>JARUHQ010000014.1:5418912-10383912 GCA_029955515.1 Chrysomela aeneicollis | reverse complement strand
CTCGATTCGGTCGCTTGTATGTAAAACGGAAGGACAGTTACCTGGTGAGTATTGCTATATAAACATCATCACGATATCATCGAATACAACTCAGATACAATTATCGTTTCGTCTGACCATTTAACCTTCTGTTCGATTCAGTCGCCAGTATGTGTAACGGAAGTACCGTCACCTGGTAAGTATCACTATATATACAGTATTGCGATATAATCGGATACCACCCAGATACATTGATTGTTCAGTCTATCCATTCAACTTTCTGTTCGTTTCGGTCGCTCGTATGTGAAACGGGAATACCGTCACCTTATGTGTATAACTATATACACAGCATAACATCAAAATCGAATACAACCCAGATACTATCCATTCAACCTTCTGTTCGATTCGGTTGCTCGTATGTATAACGAAAGAACAGTTACCTGGTGAGTATAACTATATAAACATAATCGAATACAACCCAGATACGATGATTGTTCAATCTATACTGAATTCAACCTTCTGCTCGATTCGGTCGCTTGTTTGTAAAACGGAAGAACAGTTACCTGTTGAATATTGCTATATAAACATCATCACGATATCATCGAATACAACTCAGATACATGTATCGTTTCGTCTAACCATTTAACCTTCTGTTCGATTCAGTCGCTAGTATGTGTAACGGAAGTATCGTCACCTGGTAAGTATTACTATATATACAGTATTGCGATATAATCGGATACCACCCAGATACATTGATTGTTCAGTCTATCCATTCAACTTTCTTTTCGTTTCGGTCGCTCGTATGTAAAACGGGAATACCGTCTCCTAGTGTGTATAACTATATACACAGCATAACATCATAATCGAATACAATCCATATACTATCCATTCAACCTTCCGTTCAATTCAGTCGTTCGTATGTATAACGGAAGAACAGTTACCTGGTGAGTATAACTATATAAACATAATCGAAAATAACCCAGATACGATGATTGTTCAATCTATACTGAATTCAACCTTCTGCTCGATTCGGTCGCTTGTATGTAAACGGAAGAACAGTTACCTGGTGAGTATTGCTATATAAACATCATCACGATATCTTCGAATACAACTCAGATACAATTATCGTTTCGTCTAACCATTTAACCTTCTGTTCGATTCAGTCGCTAGTATGTGTAACGGAAGTACCGTCACCTGGTAAGTATCACTATATATACAGTATTGCGATATAATCGGATACCACCCAGATACATTGATTGTTCAGTCTATCCATTCAACTTTCTGTTCGTTTCGTCGTTTCGGTCGCTCGTATGTGAAACCGGAATACCGTCACCTTATGTGTATAACTATATACACAGCATAACATCATAATCGAATACAACCCAGATACTATCCATTCAACCTTCTGTTCGATTCGGTTGCTCGTATGTATAACGAAAGAACAGTAACCTGGTGAGTATTTCTATATGAATGTCATCACGATATAATCGAATACAACTTAGTTACAATTATCGTTCCGTCTAACCATCCAACCTTATGTTCGATTCAGACGCTCGTATGTGTAACGAAAGAACCGTTACATGGTAGGTGTAGTTAAATATACAACATAACGATATAATCGGAGACAACCCAGATACAATGATTGTTCAATCTATCCATTCAACCTTATGTTCGATTCGGCTGCTAGTATGTATAACGAATGAACAGTTACCTGGTTAGACATAATATATAATAATCATCACGAAATAATCGAATACAACCCAGATACGATGATTGTTCAGTCTATCCATTCAACCTTCTGTTCAGTTCAGTCGCTCTTATGTATAACTGAAGAACAGTTACCTGGTGAGTATAACTATATGAACATCATCACGATATAATCGAATACAACCCCAGATACGATCATTGTTCAGTCTATCCATTCAACCTTCAGTTCAATTCAGTCGCTCGTATGTATAACGGAAGAACAGTTACCTGGTGAGTATAACTATATAAACATAATCGAATACAACTCAGATACGATGATTGTTCAATCTATCCATTCAACCTTATGTTCGATTCGGTTGCTCGTATGTATATCGGAAGAACAGGTACCTGGTGAGTATATCTATATAAACATAATCGAATACAACTCAGATACGATGATTGTTCAATCTATACTGAATTCAACCTTCTGCTCGATTCGGTCGCTCGTATGTATATCGGAAGAACAGGTACCTGGTGAGTATATCTATATAAACATAATCGAATACAACTCAGATACGATGATTGTTCAATCTATACTGAATTCAACCTTCTGCTCGATTCGGTCGCTTGTATGTAAACGGAAGAACAGTTACCTGGTGAGTATTGCTATGTAAACATCATCACGATATCATCGAATACAACTCAGATACAATTATCGTTTCGTCTAACCATTTAACCTTCTGTTCGATTCAGTCGCCAGTATGTGTAACGGAAGTACCGTCACCTGGTAAGTATCACTATATATACAGTATTGCGATATAATCGGATACCACCCAGATACATTGATTGTTCAGTCTATCCATTCAACTTTCTGTTCGTTTCGGTCGCTCGTATGTGAAACGGGAATACCGTCACCTTATGTGTATAACTATATACACAGCATAACATCATAATCGAATACAACCCAGATACTATCCATTCAACCTTCTGTTCGATTCGGTTGCTCGTATGTATAACGAATGAACAGTAACCTGGTGAGTATTTCTATATGAACGTCATCACGATATAATCGAACACAACTCAGTTACAATTATCGTTCCGTCTAACCATCCAACCTTATGTTCGATTCAGACGCTCGTATGTGTAACGAAAGAACCGTTACGTGGTAGGTGTAGTTAAATATACAACATAACGATATAATCGGAGACAACCCAGATACAATGATTGTTCAATCTATCCATTCAACCTTATGTTCGATTCAGTTGCTAGTATGTATAACGATAGAACAGTTACCTGGTTAGACATAATATATAATAATCATCACGAAATAATCGAATACAACCCAGATACGATGATTGTTCAGTCTATCCATTCAACCTTCTGTTCAGTTCAGTCGCTCTTATGTATAACTGGAGAACAGTTACCTGGTGAGTATAACTATATGAACATCATCACGATATAATCGAATACAACCATAGATACGATCATTGTTTAGTCTATCCATTCAACCTTCAGTTTAATTCAGTCGCTCGTATGTATAACGGAAGAACAATCACCTGGTGAGTATAACTATATAAACATAATCGAATACAACTCAGATACGATGATTGTTCAATCTATCCATTCAACCTAATGTTCGATTCGGTTGCTCGTATGTATATCGGAAGAACAGGTACCTGGTGAGTATATCTATATAAACATAATCGAATAAAACTCAGATACGATGATTGTTCAATCTATCCATTTAACCTTCTGCTCGATTCGGTCGCTTGTATGTAAAACGGAAGGACAGTAACCTGGTGAGTATTGCTATATAAACATCATCACGATATCATCGAATACAACTCAGATACAATTATCGTTTCGTCTAACCATTTGACCTTCTGTTCGATTCAGTCGCTAGTATGTGTAACGGAAGTACCGTCACCTGGTAAGTATCACTATATATACAGTATTGCGATATAATCGGATACCACCCAGATACATTGATCGTTCAGTCTATCCATTCAACTTTCTGTTCGTTTCGGTCGCTCGTATGTGAAAAGGGAATACCGTCACCTTATGTGTATAACTATATACACAGCATAACATCATAATCGAATACAACCCAGATACTATCCATTCAACCTTCTGTTCGATTCGGTTGCTCGTATGTATAACGAAAGAACAGTAACCTGGTGAGTATTTCTATATGAACGTCATCACGATATAATCGAATACAACTTAGTTACAATTATCGTTCCGTCTAACCATCCAACCTTATGTTCGATTCAGACGCTCGTATGTGTAACGAAAGAACCGTTACATGGTAGGTGTAGTTAAATATACAACATAACGATATAATCGGAGACAACCCAGATACAATGATTGTTCAATCTATCCATTCAACCTTATGTTCGATTCGGTTGCTAGTATGTATAAAACGAAAGAACAGTTACCTGGTTAGACATAATATATAATAATCATCACGAAATAATCGAATACAACCCAGATACGATGATTGTTCAGTCTATCCATTCAACCTTCTGTTCAGTTCAGTCGCTCTTATGTATAACTGGAGAACAGTTACCTGGTGAGTATATCTATATGAACATCATCACGATATAATCGAATACAACCCCAGATACGATCATTGTTTAGTCTATCCATTCAACCTTCAGTTCAATTCAGTCGCTCGTATGTATAACGGAAGAACAGTTACCTGGTGAGTATAACTATATAAACATAATCGAATACAACTCAGATACGATGATTGTTCAATCTATCCATTCAACCTTCTGTTCAATTCAGTCGCTCGTATGTATAACGGAAGAACAGTTACCTGGTGAGTATAACTATATAAACATAATCGAATACAACCCAGATACGATGATTGTTCAATCTATACTGAATTCAACCTTCTGCTCGATTCGGTTGCTTGTATGTAAAACGGAAGAACAGTTACCTGGTGAGTATTGCTATATAAACATCATCACGATATCATCGAATACAACTCAGATACAATTATCGTTTCGTCTAACCATTCAACATTCTGTTCGATTCAGTCGCTAGTATGTGTAACGGGAGTATCGTCACCTGGTAAGTATCACTATATATACAGTATTGCGATATAATCGGATACCACCCAGATACATTGATTGTTCAGTATATCCATTCAACTTTCTTTTTGTTTCGGTCGCTCGTATGTAAAACGGGAATACCGTCTCCTAGTGTGTATAACTATATACACAGCATAACATCATAATCGAATACAACCTTCTGTTCAATTCAGTCGCTCGTATGTATAACGGAAGAACAGTTACCTGGTGAGTATTTCTATATGAACGCCATCACGATATAATCGAATACAACTCAGTTACAATTATCGTTCCGTCTAACCATCCAACCTTATGTTCGATTCAGACGCTCGTATGTGTAACGAAAGAACCGTTACATGGTAGGTGTAGTTAAATATACAACATAACGATATAATCGGAGACAACCCAGATACAATGATTGTTCAATCTATCCATTCAACCTTATGTTCGATTCGGTTGCTAGTATGTATAACGAAAGAACAGTTACCTGGTAAGACATAATATATAATAATCATCACGAAATAATCGAATACAACCCAGATACGATGATTGTTCAGTCTATCCATTCAACCTTCTGTTCAGTTCAGTCGCTCTTATGTATAACTGGAGAACAGTTACCTGGTGAGTATAACTATATGAACATCATCACGATATAATCGAATACAACCCCAGATACGATCATTGTTTAGTCTATCCATTCAACCTTCAGTTCAATTCAGTCGCTCGTATGTATAACGGAAGAACAGTTACCTGGTGAGTATAACTATATAAACATAATCGAATACAACTCAGATACGATGATTGTTCAATCTATCCATTCAACCTTATGTTCGATTCGGTTGCTCGTATGTATATCGGAAGAACAGGTACCTGGTGAGTATATCTATATAAACATAATCGAATACAACTCAGATACGATGATTGTTCAATCTATCCATTTAACCTTCTGCTCGATTCGGTCGCTTGTATGTAAAACGGAGGGACAGTTACCTGGTGAGTATTGCTATATAAACATCATCACGATATCATCGAATACAACTCAGATACAATTATCGTTTCGTCTAACCATTTAACCTTCTGTTCGATTCAGTCGCTAGTATGTGTAACGGAAGTACCGTCACCTGGTAAGTATCACTATATATACAGTATTGCGATATAATCGGATACCACCCAGATATATTGATTGTTCAGTCTATCCATTCAACTTTCTTTTCGTTTCGGTCGCTCGTATGTAAAACGGGAAGACCGTCTCCTAGTGTGTATAACTATATACACAGCATAACATCATAATCGAATACAACCCATATACTATCCATTCAACCTTCTGTTCGATTCGGTTGCTCGTATGTATAACGAAAGAACAGTAACCTGGTGAGTATTTCTATATGAACGTCATCACGATATAATCGAATACAACTTAGTTACAATTATCGTTCCGTCTAACCATCCAACCTTATGTTCGATTCAGACGCTCGTATATGTAACGAAAGAACCGTTACATGGTAGGTGTAGTTGAATATACAACATAACGATATAATCGGAGACAACCCAGATACAATGATTGTTCAATCTATCCATTCAACCATATGTTCGATTCGGTTGCTAGTATGTATAACGAAAGAACAGTTACCTGGTTAGACATAATATATAATAATCATCACGAAATAATCGAATACAACCCAGATACGATGATTGTTCAGTCTATCCATTCAACCTTCTGTTCAGTTCAGTCGCTCTTATGTATAACTGGAGAACAGTTACCTGGTGAGTATAACTATATGAACATCATCACGATATAATCGAATACAACCCCAGATACGATCATTGTTTAGTCTATCCATTCAACCTTTAGTTCAATTCAGTCGCTCGTATGTATAACGGAAGAACAGTTACCTGGTGAGTATAACTATATAAACATAATCGAATACAACTCAGATACGATGATTGTTCAATCTATCCATTCAACCTTATGTTCGAATCGGTTGCTCGTATGTATATCGGAAGAACAGGTACCTGGTGAGTATGTCTATATAAACATAATCGAATACAACTCAGATACGATGATTGTTCAATCTATCCATTTAACCTTCTGCTCGATTCGGTCGCTTGTATGTAAAACGGAAGGACAGTTACCTGGTGAGTATTGCTATATAAACATCATCACGATATCATCGAATACAACTCAGATACAATTATCGTTTCGTCTAACCATTCAACATTCTGTTCGATTCAGTCGCTAGTATGTGTAACGGAAGTATCGTCACCTGGTAAGTATCACTATATATACAGTATTGCGATATAATCGGATACCACCCAGATAAATTGATTGTTCAGTCTATCCATTCAACTTTCTTTTCGTTTCGGTCGCTCGTATGTAAAACGGGAATACCGTCTCCTAGTGTGTATAACTATATACACAGCATAACATCATAATCGAATACAACCCATATACTATCCATTCAACCTTCTGTTCAATTCAGTCGCTCGTATGTATAACGGAAGAACAGTTACCTGGTGAGTATAACTATATAAACATAATCGAATACAACCCAGATACGATGATTGTTCAATTTATACTGAATTCAACCTTCTGCTCGATTCGGTCGCTTGTATGTAAAACGGAAGAACAGTTACCTGGTGAGTATTGCTATATAAACATCATCACGATATCATCGAATACAACTCAGATACAATTATCGTTTCGTCTAACCATTCAACATTCTGTTCGATTCAGTCGCTAGTATGTGTAACGGAAGTATCGTCACCTGGTAAGTATTACTATATATACAGTATTGCGATATAATCGGATACCACCCAGATACATTGATTGTTCAGTCTATCCATTCAACTTTTTTTTTGTTTCGGTCGCTCGTATGTAAAACGGGAATACCGTCTCCTAGTGTGTATAACTATATACACAGCATAACATCATAATCAAATACAACCCATATACTATCCATTCAACCTTCTGTTCAATTCAGTCGCTCGTATGTATAACGGAAGAACAGTTACCTGGTGAGTATAACTATATAAACATAATCGAATACAACCCAGATACGATGATTGTTCAATCTATACGGAATTCAACCTTCTGCTCGATTCGGTCGCTTGTATGTAAAACGGAAGAACAGTTACCTGGTGAGTATTGCTATATAAACATCATCACGATATCATCGAATACAACTCAGATACAATTATCGTTTCGTCTAACCATTTAACCTTCTGTTCGATTCAGTCGCTAGTATGTGTAACGGAAGTACCGTCACCTGGTAAGTATCACTATATATACAGTATTGCGATATAATCGGATACCACCCAGATACATTGATTGTTCAGTCTATCATTTCAACTTTCTGTTCGTTTCGGTCGCTCGTATGTGAAACGGGAATACCGTCACCTTATGTGTATAACTATATACACAGCATAACATCATAATCGAATACAACCCAGATACTATCCATTCAACCTTCTGTTCGATTCGGTTGCTCGTATGTATAACGAAAGAACAGTAACCTGGTGAGTATTTCTATATGAACGTCATCACGATATAATCGAATACAACTTAGTTACAATTATCGTTCCGTCTAACCATCCAACCTTATGTTCGATTCAGACGCTCGTATGTGTAACGAAAGAACCGTTACATGGTAGGTGTAGTTAAATATACAACATAACGATATAATCGGTATGTAAAACGGAAGGACAGTTACCTGGTGAGTATTGCTATATAAACATCATCACGATATCATCGAATACAACTCAGATACAATTATCGTTTCGTCTAACCATTCAACATTCTGTTCGATTCAGTCGCTAGTATGTGTAACGGAAGTATCGTCACCTGGTAAGTATCACTATATATACAGTATTGCGATATAATCGGATACCACCCAGATAAATTGATTGTTCAGTCTATCCATTCAACTTTCTTTTCGTTTCGGTCGCTCGTATGTAAAACGGGAATACCGTCTCCTAGTGTGTATAACTATATACACAGCATAACATCATAATCGAATACAACCCATATACTATCCATTCAACCTTCTGTTCAATTCAGTCGCTCGTATGTATAACGGAAGAACAGTTACCTGGTGAGTATAACTATATAAATATAATCGAATACAACCCAGATACGATGATTGTTCAATTTATACTGAATTCAACCTTCTGCTCGATTCGGTCGCTTGTATGTAAAACGGAAGAACAGTTACCTGGTGAGTATTGCTATATAAACATCATCACGATATCATCGAATACAACTCAGATACAATTATCGTTTCGTCTAACCATTCAACATTCTGTTCGATTCAGTCGCTAGTATGTGTAACGGAAGTATCGTCACCTGGTAAGTATTACTATATATACAGTATTGCGATATAATCGGATACCACCCAGATACATTGATTGTTCAGTCTATCCATACTCACCAGGTAACTGTTCTCCAGTTATACATAAGAGCGACTGAACTGAACAGAAGGTTGAATGGATAGACTGAACAATCATCGTATCTGGGTTGTATTCGATTATTTCGTGATGATTATTATATATTATGTCTTACCAGGTAACTGTTCTTTCGTTATACATACTAGCAACCGAATCGAACATAAGGTTGAATGGATAGATTGAACAATCATTGTATCTGGGTTGTCTCCGATTATATCGTTATGTTGTATATTTACCTACACCTACCATGTAACGGTTCTTTCGTTACACATACGAGCGTCTGAATCGAACATAAGGTTGGATGGTTAGACGGAACGATAATTGTAACTGAGTTGTATTCGATTATATCGTGATGGCGTTCATATAGAAATACTCACCAGGTTACTGTTCTTTCGTTATACATACGAGCAACCGAATCGAACAGAAGGTTGAATGGATAGTATCTGGGTTGTATTCGATTATGATGTTATGCTGTATATATAGTTATACACATAAGGTGACGGTATTCCCGTTTCACATACGAGCGACCGAAACGAACAGAAAGTTGAATGGATAGACTGAACAATCAATGTATCTGGGTGGTATCCGATTATATCGCAATACTGTATATATAGTGATACTTACCAGGTGACGGTACTTCCGTTACACATACTAGCTACTGAATCGAACAGAAGGTTAAATGGTTAGACAAAACGATAATTGTATCTGAGTTGTATTCGATGATATCGTGATGATGTTTATATAGCAATACTCACCAGGTAACTGTCCTTCCGTTTTACATACAAGCGACCGAATCGAGCAGAAGGTTAAATGGATAGATTGAACAATCATCGTATCTGAGTTGTATTCGATTATGTTTATATAGATATACTCACCAGGTACCTGTTCTTCCGATATACATACGAGCAACCGAATCGAACATAAGGTTGAATGGATAGATTGAACAATCATCGTATCTGAGTTGTATTCGATTATGTTTATATAGTTATACTCACCAGGTAACTGTTCTTCCGTTATACATACGAGCGACTGAATTGAACTGAAGGTTGAATGGATAGACTAAACAATGATCGTATCTGGGGTTGTATTCGATTATATCGTGATGATGTTCATATAGTTATACTCACCAGGTAACTGTTCTCCAGTTATACGATAAGAGCGACTGAACTGAACAGAAGGTTGAATGGATAGACTGAACAATCATCGTATCTGGGTTGTATTCGATTATTTTGTGATGATTATTATAAAAAATCTATCTATCTATCTATCTATCTATCTATCTATCTATCTATCTATCTATCTATCTATCTATCTATCTATCTATCTATCTATCTATCTATCTATCTATCTATCTATCTATCTATCTATCTATCTATCTATCTATCTATCTATCTATCTATCTATCTATCTATCTATCTATCTATCTATCTATCTATCTATCTATCTATCTATCTATCTATCTATCTATCTATCTATCTATCTATCTATCTATCTATCTATCTATCTATCTATCTATCTATCTATCTATCTATCTATCTATCTATCTATCTATCTATCTATCTATCTATCTATCTATCTATCTATCTATCTATCTATCTATCTATCTATCTATCTATCTATCTATCTATCTATCTATCTATCTATCTATCTATCTATCTATCTATCTATCTATCTATCTATCTATCTATCTATCTATCTATCTATCTATCTATCTATCTATCTATCTATCTATCTATCTATCTATCTATCTATCTATCTATCTATCTATCTATCTATCTATCTATCTATCTATCTATCTATCTATCTATCTATCTATCTATCTATCTATCTATCTATCTATCTATCTATCTATCTATCTATCTATCTATCTATCTATCTATCTATCTATCTATCTATCTATCTATCTATCTATCTATCTATCTATCTATCTATCTATCTATCTATCTATCTATCTATCTATCTATCTATCTATCTATCTATCTATCTATCTATCTATCTATCTATCTATCTATCTATCTATCTATCTATCTATCTATCTATCTATCTATCTATCTATCTATCTATCTATCTATCTATCTATCTATCTATCTATCTATCTATCTATCTATCTATCTATCTATCTATCTATCTATCTATCTATCTATCTATCTATCTATCTATCTATCTATCTATCTATCTATCTATCTATCTATCTATCTATCTATCTATCTATCTATCTATCTATCTATCTATCTATCTATCTATCTATCTATCTATCTATCTATCTATCTATCTATCTATCTATCTATCTATCTATCTATCTATCTATCTATCTATCTATCTATCTATCTATCTATCTATCTATCTATCTATCTATCTATCTATCTATCTATCTATCTATCTATCTATCTATCTATCTATCTATCTATCTATCTATCTATCTATCTATCTATCTATCTATCTATCTATCTATCTATCTATCTATCTATCTATCTATCTATCTATCTATCTATCTATCTATCTATCTATCTATCTATCTATCTATCTATCTATCTATCTATCTATCTATCTATCTATCTATCTATCTATCTATCTATCTATCTATCTATCTATCTATCTATCTATCTATCTATCTATCTATCTATCTATCTATCTATCTATCTATCTATCTATCTATCTATCTATCTATCTATCTATCTATCTATCTATCTATCTATCTATCTATCTATCTATCTATCTATCTATCTATCTATCTATCTATCTATCTATCTATCTATCTATCTATCTATCTATCTATCTATCTATCTATCTATCTATCTATCTATCTATCTATCTATCTATCTATCTATCTATCTATCTATCTATCTATCTATCTATCTATCTATCTATCTATCTATCTATCTATCTATCTATCTATCTATCTATCTATCTATCTATCTATCTATCTATCTATCTATCTATCTATCTATCTATCTATCTATCTATCTATCTATCTATCTATCTATCTATCTATCTATCTATCTATCTATCTATCTATCTATCTATCTATCTATCTATCTATCTATCTATCTATCTATCTATCTATCTATCTATCTATCTATCTATCTATCTATCTATCTATCTATCTATCTATCTATCTATCTATCTATCTATCTATCTATCTATCTATCTATCTATCTATCTATCTATCTATCTATCTATCTATCTATCTATCTATCTATCTATCTATCTATCTATCTATCTATCTATCTATCTATCTATCTATCTATCTATCTATCTATCTATCTATCTATCTATCTATCTATCTATCTATCTATCTATCTATCTATCTATCTATCTATCTATCTATCTATCTATCTATCTATCTATCTATCTATCTATCTATCTATCTATCTATCTATCTATCTATCTATCTATCTATCTATCTATCTATCTATCTATCTATCTATCTATCTATCTATCTATCTATCTATCTATCTATCTATCTATCTATCTATCTATCTATCTATCTATCTATCTATCTATCTATCTATCTATCTATCTATCTATCTATCTATCTATCTATCTATCTATCTATCTATCTATCTATCTATCTATCTATCTATCTATCTATCTATCTATCTATCTATCTATCTATCTATCTATCTATCTATCTATCTATCTATCTATCTATCTATCTATCTATCTATCTATCTATCTATCTATCTATCTATCTATCTATCTATCTATCTATCTATCTATCTATCTATCTATCTATCTATCTATCTATCTATCTATCTATCTATCTATCTATCTATCTATCTATCTATCTATCTATCTATCTATCTATCTATCTATCTATCTATCTATCTATCTATCTATCTATCTATCTATCTATCTATCTATCTATCTATCTATCTATCTATCTATCTATCTATCTATCTATCTATCTATCTATCTATCTATCTATCTATCTATCTATCTATCTATCTATCTATCTATCTATCTATCTATCTATCTATCTATCTAACCTATTTGCTGATGATACACTAATAGCCTGTAGCGACACAAACTTAGACACTGCTGTGCAAAAAATGAATGTGATTCTCGAAACAGTTGATAAATTCATTAAAATCAACAAGTTAAAACTTAATGTAAACAAAACCACTGCTATGATTATTACTTCAAAGTACAAGTATGACAAAATTGATTTCGATAGGATTAATGTTACTATCAATGAACAAAATATTAAAATAAATAAAACAGTGAAATATCTAGGATTTCAATTGGACTGTAATCTTACATATGAAAACCATTTCCAATACATACACAAAAAAATTTCAAAGAAACTATACTTTTACTCTAGAATTTCAAGGCACCTATCATTAAATACCAAGATATTAGTTTATAAAACAATCATACAACCACACTTTGATTATTGCTCTTCAATTTTGTATTCCTTAAACCTGAACAAACAGTCTCAACTACAAAAACTACAGAATAGAGGAATGAGAATTATATTGAAAGTGAACCGATATACCTCTATAATCACGATGTTATCAACCTTGCACTGGCTTTCGGTATCTCAAAGACTATTATACCAGACAATGATATTCGTACATAAAATTGTTAATGATCTAGCAGCAACATATCTCAAACAATCCATAAGTTTCAACAGTGATATACATCAACACAACACTCGAAACAAGACTGACATACATATAAACAGAACTAGTAACAAAAGCAGCATGAACTCAGTCTTCTTCAAGGGCTTTGATACATACAATAAATTACCTTGCTCAATAAAATCTGCTTCATCCCTAAAAGATTTCAAATCTAAGTTATTGCAATATATTTTTCAACAGGTGTAACTGAACTTTCAACTAAATTTTTACTGTATATATTAGTATCTTGATATATCTATCGTAGCATAATTTGGAATTTACCTACCATGATTAGAATAAAATTAAGGAATTTATTACATGTAATTGTTAATGTATTATTAGGAATGTCCTATTTACTGAATAAATGTTATTATTATTATCTATCTATCTATCTATCTATCTATCTATCTATCTATCTATCTATCTATCTATCTATCTATCTATCTATCTATCTATCTATCTATCTATCTATCTATCTATCTATCTATCTATCTATCTATCTATCTATCTATCTATCTATCTATCTATCTATCTATCTCTCTATCTATCTATCTATCTATCTATCTCTCTATCTATCTATCTATCTATCTATCTATCTATCTATCTATCTATCTATCTATCTATCTATCTATCTATCTCTCTATCTATCTATCTATCTATCTATCTATCTATCTATCTATCTATCTATCTATCTATCTATCTATCTATCTATCTATCTATCTATCTATCTATCTATCTATCTATCTATCTATCTATCTATCTCTCTATCTATCTATCTATCTATCTATCTCTCTATCTATCTATCTATCTATCTATCTATCTATCTATCTATCTATCTATCTATCTATCTATCTATCTATCTATCTATCTATCTATCTATCTATCTATCTATCTATCTATCTATCTATCTATCTATCTATCTATCTATCTATCTATCTATCTATCTATCTATCTATCTATCTATCTATCTATCTATCTATCTATCTATCTATCTATCTATCTATCTATCTATCTATCTATCTATCTATCTATCTATCTATCTATCTATCTATCTATCTATCTATCTATCTATCTATCTATCTATCTATCTATCTATCTATCTATCTATCTATCTATCTATCTATCTATCTATCTATCTATCTATCTATCTATCTATCTATCTATCTATCTATCTATCTATCTATCTATCTATCTATCTATCTATCTATCTATCTATCTATCTATCTATCTATCTATCTATCTATCTATCTATCTATCTATCTATCTATCTATCTATCTATCTATCTATCTATCTATCTATCTATCTATCTATCTATCTATCTATCTATCTATCTATCTATCTATCTATCTATCTATCTATCTATCTATCTATCTATCTATCTATCTATCTATCTATCTATCTATCTATCTATCTATCTATCTATCTATCTATCTATCTATCTATCTATCTATCTATCTATCTATCTATCTATCTATCTATCTATCTATCTATCTATCTATCTATCTATCTATCTATCTATCTATCTATCTATCTATCTATCTATCTATCTATCTATCTATCTATCTATCTATCTATCTATCTATCTATCTATCTATCTATCTATCTATCTATCTATCTATCTATCTATCTATCTATCTATCTATCTATCTATCTATCTATCTATCTATCTATCTATCTATCTATCTATCTATCTATCTATCTATCTATCTATCTATCTATCTATCTATCTATCTATCTATCTATCTATCTATCTATCTATCTATCTATCTATCTATCTATCTATCTATCTATCTATCTATCTATCTATCTATCTATCTATCTATCTATCTATCTATCTATCTATCTATCTATCTATCTATCTATCTATCTATCTATCTATCTATCTATCTATCTATCTATCTATCTATCTATCTATCTATCTATCTATCTATCTATCTATCTATCTATCTATCTATCTATCTATCTATCTATCTATCTATCTATCTATCTATCTATCTATCTATCTATCTATCTATCTATCTATCTATCTATCTATCTATCTATCTATCTATCTATCTATCTATCTATCTATCTATCTATCTATCTATCTATCTATCTATCTATCTATCTATCTATCTATCTATCTATCTATCTATCTATCTATCTATCTATCTATCTATCTATCTATCTATCTATCTATCTATCTATCTATCTATCTATCTATCTATCTATCTATCTATCTATCTATCTATCTATCTATCTATCTATCTATCTATCTATCTATCTATCTATCTATCTATCTATCTATCTATCTATCTATCTATCTATCTATCTATCTATCTATCTATCTATCTATCTATCTATCTATCTATCTATCTATCTATCTATCTATCTATCTATCTATCTATCTATCTATCTATCTATCTATCTATCTATCTATCTATCTATCTATCTATCTATCTATCTATCTATCTATCTATCTATCTATCTATCTATCTATCTATCTATCTATCTATCTATCTATCTATCTATCTATCTATCTATCTATCTATCTATCTATCTATCTATCTATCTATCTATCTATCTATCTATCTATCTATCTATCTATCTATCTATCTATCTATCTATCTATCTATCTATCTATCTATCTATCTATCTATCTATCTATCTATCTATCTATCTATCTATCTATCTATCTATCTATCTATCTATCTATCTATCTATCTATCTATCTATCTATCTATCTATCTATCTATCTATCTATCTATCTATCTATCTATCTATCTATCTATCTATCTATCTATCTATCTATCTATCTATCTATCTATCTATCTATCTATCTATCTATCTATCTATCTATCTATCTATCTATCTATCTATCTATCTATCTATCTATCTATCTATCTATCTATCTATCTATCTATCTATCTATCTATCTATCTATCTATCTATCTATCTATCTATCTATCTATCTATCTATCTATCTATCTATCTATCTATCTATCTATCTATCTATCTATCTATCTATCTATCTATCTATCTATCTATCTATCTATCTATCTATCTATCTATCTATCTATCTATCTATCTATCTATCTATCTATCTATCTATCTATCTATCTATCTATCTATCTATCTATCTATCTATCTATCTATCTATCTATCTATCTATCTATCTATCTATCTATCTATCTATCTATCTATCTATCTATCTATCTATCTATCTATCTATCTATCTATCTATCTATCTATCTATCTATCTATCTATCTATCTATCTATCTATCTATCTATCTATCTATCTATCTATCTATCTATCTATCTATCTATCTATCTATCTATCTATCTATCTATCTATCTATCTATCTATCTATCTATCTATCTATCTATCTATCTATCTATCTATCTATCTATCTATCTATCTATCTATCTATCTATCTATCTATCTATCTATCTATCTATCTATCTATCTATCTATCTATCTATCTATCTATCTATCTATCTATCTATCTATCTATCTATCTATCTATCTATCTATCTATCTATCTATCTATCTATCTATCTATCTATCTATCTATCTATCTATCTATCTATCTATCTATCTATCTATCTATCTATCTATCTATCTATCTATCTATCTATCTATCTATCTATCTATCTATCTATCTATCTATCTATCTATCTATCTATCTATCTATCTATCTATCTATCTATCTATCTATCTATCTATCTATCTATCTATCTATCTATCTATCTATCTATCTATCTATCTATCTATCTATCTATCTATCTATCTATCTATCTATCTATCTATCTATCTATCTATCTATCTATCTATCTATCTATCTATCTATCTATCTATCTATCTATCTATCTATCTATCTATCTATCTATCTATCTATCTATCTATCTATCTATCTATCTATCTATCTATCTATCTATCTATCTATCTATCTATCTATCTATCTATCTATCTATCTATCTATCTATCTATCTATCTATCTATCTATCTATCTATCTATCTATCTATCTATCTATCTATCTATCTATCTATCTATCTATCTATCTATCTATCTATCTATCTATCTATCTATCTATCTATCTATCTATCTATCTATCTATCTATCTATCTATCTATCTATCTATCTATCTATCTATCTATCTATCTATCTATCTATCTATCTATCTATCTATCTATCTATCTATCTATCTATCTATCTATCTATCTATCTATCTATCTATCTATCTATCTATCTATCTATCTATCTATCTATCTATCTATCTATCTATCTATCTATCTATCTATCTATCTATCTATCTATCTATCTATCTATCTATCTATCTATCTATCTATCTATCTATCTATCTATCTATCTATCTATCTATCTATCTATCTATCTATCTATCTATCTATCTATCTATCTATCTATCTATCTATCTATCTATCTATCTATCTATCTATCTATCTATCTATCTATCTATCTATCTATCTATCTATCTATCTATCTATCTATCTATCTATCTATCTATCTATCTATCTATCTATCTATCTATCTATCTATCTATCTATCTATCTATCTATCTATCTATCTATCTATCTATCTATCTATCTATCTATCTATCTATCTATCTATCTATCTATCTATCTATCTATCTATCTATCTATCTATCTATCTATCTATCTATCTATCTATCTATCTATCTATCTATCTATCTATCTATCTATCTATCTATCTATCTATCTATCTATCTATCTATCTATCTATCTATCTATCTATCTATCTATCTATCTATCTATCTATCTATCTATCTATCTATCTATCTATCTATCTATCTATCTATCTATCTATCTATCTATCTATCTATCTATCTATCTATCTATCTATCTATCTATCTATCTATCTATCTATCTATCTATCTATCTATCTATCTATCTATCTATCTATCTATCTATCTATCTATCTATCTATCTATCTATCTATCTATCTATCTATCTATCTATCTATCTATCTATCTATCTATCTATCTATCTATCTATCTATCTATCTATCTATCTATCTATCTATCTATCTATCTATCTATCTATCTATCTATCTATCTATCTATCTATCTATCTATCTATCTATCTATCTATCTATCTATCTATCTATCTATCTATCTATCTATCTATCTATCTATCTATCTATCTATCTATCTATCTATCTATCTATCTATCTATCTATCTATCTATCTATCTATCTATCTATCTATCTATCTATCTATCTATCTATCTATCTATCTATCTATCTATCTATCTATCTATCTATCTATCTATCTATCTATCTATCTATCTATCTATCTATCTATCTATCTATCTATCTATCTATCTATCTATCTATCTATCTATCTATCTATCTATCTATCTATCTATCTATCTATCTATCTATCTATCTATCTATCTATCTATCTATCTATCTATCTATCTATCTATCTATCTATCTATCTATCTATCTATCTATCTATCTATCTATCTATCTATCTATCTATCTATCTATCTATCTATCTATCTATCTATCTATCTATCTATCTATCTATCTATCTATCTATCTATCTATCTATCTATCTATCTATCTATCTATCTATCTATCTATCTATCTATCTATCTATCTATCTATCTATCTATCTATCTATCTATCTATCTATCTATCTATCTATCTATCTATCTATCTATCTATCTATCTATCTATCTATCTATCTATCTATCTATCTATCTATCTATCTATCTATCTATCTATCTATCTATCTATCTATCTATCTATCTATCTATCTATCTATCTATCTATCTATCTATCTATCTATCTATCTATCTATCTATCTATCTATCTATCTATCTATCTATCTATCTATCTATCTATCTATCTATCTATCTATCTATCTATCTATCTATCTTTTTTTTTTTTTTTCTATCTATCTTTTTTTTCTTTTTTCTATCTATCTTTTCTTTTTTTTTTACTTTGCTTCCGCACATGCACAGGAATCGCTGGTCAGCATACATCTGTGTTTGTGTGGATTCAGTCTCATTCAGCTCTGCGTAGCTGCCTATCTCGGAACAACCTTTCGTCTTCCCCTTTTTGTTTCATTATTTTCCTTATGTACTCTGTGATCGATTTCCACTTAATCCTATTTTCCAACATTTCTTCAACCATATTGTTCTCGTCTAGGTTGATTCCTACTTCTATATTAACTCTGTGTCTATCCCTTTCCCACCTCGTACATTCAAACAAAGTATGTGCTGCTGTATCCACGTTTTCGCAGTAAGCGCATCTTTCATCTGGTGTTTTCCCTATTCTATGAGTATAGGCTCCGAATGAACCATGTCCCGTGAATCTATCTATCTATCTATCTATCTATCTATCTATCTATCTATCTATCTATCTATCTATCTATCTATCTATCTATCTATCTATCTATCTATCTATCTATCTATCTATCTATCTATCTATCTATCTATCTATCTATCTATCTATCTATCTATCTATCTATCTATCTATCTATCTATCTATCTATCTATCTATCTATCTATCTATCTATCTATCTATCTATCTATCTATCTATCTATCTATCTATCTATCTATCTATCTATCTATCTATCTATCTATCTATCTATCTATCTATCTATCTATCTATCTATCTATCTATCTATCTATCTATCTATCTATCTATCTATCTATCTATCTATCTATCTATCTATCTATCTATCTATCTATCTATCTATCTATCTATCTATCTATCTATCTATCTATCTATCTATCTATCTATCTATCTATCTATCTATCTATCTATCTATCTATCTATCTATCTATCTATCTATCTATCTATCTATCTATCTATCTATCTATCTATCTATCTATCTATCTATCTATCTATCTATCTATCTATCTATCTATCTATCTATCTATCTATCTATCTATCTATCTATCTATCTATCTATCTATCTATCTATCTATCTATCTATCTATCTATCTATCTATCTATCTATCTATCTATCTATCTATCTATCTATCTATCTATCTATCTATCTATCTATCTATCTATCTATCTATCTATCTATCTATCTATCTATCTATCTATCTATCTATCTATCTATCTATCTATCTATCTATCTATCTATCTATCTATCTATCTATCTATCTATCTATCTATCTATCTATCTATCTATCTATCTATCTATCTATCTATCTATCTATCTATCTATCTATCTATCTATCTATCTATCTATCTATCTATCTATCTATCTATCTATCTATCTATCTATCTATCTATCTATCTATCTATCTATCTATCTATCTATCTATCTATCTATCTATCTATCTATCTATCTATCTATCTATCTATCTATCTATCTATCTATCTATCTATCTATCTATCTATCTATCTATCTATCTATCTATCTATCTATCTATCTATCTATCTATCTATCTATCTATCTATCTATCTATCTATCTATCTATCTATCTATCTATCTATCTATCTATCTATCTATCTATCTATCTATCTATCTATCTATCTATCTATCTATCTATCTATCTATCTATCTATCTATCTATCTATCTATCTATCTATCTATCTATCTATCTATCTATCTATCTATCTATCTATCTATCTATCTATCTATCTATCTATCTATCTATCTATCTATCTATCTATCTATCTATCTATCTATCTATCTATCTATCTATCTATCTATCTATCTATCTATCTATCTATCTATCTATCTATCTATCTATCTATCTATCTATCTATCTATCTATCTATCTATCTATCTATCTATCTATCTATCTATCTATCTATCTATCTATCTATCTATCTATCTATCTATCTATCTATCTATCTATCTATCTATCTATCTATCTATCTATCTATCTATCTATCTATCTATCTATCTATCTATCTATCTATCTATCTATCTATCTATCTATCTATCTATCTATCTATCTATCTATCTATCTATCTATCTATCTATCTATCTATCTATCTATCTATCTATCTATCTATCTATCTATCTATCTATCTATCTATCTATCTATCTATCTATCTATCTATCTATCTATCTATCTATCTATCTATCTATCTATCTATCTATCTATCTATCTATCTATCTATCTATCTATCTATCTATCTATCTATCTATCTATCTATCTATCTATCTATCTATCTATCTATCTATCTATCTATCTATCTATCTATCTATCTATCTATCTATCTATCTATCTATCTATCTATCTATCTATCTATCTATCTATCTATCTATCTATCTATCTATCTATCTATCTATCTATCTATCTATCTATCTATCTATCTATCTATCTATCTATCTATCTATCTATCTATCTATCTATCTATCTATCTATCTATCTATCTATCTATCTATCTATCTATCTATCTATCTATCTATCTATCTATCTATCTATCTATCTATCTATCTATCTATCTATCTATCTATCTATCTATCTATCTATCTATCTATCTATCTATCTATCTATCTATCTATCTATCTATCTATCTATCTATCTATCTATCTATCTATCTATCTATCTATCTATCTATCTATCTATCTATCTATCTATCTATCTATCTATCTATCTATCTATCTATCTATCTATCTATCTATCTATCTATCTATCTATCTATCTATCTATCTATCTATCTATCTATCTATCTATCTATCTATCTATCTATCTATCTATCTATCTATCTATCTATCTATCTATCTATCTATCTATCTATCTATCTATCTATCTATCTATCTATCTATCTATCTATCTATCTATCTATCTATCTATCTATCTATCTATCTATCTATCTATCTATCTATCTATCTATCTATCTATCTATCTATCTATCTATCTATCTATCTATCTATCTATCTATCTATCTATCTATCTATCTATCTATCTATCTATCTATCTATCTATCTATCTATCTATCTATCTATCTATCTATCTATCTATCTATCTATCTATCTATCTATCTATCTATCTATCTATCTATCTATCTATCTATCTATCTATCTATCTATCTATCTATCTATCTATCTATCTATCTATCTATCTATCTATCTATCTATCTATCTATCTATCTATCTATCTATCTATCTATCTATCTATCTATCTATCTATCTATCTATCTATCTATCTATCTATCTATCTATCTATCTATCTATCTATCTATCTATCTATCTATCTATCTATCTATCTATCTATCTATCTATCTATCTATCTATCTATCTATCTATCTATCTATCTATCTATCTATCTATCTATCTATCTATCTATCTATCTATCTATCTATCTATCTATCTATCTATCTATCTATCTATCTATCTATCTATCTATCTATCTATCTATCTATCTATCTATCTATCTATCTATCTATCTATCTATCTATCTATCTATCTATCTATCTATCTATCTATCTATCTATCTATCTATCTATCTATCTATCTATCTATCTATCTATCTATCTATCTATCTATCTATCTATCTATCTATCTATCTATCTATCTATCTATCTATCTATCTATCTATCTATCTATCTATCTATCTATCTATCTATCTATCTATCTATCTATCTATCTATCTATCTATCTATCTATCTATCTATCTATCTATCTATCTATCTATCTATCTATCTATCTATCTATCTATCTATCTATCTATCTATCTATCTATCTATCTATCTATCTATCTATCTATCTATCTATCTATCTATCTATCTATCTATCTATCTATCTATCTATCTATCTATCTATCTATCTATCTATCTATCTATCTATCTATCTATCTATCTATCTATCTATCTATCTATCTATCTATCTATCTATCTATCTATCTATCTATCTATCTATCTATCTATCTATCTATCTATCTATCTATCTATCTATCTATCTATCTATCTATCTATCTATCTATCTATCTATCTATCTATCTATCTATCTATCTATCTATCTATCTATCTATCTATCTATCTATCTATCTATCTATCTATCTATCTATCTATCTATCTATCTATCTATCTATCTATCTATCTATCTATCTATCTATCTATCTATCTATCTATCTATCTATCTATCTATCTATCTATCTATCTATCTATCTATCTATCTATCTATCTATCTATCTATCTATCTATCTATCTATCTATCTATCTATCTATCTATCTATCTATCTATCTATCTATCTATCTATCTATCTATCTATCTATCTATCTATCTATCTATCTATCTATCTATCTATCTATCTATCTATCTATCTATCTATCTATCTATCTATCTATCTATCTATCTATCTATCTATCTATCTATCTATCTATCTATCTATCTATCTATCTATCTATCTATCTATCTATCTATCTATCTATCTATCTATCTATCTATCTATCTATCTATCTATCTATCTATCTATCTATCTATCTATCTATCTATCTATCTATCTATCTATCTATCTATCTATCTATCTATCTATCTATCTATCTATCTATCTATCTATCTATCTATCTATCTATCTATCTATCTATCTATCTATCTATCTATCTATCTATCTATCTATCTATCTATCTATCTATCTATCTATCTATCTATCTATCTATCTATCTATCTATCTATCTATCTATCTATCTATCTATCTATCTATCTATCTATCTATCTATCTATCTATCTATCTATCTATCTATCTATCTATCTATCTATCTATCTATCTATCTATCTATCTATCTATCTATCTATCTATCTATCTATCTATCTATCTATCTATCTATCTATCTATCTATCTATCTATCTATCTATCTATCTATCTATCTATCTATCTATCTATCTATCTATCTATCTATCTATCTATCTATCTATCTATCTATCTATCTATCTATCTATCTATCTATCTATCTATCTATCTATCTATCTATCTATCTATCTATCTATCTATCTATCTATCTATCTATCTATCTATCTATCTATCTATCTATCTATCTATCTATCTATCTATCTATCTATCTATCTATCTATCTATCTATCTATCTATCTATCTATCTATCTATCTATCTATCTATCTATCTATCTATCTATCTATCTATCTATCTATCTATCTATCTATCTATCTATCTATCTATCTATCTATCTATCTATCTATCTATCTATCTATCTATCTATCTATCTATCTATCTATCTATCTATCTATCTATCTATCTATCTATCTATCTATCTATCTATCTATCTATCTATCTATCTATCTATCTATCTATCTATCTATCTATCTATCTATCTATCTATCTATCTATCTATCTATCTATCTATCTATCTATCTATCTATCTATCTATCTATCTATCTATCTATCTATCTATCTATCTATCTATCTATCTATCTATCTATCTATCTATCTATCTATCTATCTATCTATCTATCTATCTATCTATCTATCTATCTATCTATCTATCTATCTATCTATCTATCTATCTATCTATCTATCTATCTATCTATCTATCTATCTATCTATCTATCTATCTATCTATCTATCTATCTATCTATCTATCTATCTATCTATCTATCTATCTATCTATCTATCTATCTATCTATCTATCTATCTATCTATCTATCTATCTATCTATCTATCTATCTATCTATCTATCTATCTATCTATCTATCTATCTATCTATCTATCTATCTATCTATCTATCTATCTATCTATCTATCTATCTATCTATCTATCTATCTATCTATCTATCTATCTATCTATCTATCTATCTATCTATCTATCTATCTATCTATCTATCTATCTATCTATCTATCTATCTATCTATCTATCTATCTATCTATCTATCTATCTATCTATCTATCTATCTATCTATCTATCTATCTATCTATCTATCTATCTATCTATCTATCTATCTATCTATCTATCTATCTATCTATCTATCTATCTATCTTTTTTTTTTTTTTTTTTTTTTTTTTTTTTTTTTCTGGTACGTGGAGGGGAAATCTTGCATAAGACACCTGCTGTTAGGTAGTGTCGGATTCCTACCGACTAAAACCCCTCCACTTTTCTACCTCACCACACTGGTATCCGCTTTCGCATTTCTTCAGTGTGATAGGTTGTCTCTGTTCACCTCTGTTCTCTTTCTTTCGTCTCGATTATTTCTCGGATGACTTTGTAGGTATAAAGCCATCCTTCCTCAGATGTCACCAAACTGGTCATCATGTTCTCTTTAGTGAATCTGCACCTTGCTTCATCAATATATTTTTGTCTGGCATCTTGCCATCTGGGGCATGTGAATAGCGTGTGTTCTACGTCATCTATATTGTCGCAATATTTGCAGACACTTGTTTCAGCTCGTCTCCTATCATACAGATACTTCTGGAAGCAACCATGCCCAGAGATAGCTTGTGTCAGGTAGTAGTCAATCTCACCGTAGGGTCTACTTATCCATATTTCGATATCAGGTATCAATTGCCAAGTCCATCGTCCATAGGTTCCATTTCTCCAGTCTTCCTGCCATTGAGTCATGAGCATTTGTCTTGCTTCTGTCCTCGTTTCACCGTCATATGTCCTCTTTCTCTCTTCAATTAGTAATTTTATTGGAGGTACTCCTGCTATAACTCCCGCTGCTTCTGCCGATGTTGTTCTGTAGGCGCTGCATATCCTGATACACATGAGTTTTTGAATCCTCTTGAGTTTATTAAGTAATTTCTTGTTTCTGATTACTGAATTCCAAACCGGGGCTGCGTAGAGTATTTGAGAGTGTATAACACTCGACAGTGTTCTTCTTTGAGATGTTCTAGGTCCTCCAATATTTGGCATCAAACTTGATAAAGCTACGACGGTCTTCTCTGCTTTCTCGATGGATTTATTTATATGTTCGGCAAAGGTAAGTTTGGTGTCTAGCCACACCCCTAGGTACTTTATCGCTTTTCTCACTTCGACTATGGTGCCTTGTATTTCGAATCGTATTGGTGCAATTTTTCTCTTCGTAGTAAGGAGAACTGCCTCGGTTTTCTCAGGAGCTAATTTCAGTTTCATGTCGTTCATCCAGTTCGTTACTCTTATGATTGCTGTGTTCGCTATGTTCATCAACGTTCGCTCGTCTTTTGCTACTATTATCATCGCAGTGTCATCTGCAAATCCGATAAGTGTAACACCATCAGGTAATTCTATCTCTAGTAGATCGTCATAGAGAGTATTCCAGAGAGTAGGACCTAAAACGGACCCTTGTGGAACACCGCTACTTATTTTCATAGTTTCGGAGGTTTCTCCATTGTCTAGTATCACTTTTCTTTCAGACAGGTACGATGCTATTATGCTCACTAGGTTTTCATCAATTCCTCGATTCCGCAGCTTAGTTAGAATAAGTTGCCAAGATGCACTATTGAAAGCGTTTCTCACGTCCAAGGTGATCATCACACAAAGTCTACGGTGGTGATGAGAGTAGGCTGCTGCGCTTTCTGCTATTCGTATCACATGGTTGATGGCATCTACGGTCTGGCGGCCTTCACGAAAGCCGTATTGTTTATCTGAAAGATCTCCTGTACGTGATAGTTCTTTCTTGAGTCTTCCTAGTAATAGTTGTTCATACAGTTTACCTTCTACATCCAATAAGCATATTGGTCTGTACGATGCTGGGTTATCTAAAGGTTTGTCCCCCTTTCGTAGGAGCACCACTTTTGCTATCTTCCACTCTTCTGGAAAGTTTGCTCTTCTTGCAAGGTCATTGTATACTCTCAGTATTTGGTTAGGTAATTCTATAACTACTTGTTTCAATACCTCAGGTGGGATGTTTTTGGGTCCTGGAGCCTTGTTATTCTTCAGTTTTGAGCATGCGACTTGTAATTCTTCTGGAGTAAAATCTAAAAATCTAGCATTATTATCACAGTCAAATATCACAGTTGGGTGTATGGGAAATAAAAAATTTGCTACTTCCTTCAGTTTTGATAGGGTTAGGTTTGGTCGGGGTGGATAGCCTATCATCCCCTTCATCACTATTTTATATCCGTCTCCCCAGATATCTTGATCTATATTATCACAGAGTGCTCTCCAGCTAGCTTTCTTTGCCCTCTTGATGCTGTTTCTTAGGCGTACTTTGCTCTGCTTGTATTCTTCCCATAGTTGATTGTTTACTTGAGGCTGATTTCTTCTAGCATTTCTGGTGTACATTCTTCTATTGCGTACACATTCTTTACGAAGTTCAGCAATTTCATCTGTCCACCAGTACACTGGTCTTCCTCTGCTGACAGGTTTTTTCTTTGGCATCGATTTATCACAGATGGTTACTAGATTCTCAGTGAAACTTTTTGCTGACGTCATGTTATTGTGGTTTTTCGCTTCTTGTAGTGCATGGTGTAAATTTTGTCGATCTAATTTCCTTACTTGCCAACCAATGGCTTCTCGTCTAGTTCTATTCACTTCCCTTTTCTTTTCTATATCAAAAATTATATAATTGTGGTCACTCAAAGTCTCTTTGTCGCTCACATGCCACTGAGTGATTTTGGCATCACATGTCGCTACTGTCAGGTCTAGTATTGAGGAGTAGTCTTGTCTCTCAAAAGTGGGTTCATCTCCTTGGTTTATGATAGACAGGTCATTCGCGGCCATCCACTCAGTTATCACTTGACCCCTCCTATCTGTGGTATTCATACCCCATTGAGGAGATTTAGCGTTAAAATCCCCTGCAATAATTGTCGTCTCACTATTCGCTCTGACCTGTCCACTAATTTCATCAAGGGTTGCTTCTAGGTCTTGTATTTCATCATTCCCAGAGCAGTAGCAGCTGTATATTGTGAAACCACTGGTAGCTATATACGTGAATCCTAAACCACACCCCTGCCTTTTGATTGTTAATTTTGAGTCTATTATCTTAATAGCAGTATCTATTTTTTCGTCAAACAACCAGTCTTTTCTATGTTCTATAGATTTTCGATTTGGTTCCGATATTATAATCAATCCAGCTCCTATTTCCTTGGCATGTGAAAGTGCCAAGTCATGTGCCGGACGGCTTCGGTTGACATTAATTTGAAGAACTCTAATACTGGTTGGTGGGTCTTGGCGGTACCTCCATCTTCCTACTGTCTTTTTTCATTTTACACTTTGGGTATCCTGTCTGATGTCCTTCTTGCTTACAGTTAATGCAATATGAAACATTCGTACACTCATTCGCCCTATGTCCTGCTTTGGCACACTTCAAACAGAGGCGTTCTCTATCCGGTCCATTGCACTCTGTTTTTATATGGCCGTGCTCCCAGCATCTATAGCATTTGACGTCTTTTTTTCTTTCAAATATTCTACATTGTGTCCAACCAATTTTTAATTTTTCCATCTGTATGAGTTTTTCTCCATCGTTTTCGGACATGACCAGTGTTGCGTTCTGTTTATTTCCATATGCAGGTCGTAAGGCTCTAACTTCAAAGGTCTCTGGTTTGATTGCGATTGCTTGACATATAGCTTCTCCAATCTCCTCCACAGTAACTGCATGGTCCATATCTTTCAGATGTAGCACTTTTTTGTATGTTAGTAGTGATGTCCTGACTTCTGGTATTTTTTCTGTGAGTTCTCTCTTCAGAATTTCAGCTTTTTTTGATCCATCCTTCACTGTAATAAGTAGTTCTCCTTTTTTGGTCTTCAGGATGTCTTTAATATCGACTCCAACATCACTTGGATTCACTTTTTTCCTGACCGTTTTCAGGAGGTCCGAATAAGACTTGCCTTCCATTTTAATGAGAAGAGCGTCTTGTCTTGGTTTTTTCTTTATTGAGTTAGTATCTGCTCTTCTATTCATGTGCGAAGTTTTTGACGTTGTATTTTGTTTCATACCATTTGTATGATTTTCCTGCGGTTTAAATAGGGATATTTTCACATTTGTTCCAGAAAAAAGAAACTCTGTGATTCTGACGAACATAGTTCCTCGTACTCCTCTCATCTCGGGAAGAGCTACTGACATCTTTTTGTGTTCAAGTACGTGGCTTCTGATTTTCTCTAGAGTTTTGAACATAACTTCATCTTCTGTATCATCACTGACCATGTTGCCAGTAATCACAGGATAGTATATACATTTGGATGTGCATGAAAAACTGCCATCTTCATTCGGAAATCCAAGCGAATGAACCATCATGGCGACTTCACCTTCTGCTTTGTTTTGTCTTTCAAGCCCTTCTTTCCCTCCGAATTTTCCTATGGCAGTACCAATTTCCTTGTCTTCGGAGTCGAAATATTTGTCACATGGAAGTATTATATCGTATTCGCTGGGAGCCTCCCAAATATGACCGCGTTCAATATTGATTCTAGGAAATACCTCATCTCTCCAGTCATCTTCCGTTATCTGTCGAAATGCCCCGATATTTTCTTCTTGTGTGAGTTCTCGTCTTCTTTTTATTCTTCGTTCTTCTTTCTTGCATTCCTCACAATAGGTACCAGATGGACCCTTCCTGAGTTCGGCCATTTCACGTTGATGTTTCTCTTCTATAACCTGCATCTGTTTCTTCAGATTGGAGTTCTCAATACGCAGTGCGCGTTCTTTTTCGTCTGTTCCCCTGTCTTCCACTGCTTGTTCCAACCAATCTGTCAGTTCTTTGCTCTGTAATTTTTCGGAATGCAAAGTTAGTGTGCTACAAAGCTCTTTCACTTCATGCTTTGGTTTATACATTTCTCTTACCACTTTTTCTAGGTTTTGGATCTGATCAATTACACCTTCCAGTGTTTTTTTCAGAATCAATCCACAATTACTGGATTCCTCTTTATTGATTTCTGAAGTCAGATCTATTCTTTTTCGCTTATTCGTCTTGACATCTTTCATATCCTGGTTTCGTACCGGTCGGTCTTTTGCACCAGATAAAGATGTGGATCTCATCCTGCTTGGAGGTGATCTGCCAATTGAACTCCTTCGTTCAAACGGATTCAATCCGTCTGCCCAATTATAGCCAGTCACAGATGTTATCCCTTCGGCCTGGTTTGCCGCCGAATGGGAACCGCAGTCGTATGCTGACGGTCCAGTGGGGCCTGCTTCAACACCCACTTTCTGGACCGGTACTGGGGATCCGACTCCCTGCACCGTAAACGATTCATCCATTTCCTTGCTCATATCCATAATCCATTTTATTTAGGTCAGAAGAAAAGAGAAGAGATAAAAGAAAGAAAATAGTGACCTTTCGCCCTCGAATACTCTAATAGCTGAAAGGTCGGAAAAACAAGATGTGATCGATCAAGAAAGATCTATAGAAAAGACGAAAGTGTGAGGGGTTCGACATAAGACTAGTTGAAGTATGTCTATCTATCTATCTATCTATCTATCTATCTATCTATCTATCTATCTATCTATCTATCTATCTATCTATCTATCTATCTATCTATCTATCTATCTATCTATCTATCTATCTATCTATCTATCTATCTATCTATCTATCTATCTATCTATCTATCTATCTATCTATCTATCTATCTATCTATCTATCTATCTATCTATCTATCTATCTATCTATCTATCTATCTATCTATCTATCTATCTATCTATCTATCTATCTATCTATCTATCTATCTATCTATCTATCTATCTATCTATCTATCTATCTATCTATCTATCTATCTATCTATCTATCTATCTATCTATCTATCTATCTATCTATCTATCTATCTATCTATCTATCTATCTATCTATCTATCTATCTATCTATCTATCTATCTATCTATCTATCTATCTATCTATCTATCTATCTATCTATCTATCTATCTATCTATCTATCTATCTATCTATCTATCTATCTATCTATCTATCTATCTATCTATCTATCTATCTATCTATCTATCTATCTATCTATCTATCTATCTATCTATCTATCTATCTATCTATCTATCTATCTATCTATCTATCTATCTATCTATCTATCTATCTATCTATCTATCTATCTATCTATCTATCTATCTATCTATCTATCTATCTATCTATCTATCTATCTATCTATCTATCTATCTATCTATCTATCTATCTATCTATCTATCTATCTATCTATCTATCTATCTATCTATCTATCTATCTATCTATCTATCTATCTATCTATCTATCTATCTATCTATCTATCTATCTATCTATCTATCTATCTATCTATCTATCTATCTATCTATCTATCTATCTATCTATCTATCTATCTATCTATCTATCTATCTATCTATCTATCTATCTATCTATCTATCTATCTATCTATCTATCTATCTATCTATCTATCTATCTATCTATCTATCTATCTATCTATCTATCTATCTATCTATCTATCTATCTATCTATCTATCTATCTATCTATCTATCTATCTATCTATCTATCTATCTATCTATCTATCTATCTATCTATCTATCTATCTATCTATCTATCTATCTATCTATCTATCTATCTATCTATCTATCTATCTATCTATCTATCTATCTATCTATCTATCTATCTATCTATCTATCTATCTATCTATCTATCTATCTATCTATCTATCTATCTATCTATCTATCTATCTATCTATCTATCTATCTATCTATCTATCTATCTATCTATCTATCTATCTATCTATCTATCTATCTATCTATCTATCTATCTATCTATCTATCTATCTATCTATCTATCTATCTATCTATCTATCTATCTATCTATCTATCTATCTATCTATCTATCTATCTATCTATCTATCTATCTATCTATCTATCTATCTATCTATCTATCTATCTATCTATCTATCTATCTATCTATCTATCTATCTATCTATCTATCTATCTATCTATCTATCTATCTATCTATCTATCTATCTATCTTTTTTTTTTTTTTTTTTTTTTTTTTTTTTTTTTTTTTTTTTTTTTTTTTTTTCACGAGATTCGTTCTGGAACCGCCAGAAGCATTACTTCAGAACGAAACTGTGGGTTATCTCTGCGTCCTCATTTTTTCTGATTCTCCTTTCTTCTTCATTATATTTCTTAGCATTTTTGTTATTATATTCCATGTTTCCTCATCCCGCATTATCAAATCTCCGATGTTTTCTTGTGTTATGACTGTATTGCATTCCATATTCGCTGTTATTCTCGTTTCTGTCCACCTTGCACATTCAAAAAGTGTATGCTGTGCTGAATCAGAGTCATTGCAATACCAGCATTTATCGTTCTCAGCCTTTCCAATCCTATGTAGGTATGCTCCAAAAACCCCATGTCCAGTTATGGCCTGTGTCAGATAATAGTCCACTTCTCCCCATCTTCGTTCTTTCCATTCTCTGACATCTCTTATGAAAATTTTCGACCAGCCCTCGTACCTTTCCCATTCTAGCTGCCATTTCATCATCGCTGTGTCTTCAGCTTCTATGGTATAGTCACTTCCTCTCTCATATATGGTAACTCTTTTTTCCACATTGAGTTTGATTGGCAAAACTCCTGCAATGACGAGCACTGCGGTTGTGGGAACTGTTCTATATGCCGATGTTATTCTAATTGCCATTCTCCTGTTTATTCGCTCTAGCATATTCTCGTACTTTTTGAATTTCAATGCTTCTTGCCATATTGGGGCTCCATATAATATTATTGAGGTGACTGCGGTCATCAGAATCCGCCTTTTGCTTGCTCTAGGGCCACTCACGTTTGCCGTTATTCTTGTCAGATCATTTAGTACTTTGTTGGCCTTCTCGCAAGTTTTTTTAATGTGTGTTGTCATTCTAGCACCTTTATCCAAATATACTCCCATATATTTGAGTCCGCTTCCGATGTTCACCTCTATTCCCCCGACACTTAGTAGAGAGCCATCCATTTTCCTTTCTCCTGCTAGTGCAACAATTTCAGTTTTAGCTACAGCTAACTTCAGTCCTATTGCCTCCAGTCTGTTTGTTATTATGTTCAAGGCGTACTGTGCAGTTTCCTCAGTATTCACTCTATTTTTTTCCGTCACTAGAATGGCTAGGTCATCCGCGTATGCGACCAGCTTCACTCTTTCTCCCAAGTTGATTTTCAATATTTCATTGTAAAAAATGTTCCATAAAATTGGTCCTAACACCGAGCCCTGTGGGACTCCGCATGTGACTCTTTTCAACCTACCATCTTCTAATAGTATGTATCTTTCTTCCAAATATGACTGAATTATTTTTTGTAAATATTCACTTATGCCTGCTTTCTTCATTGCTGTCATTATTCCTCTCCAAGGAGTTGTGTTGAAGGCATTTTCTATATCAACAGTGATCATCACGCAACAGCACTCTTTCCTCCTAGCGTTTTCTCTCACATCTTTCACATTGCTGAGGGCTGTTATAGCAGATTTCCCGGTTCTATACCCATGTTGATTATCAGCTATCTCATTATTTTCTGTGAGTTCAGATTCTAGTCTACCTTTGATGAGTTTCTCTAGAAATTTTCCTGAGCTATCTATGAGACAAATAGGTCTATGCTTTGTTTGGGCTCGTGGATCTTTCTTTGGTTTTGGTATCAAAACCAACCTTGCTATTTTCCATATCTTCGGAAATACACCCTGTCTCAAGCACATGTTCATAACATTTTTTATACATTCCGGATTTCTCTCACTGACCGCTTTTATAACTTCAGGTGGTATGTAGTCTGGGCCTGGTGCTTTTCCTATTTTTACCTGTTTGGAAACGACTGTAATATCTTCATTTGTAAAATTTTCTATATTTAGTTCATCAACTTGTATCTGGGGCCATTCAGTCATCGGATGGTTGGGAAAAAGTTTCTGGATTTCCTGGTCTGTTTCTTCTGGGCTCAAAGTTAAAAGTTGTTTGACGTTCAGTCTGTTGGAAACTATTTTATATGCTTTTCCCCATATGTCATCATTCAACTCTATGCAGAGCTTTTTCCAGCATTCTTTCTTCCTCTTTATTATCGTATTCTTCAAAACTTGTTTAGCATTTCTTGAATCTCTGTTTGTCTGTTCCCATTCGTCTCCTCTGTTGTTTGTCTTTCTCAGCCTTGTTAGTCTCCTTCTATATTTAATACATGTTCTTCTTTTTTCTGCTATCTCATCTGTCCACCAGTAAGTAGAAGGGTGATGCTGCTTCGGATTTTTCCTTCTGGTCAAGTATGATCTATCTATCTATCTATCTATCTATCTATCTATCTATCTATCTATCTATCTATCTATCTATCTATCTATCTATCTATCTATCTATCTATCTATCTATCTATCTATCTATCTATCTATCTATCTATCTATCTATCTATCTATCTATCTATCTATCTATCTATCTATCTATCTATCTATCTATCTATCTATCTATCTATCTATCTATCTATCTATCTATCTATCTATCTATCTATCTATCTATCTATCTATCTATCTATCTATCTATCTATCTATCTATCTATCTATCTATCTATCTATCTATCTATCTATCTATATATCTATCTATCTATCTATCTATCTATCTATCTATCTATCTATCTATCTATCTATCTATCTATCTATCTATCTATCTATCTATCTATCTATCTATCTATCTATCTATCTATCTATCTATCTATCTATCTATCTATCTATCTATCTATCTATCTATCTATCTATCTATCTATCTATCTATCTATCTATCTATCTATCTATCTATCTATCTATCTATCTATCTATCTATCTATCTATCTATCTATCTATCTATCTATCTATCTATCTATCTATCTATCTATCTATCTATCTATCTATCTATCTATCTATCTATCTATCTATCTATCTATCTATCTATCTATCTATCTATCTATCTATCTATCTATCTATCTATCTATCTATCTATCTATCTATCTATCTATCTATCTATCTATCTATCTATCTATCTATCTATCTATCTATCTATCTATCTATCTATCTATCTATCTATCTATCTATCTATCTATCTATCTATCTATCTATCTATCTATCTATCTATCTATCTATCTATCTATCTATCTATCTATCTATCTATCTATCTATCTATCTATCTATCTATCTATCTATCTATCTATCTATCTATCTATCTATCTATCTATCTATCTATCTATCTATCTATCTATCTATCTATCTATCTATCTATCTATCTATCTATCTATCTATCTATCTATCTATCTATCTATCTATCTATCTATCTATCTATCTATCTATCTATCTATCTATCTATCTATCTATCTATCTATCTATCTATCTATCTATCTATCTATCTATCTATCTATCTATCTATCTATCTATCTATCTATCTATCTATCTATCTATCTATCTATCTATCTATCTATCTATCTATCTATCTATCTATCTATCTATCTATCTATCTATCTATCTATCTTTTTTTTTTTTTTTTTTTTTCACGAGATTTGTTCTGGAACCGCCAGAAGCATTACTTCAGAACGAAACTGTGGGTTATCTCTGCGTCCTCATTTTTTCTGATTCTCCTTTCTTCTTCATTATGTTTCTTAGCATTTTTGTTATTATATTCCATGTTTCCTCATCCCGCATTATCAAATCTCCGATGTTTTCTTGTGTTATGACTGTATTGCATTCCATATTCGCTGTTATTCTCGTTTCTGTCCACCTTGCACATTCAAAAAGTGTATGCTGTGCTGTATCAGAGTCATTGCAATACCAGCATTTATCGTTCTCAGCCTTTCCAATCCTATGTAGGTATGCTCCAAAAACCCCATGTCCAGTTATGGCCTGTGTCAGATAATAGTCCACTTCTCCCCATCTTCGTTCTTTCCATTCTCTGACATCTCTTATGAAAATTTTCGACCAGCCCTCGTACCTTTCCCATTCTAGCTGCCATTTCATCATCGCTGTGTCTTCAGCTTCTATGGTATAGTCACTTCCTCTCTCATATATGGTAACTCTTTTTTCCACATTGAGTTTGATTGGCAAAACTCCTGCAATGACGAGCACTGCGGTTGTGGGAACTGTTCTATATGCCGATGTTATTCTAATTGCCATTCTCCTGTTTATTCGCTCTAGCATATTCTCGTACTTTTTGAATTTCAATGCTTCTTGCCATATTGGGGCTCCATATAATATTATTGAGGTGACTGCGGTCATCAGAATCCGCCTTTTGCTTGCTCTAGGGCCACTCACGTTTGCCGTTATTCTTGTCAGATCATTTAGTACTTTGTTGGCCTTCTCGCAAGTTTTTTTAATGTGTGTTGTCATTCTAGCACCTTTATCCAAATATACTCCCATATATTTGAGTCCGCTTCCGATGTTCACCTCTATTCCCCCGACACTTAGTAGAGAGCCATCCATTTTCCTTTCTCCTGCTAGTGCAACAATTTCAGTTTTAGCTACAGCTAACTTCAGTCCTATTGCCTCCAGTCTGTTTGTTATTATGTTCAAGGCGTACTGTGCAGTTTCCTCAGTATTCACTCTATTTTTTTCCGTCACTAGAATGGCTAGGTCATCCGCGTATGCGACCAGCTTCACTCTTTCTCCCAAGTTGATTTTCAATATTTCATTGTAAAAAATGTTCCATAAAATTGGTCCTAACACCGAGCCCTGTGGGACTCCGCATGTGACTCTTTTCAACCTACCATCTTCTGATAGTATGTATCTTTCTTCCAAATATGACTGAATTATTTTTTGTAAATATTCACTTATGCCTGCTTTCTTCATTGCTGTCATTATTCCTCTCCAAGGAGTTGTGTTGAAGGCATTTTCTATATCAACAGTGATCATCACGCAACAGCACTCTTTCCTCCTAGCGTTTTCTCTCACATCTTTCACATTGCTGAGGGCTGTTATAGCAGATTTCCCGGTTCTATACCCATGTTGATTATCAGCTATCTCATTATTTTCTGTGAGTTCAGATTCTAGTCTACCTTTGATGAGTTTCTCTAGAAATTTTCCTGAGCTATCTATGAGACAAATAGGTCTATGCTTTGTTTGGGCTCGTGGATCTTTCTTTGGTTTTGGTATCAAAACCAACCTTGCTATTTTCCATATCTTCGGAAATACACCCTGTCTCAAGCACATGTTCATAACATTTTTTATACATTCCGGATTTCTCTCACTGACCGCTTTTATAACTTCAGGTGGTATGTAGTCTGGGCCTGGTGCTTTTCCTATTTTTACCTGTTTGGAAACGACTGTAATATCTTCATTTGTAAAATTTTCTATATTTAGTTCATCAACTTGTATCTGGGGCCATTCAGTCATCGGATGGTTGGGAAAAAGTTTCTGGATTTCCTGGTCTGTTTCTTCTGGGCTCAAAGTTAAAAGTTGTTTGACGTTCAGTCTGTTGGAAACTATTTTATATGCTTTTCCCCATATGTCATCATTCAACTCTATGCAGAGCTTTTTCCAGCATTCTTTCTTCCTCTTTATTATCGTATTCTTCAAAACTTGTTTAGCATTTCTTGAATCTCTGTTTGTCTGTTCCCATTCGTCTCCTCTGTCTATCTATCTATCTATCTATCTATCTATCTATCTATCTATCTATCTATCTATCTATCTATCTATCTATCTATCTATCTATCTATCTATCTATCTATCTATCTATCTATCTATCTATCTATCTATCTATCTATCTATCTATCTATCTATCTATCTATCTATCTATCTATCTATCTATCTATCTATCTATCTATCTATCTATCTATCTATCTATCTATCTATCTATCTATCTATCTATCTATCTATCTATCTATCTATCTATCTATCTATCTATCTATCTATCTATCTATCTATCTATCTATCTATCTATCTATCTATCTATCTATCTATCTATCTATCTATCTATCTATCTATCTATCTATCTATCTATCTATCTATCTATCTATCTATCTATCTATCTATCTATCTATCTATCTATCTATCTATCTATCTATCTATCTATCTATCTATCTATCTATCTATCTATCTATCTATCTATCTATCTATCTATCTATCTATCTATCTATCTATCTATCTATCTATCTATCTATCTATCTATCTATCTATCTATCTATCTATCTATCTATCTATCTATCTATCTATCTATCTATCTATCTATCTATCTATCTATCTATCTATCTATCTATCTATCTATCTATCTATCTATCTATCTATCTATCTATCTATCTATCTATCTATCTATCTATCTATCTATCTATCTATCTATCTATCTATCTATCTATCTATCTATCTATCTATCTATCTATCTATCTATCTATCTATCTATCTATCTATCTATCTATCTATCTATCTATCTATCTATCTATCTATCTATCTATCTATCTATCTATCTATCTATCTATCTATCTATCTATCTATCTATCTATCTATCTATCTATCTATCTATCTTTCTATCTATCTATCTATCTATCTATCTATCTATCTATCTATCTATCTATCTATCTATCTATCTATCTATCTATCTATCTATCTATCTATCTATCTATCTATCTATCTATCTATCTATCTATCTATCTATCTATCTATCTATCTATCTATCTATCTATCTATCTATCTATCTATCTATCTATCTATCTATCTATCTATCTATCTATCTATCTATCTATCTATCTATCTATCTATCTATCTATCTATCTATCTATCTATCTATCTATCTATCTATCTATCTATCTATCTATCTATCTATCTATCTATCTATCTATCTATCTATCTATCTATCTATCTATCTATCTATCTATCTATCTATCTATCTATCTATCTATCTATCTATCTATCTATCTATCTATCTATCTATCTATCTATCTATCTATCTATCTATCTATCTATCTATCTATCTATCTATCTATCTATCTATCTATCTATCTATCTATCTATCTATCTATCTATCTATCTATCTATCTATCTATCTATCTATCTATCTATCTATCTATCTATCTATCTATCTATCTATCTATCTATCTATCTATCTATCTATCTATCTATCTATCTATCTATCTATCTATCTATCTATCTATCTATCTATCTATCTATCTATCTATCTATCTATCTATCTATCTATCTATCTATCTATCTATCTATCTATCTATCTATCTATCTATCTATCTATCTATCTATCTATCTATCTATCTATCTATCTATCTATCTATCTATCTATCTATCTATCTATCTATCTATCTATCTATCTATCTATCTATCTATCTATCTATCTATCTATCTATCTATCTATCTATCTATCTATCTATCTATCTATCTATCTATCTATCTATCTATCTATCTATCTATCTATCTATCTATCTATCTATCTATCTATCTATCTATCTATCTATCTATCTATCTATCTATCTATCTATCTATCTATCTATCTATCTATCTATCTATCTATCTATCTATCTATCTATCTATCTATCTATCTATCTATCTATCTATCTATCTATCTATCTATCTATCTATCTATCTATCTATCTATCTATCTATCTATCTATCTATCTATCTATCTATCTATCTATCTATCTATCTATCTATCTATCTATCTATCTATCTATCTATCTATCTATCTATCTATCTATCTATCTATCTATCTATCTATCTATCTATCTATCTATCTATCTATCTATCTATCTATCTATCTATCTATCTATCTATCTATCTATCTATCTATCTATCTATCTATCTATCTATCTATCTATCTATCTATCTATCTATCTATCTATCTATCTATCTATCTATCTATCTATCTATCTATCTATCTATCTATCTATCTATCTATCTATCTATCTATCTATCTATCTATCTATCTATCTATCTATCTATCTATCTATCTATCTATCTATCTATCTATCTATCTATCTATCTATCTATCTATCTATCTATCTATCTATCTATCTATCTATCTATCTATCTATCTATCTATCTATCTATCTATCTATCTATCTATCTATCTATCTATCTATCTATCTATCTATCTATCTATCTATCTATCTATCTATCTATCTATCTATCTATCTATCTATCTATCTATCTATCTATCTATCTATCTATCTATCTATCTATCTATCTATCTATCTATCTATCTATCTATCTATCTATCTATCTATCTATCTATCTATCTATCTATCTATCTATCTATCTATCTATCTATCTATCTATCTATCTATCTATCTATCTATCTATCTATCTATCTATCTATCTATCTATCTATCTATCTATCTATCTATCTATCTATCTATCTATCTATCTATCTATCTATCTATCTATCTATCTATCTATCTATCTATCTATCTATCTATCTATCTATCTATCTATCTATCTATCTATCTATCTATCTATCTATCTATCTATCTATCTATCTATCTATCTATCTATCTATCTATCTATCTATCTATCTATCTATCTATCTATCTATCTATCTATCTATCTATCTATCTATCTATCTATCTATCTATCTATCTATCTTTTTTTTTTTTTTTTTTTTTTTTTTTTTTTTTTTTTTTTTCAGGAGGAGGGGAATCTTGCATAGATAGTCGCATCTAACGAACTATGCCGGATTCCTACCGACTAAACCCCCCCATCCTCTACTGATGCTCCAAATACTGGAAACCGCTTTCGCATTACTTCAGTACTGGGCCGTCTTCTAGTGAGTGTTACAGATCTCTGAATATCTAGGGCCTGGCATCCCGTTCTTCAGTTTCAATGATGTCTCTTATAACTTTGTATGTTTGGTTCCATACTTCCTCTTTCCCTCGAAGATCCTCCATCATATGTTCAGCGTTGAACGTTCTACCCATTGCTGTATGATACACGTTTCTCACTTCGTTCCACTTCGGGCATATGAAGAGCGTATGTTCGGCGTCATCGTTTTCCTGGCAGTATATGCAGCAAGGTGTGTCTGACCTTCGGCGGTCATATAGATATTTTTTGAAGCAGCCATGTCCTGATAAGGCTTGGGTTAGGAAGTTATCTATCTCCCCGTAGGGTCTCTTCATCCAATTCTCTAAATTTGGTATCAGCCTGTATGTCAACGACCATACTGTCCATTGTCCCATTTGAGTTGCCAATCCCTCATCAAGTTCTCTCTAGCTACCTTCTTGCCTACACCCTCGTATCGTTCTTGTCTTTCAATAATCTGCAGTTCTATGGGAGGAACTTCCGCTAAAACGCCAACAGCCTCTGCAGATGTTGTCCTATAAGCACTGCATAGTCTTATGTTCATTTTTCTTTGAATACCAGTTAGCTTTTTCACGAGTTTCTTGTTTCCTGTGACACTATGCCAGATCGGTGCTCCATATAGTATTTGTGAATGAATCACACTCGACAGAACCCTCCTTTTAGATGGTCTGGGCCCTCCGATGTTCGGCATCAGACTCGCCAGAGCCGTAACCGTTCTTTCAGCTTTCCTTATGACCTGAGTGACGTGTTCTGCAAAACTTAGTTTGGTGTCGAGCCAAACTCCGAGGTATTTCGTCGCCTTGCTAATTTTTATCACTGTTTCTTGCAGCATGAAACTTATTGGTTTGAGTTTCCTTCTCTTGGTTAGCAGAACTGCCTCTGTTTTTTCAGGTGCTAGTGTCAGTCTCGTTATCTCCATCCAATTTGATACCCTCTGCAGTCCTCTGTTTGCTATGTTCATCAGTAGCTCTTCACTTTTTGCTGTGACTAACATCGCCACGTCATCCGCGAAGCCAACTAGCTTTGTATGTTCTGGCATTTCCATCGTGAGAAGACCGTCATATAGGGAATTCCACAAGGTCGGACCCAAAACTGATCCTTGAGGTACACCGCTGTTTACTTTTCTGCTTCTGGTGTCTCCCTCAGTTTCCAGTATAATTTCTCGCTCTGAGAGGTACATTGCCATAACGCTTATCAGACTTTCCCTTATTCCCCTGTGTCTCAGTTTCTCCAGTATAAGCTGCCAAGACGCGGTGTTGAAGGCGTTTTTAACATCTAACGTTATCACGACACAGATATTTCGTTCAATTTCCGCGAGTTCTGCCACCTTCTGTACCTCTTTTACAGCATCTATGGTTTGTCTTCCTTTTCTGAAACCAAACTGATACTCTGATAGCCCTCCAGTTCTCGCAAGCTCTTGATTGAGACGTTCAAGGAGGAGTTGTTCATATAGTTTGCCCTCATTATCCAGAAGGCATATTGGTCGAAAGGACGAGGGATTTTCCAAAGGCTTATCTCCTTTCCTGAGTAACACTAGTTTAGCCCTTTTCCATTCTACGGGGAACATAGCTTGTTTAGCCAGTTCATTGTAAACCGATAGAACATATTTAGGTTTCTGGTCGGTTACTGCCTTTATTATTTCGGAAGGAATATTTCCTATACCAGGAGCTTTGTTGTTCTTGAGTTTTTCGCTCGCCTTCTGCAGTTCTTCCTTTGTGAACTCTGGAAACTTGTCGTTGGCATCACAGGTGAAAGTCACTTTGTCGTGGTTCGGAAAAAGATGATTCACCACATTCATCATGCTGTCCATTGTTAGGTTGAGTCTGGGAGGAAAACCAAGCATCTATCTATCTATCTATCTATCTATCTATCTATCTATCTATCTATCTATCTATCTATCTATCTATCTATCTATCTATCTATCTATCTATCTATCTATCTATCTATCTATCTATCTATCTATCTATCTATCTATCTATCTATCTATCTATCTATCTATCTATCTATCTATCTATCTATCTATCTATCTATCTATCTATCTATCTATCTATCTATCTATCTATCTATCTATCTATCTATCTATCTATCTATCTATCTATCTATCTATCTATCTATCTATCTATCTATCTATCTATCTATCTATCTATCTATCTATCTATCTATCTATCTATCTATCTATCTATCTATCTATCTATCTATCTATCTATCTATCTATCTATCTATCTATCTATCTATCTATCTATCTATCTATCTATCTATCTATCTATCTATCTATCTATCTATCTATCTATCTATCTATCTATCTATCTATCTATCTATCTATCTATCTATCTATCTATCTATCTATCTATCTATCTATCTATCTATCTATCTATCTATCTATCTATCTATCTATCTATCTATCTATCTATCTATCTATCTATCTATCTATCTATCTATCTATCTATCTATCTATCTATCTATCTATCTATCTATCTATCTATCTATCTATCTATCTATCTATCTATCTATCTATCTATCTATCTATCTATCTATCTATCTATCTATCTATCTATCTATCTATCTATCTATCTATCTATCTATCTATCTATCTATCTATCTATCTATCTATCTATCTATCTATCTATCTATCTATCTATCTATCTATCTATCTATCTATCTATCTATCTATCTATCTATCTATCTATCTATCTATCTATCTATCTATCTATCTATCTATCTATCTATCTATCTATCTATCTATCTATCTATCTATCTATCTATCTATCTATCTATCTATCTATCTATCTATCTATCTATCTATCTATCTATCTATCTATCTATCTATCTATCTATCTATCTATCTATCTATCTATCTATCTATCTATCTATCTATCTATCTATCTATCTATCTATCTATCTATCTATCTATCTATCTATCTATCTATCTATCTATCTATCTATCTATCTATCTATCTATCTATCTATCTATCTATCTATCTATCTATCTATCTATCTATCTATCTATCTATCTATCTATCTATCTATCTATCTATCTATCTATCTATCTATCTATCTATCTATCTATCTATCTATCTATCTATCTATCTATCTATCTATCTATCTATCTATCTATCTATCTATCTATCTATCTATCTATCTATCTATCTATCTATCTATCTATCTATCTATCTATCTATCTATCTATCTATCTATCTATCTATCTATCTATCTATCTATCTATCTATCTATCTATCTATCTATCTATCTATCTATCTATCTATCTATCTATCTATCTATCTATCTATCTATCTATCTATCTATCTATCTATCTATCTATCTATCTATCTATCTATCTATCTATCTATCTATCTATCTATCTATCTATCTATCTATCTATCTATCTATCTATCTATCTATCTATCTATCTATCTATCTATCTATCTATCTATCTATCTATCTATCTATCTATCTATCTATCTATCTATCTATCTATCTATCTATCTATCTATCTATCTATCTATCTATCTATCTATCTATCTATCTATCTATCTATCTATCTATCTATCTATCTATCTATCTATCTATCTATCTATCTATCTATCTATCTATCTATCTATCTATCTATCTATCTATCTATCTATCTATCTATCTATCTATCTATCTATCTATCTATCTATCTATCTATCTATCTATCTATCTATCTATCTATCTATCTATCTATCTATCTATCTATCTATCTATCTATCTATCTATCTATCTATCTATCTATCTATCTATCTATCTATCTATCTATCTATCTATCTATCTATCTATCTATCTATCTATCTATCTATCTATCTATCTATCTATCTATCTATCTATCTATCTATCTATCTATCTATCTATCTATCTATCTATCTATCTATCTATCTATCTATCTATCTATCTATCTATCTATCTATCTATCTATCTATCTATCTATCTATCTATCTATCTATCTATCTATCTATCTATCTATCTATCTATCTATCTATCTATCTATCTATCTATCTATCTATCTATCTATCTATCTATCTATCTATCTATCTATCTATCTATCTATCTATCTATCTATCTATCTATCTATCTATCTATCTATCTATCTATCTATCTATCTATCTATCTATCTATCTATCTATCTATCTATCTATCTATCTATCTATCTATCTATCTATCTATCTATCTATCTATCTATCTATCTATCTATCTATCTATCTATCTATCTATCTATCTATCTATCTATCTATCTATCTATCTATCTATCTATCTATCTATCTATCTATCTATCTATCTATCTATCTATCTATCTATCTATCTATCTATCTATCTATCTATCTATCTATCTATCTATCTATCTATCTATCTATCTATCTATCTATCTATCTATCTATCTATCTATCTATCTATCTATCTATCTATCTATCTATCTATCTATCTATCTATCTATCTATCTATCTATCTATCTATCTATCTATCTATCTATCTATCTATCTATCTATCTATCTATCTATCTATCTATCTATCTATCTATCTATCTATCTATCTATCTATCTATCTATCTATCTATCTATCTATCTATCTATCTATCTATCTATCTATCTATCTATCTATCTATCTATCTATCTATCTATCTATCTATCTATCTATCTATCTATCTATCTATCTATCTATCTATCTATCTATCTATCTATCTATCTATCTATCTATCTATCTATCTATCTATCTATCTATCTATCTATCTATCTATCTATCTATCTATCTATCTATCTATCTATCTATCTATCTATCTATCTATCTATCTATCTATCTATCTATCTATCTATCTATCTATCTATCTATCTATCTATCTATCTATCTATCTATCTATCTATCTATCTATCTATCTATCTATCTATCTATCTATCTATCTATCTATCTATCTATCTATCTATCTATCTATCTATCTATCTATCTATCTATCTATCTATCTATCTATCTATCTATCTATCTATCTATCTATCTATCTATCTATCTATCTATCTATCTATCTATCTATCTATCTATCTATCTATCTATCTATCTATCTATCTATCTATCTATCTATCTATCTATCTATCTATCTATCTATCTATCTATCTATCTATCTATCTATCTATATATCTATCTATCTATCTATCTATCTATCTATCTATCTATCTATCTATCTATCTATCTATCTATCTATCTATCTATCTATCTATCTATCTATCTATCTATCTATCTATCTATCTATCTATCTATCTATCTATCTATCTATCTATCTATCTATCTATCTATCTATCTATCTTTTTTTTTTTTTTTTTTTTTTTTGTTAGAGGAGGGGAAATCTTGCATAAGACACCTGATGTTAGGTAGTGTCGGATTCCTACCGACTAAAACCCCTCCCCTGTCGTCTCGCTCTTCTCACCGGAATCCACTTTCGCATTACTTCGGTGTGAAGGCAGTCTTTGTTAGTTTCTGCTATCTCTCTCTTTATTCTCTATGATGTACCGTATAACCACGTATGCTTCTCTCCAGGTTTCTTCTGATTCCATCAGGCTTTCCATCATATTCTGCGCATTGAACGTGTTTTCAGTTATCCTCTGATATTCCATTCTTTTTTCCTCCCATTTGGGACATATAAAGAGTGTGTGTTCCACGTCATCAATCTCTCCGCAATATGTACAGTCACTCGATTCCACTTTTCTTCGATCGAATAAATATTTCCTGAAACACCCATGTCCAGAGAGTGCTTGGGTAAGGAAGTAGTCCACTTCCCCGTAGGGTCTGTCTAGCCATTTCTGAATCACAGGTATCAGTGTCCAGGTCCAGCGCCCGTATGTCCCATTCGCCCACTTATCTTGCCATTTACTGGCTGAGTTTGCTTTCGCGGTTTTCTTGTCCAATCCGTTGTACAAGAAAACCGCTATCTATCTATCTATCTATCTATCTATCTATCTATCTATCTATCTATCTATCTATCTATCTATCTATCTATCTATCTATCTATCTATCTATCTATCTATCTATCTATCTATCTATCTATCTATCTATCTATCTATCTATCTATCTATCTATCTATCTATCTATCTATCTATCTATCTATCTATCTATCTATCTATCTATCTATCTATCTATCTATCTATCTATCTATCTATCTATCTATCTATCTATCTATCTATCTATCTATCTATCTATCTATCTATCTATCTATCTATCTATCTATCTATCTATCTATCTATCTATCTATCTATCTATCTATCTATCTATCTATCTATCTATCTATCTATCTATCTATCTATCTATCTATCTATCTATCTATCTATCTATCTATCTATCTATATATCTATCTATCTATCTATCTATCTATCTATCTATCTATCTATCTATCTATCTATCTATCTATCTATCTATCTATCTATCTATCTATCTATCTATCTATCTATCTATCTATCTATCTATCTATCTATCTATCTATCTATCTATCTATCTATCTATCTATCTATCTATCTATCTATCTTTTTTTTTTTTTTTTTTTTTTTTTTTGTTAGAGGAGGGGAAATCTTGCATAAGACACCTGATGTTAGGTAGTGTCGGATTCCTACCGACTAAAACCCCTCCCCTGTCGTCTCGCTCTTCTCACCGGAATCCACTTTCGCATTACTTCGGTGTGAAGGCAGTCTTTGTTAGTTTCTGCTATCTCTCTCTTTATTCTCTATGATGTACCGTATAACCACGTATGCTTCTCTCCAGGTTTCTTCTGATTCCATCAGGCTTTCCATCATATTCTGCGCATTGAACGTGTTTTCAGTTATCCTCTGATATTCCATTCTTTTTTCCTCCCATTTGGGACATATAAAGAGTGTGTGTTCCACGTCATCAATCTCTCCGCAATATGTACAGTCACTCGATTCCACTTTTCTTCGATCGAATAAATATTTCCTGAAACACCCATGTCCAGAGAGTGCTTGGGTAAGGAAGTAGTCCACTTCCCCGTAGGGTCTGTCTAGCCATTTCTGAATCACAGGTATCAGTGTCCAGGTCCAGCGCCCGTATGTCCCATTCGCCCACTTATCTTGCCATTTACTGGCTGAGTTTGCTTTCGCGGTTTTCTTGTCCAATCCGTTGTACAAGAAAACCGCTATCTATCTATCTATCTATCTATCTATCTATCTATCTATCTATCTATCTATCTATCTATCTATCTATCTATCTATCTATCTATCTATCTATCTATCTATCTATCTATCTATCTATCTATCTATCTATTTACTTTGCTTCCGCACATGCACAGGAATCGCTGGTCAGCATACATCTGTGTTTGTGTGGATTCAGTCTCATTCAGCTCTGCGTAGCTGCCTATCTCGGAACAACCTTTCGTCTTCCCCTTTTTGTTTCATTATTTTCCTTATGTACTCTGTGATCGATTTCCACTTAATCCTATTTTCCAACATTTCTTCAACCATATTGTTCTCGTCTAGGTTGATTCCTACTTCTATATTAACTCTGTGTCTATCCCTTTCCCACCTCGTACATTCAAACAAAGTATGTGCTGCTGTATCCACGTTTTCGCAGTAAGCGCATCTTTCATCTGGTGTTTTCCCTATTCTATGAGTATAGGCTCCGAATGAACCATGTCCCGTGAGTATCTGGGTAACAAAGTAATTCGTCTCTCTGTGCCGACACTCAACCCATTTCTTCACGTCTGGTATGAGTGTCTTCGTCCACTGAGCTACTCTCGAAGTATCTATCCACTGTTGCTGCCATCTCTCCAAGCTTGCCTCTCTTTCTTCTTTTTTGACTCGTATTGTATCTTCGTCTCCTCTCTCAAAAATTCCTCTCCTTTCCTCTATTAGAATGTCTATTGGTAGTATTCCAGACACTACTTGAGCAGCGCTTGCTGATATGGTTCTATATCCACTTATCACTCGCAGAAGCGCTTTACGCTGAGTACTTATGAGCATTTGTTTGTTACGCTTTATATTCAGTGCCTTGTGCCATATCTGTGATCCATATGTTAAAATCGATTGTGTTACGTTGTATAACATCTCTCTCTTCCTGTTTCCTGGTCCTCGTATATTTGGCATTATTCTTGTTAGTGATGCTACATTTCTGGCTTCTTTTTCTACCGCATACTTGATGTGTTCCCCATGAGTCCCCTTCCCATCTATCATTATCCCTAGATACTTCACTTTGTTCTTTGGCATTATTAGTACACCTCCTAGATCGAAATGAATATTTCTCCTCTCTCTTTCTCCTTTCAATATGACTGCCTCCGTTTTTTCGGGAGCCAGTGTCAGGTGGTTTCGTTTCATCCACGAATCTACGATTTCCAGGGCGTCGTCACCTTTGGACACAAGTTCTTCCGCCCGTTTAGCCGTCACTATGATGGCAAGATCATCAGCAAAACCTACTGTCCATGTTCCGTCGGGTAGTTTCTCTTTGAGCACGCCGTCATACATAATGTTCCATAATGTTGGTCCTAATACTGAGCCCTGTGGTACACCGGCAGTGATCTCATATATTTCTCCTTTTTCTATTCTCAAAGTTCTTTCTTTGAAGTAGCTGCTCACAATATTAATGAGGTATTGTGGTATTTCTCTTCTATAAAGCTCTTCCATGATTGTTTTCCATGGTGCTGAGTTAAATGCATTTCTCACATCCAAGGTTATCAGAGCGGCCCATCTCATGGTATTTTCCTTCGAGAGTTCTATGACCTTCATTACTGCTTGTATTGTGGATTTTCCTTTACGAAAGCCATATTGTTGGTCTGATAGTTTTTCAGTATTTTCCAAAGCTGCTTCTAGTCTTTTCTTTATGAGTTTCTCGTATAACTTACTCATTGATGTAAGTAGGCATATTGGCCTGTAGCTTATGTGGTTTATGCCAGGTTTCTTAGGTTTTGGTATGAGTACCAGAACCGCTTTCTTCCAACTATTTGGAAAGCTTTGTTCTCTCAACAATCTGTTCATCACGTTTAGTAGCCAATTTGGTGCAATGTTGCCTATAATTTTGATAGCTTCTGCAGGAATGCCATCATGTCCAGGAGCTTTGCCATCTTTCAGTTCCAGTAGTCCTTGACTAATCTCTTCCTGCGTGAACATCGCAATATTCTCGACTCTCTCCATTTCTCTCCACTTATCAAATCTTGTTGGGAACAGTTCTTCTACTATTACCATTTTTTCTTCTCGATCCAGATCGAAAGAAGGGTATGCTTTCAGATTCTTGACAGCTATTTGGTAGCCCTGTCCATAAATGTCTCCATCTAGCTGATCGCACAATTCTTGCCAGTGTTTATTTTTTGAATTATTTATTTTATTTTGCAGTTCCTTCTTGGCTCTTTTATAGGATTCTTTTGAGTCTAGTTTTTCTTCCTCCGTGTACCTATCGCTCTTGGCTATTCTCGAGGCATTCCTTCTTTTCCTCAGACATTCGTGCCTTTTGTACGCTATTTCATCATTCCACCAATATGGCATTCCTCGTACAGTTTTCACCCTCCGCGTGCTTCCTTCGTATGCCTCTTTGAGTGTTTCTCCTAGAAATTCAACTGTATCTTGTTCTTCCTCTCTATCTAACTTCCATTTAACCATTTCTTCAAATACTTTCCAGTCGACTAGCTCTTTATCTTTTGGTTCAGTAGTTGGTTGCATATCATCTTCGATGTCAAAAAATATGTCTCTGTGATCGCTCAAGTTTTCTGAAATGGAGACTTCCCAGTTCGATATGCGTCTTGCTATTGATTGGGTTGAGCAGGTGATGTCTATAAATGATTCAGCATTTCCTCTCACAAAAGTAGGGACCGTACCAGTGTTGTGTATAACCATATTCAATGCTGTGGTCCATTGGGTGAAGTATTCGCCTCTTCTATCTGTAGTAGGGGAGCCCCACTGTGGTGATTTCACGTTGAGGTCCCCTGCCACTATACTCTCGCCTTGTATGCACCTACAATTGGTCATTACAGCATCTATTTCTTCTTTGAAAGTTTCTAGTGAGATGTTTGGGGAGCTATAGCAACAGTGGATTCTGTAGTCTTTGAAATGTACTGTTAGTACCCCCTGTCCCGTTTCCAGTTTGGTAACCTTGGTTCTTCTATTTCTGAAGTATATTGCTACGTCTTTTCTATGGTCTGTAATCCAACCTCTACCCTCAATAACTTTCTTGTTAGGTTCGGTAACCATTATAATATCAACGTCTTTCTCAGTAGCTGTAGCGAAAGCGATGTCATGAGCTACCCTTCTCCTATTCAAATTACATTGCATCACCCTGAGCCTTTTTTTTCTTCCTGTCCCTAACCTTACCTTGTTCAAACCAGACATGGAATATAATTTATCCCTCTTGAGTTCCTCCCTCCTCTTCTATTTAGCCTTTCATGATTGACCAATTTCTTGAAAGTGGGGCATCTCATACTATCCATTCTGTGTCCTTCTTTTCCACAGATTGGACAGTATTGGTTTTCCCGACATTCTTTCACTTTATGCCCTGTCTTTCCACAATTCAGGCATCTCTCCTCCCTTTGGGGTCCATTGCAGTTTCGTGCCAAGTGTCCATAATCTTGACACTTATGGCATTTTGGTGGTATAATCCGTTCTCTCACATGGCAATTGATCCATCCTATTTTGATTTCTCCTGATCTTGTTATTCTTTTTGCTACGTCTTCCCTGATTTCAATTGTGGCGTTTTGATTTCCGCCATATGCCGGTCTCATAGATTTAACTACTACATCGTTTTCTCCCACTCCTGTCTTCAAGATTGCTTCCTTTATCTCCTCTTCTGTGGTTATTCCATCTAAACCAGTAATGTGTAGGGTTTTTTTCCTGGTTCTGTTGCTTATGATAGTCTCGGTATTTGGAGACCCTATCTATCTATCTATCTATCTATCTATCTATCATCTATCTATCTATCATCTATCTATCTATCTATCTATCTATCTATCTATCTATCTATCTATCTATCTATCTATCTATCTATCTATCTATCTATCTATCTATCTATCTATCTATCATCTATCTATCTATCATCTATCTATCTATCTATCTATCTATCTATCTATCTATCTATCTATCTATCTATCTATCTATCTATCTATCTATCTATCTATCTATCTATCTATCTATCTATCTATCTATCTATCTATCTATCTATCTATCTATCTATCTATCTATCTATCTATCTATCTATCTATCTATCTATCTATCTATCTATCTATCTATCTATCTATCTATCTATCTATCTATCTATCTATCTATCTATCTATCTATCTATCTATCTATCTATCTATCTATCTATCTATCTATCTATCTATCTATCTATCTATCTATCTATCTATCTATCTATCTATCTATCTATCTATCTATCTATCTATCTATCTATCTATCTATCTATCTATCTATCTATCTATCTATCTATCTATCTATCTATCTATCTATCTATCTATCTATCTATCTATCTATCTATCTATCTATCTATCTATCTATCTATCTATCTATCTATCTATCTATCTATCTATCTATCTATCTATCTATCTATCTATCTATCTATCTATCTATCTATCTATCTATCTATCTATCTATCTATCTATCTATCTATCTATCTATCTATCTATCTATCTATCTATCTATCTATCTATCTATCTATCTATCTATCTATCTATCTATCTATCTATCTATCTATCTATCTATCTATCTATCTATCTATCTATCTATCTATCTATCTATCTATCTATCTATCTATCTATCTATCTATCTATCTATCTATCTATCTATCTATCTATCTATCTATCTATCTATCTATCTATCTATCTATCTATCTATCTATCTATCTATCTATCTATCTATCTATCTATCTATCTATCTATCTATCTATCTATCTATCTATCTATCTATCTATCTATCTATCTATCTATCTATCTATCTATCTATCTATCTATCTATCTATCTATCTATCTATCTATCTATCTATCTATCTATCTATCTATCTATCTATCTATCTATCTATCTATCTATCTATCTATCTATCTATCTATCTATCTATCTATCTATCTATCTATCTATCTATCTATCTATCTATCTATCTATCTATCTATCTATCTATCTATCTATCTATCTATCTATCTATCTATCTATCTATCTATCTATCTATCTATCTATCTATCTATCTATCTATCTATCTATCTATCTATCTATCTATCTATCTATCTATCTATCTATCTATCTATCTATCTATCTATCTATCTATCTATCTATCTATCTATCTATCTATCTATCTATCTATCTATCTATCTATCTATCTATCTATCTATCTATCTATCTATCTATCTATCTATCTATCTATCTATCTATCTATCTATCTATCTATCTATCTATCTATCTATCTATCTATCTATCTATCTATCTATCTATCTATCTATCTATCTATCTATCTATCTATCTATCTATCTATCTATCTATCTATCTATCTATCTATCTATCTATCTATCTATCTATCTATCTATCTATCTATCTATCTATCTATCTATCTATCTATCTATCTATCTATCTATCTATCTATCTATCTATCTATCTATCTATCTATCTATCTATCTATCTATCTATCTATCTATCTATCTATCTATCTATCTATCTATCTATCTATCTATCTATCTATCTATCTATCTATCTATCTATCTATCTATCTATCTATCTATCTATCTATCTATCTATCTATCTATCTATCTATCTATCTATCTATCTATCTATCTATCTATCTATCTATCTATCTATCTATCTATCTATCTATCTATCTATCTATCTATCTATCTATCTATCTATCTATCTATCTATCTATCTATCTATCTATCTATCTATCTATCTATCTATCTATCTATCTATCTATCTATCTATCTATCTATCTATCTATCTATCTATCTATCTATCTATCTATCTATCTATCTATCTATCTATCTATCTATCTATCTATCTATCTATCTATCTATCTATCTATCTATCTATCTATCTATCTATCTATCTATCTATCTATCTATCTATCTATCTATCTATCTATCTATCTATCTATCTATCTATCTATCTATCTATCTATCTATCTATCTATCTATCTATCTATCTATCTATCTATCTATCTATCTATCTATCTATCTATCTATCTATCTATCTATCTATCTATCTATCTATCTATCTATCTATCTATCTATCTATCTATCTATCTATCTATCTATCTATCTATCTATCTATCTATCTATCTATCTATCTATCTATCTATCTATCTATCTATCTATCTATCTATCTATCTATCTATCTATCTATCTATCTATCTATCTATCTATCTATCTATCTATCTATCTATCTATCTATCTATCTATCTATCTATCTATCTATCTATCTATCTATCTATCTATCTATCTATCTATCTATCTATCTATCTATCTATCTATCTATCTATCTATCTATCTATCTATCTATCTATCTATCTATCTATCTATCTATCTATCTATCTATCTATCTATCTATCTATCTATCTATCTATCTATCTATCTATCTATCTATCTATCTATCTATCTATCTATCTATCTATCTATCTATCTATCTATCTATCTATCTATCTATCTATCTATCTATCTATCTATCTATCTATCTATCTATCTATCTATCTATCTATCTATCTATCTATCTATCTATCTATCTATCTATCTATCTATCTATCTATCTATCTATCTATCTATCTATCTATCTATCTATCTATCTATCTATCTATCTATCTATCTATCTATCTATCTATCTATCTATCTATCTATCTATCTATCTATCTATCTATCTATCTATCTATCTATCTATCTATCTATCTATCTATCTATCTATCTATCTATCTATCTATCTATCTATCTATCTATCTATCTATCTATCTATCTATCTATCTATCTATCTATCTATCTATCTATCTATCTATCTATCTATCTATCTATCTATCTATCTATCTATCTATCTATCTATCTATCTATCTATCTATCTATCTATCTATCTATCTATCTATCTATCTATCTATCTATCTATCTATCTATCTATCTATCTATCTATCTATCTATCTATCTATCTATCTATCTATCTATCTATCTATCTATCTATCTATCTATCTATCTATCTATCTATCTATCTATCTATCTATCTATCTATCTATCTATCTATCTATCTATCTATCTATCTATCTATCTATCTATCTATCTATCTATCTATCTATCTATCTATCTATCTATCTATCTATCTATCTATCTATCTATCTATCTATCTATCTATCTATCTATCTATCTATCTATCTATCTATCTATCTATCTATCTATCTATCTATCTATCTATCTATCTATCTATCTATCTATCTATCTATCTATCTATCTATCTATCTATCTATCTATCTATCTATCTATCTATCTATCTATCTATCTATCTATCTATCTATCTATCTATCTATCTATCTATCTATCTATCTATCTATCTATCTATCTATCTATCTATCTATCTATCTATCTATTCGATTATGATGTTATGCTGTGTATACACATAAGGTGACGGTATTCCCGTTTCACATACGAGCGACCGAAACGAACAGAAAGTTGAATGGATAGACTGAACAATCAATGTATCTGGGTGGTATCCGATTATATCGCAATACTGTATATATAGTGATACTTACTAGGTGACGATACTTCCGTTACACATACTAGCGACTGAATCGAACAGAATGTTGAATGGTAAGACGAAACGATAATTGTATCTGAGTTGTATTCGATGATATCGTGATGATGTTTATATAGCAATACTCACCAGGTAACTGTCCTTCCGTTTTACATACAAGCGACCGAATCGAGCAGAAGGTTAAATGGATAGATTGAACAATCATCGTATCTGAGTTGTATTCGATTATGTTTATATAGATATACTCACCAGGTACCTGTTCTTCCGATATACATACGAGCACGAAACGAAAAGAAAGTTGAATGGATAGACTGAACAATCAATGTATCTGGGTGGTATCCGATTATATGGCAATACTGTATATATAGTGATACTTACTAGGAGACGATACTTCCGTTTTACATACTAGCGACTGAATCGAACAGAATGTTGAATGGTTAGACGAAACGATAATTGTATCTGAGTTGTATTCGATGATATCGTGATGATGTTTATATAGCAATACTCACCAGGTTACTGTTCTTTCGTTATACATACGAGCAACCGAATCGAACAGGAGGTTGAATGAATAGTATCTGGGTTGTATTCGATTATGATGTTATGCTGTGTATATAGTTATACACATAAGGTGACGGTATTCCCGTTTCACATACGAGCGACCGAAACGAACAGAAAGTTGAATGGATAGACTGAACAATCAATGTATCTGGGTGGTATCCGATTATATCGCAATACTGTATATATAGTGATACTTACCAGGTGACGGTACTTCCGTTACACATACTAGCGAGTGAATCGAACAGAAGGTTAAATGGTTAGACGAAACGATGATTGTATCAGAGTTGTATTCGATGATATCGTGATGATGTTTATATAGCAATACTCACCAGGTAACTGTTCTTCCGTTTTACATACAAGCGACCGAATCGGGCAGAAGGTTGAATTCAGTATAGATTGAACAATCATCGTATCTGGGTTGTATTCGATTATGTTTATATAGATATACTCACCAGGTACCTGTTCTTCCGATATACATACGAGCAACCGAATCGAACATAAAGTTGAATGGATAGATTGAACAATCATCGAATCTGAGTTGTATTCGATTATGTTTATATAGTTATACTCACCAGGTAACTGTTCTTCCGTTATACATACGAGCGACTGAATTGAACTGAAGGTTGAATGGATGGTATCTGGGTTTTATTCGATTATGATGTTATGCTGTGTATATAGTTATACACAAAAGTTGACGGTATTCCCGTTTCACATACGAGCGACCGAAACGAACAGAAAGTTGAATGGATAGACTGAACAATCAATGTATCTGGGTGGTATCCGATTGTATCGCAATACTGTGTATGTAGTGATACTTACCAGGTGACGGTACTTCCGTTACACATACTAGCGACTGAATCGAACAGAAGGTTAAATGGTTAGACGAAACGATAATTGTATCTGAGTTGTATTCGATGATATCGTGATGATGTTTATATAGCAATACTCACCAGGTAACTGTCCTTCCGTTTTACATACAAGCGACCGAATCGAGCAGAAGGTTAAATGGATAGATTGAACTATCATCGTATCTAAGTTGTATTCGATTATGTTCATATAGATATACTCACCAGGTACCTGTTCTTCCGATATACATACGAGCAACCGAATCGAACATAAGGTTGAATAGATAGATTGAACAATCATCGTATCTGATTTGTATTCGATTATGTTTATATAGTTATACTCACCAGGTAACTGTTCTTCCGTTATACATACGAGCGACTGAATCGAACAGAATGTTGAATGGTTAGACGAAACGATAATTGTATCTGAGTTGTATTCGATGATATCGTGATGATGTTTATATAGCAATACTCACCAGGTTACTGTTCTTTCGTTATACATACGAGCAACCGAATCGAACAGGAGGTTGAATGGATAGTATCTGGGTTGTATTCGATTATGATGTTAGGCTGTGTATATAGTTATACACATAAGGTGACGGTATTCCCGTTTCACATACGAGCGACCGAAACGAACAGAAAGTTGAATGGATAGACTGAACAATCAATGTATCTGGGTGGTATCCGATTATATCGCAATACTGTATATATAGTGATACTTACCAGGTGACGGTACTTCCGTTACACATACTAGCGACTGAATCGAACAGAAGGTTAAATGGTTAGACGAAACGATGATTGTATCAGAGTTGTATTCGATTATATCGTGATGATGTTTATATAGCAATACTCACCAGGTAACTGTTCTTCCGTTTTACATACAAGCGACCGAATCGAGCAGAAGGTTGAATTCAGTATAGATTGAACAATCATCGTATCTGGGTTGTATTCGATTATGTTTATATAGTTATACTCACCAGGTAACTGTTCTTCCGTTATACATACGGGCGACTGAATTGAACAGAAGGTTGAATGGATAGTATATGGGTTGTAGTCGATTATGATGTTATGCTGTGTATATAGTTATACACACTAGGAGACGGCATTCCCGTTTTACATACGAGCGACCGAAACAAAAAGAAAGTTGAATGGATAGACTGAACAATCAATGTATCTGGGTGGTATCCGATAATATCGCAATACTGTATATATAGTGATACTTACCAGGTGACGATACTTCCGTTACACATACTAGCGTCTGAATCGAACAGAATGTTGACTGGTTAGACGAAACGATAATTGTATCTGAGTTGTATTCGATGATATCGTGATGATGTTTATATAGCAATACTCACCAGGTAACTGTTCTTCCGTTTTACATTCAAGCGACCGAATCGAGCAGAAGGTTGAATTCAGTATAGATTGAACAATCATCGTATCTGGGTTGTATTCGATTATGTTTATATAGTTATACTCACCAGGTATCTGTTCTTCCGTTATACATACGAGCGACTGAATTGAACAGAAGGTTGAATGGATAGTATATGGGTTGTATTCGATTATGATGTTATGCTGTGTATATAGTTATACACACTAGGAGACGGTATTCCCGTTTTACATACGAGCGACCGAAACGAAAAGAAAGTTGAATGGATAGACTGAACAATCAATGTATCTGGGTTGTATCCGATTATATCGCAATACTGTATATATAGTGATACTTACCAGGTGACGATACTTCCGTTACACATACTAGCGACTGAATCGAACAGAATGTTGAATGGTTAGACGAAACGATAATTGTATCTGAGTTGTATTCGATGATATCGTGATGATGTTTATATAGCAATACTCACCAGGTAACTGTCCTTCCGTTTTACATACAAGCGACCGAATCGAGCAGAAGGTTAAATGGATAAATTGAACAATCATCGTATCTGAGTTGTATTCGATAATGTTTATATAGATATACTCACCAGGTACCTGTTCTTCCGATATACATACGAGCAACCGAATCGAACATAAGGTTGAATGGATAGATTGAACAATCATCGTATCTGAGTTGTATTCGATTATGTTTATATAGATATACTCACCAGGTACCTGTTCTTCCGATATACATACGAGCAACCGAATCGAACATAAGGTTGAATGGATAGATTGAACAATCATCGTATCTGAGCTGTATTCGATTATGTTTATATAGTTATACTCACCAGGTAACTGTTCTTCCGTTATACATACGAGCGACTGAATTGAACTGAAGGTTGAATGGATAGACTAAACAATGATCGTATCTGGGGTTGTATTCGATTATATCGTGATGATGTTCATATAGTTATACTCACCAGGTAACTGTTCTCCAGTTATACATGAGAGCGACTGAACTGAACAGAAGGTTGAATGGATAGACTGAACAATCATCGTATCTGGGTTGTATTCGATTATTTCGTGATGATTATTATATATTATGTCTTACCAGGTAACTGTTCTTTCGTTATACATACTAGCAACCGAATCGAACATAAGGTTGAATGGATAGATTGAACAATCATTGTATCTGGGTTGTCTCCGATTATATCGTCATGTTGTATATTCAACTACACCTACCGTGTAACGGTTCTTTCGTTACACATACGAGCGACTGAATCGTACATAAGGTTGGATGGTTAGACGGAACGATAATTGTAACTAAGTTGTATTCGATTATATCGTGATGACGTTCATATAGAAATACTCAACAGGTTACTGTTCTTTCGTTATACATACGAGCAACCGAATCGAACAGAAGGTTGAATGGATAGTATCTGGGTTGTATTCTATTATGATGTTATGCTGTATATATAGTTATACACATAAGGTGACGGTATTCCCGTTTCACATACGATCGACCGAAACGAACAGAAAGTTGAATGGATAGACTGAACAATCGATGTATCTGGGTGGTATCCGATTATATCGCAATACTGTATATATAGTGATACTTACCAGGTGACGGTACTTCCGTTACACATACTAGCGACTGAATCGAACAGAAGGTTAAATGGTTAGACGAAACGATGATTGTATCAGAGTTGTATTCGATGATATCGTGATGATGTTTATATAGCAATACTCACCAGGTAACTGTTCTTCCGTTTTACATACAAGCGACCGAATCGAGCAGAAGGTTGAATTCAGTATAGATTGAACAATCATCGTATCTGGGTTGTATTCGATTATGTTTATATAGTTATACTCACCAGGTAACTGTTCTTCCGTTATACATACGAGCGACTGAATTGAACAGAAGGTTGAATGGATAGTATATGGGTTGTAGTCGATTATGATGTTATGCTGTGTATATAGTTATACACACTAGGAGACGGTATTCCCGTTTTACATACGAGCGACCGAAACAAAAAGAAAGTTGAATGGATAGACTGAACAATCAATGTATCTGGGTGGTATCCGATTATATCGCAATACTGTATATATAGTGATACTTACCAGGTGACGATACTTCCGTTACACATACTAGCGTCTGAATCGAACAGAATGTTGACTGGTTAGACGAAACGATAATTAAATCTGAGTTGTATTCGATGATATCGTGATGATGTTTATATAGCAATACTCACCAGGTAACTGTTCTTCCGTTTTACATTCAAGCGACCGAATCGAGCAGAAAGTTGAATTCAGTATAGATTGAACAATCATCGTATATGGGTTGTATTCGATTATGTTTATATAGTTATACTCACCAGGTATCTGTTCTTCCGTTATACATACGAGCGACTGAATTTGTTCAATTCTGGTTGAATGGATAGTATATGGGTTGTATTCGATTATGATGTTATGCTGTGTATATAGTTATACACACTAGGAGACGGTATTCCCGTTTTACATACGAGCGACCGAAACGAATAGAAAGTTGAATGGATAGACTGAACAATCAATGTATCTGGGTTGTATCCGATTATATCGCAATACTGTATATATAGTGATACTTACCAGGTGACGATACTTCCGTTACACATACTAGCGACTGAATCGAACAGAATGTTGAATGGTTAGACGAAACGATAATTGTATCTGAGTTGTATTCGATGATATCGTGATGATGTTTATATCGCAATACTCACCAGGTAACTGTCCTTCCGTTTTACATACAAGCGACCGAATCGAGCAGAAGGTTAAATGGATAGATTGAACAATCATCGTATCTGAGTTGTATTCGATTGTGTTTATATAGATATACTCACCAGGTACCTGTTCTTCCGATATACATACGAGCAACCGAATCGAACATAAGGTTGAATGGATAGATTGAACAATCATCGTATCTGAGTTGTATTCGATTATGTTTATATAGATATACTCACCAGGTACCTGTTCTTCCGATATACATACGAGCAACCGAATCGAACATAAGGTTGAATGGATAGATTGAACAATCATCGTATCTGAGTTGTATTCGATTATGTTTATATAGTTATACTCACCAGGTAACTGTTCTTCCGTTATACATACGAGCGACTGAATTGAACTGAAGGTTGAATGGATAGACTAAACAATGATCGTATCTGGGGTTGTATTCGATTATATCGTGATGATGTTCATATAGTTATACTCACCAGGTAACTGTTCTCCAGTTATACATAAGAGCGACTGAACTGAACAGAAGGTTGAATGGATAGACTGAACAATCATCGTATCTGGGTTGTATTCGATTATTTCGTGATGATTATTATATATTATGTCTTACCAGGTAACTGTTCTTTCGTTATACATACTAGCAACCGAATCGAACATAAGGTTGAATGGATAGATTGAACAATCATTGTATCTGGGTTGTCTCCGATTATGTTTATATAGTTATACTCACCAGGTAACTGTTCTTCCGTTACACATACGAGCGACTGAATCGAACAGAATGTTGAATAGTTAGACGAAACGATAATTGTATCTGAGTTGTATTCGATGATATCGTGATGATGTTTATATAGCAATACTCACCAGGTTACTGTTCTTTCGTTATACATACGAGCAACCGAATCGAACAGAAGGTTGAATGGATAGTATCTGGGTTGTATTCGATTATGATGTTATGCTGTGTATATAGTTATACACATAAGGTGACGGTATTCCCGTTTCACATACGAGCGACCGAAACGAACAGAAAGTTGAATGGATAGACTGAACAATCAATGTATCTGGGTGGTATCCGATTATATCGCAATACTGTATATATAGTGATACTTACCAGGTGACGGTACTTCCGTTACACATACAAGCGACTGAATCGAACAGAAGGTTAAATGGTTAGACGAAACGATAATTGTATCTGAGTTGTATTCGATGATATCGTGATGATGTTTATATTGCAATACTCACCAGGTAACTGTCCTTCCGTTTTACATAAAAGCGACCGAATCGAGCAGAAGGTTGAATGGATAGATTGAACGATCATCGTATCTGAGTTGTATTCGATTATGTTTATATAGATATACTCACCAGGTACCTGTTCTTCCGATATACATACGAGCAACCGAATCGAACATAAGGTTGAATGGATAGATTGAACAATCATCGTATCTGAGTTGTATTCGATTATGTTTATATAGTTATACTCACCAGGTAACTGTTCTTCCGTTATACAATCGAGCGACTGAATTGAACTGAAGGTTGAATGGATAGACTAAACAATGATCGTATCTGGGGTTGTATTCGATTATATCGTGATGATGTTCATATAGTTATACTCACCAGGTAACTGTTCTCCAGTTATACATAAGAGCGACTGAACTGAACAGAAGGTTGAATGGATAGACTGAACAATCATCGTATCTGGGTTGTATTCGATTATTTCGTGATGATTATTATATATTATGTCTTACCAGGTAACTGTTCTTTCGTTATACATACTAGCAACCGAATCGAACATAAGGTTGAATGGATAGATTGAACAATCATTGTATCTGGGTTGTCTCCGATTATATCGTCATGTTGTATATTTAACTACACCTACCATGTAACGGTTCTTTCGTTACACATACGAGCGTCTGAATCGAACATAAGGTTGGATGGTTAGACGGAACGATAATTGTAACTAAGTTGTATTCGATTATATCGTGATGACGTTCATATAGAAATACTCACCAGGTTACTGTTCTTTCGTTATACATACGAGCAACCGAATCGAACAGAAGGTTGAATGGATAGTATCTGGGTTGTATTCGATTATGATGTTATGCTGTATATATAGTTATACACATAAGGTGACGGTATTCCCGTTTCACATACGATCGACCGAAACGAACAGAAAGTTGAATGGATAGACTGAACAATCAATGTATCTGGGTGGTATCCGATTATATCGCAATACTGTATATATGGTGATACTTACCAGGTGACGGTACTTCCGTTACACATACTAGCGAGTGAATCGAACAGAAGGTTAAATGGTTAGACGAAACGATGATTGTATCAGAGTTGTATTCGATGATATCGTGATGATGTTTATATAGCAATACTCACCAGGTAACTGTTCTTCCGTTTTACATACAAGCGACCGAATCAAGCAGAAGGTTGAATTCAGTATAGATTGAACAATCATCGTATCTGGGTTGTATTCGATTATGTTTATATAGATATACTCACCAGGTACCTGTTCTTCCGATATACATACGAGCAACCGAATCGAACATAAGGTTGAATGGATAGATTGAACAATCATCGAATCTGAGTTGTATTCGATTATGTTTATATAGTTATACTCACCAGGTAACTGTTCTTCCGTTATACATACGAGCGACTGAATTGAACTGAAGGTTGAATGGATAGTATCTGGGTTTTATTCGATTATGATGTTATGCTGTGTATATAGTTATACACATAAGTTGACGGTATTCCCGTTTCACATACGAGCGACCGAAACGAACAGAAAGTTGAATGGATAGACTGAACAATCAATGTATCTGGGTGGTATCCGATTGTATCGCAATACTGTGTATGTAGTGATACTTACCAGGTGACGGTACTTCCGTTACACATACTAGCGACTGAATCGAACAGAAGGTTAAATGGTTAGACGAAACGATAATTGTATCTGAGTTGTATTCGATGATATCGTGATGATGTTTATATAGCAATACTCACCAGGTAACTGTCCTTCCGTTTTACATACAAGCGACCGAATCGAGCAGAAGGTTGAATTCAGTATAGATTGAACAATCATCGTATCTGGGTTGTATTCGATTATGTTTATATAGTTATACTCACCAGGTAACTGTTCTTCCGTTATACATACGAGCGACTGAATTGAACAGAAGGTTGAATGGATAGTATATGGGTTGTATTCGATTATGATGTTATGCTGTGTATATAGTTATACACACTAGGAGACGGTATTCCCGTTTTACATACGAGCGACCGAAACGAACAGAAAATTGAATGGATAGACTGAACAATCAATGTGTCTGGGTGGTATCCGATTATATCGCAATACTGTATATAAAGTGATACTTACCAGGTGACGGTACTTCCGTTACACATACTAGCGACTGAATCGAACAGAAGGTTAAATGGTTAGACGAAACGATAATTGTATCTGAGTTGAATTCGATGATATCGTGATGATGTTTATAGCAATACTCACCAGGTAACTGTTCTTCCGTTTTACATACAAGCGACCGAATCGAGCAGAAGGTTAAATAGATAGATTGAACAATCATCGTATCTGGGTTGTATTCGATCATGTTTATATAGTAATACTCACCAGGTAACTGTTCTTCCGTTATACATACGAGCGACTGAATTGAACAGAAGGTTGAATGGATAGACTAAACAATGATCGTATCTGGGGTTGTATTCGATTATATCGTGATGATGTTTATATAGTTATACTCACCAGGTAACTGTTCTCCAGTTATACATAAGAGCGACTGAACTGAACAGAAGGTTGAATGGATAGACTGAATAATCATCGTATCTGGGTTGTATTCGATTATTTCGTGATGATTATTATATATTATGTCTGACCAGGTAACTGTTCTTCCGTTATACATACGAGCAACCGAATCAAACATAAGGTTGGATGGATAGATTGAAAAATCATTGTATCTGGGTTGTCTCTGATCATATCGTTATGCTGTATAATTAGATACACCTACCATGTAACGGTTCTTTCGTTACACATACGAGCGTCTGAATCGAACAGAAGGTTGAATGGATAGACTAAATAATAATCGTATCTGAGGTTGTATTCGATTATATCGTGATGATGTTTATATCTTTATACTCAACAGGTAACTGTTCTCCAGTTATACATAAAAGCGACTGAATCGAGCAGAAGGTTGAATTCAGTATTAATTGAACAATAATCATATCTGGGTTGTATTCGATTATGTTTATAAAGTTATACTCACCAGGTAACTGTTCTTCCGTTATACATACGAGCGACTGAATTGAACAGAAGGTTGAATGGATAGACTGAACAATAATCGTATCTGGGGTTGTATTCGATCATATCTTGATGATGTTCATATAGTTATACTCACCAGGAAACTGTTCCCCAGTTTTACATGAGAGCGACTGAACTGAACATAAAGTTGAATGGATAATAATAATAATAATAATAATAATAATAAATGCTTTTATTGACTGCAATCATGGTTACATAAAGATGTAGCATATGTAATATATCATGTGCAGTCAAAAGGCAGAGTTAACGCTTATTCATTCCTGGTGGGACTGGATGTTATGCTGTGTATATAGTTATACACACTAGGAGACGGTATTCCCGTTTTACATACGAGCGACCGAAACAAAAAGAAAGTTGAATGGATAGACTGAACAATCAATGTATCTGGGTGGTATCCGATTATATCGCAATACTGTATATATAGTGATACTTACCAGGTGACGGTACTTCCGTTACACATACTAGCGACTGAATCGAACAGAAGGTTAAATGGTTAGATGAAACGATAATTGTATCTGAGTTGTATTCGATGATATCGTGATGATGTTTATATAGCAATACTCACCAGGTAACTGTTCTTCCGTTTTACATACAAGCGACCGAATCGAGCAGAAGGTTAAATGGATAGATTGAACAATCATCGTATCTGAGTTGTATTCGATTATGTTTATATAGATATACTCACCAGGTACATGTTCTTCCGATATACATACGAGCAACCGATTCGAACATAAGGTTGAATGGATAGATTGAACAATCATCGTATCTGAGTTGTATTCGATTATGTTTATATAGTTATACTCACCAGGTAACTGTTCTTCCGTTATACATACGAGCGACTGAATTGAACTGAAGGTTGAATGGATAGACTAAACAATGATCGTATCTGGGGTTGTATTCGAATATATCGTGATGATGTTCATATAGTTATACTCACCAGGTAACTGTTCTCCAGTTATACATAAGAGCGACTGAACTGAACAGAAGATTGAATGGATAGACTGAACAATCATCGTATCTGGGTTGTATTCGATTATTTCGTGATGATTATTATATATTATGTCTAACCAGGTAACTGTTCTTTCGTTATATATACTAGCAACCGAATCGAACATAAGGTTGATAGGATAGATTGAACAATCATTGTATCTGGGTTGTCTCCGATAATATCGTTATGTTGTATATTTAACTACACCTACCATGTAACGGTTCTTTCGTTACACATACGAGCGTCTGAATCGAACATAAGGTTGGATGGTTAGACGGAACGATATTGTAACTAAGTTGTATTCGATTATATCGTGATGACGTTCATATAGAAATACTCACCAGGTTACTGTTCTTTTGTTATACATACGAGCAACCGAATCGAACAGAAGGTTGAATGGATAGTATCTGGGTTGTATTCGATTATGATGTTATGCTGTGTATATAGTTATTCACATAAGGTGACGGTATTCCCGTTCCACATACGAGCGACCGAAACGAACAGAAAGTTGAATGGATAGACTGAACAATCAATGTATCTGGGTGGTATCCGATTATATCGCAATACTGTATATATAGTGATACTTACCAGGTGACGATACTTCCGTTACACATACTAGCGACTGAATCGAACAGAATGTTGAATGGTTAGACGAAACGATAATTCTATCTGAGTTGTATTCGATGATATCGTGATGATGTTTATATAGCAATACTCACCAGGTAACTGTCCTTCCGTTTGACATACAAGCGACCAAATCGAGCAGAAGGTTAAATGGATAGATTGAACAATCATCGTATCTGAGTTGTATTCGATTATGTTTATATAGATATACTCACCAGGTACCTGTTCTTCCGATATACATAAGAGCAACCGAATCGAACATAAGGTTGAATGGATAGATTGAACAATCATCGTATCTGAGTTGTATTCGATTATGTTTATATAGTTATACTCACCAGGTAACTGTTCTTCCGTTATACATACGAGCGACTGAATTGAACTGAAGGTTGAATGGATAGACTAAACAATGATCGTATCTGGGGTTGTATTCGATTATATCGTGATGATGTTCATATAGTTATACTCACCAGGTAACTGTTCTCCAGTTATACATAAGAGCGACTGAACTGAACAGAAGATTGAATGGATAGACTGAACAATCATCGTATCTGGGTTGTATTCGATTATTTCGTGATGATTATTATATATTTTGTCTAACCAGGTAACTGTTCTTTCGTTATACATACTAGCAACCGAATCGAACATAAGGTTGAATGGATAGATTGAACAATCATTGTATCTGGGTTGTCTCCGATTATATCGTTATGTTGTATATTTAACTACACCTACCATGTAACGGTTCTTTCGTTACACATACGAGCGTCTGAATCGAACATAAGGTTGGATGGTTAGACGGAACGATATTGTAACTAAGTTGTATTCGATTATATCGTGATGACGTTCATATAGAAATACTCACCAGGTTACTGTTCTTTCGTTATACATACGAGCAACCGAATCGAACAGAAGGTTGAATGGATAGTATCTGGGTTGTATTCGATTATGATGTTATGCTGTGTATATAGTTATACACACTAGGAGACGGTATTCCCGTTTTACATACGAGCAACCGAATCGAACACAAGGTTGAATGGATAGATTGAACAATCATTGTATCTGGGTTGTCTCCGATTATATCGTTATGTTGTATATTTAACTACACCTACCATGTAACGGTTCATTCGTTACACATACGAGCGTCTGAATCGAACATAAGGTTGGATGGTTAGACGGAACGATAATTGTAACTAAGTTGTATTCGATTATTTCGTGATGATTATTATATATTATGTCTAACCAGGTAACTGTTCTTCCGTTATACATACGAGCAACCGAATCGAACATAAGGTTGAATGGATAGATTGAAAAATCATTGTATCTGGGTTATCTCCGATTATATCGCTATGCTGTATAATTAGATACACCTACCATGTAACGGTTCTTTCGTTACACATACGAGCGTCTGAATCGAACATAAGGTTGGATGGTTAGACGGAACGATAATTGTAACTGAGTTGTATTCGATTATATCGTGGTAATGTTTATATAGTAATACTCACCAGGTGACTGTTCTTGCGTTATACGTACGAGCGACCCAATCGAACAGAAGGTTGGATGGATAGACGAAATGATCATTGTATCTGAGTTGTATTCGATTATATCGTGATGAAGTTCATATAGAAATACTCACCAGGTTACTGTTCTTTCGTTATACATACGAGCAACCGAATCGAACAGAAGGTTGAATGGATGGTATCTGGGTTGTATTCGATTATGATGTTATGCTGTGTATATAGTTATACACACTAGGTGACGGTATTCCCGTTTTTATATACGAGCGACCGAAACGAACAGAAAGTTGAATGGATAGACTGAACAATCAATGTATCTGGTTGGTATCCGATTATATCGCAATACTGTATATATAGTGATACTTACCAGGTGACGGTACTTCCGTTACACATACTAGCGACTGAATCGAACAGAAGGTTAAGTGGATAGATTGAACAATCATCGTATCTGAGTTGTATTCGATTATGTTTATATAGATTTACTCACCAGGTACCTGTTCTTCCGATATACATACGAGCAACCGAATCGAACATAAGGTTGAATGGATAGATTGAACAATCATCGTATCTGAGTTGTATTCGATTATGTTTTTATAGTTATACTCACCAGGTAACTGTTTTTCCGTTATACATACGAGCGACTGAATTGAACTGAAGGTTGAATGGATAGACTAAACAATCATCGTATCTGGGGTTGTATTCGATTATATCGTGATGATGTTCATATAGTTATACTCACCAGGTAACTGTTCTCCAGTTATACATAAGAGCGACTGAACTGAACAGAAGGTTGAATGGATAGATTGAACAATCATCGTATCTGGGTTGTATTCGATTATTTCATGATGATTATTATATATTATATCTAACCAGGTAACTGTTCTTTCGTTATACATACTAGCAACCGAATCGAACATAAGGTTGAATGGATAGATTGAACAATCATTGTATCTGGGTTGTCTTCGATTATATCGTTATGTTGTATATTTAACTACACCTACCATGTAACGGTTTGTAACGTTTTCATTCGCCAATACAACCTATATAGAAATGACGTTACCATTTTCAGGTTATTTTATATGGAGGTACAAGTAAAAACATTCATTACCATACAATTCCATGTGTAGGCATATTTATTCAGTAACATTTCTAACAGTTCAGAATCACATTATTCTAAACACTCTGTATATCACGTCGTCCCATCTTGTACCACATAGGAAACTCTACTGCCTTGTATCCTGAGACAGAGATAACATTTCATCATTGTTTGGAAAACAACTCAGACTTATTTTAACAAGACTAACCTTGTTCATGTCCTGATATGAATAGATATATCGCCCTTTAACTTTGCTTTAGCCCTTACTCAATTGCAACTGCCTTTCAGTCAAAGGTTTATCCTGAAAATAGAAAAGAGTCATCATAATATTCTTTAGAGTAATCAAAGAACAAACAAAGAATGGCGAAGATTTAAAGCAATACATACCTCCAGTGTTCATATGTAAATATTGTACTTAGGGATCCAATAGTTTTCGGTGAGATTAGTTGTTTAATTTCACAAATTCTACCTGGTTTGTATGACTGAGCTTGATGGTATAGTTTCGATGTTTATATTATGACTGTCACACTTTTGAGGTTAAATAATGGCTCTTCCCTCTTTTGTTTTCTTCGTTCCGTATTTATCATCCGAGTAGACATGGTAGACACTACCATTTCAGTCCCTCTGTTTTAAAGTTCGCTTGGTCGTGGTTTTCGTATTGCCAACTGTAATTGGATTTAATACCACCTGTTGGTTCATCAATGACAATGACATGAATTGACTTCAATCAAGATGATCGAGAACGCGAGGTGTGAGAAGACGGAAAGAGATAAAAAAAAACCGAGTTCGTTCTTGAGTGGGGATTCATTTTTTTGAGGAAAGAGAGCATGGAGTTCGGGAGGAGATTCGAGGGGGCTTTGGCGACCTACACTTGGCGCTGGCTAGTTTTTGATAGTTTTCTTGGTGATCGGTGGTTCCGGCAATCCGGTGAACGAAGTAGAGGAAGCGAGGGCGAGACTGTTCCAGGCGGTACGCCATATCTGCCCGATGTACCTTCCAGCACTGTGGGGCCCAGGAAATTTGTGGTCGAATCGAAACCCTCTATGAAACAGAGGTGAGTAATTATTTTTCACGATGGGAATCGAAAACGGGTTTTGATACCCTACTTTTCGATCCATAGGGTTTTATTTGGAGCTCTGTCTTCTTCGACATTCGTCGAGATGCTGCAGAAACCGGACCAGGTTCCTTTCTACTCGTCTCTACTCCAGGGGGCTTCTCTGCCTCAAGAGATCCACTGATAGGAGAGATCCACTGATAGGAGAGATCCACTGATAGGGGCCATCATTGAGGATCACTAGCTCAGTCACCAGGATATAGGAATAATGATAATCCAGGTTTTTTTTAGTATAAGTTTTTTTTTTGTAGGTACCTATTGTTGAATATTCTGATTTCCACTGTGATTTAATTTTGAAATTAATGATGATTGCATGTTCAAGCCCTATTTGAAATCCATAATAATTTCCATAGAGATTTAACCACCATTATATAAGTTCCCAAAAATTCATGAATTTTTAGAAACATTTTTTTATGACCAGAATACTTCACTATACAACTTATCTCTTTCAAAATGGGTTTATGTAGGCTATAGAGCTTTTATCTGATTTTCATATATTTGTGGAATATTACACTGAGTTTGTGTTTGAATCAACATATAAGGTTCATATGATTTTCATGATTATTAGGAACATATAAAATTTATCTGGTCCTCATTTATTCTAGAAAGTATATAACATATGTTCGAAGTATCAAATGATAAGCATTTGGTTTCAATATATAGGAGGAACATTTCACATGATAAAGTCTGAGCGGAATTGAGGTACCTACATATTCATTATAAGTATATATTTATTTCCAATGTATAATTCAAAACATGTTTCATTTTGATTAAAGTAGTGTATATTTATGGAGTTTTCCTGATTTTCTTTGACATCTCTCTAGTGACATATTGAACAGGTTTCTGATTTTTCCTAGGCTAACAGTTGTCCAAAAAGAATCAGTGGCGTCCATTCCATTTCAATATTTAAAAAATATATATATTAGTTGATAATATTCAAGAACTAGATTAAAATTAACAAGTTAGATAAACCCATGCCCAAGTGCTTCCGACGAAGAGCTGCCAACCAGTGGAAACATAAGAAAATAACGTTTCACAATGGCGCCCAACGTGTAAAATTTTTGTCTTTCACCTAACTGGTATTTTTGTGTTTTAAGGGCTTTTCATATAAAAATAAAAAGAGAGATTTCGAAGACATGAGAAAACTTCCATAATATATTCTTAGGATAACATTCAACATTAAACCTTCTATTAGTTACAAAAAGTCTAGAACCTTGGTGAGTGTGTTTTTAAGGAGTATAAAAAAAAGCATATTTTTTCCCTGGTGCTATCAGTTCACTCCAGTAAGATACAAATAAGAAAAAGTACGTTTTAGCATAAAGAACACTGGAACAGCAATTCTTAGATTTGTTTGGTATCAAGTTTTTTTGTGATATGATTTGAGGGCAACCTATACTGATCAGACTTTTTCAAGTTTGCTTCTTCTTCTTCATTGGAAACTCTTTGGAACATTATGATTATTTTTCCCTGAATATAATATAGCACGAGAACTAAATACATTTCAACTAGTAAGATAATCCCGGGTTAGAATTTGTTATACAGGGTGAGGCGGCGGTGATACAGCTTTGATATATCTGAACTTTTTCCTCTGATTTGTTTTTAATAATTCTCAATTTGAATTTCCGATTGGGAACATGAATCCCGAGAAATTCCAAGTCAACCACTTAGTCGACTATGAACTAGAATATAAACTGTCCATCAGAAAAGTTAGGTCAACCCGTCCAGTTAGTGATAAGAGAAAAATGTTGAGAAAACTTTTAGAGAAAGAACAAGTGAGGCCAAATAGTACAGTAGTGTTAACTTCATATCCCTTTGATAGTGATAGAGAACAAAAAGGAATCACAGATAAATTTCTTCAGATAACTGCAAATACTATAGACTTTGCAGACATAGGAGACCCACAAGACAATTTTATTCAACGAACAATGTCAAGGATCATTCATGTAACAAATAGAATTAATAGAATAGAAAAGTTTTTGGAAATCGAAAATTTGATACCTCTAAATAAAGTAGAAGAATTAAAGAAATTTCAAAATGAAAGTTTTGCAACGTGTTTAACATTAGAAGCTGATCTTACTGCAAATATCCGAAAAGAAGATACAAATTCTTGTAACGCTACAAACCCTCCAGTTATCAATGTTGCACCTCCGATAATCAATTGCCCTAGAACAACAGCTCCAATTTCTAGTTGGGGTATTGAATTTAATGGTGATCCTAAGACGGTTTATGATTTTATAGAGAGAATAATAGAGCTTGCACAATCTCGGAAAGTATCTGAAATGAATATATTTGAATCTGCGGTTGAGCTTTTTGAAAATGATGCTTTTGTTTGGTACCGCAGCATAAGACCTAGTGTTCACGACTGGCCTTCACTTGTTTCTTGTCTCAAGAGAGATTTTCTCCATACGACGGCAGATGAGGATATCTGGGAGCAAGTTAAGAAACGGAAACAAAAACAAAGTGAACCTGTAGCAATTTTTATCGCACATATGGACGCACTTTTTCGTAGGCTTACCCAAAACCCTGCAGAAACAACTAAGGTCAAATATATGAGACAAAATCTCCTACCAGATTTTATAAGCCAGTTAGCATTGGTTGACATCACTACAGTTTCGGAATTTTCTTCTTACTGCAGAAAATTGGAGGAAGCTAATTATATTAAAAATAAGAGTAATACTCGAAGTAATACCACAATACAAGTTTCAGAACTTTCATCACACAATTACAATCGAAGAGACACCATGAACATACAAGACAACTCATCTAATTTCCAACAAAACAATTCCAGAAAAACATTAAATAATTCTTATAGTGCAAACAATTCTTCCAATTCATTTCAACAAAATAGAGACAGAAATAATTCTTCAAATTCATTTCAACAAAGTAGAGAAAGAAATAATCCTTCCAATTCATTTCAACAAAATAGAGACAGAAATAATTCTTCAAATTCATTTCAACAAAGTAGAGAAAGAAATAATCCTTCCAATTCATTTCAACAAAATAGAGACAGAAATAATTCTTCAAATTCATTTCAACAAAGTAGAGAGAGAAATAATTCTTCCAATTCATTTCAACAGAATAGAGACAGAAATAATTTTTCAAATTCATTTCAACATAATAGAGAAATAAATAATGCAAAATCATTTCAACACAACAGGGACAGGAATAATGAACAGGGTTCATCAAGAGATTCGAATAATACAAATTCAAACAATGTTTGTTGGAATTGTGGGCTTCCTAATCATCTTTTTCAAAATTGCAGAGCTAAGAGAAGAATGTTTTGTTTTAGATGTGGATTGGCAGATGTCAAATCAAATACATGTCCTGCTTGCATGAATTCAAAAAACTAAATAGAAGAGATTTGCACAGTGACCAGCAAAATCTCATTCATAAAACGGTCACATATAGGAGAAAGAGTTCAGTGAAATATGATGAAAGTAAGAAAAGAAATTCCCACTCAAAAATTTATAATCGACGTAAATTTGATAGGATAGTGGATAGTACCGAAAATATTAGGCAACCGTCAAGTAGTTTAAATAAGAATTGTAACGTATTACCAATTTTCGTTGAAAAACCATTAGATAACCGTCCTTACATTAGAGTCAAGTTAATTGATCAAGACATTACAGTACTTCTTGATAGCGGTGCAAATGCTTCAGTGGTCGGCGCTGAAGGTTTATACATTTTGAAAAAATTCAAACTTAAAATTAACCCAACTTCTCAAAAACATGTTAGCACAGCTGATGGTACACAAAAAGATATCAAAGGCCTGGTAGATTTACCTATAGTAATTGATAATTTTTGTCAAGTTAAGAACTTGGTAGCTTTGGTAGTACCTTCTTTACCACACGCATTCATTTTCGGTGTAGATTTTGCAAAATTATTCAACATAACAATAGATTTCAAAAATAAATCATGGCAAATTCAATCAGGCAATAACTACATACACGTAGTCGAAGGTTCCGACATTGTAGTGATGCCAACATTGCAGTCTCTTGATGACCTATCGCCAGAACAAAGAACACAAGCAGAAGCTATTATCAAATGTTATGACGAAATCGATAGCAAACATAAATTAGGAAGAACAAATAAAATAACTCTAACTATTGATACAGGAGATGCCCCACCGTTTCGTAAAAGGCCATTCGTTCTTTCCCCATATATGCAACAAATATTAAATAAAGAGCTTGATGAAATGTTGAAATTAAATGTAATCGAACCATCGAATAGTCCATACTGTTCTCCAGTCCTGCTAGTGAAGAAAAAAAACGACGAATACCGTTTTTGCTTCGACGGTCGCCCATTAAACTCTATTACAAAACACGATAGTTACCCTCTGCCTAATGTAGAAAGAATTCTAGCCTCTCTCAGAGATGCAAAGTACATATCGTCGATAGATTTGAGAAAGGCGTTTTGGCAAGTACCACTTGATCCCAACTCCAGGGAGAAAACTGCATTCAGCGTGGTTGGTAGGGGACAGTTTCAGTTTGTAACCATGCCGTTTGGCCTTTTGAACGCCGCTCAAACGCAGCAACGCCTAGTAGATGCTATCTTTGGACCCAAATATGAGCCAAAAATTTTTTCTTACATAGATGATATTATCGTGACAGGTTCAACTTTCGAAGAACACCTCAGTTTGTTAAAGGTAGTAAAAGAAAAACTACAAGATGCAAACCTAACTATCAATCTCGATAAATGCAGGTTTTTCAAGAGTAATTTAAAATTCTTGGGGTTTATTGTCGGGTCGAATTCTCTACGAACCGACCCAGAAAAAGTAGCTAGTATGGTCAACTATCCACGTCCTAAAACAACTACGGATATTAAAAGGTTCGTTGGACTTTGTTCTTGGTATCGACGCTTCATAAAAGACTTCTCAAGCATAATGTCACCCATTAATGATCTTTTAAAGGGCCGAAAAAAAAATCAACCTATAAAGTGGAACGAAGCAGCTGAAGCTTCTTTCGTCAAGATAAAGCAACTTTTAGTTAGTAGTCCAATTCTTTCCCAGCCAGATTTTACAAAGAGATTCACGATCCAAAGTGACGCATCAAATACAGGTTTAGGGGGGGTTCTGACACAGTTTATAGATGGAGAAGAACGGGTCATAGCATATGCCAGTCGTACGTTATCAAAATCAGAGAGGGGTTATGCTACAGTTGAAAGGGAATTGCTGGCTTTACTTTTCTGTATCGAAAAATTCAGGCCATACATAGAAGGTACGCGTTTCACAGCTATAGTTGATCATTATTCATTAATTTGGTTAAACAACCTACAAAACCCTTCAGGTAAACTCCAAAGATGGGCTGTTAAGCTACGTCAACACTCTTTCGATTTGGCTTATCAAAAAGGTTGTAACAATATAGTTCCCGACGCACTTTCTAGAATAATACCAGAAAACGAGGCTAATTACGATAGTACAGAACATTTAGAAATGGCATATTTGAACATAGACATTGATAGAATCGATAAATTTTATGATAAGATACGAAGTGATATTAAAAGACATCCAAGTAAGTTCCCACAGTGGAAAGTCGAGAATGACTTTGTATTTAAATTTGTCCCATTCAACTCACCTATAAAATCAAACATATCAGATTGGAAATTCCTGGTGCCTAAACCCCAGAGACTAGAAGTAATAAGGTCCTGTCACGACCCACCACTGTGCGCCCACTTTGGATTTTATAAAACTCTTCACCGGATTCAAGAAAATTTTTATTGGCCAAAAATGCGCCACGATATATTAAAATACGTAAAATCATGCCAAGTTTGCGGTGCTCAAAAAATGCCTAACGCGGGACGTATGGGTCAAATGGGAAGAGAAAAAGAGGTAAACTGGCCATTTCAAGTAATTGGAATAGATTTGATAGGACCTTTACCACCTTCAAAAAAGCAAAACAAATGGATTTTAGTAATTTCAGATTGGTTCTCTAAGTATAATCTAATATTTCCGTTGAAAGATGCAAAAGCATATTTAGTAGAGAGAATTTTGGAAAATGAGGTGTTTTTGACATTCGGTGTACCCCAATATGTCATATGTGACAATGGCGTACAATTTACAAGTAAAAATTTTAGAAGGTTGTGCGAAAGATATGAAATTCAGAAAATTTGGTATAACGCAGTGTACTCACCGCAATGTAATTTTGTTGAGCGAAACAATCGTACGATTGAAACAGCGATACGTAGCTATATTGACGATCACCGTGACTGGGATCTAGAAATTTCTAAAATACGTCAGGCTATGAACACCGCTAAACACGAAATTACTGGGTATACACCTGCATACCTTGTCTTTGGAAGACATGTACCAATTTCAGGTAACTTTTATAATGATGTTTTTTCCGATACGGATATGGAAATTACGCCTGGAGATCGTAATACATATGCAGCCAACCTAAAAGGTTTGAAAAATATTTTCGATAACGTACGTAGAAAGCTCCACATGGCATATCAAAAGAATACAAATACCTATAACCTACGTAAAAGAGACGTCGAGTTCTTTGTGGGAGATACTGTTTGGCGACGAAATAAGGCCAAATCAAACAAGGGTGATTCATTCGCGGCTAAGCTTGCCCCCAGATACATTTCCTCGGTAGTGCGAAAGAAATGCTCGCGTTTGGTTTATGACTTGGAAGATCTGGATTCAGGTTCAAAAGTCGGGAAATGGCACATAAAGGATTTAAAAGCCTTTTGTAGTTCCGATCCACCTGATGAAACTTCTGATGAGGAAACTTCCTCAAATCTTTCTAATTAAAATGTTCTTTTACCGCTAAGTTCTAGCATACAGTATGTTGAAACATATTTACTGTATTGCACCTTCCCCTATTAGTTTTTAATTATCATTTTGATTCCCAATCCATGCGCATGGAAAAACAAACCCTAAATTTCACAATTTACCTGTATAAAATTTCCCCTGAAATTAGTGAAATTTCCATAATATTAAGACTACCCTGAAACTAGTGATATTCATTAATATATGTTTGCTCTGTGCCCTGTATCTCGCGAGATAAATGTTGGGAATGGAATTTTTTTTTTGCCATTTAAAAATGTTTCTGCCGTCCAAAACTACAGAATATATCCATTAAGTGGGTGGAAATGAATATACATTTTGTGTTGTGGAAGACAAATTCTGATTATGACATTTGACCGGATTGAGACTTACCAATTTTGTACCCTTATATAGGGCGTTTGATACGCGTAGATATCAAGCCACAACATAAAAGTAGTTTGTACAACATACTGTTCACTCAATGGATTGTATATATTTCTATTCGTCATTCTGGTAAAGTTAGAAGTAGTGTTAACATTAGGTTTAAAAAAAAAAGACTATCAAGATAGCCTTTTTTTATTTTTTTTTGGGAGGGGGATAGTGTAACGTTTTCATTCGCCAATACAACCTATATAGAAATGACGTTACCATTTTCAGGTTATTTTATATGGAGGTACAAGTAAAAACATTCATTACCATACAATTCCATGTGTAGGCATATTTATTCAGTAACATTTCTAACAGTTCAGAATCACATTATTCTAAACACTCTGTATATCACGTCGTCCCATCTTGTACCACATAGGAAACTCTACTGCCTTGTATCCTGAGACAGAGATAACATTTCATCATTGTTTGGAAAACAACTCAGACTTATTTTAACAAGACTAACCTTGTTCATGTCCTGATATGAATAGATATATCGCCCTTTAACTTTGCTTTAGCCCTTACTCAATTGCAACTGCCTTTCAGTCAAAGGTTTATCCTGAAAATAGAAAAGAGTCATCATAATATTCTTTAGAGTAATCAAAGAACAAACAAAGAATGGCGAAGATTTAAAGCAATACATACCTCCAGTGTTCATATGTAAATATTGTACTTAGGGATCCAATAGTTTTCGGTGAGATTAGTTGTTTAATTTCACAAATTCTACCTGGTTTGTATGACTGAGCTTGATGGTATAGTTTCGATGTTTATATTATGACTGTCACACTTTTGAGGTTAAATAATGGCTCTTCCCTCTTTTGTTTTCTTCGTTCCGTATTTATCATCCGAGTAGACATGGTAGACACTACCATTTCAGTCCCTCTGTTTTAAAGTTCGCTTGGTCGTGGTTTTCGTATTGCCAACTGTAATTGGATTTAATACCACCTGTTGGTTCATCAATGACAATGACATGAATTGACTTCAATCAAGATGATCGAGAACGCGAGGTGTGAGAAGACGGAAAGAGATAAAAAAAAAACCGAGTTCGTTCTTGAGTGGGGATTCATTTTTTTGAGGAAAGAGAGCATGGAGTTCGGGAGGAGATTCGAGGGGGCTTTGGCGACCTACACTTGGCGCTGGCTAGTTTTTGATAGTTTTCTTGGTGATCGGTGGTTCCGGCAATCCGGTGAACGAAGTAGAGGAAGCGAGGGCGAGACTGTTCCAGGCGGTACGCCATATCTGCCCGATGTACCTTCCAGCACTGTGGGGCCCAGGAAATTTGTGGTCGAATCGAAACCCTCTATGAAACAGAGGTGAGTAGTTATTTTTCACGATGGGAATCGAAAACGGGTTTTGATACCCTACTTTTCGATCCATAGGGTTTTATTTGGAGCTCTGTCTTCTTCGACATTCGTCGAGATGCTGCAGAAACCGGACCAGGTTCCTTTCTACTCGTCTCTACTCCAGGGGGCTTCTCTGCCTCAAGAGATCCACTGATAGGAGAGATCCACTGATAGGAGAGATCCACTGATAGGGGCCATCATTGAGGATCACTAGCTCAGTCACCAGGATATAGGAATAATGATAATCCAGGTTTTTTTTAGTATAAGTTTTTTTTTTGTAGGTACCTATTGTTGAATATTCTGATTTCCACTGTGATTTAATTTTGAAATTAATGATGATTGCATGTTCAAGCCCTATTTGAAATCCATAATAATTTCCATAGAGATTTAACCACCATTATATAAGTTCCCAAAAATTCATGAATTTTTAGAAACATTTTTTTATGACCAGAATACTTCACTATACAACTTATCTCTTTCAAAATGGGTTTATGTAGGCTATAGAGCTTTTATCTGATTTTCATATATTTGTGGAATATCACACTGAGTTTGTGTTTGAATCAACATATAAGGTTCATATGATTTTCATGATTATTAGGAACATATAAAATTTATCTGGTCCTCATTTATTCTAGAAAGTATATAACATATGTTCGAAGTATCAAATGATAAGCATTTGGTTTCAATATATAGGAGGAACATTTCACATGATAAAGTCTGAGCGGAATTGAGGTACCTACATATTCATTATAAGTATATATTTATTTCCAATGTATAATTCAAAACATGTTTCATTTTGATTAAAGTAGTGTATATTTATGGAGTTTTCCTGATTTTCTTTGACATCTCTCTAGTGACATATTGAACAGGTTTCTGATTTTTCCTAGGCTAACAGTTGTCCAAAAAGAATCAGTGGCGTCCATTCCATTTCAATATTTAAAAAATATATATATTAGTTGATAATATTCAAGAACTAGATTAAAATTAACAAGTTAGATAAACCCATGCCCAAGTGCTTCCGACGAAGAGCTGCCAACCAGTGGAAACATAAGAAAATAACGTTTCAGGTTCTTTCGTTACACATACGAGCGTCTGAATCGAACATAAGGTTGGATGGTTAGACGGAACGATAATTGTAACTAAGTTGTATTCGATTATATCGTGATGACGTTCATATAGAAATACTCACCAGGTTACTGTTCTTCCGTTATACATACGAGCAACCGAATCGAACAGATGGTTGAATGGATAGTATCTGGGTTGTATTCGATTATGATGTTATGCTGTGTATATAGTTATACACATAAGGTTACGGTATTCCCGTTTCACATACGAGCGACCGAAACGAACAGAAAGTTGAATGGATAGACTGAACAATCAATGTATCTGGATAGTATCCGATTATATCGCAATACTGTATATATAGTGATACTCACTAGGTGACGGTACTTCCGTTACACATACTAGCGACTGAATCGAACAGAAGGTTAATTGGTTAGACGAAACGATAATTGTATCTGAGTTGTATTCGATGATATCGTGATGATGTTTATATAGCAATACTCACCAGGTAACTGTTCTTCCGTTTTACATACAAGCGACCGAATCGAGCAGAAGGTTAAATGGATAGATTGGACAATCATCGTATCTGAGTTGTATTCGATTATGTTTATATAGATATACTCACCAGGTACCTGTTCTTCCGATATACATACGAGCAACCGAATCGAACAGAAGGTTGAATGGATAGATTGAACAATCATTGTATCTGGGTTGTCTCCGATTATATCGTTATGTTGTATATTTAACTACACCTACCATGTTACGGTTCTTTCGTTACACATACGAGCGTCTGAATCGAACATAAGGTTGGATGGTTAGACGGAATGATAATTGTAACTAAGTTGTATTCGATTATATCGTGATGACGTTCATATAGAAATACTCACCAGGTTACTGTTCTTTGGTTATACATACGAGCAACCGAATCGAACAGAAGGTTGAATGGATAGTATCTGGGTTGTATTCGATTATGATGTTATACTGTGTATATAGTTATACACATAAGGTGACGGTATTCCCGTTTCACATACGAGCGACCGAAACGAACAGAAAGTTGAATGGATAGACTGAACAATCAATGTATCTGGGTGGTATCCGATTATATCGCAATACTGTAAATACTTACCAAGTGACGGTACTTCCGTTACACATACTAGCGACTGACTCGAACAGAAGGTTAAATGGTTAGACGAAACGATAATTGTATCTGAGTTGTATTCGATGATATCGTGATGATGTTTATATAGCAATACTCACCAGGTAACTGTTCTTCCGTTTTACATACAAGCGACCGAATCGAGCAGAAGGTTGAATTCAGAATAGATTGAACAATCATCGTATCTGGGTTGTATTCGATTATGTTTATATAGTTATACTCACCAGGTAACTGTTCTTCCGTTATACATACGAGCGACTGAATTGAACAGGAGGTTGAATGGATAGTATATGGGTTGTATTCGATTATGATGTTATGCTGTGTATATAGTTATACACACTAGGAGACGGTAATCCCGTTTTACATACGAGCGACCGAAAAAAAAAGAAAGTTGAATGGATTAACTGAACAATCAATGTATCTGGGTGGTATCCGATTATATCGCAATACTGTATATATAGTGATATTTACCAGGTGACGATACTTCCGTTACACATACTAGCGACTGAATCGAACAGAATGTTGAATGGTTAGACGAAACGATAATTGTATCTGAGTTGTATTCGATGATATCGTGATGATGTTTATATAGCAATACTCACCAGGTTACTGTTCTTTCGTTATACATACGAGCAACCGAATCGAACAGAAGGTTGAATGAATAGTATCTGGGTTGTATTCGATTATGATGTATTGCTGTGTATATAGTTATACACATAAGGTGACGGTATTCCCGTTTCACATACGAGCGACCGAAACGAACAGAAAGTTGAATGGATAGACTGAACAATCAATGTATCTGGTTGGTATCCGATTATATCGCAATACTGTATATATAGTGATACTTACCAGGTGACGGTACTTCCGTTACACATACTAGCGACTGAATCGAACAGAAGGTTTGATGGTTAGACGAAACGATAATTGTATCTGAGTTGTATTCGATGATATCGTGATGATGTTTATATAGCAATACTCACCAGGTAACTGTCCTTCCGTTTTACATACAAGCGACCGAATCGAGCAGAAGGTTAAATGGATAGATTGAAAAATCATCGTTTCTGAGTTGTGTTCGATTATGTTTATATAGATATACTCACCAGGTACCTGTTCTTCCGATATACATACGAGCAACCGAATCGAACATAAGGTTGAATGGATAGATTGAACAATCATCGTATCTGGGTTGTATTCGATTATGTTTATATAGTTATACTCACCAGGTAACTGTTCTTCCGTTATACATACGAGCGACTGAATTGAACAGAAGGTTGAATGGATAGTATATGGGTTGTATTCGATTACGATGTTATGCTGTGTATATAGTTATACACACTAGGAGACGGTATTCCCGTTTTACATACGAGCGACCGAAACGAAAAGAAAGTTGAATGGATAGACTGAACAATCAATGTATCTGGGTGGTATCCGATTATATCGCAATACTGTATATATAGTGATACTTACCAGGTGACGATACTCCCGTTACACATACTAGCGACTGAATCGAACAAAATGTTGAATGGTTAGACGAAACGATAATTGTATCTGAGTTGTATTCGATGATATCGTGATGATGTTTATATAGCAATACTCACCAGGTAACTGTCCTTCCGTTTTACATACAAGCGACCGAATCGAGCAGAAGGTTAAATGGATAGATTGAAGAATCATCGTATCTGAGTTGTATTTGATTATGTTTATATAGATATACTCACCAGGTACCTGTTCTTCCGATATACATACGAGCAACCGAATCGAACATAAAGTTGAATGGATAGATTGAACAATCATCGTATCTGAGTTGTATTCGATTATGTTTATATAGTTATACTCACCAGGTAACTGTTCTTCCGTTATACATACGAGCGACTGAATTGAACTGAAGGTTGAATGGATAGACTAAACAATGATCGTATCTGGGGTTGTATTCGATTATATCGTGATGATGTTCATATAGTTATACTCACCAGGTAACTGTTCTCCAGTTATACATAAGAGCGACTGAACTGAACAGAAGGTTGAATGGATAGACTGAACAATCATCGTATCTGGGTTGTATTCGATCATTTCGTGATGATTATTATATATTATGTCTTACCAGGTAACTGTTCTTTCGTTATACATACTAGCAACCGAATCGAACATAAGGTTGAATGGATAGATTGAACAATCATTGTATCTGAATTGTCTCCGATTATATCGTTATGTTGTATATTTAACTACACCTACCATGTAACGGTTCTTTCGTTACACATACGAGCGTCTGAATCGAACATAAGGTTGGATGGTTAGACGGAACGATAATTGTAACTAAGTTGTATTCGATTATATCGTGATGACGTTCATATAGAAATACTCACCAGGTTACTGTTCTTTCGTTATACATACGAGCAACCGAATCGAACAGAAGGTATAATGGATAGTATCTGGGTTGTATTCGATTATGATGTTATGCTGTATATATAGTTATACACATAAGGTGACGTTATTCCCGTTTCACATACGAGCAACCGAATCGAACATAAGGTTGAATGGATAGATTGAACAATCATCGTATCTGAGTTGTATTCGATTATGTTCATATAGTTAAACTCACCAGGTAACTGTTCTTCCGTTATACATACGAGCGACTGAATTGAACTGAAGGTTGAATGGATAGACTAAACAATGATCGTATCTGGGGTTGTATTCGATTATATCGTGATGATGTTCATATAGTTATACTCACAAGGTAACTGTTCTCCAGTTATACATAAGAGCGACTGAACTGAACAGAAGGTTGAATGGATAGACTGAACAATCATCGTATCTGGGTTGTATTCGATTATTTCGTGATGATTATTATATATTATGTCTTACCAGGTAACTGTTCTTTCGTTATACATACTAGCAGCCGAATCGAACATAAGGTTGAATGGATAGATTGAACAATCATCGTATCTGAGTTGTATTCGATTATGTTCATATAGTTATACTCACCAGGTAACTGTTCTTCCGTTATACATACGAGCGACTGAATTGAACTGAAGGTTGAATGGATAGACTAAACAATGATCGTATCTGGGGTTGTATTCGATTATATCGTGATGATGTTCATATAGTTATACTCACCAGGTAACTGTTCTCCAGTTATACATAAGAGCGACTGAACTGAACAGAAGGTTGAATGGATAGATTGAACAATCATCGTATCTGAGTTGTATTCGATTATGTTCATATAGTTATACTCACCAGGTAACTGTTCTTCCGTTATACATACGAGCGACTGAATTGAACTGAAGGTTGAATGGATAGACTAAACAATGATCGTATCTGGGGTTGTATTCGATTATATCGTGATGATGTTCATATAGTTATACTAACCAGGTAACTGTTCTCCAGTTATACATAAGAGCGACTGAACTGAACAGAAGGTTGAATGGATAGATTGAACAATCATCGTGTCTGGGTTGTATTCGATTATGTTTATATAGTTATACTCACCAGGTAACTGTTCTTCCCTTATACATACGAGCGACTGAATTGAACAGAAGGTTGAATGGATAGTATATGGGTTGTATTCGATTATGATGTTATGCTGTGTATATAGTTATACACACTAGGAGACGGTATTCCCGTTTTACATACGAGCGACCGAAACAAAAAGAAAGTTGAATGGATAGACTGAACAATCAATGTATCTGGGTGGTATCCGATTATATCGCAATACTGTATAAATAGTGATACTTACCAGGTGACGATACTTCCGTTACACATACTAGCGACTGAATCGAACAGGATGTTGAATGGTTAGACGAAACGATAATTGTATCTGAGTTGTATTCGATGATATCGTGATGATGTTTATATAGCAATACTCACCAGGTAACTGTTCATCCGTTTTACATACAAGCGACCGAATCGAGCAGAAGGTTGAATTCAGTATAGATTGAACAATCATCGTATCTGGGTTGTATTCGATTATGTTTATATAGTTATACTCACCAGGTAACTGTTCTTCCGAATCGAACATAAGGTTGAATGGATAGATTGAACAATCATCGTATCTGAGTTGTATTCGATTATGTTTATATACTTATACTCACCAGGTAACTGTTCTTCCGTTATACATACGAGCGACTGAATTGAACAGAAGGTTGAATGGATAGTATATGGGTTGTTTTCGATTATGATGTTATGCTGTGTATATAGTTATACACACTAGGAGACGGTATTTCCGTTTTACATACGAGCGACCGAAACGAAAAGGAAGTTGAATGGATAGACTGAACAATCAATGTATCTGGGTGGTATCCGATTATATCGCGATACTGTATATATAGTGATACTTACCAGGTGACGATACTTCCGTTAGTCATACTAGCGACTGAATCGAACAGAATGTTGAATGGTTAGACGAAACGATAATTGTATCTGAGTTGTATTCGATGATATCGTGATGATGTTTATATAGCAATACTCACCAGGTAACTGTCCTTCCGTTTTACATACAAGCGACCGAATCGAGCAGAAGGTTAAATGGATAGATTGAACAATCATCGTATCTGAGTTGTATTTTATTATGTTTATATAGATATACTCACCAGGTACCTGTTCTTCCGATATACATACGAGCAACCGAATCGAACATAAGGTTGAATGGATAGATTTAACAATCATTGTATCTGGGTTGTCTCCGATTATATCGTTATGTTGTATATTTAACTACACCTACCATGTAACGGTTCATTCGTTACACCTATGAGCGTCTGAATCGAACATAAGCTTGGATGATTAGACGGAACGATAATTGTAACTAAGTTGTATTCGATTATATCGTGATGACGTTCATATAGAAATACTCACCAGGTTACTGTTCTTTCGTTATACATACGAGCAACCGAATCGAACAGAAGGATGAATGGATAGTATCTGGGTTTTATTCGATTATAATGTTATGCTGTGTATATAGGTGTATATATGTATAAGGTGACGGTATTCCCGTTTCACATACGAGCGACCGAAACGAACAGAAAGTTGAATGGATAGACTGAACAATCAATGTATCTGGGTGGTATCCGATTATATCGCAATACTGTATATATAGTGATACTTACCATGTGACGGTACTTCCGTTACACATACTAGCGACTGAATCGAACAGAAGGTTAAATGGTTAGACGAAACGATAATTGTATCTGAGTTGTATTCGATGATATCGTGATGATGTTTATATAGCAATACTCACCAGGTAACTGTTCTTCCGTTTTACATACAAGCGACCGAATCGAGCAGAAGGTTGAATTCAGTATAGATTGAACAATCAACGTATCTGGATTGTATTCGATTATGTTTATATAGTTATACTCACCAGGTAACTGTTCTTTCGTTATACATACGAGCGACTGAATTGAACAGAAGGTTGAATGGATAGTATATGGGTTGTATTCGATTATGATGTTATGCTGTGTATATAGTTATACACACTAGGAGACGGTATTCCCGTTTTACATACGAGCGACCGAAACAAAAAGAAAGTTGAATGGATAGACTGAACAATCAATGTATCTGGGTGGTATCCGATTATATCGCAATACTGTATATATAGTGATACTTACCAGGTGACGATACTTCCGTTACACATACTAGCGACTGAATCGAACAGGATGTTGAATGGTTAGACGAAACGATAATTGTATCTGAGTTGTATTCGATGATATCGTGATGATGTTTATATAGCAATACTCACCAGGTAACTGTTCATCCGTTTTACATACAAGCGACCGAATCGAGCAGAAGGTTGAATTCAGTATAGATTGAACAATCATCGTATCTGAGTTGTATTCGATTATGTTTATATAGTTATACTCACCAGGTAACTGTTCTTCCGTTATACATACGAGCGACTGAATTGAACAGAAGGTTTAATGGATAGTATATGGGTTGTATTCGATTATGATGTTATGCTGTGTATATAGTTATACACACTAGGAGACGGTATTCCCGTTTTACATACGAGCGACCGAAACGAAAAGAAAGTTGAATGGATAGACTGAACAATCAATGTATCTGGGTGGTATCTGATTATATCGCAATACTGTATATATAGTGATACTTACCAGGTGACGGTACTTCCGTTACACATACTAGCGACTGAATCGAACAGAAAGTTAAATGGTTAGACGAAACGATAATTGTATCTGAGTTGTATTCGATGATATCGTGATGATGTTTATATAGCAATACTCACCAGGTAACTGTCTTTCCGTTTTACATACAAGCGACCGAATCGAGCAGAAGGTTAAATGGATAGATTGAACAATCATCGTATCTGAGTTGTATTCGATTATGTTTATATAGATATACTCACCAGGTACCTGTTTTTCCGATATACATACGAGCAACCGAATCGAACATAAGGTTGAATGGATAGATTGAACAATCATCGTATCTGAGTTGTATTCGATTATGTTTATATAGTTATACTCACCAGGTAACTGTTCTTCCGTTATACTTACGAGCGACTGAATTGAACTGAAGGTTGAATGGATAGACTAAACAATGATCGTATCTGGGGTTGTAATCGATTATATCGTGATGATGTTCATATAGTTATACTCACCAGGTAACTGTTTTCCAGTTATACATAAGAGCGACTGAACTGAACAGAAGGTTGAATGGATAGACTGAACAATCATCGTATCTGGGTTGTATTCGATTATTTCGTGATGATTATTATATATTATGTCTAACCAGGTAACTGTTCTTTCGTTATACATACTAGCAACCGAATCGAACATAAGGTTGAATGGATAGATTGAACAATCATTGTATCTGGGTTGTCTCTGATTATATCGTTATGTTGTATATTTAACTACACCTACCATGTAACGGTTCTTTCGTTACACATACGAGCGTCTGAATCGAACATAAGGTTGCATGGTTAGACGGAACGATAATTGTGACTAAGTTGTATTCGATTATATCGTGATGACGTTCATATAGAAATACTCACCAGGTTACTGTTCTTCCGTTATACATACGAGCAACCGAATCGAACAGAAGGTTGAATGGATAGTATCTGGGTTGTATTCGATTATGATGTTATGCTGTGTATATAGTTATACACATAAGGTGACGGTATTCCCGTTTCACATACGAGCGACCGAAACGAACAGAAAGTTGAATGGATAGACTGAACAATCAATGTATCTGGGTGGTATCCGATTATATCGCAATACTGTATATATAGTGATACTTACCAGGTGACGATACTTCCGTTACTAATACTAGCGACTGAATCTAACAGAATGTTGAATGGTTAGACGAAACGATAATTGTATCTGAGTTGTATTCGATGATATCGTGATGATGTTTATATAGCAATACTCACCAGGTAACTGTTCTTCCGTTTTAAATACAAGCGACCGAATCGAGCAGAAGGTTGAATTCAGTATAGATTGAACAATCATCGTATCTGGGTTGTATTCGATTATTTCGTGATGATTATTATATATTATGTCTTACCAGGTAACTGTTCTTCCGTTATACATACGAGCGACTGAATTGAACTGAAGGTTGAATGGATAGACTAAACAATGATCGTATCTGGGGTTGTATTCGATTATATCGTGATGATGTTCATATAGTTATACTCACCAGGTAACTGTTCTCCAGTTATACATAAGAGCGACTGAACTGAACAGTAGGTTGAATGGATAGATTGACCAATCATCGTATCTGAGTTGTATTCGATTATGTTCATATAGTTATACTCACCAGGTAACTGTTCTTCCGTTATACATACGAGCGACTGAATTGAACTGAAGGTTGAATGGATAGACTAAACAATGATCGTATCTGGGGTTGTATTCGATTATATCGTGATGATGTTCATATAGTTATACTCACCAGGTAACTGTTCTCCAGTTATACATAAGAGCGACTGAACTGAACAGAAGGTTGAATGGATAGATTGAACAGTCATCGTGTCTGGGTTGTATTCGATTATGTTTATATAGTTATACTCACCAGGTCACTGTTCTTCCGTTATACATACGAGCGACTGAATTGAACAGAAGGTTGAATGGATAGTATATGGGTTGTATTCGATTATGATGTTATGCTGTGTATATAGTTATACACACTAGGAGACGGTATTCCCGTTTTACATACGAGCGACCGAAACAAAAAGAAAGTTGAATGGATAGACTGAACAATCAATGTATCTGGGTGGTATCCGATTATATCGCAATACTGTATATATAGTGATACTTACCAGGTGACGATACTTCCTTTACACATACTAGCGACTGAATCGAACAGGATGTTGAATGGTTAGACGAAACGATAATTGTATCTGAGTTGTATTCGATGATATCGTGATGATGTTTATATAGCAATACTCACCAGGTAACTGTTCATCCGTTTTACATACAAGCGACCGAATCGAGCAGAAGGTTGAATTCAGTATAGATTGAACAATCATCGTTCTGGGTTGTATTCGATTATGTTTATATAGTTATACTCACCAGGTAACTGTTCTTCCGTTATACATACGAGCGACTGAATTGAACAGAAGGTTTAATGGATAGTATATGGGTTGTATTCGATTATGATGTTATGCTGTGTATATAGTTATACACACTAGGAGACGGTATTCCCGTTTTACATACGAGCGACCGAAACGAAAAGAAAGTTGAATGGATAGACTGAACAATCAATGTATCTGGGTGGTATCTGATTATATCGCAATACTGTATATATAGTGATACTTACCAGGTGACGGTACTTCCGTTACACATACTAGCGACTGAATCGAACAGAAGGTTAAATGGTTAGACGAAACGATAATTGTATCTGAGTTGTATTCGATGATATCGTGATGATGTTTATATAGCAATACTCACCAGGTAACTGTCTTTCCGTTTTACATACAAGCGACCGAATCGAGCAGAAGGTTAAATGGATAGATTGAACAATCATCGTATCTGAGTTGTATTCGATTATGTTTATATAGATATACTCACCAGGTACCTGTTCTTCCGATATACATACGAGCAACCGAATCGAACATAAGGTTAAATGGATAGATTGAACAATCATCGTATCTGAGTTGTATTCGATTATGTTTATATAGATATACTCACCAGGTAACTGTTCTTCCGTTATACATACGAGCGACTGAATTGAACTGAAGGTTGAATGGATAGACTAAACAATGATCGTATCTGGGGTTGTATTCGATTATATCGTGATGATGTTCATATAGTTATACTCACCAGGTAACTGTTCTCCAGTTATACATAAGAGCGACTGAACTGAACAGAATGTTGAATGGATAGACTGAACAATCATCGTATCTGGGTTGTATTCGATTATTCCGTGATAATTATTATATATTATGTCTAACCAGGTAACTGTTCTTTCGTTATACATACTAGCAACCGAATCGAACATAAGGTTGAATGGATAGATTGAACAATCATTGTATATGGGTTGTCTCCGATTATATCGTTATGTTGTATATTTAACTACACCTACCATGTAACGGTTCTTCCGTTACACATACGAGCGTCTGAATCGAACATAAGGTTGGATGGTTAGACGGAACGATAATTGTAACTAACTTGTATTCGATTATATCGTGATGATGTTTATATAGCAATACTCACCAGGTTACTGTTCTCTCGTTATACATACGAGCAACCGAATCGAACAGAAGGTTGAATGGATAGTATCTGGGTTGTATTCGATTATGATGTTATGCTGTTTATATAGTTATACACATAAGGTGACGGTATTCCCGTTTCACATACGAGCGACCGAAACGAACAGAAAGTTGAATGGATAGACTGTACAATCAATGTATCTGGGTGGTATCCGATTATATCGCAATACTGAATATATAGTGATACTTACCAGGTGACGGTACTTCCGTTACACATACTAGCGACTGAATCAAACAGAAGGTTGAATGGTTTTGACGAAACGATAATTGTATCTGAGTTGTATTCGATGATATCGTGATGATGTTTATATATCAATACTCACCAGGTAACTGTCCTTCCGTTTTACATACAAGCGACCGAATCGAGCAGAAGGTTGAATGGATAGATTGAACAATCATCGTATCTGGGTTGTATTCGATTATGTTTATATAGATATACTCACCAGGTACCTGTTCTTCCGATATACATACGAGCAACCGAATCGAACATAAGGTTGAATGGATAGATTGAACAATCATCGTATCTGAGTTGTATTCGATTATGTTCATATAGTTATACTCACCAGGTAACTGTTCTTCCGTTATACATACGAGCGACTGAATTGAACTGAAGGTTGAATGGATAGACTAAACAATGATCGTATCTGGGATTGTATTCGATTATATCGTGATGATGTTCATATAGTTATACTCACCAGGTAACTGTTCTCCAGTTATACATAAGAGCGACTGAACTGAACAGAAGGTTTAATGGATAGACTGAACAATCATCGTATCTGGGTTGTATTCGATTATTTCGTGATGATTATTATATATTATGTCTTTTCAGGTAACTTTTCTTTCGTTATACATACTAGCAACCGAATCGAACATAAGGTTGAATGGATAGATTGAACAATCATTGTATCTAGGTTGTCTCCGATTATATCGTTTTTATGTATATTTAACTACACCTACCATGTAACGGTTCTTTCGTTACACATACGAGCGTCTGAATCGAACATAAGGTTGGATGGTTAGACGGAACGATAATTGTAACTAAGTTGTATTCGATTATATCGTGATGACGTTCATATAGAAATACTCATCAGGTTACTGTTCTTTCGTTATACATACGAGCAACCGATTCGAACAGAAGGTTGAATGGATAGTATCTGGGTTGTATTCGATTATGATGTTATGCTGTATATATAGTTATACACATAAGGTGACGGTATTCCTGTTTCACATACGAGCGACCGAAACGAACAGAAAGTTGAATGGATAGACTGAACAATCAATGTATCTGGGTGGTATCCGATTATATCGCAATACTGTATATATAGTGATACTTACCAGGTGACGGTACTTCCGTTACACATACTAGCGACTGAATCGAACAGAAAGTTAAATGGTTAGACGAAACGATAATTGTATCTGATTTGTATTCGATGATATCGTGATGATGTTTATATAGCAATACTCACCAGGTAACTGTTCTTCCGTTTTACATACAAGCGACCGAATCAAGCAGAAGGTTGAATTCAGTATAGATTGAAAAATTATCGTATCTGGGTTGTATTCGATTATGTTTATATAGTTATACTCACCAGGTAACTGTTCTTCCGTTATACATACGAGCGAATGAATTGAACAGAAGGTTGAATGGATAGTATATGGGTTGTATTCGATTATGATGTTATGCTGTGTATATAGTTATACACACTGGGAGACGGTATTCCCGTTTTACATACGAGCGACCGAAACGAACAGAAAGTTGAATGGATAGACTGAACAATCAATGTATCTGGGTGGTATCCGATTATATCGCAATACTGAATATATAGTGATACTTTCCAGGTGACGGTACTTTCGTTACACATACTAGCGACTGAATCGAACAGAAGGTTAAATGGTTAGACGAAACGATAATTGTATCTGAGTTGTATTCGATGATATCGTGATGATGTTTATATAGCAATACTCACCAGGTAACTGTCTTTCCGTTTTACATACAAGCGACCGAATCGAGCAGAAGGTTAAATGGATAGATTGAACAATCATCGTATCTGAGTTGTATTCGATTATGTTTATATAGATATACTCACCAGGTTCCTGTTCTTCCGATATACATACGAGCAACCGAATTGAACATAAGGTTGAATGGATAGATTGAACAATCATCGTATCTGAGTTGTATTCGATTATGTTCATATAGATATACTCACCAGGTAACTGTTCTTCCGTTATACATACGAGCGACTGAATTGAACTGAAGGTTGAATGGATAGACTAAACAATGATCGTATCTGGGGTTGTATTCGATTATATCGTGATGATGTTCATATAGTTATACTCACCAGGTAACTGTTCTCCAGTTATACATAAGAGCGACTGAACTGAACAGAAGGTTGAATGGATAGACTGAACAATCATCGTATCTGGGTTGTATTCGATTATTTCGTGATGATTATTATATATTATGTCTTTTCAGGTAACTTTTCTTTCGTTATACATACTAGCAACCGAATCGAACATAAGGTTGAATGGATAGATTGAACAATCATTGTATCTGGGTTGTCTCCGATTATATCGTTATGTTGTATATTTAACTACACCTACCATGTAACGGTTCTTTCGTTACACAAACGAGCGTCTGAATCGAACATAAGGTTGGATGGTTAGACGGAACGATAATTGTAACTAAGTTCTATTCGATTATATCGTGATGACGTTCATATAGTTATACTCACCAGGTAACTGTTCTCCAGTTATACATAAGAGCGACTGAACTGAACAGAAGGTTGAATGGATAGACTGAACAATCATCGTATCTGGGTTGTATTCGATTATTTCGTGATGATTATTATATATTATGTCTTTTCAGGTAACTGTTCTTTCGTTATACATACTAGCAACCGAATCGAACATAAGGTTGAATGGATAGATTGAACAATCATTGTATCTGGGTTGTCTCCGATTATATCGTTATGTTGTATATTTAACTACACCTACCATGTAACGGTTCTTCCGTTACACATACGAGCGTCTGAATCGAACATAAGGTTGGATGGTTAGACGGAACGATAATTGTAACTAAGTTGTATTCGATTATATCGTGATGATGTTCATATAGTTATACTCACCAGGTAACTGTTCTCCAGTTATACATAAGAGCGACTGAACTGAACAGAAGGTTGAATGGATAGACTGAATAATCATCGTATCTGGGTTGTATTCGATTATTTCGTGATGATTATTATATATTATGTCTTTTCAGGTAACTGTTCTTTCGTTATACATACTAGCAACCGAATCGAACATAAGGTTGAATGGATAGATTGAACAATCATTGTATCTGGGTTGTCTCCGATTATATCGTTATGTTGTATATTTAACTACACCTACCATGTAACGGTTCTTTCGTTACACATACGAGCGTCTGAATCGAACATAAGGTTGGATGGTTAGACGGAACGATAATTGTTACTAAGTTGTATTCGATTATATCGTGATGACGTTCATATAGAAATACTCACCAGGTTACTGTTCTTTCGTTATACATACGAGCAACCGAATCGAACAGAAGGTTGAATGGATAGTATCTGGGTTGTATTCGATTATGATGTTAGGCTGTATATTTAGTTATACACATAAGGTGACGGTATTCCCGTTTCACATACGAGCGACCGAAACGAACAGAAAGTTGAATGGATAGAATGAACAATCAATGTATCTGGGTGGTATCCGATTATATCGCAATACTGTATATATAGTGATACTTACCAGGTGACGGTACTTCCGTTACACATACTAGCGACTGAATCGAACAGAAGGTTAAATGGTTAGACGAAACGATAATTGTATCTGGGTTGTATTCGATGATATCGTGATGATGTTTATATAGCAATACTCACCAGGTAATTGTTCTTCCGTTTTACATACAAGCGACCGAATCGAGCAGAAGGTTGAATTCAGTATAGATTGAAAAATCATCGTATATGGGTTGTATTCGATTATGATGTTATGCTGTGTATATAGTTATACACACTAGGAGACGGTATTCCCGTTTTACATACGAGCGACCGAAATAAAAAGAAAGTTGAATGGATAGACTGAACAATCAATGTATCTGGGTGGTATCCGATTATATCGCAATACTGTATATATAGTGATACTTACCAGGTGACGATACTTCCGTTACACATACTAGCAACTGAATCGAACAGAATGTTGAATGGTTAGACGAAACGATAATTGTATCTGAGTTGTATTCGATGATATCGTGATGATGTTTATATAGCAATACTCACCAGGTTACTGTTCTTTCATTATACATACGAGCAACCGAATCGAACAGAAGGTTGAATGGATAGTATCTGGGTTGTATTCGATTATGATGTTATGCTGTGTATATAGTTATACACATAAGGTGACGGATTTCCCGTTTCACATACGAGCGACCGAAACGAACAGAAAGTTGAATGGATAGACTGAACAATCAATGTATCTGGGTGGTATCCGATTATATCGCAATACTGAATATATAGTGATACTTACCAGGTGACGGTACTTCCGTTACACATACTAGCGACTGAATCGAACAGAAGGTTGAATGGTTAGACGAAACGATAATTGTATCTGAGTTGTATTCGATGATATCGTGATGATGTTTATATAGCAATACTCACCAGGTAACTGTCCTTCCGTTTTACATACAAGCGACCGAATCGAGCAGAAGGTTAAATGGATAGATTGAACAATCATCGTATCTGAGTTGTATTCGATTATGTTTATATAGATATACTCACCAGGTACCTGTTCTTCCGATATACATACGAGCAACCGAATCGAACATAAGGTTGAATGGATAGATTGAACAATCATCGTATCTGAGTTGTATTCGATTATGTTTATATAGTTATACTCACCAGGTAACTGTTCTTCCGTTATACATACGAGCGACTGAATTGAACTGAAGGTTGAATGGATAGACTAAACAATGATCGTATCTGGGGTTGTATTCGATTATATCGTGATGATGTTCATATAGTTATACTCACCAGGTAACTGTTCTCCAGTTATACATAAGAGCGACTGAACTGAACAGAAGGTTGAATGGATAGACTGACCAATCATCGTATCTGGGTTGTATTCGATTATTTCGTGATGATTATTATATATTATGTCTTTTCAGGTAACTGTTCTTTCGTTATACATACTAGCAACCGAATCGAACATAAAGTTGAATGGATAGATTGAACAATCATTGTATCTGGTTTGTCTCCGATTATATCGTTATGTTGTATATTTAACTACACCTACCATGTAACGGTTCTTTCGTTACACATACGAACGTCTGAATCGAACATAAGGTTGGATGGTTAGACGGAACGATAATTGTAACTAAGTTGTATTCGATTATATCGTGATGACGTTCATATAGAAATACTCACCAGGTTACTGTTCTTTCGTTATACATACGAGCAACCGAATCGAACAGAAGGTTGAATGGATAGTATCTGGGTTTTTTTCGATTATGATGTTATGCTGTGTTTATAGTTATACACATAAGATGACGGTATTCCCGTTTCACATACGAGCGACCGAAACGAACAGAAAGTTGAATGGATAGACTGAACAATCAATGTATCTGGGTGGTATCCGATTATATCGCAATACTGTATATATAGTGATACTTACCAGGTGACGGTACTTCCGTTACACATACTAACGACTGAATCGAACAGAAGGTTAAATGGTTAGACGAAACGATACATGTATCTGAGTTGTATTCGATGATATCGTGATGATGTTTATATAGCAATACTCAACAGGTAACTGTTCTTCCGTTTTACATACAAGCGACCGAATCGAGCAGAAGGTTGAATTCAGTATAGATTGAACAATCATCGTATCTGGGTTGTATTCGATTATGTTTATATTGTTATACTCACCAGGTTACTGTTCTTCCGTTACACATACGATCGAATGAATTGAACAGAAGGTTGAATGGATAGTATATGGGTTGTATTCGATTATGATGTTATGCTGTGTATATAGTTATACACACTAGGAGACGGTATTCCCGTTTTACATACGAGCGACCGAAACGAACAGAAAGTTGAATGGATAGACTGAACAATCAATGTATCTGGGTGGTATCCGATTATATCGCAATACTGAATATATAGTGATACTTTCCAGGTGACGGTACTTTCGTTACACATACTAGCGACTGAATCGAACAGAAGGTTAAATGGTTAGACGAAACGATAATTGTATCTGAGTTGTATTCGATGATATCGTGATGATGTTTATATAGCAATACTCACCAGGTAACTGTCCTTCCGTTTTACATACAAGCGACCGAATCGAGCAGAAGGTTAAATGGATAGATTGAACAATCATCGTATCTGAGTTGTATTCGATTATGTTTATATAGATATACTCACCAGGTACCTGTTCTTCCGATATACATACGAGCAACCGAATCGAACATAAGGTTGAATGGATAGATTGAACAATCATCGTATCTGAGTTGTATTCGATTATGTTTATATAGTTATACTCACCAGGTAACTGTTCTTCCGTTATACATACGAGCGACTGAATTGAACTGAAGGTTGAATGGATAGACTAAACAATGATCGTATCTGGGGTTGTATTCGATTATATCGTGATGATGTTCATATAGTTATACTCACCAGGTAACTGTTCTCCAGTTATACATAAGAGCGACTGAACTGAACAGAAGGTTGAATGGATAGACTGACCAATCATCGTATCTGGGTTGTATTCGATTATTTCGTGATGATTATTATATATTATGTCTTTTCAGGTAACTGTTCTTTCGTTATACATACTAGCAACCGAATCGAACATAAAGTTGAATGGATAGATTGAACAATCATTGTATCTGGTTTGTCTCCGATTATATCGTTATGTTGTATATTTAACTACACCTACCATGTAACGGTTCTTTCGTTACACATACGAACGTCTGAATCGAACATAAGGTTGGATGGTTAGACGGAACGATAATTGTAACTAAGTTGTATTCGATTATATCGTGATGACGTTCATATAGAAATACTCACCAGGTTACTGTTCTTTCGTTATACATACGAGCAACCGAATCGAACAGAAGGTTGAATGGATAGTATCTGGGTTTTTTTCGATTATGATGTTATGCTGTGTTTATAGTTATACACATAAGATGACGGTATTCCCGTTTCACATACGAGCGACCGAAACGAACAGAAAGTTGAATGGATAGACTGAACAATCAATGTATCTGGGTGGTATCCGATTATATCGCAATACTGTATATATAGTGATACTTACCAGGTGACGGTACTTCCGTTACACATACTAACGACTGAATCGAACAGAAGGTTAAATGGTTAGACGAAACGATACATGTATCTGAGTTGTATTCGATGATATCGTGATGATGTTTATATAGCAATACTCAACAGGTAACTGTTCTTCCGTTTTACATACAAGCGACCGAATCGAGCAGAAGGTTGAATTCAGTATAGATTGAACAATCATCGTATCTGGGTTGTATTCGATTATGTTTATATTGTTATACTCACCAGGTTACTGTTCTTCCGTTACACATACGATCGAATGAATTGAACAGAAGGTTGAATGGATAGTATATGGGTTGTATTCGATTATGATGTTATGCTGTGTATATAGTTATACACACTAGGAGACGGTATTCCCGTTTTACATACGAGCGACCGAAACGAACAGAAAGTTGAATGGATAGACTGAACAATCAATGTATCTGGGTGGTATCCGATTATATCGCAATACTGAATATATAGTGATACTTTCCAGGTGACGGTACTTTCGTTACACATACTAGCGACTGAATCGAACAGAAGGTTAAATGGTTAGACGAAACGATAATTGTATCTGAGTTGTATTCGATGATATCGTGATGATGTTTATATAGCAATACTCACCAGGTAACTGTCTTTCCGTTTTACATACAAGCGACCGAATAGAGCAGAAGGTTAAATGGATAGATTGAACAATCATCGTATCTGAGTTGTATTCGATTATGTTTATATAGATATACTCACCAGGTTCCTGTTCTTCCGATATACATACGAGCAACCGAATCGAACATAAGGTTGAATGGATAGATTGAACAATCATCGTATCTGAGTTGTATTCGATTATGTTCATATAGATATACTCACCAGGTAACTGTTCTTCCGTTATACATACGAGCGACTGAATTGAACTGAAGGTTGAATGGATAGACTAAACAATGATCGTATCTGGGGTTGAATTCGATTATATCGTGATGATGTTCATATAGTTATACTCACCAGGTAACTGTTCTCCAGTTATACATAAGAGCGACTGAACTGAACAGAAGGTTGAATGGATAGACTGAACAATCATCGTATCTGGGTTGTATTCGATTATTTCGTGATGATTATTATATATTATGTCTTTTCAGGTAACTTTTCTTTCGTTATACATACTAGCGACCGAATCGAACATAAGGTTGAATGGATAGATTGAACAATCATTGTATCTGGGTTGTCTCCGATTATATCGTTATGTTGTATATTTAACTACACCTACCATGTAACGGTTCTTTCGTTACACAAACGAGCGTCTGAATCGAACATAAGGTTGGATGGTTAGACGGAACGATAATTGTAACTAAGTTCTATTCGATTATATCGTGATGACGTTCATATAGTTATACTCACCAGGTAACTGTTCTCCAGTTATACATAAGAGCGACTGAACTGAACAGAAGGTTGAATGGATAGACTGAACAATCATCGTATCTGGGTTGTATTCGATTATTTCGTGATGATTATTATATATTATGTCTTTTCAGGTAACTGTTCTTTCGTTATACATACTAGCAACCGAATCGAACATAAGGTTGAATGGATAGATTGAACAATCATTGTATCTGGGTTGTCTCCGATTATATCGTTATGTTGTATATTTAACTACACCTACCATGTAACGGTTCTTCCGTTACACATACGAGCGTCTGAATCGAACATAAGGTTGGATGGTTAGACGGAACGATAATTGTAACTAAGTTGTATTCGATTATATCGTGATGATGTTCATATAGTTATACTCACCAGGTAACTGTTCTCCAGTTATACATAAGAGCGACTGAACTGAACAGAAGGTTGAATGGATAGACTGAATAATCATCGTATCTGGGTTGTATTCGATTATTTCGTGATGATTATTATATATTATGTCTTTTCAGGTAACTGTTCTTTCGTTATACATACTAGCAACCGAATCGAACATAAGGTTGAATGGATAGATTGAACAATCATTGTATCTGGGTTGTCTCCAATTATATCGTTATGTTGTATATTTAACTACACCTACCATGTAACGGTTCTTTCGTTACACATACGAGCGTCTGAATCGAACATAAGGTTGGATGGTTAGACGGAACGATAATTGTAACTAAGTTGTATTCGATTATATCGTGATGACGTTCATATAGAAATACTCACCAGGTTACTGTTCTTTCGTTATACATACGAGCAACCGAATCGAACAGAAGGTTGAATGGATAGTATCTGGGTTGTATTCGATTATGATGTTATGCTGTATATTTAGTTATACACATAAGGTGACGGTATTCCCGTTTCACATACGAGCGACCGGAACGAACAGAAAGTTGAATGGATAGACTGAACAATCAATGTATCTGGGTGGTATCCGATTATATCGCAATACTGTATATATAGTGATACTTACCAGGTGACGGTACTTCCGTTACACATACTAGCAACTGAATCGAACAGAAGGTTAAATGGTTAGACGAAACGATAATTGTATCTGGGTTGTATTCGATGATATCGTGATGATGTTTATATAGAAATACTCACCAGGTAATTGTTCTTCCGTTTTACATACAAGCGACCGAATCGAGCAGAAGGTTGAATTCAGTATAGATTGAAAAATCATCGTATCTGGGTTGTATTCGATTATGTTTATATAGTTATACTCACCAGGTAACTGTTCTTCCGTTATACACACGAGCGAATGAATTGAACAGAAGGTTGAATGGATAGTATATGGGTTGTATTCGATTATGATGTTATGCTGTGTATATAGTTATACACACTAGGAGACGGTATTCCCGTTTTACATACGAGCGACCGAAATAAAAAGAAAGTTGAATGGATAGACTGAACAATCAATGTATCTGGGTGGTATCCGATTATATCGCAATACTGTATATATAGTGATACTTACCAGGTGACGATACTTCCGTTACACATACTAGCAACTGAATCGAACAGAATGTTGAATGGTTAGACGAAACGATAATTGTATCTGAGTTGTATTCGATGATATCGTGATGATGTTTATATAGCAATACTCACCAGGTTACTGTTCTTTCATTATACATACGAGCAACCGAATCGAACAGAAGGTTGAATGGATAGTATCTGGGTTGTATTCGATTATGATGTTATGCTGTGTATATAGTTATACACATAAGGTGACGGATTTCCCGTTTCACATACGAGCGACCGAAACGAACAGAAAGTTGAATGGATAGACTGAACAATCAATGTATCTGGGTGGTATCCGATTATATCGCAATACTGAATATATAGTGATACTTACCAGGTGACGGTACTTCCGTTACACATACTAGCGACTGAATCGAACAGAAGGTTGAATGGTTAGACGAAACGATAATTGTATCTGAGTTGTATTCGATGATATCGTGATGATGTTTATATAGCAATACTCACCAGGTAACTGTCCTTCCGTTTTACATACAAGCGACCGAATCGAGCAGAAGGTTAAATGGATAGATTGAACAATCATCGTATCTGAGTTGTATTCGATTATGTTTATATAGATATACTCACCAGGTACCTGTTCTTCCGATATACATACGAGCAACCAAATCGAACATAAGGTTGAATGGATAGATTGAACAATCATCGTATCTGAGTTGTATTCGATTATGTTTATATAGTTATACTCACCAGGTAACTGTTCTTCCGTTATACATACGAGCGACTGAATTGAACTGAAGGTTGAATGGATAGACTAAACAATGATCGTATCTGGGGTTGTATTCGATTATATCGTGATGATGTTCATATAGTTATACTCACCAGGTAACTGTTCTCCAGTTATACATAAGAGCGACTGAACTGAACAGAAGGTTGAATGGATAGACTGACCAATCATCGTATCTGGGTTGTATTCGATTATTTCGTGATGATTATTATATATTATGTCTTTTCAGGTAACTGTTCTTTCGTTATACATACTAGCAACCGAATCGAACATAAGGTTGAATGGATAGATTGAACAATCATTGTATCTGGTTTGTCTCCGATTATATCGTTATGTTGTATATTTAACTACACCTACCATGTAACGGTTCTTTCGTTACACATACGAGCGTCTGAATCGAACATAAGGTTGGATGGTTAGACGGAACGATAATTGTAACTAAGTTGTATTCGATTATATCGTGATGACGTTCATATAGAAATACTCACCAGGTTACTGTTCTTTCGTTATACATACGAGCAACCGAATCGAACAGAAGGTTGAATGGATAGTATCTGGGTTTTTTTCGATTATGATGTTATGCTGTGTTTATAGTTATACACATAAGATGACGGTATTCCCGTTTCACATACGAGCGACCGAAACGAACAGAAAGTTGAATGGATAGACTGAACAATCAATGTATCTGGGTGGTATCCGATTATATCGCAATACTGTATATATAGTGATACTTACCAGGTGACGGTACTTCCGTTACACATACTAGCGACTGAATCGAACAGAAGGTTAAATGGTTAGACGAAACGATACATGTATCTGAGTTGTATTCGATGATATCGTGATGATGTTTATATAGCAATACTCAACAGGTAACTGTTCTTCCGTTTTACATACAAGCGACCGAATCGAGCAGAAGGTTGAATTCAGTATAGATTGAACAATCATCGTATCTGGGTTGTATTCGATTATGTTTATATAGTTATACTCACCAGGTAACTGTACTTCCGTTATACATACGAGCGACTGAATTGAACAGAAGGTTGAATGGATAGTATATGGGTTGTATTCGATTATGATGTTATGCTGTGTATATAGTTATACACACTAGGAGACGGTATTCCCGTTCTACATACGAGCGACCGTAACGAAAAGAAAGTTGAATGGATAGACTGAACAATCAATGTATCTGGGTGGTATCCGATTATATCGCAATACTGTATATATAGTGATACTTACCAGGTGACGAAACTTCCGTTACACATACTAGCGACTGAATCGAACAGAATGTTGAATGGTTAGACGAAACGATAATTGTATCTGAGTTGTATTCGATGATATCGTGATGATGTTTATATAGCAATACTCACCAGGTAACCGTCCTTCCGTTTTACATACAAGCGACCGAATCGAGCAGAAGGTTAAATGGATAGATTGAACAATCATCGTATCTGAGTTGTATTCGATTATGTTTATATAGTTATACTCACCAGGTAACTGTTCTTCCGTTATACATACGAGCGACTGAATTGAACTGAAGGTTGAATGGATAGACTTAACAATGATCGTATCTGGGGTTGTATTCGATTATATCGTGATGATGTTCATATAGTTATACTCACCAGGTAACTGTTCTCCAGTTATACATAAGAGCGACTGAACTGAACAGAAGGTTGAATGGATAGACTGAACAATTATCGTATCTGGGTTGTATTCGATTATTTCGTGATGATTATTATATAATATGTCTAACCAGGTAACTGTTCTTTCGTTATACATACTAGCAACCGAATCGAACATAAGGTTGAATGGATAAATTGAACAATCATTGTATCTGGGTTGTCTCCGATTATATCGTTATGTTGTATATTTAACTACACCTACCATGTAACGGTTCTTTCGTTACACATACGAGCGTCTGAATCGAACATAAGGTTGGATGGTTAGACGGAACGATAATTTTAACTAAGTTGTATTCGATTATATCGTGATGACGTTCATATAGAAATACTCACCAGGTTACTGTTCTTTCGTTATACATACGAGCAACCGAATCGAACAGAAGGTTGAATGGATAGTATCTGGGTTGTATTCGATTATGATGTTATGCTGTGTATATAGGTAAACACATTAGGTGACAGTATTCCCGTTTTACATACGAGCGACCGAAACGAACAGAAAGTTGAATGGATAGACTGAACAATCAATGTATCTGGGTGGTATCCGATTATATCGCAAAACTGTATATATAGTGATACTTACCAGGTGACGGTACTTCCGTTACACATACTAGCGACTGAATCGAACAGAAGGTTAAATGGTTAGACGGAACGATACATGTATCTGAGTTGTATTCGATGATATCGTGATGATGTTTATATAGCAATACTCAACAGGTAACTGTTCTTCCGTTTTACATACAAGCGACCGAATCGAGCAGAAGGTTGAATGGATAGATTGAACAATCATCGTATCTGAGTTGTATTCGATTATGTTTATATAGATATACTCACCAGGTACCTGTTCTTCCGATATACATACGAGCAACCGAGTCGAACATAAGGTTGAATGGATAGATTGAACAATCATCGTATCTGAGTTGTATTCGATTATTTTTATATAGTTATACTCACCAGGTAACTGTTCTTCCGTTATACATACGAGCGACTGAATTGAACTGAAGGTTGAATGGATAGACTAAACAATGATCGTATCTGGGGTTGTATTCGATTATATCGTGATGATGTTCATATAGTTATACTCACCAGGTAACTGTTCTCCAGTTATACATAAGAGCGACTGAACTGAACAGAAGGTTGAATGGATAGACTGAACAATCATCGTATCTGAGTTGTATTCGATTATGTTTATATAGATATACTCACCAGGTACCTGTTCTTCCGATATACATACGAGCAACCGAGTCGAACATAAGGTTGAATGGATAGATTGAACAATCATCGTATCTGAGTTGTATTCGATTATATTTATATAGTTATACTCACCAGGTAACTGTTCTTCCGTTATACATACGAGCGACTGAATTGAACTGAAGGTTGAATGGATAGACTAAACAATGATCGTATCTGGGGTTGTATTCGATTATATCGTGATGATGTTCATATAGTTATACTCACCAGGTAACTGTTCTCCAGTTATACATAAGAGCGACTGAACTGAACAGAAGGTTGAATGGATAGACTGAACAATCATCGTATCTGGGTTGTATTCGATTATTTCGTGATGATTATTATATATTATGTCTTTTCAGGTAACTTTTCTTTCGTTATACATACTAGCAACCGAATCGAACATAAGGTTGAATGGATAGATTGAACAATCATTGTATCTGGGTTGTCTCCGATTATATCGTTATGTTGTATATTTAACTACACCTACCATGTAACGGTTCTTTCGTTACACAAACGAGCGTCTGAATCGAACATAAGGTTGGATGGTTAGACGAAACGATAATTGTAACTAAGTTCTATTCGATTATATCGTGATGACGTTCATATAGTTATACTCACCAGGTAACTGTTCTCCAGTTATACATAAGAGCGACTGAACTGAACAGAAGGTTGAATGGATAGACTGAACAATCATCGTATCTGGGTTGTATTCGATTATTTCGTGATGATTATTATATATTATGTCTTTTCAGGTAACTGTTCTTTCGTTATACATACTAGCAACCGAATCGAACATAAGGTTGAATGGATAGATTGAACAATCATTGTATCTGGGTTGTCTCCGATTATATCGTTATGTTGTATATTTAACTACACCTACCATGTAACGGTTCTTCCGTTACACATACGAGCGTCTGAATCGAACATAAGGTTGGATGGTTAGACGGAACGATAATTGTAACTAAGTTGTATTCGATTATATCGTGATGATGTTCATATAGTTATACTCACCAGGTAACTGTTCTCCAGTTATACATAAGAGCGACTGAACTGAACAGAAGGTTGAATGGATAGACTGAATAATCATCGTATCTGGGTTGTATTCGATTATTTCGTGATGATTATTATATATTATGTCTTTTCAGGTAACTGTTCTTTCGTTATACATACTAGCAACCGAATCGAACATAAGGTTGAATGGATAGATTGAACAATCATTGTATCTGGGTTGTCTCCAATTATATCGTTATGTTGTATATTTAACTACACCTACCATGTAACGGTTCTTTCGTTACACATACGAGCGTCTGAATCGAACATAAGGTTGGATGGTTAGACGGAACGATAATTGTAACTAAGTTGTATTCGATTATATCGTGATGACGTTCATATAGAAATACTCACCAGGTTACTGTTCTTTCGTTAAACATACGAGCAACCGAATCGAACAGAAGGTTGAATGGATAGTATCTGGGTTGTATTCGATTATGATGTTATGCTGTATATTTAGTTATACACATAAGGTGACGGTATTCCCGTTTCACATACGAGCGACCGGAACGAACAGAAAGTTGAATGGATAGACTGAACAATCAATGTATCTGGGTGGTATCCGATTATATCGCAATACTGTATATATAGTGATACTTACCAGGTGACGGTACTTCCGTTACACATACTAGCGACTGAATCGAACAGAAGGTTAAATGGTTAGACGAAACGATAATTGTATCTGGGTTGTATTCGATGATATCGTGATGATGTTTATATAGCAATACTCACCAGGTAATTGTTCTTCCGTTTTACATACAAGCGACCGAATCGAGCAGAAGGTTGAATTCAGTATAGATTGAAAAATCATCGTATCTGGGTTGTATTCGATTATGTTTATATAGTTATACTCACCAGGTAACTGTTCTTCCGTTATACACACGAGCGAATGAATTGAACAGAAGGTTGAATGGATAGTATATGGGTTGTATTCGATTATGATGTTATGCTGTGTATATAGTTATACACACTAGGAGACGGTATTCCCGTTTTACATACGAGCGACCGAAATAAAAAGAAAGTTGAATGGATAGACTGAACAATCAATGTATCTGGGTGGTATCCGATTATATCGCAATACTGTATATATAGTGATACTTACCAGGTGACGATACTTCCGTTACACATACTAGCAACTGAATCGAACAGAATGTTGAATGGTTAGACGAAACGATAATTGTATCTGAGTTGTATTCGATGATATCGTGATGATGTTTATATAGCAATACTCACCAGGTTACTGTTCTTTCATTATACATACGAGCAACCGAATCGAACAGAAGGTTGAATGGATAGTATCTGGGTTGTATTCGATTATGATGTTATGCTGTGTATATAGTTATACACATAAGGTGACGGATTTCCCGTTTCACATACGAGCGACCGAAACGAACAGAAAGTTGAATGGATAGACTGAACAATCAATGTATCTGGGTGGTATCCGATTATATCGCAATACTGAATATATAGTGATACTTACCAGGTGACGGTACTTCCGTTACACATACTAGCGACTGAATCGAACAGAAGGTTGAATGGTTAGACGAAACGATAATTGTATCTGAGTTGTATTCGATGATATCGTGATGATGTTTATATAGCAATACTCACCAGGTAACTGTCCTTCCGTTTTACATACAAGCGACCGAATCGAGCAGAAGGTTAAATGGATAGATTGAACAATCATCGTATCTGAGTTGTATTCGATTATGTTTATATAGATATACTCACCAGGTACCTGTTCTTCCGGTATACATACGAGCAACCAAATCGAACATAAGGTTGAATGGATAGATTGAACAATCATCGTATCTGAGTTGTATTCGATTATGTTTATATAGTTATACTCACCAGGTAACTGTTCTTCCGTTATACATACGAGCGACTGAATTGAACTGAAGGTTGAATGGATAGACTAAACAATGATCGTATCTGGGGTTGTATTCGATTATATCGTGATGATGTTCATATAGTTATACTCACCAGGTAACTGTTCTCCAGTTATACATAAGAGCGACTGAACTGAACAGAAGGTTGAATGGATAGACTGACCAATCATCGTATCTGGGTTGTATTCGATTATTTCGTGATGATTATTATATATTATGTCTTTTCAGGTAACTGTTCTTTCGTTATACATACTAGCAACCGAATCGAACATAAGGTTGAATGGATAGATTGAACAATCATTGTATCTGGTTTGTCTCCGATTATATCGTTATGTTGTATATTTAACTACACCTACCATGTAACGGTTCTTTCGTTACACATACGAGCGTCTGAATCGAACATAAGGTTGGATGGTTAGACGGAACGATAATTGTAACTAAGTTGTATTCGATTATATCGTGATGACGTTCATATAGAAATACTCACCAGGTTACTGTTCTTTCGTTATACATACGAGCAACCGAATCGAACAGAAGGTTGAATGGATAGTATCTGGGTTTTTTTCGATTATGATGTTATGCTGTGTTTATAGTTATACACATAAGATGACGGTATTCCCGTTTCACATACGAGCGACCGAAACGAACAGAAAGTTGAATGGATAGACTGAACAATCAATGTATCTGGGTGGTATCCGATTATATCGCAATACTGTATATATAGTGATACTTACCAGGTGACGGTACTTCCGTTACACATACTAGCGACTGAATCGAACAGAAGGTTAAATGGTTAGACGAAACGATACATGTATCTGAGTTGTATTCGATGATATCGTGATGATGTTTATATAGCAATACTCAACAGGTAACTGTTCTTCCGTTTTACATACAAGCGACCGAATCGAGCAGAAGGTTGAATTCAGTATAGATTGAACAATCATCGTATCTGGGTTGTATTCGATTATGTTTATATAGTTATACTCACCAGGTAACTGTACTTCCGTTATACATACGAGCGACTGAATTGAACAGAAGGTTGAATGGATAGTATATGGGTTGTATTCGATTATGATGTTATGCTGTGTATATAGTTATACACACTAGGAGACGGTATTCCCGTTCTACATACGAGCGACCGTAACGAAAAGAAAGTTGAATGGATAGACTGAACAATCAATGTATCTGGGTGGTATCCGATTATATCGCAATACTGTATATATAGTGATACTTACCAGGTGACGAAACTTCCGTTACACATACTAGCGACTGAATCGAACAGAATGTTGAATGGTTAGACGAAACGATAATTGTATCTGAGTTGTATTCGATGATATCGTGATGATGTTTATATAGCAATACTCACCAGGTAACCGTCCTTCCGTTTTACATACAAGCGACCGAATCGAGCAGAAGGTTAAATGGATAGATTGAACAATCATCGTATCTGAGTTGTATTCGATTATGTTTATATAGTTATACTCACCAGGTAACTGTTCTTCCGTTATACATACGAGCGACTGAATTGAACTGAAGGTTGAATGGATAGACTAAACAATGATCGTATCTGGGGTTGTATTCGATTATATCGTGATGATGTTCATATAGTTATACTCACCAGGTAACTGTTCTCCAGTTATACATAAGAGCGACTGAACTGAACAGAAGGTTGAATGGATAGACTGAACAATTATCGTATCTGGGTTGTATTCGATTATTTCGTGATGATTATTATATATTATGTCTAACCAGGTAACTGTTCTTTCGTTATACATACTAGCAACCGAATCGAACATAAGGTTGAATGGATAAATTGAACAATCATTGTATCTGGGTTGTCTCCGATTATATCGTTATGTTGTATATTTAACTACACCTACCATGTAACGGTTCTTTCGTTACACATACGAGCGTCTGAATCGAACATAAGGTTGGATGGTTAGACGGAACGATAATTTTAACTAAGTTGTATTCGATTATATCGTGATGACGTTCATATAGAAATACTCACCAGGTTACTGTTCTTTCGTTATACATACGAGCAACCGAATCGAACAGAAGGTTGAATGGATAGTATCTGGGTTGTATTCGATTATGATGTTATGCTGTGTATATAGGTAAACACATTAGGTGACAGTATTCCCGTTTTACATACGAGCGACCGAAACGAACAGAAAGTTGAATGGATAGACTGAACAATCGATGTATCTGGGTGGTATCCGATTATATCGCAAAACTGTATATATAGTGATACTTACCAGGTGACGGTACTTCCGTTACACATACTAGCGACTGAATAGAACAGAAGGTTAAATGGTTAGACGGAACGATACATGTATCTGAGTTGTATTCGATGATATCGTGATGATGTTTATATAGCAATACTCACCAGGTACCTGTTCTTCCGTTTTACATACAAGCGACCGAATCGAGCAGAAGGTTGAATTCAGTATAGATTGAACAATCATCGTATCTGGGTTGTATTCGATTATGTTTATATAGTTATACTCACCAGGTAACTGTTCTTCCGTTATACATACGAGCGACTGAATTGAACAGAAGGTTGAATGGATAGTATATAGGTTGTATTCGATTATGATGTTATGCTGTGTATATAGTTATACACACTAGGAGACGGTATTCCCGTTTTACATACGAGCGACCGAAACGAAAAGAAAGTTGAATGGATAGACTGAACAATCAATGTATCTGGGTGGTATCCGATTATATCGCAATACTGTATTTATAGTGATACTTACCAGGTGACGATACTTCCGTTACACATACTAGCGACTGAATCGAACAGAATGTTGAATGGTTAGACGAAACGATAATTGTATCTGAGTTGTATTCGATGATATCGTGATGATGTTTATATAGCAATACTCACCGGGTAACTGTCCTTCCGTTTTACATACAAGCGACCGAATCGAGCAGAAGGTTAAATGGATAGATTGAACAATCATCGTATCTGAGTTGTATTCGATTATGTTTATATAGATATACTCACCAGGTACCTGTTCTTCCGATATACATACGAGCAACCGAATCGAACATAAGGTTGAATGGATAGATTGAACAATCATCGTATCTGAGTTGTATTCGATTATGTTTATATAGTTATACTCACCAGGTAACTGTTCTTCCGTTATACATACGAGCGACTGAATTGAACTGAAGGTTCAATGGATAGACTAAACAATGATCGTATCTGGGATTGTATTCGATTATATCGTGATGATGTTCATATAGTTATACTCACCAGGTAACTGTTCTCCAGTTATACATAAGAGCGACTGAACTGAACAGAAGGTTGAATGGATAGACTGAACAATCATCGTATCTGGGTTGTATTCGATTATTTCGTGATGATTATTATATATTATGTCTATCCAGGTAACTGTTCTTTCGTTATACATACTAGCAAACGAATCGAACATAAGGTTGAATGGATAGATTGAACAATCATTGTATCTGGGTTGTCTCCGATTATATCGTTATGTTGTATATTTAACTACACCTACCATGTAACGGTTCTTTCGTTACACATACGAGCGTCTGAATCGAACATAAGGTTGGATGGTTAGACGGAACGATTATTGTAACTAAGTTGTATTCGATTATATCGTGATGACGTTCATATAGAAATACTCACCAGGTTACTGTTCTTTCGTTATACATACGAGCAACCGAATCGAACAGAAGGTTGAATGGATAGTATCTGGGTTGCATTCGATTATGATGTTATGCTGTGATATATTTATACACATAAGGTGACGGTATTCCCGTTTCACATACGAGCGACCGAAACGAACAGAAAGTTGAATGGATAGACTGAACAATCAATGTATCTGGGTGGTATCCGATTATATCGCAATACTGTATATATAGTGATACTTACCAGGTGACGGTACTTCCGTTACACATACTAGCGACTGAATCGAACAGAAGGTTAAATGGTTAGACGAAACGATAATTGTATCTGAGTTGTATTCGATGATATCGTGATGATGTTTATATAGCAATACTCACCAGGTAACTGTTCTTCCGTTTTATATACAAGCGACCGAATCGAGCAGAAGGTTGAATTCAGTATAGATTTAACAATCAACGTATCTGGGTTGTATTCGATTATGTTTATATAGTTATACTCACCAGGTAACTGTTCTTCCGTTATGCATACGAGCGACTGAATCGAACAGAAGGTTGAATGGATAGTATATGGGTTGTATTCGATTATGATGTTATGCTGTGTATATAGTTATACACACTAGGAGACGGTATTCCCGTTTTACATACGAGCGACCGAAACGAAAAGAAAGTTGAATGGATAGACTGAACAATCAATGTATCTGGGTGGTATCCGATTATATCGCAATACTGTATATATAGTGATACTTACCAGGTGACGATACTTCCGTTACACATACTAGCGACTGAATCGAACAGAATGTTGAATGGTTAGACGAAACGATAATTGTATCTGAGTTGTATTCGATGATATCGTGATGATGTTTATATAGTATGATAACTTAGTGATTTGGAGAGTTGGGAAAAATAATAAAACGACTCTTCCTCACTAAGTTCAGAATCAATCTCTGTATAATTTAATAAATGGTACCATTAACAAGAATAATTGTTTAGCTTAGTCAGTACATAATATGTTTGAGTAATTATACGCAATAGCACAACGAACTGCATGAACCTGTAATACCACTGACTTATATATAATAAATTGCTATACAGTATCTTACAACTATTATGGAATAACAATAGATAAAACAAAATCTATTCAAGTTCTCAATATTATACTACACCTCCTATGAACTAAAAAAAAAGGAAAAAAAAAAGTTAATTCTACTTATAATACAATTTTGTTCTATTTTTATGAACAGTTACTAGTTTGCTACCCATCCTAATAATAACATTCGGTGCATTATCCTCAATCACTTGATAAGGACCTGTAAAAATTGCATCTTTTTTGCCACCAGAGTTGTTTCTAAGCAAAACTAAATCACCAACTTTGTAATTAGTGATTTTACATTTTTTATCAAAATGCACTTTTCTCTTCTGCTTCGAAGATATCAAATTATTCTTTGCATCATGCCAGGCATTTTGTAACCGATATTTCAGTTCAGAAGGGTAATCATCGAAATTGTAAATGGGATCTACACTATTGAAAATGTTAGAGGGTAAATTGCATATTTTCCCAAAGACCAATTCATAAGGTGTGTATCGCGTTTCTGTATGCACACTATTATTGTACGAAAAACACCAGAATTGTAACCAAGAGCTCCAAGTTCCTGAATTCTTAGATACCTGAATACGCATATACGCATTTAAATGTTTATGCGAGTTTTCCAGAGAACCCATTGTTTCATGATGATATGCCGTTGACGACAACTGTTTGATTTTCAAAATTTTACATATTTCTTTCAGAGTTGAACATAAAAATTCAGTACCTTTATCAGAAATTATGCAATTTGGGATTCCGTAACGTAATATAAAATTATTTACAAAACTTATTGCTACAGCAGTTGATTCCTTGTTTTTTAAAGGATAACACACAATAAACTTTGAAAGCTCACATTGTAAGGTTAAAATATATTTATTACCTTCACTATCTTCTTCCAAGGGACCCACTAAATCTAAATATACGTTTTGGAATGCTGAAGATGCCGTAGTTGTTATAGACATTGGTTGTATATTAGGCCTAGAATGTTTAAAACGTTGACAGTCATCACAATGTTTAACGAACTCTTCAACATCCTTACGTAAATTGGACCAAAAATAATATTTTCTTATGTTATTGTACATCCTATTTATTCCCGCATGTCCGCCAGTAGGCAGGATATGAAAATCATTGAGAATAATTCTTTGACCCTCTAATTCAGTAATTTTTTGGACGTCCTTTATAATACAGATTTTAAAATCTTGTTTCTTTATCGCTTCAATATTATCCTTTATACTTCTTAATAATTGCGCATTTTCTCTATTCTTGATAACAACTAATACCGGAATATCGTATTTTTTGCAAATTTTATTCAGGTCTCTAAACGATGTACCGTGCACGAACGCTGATCGAGAGTCTGAATTTTGCAATACATAAATAACCTTCGATTTCTTCAAAAAGTATATATTTCCCAATTGAATGTCAATTGTTCCGTTTCCCATTACTTTTTCTACATTTTGTTCTGTTACCAAACTTAATTCATATGAGTTTTTAGGACGTTTTAATAATTCTACAACTCCAGGGTGATCAATCCTATCGCTTTCAAAATTATTAAAATCAACCTTATCCTCAATTTCGTTCAATTTTTTACTTTTTTGCCTAGTTATAGCAAATAATGTTTGTTCTACTTTATTTGCAATGGTTTTCAATTCGTCGCATGATAATTGAATTCGACATAATGCATCGGCAGTTACATTATTTTTACCCTTTATGTAACTTATCTCAAAATCGTATTCCTCTATAAGCAATCTCAACTTTGTTAGCCTACTCGAAGTGTTTGTCATGCCAAATAAATAAATTAACGGTCGATGGTCTGTATATATAATAAATTTTCTACCGTACAAATAACAAGAAAAATGTTTTATACCGAAAACAATTGCCAAAAGCTCCTTCTCAATTGTAGAATACTGTTTTTCAGCCTTATTCAATGTTCTGCTTGCGTATGCTATAGGCCTTTCATCATTATTCGAAAGAACTGCACCTACACTATGACCAGATGCATCAGTTTTTAAAGTAAATGTATTATCAGGAGAAAAATTTGGATATTGTAATACGGGAGGATTAATTAATGCTGTTTTTAATGTATCAAATGCCAGTTGGCATTCAGATGTCCATTTGAATTCAACATTTTTTCTTGACAAGTAATTTAGTGGTGTTGCAATTTCCGCAAAGTTTTTAATATATTTTCTGTAGTAATTAGCAAATGCAACAAATCTTCTCGTGTCATCAGCACTCTTTGGTACAGGAGAGTTTTGAACAGCTTTTATTTTTTCAGGATCAGGTAAAACGCCATCAGCGGATACTATATGTCCTAGGTATAAAAGTTCTTTTTTCAAAAATTTACATTTGTTTGGATTCAATTTCAGATTGACTTCTCTTAGTCGCTGTAAAACTTTTATTAAATTCTTGTTATGTTCAAATGAATTTTTTCCAAACACAATAAGATCATCCAAATAAATAAAACAGCTTTCATAATTGAGTCCCGACATTGCAATTGTCATAGCTCTAGAAAATGCATTTGGGCTAATTTTCAACCCCATTGGAAGCCGAGTCATTTGATACTGCCCCTTACTACCCACTGTGAATGCTGTACATGGCCTACTTGATTCATTTAATTCTACTTGATAATAACCTTGGGATAAATCTAAGTGTGAGAAATAAGTAGCGCCGGACGAAGAATCTAGAATATCTGTAATACAAGGCAAAGGCCACTTTTCATCCTGCATCTGAGTATTACAACCTCTGTAATCTATTACTAACCTGAATTTCTTATTACCATTATTATCAACTCTTTTTGAAACTAATAAAAGTGGAGAAGACCATTCAGATTTAGCTTCCTCAATTATACCGTCTTGATACATTTTATTGATTTGCTTATCTATCTCTTGTTTCTGAGCAAATGGTAACCTATAAGGTTTTTTATATACGAGGGATGCATTTGGCTTTAGATAGATTTTTTGTTTATATATGTTAGTTGTTGTTAATGGATCAGTATCTAAATGAAAAACGTCAGAGTATTTTGCACAAATTTTCTGTATAGCTATGTTTTCATTTTCTTTCAATACATTTAATTTTAATAGTCCCAACAATTTTTCTATTCTACTAACTGATTTATTATAGTTTGATTCAAAGTGGCACAATTCGTAATTTTTAAGCAAATCAATTTTTGGTTTAAAATTTTTCAAGGTGACGTCTCGTTCTTGTACATTTAAAATTCTAACCGGTATTTTATTTGCTTCAGGAGTAACTATTGACCCCGCAATAGAAATACCGTCTCCTATTTCATCCGCGAGAATCACATAGTCAGTTCTATGGTCTACTTGAATATATCTAATAATTTCCGTTTGTTTCGGAATTAAAGTGAATATCTCTTCGTTAGCATGCATTGGAACAGTTATTCTATTTTCACCATCATAAAATAAAAACATAAAATTTTCGAAATCGATTGTCGCATTATATTTGACGAATAAATCTAATCCAATAACACCGTGAAAATTATTTTCGAACTCCTCAATCATCAAAAATTTGTGACATATATTTACGTTATTATTTACTGTGAAAAGTATGTTTGTCGAGCCTTGCGAAATAATTGACCCAGATATGCCATTTATTTTGATTCTTTCTGAATAATCAATGTTTTGGTGCTTATTTACATGTTTTTGGAAAATCACACTAACAGTAGCACCCGTGTCTAATAAAAATTTGAGATTGCTTCCTTCATAATTTACTGTGATAAAATGTAAGCCATTTAATTTTATAAGTTGTGGATTAGAATGGTTAGTCTCGAAAAAACAGCTGACCTGGGTTCGAATTTGAGCTTGTATTAGAATTCATGTTTTGATTTCTAGAATTCTCATTTTGCATGATATAACCGCGTTGGCCATTATTATGACTCACACGACTACCTCTTCGGTTATGGTGAAATCTTGAATTAGGAGAGTTCCTGTTTGAATAATGTGAATTTTGTGGAGTGTGTCTATAATTATTAGAATTATTGAAATGATTAGTATTATTCCTATCAAAGCTTCGGAACGAACCTCTTGATTGACTTCTGAAATTTACTCTATTTGAGCCCCTGTGTGCGAAATTGTTATTAGACCTTAACCTAAATATTTCTCTAGGTACCCCTAACGATATTTCCTCATCTTTTGCACCCTGTATTGCATCATTTAGACTCTGATAGTTTCGTGCTTTAATTATTGTTCTTAAATTTTGATTGTTGAGACCGTTCGCAAAGGTATTAATCGCAATCTTCTCATTAACAGGTCGTAAAACATTTGCATTTTGCTCATTGCCTTCGGCTTGTGTTAATGTAAGATCAACCATTAATTCATCAAGCGATCTTCCGAAATCATCAATCGACCCAGAATTTTGTTTTTCGCTATTCAGCTTTGTGGATAGTGCAGCCGCTGATTTCTTCGAAATAAAATTGCTTCTCAAATCATTGATCAAAAGTGTGTTAGATGTATAAGATGATTTTAATCTAATTTTTGCACTTTCTGATAATCTAGTTTTTAATACATAAGATGTTAATAATGTTTTTCCATCACTATTTAATAAAGAATCATATAAGCTAATCGCGTCTATTAGTTGCTTAGTTACTGTTTCAGATCCATTCATTACTGGCATTAAACCTGCAGCAGTCTTTAAATCGAAATTTCCAGACATTTTTACCTCTCTGTCTGATTCTGACGATTCGTTTTTAAAATCTACTTTGAGCTTTGAAGGAACTGATTCTAATGTTTTTAACCTTTCAGTTAGAATACTATAAATTGCATCAAAATATTTTTCTATATCAACTACATACAATTTTATCCTATCTACTAATTTCGGTTCACGCAGCTCACTATTGAATTTTTCCCTATTTTCTATAAATTCTGATTTAACCCTATTTACTTCTTCTAATTTATATTCCAGTACCTTAAAATTACTCCTTCTGTCTGTATTGTCAAATCTTCAAATTTCTATAAATCACTCTGAGTTCTTCATATAGGTTTTTGATTTCATCTGCTTCCTTCGACATGCCATATAATTCTTCTCCATCATTTTCAGCTCAAATAATATATTAACTAGTAGGCACCTATTATTCCATATCCACTGTATCCAATAGTATGACCATTGTAAACCTGAAATAAAACTAAACCTGCTCTCTGCTTCTGGATACTTCTTTCCTGATCTTCCTCTCCACTGAATTCTTGCATCTAATAAAAATCCACCATCCCAGGGCAAGAACCAGCAATATCAGTACAATTATAGTTAGGACATCTTGGGTAGAGCCGAAACTTGCGCCTTTGTTTTGGTTGGAATCGTTTGTTTGTCCACCACTATTGCCTGCTTGTGCAATTATAACTTCTTCTTCACTCTGTGTTTTCCCCATCGTATCACTTCATATCAGACCAATTCCATTGTTAATTCTTAAGGCAGGATCGCCATGTGATAACTTAGTAATTTGGAGAGTTGGGAAAAATAATAAAACGACTCTTCCTCACTAAGTTCAGAATCAATCTCTGTATAATTCAATAAATGGTACCATTAACAAGAATAATTGTTTAGCTTAGTCAGTACATAATATGTTTGAGTAATTATACGCAATAGCATAACGAACTGCATGAACCTGTAATACCACTGACCTATATATAATAAATTGCTATACAGTATCTTACAACTATTATGGAATAACAATAGATAAAACAAAATCTATTCAAGTTCTCAATATTATACTACAATAGCAATACTCACCAGGTAACTGTCTTTCCGTTTTACATACAAGCGACCGAATCGAGCAGAAGGTTAAATGGATAGATTGAACAATCATCGTATCTGAGTTGTATTCGATTATGTTTATATAGATATACTCACCAGGTACCTTTCTTCCGATATACATACGAGCAACCGAATCGAACATAAGGTTGAATGGATAGATTGAACAATCATCGTATCTGAGTTGTATTCGATTATGTTTATATAGTTATACTCACCAGGTAACTGTTCTTCCCTTATACATACGAGCGACTGAATTGAACTGAAGGTTAAATGGATAGACTAAACAATGATCGTATCTGGGGTTGTATTCGATTATATCGTGATGATGTTCATATAGTTATACTCACCAGGTAACTGTTCTCCAGTTATACATAAAAGCGACTGAACTGAACAGAAGGTTGAATGGATAGACTGAACAATCATCGTATCTGGGTTGTATTCGATTATTTCGTGATGATTATTATATATTATGTCTAACCAGGTAACTGTTCTTTCGTTATACATACTAGCAACCGAATCGAACATAAGGTTTAATGGATAGATTGAACAATCATTGTATCTGGGTTGTCTCCGATTATATCGTTATGTTGTATATTTGACTACACCTACCATGTAACGGTTCTTTCGTTACAGATACGAGCGTCTGAATCGAACATAAGGTTGGATGGTTAGACGGAACGATAATTGTAACTAAGTTGTATTCGATTATATCGTGATGACGTTCATATAGAAATACTCACCAGGTTACTGTTCTTTCGTTATACATACGAGCAACCGAATCGAACAGAAGGTTGAATGGATAGTATCTGGGTTGTATTCGATTATGATGTTATGCTGTGTATATAGTTATACACATAAGGTGACGGTATTCCCGTTTCTTATACGAGCGACCGAAACGAACAGAAAGTTGAAATGATAGACTGAACAATCTATGTATCTGGGTGGTATCCGATTATATCGCAATTCTGTATATATAGTGATACTTACCAGGTGACGGTACTTCCGTTACACATACTAGCGACTGAATCGAACAGAAGGTTAAATGGTTAGACGAAACGATAATTGTATCTGAGTTGTATTCGATGATATCGTGATGATGTTTATATAGCAATACTCACCAGGTAACTGTTCTTCCGTTTTACATACAAGCGACCGAATCGAGCAGAAGGTTGAATTCAGTATAGATTGAACAGTCATCGTATCTGGGTTTTATTCGATTATGTTTATATAGTTATACTCACCAGGTAACTGTTCTTCCGTTATACATACGAGCGACTGAATTGAACAGAAGGTTGAATGGATAGTATATGGGTTGTATTCGATTATGATGTTATGCTGTGTATATAGTTATACACACTAGGAGACGGTATTCCCGTTTTACATACGAGCGACCGAAACAAAAAGAAAGTTGAATGGTTAGACTAAACAATCAATGTATCTGGGTGGTATCCGATTATATCGCGATACTGTATATATAGTGATACTTACCAGGTGACGATACTTCCGTTACACATACTAGCGACTGAATCGAACAGAATGTTGAATGGTTAGACGAAACGATAATTGTATCTGAGTTGTATTCGATGATATCGTGATGATGTTTATATAGCAATACTCACCAGGTAACTGTTCTTCCGTTTTACATACAAGCGACCGAATCGAGCAGAAGGTTGAATTCAGTATAAATTGAACAATCATCGTATCTGGGTTGTATTCGATTATGTTTATATAGATATACTCACCAGGTACCTGTTCTTCCGATATACATACGAGCAACCGAATCGAACATAAGGTTGAATGGATAGATTGAACAATCATCGTATCTGGGTTGTCTCCGATTATATCGTGATGATTATTATATATTATGTCTAACCAGGTAACTGTTCTTTCGTTATACATACTAGCAACCGAATCGAACATAAGGTTGAATGGGTAGATTGAACAATCATTGTATCTGGGTTGTCTATGATTATATCGTTATGTTGTATATTTAACTACACCTACCATGTAACGGTTCTTTCGTTACACATACGAGCGTCTGAATCGAACATAAGGTTGGATGGTTAGACGGAACGATAATTGTAACTAAGTTGTATTCGATTATATCGTGATGACGTTCATATAGAAATACTCACCAGGTTACTGTTCTTTCGTTATACATACGAGCAACCGAATCGATCAGAATGTTGAATGGATAGTATCTGGGTTGTATTCGATTATGATGTTATGCTGTGATATAGTTATACACATAAGGTGACGGTATTCCCGTTTCACATACGAGCGACCGAAACGAACAGAAAGTTGAATGGATAGACTGAACAATCAATGTATCTGGGTATATAGTGATACTTACCAGGTGACGGTACTTCCGTTACACATACTAGCGACTGAATCGAACAGAAGGTTAAATGGTTAGACGAAACGATAATTGTATCTGAGTTGTATTCGATGATATCGTGATGATGTTTATATAGCAATAGTCACCAGGTAACTGTTCTTCCGTTTCACATACAAGCGACCGAATCGAGCAGAAGGTTGAATTCAGTATAGATTGAACAATCATCGTATCTGGGTTGTATTCGATTATGTTTATATAGTTATACTCACCAGGTAACTGTTCTTCCGTTATACATACGAGCGACTGAATTGAACAGAAGGTTGAATGGATAGTATATGGGTTGTATTCGATTATGATGTTATGCTGTGTATATAGTTATACACACTAGGAGACGGTATTCCCGTTTTACATACGAGCGACCGAAACGAAAAGAAAGTTGGATGGATAGACTGAACAATCAATGTATCTGGGTGGTATCCGATTATATCGCAATACTGTATATATAGTGATACTTACCAGGTGACGATACTTCCGTTACACATACTAGCGACTGAATCGAACAGAATGTTGAATGGTTAGACGAAACGATAATTGTATCTGAGTTGTATTCGATGATATCGTGATGATGTTTATATAGCAATACTCACCAGGTAACTGTCCTTCCGTTTTACATACAAGCGACCGAATCGAGCAGAAGGTTAAATGGATAGATTGAACAATCATCGTATCTGAGTTGTATTCGATTATGTTTATATAGATATACTCACCAGGTACCTGTTCTTCCGATATACATACGAGCAACCGAATCGAACATAAGGTTGAATGGATAGATTGAACAATCATCGTATCTGAGTTGTATTCGATTATGTTTATATAGTTATACTCACCAGGTAACTGTTCTTCCGTTATACATACGAGCGACTGAATTGAACTGAAGGTTGAATGGATAGACTAAACAATGATCGTATCTGAGGTTGTATTCGATTATATTGTGATGATGTTCATATAGTTATACTCACCAGGTAACTGTTCTCCAGTTATACATAAGAGCGACTGAACTGAATAGAAGGTTGAATGGATAGACTGAACAATCATCGTATCTGGGTTGTATTCGATTATTTCGTGATGATTATTATATATTATATCTAACCAGGTAACTGTTCATTCGTTATACATACTAGCAACCGAATCGAACATAAGGTTGAATGTATAGATTGAACAATCATTGTATCTGGGTTGTCTCCGATTATATCGTTATGTTTTATATTTAACTACACCTACCATGTAACGGTTCTTTCGTTACACATACGAGCGTCTGAATCGAACATAAGGTTGGATGGTTAGACGGAACGATAATTGTAACTAAGTTGTATTCGATTATATCGTGATTACGTTCATATAGAAATACTCACCAGGTTACTGTTCTTTCGTTATACATACGAGCAACCGAATCGAACAGAAGGATGAATGGATAGTATCTGGGTTGTATTCGATTATGATGTTATGCTGGGTATATAGTTATACACATAAGGTGACGGTATTCCCGTTTCACATACGAGCGACCGAAACGAACAGAAAGTTGAAATGATAGACTGAACAATCAATGTATCTGGGTGGTATCCGATTATATCGCAATACTGTATATATAGTGATACTTACCAGGTAACGGTACTTCCGTTACACATACTAGCGACTGAATCGAACAGAAGGTTAAATGGTTAGACGAAACGATAATTGTATCTGAGTTGTATTCGATGATATCGTGATGATATTTATATAGCAATACTCACCAGGTAACTGCTCTTCCGTTTTACATACAAGCGACCGAATCGAGCAGAAGGTTGAATTCAGTATATATTGAACAATCATCGTATCTGGGTTGTATTCGATTATGTTTATATAGTTATACTCACCAGGTAACTGTTCTTCCGTTATACATACGAGCGACTGAATTGAACAGAAGGTTGAATGGATAATATATGGGTTGTATTCGATTATGAAGTTATGCTGTGTATATAGTTATACACACTAGGAGACGGTATTCCCGTTTTACATACGAGTTACCGAAACAAAAAGAAAGTTGAATGGATAGACTGAACAATCAATGTATCTGGGTGGTATCCGATTATATCGCAATACTGTATATATAGTGATACTTACCAGGTGACGATACTTCCATTACACATACTAGCGACTGAATCGAACAGAATGTTGAATGGTTAGACAAAACGATAATTGTATCTGAGTTGTATTCGATGATATCGTGATGACGTTCATATAGAAATACTCACCAGGTTACTGTTCTTTCGTTATACATACGAGCAACCGAATCGAACAGAAGGTTGAATAGATAGTATCTGGGTTGTATTCGATTATGATGTTATGCTGTGTATATAGTTATACACATAAGGTGACGGTATTCCCGTTTCACATACGAGCGACCGAAACGAACAGAAAGTTGAAATGATAGACTGAACAATCAATGTATCTGGGTGGTATCCGATTATATCGCGATACTTTATATATAGTGATACTTACCAGGTGACGGTTCTTCCGTTACACATACTAGCGACTGAATCGAACAGAAGGTTAAATGGTTAGACGAAACGATAACTGTATCTGAGTTGTATTCGATGATATCGTGATGATGTTTATATAGCAATACTCATTAGGTAACTGTCCTTCCGTTTTACATACAAGCGACCGAATCGAGCAGAAGGTTAAATGGATAGATTGAACAATCATCGTATCTGAGTTGTATTCGATTATGTTTATATAGATATACTCACCAGGTACCTGTTCTTCCGATATACATACGAGCAACCGATTCGAACATAAGGTTGAATGGATAGATTGAACAATCATCGTATCTGAGTTGTATTCGATTATGTTTATATAGTTATACCCACCAGGTAACTGTTCTTCCGTTATACATAAGAGCGACTGAACTGAACAGAAGGTTGAATGGATAGACTAAACAATGATCGTATCTGGGGTTGTATTCGATTATATCGTGATGATGTTCATATAGTTATACTCACCAGGTAACTGTTCTCCAGTTATACATAAGAGCGACTGAACTGAACAGAAGGTTGAATGGATAGACTGAACAATCATCGTATCTGGGTTGTATTCGATTATTTCGTAATGATTATTATATATTATGTCTAACCAGGTAACTGTACTTTCGTTATACATACTAGCAACCGAATCGAACCTAAGGTTGAATGGATAGATTGAACAATCATTGTATCTGGGTTGTCTCCGATTATATCGTTATGTTGTATATTTAACTACACCCACCATGTAACGGTTCTTTCGTTACACATACGAGCGTCTGAATCGAACATAAGGTTGGATGGTTAGACGGAACGATAATTGTAACTAAGTTGTATTCGATTATATCGTGATGACGTTCATATAGATATACTCACCAGGTTACTGTTCTTTCGTTATACATACGAGCAACCGAATCGAACAGAAGGTTGAATGGATAGTATCTGGGTTGTATTCGATAATGATGTTATGCTGTGTATATAGTTATACACATAAGGTGACGGTATTCCCGTTTCACATACGAGCGACCGAAACGAACAGAAAGTTGAATGGATAGACTGAACAATCAATGTATCTGGGTGGTATCCGATTATATCGCAATACTGTATATATAGTGATACTTACCAGGTGGCGGTACTTCCGTTACACATACTAGCGACTGAATCGAACAGAAGGTTGAATGATTAGACGAAACGATAATTGTATCTGAGTTGTATTCGATGATATCGTGATGATGTTAATATAGCAATACTCACCAGGTAACTGTTCTTCCGTTTTACATACAAGCGACCGAATCGAGCAGAAGGTTGAATTCAGTATAGATTGAACAATCATCGTATCTGGGTTGTATTCGATTATGTTTATATAGTTATACTCACCAGGTAACTGTTCTTCCGTTATACATACGAGCGACTGAATTGAACAGAAGGTTGAATGGATAGTATATGGGTTGTATTCGATTATGATGTTATGCTGTGTATATAGTTAGTTATACACACTAGGAGACGGTATTCCCGTTTTACATACGAGCGACCGAAACGAAAAGAAAGTTGAATGGATAGACTGAACAATTAATGTATCTGGGTGGTATCCGATTATATCGCAATACTGTATATATAGTGATACTTACCAGGTGACGATACTTCCGTTACACATACTAGCGACTAAATCGAACAGAATGTTGAATGGTTAGACGAAACGATAATTGTATCTGAGTTGTATTCGATGATATCGTGATGATGTTTATATAGCAATACTCACCAGGTAACTGTCCTTCCGTTTTACATACAAGCGACCGAATCGAGCAGAAGGTTGAATGGATAGATTGAACAATCATCGTATCTGAGTTGTATTCGATTATGTTTATATAGATATACTCACCAGGTACCTGTTCTTCCGATATACATACGAGCAACCGAATCGAACATGAGGTTGAATGGATAGATTGAACAATCATCGTATCTGAGTTGTATTCGATTATGTTTATATAGTTATACTCACCAGGTAACTGTTCTCCAGTTATACATAAGAGCGACTGAACTGAACAGAAGGATAAATGGATAGACTGAACAATCATCGTATCTGGGTTGTATTCGATTATTTCGTGATGATTATTATATATTATGTCTAACCAGGTAACTGTTCTTTCGTTATACATACTAGCAACCGAATCGAACATAAGGTTGAATGGATAGATTGAAAAATCATTGTATCTGGGTTGTCTCCGTTTATATCGTTATGTTGTATATTTAACTACACCTACCATGGAACGGTTCTTTCGTTACACATATGAGCGTCTGAATCGAACATAAGGTTGGATGGTTAGACGGAACGATAATTGTAACTAAGTTGTATTCGATTATATCGTGATGACGTTCATATAGAAATACTCACCAGGTTACTGTTCTTTCGTTATACATACGAGCAACCGAATCGAACAGAAGGTTGAATGGATAGTATCTGGGTTGTATTCGATTATGATGTTATGCTGTGTATATAGTTATACACATAAGGTGACGGTATTCCCGTTTCACATACGAGCGACCGAAACGAACAGAAAGTTGAATGGATAGACTGAACAATCAATGTATCTGGGTGGAATCCGATTATATCGCAATACTGTATATATAGTGATACTTACCAGGTGACGGTACTTCCGTTACACATACTAGCGACTGAATCGAACAGAAGGTTAAATGGTTAGACGAAACGATAATTGTATCTGAGTTGTATTCGATGATATCGTGATGATGTTTATATAGCAATACTCACCAGGGAACTGTTCTTCCGTTTTACATACAAGCGACCGAATCGAGCAGAAGGTTGAATTCAGTATAGATTGAACAATCATCGTATCTGGGTTGTATTCGATTATGTTTATATAGTTATACTCACCAGGTAACTGTTCTTCCGTTATACATACGAGCGACTGAATTGAACAGAAGGTTGAATGGATAGTATATAGGTTGTATTCGATTATGATGTTATGCTGTGTATAAAGTTATACACACTAGGAGACGGTATTCCCGTTTTACATACGAGCGACCGAAACAAGAAGAAATTTGAATAGATAGACTGAACAATCAATGTATCTGGGTGGTATCCCGATTATATCGCAATACTGTATATATAGTGATACTTACCAGGTGACGATACTTCCGTTACACATACTAGCGACTGAATCGAACAGAATGTTGAATGGTTAGACGAAACGATAATTGTATCTGAGTTGTATTCGATGATATCGTGATGATGTTTATATAGCAATACTCACCAGGTAACTGTTCTTCCGTTTTACATACAAGCGACCGAATCGAGCAGAAGGTTGAATTCAGTATAGATTGAACAATCATCGTATCTGAGTTGTATTTGATTATGTTTATATAGATAATACTCACCAGGTACCTGTTCTTTCGATATACATACGAGCAACCGAATCGAACATAAGGTTGAATGGATAGATTGAACAATCATCGTATCTGAGTTGTATTCGATTATGTTTATATAGTTATACTCACCAAGTACCTGTTCTTCCGTTATACATACGAGCGACTGAATTGAACTGAAGGTTGAATGGATAGACTAAACAATGATCGTATCTGGGGTTGTATTCGATTATTTCGTGATGATGTTCATATAGTTATACTCACCAGGTAACTGTTCTCCAGTTATACATAAGAGCGACTGAACTGAACAGAAGGTTGAATGGATAGACTGAACAATTATCGTATCTGGGTTGTATTCGATTATTTCGTGATGATTATTATATATTATGTCTAACCAGGTAACTGTTCTTTCGTTATACATACTAGCAACCGAATCGAACATAAGGTTGAATGGATAGATTGAACAATCATTGTATCTGGGTTGTCTCTGATTATATCGTTATGTCGTATATTTAACTACACCCACCATGTAACGGTTCTTTCGTTACACATACGAGCGTCTGAATCGAACATAAGGTTGGATGGTTAGACGGAACGATAATTGTAACTAAGTTGTATTCGATTATATCGTGATGACGTTCATATAGAAATACACACCAGGTTACTGTTCTTTCGTTATACATACGAGCAACCGAATCGAACAGAAGGTTGAATGGATAGTATCTGGGTTGTATTCGATTATGATGTTATGCTGTGTATATAGTTATACACACTAGGAGATGGTATTCCCGTTTTACATACGAGCGACCGAAACGAAAAGAGAGTTGAATGGATAGACTGAACAATCAATGTATCTGGGTGGTATCCGATTATATCGCAATACTGTATATATAGTGATACTTACCAGGTGACGATACTTCCGTTACACATACTAGCGACTGAATCGAACAGAATGTTGAATGGTTAGACGAAACGATAATTGTATCTGAGTTGTATTCGATGATATCGTGATGATGTTTATATAGCAATACTCACCAGGAAACTGTCCTTCCATTTCACATACAAGCGACCGAATCGAGCAGAAGGTTAAATGGATAGATCGAACAATCATCGTATCTGAGTTGTATTCGATTATGTTTATATAGATATACTCACCAGGTACCTGTTCTAACGATATACATACGAGGAACCGAATCGAACATAAGGTTGAATGGATAGATTGAACAATCATCGTATCTGGGTTGATTTCGATTATGTTTATATAGTTATACTCACCAGGTAACTGTTCTTCCGTTATACATACGAGCGACTGAATTGAACTGAAGGTTCAATGGATAGACTAAACAATGATCGTATCTGGGTTGTATTCGATTATGTTTATATAGTTATACTCACCAGGTTACTGTTCTTTCGTTATACATACGAGCAACCGAATCGAACAGAAGGTTGAATGGATAGTATCTGGGTTGTATTCGATTATGATGTTATGCTGTGTATATAGTTATACACATAAGGTGACGGTATTCCCGTTTCACATTCGAGCGACTGAAACGAACAGAAAGTTGAATGGATAGACTGAACAATCAATGTATCTGGGTGGTATCCGATTATATCGCAATACTGTATATATAGTGATACCTACCAGGTGACGGTACTTCCGTTACACATGCTAGTGACTAAATCGAACAGAAGGTTGAATGGTTAGACGAAACGATAATTGTATCTGAGTTGTATTCGATGATATCGTGATGATGTTTATATAGCAATACTTACCAGGTAACTGTTCTTCCGTTTTATATACAAGCGATCGAATAGAGCAGAAGGTTGAATTCAGTATAGATTGAACAATCATCGTATCTGGGTTGTATTCAATTATGTTTATATAGGTATACTCACCAGGTAACTGTTCTTCCGTTATACATACGAGCGACTGAATTGAACAGAAGGTTGAATGGATAGTATATGGGTTGTATTCGATTATGATGTTATGCTGTGTATATAGTTATATACACTAGGAGACGGTATTCCCGTTTTACATACGAGCGACCGAAACGAAAAGAAAGTTGAATGGATAGACTGAACAATCAATGTATCTAGGTGGTATCCGATTATATCGCAATACTGTATATATAGTGATACCTACCAGGTGACGGTACTTCCGTTACACATGCTAGTGACTAAATCGAACAGAAGGTTGAATGGTTAGACGAAACGATAATTGTATCTGAGTTGTATTCGATGATATCGTGATGATGTTTATATAGCAATACTCACCAGGTAACTGTTCTTCCGTTTTACATACAAGCGACCGAATCGAGCAGAAGGTTAAATTTAGTATAGATTGAACAATCATCGTATCTGGGTTGTATTCGATTATGTTTATATAGTTATACTCACCAGGTAACTGTTCTTCCGTTATACATACGAGCGACTGAATTGAACAGAAGGTTGAATGGATAGACTAAACAATAATCGTATCTGGGGTTGTATTCGATTATATCTTGATGATGTTCATATAATTATACTCACCAGGAAACTGTTCTCCAGTTATACATAAGAGCGACTGAACTGAACAGAAGGTTGAATGTATAGACTGAACAATCATCGTATCTGGGTTGTATTTGATTATATCGTGATTATCATCACATAGTATGTCTAACCAGGTAACAGTTCTTCCGTTATACATAAGAGCAACCAAATCGAACATAAGGTTGAATGGATAGATTGAACAATCATTGTTTCTGGGTTGTCTCCGATTATATCGTTATGCTGTATATTTAGTTACACCTACCATGTAACGGTTCTTTCGTTACACATACGAGCGTCTGAATCGAACATAAGGTTGGATGGTTAGACGGAACGATAAGTGTAACTGAGTTGTATTCGATTATATCGTGGTGATGTTTATATGGTAATACTCACCAGGTGACTGTTCTTGCGTTATACATACGAGCGACCCAATGGAACATAAGGTTGGATGGATAGACGGAATGATCATTGTATCTGAGTTGTATTCGATTATATCGTGATGACGTTCATATAGAAATACTCACCAGGTTACTGTTCTTTCGTTATACATACGGGAAACCGAATCGAACAGAAGGTTGAATGGATAGTATCTGGGTTGTATTCGATTATGAAGTTATGCTGTGTATATAGTTATACACACTAGGTGACGGTATTCCCGTTTTACATACGAGCGACCGAAACGAACGGAAAGTTGAATGGATAGACTGAACAATCAATGTATCTGGTTGGTATCCGATTATATCGCAATACTGTATATATAGTGATACTTACCAGGTGACGGTACTTCCGTTACACATACTAGCGACTGAATCGAACAGAAGGTTAAATGGTTAGACGAAGCGATAATTGTATCTGAGTTGTATTCGATTATATCGTGATGATGTTTATATAGCAATATCCACCAGGTAACTGTTCTTCCGTTTTACATAGAAGCGACCGAATCGAGCAGAAGGTTAAATGAATAGATTGAAAATTCATCGTATCTGGGTTGTATTCGATTAGGTTTAAATAGTTATACTCACCAGGTAACTGTTCTTCCGTTTTTCATAAGAACGACTGAATTGAACAGAAAGTTGAATGGATAGACTAAACAATAATCGTATCTGGGGTTGTATTCGAGTATATCGTGATGATTATCATATAGTATGTCAAACCAGGTAACAGTTCTTCCGTTATACATACGAGCAACCGAATCGAACGTAAGGTTGAATGGATAGATTGAACAATCATTGTATCTGGGTTGTCTCCGATTATATCGTTATGTTGTATATTTAACTACACCTACCATGTAACGGTTCTTTCGTTACACATACGAGCGTCTGAATCGAACATAAGGTTGGATGGTTAGACGGAACGATAATTGTAACTGAGTTGTATTCGTTTATATCGTGATGACGTTCATATAGAAATACTCACCAGGTTACTGTTCTTTCGTTATACATACGAGCAACCGAATCGAACAGAAGGTTGAATGGATAGTATCTGAGTTGTATTCGATTATGATGTTATGCTGTGTATATAGCTATACACATAAGGTGACGGTATTCCCGTTTCACATACGAGCGACCGAAACGAACAGAAAGTTGAATGGATAGACTGAACAATCAATGTATCTGGGTGGTATCCGATTATATCGCAATACTGTATATATAGTGATACTTACCAGGTGACGATACTTTCGTTACACATACTAGCGACTGAATCGAACAGAAGGTTAAATGGTTAGACGAAACGATAATTGTATCTGAGTTGTATTCGATGATATCGTGATGATGTTTATATAGCAATACTCACCAGGTAACTGTTCTTCCGTTTTATATACAAGCGATCGAATAGAGCAGAAGGTTGAATTCAGTATAGATTGAACAATCATCGTATCTGGGTTGTATTCAATTATGTTTATATAGGTATACTCACCAGGTAACTGTTCTTCCGTTATACATACGAGCGACTGAATTGAACAGAAGGTTGAATGGATAGTATATGGGTTGTATTCGATTATGATGTTATGCTGTGTATATAGTTATACACACTAGGAGACGGTATTCCCGTTTTACATACGATCGACCGAAACGAAAAGAAAGTTGAATGGATAGACTGAACAATCAATGTATCTGGGTGGTATCCGATTATATCGCAATACTGTATATATAGTGATACCTACCAGGTGACGGTACTTCCGTTACATATGCTAGTGACTAAATCGAACAGAAGGGTGAATGGTTAGACGAAACGATAATTGTATCTGAGTTGTATTCGATGATATCGTGATGATGTTTATATAGCAATACTCACCAGGTAACTGTTCTTCCGTTTTACATACAAGCGACCGAATCGAGCAGAAGGTTAAATTTAGTATAGATTGAACAATCATCGTATCTGGGTTGTATTCGATTATGTTTATATAGTTATACTCACCAGGTAACTGTTCTTCCGTTATACATACGAGCGACTGAATTGAACAGAAGGTTGAATGGATAGACTAAACAATAATCGTATCTGGGGTTGTATTCGATTATATCTTGATGATGTTCATATAATTATACTCACCAGGAAACTGTTCTCCAGTTATACATAAGAGCGACTGAACTGAACAGAAGGTTGAATGGATAGACTGAACAATCATCGTATCTAGGTTGTATTTGATTATATCGTGATTATCATCACATAGTATGTCTAACCAGGTAACAGTTCTTCCGTTATACATACGAGCAACCAAATCGAACATAAGGTTGAATGGATAGATTGAACAATCATTGTTTCTGGGTTGTCTCCGATTATATCGTTATGCTGTATATTTAGTTACACCTACCATGTAACGGTTCTTTCGTTACACATACGAGCGTCTGAATCGAACATAAGGTTGGATGGTTAGACGGAACGATAATTGTAACTGAGTTGTATTCGATTATATCGTGGTGATGTTTATATGGTAATACTCACCAGGTGACTGTTCTTGCGTTATACATACGAGCGACCCAATGGAACATAAGGTTGGATGGATAGACGGAATGATCATTGTATCTGAGTTGTATTCGATTATATCGTGATGACGTTCATATAGAAATACTCACCAGGTTACTGTTCTTTCGTTTTACATACGAGAAACCGAATCGAACAGAAGGTTGAATGGATAGTATCTGGGTTGTATTCGATTATGAAGTTATGCTGTGTATATAGTTATATACACTAGGTGACGGTATTCCCGTTTTACATACGAGCGACCGAAACGAACGGAAAGTTGAATGGATAGACTGAACAATCAATGTATCTGGTTGGTATCCGATTATATCGCAATACTGTATATATAGTGATAGTTACCAGGTGACGGTACTTCCGTTACACATACTAGCGACTGAATCGAACAGAAGGTTAAATGGTTAGACGAAGCGATAATTGTATCTGAGTTGTATTCGATTATATCGTGATGATGTTTATATAGCAATATTCACCAGGTAACTGTTCTTCCGTTTTACATAGAAGCGACCGAATCGAGCAGAAGGTTAAATGAATAGATTGAAAATTCTTCGTATCTGGGTTGTATTCGATTAGGTTTATATAGTTATACTCACCAGGTAACTGTTCTTCCGTTTTTCATAAGAACGACTGAATTGAACAGAAAGTTGAATGGATAGACTAAACAATAATCGTATCTGGGGTTGTATTCGAGTATATCGTAATGATTATCATATAGTATGTCTAACCAGGTAACAGTTCTTCCGTTATACATACGAGCAACCGAATCGAACGTAAGGTTGAATGGATAGATTGAACAATCATTGTATCTGGGTTGTCTCCGATTATATCGTTATGCTGTATATTTAACTACACCTACCATGTAACGGTTCTTTCGTTACACATACGAGCGTCTGAATCGAACATAAGGTTGGATGGTTAGACGGAACGATAATTGTAACTGAGTTGTATTCGTTTATATCGTGATGACGTTCATATAGAAATACTCACCAGGTTACTGTTCTTTCGTTATACATACGAGCAACCGAATCGAACAGAAGGTTGAATGGATAGTATCTGGGTTGTATTCGATTATGATGTTATGCTGTGTATATAGCTATACACATAAGGTGACGGTATTCCCGTTTCACATACGAGCGACCGAAACGAACAGAAATTTGAATGGATAGACTGAACAATCAATGTATCTGGGTGGTATCCGATTATATCGCAATACTGTAATATAGTGATACTTACCAGGTGACAGTTCTTCCGTTACACATACTAGCGACTGAATCGAACAGAAGGTTGAATGGTTAGACGAAACGATAATTGTATCTGAGTTGTATTCGATGATATCGTGATGATGTTTATATAGCAATACTCACCAGGTAACTGTTCTTCCGTTTTATATACAAGCGACCGAATCGAGCAGAATGTTGAATTCAGTATAGATTGAACAATCATCGTATCTGGGTTGTATTCAATTATGTTTATATAGGTATACTCACCAGGTAACTGTTCTTCCGTTATACATACGAGCGACTGAATTGAACAGAAGGTTGAATGGATAGTATATGGGTTGTATTCGATTATGATGTTATGCTGTGTATATAGTTATACACACTAGGAGACGGTATTCCCATTTTACATACGAGCGACCGAAACGAAAAGTAAGTTGAATAGATAGACTGAACAATCAATGTATCTGGGTGGTATCCGATTATATCGCAATACTGTATATATAGTGATACTTACCAGGTGACGGTACTTCCGTTACACATGCTAGCGACTAAATCGAACAGAAGTTTGAATGGTTAGACGGAACGATAATTGTAACTGAGTTGTATTCGATTATATCGTGGTGATGTTTATATAGTAATACTCACCAGGTGACTAATCTTGCGTTATACATACGAGCGACCCAATCGAACATAAGGTTGGATGGATAGACGGAATGATCATTGTATCTGAGTTGTATTCGATTATATCGTGATGACGTTCATATAGAAATACTCACCAGGTTACTGTTCTTTCGTTATACATACGAGAAACCGAATCGAACAGAAGGTTGAATGGATAGTATCTGGGTTGTATTCGATAATGATGTTATGCGGTGTATATAGTTATACACACTAGGTGACGGTATTCCCGTTTTACATACGAGCGACCGAAACGAACGGAAAGTTGAATGGATAGACTGAACAATCAATGTATCTGGTTGGTATCCGATTATATCGCAATACTGTATATATGGTGATACTTACCAGGTGACGGTACTTCCGTTACACATACTAGCGACTGAATCGAACAGAAGGTTAAATGGTAAGACGAAGCGATAATTGTATCTGAGTTGTATTCGATTATATCGTGATGATGTTTATATAGCAATATTCACCAGGTAACTGTTCTTCCGTTTTACATAAAAGCGACCAAATCGAGCAGAAGGTTAAATGAATAGATTGAAAATTCATCGTATCTGGGTTGTATTCGATTAGGTTTATATAGTTATACTCACCAGGTGACTGTTCTTCCGTTTTTCATAAGAACGACTGAATTGAACAGAAAGTTGAATGGATAGACTAAACAATAATCGTATCTGGGGTTGTATTCGAGTATATCGTGATGATTATCATATAGTATGTCTAACCAGGTAACAGTTCTTCCGTTAAACATATGAGCAACCGAATCGAACATAAGGTTGGATGTATAGATTGAACAATCATTGTATCTGGGTTGTCTCCGATTATATCGTTATGCTGCATATTTAGTTACACCTACCATGTAACGGTTCTTTCGTTACACATACGAGCGTCTAAATCGAACATAAGGTTGGATGGTTAGACGGAACGATAATTGTAACTGAGTTGTATTCGATTATATCGTGGTACAAATAAAAGACGATTATTATTATTATTATTATTATTATATAGTAATACTCACCAGGTGACTGTTCTTGCGTTATACATACGAGCGACCCAATCGAACAGAAGGTTGGATGGATAGACGGAATGATCATTGTATCTGAGTTGTATTCGATTATATCGTGATGACGTTCATATAGAAATACTCACCAGGTTACTGTTCTTTCGTTATACATACGAGCAACCGAATCGAACAGAAGGTTGAATGGATAGTATGTGGGTTGTATTCGATTATGATGTTATGCTGTGTATATAATTATACACATTAGGTGACGGTATTCCCGTTTTACATACGAACGACCGAAACGAACAGAAAGTTGAATGGATAGACTGAACAATCAATGTATCTGGGTGGTATCCGATTATATCGCAATACTGTATATATAGTGATACTTACCAGGTGACGGTACTTCCGTTACACATACTAGCGACTGAATCGAACAGAAGGTTAAATGGTTAGACGAAACGATAATTGTATTTCTGAGTTGTATTCGATGATATCGTGATGATGTTTATATAGCAATACTCACCAGGTAACTGTTCTTCCGTTTTACATACAAGCGGCCGAATCGAGCAGAAGGTTGAATTCAGTATAGATTGAACAATCGTCGTATCTGGGTTGTATTCGATTATGTTTATATAGTTATACTCACCAGGTACCTGTTCTTTGTTTATACATACGAGCAACCCAATCGAACATAAGGTTGAATGGATAGATTAAACAATCATCGTATCTGAGTTGTATTCGATTATATCGTGATGATGTTTATATAGTTATACTCACCAGGTAACTGTTCTCCAGTTATACATGAGAGCGGCTGAACTGAACAGAAGGTTGAATGGATAGAAAAAACGATAATTGTAACTGAGTTGTATTCGATTATATCGTGGTAATGTTTATATAGTAATACTCACCAGGTGACTGTTCTTGCGTTATACGTACGGGCAACCGAATCGAACAGAAGTTTGAATGGATAGTATCTGGGTTGTATTTGATTATATCGTGATTATAATCATATAGTATGTCTAACCAGGTCACAGTTCTTCCGTTATACATACGAGCAACCGAATCGAACATAAGGTTGAATGGATAGATTGAACAATCATTGTATCTGGGTTGTCTCCGATTATATCGTTATGCTGTATATTTAGTTACACCTACCATGTAACGGTTCTTTCGTTACACATACGAGCGTCTGAATCGAACATAAGGTTGGATGGTTAGACGGAACGATAATTGTAATTGAGTTGTATTCGATTATATCGTGGTGATGTTTATATGGTAAAACTCACCAGGTGACTGTTCTTGCGTTATACATACGAGCGACCCAATCGAACATAAGGTTGGATGGATAGACGGAATGATCATTGTATCTGAGTTGTATTCGATTATATCGTGATGACGTTCATATAGAAACACTCACCAGGTTACTGGTCTTTCGTTATACATACGAGCGACTGAAACGAACAGAAAGTTGATTGGATAGACTGAACAATCAATGTATCTGGGTGGTAGTCGATTATATCGCAATTCTGTATATATAGTGATACTTACCAGGTGACGATACTTCCGTTACACATACTAGCGACTAAATCGAACAGAATGTTGAATGGTTAGACGAAACGATAATTGTATCTGAGTTGAATTCGATAATATCGTGATGATGTTTATATAGCAATACTTACCAGGTAACTGTCCTTCCGTTTTACATACAAGCGACCGAATCGAGCAGAAGGTTAAATGGATAGATTGAACAATCATCGTATCTGAGTTGTATTCGATAATGTTTATATAGTTATACTCACCAGGTACCTGTTCTTTCGTTATACATACGAGCAACCCAATCGAACATAAGGTTGAATGGATAGATTAAACAATTATCGTATCTGAGTTGTATTCGATTATGTTTATATAGTTATACTCACCAGGTAACTGTTCTTCCGTTATACATACGAGCGACTGAATTGAACAGAAGGTTGAATGTATAGACTAAACAATGATCCTCTCTGGGGTTGTATTCGATTATATCGTGATGATGTTTATATAGTTATACTCACCAGGTGACTGTTCTTGCGATATACGTACGAGCGACCAAATCGAACAGAAGGTTGGATGGATAGACGGAATGATCATTGTATCTGAGTTGTATTCGATTATATCGTGATGAAGTTCATATGGAAATACTCACCAGGTTACTGTTCTTTCGTTATACATACGAGCAACCGAATCGAACAGAAAGTTCAATGGATAGTATCTGGGTTGTATTCGATTATGATGTTATGCTGTGTATATAGTTATACACACTAGGTGACGGTATTCCCGTTTTACATACGAACGACCAAAACGAACAGAAAGTTGAATGGATAGACTGAACAATCAATGTATCTGGGTGGTATCCGATTATATCGCAATACTGTATATATAGTGATACTTACCAGGTGCCGGTACTTCCGTTACACATACTAGCGACTGAATCGAACAGAAGGTTAAATGGTTAGACGAAACGATAATTGTATTTCTGAGTTGTATTCGATGATATCGTGATGATGTTTATATAGCAATACTCACCAGGTAACTGTTCTTCCGTTTTACATACAAGCGGCCGAATCGAGCAGAAGGTTGAATTCAGTATAGATTGAACAATCGTCGTATCTGGGTTGTATTCGATTATGTTTATATAGTTATACTCACCAGGTACCTGTTCTTTGTTTATACATACGAGCAACCCAATCGAACATAAGGTTGAATGGATAGATTAAACAATCATCGTATCTGGGTTGTATTCGATTATGTTTATATAGTTATACTCACCAGGTACCTGTTCTTTGTTTATACATACGAGCAACCCAATCGAACATAAGGTTGAATGGATAGATTAAACAATCATCGTATCTGAGTTGTATTCGATTATATCGTGATGATGTTTATATAGTTATACTCACCAGGTAACTGTTCTCCAGTTATACATGAGAGCGGCTGAACTGAACAGAAGGTTGAATGGATAGACAAAACGATAATTGTAACTGAGTTGTATTCGATTATATCGTGGTAATGTTTATATAGTAATACTCACCAGGTGACTGTTCTTGCGTTATACGTACGAGCAACCGAATCGAACAGAAGTTTGAATGGATAGTATCTGGGTTGTATTTGATTATATCGTGATTATAATCATATAGTATGTCTAACCAGGTAACAGTTCTTCCGTTATACATACGAGCAACCGAATCGAACATAAGGTTGAATGGATAGATTGAACAATCATTGTATCTGGGTTGTCTCCGATTATATCGTTATGCTGTATATTTAGTTACACCTACCATGTAACGGTTCTTTCGTTACACATACGAGCGTCTGAATCGAACATAAGGTTGGATGGTTAGACGGAACGATAATTGTAACTGAGTTGTATTCGATTATATCGTGGTGATGTTTATATGGTAAAACTCACCAGGTGACTGTTCTTGCGTTATACATACGAGCGACCCAATCGAACATAAGGTTGGATGGATAGACGGAATGATCATTGTATCTGAGTTGTATTCGATTATATCGTGATGACGTTCATATAGAAACACTCACCAGGTTACTGGTCTTTCGTTATACATACGAGCGACCGAAACGAACAGAAAGTTGAATGGATAGACTGAACAATCAATGTATCTGGGTGGTAGTCGATTATATCGCAATTCTGTATATATAGTGATACTTACCAGGTGACGATACTTCCGTTACACATACTAGCGACTGAATCGAACAGAATGTTGAATGGTTAGACGAAACGATAATATAATTGTATCTGAGTTGAATTCGATGATATCGTGATGATGTTTATATAGCAATACTTACCAGGTAACTGTCCTTCCGTTTTACATACAAGCGACCGAATCGAGCAGAAGGATAAATGGATAGATTGAACAATCACCGTATCTGAGTTGTATTCGATTATGTTTATATAGTTATACTCACCAGGTACCTGTTCTTTCGTTATACATACGAGCAACCCAATCGAACATAAGGTTGAATGGATAGATTGAACAATCATCGTATCTGAGTTGTATTCGATTATGTTTATATAGTTATACTCACCAGGTAACTGTTCTTCCGTTATACATACGAGCGACTGAATTGAACAGAAGGTTGAATGTATAGACTAAACAATGATCCTATCTGGGGTTGTATTCGATTATATCGTGATGATGTTTATATAGTTATACTCACCAGGTGACTGTTCTTGCGATATACGTACGAGCGACCAAATCGAACAGAAGGTTGGATGGATAGACGGAATGATCATTGTATCTGAGTTGTATTCGATTATATCGTGATGAAGTTCATATGGAAATACTCACCAGGTTACTGTTCTTTCGTTATACATACGAGCAACCGAATCGAACAGAAGGTTGAATGGATAGTATCTGGGTTGTATTCGATTATGATGTTATGCTGTGTATATAGTTATACACACTAGGTGACGGTATTCCCGTTTTACATACGAACGACCGAAACGAACAGAAAGTTGAATGGATAGACTGAATAATCAATGTATCTGGGTGGTATCCGATTATATCGCAATACTGTATATATAGTGATACTTACCAGGTGACGGTACTTCCGTTACACATACTAGCGACTGAATCGAACAGAAGGTTAAATGGTTAGACGAAACGATAATTGTATTTCTGAGTTGTATTCGATGATATCGTGATGATGTTTATATATTTATACTCACCAGGTACCTGTTCTTTCGTTATACATACGAGCAACCCAATCGAACATAAGGTTGAATGGATAGATTAAACAATCATCGTATCTGAGTTGTATTCGATTATGTTTATATAGTTATACTCACCAGGTAACTGTTCTTCCGTTATACATACGAGCGACTGAATTGAACAGAAGGTTGAATGTATAGACTAAACAATGATCCTATCTGGGGTTGTATTCGATTATATCGTGATGATGTTTATATAGTTATACTCACCAGGTAACTGTTCTCCAGTTATACATAAGAGCGGCTGAACTGAACAGAAGGTTGAATGGATAGACAAAACGATAATTGTAACTGAGTTGTATTCGATTATATCGTGGTAATGTTTATATAGTAATACTCACCAGGTGACTGTTCTTGCGTTATACGTACGAGCGACCAAATCGAACAGACGGTTGGATGGATAGACGGAATGATCATTGTATCTGAGTTGTATTCGATTATATCGTGATGAAGTTCATATGGAAATACTCACCAGGTTACTGTTCTTTCGTTATACATACGAGCAACCGAATCGAACAGAAGTTTGAATGGATAGTATCTGGGTTGTATTTGATTATATCGTGATTATTATCATATAGTATGTCTAACCAGGTAACAGTTCTTCCGTTATACATACGAGCAACCGAATCGAACATAAGGTTGAATGGATAGATTGAACAATCATTGTATCTGAGTTGTCTCCGATTTTATCGTTATGCTGTATATTTAGTTACACCTACCATGTAACGGTTCTTTCGTTACACATACGAGCGTCTGAATCGAACATAAGGTTGGATGGTTAGACGGAACGATAATTGTAACTGAGTTGTATTCGATTATATCGTGGTGATGTTTATATAGTAAAACTCACCAGGTGACTGTTCTTGCGTTATACATACGAGCGACCCAATCGAACATAAGGTTGGATGGATAGACGGAATGATCATTGTATCTGAGTTGTATTCGATTATATCGTGATGACGTTCATATAGAAATACTCACCAGGTTACTGGTCTTTCGTTATACATACAAGCGACCGAAACGAACAGAAATTTGAATGGATAGACTGAACAATCAATGTATCTGGGTGGTAGTCGATTATATCGCAATTCTGTATATATAGTGATACTTACCAGGTGACGATACTTCCGTTACACATACTAGCGACTGAATCGAACAGAAGGTTGAATGGTTAGACGAAACGAAAATTGTATCTCTGAGTTGTATTCGATGATATCGTGATGATGTTTATATAGCAATACTCACCAGGTAACTGTTCTTCCGTTTTACATACGAGCAACCCAATCGAACATAAGGTTGAATGGATAGATTAAACAATCATCGTATCTGAGTTGTATTCGATTATGTTTATATAGTTATACTCACCAGTTAACTGTTCTTCCGTTATACATACGAGCGACTGAATCGAACAGAAGGTTGAATGGTTAGACGAAACGATAATTGTATCTGAGTTGTATTCGATGATATCGTGATGATGTTTATATAGCAATACTCACCAGGTAACTGTTCTTTCGTTTTTCATAAGAACGACTGAATTGAACAGAAGGTTGAATGGATAGACTAAACAATTATCGTATCTGGGGTTGTATTCGAGTATATCGTGATGATTATCATATCGTATGTCTAACCAGGTAACAGTTCTTTCGTTAAACATACAAGCAACCGAATCGAACATAAGGTTGGATGGATAGATTGAACAATCATTGTATCTGGGTTGTCTCCGATTATATCGTTATGCTGTATATTTAGTTACACCTACCATGTAACGGTTCTTTCGTTACACATACAAGCGTCTGAATCGAACATAAGGTTGGATGGTTAGACGGAACGATAATTGTAACTGAGTTGTAATCGATTATATCGTGGTGATGTTTATATAGTAATACTCACCAGGTGACTGTTTTTGCGTTATACATACGAGCGACCCAATCGAACAGAAGGTTGGATGGATAGACGAAATGATCATTGTATCTGAGTTGTATTCGATTATATCGTGATGACGTTCATATAGAAATACTCACCAGGTTACTGTTCTTTCGTCATACATACGAGCAACCGAATCGAACAGAAGGTTGAATGGATAGTATCTGGGTTGTATTCGATTATGATGTTATGCTGTGTATATATTTATACACACTAGGTGACGGTATTCCCGTTTCACATACGAGCGACCGAAACGAACAGAAAGTTGAATGGATAGACTGATCAATCAATGTATCTGGGTGGTATCCGATTATATCGCAATACTGTATATATAGTGATACTCACCAGGTGACGATACTTCCGTTACACATACTAGCGACTGAATCGAACAGAATGTTGAATGGTTAGACGGAACGATAATTGTATCTGAGTTGAATTCGATGATATCGTGATAATGTTTATATAGCAATACTCACCAGGTAAATGTCCTTCCGTTTTTCATACAAGCGACCGAATCGAGCAGAAGGTTAAATGGATAGATTGAACAATCATCGTATCTGAGTTGTATTCGATTATGTTTAAATAGTTATACTCACCAGGTACCTGTTCTTCCGTTATACATACGAGCAACCCAATCGAACATAAGGTTGAATGGATAGATTAAACAATCATCGTATCTGAGTTGTATTCGATTATGTTTATATAGTTATACTCACCAGGTAACTGTTTTTCCGTTATACATACGAGCGACTGAATTGAACAGAAGGTTGAATGGATAGACTTAACAATGATCCTATCTGGAGTTGTATTCGATTATATCGTGATGATGTTTATATAGTTATAAACTTACGTTACACATACTAGCGACTGAATCGAACAGAATGTTGAATGGTTAGACGAAACGATAATTGTAACTGAGTTGAATTCGATGATATCGTGATGATGTTTATATAGCAATACTCACCAGGTAACTGTTCTTCCGTTTTACATACAAGCGACCGAATCGAGCAGAAGGTTAAATGGATAGATTGAACAATCATCGTATCTGAGTTGTATTCGATTATGTTCATATAGTTATACTCACCAGGTACCTGTTCTTCCGTTATACATACGAGCAACCCAATCGAACATAAGGTTGAATGGATAGATTAAACAATCATCGTATCTGAGTTGTATTCGATTATGTTTATATAGTTATACTCACCAGGTAACTGTTCTTCCGTTATACATACGAGCGACTGAATTGAACAGAAGGTTGAATGGATAGACTAAACAATGATCCTATCTGGAGTTGTATTCGATTATATCGTGATGATGTTTATGTAGTTATACTCACCAGGTAACTGTTCTCCAGTTATACATAAGAGCGGCTGAACTGAACAGAAGGTTGAATGGATAGAAGGAACGATAATTGTAACTGAGTTGTATTCGATTATATCGTGGTAATGTTTATATAGTATAACTCACCAGGTGACTGTTCTTGCGTAATACGTACGAGCGAATAAATCGAACAGAAGGTTGGATGGATAGACGGAATGATCATTGTATCTGAGTTGTATTCGATTATATCGTGATGAAGTTCATATGGAAATACTCATTAGGTAACTGTTCTTTCGTTATACATACGAGCAACCGAATCGAACAGAAGGTTTAATGGATAGTATCTGGGTTGTATTCGATTATGATGTTATGCTGTGTATATAGTTATACACACTAGGTGACGGTATTCCCGTTTTACATACGAGCGACCGAAACGAACAGAAAGTTGAATGGATAGACTGAACAATCAATGTATCTGGTTTTCCGATTATATCGCAATACTGTATATATAGTGATACTTACCAGGTGAAGGTACTTCCGTTACATATACTAGCGACTGAATCGAACAGAAGGTCAAATGGTTAGACGAAGCGACAATTGTATCTGAGTTGTATTCGATGATATCGTGATGATGTTTATATAGCAATACTCACCAGGTAACTGTTCTTTCGTTTTACATAAAAGCGACCGAATCGAGCAGGAGGTTGAATGGATAGATTGAAAATTCATCGTATCTGGGGTTGTATTCGAGTATATCGTGATGATTATCATATAGTATGTCTAACAAGGTAACAGTTCTTCCGTTTAACATACGAGCAATCGAATCGAACATAAGGTTGGATGGATAGATTGAACAATCATCGTATCTGGGTTGTCTCCGATTATATCGTTATGCTGTATATTTAGTTACACCTACCATGTAACGGTTCTTTCGTTACACATACGAGCGTCTGAATCGAACATAAGGTTGGATGGTTAGACGGAACGATAATTGTAACTAAGTTGTATTCGATTATATCGTGGTGATGTTTATATAGTTATACTCACCAGGTGACTGTTCTTGCGTTATACATACGAGCGACCCAATCGAACAAAAGGTTGGATGGATAGACGGAAAGATCATTGTATCTGAGTTGTATTCGATTATATCGTGATGACGTTCATATAGAAATACTCACCAGGTTACTGTTCTTTCGTTATAAATATGAGCAACCGAATCGAACAGAAGGTCGAATGGGTAGTATCTTAGTTGTATTCGATGATATCGTGATGATGTTTATATAGCAATACTCACCAGGTAACTGTTCTTTCGTTTTACATAAAAGCGACCGAATCGAGCAGGAGGTTGAATGTATAGATTGAAAATTCTTCGTATCTGGGTTGTATTCGATTATGTTCATATAGTTATACTCACCAAGTAACTGTTCTTCCGTTATACATATGAACGACTGAATTGAACATAAGGTTGAATGGATAGACTAAACAATAATCGTATCTGTGGTTGTATTCGAGTATATCGTGATGATTATCATATAGTATGTCTCACAAGGTAACAGTTCTTCCGTTAAACATACGAGCAACCGAATCGAACATAAGGTTGGATGGATAGATTGAACAATCATTGTATCTGGGTTGTCTCCGATTATATCGTTATGTTGTATATTTAGTTACACCTACCATGTAACGGGTTTTTCGTTACACATACGAGCGTCTGAATCGAACATAAGGTTGTATGGTTAGACGGAACGATAATTTCAACTAAGTTGTATTCGATTATATCGTGGTGATGTTTATATGGTAATACTCACCAGGTGACTGTTCTTGCGTTATACATACGAGCGACCCAATCGAACAAAAGGTTGGATGGATAGACGGAAAGATCATTGTATCTGAGTTGTATTCAATTATATCGTGATGAAGTTCATATAGAAATACTCACCAGGTTACTGTTCTTTCGTTATACATATGAGCAACCGAATCGAACAGAAGGTTGAATGGATAGTATCTGGGTTGTATTTGATTATATCGTGATTATTATCATATAGTATGTCTAACCAGGTAACAGTTCTTCCGTTATACATACGAGCAACCGAATCGAACATAAGGTTGAATGGATAGATTGAACAATCATTGTATCTGGGTTGTCTCCGATTATATCGTTATGCTGTATATTTAGTTACACCTACCATGTAACGGTTCTTTCGTTACACATACGAGCGTCTGAATCGAACATAAGGTTAGATGGTTAGACGGAACGATAATTGTTACTGAGTTGTATTCGATTATATCGTGGTGATGTTTATATAGTAAAACTCACCAGGTAACTCTCCTTCCGTTTTACATACAAGCGACCGAATCGAGCATTATGTTAAATGGATAGATTGAACATTCATCGTATCTGAGTTGTATTCGATTATGTTTATATAGTTATACTCACCAGGTACCTGTTCTTTCGTTATACATACGAGCAACCCAATCGAACATAAGGTTGAATGGATAGATTAAACAATCATCGTATCTGAGTTGTATTCGATTATGTTTATATAGTTATACTCACCAGGTAACTGTTCTTCCGTTATACATACGAGCGACTGAATTGAACAGAAGTTTGAATGTATAGACTAAACAATGATCCTATCTGGGGTTGTATTCGATTATATCGTGATGATGTTTATATAGTTATACTCACCAGGTAACTGTTCTCCAGTTATACATAAGAGCGGCTGAACTGAACAGAAGGTTGAATGGATAGACTAAACGATAATTGTAACTGAGTTGTATTCGATTATATCGGGGTAATGTTTATATAGTAATACTCACCAGGTGACTGTTCTTGCGTTATACGTACGAGCGACCAAATCGAACAGAAGGTTGGATGGATAGACGGAATGATCATTGTATCTGAGTTGTATTCGATTATATCGTGATGGAGTTCATATGGAAATACTCACCAGGTTACTGTTCTTTCGTTATACATACGAGCAACCGAATCGGACAGAAGGTTGAATGGATAGTATCTGGGTTGTATTCGATTATGATGTTATGCTGTGTATATAGTTATACACACTAGGTGACGGTATTCCCGTTTTACATACGAACGACCGAAACGAACAGAAAGTTGAATGGATAGACTGAACAATCAATGTATCTGGGTGGTATCCGATTATATCGCAATACTGTATATATAGTGATACTTACCAGGTGACGGTACTTCCGTTACACATACTAGCGACTGAATCGAACAGAAGGTTAAATGGTTAGACGAAACGATATTTGTATCTCTGAGTTGTATTCGATGATATCGTGATGATGTTTATATAGCAATACTCACCAGGTAACTGTTCTTCCGTTTTACATACAAGCGGCCGAATCGAGCAGAAGGTTGAATTCAGTATAGATTGAACAATCGTCGTATCTGGGTTGTATTCGACTATGTTTATATAGTTATACTCACCAGGTACCTGTTCTTTCGTTATACATACGAGCAACCCAATCGAACATAAGGTTGAATGGATAGATTAAACAATCATCGTATCTGAGTTGTATTCGATTATGTTTATATAGTTATACTCATCAGGTAACTGTTCTTCCGTTATACATACGAGCGACTGAATTGAACAGAAGGTTGAATGTATCGACTAAACAATGATCCTATCTGGTGTTGTATTCGATTATGTCGTGATGATGTTTATATAGTTATACTCACCAGGTAACTGTTCTCCAGTTATACATAAGAGCGGCTGAACTGAACAGAAGGTTGAATGGATAGACAAAACGATAATTGTAACTGAGTTGTATTCGATTATATCGTGGTAATGTTTATATAGTAATACTCACCTGGTGACTGTTCTTGCGTTATACGTACGAGCGACCAAATCGAACAGAAGGTTGGATGGATAGACGGAATGATCATTGTATCTGAGTTGTATTCGATTATATCGTGATGAAGTTCATATGGAAATACTCATTAGGTAACTGTTCTTTCGTTATACATACGAGCAACCGAATCGAACAGAAGGTTTAATGGATAGTATCTGGGTTGTATTCGATTATGATGTTATGCTGTGTATATAGTTATATACACTAGGTGACGGTATTCCCGTTTTACATACGAGCGACCGAAACGAACAGAAAGTTGAATGGATAGACTGAACAATCAATGTATCTGGTTTTCCGATTATATCGCAATACTGTATATATAGTGATACTTACCAGGTGAAGGTACTTCCGTTACATATACTAGCGACTGAATCGAACAGAAGGTCAAATGGTTAGACGAAGCGACAATTGTATCTGAGTTGTATTCGATGATATCGTGATGATGTTTATATAGCAATACTCACCAGGTAACTGTTCTTTCGTTTTACATAAAAGCGACCGAATCGAGCAGGAGGTTGAATGGATAGATTGAAAATTCATCGTATCTGGGGTTGTATTCGAGTATATCGTGATGATTATCATATAGTATGTCTAACAAGGTAACAGTTCTTCCGTTTAACATACGAGCAATCGAATCGAACATAAGGTTGGATGGATAGATTGAACAATCATCGTATCTGGGTTGTCTCCGATTATATCGTTATGCTGTATATTTAGTTACACCTACCATGTAACGGTTCTTTCGTTACACATACGAGCGTCTGAATCGAACATAAGGTTGGATGGTTAGACGGAACGATAATTGTAACTAAGTTGTATTCGATTATATCGTGGTAATGTTTATATAGTTATACTCACCAGGTGACTGTTCTTGCGTTATACATACGAGCGACCCAATCGAACAAAAGGTTGGATGGATAGACGGAAAGATCATTGTATCTGAGTTGTATTCGATTATATCGTGATGACGTTCATATAGAAATACTCACCAGGTTACTGTTCTTTCGTTATAAATATGAGCAACCGAATCGAACAGAAGGTCGAATGGGTAGTATCTTAGTTGTATTCGATGATATCGTGATGATGTTTATATAGCAATACTCACCAGGTAACTGTTCTTTCGTTTTACATAAAAGCGACCGAATCGAGCAGGAGGTTGAATGTATAGATTGAAAATTCTTCGTATCTGGGTTTTATTCGATTATGTTCATATAGTTATACTCACCAGGTAACTGTTCTTCCGTTATACATATGAACGACTGAATTGAACATAAGGTTGAATGGATAGACTAAACAATAATCGTATCTGTGGTTGTATTCGAGTATATCGTGATGATTATCATATAGTATGTCTCACAAGGTAACAGTTCTTCCGTTAAACATACGAGCAACCGAATCGAACATAAGGTTGGATGGATAGATTGAACAATCATTGTATCTGGGTTGTCTCCGATTATATCGTTATGTTGTATATTTAGTTACACCTACCATGTAACGGGTTTTTCGTTACACATACGAGCGTCTGAATCGAACATAAGGTTGTATGGTTAGACGGAACGATAATTTCAACTAAGTTGTATTCGATTATATCGTGGTGATGTTTATATGGTAATACTCAGTCAGTCACCAGGTGACTGTTCTTGCGTTATACATACGAGCGACCCAATCGAACAAAAGGTTGGATGGATAGACGGAAAGATCATTGTATCTGAGTTGTATTCAATTATATCGTGATGAAGTTCATATAGAAATACTCACCAGGTTACTGTTCTTTCGTTATACATATGAGCAACCGAAACGAACAGAAAGTTGAATGGATAGACTGAACAATCAATGTATCTGGTTTTCCGATTATATCGCAATACTGTATATATAGTGATACTTACCAGGTGAAGGTACTTCCGTTACATATACTAGCGACTGAATCGAACAGAAGGTCAAATGGTTAGACGAAGCGACAATTGTATCTGAGTTGTATTCGATGATATCGTGATGATGTTTATATAGCAATACTCACCAGGTAACTGTTCTTTCGTTTTACATAAAAGCGACCGAATCGAGCAGGAGGTTGAATGGATAGATTGAAAATTCATCGTATCTGGGGTTGTATTCGAGTATATCGTGATGATTATCATATAGTATGTCTAACAAGGTAACAGTTCTTCCGTTTAACATACGAGCAATCGAATCGAACATAAGGTTGGATGGATAGATTGAACAATCATCGTATCTGGGTTGTCTCCGATTATATCGTTATGCTGTATATTTAGTTACACCTACCATGTAACGGTTCTTTCGTTACACATACGAGCGTCTGAATCGAACATAAGGTTGGATGGTTAGACGGAACGATAATTGTAACTAAGTTGTATTCGATTATATCGTGGTGATGTTTATATAGTTATACTCACCAGGTGACTGTTCTTGCGTTATACATACGAGCGACCCAATCGAACAAAAGGTTGGATGGATAGACGGAAAGATCATTGTATCTGAGTTGTATTCGATTATATCGTGATGACGTTCATATAGAAATACTCACCAGGTTACTGTTCTTTCGTTATAAATATGAGCAACCGAATCGAACAGAAGGTCGAATGGGTAGTATCTTAGTTGTATTCGATGATATCGTGATGATGTTTATATAGCAATACTCACCAGGTAACTGTTCTTTCGTTTTACATAAAAGCGACCGAATCGAGCAGGAGGTTGAATGTATAGATTGAAAATTCTTCGTATCTGGGTTGTATTCGATTATGTTCATATAGTTATACTCACCAGGTAACTGTTCTTCCGTTATACATATGAACGACTGAATTGAACATAAGGTTGAATGGATAGACTAAACAATAATCGTATCTGTGGTTGTATTCGAGTATATCGTGATGATTATCATATAGTATGTCTCACAAGGTAACAGTTCTTCCGTTAAACATACGAGCAACCGAATCGAACATAAGGTTGGATGGATAGATTGAACAATCATTGTATCTGGGTTGTCTCCGATTATATCGTTATGTTGTATATTTAGTTACACCTACCATGTAACGGGGTTTTCGTTACACATACGAGCGTCTGAATCGAACATAAGGTTGTATGGTTAGACGGAACGATAATTTCAACTAAGTTGTATTCGATTATATCGTGGTGATGTTTATATGGTAATACTCACCAGGTGACTGTTCTTGCGTTATACATACGAGCGACCCAATCGAACAAAAGGTTGGATGGATAGACGGAAAGATCATTGTATCTGAGTTGTATTCAATTATATCGTGATGAAGTTCATATAGAAATACTCACCAGGTTACTGTTCTTTCGTTATACATATGAGCAACCGAATCGAACAGAAGGTTGAATGGATAGTATCTGGGTTGTATTTGATTATATCGTGATTATTATCATATAGTATGTCTAACCAGGTAACAGTTCTTCCGTTATACATACGAGTAACCGAATCGAACATAAGGTTGAATGGATAGATTGAACAATCATTGTATCTGGGTTGTCTCCGATTATATCGTTATGCTGTATATTTAGTTACACCTACCATGTAACGGTTCTTTCGTTACACATACGAGCGTCTGAATCGAACATAAGGTTAGATGGTTAGACGGAACGATAATTGTTACTGAGTTGTATTCGATTATATCGTGGTGATGTTTATATAGTAAAACTCACCAGGTAACTCTCCTTCCGTTTTACATACAAGCGACCGAATCGAGCATTATGTTAAATGGATAGATTGAACAATCATCGTATCTGAGTTGTATTCGATTATGTTTATATAGTTATACTCACCATGTACCTGTTCTTTCGTTATACATACGAGCAACCCAATCGAACATAAGGTTGAATGGATAGATTAAACAATCATCGTATCTGAGTTGTATTCGATTATGTTTATATAGTTATACTCACCAGGTAACTGTTCTTCCGTTATACATACGAGCGACTGAATTGAACAGAAGTTTGAATGTATAGACTAAACAATGATCCTATCTGGGGTTGTATTCGATTATATCGTGATGATGTTTATATAGTTATACTCACCAGGTAACTGTTCTCCAGTTATACATAAGAGCGGCTGAACTGAACAGAAGGTTGAATGGATAGACTAAACGATAATTGTAACTGAGTTGTATTCGATTATATCGGGGTAATGTTTATATAGTAATACTCACCAGGTGACTGTTCTTGCGTTATACGTACGAGCGACCAAATCGAACAGAAGGTTGGATGGATAGACGGAATGATCATTGTATCTGAGTTGTATTCGATTATATCGTGATGGAGTTCATATGGAAATACTCACCAGGTTACTGTTCTTTCGTTATACATACGAGCAACCGAATCGAACAGAAGGTTGAATGGATAGTATCTGGGTTGTATTCGATTATGATGTTATGCTGTGTATATAGTTATACACACTAGGTGACGGTATTCCCGTTTTACATACGAACGACCGAAACGAACAGAAAGTTGAATGGATAGACTGAACAATCAATGTATCTGGGTGGTATCCGATTATATCGCAATACTGTATATATAGTGATACTTACCAGGTGACGGTACTTCCGTTACACATACTAGCGACTGAATCGAACAGAAGGTTAAATGGTTAGACGAAACGATATTTGTATCTCTGAGTTGTATTCGATGATATCGTGATGATGTTTATATAGCAATACTCACCAGGTAACTGTTCTTCCGTTTTACATACAAGCGGCCGAATCGAGCAGAAGGTTGAATTCAGTATAGATTGAACAATCGTCGTATCTGGGTTGTATTCGACTATGTTTATATAGTTATACTCACCAGGTACCTGTTCTTTCGTTATACATACGAGCAACCCAATCGAACATAAGGTTGAATGGATAGATTAAACAATCATCGTATCTGAGTTGTATTCGATTATGTTTATATAGTTATACTCATCAGGTAACTGTTCTTCCGTTATACATACGAGCGACTGAATTGAACAGAAGGTTGAATGTATCGACTAAACAATGATCCTATCTGGTGTTGTATTCGATTATGTCGAGATGATGTTTATATAGTTATACTCACCAGGTAACTGTTCTCCAGTTATACATAAGAGCGGCTGAACTGAACAGAAGGTTGAATGGATAGACAAAACGATAATTGTAACTGAGTTGTATTCGATTATATCGTGGTAATGTTTATATAGTAATACTCACCAGGTGACTGTTCTTGCGTTATACGTACGAGCGACCAAATCGAACAGAAGGTTGGATGGATAGACGGAATGATCATTGTATCTGAGTTGTATTCGATTATATCGTGATGAAGTTCATATGGAAATACTCACCAGGTTACTGTTCTTTCGTTATACATACGAGCAATCGAATCGAACAGAAGTTTGAATGGATAGTATCTGGGTTGTATTTGATTATATCGTGATTATTATCATATAGTATGTCTTACCAGGTAACAGTTCTTCCGTTATACATACGAGCAACCGAATCGAACATAAGGTTGAATGGATAGATTGAACAATCATTGTATCTGGGTTGTCTCCGATTATATCGTTATGCTGTATATTCAGTTACACCAACCATGTAACGGTTCTTTCGTTACACATACGAGCGTCTGAATCGAACAGAATGTTGAATGGTTAGACGAAACGATAATTGTATCTGAGTTGAATTCGATGATTTCGTGATGTTGTTTATATAGCAATACTCACCAGGTAACTGTCCTTCCGTTTTACATACAAGCGACCGAATCGAGCAGAAGGTTAAATGGATAGATTGAACAATCATCGTATCTGAGTTGTATTCGATTATGTTCATATAGTTATACTCCCCAGGTACCTGTTCTTTCGTTATACATACGAGCAACCCAATCGAACATAAGGTTGAATGGATAGATTAAACAATCATCGTATCTGAGTTGTATTCGATTATGTTTATATAGTTATACTCACCAGGTAACTGTTCTCCAGTTATACATAAGAGCGGCTGAACTGAACAGAAGGTTGAATGGATAGACAATACGATAATTGTAACTGAGTTGTATTCGATTATATCGTGGTAATGTTTATCTAGTAATACTCACCAGGTAACTGTTCTTCCGTTATACATACGAGCGACTGAATTGAACAGAAGGTTGAATGGATAGACTAAACAATAATCGTATCTGGGGTTGTATTCGATTATATCTTGATAATGTTCATATAGTTATACTCACCAGGAAACTGTTCTCCAGTTATACATGAGAGCGACTGAACTGAACAGAAGGTTGAATGGATAGACTGCACAATCATCGTATCTGGGTTGTATTTGATTATATCGTGATTATTATCATATAGTATGTCTAACCAGGTAACAGTTCTTCCGTTATACATACGAGCAACCGAATCGAACATAAGGTTGAATGGATAGATTGAACAATCATTGTATCTGGGTTGTCTCCGATTATATCGTTATGCTGTATATTTAGTTACACCAACCATGTAACGGTTCTTTCGTTACACATACGAGCGTCTGAATCGAACAGAATGTTGAATCGTTAGACGAAACGATTATTGTATCTGAGTTGAATTCGATGATTTCGTGATGATGTTTATATAGCAATACTTACCAGGTAACTGTCCTTCCGTTTCACATACAAGCGACCGAATCGAGCAGAAGGTTAAATGGATAGATTGAACAATCATCGTATCTGAGTTGTATTCGATTATGTTTATATAGTTATACTCACCAGGTACCTGTTCTTTCGTTATACATACGAGCAACCCAATCGAACATAAGGTTGAATGGATAGATTAAACAATCATCGTATCTGAGTTGTATTCGATTATGTTTATATAGTTATACTCACCAGGTAACTGTTCTCCAGTTATACATAAGAGCGGCTGAACTGAACAAAAGGTTGAATGGATACACAAAACGATAATTGTAACTGAGTTCTATTCGATTATATCGTGGTAATGTTTATATAGTCATACTCACCAGGTGACTGTTCTTGCGATATAGGTACGAGCGACCAAATCGAACGGAAGGTTGGATGGATAGACGGAATGATCATTGTATCTCAGTTGTATTCGATTATATCGTGATGAAGTTCATATGGAAATACTCACCAGGTTACTGTTCTTTCGTTATACATACGAGCAACCCAATCGAACATAAGGTTGAATGGATAGATTAAACAATCATCGTATCTGAGTTGTATTCGATTATGTTCATATAGTTATACTCACCAGGTAACTGTTCTTCCGTTATACATACGAGCGACTGAATTGAACAGAAGGTTGAATGGATAGACTAAACAATAATCGTATCTGGGGTTGTATTCGATTATATCTTGATAATGTTCATATAGTTATACTCACCAGGAAACTGTTCTCCAGTTATACATGAGAGCGACTGAACTGAACAGAAGGTTGAATGGATAGACTGCACAATCATCGTATCTGGGTTGTATTTGATTATATCGTGATTATTATCATATAGTATGTCTAACCAGGTAACAGTTCTTTCGTTATACATACGAGCAACCGAATCGAACATAAGGTTGAATGGATAGATTGAACAATCATTGTATCTGGGTTGTCTCTGATTATATCGTTATGCTGTATATTTAGTTACACCTACCATGTAACGGTTCTTTCGTTACACATACGAACGTCTGAATCGAACATAAGGTTGGATGGTTAGACGGAACGATAATTGTATCTGAGTTGTATTCGATTATATCGTGATGAAGTTCATATGGAAATACTCACCAGGTTACTGTTCTTTCGTTATACATACGAGCAACCGAATCGAACATAAGGTTGAATGGATAGAATCTGGGTTGTATTTGATTATGATGTTATGCTGTGTATATAGTTATACACCATAGGTGACGGTATTCCCGTTTTACATACAAGCGGCCGAATCGAGCAGAAGGTTGAATTCAGTATAGATTGAACAATCGTCGTATCTGGGTTGTATTCGATTATGTTTATATAGTTATACTCACCAGGTACCTGTTCTTTCGTTATACATACGAGCAACCCAATCGAACAATAGGTTGAATGGATAGATTAAACAATCATTGTATCTGAGTTGTATTCGATTATGTTTATATAGTTATACTCACCAGGTTACTGATCTTCCGTTATACATACGAGCGACTGAATTGAACAGAAGTTTGAATGTATAGACTAAACAATGATCCTATCTGGGGTTTTATTCGATTATATCGTGATGATGTTTATATAGTTATACTCACCAGGTAACTGTTCTCCAGTTATACATAAGAGCGGCTGAACTGAGAAGGTTGAATGGGTAGACTAAACGATAATTGTAACTGAGTTGTATTCGATTATATCGTGGTAATGTTTATATAGTAATACTCACCAGGTGACTGTTCTTGCGTTATGCGTTATACGTACGAGCGACCAAATCGAACAGAAGGTTGGATGGATAGACGGAATGATCATTGTATCTGAGTTGTATTCGATTATATCGTGATGAAGTTCATATGGAAATACTCACCAGGTTAATGTTCTTTCGTTATACATACGAGCAACCAAATCGAACAGAAGGTTGAATGGATAGTAAATGGGTTGTATTCGATTATGATGTTATGCTGTGTATATAGTTATACACACTAGGTGACGGTATTCCCGTTTTACATACGAACGACCGAAACGAACAGAAAGTTGAATGGATAGACTGAACAATCAATGTATCTGGGTGGTATCCGATTATATCGCAATACTGTATATATAGTGATACTTACCAGGTGACGGTACTTCCGTTACACATACTAGCGACTGAATCGAACAGAAGGTTAAATGGTTAGACGAAACGAAAATTGTATCTCTGAGTTGTATTCGATGATATCGTGATGATGTTTATATAGCAATACTCACCAGGTAACTGTTCTTCCGTTTTACATACGAGCAACCCAATCGAACATAAGGTTGAATGGATAGATTAAACATTCATCGTATCTGAGTTGTATTCGATTATGTTTATATAGTTATACTCACCAGGTAACTGTTTTTCCGTTATACATACGAGCGACTGAATCAAACAGAAGGTTGAATGGTTAGACGAAACGATAATTGTATCTGAGTTGTATTCGATGATATCGTGATGATGTTTATATAGCAATACTCACCAGGTAACTGTTCTTCCGTTTTTCATAAGAACGACTGAATTGAACAGAAGGTTGAATGGATAGACTAAACAATAATCGTATCTGGGGTTGTATTCGAGTATATCGTGATGATTATCATATCGTATGTCTAACCAGGTAACAGTTCTTTCGTTAAACATACGAGCAACCGAATCGAACATAAGGTTGGATGGATAGATTGAACAATCATTGTATCTGGGTTGTCTCCGATTATATCGTTATGCTGTATATTTAGTTACACCTACCATGTAACGGTTCTTTCGTTACACATACAAGCGTCTGAATCGAACATAAGGTTGGATGGTTAGACGGAACGATAATTGTAACTGAGTTGTATTCGATTATATCGTGGTGATGTTTATATAGTAATACTCACCAGGTGACTGTTTTTGCGTTATACATACGAGCGACCCAATCGAACAGAAGGTTGGATGGATAGACGAAATGATCATTGTATCTGAGTTGTATTCGATTATATCGTGATGACGTTCATATAGAAATACTCACCAGGTTACTGTTCTTTCGTTATACATACGAGCAACCGAATCGAACAGAAGGTTGAATGGATAGTATCTGGGTTGTATTCGATTATGATGTTATGCTGTGTATATATTTATACACACTAGGTGACGGTATTCCCGTTTCACATACGAGCGACCGAAACGAACAGAAAGTTGAATGGATAGACTGATCAATCAATGTATCTGGGTGGTATCCGATTATATCGCAATACTGTATATATAGTGATACTTACCAGGTGACGATACTTCCGTTACACATACTAGCGACTGAATCGAACAGAATGTTGAATGGTTAGACGAAACGATAATTGTATCTGATTTGAATTCGATGATATCGTGATGATGTTTATATAGCAATACTTACCAGGTAACTGTCCTTCCGTTTTACATACGAGCAACCCAATCGAACATAAGGTTGAATGGATAGATTAAACAATCATCGTATCTGAGTTGTATTCGATTATGTTTATATAGTTATCCTCACCAGGTAACTGTTTTTCTGTTATACATACGAGTGACTGAATCGAACAGAAGGTTGAATGATTAGACGAAACGATAATTGTATCTGAGTTGTATTCGATGATATCGTGAAGATGTTTATATAGCAATACTCACCAGGTAACTGTTCTTCCGTTTTTCATAAGAACGACTGAATTGAACATAAGGTTGAATGGATAGACTAAACAATAATCGTATCTGGGGTTGTATTCGAGTATATCGTGATAATTATCATATCGTATGTCTAACCAGGTAACAGTTCTTTCGTTAAACATACGAGCAACCGAATCGAACATAAGGTTGGATGGATAGATTGAACAATCATTGTATCTGGGTTGTCTCCGATTATATCGTTATGCTGTATATTTAGTTACACCTACCATGTAACGGTTCTTTCGTTACACATACAAGCGTCTGAATCGAACATAAGGTTGGATGGTTAGACGGAACGATAATTGTAACTGAGTTGTATTCGATTATATCGTGGTGATGTTTATATAGTAATACTCACCAGGTGACTGTTTTTGCGTTATACATACGAGCGACCCAATCGAACAGAAGGTTGGATGGATAGACGAAATGATCATTGTATCTGAGTTGTATTCGATTATATCGTGATGACGTTCATATAGAAATACTCACCAGGTTACTGTTCTTTCGTTATACATACGAGCAACCGAATCGAACAGAAGGTTGAATGTATAGTATCTGGGTTGTATTCGATTATGATGTTATGCTGTGTATATATTTATACACACTAGGTGACGGTATTCCCGTTTCACATACGAGCGACCGAAACGAACAGAAAGTTGAATGGATATACTGATCAATCAATGTATCTGGGTGGTATCCGATTATATCGCAATACTGTATAAATAGTGATACTTACCAGGTGACGGTACTTCCGTTACACATACTAGCGACTGAATCGAACAGAAGGTTAAATGGTTAGACGAAACGATAATTGTATCTCTGAGCAGAAGGTTGAATTCAGTATAGATTGAACAATCATCGTATCTGGGTTGTATTCGATTATGTTTATATAGTTATACTCACCAGGTAACTGTTCTTCCGTTATACATACGAGCAACCAAATCGAACAGAAGGTTGAATGAATAGTATCTGGGTTGTATTCGATTATGATGTTATTTTGTGTATATAGTTATACACTTTAGGTGACGGTACTCCCGTTTTACATACGAGCGACCGAAACGAACAGAAAGTTGAATGGATAGACTGAACAATCAATGTATCTGGGTGGTATCCGATTATATCGCAATACTGTATATATAGTGATACTTACCAGGTGACGGTACTTCCGTTACACATACTAGCGACTGAATTGAACAGAAGGTTAAATGGTTAGACGAAACGATAATTGTATCTGAGTTGTATTCGATGATATCGTGATGATGTTTATATAGCAATAGTCACCAGGTAACTGTTCTTTCGTTTTACATAAAAGCGACCGAATCGAGCAGGAGGTTGAATGGATAGATTGAAAATTCATCGTATCTGGGTTGTATTCGATTATGTTCATATAGTTATACTCACCAGGTAACTGTTATACATAAGAACGACTGAATTGAACATAAGGTTGAATGGATAGATTGAACAATCATTGTATCTGGGTTGTCTCCGATTATATCGTTATGCTGTATATTTAGTTACACCTACCATGTGACGGTTCTTTCGTTACACATACGAGCGTCTGAATCGAACATAAGGTTGGATGGTTAGACGGAACGATAATTGTAACTGAGTTGTATTCGATTATATCGTGAGGACGTTCATATAGAAATACTCACCAGGTTACTGTTCTTTCGTTATACATACGAGCAACCGAATCGAACAGAAGGTTGAATGGATAGTATCTGGGTTGTATTCGATAATGATGTTATGCTGTGTATATATTTATACACACTAGGTGACGGTATTCCCGTTTCACATACGAGCGACCGAAACGAACAGAAAGTTGAATGGATAGACTGAACAATCAATGTATCTGGGTGGTAGTCGATTATATCGCAATTCTGTATATATAGTGATACTTACCAGGTGACGATACTTCCGTTACACATACTAGCGACTGAATCGAACAGAATGTTGAATGGTTAGACGGAACGATAATTGTATCTGAGTTGAATTCGATGATATCGTGATAATGTTTATATAGCAATACTCACCAGGTAACTGTCCTTCCGTTTTTCATACAAGCGACCGAATCGAGCAGAAGGTTAAATGGATAGATTGAACAATCATCGTATCTGAGTTGTATTCGATTATGTTTATATAGTTATACTCACCAGGTACCTGTTCTTCCGTTATACATACGAGCAACCCAATCGAACATAAGGTTGAATGGATAGATTAAACAATCATCGTATCTGAGTTGTATTCGATTATGTTTATATAGTTATACTCACCAGGTAACTGTTCTTCCGTTATTCATACGAGCGACTGAATTGAACAGAAGGTTGAATGGATAGACTAAACAATGATCCTATCTGGAGTTGTATTCGATTATATCGTGATGATGTTTATATAGTTATAAACTTACGTTACACATACTAGCGACTGAATCGAACAGAATGTTGAATGGTTAGACGAAACGATAATTGTAACTGAGTTGAATTCGATGATATCGTGATGATGTTTATATAGCAATACTCACCAGGTAACTGTTCTTCCGTTTTACATACAAGCGACCGAATCGAGCAGAAGGTTAAATGGATAGATTGAACAATCATCGTATCTGAGTTGTATTCGATTATGTTCATATAGTTATACTCACCAGGTACCTGTTCTTCCGTTATACATACGAGCAACCCAATCGAACATAAGGTTGAATGGATAGATTAAACAATCATCGTATCTGAGTTGTATTCGATTATGTTTATATAGTTATACTCACCAGGTAACTGTTCTTCCGTTATACATACGAGCGACTGAATTGAACAGAAGGTTGAATGGATAGACTAAACAATGATCCTATCTGGAGTTGTATTCGATTATATCGTGATGATGTTTATGTAGTTATACTCACCAGGTAACTGTTCTCCAGTTATACATAAGAGCGGCTGAACTGAACAGAAGGTTGAATGGATAGACGGAACGATAATTGTAACTGAGTTGTATTCGATTATATCGTGGTAATGTTTATAACTCACCAGGTGACTGTTCTTGCGTTATACGTACGAGCGAATAAATCGAACAGAAGGTTGGATGGATAGACGGAATGATCATTGTATCTGAGTTGTATTCGATTATATCGTGATGAAGTTCATATGGAAATACTCAACAGGTAACTGTTCTTTCGTTATACATACGAGCAACCGAATCGAACAGAAGGTTTAATGGATAGTATCTGGGTTGTATTCGATTATGTTGTTATGCTGTGTATATAGTTATACACACTAGGTGACGGTATTCCCGTTTTACATACGAGCGACCGAAACGAACAGATAGTTGAATGGATTGACTGAACGATCAATGTATCTGGTTTTCCGATTATATCGCAATACTGTATATATAGTGATACTTACCAGGTCAAGGTACTTCCGTTACATATACTAGCGACTGAATCGAACAGAAGGTCAAATGGTTAGACGAAGCGACAATTGTATCTGAGTTGTATTCGATGATATCGTGATGATGTTTATATAGCAATACTCACCAGGTAACTGTTCTTTCGTTTTACATAAAAGCGACCGAATCGAGCAGGAGGTTGAATGGATAGATAGAAAATTCATCGTATCTGGGGTTGTATTCAAGTATATCGTGATGATTATCATATAGTATGTCTAACAAGGTAACAGTTCTTCCGTTTAACATACGAGCAATCGAATCGAACATAAGGTTGGATGGATAGATTGAACAATCATTGTATCTGGGTTGTCTCCGATTATATCGTTATGCTGTATATTTAGTTACACCTACCATGTAACGGTTCTTTCGTTACACATACGAGCGTCTGAATCGAACATAAGGTTGGATGGTTAGACGGAACGATAATTGTAACTAAGTTGTATTCGATTATATCGTGGTGATGTTTATATAGTTATACTCACCAGGTGACTGTTCTTGCGTTATACATACGAGCGACCCAATCGAACAAAAGGTTGGATGGATAGACGGAAAGATCATTGTATCTGAGTTGTATTCGATTATATCGTGATGACGTTCATATAGAAATACTCACCAGGTTACTGTTCTTTCGTTATAAATATGAGCAACCGAATCGAACAGAAGGTTGAATGGGTAGTATCTTAGTTGTATTCGATGATATCGTGATGATGTTTATATAGCAATACTCACCAGGTAACTGTTCTTTCGTTTTACATAAAAGCGACCGAATCGAGCAGGAGGTTGAATGTATAGATTGAAAATTCTTCGTATCTGGGTTGTATTCGATTATGTTCATATAGTTATACTCACCAGGTAACTGTTCTTCCGTTATACATATGAACGACTGAATTGAACATAAGGTTGAATGGATAGACTAAACAATAATCGTATCTGTGGTTGTATTCGAGTATATCGTGATGATTATCATATAGTATGTCTCACAAGGTAACAGTTCTTCCGTTGAACATACGAGCAACCGAACCGAACATAAGGTTGGATGGATAGATTGAACAATCATTGTATCTGGGTTGTCTCCGATTATATCGTTATGTTGTATATATAGTTACACCTACCATGTAACGGGTTTTTCGTTACACATACGAGCGTCTGAATCGAACATAAGGTTGTATGGTTAGACGGAACGATAATTTCAACTAAGTTGTATTCGATTATATCGTGGTGATGTTTATATGGTAATACTCACCAGGTGACTGTTCTTGCGTTATACATACGAGCGACCCAATCGAACAAAAGGTTGGATGGATAGACGGAAAGATCATTGTATCTGAGTTGTATTCAATTATATCGTGATGAAGTTCATATAGAAATACTCACCAGGTTACTGTTCTTTCGTTATACATATGAGCAACCGAATCGAACAGAAGGTTGATGGATAGTATCTGGGTTGTATTTGATTATATCGTGATTATTATCATATAGTATGTCTAACCAGGTAACAGTTCTTCCGTTATACATACGAGCAACCGAATCGAACATAAGGTTGAATGGATAGATTGAACAATCATTGTATCTGGGTTGTCTCCGATTATATCGTTATGCTGTATATTTAGTTACACCTACCATGTAACGGTTCTTTCGTTACACATACGAGCGTCTGAATCGAACATAAGGTTAGATGGTTAGACGGAACGATAATTGTTACTGAGTTGTATTCGATTATATCGTGGTGATGTTTATATAGTAAAACTCACCAGGTAACTCTCCTTCCGTTTTACATACAAGCGACCGAATCGAGCATAAGGTTAAATGGATAGATTGAACAATCATCGTATCTTAGTTGTATTCGATTATGTTTATATAGTTATACTCACCAGGTACCTGTTCTTTCGTTATACATACGAGCAACCCAATCGAACATAAGGTTGAATGGATAGATTAAACAATCATCGTATCTGAGTTGTATTCGATTATGTTTATATAGTTATACTCACCAGGTAACTGTTCTTCCGTTATACATACGAGCGACTGAATTGAACAGAAGTTTGAATGTATAGACTAAACAATGATCCTATCTGGGGTTGTATTCGATTATATCGTGATGATGTTTATATAGTTATACTCACCAGGTAACTGTTCTCCAGTTATACATAAGAGCGGCTGAACTGAACAGAAGGTTGAATGGATAGACTAAACGATAATTGTAACTGAGTTGTATTCGATTATATCGTGGTAATGTTTATATAGTAATACTCACCAGGTGACTGTTCTTGCGTTATACGTACGAGCGACCAAATCGAACAGAAGGTTGGATGGATAGACGGAATGATCATTGTATCTGAGTTGTATTCGATTATATCGTGATGGAGTTTATATGGAAATACTCACCAGGTTACTGTTCTTTCGTTATACATACGAGCAACCGAATCGAACAGAAGGTTGAATGGATAGTATCTGGGTTGTATTCGATCATGATGTTATGCTGTGTATATAGTTATACACACTAGGTGACGGTATTCCCGTTTTACATACGAACGACCGAAACGAACAGAAAGTTGAATGGATAGACTGAACAATCAATGTATCTGGGTGGTATCCGATTATATCGCAATACTGTATATATAGTGATACTTACCAGGTGACGGTACTTCCGTTACACATACTAGCGACTGAATCGAACAGAAGGTTAAATGGTTAGACGAAACGATAATTGTATCTCTGAGTTGTATTCGATGATATCGTGATGATGTTTATATAGCAATACTCACCAGGTAACTGTTCTTCCGTTTTACATACAAGCGGCCGAATCGAGCAGAAGGTTGAATTCAGTATAGATTGAACAATCGTCGTATCTGGGTTGTATTCGACTATGTTTATATAGTTATACTCATCAGGTAACTGTTCTTCCGTTATACATACGAGCGACTGAATTGAACAGAAGGTTGAATGTATCGACTAAACAATGATCCTATCTGGTGTTGTATTCGATTATGTCGTGATGATGTTTATATAGTTATACTCACCAGGTAACTGTTCTCCAGTTATACATAAGAGCGGCTGAACTGAACAGAAGGTTGAATGGATAGACAAAACGATAATTGTAACTGAGTTGTATTCGATTATATCGTGGTAATGTTTATATAGTAATACTCACCAGGTGACTGTTCTTGCGTTATACGTACGAGCGACCAAATCGAACAGAAGGTTGGATGGATAGACGGAATGATCATTGTATCTGAGTTGTATTCGATTATATCGTGATGAAGTTCATATGGAAATACTCACCAGGTTACTGTTCTTCCGTTATACATACGAGCGACTGAATTGAACAGAAGGTTGAATGGATAGACTAAACAATAATCGTATCTGGGGTTGTATTCGATTATATCTTGATAATGTTCATATAGTTATACTCACCAGGAAACTGTTCTCCAGTTATACATGAGAGCGACTGAACTTAACAGAAGGTTGAATGGATAGACTGCACAATCATCGTATCTGGGTTGTATTTGATTATATCGTGATTATTATCATATAGTATGTCTAACCAGGTAACAGTTCTTCCGTTATACATACGAGCAACCGAATCGAACATAAGGTTGAATGGATAGATTGAACAATCATTGTATCTGGGTTGTCTCCGATTATATCGTTATGCTGTATATTTAGTTACACCAACCATGTAACGGTTCTTTCGTTACACATACGAGCGTCTGAATCGAACAGAATGTTGAATGGTTAGACGAAACGATAATTGTATCTGAGTTGAATTCGATGATTTCGTGATGATGTTTATATAGCAATACTTACCAGGTAACTGTCCTTCCGTTTCACATACAAGCGACCGAATCGAGCAGAAGGTTAAATGGATAGATTGAACAATCATCGTATCTGAGTTGTATTCGATTATGTTTATATAGTTATACTCACCAGGTACCTGTTCTTTCGTTATACATACGAGCAACCCAATCGAACATAAGGTTGAATGGATAGATTAAACAATCATCGTATCTGAGTTGTATTCGATTATGTTTATATAGTTATACTCACCAGGTAACTGTTCTCCAGTTATACATAAGAGCGGCTGAACTGAACAAAAGGTTGAATGGATACACAAAACGATAATTGTAACTGAGTTCTATTCGATTATATCGTGGTAATGTTTATATAGTGATACTCACCAGGTGACTGTTCTTGCGATATAGGTACGAGCGACCAAATCGAACAGAAGGTTGGATGGATAGACGGAATGATCATTGTATCTCAGTTGTATTCGATTATATCGTGATGAAGTTCATATGGAAATACTCACCAGGTTACTGTTCTTTCGTTATACATACGAGCAACCCAATCGAACATAAGGTTGAATGGATAGATTAAACAATCATCGTATCTGAGTTGTATTCGATTATGTTTATATAGATTGAACAATCATCGTATCTGGGTTGTATTCGATTATGTTCATATAGTTATACTCACCAGGTAACTGTTCTTCCGTTGTACATACGAGCGACTGAATTGAACAGAAGGTTGAATGGATAGACTAAACAATAATCGTATCTGGGGTTGTATTCGATTATATCTTGATAATGTTCATATAGTTATACTCACCAGGAAACTGTTCTCCAGTTATACATGAGAGCGACTGAACTGAACAGAAGGTTGAATGGATAGACTGCACAATCATCGTATCTGGGTTGTATTTGATTATATCGTGATTATTATCATATAGTATGTCTAACCAGGTAACAGTTCTTCCGTTATACATACGAGCAACCGAATCGAACATAAGGTTGAATGGATAGATTGAACAATCATTGTATCTGGGTTGTCTCCGATTATATCGTTATGCTGTATATTTAGTTACACTTACCATGTAACGGTTCTTTCGTTACACATACGAACGTCTGAATCGAACATAAGGTTGGATGGTTAGACGGAACGATAATTGTAACTGAGTTGTATTCGATTATATCGTGGTGATGTTTATATAGTAGAACTCACCAGGTGACTGTTCTTGCGTTATACATACGAGCGACCCAATCGAACATAAGGTTGGATGGATAGACGGAATGATCATTGTATCTGAGTTGTATTCGATTATATCGTGATGAAGTTCATATGGAAATACTCACCAGGTTACTGTTCTTTCGTTATACATACGAGCAACCGAATCGAACAGAAGGTTGAATGGATAGAATCTGGGTTGTATTTGATTATGATGTTATGCTGTGTATATAGTTATACACACTAGGTGACGGTATTCCCGTTTTACATACAAGCGGCCGAATCGAGCAGAAGGTTGAATTCAGTATAGATTGAACAATCGTCGTATCTGGGTTGTATTCGATTATGTTTATATAGTTATACTCACCAGGTACCTGTTCTTTCGTTATACATACGAGCAACCCAATCGAACATAAGGTTGAATGGATAGATTAAACAATCATCGTATCTGAGTTGTATTCGATTATGTTTATATAGTTATACTCATCAGGTAACTGTTCTTCCGTTATACATACGAGCGACTGAATTGAACAGAAGGTTGAATGTATCGACTAAACAATGATCCTATCTGGGGTTGTATTCGATTATGTCGTGATGATGTTTATATAGTTATACTCACCAGGTAACTGTTCTCCAGTTATACATAAGAGCGGCTGAACTGAACAGAAGGTTGAATGGATAGACAAAACGATAATTGTAACTGAGTTGTATTCGATTATATCGTGGTAATGTTTATATAGTAATACTCACCAGGTGACTGTTCTTGCGTTATACGTACGAGCGACCAAATCGAACAGAAGGTTGGATGGATAGACGGAATGATCATTGTATCTGAGTTGTATTCGATTATATCGTGATGAAGTTCATATGGAAATACTCACCAGGTTACTGTTCTTTCGTTATACATACGAGCAATCGAATCGAACAGAAGTTTGAATGGATAGTATCTGGGTTGTATTTGATTATATCGTGATTATTATCATATAGTATGTCTAACCAGGTAACAGTTCTTTCGTTATACATACGAGCAACCGAATCGAACATAAGGTTGAATGGATAGATTGAACAATCATTGTATCTGGGTTGTCTCCGATTATATCGTTATGCTGTATATTTATTTACACCAACCATGTAACGGTTCTTTCGTTACACATACGAGCGTCTGAATCGAACAGAATGTTGAATGGTTAGACGATACGATAATTGTATCTGAGTTGAATTCGATGATTTCGTGATGATGTTTATATAGCAATACTTACCAGGTAACTGTCCTTCCGTTTTACATACAAGCGACCGAATCGAGCAGAAGGTTAAATGGATAGATTGAACAATCATCGTATCTGAGTTGTATTCGATTATGTTTATATAGTTATACTCACCAGGTACCTGTTCTTTCGTTATACATACGAGCAACCCAATCGAACATAAGGTTGAATGGATAGATTAAACAATCATCGTATCTGAGTTGTATTCGATTATGTTTATATAGTTATACTCACCAGGTAACTGTTCTCCAGTTATACATAAGAGCGGCTGAACTGAACAGAAGGTTGAATGGATACACAAAACGATAATTGTAACTGAGTTGTATTCGATTATATCGTGGTAATGTTTATATAGTAATACTCACCAGGTGACTGTTCTTGCGATATACGTACGAGCGACCAAATCGAACAGAAGGTTGGATGGATAGACGGAATGATCATTGTATCTGAGTTGTATTCGATTATATCGTGATGAAGTTCATATGGAAATACTCACCAGGTTACTGTTCTTTCGTTATACATACGAGCAACCCAATCGAACATAAGGTTGAATGGATAGATTAAACAATCATCGTATCTGAGTTGTATTCGATTATGTTTATATAGATTGAACAATCATCGTATCTGGTTTGTATTCGATTATGATCATATAGTTACACTCACCAGGTAACTGTTCTTCCGTTATACATACGAGCGACTGAATTGAACAGAAGGTTGAATAGATAGACTAAACAATAATCGTATCTGGGGTTGTATTCGATTATATCTTGATAATGTTCATATAGTTATACTCACCAGGAAACTGTTATCCAGTTATACATAAGAGCGACTGAACTGAACAGAAGGTTGAATGGATAGACTGCACAATCATCGTATCTGGGTTGTATTTGATTATAACGTGATTATTATCATATAGTATGTCTAACCAGGTAACAGTTCTTCCGTTATACATACGAGCAACCGAATCGAACATAAGGTTGAATGGATAGATTGAACAATCATTGTATCTAGGTTGTCTCCGATTATATCGTTATGCTGTATATTTAGTTACACCTACCATGTAACGGTTCTTTCGTTGTACATACGAGCGTCTGTATCGAACATAAGGTTGGATGGTTAGACGGAACGAAAATTGTAACTGAGTTGTATTCGATTATATCGTGGTGATGTTCATATAGTAAAACTCACCAGGTGACTGTTCTTGCGTTATACATACGAGCGACCCAATCGAACATAAGGTTGGATGGATAGACGGAATGATCATTGTATCTGAGTTGTATTCGATTATATCGTGATGACGTTCATATAGAAATACTCACCAGGTTACTGGTCTTTCGTTATACATACGAGCGACCGAAACGATCAGAAAGTTGAATGGATAGACTGAACAATCAATGTATCTGGGTGGTAGTCGATTATATCGCAATTCTGTATATATAGTGATACTTACCAGGTGACGATACTTCCGTTACACATACTAGCGACTGAATCGAACAGAATGTTGAATGGTTAGACGAAACGATAATTGTATCTGAGTTAAATTCGATGATATCGTGATGATGTTTATATAGCAATACCTACCAGGTAACTGTCCTTCCGTTTTACATACAAGCGACCGAATCGAGCAGAAGGTTAAATGGATAGATGAACAATCATCGTATCTGAGTTGTATTCGATTATGTTTATATAGTTATACTCACCAGGTACCTGTTCTTTCGTTATACATACGAGCAACCCAATCGAACATAAGGTTGAATGGATAGATCAAACAATCATCGTATCTGAGTTGTATTCGATTATGTTTATATAGTTATACTCACCAGGTAACTGTTCTTCCGTTATACATACGAGCGACTGAATTGAACAGAAGGTTGAATGTATAGACTAAACAATGATCCTATCTGGGGTTGTATTCGATTATATCGTGATGATGTTTATATAGTTATACTCACCAGGTAACTGTTTTACAGTTATACATAAGAGCGGCTGAACTGAACAGAAGGTTGAATGGATAGACAAAACGATAATTGTAACTGAGTTGTATTCGATTATATCGTGGTAATGTTTATATAGTAATACTCACCAGGTGACTGTTCTTGCGTTATACGTACGAGCGACCAAATCGAACAGAAGGTGGGATGGATAGACGGAATGATCATTGTTTCTGAGTTGTATTCGATTATATCGTGATGAAGTTCATATGGAAATACTCACCAGGTTACTGTTCTTTCGTTATACATACGAGCAACCGAATCGAACAGAAGGTTGAATGGATAGTATATGGGTTGTATTCGATTATGATGTTATGCTGTGTATATAGTTATACACACTAGGTGACGGTATTCCTGTTTTACATACGAACGACCGAAACGAACAGAAAGTTGAATGGATAGACTGAACAATCAATGTATCTGGGTGGTATCCGATTATATCGCAATACTGTATATATAGTGATACTTACCAGGTGACGGTACTTCCGTTACACATACTAGCGACTGAATCGAACAGAAGGTTAAATGGTTAGACGAAACGATAATTGTATCTCTGAGTTGTATCCGATGATATCGTGATGATGTTTATATAGCAATACTCACCAGGTAACTGTTCTTCCGTTTTACATACAAGCGGCCGAATCGAGCAGAAGGTTGAATTCAGTATAGATTGAACAATCGTCGTATCTGGGTTGTATTCGATTATGTTTATATAGTTATACTCACCAGGTACCAGTTCTTTCGTTATACATACGAGCAACCCAATCGAACATAAGGTTGAATGGATAGATTAAACAATCATCGTATCTGAGTTGTATTCGATTATGTTTATATAGTTATACTCATCAGGTAACTGTTCTTCCGTTATACATACGAGCGACTGAATTGAACAGAAGGTTGAATGTATCGACTAAACAATGATCCTATCTGGGGTTGTATTCGATTATGTCGTGATGATGTTTATATAGTTATACTCACCAGGTAACTGTTCTCCAGTTATACATAAGAGCGGCTGAACTGAACAGAAGGTTGAATGGATAGACAAAACGATAATTGTAACTGAGTTGTATTCGATTATATCGTGGTAATGTTTATATAGTAATACTCACCAGGTGACTGTTCTTGCGTTATACGTACGAGCGACCAAATCGAACAGAAGGTTGGATGGATAGACGGAATGATCATTGTATCTGAGTTGTATTCGATTATATCGTGATGAAGTTCATATGGAAATACTCACCAGGTTACTGTTCTTTCGTTATACATACGAGCAATCGAATCGAACAGAAGTTTGAATGGATAGTATCTGGGTTGTATTTGATTATATCGTGATTATTATCATATAGTATGTCTAACCAGGTAACAGTTCTTTCGTTATACATACGAGCAACCGAATCGAACATAAGGTTGAATGGATAGATTGAACAATCATTGTATCTGGGTTGTCTCCGATTATATCGTTATGCTGTATATTTATTTACACCAACCATGTAACGGTTCTTTCGTTACACATACGAGCGTCTGAATCGAACAGAATGTTGAATGGTTAGACGATACGATAATTGTATCTGAGTTGAATTCGATGATTTCGTGATGATGTTTATATAGCAATACTTACCAGGTAACTGTCCTTCCGTTTCACATACAAGCGACCGAATCGAGCAGAAGGTTAAATGGATAGATTGAACAATCATCGTATCTGAGTTGTATTCGATTATGTTTATATAGTTATACTCACCAGGTACCTGTTCTTTCGTTATACATACGAGCAACCCAATCGAACATAAGGTTGAATGGATAGATTAAACAATCATCGTATCTGAGTTGTATTCGATTATGTTTATATAGTTATACTCACCAGGTAACTGTTCTCCAGTTATACATAAGAGCGGCTGAACTGAACAGAAGGTTGAATGGATACACAAAACGATAATTGTAACTGAGTTGTATTCGATTATATCGTGGTAATGTTTATATAGTAATACTCACCAGGTGACTGTTCTTGCGATATACGTACGAGCGACCAAATCAAACAGAAGGTTGGATAGATAGACGGAATGATCATTGTATCTGAGTTGTATTCGATTATATCGTGATGAAGTTCATATGGAAATACTCACCAGGTTACTGTTCTTTCGTTATACATACGAGCAACCCTATCGAACATAAGGTTGAATGGATATATTAAACAATCATCGTATCTGAGTTGTATTCGATTATGTTTATATAGATTGAACAATCATCGTATCTGGTTTGTATTCGATTATGATCATATAGTTACACTCACCAGGTAACTGTTCTTCCGTTATACATACGAGCGACTGAATTGAACAGAAGGTTGAATAGATAGACTAAACAATAATCGTATCTGGGGTTGTATTCGATTATATCTTGATAATGTTCATATAGTTATACTCACCAGGAAACTGTTATCCAGTTATACATAAGAGCGACTGAACTGAACAGAAGGTTGAATGGATAGACTGCACAATCATCGTATCTGGGTTGTATTTGATTATAACGTGATTATTATCATATAGTATGTCTAACCAGGTAACAGTTCTTCCGTTATACATACGAGCAACCGAATCGAACATAAGGTTGAATGGATAGATTGAACAATCATTGTATCTAGGTTGTCTCCGATTATATCGTTATGCTGTATATTTAGTTACACCTACCATGTAACGGTTCTTTCGTTGTACATACGAGCGTCTGTATCGAACATAAGGTTGGATGGTTAGACGGAACGAAAATTGTAACTGAGTTGTATTCGATTATATCGTGGTGATGTTCATATAGTAAAACTCACCAGGTGACTGTTCTTGCGTTATACATACGAGCGACCCAATCGAACATAAGGTTGGATGGATAGACGGAATGATCATTGTATCTGAGTTGTATTCGATTATATCGTGATGACGTTCATATAGAAATACTCACCAGGTTACTGGTCTTTCGTTATACATACGAGCGACCGAAACGATCAGAAAGTTGAATGGATAGACTGAACAATCAATGTATCTGGGTGGTAGTCGATTATATCGCAATTCTGTATATATAGTGATACTTACCAGGTGACGATACTTCCGTTACACATACTAGCGACTGAATCGAACAGAATGTTGAATGGTTAGACGAAACGATAATTGTATCTGAGTTAAATTCGATGATATCGTGATGATGTTTATATAGCAATAGCAATACCTACCAGGTAACTGTCCTTCCGTTTTACATACAAGCGACCGAATCGAGCAGAAGGTTAAATGGATAGATGAACAATCATCGTATCTGAGTTGTATTCGATTATGTTTATATAGTTATACTCACCAGGTACCTGTTCTTTCGTTATACATACGAGCAACCCAATCGAACATAAGGTTGAATGGATAGATTAAACAATCATCGTATCTGAGTTGTATTCGATTATGTTTATATAGTTATACTCACCAGGTAACTGTTCTTCCGTTATACATACGAGCGACTGAATTGAACAGAAGGTTGAATGTATAGACTAAACAATGATCCTATCTGGGGTTGTATTCGATTATATCGTGATGATGTTTATATAGTTATACTCACCAGGTAACTGTTTTACAGTTATACATAAGAGCGGCTGAACTGAACAGAAGGTTGAATGGATAGACAAAACGATAATTGTAACTGAGTTGTATTCGATTATATCGTGGTAATGTTTATATAGTAATACTCACCAGGTGACTGTTCTTGCGTTATACGTACGAGCGACCAAATCGAACAGAAGGTGGGATGGATAGACGGAATGATCATTGTTTCTGAGTTGTATTCGATTATATCGTGATGAAGTTCATATGGAAATACTCACCAGGTTACTGTTCTTTCGTTATACATACGAGCAACCGAATCGAACAGAAGGTTAAATGGATAGTATCTTGGTTGTATTCGATTATGATGTTATGCTGTGTATATAGTTATACACACTAGGTGACGGTATTCCCATTTTACATACGAACGACCGAAACGAACAGAAAGTTGAATGGATAGACTGAACAATCAATGTATCTGGGTGGTATCCGATTATATCGCAATACTGTATATATAGTGATACTTACCAGGTGACGGTACTTCCGTTACACATACTAGCGACTGAAACGAACAGAAGGTTAAATGGTTAGACGAAACGATAATTGTATCTCTGAGTTGTATTCGATGATATCGTGATGATGTTTATACAGCAATACTCACCAGGTAACTGTTCTTCCGTTTTACATACAAGCGGCCGAATCGAGCAGAAGGTTGAATTCAGTATAGATTGAACAATCGCCGTATCTGGGTTGTATTCGATTATGTTTATATAATTATACTCACCAGGTACCTGTTCTTTCGTTATACATACGAGCAACCCAATCGAACATAAGGTTGAATGGATAGAAAACAATCATCGTATCTGAGTTGTATTCGATTATGTTTATATAGTTATACTCACCAGGTAACTGTTCTTCCGTTATACATACGAGCGACTGAATTGAACAGAAGTTTGAATGTATAGACTAAACAATGATCCTATCTGGGGTTGTATTCGATTATATCGTGATGATGTTTATATAGTTATACTCACCAGGTAACTGTTCTCCAGTTATACATAGGAGCGGCTGAACTGAACAGAAGGTTGAATGGATAGACAAAACGATAATTGTAACTGAGTTGTATTCGATTATATCGTGGTAATGTTTATATAGTAATACTCACCAGGTGACTGTTCTTGCGTTATACGTACGAGCGACCAAATCGAACAGAAGGTTGGATGGATAGACGGAATGATCATTGTATCTGAGTTGTATTCGATTATATCGTGATGAAGTTCATATGGAAATACTCACCAGGTTACTGTTCTTTCGTTATACATACGAGCAACCGAATCGAACAGAAGGTTGAATGGATAGTATCTGGGTTGTATTTGATTATATCGTGATTATTATCATATAGTATGTCTAACCAGGTAACAGTTCTTCCGTTATACATACGAGCAACCGAATCGAACATAAGGTTGAATGGATAGATTGAACAATCATTGTATCTGGGTTGTCTCCGATTATATCGTTATGCTGTATATTCAGTTACACCTACCATGTAACGGTTCTTTCGTTACACATACGAGCGTCTGAATCGAACATAAGGTTGGATGGTTAGTCGGAACGATAATTGTAACAGAGTTGTATTCGATTATATCGTGGTGATGTTTATATAGTAAAACTCACCAGGTGACTGTTCTTGCGTTATACATACGATCGACCCAATCGAACATAAGGTTGGATGGATAGACGGAATGATCATTGTATCTGAGTTGTATTCGATTATATCGTGATGACGTTCATATAGAAATACTCACCAGGTTACTGGTCTTTCGTTATACATACGAGCGACCGAAACGAACAGAAAGTTGAATGGATAGACTGAACAATCAATGTATCTGGGTGGTAGTCGATTATATCGCAATTCTGTATATATAGTGATACTTACCAGGTGACGGTACTTCCGTTACACATACTAGCGACTGAATCGAACAGAAGGTTAAATGGTTAGACGAAACGATAAATGTATCTCTGAGTTGAATTCGATGATATCGTGATGATGTTTATATAGCAATTCTCACCAGGTAACTGGTCTTTCGTTTTACATACAAGCGACCGAATCGAGCAGAAGGTTGAATGGATAGATTGAACAATCATCGTATCTGAGTTGTATTCGATTATGATTATATAGTTATCCTCACCAGGTACCTGTTCTTTCGTTATACATACGAGCAACCCAATCGAACATAAGGTTGAATGGATAGATTGAACAATCATTGTATCTGGGTTGTCTCCGATTATATCGTTATGCTGTATATTTAGTTACACCTACCATGTAACGGTTCTTTCGTTACACATACGAGCGTCTGAATCGAACATAAGGTTGGATGGTTAGACGGAACGATAATTGTAACTGAGTTGTATTCGATTATATCGTGGTGATGTTTATATGGTAAAACTCACCAGGTGACTGTTCTTGCGTTATACATACGAGCGACCCAATCGAACATAAGGTTGGATGGATAGACGGAATGATCATTGTATCTGAGTTGTATTCGATTATATCGTGATGACGTTCATATAGAAACACTCACCAGGTTACTGGTCTTTCGTTATACATACGAGCGACCGAAACGAACAGAAAGTTGAATGGATAGACTAAACAATCAATGTATCTGGGTGGTAGTCGATTATATCGCAATTCTATATATATAGTGATACTTACCAGGTGACGATACTTCCGTTACACATACTAGCGACTGAATCGAACAGAATGTTGAATGGTTAGACGAAACGATAATTGTATCTGAGTTGAATTCGATGATATCGTGATGATGTTTATATAGCAATACTTACCAGGTAACTGTCCTTCCGTTTTACATACAAGCGACCGAATCGAGCAGAAGGTTAAATGGATAGATTGAACAATCATCGTATCTGAGTTGTATTCGATTATGTTTATATAGTTATACTCACCAGGTACCTGTTCTTTCGTTATACATACGAGCAACCCAATCGAACATAAGGTTGAATGGATAGATTAAACAATTATCGTATCTGAGTTGTATTCGATTATGTTTATATAGTTATACTCACCAGGTAACTGTTCTTCCGTTATACATACGAGCGACTGAATTGAACAGAAGGTTGAATGTATAGACTGAACAATGATCCTCTCTGGGGTTGTATTCGATTATATCGTGATGATGTTTATATAGTTATACTCACCAGGTGACTGTTCTTGCGATATACGTACGAGCGACCAAATCGAACAGAAGGTTGGATGGATAGACGGAATGATCATTGTATCTGAGTTGTATTCGATTATATCGTGATGAAGTTCATATTAAAATACTCACCAGGTTACTGTTCTTTCGTTATACATACGAGCAACCGAATCGAACAGAAGGTTGAATGGATAGTATCTGGGTTGTATTCGATTATGATGTTATGCTGTGTATATAGTTATACACACTAGGTGACGGTATTCCCGTTTTACATACGAACGACCGAAACGAACAGAAAGTTGAATGGATAGACTGAACAATCAATGTATCTGGGTGGTATCCGATTATATCGCAATACTGTATATATAGTGATACTTACCAGGTGACGGTACTTCCGTTACACATACTAGCGACTGAATCGAACAGAAGGTTAAATGGTTAGACGAAACGATAATTGTATTTCTGAGTTGTATTCGATGATATCGTGATGATGTTTATATAGCAATACTCACCAGGTAACTGTTCTTCCGTTTTACATACAAGCGGCCGAATCGAGCAGAAGGTTGAATTCAGTATAGATTGAACAATCGTCGTATCTGGGTTGTATTCGATTATGTTTATATAGTTATACTCACCAGGTACCTGTTCTTTGTTTATACATACGAGCAACCCAATCGAACATAAGGTTGAATGGATAGATTAAACAATCATCGTATCTGAGTTGTATTCGATTATATCGTGATGATGTTTATATAGTTATACTCACCAGGTAACTGTTCTCCAGTTATACATGAGAGCGGCTGAACTGAACAGAAGGTTGAATGAATAGACAAAACGATAATTGTAACTGAGTTGTATTCGATTATATCGTGGTAATGTTTATATAGTAATACTCACCAGGTGACTGTTCTTGCGTTATACGTACGAGCAACCGAATCGAACAGAAGTTTGAATGGATAGTATCTGGGTTGTATTTGATTATATCGTGATTATAATCATATAGTATGTCTAACCAGGTAACAGTTCTTCCGTTATACATACGAGCAACCGAATCGAACATAAGGTTGAATGGATAGATTGAACAACCATTGTATCTGGGTTGTCTCCGATTATATCGTTATGCTGTATATTTAGTTACACCTACCATGAAACGGTTCTTTCGTTACACATACGAGCGTCTGAATCGAACATAAGGTTGGATGGTTAGACGGAACGATAATTGTAACTGAGTTGTATTCGATTATATCGTGGTGATGTTTATATGGTAAAACTCACCAGGTGACTGTTCTTGCGTTATACATACGAGCGACCCAATCGAACATAAGGTTGGATGGATAGACGGAATGATCATTGTATCTCAGTTGTATTCGATTATATCGTGATGACGTTCATATAGAAACACTCACCAGGTTACTGGTCTTTCGTTATACATACGAGCGACCGAAACGAACAGAAAGTTGAATGGATAGACTGAACAATCAATGTATCTGGGTGGTAGTCGATTATATCGCAATTCTGTATATATAGTGATACTTACCAGGTGACGATACTTCCGTTACACGTACTAGCGACTGAATCGAACAGAATGTTGAATGGTTAGACGAAACGATAATTGTATCTGAGTTGAATTCGATGATATCGTGATGATGTTTATATAGCAATACTTACCAGGTAACTGTCCTTCCGTTTTACATACAAGCGACCGAATCGAGCAGAAGGTTAAATGGATAGATTGAACAATCATCGTATCTGAGTTGTATTCGATTATGTTTATATAGTTATACTCACCAGGTACCTGTTCTTTCGTTATACATACGAGCAACCCAATCGAACATAATGTTGAATGGATAGATTAAACAATTATCGTATCTGAGTTGTATTCGATTATGTTTATATAGTTATACTCACCAGGTAACTGTTCTTCCGTTATACATACGAGCGACTGAATTGAACAGAAGGTTGAATGTATAGACTAAACAATGATCCTCTCTGGGGTTGTATTCGATTATATCGTGATGATGTTTATATAGTTATACTCACCAGGTGACTGTTCTTGCGATATACGTACGAGCGACCAAATCGAACAGAAGGTTGGATGGATAGACGGAATGATCATTGTATCTGAGTTGTATTCGATTATATCGTGATGAAGTTCATATGGAAATACTCACCAGGTTACTGTTCTTTCGTTATACATACGAGCAACCGAATCGAACAGAAGGTTGAATGGATAGTATCTGGGTTGTATTCGATTATGATGTTATGCTGTGTATATAGTTATACACACTAGGTGACGGTATTCCCGTTTTACATACGAACGACCGAAACGAACAGAAAGTTGAATGGATAGACTGAACAATCAATGTATCTGGGTGGTATCCGATTATATCGCAATACTGTATATATAGTGATACTTACCAGGTGCCGGTACTTCCGTTACACATACTAGCGACTGAATCGAACAGAAGGTTAAATGGTTAGACGAAACGATAATTGTATTTCTGAGTTGTATTCGATGATATCGTGATGATGTTTATATAGCAATACTCACCAGGTAACTGTTCTTCCGTTTTACATACAAGCGGCCGAATCGAGCAGAAGGTTGAATTCAGTATAGATTGAACAATCGTCGTATCTGGGTTGTATTCGATTATGTTTATATAGTTATACTCACCAGGTACCTGTTCTTTGTTTATACATACGAGCAACCCAATCGAACATAAGGTTGAATGGATAGATTGAACAATCATCGTATCTGAGTTGTATTCGATTATATCGTGATGATGTTTATATAGTTATACTCACCAGGTAACTGTTCTCCAGTTATACATGAGAGCGGCTGAACTGAACAGAAGGTTGAATGGATAGACAAAACGATAATTGTAACTGAGTTGTTTTCGATTATATCGTGGTAATGTTTATATAGTAATACTCACCAGGTGACTGTTCTTGCGTTATACGTACGAGCGACCAAATCGAACAGAAGGTTGGATGGATAGACGGAATGATCATTGTATCTGAGTTGTATTCGATTATATCGTGATGAAGTTCATATGGAAATACTCACCAGGTTACTGTTCTTTCGTTATACATACGAGCAACCGAATCGAACAGAAGTTTGAATGGATAGTATCTGGGTTGTATTCGATTATATCGTGATTATAATCATATATTATGTCTAACCAGGTAACAGTTCTTCCGTTATACATACGAGCAACCGAATCGAACATAAGGTTGAATGGATAGATTGAACAATCATTGTATCTGGGTTGTCTCCGATTAAATCGTTATGCTGTATATTTAGTTACACCTACCATGTAACGGTTCTTTCGTTACACATACGAGCGTCTGAATCGAACATAAGGTTGGATGGTTAGACGGAACGATAATTGTAACTGAGTTGTATTCGATTATATCGTGGTGATGTTTATATAGTAAAACTCACCAGGTGACTGTTCTTGCGTTATACATACGAGCGACCCAATCGAACATAAGGTTGGATGGATAGACGGAATGATCATTGTATCTGAGTTGTATTCGATTATATCGTGATGACGTTCATATAGAAATACTCACCAGGTTACTGGTCTTTCGTTATACATACGAGCGACCGAAACGAACAGAAAGTTGAATGGATAGACTGAACAATCAATGTATCTGGGTGGTAGTCGATTATATCGCAATTCTGTATATATAGTGATACTTACCAGGTGACGATACTTCCGTTACACATACTAGCGACTGAATCGAACAGAATGTTGAATGGTTAGACGAAACGATAATTGTATCTGAGTTGAATTCGATGATATCGTGATGATGTTTATATAGCAATACTTACCAGGTAACTGTCCTTCCGTTTTACATACAAGCGACCGAATCGAGCAGAAGGTTAAATGGATAGATTGAACAATCATCGTATCTGAGTTGTATTCGATTATGTTTATATAGTTATACTCACCAGGTACCTGTTCTTTCGTTATACATACGAGCAACCCAATCGAACATAAGGTTGAATGGATAGATTAAACAATCATCGTATCTGAGTTGTATTCGATTATGTTTATATAGTTATACTCACCAGGTAACTGTTCTTCCGTTATACATACGAGCGACTGAATTGAACAGAAGGTTGAATGTATAGACTAAACAATGATCCTATCTGGGGTTGTATTCGATTATATCGTGATGATGTTTATATAGTTATACTCACCAGGTGACTGTTCTTGCGATATACGTACGAGCGACCAAATCGAACAGAAGGTTGGATGGATAGACGGAATGATCATTGTATCTGAGTTGTATTCGATTATATCGTGATGAAGTTCATATGGAAATACTCACCAGGTTACTGTTCTTTCGTTATACATACGAGCAACCGAATCGAACAGAAGGTTGAATGGATAGTATCTGGGTTGTATTCGATTATGATGTTATGCTGTGTATATAGTTATACACACTAGGTGACGGTATTCCCGTTTTACATACGAACGACCGAAACGAACAGAAAGTTGAATGGATAGACTGAATAATCAATGTATCTGGGTGGTATCCGATTATATCGCAATACTGTATATATAGTGATACTTACCAGGTGACGGTACTTCCGTTACACATACTAGCGACTGAATCGAACAGAAGGTTAAATGGTTAGACGAAACGATAATTGTATTTCTGAGTTGTATTCGATGATATCGTGATGATGTTTATATAGCAATACTCACCAGGTAACTGTTCTTCCGTTTTACATCCAAGCGGCCGAATCGAGCAGAAGGTTGAATTCAGTATAGATTGAACAATCGTCGTATCTGGGTTGTATTCGATTATGTTTATATAGTTATACTCACCAGGTACCTGTTCTTTCGTTATACATACGAGCAACCCAATCGAACATAAGGTTGAATGGATAGATTAAACAATCATCGTATCTGAGTTGTATTCGATTATGTTTATATAGTTATACTCACCAGGTAACTGTTCTTCCATTATACATACGAGCGACTGAATTGAACAGAAGGTTGAATGTATAGACTAAACAATGATCCTATCTGGGGTTGTATTCGATTATATCGTGATGATGTTTATATAGTTATACTCACCAGGTAACTGTTCTCCAGTTATACATAAGAGCGGCTGAACTGAACAGAAGGTTGAATGGATAGACAAAACGATAATTGTAACTGAGTTGTATTCGATTATATCGTGGTAATGTTTATATAGTAATACTCACCAGGTGACTGTTCTTGCGTTATACGTACGAGCGACCAAATCAAACAGAAGGTTGGATGGATAGACGGAATGATCATTGAATCTGAGTTGTATTCGATTATATCGTGATGAAGTTCATATTGAAATACTCACCAGGTTACTGTTCTTTCGTTATACATACGAGCAAAGAATCGAACAGAAGGTTGAATGGATAGTATCTGGGTTGTATTCGATTATGATGTTATGCTGTGTATATAGTTATACACACTAGGTGACGGTATTCCCGTTTTACATACGAACGACCGAAACGAACAGAAAGTTGAATGGATAGACTGAACAATCAATGTATCTGGGTGGTATCCGATTATATCGCAATACTGTATATATAGTGATACTTACCAGGTGACGGTACTTCCGTTACACATACTAGCGACTGAATCGAACAGAAGGTTAAATGGTTAGACGAAACGAAAATTGTATCTCTGAGTTGTATTCGATGATATCGTGATGATGTTTATATAGCAATACTCACCAGGTAACTGTTTTTCCGTTTTACATACGAGCAACCCAATCGAACATAAAATTGAATGGATAGATTGAACAATCATCGTATCTGAGTTGTATTCGATTATGTTTATATAGTTATACTCACCAGTTAACTGTTCTTCCGTTATACATACGAGCGACTGAATCGAACAGAAGGTTGAATGGTTAGACGAAACGATAATTGTATCTGAGTTGTATTCGATGATATCGTGATGATGTTTATATAGCAATACTCACCAGGTAACTGTTCTTCCGTTTTTCATAAGAACGACTGAATTGAACAGAAGGTTGAATGGATAGACTAAACAATAATCGTATCTGGGGTTGTATTCGAGTATATCGTGATGATTATCATATCGTATGTCTAACCAGGTAACAGTTCTTTCGTTAAACATACGAGCAACCGAATCGAACATAAGGTTGGATGGATAGATTGAACAATCATTGTATCTGGGTTGTCTCCGATTATATCGTTATGCTGTATATTTAGTTACACCTACCATGTAACGGTTCTTTCTTTACACATACAAGCGTCTGAATCGAACATAAGGTTGGATGGTTAGACGGAACAATAATTGTAACTGAGTTGTAATCGATTATATCGTGGTGATGTTTATATAGTAATACTCACCAGGTGACTGTTTTTGCGTTATACATACGAGCGACCCAATCGAACAGAAGGTTGGATGGATAGACGAAATGATCATTGTATCTGAGTTGTATTCGATTATATCGTGATGACGTTCATATAGAAATACTCACCAGGTTACTGTTCTTTCGTTATACATACGAGCAACCGAATCGAACAGAAGGTTGAATGGATAGTATCTGGGTTGTATTCGATTATGATGTTATGCTGTGTATATATTTATACACACTAGGTGACGGTATTCCCGTTTCACATACGAGCGACCGAAACGAACAGAAAGTTGAATGGATAGACTGATCAATCAATGTATCTGGGTGGTATCCGATTATATCGCAATACTGTATATATAGTGATACTCACCAGGTGACGATACTTCCGTTACACATACTAGCGACTGAATCGAACAGAATGTTGAATGGTTAGACGAAACGATAATTGTATCTGATTTTAATTCGATGATATCGTGATGATGTTTATATAGCAATACTTACCAGGTAACTGTCCTTCCGTTTTACATACGAGCAACCCAATCGAACATAAGGTTGAATGGATAGATTAAACAATCGTCGTATCTGAGTTGTATTCGATTATGTTTATATAGTTATACTCACCAGGTAACTGTTCTTCCGTTATACATACGAGCGACTGAATTGAACAGAAGGTTGAATGTATAGACTAAACAATGATCCTATCTGGGGTTGTATTCGATTATATCGTGATGATGTTTATATAGTTATACTCTCCAGGTAACTGTTCTCCAGTTATAAATAAGAGCGGCTGAACTGAACAGAAGGTTGAATGGATAGACAAAACGATAATTGTAACTGAGTTGTATTCGATTATATCGTGGTAATGTTTATATAGTAATACTCACCAGGTGACTGTTCTTGCGTTATACGTACGAGCGACCAAATCGAACAGAAGGTTGGATGGATAGACGGAATGATCATTGTATCTGAGTTGTATTCGATTATATCGTGATGAAGTTCATATGGAAATACTCACCAGGTTACTGTTCTTTCGTTATACATACGAGCAACCAAATCGAACAGAAGGTTGAATGGATAGTATCTGGGTTGTATTCGATTATGATGTTATGCTGTGTATATAGTTATACACACTAGGTGACGGTATTCCCGTTTTACATACGAACGACCGAAACGAACAGAAAGTTGAATGGATAGACTGAACAATCAATGTATCTGGGTGGAATCCGATTATATCGCAATACTGTATATATGGTGATACTTACCAGGTGACGGTACTTCCGTTACACATACTAGCGACTGAATCGAACAGAAGGTTAAATGGTTAGACGAAACGAAAATTGTATCTCTGAGTTGTATTCGATGATATCGTGATGATGTTTATATAGCAATACTCACCAGGTAACTGTTCTTCCGTTTTACATACGAGCAACCCAATCGAACATAAGGTTGAATGGATAGATTAAACATTCATCGTATCTGAGTTGTATTCGATTATGTTTATATAGTTATACTCACCAGGTAACTGTTTTTCCGTTATACATACGAGCGACTGAATCAAACAGAAGGTTGAATGGTTAGACGAAACGATAATTGTATCTGAGTTGTATTCGATGATATCGTGATGATGTTTATATAGCAATACTCACCAGGTAACTGTTCTTCCGTTTTTCATGAGAACGACTGAATTGAACAGAAGGTTGAATGGATAGACTAAACAATAATCGTATCTGGGGTTGTATTCGAGTATATCGTGATGATTATCATATCGTATGTCTAACCAGGTAACAGTTCTTTCGTTAAACATACGAGCAACCGAATCGAACATAAGGTTGGATGGATAGATTGAACAATCATTGTATCTGGGTTGTCTCCGATTATATCGTTATGCTGTATATTTAGTTACACCTACCATGTAACGGTTCTTTCGTTACACATACAAGCGTCTGAATCGAACATAAGGTTGGATGGTTAGACGGAACGATAATTGTAACTGAGTTGTATTCGATTATATCGTGGTGATGTTTATATAGTAATACTCACCAGGTGACTGTTTTTGCGTTATACATACGAGCGACCCAATCGAACAGAAGGTTGGATGGATAGACGAAATGATCATTGTATCTGAGTTGTATTCGATTATATCGTGATGACGTTCATATAGAAATACTCACCAGGTTACTGTTCTTTCGTTATACATACGAGCAACCGAATCGAACAGAAGGTTGAATGGATAGTATCTGGGTTGTATTCGATTATGATGTTATGCTGTGTATATATTTATACACACTAGGTGACGGTATTCCCGTTTCACATACGAGCGACCGAAACGAACAGAAAGTTGAATGGATAGACTGATCAATCAATGTATCTGGGTGGTATCCGATTATATCGCAATAATGTATATATAGTGATACTTACCAGGTGACGATACTTCCGTTACACATACTAGCGATTGAATCGAACAGAATGTTGAATGGTTAGACGAAACGATAATTGTATCTGATTTGAATTCGATGATATCGTGATGATGTTTATATAGCAATACTTACCAGGTAACTGTCCTTCCGTTTTACATACGAGCAACCCAATCGAACATAAGGTTGAATGGATAGATTAAACAATCATCGTATCTGAGTTGTATTCGATTATGTTTATATAGTTATACTCACCAGGTAACTGTTCTTCCGTTATACATACGAGCGACTGAATTGAACAGAAGGTTGAATGTATAGACTAAACAATGATCCTATCTGGGGTTGTATTCGATTATATCGTGATGATGTTTATATAGTTATACTCTCCAGGTAACTGTTCTCCAGTTATAAATAAGAGCGGCTGAACTGAACAGAAGGTTGAATGGATAGACAAAACGATAATTGTAACTGAGTTGTATTCGATTATATCGTGGTAATGTTTATATAGTAATACTCACCAGGTGACTGTTCTTGCGTTATACGTACGAGCAACCGAATCGAACAGAAGTTTGAATGGATAGTATCTGGGTTGTATTTGATTATATCGTGATTATAATCATATAGTATGTCTAACCAGGTAACAGTTCTTCCGTTATACATACGAGCAACCGAATCGAACATAAGGTTGAATGGATAGATTGAACAATCATTGTATCTGGGTTGTCTCCGATTATATCGTTATGCTGTATATTTAGTTACACCTACCATGTAACGGTTCTTTCGTTACACATACGAGCGTCTGAATCGAACATAAGGTTGGATGGTTAGACGGAACGATAATTGTAACTGAGTTGTATTCGATTATATCGTGGTGATGTTTATATGGTAAAACTCACCAGGTGACTGTTCTTGCGTTATACATACGAGCGACCCAATCGAACATAAGGTTGGATGGATAGACGGAATGATCATTGTATCTCAGTTGTATTCGATTATATCGTGATGACGTTCATATAGAAACACTCACCAGGTTACTGGTCTTTCGTTATACATACGAGCGACCGAAACGAACAGAAAGTTGAATGGATAGACTGAACAATCAATGTATCTGGGTGGTAGTCGATTATATCGCAATTCTGTATATATAGTGATACTTACCAGGTGACGATACTTCCGTTACACATACTAGCGACTGAATCGAACGGAATGTTGAATGGTTAGACGAAACGATAATTGTATCTGAGTTGAATTCGATGATATCGTGATGATGTTTATATAGCAATACTTACCAGGTAACTGTCCTTCCGTTTTACATACAAGCGACCGAATCGAGCAGAAGGTTAAATGGATAGATTGAACAATCATCGTATCTGAGTTGTATTCGATTATGTTTATATAGTTATACTCACCAGGTACCTGTTCTTTCGTTATACATACGAGCAACCCAATCGAACATAAAGTTGAATGGATAGATTAAACAATTATCGTATCTGAGTTGTATTCGATTATGTTTATATAGTTATACTCACCAGGTAACTGTTCTTCCGTTATACATACGAGCGACTGAATTGAACAGAAGGTTGAATGTATAGACTAAACAATGATCCTCTCTGGGGTTGTATTCGATTATATCGTGATGATGTTTATATAGTTATACTCACCAGGTGACTGTTCTTGCGATATACGTACGAGCGACCAAATCGAACAGAAGGTTGGATGGATAGACGGAATGATCATTGTATCTGAGTTGTATTCGATTATATCGTGATGAAGTTCATATGGAAATACTCACCAGGTTACTGTTCTTTCGTTATACATACGAGCAACCGAATCGAACAGAAGGTTGAATGGATAGTATCTGGGTTGTATTCGATTATGATGTTATGCTGTGTATATAGTTATACACACTAGGTGACGGTATTCCCGTTTTACATACGAACGACCGAAACGAACAGAAAGTTGAATGGATAGACTGAACAATCAATGTATCTGGGTGGTATCCGATTATATCGCAATACTGTATACATAGTGATACTTACCAGGTGCCGGTACTTCCGTTACACATACTAGCGACTGAATCGAACAGAAGGTTAAATGGTTAGACGAAACGATAATTGTATTTCTGAGTTGTATTCGATGATATCGTGATGATGTTTATATAGCAATACTCACCAGGTAACTGTTCTTCCGTTTTACATACAAGCGGCCGAATCGAGCAGAAGGTTGAATTCAGTATAGATTGAACAATCGTCGTATCTGGGTTGTATTCGATTATGTTTATATCTTTATACTCACCAGGTACCTGTTCTTTGTTTATACATACGAGCAACCCAATCGAACATAAGGTTGAATGGATAGATTAAACAATCATCGTATCTGAGTTGTATTCGATTATATCGTGATGATGTTTATATAGTTATACTCACCAGGTAACTGTTCTCCAGTTATACATGAGAGCGGCTGAACTGAACAGAAGGTTGAATGGATAGACAAAACGATAATTGTAACTGAGTTGTATTCGATTATATCGTGGTAATGTTTATATAGTAATACTCACCAGGTGACTGTTCTTGCGTTATACGTACGAGCGACCAAATCGAACAGAAGGTTGGATGGATAGACGGAATGATCATTGTATCTGAGTTGTATTCGATTATATCGTGATGAAGTTCATATGGAAATACTCACCAGGTTACTGTTCTTTCGTTATACATACGAGCAACCGAATCGAACAGAAGTTTGAATGGATAGTATCTGGGTTGTATTCGATTATATCGTGATTATAATCATATAGTATGTCTAACCAGGTAACAGTTCTTCCGTTATACATACGAGCAACCGAATCGAACATAAGGTTGAATGGATAGATTGAACAATCATTGTATCTGGGTTGTCTCCGATTAAATCGTTATGCTGTATATTTAGTTACACCTACCATGTAACGGTTCTTTCGTTACACATACGAGCGTCTGAATCGAACATAAGGTTGGATGGTTAGACGGAACGATAATTGTAACTGAGTTGTATTCGATTATATCGTGGTGATGTTTATATAGTAAAACTCACCAGGTGACTGTTCTTGCGTTATACATACGAGCGACCCAATCGAACATAAGGTTGGATGGATAGACGGAATGATCATTGTATCTGAGTTGTATTCGATTATATCGTGATGACGTTCATATAGAAATACTCACCAGGTTACTGGTCTTTCGTTATACATACGAGCGACCGAAACGAACAGAAAGTTGAATGGATAGACTGAACAATCAATGTATCTGGGTGGTAGTCGATTATATCGCAATTCTGTATATATAGTGATACTTACCAGGTGACGATACTTCCGTTACACATACTAGCGACTGAATCGAACAGAATGTTGAATGGTTAGACGAAACGATAATTGTATCTGAGTTGAATTCGATGATATCGTGATGATGTTTATATAGCAATACTTACCAGGTAACTGTCCTTCCGTTTTACATACAAGCGACCGAATCGAGCAGAAGGTTAAATGGATAGATTGAACAATCATCGTATCTGAGTTGTATTCGATTATGTTTATATAGTTATACTCACCAGGTACCTGTTCTTTCGTTATACATACGAGCAACCCAATCGAACATAAGGTTGAATGGATAGATTAAACAATCATCGTATCTGAGTTGTATTCGATTATGTTTATATAGTTATACTCACCAGGTAACTGTTCTTTCGTTATACATACGAGCGACTGAATTGAACAGAAGGTTGAATGTATAGACTAAACAATGATCCTATCTGGGGTTGTATTCGATTATATCGTGATGATGTTTATATAGTTATACTCACCAGGTGACTGTTCTTGCGATATACGTACGAGCGACCAAATCGAACAGAAGGTTGGATGGATAGACGGAATGATCATTGTATCTGAGTTGTATTCGATTATATCGTGATGAAGTTCATATGGAAATACTCACCAGGTTACTGTTCTTTCGTTATACATACGAGCAACCGAATCGAACAGAAGGTTGAATGGATAGTATCTGGGTTGTATTCGATTATGATGTTATGCTGTGTATATAGTTATACACACTAGGTGACGGTATTCCCGTTTTACATACGAACGACCGAAACGAACAGAAAGTTGAATGGATAGACTGAATAATCAATGTATCTGGGTGGTATCCGATTATATCGCAATACTGTATATATAGTGATACTTACCAGGTGACGGTACTTCCGTTACACATACTAGCGACTGAATCGAACAGAAGGTTAAATGGTTAGACGAAACGATAATTGTATTTCTGAGTTGTATTCGATGATATCGTGATGATGTTTATATAGCAATACTCACCAGGTAACTGTTCTTCCGTTTTACATCCAAGCGGCCGAATCGAGCAGAAGGTTGAATTCAGTATAGATTGAACAATCGTCGTATCTGGGTTGTATTCGATTATGTTTATATAGTTATACTCACCAGGTACCTGTTCTTTCGTTATACATACGAGCAACCCAATCGAACATAAGGTTGAATGGATAGATTAAACAATCATCGTATCTGAGTTGTATTCGATTATGTTTATATAGTTATACTCACCAGGTAACTGTTCTTCCGTTATACATACGAGCGACTGAATTGAACAGAAGGTTGAATGTATAGACTAAACAATGATCCTATCTGGGGTTGTATTCGATTATATCGTGATGATGTTTATATAGTTATACTCACCAGGTAACTGTTCTCCAGTTATACATAAGAGCGGCTGAACTGAACAGAAGGTTGAATGGATAGACAAAACGATAATTGTAACTGAGTTGTATTCGATTATATCGTGGTAATGTTTATATAGTAATACTCACCAGGTGACTGTTCTTGCGTTATACGTACGAGCGACCAAATCGAACAGACGGTTGGATGGATAGACGGAATGATCATTGTATCTGAGTTGTATTCGATTATATCGTGATGAAGTTCATATGGAAATACTCACCAGGTTACTGTTCTTTCGTTATACATACGAGCAACCAAATCGAACAGAAGTTTGAATGGATAGTATCTGGGTTGTATTTGATTATATCGTGATTATTATCATATAGTATGTCTAACCAGGTAACAGTTCTTCCGTTATACATACGAGCAACCGAATCGAACATAAGGTTGAATGGATAGATTGAACAATCATTGTATCTGAGTTGTCTCCGATTATATCGTTATGCTGTATATTTAGTTACACCTACCATGTAACGGTTCTTTCGTTACACATACGAGCGTCTGAATCGAACATAAGGTTGGATGGTTAGACGGAACGATAATTGTAACTGAGTTGTATTCGATTATATCGTGGTGATGTTTATATAGTAAAACTCACCAGGTGACTGTTCTTGCGTTATACATACGAGCGACCCAATCGAACATAAGGTTGGATGGATAGACGGAATGATCATTGTATCTGAGTTGTATTCGATTATATCGTGATGACGTTCATATAGAAATACTCACCAGGTTACTGGTCTTTCGTTATACATACAAGCGACCGAAACGAACAGAAATTTGAATGGATAGACTGAACAATCAATGTATCTGGGTGGTAGTCGATTATATCGCAATTCTGTATATATAGTGATACTTACCAGGTGACGATACTTCCGTTACACATACTAGCGACTGAATCGAACAGAATGTTGAATGGTTAGACGAAACGATAATTGTATCTGATTTGAATTCGATGATATCGTGATGATGTTTATATAGCAATACTTACCAGGTAACTGTCCTTCCGTTTTATATACGAGCAACCCAATCGAACATAAGGTTGAATGGATAGATTAAACAATAATCGTATCTGAGTTGTATTCGATTATGTTTATATAGTTATACTCACCAGGTAACAGTTCTTCCGTTATACATACGAGCGACTGAATTGAACAGAAGGTTGAATGGATAGACAAAACGATAATTGTAACTGAGTTGTATTCGATTATATCGTGGTAATGTTTATATAGTAATACTCACCAGGTGACTGTTCTTGCGTTATACGTACGAGCGACCAAATCGAACAGAAGGTTGGATGGATAGACGGAATGATCATTGTATCTGAGTTGTATTCGATTATATCGTGATGAAGTTCATATTGAAATACTCACCAGGTTACTGTTCTTTCGTTATACATACGAGCAAAGAATCGAACAGAAGGTTGAATGGATAGTATCTGGGTTGTATTCGATTATGATGTTATGCTGTGTATATAGTTATACACACTAGGTGACGGTATTCCCGTTTTACATACGAACGACCGAAACGAACAGAAAGTTGAATGGATAGACTGAACAATCAATGTATCTGGGTGGTATCCGATTATATCGCAATACTGTATATATAGTGATACTTACCAGGTGACGTTACTTCCGTTACACATACTAGCGACTGAATCGAACAGAAGGTTAAATGGTTAGACGAAACGAAAATTGTATCTCTGAGTTGTATTCGATGATATCGTGATGATGTTTATATAGCAATACTCACCAGGTAACTGTTCTTCCGTTTTACATACGAGCAACCCAATCGAACATAAGGTTGAATGGATAGATTAAACAATCATCGTATCTGAGTTGTATTCGATTATGTTTATATAGTTATACTCACCAGTTAACTGTTCTTCCGTTATACATACGAGCGACTGAATCGAACAGAAGGTTGAATGGTTAGACGAAACGATAATTGTATCTGAGTTGTATTCGATGATATCGTGATGATGTTTATATAGCAATACTCACCAGGTAACTGTTCTTCCGTTTTTCATAAGAACGACTGAATTGAACAGAAGGTTGAATGGATAGACTAAACAATAATCGTATCTGGGGTTGTATTCGAGTATATCGTGATGATTATCATATCGTATGTCTAACCAGGTAACAGTTCTTTCGTTAAACATACGAGCAACCGAATCGAACATAAGGTTGGATGGATAGATTGAACAATCATTGTATCTAGGTTGTCTTCGATTATATCGTTATGCTGTATATTTAGTTACACCTACCATGTAACGGTTCTTTCGTTACACATACAAGCGTCTGAATCGAACATAAGGTTGGATGGTTAGACGGAACAATAATTGTAACTGAGTTGTAATCGATTATATCGTGGTGATGTTTATATAGTAATACTCACCAGGTGACTGTTTTTGCGTTATACATACGAGCGACCCAATCGAACAGAAGGTTGGATGGATAGACGAAATGATCATTGTATCTGAGTTGTATTCGATTATATCGTGATGACGTTCATATAGAAATACTCACCAGGTTACTGTTCTTTCGTTATACATACGAGCAACCGAATCGAACAGAAGGTTGAATGGATAGTATCTGGGTTGTATTCGATTATGATGTTATGCTGTGTATATATTTATACACACTAGGTGACGGTATTCCCGTTTCACATACGAGCGACCGAAACGAACAGAAAGTTGAATGGATAGACTGATCAATCAATGTATCTGGGTGGTATCCGATTATATCGCAATACTGTATATATAGTGATACTCACCAGGTGACGATACTTCCGTTACACATACTAGCGACTGAATCGAACAGAATGTTGAATGGTTAGACGAAACGATAATTGTATCTGATTTTAATTCGATGATATCGTGATGATGTTTATATAGCAATACTTACCAGGTAACTGTCCTTCCGTTTTACATACGAGCAACCCAATCGAACATAAGGTTGAATGGATAGATTAAACAATCGTCGTATCTGAGTTGTATTCGATTATGTTTATATAGTTATACTCACCAGGTAACTGTTCTTCCGTTATACATACGAGCGACTGAATTGAACAGAAGGTTGAATGTATAGACTAAACAATGATCCTATCTGGGGTTGTATTCGATTATATCGTGATGATGTTTATATAGTTATACTCTCCAGGTAACTGTTCTCCAGTTATAAATAAGAGCGGCTGAACTGAACAGAAGGTTGAATGGATAGACAAAACGATAATTGTAACTGAGTTGTATTCGATTATATCGTGGTAATGTTTATATAGTAATACTCACCAGGTGACTGTTCTTGCGTTATACGTACGAGCGACCAAATCGAACAGAAGGTTGGATGGATAGACGGAATGATCATTGTATCTGAGTTGTATTCGATTATATCGTGATGAAGTTCATATGGAAATACTCACCAGGTTACTGTTCTTTCGTTATACATACGAGCAACCAAATCGAACAGAAGGTTGAATGGATAGTATCTGGGTTGTATTCGATTATGATGTTATGCTGTGTATATAGTTATACACACTAGGTGACGGTATTCCCGTTTTACATACGAACGACCGAAACGAACAGAAAGTTGAATGGATAGACTGAACAATCAATGTATCTGGGTGGTATCCGATTATATCGCAATACTGTATATATGGTGATACTTACCAGGTGACGGTACTTCCGTTACACATACTAGCGACTGAATCGAACAGAAGGTTAAATGGTTAGACGAAACGAAAATTGTATCTCTGAGTTGTATTCGATGATATCGTGATGATGTTTATATAGCAATACTCACCAGGTAACTGTTCTTCCGTTTTACATACGAGCAACCCAATCGAACATAAGGTTGAATGGATAGATTAAACATTCATCGTATCTGAGTTGTATTCGACTATGTTTATATAGTTATACTCACCAGGTAACTGTTATTCCGTTATACATACGAGCGACTGAATCAAACAGAAGGTTGAATGGTTAGACGAAACGATAATTGTATCTGAGTTGTATTCGATGATATCGTGATGATGTTTATATAGCAATACTCACCAGGTAACTGTTCTTCCGTTTTTCATAAGAACGACTGAATTGAACAGAAGGTTGAATGGATAGACTAAACAATAATCGTATCTGGGGTTGTATTCGAGTATATCGTGATGATTATCATATCGTATGTCTAACCAGGTAACAGTTCTTTCGTTAAACATACGAGCAACCGAATCGAACATAAGAATGGATGGATAGATTGAACAATCATTGTATCTGGGTTGTCTCCGATTATATCGTTATGCTGTATATTTAGTTACACCTACCATGTAACGGTTCTTTCGTTACACATACAAGCGTCTGAATCGAACATAAGGTTGGATGGTTAGACGGAACGATAATTGTAACTGAGTTGTATTCGATTATATCGTGGTGATGTTTATATAGTAATACTCACCAGGTGACTGTTTTTGCGTTATACATACGAGCGACCCAATCGAAGAGAAGGTTGGATGGATAGACGAAATGATCATTGTATCTGAGTTGTCTTCGATTATATCGTGATGACGTTCATATAGAAATACTCACCAGGTTACTGTTCTTTCGTTATACATACGAGCAACCGAATCGAACAGAAGGTTGAATGGATAGTATCTGGGTTGTATTCGATTATGATGTTATGCTGTGTATATATTTATACACACTAGGTGACTGTATTCCCGTTTCACATACGAGCGACCGAAACGAACAGAAAGTTGAATGGATAGACTGATCAATCAATGTATCTGGGTGGTATCCGATTATATCGCAATACTGTATAAATAGTGATACTTACCAGGTGACGGTACTTCCGTTACACATACTAGCGACTGAATCGAACAGAAGGTTAAATGGTTAGACGAAACGATAATTGTATCTCTGAGCAGAAGGTTGAATTCAGTATAGATTGAACAATCATCGTATCTGGGTTGTATTCGATTATGTTTATATAGTTATACTCACCAGGTAACTGTTCTTCCGTTATACATACGAGCAACCAAATCGAACAGAAGGTTGAATGGATAGTATCTGGGTTGTATTCGATTATGATGTTATGCTGTGTATATAGTTATACACTTTAGGTGACGGTATTCCCGTTTTACATACGAGCGACCGAAACGAACAGAAAGTTGAATGGATAGACTGAACAATCAATGTATCTGGGTGGTATCCGATTATATCGCAATACTGTATATATAGTGATACTTACCAGGTGACGGTACTTCCGTTACACATACTAGCGACTGAATCGAACAGAAGGTTAAATGGTTAGACGAAACGATAATTGTATCTGAGTTGTATTCGATGATATCGTGATAATGTTTATATAGCAATACTCACCAGGTAACTGTCCTTCCGTTTTTCATACAAGCGACCGAATCGAGCAGAAGGTTAAATGGATAGATTGAACAATCATCGTATCTGAGTTGTATTCGATTATGTTTATATAGTTATACTCACCAGGTACCTGTTCTTCCGTTATACATACGAGCAACCCAATCGAACATAAGGTTGAATGGATAGATTAAACAATCATCGTATCTGAGTTGTATTCGATTATGTTTATATAGTTATACTCACCAGGTAACTGTTCTTCCGTTATACATACGAGCGACTGAATTGAACAGAAGGTTGAATGGATAGACTAAACAATGATCCTATCTGGAGTTGTATTCGATTATATCGTGATGATGTTTATATAGTTATAAACTTACGTTACACATACTAGCGACTGAATCGAACAGAATGTTGAATGGTTAGACTAAACAATGATCCTATCTGGGGTTGTATTCGATTATATCGTGATGATGTTTATATAGTTATACTCTCCAGGTAACTGTTCTCCAGTTATAAATAAGAGCGGCTGAACTGAACAGAAGGTTGAATGGATAGACAAAACGATAATTGTAACTGAGTTGTATTCGATTATATCGTGGTAATGTTTATATAGTAATACTCACCAGGTGACTGTTCTTGCGTTATACGTACGAGCGACCAAATCGAACAGAAGGTTGGATGGATAGACGGAATGATCATTGTATCTGAGTTGTATTCGATTATATCGTGATGAAGTTCATATGGAAATACTCACCAGGTTACTGTTCTTTCGTTATACATACGAGCAACCGAATCGAACAGAAGGTTGAATGGATAGACTGAACAATCAATGTATCTGGGTGGTATCCGATTATATCGCAATACTGTATATATAGTGATACTTACCAGGTTACGGTACTTCCGTTACACATACTAGCGACTGAATCGAACAGAAGGTTAAATGGTTAGACGAAACGATAATTGTATCTCTGAGTTGTATTCGATGATATCGTGATGATGTTTATATAGCAATACTCACCAGGTAACTGTTCTTCCGTTTTACATACAAGCGGCCGAATCGAGCAGAAGGTTGAATTCAGTATGGATTGAACAATCGTCGTATCTGGGTTGTATTCGATTATATTTATATAGTTATACTCACCAGGTAACTGTTCTTCCGTTATACATACGAGCAACCGAATCGAACAGAAGGTTGAATGGATAGTATCTGGGTTGTATTCGATTATGATGTTATGCTGTGTATATAGTTATACACACTAGGTGACGGTATTCCCGTTTTACATACGAACGACCGAAACGAACAGAAAGTTGAATGGATAGACTGAACAATCAATGTATCTGGGTGGTATCCGATTATATCGCAATACTGTATATATAGTGATACTTACCAGGTGACGGTAGTTCCGTTACACATACTAGCGACTGAATCGAACAGGAGGTTAAATGGTTAGACGAAACGATAATTGTATCTCTGAGTTGTATTCGATGATATCGTGATGATGTTTATATAGCAATACTCACCAGGTAACTGTTTTTCCGTTTTACATACAAGCGGCCGAATCGAGCAGAAGGTTGAATTCAGTATTGATTGAACAATCGTCGTATCTGGGTTGTATTCGATTATGTTCATATAGTTATACTCACCAGGTGACTGTTCTTGCGATATACGTACGAGCAACCAAATCGAACAGAAGTTTGAATGGATAGTATCTGGGTTGTATTTGATTATATCGTGATTATTATCATATGGTATGTCTAACCAGGTAACAGTTCTTCCGTTATACAAACGAGCAACCGAATCGAACATAAGGTTGAATGGATAGATTGAACAATTATTGTATCTGGGTTGTCTCCGATTATATCGTTATGCTGTATATTTAGTTACACCTACCATGTAACGGTTCTTTCGTTACACATACGAGCGTCTGAATCGAACATAAGGTTGGATGGTTAGACGGAACGATAATTGTAACTGAGTTGTATTCGATTATATCGTGGTGATGTTTATATAGTAAAACTCACCAGGTGACTGTTCTTGCGTAATACATACGAGCGACCCAATCGAACATGAGGTTGGATGGATAGACGGAATGATCATTGTATCTGAGTTGTATTCGATTACATCGTGATGACGTTCATATAGAAATACTCACCAGGTTACTGGTCTTTCGTTATACATACGAGCGACCGAATCGAACAGAAAGTTGAATGGATAGACTGAAAAATCAATATATCTGGGTGGTAGTCGATTATATCGCAATTCTGTATATATAGTGATACTTACCAGGTGACGATACTTCCGTTACACATACTAGCGACTGAATCGAACAGAATGTTGAATGGTTAGACGAAACGATAATTGTATCTGAGTTGAATTCGATGATATCGTGATGATGTTTATATAGCAATACTTACCAGGTAACTGTCCTTCCGTTTTACATACAGGCGACCGAATCGAGCAGAAGGTTAAATGGATAGATTGAACAATCATCGTATCTGAGTTGTATTCGATTATGTTTATATAGTTATACTCACCAGGTACCTGTTCTTTCGTTATACATACGAGCAACCCAATCGAACATAAGGTTGAATGGATAGATTAAACAATCATCGTATCTGAGTTGTATTCGATTACGTTTATATAGTTATACTCACCAGGTAACTGTTCTCCAGTTATACATAAGAGCGGCTGAACTGAACAGAAGGTTGAATGGATAGACAAAACGATAATTGTAACTGAGTTGTATTGGATTATATCGTGGTAATGTTTATATAGTAATACTCACCAGATGACTGTTCTTGCGATATACGTACGAGCGACCAAATCGAACAGAAGGTTGGATGGATAGACGGAATGATCATTGTATCTGAGTTGTATTCGATTATATCGTGATGAAGTTCATATGGAAATACTCACCAGGTTACTGTTCTTTCGTTATACATACGAGCAACCGAATCGAACAGAAGGTTGAATGGATAGACTGAACAATCAATGTATCTGGGTGGTATCCGATTATATCGCAATACTGTATATATAGTGATACTTACCAGGTGACGGTACTTCCGTTACACATACTAGCGACTGAATCGAACAGAAGGTTAAATGGTTAGACGAAACGATAATTGTATCTCTGAGTTGTATTCGATGATATCGTGTTGATGTTTATATAGCAATTCTCACCAGGTAACTGTTCTTCCGTTTTACATACAAGCGGCCGAATCGAGCAGAAGGTTGAATTCAGTATAGATTGAACAATCGTCGTATCTGGGTTGTATTCGATTATGTTTATATAGTTATACTCACCAGGTAACTGTTCTTCCGTTATACATACGAGCAACCGAATCGAACAGAAGGTTGGATGGATAGACGGAATGATCATTGTATCTAAGTTGTATTCGATTATATCGTGATGAAGTTTATATGGAAATACTCACCAGGTGACTGTTCTTTCGTTATACATACGAGCAACCGAATCGAACAGAAGGTTGAATGGATAGTATCTGGGTTGTATTCGATTATGATGTTATGCTGTGTATATAGTTATACACACTAGGTGACGGTATTCCCGTTTTACATACGAACGACCGAAACGAACAGAAAGTTGAATGGATAGACTGAACAATCAATGTATCTGGGTGGTATCCGATTATATCGCAATACTGTATATATAGTGATACTTACCAGGTGACGGTACTTCCGTTACACATACTAGCGACTGAATCGAACAGAAGGTTAAATGGTTAGACGAAACGATAATTGTATCTCTGAGTTGTATTCGATGATATCGTGATGATGTTTATATAGCAATACTCACCAGGTAATTGTTCTTCCGTTTTACATACAAGCGACCGAATCGAGCAGAAGGTTGAATTCAGTATAGATTGAACAATCGTCGTATCTGAGTTGTATTCGATTATGTTTATATAGTTATACTCACCAGGTAACTGTTCTTCCGTTATACATACGAGCGACTGAATTGAACAGAAGGTTGAATGTATAGACTCAACAATGATCCTATCTGGGGTTGTATTCGATTATATCGTGATGATGTTTATATAGTTATACTCACCAGGTAACTGTTCTCCAGTTATACATAAGAGCGGCTGAACTGAACAGAAGGTTGAATGGATAGACAAAACGATAATTGTAACTGAGTTGTATTCGATTATATCGTGGTAATGTTTAGATAGTAATACTCACCAGGTGACTGTTCTTGCGTTATACGTACGAGCGACCAAATCGAACAGAAGGTTGGATGGATAGACGGAATGATCATTGTATCTGAGTTGTATTGGATTATATCGTGATGAAGTTCATATGGAAATACTCACCAGGTTACTGTTCTTTCGTTATACATACGAGCAACCGAATCGAACAGAAGGTTGAATGGATAGTATCTGGGTTGTATTCGATTATGATGTTATGCTGTGTATATAGTTATACACACTAGGTGACGGTATTCCCGTTTTACATACGAACGACCGAAACGAACAGAAAGTTGAATGGATAGACTGAACAATCAATGTATCTGGGTGGTATCCGATTATATCGCAATACTGTATATATAGTGATACTTACCAGGTGACGGTACTTCCGTTACACATACTAGCGACTGAATCGAACAGAAGGTTAAATGGTTAGACGAAACGATAATTGTATCTCTGAGTTGTATTCGATGATATCGTGATGATGTTTATATAGCAATACTCACCAGGTCACTGTTCTTCCGTTTTACATACAAGCGGCCGAATCGAGCAGAAGGTTGAATTCAGTATAGATTGAACAATCGTCGTATATGAGTTGTATTCGATTTCATCGTGATGAAGTTCATATGGAAATACTCACCAGGTTACTGTTCTTTCGTTATACATACGAGCAACCGAATCGAACAGAAGTTTGAATGGATAGTATCTGGGTTGTATTTGATTATATCGTGATTATTATCATATAGTATGTCCAACCAGGTAACAGTTCTTCCGTTATACATACGAGCAACCGAATCGAACATAAGGTTGAATGGATAGATTGAACAATCATTGTATCTGGGTAGTCTCCGATTATATCGTTATGCTGTATATTTAGTTACACCTACCATGTAACGGTTCTTTCGTAACACATACGAACGTCTGAATCGAACATAAGGTTGGATGGTTAGACGGAACGATAATTGTAACTGAGTTGTATTCGATTATATCGTGGTGATGTTTATATAGTAAAACTCACCAGGTGACTGTTCTTGCGTTATACATACGAGCGACCCAATCGAACATAAGGTTGGATGGATAGACGGAATGATCATTGTATCTGAGTTGTATTCGATTATATCGTGATGACGTTCATATAGAAATACTCACCAGGTTACTGGTCTTTCGTTATACATACGAGCGACCGAAACGAACAGAAAGTTGAATGGATAGACTGAACAATCAATGTATCTGGGTGGTAGTCGAATATATCGCAATTCTGTATATATAGTGATACTTACCAGGTGACGATACTTCCGTTACACATACTAGCGACTGAATCAAACAGAATGTTGAATGGTTAGACGAAACGATAATTGTATCTGAGTTGAATTCGATGATATCGTGATGATGTTTATATAGCAATACTTACCAGGTAACTGTCCTTCCGTTTTACATACAAGCGACCGAATCGAGCAGAAGGTTAAATGGATAGATTGAACAATCATCGTATCTGGGTTGTATTCGATTATGTTTATATAGTTATACTCACCAGGTAACTGTTCTTCCGTTATACATACGAGCAACCGAATCGAACAGAAGGTTGAATGGATAGTATCTGGGTTGTATTCGATTATGATGTTATACTGTGTATATAGTTATACACATTAGGTGACGGTATTCCCGTTTCACATACGAGCGACCGAAACGAACAGAAAGTTGAATGGATAGACTGAACAATCAATGTATCTGGGTGGTATCCGATTATATCACAATACTGTATATATAGTGATACTTACCAGGTGACGGTACTTCCGTTACACATACTAGCGACTGAATCGAACAGAAGGTTAAATGTTTAGACGAAACGATAATTGTATCTCTGAGTTGTATTCGATGATATCGTGATGATGTTTATATAGCAATACTCACCAGGTAACTGTTCTTCCGTTTTACATACAAGCGACCGAATCGAGCAGAAGCTTAAATTAAGTATAGATTGAACGATCATCGTATCTGGGTTGTATTCGATTATGTTCATATAGTTATACTCACCAGGTAACTGTTCTTCCGTTATACATACGAGCGACTGAATTGAACAGAAGGTTGAATGTATAGACTAAACAATGATCCTATCTGGGGTTGTATTCGATTATATCGTGATGATGTTTATATAGTTATACTCACCAGGTAACTGTCCTTCCGTTTTACATACAAGCGACCGAATCGAGCAGAAGGTTAAATGGATAGATTGAACAATCATCGTATCTGAGTTGTATTCGATTATGTTTATATAGTTATACTCACCAGGTACCTGTTCTTTCGTTATACATACGAGCAACCCTATCGAACATAAGGTTGAATGGATATATTAAACAATCATCGTATCTGAGTTGTATTCGATTATGTTTATATAGTTATACTCACCAGGTAACTGTTCTTCCGTTATACATACGAGCGACTGAATTGAACAGAACGTTGAATGTATAGACTAAACAATGATCCTATCTGGGGTTGTATTCGATTATATCGTGATGATGTTTATATAGTTATAATCACCAGGTAACTGTTCTTCCGTTAAACATAAGAGCGACTGAACTGAACAGAAGGTTGAATGGATAGACAAAACGATAATTGTAACTGAGTTGTATTCGATTATATCGTGGTGATGTTTATATAGTAAAACTCACCAGGCGACTGTTCTTGCGTTATACATACGAGCGACCCAATCGAACATAAGGTTGGATGGATAGACGGAATGATCATTGTATTGACTGAATTGAACAGAAGGTTGAATGGATAGACTAAACAATAATCGTATCTGGGGTTATATTCGATTATATCTTGATGATGTTCATATAGTTATACTCACCAGGAAACTGTTCTCCAGTTATACATAAGAGCGACTGAACTGAACAGAAGGTTGAATGGATAGACAAAACGATAATTGTAACTGAGTTGTATTCGATTATATCGTGGTGATGTTTATATAGTAAAACTCACCAGGTGACTGTTCTTGCGTTATACATACGAGCGACCCAATCGAACATAAGGTTGGATGGATAGACGGAATGATCATTGTATCTGAGTTGTATTCGATTATATCGTGATGACGTTCATATAGAAATACTCACCAGGTTACTGGTCTTTCGTTATACATACGAGCGACCGAAACGAACCGAAAGTTGAATGGATAGACTGAACAATCAATGTATCTGGGTGGTAGTCGATTATATCGCAATTCTGTATATATAGTGATACTTACCAGGTGACAATACTTCCGTTACACATACTAGCGACTGAATCGAACAGAATGTTGAATGGTTAGACGAAACGATAATTGTATCTGGGTTGAATTCGATGATATCGTGATGATGTTTATATAGCAATACTTACCAGGTAACTTTCCTTCCGTTTTACATACAAGCGACCGAATCGAGCAGAAGGTTAAATGGTTAGATTAAACAATCATCGTATCTGAGTTGTATTCGATTATGTTTATATAGTTATACTCACCAGGTAACTGTTCTTCCGTTATACATACGAGCGACTGAATTGAACAGAAGGTTGAATGTATAGACTAAACAATGATCCTATCTGGGGTTGTATTCGATTATATCGTGATGATGTTTATATAGTTATACTCACCAGGTAACTGTTCTCCAGTTATACATAAGAGCGGCTGAACTGAACAGAAGGTTGAATGGATAGACAAAACGATAATTGTAACTGAGTTGTATTCGATTATATCGTGGTAATGTTTATATAGTAATACTCACCAGGTGACTGTTCTTGCGTTATACGTACGAGCGACCAAATCGAACAGAAGGTTGAATGGATAGTATCTGGGTTGTATTCGATTATGATGTTATGCTGTGTATATAGTTATACACACTAGGTGACGGTATTCCCGTTTTACATACGAACGACCGAAACGAACAGAAAGTTGAATGGATAGACTGAATAATCAATGTATCTGGGTGGTATCCGATTATATCGCAATACTGTATATATAGTGATACTTACCAGGTGACGGTACTTCCGTTACACATACTAGCGACTGAATCGAACAGAAGGTTAAATGGTTAGACGAAACGATTATTGTATCTCTGAGTTGTATTCGATGATATCGTGATGATGTTTATATAGCAATACTCACCAGGTTACTGTTCTTCCGTTTTACATACAAGCGGCCGAATCGAGCAGAAGGTTGAATTCAGTATAGATTGAACAATCGTCGTATCTGGGTTGTATTCGATTATGTTTATATAGTTATACTCACCAGGTACCTGTTCTTTCGTTATACATACGAGCAACCCAATCGAACATAAGGTTGAATGGATAGATTAAACAATCATCGTAACTGAGTTGTATTCGATTATGTTTATATAGTTATACTCACCAGGTAACTGTTCTTCCGTTATACATACGAGCGACTGAATTGAACAGAAGGTTGAATGTATAGACTAAGCAATGATCCTATCTGGGGTTGTATTCGATTATATCGTGATGATGTTTATATAGTTATACTCACCAGGTAACTGTTCTCCAGTTATACATAAGAGCGGCTGAACTGAACAGAAGGTTGAATGGATAGACAAAACGATAATTGTAACTGAGTTGTATTCGATTATATCGTGGTAATGTTTATATAGTAATACTCACCAGGTGACTGTTCTTGCGTTATACGAACGAGCGACCAAATCGAACAGAAGGTGACGGAATGATCATTGTATCTAAGTTGTATTCGATTATATCGTGATGAAGTTCATATGGAAATACTCACCAGGTTACTGTTCTTTCGTTATACATACGAGCAACCGAATCGAACAGAAGGTTGAATGGATAGTATCTGGGTTTTATTCGATTATGATGTTATGCTGTGTATATAGTTATACACACTAGGTGACGGTATTCCTGTTTTACATACGAACGACCGAAACGAACAGAAAGTTGAATGGATAGACTGAACAATCAATGTATCTGGGTGGTATCCGATTATATCGCAATACTGTATATATAGTGATACTTACCAGGTGACGGTACTTCCGTTACACATACTAGCGACTGAATCGAACAGAAGGTTAAATGGTTAGACGAAACGATAATTGTATCTCTGAGTTGTATTCGATGATATCGTGATGATGTTTATATAGCAATACTCACCAGGTAACTGTTCTTCCATTTTACATACAAGCGGCCGAATCGATCAGAAGGTTGAATTCAGTATAGATTGAACAATCGTCGTATCTGGGTTGTATTCGATTATGTTTATATAGTTATACTCACCAGGTAACTGTTCTTCCGTTATACATACGAGCAACCGAATCGAACAGAAGGTTGAATGGATAGTATCTGGGTTGTATTCGATTATGATGTTATGCTGTGTATATAGTTATACACATTAGGTGACGGTATTCCCGTTTTACATACGAGCGACCGAAACGAACAGAAAGTTGAATGGATAGACTGAACAAACAATGTAGCTGGGTGGTATACGATTATATCGCAATACAATATAGTGATACTGTCACCTGGTAAGTATCACTATGTATACAGTATTGCGATATAATCGGATACCACTCAGATACATTGATTGTTCAGTCTATCCATTCAACTTTCTGTTCGTTTTGGTCGCTCGTATGTAGAACGGGAATACCGTCACCTCATGTGTATAACTATATACACAGCATAACATCATAATCGAATACAACCCAGATACTATCCATTCAACTTTCTGTTCGATTCGGTTGCTCGTATGTATAACGAAAGAACAGCAACCTGGTGAGTATTTCTATATGAACTTCATCACGATATAATCGAATACAACTCAGATACAATGATCATTCCGTCTATCCATCCAACCTTTTGTTCGATTGGGTCGCTCGTATGTATAACGCAAGAACAGTCACCTGGTGAGTATTACTATATAAACATCACCACGATATAATCGAATACAACTCAGTTACAATTATCGTTCCGTCTAACCATCCAACCTTATGTTCGATTCAGACGCTCGTATGTGTGACGAGAGAACCGTTACATGGTAGGTGTAACTAAATGTGCTACGTTTAGCACGCTTCTGCTGTGCTGTGGAATTCCGAATTTTAACTTAACAGTTGAGTGTTTTTTTTTGTGAAAATACAATCCCAGTTTTTGTTCAAAGCAGCTTTCAATATTGCACAATACCGAAAAAGTGAATATCCTGTCATATACTGTGATATTTGATAGCTCAAAGTGCATTCCTACGAATACTACTACACAAAAATATACCTACTGAACATGAACAAATGATAAAAAGAGCTGATTGACAAAATCCTTATCTGGAAACAATTGATAAACTCTACCAGTGCTGTGCTCATTGAATTTCCAAGGGGTGAAAATGGTCAATTTCAAGTGTTGCAAATCAAAACCTGCACCATCTTACTACTTATGTACAAAGTGTTTTAGTATATTTCATCGAGCTTGTGTACTGAGAAATAAAAGTGGAGTCAAATTTGTTGAAGACCATAAAATCATCTGCTGCAATAGTCCAACAACGAACATAGAACAAAGTCTATTGGATAAAAGTATATTGGAGAAAACAATTGAAGAACTTCAAGAAGAAACCGTTGTCAAAGATAAGCACATGATAAAGATGAAAAACGACATAAACAAGTTCTTGGAGGACGCCTTAAAATCTGAGGATGAAATGTGCGAATTATTGGCAGCTCAAAAACGGACTATAGCGGAGGCCGAAACACGAATTATGGAACTCCAAAAATTAATTGAACAACTTCAAAATAAGTCAACTTGCACAACAAGTACTCAAACCATTTTCCGTAAAACCACAAAAGAAATGAGTGTCCAAACCAAGTTAGATACCAAAAACAACTATACCCAAACAGACCCAGATGATGAAATTACAGAACACTGTAACATCGTCAATGATGACAAACAGAAAATCACGACTAATGCTAAAAGTATACAATGCAACATTGCAGAACCCTGTAATGAAGTTATTGATGAACACAGTCGGAAAATGAAAAGTGAAAGAAAATGTAACTCTAGGAAGAATCATAGCTTCCAAAAAAACGTTCTCAAAAGAAAACAAGTTAATTCGAAGATTGTGACCCAGAAGTCTTCAAATATGGTAAATAACTTCCACGTTGAAATTATTAATGCTAATAATGATGGAGACACATGTCGTTCAACTGGAAATGCTACGATTTGTTGGAATCTATTCAATCACTTGAAATTGCAATAAACTCAGAAGAAGTAGTTCAAGGACCTACGAATGAATCCATAATTACTGAGAATGCCATGGCAAACACATATGGAAACCTTAAGAAAAAATTACTCATTATTGGAGATGAGTATGCAAATGGATTTTCCCGCGTTCTTAAGAGATTTACTGTTGGTAAGACGTATCATATTGAGGAGAACATTATGCTTTATACTGAAACGAATGATCTAACAAGAAACATTTTTTATGACACAATGAACTATGGTTCTGAAGACCATGTTATAGCCATGTTTAACACTAACAATATAAGTAACTGCAGAAACTTATATATAACAGTGAAACAAGTTTTACCTGTTTGTAAATTCACAAACCTTACACTACTCATCGAAAGAAATAAGCCAATTGACCAAATTATAATAAAAAAATTGACAATGTACATCAGTAAATACAAAAAACTCAACTTGGGTTCACACATACAGATGTTAGTCGATAACAAACACCAAGGAAGTAAACAGAAAATACTTGATGAATTTGAAATGCATCTGGCAACCAACCCGATAGGAAATACAATTTTGAAATGTATTCGAACGACTGATATTTTTGAAACAAAATCAATACAGTCCATGTTAGATTCTTCTTTTTTAGGGAATCGACCAATAATAACGATAGATGTCTAACTAATACTATCGTAGAATCAAAGAAAAATGTCAAACCCTACATATCATTATCGTGTTTGACTCTGAATGTGCAATCGATCCGCTCCAAATTAGACGAGTTATACGTATTTCTTGAAAGTATAAAATTTCCCGATATATTACTAATAACTGAGCATTGGCTTAACAAAGAAGAAAATGTTTATATTCCTAATTACTCGCCACTTTCCATATTCTGTAGAAGTGAGTATAGATGCGGTGGTACCCTGATTCTTGTAAATGAAGTAGCTCTGAAAGAATTTAACTTCATTCATATTGATAAATTTAATGACCTCTTATGTGAGAAACAATTCGAGTTCTCCATAGCTTTTTCTGCTATGGTAAACTTGTACTTAATTTGCTTATATAGATCTCCTAGTTCAAACGGAAACATATTTCTAGATAAATTGGAGCATCTCCTGAATAGTCTACCTACAAGTTCTACTATTCTTCTGGCGGGTGATTTTAACATTGACTATGACGACAAGCATTCACTCTTAACCCATCAACTTGATAATTTGTTCACAATCTTCAATTTAACAATGCATACAAATGGTCCTACAAGAATTTCCAGATACTCAAAAAGCAAAATCTATTATATGTGTAGTAACTTCAATCTTGAAAATGTAACAAGTTGTGTTATACCAGCCAATATTTCTGATCATAAAGCGGTACAGTGCACGATCGACATTAAAACAAATCCTAATAAAAAAAATACCTTCAAATGGGGAAGATTATTTAGTAAATCCAACTACGATAGATTTTATGATATTTGCCTAGGGAGAGATTGGGATTCCTACTTGAGATCTGACGACCCCTTTCTATGCTACTACAATCTTTTAATTGAATGTTTCAATCAAGCCTTCCCAGTTCAAAAAATAAAAATAAAAAATAAAAATAAAAAATTGTGGCTAACCAAAGGTATTATAACATCATCCCATAATCTAAGATCATTACATCAAATAAGAAAATACACCAATGAATTATTTTTCCATGAATACTACAACTCCTACAAACGGATTTATAGATTAATCGTTAAGGCAGCAAAAAGTGCTTACTTCCATAATAGAAAAACCAGAAGTAAAAATTCAATGAAAGAGACCTAGCGAATAGTGAACGATTTTCGTGGAAAGAACAACGCGAAAGCTAGCGGAAAAAACCTTGATCCAAATTTGTTAAATGAATATTACTGCAGTGTCGCAAAAAATCTTGCAGATTATATTCCGAATGCACCTGATCCACTTCTTTTCATGAACAATATAAATATTGCAGATGATTTCATACTTTCTGAAACGAACCTGCGTGAAGTGATGAAAACTATAAGTAACATAAAAAACAAAAATTCTTGTGGAAGTGATAATATATCAATAAAAATATTCGAGAATATGCCAATCTACACGCTGGAACTGCTAGGCCAGCTTATAAACAATTCTTTTGCAAATGGCTCCTTTCCAACTTTTTTGAAAACCTCTATTGTGATTCCAATTCATAAAGGAGGTGAAAAAAGCGATCCATCCGACTATAGGCATAATCACTTATACCAGTTCTAGGCAAAATAATCGAGAAACTCGTGAAAACGAGACTCATGAACTTTATTAAAGAGCACAATATCTTGAATACCCAACAATTTGGATTCCAGCCACAAAAATGTACGGGGGATGCTGTTTTCATATTTCTCAACAGACTATACACTGAACTAAATCAGGGAGAAATGAGTGCTGCAATATTCTGTGATTTGTCGAAGGCCTTCGACTGCGTTGATAACGAGATCTTGCTACGCAAACTGCAACTTTACGGATTCAGGAACCAGAGTCATAAATGGGTACAGTCTTACCTGAGTCAAAGAAGTCAGTTTGTAAGGACCCACAAGTTATCTGACAGTGGGGAAATTCATTGTGGTGTTCCTCAAGGATCGGTATTTGGTCCAATCTTGTTTTTGTTGTACTTCAATGACTTGGCTAGCATACCAATTGATGGACTATTTACAATCTTCGCAGACGATACAACAATTTTATGGCATGACAACAACATTGATAATCTACACCTGAAAATGACTCAAGATATCTCTAAAATTAAAGAATGGTGTAATGCTAACCTACTATCTTTTAATATCAGCAAAACAAACTGTATAGCCTACCAGGGGGCCCTACCAAATATACCTATAGGAAATGATATTATAGTCAATGTAAACATGAACAAATTTCTTGGGGTCTACATTGATGAGCAATTGAAGTTTCAGCATCATGTCAAACAATTGAGGAATAAACTCGCATCAGGATGCTATGCTCTGCGCATAGTGGCCAATTAATTGGGTACAACAACTGCAGGAGTGGTTTACCATGCAGTGATTGAATCACATATTCGATATGGAATACCTTTCAGTCAATATTTCTCTTACAAAAACGTGCCATCCGATACTTATATAAGGTAGGACCGCGAGTGTCATGCAGGTTACTATTCAAACATAACAAGATATTACCTGCTCCATCATTATTCATACTTGAAACTGTTTGCTTGGTTTTCAAGAATAAATCTTTGTATAAGACAAATGAGGGCATCACTCGACAAAATGGTAATTTGAAACTTCCTATCCCCACCAATAATACAATCAAAAACTCATTAATATATAAGGCAGCAAAAATATACAATCATTTACCATGGAATATAAGAAACATTGAAGGTTATAATCGGTTCAGATCATCTGTGAAGAATATACTCCTCGAACTGGTTCTCTATAGTGTTCAAGAATTCTTTCAGGCCACTTTTCTTTGACCCTTTTTTATTTGAATTTTTTATATGAATTTCATTGTGACTAATGACTATGATCTGCATTATGATTTGTTGATTGTTTTTTTTTATAATCTATTGTTTTCCTATTATACCTGAGATTTTAACATGTTTTCTTGTGTATGTATCTGTATCTGTATTCATAATATGTGTTACTCTTATGTAGTTACTTATGTTTATTTCTATAATTTAATGTATCTACGCTTTGTCAATAAGAATTCAGTTCTTCCGACAATAAAGTATATTTTGATTGATTGATTGATTGATTGATTGAAATATACAGCATAACGATATAATCAGAGACAACCCAGATACAATGATTGTTCAATCTATCCATTCAACCTCATGTTCGATTTGGTTGCTCGTATGTATAACGGAAGAACAGTTACCTGGTTAGACATAATATATAATAATCATCACGAAATAATCGAATACAACCCAGATACGATGATTGTTCAGTCTATCCATTCAACCTTCTGTTCAGTTCAGTCGCTCTTATGTATAACTGGAGAACAGTTACCTGGTGAGTATAACTATATAAACATCATCACGATATAATCGAATACAACCCCAGATACGATCATTGTTTAGTCTATCCATTCAACCTTCTGTTCAATTCAGTCGCTCGTATGTATAACGGAAGAACATTTACCTGGTTAGACATAATATATAATAATCATCACGAATTAATCGAATACAACCCAGATACGATGATTGTTCAGTCTATCCATTCAACCTTCTGTTCAGTTCAGTCGCTCTTATGTATAACTGGAGAACAGTTACCTGGTGAGTATAACTATATAAACATCATCACGATATAATCGAATACAACCCCAGATACGATCATTGTTTAGTCTATCCATTCAACCTTCTGTTCAATTCAGTATAACGGAAGAACAGTTACCTGGTGAGTATAACTATATAAACCTAATCGAATACAACTCAGATACGATGATTGTTCAATCTATCCATTCAACCTCATGTTCAATTCGGTTGCTCGTATGTATAACGGAAGAACAGGTACCTGGTGAGTATAACTATATAAACGTTATCGAATACGACTCAGATACGATGATTGTTCAATCTATCCATTTAACCTTCTGCTCGATTCGGTCGCTTGTATGTAAAACGGAAGGACAGTTACCTGGTGAGTATTGCTATATAAAATCATCACGATATCATCGAATACAACTCAGATACAATTATCGTTTCGTCTAACCATTCAACATTCTGTTCGATTCAGTCGCTAGTATGTGTAACGGAAGTATCGTCACCTGGTATCACTATATATACAGAATTGCGATATAATCGGATACCACCCAGATACATTGATTGTTCAATCTATACTAAATTTATCCTTCTGCTCGATTCGGTCGCTTGTATGTTAAACGGAAGAACAGTTACCTGGTGAGTATTGCTATATAAACATCATCACGATATCATCGAATACAACTCAGATACAATTATCGTTTCGTCTAACCATTTAACCTTCTGTTCGATTCAGTCGCTAGTATGTGTAACGGAAGTACTGTCACCTGGTAAGTTTCACTATGTATACAGTATTGCGATATAATCGGATACCACTCAGATAAATTGATTGTTCAGTCTATCCATTCAACTTTCTGTTCGTTTTGGTCGCTCGTATGTAAAACGGGAATACCGTCACCTTATGTGTATAACTATTTACACAGCATAACATCATAATCGAATACAACCCAGATACTATCCATTCAACTTTCTGTTCGATTCGGTTGCTCGTATGTATAACGAAAGAACAGCAACCTGGTGAGTATTTCTATATGAACTTCATCACGATATAATCGAATACAACTCAGATACAATGATCATTCCGTCTATCCATCCAACCTTTTGTTCGATTGGGTCGCTCGTATGTATAACGCAAGAACAGTCACCTGGTGAGTATTACTATATAAACATCACCACGATATAATCGAATACAACTCAGTTACAATTATCGTTTCGCCTAACCATCCAACCTTATGTTCGATTCAGACGCTCGTATGATTGACGAAAGAACCGTTACATGGTAGGTGTAACTAAATATACAGCATAACGATATAATCAGAGACAACCCAGATACAATGATTGTTCAATCTATCCATTCAACCTTATGTTAGATTCGGTTGCTCGTATGTATAACGGAAGAACAGTTACCTGGTTAGACATAATATATAATAATCATCACGAAATAATCGAATACAACCCAGATACGATGATTGTTCAGTCTATCCATTCAACCTTCTGTTCAGTTCAGTCGCTCTTATGTATAACTGGAGAACAGTTACCTGGTGAGTATAACTATATAAACATCATCACGATATAATCGAATACAACCCCAGATACGATCATTGTTTAGTCTATCCATTCAACCTTCTGTTCAATTCAGTATAACGGAAGAACAGTTACCTGGTGAGTATAACTATATAAACATAATCGAATACAACTCAGATACGATGATTGTTCAATCTATCCATTCAACCTTATGTTCGATTCGGTTGCTCGTATGTATAACGGAAGAACAGGTACCTGGTGAGTATAACTATATAAACATTATCGAATACGACTCAGATACGATGATTGTTTAATCTATCCACTCAACCTAATGTTCGATTCGGTTGCTCGTATGTATAACGGAAGAACAGGTACCTGGTGAGTATAACTATATAAACATAATCGAATACAACTCAGATACGATGATTGTTCAATCTATCCATATAATCTTCTGCTCGATTCGGTCGCTTGTATGTAAAACGGAAGGACAGTTACCTGGTGAGTATTGCTATATAAACATCATCACGATATCATCGAATACAACTCAGATACAATTATCGTTTCGTCTAACCATTTACTATTCTGTTCGATTCAGTCGCTAGTATGTGTAACGGAAGTATCGTCACCTGGTAAGTATCACTATATATACAGAATTGCGATATAATCGGATACCACCCAGATACATTGAATGTTCAATCTATACTAAATTTAACCTTCTGCTTGATTCGGTCGCTTGTATGTAAAACGAAATAACAGTTTCCTGGTGAGTATAATTATATAAACATAATCGAATACAACTCAGATACGATGATTGTTCAATCTATCCATTTAACCTTCTGCTCGATTCGGTCACTTGTATGTAAAACGGAAGGACAGTTACCTGGTGAGTATTGCTATATAAACATCATCACGATATCATCGAATTCATTTCAGGTACAATTATCGTTTCGTCTAACCATTCAACATTCTGTTCGATTAAGTCGCTAGTATGTGTAACGGAAGTATCGTCACCTGGTAAGTATCACTATATATACAGAATTGCGATATAATCGGATACCACCCAGATACATTGATTGTTCAGTCTATCCATTCAACTTTCTGTTCGTTTCAGTCGCTCGTATGTGAAACGGGAATACCGTCACCTAGTGTGTATAAATATATACACAGCATAACATCATAATCGAATACAACCCGGATACTATCCATTCAACCTTCTGTTCGATTCGGTTGCCCGTATGTATAACGAAAGAACAGTAACCTGGTGAGTATTACTATATAAACATTACCACGATATAATCGAATACAACTCAGTTACAATTATCGTTCCGCCAAACCATCCAACCTTATGTTCGATTTAGACGCTCGTATGTGTAACGAAGGAACCGTTACATGGTAGGTGTAACTAAATATACAGTATAACGATATATCCGGATACAACCCAGATACAATGATTGTTCAATCTATCCATTCAACCTTATGTTCGATTCGGTTGCTCGTATGTATAACGGAAGATTTGTTACTCGGTTAGACATACTATATGATAATCATCACGATATAATAGAATACAACCCAGAAAGGATGATTGTACAGTCTATCTGCACAACCTTCTCTTCGATTCGGTCGCTCTTATGTATAACGAAAGGACAGTTACCTGGTGAGTATAACTATAAAATCATCATCACGATATAATCGAATACAACCCCAGATACGATTATTGTTTAGTCTATCCATTCAACCTTCTGTTTAATTCAGTCGCTCGTATGTATAACGAAAAAACAGTTACCTGGTGAGTATAACTATATAAACATTATCGAATACAATTCAGATACGATGATTGTTCAATCTATCCATTCAACCTTCTGCTCGATTCGGTCGCTTGTATGTAAAACGGAAGAACAGTTACCTGGTGAGTATTGCTATAAAAACATCATCACGATATCATCGAATACAACTCAGATACAATTATTGTTTCGTCTAACCATTTAACCTTCTGTTCGATTCAGTCGCTAGTATGTGTAACGGAAGTACCGTCACTTCGTAAGTATCACTATATATACAGTATTGCGATATAATCGGATACCACCCAGATACATTGATTGTTCAGTCTATACATTCAACCTTCTTTTCGTTTCGGTCGCTCGTATGTAAAACGAGAATACCGTCACCTAGTGTGTATAACTATATACACAGCATAACATCATAATAGAATACAACCCATATACTATCCATTCAACCTTCTGTTCAATTCAGTCGCTCGTATGTATAACGGAAAAACAGTTACCTGGTGAGTATAACTATATAAACATAATCGAATACAACCCAGATACGATGATTGTTCAATCTATACTGAATTCAACCTTCTGCTCGATTTGGTCGCTTGTATGTAAAACGGAAGAACAGTTACCTGGTGAGTATTGCTATATAAACATCATCACGATATCATCGAATACAACTCGGATACAATTATCGTTTCGTCTAACCATTTAACCTTCTGTTCGATTCGGTCGCTAGTATGTGTAACGGAAGAACAGTAACCTGGTGAGTATTTCTGAATGAACGTCATCACGATATAATCGAATACAACTCAGATACAATTATCATTCCGTCTATCCATCCAACCTTCTGTTCGATTGGGTCGCTCGTATGTATAACGCAAGAACAGTCACCTGGTGAGTATTTCTATATAAACTTCAACACGATACAATCGAATACAACTCAGTTACAATTATCGTTCCGTCTAACCATCCAACCTTCTGTTCGATTTGGTCGCTCGTACGTATAACGCAAGAACAGTCACCTGGTGAGTATTACTATATAAACATTACCACGATATAATCGAATACAACTCAGTTACAATTATCGTTTCGTCTATCCATCCAACCTTCTGTTCAGTTCAGCCGCTCTTATGTATAACTGGAGAACAGTTACCTGGTGAGTATAACTATATAAACATCATCACGATATAATCGAATACAACCCCAGATAGGATCATTGTTTAGTCTATACATTCAACCTTCTGTTCAATTCAGTCGCTCGTATGTATAACGGAAGAACAGTTACCTGGTGAGTATAACTATATAAACATAATCGAATACAACTCAGATACGATGATTGTTTAATCTATCCATTCAACCTTATGTTCGATTGGGTTGCTCGTTTGTATAACGAAAGAACAGGTACCTGGTGAGTATAACTATATAAACATAATCGAATACAACCCAGATACGACGATTGTTCAATCTATACTGAATTCAACCTTCTGCTCGATTCGGCCGCTTGTATGTAAAACGGAAGAACAGTTACCTGGTGAGTATTGCTATATAAACATCATCACGATATCATCGAATACAACTCAGAGATACAATTATCGTTTCGTCTTACCATTTAACCTTCTGTTCGATTCAGTCGCTAGTATGTGTAACGGAAGTACCGTCACCTGGTAAGTATCACTATATATACAGTATTGCGATATAATCGGATACCACCCAGCTACATTGATTGTTCAGTCTATCCATTCAACTTTCTGTTCGTTTCGGTCGTTCGTATGTAAAACGGGAATACCGTCACCTAGTGTGTATAACTATATACACAGCATAACATCATAATCGAATACAACCCAGATACTATCCATTCAACCTTCTGTTCGATTCGGTTGCCCGTATGTATAACGAAAGAACAGTAACCTGGTGAGTATTTCCATATGAATTTCATCACGATATAATCGAATACAACTCAGATACAATGATCATTCCGTCTATCCATCCAACCTTCTGTTCGTATTGGTCGCTCGTACGTATAACGCAAGAACAGTCACCTGGTGAGTATTACTATATAAACATTACCACGATATAATCGAATACAACTCAGTTACAATTATCGTTTTGTCTATAAATTCAACCTTCTGTTCAGTTCAGCCGCTCTTATGTATAACTGGAGAACAGTTACCTGGTGAGTATAACTATATAAACATCATCACGATATAATCGAATACAACCCCAGATAGGATCATTGTTTAGTCTATACATTCAACCTTCTGTTCAATTCAGTCGCTCGTATGTATAACGGAAGAACAGTTACCTGGTGAGTATAACTATATAAACATAATCGAATACAACTCAGATACGATGATTGTTTAATCTATCCATTCAACCTTATGTTCGATTGGGTTGCTCGTATGTATAACGAAAGAACAGGTACCTGGTGAGTATAACTATATAAACATAATCGAATACAACTCAGATACGATGATTGTTCAATCTATCCATTCAACCTTCTGCTCGATTCGGTCGCTTGTATGTAAAACGGAAGGACAGTTACCTGGTAAGTATTGCTATATAAACATCATCACGATATCATCGAATTCAACTCAGATACAATTATCGTTTCGTCTAACCATTCAACATTCTGATCGATTCAGTCGCTAGTATGTGTAACGGAAGTATCGTCACCTGGTAAGTATCACTATATATACAGAATTGCGATATAATCGACTACCACCCAGATACATTGATTGTTCAGTCTATCCATTCAACTTTCTATTCGTTTCGGTCGCTCGTATGTATAACGAAAGACCAGTAACCTGGTGAGTATTTCTATATGAACGTCATCACGATATAATCGAATACAACTCAGATACAATGATCATTCCGTCCATCCATCCAACCTTATGTTCGATTGGGTCGCTCGTATGTATAACGCAAGAACAGTCACCTGGTGAGTTTTACTATATAAACATCACCACGATATAATCGAATACAACTCAGTTACAATTATCGTTCCGTCTAACCATCCAACCTTATGTTCGATTCAGACGCTCGTATGTGTAACGAAAGAACCGTTACATGGTAGGTGTAACTATATATACAGCATAACGATATAATCGGAGACAACCCAGATACAATGATTGTTCAATCTATCCATTCAACCTTATGTTCGATTCGGTTGCTCGTATGTATAACGGAAGAACTGTTACCTGGTTAGACATACTATATGATGATAATCACGATATAATCAAATACAACCCAGATACTATCCATTCAAACTTCTGTTCGATTCGGTTGCTCGTATGTATAACGAAAGAACAGTAACCTGGTGAGTATTTCCATGTGAACTTCATCACGATATAATCGAATACAACTCAGATACAATGATCATTCCGTCTATCCATCCAACCTTCTGTTCGATTTGGTCGCTCGTACGTATAACGCAAGAACAGTCACCTGGTGAGTATAACTATATAAACATCATCACGATATAATCGAATACAACCCCAGATAGGATCATTGTTTAGTCTATACATTCAACCTTCTGTTCAATTCAGTCGCTCGTATGTATAACGGAAGAACAGTTACCTGGTGAGTATAACTATATAAACATAATCGAATACAACTCAGATACGATGATTGTTTAATCTATCCATTCAACCTTATGTTCGATTGGATTGCTCGTATGTATAACGAAAGAACAGGTACCTGGTGAGTATAAATATATAAACATAATCGAATACAACCCAGATACGACGATTGTTTAATCTATACTGAATTCAACCTTCTGCTCGATTCGGTCGCTTGTATGTAAAACGGAAGGACAGTTACCTGGTGAGTATTGCTATATAAACATCATCACGATATCATCGAATTCAACTCAGATACAATTATCGTTTCGTCTAACCATTCAACATTCTGTTCGATTCAGTCGCTAGTATGTGTAACGGAAGTATCGTCACCTGGTAAGTATCACTATATATACAGAATTGCGATATAATCGACTACCACCCAGATACATTGATTGTTCAGTCTATCCATTCAACTTTCTGTTCGTTTCGGTCGCTCGTATGTATAACGAAAGACCAGTAACCTGGTGAGTATTTCTATATGAACGTCATCACGATATAATCGAATACAACTCAGATACAATGATCATTCCGTCTATCCATCCAACCTTATGTTCGATTGGGTCGCTCGTATGTATAACGCAAGAACAGTCACCTGGTGAGTTTTACTATATGAACATCACCACGATATAATCGAATACAACTCAGTTACAATTATCGTTCCGTCTAACCATCCAACCTTATGTTCGATTCAGACGCTCGTATGTGTAACGAAAGAACCGTTACATGGTAGGTGTAACTAAATATACAGCATAACGATATAATCGGAGACAACCCAGATACAATGATTTTTCAATCTATCCATTCAACCTTCTGTTCAATTCAGTCGCTCGTATGTATAACGGAAGAACAGTTACCTGGTGAGTATAACTATATGAACATAATCGAATACAACCCAGATACGATGATTGTTCAATCTATACTAAATTTAAGCTTCTGCTCGATTCGGTCGCTTGTATGTAAAACGGAAGAACAGTTACCTGGTGAGTATTGCTATATAAACATCATCACGATATCATCGAATACAACTCAGAGATACAATTATCCTTTCGTCTAAACATTAAACCTTCTGTTCGATTCAGTCGCTAGTATGTGTAACGGAAGTACCGTCACCTGGTAAGTATCACTATATATACAGTATTGCGATATAATCGGATACCACCCAGATACATTGATTGTTCAGTCTATCCATTCAACTTTCTGTTCGTTGTGGTCGCTCGTATGTAAAACGGGAATACCGTCACCTAATGTGTATAACTATATACACAGCATAACATCATAATCGACTACAACCCAGATACTATTTATTCAACATTCTCTTCGATTCGGTTGCTCGTATGTATAACGAAAGAACAGTTACCTGGTGAGTATAACTATATAAACATAATCGAATACAACCCAGATACGACGATTGTTCAATCTATACTGAATTCAACCTTCTGCTCGATTCGGCCGCTTGTATGTAAAACGGAAGAACAGTTACCTGGTGAGTATTGCTATATAAACATCATCACGATATCATCGAATACAACTCAGAGATACAATTATCGTTTCGTCTAACCATTTAACCTTCTGCTCGATTCGGCCGCTTGTATGTAAAACGGAAGAACAGTAACCTGGTGAGTATTTCCATATGAACTTCATCACGATATAATCGAATACAACTCAGATACAATGATCATTCCGTCACCTTCTGTTCGATTTCGTCGCTCGTACGTATAACGCAAGAACAGTCACCTGGTGAGTATTACTATATAAACATAACCACGATATAATCGAATACAACTCAGTTACAATTATCGTTTTGTCTATCCATTCAACCTTCTGTTCAGTTCAGCCGCTCTTATGTATAACTGGAGAACAGTTACCTGGTGAGTATAACTATATAAACATCATCACGATATAATCGAATACAACCCCAGATAGGATCATTGTTCAGTCTATACATTCAACCTTCTGTTCAATTCAGTCGCTCGTATGTATAACGGAAGAACAGTTACCTGGTGAGTATTGCTATATAAACATAATCGAATACAACTCAGATACGATGATTGTTTAATCTATCCATTCAACCTTATGTTCGATTGGGTTGCTCGTATGTATAACGAAAGAACAGTAACCTGGTGAGTATTTCCATATGAACTTCATCACGATATAATCGAATACAACTCAGATACAATGATCATTCCGTCTATCCATCCAACCTTCTGTTCGATTTGGTCGCTCGTACGTATATCGCAAGAACAGTCACCTGGTGAGTATTACTATATAAACATTATATAATCGAATACAACTCAGTTACAATTATCGTTTTGTCTATCCATTCAAGTAGTGCACCTAAGGGGCTATCATGACAAGATGGCCGCCATGGGGCAATGACGTCATCCAAGATGGCCGCCATGGGACAGCTGTCATATGTCAACTGTCATATGTCAACTGTCATATGTCAACTGTCATATGTCAACTGTCATATGTCAACTGTCATATGTCAACTGTCATATGTCAACGGTCATATATCAACTGTCATATGTCAACTGCCATATGTCAACTGTCTACTGTTTAGTGTTTCATGCCGTTGTGTCATCTGTCAAGTGTTCCATAGACTTCCCGACCAATCAGAGGCCAGCTAAGCCCCGCCCCCTTTCATTGGCGGGAAATTCAAATCATGTGGTATTCGGGTTCGGCCCCCTTAAGCCTCCACTGTACCCCCTCAACCGCTCAGGACTTCGCCTAACCTCCTTAGGCCTCTGCTGTACCCCCTAAACCGCTCAGGATTTCGCTGTAACCCCCCCTTGGCCCCCCTCAGGTCTCCACTGTACCCCCTTGGCCCCCCTGAGGTCTTCGCTGTACCCCCTTATCTTCTTAGGTTTTTGCTATACCCCCTTGACCCCCTTAGGACTGCGCCCCGGAAACATCTCATAACGTCATATTTTATTTAAAAAAGTTCTTTTATCGGCGGGATTCGAACCCCAGACCACCGGATCACGAGTCCGATGCGTTCCCACAGAGCTACGACCACTATATAATTTAATTGCAGTCAATGTCGATGCAACGTTATCGCTCAGCGTGACGTAGTCGAGCAGATCCGTCCCAAAGATAAGAGACCACGCGTCTCTACATTTCGTCCGATGAATCGACAATGAATGAGGTCTTTGATAAGATTGCAGGTGGCCAATGATGATATCATGAATCACGATCTTAATTATCCATAGATAGCGATGATGATGTCATGCTTATCTCAACATTTTATTCAATATATTGATGAACAGGTCATTCATAAGTTTACACGTGGCCGGCGAATCATGATTTTATTTATTCACAGATAGCGATTTTGTTGACCTTGAATGAGCATTCTTATTACAGCTCGATATGCAACTATGCACTTCTCGGTGCAAAACACATTCATCAATGACTCTATTGTTCTAATCAGCTATAAAACCAATTTCATATCGGGTGGAGCTTCAGTTTGCCTTCGATCATCAACGGTGAATCATCGTGGGTGTGTAGTTCGACAATTATTTTTTTTGTGGGTGTATATTCCAATAATCTAAGGTGAGTTTTATTTATTTATTTTTCTTGATCTCTATCACCATGCAACTTGAGTTTCGAAATGTGGTATTCAATCAGATGTTCTGAAATAGGGTATATCCATAGTATTTTTCTTTAATGTTTCGACAGTTTTGTTGTATATCTGATTTTTTTTTGTTCCTGTTTGTTTTGATAGATGGATCTTTCAGGAATAAACGCTGCCACCCGAGTTACTGTATTCAAGCCGACAGTGCCACTCCATAGCCTCCCTCCAAATAAGCCACAATTGATTAAAGATATTAGGGTGGTTCAAACAAGATACGGTCAAACAATTGTGGTTGAATTGGAAGAGAAGACAGTATTCTTACCGAAGAGAGCGGTTGAAGCAGTGAAGCTGCAAATCCCCCTCTTCACCCCTGACGACTACTCCCTTATATTCAAAGGGTTGGCAGGACTGTCCTCCAACTTCGAAATTGTAAAGAATTAATCAAATGTGAGTAATCTTCGTAATGTCTAGGATGAATTTCCTCAACTTCTTGAAAGTGTGCATACATTTAACAAAACTGAACTTTTTCAGAAACCAACAGTGCCCCTCTACAACCCTCCAGTCAACCGGTCACAAGAGAACGGCGGGGACTTCCATAATAGTTTTAAGATTTTGGTGAGTGAAACGTTTCTTTTTATTTGTGAAAACAATGGAAAATGCTAACGAGATTGGTCTTGTGAGTGATGAAATTATTAGGAAATTTAAGGAACTAGAAACAAAAAAATTATCAATCAATGAAAAGAGCTTTTGGATCAAGACAATCAATAAACATATTCAAATTTGTAATAAAGCAATTCGTGAGGCTGATTTGACATCAGGAATTCTTAGAAAACTCCAAACAAACGTGGGACATTTGAAAAGATTTTACGCTCTAATTAGAAATACGAAACATATTGGATCCGGTCTCACGAGTCCTAGGAGAAACCGGATAGCATGGAGGGATGTCCAATCGGTTTTTGCAAGCCGAATAAGGACAGGTATCATCATTAATATTTCTCACAAGGACGTAGCACAATTTCTAACCGATGCTTGTCATATTTTCAAAATTAAGATCAAAAAATGTCTCAATAATTTTCAATTAATCAAGGCCAATACCAACTTTTGTGGAGAATTTATAAAAAAATCTAAAGATGGTGACATAATCGAATTCAAATATTTCAACACAAAAAATGCTTCAATAGATATAGGAACGGATTTGGACCTTTGGTTCCAAGATAATGTTACTGATGTCATTTCAAATAAGCTTTCGGAATTTCAAGAAAAGGATAGTGGCTGGGCCTTACATCGCATCATTTCTTTGGAAGTCAATATAAATAAATTAGAAATTGGAAATGGATCCTCATACATTGGTCTGCCAGACCAAATTTCAAAAAAAACGAGCTTGTATTAATATCAAGAACACTGATGAAGCCTGCTTTTTTTGGAGCGTGGTCAGTGCCTTATACCCTCCTACGAATCATCATCGTGTAGATAGGCCCAGCTCGTACCCTCATTACAACCAAGTTCTCAATACCACAGGCTTGGAAACTCCCCTAATGTTTAATCAAATTGGTAAATTTGAAAAGTTGAATGATATTTCGGTGAACGTTTATGGTTTGGAACTGATTCAGGCAAACGGTAGAGAGTATTTTGAAGTAGTACCCGTAAGACTCACAAAACACAAGTTGGATAGACATGTCAATTTGCTCTTGGTTCAGAGTGAATATTTTCCAAAACCCAACGATTATGAAGCTCTACCTGAGGATGATTCTGATGTGGAAATTCGGTATCATTATTGTTGGATAAAGGACATGTCAAGACTTCTTTCGGCCCAAATTAATAAACATAAGGTGAAAAATTATTTTTGTGATAGATGTTTAAATTATTTCTCCAATGAGTCGAAATTGAATGATCATAGTGCTGTGTGTGAAAACATCAACGATTGCAAAATTTCTTTTCCTGATTATGATTTTGTCGAGTTTAAAAATTCCATATATAAACAAAAAGCTGAATTTATCATCTATGCCGACTTTGAATCTGAATTGCAGCACTATGATCACGAAATTTCTTCGAAAACAAAAAAATATCAGAAACACAATGCTTTCAGTGCAGGGTACTACTTTAAATGCTCCTACGATGACAACTTATCATATTTCAAGAGTCATCGAGGACCTGAATGCATGGATTGGTTCGCATCGGAAATGACAGAGGTCGCAAAATTTGTAAAGTCCAAGATCAAGACAATCATTCCCCTGACTGATTTCCCTGAAAAGGTCGGCGTAACAACTTGTCACATTTGTGAAAAGACATTCAAGGCTGGCGAAACAATCGTCAAAGACCACTGTCACTTCACGGGTCAGTTCAGGGGGTGGGCACACAATGCCCGTAACTTGAACTATCAAAAGTCTTTTGTAATACCTATAGTTTTCCACAACTTGAGTGGTTATGACTCTCATTTTCTCATTAGAGACATTACCAAACGTGGGAGGGTGAGCGTACTTCCTATAAATATGGGAAAATACATTTCTTTTACGCAACACGATAAGGAATCTGGAATCAAATTTAGATTTATAGATTCATTGAGATTTTTAGGCGCCAGTCTTGATGAGCTGGCATCAAATTTAAATAAAGACGATTTTCGAAATTTGAAAAAAGAATTCATCACTTCAAGTGATAGTAAATTCGAGTTGCTCACAAAGAAAGGTGTCTTTCCATATGACTACATCAATAATGTAGATAAACTGAATGAAACTGAATTACCATCCATCGAGCATTTTTACAACAAGTTGAATGATGAAAATATTGATGAGGAAAAGTACGCTCATGCTCTTAACGTATGGCAACAATTCAATATCAAGACTCTAGGTCAATATAGCGATCTTTATATGAAGACAGATATCCTTCTGCTGGCAGACGTCATGGAAAATTTTAGAGAAGCTGCTTTGAAAACATACGGCTTAGATCCCGCATGGTATAACACCCTTCCTGGCTTTACGTGGGATTGTATGTTGAAATTCACGAAATGTAAATTACAAATTTTGAAAGACGTTGATATGCTTATGTTCATTGAAAAGGCTATAAGAGGCGGCATTTCAGTTTGCAGCAACAGGTATTCCGAGGCTAATCATAAATATGTGCCAACATACGATCCTACGAAACCTTCAAAACATCTTCTCTATTTGGATGTCAACAATCTGTATGGATGGGCAATGTCTAGACCCCTTCCTTTTGGAGGGTTTGAATGGACAGATACCAACATAGATGTTACATCTATTCCTGACGATGCACCAGAAGGGTATATCCTACAAGTTGACCTAGAGTACCCCGAACATCTGCACGATCTACATAAAGATTTCCCGTTCTGTTCAGAACACCGTAAACCTCCTGGCTCAAAATTGGCAAAATTAATGACAACATTACATCATAAGCAGCAATACATATTGCATTACGTAAATTTGAAACAAGCTATAGCCAATGGTTTGAAATTAACGAAAATCCACAAAGTGGTAACATTCAAACAGTCGGCATGGTTGCAGCCCTACATTGATCTCAACACTAGATTGAGAACTGCAGCCACCAATACTTTTGAAAAAAATTTGTACAAGCTTATGAACAATGCGGTGTTTGGTAAGACCATGGAGAACATCCGCAAACATCGCATTGTTAAATTATGTAGATCGTGGGAGGGGCGGTACGGGGCAAGGAATTTGATTGCAAGTTCTTAATTCCGTAATCGGACAATATTGAGTGATGACTTGGTAGCTATCGAGCTGGGCAAGTCCAAAATAGTCTTCAACAAGCCCCTCTATGTTGGAATGGCTATTCTGGACTTATCCAAGACTCGTATGTACAACTTCCATTATGATTTCATGCTACCTACGATGGGTGTGGAAAATTGTAAGTTACTGTACACAGATACTGATAGCTTCATTTACGAACTCGGTTGTGATGATGTGTACGCGGAACTTATAAAAACCAATCTGAATGAATTCGATACTTCCGACTATCCTTCAGACAATATTTTTGGAATTCCGCAAGTGAATAAAAAAGTAATTGGAAAAATGAAGGATGAAGCAAATTCAAAAATTATTACACACTTTGTAGGCTTTCGTTCGAAAATGTATGCCTACAAGGTGCAGGGAGGTAAAGTAACCAAAAAATCTAAAGGGATCAAGCATAATGTAGTCAAGAATAAGATAACTTTTGATGATTATGTAACATGTCTTAAGGAATCAAAGGAACAAATCGTTACCCAACGAACAATCCGTTCCTATGCTCATGAAGTATTCATCATCGAACAGACAAAAATTGCGCTGAGTCCTTATGACAGTAAAAGACATTTACTACCAAATTCGTATGATACCCTTCCTTCTGGACATTTCTCCATCACGCAAACTCCAATGGTGTCAGATCTGCCTGACGAAGAATTTTCAGAATGAATAGCAATTTCCATTATTTTCCACCAATAAAAATGCGAAATCTACTCCACCATGTTAGATATACCTATACCTACCCAATTATTATATTAATTTTAGTTTTATTATGATATGTATTTTTGTTTTCCATCTGTATAGCTGATGCTTGTATACATAATTCCCATATATAATATATATATTATACCCCTTTACTTAAGTTTGACATAAATATATTTTCTGTATAGCTCATGTCAGTTGAAAATGTATCTCTTTCATTGAATAAAACACTTTGAAATATATATCTTTGTCCTTTATTCAAAATATTTTAGAGCATTGCTTTTATAGAAAAACAAATATTCTCTCAATGCATTACCTAATAAGCTACAATTAGACATCTCACAAAATGCACACAAAACATCTAAACGACTATTTTCATCATCATGGAAACTAGATCTAATTAAATCTACAATATTATTAAAATAAGCACTAAAGTTCATGTCCTCCAGCATGGCCACCCGATGAATCACCACACCTCGATGAACTTCGAGGATCTGGTTGGCATCTTTATCGTCGATGTAGAAGTCAACACCAAATTTGCTCACCATTAGAAATTTCACTTCGCCGTACACCATCTGTGTAACTTTACAGTAATTTCCACATGGAAACGTGACGGCTTCACACTCTTGGCTAGTTGGAGCATTGAAAAATTTTTCCAATTGATTTTGCAGCAAATCGGTGAATACAGCCCACTCCATTAATCCAAAAGATATTCTGTATGATGAACATGTTAAAATGACAGCTGGACTGAACGATCTGGCAGGGCTTAAACCAACTCCAATATTGAAACACCCTGACGAGAATGATGTGTGGAGTAGGTAATACATCTCATCTTTGGCTGCATTCTCGAACATTTCCAACAGCTCGTCTAATTCTCCATCAGATTCTTCATTGAATGATGCTGCTGGTGGTGTCATCTCGACGTCACTTACATCTGACATACTAGCGTAACCACTATCTTGACTCGACATTGCTGGATACAAACTCGACTGAGACTGAAATCAACTTCATGCAGATATTTATATCCCCCTCCTTCTTTCCCAGACTTATCCGAACTTGAATTGTGATTTCTGTTCTTTATGATGGAGATGAAAAGGCCGCACGACTGCAGAATTTTGTGCGTGTTTTCCATAAGATTCTATACTAAATCAACGTCTTCTATCCAACTGTTATGTTTTCTGTCAAGTCCTAGCCACTTGATGTACATTTTCTTTCCCTTTCTCCTCAATACTTTTTCAATGAGGTAAATGTCGGGATTTTTTGTTTTCTGCAATTCCTCCTCATAGAAAGCACCGCTGATTGGCTGACCATGCATGTCTTCGAGTAAGTATGTTACAGGATTGGTTATTTTAACTCTAGTGATTTTGAATAACTCTGTCGTCCAATTTGACGTGTACCCTTTTTCGAAAATATGTTTAGACTTGGATATCCGCACGATATCACCAACTTTAAGCTTACGTAAACCAGCAATTTTCAAATGACTATATCTCTGACGTAAAATCTCTTTTTTGTTGGACTTGTTCACTTCAGAAGGTTTCAATCTAGTCCTACTGTGCTTGGTGTCATTAAATTGTTTAGTAATTTTTGGCAATACATCAATCCATCTGTATTTTCCATTCAGACTGAAATACTTGTAGAGTTTATTTTTGAGTGTTCTTATTACCCGTTCAGCAATGGTAGCCTTTTTCACAGTGAATGTATTATAGTGGTTTATGTTATATTTTTTCATCAAGGTCTGAAATTTGCTATTCAAAAATTCCGTTCCTTGATCTGATTGTAGATTTTTTGGTATACGCTTAGCTTGGTGCAGTATATCCGCAAAAGATTTAGTGATCTCTTCACCCGTCTTAGTTTTGAGTGGGCGTGTCCATAGGTATTTAGAAAAACAGTCGATAACTACCAAAATCATTTTGAAACCTTTATTTTGGTGTGCATAAGGTCTCATTTCGGCCAAATCCATTTGCCATAAATCGTCTAAGCCCTTGATGATGGTTCGTCGTCTAGGGTAAGTCTTACGGGCAGGCGCATGAAGCTCATCAACGAGTTGAATCTTGTCTGTTGAAGCCATACTATCAATGGTTATTTTTACTATTGAGTCTATTTATTGATCCTTCGATATTTTTCAAGGCATTTGTCATTTGACTTTGTAGTGCATCAATGCGGTTTGTAGTACTGTTTGCGTGACCACTAATCAATTCATTCAATTTTGTATTGAGCTTATCAATTTCAACTTTACTCACTTTTCCATCGAGTACCCCTCGCACTTTTTTGGTATAATTATCAATGGCCAACTTGAAATCAAATTTAATTTGTGAAATCACATCATCTACATACTTTTTCGTTGACATATGATCACTAGCCGTTGGAGGGTTCCTTGAAATGAATTCTTCAAATTTATTTATTTTGTTGTCAATCAAATTCAATGCATCAGTTAAATTCTTTATCATAATATCATGTGATACAAATTGTTTTCTTAAATGAGTCAATTCAATAATGTTATTGCTACCTTCATGTGGAGCATATCTATGTCCGAACTTGTTCAGACTCATTGTTCAAATGACTCATCATTGCCAGTGTTATTAGTATATATAGCCAGCTTCCCGAAGTTCATTGATTATGGAAACTATTTCATTATCGAGTGAGGTGTTTCCAGCTGCCTTGGAAGCTATCAACAGCTTCAAACGATCAACGAGTTCATTCGGATCATCCCAATAAATATACTCCACCGGTTTTTCATTGTACGTTAATTTCAAACCATTACCAGTCGTTGAACGTCTTCTACCTTTTCGCAACTCCATTATAAGCGGTTTTATGATTTCTGTGTATTTCCATCTCGTAGAACCTTTGAGTCTTCCATCTTTATTAATATATCGATCACTCAATTTCAATAGCTCCTTGTAAGCTTGCACATCTTCTTCGTTAAAATCCGTAGGATCATCATAGAAGATGAGCTTATACAGTCCTGGGGTTCCTCGTATCTGTTTACCTCCAATTTTGATGAAGCCAGTCCTTTTATCAAAGTCAAGTTCTTGCGTTCCTAGATACCATTTTGATGTTTGGGGATCATACGTTGGTCCATACATTGTATCTATTTTTTCACTATATGACCAATGATCTCTGATATATGGATGTGACATGACTGGATATTGATCTAGATATTTATCCATAACATTTTTCGAAATATTTTGTTCAGGTATATTTTCGCGAAATACTTCATCATCATCATCTCGTCCACTCGTGTTCGCACTTATTCTGCCTACTTCTTCCATTGGGAGAAATTGTGTTTGTTCTTTTTCTTCTCCTTCTTCTTCTTCTTCTTTCTTCAGTTCAGGCGATTCTTCTTTTTTGATACTTCTTAATGCATCATTGATCTTCGAGGATTTGACAATTTCATGTAGTGGCTCCGAAATGGGTTTAAACATTTTGATGAGAGATTCATCTTTTTCCGATCTACCCAGTTTCAATGCCAAGTACTTTTTCCTAATTGAACGGGTGAGCTCTGCAATTTTGCGTTTGCGTGCAGCTATTTGATCGTCTATGTTCAAATCAGTGGGGGAGGCAGCACGTTTGCTGCGCTTTTTGTATTTGTGTGTGCCAACACGACTTGATGACATCATGATAGGAAATGATCTGATGATGTTTGATACTTATATTTTTATATATTTATCAAACCCTTGACGATATCTACCATCATTCATATCGAAATCTTTGACAATCACAAGAGTACCATATGCAACATTCCAACATTTCGAACACAAGTATTTAAAGTCTTCGAAACTCATGTCTGGAGATACGTGTTCATCAAATACGTGCTTCAAATTGATTTCATCTTGTTTGAATAGTACAATCAGGTTACAGTTGTCTCGTATGAGCTGTTTAGGTATTTTTGAGTAGGTCTGACAAAAGTAGGCAGCATCAATATCCTTGTGTCTACACATTGAAAAATATTCCTGGATTTTCTGTTGGGAATCACACGCTACATCATCGAATAGAAATATAGAGTTGGGTTTTGCATCTGATGGACTCATAATCTCATCATTATCCTTGAATGGGAAGTAGCCAACCTCTTTCACACCATTCAATACCTCTTGGAATAGTTGATATTTCGGTTGATACAATGACTTGGAGTACACGTAAACATTTTCGAATTTTGCACCATTTGGATTGAAAATTACTGACAACATGACGTTCGTCTTACCACAACCACTCGGTCCACATACTATTGCCCGAAATGAATTGGGCAATAATTTACCATGTTTACAAGTGAACGTTGATGATGTGTGAAAATCTAAATTTTCAATAGGTTACGACTGTTCTTGTTGAATGACCTTCATCTTGTGACATGATTGACGTTTATGTTAGCCTATAAATATATGTGTAACAGTTCCACTTTATCAGTTTCAATGTCTTCGTACGAGGGAGAAGGTGTTTTGAATTCCCTGATAAACAAGTTACCTTTTGAGCTCCATTTACCCGGAGGCTATCAGTATTGTGGACGTAAGTCAGATTACTGGACGATGCAAACGATTACTAATATTTCATTTATTTTACAGCTGGAACTAAACTACAAAAACGATTGGCTCGTGGAGATACTGGCATTAATCCTCTAGACGCTGCATGCAAACAACACGACATTGCATACTCGCAGCACAAGACTCTGGAAGATCGTCACAAAGCCGATTCAGTATTGGAAGACGCTGCTTGGCAACGAGTGAAATCAACAGACGCCAAGTTTGGTGAGAGAGCTGCAGCCTTATTAGTTACTTCTGGAATGAAAGCTAAACGTAAGCTTGGTATGGGATGCTCATTCCAAAGACATATCGTGGGTAAAATTGGAAAATCTCTGAAGAAGAATTCCCCGACCAATCTAAAGAAGACTGCTTCGATTGCTCTAAAAGCTGCTAGACTTGCCATCAAGCAAGCTGGTGGAAAAAAGAAAATCAGAATACCACGCATCATACCTTTCAATGCAAAATCCGGAGGTATTCTACCACTATTGCCAATTTTTGCAGCCCTTGGTGCTCTCGGTAGCATTGCAGGGGGAAGTGGTGCGATAGCAAAGACAATTATCGATGCGAGGAATGCGAAAAAGAAATTGGAATAAGATCATAGACACAATAAAGCCATGGAAGCTATTGGTAAAGGACTGTACTTGCGTAAAAACGCCAAAGGAGGCTTTGGTTTATATTTGAAAAAACAAAAAAACTCCCAATGAAGCTACCCAATAGACCGTTGTACGATACCGAGTTGTTAGAGTATGTGAAATTCTTGAAGATACCACATTTTCGAGGCGTTTTCATGCGAGACAATTTGCCAAGCAGTGGTCCTCGTCAACGTGAAACTGCAATTCTAAATTTAGATGTGTCGAAGAATCAAGGCACTCATTGGGTAGCTTATAGAAAGATAAATGATGTCGTTGAGTATTTTGATTCATTTGGTTGTCTGAAACCACCGAAAGAACTTGTCCGATATCTGGGTAAAATCAAACTATACTACAATAACGATCAGTTTCAAAACTATAATCAGTTCAACTGTGGACATCTCTGCTTGAAGTTTTTGTACAATAATGGAAGCCGTTTTAGCATTCCTACATGGTGAGAAGGGGTTGCAAGACTTTACTGAACATGAATTGAGAGAATTTCCAATCAAATATTTGATACAACATGCTAGACCATGGGAATTGTTGAATATTTGGCATAAATTACCAAACGATTATCAGTGTAATTTCGATTTGAGAATACGTCTACCATGTTACATTCATTATAATAGGCCAGATGCTCAAACACATGTGGATGGACCTGTCAGTTCACAGTACGATTGTCACGGTTGTAATTATTTTTTGAAATGTAGAGGGACCGTAATCTATTAATAAATAATATGAGGTTATGTCGATGATGGTTTCATTATAAATATTCCTGTACCACTGGCAATGTAATCAGTCATGTCTCAGCTGCTCACGCTGACTAGTACTACCAACGAGTTTTCTTTCACCCCTTCCACACCGATCATACTAGATCCCAGGAAAAGTTATTACATAGCTGTACTAGGCTTTCATACTTTCCATTCTATACTAAACATCGATGGTGAAAAATTTTACTACTACGAAAATAATAATCGTTCAATATTGAAGGAAATCAAGCTGCCAACAGGTTGTTATGAGATTGAAAACATTGAAAGTTATATTCAGGAGCATTTGAATAATACAGATTTCTCATTGAAACCAAACAACAACACCTTAGAGTGTGAAATCTATAGTCGATTGCACGCCATCAGTTTCGAAAACGATAATAGTTTTGAGAATTATTAGGATTTTCGAAAAGGATCTTGGAGCCTGGTATAGTGCACTCTTCAGATCGACCAGTGAATATTCTCAAAGTATCTAGCTTACATTTCGATTGCAACATTACCGAAGGAGCCTTCTACGGGAACAGACCGGCCCATACTATATTGAGCTTTCCCATTACAGTTGATCCTGGATACGCAATCAACGAACGTCCCAATACCCCCATCTATTTGCCTGTGAGAAGTAACTTGACAGAGATCACCAACATCAGTGTTAGAGTATTGGATCAAGATCTCGGACCTGTGAATTTTCGAGGAGAGAAAAGTACTTTGCACTTGGACTTGAAGGAACGTTGAATGGATTTGGTAATTCAGCATAAAAGGGTGCCACCCACTTCAAACCTATCAGTATCATCGAGTTCTTTCAAGCGACGTGACCAGCTCTCCCCAGAAAATATTATTTTTCTCCAATCTGTTGGATTGAAAGTTAGAGATGGTAAAACGCAAGTACGTTCATTCTGAGCAATCACCGACAACATCTGCAGCATCGTTCAATCAAATAAATACGAACCCAATTTTCGATATTTATCGTCGACCCCAATATGATGAAACTATCCGAAAGGAAGAATATCGATCCTACATCCCGTACGTGAAATCATTCGATAACAATGATATGGTGGAGATTAATGTGAATCAAGCAGATGCATTTTTCGCAATGCATGAATCTTTGTTGGAAATCAAAGGAAAATTAGATATTGACGGAGCTGGTAACGTGTCATTGGCTCCCAATTGTGGAGCGTTTCTTTTCGATTCGTGCACTTATGTGCAAAGTGCCAGAGAGATAGAAGTGATTAGAGATCCTGGAATTATTAGTACTGTACGAGGATTCCTCTGCTGTGAACCTGAGGACTCTAAACATTTGGCGACGGCTGGATGGACGTACCCTGAAAAACCGTTCCTGAATGCTGTGGATAAGTCGTTCAGTTTGTTGATACCTCTCAAGCACATTTTCAACGTATTCAATGACTACACTTCAATTGTCTACGGAAGACAAACAATTCGTCTAGTTCGAGCACGTGACGATAAAGATAGCGTAATTGTCAAGGAACTTACCAATGCTGGTGTAACGACTGCTACGAAAGTCAAAGTTTTGATAGATAGTATGATACTGAAGGTCAAGCATATATTTCCCAACGATGAAATCAAACTACAATTGATGCAACCTATCAAGAACGATATACCAATAATGATTCCATTCAGAAAATGGAGTCTCAGCGAATTACCTGCGCTCACAAGAAGTGCAAAGAATGAAATTTGGGCAGTTAAAACCAGCGCCGCAGTGGAACGCCCACGTTACGTCATCGTTTGTTTCCAAAAGAATATACGCAATAAACTCGACAGTGATGTCACCACCTTTGATAACATTAACATATCTAGCATCAGACTATCATTGAATGGAGAATATTGGCCAAACGAAAGGATGCAGTTGGATTTCGATAAAAACGATTATGTCACTGCTTACTACAACTATACCAGTTTCTACTCGAGCTATTCACATTCCACACAAGTTCATCCAATTTTGGACTACTCAGCATTCAAAGATCATACATTATTCGTGATTGATTGCTCGAAGCAGGAAGATAGCATGAAATCATCGACAGTGGATATTAAGCTGGAGATTGAGTCTACTAAAGGATTTCCTGCTGATACTAAGGCCTATTGCATCATCGTGCACGATTGTCTGCTAGAGTACTTCCCTCTGACGGAGGTTGTGAAAAGTATAATATAAGTGAACGAGTACCGTTCGTGCTCGCCATTTCACCGTTGACCATCATGAGAATCGCATTCGTTGACATTCAAGGTTTCACGCTCGATGGCGTCTTCCATCCAAAAGAATTTACTATTCAGATTGGTTGTCAAAGATCCAACTTTTTGTTCAAGCCTCCTACACCTTATACTGATGTGAGCGGAAAAGATAAAAAAACTACACAATACTTGGAAAAATATGTTCATGGAATATCATATCATTCTGGAGATATTGACTATAGTGAAATGAATGCCATTTTGGAGAAATATCTACTACATTCAGTTGAGTGCATTTATGTTAGAGGAAATCAGAAGACTGACTTTTTGAAAACAAAGTGTGCTGAGCTTGCAGTGTATCCAACCATTTACGATGTGACGCTGTATGATGACTCATCATTGACTACGGAAAACTTCCAGCCCACCATTACGTATTGTCCTAACCACGCCAATGGAAAATTCATGTGCACCCAACGAAACGTTGATCAATTACATCAATGGTTTACATATGTTGTATTACCCAAGTAGAAAAGTATTGTATATTTTCCTCAATATATGTATTATTATTCTAATTATTGAGTTTTATTGAAACACCTCGTATATCTGTTGAATTGTTTATTTTTCATGTACTACAAGACGATCTATACTTTTTTATAGTTTTCATGAAGAAATTCATTATTGAAATGATTATAGTTGCTAATATCAAATATAGTATTGAAAACATTTTATAAATTTCATTTAATATGTTGACATCTGTTGTTGTCTTCTTGAAAGGTGTAGCTTGCCATTCTCTTTCCTCTTGAGTTCCATCATTCAATAGGAATTTCATTTTGTAGAATGAGTTATTTTCTTGTGGTATCTCCTTGTAAAATACTGGTAGTCGTCCATCATTCACTACTTTATGTTTCATTATTGCCCATGACGATTGACTGCAGTTTTTTCTTTCATCGTTGAAGAATATCTTTGAAATCTTGATATCAGTGGGTACGTTTGTATAGAATACATCATTCGAAACGGCTGTCAGAATGATTAATGATAGTCGTGACATTTTTAGAGTTATCTATATTAGTCACAGGTCTTCTACTCTCACAACTGAAAAGTTTATCCCACAAACTCAGATACTCCAACTTCTTCAATACTCTTGTTTTCTCTTCGTAGAAAGTTATATCTCTACTCAACTGACGGACACGTTCACCGAATTCTTCTAGTTTCCTTCTGTACTCGTCTGAAGTCATTGTGATACTAACATGAATCTGCTTTCATCATTATATTTCAACTTTATGTCACTGAACCATAGAACTGACGTTTAACATTTGACATTTGACATTTGGCTGCCAAACGTTAGATGTCAGACGCCTAACATTAGCAAGCACACCCTGTTATCAATCAATTATCCACGTGGTGGTTCGGATTCTACTTTGGTAGGTGCATTATTGGACATCCCCAGATATTTTCAAACGTCTGGCAACAGTGTCAGTCGCTTTGTCGTCTCTTATCTTTGTAGCGAAATATTGTATCATGTTGAATCATCAATGGAATGCAGCGAACCTGACCTTGAATGCGATTATGTCTATCAATACACTGATATTTAATGAATGAATAAGCCATTGTTCGTTTCCCTGCTCCCCGCTTGCCGAGGTTGCTACGTTCTCTTATCTTTGGGACGGATCTGCTCAACTACGTCACGCTGAGCGATAACGTTGCATCGACATTGACTGCAATTAAATTATATAGTGGTCGTAGCTCTGTGGGAACGCATCGGACTCGTAATCCGGTGGTCTGGGGTTCGAATCCCGCCGATAGAAGGTTTTTTTTAAATAAAATATGACGTCATGAGATGTTTCCGGATGCGGAGCGCTAGAGGGGTGCAGTCTTATAGGGGGTCAAGGGGGTATAGCAAAAACCTAAGAAGCTAAGGGGGTACAGCGAAGACCTGAGGGGGCCAAGGGGGTACAGTGGAGACCTGAATGGGGCCAAGGGGGGGTTACAGCGAAATCCTGAGCGGTTGAGGGGGTACAGCAGAGGCCTAAGGGGATTAGGCGAAGTCCTGAGCGGTTGAGGGGGTACAGTGGAGGCTTAAGGGGGCCGAACCCAAATACCACATGATTTGAATTTCCCGCCAATGAAAGGGGGCGGGGCTTAGCTGGCCTTTGATTGGTCGGGAAGTCTATGGAACACTTGACATATGACACAACGGCATGAAACACTAAACAGTAGACAGTTGACATATGGCAGTTGACATATGACAGTTGACATATGACCGTTGACATATGACAGTTGACATATGACAGTTGACATATGACAGCTGTCCCATGGCGGCCATCTTGGATGACGTCATTGCCCCATGGCGGCCATCTTGTCATGATAGCCCCTTAGGTGCACTACTCATTCAACCTTCTGTTCAGTTCAGCCGCTCTTATGTATAACTGGAGAACAGTAACCTGGTGAGTATAACTATATAAACATAATCGAATACAACTCAGATACGATGATTGTTTAATCTATCCATTCAACCTTATGTTCGATTGGGTTGCTCGTATGTATAACGAAAGAACAGGTACCTGGTGAGTATAACTATATAAACATAATCGAATACAACTCAGATACGATGATTGTTCAATCTATCCATTTAACCTTCTGCTCGATTCGGTCGCTTGTATGTAAAACGGAAGGAAAGTTACCTGGTAAGTATTGCTATATAAACATCATCACGATATCATCGAATTCAACTCAGATACAATTATCGTTTCGTCTAACTATTCAACATTCTGTTCGATTCAGTCGCTAGTATGTGTAACGGTAGTATCGTCACCTGGTAAGTATCACTTTATATACAGAATTGCGATATAATCGACTACCACCCAGATACATTGATTGTTCAGTCTATCCATTCAACTTTCTGTTCGTTTCGGTCGCTCGTATGTATAACGAAAGACCAGTAACCTGGTGAGTATTTCTATATGAACGTCATCACGATATAATCGAATACAACTCAGATACAATAATCATTCCGTCTATCCATCCAACCTTATGTTCGTTTGGTTCGCTCGTATGTATAACGCAAGAACAGTCACCTGGTGAGTTTTACTATATAAACATCACCACGATATAATCGAATACAACTCAGTTACAATTATCGTTCCGTCTAACCATCCAACCTTATGTTCGATTCAGACGCTCGTATACTATCCATTCAACCTACTGTTCGATTCGGTTGCTCGTATGTATAACGAAAGAACAGTAACCTGGTGAGTATTTCCATATGAACTTCATCACGATATAATCGAATACAACTCAGATACAATGATCATTCCGTCTCTCCATCCAACCTCCTGTTCGATTTGGTCGCTCGTACGTATAACGCAAGAACAGTCACCTGGTGAGTACAACTCAGTTACAATTATCGTTTTGTCTATCCATTCAACCTTCTGTTCAGTTCAGCCGCTCTTATGTATAACTGGAGAACAGTTACTTGGTGAGTATAACTATATAAACATCATCACGATATAATCGAATACAACCCCAGATAGGATCATTGTTTAGTCTATACATTCAACCTTCTGTTCAATTCAGTCGCTCGTATGTATAACGGAAGAACAGTTACCTGGTGAGTATAACTATATAAACATAATCGAATACAACTCAGATACGATGATTGTTTAATCTATCCATTCAACCTTTTGTTCGATTGGGTTGCTCGTATGTATAACGAAAGAACAGGTACCTGGTGAGTATAACTATATAAACATAATCGAATACAACCCAGATACGACGATTGTTCAATCTATACTGAATTCAACCTTCTGCTCGAATCGGCCGCTTGTATGTAAAACGGAAGAACAGTTACCTGGTGAGAATTGCTATATAAACATCATCACGATATCATCGAATACAACTCAGAGATACAATTCGTCGTCGTTTCGTCTAACCATTAAACCTTCTGTTCGATTCAGTCGCTAGTATGTGTAACGGAAGTACCGTCACCTGGTAAGTATCACTATATATACAGTATTGCGATATAATCGGATACCAGCCAGATACATTGATTGTTCAGTCTATCCATTCAACTTTCTTTTCGTTTCGGTCGTTCGTATGTAAAACGGGAATACCGTCACCTAGTGTGTATAACTATATACACAGCATAACATCATAATCGAATACAACCCACATACTATCCATTCAACCTTCTGTTCGATTCGGTTGCTCGTATGTATAACGAAAGAACAGTAACCTGGTGAGTATTTCCATATGAACTTCATCACGATATAATCGAATACAACTCAGATACAATGATCATTCCGTCTATCCATCCAACCTTCTGTTCGATTTGGTCGCTCGTACGTATAACGCAAGAACAGTCACCTGGTGAGTATTACTATATAAACATTACCACGATATAATCGAATACAACTCAGTTACAATTATCGTTTTGTCTATCCAATCAACCTTCTGTTCAGTTCAGCCGCTCTTATGTATAACTGGAGAACAGTTACCTGGTGAGTATAACTATATAAACATCATCACGATATAATCGAATACAACCCCAGATAGGATCATTGTTTAGTCTTTACATTCAACCTTCTGTTCAATTCAGTCGCTCGTATGTATAACGGAAGAACAGTAACCTGGTGAGTATTTCCATATGAACTTCATCACGATATAATCGAATACAACTCAGATACAATGATCATTCCGTCTATCCATCCAACCTTCTGTTCGATTTGGTCGCTCGTACGTATAACGCAAGAACAGTCACCTGGTGAGTATTACTATATAAACATTACCACGATATAATCGAATACAACTCAGTTACAATTATCGTTTTGTCTATCCATTCAACCTTCTGTTCAGTTCAGCCGCTCTTATGTATAACTGGAGAACAGTTACCTGGTGAGTATAACTATATAAACATCATCACGATATAATCGAATACAACCCCAGATAGGATCATTGTTTAGTCTATACATTCAACCTTCTGTTCAATTCAGTCGCTCGTATGTATAACGGAAGAACAGTTACCTGGTGAGTATAACTATATAAACATAATCGAATACAACTCAGATACGATGATTTTTTAATCTATCCATTCAACCTTATGTTCGATTGGGTTGCTCGTATGTATAACGAAAGAACAGGTACCTGGTGAGTATAACTATATAAACATAATCGAATACAACCCAGATACGATGATTGTTCAATCTATACTGAATTCAACCTTCTGCTCGAATCGGTCGCTTGTATCTATCCATTCAACCTTATGTTCGATTGGGTTGCTCGTATGTATAACGAAAGAACAGGTACCTGGTGAGTATAACTATATAAACATAATCGAATACAACTCAGATACGATGATTGTTCAATCTATCCATTTAACCTTCTGCTCGATTCGGTCGCTTGTATGTAAAACGGAAGGACAGTTACCTGGTAAGTATTGCTATATAAACATCATCACGATATCATCGAATTCAACTCAGATACAATTATCGTTTCGTCTAACCATTCAACATTCTGTTCGATTCAGTCGCTAGTATGTGTAACGGAAGTATCGTCACCTGGTAAGTATCATCATATATACAGAATTGCGATATAATCGACTACCACCCAGATACATTGATTGTTCAGTCTATCCATTCAACTTTCTGTTCGTTTCGGTCGCTCTTATGTATAACGAAAGACCAGTAACCTGGTGAGTATTTTTATATGAACGTCATCACGATATAATCGAATACAACTCAGATACAATGATCATTCCGTCTATTCATCCAACCTTATGTTCGATTGGGTTGCTCGTATGTATAACGCAAGAACAGTCACCTGGTGAGTTTTACTATATAAACATCACCACGATATAATCGAATACAACTCAGTTACAATTATCGTTCCGTCTAACCATCCAACCTTATGTTCGATTCAGACGCTCGTATGTGTGACGAAAGAACCGTTACATGGTAGGTGTAACTAAATATACAGCATAACGATATAATCGGAGACAACCCAGATACAATGATTGTTCAATCTATCCATTCAACCTCATGTTCGATTCGGTTGCTCGTATGTATAACGGAAGAACTGTCACCTGGTTAGACATACTATATGGTAATAATCACGATATAATCAAATACAACCCAGATAAGATGATTGTGCAGTCTATCCATTCAACCTTCTGTTCAGTTCAGTCGCTCTTATGTATAACTGGAGAACAGTTTCCTGGTGAGTATAACTATATGAACATTATCAAGATATAATCGAATACAACCCCAGATACGATTATTGTTTAGTCTATCCATTCAACCTTCTGTTCAATTCAGTCGCTCGTATGTATAACGGAAGAACAGTTACCTGGTGAGTATTGCTATATAAACATCATCACGATTTCATCGAATACAACTCAGAGATACAATTATCGTTTCGTCTAACCATTTAACCTTCTGTTCGATTCAGTCGCTAGTATGTGTAACGGAAGTACCGTCACCTGGTAAGTATCACTATATATACAGTATTGCGATATAATCGGATACCACCCAGATACATTGATTGTTCAGTCTATCCATTCAACTTTCTGTTCGTTTCGGTCGTTCGTATGTAAAACGGGAATACCGTCACCTAGTGTGTATAACTATATACACAGCATAACATCATAATCGAATACAACCCAGATACTATCCATTAAACCTTCTGTTCGATTCGGTTGCTCGTATGTATAACGAAAGAACAGTAACCTGGTGAGTATTTCCATATGAACTTCATCACGATATAATCGAATGCAACTCAAATACAATGATCATTCCGTCTATCCATCCAACCTTCTGTTCGATTTGGTCGCTCGTACGTATAACGCAAGAACAGTCACCTGGTAAGTATTACTATATAAACATTACCACGATATAATCGAATACAACTCAGTTACAATTATCGTTTTGTCTATCCATTCAACCTTCTGTTCAGTTCAGCCGCTCTTATGTATAACTGGAGAACAGTTACCTGGTGAGTATAACTATATAAACATCATCACGATATAATCGAATACAACCCCAGATAGGATCATTGTTTAGTCTATACATTCAACCTTCTGTTCAATTCAGTCGCTAGTATGTATAACGGAAGAACAGTTACCTGGTGAGTATAACTATATAAACATAATCGAATACAACTCAGATACGATGATTGTTTAATCTATCCATTCAACCTTATGTTCGATTGGGTTGCTCGTATGTATAACGAAAGAACAGGTACCTGGTGAGTTTAACTATATAAACATAATCGAATACAACTCAGATACGATGATTGTTCAATCTATCCATTCAACCTTCTGCTCGATTCGGTCGCTTGTATGTAAAACGGAAGGACAGTTACCTGGTAAGTATTGCTATATAAACATCATCACGATATCATCGAATTCAACTCAGATACAATTATCGTTTCGTCTAACCATTCAACATTCTGTTCGATTCAGTCGCTAGTATGTGTAACGGAAGTATCGTCACCTGGTAAGTATCACTATATATACAGAATTGCGATATAATAGACTACCACCCAGATACATTGATTGTTTAGTCTATCCATTCAACTCTCTGTTCGTTTCGGTCGCTCTTATGTATAACGAAAGACCAGTAACCTGGTGAGTATTTCTATATGAACGTCATCACGATATAATCGGATACAACTCAGATACAATGATCATTCCGTCTATCCATCCAACCTTATGTTCGATTGGGTCGCTCGTATGTATAACGCAAGAACAGTCACCTGGTGAGTTTTACTATATAAACATCACCACGATATAATCGAATACAACTCAGTTACAATTATCGTTCCGTCTAACCATCCAACCTTATGTTCGATTCAGACGCTCGTATGTGTAACGAAAGAACCGTTACATGGTAGGTGTAACTAAATATACAGCATAACGATATAATCGGAGACAACCCAGATACAATGATTGTTCAATCTATCCATTCAACCTTATGTTCGATTCGGTTGCTCGTATGTATAACGAAAGAACAGGTACCTGGTGAGTTTAACTATATAAACATAATCGAATACAACTCAGATACGATGATTGTTCAATCTATCCATTCAACCTTCTGCTCGATTCGGTCGCTTGTATGTAAAACGGAAGGACAGTTACCTGGTAAGTATTGCTATATAAACATCATCACGATATCATCGAATTCAACTCAGATACAATTATCGTTTCGTCTAACCATTCAACATTCTGTTCGATTCAGTCGCTAGTATGTGTAACGGAAGTATCGTCACCTGGTAAGTATCACTATATATACAGAATTGCGATATAATAGACTACCACCCAGATACATTGATTGTTTAGTCTATCCATTCAACTCTCTGTTCGTTTCGGTCGCTCTTATGTATAACGAAAGACCAGTAACCTGGTGAGTATTTCTATATGAACGTCATCACGATATAATCGGATACAACTCAGATACAATGATCATTCCGTCTATCCATCCAACCTTATGTTCGATTGGGTCGCTCGTATGTATAACGCAAGAACAGTCACCTGGTGAGTTTTACTATATAAACATCACCACGATATAATCGAATACAACTCAGTTACAATTATCGTTCCGTCTAACCATCCAACCTTATGTTCGATTCAGACGCTCGTATGTGTAACGAAAGAACCGTTACATGGTAGGTGTAACTAAATATACAGCATAACGATATAATCGGAGACAACCCAGATACAATGATTGTTCAATCTATCCATTCAACCTTATGTTCGATTCGGTTGCTCGTATGTATAACGGAAGAACTGTTACCTGGTTAGACATACTATATGATTATAATCACGATATAATCAAATACAACCCAGATACGATGATTGTGCAGTCTATCCATTCAACCTTCTGTTCAGTTCAGTCGCTCTTATGTATAACTGGAGAACAGTTTCCTGGTGAGTATAACTATATGAACATTATCAAGATATAATCGAATACAACCCCAGATACGATTATTGTTTGGTCTATCCATTTAACCTTCTGTTCAATTCAGTCGCTCGTATGTATAACGGAAGAACAGTTACCTGGTGAGTATAACTATATGAACATAATCGAATACAACCCAGATACGATGATTGTTCAATCTATACTAAATTTAAGCTTCTGCTCGATTCGGTCGCTTGTATGTAAAACGGAAGAACAGTTACCAGGTGAGTATTGCTATATAAACATCATCACGATATGATCGAATACAACTCAAAGATACAATTATCGTTTCGTCTAAACATTTAACCTTCTGTTCGATTCAGTCGCTAGTATGTGTAACGGAAGTACCGTCACCTGGTAAGTATCACTATATATACAGTATTGCGATATAATCGGATACCACCCAGATACATTGATTGTTCAGTCTATCCATTCAACTTTCTGTTCGTTTCGATCGCTTGTATGTAAAACGGGAATACCGTCACCTAATGTGTATAACTATATACACAGCATAACATCATAATCGAATACAACCCAGACACTATCCATTCAACCTTCTGTTCGATTCGTTTGCTCGTATGTATAACGGAAGAACAGTTACCTGGTGAGTATAACTATATAAACATAATCGAATACAAACCAGATACGACGATTGTTCAATCTATACTGAATTCAACCTTTTGCTCGATTCGGCCGCTTGTATGTAAAACGGAAGAACAGTTACCTGGTGAGTATTGCTATATAAACATCATCACGATATCATCGAATACAACTCAGAGATACAATTATCGTTTCGTCTAACCATTTAACCTTCTGTTCGATTCAGTCGCTAGTATGTGTAACGGAAGTACCGTCACCTGGTAAGTATCACTATATATACAGTATTGCGATATAATCGGATACCACCCAGATACATTGATTTTTCAGTCTATCCATTCAACTTTCTGTTCGTTTCGGTCGTTCGTATGTAGAACGGGAATACTGTCACCTAGTGTGTATAACTATATACACAGCATAACATCATAATCGAATACAACCCAGATACTATCCATTGAACCTCCTGTTCGATTCGGTTGCTCGTATGTATAACGAAAGAACAGTAACCTGGTGAGTATTTCCATATGAACTTCATCACGATATAATCGAATACAACTCAAATACAATGATCATTCCGTCTATCCATCCAACCTTCTGTTCGATTTGGTCGCTCGTACGTATAACGCAAGTACAGTCACCTGGTGAGTATTACTATATAAACATTACCACGATATAATCGAATACAACTCAGTTACAATTATCGTTTTGTCTATCCATTCAACCTTCTGTTCAGTTCAGCCGCTCTTATGTATAACTGGAGAACAGTTACCTGGTGAGTATAACTATATAAACATCATCACGATATAATCGAATACAACCCCAGATAGGATCATTGTTTAGTCTATACATTCAACCTTCTGTTCAATTCAGTCGCTAGTATGTATAACGGAAGAACAGTTACCTGGTGAGTATAACTATATAAACATAATCGAATACAACTCAGATACGATGATTGTTTAATCTATCCATTCAACCTTATGTTCGATTGGGTTGCTCGTATGTATAACGAAAGAACAGGTACCTGGTGAGTTTAACTATATAAACATAATCGAATACAACTCAGATACGATGATTGTTCAATCTATCCATTCAACCTTCTGCTCGATTCGGTCGCTTGTATGTAAAACGGAAGGACAGTTACCTGGTAAGTATTGCTATATAAACATCATCACGATATCATCGAATTCAACTCAGATACAATTATCGTTTCGTCTAACCATTCAACATTCTGTTCGATTCAGTCGCTAGTATGTGTAACGGAAGTATCGTCACCTGGTAAGTATCACTATATATACAGAATTGCGATATAATAGACTACCACCCAGATACATTGATTGTTTAGTCTATCCATTCAACTCTCTGTTCGTTTCGGTCGCTCTTATGTATAACGAAAGACCAGTAACCTGGTGAGTATTTCTATATGAACGTCATCACGATATAATCGGATACAACTCAGATACAATGATCATTCCGTCTATCCATCCAACCTTATGTTCGATTGGGTCGCTCGTATGTATAACGCAAGAACAGTCACCTGGTGAGTTTTACTATATAAACATCACCACGATATAATCGAATACAACTCAGTTACAATTATCGTTCCGTCTAACCATCCAACCTTATGTTCGATTCAGACGCTCGTATGTGTAACGAAAGAACCGTTACATGGTAGGTGTAACTAAATATACAGCATAACGATATAATCGGAGACAACCCAGATACAATGATTGTTCAATCTATCCATTCAACCTTATGTTCGATTCGGTTGCTCGTATGTATAACGGAAGAACTGTTACCTGGTTAGACATACTATATGATTATAATCACGATATAATCAAATACAACCCAGATACGATGATTGTGCAGTCTATCCATTCAACCTTCTGTTCAGTTCAGTCGCTCTTATGTATAACTGGAGAACAGTTTCCTGGTGAGTATAACTATATGAACATTATCAAGATATAATCGAATACAACCCCAGATACGATTATTGTTTGGTCTATCCATTTAACCTTCTGTTCAATTCAGTCGCTCGTATGTATAACGGAAGAACAGTTACCTGGTGAGTATAACTATATGAACATAATCGAATACAACCCAGATACGATGATTGTTCAATCTATACTAAATTTAAGCTTCTGCTCGATTCGGTCGCTTGTATGTAAAACGGAAGAACAGTTACCAGGTGAGTATTGCTATATAAACATCATCACGATATGATCGAATACAACTCAAAGATACAATTATCGTTTCGTCTAAACATTTAACCTTCTGTTCGATTCAGTCGCTAGTATGTGTAACGGAAGTACCGTCACCTGGTAAGTATCACTATATATACAGTATTGCGATATAATCGGATACCACCCAGATACATTGATTGTTCAGTCTATCCATTCAACTTTCTGTTCGTTTCGATCGCTTGTATGTAAAACGGGAATACCGTCACCTAATGTGTATAACTATATACACAGCATAACATCATAATCGAATACAACCCAGATACTATCCATTCAACCTTCTGTTCGATTCGTTTGCTCGTATGTATAACGGAAGAACAGTTACCTGGTGAGTATAACTATATAAACATAATCGAATACAACCCAGATACGACGATTGTTCAATCTATACTGAATTCAACCTTTTGCTCGATTCGGCCGCTTGTATGTAAAACGGAAGAACAGTTACCTGGTGAGTATTGCTATATAAACATCATCACGATATCATCGAATACAACTCAGAGATACAATTATCGTTTCGTCTAACCATTTAACCTTCTGTTCGATTCAGTCGCTAGTATGTGTAACGGAAGTACCGTCACCTGGTAAGTATCACTATATATACAGTATTGCGATATAATCGGATACCACCCAGATACATTGATTTTTCAGTCTATCCATTCAACTTTCTGTTCGTTTCGGTCGTTCGTATGTAAAACGGGAATACTGTCACCTAGTGTGTATAACTATATACACAGCATAACATCATAATCGAATACAACCCAGATACTATCCATTCAACCTTCTGTTCGATTCGGTTGCTCGTATGTATAACGAAAGAACAGTAACCTGGTGAGTATTTCCATATGAACTTCATCACGATATGATCGAATACAACTCAGATACAATGATCATTCCGTCACCTTCTGTTCGATTTGGTCGCTCGTACGTATAACGCAAGAACAGTCACCTGGTGAGTATTACTATATAAACATTACCACGATATAATCGAATACAACTCAGTTACAATTATCGTTTTGTCTATCCATTCAACCTTCTGTTCAGTTCAGCCGTTCTTATGTATAAGTGGAGAACATTTACCTGGTGAGTATAACTATATAAACATTATCACGATATAATCGAATACAACCCCAGATAGGATCATTGTTTAGTCTATACATACAACCTTCTGTTCAATTCAGTCGCTCGTATGTATAACGGAAGTTACGAACGCCACTACAATGGACCACCTTGTTAAAAGATGAACTACGCAGCTAGCAAGAAGATGAATCATGACCTTCAATTGACAATGTTTAATTATTCTATTCATATTATTAGATTTAGCTAGCCTGCTATTTTGATGTTTACTTGGATATGTATTTGTGCATAGAGAATCAATCTTATTCCAACTTCGAAGAGATTCACTAGTTTGTAGAAAAGTCCACAATAAAGTTTTTTTAAAAATCAATTCTCCTCATTACGAAACGTAATTGGCGCAGTCTGGGTAGGATCCACAGAGGAATTTTCTATCGCAGAAAAATACTGTTCGTTTCAACGATTAATCTGTGGAAAAGAAAAAATTTGGAGATTTGAAAGATAGTGCGGGACAAACATCGCCTAATCTATCAGAAAAAACCTACGTGGACAACAAGACAACGAGAGGCAGCAGGAGGACAAAAATCGCCGAATCTGTCAATCCAGTCTTCCAGTGATCCCGAACAAAAATCGTCGAGACCTGGCTTAGAAGTAAGATGAAACCTTAGAAGTAAGAAGAAACCCTTAGCCGTAAGAAACCAACATCGCAGATCCCGAAGAAAGAAATGCTAGTCATCACAGTACTGTAAGTGCTCAAAATTCCAGAAATCCAAAACCATTCCAAAACTCATTCCTATATAATATTCATAGTCGTTTATTCATAAATTTTATGGAGTAGTATTCATTTTATGTCAATATCACCAGATATACTTGACGTTATTGAATATTTTTCTAATATTAATTTGGAAAATAATTCGGAAACTAATTTGAATACAATTCAGAATAGTTTGTTGAATAATTCTGAAAACATGACAAGCTCTACAAATGTACCTCTTATGAGATATCAAGCTGATAACATCCCAACATTCGATGGTAACCCGAAACAACTTTTAAGATTCTTCACAGCATGTGAAAATTTTATTAAGAATTTTCAAAATAGAACTGATCCATTAGATGCGATAAATGTTTGTATACTTGACACAATCTTGAGTAAATTGAAAGATCGTGCAGCTGATTTGATTTATAGTCGAAGTGAATTAACAACATGGACTGATATCAAAACTCTTTTAACATTGACATTCAGCGATCAAAGAAGTATGGATTGTTTAATCCAAGATTTGATCACGTTGAAACCAATAAAAAATGAAACACCAATCCAATTTGGAATGAGAATTCAAGATGCTATGAGTCTTTTATTTTCGAAATCAAGTTCAGAAATAACTGATCCTATGGAACAAAAAATAAAAGTAAAACATTATGATGAATTTGCTCTCAAAACATTCATTAATGGATTACCCTATAATCTTCAGTTAGTTGTGAGATTAAGAAATCCTACGAATATCGAAACAGCCCTCGCAGTAGTGAGAGAAGAAGAAAATTTTGTTTATTTCAAATCAGGATAAAACACGAATTTATTGAATTCAACTTATAAACCGCAACCAAATATGAATCAATTTGTTCAAAGACCAAATAATCCCCAAACCTTACAGAATTCGAGAACATTTCAACCTCAAAATTCTATGCCGAGATATTATTCCCCAAATATACCGAGTTTTTCACAATTCCAAACTCGCCCAATTTGGAGACCACCAAGTTTTAATCAACCTTTAAGTAACAATTTTACAAGACCACCCTATAATAACTTCCAGCCATATAGTAACAGATTTCAATTTCAACAACATCCAAATATCAACGATCCAAGATCAAGTACTATAATAAGAAATCAACCACAAAGAAATGTACCCCAATTCAAAGTAGAACCAATGGAAACTAGTTCAGGAAATACCAGAATAAAACAAATGCATAATCATGTAATTCAAACTGAAGAACCTGAAAACTCAGAATTCGTGAAACACAATTTTTCTGATCCATGCAATGAAAATCAATATCTTCCAATGAATACCCAAGAAGCTTATTTGAGTGAATATAATTATGAAGATTATTTTCCTCAGTATTACGACGTACAAGAAGATATTTATAATTTCGATAACTTTGGAAATGACCAAAATGCTCATAACGTTCAATCAAATAAAGACACACAAAGCGTAAATTTTACTACAACCCTGAACCAGAAAACTCACGGATAATACAAGTGAATACTCATAGATTAGACCTACCATATATTCATATCCCTGAAATCGATGGATACTTTTTGATTGACACCGGTAGTTCTAAATCTCTCGTAAACCCAAAAATTGCCAATAAATATTTCAAACAATTTTTAATGAAAGAAGATTTCTATATTAAAACTGCTCATGGTTTAACTAAACATGACCAAATAATAAAAATTCCTGTTTTCAAGATTTTCAATACGAATCAAAAAACCAAATTTCATTTATTTAATTTCTCTGATAGATATGATGGACTAATAGGTGCAGATTTTTTAACTCAGCTCAATGCAAATATTAATTTTGAATCTAGAGAATTGATAACGAAAAATGCTATAATTCCAATAATATATCAGGTAGCTCCAGATATACCGGAAATTATTAGTGCTCTTAATGAACAACCAAATTTCGAAAATTTTCATTATTCTATAACAATTCCTCCAAGATCACATAAGATTGTAAAAATCCCTTTGAAACAAAATCAAGGAATAGCAATAATTGAACATACAAGATTTGGAAATAATTTGGAAATGCCAGTTGCATTGGTAACAATTGAAAATTATTTTGCTTCAACAATAATTACTGATTCAAATGAAAATCCAGTTAAAATTGATTTTCTTGAACCATTTGATGTACATAACATAGATATTGCAGATACAAATTTTTTAGAAAAAATGGAAGTTGATGAATTTTCAGAAATAGACATTTCACAGGATAACCTATTAAAACGAAATTTGAAAAATTTGAGAATTAATCATTGCAATAACGAAGAAAGAGAAGCGATTCGAACTCTTTGTTTGAAATATAGAGATATTTTCTACTGTGAAGATATTCCTTTAAGTTTTACAAACATAGTGAAACATAAAATAAAAACTAGAGATGAAAATCCTATTTTCACAAAAACATATAGATACCCGGAAATTCATAAGGAAGAAGTTCGAACACAAATTGAAAGTATGTTAGAACAAGGAATAATTAGGAATTCAAATTCTCCTTATTCCAGCCTAATATGGATTGTACCAAAAAAACTTGATGCATCTGGAAAAAAGAAGTGGAGATTAGTTATTGACTATAGAAAATTGAACGAAAAAACTATTGATGACCGATACCCCCTTCCAAATATATCAGATATACTTCATAAACTAGGAAAGTCGATTTATTTTACCACCCTTGATTTAGCATCAGGCTATCATCAAATAGAAGTCGATGAAAATGACATTTCTAAAACTGCTTTTTCTACTCAAAATGGTCATTATGAATTCAAAAGAATGCCTTTTGGACTTAAAAATGCCCCCTCCACATTCCAAAGAGTGATGGATAATATACTACGTGGATTACAGAACGAAACATGTTTGGTATATTTAGACGATATAATAATTTTTTCAGTATCCTTGCAAGAACATATTGTTAGACTGAAACAAGTATTTGATAGATTGAGAGAAGCAAATTTTAAAATACAATTAGATAAATCTGAATTTTTGAGAAAAGAAGTGCAATACTTAGGACATGTAATAACTGCTAGTGGAGTACTTCCGAACCCTGATAAAATAAATGCAATTAAGAAATTTCCCATTCCAACTACTCAAAAAGAAATCAAAAGTTTCTTAGGACTTTTAGGATACTATCGTAGATTTATAAATAATTTTGCAAAAATCACCAAACCCATGACAAACTGTTTGAAAAAGAATGCCAGAGTTACACATACTCATGAATTCAAAGAATGTTTCGAAACATGTAAAAATATTTTAAGCAATCCACCTGTACTACAATTCCCAGATTTTGAACGACAATTTATACTGATCACTGACGCTAGCAATTTTGCTATCGGAGCGGTACTCTCTCAAGGAGAAATACCAAATGATAAACCAGTGGCGTATGCTTCAAGAACATTGAATGAAACTGAGACTAGATACTCAGTAATTGAAAAGGAATTATTATCAATAATTTGGGCCTGTGAATACTTTAGACCGTATTTATATGGAAGGAAATTCAAAATATACACAGATCATAGACCTTTAGTTTGGTTATTCAATTTGAAGGAACCCAATAGTAAATTAGTGAGATGGAGATTACGTTTAGAAGAATTTGATTATGAAATCATATATAAAAAAGGAAAACATAATACGAATGCGGACGCCCTTTCGAGAATTCAAATTAATGCTTTAGAAAATGAAAGTACTGCTAATAATCCTGGTGATTCAGATCAAGAAATCATTGAATATATTTCAGCTCTAGAAGAAAATATGCCACAAACTTCTAGTGGAAAAGGTAATGTCCCAAAAGGACCCGAAAAAATTAGAATTTTACAAGATATCATACTCGATTCTGCAGAAAATAGTGACACTTGTCATTCTGATAATGATACAGATTCAGCTAGTGGAAATATTCCAATACTTGATGAAATAATTAATAATAAATAACGACAACTCATAGTATCTTCTAATATTCATGATACGTTAATTATAAAAAGAAATGATTACCAAAATCTTAAAATTATAGAAGCCAAAGTTCCAAAAAATGAAGAACAGATTTTAAAATTTTTTAAGGAATATACAGGACCAGATGTCAGAATTTATATTTATTTTAAAGACGAATCATTGTATCCAGAGTTCAATAGAATATTTAAAAAATATTTTTACGCAAAACAATTACAATTAATAAGATGTACTAAACGAGTAAATTTAGTAAGGGAGCAAGAGGAACAAATAATGTTAATCAAACATCACCATGAAGGTAAATGTAATCATCGCGGAATCTTAGAAACCACCGAACATTTACGAAGAAATTATTATTGGCCAGCAATGAAAAAAGATGTGACCAATTTTATAAATGTATGTGACTTATGTCAAACTGCGAAATACGCAAGAGGAAAGCCATATTTTGCTCAAACTCTAACAGAAACTCCTTCAAAACCATTTCAGATACTTCATATAGATATTTTTAGATTTGAAGGAAGAGACTATTTAACAATTTTCGATAAGTTTTCAAAATTAGGACAAGCTTTCGAAATCAAAGCTAAAATAGCTACAGAAATATGTAAAGGTTTAATGAAATACTTCAGTTTTTATGGTTTACCTGAAAAAGTAATATCAGATAATGGAAAAGAATTCAATAATGCTACAGTGAAGGAATTATTAAAAGTTCATAAAATCAATATTCATTTTGGTACGCCATTGCACCATGAAAGCAATTCCCCTGTAGAGAGATTTCATTCAACATTATTAGAACATCTGAGATTATTACGAACAAAACACTCGAATGACCCTGATCTGATGGAATATGCAATCGTTGCCTATAATAGCTCGATTCATTCATCTACGAAATATACGCCATATGAACTCACGTTCGGACATACAAGTTCTAGAGACCCTGAAGATCTTTTAGAAACTTCTTTTTATACTGATTATGTCGCGAGTCATAAAAATAAATTGAAATGTATTTATGAAAAAGTTACAGAAAGTACCCAACAAAACAAACAAAAAATAATTGACAAACGTAATGAAAAGGGACCAACTCAATATCAATTTAAAGTTGGACAAACTGTATATAAAACCCAAATAAAACGAAATAAAAAGGATAACAAATTTATAGGACCTTATGAAGTCATAGAACTTCTAGAAAATAATAATGTGAAAGTAAAAAATAAAACCACAAGTAAAAGAAGAAATAATTCACACTAAGGAGTTAAGGATACCTGTTTCTGTTACAGATGTACCATCTGCATAGCAGCGGCGCAACAAAAGGTGCCAATTTTTAATGAAATAAAAGAGAATCCTGGACTTTTCCCAAGCTTTTAAAAATCATAATTATAGTGAAGGATATAAGAATGAATTTCATAACTCATATCATATAATGGGTAATTTGAAAGAGAAGATTAATTTACAATTCTCTCAGATAGATCCCCTTATATTCTATAAACAAAGAAACAAACGTGGTTTAATCAATGGACTTGGTTCTATAATCAAAACTCTAACTGGAAACCTTGATGAGGAAGATGCTGAAAGATATGATAAAATACTTGAAAACTTGACTACTAACCAAAACAAAATGAAGAGTATTTTGAAAAACCAATTATCTATCTTGGACAAATTCATAAGAAAATTTAACGAGAGTATTTCAACTCTAAATCATAATCAGTTGATTATTCAAAGCAGAATAATGCAAATTGAGTCTCATATTAAGCAAACAGAAATTATCGCAATGGACAGTTATACTTTCATATTAATTGAAGCAGTAATATCACAAATTATTACTGAATTTCAAATGATTATTCAGATATTAGAAAGCCTTGAAGATGCTATAACATTCTCGAAACTGAATATATTTCATAATTCAATCGTCAAACCAGAAGACTTATTACAGGAGGTAAAATCTATAAATAAATTGTTGCCAATAGATCGCAGACTACCAATTGAACCAAAACTGGAAAATATATTGTTATTTGAAAAACTAATAACTGTTAAGAGTTATTCGAAGCCTAAAAAAATAATTTTTATTATTGAGATTCCATTAACGGAGAGGAAAAACTATGAATATTTCCAAATATTACCTTTACCTGTACCAAATGAAAATCAGTATAAATTTATCCTTCCAAATTCCAAATACCTAATAATGAATGAGCATTACTATATATCAACGAGCACACCCTGTAAGGAAATCACCGAAGACAAGTTCCTGTGTCAAGATGGAAATCCCACCAGAATTGAGAAGAATTCTGTTTGTGAAGTACAATTATTGAAATATGAGCAAAACATAACGAACTATAAACAGTTTCCAATTTTTATGCATAACTACAAGATACAAAAACTTTCTAAAAACAAATTTCTCTTGATTATACCGAAAAAAATTATAGCAATTCAGAAGTGTAATCAAGATCATGAAAATGTGCCTCTATTTGGACAATATATTCTTGAATTAATTCCGGAATGCCAAATAAGAATTGAACAGTCAATTTTGAACATTTACGAAAACTCTAAAATGACATTCAAACATATCCATCTACCTGCAATCAAGACAGAAGAGATGAATAACAAGATTATCAAGAAAGAAAAACCACTACTTTTGGATGAAGTCGAACTGGACGATTTGAAGACGATTGGTGCGGCCTTAGCAATTCAAAAAGAAGAAATCAACGAGATTCAAGAACCTATTATTACTTCTCAGAATATGAATTTTTGGACTCTGTTAATTTATATTTTATTGACAGGGCTATTAATTATTATTATTAGGAAGTTTCAAGTTTGTCAAGGAATTTCAAGAAAATTCAAGAAGAAGCCATCCCAAGAAGAGGATAGCATCAAGGACATCGTGATTTAACTCACACCCATGTTCCAAGGGGTGTTCGAATCTTAGAGGGGAGGAGTTACGAACGCCACTACAATGGACCACCTTGTTAGAAGATGAACTACGCAGCTAGCAAGAAGATGAATCATGACCTTCAATTGACAATGTTTAATTGTTCTATTCATATTATTAGATTTAGCTAGCCTACTATTTTGATGTTTACTTGGATATGTATTTGTGCATAGAGAATCAATCTTATTCCAACTTCGAAGAGATTCACTAGTTTGTAGAAAAGTCCACAATAAAGTTTTTTAAAAAATCAATTCTCCTCATTACGAAACGTAATTCGGAAGAACAGTTACCTGGTGAGTATAACTATATAAACATAATCGAATACAACCCAGATACGACGATTGTTCAATCTATACTGAATTCAACCTTCTGCTCGATTCGGCCGCTTGTATGTAAAACGGAAGAACAGTTACCTGGTGAGTATTGCTATATAAACATCATCACGATATCATCGAATACAACTCAGAGATACAATTATCGTTTCGTCTAACCATTTAACCTTCTGTTCGATTCAGTCGCTAGTATGTGTAACGGAAAAACCGTCACCTGGTAAGTATCACAATATATACAGTATTGCGATATAATCGGATACCACCCAGATACATTGATTGTTCAGTCTATCCATTCAACTTTCTGTTCGTTTCGGTCGTTCGTATGTAAAACGGGAATACCGTCACCTAGTGTGTATAACTATATACACAGCATAACATCATAATCGAATACAACCCAGATACTATCCATTCAACCTTCTGTTCGATTCGGTTGCTCGTATGTATAACGAAAGAACAGTAACCTGGTGAGTATTTCCATATGAACTTCATCACGATATAATCGAATACAACTCGAATACAATGATCATTCCGTCTATCCATCCAACCTTCTGTTCGATTTGGTCGCTCGTACGTATAACGCAAGAACAGAGTCCTGGTGAGTATTACTATATAAACATTACCACGATATAATCGAATACAACTCAGTTACAATTATCGTTTTGTCTATTCATTCAACCTTCTGTTCAGTTCAGCCGCTCTTATGTATAACTGGAGAACAGTTACCTGGTGAGTATAACTATATAAACATCATCACGATATAATCGAATACAACCCCAGATAGGATCATTGTTTAGTCTATACATTCAACCTTCTGTTCATTTCAGTCGCTCGTATGTATATCGGAAGAACAGTTACCTGGTGAGTATAACTATATAAACATAATCGAATACAACTCAGATACGATGATTGTTTAATCTATCCATTCAACCTTATGTTCGATTGGGTTGTTCGTATGTATAACGAAAGAACAGGTACCTGGTGAGTATAACTATATAAACATAATCGAATACAACTCAGATACGATGATTGTTCAATCTATCCATTTAACCTTCTGCTCGATTCGGTCGCTTGTATGTAAAACAGAAGGACAGTTACCTGGTAAGTATTGCTATATAAACATCATCACGATATCATCGAATTCAACTCAGATACAATTATCGTTTCGTCTGACCATTCAACATTCTGTTCGATTCAGTCGCTGGTATGTGTAACGGAAGTATCGTCACCTGGTAAGTATCACTATATATACAGAATTGCGATATAATCGACTATCACCCAGATACATTGATTGTTCAGTCTATCCATTCAACTTTCTGTTCGTTTCGGTCGCTCTTATGTATAACGAAAGACAAGTAACCTGGTGAGTATTTTTATATGAACGTCATCACGATATAATCGAATACAACTCAGTTACAATTATCGTTTCGTCTAACCATCCAACCTTATGTTCGATTCAGACGCTCGTATGTGTAACGAAAGAACCGTTACATGGTAGGTGTAACTAAATATACAGCATAACGATATAATCGGAGACAACCCAGATACATTGATTGTTCAATCTATCCATTCAACCTTATGTTCGATTCGGTTGCTCGTATGTATAACGGAAGAACTGTTACCTGGTTAGACATACTATATGGTAATAATCACGATATAATCGAATACAACCCCAGATACGATTATTGTTTTGTCTATCCATTCAACCTTCTGTTCAATTCAGTCGCTCGTATGTATAACGGAAGAACAGTTACCTGGTGAGTATAACTATATAAACATAATCGAATACAACCCAGATACGACGATTGTTCAATCTATACTGAATTCAACCTTCTGCTCGATTCGGCCGCTTGTATGTAAAACGGAAGAACAGTTACCTGGTGAGTATTGCTATATAAACATCATCACGATATCATCGAATACAACTCAGAGATACAATTATCGTTTCGTCTAACCATTTAACCTTCTGTTCGATTCAGTCGCTAGTATGTGTAACGGAAGTACCGTCACCTGGTAAGTATCACTATATATACAGTATTGCGATATAATCGGATACCACCCAGATACATTGATTGTTCAGTCTATCCATCCAACTTTCTGTTCGTTTCGGTCGTTCGTATGTGAAACGGGAATACCGTCACCTAGTGTGTATAACTATATACACAGCATAACATCATAATCGAATACAACCCAGATACTATCCATTCAACCTTCTGTTCGATTCGGTTGCTCGTATGTATAACGAAAGAACAGTAACCTGGTGAGTATTTCCATATGAACTTCATCACGATATAATCGAATACAACTCAGATACAATGATCATTCCGTCACCTTCTGTTCGATTTAGTCGCTCGTACGTATAACGCAAAAACAGTCACCTGGTGAGTATTACTATATAAACATTACCAAGATATAATCGAATACAACTCAGTTACAATTATCGTTTTGTCTATCCATTCAACCTTCTGTTCAGTTCAGCCGTTCTTATGTATAACTGGAGAACAGTTACCTGGTGAGTATAACTATATAAACATCATCACGATATAATCGAATACAACCCCAGATAGGATCATTGTTTAGTCTATACATTCAACCTTCTGTTCAATTCAGTCGCTCGTATGTATAACGGAAGAACAGTTACCTGGTGAGAATAACTATATAAACATAATCGAATGCAACTCAGATAAGATGATTGTTCAATCTATCCATTCAACCTTATGTTCGATTGGGTTGCTCGTATGTATAACGAAAGAACAGGTACCTGGTGAGTATAACTATATAAACATAATCGAATACAACCCAGATACGACGATTGTTCAATCTATACTGAATTCAACCTTCTGCTCGATTCGGCCGCTTGTATGTAAAACGGAAGAACAGTTACCTGTTGAGTATTGCTATATAAACATCATCAAGATATCATCGAATACAACTAAGAGATACAATTATCGTTTCGTCTAACCATTTAACCTTCTGTTCGATTCAGTCGCTAGTATGTGTAACGGAAGTACCGTCACCTGGTAAGTATCACTATATATACAGTATTGCGATATAATCGGATACCACCCAGATACATTGATCGTTCAGTCTATCCATTCAACTTTCTGTTCGTTTCGGTCGTTCGTATGTAAAACGGGAATACCGTCACCTAGCATAACATCATAATCGAATACAACCCAGATACTATCCATTCAACCTTCTGTTCGATTCGGTTGCTCGTATGTATAACGAAAGAACAGTAACCTGGTGAGTATTTCCATATAAACTTCATCACGATATAATCGAATACAACTCAGATACAATGATCATTCCGTCTATCCATCCAACCTTCTGTTCGATTTGGTCGCTCGTACGTATAACGCTAGAACAGTCACCTGGTGAGTATTACTATATAAACATTACCACGATATAATCGAATACAACTCAGTTACAATTATCGTTTTGTCTATCCATTCAACCTTCTGTTCAGTTCAGCCGCTCTTATGTATAACTGGAGAACAGTTACCTGGTGAGTATAACTATATAAACATCATCACGATATAATCGAAAACAACCCCAGATAGGATCATTGTTTAGTCTATACATTCAACCTTCTGTTCAATTCAGTCGCTCGTATGTATAACGGAAGAACAGGTACCTGGTGAGTATAACTATATAAACATAATCGAATACAACTCAGATACGATGATTGTTTAATCTATCCATTCAACCTTATGTTCGATTGGGTTGCTCGTATGTATATCGGAAGAACAGGTACCTGGTGAGTATAACTATATAAACATAATCGAATACAACCCAGATACGACGATTGTTCAATCTATACTGAATTCAACCTTCTGCTCGATTCGGCCGCTTGTATGTAAAACGAAAGAACAGTTACCTGGTGAGTATTGCTATATAAACATCATCACGATATCATCGAATACAACTCAGAGATACAATTATCGTTTTGTCTAACCATTTAACCTTCTGTTCGATTCAGTCGCTAGTATGTGTAACGGAAGTACCGTCACCTGGTAAGTATCACTATATATACAGTATTGCGATATAATCGGATACCACCCAGATACATTGATTGTTCAGTCTATCCATTCAACTCTCTGTTCGTTTCGGTCGTTCGTATGTAAAACGGGAATACCGTCACCTAGTGTGTATAACTATATACACAGCATAACATCATAATCGAATACAACCCAGATACTATCCATTCAACCTCCTGTTCGATTCGGTTGCTCGTATGTATAACGGAAGAACAGTAACCTGGTGAGTATTTCCATATGAACCTCATCACGATATAATCGAATACAACTCAAATACAATGATCATTCCGTCTATCCATCCAACCTTCTGTTCGATTTGGTCGCTCGTACGTATAACGCAAGAACAGTCACCTGGTGAGTATTACTATATAAACATTACCACGATATAATCGAATACAACTCAGTTACAATTATCGTTTTGTCTATCCATTCAACCTTCTGTTCAGTTCAGCCGCTCTTATGTATAACTGGAGAACAGTTACCTGGTGAGTATAACTATATAAACATCATCACGATATAATCGAATACAACCCCAGATAGGATCATTGTTTAGTCTATACATTCAACCTTCTGTTCAATTCAGTCGCTCGTATGTATAACGGAAGAACAGTTACCTGGTGAGTATAACTATATAAACATAATCGAATACAACTCAGATACGATGATTGTTCAATCTATCCATTTAACCTTCTGCTCGATTCGGTCGCTTGTATGTAAAACGGAAGGACAGTTACCTGGTGAGTATAACTATATAAACATCATCACGATATGATCGAATACAACCCCAGATAGGATCATTGTTTAGTCTATACATTCAATCTTCTGTTCAATTCAGTTGCTCGTATGTATAACGAAAGAACAGTTACCTGGTGAGTATAACTATATAAACATAATCGAATACAACTCAGATACGATGATTGTTTAATCTATCCATTCAACCTTATGTTCGATTGGGTTGCTCGTATGTATAACGAAAGAACAGGTACCTGGTGAGTATAACTATATAAACATAATCGAATACAACCCAGATACGACGATTGTTCAATCTATACTGAATTCAACCTTCTGCTCGATTCGGCCGCTTGTATGTAAAACGGAAGAACAGTTACCTGGTGAGTATTGCTATATAAACATCATCACGATATCATCGAATACAACTCAGAGATACAATTATCGTTTCGTCTAACCATTTAACCTTCTGTTCGATTCAGTCGCTAGTATGTGTAACGGAAGTACCGTCACCTGGTAAGTATCACTATATATACAGTATTGCGATATAATCGGATACCACCCAGATACATTGATTGTTCAGTCCATCCATTCAACTTTCTGTTCGTTTCGGTCGTTCGTATGTAAAACGGGAATACCGTCACCTAGTTTGTATAACTATATACACAGCATAACATCATAATCGAATACAACCCAGATACTATCCATTCAACCTTCTGTTCGATTCGGTTGCTCGTATGTATAACGAAAGAACAGTAACCTGGTGAGTATTTCCATATGAACTTCATCACGATATAATCGAATACAAGTCAGTTACAATTATCGTTTTGTCTATCCATTCAACCTTCTGTTCAGTTCAGCCGCTCTTATGTATAACTGGAGAACAGTTACCTGGTGAGTATAACTATATAAACATAATCGAATACAACTCAGATACGATGATTGTTTAATCTATCCATTCAACCTTATGTTCGATTGGGTTGCTCGTATGTATAACGAAAGATTAGGTACCTGGTGAGTATAACTATATAAACATAATCGAATACAACTCAGATACGATGATTGTTCAATCTATCCATTTAACCTTCTGCTCAATTCGGTCGCTTGTATGTAAAACGAAAGGACAGTTACCTGGTAAGTATTGCAATATAAACATCATCACGATATCATCGAATTCAACTCAGATACAATTATCGTTTCGTCTAACCATTCAACATTCTGTTTGATTCAGTCGCTAGTATGTGTAACGGAAGTATCGTCACCTGGTAAGTATCACTATATATACAGAATTGCGATATAATCGACTACCACCCAGATACATTGATTGTTCAGTCTATCCATTCAACTTTCTGTTCGTTTCGGTCGTTCGTATGTAAAACGGGAATACCGTCACCTAGTTTGTATAACTATATACACAGCATAACATCATAATCGAATACAACCCAGATACTATCCATTCAACCTTCTGTTCGATTCGGTTGCTCGTATGTATAACGAAAGAACAGTAACCTGGTGAGTATTTCCATATGAATTTCATCACGATATAATCGAATACAACTCAGATACAATGATCATTCCGTCTATCCATCCAACCTTATGTTCGATTGGGTCGCTCGTATGTATAACGCAAGAACAGTCACCTGGTGAGTTTTACTATATAAACATCACCACGATATAATCGAATACAACTCAGTTACAATTATCGTTTTGTCTATCCATTCAACCTTCTGTTCAGTTCAGCCGCTCTTATGTATAACTGGAGAACAGTTACCTGGTGAGTATAACTATATAAACATCATCACGATATAATCGAATACAACTCCAGATAGGATCATTGTTTAGTCTATACATTCAACCTTCTGTTCAATTCAGTCGCTCGTATGTATAACGGAAGAACAGTTACCTGGTGAGTATAACTATATAAACATAATCGAATACAACTCAGATACGATGATTGTTTAATCTATCCATTCAACCTTATGTTCGATTGGGTTGCTCGTATGTATAACGAAAGAACAGGTACCTGGTGAGTATAACTATATAAACATAATCGAATACAACCCAGATACGACGATTGTTCAATCTATCCATTTAACCTTCTGCTCGATTCGGTCGCTTGTATGTAAAACGGAAGAACAGTTACCTGGTGAGTATAACTATATAAACATCATCACGATATAATCGAATACAACCCCAGATAGGATCATTATTTAGTCTATACATTCAATCTTCTGTTAAATTCAGTCGCTCGTATGTATAACGGAAGAACAGTTACCTGGTGAGTATAACTATATAAACATCATCACGATATAATCGAATACAACCCCAGATAGGATCATTGTGTAGTCTATACATTCAACCTTCTGTTCAATTCAGTCGCTCGTATGTATAACGGAAGAACAGTTACCTGGTGAGTATAACTATATAAACATAATCGAATACAACTCAGATACGATGATTGTTTAATCTATCCATTCAACCTTATGTTCGATTGGGTTGCTCGTATGTATAACGAAAGAACAGGTACCTGGTGAGTATAACTATATAAACATAATCGAATACAACCCAGATACGACGATTGTTCAATCTATACTGAATTCAACCTTCTGCTCGATTCGGCCGCTTGTATGTGAAACGGAAGAACAGTAACCTGGTGAGTATTGCTATATAAACATCATCACGATATCATCGAATACAACTCAGAGATACAATTATCGTTTCGTCTAACCATTTAACCTTCTGTTCGATTCAGTCGCTAGTATGTGTAACGGAAGTACCGTCACCTGGTAAGTATCACTATATATACAGTATTGCGAAATAATCGGATACCACCCAGATACATTGATTGTTCAGTCTATCCATTCAACTTTCTGTTCGTTTCGGTCGTTCGTATGTAAAACGGGAATACCGTCACCTAGTTTGTATAACTATATACACAGCATTACATCATAATCGAATACAACCCAGATACTATCCATTCAACCTTCCGTTCGATTCGGTTGCTCGTATGTATAACGAAAGAACAGTAACCTGGTGAGTATTTCCATATGAACTCCATCACGATATAATCGAATACAACTCAGATATAATGATCATTCTGTCTATCCATCCAACCTTCTGTTCGATTTGGTCGCTCGTACGTATAACGCAAGAACAGTCACCTGGTGAGTATTACTATATTAACATTACCACGATATAATCGAATACAACTCAGTTACAATTATCGTTTTGTCTATCCATTCAACCTTCTGTTCAGTTCAGCCGCTCTTATGTATAACTGGAGAACAGTTACCTGGTGAGTATAACTATATAAACATCATCACGATATAATCGAATACAACCCCAGATAGGATCATTGTTAAGTCTATACATTCAACCTTCTGTTCAATTCAGTCGCTCGTATGTATAACGGAAGAACAGCTACCTGGTGAGTATAACTATATAAACATAATCGAATACAACTCAGATACGATGATTGTTTGATCTATCCATTCAACCTTATGTTCGATTGGGTTGCTCGTATGTATAACGAAAGAACAGGTACCTGGTGAGTATAACTATATAAACATCATCACGATATAATCGAATACAACCCCAGATAGGATCATTGTTTAGTCTATACATTCAACCTTCTGTTCAAATAAGTCGCTCGTATGTATAACGGAAGAACAGTAACCTGGTGAGTATAACTATATAAACATAATCGAATACAACTCAGATACGATGATTGTTTGATCTATCCATTCAACCTTATGTTCGATTGGGTAGCTCGTATGTATAACGAAAGAACAGGTACCTGGTGAAAATAACTATATAAACATAATCGAATACAACCCAGATACGACGATTGTTCAATCTATACTGAATTCAACCTTCTGCTCTATTCGGCCGCTTGTATGTAAAACGGAAAAACAGTTACCTGGTGAGTATTGCTATATAAACATCATCACGATATAATCGAATACAACCCCAGATAGGATCATTGTTTAGTCTATACATTCAACCTTCTGTTCAATTCAGTCGCTCGTATGTATAACGGAAAAACAGTTACCTGGTGAGTATAACTATATAAACATAATCGAATACAACTCAGATACGATGATTGTTTAATCTATCCATTCAACCTTATGTTCGATTGGGTTGCTCGTATGTATAACGAAAGAACAGGTACCTGGTGAGTATAACTATATAATCATCATCACGATATAATCGAATACAACCCCAGATAGGATCATTGTTTAGTCTATACATTCAACCTTCTGTTCAATTAAGTCGCTCGTATGTATAACGGAAGAACAGTTACCTGGTGAGTATAACTATATAAACATAATCGAATACAACTCAGATACGATGATTGTTTAATCTATCCATTCAACTTTATGTTCGATTGGCTCGTATGTATAACGAAAGAACAGGTACCTGGTGAGTATAACTATATGAACATAATCGAATACAACCCAGATACGACGATTGTTCAATCTATCCATTTAACCTTCTGCTCGATTCGGTCGCTTGTATGTGAAACGGAAGGACAGTTACCTGGTGAGTATAACTATATAAACATCATCACGATATAATCGAATAAAACCCCAGATAGGATCATTGTTTAGTCTATACATTCAACCTTCTGTTCAATTCAGTCGCTCGTATGTATAACGGAAGAACAGTTATCTGGTGAGTATAACTATATAAACATAATCGAATACAACTCAGATACGATGATTGTTTAATCTATCCATTCAACCTTATGTTCGATTCGGTTGCTCGTATGTATAACGAAAGAACAGGTACCTGGTGAGTATAACTATATAAACATCATCACGATATAATCGAATACAACCCCAGATAGGATCATTGTTTAGTATATACATTCAACCTTCTGTTCAATTCATTCGCTCGTATGTATAACGGAAGAACAGTTACCTGGTGAGTATAACTATATAAACATAATCGAATACAACTCAGATACGATGATTGTTTAATCTATCCATTCAACCTTATGTTCGATTGGGTTGCTCGTATGTATAACGAAAGAACAGGTACCTGGTGAGTATAACCATATAAACATAATCGAATACAACCCAGATACGACGATTGTTCAATCTATACTGAATTCAACCTTCTGCTCGATTCGGCCGCTTGTATGTAAAACGGAAGAACAGTTACCTGGTGAGTATTGCTATATAAACATCATCACGATATCATCAAATACAACTCAGAGATACAATTATCGTTTCGTCTAATCATTTAACCTTCTGTTCGATTCAGTCGCTAGTATGTGTAACGGAAGTACCGTCACCTGGTAAGTATCACTATATATACAGTATTGCGATATAGTCGGATACCACCAAGATACATTGATTGTTCAGTCTATCCATTCAACTTTCTGTTCGTTTCGGTCGTTCGTATGTAAAACGGGAATACCGTCACCTAGTTTGTATAACTATATACACAGCATAACATCATAATCGAATACAACCCAGATACTATCCATTCAACCTTCTGTTCGATTCGGTTGCTCGTATGTATAAGGAAAGAACAGTAACCTGGTGAGTATTTCCATATGAACTTCATCACGATATAATCGAATACAACTCAGATACAATGATCATTCCGTCTATCCATCCAACCTTCTGTTCGATTTGGTCGCTCGTACGTATAACGCAAGAACAGTCACCTGGTGAGTATTACTATATAAACATTACCACGATATAATCGAATACAACTCAGTTACAATTATCGTTTTGTCTATCCATTCAACCTTCTGTTCAGTTCAGCCGCTCTTATGTATAACTGGAGAACAGTTACCTGGTGAGTATAACTATATAAACATCTTCACGATATAATCGAATACAACCCCAGATAGGATCATTGTTTAGTCTATACATTCAACCTTCTGTTCAATTAAGTCGCTCGTATGTATAACGGAAGAACAGTTACCTGGTGAGTATAACTATATAAACATAATCGAATACAACTCAGATACGATGATTGTTTAATCTATCCATTCAACCTTATGTTCGATTGGGTTGCTCGTATGTATAACGAAAGAACAGGTACCTGGTGAGTATAACTATATAAACATAATCGAATACAACCCAGATACGACGATTGTTCAATCTTTCCATTTAACCTTCTGCTCGATTCGGTCGCTTGTATGTAAAACGGAAGTACAGTTACCTGGTGAGTATAACTATATAAACATCATCACGATATAATCGAATACAACTCCAGATAGGATCATTGTTTAGTCTATACATTCAATCTTCTGCTCAATTCAGTCGCTCGTATGTATAACGGAAGAACAGTTACCTGGTGAGTATAACTATATAAACATAATCGAATACAACTCAGATACGATGATTGTTTAATCTATCCATTCAACCTTATGTTCGATTGGGTTGCTCGTATGTATAACGAAAGAACAGGTACCTGGTGAGTATAACTATATAAACATAATCGAATACAACCCAGATACGACGATTGTTCAATCTATACTGAATTCAACCTTCTGCTCGATTCGGCCGCTTGTATGTGAAACGGAAGAACAGTTACCTGGTGAGTATTGCTATATAAACATCATCACGATATCATCGAATACAACTCAGAGATACAATTATCGTTTCGTCTAACCATTTAACCTTCTGTTCGATTCAGTCGCTAGTATGTGTAACGGAAGTACCGTCACCTGGTAAGTATCACTATATATACAGTATTGCGAAATAATCGGATACCACCCAGATACATTGATTGTTCAGTCTATCCATTCAACTTTCTGTTCGTTTCGGTCGTTCGTATGTAAAACGGGAATACCGTCACCTAGTTTGTATAACTATATACACAGCATAACATCATAATCGAATACAACCCAGATACTATCCATTCAACCTTCCGTTCGATTCGGTTGCTCGTATGTATAACGAAAGAACAGTAACATGGTGAGTATTTCCATATGAACTCCATCACGATATAATCGAATACAACTCAGATATAATGATCATTCTGTCTATCCATCCAACCTTCTGTTCGATTTGGTCGCTCGTACGTATAACGCAAGAACAGTCACCTGGTGAGTATTACTATATTAACATTACCACGATATAATCGAATACAACTCAGTTACAATTATCGTTTTGTCTATCCATTCAACCTTCTGTTCAGTTCAGCCGCTCTTATGTATAACTGGAGAACAGTTACCTGGTGAGTATAACTATATAAACATCATCACGATATAATCGAATACAACCCCAGATAGGATCATTGTTAAGTCTATACATTCAACCTTCTGTTCAATTCAGTCGCTCGTATGTATAACGGAAGAACAGCTACCTGGTGAGTATAACTATATAAACATAATCGAATACAACTCAGATACGATGATTGTTTAATCTATCCATTCAACCTTATGTTCGATTGGGTTGCTCGTATGTATAACGAAAGAACAGGTACCTGGTGAGTATAACTATATAAACATCATCACGATATAATCGAATACAACCCCAGATGGGATCATTGTTTAGTCTATACATTCAACCTTCTGTTCAATTAAGTCGCTCGTATGTATAACGGAAGAACAGTAACCTGGTGAGTATAACTATATAAACATAATCGAATACAACTCAGATACGATGATTGTTTGATCTATCCATTCAACCTTATGTTCGATTGGGTAGCTCGTATGTATAACGAAAGAACAGGTACCTGGTGAAAATAACCATATAAACATAATCGAATACAACCCAGATACGACGATTGTTCAATCTATACTGAATTCAACCTTCTGCTCTATTCGGCCGCTTGTATGTAAAACGGAAAAACAGTTACCTGGTGAGTATTGCTATATAAACATCATCACGATATAATCGAATACAACCCCAGATAGGATCATTGTTTAGTCTATACATTCAACCTTCTGTTCAATTCAGTCGCTCGTATGTATAACGGAAGAACAGTTACCTGGTGAGTATAACTATATAAACATAATCGAATACAACTCAGATACGATGATTGTTTAATCTATCCATTCAACCTTATGTTCGATTTAAAACGGAAGAACAGTTACCTGGTGAGTATTGCTATAAAAACATCATCACGATATCATCGAATACAACTCAGAGATACAATTATCGTTTCGTCTAACCATTTAACCTTCTGTTCGATTCAGTCGCTAGTATGTGTAACGGAAGTACCGTCACCTGGTTAGTATCACTATATATACAGTATTGCGATATAATCGGATACCACCCAGATACATTAATTGTTCAGTCTATCCATTTAACTTTCTGTTCGTTTCGGTCGTTCGTATGTAAAACGGGAATAACGTCACCTAGTTTGTATAACTATATACACAGCATAACATCATAATCGAATACAACCCAGATACTATCCATTCAACCTTCTGTTCGATTCGGTTGCTCGTATGTATAACGAAAGAACAGTAACCTGGTGAGTATTTCCATATGAACTTCATCACGATATAATCTAATACAACTCAGATAGAATGATCATTCCGTCTATCCATCCAACCTTCTGTTCGATTTGGTCGTTCGTACGCATAACGCAAGAACAGTCACCTGGTGAGTATTACTATATAAACATTACCACGATATAATCGAATACAACTCAGTTACAATTATCGTTTTGTCTATCCATTCAACCTTCTGTTCAGTTCAGCCGCTCTTATGTATAACTGGAGAACAGTTACCTGGTGAGTATAACTATATAAACATCATCACGATATAATCGAATACAACCCCAGATAGGATCATTGTTTAGTCTATACATTCAACCTTCTGTTCAATTCAGTCGCTCGTATGTATAACGGAAGAACAGTTACCTGGTGAGTATAACTATATAAACATAATCAAATACAACTCAGATACGATGATTGTTTAATCTATCCATCCAACCTTATGTTCGATTGGGTTGCTCGTATGTATAACGAAAGAACAGGTACCTGGTGAGTATAACTATATAAACATCATCACGATATAATCGAATACAACCCCAGATAGGATCATTGTTTAGTCTATACATTCAACCTTCTGTTCAATCAAGTCGCTCGTATGTATAACGGAAGAACAGTAACCTGGTGAGTATAACTATATAAACATAATCGAATACAACTCAGATACGATGATTGTTTGATCTATCCATTCAACCTTATGTTCGATTGGGTTGCTCGTATGTATAACGAAAGAACAGGTACCTGGTGAAAATAACTATATAAACATAATCGAATACAACCCAGATACGACGATTGTTCAATCTATACTGAATTCAACCTTCTGCTCGATTCGGCCGCTTGTATGTAAAACGAAAGAACAGTTACCTGGTGAGTATTGCTATATAAACATCATCACGATATAATCGAATACAACCCCAGATAGGATCATTGTTTAGTCTATACATTCAACCTTCTGTTCAATTCAGTCGCTCGTATGTATAACGGAAGAACAGTTACCTGGTGAGTATAACTATATAAACATAATCGAATACAACTCAGATACGATGATTGTTTAATCTATCCATTCAACCTTATGTTCGATTGGGTTGCTCGTATGTATAACGAAAGAACAGGTACCTGGTGAGTATAACTATATAAACATCATCACGATATAATCGAATACAACCCCAGATAGGATCATTGTTTAGTCTATACATTCAACCTTCTGTTCAATTAAGTCGCTCGTATGTATAACGGAAGAACAGTTACCTGGTGAGTATAACTATATAAACATAATCGAATACAACTCAGATACGATGATTGTTTAATCTATCCATTCAACCTTATGTTCGATTGGCTCGTATGTATAACGAAAGAACAGGTACCTGGTGAGTATAACTATATAAACATAATCGAATACAACTCAGATACGATGATTGTTTAATCTATCCAATCAACCTTATGTTCGATTGGGTTGCTCGTATGTATAACGAAAGAACAGGAACCTGGTGAGTATAACTATATAAACATAATCGAATACAACCCAGATACGACGATTGTCCAATCTATACTGAATTCAACCTTCTGCTCGATTTGGCCGCTTGTATGTAAAACGGAAGAACAGTTACCTGGTGAGTATTGCTATATAAACATCATCACGATATCATCGAATACAACTCAGAGATACAATTATCGTTTCGTCTAACCATTTAACCTTCTGTTCGATTCAGTCGCTAGTATGTGTAACGGAAGTACCGTCACCTGGTAAGTATCACTATATATACAGTATTGCGATATAATCGGATACCACCCAGATACATTGATTGTTCAGTCTATCCATTCAACTTTCTGTTCGTTTCGGTCGTTCGTATGTGAAACGGGAATACCGTCACCTAGTTTGTATAACTATATACACAGCATAACATCATAATCGAATACAACCCAGATACTATCCATTCAACCTTCTGTTCGATTCGGTTGCTCGTATGTATAACGAAAGAACAGTAACCTGGTGAGTATTTCCATATGAACTTTATCACGATATAATCGAATACAACTCAGATAGAATGATCATTCCGTCTATCCATCCAACCTTCTGTTCGATTTGGTCGCTCGTACGCATAACGCAAGAACAGTCACCTGGTGAGTATCACTATATAAACATTACCACGATATAATCGAATACAACTCAGTTACAATTATCGTTTTGTCTATCCATTCAACCTTCGGTTCAGTTCAGCCGCTCTTATGTATAACTGGAGAACAGTTACCTGGTGAGTATAACTATATAAACATCATCACGATATAATCGAATACAACCCCAGATAGGATCATTGTCTAGTCTATACATTCAACCTTCTGTTCAATTCAGTCGCTCGTATGTATAACGGAAGAACAGTTACCTGGTGAGTATAACTATATAAACATAATCGAATACAACTCAGATACGATGATTGTTTAATCTATCCATTCAACCTTATGTTCGATTGGGTTGCTCGTATGTATAACGAAAGAACAGGTACCTGGTGAGTATAACTATATAAACATCATCACGATATAATCGAATACAACCCCAGATAGGATCATTGTTAAGTCTATACATTCAACCTTCTGTTCAATTAAGTCGCTCGTATGTATAACGGAAGAACAGTTACCTGGTGAGTATAACTATATAAACATAATCGAATACAACTCAGATACGATGATTGTTTAATCTATCCATTCAACCTTATGTTCGATTGGGTTGCTCGTATGTATAACGAAAGAACAGGTACCTGGTGAGTATAACTATATAAACATAATCGAATACAACCCAGATAGGACGATTGTTCAATCTATCCATTTAACCTTCTGCTCGATTCGGTCGCTTGTATGTAAAACGGAAGGACAGTTACCTGGTGAGTATAACTATATAAACATCATCACGATATAATCGAATACAACCCCAGATAGGATCATTGTTTAGTCTATACATTCAACCTTCTGTTCAATTCAGTCGCTCGTATGTATAACGGAAGAACAGTTACCTGGTGAGTATAACTATATAAACATCATCACGATGTAATCGAATACAACCCCAGATAGGATCATTGTTTAGTCTATACATTCAACCTTCTGTTCAATTGAGTCGCTCTTATGTATAACTGGAGAACAGTTACCTGGTGAGTATAACTATATAAACATCATCACGATATAATCGAATACAACCCCAGATAGGATCATTGTTCAGTCTATACATTCAACCTTCTGTTCAATTCAGTCGCTCGTATGTATAACGGAAGAACAGTTACCTGGTGAGTATAACTATATAAACATAATCGAATACAACTCAGATACGATGATTGTTTTATCTATCCATTCAACCTTATGTTCGATTGGGTTGCTCGTATGTATAACTGGAGAACAGTTACCTGGTGAGTATAACTATATAAACATCATCACGATATAATCGAATACAACCCCAGATAGGATCACTGTTTAGTCTATACATTCAACCTTCTGTTCAATTCGCTCGTATGTATAACGAAAGAACAGGTACCTGGTGAGTATAACTATATAAACATAATCGAATACAACCCAGATACGACGATTGTTCAATCTATACTGAATTCAACCTTCTGCTCTATTCGGCCGCTTGTATGTAAAACGGAAGAACAGTTACCTGGTGAGTATTGCTATATAAACATCATCACGATATAATCGAATACAACCCCAGATAGGATCATTGTTTAGTCTATACATTCAACCTTCTGTTCAATTCAGTCGCTCGTATGTATAACGGAAGAACAGTTACCTGGTGGGTATAACTATATAAACATAATCGAATACAACTCAGATACGATGATTGTTTAATCTATCCATTCAACCTTATGTTCGATTGGGTTGCTCGTTTGTATAACGAAAGAACAGGTACCTGGTGAGTATAACTATATAAACATCATCACGATATAATCGAATACAACCCCAGATAGGATCATTGTTTAGTCTATACATTCAACCTTCTGTTCAATTAAGTCGCTCGTATGTATAACGGAAGAACAGTTACCTGGTGAGTATAACTATATAAACATAATCGAATACAACTCAGCTACGATGATTGTTTAATCTATCCATTCAAACTTATGTTCGATTGGGTTGCTCGTATGTATAACGAAAGAACAGGTACCTGGTGAGTATAACTATATAAACATAATCGAATACAACCCAGATACGACGATTGTTCAATCTATTCATTTAACCTTCTGCTCGATTCGGTCGCTTGTATGTAAAACGGAAGGACAGTTACCTGGTGAGTATAACTATATAAACATCATCACGATATAATCAAATACAACCCCAGATAGGATCATTGTTTAGTCTATACATTCAACCTTCTGTTCAATTCAGTCGCTCGTATGTATAACGGAAGAACATTTTTTGTTTGAAGGTGGCTGACAATGTCTCGAGTTGTGAAGAAAAGTTTCGGACTTCCAGTTCTCACCTGAAGACGATTGTAGATACACACAATCGAAACGTCGTGACAAACTCGATTTGAATATTTCTAATAATTTTAATTCTTTATTCATTCATTTTTATTTTAATTTTTAATTCAACTTTTCTTTTTTCAGGCTATTGATTTCTAATTCAACTTTTTCTTTTTTCAGGCCATTGATTTCTAATTCAACTTTTCTTTTTCAGGCTATTGATTTCTAATTCGATTTTTCTTATTTTCAGGCTCATCGACTAGTTAAACTCCCATTTAAATCTACATTTTTCGACTTCATATATACTAACACTAATACTAACCTGATTTATTGATACTCGAATCTTCTTGATTCGATAAAATAGTTAATTTTTATTCATCACTTATTTCGTTTTTTCAGCATAACTCATCTTTTCTTTTCTCAGGATTCAAATATTCATACCTTTAGACAATGGAAGTCCGAAACTTTTCTTCACAGGAAGAACATTTACCTGGTGAGTATAACCCAAGAACAGTCACCTGGTGAGTATAACTATATAAACATCATCACGATATAATCGAATACAACCCCAGATAGAATCATTGTTCAGTCTATACATTCAACCTTCTGTTCAATTCAGTCGCTCGTATGTATAACGGAAGAACAGTTACCTGGTGAGTATAACTATATAAACATAATCGAATACAACTCAGATACGATGATTGTTTAATCTATCCATTCAACCTTATGTTCGATTGGGTTGCTCGTATGTATAACTGGAGAACAGTTACCTGGTGAGTATTACTATATAAACATCATCACGATATATTCGAATACAACCCCAGATAGGATCAATTGTTTAGTCTATACATTCAACCTTCTGTTCAATTCAGTCGCTCGTATGTATAACGAAAGAACAGGTACCTGGTGAGTATAACTGTATAAACATAATCGAATACAACCCAGATACGACGATTGTTCAATCTATACTGAATTCAGCCTTCTGCTCGATTCGGCCGCTTGTATGTAAAACGGAAGAACAGTTACCTGGTGAGTATTGTATATAAACATCATCACGATATAATCGAATACAACCCCAGATAGGATCATTGTTTAGTCTATACATTCAACCTTCTGTTCAATTCAGTCGCTCGTATGTATAACGGAAGAACAGTTACCTGGTGAGTATAACTATATAAACATAATCGAATACAACTCAGATACGATGATTGTTCAATCTATCCATTCAACCTCATGTTCGATTGGGTTGCTCGTTTGTATAACGAAAGAACAGGTACCTGGTGAGTATAACTATATAAACATCATCACGATATAATCGAATACAACCCCAGATAGGATCATTGTTTAGTCTATATATTCAACCTTCTGTTCAATTAAGTCGCTCGTATGTATAACGGAAGAACAGTTACCTGGTGAGTATAACTATATAAACATAATCAAATACAACTCAGCTACGATGATTGTTTAATCTATCCATTCAACCTTATGTTCGATTGGGTTGCTCGTATGTATAACGAAAGAACAGGTACCTGGTGAGTATAACTATATAAACATAATCGAATACAACACAGATACGACGATTGTTCAATCTATTCATTTAACTTTCTGCTCGATTCGGTCGCTTGTATGTAAAACGGAAGGACAGTTACCTGGTGAGTATAACTATATAAACATCATCACGATATAATCGAATACAACCCCAGATAGGATCATTGTTTAGTCTATACATTCAACCTTCTGTTCAATTAAGTCGCTCGTTTGTATAACGGAAGAACAGTTACTTGGTGAGTATAACTATATAAACATAATCGAATACAACACAGATATGATGATTGTTTAATCTATCCATTCAAACTTATGTTCGATTGGGTTGCTCGTATGTATAACGGAAGAACAGGTACCTGGTGAGTATAACTATATAAACATAATCAAATACAACCCAGATACGACGATTGTTCAATCTATCCATTTAACCTTCTGCTCGATTCGGTCGCTTGTATGTAAAACGGAAGGACAGTTACCTGGTGGGTATAACTATATAAACATCATCACGATATAATCGAATACAACCCCAGATAGGATCATTGTTTAGTCTATACATTCAATATTCTGTTCAATTCGTCTAACCATTTAACCTTCTGTTCGATTCAGTCGCTAGTATGTGTAACGGAAGTACCGTCACCTGGTGAGTATCACTATATATACAGTATTGCGATATAATCAAATACCACCCAGATACATTGATTGTTCAGTCTATCCATTCAACTTTCTGTTCGTTTCGGTCGTTCGTATGTAAAACGGGAATACCGTCACCTAGGGTGTATAACTATATACACAGCATAACATCATAATCGAATACAACCCAGATACTATCCATTCAACCTTCTGTTCGATTCGGTTGCTCGTATGTATAACGAAAGAACAGTCACCTGGTGAGTATTTCCATATGAACTTCATCACGATATAATCGAATACAACTCAGATACAATGATCATTCCGTCTATCCATCCAACCTTCTGTTCAATTTGGTCGCTCGTACGTATAACGCAAGAACAGTCACCTGGTGAGTATTACTATATAAACATTACCACGATATAATCGAATACAACTCAGTTACAATTATCGTTTTGTCTATCCATTCAACCTTCTGTTCAGTTCAGCCGCTCTTATGTATAACTGGAGAACAGTTACCTGGTGAGTATAACTATATAAACATCATCACGATATAATCGAATACAACCCCAGATAGGATCATTGTTTAGTCTATACATTCAACCTTCTGTTCAATTCAGTCGCTCGTATGTATAACGGAAGAACAGTTACCTGGTGAGTATAACTATATAAACATAATCGAATACAACTCAGATACGATGATTGTTTAATATATCCATTCAACCTTATGTTCGATTGGGTTGCTCGTATGTATAACGAAAGAACAGGTACCTGGTGAGTATAACTATATAAACATAATCGAAAACAACCCAGATACGACGATTGTTCAATCTATACTGAATTCAACCTTCTGCTCGATTCGGCCGCTTGTATGTAAAACGGAAGAACAGTTACCTGGTGAGTATTGCTATATAAACATCATCACGATATCATCGAATACAACTCGGAGATACAATTTTCGTTTCGTCTAACCATTTAACCTTCTGTTCGATTCAGTCGCTAGTATGTGTAACGGAAGAACCGTCACCTGGTAAGTATCACTATATATACAGTATTGCGATATAATCGGATACCACCCAGATACATTGATTGTTCAGTCTATCCATTCAACTTTCTGTTCGTTCCGGTCGTTCGTATGTGAAACGGGAATACCGTCACCTAGTGTGTATAACTATATACACAGCATAACATCATAATCGAATACAACCCAGATACTATCCATTCAACCTTCTGTTCGATTCGGTTGCTCGTATGTATAACGAAAGAACAGTAACCTGGTAAGTATTTCCATATGAACTTCATCACGATATAATCGAATACAACTCAGATACAATGATCATTCCGTCTATCCATCCAACCTTCTGTTCGATTTGGTCGCTCGTACGTATAACGCAAGGACAGTCACCTGGTGAGTATTACTATATAAACATTACCACGATATAATCGAATACAACTCAGTTACAATTATCGTTTTGTCTATCCATTCAACCTTCTGTTCAGTTCAGCCGCTCTTATGTATAACTGGAGAACAGTTACCTGGTGAGTATAACTATATAAACATCATCACGATATAATCGAATACAACCCCAGATAGGATCATTGTTTAGTCTATCCATTCTACCTTCTGTTCAATTCAGTCGCTCGTATGTATAACGGAAGAACAGTTACCTGGTGAGTATAACTATATAAACATAATCGAATACAACTCAGATACGATGATTGTTTAATCTATCCATTCAACCTTATGTTCGATTGGGTTGCTCGTATGTATAACGGAAGAACAGGTACCTGGTGAGTATAACTATATAAACATAATCGAATACAACTCAGATACGATGATTGTTCAATCTATCAATTTAATCTTCTGCTCGATTCGGTCGCTTGTATGTAAAACGGAAGGACAGTTACCTGGTGAGTATTGCTATATAAACATCATCACGATATCATCGAATTCAACTCAGATACAATTATCGTTTCGTCTAACCATTCAACATTCTGTTCGATTCAGTCGCTAGTATGTGTAACGGAAGTATCGTCACCTGGTAAGTATCACTATATATACAGAATTGCGATATAATCGACTACCACCCAGATACATTGATTGTTCAGTCTATCCATTCAACTTTCTGTTCGTTTCGGTCGCTCGTATGTATAACGGAAGAACAGTTACTTGGTGAGTATAACTATATGAACATAATCGAATACAACCCAGATACGATGATTGTTCAATCTATACTAAATTTAAGCTTCTACTCGATTCGGTCGCTTGTATGTAAAACGGAAGAACAGTTACCTGGTGAGTATTGCTATATAAACATCATCACGATATCATCGAATACAACTCAGAGATACAATTATCGTTTCGTCTAACCATTTAACCTTCTGTTCGATTCAGTCGCTAGTATGTGTAACGGAAGTACCGTCACCTGGTAAGTATCACTATTTATACAGTATTGCGATATAATCGGATACCACCCAGATACATTGATTGTTAAGTCTATCCATTCAACTTTCTGATCGTTTCGGTCGCTCGTATGTAAAACGGGAATACCGTCACCTAGTGTGTATAACTATATACACAGCATAACATCATAATCGAATACAACCCAGATACTATCCATTCAACCTTCTGTTCGATTCGGTTGCTCATATGTATAACGAAAGAACAGTAACCTGGTGAGTATTTCCATATGAACTTCATCACGATATAATCGAATACAACTCAGATACAATGATCATTCCGTCTATCCATCCAACCTTCTGTTCGATTTGGTCGCTCGTACGTATAACGCAAGAACAGTCACCTGGTGAGTATTACTATATAAACATTACCACAATATAATCGAATACAACTCAGTTACAATTATCGTTCTGTCTATCCATTCAACCTTCTGTTTAGTTCAGCCGCTCTTATGTATAACTGGAGAACAGTTACCTGGTGAGTATAACTATATAAACATCATCACGATATAATCGAATACAACCCCAGATAGGATCATTGTTTAGTCTATACATTCAACCTTCTGTTCAATTCAGTCGCTCGTATGTATAACGGAAGAACAGTTACCTGGTGAGTATAACTTTATAAACATAATCGAATACAACTCAGATACGATGATTGTTCAATCTATCCATTCAACCTTATGTTCGATTGTGTTGCTCGTATGTATAACGAAAGAACAGGTACCTGGTGAGTATAACTATATAAACATAATCGAATACAACTCAGATACGATGATTGTTCAATCTATCCATTTAACCTTCTGCTCGATTCGGTCGCTTGTATGTAAAACGGAAGGACAGTTACCTAGTAAGTATTGCTATATAAACATCATCACGATATCATCGAATTCAACTCAGATACAATTATCGTTTCGTCTAACCATTCAACATTCTGTTCGATTCAGTCGCTAGTATGTGTAACGGAAGTATCGTCACCTGGCTAGTATCACTATATATACAGAATTGCGATATAATCGACTACCACCCAGATACATTGATTGTTCAGTCTATCCATTAAACTTTCTGTTCGTTTCGGTCGCTCGTATGTATAACGAAAGATCAGTAACCTGGTGAGTATTTTTATATGAACGTCATCACGATATAATCGAATACAACTCAGATGCAATGATCATTCCGTCTACCAATCCAACCCTATGTTCGATTGGATCGCTCGTATGTATAACGCAAGAACAGTCACCTGGTGAGTTTTACTATATAAACATCACCACGATATAATCGAATACAACTCAGTTACAATTAACGTTCCGTCTAACCATCCAACCTTATGTTCGATTCAGACGCTCGTATGTGTAACGAAAGAACCGTTACATGGTAGGTGTAACTAAATATACCGCATAACGATATAATCGGAGACAACCCAGATACAATGATTGTTCAATCTATCCATTCAACCTTATGTTCGATTCGGTTGCTCGTATGTATAACGGAAGAACTGTTACCTGATTAGACATACCATATGATAATAATCACGATATAATCAAATACAACCCAGATACTATCCATTCAAACTTCTGTTCGATTCGGTTGCTCATATGTATAACGAAAGAACAGTAACCTGGTGAGTATTTCTATATGAACGTCATCACGATATAATCGAATACAACTCAGATACAATGATCTTTCCGTCTATCCATCCAACCTTTTGTTCGATTGGGTCGCTCGTATGTATAACGCAAAAACTGTCACCTGGTGAGTATTACTATATAAACATCACCACGATATAATCGAATACAACTTAGTTAATATTATCGTTCCGTCTAACCATCCAACCTTATGTTCGATTCAGACGCTCGTATGTGTAACGAAAGAACCGTTACATGGTAGGTGTAACTAAATATACAGCATAACGATATAATCGGAGACAACCCAGATACAATGATTTTTCAATCTATCCATCCAACCTTATGTTCGATTCGGTTGCTCGTATGTTTAACGGAAGAACTGTTACCTTGTGAGACATACTATATGATAATCATCACGATATAATCAAATACAACCCAGATACTATCCATTCAACCTTCTGTTCGATTCGGTTGCTCATATGTATAACGAAAGAACAGTAACCTGGTGAGTATTTCTATATGAACTTCATCACGATATAATTGAGTACAACTCAGATACAATGATCTTTCCGTCTATCCATCCAACCTTTTGTTCGATTGGGTCGCTCGTATGTATAACGCAAAAACAGTCACCTGGTGAGTATTACTATATAAACATCACCACGATATAATCGAATACAACTTAGTTAAAATTATCGTTCCGTCTAACCATCCAACCTTATGTTCGATTCAGACGCTCGTATGTGAAACGAAAGAACCGTTACATGGTAGGTGTAACTAAATATACAGCATAACGATTTAATCGGAGACAACCCAGATACAATGATTGTTCAATCTATCCATCCAACCTTATGTTCGATTCGGTTGCTCGTATGTTTAACGAAAGAACTGTTACCTTGTGAGACATACTATATGATAATCATCACGATATACTCGAATACAACCCCAGATACGATTATTGTTTAGTCTATCCATTCAACCTTATGTTCAATTCATTCGTTCTTATGTATAACGGAAGAACAGTTACCTGGTGAGTATAACTATATGAACATAATCGAATACAACCCAGATACGATGAATTTTCAATCTATCCATTCAACCTCCTGCTCGATTCGGTCGCTTTTATGTAAAACGAAAGAACAGTTACCTGGTGAGTATTGCTATATAAATATCATCACGATATCATCGAATACAACTCAGATACTACCCATTCAACCTTCTGTTCGATTCGGTTGCTCATATGTATAACGAAAGAACAGTAACCTGGTGAGTATTTCTATATGAACGTCATCACGATATGATCGAATACTACTCAGATACAATGATCTTTCCGTCTATCCATCCAACCTTCTGTTCGATTGGGTCGCTCGTATGTATAACGCAAGAACAGTCACCTGGTGAGTATTACTATATAAACATCACCACGATATAATCGAATACAACTTAGTTACAATTATCGTTCCGTCTAACCATCCAACCTTATGTTCGATTCAGACGCTCGTATGTGTAACGAAAGAACCGTTACATGGTAGGTGTAACTAAATATACAGCATAACGATATAATCGGAGACAACCCAGATACAATGATTGTTCAATCTATCCATCCAACCTTATGTTCGATTCGATTGCTCGTATGTTAAACGGAAGAACTGTTCCCTTGTTAGACATACTACATGATAATCATCACGATATACTCGAATACAACCCCAGATACGATGAATTTTCAATCTATCCATTCAACCTCCTGCTCGATTCGGTCGCTTTTATGTAAAACGAAAGAACAGTTACCTGGTGAGTATTGCTATATAAACATCATCACGATATCATCGAATACAACTCAGATACAATTGTCGCTTCGTCTAACCATTTGACCTTCTGTTCGATTCAGTCGCTAGTATATGTAACGGAGGTACCGTCACCTGGTAAGTATCACTATATATACAGTATTGCGATATAATCGGAAAACCAGATACATTGATTGTTCAGTCTATCCATTCAACCTTCTGTTCGTTTTGGTCGCTCGTATGTAAAACGGGAATACCGTCACCTAGTGTGTATAACTATATACACAGCATAACATCATAATCGAATACAACCCAGATACTATCCATTCAACCTTCTGTTCGATTCGGTTGCTCGTATGTATAACGAAAGAACAGTTACCTGATGAGTATTTCCATATGAACTTCATCACGATATAATCGAATACAACTCAGATACAATGATCATTCCGTCTATCCATCCAACCTTCTGTTCGATTTGGTCGCTCGTACGTATAACGCAAGAACAGTCACCTGGTGAGTATTACTATATTAACATTACCACGATATAATCGAATACAACTCAGTTACAATTATCGTTTCGTCTATCCATTCAACCTTCTGTTCAGTTCAGCCGCTCTTATGTATAACTGGAGAACAGTTACCTGGTGAGTATAACTATATAAACATCATCACGTTATAATCGAATACAACTCCAGATTGGATCATTGTTTAGTCTATCCATTCAACCTTCTGTTCAATTCAGTCGCTCGTATGTATAACGGAAGAACAGTTACCTGGTGAGTATAACTATATAAACATATTCGAATACAACTCAGATACGATAATTGTTTAATCTATCCATTCAACCTTATGTTCGATTCGGTTGCTCGTATGTATAACGAAAGAACTGTTACCTGGTTAGACATACTATATATATATGATAATAATCACGATATAATCAAATACAACCCAGATACTATCCATTCAACCTTCTGTTCGATTCGGTTGCTCATATGTATAACGAAAGAACAGTAACCTGGTGAGTATTTCTATATGAACTTCATCACGATATAATTGAATACAACTCAGATACAATGATCTTTCCGTCTATCCATCCAACCTTTTGTTCGATTGGGTCGCTCGTATGTATAACGCAAGAACAGTCATCTGGTGAGTATTACTATATAAACATTACCACGATATAATCGAATACAACTTAGTTAAAATTATCGTTCCGTCTAACCATCCAACCTTATGTTCGATTCAGACGCTCGTATGTGTAACGAAAGAACCGTTACATGGTAGGTGTAACTAAATATACAGCATAACGATATGATCGGAGACATCCCAGATACAATGATTGTTCAATCTATCTATCCAACCTTATGTTCGATTCGGTTGCTCGTATGTTTAACGAAAGAACTGTTACCTGGTTAGACATACTATATGATAATCATCACGATATACTCGAATACAACCCCAGATACGATTATTGTTTAGTCTATCCATTCAACCTTCTGTTCAATTCAGTCGTTCTTATGAAAAACGGAAGAACAGTTACCTGGTGAGTATTGCTATATAAACATCATCACGATATCATCGAATACAACTCAGATACAATTATCGTTTCGTCTAACCATTTAACCTTCTGTTCGATTCAGTCGCTAGTATGTGTAACGGAGGTACCGTCACCTGGTAAGTATCACTACATATACAGTATTGCGATATAATCGGATACCACCCAGATACATTGATTGTTCAGTCTATCCATTCAACTTTCTGTTCGTTTCGGTCGTTCGTATGTAAAACGGGAATACCGTCACCTAATGTATATAACTATATACACAGCATAACATCATAATGGAATACAACCCAGATACTATCCATTCAACCTTCTGTTAGATTCGGTTGCTCGTATGTTTAACGAAAGAACTGTTACCTTTTTTGTTTGAAGGTGGCTGAAAATGTCTCGAGTTGTGAAGAAAAGTTTCAGACTTCCATTGTCTAAAGGTATGAAGATTTGAATCCTGAGAAAAGAAAAGATGAGTTATGCTGAAAAAACGAAATAAGTGATGAATAAAAATTAACTATTTTATCGAATCTAGAAGATTCGAGTATCAATAAATCAGGTTAGTATTAGTGTTAGTATATATGAAGTCGAAAAATGTAGATTTAAATGGGAGTTTAACTAGTCGATGAGCCTGAAAATAAGAAAAAAAAAATTGAATTAGAAATCAATAGCCTGAAAAAGAAAAGTTGAATTAGAAATCAATAGCCTGAAAAAATAAAAGTTGAATTAGAAATCAATAGCCTGAAAAAAAAAGAAAAGTTGAATCAAAAATTAAAATGAAATGAATGAATAAAGAATTAAAATTATGAGAAAGATTCAAATCGAGTTTGTCACGACGTTTCGATTGTGTGTATCTACAATCGTCTACGAGCGACCGAAACGAACAGAAAGTTGAATGGATAGACTGAACAATCAATGTATCTGGGTGGTAGTCGATTATATCGCAATTCTGTATATATAGTGATACTTACCAGGTGACGATACTTCCGTTACACATACTAGCGACTAAATCGAACAGAATGTTGAATGGTTAGACGAAACGATAATTGTATCTGAGTTGAATTCGATGATATCGTGATGATGTTTATATAGCAATACTCACCAGGTAACTGTCCTTCCGTTTTACATACAAGCGACCGAATCGAGCAGAAGGTTAAATGGATAGATGGAACAATCATCGTATCTGAGTTGTATTCGATTATGTTTATATAGTAATACTCACCAGGTTACTGTTCTTTCGTTATACATACGAGCAACCGAATCGAACATAAGGTTGAATGGATAGTAACTGGGTTGTATTCGATTATGATGTTATGCTGTTTATATAGTTATACACATTAGGTGACGGTATTCTTGTTTTACATACGAGCGACCGAAACGAACAGAAAGTTGAATGGATAGACTGAACAATCAATGTATCTGGGTGGTATCCGATTATATCGCAATACTGTATATATAGTGATACTTACCAGGTGACGGTACTTCCGTTACACATTCTAGCGACTGAATCGAACAGAAGGTTGAATGGTTAGACGAAACGATAATTGTATTCGATGATATCGTGATGATGTTTATATAGCAATACTCACCAGGTAACTGTTCTTCCGTTTTACATAAATGACACCGAATCGAGCAGAAGGTTGAATGGATAGATTGAAAATTCATCGTATCTGGATTATATTCGATTAGGTTTATATAGTTATACTCACCAGGTAACTGTTCCTCCGTTTTTCATAAGAACGACTGAATTGAACGAAAGATTGAATGGATAGTCTAAACAATAATCGTATCTGGGGTTGTATTCGAGTATATCGTGATGATTATCATATAGTATGTCTAACCAGGTAACAGTTCTTTCGTTAAACATACGAGCAACCGAATCGAACATAAGGTTGGATGGATAGATTGAACAATCATTGTATCTGGGTTGTCTCCGATTATATCGTTATGCTGTATATTTAGTTACACCTACCATGTAACGGTTCTTTCGTTACACATACGAGCGTCTGAATCGAACATAAGGTTGGATGGTTAGATGGAACGATAATTGTAACTGAGTTGTATTCGATTATATCGTGGTGATGTTTATATAGTAATACTCACCAGGTGACTGTTCTTGCGTAATACATACGAGCGACCCAATCGAACAGAAGGTTGGATGGATAGACGGAATGATCATTGTATCTGAGTTGTATTCGATTATATCGTGATGATGTTCATATAGAAATACTCACCAGGTTACTGTTCTTTCGTTATACATACGAGCAACCGAATCGATCAGAAGGTTGAATGGATAGTATCTGGGTTGTATTCGATTATAATGTTATGCTGTTTATATAGTTATACACATTAGGTGACGGTATTCCCGTTTTACATACGAGCGACCGAAACGAACAGAAAGTTGAATGGATAGACTGAACAATCAATGTATCTGGGTGGTATCCGATTATATCGCAATACTGTATATATAGTGATACTTACCAGGTGACGGTACTTCCGTTACACATACTAGCGACTGAATCGAACAGAAGGTTAAATGGTTAGACGAAACGATAATTGTATCTCTGTGTTGTATTCGATGATATCGTGATGATGTTTATATAGCAATACTCACCAGGTAACTGTTTTTCCGTTTTACATACAAGCGACCGAATCGAGCAGAAGGTTGAATTCAGTATAGATTGAACAATCATCGTATCTGGGTTGTATTCGATTATGTTTATAGAGTTATACTCACCAGGTAACTGTTCTTCCGTTATACATACGAGCAACCGAATCGAACAGAAGGTTGAATGGATAGTATCTGGGTTGTATTCGATTATGATGTTATGCTGTGTATATAGTTATACACATTAGGTGACGGTATTCCCGTTTCACATACGAGCGACCGAAACGAACAGAAAGTTGAATGGATAGACTGAACAATCAATGTATCTGGGTGGTATCCGATTATATCGCAATACTGTATATGTAGTGATACTTACCAGGTGACGGTACTTCCGTTACACATACTAGCGACTGAATCGAACAGAAGGTTAAATGGTTAGACGAAACGATAATTGTATCTGAGTTGTATTCGATGATATCGTGATGATGTTTATATAGCAATACTCACCAGGTAACTGTTCTTCCGTTTTTCATAAGAACGACTGAATTGAACAGAAGGTTGAATGGATAGACTAAACAATAATCGTATCTGGGGTTGTATTCGAGTATATCGTGATGATTATCATTTAGTATGTCTAACCAGGTAACAGTTCTTTCGTTAAACATACGAGCAACCGAATCGAACATAAGGTTGGATGGATAGATTGAACAATCATTGTATCTGGGTTGTCTCCGATTATATCGTTATGCTGTATATTTAGTTACACCTACCATGTAACGGTTCTTTCGTTACACATACAAGCGTCTGAATCGAACATAAGGTTGGATGGTTAGACGAAACGATAATTGTAACTGAGTTGTATTCGATTATATCGTGGTGATGTTTATATAGTAATAATCACCAGGTGACTGTTCTTGCGTTATACATACGAGCGACCCAATCGAACAGAAGGTTGGATGGATAGACGAAATGATCATTGTATCTGAGTTGTATTCGATTATATCGTGATGACGTTCATATAGAAATACTCACCAGGTTACTGTTCTTTCGTTATACATACGAGCAACCGAATCGAACATAAGGTTGAATGGATAGTATCTGGGTTGTATTCGATTATGATGTTATGCTGTTTATATAGTTATACACATTAGGTGACGGTATTCTTGTTTTACATACGAGCGACCGAAACGAACAGAAAGTTGAATGGATAGACTGAACAATCAATGTATCTGGGTGGTATCCGATTATATCGCAATACTGTATATATAGTGATACTTACCAGGTGACGGTACTTCCGTTACACATTCTAGCGACTGAATCGAACAGAAGGTTAAATGGTTAGACGAAACGATAATTGTATCTCTGAGTTGTATTCGACGATATCGTGATGATGTTTATATAGCAATACTCACCAGGTAACTGTTCTTCCGTTTTACATACAAGCAACCGAATCGAGCAGAAGGTTGAATTCAGTATAGATTGAACAATCATCGTATCTGGGTTGTATTCGATTATGTTTATATAGTTATACTCACCAGGTAACTGTTCTTCCGTTATACATACGAGCAACCAAATCGAACAGAAGGTTGAATGGATAGTATCTGGGTTGTATTCGATTATGATGTTATGCTGTGTATATAGTTATACACATTAGGTGACGGTATTCCCGTTTTACATACGAGCGACCGAAACGAACAGAAAGTTGAATGGATAGACTGAACAATCAATGTATCTGGGTGGTATCCGATTATATCGCAATACTGTATATATAGTGATACTTACCAGGTGACGGTACTTCCGTTACACATACTAACGACTGAATCGAACAGAAGGTTAAATGGTTAGACGAAACGATAATTGTATCTCTGAGTTGTATTCGATGATATCGTGATGATGTTTATATAGCAATACTCACCAGTAACCTGTTCTTCCGTTTTACATACAAGCGACCGAATCGAGCAGAAGCTTAAATTTAGTATAGATTGAACAATCATCGTATCTGGGTTGTATTCGATTATGTTCATATAGTTATACTCACCAGGTAACTGTTCTTCCGTTATACATACGAGCGACTGAATTGAACAGAAGGTTGAATGGATAGACTAAACAATAATCGTATCTGGGGTTGTATTCGATTATATCTTGATAATGTTCATATAGTTATACTCACCAGGAAACTGTTCTCCAGTTATACATAAGAGCGACTGAACTGAACAGAAGGTTGAATGGATAGACTGCACAATCATCGTATCTGGGTTGTCTCCGATTATATCGTGATTATTATCATATAGTATGTCTAACCAGGTAACAGTTCTTCCGTTATACATACGAGCAACCGAATCGAACTTAAGGTTGAATGGATAGATTGAACAAGGTTGAATGGATTGATTGAGCAATCATTGTATCTGGGTTGTCTCCGATTATATCGTTATGCTGTATATTCAGTTACACCTACCATGTAACGGTTCTTTCGTTACACATACGAGCGTCCGAATCGAACATAAGGTTGGATATTTAGACGGAACGATAATTGTAACTTAGTTGTATTCGATTATATCGTGGTGATGTTTATATGGTAAAACTCACCAGGTGACTGTTCTTGCGTTATACATACGAGCGACCCAATCGAACAGAAGGTTGGATGGATAGACGGAATGATCATTGTATCTGAGTTGTATTCGATTATATTGTGATGACGTTCATATGAAAATACTCACCAGGTTACTGTTCTTTCGTTATACATACGAGCAACCGAATCGAACAGGAGGTTGAATGGATAGTATCTGGGTTGTATTCGATTATGATGTTATGCTGTTTATATAGGTATACACATTAGGTGACGGTATTCCCGTTTTACATACGAGCGACCGAAACGAACAGAAAGTTGAATGGATAGACTGAACAATCAATGTATCTAGGTGGTATCCGATTATATCGCAATACTGTATATATAGTGATACTTACCAGGTGACGGTACTTCCGTTACACATACTATAGACTGAATCGAACAGAAGGTTAAATGGTTAGACGAAACGATAATTGTATCTCTGAGTTGTATTCGATGATATCGTGATGATGTTTATATAGCAATACTCACCAGGTAACTGTTCTTTCGTTTCACATACAAGCGACCGAATCGAGCAGAAGGTTGAATTCAGTATAGATTGAACAATCATCGTATCTGGGTTGTATTCGATTATGTTCATATAGTTATACTCACCAGGTAACTGTTCTTCCGTTATACATAAGAACGACTGAATTGAACATAAGGTTGAATGGATAGATTGAACAATCATTGTATCTGGGTTGTCTCCGATTATATCGTTATGCTGTATATTTAGTTACCCCTACCATGTAACGGTTCTTTAGTTACACATACGAGCGTCTGAATCGAACATAAGGTTGGATGGTTAGACGGAACGATAATTGTAACTGAGTTGTATTCGATTATATCGTGGTGATGTTTATATAGTAAAACTCACCAGGTGACTGTTCTTGCGTTATACATTCGAGCGACCCAATCGAACATAAGGTTGGATGGATAGACGGAATGATCATTGTATCTGAGTTGTATTCGATTATATCGTGATGATGTTCATATAGAAATACTCACCAGGTTACTGTTCTTTCGTTATACATACGAGCAACCGAATCGAACAGAAGGTTGAATGGATAGTATCTGGGTTGTATTCGATTATGATGTTATGCTGTGTATATATTTATACACAATAGGTGACGATGTTCCCGTTTCACATACGAGCAACCGAAACGAACAGAAAGTTGAATGGATAGACTGAACAATCAATGTATCTGGGTGGTAGTCGATTATATCGCAATTCTGTATATATAGTGATACTTACCAGGTGACGATACTTCCGTTACACATACTAGCGACTGAATCGAACAGAATGTTGAATGGTTAGACGAAACGATAATTGTATCTGAGTTGAATTCGATGATATCGTGATGATGTTTATATAGCAATACACACCAGGTAACTGTTCTTCCGTTTTTCATACAAGCGACCGAATCGAGCAGAAGGTTAAATGGATAGATTGAACAATCATCGTATCTGAGATGTATTCGATTATGTCTATATAGTTATACTCACCAGGTACCTGTTCTTCCGTTATACATACGAGCAACCCAATCGAACTTAAGGTTGAATGGATAGATAAAACAATCATAGTATCTGAGTTGTATTCGATTATGTTTATATAGTTATACCCACCAGGTAACTGTTCTTCCGTTATACATACGAGTGACTGAATTGAACAGAAGGTTGAATGGATAGACTAAACAATGATCCTATCTGGAGTTGTATTCGATTATATCGTGATGATGTTTATATAGTTATATACTTCCGTTACACATACTAGCGACTGAATCGAACAGAATGTTGAATGGTTAGACGAAACGATAATTGTATCTGAGTTGGATTCGATGATATCGTGATGATGTTTATATAGCAATACTCACCAGGTAACTGTCCTTCCGTTTTACATACAAGCGACCGAATCGAGCAGAAGGTTAAATGGATAGATTGAACAATCATCGTATCTGAGTTGTATTCGATTATGTTTATAAAGTTATACTCACTAGGTACCTGTTACCTTGTGAGACATACTATATGATAATCATCACGATATACTCGAATACAACCCCAGATACGATTATTGTTTAGTCTATCCATTCAACCTTATGTTCAATTCATTCGTTCTTATGTATAACGGAAGAACAGTTACCTGGTGAGTATAACTATATGAACATAATCGAATACAACCCAGATACGATGAATTTTCAATCTATCCATTCAACCTCCTGCTCGATTCGGTCGCTTTTATGTAAAACGAAAGAACAGTTACCTGGTGAGTATTGCTATATAAATATCATCACGATATCATCGAATACAACTCAGATACTACCCATTCAACCTTCTGTTCGATTCGGTTGCTCATATGTATAACGAAAGAACAGTAACCTGGTGAGTATTTCTATATGAACGTCATCACGATATGATCGAATACTACTCAGATACAATGATCTTTCCGTCTATCCATCCAACCTTCTGTTCGATTGGGTCGCTCGTATGTATAACGCAAGAACAGTCACCTGGTGAGTATTACTATATAAACATCACCACGATATAATCGAATACAACTTAGTTACAATTATCGTTCCGTCTAACCATCCAACCTTATGTTCGATTCAGACGCTCGTATGTGTAACGAAAGAACCGTTACATGGTAGGTGTAACTAAATATACAGCATAACGATATAATCGGAGACAACCCAGATACAATGATTGTTCAATCTATCCATCCAACCTTATGTTCGATTCGATTGCTCGTATGTTAAACGGAAGAACTGTTTCCTTGTTAGACATACTACATGATAATCATCACGATATACTCGAATACAACCCCAGATACGATGAATTTTCAATCTATCCATTCAACCTCCTGCTCGATTCGGTCGCTTTTATGTAAAACGAAAGAACAGTTACCTGGTGAGTATAGCTATATAAACATCATCACGATATCATCGAATACAACTCAGATACAATTGTCGCTTCGTCTAACCATTTGACCTTCTGTTCGATTCAGTCGCTAGTATATGTAACGGAGGTACCGTCACCTGGTAAGTATCACTATATATACAGTATTGCGATATAATCGGAAAACCAGATACATTGATTGTTCAGTCTATCCATTCAACCTTCTGTTCGTTTTGGTCGCTCGTATGTAAAACGGGAATACCGTCACCTAGTGTGTATAACTATATACACAGCATAACATCATAATCGAATACAACCCAGATACTATCCATTCAACCTTCTGTTCGATTCGGTTGCTCGTATGTATAACGAAAGAACAGTTACCTGATGAGTATTTCCATATGAACTTCATCACGATATAATCGAATACAACTCAGAAACAATGATCATTCCGTCTATCCATCCAACCTTCTGTTCGATTTGGTCGCTCGTACGTATAACGCAAGAACAGTCACCTGGTGAGTATTACTATATTAACATTACCACGATATAATCGAATACAACTCAGTTACAATTATCGTTTCGTCTATCCATTCAACCTTCTGTTCAGTTCAGCCGCTCTTATGTATAACTGGAGAACAGTTACCTGGTGAGTATAACTATATAAACATCATCACGTTATAATCGAATACAACTCCAGATTGGATCATTGTTTAGTCTATCCATTCAACCTTCTGTTCAATTCAGTCGCTTGTATGTATAACGGAAGAACAGTTACCTGGTGAGTATAACTATATAAACATAATCGAATACAACTCAGATACGATAATTGTTTAATCTATCCATTCAACCTTATGTTCGATTCGGTTGCTCGTATGTATAACGAAAGAACTGTTACCTGGTTAGACATACTATATATATGATAATAATCACGATATAATCAAATACAACCCAGATACTATCCATTCAACCTTCTGTTCGATTCGGTTGCTCATATGTATAACGAAAGAACAGTAACCTGGTGAGTATTTCTATATGAACTTCATCACGATATAATTGAATACAACTCAGATACAATGATCTTTCCGTCTATCCATCCAACCTTTTGTTCGATTGGGTCGCTCGTATGTATAACGCAAGAACAGTCATCTGGTGAGTATTACTATATAAACATCACCACGATATAATCGAATACAACTTAGTTAAAATTATCGTTCCGTCTAACCATCCAACCTTATGTTCGATTCAGACGCTCGTATGTGTAACGAAAGAACCGTTACATGGTAGGTGTAACTAAATATACAGCATAACGATATGATCGGAGACATCCCAGATACAATGATTGTTCAATCTATCTATCCAACCTTATGTTCGATTCGGTTGCTCGTATGTTTAACGAAAGAACTGTTACCTGGTTAGACATACTATATGATAATCATCACGATATACTCGAATACAACCCCAGATACGATTATTGTTTAGTCTATCCATTCAACCTTCTGTTCAATTCAGTCGTTCTTATGAAAAACGGAAGAACAGTTACCTGGTGAGTATTGCTATATTAACATCATCACGATATCATCGAATACAACTCAGATACAATTATCGTTTCGTCTAACCATTTAACCTTCTGTTCGATTCAGTCGCTAGTATGTGTAACGGAGGTACCGTCACCTGGTAAGTATCACTACATATACAGTATTGCGATATAATCGGATACCACCCAGATACATTGATTGTTCAGTCTATCCATTCAACTTTCTGTTCGTTTCGGTCGTTCGTATGTAAAACGGGGATACCGTCACCTAATGTATATAACTATATACACAGCATAACATCATAATCGAATACAACCCAGATACTATCCATTCAACCTTCTGTTAGATTCGGTTGCTCGTATGTTTAACGAAAGAACTGTTACCTTTTTTGTTTGAAGGTGGCTGAAAATGTCTCGAGTTGTGAAGAAAAGTTTCAGACTTCCATTGTCTAAAGGTATGAAGATTTGAATCCTGAGAAAAGAAAAGATGAGTTATGCTGAAAAAACGAAATAAGTGATGAATAAAAATTAACTATTTTATCGAATCTAGAAGATTCGAGTATCAATAAATCAGGTTAGTATTAGTGTTAGTATATATGAAGTCGAAAAATGTAGATTTAAATGGGAGTTTAACTAGTCGATGAGCCTGAAAATAAGAAAAAAAAAATTGAATTAGAAATCAATAGCCTGAAAAAGAAAAGTTGAATTAGAAATCAATAGCCTGAAAAAATAAAAGTTGAATTAGAAAACAATAGCCTGAAAAAAAAAGAAAAGTTGAATCAAAAATTAAAATGAAATGAATGAATAAAGAATTAAAATTATGAGAAAGATTCAAATCGAGTTTGTCACGACGTTTCGATTGTGTGTATCTACAATCGTCTACGAGCGACCGAAACGAACAGAAAGTTGAATGGATAGACTGAACAATCAATGTATCTGGGTGGTAGTCGATTATATCGCAATTCTGTATATATAGTGATACTTACCAGGTGACGATACTTCCGTTACACATACTAGCGACTAAATCGAACAGAATGTTGAATGGTTAGACGAAACGATAATTGTATCTGAGTTGAATTCGATGATATCGTGATGATGTTTATATAGCAATACTCACCAGGTAACTGTCCTTCCGTTTTACATACAAGCGACCGAATCGAGCAGAAGGTTAAATGGATAGATGGAACAATCATCGTATCTGAGTTGTATTCGATTATGTTTATATAGTAATACTCACCAGGTTACTGTTCTTTCGTTATACATACGAGCAACCGAATCGAACATAAGGTTGAATGGATAGTAACTGGGTTGTATTCGATTATGATGTTATGCTGTTTATATAGTTATACACATTAGGTGACGGTATTCTTGTTTTACATACGAGCGACCGAAACGAACAGAAAGTTGAATGGATAGACTGAACAATCAATGTATCTGGGTGGTATCCGATTATATCGCAATACTGTATATATAGTGATACTTACCAGGTGACGGTACTTCCGTTACACATTCTAGCGACTGAATCGAACAGAAGCTTGAATGGTTAGACGAAACGATGATTGTATTCGATGATATCGTGATGATGTTTATATAGCAATACTCACCAGGTAACTGTTCTTCCGTTTTACATAAAAGACACCGAATCGAGCAGAAGGTTGAATGGATAGATTGAAAATTCATCGTATCTGGATTATATTCGATTAGGTTTATATAGTTATACTCACCAGGTAACTGTTCCTCCGTTTTTCATAAGAACGACTGAATTGAACGAAAGATTGAATGGATAGTCTAAACAATAATCGTATCTGGGGTTGTATTCGAGTATATCGTGATGATTATCATATAGTATGTCTAACCAGGTAACAGTTCTTTCGTTAAACATACGAGCAACCGAATCGAACATAAGGTTGGATGGATAGATTGAACAATCATTGTATCTGGGTTGTCTCCGATTATATCGTTATGCTGTATATTTAGTTACACCTACCATGTAACGGTTCTTTCGTTACACATACGAGCGTCTGAATCGAACATAAGGTTGGATGGTTAGATGGAACGATAATTGTAACTGAGTTGTATTCGATTATATCGTGGTGATGTTTATATAGTAATACTCACCAGGTGACTGTTCTTGCGTAATACATACGAGCGACCCAATCGAACAGAAGGTTGGATGGATAGACGGAATGATCATTGTATCTGAGTTGTATTCGATTATATCGTGATGATGTTCATATAGAAATACTCACCAGGTTACTGTTCTTTCGTTATACATACGAGCAACCGAATCGATCAGAAGGTTGAATGGATAGTATCTGGGTTGTATTCGATTATGATGTTATGCTGTTTATATAGTTATACACATTAGGTGACGGTATTCCCGTTTTACATACGAGCGACCGAAACGAACAGAAAGTTGAATGGATAGACTGAACAATCAATGTATCTGGGTGGTATCCGATTATATCGCAATACTGTATATATAGTGATACTTACCAGGTGACGGTACTTCCGTTACACATACTAGCGACTGAATCGAACAGAAGGTTAAATGGTTAGACGAAACGATAATTGTATCTCTGTGTTGTATTCGATGATATCGTGATGATGTTTATATAGCAATACTCACCAGGTAACTGTTTTTCCGTTTTACATACAAGCGACCGAATCGAGCAGAAGGTTGAATTCAGTATAGATTGAACAATCATCGTATCTGGGTTGTATTCGATTATGTTTATAGAGTTATACTCACCAGGTAACTGTTCTTCCGTTATACATACGAGCAACCGAATCGAACAGAAGGTTGAATGGATAGTATCTGGGTTGTATTCGATTATGATGTTATGCTGTGTATATAGTTATACACATTAGGTGACGGTATTCCCGTTTCACATACGAGCGACCGAAACGAACAGAAAGTTGAATGGATAGACTGAACAATCAATGTATCTGGGTGGTATCCGATTATATCGCAATACTGTATATGTAGTGATACTTACCAGGTGACGGTACTTCCGTTACACATACTAGCGACTGAATCGAACAGAAGGTTAAATGGTTAGACGAAACGATAATTGTATCTGAGTTGTATTCGATGATATCGTGATGATGTTTATATAGCAATACTCACCAGGTAACTGTTCTTCCGTTTTTCATAAGAACGACTGAATTGAACAGAAGGTTGAATGGATAGACTAAACAATAATCGTATCTGGGGTTGTATTCGAGTATATCGTGATGATTATCATTTAGTATGTCTAACCAGGTAACAGTTCTTTCGTTAAACATACGAGCAACCGAATCGAACATAAGGTTGGATGGATAGATTGAACAATCATTGTATCTGGGTTGTCTCCGATTATATCGTTATGCTGTATATTTAGTTACACCTACCATGTAACGGTTCTTTCGTTACACATACAAGCGTCTGAATCGAACATAAGGTTGGATGGTTAGACGAAACGATAATTGTAACTGAGTTGTATTCGATTATATCGTGGTGATGTTTATATAGTAATACTCACCAGGTGACTGTTCTTGCGTTATACATACGAGCGACCCAATCGAACAGAAGGTTGGATGGATAGACGAAATGATCATTGTATCTGAGTTGTATTCGATTATATCGTGATGACGTTCATATAGAAATACTCACCAGGTTACTGTTCTTTCGTTATACATACGAGCAACCGAATCGAACATAAGGTTGAATGGATAGTATCTGGGTTGTATTCGATTATGATGTTATGCTGTTTATATAGTTATACACATTAGGTGACGGTATTCTTGTTTTACATTCGAGCGACCGAAACGAACAGAAAGTTGAATGGATAGACTGAACAATCAATGTATCTGGGTGGTATCCGATTATATCGCAATACTGTATATATAGTGATACTTACCAGGTGACGGTACTTCCGTTACACATTCTAGCGACTGAATCGAACAGAAGGTTAAATGGTTAGACGAAACGATAATTGTATCTCTGAGTTGTATTCGACGATATCGTGATGATGTTTATATAGCAATACTCACCAGGTAACTGTTCTTCCGTTTTACATACAAGCAACCGAATCGAGCAGAAGGTTGAATTCAGTATAGATTGAACAATCATCGTATCTGGGTTGTATTCGATTATGTTTATATAGTTATACTCACCAGGTAACTGTTCTTCCGTTATACATACGAGCAACCAAATCGAACAGAAGGTTGAATGGATAGTATCTGGGTTGTATTCGATTATGATGTTATGCTGTGTATATAGTTATACACATTAGGTGACGGTATTCCCGTTTTACATACGAGCGACCGAAACGAACAGAAAGTTGAATGGATAGACTGAACAATCAATGTATCTGGGTGGTATCCGATTATATCGCAATACTGTATATACAGTGATACTTACCAGGTGACGGTACTTCCGTTACACATACTAACGACTGAATCGAACAGAAGGTTAAATGGTTAGACGAAACGATAATTGTATCTCTGAGTTGTATTCGATGATATCGTGATGATGTGTATATAGCAATACTCACCAGTAACCTGTTCTTCCGTTTTACATACAAGCGACCGAATCGAGCAGAAGCTTAAATTTAATATAGATTGAACAATCATCGTATCTGGGTTGTATTCGATTATGTTCATATAGTTATACTCACCAGGTAACTGTTCTTCCGTTATACATTCGAGCGACTGAATTGAACAGAAGGTTGAATGGATAGACTAAACAATAATCGTATCTGGGGTTGTATTCGATTATATCTTGATAATGTTCATATAGTTATACTCACCAAGAAACTGTTCTCCAGTTATACATAAGAGCGACTGAACTAAACAGAAGGTTGAATGGATAGACTGCACAATCATCGTATCTGGGTTGTCTCCGATTATATCGTGATTATTATCATATAGTATGTCTAACCAGGTAACAGTTCTTCCGTTATACATACGAGCAACCGAATCGAACTTAAGGTTGAATGGATAGATTGAACAAGGTTGAATGGATTGATTGAACAATCATTGTATCTGGGTTGTCTCCGATTATATCGTTATGCTGTATATTCAGTTACACCTACCATGTAACGGTTCTTTCGTTACACATACGAGCGTCCGAATCGAACATAAGGTTGGATATTTAGACGGAACGATAATTGTAACTTAGTTGTATTCGATTATATCGTGGTGATGTTTATATGGTAAAACACACCAGGTGACTGTTCTTGCGTTATACATACGAGCGACCCAATCGAACAGAAGGTTGGATGGATAGACGGAATGATCATTGTATCTGAGTTGTATTCGATTATATTGTGATGACGTTCATATGAAAATACTCACCAGGTTACTGTTCTTTCGTTATACATACGAGCAACCGAATCGAACAGGAGGTTGAATGGATAGTATCTGGGTTGTATTCGATTATGATGTTATGCTGTTTATATAGGTATACACATTAGGTGACGGTATTCCCGTTTTACATACGAGCGACCGAAACGAACAGAAAGTTGAATGGATAGACTGAACAATCAATGTATCTAGGTGGTATCCGATTATATCGCAATACTGTATATATAGTGATACTTACCAGGTGACGGTACTTCCGTTACACATACTATAGACTGAATCGAACAGAAGGTTAAATGGTTAGACGAAACGATAATTGTATCTCTGAGTTGTATTCGATGATATCGTGATGATGTTTATATAGCAATACTCACCAGGTAACTGTTCTTCCGTTTCACATACAAGCGACCGAATCGAGCAGAAGGTTGAATTCAGTATAGATTGAACAATCATCGTATCTGGGTTGTATTCGATTATGTTCATATAGTTATACTCACCAGGTAACTGTTCTTCCGTTATACATAAGAACGACTGAATTGAACATAAGGTTGAATGGATAGATTGAACAATCATTGTATCTGGGTTGTCTCCGATTATATCGTTATGCTGTATATTTAGTTACCCCTACCATGTAACGGTTCTTTCGTTACACATACGAGCGTCTGAATCGAACATAAGGTTGGATGGTTAGACGGAACGATAATTGTAACTGAGTTGTATTCGATTATATCGTGGTGATGTTTATATAGTAAAACTCACCAGGTGACTGTTCTTGCGTTATACATTCGAGCGACCCAATCGAACATAAGGTTGGATGGATAGACGGAATGATCATTGTATCTGAGTTGTATTCGATTATATCGTGATGATGTTCATATAGAAATACTCACCAGGTTACTGTTCTTTCGTTATACATACGAGCAACCGAATCGAACAGAAGGTTGAATGGATAGTATCTGGGTTGTATTCGATTATGATGTTATGCTGTGTATATATTTATACACAATAGGTGACGATGTTCCCGTTTCACATACGAGCAACCGAAACGAACAGAAAGTTGAATGGATAGACTGAACAATCAATGTATCTGGGTGGTAGTCGATTATATCGCAATTCTGTATATATAGTGATACTTACCAGGTGACGATACTTCCGTTACACATACTAGCGACTGAATCGAACAGAATGTTGAATGGTTAGACGAAACGATAATTGTATCTGAGTTGAATTCGATGATATCGTGATGATGTTTATATAGCAATACACACCAGGTAACTGTTCTTCCGTTTTTCATACTAGCGACCGAATCGAGCAGAAGGTTAAATGGATAGATTGAACAATCATCGTATCTGAGATGTATTCGATTATGTCTATATAGTTATACTCACCAGGTACCTGTTCTTCCGTTATACATACGAGCAACCCAATCGAACATAAGGTTGAATGGATAGATAAAACAATCATAGTATCTGAGTTGTATTCGATTATGTTTATATAGTTATACCCACCAGGTAACTGTTCTTCCGTTATACATACGAGTGACTGAATTGAACAGAAGGTTGAATGGATAGACTAAACAATGATCCTATCTGGAGTTGTATTCGATTATATCGTGATGATGTTTATATAGTTATATACTTCCGTTACACATACTAGCGACTGAATCGAACAGAATGTTGAATGGTTAAACGAAACGATAATTGTATCTGAGTTGAATTCGATGATATCGTGATGATGTTTATATAGCAATACTCACCAGGTAACTGTCCTTCCGTTTTACATACAAGCGACCGAATCGAGCAGAAGGTTAAATGGATAGATTGAACAATCATCGTATCTGAGTTGTATTCTATTATGTTTATAAAGTTATACTCACCAGGTACCTGTCCTTCCGTTATACATACGAGCAACCCAATCGAACATAAGGTTGAATGGATAGATTAAACAATCATCGTATCTGAGTTGTATTCGATTATGTTTATATAGTTATACTCACCAGGTAACTGTTCTTCCGTTATACATACGAGCGACTGAATTGAACAGAAGGTTGAATGAATAGACTAAACAATGATCCTATCTGGAGTTGTATTCGATTATAACGTGATGATGTTTATATAGTTATACTCACCAGGTAACTGTTCTCCAGTTATACATAAGAGCGGCTGAACTGAACAGAAGGTTGAATGGATAGACGGAACGATAATTGTAACTGAGTTGTGTTCGATTATATCGTGGTAATGTTTATATAGTAATACTCACCAGGTGACTGTTCTTGCGTTATACGTACGAGCGACCAAATCGAACAGAAGGTTGGATGGATAGACGGAATGATCATTGTATCTGAGTTGTATTCGATTATATCGTGATGAAGTTTATATGGAAATACTCACCAGGTTACTGTTCTTTCGTTATACATACGAGCAACCGAATCGAACAGAAGGTTGAATGGATAGTATCTGGGTTGTATTCGATTATGATGTTATGCTGTGTATATAGTTATACACACTAGGTGACGGTATTCCCGTTTTACATACGAGCGACCAAAACGAACAGAAAGTTGAATGGATAGACTGAACAATCAATGTATCTGGTTTTCCGATTATATCGCAATACTGTATATATAGTGATACTTACCAGGTGACGGTACCTCCGTTACATATACTAGCGACTGAATCGAACAGAAGGTCAAATGGTTAGACGAAGCGACAATTGTATCTGAGTTGTATTCGATGATATCGTGATGATGTTTATATAGCAATACTCACCAGGTTACTGTTCTTTCGTTATACATACGAGCGACCGAAACGAACAGAAAGTTGAATGGATAGACTGAACAATCAATGTATCTGGGTGGTAGTCGATTATATCGCAATTCTGTATATATAGTGATACTTACCAGGTGACGATACTTCCGTTACACATACTAGCGACTGAATCGAACAAAATGTTGAATGGTTAGACGAAACGATAATTGTATCTGAGTTGAATTCGATGATATCGTGATGATGTTTATATAGCAATACTCACCAGGTAACTGTCCTTCCGTTTTACATACAAGCGACCGAATCGAGCAGAAGATTAAATTGATAGATTGAACAATCATCGTATCTGAGTTGTATTCGATTATGTTTATATAGTTATACTCACCAGGTACCTGTTCTTCCGTTATACATACGAGCAACCCAATCGAACATAAGGTTGAATGGATAGATTAAACAATCATCGTATCTGAGTTGTATTCGATTATGTTTATATAGTTATACTCACCAGGTAACGGTTCTTTCGTTACACATACAAGCGTCTGAATCGAACATAAGGTTGGATGGTTAGACGAAACGATAATTGTAACTGAGTTGTATTCGATTATATCGTGGTGATGTTTATATAGTAATACTCACCAGGTGACTGTTCTTGCGTTATACATACGAGCGACCCAATCGAACAGAAGGTTGGATGGATAGACGAAATGATCATTGTATCTGAGTTGTATTCGATTATATCGTGATGACGTTCATATAGAAATACTCACCAGGTTACTGTTCTTTCGTTATACATACGAGCAACCGAATCGAACATAAGGTTGAATGGATAGTATCTGGGTTGTATTCGATTATGATGTTATGCTGTTTATATAGTTATACACATTAGGTGACGGTATTCTTGTTTTACATACGAGCGACCGAAACGAACAGAAAGTTGAATGGATAGACTGAACAATCAATGTATCTGGGTGGTATCCGATTATATCGCAATACTGTATATATAGTGATACTTACCAGGTGACGGTACTTCCGTTACACATTCTAGCGACTGAATCGAACAGAAGGTTAAATGGTTAGACGAAACGATAATTGTATCTCTGAGTTGTATTCGACGATATCGTGATGATGTTTATATAGCAATACTCACCAGGTAACTGTTCTTCCGTTTTACATACAAGCAACCGAATCGAGCAGAAGGTTGAATTCAGTATAGATTGAACAATCATCGTATCTGGGTTGTATTCGATTATGTTTATATAGTTATACTCACCAGGTAACTGTTCTTCCGTTATACATACGAGCAACCAAATCGAACAGAAGGTTGAATGGATAGTATCTGGGTTGTATTCGATTATGATGTTATGCTGTGTATATAGTTATACACATTAGGTGACGGTATTCCCGTTTTACATACGAGCGACCGAAACGAACAGAAAGTTGAATGGATAGACTGAACAATCAATGTATCTGGGTGGTATCCGATTATATCGCAATACTGTATATACAGTGATACTTACCAGGTGACGGTACTTCCGTTACACATACTAACGACTGAATCGAACAGAAGGTTAAATGGTTAGACGAAACGATAATTGTATCTCTGAGTTGTATTCGATGATATCGTGATGATGTGTATATAGCAATACTCACCAGTAACCTGTTCTTCCGTTTTACATACAAGCGACCGAATCGAGCAGAAGCTTAAATTTAATATAGATTGAACAATCATCGTATCTGGGTTGTATTCGATTATGTTCATATAGTTATACTCACCAGGTAACTGTTCTTCCGTTATACATTCGAGCGACTGAATTGAACAGAAGGTTGAATGGATAGACTAAACAATAATCGTATCTGGGGTTGTATTCGATTATATCTTGATAATGTTCATATAGTTATACTCACCAAGAAACTGTTCTCCAGTTATACATAAGAGCGACTGAACTAAACAGAAGGTTGAATGGATAGACTGCACAATCATCGTATCTGGGTTGTCTCCGATTATATCGTGATTATTATCATATAGTATGTCTAACCAGGTAACAGTTCTTCCGTTATACATACGAGCAACCGAATCGAACTTAAGGTTGAATGGATAGATTGAACAAGGTTGAATGGATTGATTGAACAATCATTGTATCTGGGTTGTCTCCGATTATATCGTTATGCTGTATATTCAGTTACACCTACCATGTAACGGTTCTTTCGTTACACATACGAGCGTCCGAATCGAACATAAGGTTGGATATTTAGACGGAACGATAATTGTAACTTAGTTGTATTCGATTATATCGTGGTGATGTTTATATGGTAAAACACACCAGGTGACTGTTCTTGCGTTATACATACGAGCGACCCAATCGAACAGAAGGTTGGATGGATAGACGGAATGATCATTGTATCTGAGTTGTATTCGATTATATTGTGATGACGTTCATATGAAAATACTCACCAGGTTACTGTTCTTTCGTTATACATACGAGCAACCGAATCAAACAGGAGGTTGAATGGATAGTATCTGGGTTGTATTCGATTATGATGTTATGCTGTTTATATAGGTATACACATTAGGTGACGGTATTCCCGTTTTACATACGAGCGACCGAAACGAACAGAAAGTTGAATGGATAGACTGAACAATCAATGTATCTAGGTGGTATCCGATTATATCGCAATACTGTATATATAGTGATACTTACCAGGTGACGGTACTTCCGTTACACATACTATAGACTGAATCGAACAGAAGGTTAAATGGTTAGACGAAACGATAATTGTATCTCTGAGTTGTATTCGATGATATCGTGATGATGTTTATATAGCAATACTCACCAGGTAACTGTTCTTCCGTTTCACATACAAGCGACCGAATCGAGCAGAAGGTTGAATTCAGTATAGATTGAACAATCATCGTATCTGGGTTGTATTCGATTATGTTCATATAGTTATACTCACCAGGTAACTGTTCTTCCGTTATACATAAGAACGACTGAATTGAACATAAGGTTGAATGGATAGATTGAACAATCATTGTATCTGGGTTGTCTCCGATTATATCGTTATGCTGTATATTTAGTTACCCCTACCATGTAACGGTTCTTTCGTTACACATACGAGCGTCTGAATCGAACATAAGGTTGGATGGTTAGACGGAACGATAATTGTAACTGAGTTGTATTCGATTATATCGTGGTGATGTTTATATAGTAAAACTCACCAGGTGACTGTTCTTGCGTTATACATTCGAGCGACCCAATCGAACATAAGGTTGGATGGATAGACGGAATGATCATTGTATCTGAGTTGTATTCGATTATATCGTGATGATGTTCATATAGAAATACTCACCAGGTTACTGTTCTTTCGTTATACATACGAGCAACCGAATCGAACAGAAGGTTGAATGGATAGTATCTGGGTTGTATTCGATTATGATGTTATGCTGTGTATATATTTATACACAATAGGTGACGATGTTCCCGTTTCACATACGAGCAACCGAAACGAACAGAAAGTTGAATGGATAGACTGAACAATCAATGTATCTGGGTGGTAGTCGATTATATCGCAATTCTGTATATATAGTGATACTTACCAGGTGACGATACTTCCGTTACACATACTAGCGACTGAATCGAACAGAATGTTGAATGGTTAGACGAAACGATAATTGTATCTGAGTTGAATTCGATGATATCGTGATGATGTTTATATAGCAATACACACCAGGTAACTGTTCTTCCGTTTTTCATACAAGCGACCGAATCGAGCAGAAGGTTAAATGGATAGATTGAACAATCATCGTATCTGAGATGTATTCGATTATGTCTATATAGTTATACTCACCAGGTACCTGTTCTTCCGTTATACATACGAGCAACCCAATCGAACATAAGGTTGAATGGATAGATAAAACAATCATAGTATCTGAGTTGTATTCGATTATGTTTATATAGTTATACCCACCAGGTAACTGTTCTTCCGTTATACATACGAGTGACTGAATTGAACAGAAGGTTGAATGGATAGACTAAACAATGATCCTATCTGGAGTTGTATTCGATTATATCGTGATGATGTTTATATAGTTATATACTTCCGTTACACATACTAGCGACTGAATCGAACAGAATGTTGAATGGTTAGACGAAACGATAATTGTATCTGAGTTGAATTCGATGATATCGTGATGATGTTTATATAGCAATACTCACCAGGTAACTGTCCTTCCGTTTTACATACAAGCGACCGAATCGAGCAGAAGGTTAAATGGATAGATTGAACAATCATCGTATCTGAGTTGTATTCTATTATGTTTATAAAGTTATACTCACCAGGTACCTGTCCTTCCGTTATACATACGAGCAACCCAATCGAACAAAAGGTTGAATGGATAGATTAAACAATCATCGTATCTGAGTTGTATTCGATTATGTTTATATAGTTATACTCACCAGGTAACTGTTCTTCCGTTATACATACGAGCGACTGAATTGAACAGAAGGTTGAATGAATAGACTAAACAATGATCCTATCTGGAGTTGTATTCGATTATAACGTGATGATGTTTATATAGTTATACTCACCAGGTAACTGTTCTCCAGTTATACATAAGAGCGGCTGAACTGAACAGAAGGTTGAATGGATAGACGGAACGATAATTGTAACTGAGTTGTGTTCGATTATATCGTGGTAATGTTTATATAGTAATACTCACCAGGTGACTGTTCTTGCGTTATACGTACGAGCGACCAAATCGAACAGAAGGTTGGATGGATAGACGGAATGATCATTGTATCTGAGTTGTATTCGATTATATCGTGATGAAGTTTATATGGAAATACTCACCAGGTTACTGTTCTTTCGTTATACATACGAGCAACCGAATCGAACAGAAGGTTGAATGGATAGTATCTGGGTTGTATTCGATTATGATGTTATGCTGTGTATATAGTTATACACACTAGGTGACGGTATTCCCGTTTTACATACGAGCGACCAAAACGAACAGAAAGTTGAATGGATAGACTGAACAATCAATGTATCTGGTTTTCCGATTATATCGCAATACTGTATATATAGTGATACTATAGGTTACTAGATTATCTTATTTCAGTGAATGTATTAAACGCCAATCAATTTGGATTTATGAAAAATATTAGCACAAATGATGCTATATTTGAACTCGTAAATAATATAAAAAAAAGTCTTGACACCAATGAGAAAGCAATTGCTGTTTTCTTAGATCTCGCAAAGGCTTTCGATACCGTACCACATAAACAACTTATTGACACACTTGAGCAGTATGGTGTCCGAGGTTTGGTACTGGAAATTTTTGAGAATTATTTAAGTAATAGAAAACAAATAACTAAAATCAGAAATGTTAAAAGTGACCCCCTTGAAATTAAGATAGGTATTCCACAGGGAACAGTGCTTGGTCCACTTCTTTTTATAACTTACATCAACTCACTGCTAAATTTAAACATAAATGGTATCTCTATATCTTATGCAGATGACACAGTTCTACTCTTCAAAGGTGAAAATTGGGAAAATGTTAAAAATAAAGTGCCACATGGATTGCACATGGTAAAATGTTGGCTTGACAAAAATAAATTAACTTTGAATTCTGATAAAACATTCTATATTGCCTTTTCAATGACAAATGCAAATAGACCAAAGTTCAATTCTATTACAATAAATAATATCATAATAAAAGAGACTAATTCCATAAAATATTTAGGTATAACTCTAGACAAAAATCTAAAATGGACAAATCATATCAAAGACTTAACTAATAAAATAAGAAGATTAATTCATAAATTTTATGTAATACGCAAAATCTTAACAAAAAAACTTCTTTTGCAAATCTACAAGTCCCTAGTCGAATCACTCCTAAATTATGGAATCATAGTATGGGGAGGGCTCTATGACAATGCATTAACACAACTGAATGTAGTACAAAATTATATACTGAGAATAATATCATTCAAAAATCGACTATATTCCACACATTCTCTCTATAATGAATCGATTTTGAATGTCCGATGCTTATATTATCTTAGTAACTGCATCTTCTGTTATAAATCTACAAACAAAGATTTTGTGAACCATTGCTACCAAACTAGACAGAACACAAACAAACATATAGTAATACCATTTAGAAAATATGATGGAAACCAAAGGTTTGTTACAACTCTTGCACCGAAAATTTATAACTTCCTACCAAATGAGATCAAAGTGATAACTAAATACAAACACTTTGTTGATAAATGCAAGCACTTTATACATATAAATAGTGAACTCATATATGGAATGTTGTGAAAAATTTACTTCATTAAAAATTTTAACACCAACTAGATATCATGTTAATATATTCAATGTCATAATTCTTATCTCTATTTATTGTTAGTATTACCATTTATTTTATATCTTTTTTTTAATTGTAGTCTGCACATATTAATACTAAATTATGTTAATTCTTCTTCAACCCACAATATATTTTGTATTATTGCACACACAGGTGTTAACTCACCTAGGTGCATACTTGTAAAAATGAACTAACGAACACATTAGTACCACATAATTGTATAATATGTTATTATTTTTGAATAAACTGAAACTGAAACTGAAACTGAAACTTACCAGGTGACGGTACCTCCGTTACATATACTAGCGACTGAATCGAACAGAAGGTCAAATGGTTAGACGAAGCGACAATTGTATCTGAGTTGTATTCGATGATATCGTGATGATGTTTATATAGCAATACTCACCAGGTTACTGTTCTTTCGTTATACATACGAGCGACCGAAACGAACAGAAAGTTGAATGGATAGACTGAACAATCAATGTATCTGGGTGGTAGTCGATTATATCGCAATTCTGTATATATAGTGATACTTACCAGGTGACGATACTTCCGTTACACATACTAGCGACTGAATCGAACAAAATGTTGAATGGTTAGACGAAACGATAATTGTATCTGAGTTGAATTCGATGATATCGTGATGATGTTTATATAGCAATACTCACCAGGTAACTGTCCTTCCGTTTTACATACAAGCGACCGAATCGAGCAGAAGATTAAATTGATAGATTGAACAATCATCGTATCTGAGTTGTATTCGATTATGTTTATATAGTTATACTCACCAGGTACCTGTTCTTCCGTTATACATACGAGCAACCCAATCGAACATAAGGTTGAATGGATAGATTAAACAATCATCGTATCTGAGTTGTATTCGATTATGTTTATATAGTTATACTCACCAGGTAACTGTTCTTCCGTTATACATACGAGCGACTGAATTGAACAGAAGGTAGAATGGATAGACTAAACAATGATCCTATCTGGGGTTGTATTCGATTACATCGTGATGATGTTTATATAGTTATACTCACCAGGTAGCTGTTCTCCAGTTATACATAAGAGCGGCTGAACTGAAGAGAAGGTTGAATGGATAGACGGAACGATAATTGTAACTGAGTTGTATTCTATTATATCGTGGTAATGTTTATATAGTAATACTCACCAGGTTACTGTTCTTTCGTTATACATACGAGCAACCGAATCGAACAGAAGGTTGAATGGATAGTATCTGGGTTGTATTCGATTATGATGTTATGCTGTGTATATAGTTATACACACTAGGTGACGGTATTCCCGTTTTACATACAAGCGACCGAAACGAACAGAAAGTTGAATGGATAGACTGAACAATCAATGTATCTGGTTGGTATCCGATTATATCGCAATACTGTAAATATAGTGATACTTACCAGGTTACGGTACTTCCGTTACATATACTAGCGACTGAATCGAACAGAAGGTTAAATGGTTAGACGAAGCGACAATTGTATCTGAGTTGTATTCGATGATATCGTAATGATGTTTATATAGCAATACTCACCAGGTAACTGTTCTTTCGTTTTACATAAAAGCGACCGAATCGAGCAGGAGGTTGAATGGATAGATTGAAAATTCATCGTATCTGGGGTTGTATTCGAGTATATCGTGATGATTATCATATAGTATGTCTAACAAAGTAACAGTTCTTCCGTTTAACATACGAGCAACCGAATCGAACATAAGGTTGGATGGATAGATTGAACAATCATTGTATCTGGGTGGTATCCGATTATATCGCAATACTGTATATATAGTGATACTTACCAGGTGACGGTACTTCCGTTACACATACTAGCGACTGAATCGAACAGAAGGTTAAATGGTTAGACGAAATGATAATTGTATCTCTGAGTTGTATTCGATGATATCGTGATGATGTTTATATAGCAATACTCACCAGGTAACTGTTCTTCCGTTTTACATACAAGCGACCGAATCGAGCAGAAGCTTAAATTTAGTATAGATTGAACAATCATCGTATCTGGGTTTTATTCGATTATGTTTATATAGTTATACTCACCAGGTAACTGTTCTTTCGTTTTACATAAAAGCGACCGAATCGAGCAGGAGGATGAATGGATAGATTGAAAATTCATCGTATCTGGGTTGTATTCGATTATGTTTATATAGTTATACTCACCAAGTAACTGTTATTCCGTTATACATAAGAACGACTGAATTGAACAGAAGGTTGAATGGATAGACTAAACCATAATCGTATCTGGGGTTGTATTCGAGTATATCGTGATGATTATCATATAGTATGTCTAACAAGGTAACAGTTCTTCCGTTAAACATACGAGCAACCGAATCGAACATAAGGTTGGATGGATAGATTGAAAAATCATTGTATCTGTGTTGTCTCCGGTTATATCGTTATGCTGTATATTTAGTTACACCTACCATGTAACGGTTCTTTCGTTACACATACGAGCGTCTGAATCGAACATAAGGTTGGATGGTTAGACGGAACGATAATATTAACTAAGTTGTATTCGATTATATCGTGGTGGTGTTTATATAGTAATACTCACCAGGTGACTGTTCTTGCGTTATACATACGAGCGACCCAATCGAACAAAAGGTTGGATGGATAGACGGAAAGATCATTGTATATGAGTTGTATTCGATTATATCGTGATGACGTTCATATAGAAATACTCACCAGGTAACAGTTCCTCCGTTATACATACGAGCAACCGAATCGAATATAAGGTTGAATGGATAGATTGAACAACCATTGTATCTGGGTTGTCTCCGATTATATCGTTATGCGGTATATTTAGTTACACCTACCATGTAACAGTTCTTTCGTTACACATACGAGCGTCTGAATCGAACATAAGGTTGGATGGTTAGACGGAACGATAATTGTAACTGAGTTGTATTCGATTATATCGTGGTGATGTTTATATAGTAAAACTCACCAGGTGACTGTTCTTGCGTTATACATACGAGCGACCCAATCGAACATAAGGTTGGATGGATAGACGGAATGATCATTGTATCTGAGTTGTATTCGATTATATCGTGATGACGTTCATATAGAAATACTCACCAGGTTACTGATCTTTCGTTATACATACGAGCAACCGAATCGAACAGAAGTTTGAATGGATAGTATATGGGTTGTATTTGATTATATCGTGATTATTATCATATAGTATGTCTAACCAGGTAACAGTTCTTCCGTTATACATACGAGCAACCGAATCGAACATAAGGTTGAATGGATAGATTGAACAATCATTGTATCTGGGTTGTCTCCGATTATATCGTTATGCTGTATATTTAGTTACACCTACCATGTAACGGTTCTTTCGTTACACATACGAGCGTCTGAATCGAACATAAGGATGGATGGTTAGACGGAACGATAATTGTAACTGAGTTGTATTCGATTATATCGTGATGACGTTCATATAGAAATACTCACCAGGTTACTGGTCTTTCGTTATACATACGAGCGACCGAAACGAACAGAAAGTTGAATGGATAGACTGAACAATCAATGTATCTGGGTGGTAGTCGATTATATCGCAATTCTGTATATATAGTGATACTAACCAGGTGACGATACTTCCGTTACACATACTAGCGACTGAATCGAACAGAATGTTGAATGGTTAGACGAAACGATAATTGTATCTGAGTTGAATTCGATGATATCGTGATGATGTTTATATAGCAATACTTACCAGGTAACTGTCCTTCCGTTTTACATACAAGTGACCGAATCGAGCAGAAGGTTAAATGGATAGATTGAACAATCATCGTATCTGAGTTGTATTCGATTATGTTTATATAGTTATACTCACCAGGTACCTGTTCTTTCGTTATACATACGAGCAACCCAATCGAACATAAGGTTGAATGGATAGATTAAACAATCATCGTATCTGAGTTGTATTCGATTATGTTTATATAGTTATACTCACCAGGTAACTGTTCTTCCGTTATACATACGAGCGACTGAATTGAACAGAAGGTTGAATGTATAGACTAAACAATGATCCTATCTGGGGTTGTATTCGATTATATCGTGATGATGTTTATATAGTTATACTCACCAGGTAACTGTTCTACAGTTATACATAAGAGCGGCTGAACTGAACAGAAGGTTGAATGGATAGACAAAACGATAATTGTAACTGAGTTGTATTCGATTATATCGTGGTAATGTTTATATAGTAATACTCCCCAGGTGACTGTTCTTGCGTTATACGTACGAGCGACCAAATCGAACAGAAGGTTGGATGGATAGACGGAATGATCATGGTATCTGAGTTGTATTCGATTATATCGTGATGAAGTTTATATGGAAATACTCACCAGGTTACTGCTCTTTCGTTATACATACGAGCAACCGAATCGAACAGAAGGTTGAATGGATAGTATCTGGGTTGTATTCGATTATGATGCTATGCTGTGTATATAGTTATACACACTAGGTGACGGTATTTCCGTTTTACATACGAACGACCGAAACGAACAGAAAGTTGAATGGATAGACTGAACAATCAATGTATCTGGGTGGTATCCGATTATATCGCAATACTGTATATATAGTGATACTTACCAGGTGACGGTACTTCCGTTACACATACTAGCGACTGAATCGAACAGAAGGTTAAATGGTATGACGAAACGATAATTGTATCTCTGAGTTGTATTCGATGATATCGTGATGATGTTTATATAGCAATACTCACCAGGTAACTGTTCTTCCGTTTTACATACAAGCGGCCGAATCGAGCAGAAGGTTGAATTCAGTATAGATTGAACAATCGTCGTATCTGGGTTGTATTCGATTATGTTTATATAGTTATACTCACCAGGTAACTGTTCTTCCGTTATACATACGAGCAACCGAATCGAACAGAAGGTTGAATGGATAGTATCTGGGTTGTATTCGATTATGATGTTATGCTGTGTATATAGTTATACACATTAGGTGACGGTTTTACCGTTTCACATACGAGCGACCGAAACGAACAGAAAGTTGAATGGATAGACTGAACAATCAATGTATCTGGGTGGTATCCGATTATATCGCAATACTGTATATATAGTGATACTTACCAGGTGACGGTACTTCCGTCCCACATACTAGCGACTGAATCGAACAGAAGGTTAAATGGTTAGACGAAACGATAATTGTATCTCTGAGTTGTATTCGATGATATCGTGATGATGTTTATATAGCAATACTCACCAGGTAACTGTCCTTCCGTTTTACATACAAGCGACCGAATCGAGCTGAAGGTGAAATGGATAGATTGAACGATCATCGTATCTGGGTTGTCTCCGATTATATCGTTATGCTGTATATTTAGTTACACCAACCATGTAACGGTTCTTTCGTTACACATACGAGCGTCTGAATCGAACAGAATGTTGAATGGTTAGACGAAACGATAATTGTATCTCTGAGTTGTATTCGATTATATCGTGATGATGTTTATATACTTATACTCACCAGGTAACTGTTCTCCAGTTATACATAAGAGCGGCTGAACTGAACAGAAGGTTGAATGGATAGACAAAACGATAATTGTAACTGAGTTGTATTCGATTATTACGTGGTAATGTTTATATAGTAATTCTCACCAGGTGACTGTTCTTGCGTTATACGTACGAGCGACCAAATCGAACAGAAGGTGACGGAATGATCATTGTATCTGAGTTGTATTCGATTATATCGTGATGAAGTTCATATGGAAATACTCACCAGGTGACGGTACTTCCGTTACACATACTAGCGACTGAATCGAACAGAAGGTTAAATGGTTAGACGAAACGATAATTGTATCTCTGAGTTGTATTCGATGATATCGTGATGATGTTTATATAGCAATACTCACCAGGTAACTGTTCTTCCGTTTTACATACAAGCGGCCGAATCGAGCAGAAGGTTGAATTCAGTATAGATTGAACAATCGTCGTATCTGGGTTGTATTCGATTATGTTTATATAGTTATACTCACCAGGTAACTGTTCTTCCGTTATACATACGAGCAACCGAATCGAACAGAAGGTTGAATGGATAGTATCTGGGTTGTATTCGATTATGATGTTATGCTGTGTATATAGTTATACACATTAGGTGACGGTATTCCCGTTTTACATACGAGCGACCGAAACGAACAGAAAGTTGAATGGATAGACTGAACAATCAATGTATCTGGGTGGTATTCGATTATATCGCAATACTGTATATATAGTGATACTTTCCAGGTGACGGTACTTCCGTTACACATACTAGCGACTGAATCGAACAGAAGGTTAAATGGTTAGATGAAACGATAATTGTATCTCTGAGTTGTATTCGATGATATCGTGATGATGTTTATATAGCAATACTCACCAGGTAACTGTTCTTCCGTTTAACATACAAGCGACCGAATCGAGTAGAAGCTTAAATTTAGTATAGATTGAACAATCATCGTATCTGGGTTGTATTCGATTATGTTCATATAGTTATACTCACCAGGTAACTGTTCTTCCGTTATACATACGAGCGACTGAATTGAACAGAAGGTTGAATGGATAGACAAAACAATAATCGTATCTGGGGTTGTATTCGATTATATCTTGATAATGTTTATATAGTTATACTCACCAGGAAACTGTTCTCCAGTTATACATAAGAGCGACTGAACTGAACAGAAGGTTGAATGGATAGACTTCACAATCATCGTATCTGGGTTGTATTTGGTTATATCGTGATTATTATCATATAGTATGTCTAACCAGGTAACAGTTCTTCCGTTATAGATACGAGCAACCGAATCGAACATAAGGTTGAATGGATAGATTGAACAATCATTGTATCTGGGTTGTCTCCGATTATATCGTTATGATGTATATTTAGTTACACCTACCATGTAACGGTTCTTTCGTTACACATACGAGCGTCTGAATCGAACATAAGGTTGGATGGTTAGACGGAACGATAATTGTAACTGAGTTGTATTCGATTATATCGTGGTGATGTTTATATAGTAAAACTCACCAGGTGACTGTTCTTGCGTTATACATACGAGCGAACCAATCGAACATAAGGTTGGATGGATAGACGGAATGATCATTGTATCTGAGTTGTATTCGATTATATCGTGATGACGTTCATATAGAAATACTCACCAGGTTACTGGTCTTTCGTTATACATACGAGCGACCGAAACGAACAGAAAGTTGAATGGATAGACTGAACAATCAATGTATCTGGGTAGTAGTCGATTATATCGCAATTCTGTATATATAGTGATACTTACCAGGTGACGATACTTCCGTTACACATACTAGCGACTGAATCGAACAGAATGTTGAATGGTTAGACGAAACGATAATTGTATCTGAGTTGAATTCGATGATATCGTGATGATGTTTATATAGCAATACTTACCAGGTAACTGTCCTTCCGTTTCTCATACAAGCGACCGAATCGAGCAGAAGGTTAAATGGATAGATTGAACAATCATCGTATCTGAGTTGTATTCGATTATGTTTATATAGTTATAATAATAATAATAATAATAATAATAATAATTTTTCTTTATTTCAAATTATGTCATACACAAAATGAAATGACGTCAGGAAGAAAAAAACAAATGAACAGAAATACATAATATACATATTATGTACATTCATATACACACAAGAACTCTCAAAAGTGATAACTTAGATATTCATTCACACTGTATGGTTCTAAATCTAACAATACTTTTTTAATCAACTTTTTGAAAATCCGAATACTTGTGGCATTTTTTATATAATTTGGTAACTTATTGAAGCACTTTACACACATGTAGTGTGGACTTTTTTCAGTTGATGCTAAGCGGTGGACAGGATACAAAACATTTTGATTTCTTGTATTATAGTTATTAATGTGTTCAGATTGGCATTGAAATTTATTTTTATTTCTGAATATGAACAGAAGACAATCATAAAGGTACACTGCTGGAATAGTCATGACATTTAGTGATTTAAAAACGCCCCTGCAGGAATCATCAAATTTCATTTTGTTTATTATACGGATAATTCTCTTTTGAATGATAAAAACTTTCTGTATATCAGTGTTGCTACCCCAAAAAATAATGCCATATCTAGCAACTGATTCAAATTTTGCATGGTATAATATTTTGAGTGTTTCTATTTTCATGTATTTAGATACAATACGAATACCATAACTAATTCCACTCAATTTTGAGCATAGCAAGCTAATATGCGGACTCCAATCAAGAAATTCATCTATTTCTATACCTAACAATTTGGTGGTTGCCATTAATGGTAAAGTGGTGTTTGCTAGTCTTATTTCAACTGGAATATCTACACGGGTTTGTTTAGTCCTAAACAGGATGGCTTTAGTTTTTTCTGTATTTAAGATTAATTTATTGGCATTAAACCAGTTTTCCGTACTAGATAAGGCATTGCTAGAATTTTGTAGAGTACCAGACAAATCATAACCACTCACTATCGAATTTGTATCATCTGCATACTTAGTTATAGAGAAATCATTTTTTATCAACATGATATCATTAATGAACAGAATGAATAGCACTGGTCCTAATATGCTGCCCTGGGGAACACCGATACTGCAAGGTTGGAATTGTGACTTGAAAAATTTATTGCCTTTCATAATTTGTACACTTTGCTGTCTATTTGAAAGATATGATCTTATCCATTTTTTTGCAATTCCCCTTACGCCATATTTTTCTAACTTGTACAACAGTAATTCATGGTTCAAGCAATCATAGGCTTTTGACAGATCTAAAAATATTCCTAGGGAGAGTTTTTTACTCTCCATGTTGTCAATAACTGATTGCATGAAATGGAAAATAGCAGTCGTTGTGGATCTACCTTTTATGTAGCCATGCTGGGAGCTAGAGAATATATCGCACTTATCAATAAAAGTTATTAATCGGGAACACATAACAGATTCAAATAGTTTAGAAAAACTGGGTAGCAAACTTATAGGTCTATAATTGTTTAGTTCTGATATATCACCTTTTTTATGAAGTGGCTTAATTATTGCTATTTTCAGTTGATTAGGGAAAATGCCAAATTTCAAAGAATTGTTGATTATGTAACATAACACGTCAATCACTTCCTTCATACATAACTTTACAATACTTGTAGGAATTTCATCCTGTCCACTACTCAGTTTATTTTTCAATTTATTATTTATCAATATATCATCAATTTGACACTCTTCAGTTTTATTATTTTAACCTTGTATTTCATTACAGATTGACCACATACACTTAGATTTGTTGTCCGATTTCTTTATTTTCACATCATATTTTTTTGCTCGTTCATTTACTAAGAGATTGTCATATTCTTGTTTAGTTTGTTTGTACTGAGCCTTGAAATTTTCATTATGCCTGGATATAATTAATAATGAATCTAACTTTCATTTGCATGCCAAAATTTCATCACTTTGCCTCATTTTTGTTTTTCTATTTTTATACGTCAATTTCAATTGGAAACAGTGATTAAAAATGGGTATAAATATTGAGATGAAATTTTCCCATTGCTTGTTGACATCGCTTGAAGTCACATCATACACACTATTCCATGACTGGTTTCTCAACATGTTCAGAAATTCATTTTTATTTTGTTCCGTATAAAACCTCCTGTACAAAAATTTATTTTCTTCACATTCAATGTTGAAGATGATATTCTGGGCATTATGATCTGATATATGGGAGTCAATGGTATATGCTTTAAATTGTTCACAGTTTGTGAAAATATTGTCCAAACAGCTCACACTGGAGACAGTTATTCTAGTGTTCGAAAAAATAGTTGGATATAATGCAAAAGACGTCATCAGGGAAAAAAGTTCGTCTTTTCGGGTGTTTTCTTTCAACATCTCAATATTTAGGTCTCCTGCGATAAAAATTAAATTCTTGGTGTCTGATAGTTGTGACAAAATACCATCAAGTTTCTTGAAAAATACTCGTAAATTACCACTTGGTGGTCTGTATATTGTTACAATTATAATGTGTTGTTTATTAATTGTACATTCAACAACAGAACACTCAATTTCCCCTGTTTCAGAAAACCTGTTGAGTTTTTTGCGTGCATTGAACTTAATACCTTTTCGTACATAAATAGCACTTCCACCATGATGTCCTTCTTCTCTGCAAAAACTACTTGCTAACTGAAAATTTTCAATGTTGATTTTTTTCAACTGAACTTCCGATCTCCAATGTTCTGTTATACATAGAAAATTGCATTCTGCATGATCTTTCAACATATTTTCAAGTCTATCTACACAATTACCTAGAGACTGGACGTTCTGATGTATTAGGCCAATTTTTTTAAGTTTTATCTGTGTCCTCGATTTTTTGATGCTATCATTTTCATTGTTGGTTGGTACCTTCTCCTGTTCTATAAAAAACACTCACTGTCGTAATTTATGTTTTGTTTGTATCTCTCTAGCCTTTTTCTATACACAGGACAGTTGATGTCTCGCGCAGAGTGTTGAGTCACTCCAAGCTTCATCTTCTCACAATTGGGGCATTTCCACTCATTTTCAGTGCAGTCCTTGCCTGCATGCTCTCCTCCGCATTTATGGCAACATATATTATAAAACCACAACATTTGAAACATACTGCTAAGTTGAAATGCTCTTGAACATAAACTTTCACTAAGTCAAAATCAATTATTTTCTTTTTCAAAAACCATTTTGATATGGGTGCAGGTGCCTGGAATATTACATTTTCCTTTATGGGGTTACGACACTGCCTTCGCGCTATAACTTTTATGTGTTGTGCAATATCTTGCCCAAGCTCTTGCTCTACCTCATCGTTTAGACGAACTATTTCTTTGATCAACTCTTGATCTTCAAAACCTTTTTCTATACCTGTAATTGAAAACATGGGATCCAAGTTTTGGGCTTCTTTTATTGTTATATGACTTTTGTTTTGTAATTCTGCTTTCAGTTTATCTTGTTGGCTTTTACTGTAGCTCTCCACTACAACAGCTCCATTTTTCATACCTTTTATATTTTTAAAACCCCCTTCAGTTTGTTTGGTATTAATTTCTTTCCGCAATTCTTTTATTGTATTACTGGAATCAATACTATTGTCGATTTTTATGATTGTTTCATGCCTTTTCCTTGTTCTTGGAGTTTTCCATTCTTCACTGTCTCCCTTATTGTCTACAACGGTTGATGTTAATGTACTGGCGTAGGTCTTCTGAGTTTCCTTTTTACTTTGCTTATAACCATTTTGTGACTCATCTGCATGACAAAAACTTGGGTGTTGTGGATTTTTCTTCTCTGTCTTCGTGATTTCATTTTCATGTTTCAGCATTGAGTTCTCTTTTTCAAGTGAGCCTAATCTATAGACAATTAACATTAAGTTGTTTCGTAAAAAATTCAAGGCATTCTTTATATGGGTTTGGTTGCTTTCATGCGAAACTGCAATGTCTCCTGAATCTTCTTTTCTTGTCGCTTCTTCAATTTCCTTCATGGCTGTCATTATATTCATTATTTGCCATTCAGTGTTCAATATTTGTTTATTTTGTGTATCTCCATTTTCTCCTGTACTGCTACCGGTTTCGATTGTTCTTTCACATTGCCTTTTTGTCAATTGTAATACTGGACTTGATTCTGACCTGGGTCGTTTTTGCGTTACCTCTGATTCATTCACAATTGTTGACCTTACTGGATTCATGTTCTTCTGTCTGGGGGAATGTTGAATAGATTTTGCTGGTTTGAAAACTTTCTCAGCATCATCTATATTATTTGTGCCATCCTGTATGTCTATATCATCATCCTTTGTTGGTATCTTTTTTATTCCTTTATATCTATTTTGCTCTTTTTCATGTCCTGTTTGTTTTTCTGATTGAAAACCTATAATTCTGTGTATATTATGTTGGGATAATTCACCAGGTACCTGTTCTTTCGTTATACATACGAGCAACCCAATCGAACATAAGGTTGAATGGATAGATTAAACAATCATCGTATCTGAGTTGTATTCGATTATGTTTATATAGTTATACTCACCAGGTAACTGTTCTTCCGTTATACATACGAGCGACTGAATTGAACAGAAGGTTGAATGTATAGACTAAACAATGATCCTATCTGGGGTTGTATTCGATTATATCGTGATGATGTTTATATAGTGATACTCACCAGGTAACTGTTCTCCAGTTATACATAAGAGCGGCTGAACTGAACAGAAGGTTGAATGGATAGACAAAACGATAATTGTAACTGAGTTGTATTCGATTATATCGTGGTAATGTTTATATAGTAATACTCACCAGGTGACTGTTCTTGCGTTATACGTACGAGCGACCAAATCGAACAGAAGGTTGGATGGATAGACGGAATGATCATTGTATCTGAGTTGTATTCGATTATATCGTGATGAAGTTCATATGGAAATACTCACCAGGTTACTGTTCTTTCGTTATACATACGAGCAACCGAATCGAACAGACGGTTGAATGGATAGTATCTGGGTTGTATTCGATTATGATGTTATGCTGTGTATATAGTTATACACACTAGGTGACGGTATTCCCGTTTTACATACGAACGACCGAAACGAACAGAAAGTTGAATGGATAGACTGAACAATCAATGTATCTGGGTGGTATCCGATTATATCGCAATACTGTATATATAGTGATACTTACCAGGTGACGGTACTTCCGTTACACATACTAGCGACTGAATCGAACAGAAGGTTAAATGGTTAGACGAAACGATAAAAGTATCTCTGAGTTGTATTCGATGATATCGTGATGATGTTTATATAGCAATACTCACCAGGTAACTGTTCTTCCGTTTTACATACAAGCGGCCGAATCGAGCAGAAGGTTGAATTCAGTATAGATTGAACAATCGTCGTATCTGGGTTGTATTCGATTATGTTTATATAGTTATACTCACCAGGTACCTGTTCTTTCGTTATACATACGAGCAACCCAATCGAACATAAGGTTGAATGGCTAGATTAAACAATCATCGTATCTGAGTTATATTCGATTATGTTTATATAGTTATACTCACCAGGTAACTGTTCTTCCGTTATACATACGAGCGACTGAATTGAACAGAAGGATGAATGTATAGACTAAACAATGATCCTATCTGGGGTTGTATTCGATTATATCGTGATGATGTTTATATAGTTATACTCACCAGGTAACTGTTCTCCAGTTATACATAAGAGCGGCTGAACTGAACAGAAGGTTGAATGGATAGACAAAACGATAATTGTAACTGAGTTGTATTCGATTATATCGTGGTAATGTTTATATAGTAATACTCACCAGGTGACTGTTCTTGCGTTATACGTACGAGCGACCAAATCGAACAGAAGGTTGGATGGATAGACGAAATGATCATTGTATCTGAGTTGTATTCGATTATATCGTGATGAAGTTCATATGGAAATACTCACCAGGTTACTGTTCTTTCGTTATACATACGAGCAACCGAATCGAACAGAAGGTTGAATGGATAGTATCTGGGTTGTATTCGATTATGTTATGCTGTGTATATAGTTATACACACTACGTGACGGTATTACCGTTTTACATACGAACTACCGAAACGAACAGAAAGTTGAATGGATAGACTGAACAATCAATGTATCTGGGTGGTATCCGATTATATCGCAATACTTTATATATAGTGATACTTACCAGGTGACGGTACTTCCGTTACAAATACTAGCGACTGAATCGAACAGAAGGTTAAATGGTTAGACGAAACGATAATTGTATCTCTGAGTTGTATTCGATGATATCGTGATGATGTTTATATAGCAATACACAGCAGGTAACTGTTCTTCCGTTTTACATACAAGCGGCCGAATCGAGCAGAAGGTTGAATTCAGTATAGATTGAACAATCGTCGTATCTGGGTTGTATTCGATTATGTTTATATAGTTATACTCACCAGGTACCTGTTCTTTCGTTATACATACGAGCAACCCAATCGAACATAAGGTTGAATGGATAGATTGAACAATCATCGTATCTGAGTTGTATTCGATTATGTTTATATAGTTATACTCACCAGGTAACTGTTCTTCCGTTATACATAGGAGCGACTGAATTGAACAGAAGGTTGAATGTATAGACTAAACAATGATCCTATCTGGGGTTGTATTCGATTATATCGTGATGATGTTTATATAGTTATACTCACCAGGTAACTGTTCTCCAGTTATACATAAGAGCGGCTGAACTGAACAGAAGGTTGAATGGATAGACAAAACGATAATTGTAACTGAGTTGTATTCGATTATATCGTGGTAATGTTTATATAGTAATACTCACCAGGTGACTGTTCTTGCGTTAAACGTACGAGCGACCAAATCGAACAGAAGGATGAATGGATAGACGGAATGTTCATTGTATCTGAGTTGTATTCGATTATATCGTGATGAAGTTCATATGGAAATACTCACCAGGTTACTGTTCTTTCGTTATACATACGAGCAACCGAATCGAACAGGAGTTTGAATGGATAGTATCTGGGTTGTACCGTGAATATTATCATATAGTATGTCTAACCAGGTAACAGTTCTTCCGTTATACATACGAGAAACCGAATCGAACATAAGGTTGAATGGATAGATTGAACAATCATTGTATCTGGGTTGTCTCCGATTATATCGTTATGATGTATATTTAGTTACACCTACCATGTAACGGTTCTTTCGTTACACATACGAGCGTCTGAATCGAACATAGGGTTGGATGGTTAGACGGAACGATAATTGTAACTGAGTTGTATTCGATTATATCGTGGTGATGTTTATATAGTAAAACTGACCAGGTGACTGTTCTTGCGTTATACATACGAGCGACCCAATTGAACATAAGGTTGGATGGATAGACGGAATGATCATTGTATCTGAGTTGAATTCGATTATATCGTGATGACGTTCATATAGAAATACTCACCAGGTTACTGGTCTTTCGTTATACATACGAGCGACCGAATCGAACAGAAGTTTGAATGGATAGTATCTGAGTTGTATTTGATTATATCGTGATTATTATCATATAGTATGTCTAACCAGGTAACAGTTCTTCCGTTATACATACGAGCAACCGAATCGAACATAAGGTTGAATGGATAGATTGAACAATCATTGTATCTGGGTTGTCTCCGATTATATCGTTATGCTGTATGTTTAGTTACACCTACCATGTAACGGTTCTTTCGTTACACATACGAGCGTCTGAATCGAACATAAGGTTGGATGGTTAGACGGAACGATAATTGTAACTGAGTTGTATTCGATTATATCGTGGTGATGTTTATATAGTAAAACTCACCAGGTGACTGTTCTTGCGTTATACATACGAGCGACCCAATCGAACATAAGGTTGGATGGATAGACGGAATGATCATTGTATCTGAGTTGTATTCGATTATATCGTGATGACGTTCATATAGAAATACTCACCAGGTTACTGGTCTTTTGTTATACATAAGAGCGATCGAAACGAACAGAAAGTTGAATGGATAGACTGAACAATCAATGTATCTGGGTGGTAGTCGATTATATCGCAATTCTGTATATATAGTGATACTTATCAGGTGACGATACTTCCGTTACACATACTAGTGACTGAATCGAACAGAATGTTGAATGGTTAGACGAAACGATAATTGTATCTGAGTTGAATTCGATGATATCGTGATGATTTTTATATAGCAATACTTACCAGGTAACTGTCCTTCCGTTTTACATACAAGCGACCGAATCGAGCAGAAGGTTAAATGGATAGATTGAACAATCATCGTATCTGAGTTGTATTCGATTATGTTTATATAGTTATACTCACCAGGTACCTGTTATTTCGTTATACATACGAGCAACCCAATCGAACATAAGGTTGAATGGATAGATTAAACAATCATCGTATCTGAGTTGTATTCGATTATGTTTATATAGTTATACTCACCAGGTAACTGTTCTTCCGTTATACATACGAGCGACTGAATTGAACAGAAGGTTGAATGTATAGACTAAACAATGATCCTATCTGGGGTTGTATTCGATTATATCGTGATGATGTTTATATAGTTATACTCACCAGGTAACTGTTCTCCAGTTATACATAAGAGCGGCTGAACTGAACAGAAGGTTGAATGGATAGACAAAACGATAATTGTAACTGAGTTGTATTCGATTATATCGTGGTAATGTTTATATAGTAATACTCACCAGGTGACTGTTCTTGCGTTATACGTACGAGCGACCAAATCGAACAGAAGGTTGGATGGATATACGAAATGATCATTGTATCTGAGTTGTATTCGATTATATCGTGATGAAGTTCATATGGAAATACTCACCAGGTTACTGTTCTTTCGTTATACATACGAGCAACCGAATCGAACAGAAGGTTGAATGGATAGTATCTGGGTTGTATTCGATTATGTTATGCTGTGTATATAGTTATACACACTACGTGACGGTATCACCGTTTTACATACGAACTACCGAAACGAACAGAAAGTTGAATGGATAGACTGAACAATCAATGTATCTGGGTGGTATCCGATTATATCGCAATACTTTATATATAGTGATACTTACCAGGTGACGGTACTACCTTTACAAATACTAGCGACTGAATCGAACAGAAGGTTAAATGGTTAGACGAAACGATAATTGTATCTCTGAGTTGTATTCGATGATATCGTGATGATGTTTATATAGCAATACACAGCAGAAGGTTGAATTCAGTATAGATTGAACAATCGTCGTATCTGGGTTGTATTCGATTATGTTTATATAGTTATACTCACCAGGTACCTGTTCTTTCGTTATACATACGAGCAACCCAATCGAACATAAGGTTGAATGGATAGATTAAACAATCATCGTATCTGAGTTGTATTCGATTATGTTTATATAGTTATACTCACCAGGTAACTGTTCTTCCGTTATACATAGGAGCGACTGAATTGAACAGAAGGTTGAATGTATAGACTAAACAATGATCCTATCTGGGGTTGTATTCGATTATATCGTGATGATGTTTATATAGTTATACTCACCAGGTAACTGTTCTCCAGTTATACATAAGAGCGGCTGAACTGAACAGAAGGTTGAATGGATAGACAAAACGATAATTGTACCTGAGTTGTATTCGATTATATCGTGGTAATGTTTATATAGTAATACTCACCAGGTGACTGTTCTTGCGTTAAACGTACGAGCGACCAAATCGAACAGAAGGTTGAATGGATAGACGGAATGATCATTGTATCTGAGTTGTATTCGATTATATCGTGATGAAGTTCATATGGAAATACTCACCAGGTTACTGTTCTTTCGTTATACATACGAGCAACCGAATCGAACAGGAGTTTGAATGGATAGTATCTGGGTTGTACCGTGAATATTATCATATAGTATGTCTAACCAGGTAACAGTTCTTCCGTTATACATACGAGAAACCGAATCGAACATGAGGTTGAATGGATAGATTGAACAATCATTGTATCTGGGTTGTCTCCGATTATATCGTTATGATGTATATTTGGTTACACCTACCATGTAACGGTTCTTTCGTTACACATACGAGCGTCTGAATCGAACATAGGGTTGGATGGTTAGACGGAACGATAATTGTAACTGAGTTGTATTCGATTATATCGTGGTGATGTTTATATAGTAAAACTGACCAGGTGACTGTTCTTGCGTTATACATACGAGCGACTCAATCGAACATAAGGTTGGATGGATAGACGGAATGATCATTGTATCTGAGTTGAATTCGATTATATCGTGATGACGTTCATATAGAAATACTCACCAGGTTACTGGTCTTTCGTTATACATACGAGCGACCGAATCGAACAGAAGTTTGAATGGATAGTATCTGAGTTGTATTTGATTATATCGTGATTATTATCATATAGTATGTCTAACCAGGTAACAGTTCTTCCGTTATACATACGAGCAACCGAATCGAACATAAGGTTGAATGGATAGATTGAACAATCATTGTATCTGGGTTGTCTCCGATTATATCGTTATGCTGTATGTTTAGTTACACCTACCATGTAACGGTTCTTTCGTTACACATACGAGCGTCTGAATCGAACATAAGGTTGGATGGTTAGACGGAACGATAATTGTAACTGAGTTGTATTCGATTATATCGTGGTGATGTTTATATAGTAAAACTCACCAGGTGACTGTTCTTGCGTTATACGAGCGACCCAATCGAACATAAGGTTGGATGGATAGACGGAATGATCATTGTATCAGAGTTGTATTCGATTATATCGTGATGACGTTCATATAGAAATACTCACCAGGTTACTGGTCTTTTGTTATACATAAGAGCGATCGAAAAGAACAGAAAGTTGAATGGATAGACTGAACAATCAATGTATCTGGGTGGTAGTCGATTATATCGCAATTCTGTATATATAGTGATACTTATCAGGTGACGATACTTCCGTTTTACATACAAGCGACCGAATCGAGCAGAAGGTTAAATGGATAGATTGAACAATCATCGTATCTGAGTTGTATTCGATTATGTTTATATAGTTATACTCACCAGGTACCTGTTCTTTCGTTATACATACGAGCAACCCAATCGAACATAAGGTTGAATGGATAGATTAAACAATCATCGTATCTGAGTTGTATTCGATTATGTTTATATAGTTATACTCACCAGGTAACTGTTCTTCCGTTATACATACGAGCGACTGAATTGAACAGAAGGTTGAATGTATAGACTAAACAATGATCCTATCTGGGGTTGTATTCGATTATATCGTGATGATGTTTATATAGTTATACTCACCAGGTAACTGTTCTACAGTTATACATAAGAGCGGCTGAACTGAACAGAAGGTTGAATGGATAGACAAAACGATAATTGTAACTGAGTTGTATTCGATTATATCGTGGTAATGTTTATATAGTAATACCCACCAGGTGACTATTCTTGCGATATACGTACGAGCGACCAAATCGAACAGTAGGTTGCATGGATAGACGGAATGATCATTGTATCTGAGTTGTATTCGATTATATCGTGATGAAGTTCATATGGAAATACTCACCAGGTTACTGTTCTTTCGTTATACATACGAGCAACCGAATCGAACAGAAGGTTGAATGGATAGTATCTGGGTTGTATTCGATTATGATGTTATGCTGTGTATATAGTTATACACGCTAGGTGACGGTATTCCCGTTTCACATACGAACGACCGAAACGAACAGAAAGTTGAATAGATAGACTGAACAATCAATGTATCTGGGTGGTATCCGATTATATCGCAATACTGTATATATAGTGATACTTACCAGGTGATGGTACTTCCAATACACATACTGAGTCGAACAGAAGGTTAAATGGTTAGACGAAACGATAATTGTATCTCTGAGTTGTATTCGATGATATCGTGATGATATTTATATAGCAATACTCACCAGGTAACTGTTCTTCCGTTTTACATACAAGCGGCCGAATCGAGCAGAAGGTTGAATTCAGTATAGATTGAACAATCGTCGTATCTGGGTTGTATTCGATTATGTTTATATAGTTATACTCACCAGGTACCTGTTCTTTCGTTATACATACGAGCAACCCAATCGAACATAAGGTTGAATGGATAGATAAAACAATCATAGTATCTGAGTTGTATTCGATTATGTTTATATAGTTATACTCACCAGGTAACTGTTCTTATGTTATACATACGAGCGACTGAATTGAACAGAAGGATGAATGTATAGACTAAACAATGATCCTAACTGGGGTTGTATTCGATTATATCGTGATGATGTTTATATAGATATACTCACCAGGTAACTGTTCTCCAGTTATACATAAGAGCGGCTGAACTGAACAGAAGGTTGGATGGATAGACGAAATGATCATTGTATCTGAGTTGTATTCGATTATATCGTGATGAAGTTCATATGAAAATACTAACCAGGTTACTGTTCTTCCGTTATACATACGAGCATCCGAATCGAACAGAAGGTTGAATGGATAGTATCTGGGTTGTATTCAATCATGATGTTATGCTGTGTATATAGTTATACACACTAGGTGACGGTATTTCCGTTTTACATACGAACGACCAAAACGAACAGAAAGTTGAATGGATAGACTGAACAATCAATGTATCTGGGTGGTATCCGATTATATCGCAATACTGTATATATAGTGATACTTACCAGGTGACGGTACTTCCGTTGCACATACTAGCGACTGAATCGAACAGAAGGTTAAATGGTTAGACGAAACGATAATTGTATCTCTGAGTTGTATTCGATGATATCGAGATGATGTTTATATAGCAATACTCACCATGTAACTGTTCTTCCGTTTTACATACAAGCGGCCGAATCGAGCAGAAGGTTGAATTCAGTATAGATTGAACAATCGTCGTATCTGTGTTGTATTCGATTATGTTTATATAGTTATACTCACCAGGTACCTGTTCTTTCGTTATACATACGAGCAACCCAATCGAACATAAGGTTGAATGGATAGATTAAACAATCATAGTATCTGAGTTGTATTCGATTATGTTTATATAGTTATACTCACCAGGTAACTGTTCTTCCGTTATACATACGAGCGACTGAATTGAACAGAAGGTTGAATGTATAGACTAAACAATGATCCTATCTGGGGTTGTATTCGATTATATCGTGATGATGTTTATATAGATATACTCACCAGGTAACTGTTCTCCAGTTATACATAAGAGCGGCTGAACTGAACAGAAGGTTGAATGGATAGACAAAACGATAATTGTAACTGAGTTGTATTCGATTATATCGTGGTAATGTTTATATAGTAATACTCACCAGGTGACTGTTCTTGCGTTATACATACGAGCGACCCAATCGAACATACGGTTGGATGGATAGACGGAATGATCATTGTATCTGAGTTGAATTCGATTATATCGTGATGACGTTCATATAGAAATACTCACCAGGTTACTGGTCTTTCGTTATACATACGAGCGACCGAATCGAACAGAAGTTTGAATGGATAGTATCTGGGATGTATTTGATTATATCGTGATTATTATCATATAGTATGTCTAACCAGGTAACAGTTCTTCCGTTATACATACGAGCAACCGAATCGAACATGAGGTTGATTGGATAGATTGAACAATCATTGTATCTGGGTTGTCTCCGATTATATCGTTATGCTGTATGTTTAGTTACACCTATCATGTAACGGTTCTTTCGTTACACATACGAGCGTCTGAATCGAACATAAGGTTGGATGGTTAGACGGAACGATAATTGTAACTGAGTTGTATTCGATTATATCGTGGTGATGTTTATATAGTAAAACTCACCAGGTGACTGTTCTTGCGTTATACATACGAGCGACCCAATCGAACATAAGGTTGGATGGATAGACGGAATGATCATTGTATCTGAGTTGTATTCGATTATATCGTGATGACGTTCATATAAAAAAACTCACCAGGTTACTGGTCTTTTGTTATACATACGAGCGACCGAAACGAACAGAAAGTTGAATGGATAGACTGAACAATCAATGTATCTGGGTGGTAGTCGATTATATCGCAATTCTGTATATATAGTGATACTCATCAGGTGACGATACTTCCGTTACACATACTAGCGACTGAATCGAACAGAATGTTGAATGGTTAGCCGAAACGATAATTGTATCTGAGTTGAATTCGATGATATCGTGATGATGTTTATATAGCAATACTTACCAGGTAACTGTCCTTCCGTTTTACATACAAGCGACCGAATCTAGCAGAAGATTGAATGGATAGATTGAACAATCATCGTATCTGAGTTGTATTCGATTATGTTTATATAGTTATACTCACCAGGTACCTGTTCTTTCGTTATACATACGAGCAACCCAATCGAACATAAGGTTGAATGGATAGATTAAACAATCATCGTATCTGAGTTGTATTCGATTATGTTTATATAGTTATACTCACCAGGTAACTGTTCTTATGTTATACATACGAGCGACTGAATTGAACAGGAGGATGAATGTATAGACTAAACAATGATCCTTACTGGGGTTGTATTCGATTATATCGTGATGATGTTTATATAGATATACTCACCAGGTAACTGTTCTCCAGTTATACATAAGAGCGGCTGAACTGAACAGAAGGTTGGATGGATAGACGAAATGATCATTGTATCTGAGTTGTATTCGATTATATCGTGATGAAGTTCATATGAAAATACTAACCAGGTTACTGTTCTTTCGTTATACATACGAGCATCCGAATCGAACAGAAGGTTGAATGGATAGTATCTGGGTTGTATTCAATCATGATGTTATGCTGTGCATATAGTTATACACACTAGGTGACGGTATTTCCGTTTTACATACGAACGACCAAAACGAACAGAAAGTTGAATGGATAGACTGAACAATCAATGTATCTGGGTGGTATCCGATTATATCGCAATACTGTATATATAGTGATACTTACCAGGTGACGGTACTTCCGTTGCACATACTAGCGACTGAATCGAACAGAAGGTTAAATGGTTAGACGAAACGATAATTGTATCCCTGAGTTGTATTCGATGATATCGAGATGATGTTTATATAGCAATACTCACCATGTAACTGTTCTTCCGTTTTACATACAAGCGGCCGAATCGAGCAGAAGGTTGAATTCAGTATAGATTGAACAATCGTCGTATCTGTGTTGTATTCGATTATGTTTATATAGTTATACTCACCAGGTACCTGTTCTTTCGTTATACATACGAGCAACCCAATCGAACATAAGGTTGAATGGATAGATTAAACAATCATAGTATCTGAGTTGTATTCGATTATGTTTATATAGTTATACTCACCAGGTAACTGTTCTTCCGTTATACATACGAGCGACTGAATTGAACAGAAGGTTGAATGTATAGACTAAACAATGATCCTATCTGGGGTTGTATTCGATTATATCGTGATGATGTTTATATAGATATACTCACCAGGTAACTGTTCTCCAGTTATACATAAGAGCAGCTGAACTGAACAGAAGGTTGAATGGATAGACAAAACGATAATTGTAACTGAGTTGTATTCGATTATATCGTGGTAATGTTTATATAGTAATACTCACCAGGTGACTGTTCTTGCGTTATACATACGAGCGACCCAATCGAACATACGGTTGGATGGATAGACGGAATGATCATTGTATCTGAGTTGAATTCGATTATATCGTGATGACGTTCATATAGAAATACTCACCAGGTACCTGTTCTTTCGTTATACATACGAGCAACCCAATCGAACATAAGGTTGAATGGATAGATTAAACAATCATCGTATCTGAGTTGTATTCGATTATGTTTATATAGTTATACTCACCAGGTAACTCTTCTTCCTTTATACATACGAGCGACTGAATTGAACAGAAGGTTGAATGTATAGACTAAACAATGATCCTATCTGGGGTTGTATTCGATTATATCGTGTTGATGTTTATATAGTTATACTCACCAGGTAACTGTTCTACAGTTATACATAAGAGCGGCTGAACTGAACAGAAGGTTGAATGGATAGACAAAACGATAATTGTAACTGAGTTGTATTCGATTATATCGTGGTAATGTTTATATAGTAATACTCACCAGGTGACTCATCTTGCGTTATACGTACGAGCGACCAAATCGAACAGAAGGTTGGATGGATAGACGGAATGATCATTGTATCTGAGTTGTATTCGATTATATCGTGATGAAGTTTATATGGAAATACTCACCAGGTTACTGTTCTTTCGTTATACATACGAGCAACCGAATCGAACAGAAGTTTGAATGGATACTATCTGGGTTGTATCGTGATTATTATCATATAGTATGTCTAACCAGGTAACAGTTCTTCCGTTATACATACGAGAAACCGAATCGAACATAAGTTTGAATGGATAGATTAAACAATCATCGTATCTGAGTTGTATTCGATTATGTTTATATAGTTATACTCACCAGGTAACTGTTCTTCCGTTATACATACGAGCGACTGAATTGAACAGAAGATTGAATGTATAGACTAAACAATGATCCTATCTGGGGTTGTATTCGATTATATCGTGATGATGTTTATATAGTTATACTCACCAGGTAACTGTCCTTCCGTTTTACATACAAGCGACCGAATCGAGCAGAAGGTTAAATGGATAGATTGAACAATCGTCGTATCTGCGTTGTATTCGATTATGTTTATATAGTTATACTCACCAGGTACCTGTTCTTTCGTTATACTTACGAGCAACCCAATCGAACATAAGGTTGAATGGATAGATTAAACAATCATCGTATCTGAGTTGTATTCGATTATGTTTATATAGTTATACTCACCAGGTAACTGTTCTTCCGTTATACATACGAGCGACTTAATTGAACAGAAGGTTGAATGTATGGACTAAACAATGATCCTATCTGGGGTTGTATTCGATTATATCGTGATGATGTTTATATAGTTATACTCACCAGGTACCTGTTCTTTCGTTATACATACGAGCAACCCAATCGAACATAAGGTTGAATGGATAGATTAAACAATCATCGTATCTGAGTTATATTCGATTATGTTTATATAGTTATACTCACCAGGTAACTGTTCTTCCGTTATACATACGAGCGACTGAATTGAACAGAAGGTTGAATGTATAGACTAAACAATGATCCTATCTGGGGTTGTACTCGATTATATCGTGATGATGTTTATATAGTTATACTCACCAGGTAACTGTCCTTCCGTTTTACATACAAGCGACCGAATCGAGCAGAAGGTTAAATGGATAGATTGAACAATCGTCGTATCTGGGTTGTATTCGATTATGTTCATATAGTTATACTCACCAGGTACCTGTTCTTTCGTTATACATACGAGCAACCCAATCGAACATAAGGTTGAATGGATAGATTAAACAATCATCGTATCTGAGTTGTATTCGATTATGTTTATATAGTTATACTCACCAGGTAACTGTTCTTCCGTTATACATACGAGCGACTTTATTGAACAGAAGGTTGAATGTATAGACTAAACAATGATCCTATCTGGGGTTGTATTCGATTATATCGTGATGATGTTTATATAGTTATACTCACCAGGTAACTGTTCTCCAGTTATACATAAGAGCGGCTGTACTGAACAGAAGGTTGAATGGATAGACAAAACGATAATTGTAACTGAGTTGTATTCGATTATATCGTGGTAATGTTTATATAGTAATACTCACCAGGTGACTGTTCTTGCGTTATACGTACGAGCGACCAAATCGAACAGAAGGTTGGATGGATAGACGGAATGATCATTGTATCTGAGTTGTATTCGATTATATCGTGATGAAGTTCATATGGAAATACTCACCAGGTTACTGTTCTTTCGTTATACATACGAGCAACCGAATCGAACAGAAGGTTGAATGGATAGTATCTGGGTTGTATTCGATTATGATGTTATGCTGTGTATATAGTTATACAAACTAGGTGACGGTATTCCCGTTTTACATACGAACGACCGAAACGAACAGAAAGTTGAATGGATAGACTGAACAATCAATGTATCTGGGTGGTATCCGATTATATCGCAATACTGTATATATAGTGATACTTACCAGGTGACGGTACTTCCGTTACACATACTAGCGACTGAATCGAACAGAAGGTTGAATGGTTAGACGAAACGATAATTGTATCTCTGAGTTGTATTCGATGATATCGTGATGATGTTTATATAGCAATACTCACCAGGTAACTGTTCTTCCATAAGCGGCCGAATCGAGCAGAAGGTTGAATTCAGTATAGATTGAACAATCGTCGTATCTGGGTTGTATTCGATTACGTTTATATAGTTAAACTCACCAGGTACCTGTTCTTTCGTTATACATACGAGCAACCCAATCGAACATAAGGTTGAATGGATAGATTAAACAATCATCGTATCTGAGTTGTATTCGATTATGTTTATATAGTTATACTCACCAGGTTACTGTTCTTCCGTTATACATACGAGCGACTGAATTGAACAGAAGGTTGAATGTATAGACTTAACAATGATCCTATCTGGGGTTGTATTCGATTATATCGTGATGATGTTTATATAGTTATACTCACCAGGTAACTGTTCTTGCGTTATACGTACTAGCGACCAAATCGAACAGAAGGTTGGATGGATAGACGGAATGATCATTGTATCTGAGTTGTATTCGATTATATCGTGATAAAGTTCATATGGAAATACTCACCAGGTTACTGTTCTTTCGTTATACATACGAGCAACTGAATCGAACAGAAGGTTGAATGGATAGTATCTGGGTTGTATTCGATTATGATGTTATGCTGTTTATATAGTTATACACACTAGGTGACGGTATTCCCGTTTTACATACGAGCGACCGAAACGAACAGAAAGTTGAATGAATAGACTGAACAATCAATGTATCTGGGTGGTATCCGATTATATCGCAATACTGTATATATAGTGATACTTACCAGGTGACGGTACTTCCGTTTCACATACTAGCGACTGAATCGAACAGAAGGTTAAATGTTTAGACGAAACGATAATTGTATCTCTGAGTTGTATTCGATGATATCGTGATGATGTTTATATAGCAATACTCACCAGGTAACTGTTCTTCCGTTTTACATACAAGCGGCCGAATCGAGCAGAAGCTTAAATTTAGTATAGATTGAACAATCATCGTATCTGGTTTGTATTCGATTATGTTCATATAGTTATACTCACCAGGTAACTGCTTTTCCGTTATACATACGAGCGACTGAATTGAACAGAAGGTTGAATGGATAGACTAAACAATAATCGTATCTGGGGTTGTTCTCGATTATATCTTGATAATGTTCATATAGTTATACTCACCAGGAAACTGTTCTCCAGTTATACATAAGAGCGACTGAACTGAACAGAAGGTTGAATGGATAGACTGCACAATCATCGTATCTGGGTTGTATTTGATTATATCGTGATTATTATCATATAGTATGTCTAACCAGGTAACAGTTCTTCCGTTATACATACGAGCAACCGAATCGAACATAAGGTTGAATGGATAGATTGAACAATCATTGTATCTGGGTTGTCTCCGATTATATCGTTATGCTGTATATTTAGTTACACCTACCATGTAACGGTTCTTTCGTTACACATACGAGCGTCTGAATCGAACATAAGGTTGGATGGTTAGACGGAACGATAATTGTAACTGAGTTGTATTCGATTATATCGTGATGACGTTCATATAGAAATACTCACCAGGTTACTGGTCTTTCGTTATACATAAGAGCGACCAAAACGAACAGAAAGTTGAATGGATAGACTGAACAATCAATGTATCTGGGTGGTAGTCGATTATATCGCAATTCTGTATATATAGTGATACTTACCAGGTGACGATACTTCCGTTACACATACTAGCGACTGAATCGAACAGAATGTTGAATGGTTAGACGAAACGATAATTGTATCTGAGTTGAATTCGATGATATCGTGATGATGTTTATATAGCAATACTTACCAGGTAACTGTCCTTCCGTTTTACATACAAGCGACCGAATCGAGCAGAAGGTTAAATGGATAGATTGAACAATCATCGTATCTGAGTTGTATTCGATTATGTTTATATAGTTATACTCACCAGGTACCTGTTCTTTCGTTATACATACGAGCAACCCAATCGAACATAAGGTTGAATGGATAGATTAAACAATCATCGTATCTGAGTTGTATTCGATTATGTTTATATAGTTAAACTCACCAGGTAACTGTTCTTCCGTTATACATGCGAGCGACTGAATTGAACAGAAGGTTGAATGTATAGACTAAACAATGATCCTATCTGGGGTTGTATTCGATTATATCGTGATGATGTTTATATAGTTATACTCACCAGGTAACTGTTCTCCAGTTATACATAAGAGCGGCTGAACTGAACAGAAGGTTGAATGGATAGACTAAACGATAATTGTAACTGAGTTGTATTCGATTATATCGTGGTAGTGTTTATATAGTAATACTCACCAGGTGACTGTTCTTGCGTTATACGAACGAGCGACCAAATCGAACAGAAGGTGACGGAATGATCATTGTATCTGAGTTGTATTCGATTATATCGTGATGAAGTTCATATGGAAATACTCACCAGGTTACTGTTCTTTCGTTTTACATACGAGCGACCGAAACGAACAGAAAGTTGAATGGATAGACTGAACAATCAATGTATCTGGGTGGTATCCGATTATATCGCAATACTGTATATATAGTGATACTTACCAGGTGACGGTACTTCCGTTACACATACTAACGACTGAATCGAACAGAAGGTTAAATGGTTAGACGAAACGATAATTGTATCTCTGAGTTGTATTCGATGATATCGTGATGATGTTTATATAGCAATACTCACCAGTAACCTGTTCTTCCGTTTTACATACAAGCGACCGAATCGAGCAGAAGCTTAAATTTAGTATAGATTGAACAATCATCGTATCTGGGTTGTATTCGATTATGTTCATATAGTTATACTCACCAGGTAACTGTTCTTCCGTTATACATACGAGCGACTGAATTGAACAGAAGGTTGAATGGATAGACTAAACAATAATCGTATCTGGGGTTGTATTCGATTATATCTTGATAATGTTCATATAGTTATACTCACCAGGAAACTGTTCTTGCGTTATACGTACGAGCGACCAAATCGAACAGAAGGTTGGATGGATAGACGGAATGATCATTGTATCTGAGTTGTATTCGATTATATCGTGATGAAGTTTATATGGAAATACTCACCAGGTTACTGTTCTTTCGTTATACATACGAACAACCGAATCGAACAGAAGGTTGAATGGATAGTATCTGGGTTGTATTCGATTATGATGTTATGCTGTGTATATAGTTATACACACTAGGTGACGGTATTCCCGTTTTACATACGAACGACCGAAACGAACAGAAAGTTGAATGGATAGACTGAACAATCAATGTATCTGGGTGGTATCCGATTATATCGCAATACTGTATATATAGTGATACTTACCAGGTGACGGTACTTCCGTTACACATACTAGCGACTGAATCGAACAGAAGGTTAAATGGTAAGACGAAACGATAATTGTATCTCTGAGTTGTATTCGATGATATCGTGATGATGTTTATATAGCAATACTCACCAGGTAACTGTTCTTCCGTTTTACATATAAGCGGCCGAATCGAGCAGAAGGTTGAATTCAGTATAGATTGAACAATCGTCGTATCTGGGTTGTATTCGATTATGTTTATATAGTTATACTCACCAGGTACCTGTTCTTTCGTTATACATACGAGCAACCCAATCTAACATAAGGTTGAATGGATAGATTAACAATCATCGTATCTGAGTTGTATTCGATTATGTTTATATAGTTTTACTTACCAGGTAACTGTTCTTCCGTTATACATACGAGCGACTGAATTGAACAGAAGGTTGAATGTATCGACTAAACAATGATCCTATCTGGGGTTGTATTCGATTATATCGTGATGATGTTTATATAGTTATACTCACCAGGTAACTGTTCTCCAGTTATACATAAGAGCGGCTGAACTGAACAGAAGGTTGAATGGATAGACAAAACGATAATTGTAACTGAGTTGTATTCGATTATATCGTGGTAATGTTTATATAGTAATACTCACCAGGTGACTGTTCTTGCGTTATACGTACGAGCGACCAAATCGAACAGAAGGTTGGATGGATAGACGGAATGATCATTGTATCTGAGTTGTATTCGATTATATCGTGATGAAGTTCATATGGAAATACTCACCAGGTTACTGTTCTTTCGTTATACATACGAGCAACCGAATCGAACAGAAGTTTGAATGGATAGTATCTGGGTTGTATTTGATTATATCGTGATTATTATCATATAGTATGTCTAACCAGGTAACAGTTCTTCCGTTATACATACGAGCAACCGAATCGAACATCAGGTTGAATGGATAGATTGAACAATCATTGTATCTGGGTTGTCTCCGATTATATCGTTATGCTGTATATTTAGTTACACCTACCATGTAACGGTTCTTTCGTTACTTATACGAGCGTCTGAATCGAACATAAGGTTGGATGGTTAGACGGAACGATAATTGTAACTGAGTTGTATTCGATTATATCGTGGTGATGTTTATATAGTAAAACTCACCAGGTGACTGTTCTTGCGTTATACATACGAGCGACCCAATCGAACATAAGGTTGGATGGATAGACGGAATGATCATTGTATCTGAGTTGTATTCGATTATATCGTGATGACGTTCATATAGAAATACTCACCAGGTTACTGGTCTTTCGTTATACATACGAGCGACCCAATCGAACAGAATGTTGAATGGTTAGACGAAACGATAATTGTATCTTAGTTGAATTCGATGATATCGTGATGATGTTTATTTAGCAATACTTACCAGGTAACTGTCCTTCCGTTTTACATACAAGCGACCGAATCGAGCAGAAGGTTAATTGGATAGATTGAACAATCATCGTATCTGAGTTGTATTCGATTATGTTTATATAGTTATACTCACCAGGTACCTGTTCTTTCGTTATACATACGAGCAACCCAATCGAACATAAGGTTGAATGGATAGATTAAACAATCATCGTATATAAGTTGTATTCGATTATGTTTATATAGTTATACTCACCAGGTGACTGTTCTCCAGTTATACATAAGAGCGGCTGAACTGAACAGAAGGTCGAATGGATAGACAAAACGATAATTGTAACTGAGTTGTATTCGATTATATCGTGGTAATGTTTATACAGTAATACTCACTAGGTGACTGTTCTTGCGATATACGTACCAGCGACCAAATCGAACAGAAGGTTGGATGGATATACGGAATGATCATTGTATCTGAGTTGTATTCGATTATATCGTGATGAAGTTCATATGGAAATACTCACCAGGTTACTGTTCTTTCGTTATACATACGAGCAACCGAATCGAACAGAAGGTTGAATGGATAGTATCTGGGTTGTATTCGATTATGATGTTATGCTGTGTATATAGTTATACACACTAGGTGACGGTATTCCCGTTTTACATACGAACGACCGAAACGAACAGAAAGTTGAATGGATAGACTGAACAATCAATGTATCTGGCTGGTATCTGATTATATCGCTATTCTGTATATATAGTGATACTTACCAGGTGACGGTACTTCCGTTACACATAGTAGCGACTGAATCGAACAGAAGGTTAAATGGTTAGACGAAACGATAATTGTATCTCTGAGTTGTATTCGATGATATCGTGATGATGTTTATATAGCAATACTCACCAGGTGACTGTTCTTCCGTTTTACATACAAGCGGCCGAATCGAGCAGAAGGTTGAATACAGTATAGATTGAACAATCGTCGTATCTGGGTTGTATTCGATTATGTTTATATAGTTATACTCACCAGGTACCTGTTCTTTCGTTATAAATACGAGCAACCGAATCGAACAGAAGGTTGAATGGATAGTATCTGGGTTGTATTCGATTATGATGTTATGCTGTGTATATAGTTATACACATTAGGTGACGGTATTTCCGTTTTACATACGAGCGACCGAAACGAACAGAAAGTTGAATGGATAGACTGAACAATCAATGTATCTGGGTGGTATCCGATTATATCGCCATACTGTATATATAGTGATACTTACCAGGTGACGGTACTTCCGTTACACATACTAGCGACTGAATCGAACAGAAGGTTAAATGGTTAGACGAAACGATAATTGTATCTCTGAGTTGTATTCGATGATATCGTGATGATGTTTACATGGCAATACTCACCAGGTAACTGTTCTTCCGTTTTACATACAAGCGACCGAATCGAGCAGAAGCTTAAATTTAGTATAGATTGAACAATCATCGTATCTGGATTGTATTCGATTATGTTCATATAGTTATACTCACCAGGTAACTGTTCTTCCGTTAAACATACGAGCGACTGAATTGAACAGAAGGTTGAATGGATAGACTAAACAATAATCGTATCTGGGGTTGTATTCGATTATATCTTGATAATGTTCATATAGTTATACTCACCAGGAAACTGTTCTCCAGTTATACATAAGAGCGACTGAACTGAACAGAAGGTTGAATGGATAGACTGCACAATCATCGTATCTGGGTTGTATTTGATTATATCGTGATTATTATCATATAGTATGTCTAACCAGGTAACAGTTCTTCCGTTATACATACGAGCAACCGAATCGAACATAAGGTTGAATGGATAGATTGAACAATCATTGTATCTGGGTTGTCTCCGATTATATCGTTATGCTGTATATTTAGTTACACCTATCATGTAACGGTTCTTTCGTTACACATACGAGCGTCTGAATCGAACATAAGGTTGGATGGTTAGACGGAACGATAATTGTAACTGAGTTGTATTCGATTATATCGTGAAGACGTTCATATAGAAATACTCACCAGGTTACTGGTCTTTCGTTATACATACGAGCGACCGAAACGAACAGAAAGTTGAATGGATAGACTGAACAATCAATGTATCTGGGTGGTATCCGATTATATCGCGATACTGTATGTATAGTGATACTTACCAGGTGACGGTTCTTCCGTTACACATACTAGCGACTGAATCGAACAGAAGGTTAAATGGTTAGACGAAACGATAATTGTATCCGAGTTGTATTCGATGATATCGTGATGACGTTTATATAGCAATACTCACCAGGTAACTGTTCTTCCGTTTTACATACAAGCGGCCGAATCGAGCAGAAGGTTGAATTCAGTATAGATTGAACAATCGTCGTATCTGGGTTGTATTCGATTATGTTTATATAGTTATACTCACCAGGTACCTGTTCTTTCGTTATACATACGAGCAACCCAATCGAACATAAGGTTGAATGGATAGATTGAACAATCATCGTATCTGAGTTGTATTCGATAATGTTTATATAGTTATACTCACCAGGTAACTGTTCTTCCGTTATACATACGAGCGACTGAATTGAACAGAAGGTTGAATGTATAGACTAAACAATGATCCTATCTGGGGTTGTATTCGATTATATCGTGATGATGTTTATATAGTTATACTCACCAGGTAACTGTTCTCCAGTTATACATAAGAGCGGCTGAACTGAACAGAAGGTTGAATGGATAGACGAAACGATAATTGTAACTGAGTTGTATTCGATTATATCGTGGTAATGTTTATATAGTAATACTCACCAGGTGACTGTTCTTGCGTTATACGTACGAGCGACCAAATCGAACAGAAGGTTGGATGGTTAGACGGAACGATAATTGTAACTGAGTTGTATTCGATTGTATCGTGGTGAAGTTTATATAGAAATACTCACCAGGTGACTGTTCTTTCGTTATACATATGAGCAACCGAATCGAACAGAAGGTTGTATTCGATTATGATGTTATGCTGTGTATATAGTTATACACATAAGGTGACGGTATTTCCGTTTTACATAAGAGCGACCGAAACGAACAGAAAGTTGAATGGATAGACTGAACAATCAATGTATCTGGGTGGTATCAGATTATATCGCAATACTGCATATATAGTGATACTTACCAGGTGACGGTACTTCCGTTACACATACTAGCGACCGAATCGAACAGAAGGGTAAATGGTTAGACGAAACGATAATTGTATCCGAGTTGTATTCGATGATATCGTGATGATGTTTATATAGCAATACTCACCAGGTAACTGTTCTTCCGATTTACATACAAGCGACCGAATCGAGCAGAAGGTTGAATTCAGTATAGATTGAACAATCATCGTATCTGGGTTGTATTCGATTATGTTTATATAGTTATACTCACCAGGTAACTGTTTTTCCGTTATACCTACGAGCGACTGAATTGAACAGAAGGTTGAATGGATAGTATATGGGTTGTATTCTATTATGATGTTATGCTGTGTATATAGTTATACACACTAGGTGACGGTATTCTCGTTTTACATACGAGCGACCGAAACGAAAAGAAGGTTGAATGGATAGACTAAACAATCAATGTATCTGGGTGGTATCCGATTATATCGCAATTCTGTATATATAGTGATACTTACCAGGTGACGATACTTCCGTTACACATACTAGCGACTGAATCGAACAGAATGTTGAATGGTTAGACGAAACGATAATGAATTCGATGATATCGTGATGATGTTTATATAGCAATACTCACCAGGTAACTGTCCTTCCGTTTTACATACAAGTGACCGAATCGAGCAGAAGGTTAAATGGATAGATTGAACAATCATCGTATCTGAGTTGTATTCGATTATGTTTATATAATTATACTCACCAGGTAACTGTTCTTCCGTTTTACATACAAGCGACCGAATCAAGCAGAAGGTTAAATTTAGTATAGATTGAACAATCAATGTATCTGGGTGGTATCCGATTATATCGCAATTCTGTATATATAGTGATACTCACCAGGTGACGATACTTCCGTTACACATACTAGCGACTGAATCGAACAGAATAATAAATGGTTAGACGAAACGATAATTGTATCTGAGTTGTATTCGATGATATCGTGATGATGTTTATATAGCAATACTCACCAGGTAACTGTCCTTCCGTTTTACATACAAGCGACCGAATCGAGCAGAAGATTATATGGATAGATTAAACAATCATCGTATCTGAGTTGTATTCGATTATGTTTATATAGTTATACTCACCAGGTAACTGTTCTTCCGTTATAAGTACGAGCGACTGAATTGAACAGAAGGTTGAATGTATAGACTAAACAATGATCCTATCTGGGGTTGTATTCGATTATATCGTGATGATGTTTATATAGTTATACTCACCAGGTAACTGTTCTCCTGTTATACATAAGAGCGGCTGAACTGAACAGAAGGTTGAATGGATAGACAAAACGATAATTGTAACTGAGTTGTATTCGATAATATCGTGGTAATGTTTATATAGTTATACTCACCAGGTGACTGTTCTTGCGTTATACGTACGAGCGACCAAATCGAACAGAAGGTTGGATGGATAGACGGAATGATCATTGTATTTGAGTTGTATTCGATTATATCGTGATGAAGTTCATATGAAAATACTCACCAGGTTACTGTTCTTTCGTTATACATACGAGCAACCGAATCGAACAGAAGGTTGAATGGATAGTATCTGGGTTGTATTCGATTATGATGTTATGCTGTGTATATAGTTATACACACTAGGTGACGGTATTCCCGTTTTACATACGAACTACCGAAACGAACAGAAAGTTGAATGGATAGACTGAACAATCAATGTATCTGGGTGGTATCCGATTATATCGCAATACTGTATATATAGTGATACTTACCAGGTGACGGTACTTCCGTTACACATACTAGCGACTGAATCGAACAGAAGGTTAAATGGTTAGACGAAACGATAATTGTATCTCTGAGTTGTATTCGATGATATCGAGATGATGTTTATATAGCAATACTCACCAGGTAACTGTTCTTCCGTTTTACATACAAGCGGCCGAATCGAGCAGAAGGTTGAATTTAGTATAGATTGAACAATCGTCGTATCTGGGTTGTATTCGATTATGTTTATATAGTTATACTCACCAGGTACCTATTCTATCGTTTTACATACGAGCAACCCAATCGAACATAAGGTTGAATGGATAGATTAAACAATCATCGTATCTGAGTTGTATTCGATTATGTTTATATAGTTATACTCACCAGGTAACTGTTCTTCCGTTATACATACGAGCGACTGAATTGAACAGAAGGTTGAATGTATAGACTAAACAATGATCCTATCTGGGGTTGTATTCGATTATATCGTGATGATGTTTATATAGTTATACTCACCAGGTAACTGTTCTCCAGTTATACATAAGAGCGGCTGAACTGAACAGAAGGTTGAATGGATAGACAAAACGATAATTGTAACTGAGTTGTATTCGATTATATCGTGGTAATGTTTATATAGTTATACTCACTAGGTGACTGTTCTTGCGTTATACGTACGAGCGACCAAATCGAACAGAAGGTTGGATGGATAGACGGAATGATCATTGTATCTGAGTTGTATTCGATTATATCGTGATGAAGTTCATATGGAAATACTCACCAGGTTACTGTTCTTTCGTTATACATACGAGCAACCGAATCGAACAGAAGGTTGAATGGATAGTATCTTGGTTGTATTCGATTATGATGTTATGCTGTGTATATAGTTATACACACTAGGTGACGGTATTCCCGTTTTACATACGATCGACAGAAACGAACAGAAAGTTGAATGGATAAACTGAACAATCAATGTATCTGGGTGGTATCCGATTATATCGCAATACTGTTTATATAGCAATACTCACCAGGTAACTGTTCTTCCGTTTTACATACAAGCGACCGAATCGAGCAGAAGCTTAAATTCAGTATAGATTGAACAATCATCGTATCTGGGTTGTATTCGATTATGTTCATATAGTTATAATCACCAGGTAACTGTTCTTCCGTTAGACATACGAGCGACTGAATTGAACAGAAGGTTGAATGGATAGACTAAACAATAATCGTATCTGGGGTTGTTTTCGATTATATCTTGATAATGTTCATGTAGTTATACTCACCAGGAAACTGTTCTCCAGTTATACATAAGAGCGACTGAACTGAACAGAAGGTTGAATGGATAGACTGCACAATCATCGTATCTGGGTTGTATTTGATTATATCGTGATTATTATCATATAGTATGTCTAACCAGGTAACAGTTCTTCCGTTATACATACGAGCAACCGAATCGAACATAAGGTTGAATGGATAGATCGAACAATCATTGTATCTGGGTTGTCTCCGATTATATCGTTATGCTGTATATTTAGTTACACCTACCATGTAACGGTTCTTTCGTTACACATACGAGCGTCTGAATCGAACATAAGGTTGGATGGTTAGGACAAAACGATAATTGTAACTGAGTTGTATTCGATTATATCGTGGTAATGTTTATATAGTAATACTCACCAGGTGACTGTTCTTGCGTTATACGTACGAGCGACCAAATCGAACAGAAGGTTGGATGGATAGACGGAATGATCATTGTATCTGAGTTGTATTCGATTATATCGTGATGAAGTTCATATGGATATACTCACCAGGTTACTGTTCTTTCGTTATACATACGAGCAACCGAATCGAACAGAAGGTTGAATGGATAGTATCTGGGTTGTATTCGATTATGATGTTATGCTGTGTATATAGTTATACACACTTGGTGACGGTATTCCCGTTTTACATACGAACGACCGATACGAACAGAAAGTTGAATGGATAGACTGAACAATCAATGTATCTGGGTGGTATCCGATTATATCGCAATACTGTATATATAGTGATACTTACCAGGTGACGGTACTTCCGTTACACATACTAGCGACTGAATCGAACAGAAGGTTAAATGGTTAGACGAATCGATAATTGTATCTCTGAGTTGTATTCGATGATATCGTGATGATGTTTATATAGCAATACTCACCAGGTAACTGTTCTTTCGTTTTACATACAAGCGGCCGAATCGAGCAGAAGGTTGAATTCAGTATAGATTGAACAATCGTCGTATCTGGGTTGTATTCGATTATGTTTATATAGTTATACTCACCAGGTACCTGTTCTTTCGTTATACATACAAGCAACCCAATCGAACATAAGGTTGAATGGATAGATTAAACAATCATCGTATCTGAGTTGTATTCGATTATGTTTATATAGTTATACTCACCAGGTAACTGTTCTTCCGTTATACATACGAGCGACTGAATTGAACAGAAGGTTGAATGTATGGACTAAACAATGATCCTATCTGGGGTTGTATTCGATTATATCGTGATGATGTTTATATAGTTATACTCACCAGGTAACTGTTCTCCAGTTATACATAAGAGCGACTGAACTGAACAGAAGGTTGAATGGATAGACAAAACGATAATTGTAACTGAGTTGTATTCGATTATATCGTGGTAATGTTTATATAGTAATACTCACCAGGTGACTGTTCTTGCGTTATACGTACGAGCGACCAAATCGAACAGAAGGTTGGATGGATAGACGGAATGATCATTGTATCTGAGTTGTATTCGATTATATCGTGATGAAGTTAATATGGAAATACTCACCAGGTTACTGTTCTCTCGTTATACATACGAGCAACCGAATCGAACAGAAGTTTGAATGGATAGTATCTGGGTTGTATTTGATTATATCGTGATTATTATAATATAGTATGTCTAACCAGGTAACAGTTCTTCCGTTATACATACGAGCAACCGAATCGAACATAAGGTTGAATGGATAGATTGAACAATCATTGTATCTGGGTTGTCTCCGATTATATCGTTATGCTGTATATTTAGTTACACCTACCATGTAACGGTTCTTTCGTTACACATACGAGCGTCTGAATCGAACATAAGGTTGGATGGTTAGACGAAACGATAATTGTAACTGAGTTGTATTCGATTATATCGTGGTGATGTTTATATAGTAAAACTCACCAGGTGACTGTTCTTGCGTTATACATACGAGCGACCTTATCGAACATAAGGTTGGATGGATAGACGGAATGATCATTGTATCTGAGTTGTATTCGATTATATCGTGATGACGTTTATATAGAAATACTCACCAGGTTACTGGTCTTTCGTTATACATACGAGCGACCGAAACGAACAGAAAGTTGAATGGATAGACTGAACAATCAATGTATCTGGGTGGTAGTCGATTATATCACAATTCTGTATATATCGTGATACTCACCAGGTGACGATACTTCCGTTACACATACTAGCGACTGAATCGAACAGAATGTTGAATGGTTAGACGAAACGATAATTGTATCTGAGTTGAATTTGATGATATCGTGATGATGTTTATATAGCAAAACTTACCAGGTAACTGTCCTTCCGTTTTACATACAAGCGACCGAATCGAGCAGTAGGTTAAATGGATAGATTGAACAATCATCGTATCTGAGTTGTATTCGATTATGTTTATATAGTTATACTCACCAGGTACCTGTTCTTTCGTTATACATACGAGCAAACCAATCGAACATAAGGTTGAATGGATAGATTAAACAATCATCGTATCTGAGTTGTATTCGATTATGTTTATATAGTTATACTCACCAGGTAACTGTTCTCCAGTTATACATAAGAGCGGCTGAACTGAACAGAAGGTTGAATGGATAGACAAAACGATAATTGTAACTGAGTTGTATTCGATTATATCGATTATATCGTGGTAATGTTTATATAGTAATACTCACCAGGTGACTGTTCTTGCGATATACGTACGAGCGACCAAATCGAACAGAAGGTTGGATGGATAGACGGAATGATCATTGTATCTGAGTTGTATTCGATTATATCGTTATGAAGTTCATATGGAAATACTCACCAGGTAACTGTTCTTCCGTTATACATACGAGCGACTGAATTGAACAGAAGGTTGAATGTATAGACTAAACAATGATCCTATCTGGGGTTGTATTCGATTATATCGTGATGATGTTTATATAGTTATACTCACCAGGTAACTATTCTCCAGTTATACATAAGAGCGGCTGAACTGAACAGAAGGTTGAATGGATAGACAAAACGATAATTGTAACTGAGTTGTATTCGATTATATCGTGGTAATGTTTATATAGTAATACTCACCAGGTGACTGTTCTTGCGTTATACGTACGAGCGACGAAATCGAACAGAAGGTGACGGAATGATCATTGTATCTGAGTTGTATTCGATTATATCGTGATGAAGTTCATATGGAAATACTCACCAGGTTACTGTTCTTTCGTTATACATACGAGCAACCGAATCGAACAGAAGGTTGAATGGATAGTATCTGGGTTGTATTCGATTATGATGTTATGCTGTGTATATAGTTATACACACTAGGTGACGGTATTCCCGTTTTACATACGAACGACCGAAACGAACAGAAAGTTGAATGGATAGACTGAACAATCAATGTATCTGGGTGGTATCCGATTATATCGCAATACTGTATATATAGTGATACTAACCAGGTGACGGTACTTCCGTTACACATACTAGCGACTGAATCGAACAGAAGGTTAAATGGTTAGACGAAACGATAATTGTATCTCTGAGTTGTATTCGATGATATCGTGATGATGTTTATATAGCAATACTCACCAGGTAACTGTTCTTCCGTTTTACATACAAGCGGCCGAATCGAGCAGAAGGTTGAATTCAGTATAAATTGAACAATCGTCGTATCTGGGTTGTATTCGATCATGTTTATATAGTTATACTCACCAGGTAACTGTTCTTCCGTTATACATACGAGCAACCGAATCGAACAGAAGGTTGAATGGATAGTATCTGGGTTGTAGTCGATTATGATGTTATGCTGTGTATATAGTTATACACATTAGGTGACGGTATTCCCGTTTTACATACGAGCGACCAAAACGAACAGAAAGTTGAATGGATAGACTGAACAATCAATGTATCTGGGTGGTATCCGATTATATCGCAATACTGTATATATAGTGATACTTACCAGGTGACGGTACTTCCGTTACACATACTAGCGACTGAATCGAACTGAAGGTTAAATGTTTAGACGAAACGAAAATTGTATCTCTGAGTTGTATTCGATGATATCGTGATGATGTTTATATAGCAATACTCACCAGGTAACTGTTCTTCAGTTTTACATACAAGCGACCGAATCGAGCAGAAGCTTATATTTAGTATAGATTGAACAATCATCGTATCTGGGTTGTATTCGATTATGTTCATATAGTTATACTCACCAGGTAACTGTTCTTCCGTTATACATACGAGCGACTGAATTGAACAGAAGGTTGAATGGATAGACTAAACAATAATCGTATCTGGGGTTGTATTCGATTATATCGTTATGCTGTATATTTATTTACACCCACCATGTAACGGTTCTTTCGTTACACATACGAGCGTCTGAATCGAACATAAGGTTGGATGGTTAGACGGAACGATAATTGTAACTGAGTTGTATTCGATTACATCGTGAAGATGTTTATATAGTAAAACTCACCAGGTGACTGTTCTTGCGTTATACATACGAGCGACCCAATCGAACATAAGGTTGGATGGATAGACGGAATGATCATTGTATCTGAGTTGTATTCGATTATATCGTGATGACGTTCATATAGAAATACTCACCAGGTTACTGGTCTTTCGTTATACATACGAGCGACCGAAACGAACAGAAAGTTGAATGGATAGACTGAACAATCAATGTATCTGGGTGGTAGTCGATTATATCGCAATTCTGTATATATAGTGATACTTACCAGGTGACGATACTTCCGTTACACATACTAGCGACTGAATCGAACAGAATGTTGAATGGTTAGACGAAACGATAATTGTATCTGAGTTGAATTCGATGATATCGTGATGATGTTTATATAGCAATACTTACCAGGTAACTGTCCTTCCGTTTTACATACAAGCGACCGAATCGAGCAGAAGGTTAAATGGATAGATTGAACAATCATCGTATCTGAGTTGTATTCGATTATGTTTATATAGTTATACTCACCAGGTACCTGTTCTTTCGTTATACATACGAGCAACCCAATCAAACATAAGGTTGAATGGATAGATTAAACAATCATCGTATCTGAGTTGTATTCGATTATGTTTATATAGTTATACTCACCAGGTAACTGTTCTTCCGTTATACATACGAGCGACTGAATTGAACAGAAGGTTGAATGTATAGACTAAACAATGATCCTATCTGGGGTTGTATTCGATTATATCGTGATGATGTTTATATAGTTATACTCACCAGGTAACTGTTCTCCAGTTATACATGAGCGGCTGAACTGAACAGAAGGTTGAATGGATGGACAAAACGATAATTGTAACTGAGTTGTATTCGATTATATCGTGGTAATGTTTATATAGTAATACTCACCAGGTGACTGTTCTTGCGTTATACGTACGAGCGACCAAATCGAACAGAAGGTTGGATGGATAGACGGAATGATCATTGTATCTGAGTTGTATTCGATTATATCGTGATGAAGTTTATATGGAAATACTCACCAGGTTACTGTTCTTTCGTTATACATACGAGCAACCGAATCGAACAGAAGGTTGAATGGATAGTATCTGGGTTGTATTCGATTATGATGTTATGCTGTGTATATAGTTATACACACTAGGTGACGGTATTCCCGTTTTACATACGAACGACCGAAACGAACAGAAAGTTGAATGGATAGACTGAACAATCAATGTATCTGGGTGGTATCCGATTATATCGCAATACTGTATATATAGTGATACTTACCAGGTGACGGTACTTCCGTTACACATACTAGCGACTGAATCGAACAGAAGGTTAAATGGTTAGACGAAACGATAATTGTATCTCTGGGTTGTATTCGATGATATCGTGATGATGTTTATATAGCAATACTCACCAGGTAACTGTTCTTCCGTTTTACATATAAGCGGCCGAATCGAGCAGAAGGTTGAATTCAGTATAGATTGAACAATCGTCGTATCTGGGTTGTATTCGATTATGTTTATATAGTTATACTCACCAGGTACCTGTTCTTTCGTTATACATACGAGCAACCCAATCGAACATAAGGTTGAATGGATAGATTAAACAATCATCGTATCTGAGTTGTATTCGATTATGTTTATATAGTTATACTCAACAGGTAACTGTTCTTCCGTTATACATACGAGCGACTGAATTGAACAGAAGGTTGAATGTATAGACTAAACAATGATCCTATCTGGGGTTGTATTTGATTATATCGTGATGATGTTTATATAGTTATACTCACCAGGTAACTGTTCTCCAGTTATACATAATAGCGGCTGAACTGAACAGAAGGTTGAATGGATAGACAAAACGATAATTGTAACTGAGTTGTATTCGATTATATCGTGGTAATGTTTATATAGTAATACTCACCAGGTGACTGTTCTTGCGTTATACGTACGAGCGACCAAATCGAACAGAAGGTTGTATGGATAGACGGAATGATCATTGTATCTGAGTTGTATTCGATGATATCGTGATGATGTTTATATAGCAATACTCACCAGGTAACTGTTCTTCCGTTTTACATACAAGCGGCCGAATCGAGCAGAAGGTTGAATTCAGTATAGATTGAACAATCGTCGTATCTGGGTTGTATTCGATTATGTTTATATAGTTATACTCACCAGGTATCTGTTCTTTCGTTATACATACGAGCAACCGAATCGAACAGAAGTTTGAATGGATAGTATCTGGGTTGTATTTGATTATATCGTGATTATTATCATATAGTGTGTCTAACCAGGTAACAGTTCTTCCGTTATACATACGAGCAACCGAATCGAACATAAGGTTGAATGGATAGATTGAACAATCATTGTATCTGGGTTGTCTCCGATTATATCGTTATGCTGTATATTTAGTTACACCTACCATGTAACGGTTCTTTCGTTACTTATACGAGCGTCTGAATCGAACATAAGGTTGGATGGTTAGACGGAACGATAATTGTAACTGAGTTGTATTCGATTATATCGTGGTGATGTTTATATAGTAAAACTCACCAGGTGACTGTTCTTGCGTTATACATACGAGCGACCCAATCGAACATAAGGTTGGATGGATAGACGGAATGATCATTGTATCTGAGTTGTATTCGATTATATCGTGATGACGTTCATATAGAAATACTCACCAGGTTACTGGTCTTTCGTTATACATACGAGCGACCGAAACGAACAGAAAGTTGAATGGATAGACTGAACAATCAATGTATCTGGGTGGTAGTCGATTATATCGCAATTCTGTATATATAGTGATACTTACCAGGTGACGATACTTCCGTTACACATACTAGCGACTGAATCGAACAGAATGTTGAATGGTTAGACGAAACGATAATTGTATCTTAGTTGAATTCGATGATATCGTGATGATGTTTATATAGCAATACTTACCAGGTAACTGTCCTTCCGTTTTACATACAAGCGACCGAATCGAGCAGAAGGTTAAATGGATAGATTGAACAATCATCGTATCTGAGTTGTATTCGATTATGTTTATATAGTTATACTCACCAGGTACCTGTTCTTTTGTTATACATACGAGCAACCCAATCGAACATAAGGTTGAATGGATAGATTAAACAATCATCGTATATAAGTTGTATTCGATTATGTTTATATAGTTATACTCACCAGGTAACTGTTCTCCAGTTATACATAAGAGCGGCTGAACTGAACAGAAGGTCGAATGGATAGACAAAACGATAATTGTAACTGAGTTGTATTCGATTATATCGTGGTAATGTTTATACAGTAATACTCACTAGGTGACTGTTCTTGCGATATACGTACCAGCGACCAAATCGAACAGAAGGTTGGATGGATATACGGAATGATCATTGTATCTGAGTTGTATTCGATTATATCGTGATGAAGTTCATATGGAAATACTCACCAGGTTACTGTTCTTTCGTTATACATACGAGCAACCGAATCGAACAGAAGGTTGAATGGATAGTATCTGGGTTGTATTCGATTATGATGTTATGCTGTGTATATAGTTATACACACTAGGTGACGGTATTCCCGTTTTACATACGAACGACCGAAACGAACAGAAAGTTGAATGGATAGACTGAACAATCAATGTATCTGGGTGGTATCTGATTATATCGCTATTCTGTATATATAGTGATACTTACCAGGTGACGGTACTTCCGTTACACATAGTAGCGACTGAATCGAACAGAAGGTTAAATGGTTAGACGAAACGATAATTGTATCTCTGAGTTGTATTCGATGATATCGTGATGATGTTTATATAGCAATACTCACCAGGTGACTGTTCTTCCGTTTTACATACAAGCGGCCGAATCGAGCAGAAGGTTGAATTCAGTATAGATTGAACAATCGTCGTATCTGGGTTGTATTCGATTATGTTTATATAGTTATACTCACCAGGTACCTGTTCTTTCGTTATACATACGAGCAACCGAATCGAACAGAAGGTTGAATGGATAGTATCTGGGTTGTTTTCGATTATGATGTTATGCTGTGTATATAGTTATACACATTAGGTGACGGTATTCCCGTTTTACATACGAGCGACCGAAACGAACAGAAAGTTGAATGGATAGACTGAACAATCAATGTATCTGGGTGGTATCCGATTATATCGCAATACTGTTTATATAGTGATACTTACCAGGTGACGGTACTTTCGTTACACATACTAGCGACTGAATCGAACAGAAGGTTAAATGGTTAGACGAAACGATAATTGTATCTCTGAGTTGTATTCGATGATATCGTGATGATGTTTATATAGCAATACTCACCAGGTAACTGTTTTTCCGTTTTACATACAAGCGACCGAATCGAGCAGAAGCTTAAATTTAGTATAGATTGAACAATCATCGTATCCGGGTTGTATTCGATTATGTTCATATAGTTATACTCACCAGGATACTGTTCTCCAGTTATACATAAGAGCGACTGAACTGAACAGAAGGTTGAATGGATAGACTGCACAATCATCGTATCTGGGTTGTATTTGATTATATCGTGATTATTATCATATAGTATGTCTAACCAGGTAACAGTTCTTCCGTTATACATACGAGCAACCGAATCGAACATAAGGTTGAATGGATAGATTGAACAATCATTGTATCTGGGTTGTCTCCGATTATATCGTTATGCTGTATATTTAGTTACACCTACCATGTAACGGTTCTTTCGTTACACATACGAGCGTCTGAATCGAACATAAGGTTGGATGGTTAGACGGAACGATAATTGAAACTGAGTTGTATTCGATTATATCGTGGTAATGTTTATATAGTAATACTCACCAGGTGACTGTTCTTGCGTTATACGTACGAGCGACCAAATCGAACAGAAGGTTGGATGGATAGACGAAATGATCATTGTATCTGAGTTGTATTCGATTATATCGTGATGAAGTTCATATGGAAATACTCACCAGGTTACTGTTCTTTCGTTATACATACGAGCAACCGAATCGAACAGAAGGTTGAATGGATAGTATCTGGGCTGTATTCGATTATGATGTTATGATGTGTATATAGTTATACACACTAGGTGACGGTATTCCCGTTTTACATACGAACGACCAAAACGAACAGAAAGTTGAATGGATAGACTGAACAATCAATGTATCTGGGTGGTATCCGATTATATCGCAAAACTGTATATATAGTGATACTAACCAGGTGACGGTACTTCCGTCACACATACTAGCGACTGAATCGAACAAAAGGTTAAATGGTTAGACGAAACGATAATTGTATCTCCGAGTTGTATTCGATGATATCGTGATGATGTTTATATAGCAATACTCACCAGGTAACTGTTCTTCGGTTTTACATACAAGCAGCCGAATTGAGCAGAAGGTTGAATTCAGTATAGATTAAACAATCGTCGTATCTGGGTTGTATTCGATTATGTTTATATAGTTATACTCACCAGATACCTGTTCTTTCGTTATACATACGAGCAACACAATCGAACATAAGGTTGAATGGATAGATTAAACAATCATCGTATCTGAGTTGTATTCGATTATGTTTATATAGTTATACTCACCAGGTAACTGTTCTTCCGTTATACATACGAGCGACTGAATTGAACAGAAGGTTGAATGTATAGACTAAACAATGATCCTATCTGGGGTTGTATTCGATTATATCGTGATGATGTTTATATAGTTCTACTCACCAGGTAACTGTTCTCCAGTAATACATAAGAGCGGCTGAACTGAACAGAAGGTTGAATGGATAGACAAAACGATAATTGTAACTGAGTTGTATTCGATTATATCGTGGTAATGTTTATATAGTAATACTCACCAGGTGACTGTTCTTGCGTTATACGTACGAGCGACCAAATCGAACAGAAGGTTGGATGGATAGACGGAATGATCATTGTATCTGAGTTGTATTCGATTATATCGTGATGAAGTTCATATGGAAATACTCACCAGGTTACTGTTCTTTCGTTATACATACGAGCAACCGAATCGAACAGAAGGTTGAATGGATAGTATATGGGTTGTATTCGATTATGATGTTATGCTGTGTATATAGTTATACACACTAGGTGACGGTATTCCCGTTTTACATACGAACGACCGAAACGAACATAAAGTTGAATGGATAGACTGAACAATCAATGTATCTGGGTGGTATCCGATTATATCGCAATACTGTATATATAGTGATACTTACCAGGTGACGGTACTTCCGTTACACATACTAGCGACTGAATCGAACAGAAGGTTAAATGGTTAGACGAAACGATAATTGTATCTCTGAGTTGTATTCGATGATATCGTGATGATGTTTATATAGCAATACTCACCAGGTAACTGTTCTTCCGTTTTACATACAAGCGGCCGAATCGAGCAGAAGGTTGAATTCAGTATAGATTGAACAATCATCGTATCTGGGTTGTATTCGATTATGTTTATATAGTTATACTCACCAGGTAACTGTTCTTCCGTTATACATACGAGCAACCGAATCGAACAGAAGGTTGAATGGATAGTATCTGGGTTGTATTCGATTATGATGTTATGCTGTGTATATAGTTATACACATTAGGTGACGGTATTTCCGTTTTACATACGAGCGACCGAAACGAACAGAAAGTTGAATGGATAGACTGAACAATCAATGTATCTGGGTGGTATCCGATTATATCGCCATACTGTATATATAGTGATACTTACCAGGTGACGGTACTTCCGTTACACATACTAGCGACTGAATCGAACAGAAGGTTAAATGGTTAGACGAAACGATAATTGTATCTCTGAGTTGTATTCGATGATATCGTGATGATGTTTATATAGCAATACTCACCAGGTAACTGTTCTTCCGTTTTACATACAAGCGACCGAATCGAGCAGAAGCTTAAATTTAGTATAGATTGAACAATCATCGTATCTGGATTGTATCCGATTATGTTCATATAGTTATACTCACCAGGTAACTGTTCTTCCGTTATACATACGAGCGACTGAATTGAACAGAAGGTTGAATGGATAGACTAAACAATAATCGTATCTGGGGTTGTATTCGATTATATCTTGATAATGTTCATATAGTTATACTCACCAGGAAACTGTTCTCCAGTTATACATAAGAGCGACTGAACTGAACAGAAGGTTGAATGGATAGACTGCACAATCATCGTATCTGGGTTGTATTTGATTATATCGTGATTATTATCATATAGTATGTCTAACCAGGTAACAGTTCTTCCGTTATACATACGAGCAACCGAATCGAACATGAGGTTGAATGGATAGATTGAACAATCATTGTATCTGGGTTGTCTCCGATTATATCGTTATGCTGTATATTTAGTTACACCTACCATGTAACGGTCCTTTCGTTACACATACGAGCGTCTGAATCGAACATAAGGTTGGATGGTTAGACGGAACGATAATTGTAACTGAGTTGTATTCGATTATATCGTGGTGATGTTTATATAGTAAAACTCACCAGGTGACTGTTCTTGCGTTATACATACGAGCGACCCAATCGAACATAAGGTTGGATGGATAGACGAAATGATCATTGTATCTGAGTTGTATTCGATTATATCGTGAAGACGTTCATATAGAAATACTCACCAGGTTACTGGTCTTTCGTTATACATACGAGCGACCGAAACGAACAGAAAGTTGAATGGATAGACTGAACAATCAATGTATCTGGGTGGTATCCGATTATATCGCAATACTGTATATATAGTGATACTTACCAGGTGACGGTACTTCCGTTACACATACTAGCGACTGAATCGAACAGAAGGTTAAATGGTTAGACGAAACGATAATTGTATCCGAGTTGTATTCGATGATATCGTGATGACGTTTATATAGCAATACTCACCAGGTAACTGTTCTTCCGTTTTACATACAAGCGGCCGAATCGAGCAGAAGGTTGAATTCAGTATAGATTGAACAATCGTCGTATCTGGGTTGTATTCGATTATGTTTATATAGTTATACTCACCAGGTACCTGTTCTTTCGTTATACATACGAGCAACCCAATCGAACATAAGGTTGAATGGATAGATTGAACAATCATCGTATCTGAGTTGTATTCGATAATGTTTATATAGTTATACTCACCAGGTAACTGTTCTTCCGTTATACATACGAGCGACTGAATTGAACAGAAGGTTGAATATATAGACTAAACAATGATCCTATCTGGGGTTGTATTCGATTATATCGTGATGATGTTTATATAGTTATACTCACCAGGTAACTGTTCCCCAGTTATACATAAGAGCGGCTGAACTGAACAGAAGGTTGAATGGATAGACGAAACGATAATTGTAACTGAGTTGTATTCGATTATATCGTGGTAATGTTTATATAGTAATACTCACCAGGTGACTGTTCTTGCGTTATACGTACGAGCGACCAAATCGAACAGAAGGTTGGATGGTTAGACGGAACGATAATTGTAACTGAGTTGTATTCGATTGTATCGTGGTGAAGTTTATATAGAAATACTCACCAGGTGACTGTTCTTTCGTTATACATATGAGCAACCGAATCGAACAGAAGGTTGTATTCGATTATGATGTTATGCTGTGTATATAGTTATACACATGAGGTGACGGTATTTCCGTTTTACATGAGAGCGACCGAAACGAACAGAAAGTTGAATGGATAGACTGAACAATCAATGTATCTGGGTGGTATCAGATTATATCGCAATACTGTATATATAGTGATACTTACCAGGTGACGGTACTTCCGTTACACATACTAGCGACCGAATCGAACAGAAGGTTAAATGGTTAGACGAAACGATAATTGTATCCGAGTTGTATTCGATGATATCGTGATGATGTTTATATAGCAATACTCACCAGGTAACTGTTCTTCCGATTTACATAAAAGCGACCGAATCGAGCAGAAGGTTGAATTCAGTATAGATTGAACAATCATCGTATCTGGGTTGTATTCGATTATGTTTATATAGTTATACTCACCAGGTAACTGTTTTTCCGTTATACATACGAGCGACTGAATTGAACAGAAGGTTGAATGGATAGTATATGGGTTGTATTCTATTATGATGTTATGCTGTGTATATATTTATACACACTAGGTGACGGTATTCTCGTTTTACATACGAGCGACCGAAACGAAAAGAAGGTTGAATGGATAGACTAAACAATCAATGTATCTGGGTGGTATCCGATTATATCGCAATTCTGTATATATAGTGATACTTACCAGGTGACGATACTTCCGTTACACATACTAGCGACTGAATCGAACAGAATGTTGAATGGTTAGACGAAACGATAAGTGTACCTGAAATGAATTCGATGATATCGTGATGATGTTTATATAGCAATACTCACCAGGTAACTGTCCTTCCGTTTTACATACAAGTGACCGAATCGAGCAGAAGGTTAAATGGATAGATTGAACAATCATCGTATCTGAGTTGTATTCGATTATGTTTATATAATTATACTCACCAGGTAACTGTTCTTCCGTTTTACATACAAGCGACCGAATCAAGCAGAAGGTTAAATTTAGTATAGATTGAACAATCAATGTATCTGGGTGGTATCCGATTATATCGCAATTCTGTATATATAGTGATACTCACCAGGTGACGATACTTCCGTTACACATACTAGCGACTGAATCGAACAGAATAATAAATGGTTAGACGAAACGATAATTGTATCTGAGTTGTATTCGATGATATCGTGATGATGTTTATATAGCAATACTCACCAGGTAACTGTCCTTCCGTTTTACATACAAGCGACCGAATCGAGCAGAAGATTATATGGATAGATTGAACAATCATCGTATCTGAGTTGTATTTGATTATGTTTATATAGTTATACTCACCAGGTACCTGTTCTTCCGTTATACATACGAGCGACTGAATTGAACAGAAGGTTAAATGGATAGACTAAACAATGATCGTATCTGGGGTTGTATTCGATTATATCGTGATGATGTTTATATAGTTATACTCACCAGGTAACTGTTCTCCAGTTATACATAAGAGCGACTGAACTGAACAGAAGTTTAAATGGATAGATTGAACAATATCGTATCTGAGTTGTATTCGATTATGTTTATATAGTTATACACACCAGGTACCTGTTCTCCCGTTATACATACGAGCAACCGAATCGAACATAAGGTTCAGTGGATAGATTAAACAATCATCGTATCTGAGTTGTATTCGATTATGTTTATATAGTTATACTCACCAGGTAACTGTTCTTCCGTTATACATACGAGCGACTGAATTGAACAGAAGGTTAAATGGATAGACTAAACAATGATCGTATCTGGGGTTGTATTCGATTATATCGTGATGATGTTTATATAGTTATACTCACCAGGTAACTGTTCTCCAGTTATACATAAGAGCGACTGAACTGAACAGAAGTTCAAATGGATAGATTGAACAATATCGTATCTGAGTTGTATTCGATTATGTTTATATAGTTATACTCACCAGGTTACTGTTCTCCAGTTATACATAAGAGCGACTGAACTGAACAGAAGGTTGAATGGATAGACTGAACAATCATCGTATCTGGGTTGTATTCAATTATTTCGTGATGATTATTATATATTATGTCTAACCAGGTAACTGTTCTTCCGTTATACATACGAGAAACCGAATCGAACATAAGGTTGGATGGTTAGACGGAACGATAATTGTCCCTGAGTTGTATTCGATTATATCGTGGTAATGTTTATAGAGTGATACTAACCAGGTGACTGTTCTTGCGTTATACATACGAGCGACCCAATCGAACAGAAGGTTGGATGGATAGACGGAATGATCATTGTATCTGAGTTGTATTCGATTATATCGTGATGACGTTCATATAGAAATACTCACCAGGTTACTGTTCTTTCGATATACATACGAGCGACCGAATCGAACAGAAGGTTGAATGGATAGTATCTGGGTTGTATTCGATTATGATGTTATGCTGTGTATATAGTTATACACATAAGGTGACGGTATTCTCGTTTTACATACGAGCGACCAGAACGAACAGAAAGTTTAATGGATAGACTGAACAATCAATGTATCTGGGTGGTATCCGATTATATCGCAATACTGTATATATAGTGATACTTACCAGGTAACAGTACTTCCGTTACACATAGTAGCGACTGAATCGAACAGAAGGTTAAATGGTTAGACGAAACGATAATTGTATCTCTGAGTTGTATTCGATGATATCGTGATGATGTTTATATAGCAATACTCACCAGGTGACTGTTCTTCCGTTTTACATACAAGCGGCCGAATCGAGCAGAAGGTTGAATTCAGTATAGATTGAACAATCGTCGTATCTGGGTTGTATTCGATTATGTTTATATAGTTATACTCACCAGGTACCTGTTCTTTCGTTATACATACGAGCAACCGAATCGAACAGAAGGTTGAATGGATAGTATCTGGGTTGTTTTCGATTATGATGTTATGCTGTGTATATAGTTATACACATTAGGTGACGGTATTCCCGTTTTACATACGAGCGACCGAAACGAACAGAAAGTTGAATGGATAGACTGAACAATCAATGTATCTGGGTGGTATCCGATTATATCGCAATACTGTTTATATAGTGATACTTACCAGGTGACGGTACTTTCGTTACACATACTAGCGACTGAATCGAACAGAAGGTTAAATGGTTAGACGAAACGATAATTGTATCTCTGAGTTGTATTCGATGATATCGTGATGATGTTTATATAGCAATACTCACCAGGTAACTGTTTTTCCGTTTTACATACAAGCGACCGAATCGAGCAGAAGCTTAAATTTAGTATAGATTGAACAATCATCGTATCCGGGTTGTATTCGATTATGTTCATATAGTTATACTCACCAGGATACTGTTCTCCAGTTATACATAAGAGCGACTGAACTGAACAGAAGGTTGAATGGATAGACTGCACAATCATCGTATCTGGGTTGTATTTGATTATATCGTGATTATTATCATATAGTATGTCTAACCAGGTAACAGTTCTTCCGTTATACATACGAGCAACCGAATCGAACATAAGGTTGAATGGATAGATTGAACAATCATTGTATCTGGGTTGTCTCCGATTATATCGTTATGCTGTATATTTAGTTACACCTACCATGTAACGGTTCTTTCGTTACACATACGAGCGTCTGAATCGAACATAAGGTTGGATGGTTAGACGGAACGATAATTGAAACTGAGTTGTATTCGATTATATCGTGGTAATGTTTATATAGTAATACTCACCAGGTGACTGTTCTTGCGTTATACGTACGAGCGACCAAATCGAACAGAAGGTTGGATGGATAGACGAAATGATCATTGTATCTGAGTTGTATTCGATTATATCGTGATGAAGTTCATATGGAAATACTCACCAGGTTACTGTTCTTTCGTTATACATACGAGCAACCGAATCGAACAGAAGGTTGAATGGATAGTATCTGGGCTGTATTCGATTATGATGTTATGATGTGTATATAGTTATACACACTAGGTGACGGTATTCCCGTTTTACATACGAACGACCAAAACGAACAGAAAGTTGAATGGATAGACTGAACAATCAATGTATCTGGGTGGTATCCGATTATATCGCAAAACTGTATATATAGTGATACTTACCAGGTGACGGTACTTCCGTCACACATACTAGCGACTGAATCGAACAAAAGGTTAAATGGTTAGACGAAACGATAATTGTATCTCCGAGTTGTATTCGATGATATCGTGATGATGTTTATATAGCAATACTCACCAGGTAACTGTTCTTCGGTTTTACATACAAGCAGCCGAATTGAGCAGAAGGTTGAATTCAGTATAGATTAAACAATCGTCGTATCTGGGTTGTATTCGATTATGTTTATATAGTTATACTCACCAGATACCTGTTCTTTCGTTATACATACGAGCAACACAATCGAACATAAGGTTGAATGGATAGATTAAACAATCATCGTATCTGAGTTGTATTCGATTATGTTTATATAGTTATACTCACCAGGTAACTGTTCTTCCGTTATACATACGAGCGACTGAATTGAACAGAAGGTTGAATGTATAGACTAAACAATGATCCTATCTGGGGTTGTATTCGATTATATCGTGATGATGTTTATATAGTTCTACTCACCAGGTAACTGTTCTCCAGTAATACATAAGAGCGGCTGAACTGAACAGAAGGTTGAATGGATAGACAAATCGATAATTGTAACTGAGTTGTATTCGATTATATCGTGGTAATGTTTATATAGTAATACTCACCAGGTGACTGTTCTTGCGTTATACGTACGAGCGACCAAATCGAACAGAAGGTTGGATGGATAGACGGAATGATCATTGTATCTGAGTTGTATTCGATTATATCGTGATGAAGTTCATATGGAAATACTCACCAGGTTACTGTTCTTTCGTTATACATACGAGCAACCGAATCGAACAGAAGGTTGAATGGATAGTATATGGGTTGTATTCGATTATGATGTTATGCTGTGTATATAGTTATACACACTAGGTGACGGTATTCCCGTTTTACATACGAACGACCGAAACGAACAGAAAGTTGAATGGATAGACTGAACAATCAATGTATCTGGGTGGTATCCGATTATATCGCAATACTGTATATATAGTGATACTTACCAGGTGACGGTACTTCCGTTACACATACTAGCGACTGAATCGAACAGAAGGTTAAATGGTTAGACGAAACGATAATTGTATCTCTGAGTTGTATTCGATGATATCGTGATGATGTTTATATAGCAATACTCACCAGGTAACTGTTCTTCCGTTTTACATACAAGCGGCCGAATCGAGCAGAAGGTTGAATTCAGTATAGATTGAACAATCATCGTATCTGGGTTGTATTCGATTATGTTTATATAGTTATACTCACCAGGTAACTGTTCTTCCGTTATACATACGAGCAACCGAATCGAACAGAAGGTTGAATGGATAGTATCTGGGTTGTATTCGATTATGATGTTATGCTGTGTATATAGTTATACACATTAGGTGACGGTATTTCCGTTTTACATACGAGCGACCGAAACGAACAGAAAGTTGAATGGATAGACTGAACAATCAATGTATCTGGGTGGTATCCGATTATATCGCCATACTGTATATATAGTGATACTTACCAGGTGACGGTACTTCCGTTACACATACTAGCGACTGAATCGAACAGAAGGTTAAATGGTTAGACGAAACGATAATTGTATCTCTGAGTTGTATTCGATGATATCGTGATGATGTTTATATAGCAATACTCACCAGGTAACTGTTCTTCCGTTTTACATACAAGCGACCGAATCGAGCAGAAGCTTAAATTTAGTATAGATTGAACAATCATCGTATCTGGATTGTATCCGATTATGTTCATATAGTTATACTCACCAGGTAACTGTTCTTCCGTTATACATACGAGCGACTGAATTGAACAGAAGGTTGAATGGATAGACTAAACAATAATCGTATCTGGGGTTGTATTCGATTATATCTTGATAATGTTCATATAGTTATACTCACCAGGAAACTGTTCTCCAGTTATACATAAGAGCGACTGAACTGAACAGAAGGTTGAATGGATAGACTGCACAATCATCGTATCTGGGTTGTATTTGATTATATCGTGATTATTATCATATAGTATGTCTAACCAGGTAACAGTTCTTCCGTTATACATACGAGCAACCGAATCGAACATGAGGTTGAATGGATAGATTGAACAATCATTGTATCTGGGTTGTCTCCGATTATATCGTTATGCTGTATATTTAGTTACACCTACCATGTAACGGTTCTTTCGTTACACATACGAGCGTCTGAATCGAACATAAGGTTGGATGGTTAGACGGAACGATAATTGTAACTGAGTTGTATTCGATTATATCGTGGTGATGTTTATATAGTAAAACTCACCAGGTGACTGTTCTTGCGTTATACATACGAGCGACCCAATCGAACATAAGGTTGGATGGATAGACGAAATGATCATTGTATCTGAGTTGTATTCGATTATATCGTGAAGACGTTCATATAGAAATACTCACCAGGTTACTGGTCTTTCGTTATACATACGAGCGACCGAAACGAACAGAAAGTTGAATGGATAGACTGAACAATCAATGTATCTGGGTGGTATCCGATTATATCGCAATACTGTATATATAGTGATACTTACCAGGTGACGGTACTTCCGTTACACATACTAGCGACTGAATCGAACAGAAGGTTAAATGGTTAGACGAAACGATAATTGTATCCGAGTTGTATTCGATGATATCGTGATGACGTTTATATAGCAATACTCACCAGGTAACTGTTCTTCCGTTTTACATACAAGCGGCCGAATCGAGCAGAAGGTTGAATTCAGTATAGATTGAACAATCGTCGTATCTGGGTTGTATTCGATTATGTTTATATAGTTATACTCACCAGGTACCTGTTCTTTCGTTATACATACGAGCAACCCAATCGAACATAAGGTTGAATGGATAGATTGAACAATCATCGTATCTGAGTTGTATTCGATAATGTTTATATAGTTATACTCACCAGGTAACTGTTCTTCCGTTATACATACGAGCGACTGAATTGAACAGAAGGTTGAATGTATAGACTAAACAATGATCCTATCTGGGGTTGTATTCGATTATATCGTGATGATGTTTATATAGTTATACTCACCAGGTAACTGTTCCCCAGTTATACATAAGAGCGGCTGAACTGAACAGAAGGTTGAATGGATAGACGAAACGATAATTGTAACTGAGTTGTATTCGATTATATCGTGGTAATGTTTATATAGTAATACTCACCAGGTGACTGTTCTTGCGTTATACGTACGAGCGACCAAATCGAACAGAAGGTTGGATGGTTAGACGGAACGATAATTGTAACTGAGTTGTATTCGATTGTATCGTGGTGAAGTTTATATAGAAATACTCACCAGGTGACTGTTCTTTCGTTATACATATGAGCAACCGAATCGAACAGAAGGTTGTATTCGATTATGATGTTATGCTGTGTATATAGTTATACACATGAGGTGACGGTATTTCCGTTTTACATGAGAGCGACCGAAACGAACAGAAAGTTGAATGGATAGACTGAACAATCAATGTATCTGGGTGGTATCAGATTATATCGCAATACTGTATATATAGTGATACTTACCAGGTGACGGTACTTCCGTTACACATACTAGCGACCGAATCGAACAGAAGGTTAAATGGTTAGACGAAACGATAATTGTATCCGAGTTGTATTCGATGATATCGTGATGATGTTTATATAGCAATACTCACCAGGTAACTGTTCTTCCGATTTACATAAAAGCGACCGAATCGAGCAGAAGGTTGAATTCAGTATAGATTGAACAATCATCGTATCTGGGTTGTATTCGATTATGTTTATATAGTTATACTCACCAGGTAACTGTTTTTCCGTTATACATACGAGCGACTGAATTGAACAGAAGGTTGAATGGATAGTATATGGGTTGTATTCTATTATGATGTTATGCTGTGTATATATTTATACACACTAGGTGACGGTATTCTCGTTTTACATACGAGCGACCGAAACGAAAAGAAGGTTGAATGGATAGACTAAACAATCAATGTATCTGGGTGGTATCCGATTATATCGCAATTCTGTATATATAGTGATACTTACCAGGTGACGATACTTCCGTTACACATACTAGCGACTGAATCGAACAGAATGTTGAATGGTTAGACGAAACGATAAGTGTACCTGAAATGAATTCGATGATATCGTGATGATGTTTATATAGCAATACTCACCAGGTAACTGTCCTTCCGTTTTACATACAAGTGACCGAATCGAGCAGAAGGTTAAATGGATAGATTGAACAATCATCGTATCTGAGTTGTATTCGATTATGTTTATATAATTATACTCACCAGGTAACTGTTCTTCCGTTTTACATACAAGCGACCGAATCAAGCAGAAGGTTAAATTTAGTATAGATTGAACAATCAATGTATCTGGGTGGTATCCGATTATATCGCAATTCTGTATATATAGTGATACTCACCAGGTGACGATACTTCCGTTACACATACTAGCGACTGAATCGAACAGAATAATAAATGGTTAGACGAAACGATAATTGTATCTGAGTTGTATTCGATGATATCGTGATGATGTTTATATAGCAATACTCACCAGGTAACTGTCCTTCCGTTTTACATACAAGCGACCGAATCGAGCAGAAGATTATATGGATAGATTGAACAATCATCGTATCTGAGTTGTATTTGATTATGTTTATATAGTTATACTCACCAGGTACCTGTTCTTCCGTTATACATACGAGCGACTGAATTGAACAGAAGGTTAAATGGATAGACTAAACAATGATCGTATCTGGGGTTGTATTCGATTATATCGTGATGATGTTTATATAGTTATACTCACCAGGTAACTGTTCTCCAGTTATACATAAGAGCGACTGAACTGAACAGAAGTTTAAATGGATAGATTGAACAATATCGTATCTGAGTTGTATTCGATTATGTTTATATAGTTATACACACCAGGTACCTGTTCTCCCGTTATACATACGAGCAACCGAATCGAACATAAGGTTCAGTGGATAGATTAAACAATCATCGTATCTGAGTTGTATTCGATTATGTTTATATAGTTATACTCACCAGGTAACTGTTCTTCCGTTATACATACGAGCGACTGAATTGAACAGAAGGTTAAATGGATAGACTAAACAATGATCGTATCTGGGGTTGTATTCGATTATATCGTGATGATGTTTATATAGTTATACTCACCAGGTAACTGTTCTCCAGTTATACATAAGAGCGACTGAACTGAACAGAAGTTCAAATGGATAGATTGAACAATATCGTATCTGAGTTGTATTCGATTATGTTTATATAGTTATACTCACCAGGTTACTGTTCTCCAGTTATACATAAGAGCGACTGAACTGAACAGAAGGTTGAATGGATAGACTGAACAATCATCGTATCTGGGTTGTATTCAATTATTTCGTGATGATTATTATATATTATGTCTAACCAGGTAACTGTTCTTCCGTTATACATACGAGAAACCGAATCGAACATAAGGTTGGATGGTTAGACGGAACGATAATTGTCCCTGAGTTGTATTCGATTATATCGTGGTAATGTTTATAGAGTGATACTAACCAGGTGACTGTTCTTGCGTTATACATACGAGCGACCCAATCGAACAGAAGGTTGGATGGATAGACGGAATGATCATTGTATCTGAGTTGTATTCGATTATATCGTGATGACGTTCATATAGAAATACTCACCAGGTTACTGTTCTTTCGATATACATACGAGCGACCGAATCGAACAGAAGGTTGAATGGATAGTATCTGGGTTGTATTCGATTATGATGTTATGCTGTGTATATAGTTATACACATAAGGTGACGGTATTCTCGTTTTACATACGAGCGACCAGAACGAACAGAAAGTTTAATGGATAGACTGAACAATCAATGTATCTGGGTGGTATCCGATTATATCGCAATACTGTATATATAGTGATACTTACCAGGTAACAGTACTTCCGTTACACATACTAGCGACTGAATCGAACAGAAGGTTGAATGGTTAGACGAAACGATAATTGTATCTGAGTTATATTCGATGATATCGTGATGATGTATATAGCAATACTCACCAGGTAACTCTTCTTCCGTTTCACATACAAGCGACCGAATCGAGCAGAAGGTTGAATTCGGTATAGATTGAACAATCATCGTATCTGGGTTGTATTCGATTATGTTTATATAATCATACTCACCAGGTAACTGTTCTTTCGTTATACATACGAGCAACCGAATCGAACAGAAGGTTGAATGGATAGTATCTGGGTTGTATTCGATTATGATGTTATGCTTTGAATATAATTATACACACTTGGTGACGGTATTCCCGTTTTACATACGAGCGACCGAAACGAACAGAAAGTTGAATGAATAGACTGAACAATCAATGTATCTGGTTGGTATCCGATTATATCGCAATACTGTATATATAGTGATACTTAACAGGTGACGCTACTTCCGTTACACATACTAGCGACCGAATCGAACATAAGGTTAAATGCTTAGACGGAACGATAATTGTATCTGAGTTGTATTCGATCATATCGTGATGATGTTTATATAGCAATACTAACCAGGTAACTGTTCTTCCGTTTTACTCACAAGCGACCGAATCGAGCAGAAGGTTAAATGGATAGATTGAACAATCATTGTATCTGAGTTGTATTCGATTATGTTTATATAGTTATACTAACCAGGTAACTGTTCTTCCGTTATACATACGAGCGACTGAATTGAACAGAAGGTTGAATGGATAGACTAAACAATGATCGTTTCTGGGGTTGTATTCGATTATATCGTGATGATGTTTATATAGTTATACTCACCAGGTAACTGTTTTCCAGTTATACATAAGAGCGACTGAACTGAACAGAAGGTTGAATGGATAGACTGAACAACTATCGTATCTGGGTTGTATTCGATTATTTCGTGATGATTATTATATATTATGTCTAACCAGGTAACTGTTCTTCCGTTATACATACGAGCAACCGAATCGAACAGAAGGTTGAATGGATAGTATCTGGGTTGTATTCGATTATGATGTTATGCTGTGTATATAGTTATACACACTGGGTGACGGTATTCCCGTTTTACATACGAACGACCGAAACGAACAGAAAGTTGAGTGGATAGACTGAACAATCAATGTATCTGGGTGGTATCCGATTATATCGCAATACTGTATATATAGTGATACTTACCAGGTGACGGTACTGAATCGAACAGAAGGTTAAATGGTTAGACGAAACGATAATTGTATCTCTGAGTTGTATTCGATGATATCGTGATGATGTTTATATAGCAATACTCACCAGGTAACTGTTCTTCCGTTTTACATACAAGCGACCGAATCGAGCAGAAGCTTAAATTAAGTATAGATTGAACAATCATCGTATCTGGATTGTATCCGATTATGTTCATATAGTTATACTCACCAGGTAACTGTTCTTCCGTTATACATACGAGCGACTGAATTGAACAGAAGGTTGAATGGATAGACTAAACAATAATCGTATCTGGGGTTGTATTCGATTATATCTTGATAATGTTCATATAGTTATACTCACCAGGAAACTGTTCTCCAGTTATACATAAGAGCGACTGAACTGAACAGAAGGTTGAATGGATAGACTGCACAATCATCGTATCTGGGTTGTATTTGATTATATCGTGATTATTATCATATAGTATGTCTAACCAGGTAACAGTTCTTCCGTTATACATACGAGCAACCGAATCGAACATGAGGTTGAATGGATAGATTGAACAATCATTGTATCTGGGTTGTCTCCGATTATATCGTTATGCTGTATATTTAGTTACACCTACCATGTAACGGTTCTTTCGTTACACATACGAGCGTCTGAATCGAACATAAGGTTGGATGGTTAGACGGAACGATAATTGTAACTGAGTTGTATTCGATTATATCGTGGTGATGTTTATATAGTAAAACTCACCAGGTGACTGTTCTTGCGTTATACATACGAGCGACCCAATCGAACATAAGGTTGGATGGATAGACGAAATGATCATTGTATCTGAGTTGTATTCGATTATATCGTGAAGACGTTCATATAGAAATACTCACCAGGTTACTGGTCTTTCGTTATACATACGAGCGACCGAAACGAACAGAAAGTTGAATGGATAGACTGAACAATCAATGTATCTGGGTGGTATCCGATTATATCGCAATACTGTATATATAGTGATACTTACCAGGTGACGGTTCTTCCGTTACACATACTAGCGACTGAATCGAACAGAAGGTTAAATGGTTAGACGAAACGATAATTGTATCCGAGTTGTATTCGATGATATCGTGATGACGTTTATATAGCAATACTCACCAGGTAACTGTTCTTCCGTTTTACATACAAGCGGCCGAATCGAGCAGAAGGTTGAATTCAGAATAGATTGAACAATCGTCGTATCTGGGTTGTATTCGATTATGTTTATATAGTTATACTCACCAGGTACCTGTTCTTTCGTTATACATACGAGCAACCCAATCGAACATAAGGTTGAATGGATAGATTGAACAATCATCGTATCTGAGTTGTATTCGATAATGTTTATATAGTTATACTCACCAGGTAACTGTTCTTCCGTTATACATACGAGCGACTGAATTGAACAGAAGGTTGAATGTATAGACTAAACAATGATCCTATCTGGGGTTGTATTCGATTATATCGTGATGATGTTTATATAGTTATACTCACCAGGTAACTGTTCTCCAGTTATACATAAGAGCGGCTGAACTGAACAGAAGGTTGAATGGATAGACGAAACGATAATTGTAACTGAGTTGTATTCGATTATATCGTGGTAATGTTTATATAGTAATACTCACCAGGTGACTGTTCTTGCGTTATACGTACGAGCGACCAAATCGAACAGAAAGTTGGATGGTTAGACGGAACGATAATTGTAACTGAGTTGTATTCGATTGTATCGTGGTGAAGTTTATATAGAAATACTCACCAGGTGACTGTTCTTTCGTTATACATATGAGCAACCGAATCGAACAGAAGGTTGTATTCGATTATGATGTTATGCTGTGTATATAGTTATACACATAAGGTGACGGTATTTCCGTTTTACATAAGAGCGACCGAAACTAACAGAAAGTTGAATGGATAGACTGAACAATCAATGTATCTGGGTGGTATCAGATTATATCGCAATACTGTATATATAGTGATACTTACCAGGTGACGGTACTTCCGTTACACATACTAGCGACCGAATCGAACAGAAGGTTAAATGGTTAGACGAAACGATAATTGTATCCGAGTTGTATTCGATGATATCGTGATGATGTTTATATAGCAATACTCACCAGGTAACTGTTCTTCCGATTTACATACAAGCGACCGAATCGAGCAGAAGGTTGAATTCAGTATAGATTGAACAATCATCATATCTGGGTTGTATTCGATTATGTTTATATAGTTATACTCACCAGGTAACTGTTTTTCCGTTATACATACGAGCGACTGAATTGAACAGAAGGTTGAATGGATAGTATATGGGTTGTATTCTATTATGATGTTATGCTGTGTATATATTTATACACACTAGGTGACGGTATTCTCGTTTTACATACGAGCGACCGAAACGAAAAGAAGGTTGAATGGATAGACTAAACAATCAATGTATCTGGGTGGTATCCGATTATATCGCAATTCTGTATATATAGTGATACTTACCAGGTGACGATACTTCCGTTACACATACTAGCGACTGAATCGAACAGAATGTTGAATGGTTAGACGAAACGATAAGTGTACCTGAAATGAATTCGATGATATCGTGATGATGTTTATATAGCAATACTCACCAGGTAACTGTCCTTCCGTTTTACATACAAGTGACCGAATCGAGCAGAGAGTTAAATGGATAGATTGAACAATCATCGTATCTGAGTTGTATTCGATTATGTTTATATAATTATACTCACCAGGTAACTGTTCTTCCGTTTTACATACAAGCGACCGAATCAAGCAGAAGGTTAAATTTAGTATAGATTGAACAATCAATGTATCTGGGTGGTATCCGATTATATCGCAATTCTGTATATATAGTGATACTCACCAGGTGACGATACTTCCGTTACACATACTAGCGACTGAATCGAACAGAATAATAAATGGTTAGACGAAACGATAATTGTATCTGAGTTGTATTCGATGATATCGTGATGATGTTTATATAGCAATACTCACCAGGTAACTGTCCTTCCGTTTTACATACAAGCGACCGAATCGAGCAGAAGATTATATGGATAGATTGAACAATCATCGTATCTGAGTTGTATTTGATTATGTTTATATAGTTATACTCACCAGGTACCTGTTCTTCCGTTATACATACGAGCGACTGAATTGAACAGAAGGTTAAATGGATAGACTAAACAATGATCGTATCTGGGGTTGTATTCGATTATATCGTGATGATGTTTATATAGTTATACTCACCAGGTAACTGTTCTCCAGTTATACATAAGAGCGACTGAACTGAACAGAAGTTTAAATGGATAGATTGAACAATATCGTATCTGAGTTGTATTCGATTATGTTTATATAGTTATACACACCAGGTACCTGTTCTCCCGTTATACATACGAGCAACCGAATCGAACATAAGGTTCAGTGGATAGATTAAACAATCATCGTATCTGAGTTGTATTCGATTATGTTCATATAGTTATACTCACCAGGTAACTGTTCTTCCGTTATACATACGAGCGACTGAATTGAACAGAAGGTTAAATGGATAGACTAAACAATGATCGTATCTGGGGTTGTATTCGATTATATCGTGATGATGTTTATATAGTTATACTCACCAGGTAACTGTTCTCCAGTTATACATAAGAGCGACTGAACTGAACAGAAGTTTAAATGGATAGATTGAACAATATCGTATCTGAGTTGTATTCGATTATGTTTATATAGTTATACACACCAGGTACCTGTTCTTCCGTTATACATACGAGCAACCGAATCGAATATAAGGTTGAATGAATAGATTGAACAATCATTGTATCTGGGTTGTCTCCGATTATATCGTTATGCTGTATATTAAGATACACCTATCATGTAACGGTTCTTTTGTTACACATACGAGCGTCTGAATCGAAGATGAGGTTGGATGGTTGGACGGAACGATAATTGTAACTGAGTTGTATTCGATTATATCGTGGTAATGTTTATATAGTTATACTCACCAGGTGACTGTTCTTGCATTATACGTACGAGCGACCAAATCGAACAGAAGGTTGGGTGGATAGACGAAATGATCATTGTATCTGAGTTGTATTCGATTATATCGTGATGAAGTTCATATAGAAATACTCACCAGGTTACTGTTCTTTCGTTATACATACGAGCAACCGAATCGAACAGAAGGGTGAATGGATAGACTGAACAATGATCGTATCTGGGGTTGTATTCGATTATATCGTGATGATGTTTATATAGTTATACTCACCAGGTTACTGTTCTCCAGTTATACATAAGAGCGACTGAACTGAACAGAAGGTTGAATGGATAGACTGAACAATCATCGTATCTGGGTTGTATTCAATTATTTCGTGATGATTATTATATATTATGTCTAACCAGGTAACTGTTCTTCCGTTATACATACGAGAAACCGAATCGAACATAAGGTTGGATGGTTAGACGGAACGATAATTGTCCCTGAGTTGTATTCGATTATATCGTGGTAATGTTTATAGAGTAATACTAACCAGGTGACTGTTCTTGCGTTATACATACGAGCGACCCAATCGAACAGAAGGTTGGATGGATAGACGGAATGATCATTGTATCTGAGTTGTATTCGATTATATCGTGATGACGTTCATATAGAAATACTCACCAGGTTACTGTTCTTTCGATATACATACGAGCGACCGAATCGAACAGAAGGTTGAATGGATAGTATCTGGGTTGTATTCGATTATGATGTTATGCTGTGTATATAGTTATACACATAAGGTGACGGTATTCTCGTTTTACATATGAGCGACCAGAACGAACAGAAAGTTTAATGGATAGACTGAACAATCAATGTATCTGGGTGGTATCCGATTATATCGCAATACTGTATATATAGTGATACTTACCAGGTAACAGTACTTCCGTTACACATACTAGCGACTGAATCGAACAGAAGGTTGAATGGTTAGACGAAACGATAATTGTATCTGAGTTATATTCGATGATATCGTGATGATGTATATAGCAATACTCACCAGGTAACTCTTCTTCCGTTTCACATACAAGCGACCGAATCGAGCAGAAGGTTGAATTCGGTATAGATTGAACAATCATCGTGTCTGGGTTGTATTCGATTATGTTTATATAATCATACTCACCAGGTAACTGTTCTTTCGTTATACATACGAGCAACCGAATCGAACAGAAGGTTGAATGGATAGTATCTGGGTTGTATTCGATTATGATGTTATGCTTTGAATATAATTATACACACTTGGTGACGGTATTCCCGTTTTACATACGAGCGACCGAAACGAACAGAAAGTTGAATGAATAGACTGAACAATCAATGTATCTGGTTGGTATCCGATTATATCGCAATACTGTATATATAGTGATACTTAACAGGTGACGCTACTTCCGTTACACATACTAGCGACCGAATCGAACATAAGGTTAAATGCTTAGACGGAACGATAATTGTATCTGAGTTGTATTCGATCATATCGTGATGATGTTTATATAGCAATACTCACCAGGTAACTGTTCTTCCGTTTTACTCACAAGCGACCGAATCGAGCAGAAGGTTAAATGAATAGATTGAACAATAATCGTGTCTGGGGTTGTATTCGATTATATCTTGATAATGTTCATATAGTTATACTCACCAGGAAACTGTTCTCCAGTTATACATAAGAGCGACTGAACTGAACAGAAGGTTGAATGGATAGACTGCACAATCATCGTATCTGGGTTGTATTTGATTATGTTTATATAGTTATACTCACCAGGTAACTGTTCTTCCGTTATACATACGAGCGACTGAATTGAACAGAAGGTTGAATGGATAGACTAAACAATAATCGTGTCTGGGGTTGTATTCGATTATATCTTGATAATGTTCATATAGTTATACTCACCAGGAAACTGTTCTCCAGTTATACATAAGAGCGACTGAACTGAACAGAAGGTTGAATGGATAGACTGCACAATCATCGTATCTGGGTTGTATTTGATTATATCGTGATTATTATCATATAGTATGTCTAACCAGGTAACAGTTCTTCCGTTATACATACGAGCAACCGAATCGAACATAAAGTTGAATGGATAGATTGAACAATCATTGTATCTGGGTTGTCTCCGATTATATCGTTATGCTGTATATTTAGTTACACCTACCATGTAACGGTTCTTTCGTTACACATACGAGCGTCTGAATCGAACATAAGGTTGGATGGTTAGACGGAACGATAATTGTAACTGAGTTGTATTCGATTATATCGTGGTGATGTTTATATAGTAAAACTCACCAGGTGACTGTTCTTGCGTTATACATACGAGCGACCCAATCGAACATAAGGTTGGATGGATAGACGGAATGATCATTGTATCTGAGTTGTTTTCGATTATATCGTGAAGACGTTCATATAAAAATACTCACCAGGTTACTGGTCTTTCGTTATACATACGAGCGACCGAAACGAACAGAAAGTTGAATGGATAGACTGAACAATCAATGTATCTGGGTGGTATCCGATTATATCGCAATACTGTATGTATAGTGATACTTACCAGGTGACGGTACTTCCGTTACACATACTAGCGACTGAATCGAACAGAAGGTTAAATGGTTAGACGAAACGATAATTGTATCCGAGTTGTATTCGATGATATCGTGATGATGTTTATATAGCAATACTCACCAGGTAACTGTTCTTCCGTTTTACATACAAGCGGCCGAATCGAGCAGAAGGTTGAATTCAGTATAGATTGAACAATCGTCGTATCTGGGTTGTATTCGATTATGTTTATATTGTTATACTCACCAGGTACCTGTTCTTTCGTTATACATACGAGCAACCCAATCGAACATAAGGTTGAATGGATAGATTGAACAATCATCGTATCTGAGTTGTATTCGATAATGTTTATATAGTTATACTCACCAGGTAACTGTTCTTCCGTTATACATACGAGCGACTGAATTGAACAGAAGGTTGAATGTATAGACTAAACAATGATCCTATCTGGGGTTGTATTCGATTATATCGTGATGATGTTTATATAGTTATACTCACCAGGTAACTGTTCTCCAGTTATACATAAGAGCGGCTGAACTGAACAGAAGGTTGAATGGATAGACGAAACGATAATTGTAACTGAGTTGTATTCGATTATATCGTGGTAATGTTTATATAGTAATACTCAACAGGTGACTGTTCTTGCGTTATACGTACGAGCGACCAAATCGAACAAAAGGTTGGATGGTTAGACGAAACGATAATTGTAACTGAGTTGTATTCGATTGTATCGTGGTGAAGTTTATATAGAAATACTCACCAGGTGACTGTTCTTGCGTTATACATACAAGCGACCCAATCGAACAGAAGGTTGGATGGATAGACGGAATGATAATTGTATCTGAGTTGTATTCGATTATATCATGATGACGTTCATATAGAAATACTCACCAGGTTACTGTTCTTTCGTTATACATATGAGCAACCGAATCGAACAGAAGGTTGTATTCGATTATGATGTTATGCTGTGTATATAGTTATACACATAAGGTGACGGTATTCCCGTTTTACGTACGAGCGACCGAAACGAACAGAAAGTTGAATGGATAGACTGAACAATCAATGTATCTGGGTGGTATCAGATTATATCGCAATACTGTATATATAGTGATACTTACCAGGTGACGGTACTTCCGTTACACATACTAGCGACCGAATCGAACAGAAGGTTAAATGGTTAGACGAAACGATAATTGTATCCGAGTTGTATTCGATGATATCGTGATGATGTTTATATAGCAATACTCACCAGGTAACTGTTCTTCCGTTTTACATACAAGCGACCGAATCGAGCAGAAGGTTGAATTCAGTATAGATTGAACAATCATCGTATCTGGGTTGTATTCGATTATGTTTATATAGTTATACTCACCAGGTAACTGTTTTTCCGTTATACATACGAGCGACTGAATTGAACAGAAGGTTGAATGGATAGTATATGGGTTGTATTCTATTATGATGTTATGCTGTGTATATAGTTATACACACTAGGTGACGGTATTCTCGTTTTACATACGAGCGACCGAAACGAAAAGAAGGTTGAATGGATAGACTAAACAATCAATGTATCTGGGTGGTATCCGATTATATCGCAATACTGTATATATAGTGATACTTACGAAGTGACGGTACTTCCGTTACACATACTAGCGACTGAATCGAACAGAAGGTTAAATGGTTAGACGAAACAAAAATTGTATCTGAGTTGTATTCGATGATATCGTGATGATGTTTATATAGCAATACTCACCAGGTAACTGTTCTTCCGTTTTACATACAAATGACCGAATCGAGCAGAAGGTTGAATGGATAGATTGAACAATCATCGTATCTGAATTGTATTCGATAATGTTTATATAGTTATACTCACCAGGTAACTGTTTTTCCGTTATACATACGAGCGACTGAATTAAACAGAAGGTTCAATGGATATACTAAAAAATAATCGTATCTGGGGTTGTATTCGATTATATCGTGATGATGTTTTTATAGTTATACACACCAGGTAACTGTCCTTTCGTTATACATAAGAGCGACCGAATCGAAGAGAAGGTTGAGCAGATAGACTGTACAATCATCCTTTCTGGGTTGTATTCTATTATATCGTGATGATTATCATTGTAATGAAGTGTTTTTCAGCGACCTTCATTACTACAGGTCGGATACATAAAACCCTCGGTATATTATTCGAATAATTAGTATTTTGCTAGGTTAACCTGTTGTAAAATATTATATCTGATATTTCGTTCCTGTTTTCGAGATTCTTATGTTTAAATTGTATAAAAGCATGAGCAATGATTCGATATATAATTTTCCAGAAAATCGGAGATATTGGTACATTCCTCATTATAAGTATTCATATATATCCTATTCAGAAGAAATGTTATTCCTGGTATTTTTTTTATATTCTTTCCAACACTCTGCTACCTGTTTTTAACTGAGTGTATTTTGGTTCATTTCTTGCTCCGTTTTAGAGGTCAAACAATGACAAACAATGTCAAGCAAGGACAATCTGTACCGTTTTTATCCTGATTTTTTGGAAAACCGGATAGTGCATGAGGTTTTGTGAGTTGGAAAACGAGTCAGTTAGAACCTGGGTGCGTGAGAATCAAGTGATTGCCAAGACGTGAGCCGTGATTAAAAACTTTTGAAGCCGTGTTCGATTTTGTTTCCGGGTTTCCGATTAATTGTGTGCCGCAGAGTGTTGCCTGTAAAACACCCTGTATCGTGAGAGTGTTCCTGAAAATAAGGATTCGCTGAACCGGTGGTATATTTTGCTGCGTACCACCCGGAAACCCTGTAAGCCAGAATCGTGAGTTATATTGAAAGTATAAAAATTCCTGAGATTTTTCACTGTCGTATTTAAATTCAGTTCAGAAAATCCTGCCCAAGAATCACTATAACAACCCAGAAACAAATTTCATTGAACCAGAAACCAGGATTGCACTTAACCTGACACCCGTTTCAAATTGCATATCGCCTGAAATCTAATAAATTATTTTCCCGATTTGTCAAGACCCAGATCTCACGAACCGCCCTGTATAATAAAATCCGCGATAGAATCAAAGTAGAACGAACGATTTGTCATTGCCTTTGCTTCAGTGGTGGATTTCCTATATTATCTGTGTTGTTTCTTTTTACTGTTTTAAGGCTGTTTGATATTATTTCATATTTTCCTGAAAATCTGACAAAGTGTGGAAAGTTGAAGTTTATGTAATAAATAATATAAAACCGACCCCGAATTTTTTATTGAGTGAATTTCTGATTTGATTTTGCCTGTAGATTATTATCTATTTAGTGAATTTCAATAAATCCTGTTGAAACCGAAACTTAGTTTAAAATAAAATAACATCAATTCTGTTTAATGTAGCTTGTATTCCAGTCTAGTCTAAGGAGGTGTAACTAAAGACTACATTTTCTTAGAAGTTTATTGTTATCCTGGTCTAACTAGCTGACCTCTGGTTTACACAAGGGGGTGCATTGTATGGATTTACTCTGCGTCCCTTCTTCACTGTAGCTACCCTAGGGCCTTCCAAAGAACTCCTAGTTCTGGAAGAAAGTGGAGCATACCACTTCAAAAAAAAAAACTGGCGCTCGAGGCAACCGCTCTAACGTAAATAGAGAACTAAGCCCTGAGGCCCTTTGTAGGGCTCTTTACCGAGAAAAGAGCTTTACAAATTGGCGCCCGAGCAGGGACCTGAGTTAGGAAAACCTGAAAGAAAACCTGAGGAAAACCTGTGAAAAACCGAGTTTGAAATACTGTAGTCAGACCTGTTTTACGAATTTCCTGATAATTCTCTAGTTTATTCCTGAAAATAAGATCAATCATATTCTTTTCACTACTAGGTAAAATCAAATCACTTCTGAAATAAATTTTACTATTGCTTTCCACCGAGCTTTCCACATTCACCGACCTTCAGAGTCAACCAAAGTAAAAAGGCGACTTTTAATCAGAATCTGAATATACAACCTGAATATAACATTACTGTCTAGTAATCACTTCTTCTACAGTTGCAGTCTAATTTTCCGAATTTCCCTGAAATTTTCATTGCCTGGAAAATCTGAATTAAAAAAGCCTGATTGAAAACCTGAGTTGAGAAAATTTTTGTAATAATATCTTGGACTTAGAAACATCGCAGCTAGAAATCTTGATAGTGATAAGTTGACTGTGAATTTCCTGATTTTTTCCAAATACTTAATTTACCGGAAAAAAATTGTTTTCGTGAATACCTGGATACAATTAATAAACCTGATAAATACCAGAACATCAAATACCTACTGCAGTTCAATAACCTGACGATTGAATTTGTGAAACTTGTTTTTTTTGATAATTTCCACTGAAGTTTGAATTCTGGAGTGAGTTTTTCTTATCAGTTGAGAATACCTGACTTTCAAAGAATTCCTGCTATTTATATAAGTACCTGGTTATTATAAAGACACCTGGATTTTAGGAAAATCTGATTGCACCTGTTTCTTAATAACAATCATTCAACTTCATAAATTTTTAATTAATTTTTCATTTTTTTTAATTCACAGATATCACTTTACATTCAGAGAAAATTTTCCACACTGAAAGCAATTGACAATCGAATCACTCTCCTGTTAACTTCACTGTTAAATCAATTTCCAGTCCATTTCCAGTTTCATTTTGCCTGTTTTTACTCAGTTGCCGGATTGTGAGCCTGATTATTTGAATTGCTTGTTGAATTTCCTGACAATTTTCTTTTTCATTCTTGCTATCCTGCTACAAGTTGAAATCCTGTCCTGAGCAGTTACAATACAGTGACTACTGTATTGTCCAGCGATCTTCGTCCTGAATAGATAGGGTGCTGAAAGTGAGGCTGATTAATAAAATTTTGAGGTCTAGTGTTTTATTTCACCTGAAAATTCCATTTTTGATTTATTGTATAAACCTGCATATTAACTACCAGTTGATCAGTTATTCCGAGTTTCTCCCCCTGAAACCAGACAGGTCCTGAAAGCGAGATTGCACAATAAAGGTGTTGAGATCTGATAATTAGATTTTACCTGGATATACAATCATGGCACAAGAAACTACCAACACAAATGTACCTCCTGGATTTTCTGGAATACAACCCGGAGTACCTCATAGTCATAATCCTGATCCTGATGTTAATATTCCACATGTCAACATCACAGCTGATAGGCACAGAATCCCGCAGTGGCCACCGTCGCCAGTCCCCGTACCGATTTCATTGCCTGAGTTGAAGCCGTACCGCTGGAATCTTCACTTTGACGGAACCTCGGATCCAGTGGCGTTCCTGGAACGACTCGAGGAGATTGGAGATGCCGAAAAAGCTCTACCGGAACAATTGTTGGATGTTTTACCGGCATTATTACAAGGACGTGCACTCTTGTGGTACCGATGCAATAAAGTATACTGGAATTCTTGGTCATCGTTCAAAACAATATTTCAGAAAGCTTATTTTCCTGTTAGATACCAGGAGAGTTTGGAACTGGAAATAAGCCAAAGGCTTCAGAGGGACAGTGAGCCTGCCATAGATTATGTGGTGGACTTGCAAACCCTCATCAGGCGTCATGGGAATATTGAGCCTGCCCAGGAATTGAAGTGGATATACCGAAACCTCCTTCCGGATTACCGACAGTATATAAGAACGACCGACTTCCAAGATGTACCGTCCCTGATTTCGTCAATCTTGGAATTCCAGCAGTTACGTAACGAGATCCACCGTATGTACTACCGGAACTCGAAACCTGCTCCTTCTTTATGGACATTGTACTCCGATCCACCACCAGTCGCTCAACCGCCTCCAGTTGTTCAACCCCTGACCAGGTCACCCTCACAAACAATCCCGCCACCAGCCCCTGTTATTCCGGCTCCAAAACCTTCAGGACAACCGGTATACACCCGAGAAAATGTCTGCTGGAAATGTGGACAGACTGGACATAGACGAGCAAGTTGTCGTAATGCCTTCCGACTCTTCTGCTCACGATGTGGAAGTAGTGGGGTTATGTCCAAAGATTGTGCTTGTGGCATGCCAGAAAACTCACCAGGAGCCCGTCTCAAACCCCAACATGTTCCAGAAGATCACCAGACAAGCCGACCTGACGATAACCGACCGTTCATACCTGTTATCATTGGAGACACGCAATTTTCTGCATTGATCGATACTGGAGCTACAAAGTCGTTTGCCAGTACCAAAGTAGCCGATTGTTGCAAACGACAGGGATCACGAGAATACCTGAATACCGCAGCTCAGTCCCACCAAGCCGATGGTTCGCTCATCAGGGTAACCGGAATTATTAAACCCTGTATAACGATCGGTACCGAGTATTTCAGCAGTGAATTGCTGATTATTCCCAGTTTAATGGCCGATATTGTGTTGGGCATGGATATCCTTCGCACACAGGGTTTCAGCATAGATTTGCGAACAGCCACTGTGTATAGGAATCAGAAGAACGTCTCAGTTCTTGGTTCCCCTAGAAGTACAGATATATTCCCAGAGCCAGCAGCATATATCCAAGCCACCACTGAGAATCCAGAATGGCAAGGAACCGGAAAAATACCAGGTGGGAGATATACCCGGAAAATGGAAAATAAACCTGAAAGGCCGACAGTAGAGAACCGAAAGTCTCCAGAAAAACGAGATCCAGAAATAACTGACCAGGTCAAGGACTCCACGCCGAGTCGAAATACTACCCGTTTGACAACGACTCCGGACCGTGAAGCTGCTGAAAGTTCCGCGACACCCCCACCGCCGAGAAGCCAGTACCAAGGTGCCTTTGACCAGAAGCCACGAAGGACATCCAGTGTCGTGTACCTGCCGGTGACGCGACATTTGTGCTGGAGATGTGGTCAACCCGGCCACCACCGATCCCAGTGCCAAGCCCGGAGCCGGATTTTCTGTTCCAGGTGTGGTCTCGTAGGGATGAAGTCGTGTGACTGTTCCTGCCCTCCCAGCCGACCTACGCTACAAGGACACCCGGTATTGGTATCCGAACGACCGCAGCCAGTTCGCCGACGACTCTCCAACGACCAGAACAATCAACGGAGCCGGCCCTGCACCGTCACCGTAGCCGCCCAGGTCCACGCCGTGCGAGGTGTGCCCGTAGGAACGGGTGTGCACATGCGAAAAGCCCAGGACCGGCTTTCGCCGATAACACCAGTATAGTTGGTAACCCAGAATATATATTTTGTTTCACTGATTTTCACTTTTTGAATATGTACACATTGTGTTTTTTTTTTGGTCATTGTTATTACCAGGGTTTTTAGTAGAAAAATTACAGCTGAAGCAATAATTTTTTTTGCAAGTAGGAGGGGTGTGTAATGAAGTGTTTTTCAGCGACCTTCATTACTACAGGTCGGATACATAAAACCCTCGGTATATTATTCGAATAATTAGTATTTTGCTAGGTTAACCTGTTGTAAAATATTATATCTGATATTTCGTTCCTGTTTTCGAGATTCTTATGTTTAAATTGTATAAAAGCATGGGCAATGATTCGATATATAATTTTCCAGAAAATCGGAGATATTGGTACATTCCTCATTATAAGTATTCATATATATCCTATTCAGAAGAAATGTTATTCCTGGTATTTTTTTTATATTCTTTCCAACACTCTGCTACCTGTTTTTAACTGAGTGTATTTTGGTTCATTTCTTGCTCCGTTTTAGAGGTCAAACAATGACAAACAATGTCAAGCAAGGACAATCTGTACCGTTTTTATCCTGATTTTTTGGAAAACCGGATAGTGCATGAGGTTTTGTGAGTTGGAAAACGAGTCAGTTAGAACCTGGGTGCGTGAGAATCAAGTGATTGCCAAGACGTGAGCCGTGATTAAAAACTTTTGAAGCCGTGTTCGATTTTGTTTCCGGGTTTCCGATTAATTGTGTGCCGCAGAGTGTTGCCTGTAAAACACCCTGTATCGTGAGAGTGTTCCTGAAAATAAGGATTCGCTGAACCGGTGGTATATTTTGCTGCGTACCACCCGGAAACCCTGTAAGCCAGAATCGTGAGTTATATTGAAAGTATAAAAATTCCTGAGATTTTTCACTGTCGTATTCAAATTCAGTTCAGAAAATCCTGCCCGAGAATCACTATAACAACCCAGAAAATAATTTCATTGAACCAGAAACCAGGATTGCACTTAACCTGACACCCGTTTCAAATTGCATATCGCCTGAAATCTAATAAATTATTTTCCCGATTTGTCAAGACCCAGATCTCACGAACCGCCCTGTATAATAAAATCCGCGATAGAATCAAAGTAGAACGAACGATTTGTCATTGCCTTTGCTTCAGTGGTGGATTTCCTGTATTATCTGTGTTGTTTCTTTTTACTGTTTTAAGGCTGTTTGATATTATTTCATATTTTCCTGAAAATCTGACAAAGTGTGGAAAGTTGAAGTTTATGTAATAAATAATATAAAACCGACCCCGAATTTTTTATTGAGTGAATTTCTGATTTGATTTTGCCTGTAGATTATTATCTATTTAGTGAATTTCAATAAATCCTGTTGAAACCGAAACTTAGTTTAAAATAAAATAACATCAATTCTGTTTAATGTAGCTTGTATTCCAGTCTAGTCTAAGGAGGTGTAACTAAAGACTACATTTTGTTAGAAGTTTATTGTTATCCTGGTCTAACTAGCTGACCTCTGGTTTACACAAGGGGGTGCATTGTATGGATTTACTCTGCGTCCCTTCTTCACTGTAGCTACCCTAGGGCCTTCCAAAGAACTCCTAGTTCTGGAAGAAAGTGGAGCATACCACTTCAAAAAAAAAAACTGGCGCTCGAGGCAACCGCTCTAACGTAAATAGAGAACTAAGCCCTGAGGCCCTTTGTAGGGCTCTTTACCGAGAAAAGAGCTTTACATCATATAGTATGTCTAACCAAGTAACAAATCTTCCGTTATACATACGAGCAACCGAATCGAACATAAGGTTGAATGGATAGATTGAACAATCATTGTATCTGGGTTGTATCCGGATATATCGTTATACTGTATATTTAGTTACACCTACCATGTAACGGTTCCTTCGTTACACATACGAGCGTCTGAATCGAACATAAGGTTGGATGGTTTGGCGGAACGATAATTGTAACTGAGTTGTATTCGATTATATCGTGGTGATGTTTATATAGTAATACTCACCAGGTTACTGTTCTTTCGTTATACATACGAGCAACCGAATCGAACAGAAGGTTGAATGGATAGAATAAACAATGATCGTATCGGGGGTTGTATTCGATTATATCGTGATGATGTTTATATAGTTATACTCACCAGGTTACTGTTCTCCAGTTATACATAAGAGCGACTGAACTGAACAGAAGGTTTAATGGATAGACTGAACAATCATCGTATCTGGGTTGTATTCAATTATTTCGTGATGATTATTATATATTATGTCTAACCAGGTAACTGTTCTTCCGTTATACATACGAGAAACCGAATCGAACATAAGGTTGGATGGTTAGACGGAACGATAATTGTCCCTGAGTTGTATTCGATTATATCGTGGTAATGTTTATAGAGTAATACTAACCAGGTGACTGTTCTTGCGTTATACATACGAGCGACCCAATCGAACAGAAGGTTGGATGGATAGATGGAATGATCATTGTATCTGAGTTGTATTCGATTATATCGTGATAACGTTCATATAGAAATACTCACCAGGTTACTGTTCTTTCGATATACATACGAGCGACCAAAACGAACAGAAAGTTGAATGGATAGACTGAACAATCAATGTATCAGGGTGGTATCCGATTATATCGCAATACTGTATACATAGTGATACTTACCAGGTGACAGTACTACTGTTACACATACTAGCAACTGAATCGAACAGAAGGTTGAATGGTTAGACGTAACGATAATTGTATCTGAGTTGTATTCGATGATATCGTGATGATGTATATAGCAATACTCACAAGGTAACTGTTCTTTCGTTTCACATACAAGCGACCAAATCGAGCAGAAGGTTGAATTCGGTATAGATTGAACAATCATCGTATCTGGGTTGTATTCGATTATGTTTATATAATAATACTCACCAGGTAACTGTTCTTTCGTTATACATACGAGCAACCGAATCGAACAGAAGGTTGAATGGATAGTATCTGGGTTGTATTAGATTATGATGTTATGCTGTGAATATAATTATACACACTTGGTGACGGTATTCCCGTTTTACATACGAGCGACCGAAACGAACAGAAAGTTGAAAGGATAGACTGAACAATCAATGTATCTGGTTGGTATCCGATTATATCGCAATACTGTATATATGGTGATACTTAACAGGTGACGCTACTTCCGTTACACATACTAGCGACCGAATCGAACATAAGATTAAATGGTTAGACGGAACGATAATTGTATCTGAGTTGTATTCGATCATATCGTGATGATCTTTATATAGCAATACTCACCAGGTAACTGTTCTTCCGTTTTACTCACAAGCGACCAAATCGAGCAGAAGGTTAAATGGATAGATTGAACAATCATTGTATCTGAGTTGTATTCGATTATGTTTATATAGTTATACTCACCAGGTAACTGTTTTTCCGTTATACATACGAGCGACTGAATTGAACAGAAGGTTGAATGGATAGACTAAACAATTATCGTTTCTGGGGGTTGTATTCGATTATATCGTGATGATGTTCATATAGTTATACTCACCAGGTAACTGTTCTCCAGTTATACATAAGAGCGACTGAACTGAACAGAAGGTTGAATGGATAGACTGAACAACTATCGTATCTGGGTTGTATTCGATTATTTCGTGATGATTATTATATATTATGTCTAACCAGGTAACTGTTCTTCCGTTATACATACGAGAAACCGAATCGAACATAAGGTTGGATGGTTAGACGGAACGATAATTGTCCCTGAGTTGTATTCGATTATATCGTGGTAATGTTTATAGAGTAATACTAACCAGGTGACTGTTCTTGCGTTATACATACGAGCGACCCAATCGAACAGAAGGTTGGATGGATAGATGGAATGATCATTGTATCTGAGTTGTATTCGATTATATCGTGATAACGTTCATATAGAAATACTCACCAGGTTACTGTTCTTTCGATATACATACGAGCGACCGAATCGAACAGAAGGTTGAATGGACAGTATCTGGGTTGTATTCGATTATGATGTTATGCTGTGTATATAGTTATACACATGAGGTGACGGTATTCCCGTTTTACATACGAGCGACCAAAACGAACAGAAAGTTGAATGGATAGACTGAACAATCAATGTATCAGGGTGGTATCCGATTATATCGCAATACTGTATACATAGTGATACTTACCAGGTGACAGTACTTCTGTTACACATACTAGCGACTGAATCGAACAGAAGGTTGAATGGTTAGACGTTACGATAATTGTATCTGAGTTGTATTCGATGATATCGTGATGATGTTTATATAGCAATACTCACCAGGTAACTGTTCTTCCGTTTTACATACAAGCGACCGAATCGAGCAGAAGGTTAAATTTAGTATAGATTGAACAATCAATGTATCTGGGTGGTATCCGATTATATCGCAATTCTGTATATATAGTGATACTTACCATGTGACGATACTTCCGTTACACATACTAGCGACTGAATCGAACAGAATGTTGAATTGTTAAACGAAACGATAATTGTATCTGAGTTGTATTCGATGATATCGTGATGATGTTTATATAGCAATACTCACCAGGTAACTGTCCTTCCGTTTTACATACAAGCGACCGAATCGAGCAGAAGGTTAAAGGGATAGATTGAACAATCATCGTATCTGAGTTGTATTCGATTATGTTTATATAGTTATACTCACCATGTACCTGTTTTCCAGTTATACATAAGAGCGACTGAACTGAACAGAAGGTTGAATGGATAGACTGAACAATCATCGTATCTGGGTTGTATTCGATTATTTCGTGATGATTATTATATATTATGTCTAACCAGGTAACTGTTCTTCCGTTATACATACGAGCAACCGAATCAAACATAAGGTTGAATGGATAGATTGAACAATCATTGTATCTGGGTTGTCTCTGATTATATCGTTATGCCGTATATTTAGTTACACCTACCATGTAACGGTTCTTTCGTCACACATACGAGCGTCTGAATCGAACATAAGGTTGGATGGTTAGACGGAACGATAATTGTAACTGAGTTGTATTCGATTATATCGTGGTGATGTTTATAAAGTAATACTCACCAGGTGACTGTTCTTGCGTTATACATACGAGCGACCCAATCGAACAAAAGGTTGGATGGATAGACGGAATGATCATTGTATCTGAGTTGTATTCGATTATATCGTGATGAAGTTTATATAAAAATACTCACCAGGTTGCTGTTCTTTCGTTATACATACGAGCAACCGAATCGAACAGAAAGTTGAATGGATAGTATCTGGGTTGTATTCGATTATGATGTTATGCTGTGTATATAGTTATACACATAAGGTGACGGTATTCCCGTTTTACATACGAGCGATACGAACAGAAAGTTGAATGGATAGAGTGAACAATCAATGTATCTGAGTGGTATCCGATTATATCGCAATACTGTATACATAGTGATACTTACCAGGTGACAGTACTTCCGTTACACATACTAGCGACTGAATCGAACAGAAGGTTAAATGGTTAGACGAAACGATAATTGTATCTGAGTTGTATTCGATGATATCGTGATGATGTTTATATAGCAATACTCACCAGGTAACTGTTCTTCCGTTTTACATACAAGCGACCGAATCGAGCAGAAGGTTAAATGGATAGATTGAACAATCATCGTATCTGAGTCGTATTCGATAATGTTTATATAGTTATACTCACCAGGTACCTGTTCATCCGTTATACATACGAGCAACCGAATCGAACAGAAGGTTAAATTTAGTATAGATTGAACAATCAATGTATCTGGGTGGTATCCGATTATATCGCAATTCTGTATATATAGTGATACTTAACAGGTGACGCTACTTCCGTTACACATACTAGCGACCGAATCGAACATAAGGTTAAATGGTTAGACGGAACGATAATTGTATCTGAGTTGTATTCGATCATATCGTGATGATCTTTATATAGCAATACTCACCAGGTAACTGTTCTTCCGTTTTACTCACAAGCGACCAAATCGAGCAGAAGGTTAAATGGATAGATTGAACAATCATTGTATCTGAGTTGTATTCGATTATGTTTATATAGTTATACTCACCAGGTAACTGTTCTTCCGTTATACAAACGAGCGACTGAATTGAACAGAAGGTTGAATGGATAGACTAAACAATTATCGTTTCTGGGGTTGTATTCGATTATATCGTGATGATGTTTATATAGTTATACTCACCAGGTAACTGTTCTCCAGTTATACATAAGAGCGACTGAACTGAACAGAAGGTTGAATGGATAGACTGAACAACTATCGTATCTGGGTTGTATTCGATTATTTCGTGATGATTATTATATATTATGTCTAACCAGGTAACTGTTCTTCCGTTATACATACGAGCAACCGAATCGAACATAAGGTTGAATGGATAGATCGAACAATCATTGTAACTGGGTTATCTCCGATTATATCGTTATGCTGTATATTGAGAATTACCTACCATGTAACGGTTCTTTTGTTACACATACGAGCGTCTGAATCGAACATGAGGTTGGATGGTTAGACGGAACGATAATTGTAACTGAGTTGTATTCTTTTATATCGTGGTAATGTTTATATAGTAATACTCACCAGGTGACTGTTCTTGCATTATACGTACGAGCGACCCAATCGAACAGAAGGTTGGATGGATAGACGAAATGATCATTGTATCTGAGTTGTATTCGATCATATCGTGATGACGTTCATATAGAAATACTCACCAGGTTACTGTTCTTTCGTTATACATACGAGCAACCGAATCGAACAGAAAGATGAATGGATAGTATCTGGGTTGTATTCGATTATGATGTTATGCTGTGTATATAGTTATACACATAAGGTGACGGTATTCCCGTTTTACAAACGAGCGACCAAAACGAACAGAAAGTTGAATGGATAGACTGAACAATCAATGTATCTGGGTGGTATCCGATTATATCGCAATACTGTATACATAGTGATACTAACCAGGTGACAGTACTTCCGTTACACATACTAGCGACTGAATCGAACAGAAGGTTAAATGGTTAGACGTAACGATAATTGTATCTGAGTTGTATTCGATGATATCGTGATGATGTTTATATAGCAATACTCACCAGGTAACTGTTTTTCCGTTTTACATACAAGCGACCGAATCGAGCAGAAGGTTAAATTAAGTATAGATTGAACGATCAATGTATCTGGGTGGTATCCGATTATATCGCAATTCTGTATATATAGTGATACTTACCATGTGACGATATCTCCGTTACACATACTAGCGACTGAATCGAACAGAAAGTTGAATTGTTAGACGAAACGATAATTGTATCTGAGTTGTATTCGATGATATCGTGATGATGTTTATATAGCAATACTCACCAGGTAACTGTCCTTCCGTTTTACATACAAGCGACCGAATCGAGCAGAAGGTTAAATGGATAGATTGAACAATCATCGTATCTGAGTTGTATTCGATTATGTTTATATAGTTATACTCACCAGGTACCTGTTCTTCCGTTATACATACGAGCAACCGAATCAAACATAAGGTTGAATAGATAGATTGAACAATCATCGTATCTGAGTTGTATTCGATTATGTTTACATAGTTATACTCACCAGGTAACTGTTTTTCCGTTATACATACGAGCGACTGAATTGAACAGAAGGTTGAATGGATAGACTAAACAATGATCGTATCTGGGGTTGTATTCGATTATATCGTGATGATGTTTATATAGTTATACTCACCAGGTAACTGTTCTCCAGTTATACATAAGAGCGACTGAACTGAACAGAAGGTTGAATGGATAGACTGAACAATCATCGTATCTGGGTTGTATTCGAATATTTCGTGATGATTATTATATATTATGTCTAACCAGGTAACTGTTCTTCCGTTATACATACGAGCAACCGAATCGAACATAATTTTGAATGGATAGATTGAACAATCATTGTATCTGGGTTGTCTCTGATTATATCGTTATGCTGTATATTTAGTTACACCTACCATGTAACGGTTCTTTCGTCACACATACGAGCGTCTGAATCGAACATAAGGTTGGATGGTTAGACGGAACGATAATTGTAACTGAGTTGTATTCGATTATATCGTGGTGATGTTCATATAGTAATACTCACCAGGTGACTGTTCTTGCGTTATACATACGAGCGACCCAATCGAACAAAAGGTTGGATGGATAGACGGAATGATCATTGTATCTGAGTTGTATTCGATTATATCGTGATGAAGTTCATATAGAAATACTCACCAGGTTGCTGTTCTTTCGTTATACATACGAGCAACCGAATCGAACAGAAAGTTGAATGGATAGTATCTGGGTTGTATTAGATTATGATGTTATGCTGTGTATATAGTTATACACATAAGGTGACGGTATTCCCGTTTTACATACGAGCGACCAAAACGAACAGAAAGTTGAATGGATAGACTGAACAATCAATGTATCTGAGTGGTATCCGATTATATCGCAATACTGTATACATAGTGATACTTACCAGGTGACAGTACTTCCGTCACACATACTAGCGACTGAATCGACCAGAAGGTTAAATGGTTAGACGAAACGATAATTGTATCTGAGTTGTATTCGATGATATCGTGATGACGTTTATATAGCAATACTCACCAGGTAACTGTTCTTCCGTTTTACATACAAGCGACCGAATCGAGCAGAAGGTTAAATTTAGTATAGATTGAACAATCAATGTATCTGGGTGGTATCCGATTATATCGCAATTCTGTATATATAGTGATACTTAACAGGTGACGCTACTTCCGTTACACATACTAGCGACCGAATCGAACATAAGGTTAAATGGTTAGACGGAACGATAATTGTATCTGAGTTGTATTCGATCATATCGTGATGATCTTTATATAGCAATACTCACCAGGTAACTGTTCTTCCGTTTTACTCACAAGCGACCAAATCGAGCAGAAGGTTAAATGGATAGATTGAACAATCATTGTATCTGAGTTGTATTCGATTATGTTCATATAGTTATACTCACCAGGTAACTGTTCTTCCGTTATACATACGAGCGACTGAATTGAACAGAAGGTTGAATGGATAGACTAAACAATTATCGTTTCTGGGGTTGTATTCGATTATATCGTGATGATGTTCATATAGTTATACTCACCAGGTAACTGTTCTCCAGTTATACATAAGAACGACTGAACTGAACAGAAGGTTGAATGGATAGACTGAACAACTATCGTATCTGGGTTGTATTCGATTATTTCGTGATGATTATTATATATTATGTCTAACCAGGTAACTGTTCTTCCGTTATACATACGAGCAACCGAATCGAACATAAGGTTGAATGGATAGATCGAACAATCATTGTAACTGGGTTGTCTCCGATTATATCGTTATGCTGTATATTGAGAAACACCTACCATGTAACGGTTCTTTTGTTACACATACGAGCGTCTGAATCGAACAAGAGGTTGGATGGTTAGACGGAACGATAATTGTAACTGAGTTGTATTCTTTTATATCGTGGTAATGTTTATATAGTAATACTCACCAGGTGACTGTTCTTGCATTATACGTACGAGCGACCCAATCGAACAGAAGGTTGGATGGATAGACGAAATGATCATTGTATCTGAGTTGTATTCGATCATATCGTGATGACGTTCATATAGAAATACTCACCTGGTTACTGTTCTTTCGTTATACATACGAGCAACCGAATCGAACAGAAAGTTGAATGGATAGTATCTGGGTTGTATTCGATTATGATGTTATGCTGTGTATATAGTTATACACATAAGGTGACGGTATTCCCGTTTTACAAACGAGCGACCAAAACGAACAGAAAGTTGAATGGATAGACTGAACAATCAATGTATCTGGGTGGTATCCGATTATATCGCAATACTGTATACATAGTGATACTTACCAGGTGACAGTACTTCCGTTACACATACTAGCGACTGAATCGAACAGAAGGTTAAATGGTTAGACGTAACGATAATTGTATCTGAGTTGTATTCGATGATATCGTGATGATGTTTATATAGCAATACTCACCAGGTAACTGTTTTTTCGTTTTACATACAAGCGACCGAATCGAGCAGAAGGTTAAATTTAGTATAGATTGAACAATCAATGTATCTGGGTGGTATCCGATTATATCGCAATTCTGTATATATAGTGATACTTACCATGTGACGATACCTCCGTTACACATACTAGCGACTGAATCGAACAGAATGTTGAATTGTTAGACGAAACGATAATTGTATCTGAGTTGTATTCGATGATATCGTGATGATGTTTATATAGCAATACTCACCAGGTAACTGTCCTTCCGTTTTACATACAAGCGACCGAATCGAGCAGAAGGTTAAATGGATAGATTGAACAATCATCGTATCTGAGTTGTATTCGATTATGTTTATATAGTTATACTCACCAGGTACCTGTTCTTCCGTTATACATACGAGCAACCGAATCGAACATAAGGTTGAATAGATAGATTGAACAATAATCGTATCTGAGTTGTATTCGATTATGTTTATATAGTTATACTCACCAGGTAAATGTTTTTCCGTTATACATACGAGCGACTGAATTGAACAGAAGGTTGAATGGATAGACTAAACAATGATCGTATCTGGGGTTGTATTCGACTATATCGTGATGATGTTTATATAGTTATACTCACCAGGTAACTGTTCTCCAGTTATACATAAGAGCGACTGAACTGAACAGAAGGTTGAATGGATAGACTGAACAATCATCGTATCTGGGTTGTATTCGAATATTTCGTGATGATTATTATATATTATGTCTAACCAGGTAACTGTTCTTCCGTTATACATACGAGCAACCGAATCGAACATAATTTTGAATGGATAGATTGAACAATCATTGTATCTGGGTTGTCTCTGATTATATCGTTATGCTGTATATTTAGTTACACCTACCATGTAACGGTTCTTTCGTCACACATACGAGCGTCTGAATCGAACATAAGGTTGGATGGTTAGACGGAACGATAATTGTAACTGAGTTGTATTCGATTATATCGTGGTGATGTTTATATAGTAATACTCACCAGGTGACTGTTCTTCCGTTATTCATACGAGCAACCGAATCGAACATAAGGTTGAATGGATAGATTGAACAATCATCGTATCTGAGTTGTAATCGATTATGTTTATATAGTTATACTCACCAGGTAACTGTTCTTCCGTTATACTGAATTGAACAGAAGGTTGAATGGATAGACTAAACAATGATCGTATCTGGGGTTGTATTCGATTATATCGTGATGATGTTTATATAGTTATACTCACCAGGTTACTGTTCTCCAGTTATACATAAGAGCGACTGAACTGAACAGAAGGTTGAATGGATAGACTGAACAATCATCGTATCTGGGTTGTATTCGATTAATTCGTGATGATTATTATATATTATGTCTAACCAGGTAACTGTTCTTCCGTTATACATACGAGCAACCGAATCGAACATAAGGTTGAATGGATAGATTGAACAATCATTGTATCTGGGTTGTCTCCGATTATATAATTATGCTGTATATTAAGATACAACTACCATGTAACGGTTCTTTTGTTACACATACGAGCGGCTGAATCGAACATAAGGTTGGATGGTTAGACGGAACGATAATTGTATCTGAGTTGTATTCGATTATATCGTGATGACGTTCATATAGAAATACTCACCAGGTTACTGTTCTTTCGATATAAATACGAGCAACCGAATCGAACAGAAGGTTGAATGGTTAGACGAAACGATAATTGTATCTGAGTTGTATTCGATGATATCGTGATGATTTTATATAGCAATACTCACCAGGTAACTGTCCTTCCGTTTTACATACAAGCGACAGAATCGAGCAGAAGGTTAAATGGTTAGATTGAACAATCATCGTATCTGAGTCGTATTCGATTATGTTTATATAGTTATACTCACCAGGTAACTGTTCTTCCGTTATACATACGAGCAACTGATTTGAACAGAAGGTTGAATGGATCGACTGAACAATGATCGTTTCTGGGGTTGTATTCGATTATATCGTGATGATGTTTATATAGTTATACTCACCAGGTAACTGTTCTCCAGGTATACATAAGAGCGACTGAACTGAACAGAAGGTTGAATGGATAGACTGAACAATTATCGTATCTGGGTTGTATTCGATTATTTCGTGATGATTATTATATATTATGTCTAACCAGGAAACTGTTCTTCCGTTATACATACGAGCAACCGAATCGAACATGAGGTTGAATGGATAGATTGAACAATCATTGTAACTGGGTTGTCTCCGATTATATCGTTATGCTGTATATTGAGATACACCTACCATGTAACGGTTCTTTTGTTACACATACGAGCGTCTGAATCGAACATAAGGTTGGATGGATAGTTGGAATGATCATTGTATCTGAATTGTATTCGATTATATCGTGATGACGTTCATATAGAAATACTCACCAGGTTACTGTTCTTTCGTTATACATACGACTAACCGAATCGAACAGGAGGTTAAATGGATAGTATCTGGGTTGTATTCGATTATGATGTTATGCTGTGTATATAGTTATACACATAAGGTGACGGTATTCCCGTTTCACATACGAGCGACCAAAACGAACAGAAAGTTGAATGGATAGACTGAACAATCAATGTATCTGGGTGGTATCCGATTATATCGCAATACTGTATATATAGTGATACTTACCAGGTGACAGTACTTCCGTTACACATACTAGCGACTGAATCGAACAGAAGGTTAAATGGTTAGACGAAACGATAATTGTATCTGAGTTGTATTCGATGATATCGTGATGATGTTTATATAGCAATACTCACCAGGTAACTGTTCTTCCGTTTTACATACAAGCGACCGAATCGAGCAGAAGGTTGAATTCAGTATAGATTGAACAATCATCGTATCTGGGTTGTATTCGATTATGTTTATATAATTATACTCACCAGGTTACTGTTCTTTCGTTATACATACGAGCAACCGAATCGAACAGAAGGTTGAATGGATAGTATCTGGGTTGTATTCGATTATGATGTTATGCTGTGAATATAATTATACACACTTGGTTACGGTATTCTCGTTTTACATACGAGCGACCGAAACGAACAGAAAGTTGAATGGATAGACTGAACAATCAATGTTTCTTGTTGGTATCCGATTATATCACAATACTGTATATATAGTGATACTCAACAGGTGACGCTACTTCCGTTACATATACTAGCGACTGAATCGAACATAAGGTTAAATGGTTAGACGGAACGATTATTGTATCTGAGTTGTATTCGATCATATCGTGATGATGTTTATATAGCAATACTCACCAGGTAACTGTTCTTCCGTTTTACTTACAAGCGACCGAATCGAGCAGAAGGTTAAAGGATAGATTGAACAATCATCGTATCTGGGTTGTATTCGATAATGTTTATATAGTTATACTCACCAGGTAACTGTTCTTCCGTTATACATACGAGCGACTGATTTGAAAAGAAGGTTGAATGGATCGACTAAACAATGATCGTTTCTGGGGTTGTATTCGTTTATATCGTGATGATGTTTATATAGTTATACTCACCAGGTAACTGTTCTCCAGTTATACATAAGAGCGACTGAACTGAACAGAAGGTTGAATGGATAGACTGAACAACTATCGTATCTGGGTTGTATTCGATTATTTCGTGATGATTATTATATATTATGTCTAACCAGAAAACTGTTCTTCCGTTATACATACGAGCAACCGAATCGAACATAAGGTTGAATGGATAGATTGAACAATCATTGTAACTGGGTTGTCTCCGATTATATCGTTATGCTGTATATTGAGATACACCTACCATGTAACGGTTCTTTTGTTACACATACGAGCGTCTGAATCGAACATAAGGTTGGATGGATAGACGGAATGATTATTGTATCTGAATTGTATTCGATTATATCGTGATGACGTTCATATAGAAATACTCACCAGGTTACTGTTCTTTCGTTATACATACGACTAACCGAATCGAACAGGAGGTTAAATGGATAGTATCTGGGTTGTATTCGATTATGATTTTATGCTGTGTATATAGTTATACACATAAGGTGACGGTATTTCCGTTTTACATACGAGCGACCAAAACGAACAGAAAGTTGAATGGATAGACTGAACAATCAATGTATCTGGGTGGTATCCGATTATATCGCAATACTGTATATATAGTGATACTTACCAGGTGACAGTACTTCCGTTACACATACTAGCGACTGAATCGAACAGAAGGTTGAATGGTTAGACGAAACGATAATTGTATCTGAGTTGTATTCGATGATATCGTGATGATGTTTATATAGCAATACTCACCATGTAACTGTTCTTTCGTTTTACATAAAAGCGACCGAATCGAGTAGAACGTTAAATGGATAGATTAAAAATTCATCGTATCTGGGTTGTATTCGATTATGTTTATATAGTTATACTCACCAGGTAACTGTTCTCCCGTTATACATAAGAACGACTGAATTGAACAGAAGGTTGAATGGATAGACTAAACAATAATCGTATCTGGGGTTGTATTCGAGTATATCGTGATGATTATCATATAGTAGGTCTAACCAGGTAACAGTTCTTCCGTTAAACATACGAGCAACCGAATCGAACATAATGTTGGACGGATAGATTGAACAATCATTGTATCTGGGTTGTCTCCGATTATATCGTTATGCTGTATATTTAGTTACACCTACCATGTAACGGTTCTTTCGTCACACATACGAGCGTCTGAATCGAACATGAGGTTGGATGGTTTGACGGAACGATAATTGTAACTGAGTTGTATTCGATTATATCGTGGTGATGTTTATATAGTAATACTCACCAGGTGACTCTTCTTGCGTTATACATACGAGCGACCCAATCGAACAGAAGGTTGGATAGATAGACGGAATGATCATTGTATCTGAGTTGTATTCGATTATATCGTGATGACGTTCATATAGAAATACTCACCAGGTTACTGTTCTTTCGATATACATACGAGCAACCGAATCGAACAGAAGGTTGAATGGATAGTATCTGGGTTGTATTCGATTATGATGTTATGCTGTGTATATAGTTATACACATAAGGTGACGGTATTCCCGTTTTACATACGAGCGACCAAAACGAACAGAAAGTTGAATGGATAGACTGAACAATCAATGTATCTGGGTTGTATCCGATTATATCGCAATACTGTATATATAGTGATACTTACCAGGTGAAAGTACTTCCGTTACACCTACTTGCGACTGAATCGAACAGAAGGTTAAATGGTTAGACGAAACGATATTTGTATCTGAGTTGTATTCGATGATATCGTGATGATGTTTATATAGCAATACTCACCAGGTAACTGTTCTTCCGTTTTACATACAAGCGACCGAATCGAGCAGAAGGTTGAATTCAATATAGATTGAACAATCATCGTATCTGGGTTGTATTCGATTATGTTTATATAATTATACTCACCAGGTTACTGTTCTTTCGTTATACATACGAGCAACCGAATCGAACAGAAGGTTGAATGGATAGTATCTGGGTTGTATTCGATTATGATGTTATGCTGTGAATATAATTATACACACTTAGTGACGGTATTCCCGTTTTACATACGAGCGACCGAAACGAACAGAAAGTTGAATGGATAGACCGAACAATCAATGTATCTTGTTGGTATCCGATTATATCGCAATACTGTATATATAGTGATACTCAACAGGTGACGCTACTTCCGTTACACATACTAGCGACTGAATCGAACAAAAGGTTAAATGGTTAGACGAATCGATTATTGTATCTGAGTTGTATTCGATCATATCGTGATGATGTTTATATAGCAATACTCACCAGGTAACTGTTCTTCCGTTTTACTTACAAGCGACCGAATCGAGCAGAAGGTTAAAGGATAGATTGAACAATCATCGTATCTGGGTTGTATTCGATAATGTTTATATAGTTATACTCACCAGGTAAATGTTCTTTCGTTATACATACGAGCGACTGAATTAAACAGAAGGTTGAATGGTAAGACTAAACAATAAACGTATCTGGGGTTGTATTCGAGTATATCGTGATGATGTTTATATAGTTTTACTCACCAGGTAACTGTTCTCCAGTTATGCATGAGAGCGACTGAACTGAACAGAAGGTTGGATGGATAGACTGAACAATCATCGTATCTGGGTTGTATTTGATTATATCGTGATGATTATCATATAGTATGTCTAACCAGGTAACAGTTCTTTCGTTAAACATACGAGCAACCGAATCGAACATAAGGTTGGATGGATAGATTGAACAATCATTGTATCTGAGTTGTATTCGATTATGTTTATATAGTTATACTCACCAGGTAACTGTTCTTCCGATATACATACGAGCGACTGAATTGAACAGAAGCTTGAATGGATAGACTAAACAATGATCGTATCTGGGGTTGTATTCGATTATATCGTGATGATGTTTATATAGTTATACTCACCAGGTAACTGTTCTCCAGTTATACATAAGAGCGACTGAATTGAACAGAAGGTTGAATGGATAGACTGAACAACTATCGTATCTGGGTTGTATTCGATTATTTCGTGATGATTATTATATATTATGTCTAACCAGGTAACTGTTTTTCCGTTATACATACGAGCAACCGAATCGAACATAAGGTTGAATGGATAGATTGAACAATCATTGTAACTGGGTTGTCTCCGATTATATCGTTATGCTGTATATTAAGATACACCTACCATGTGACGGTTCTTTTGTTACACATACGAGCGTCTGAATCGAACATAAGGTTGGATGGTTAGACGGAACGATAATTGTAACTGAGTTGTATTCGATTATATCGTGGTAATGTTTATATAGTAATACTCACCAGGTGACTGTTCTTGCATTATACGTACGAGCGACCCAATCGAACAGGAGGTTGGATGGATAGACGGAATGATAATTGTATCTGAGTTGTATTCGATTATATCGTGATGACGTTCATATAGAAATACTCACCAGGTTACTGTTCTTTCGTTATACATACGAGCAACCGAATCGAACAGGAGGTTGAATGGATAGTATCTGGATTGTATTCGATTATGATGTTATGCTGTGTATATAGTTATACACATAAGGTGACGGTATTCCCGTTTTACATACGAGCGACCAAAACGAACAGAAAGTTGAATGGATAGACTGAACAATCAATGTATCTGGGTGGTATCCGATTATATCGCAATACTGTATATATAGTGATACTTACCAGGTGACAGTACTTCCGTTACACATACTAGCGACTGAATCGAACAGAAGGTTAAATGGTTAGACGAAACGATAAATGTATCTGAGTTGTATTCGATGATATCGTGATGATGTTTATATAGCAATACTCACCAGGTAACTGTTCTTCCGTTTCACATACAAGCGACCGAATCGAGCAGAAGGTTGAATTCAGTATAGATTGAACAATCATCGTATCTGGGTTGTATTCGATTATGTTTATATAATTATACTCACCAGGTTACTGTTCTTTCGTTATACATACGAGCGACCGAAACGAACAGAAAGTTGAATGGATAGACTGAACAATCAATGTATCTGGTTGGTATCCGATTATATCGCAATACTGTATATATAGTGATACTTAACAGGTGACGGTACTTCCGTTACACATACTAGCGACTGAATCGAACAGAAGGTTAAATGGTTAGACGGAACGATAATTGTATCTGAGTTGTATTCGATCATATCGTGATGATGTTTATATAGCAATACTCACCAGGTAACTGTTCTTCCGTTTTACTTACAAGCGACCGAATTGAGCAGAAGGTTAAATGGAGAGATTGAACAATCATCGTATCTGGGTTGTATTCGATAATGTTTATATAGTTATACTCACCAGGTAACTGTTCTTCCGTTATGCATACAAGCGACTGAATTAAACAGAAGGTTGAATGGTTAGACTAAACAATAATTGTATCTGGGGTTGTATTCGAGTATATCGTGATGATGTTTATATAGTTATGCTCACCAGGTAACTGTTCTCCAGTTATGCATAAGAGCGACTGAACTGAACAGAAGGTTGAATGGATAGACTGAACAATCATCGTATCTGGGTTGTATTCGATTATATCGTGATGATTATCATATCGTATGTCTAACCAGGTAACAGTTCTTCCGTTAAACATACGAGCAACCGAATCGAACATGAGGTTGGATGGATAGATTGAACAATCATTGTATATGAGTTGTCTCCGATTATATCGTTATGCTGTATATTTAGTAACACCTACCATGTAACGGTTCTTTCGTAACACATACGAGCGTCTGAATCGAACATAAGGTTGGATGGTTAGACGGAACGATAAGTGTAACTGAGTTGTATTCGATTGTATCGTGGTGATGTTCATATAGTAATACTCACCAGGTGACTGTTCTTGCGTTATACATACGAGCGATCCAATCGAACAGAAGGTTGGATGGATAGACGGCATGATAATTGTATCTGAGTTGTATCCGATTATATCGTGATGACGTTCATATAGAAATACTCACCAGGTAACTGTTCTCCGTTATACATACGAGCGACTGAATTGAACAGAAGGTTGGATGGATAGACTGAACAATCATCGTATCTGGGTTGTATTTGATTATATCGTGATGATTATCATATTGTATGTCTAACCAGGTAACAGTTCTTCCGTTATACATACGAGCAACGGAATCGAACAGAAGGTTGAATGGATAGTATCTGGGTTGTATTCGATTATGATGTTATGCTGTGTATATATTTATACACACTAGGTGACGGTATTCCCGTTTCACATACGAGCGACCGAAACGAACAGAAAGTTTAATGGATAGACTGAACAATCAATGTATCTGGGTGGTATCCGATTATATGGCAATACTGTATATATAGTGATACTTACCAGGTGACGGTACTTCCGTTACACATACTAGCGACTGAATCGAACAGAAGGTTAAATGGTTGGACGAAACAATAATTGTATCTCTAAGTCAGTCATGTCTCAGCTGCTCACGCTGACTAGTACTACCAACGAGTTTTCTTTCACCCCTTCCACACCGATCATACTAGATCCCAGGAAAAGTTATTACATAGCTGTACTAGGCTTTCATACTTACCATTCCATACCAAACATCGATGGTGAAAAATTTTACTACTACGAAAATAATAATCGTTCAATATTGAAGGAAATCAAGCTGCCAACAGGTTGTTATGAGATTGAAAACATTGAAAGTTATATTCAGGAGCATTTGAATAATACAGATTTCTCATTGAAACCAAACAACAACACCTTAGAGTGTGAAATCTATAGTCGATTGCACGCCATCAGTTTCGAAAACGATAATAGTTTTGGAGAATTATTAGGATTTTCGAGAAGGATCTTGGAGCCTGGTATAGTGCACTCTTCAGATCGACCAGTGAATATTCTTAAAGTATCTAGCTTACATTTCGATTGCAACATTACCGAAGGAGCCTTCTACGGGAACAGACCAGCCCATACTATATTGAGCTTTCCCATTACAGTCGATCCTGGATACGCAATCAACGAACGCCCCAATACCCCCATCTATTTGCCTGTGAGAAGTAACTTGACAGAGATCACCAACATCAGTGTTAGAGTATTGGATCAAGATCTCGGACCTGTGAATTTTTGAGGAGAGAAAAGTACTTTGCACTTGGACTTGAAGGAACGTTGAATGGGTTTGGTAATTCAGCATAAAAGGGTGCCACCCACTTCAAACCTACCAGTATCATCGAGTTCTTTCAAGCGACGTGGCCAGCTCTCCCCAGAAAATATTATTTTTCTCCAATCTGTTGGATTGAGAGTTAGAGATGGTAAAACGCAAGTACGTTCATTCTGAGCAATCACCGACAACATCTGCAGCATCGTTCAATCAAATAAGGATGAACCCAATTTTCGATATTTACCGTCGACCCCAATATGATGAAACTATCCGGAAGGAAGAGTATCGATCCTACATCCCGTACGTGAAATCATTCGATAACAATGATAAGGTGGAGATTAATGTGAATCAAGCAGATGCATTTTTCGCAATGCATGAATCTTTGTTGGAAATCAAAGGAAAATTAGATATTGACGGAGCTGGTAACGTGTCATTGGCTCCCAATTGTGGAGCGTTTCTTTTTGATCCGTGCACTTATGTACAGAGTGCCAGAGAGATAGAAGTGAGCAGAGATCCTGGAATTGTTAGTACTGTACGAGGATTCCTCTGCTGTAAACCTGAGGACTCTAAACATTTGGCGACGGCTGGATGGACGTACCCCGAAAAACCGTTCCTGAATGCTGTGGATAAGTCGTTCAGTTTGTTGATACCTCTCAAGCACATTTTCAACGTATTCAATGACTACACTTCGATTGTCTACGGAAGACAAACGATTCGTCTAGTTCGAGCACGTGACGATAAAGATAACGTAATTGTCAAGGAACTCACCAACGACTGCTACGAAAGTCAAAGTTTTGATAGATAGTATGGTACTGAAAGTCAAGCATATATTTCCCAACGATGAAATCAAACTACAATTGATGCAACCCATCAAGAATGATACACCAATAATGATTCCATTCAGAAAATGGAGTCTCAGCGAATTACCTGCGCTCACAAAAAGTGCAAAGAATGAAATTTGGGCAGTTAAAACCAGCGCCGCAGTGGAACGCCCACGTTACGTCATCGTTTGTTTCCAGAAGAATATACGCAATAAACTCGACAGTGATATCACTACCTTTGATAACATTAACATATCTAGCATCAGACTATCATTGAATGGAGAATATTGGCCAAACGAAAGAATGCAGTTGGATTTCGATAGAAACGATTATGTCACTGCTTACTAAAACTATACCAGTTTCTACTCGAGCTATTCACATTCCACACAAGTTCATCCAATTTTGGACTACTCAGCATTCAAAGATCATGCATTATTCGTGATTGATTGCTCCAAGCAGGAAGATAGCATGAAATCATCGACAGTGGATATAAAGCTGGAGATTGAGTCTGCTAAAGGATTTCCTGCTGATACTAAGGCCTATTGCATCATCGTGCACGATTGTCTGCTAGAGTACTTCCCTCTGACGGAGGTTGTGAAGAGCATAATATAAGTGGTCGAGTACCGTTCGTGCTCGCCATTTCACCGTTGACCATCATGAGAATCGCATTCGTTGACATTCAAGGTTTCACGCTCGATGGCGTCTTTCATCCGAAAGGATTGACCATTCAGATTGGTCGTCAAAGATCAAACTTTTTGTTCAAGCCTCCTACACCTAATGCTGATGTGAGCGGAAAAAATAAAAAAACTACACAATACTTGGAAAAATTTGTTCATGGAATATCATATCATTCTGGAGATATTGACTATAGTGAAATGAATGCCATTTTGGAGAAATATCTACCACATTCAGTTGAGTGCATTTATGTAAGAGGAAATCAGAAGGCTGACTTTTTGAAAACAAAGTGTGCTGAGCTTGCAGTGTATCCAACCATTAACGATGTGACGCTGTATGATGACTCATCATTGACTACGGAAAACTTCCAGCCCACCATTACGTATTGTCCTAACCACGTCAATGGAAAATTCATGTGCACCCAACTAAACGTTGATCAATTACATCAATGGTTTACATATGTTGTATTACCCAAGTAGAAAAGTATTGTATATTTTCCTCAATATATGTAGAAAAGTATTGTATATTTTCCTCAATATATGTATTATTATTCTAATTATTGAGTTTTATTGAAACACCTCGTATATCTGTTGAATTGTTTATTTTTCATGTACTACAAGACGATCTATACTTTTTTATAGTTTTCATAAAGAAATTCATTATTGAAATGATTATAGTTGCTAATATCAAATATAGTATTGAAAACATTTTATAAATTTCATTTAATATGTTGACATCTGTTGTTGTCTTCTTGAAAGGTGTAGCTTGCCATTCTCTTTCCTCTTGAGTTCCATCATTCAATAGGAATTTCATTTTGTAAAATGAGTTATTTTCTTGTGGTATCTCCTTGTAAAATACTGGTAGTCGTCTATTATTCACTACTTTATGTTTCATTATTGCCCATGACGATTGACTGCAGTTTTTTCTTTCATCGTTGAAGCATATCTTTGAAATCTTGATATCAGTGGGTACGTTTGTATAGAAAACACCATTCAAAACGGCTGTCAGAATGATTAATGATAGTCGTGACATTTTTAGAGTTATCTATATTAGTCACAGGTCTTCTACTCTCACAACTGAAAAGTTCATCCCACAAACTCAGATACTCCAACTTCTTCAATACTCTAGTTTTCTCTTCGTAGAAAGTTATATCTCTACTCAACTGACGGACACGTTCACCGAATTCTTCTAGTTTCCTTCTGTACTCGTCTGAAGTCATTGTGATACTAACATGAATCTGCTTTCATCATTATATTTCAACTTTATGTCACTGAACCATAGAACTGACGTTTAACATTTGACATTTGACATTTGACATTTGACAGTTGGCTACCAAACGTTAGATGTCAGACGCCTAACTTCACCCTGTATACATCAATTTAGGGTATTAACACGTGGTGGTTCGGAGTGGTTCGGATTCCACTTGGGTAAGCTGTAGGTGCATTATGGTATATTTCCAGATATTTTCAAACGTCTGGCATCAATGCCTCATTTTTTCAAACGTCTGGCAACAGTGTCAGTCGCTTTGTCGTCTCTTATCTTTGTAACGTTACGCGAAATATTGTATCATGTTGAATCATCAATGGAATGCAGCGAACCTGACCTTGAATGCAAATATGTCTATTAATACACTGATGTTTATTGAATGAATAAGCCATTGTTCCTTTCCCTGCTCCATGGATCTGCTCGAATACATCACGCTGTTGCATCATGGCGTGATATTTTGAGTCATCATTGGAATGCAGCGAACCTGACCTTGAATGCGATTATCTCTATTCATACACTGATGTATAATGAATGAATAAGCCATTGTTCGTTTCCCTGCTCCCCGCTTGCCGAGGTTGCTACGTTCTCTTATCTTTGGGACAGATCTGCTCGACTACGTCACGCTGAGCGATAACGTTGCATCGACATTGACTGCAATTAAATTATATAGTGGTCGTAGCTCTGTGGGAACGCATCGGACTCGTAATACGGTGTCTAGGGTTCAAATCCCGCCGATAGAAGGATTTTTTTAAATAAAATATGACGTCATGTTTCCGGATGCGGAGCGCTAAGGGGGCGCAGTCTTAAGGGGGGTCAAGGAGTATATCAAAAACCTAAGGGGGCTAAGGGGGTACAGCGAAGACCTGAGGGGGGCCAAGGGGGTACAGTGGAGACCTGAGGGGGCCAAGTGGAGACCTGAGGGGGCCAAGGGGGCACCTGAAGGAGGGCAAAGGGGCCGATATCCTATCCCATGTTGCAAGCAGAATACATAACCTCAAAAATAACTTGAATTTCGCGCCAGAAAAGTATGACGGCTTCTGATTGGTCGGGTAGTCTGTGGGACACTTGACAGTTGATACAGCGGCATGGAACACTTGACAGTAGACATATGACAGTTGACACATGACAGTTGACAGATGACATGACAGTTGACAGATGACAGATGACATGACAGTTGACAGATGACATTTGACATGACAGATGACATGACAATTGACAGCTGCCCCATGGCGGCCATCTTGGATGACGTCATTGCCCCATGGCGGCCATCTTGTCATGGTACCGGCCTAGGTGCACTACTATGATTGTTCAATCTATCCATTCAACCTTCTGCTCGATTCGGTCGCTTGTATGTAAAACGGAAGGACAGTTACCTGGTAAGTATTGCTATATAAACATCATCACGATTGTTAGATATTTATTTTTGTTTAGTTTACTTTGTATAATTTCTAAATTGAATCATGTCCATCTATCTATTTGATTTCACTTGTTGTAACTATTGACAAATCAATTAATTAAAAATAAAATATCGACTTTGACATAGTTATCATTCACGTTCTTCGAATCCGGATTTATACTAAAATATTACAGGTAAATAAATATCATATGGTCCTTCGAATCCTTTACTGAATCAGTCTAATGAGAATATGTCGACTATCCGAAGAAGTAGCAGAATAGCAGGCAAACAAAATGCTGAGTACGCGGAATGTACAGATAACTCTTCTAAAGGATCAAACATTGGGCAAGACAATGACGACGAGAAGTCCACTGTGAAGTCCTCTAATGCAGACAGCAAGAAGAAATGTTCTCGAAAAGGTTCCAACCAAGACGAAAAATCCATCAGGTCAAAATGTAGCACAAGATCGGAGAGAATTCAGAGAGAGTTGAAGTTGCAAGCGGATATCAAGAGGAAAGAACTAGATCAGGAATTATTGCGGAAACAACAGGAAATACTGGACTTACAACTGGCAATCCAACTATCCCGAATGGAATGTGAATCTTCTGGTATGAAGGAGGAAGAATCCTATAAAGGATCGAGGTCGGTGGTCAGTAGTGTTATTGGTCTAGATATTCAAAAATGGGTTGACGAACAGCCACATCTGGATGAAATGAGTAAGGTCTCTTCACATCTGGATGGAATGAGTAAGATCTCTTCACATATTAAACCATGTTGTTCCAAGGTATGTAAGTCTTTCTCTCCTTTGTCTCATTCGGAAATATATCCTACGCCAAAAGTCGAAAGAAATACTGTACCTGAATTCGTTTACAGTCACCGTCAAATTGACAACGATGACATTCGCAAGATTTTAACAAGACAGAGTGTTCCGAAAGAATTGCCAATTTTCAGTGGTGATCCTACAGAGTGGCCGAATTTTATATACCAGTTCAAAAATTCTTCTGCTTTGTGTGGATACTCTAAATAAGAAAATCAAAGTAGATTGCAAAAATGTCTTAAAGGAAATGCTAAGAAAATCACGCAAGCGTTACTAATTCTTCCCCAAAATGTAGATAAGGTTATTCAGTTATTGGAAAACAGATTCGGAAGCCCTGAACACATTATTTCTTTATTACTTGATCGACTCAGGAAACTTCCAACTATCAAAGAGGAAAAATTATAAATGCTCATAGAATTTTCGGATGAAGTCAAAAATTTTGTATCCACTATTCAATCTTTGAAGGAACATGATCATCTTTGCAATCCATTATTACTACAAGAACTTCTAGGTAAATTACCGACAAGTTATAAATTAAGATGGGTAGAATATATTACTGATAGGACAGTCGAAAATAAACTTGTTGAATTTAGTTTATGGCTCGACTCTAGAGCAGATGCTGCTTGCCAGCTTCAAATTCCACAAATATCTGAATTTAAGGGTGATAAAGAAAAATTAAAAAATAATGACGTAACCTTAGCAACTAAATCTGTGAATAAGAAATGCATTTGCTGCCAAAAGGACATCCATCATTTGAGTACATGTTCAATGTTCAAATCGTTCACTGTCGATGAAAGGTGGTCATTTGTAACTAAAAATAGGATTTGTTTTTCTTGTTTGCTACCTTATCACGGTTTGAAAGATTGCCGAAAAAAGAAAATATGTAAAATAGATGGATGCAATAAGGTTCATCATGATCTCTTACACAATGCATTTGGTAGCAAAGAAGCTAGAAAAACAGATTCTAATTCAGAAGAAGACAGAGTGATCGAGACAAATTGTCACATATCATCAAACAGACGAGTTTTATTAAAAATTCTGCCTGTTGTTATTTCGAATGGTCAACAAAAAATTTACACGCATGCTCTTTTGGATGACGCATCCACTGTCACATTAATAGACGAAGATTTAGCGAATGATTTGAATCTTCAAGGTCCTCGAAAACCTTTGTGTATTCAGTGGACCAATAATCAAACAAAAGAACAGGATGATTCAAGAATTGTAACATTCAAAATATCATCTCAGGCAAGTATAGATTCCACTTTTTATTTAAGACACGTGAGAACGATGAAGAATCTTTCATTACCAAAACAGTGAATATTGACGAAATTTCTTCAGACTATCCATACATTGACAAAAGAATTGAATCTATGATAAACGTACAACCGAAAATTCTCATCGGACAAGACAACTGGCCGTTGTTAGTGGGGAGAAAAATGATTTCTGGACCCTGGCACGGACCTGTTCTTAGTAAAACTTTGTTGGGATGGGTTGTGCACGGTAATTTCGGACATGACAAAAATGATTCAAAAGAAAATTTTGTATGTTTCGTTAATTCAACAGAAAAAGACGAATTAGACATATTACATGATTTGGTTAAAGAGCAGTGGAAATTGGAATCATTCGGTACTATGAAGTTACCAATGTGTAAGGAAGACAAAAGAGCACAAGACATAATGAATTCCACCATGCGACGAGTTGGGAATGAATTCGAAACGGGTCTTCTCTGGAAACGAGACAATCTATTCCTGCCAGATAGTAAGAATACTGCTCTGAAGAGATTGTTCTGTGCGGAAAGGAGAATGGATAAAGATGGGCAATTTGCACAAATGTATTGTGAGAAAATGAATGATATGCTAAAGAAAAATTATATTTCAGAAATTACAGATGGAGAAGAAACAACGAAGAACGGAAAAGTTTGGTATCTACCGCACTTTGGAGTCGTAAATCCAAACAAGCCTAAAAAACTTCGTATAGTATTTGACGCTTCTTCTAAATCTGATGGAGTATCTCTGAATGACTTTTTACTGACTGGACCTGATCTATACAACTCATTACAAACGATTCTCTTGAATTTCCGTATACGAAAATATGCCTTCACAGCAGACATGAAAGAAATGTTTTTACAGGTCAATGTCAGAAAGGAAGATAGAGTTGCACAGAGAATTTTATATAGGGGAATGCATCGAGATGTCAAACCGAAAATATATGAGATGAACGTGGTATTCTTTGGTTCATCTAGTGGTCCATGTCTAGCTCAAGAAGCTAAGAACCGGAACGCCACAGATTTTCGGCAAGAATACCCGGCGGCTGCAAAAGCTATCATCGAAGATCACTACATGGATGACTACCTGGGAGGAGCTGACAGCGTACAACAAGCAAAGCAACTGATTGAAGACATTATACATGTACATAGTAAAGGAGGATTTACATTATGTAACTGGATTTCAAATGATATCAACATTCTAGAAAACATAGACGAATCTCTCATAGCAGACTGCCATAAAAATCTATTGAAGGAAGTGGATTGTTCAGAAGAAAGAATTTTGGGTGTTTGGTGGGACCCAAAAAAAGATATATTCTGTTTCAAAACCAAGTTTCATAAAATAGACAAAAACCTTTTCGAAAACAGGAGGAGGCCAACAAAACGGGAAGTACTGAAAGTGATTATGTCGGTCTTTGATCCTCTTGGATTTCTTTCAAATTTTTTGATACAAGGAAAAATAATATTACAGAACACATGGCGAAGTCAGATTGGATGAGATGATGAAATACCGGACAGTTTGAATATCAAGTGGAGAAAATTTATTAAAGATCTGAAACATATTTGTGAATTCAAACTACCCAGACAGTATTGTACAATGGAAAGGATTGATATAGAAATTCAACTGCACATCTTTTGTGACGCTTCAGAAAATGCATTCGCTAGTGTTGCTTATTTGAGATGGAAAGGGAAAGATGGCGTTCATGTTTGTTTTCTCAATGCCAAAACAAGAGTAGCTCCATTGAAGCCTCTGTCCATACCAAGACTCGAGCTTCAGGCAGCATTGATGGGTGCACGACTCGGATCGAGTCTCAAGAAAAGTTTGGATCTGAATATTAATGATATTAATGATAATGATATATTTTATTGGACCGACTCCAAAACTGTTCTATATTGGATTCGTTCAGAAGCTCGCTGCCGCACAATGTTTGTATCACAACGCCTAGGAGAAATTCAGGAACTGACTAATATTTTAGAGTGGCGATTTGTTGGATCGAAACAAAACGTGGCAGATGAAGCAACAAAACAGTATCCGAAGATGGACTTCTCTATCAATAGTAGATGGTTGTCGGGTCCGGAATTTCTACAAAAACCTCCTGAATTCTGGCCAATAGAAGTAAAAACATGTTCGGATGAAACAGAAGACGACATGGAAATCAGGAAAGAATCAGTTCTAATTCAAGTTAAATTAGAGAATTTTAAGAAAATAGTGACAACCGATCCCGAACGTTTTTCAAAATGGCAACGGCTTTTGAGATCGACATCTTGGATATATCGATTCATAAAAAATTGTAAATCTGATACAAAAAGAAAAGGGGAATTAGAAATTCCAGAAATAGATAGAGCAGAAAAAGAACTACTCAAGAAATGCCAATATGATTCATTTGAAAATGAAATAACAAGTCTCGAAAATGAAAATGAAGTGAACAAAAACAGTAGATTGTATAATTTGGATTGTTTCCTTGATGATGAAGGTCTAATCAGATTAGGCGGAAGATTAAACAACTCGCTTCAGCTAGACGAATATGGAAAAAATCCTATCATATTAGATAAAAAACACAAAATAACAAGACTCATCGTCCAATTCTATCACGAAAATTCCAATCATCATGGACAAGAAACAGTTTTCAATAACCTCAGGAGAAAATTTTGGATATTACAAATGAGACAAGCTGTACGTAGCTGTTGGGCAAACTGTCAAGTTTGTAAGAACAAAAGATCATTCCCGATGCCTCCCATTATGGGACAACTTCCTCTTTGTCGACTAGAACCCACTGTTAGACCATTCATGAAAACTGGTATTGACTATTTTGGTCCAATCGAGGTAACAGTCAAAAGAAGTCACGAGAAGAGGTATGGGGTGATTTTTACATGCATGGTCACGCGAGCTGTACATTTGGAGATTGCCAATGACCTATCGACGAATGGATTTATTCACGTCTTCAGACAGTTTGGTTGTAGGAGAGGTTTCCCTGAGGAAATATATAGTGATAATGGAGGAAACTTCAAAGGTGCAGAAAAAGAACTCAAAGAAAATTTGGAAAGATTCGACCAAAATCAAATAATGGAGTTTTGTTCATTAAAAAAAGTGAAGTGGTTTTTTAATCCACCTTTGGCGCCTTTTATGGGAGGAGCATGGGAGAGCCTCATAAAATCCATAAAGAAGAATATGTTCGAGATACTAAAAAGCAAATTCCCGAAAGAATATGTTCTGAGAACAGTCTTCGCAGAAGTGGAGAATATAATGAACTCGAGACCAATAACTCATGTGCCCACTGACCCTAAAGATCCGGAGGCACTAACTCCAAACCATTTTTTGATTGGGGCATCATATTCTGCACTGCCCTGTACAGAAACAAACGAAAGAGACCTCAACCTTCTAGATAAATGGAAGGCAGCACAAAAAATGACGGATATGTACTGGCATAGGTGGGCCAGGGAATATCTACCATCTTTGGTTCGTAGATCCAAATGGCATCAGAGACAAGAAAATATCAAAGTTGGAGACATCGTTTTACTCTATGATTCTAATAGTCCCAGAAACGTCTGGCCAAAAGGAAGAGTTTCCGAAGTTTATCCAGCGAAGGACGGTAAAATAAGAGTAATAGATATCATCACAAGTCATGGAACCAAACTTCGACGAGCAGTATCGAACATTTGCATACTGGATGTCACCGACAAAGGAAATATCTAATTTCGTTTTTAGTATTTGATTTGAATTAGAAACAAATACTGTTGGAGAGAAATGTTAGATATTTATTTTTGTTTAGTTTACTTTGTATAATTTCTAAATTGAATCATGTCCATCTATATATTTGATTTCACTTGTTGTAACTATTGACAAATCAATTAATTAAAAATAAAATATCGACTTTGACATAGTTATCATTCACGTTCTTCGAATCCGGATTTATACTAAAATATTACAGGTAAATAAATATCAACGATATCATCGAATTCAACTCAGATACAATTATCGTTTCGTCTAACCATTCAACATTCTGTTCGATTCAGTCGCTAGTATGTGTAACGGAAGTATCGTCACCTGGTAAGTATCATTATATATACAGAATTGCGATATAATCGACTACCACCCAGATACATTGATTGTTCAGTCTATCCATTCAACTTTCTGTTCGTTTCGGTCGCTCGTATGTATAACGAAAGACCAGTAACCTGGTGAGTATTTCTATATGAACGTCATCACGATATAATCGAATACAACTCAGATACAATGATCATTCCGTCTATCCATCCAACCTTATGTTCGATTGGTTCGCTCGTATGTATAACGCAAGAACAGTCACCTGGTGAGTTTTACTATATAAACATCACCACGATATAATCGAATACAACTCAGTTAAAATTATCGTTCCGTCTAACCATCCAACCTTATGTTCGATTCAGACGCTCGTATGTGTAACGAAAGAACCGTTACATGGTAGGTGTAACTAAATATACATCATAACGATATAATCGGAGACAACCCAGATACAATGATTGTTCAATCTACCCATTCAACCTTATGTTCGATTCGGTTGCTCGTATCTATAACGGAAGAACTGTTACCTGGTTAGACATACTATATGATAATAATCACGATATAATCAAATACAACCCAGATACGATGATTGTGCAGTCTATCCATTCAACCTTCTGTTCAGTTCAGTCGCTCTTATGTATAACTGGAGAACAGTTTCCTGGTGAGTATAACTATATGAACATTATCAAGATATAATCGAATACAACCCCAGATACGATAATTGTTTTGTCTATCCATTCAACCTTCTGTTCAATTCAGTCGCTCGTATGTATAACGGAAGAACAGTTACCTGGTGAGTATAACTATATGAACATAATCGAATACAACCCAGATACGATGATTGTTCAATCTATCCATTTAACCTTCAGCTCGATTCGGTCGCTTGTATGTAAAACGGAAGGACAGTTACCTGGTGAGTATTGCTATATAAACATCATCACGATATCATCGAATACAACTCAGAGATACAATTATCGTTTCGTCTAACCATTTAACCTTCTGTTCGATTCAGTCGCTAGTATGTGTAACGGAAGTACCGTCACCTGGTAAGTATCACTATATATACAGTATTGCGATATAATCGGATACCACCCAGATACATTGATTGTTCAGTCTATCCATTCAACTTTCTGTTCGTTTCGGTCGCTCGTATGTAAAACGGGAATACCGTCACCTAATGTGTATAACTATATACACAGCATAACATCATAATCGAATACAACCCAGATACTATCCATTCAACATTCTGTTCGATTCGGTTGCTCGTATGTATAACGGAAGAACAGTTACCTGGTGAGTATAACTATATAAACATAATCGAATACAACCCAGATACGACGATTGTTCAATCTATACTGAATTCAACCTTCTGCTCGATTCGGCCGCTTGTATGTAAAACGGAAGAACAGATACCTGGTGAGTATTGCTATATAAACATCATCACGATATCATCGAATACAACTCAGAGATACAATTATCGTTTCGTCATACCATTTAACCTTCTGTTCGATTCAGTCGCTAGTATGTGTAACGGAAGTACCGTCACCTGGTAAGTATCACTATAAATACAGTATTGCGATATAATCGGATACCACCCAGATACATTGATTGTTCAGTCTATCCATTCAACTTTCTGTTCGTTTCGGTCGTTCGTATGTGAAACGGGAATACCGTCACCTAGTGTGTATAACTATATACACAGCATAACATCATAATCGAATACAACCCAGATACTATCCATTCAACCTTCTGTTCGATTCGGTTGCTCGTATGTATAACGAAAGAACAGTAACCTGGTGAGTATTTCCATATGAACTTCATCACGATATAATCGAATACAACTCAGATACAATGATCGTTCCGTCTATCCATCCAACCTTCTGTTCGATTTGGTCGCTCGTACGTATAACGCAAGAACAGTCACCTGGGGAGTATTACTATATAAACATTACCACGATATAATCGAATACAACTCAGTTACAATTATCGTTTTGTCTATCCATTCAACCTTCTGTTCAGTTCAGCCGCTCTTATGTATAACTGTAGAACAGTTACCTGGTGAGTATAACTATATAAACATCATCACGATATAATCGAATACAACTATAGATAGGATCATTGTTTAGTCTATACATTCAACCTTCTGTTCAATTCAGTATGTATAACGGAAGAACAGTTACCTGGTGAGTATAACTATATAAACATAATCGAATACAACTCAGATACGATGATTGTTTAATCTATCCATTCAACCTTATGTTCGATTGGGTTGCTCGTAGGTATAACGAAAAAACAGGTACCTGGTGAGTATAACTATATAAACATAATCGAATACAACTCAGATACGATGATTGTTCAATCTATCCATTTAACCTTCTGGTCGATTCGGTCGCTTGTATGTGAAACGGAAGGACAGTTACCTGGTAAGTATTGCTATATAAACATCATCACGATATCATCGAATCCAACTCAGATACAATTATCGTTTCGTCTAACCATTCAACATTCTGTTCGATTCAGTCGCTAGTATGTGTAACGGAAGTATCGTCACCTGGTAAGTATCACTATATATACAGAATTGCGATATAATCGACTATTACCCAGATACATTGATTGTTCAGTCTATCCATTCAACTTTCTGTTCGTTTCGGTCGCTCGTATGTATAACGAAAGACCAGTAACCTGGTGAGTATTTCTATATGAACGTCATCACGATATAATCGAATACAACCCAGTTACAATTATCGTTCCGTCTAACCATCCATCCTTATGTTCGATTCAGACGCTCGTATGTGTAACGAAAGAACCGTTACATGGTAGGTGTAACTAAATATACAGCATAACGATATAATCGGAGACAACCCAGATACAATGATTGTTCAATCTATCCATTCAACCTTATGTTCGATTCGGTTGCTCGTATGTATAACGGAAGAACTGTTACCTGGTTAGACATACTATATGATAATAATCACGATATAATCAAATACAACCCAGATACTATCCATTCAAACTTCTGTTCGATTCGGTTGCTCGTATGTATAACGGAAGAACAGTAACCTGGTGAGTATTTCCATATGAACTTTATCACGATATAATCGAATACAACTCAGATACAATGATCATTCCGTCTATCCATCCAACCTTCTGTTCGATTTGGTCGCTCGTACGTATAACGCAAGAACAGTCACCTGGTGAGTATTACTATATAAACATTACCACGATATAATCGAATACATTTCAGTTACGATTATCGTTTTGTCTATCCATTCAACCTTCTGTTCAGTTCAGCCGCTCTTATGTATAACTGGAGAACAGTTACCTGGTGAGTATAACTATATAAACATCATCACGATATAATCGAATACAACCCCAGATAGGATCATTGTTTAGTCTATACATTCAACCTTCTGTTCAATTCAGTCGCTCGTATGTATAACGGAAGAACAGTTACCTGGTGAGTATAACTATATAAACATAATCGAATACAACTTAGATACGATGATTGTTTAATCTATCCATTCAACCTTATGTTCGATTGGGTTGCTCGTATGTATAACGAAAGAACAGGTACCTGGTGAGTATAACTATATAAACATAATCGAATACAACCCCGATACGACGATTGTTCAATCTATACTGAATTCAACCTTCTGCTCGATTCGGCTGCTTGTATGTAAAACGGAAGAACAGTTACCTGGTGAGTATTGCTATATAAACATCATCACGATACCATCGAATACAACTCAGAGATACAATTATCGTTTCGTCCAACCATTTAACCTTCTGTTCGATTCAGTCGCTAGTATGTGTAACGGAAGTACCGTCACCTGGTAAGTATCACAATATATACAGTATTGCGATATAATCGGATACCACCCAGATACATTGATTGTTCAGTCTATCCATTCAACTTTCTGTTCGTTTCGGTCGTTCGTATGTAAAACGGGAATACCGTCACCTAGTTTGTATAACTATATACACAGCATAACATCATAATCGAATACAACCCAGATACTATGCATTCAACCTTCTGTTCGATTCGGTTGCTCGTATGTATAACGAAAGAACAGTAACCTGGTGAGCATTTCCATATGAACTTCATCACGATATAATCGAATACAACTCAGATACAATGATCATTCCGTCTATCCATTCAACCTTCTGTTCGATTTGGTCGCTCAAACGTATAACGCAAGAACAGTCACCTGGTGAGTATTACTATATAAACATTACCACGATATAATCGAATACAACCCAGTTACAATTATCGTTTTGTCTATCCATTCAACCATCTGTTCAGTTCAGCCGCTCTTATGTATAACTGGAGAACAGTTACCTGGTGAGTATAACTATATAAACATCATCACGATATAATCGAATACAACCCCATATAGGATCATTGTTTAGTCTATACATTCAACCTTCTGTTCAATTCAGTCGCTCGTATGTATAACGGAAGAACAGTTACCTGGTGACTATAACTATATAAACATAATCGAATACAACTCAGATACGATGATTGTTTAATCTATCCATTCAACCTTATGTTCGATTGGGTTGCTAGTATGTATAACGAAAGAACAGGTACCTGGTGAGTATAACTATATAAACATTATCGAATACAACTCAGATACGATGATTGTTCAATCTATCCATTTAACCTTCTGTTCGATTCGGTCGCTTGTATGTAAAACGAAAGGACAGTTACCTGGTAAGTATTGCTATATAAACATCATCACGATATCATCGAATTCAACTCAGATACAATTATCGTTTCGTCTAACCATTCAACATTCTGTTCGATTTAGTCGTTAGTATGTGTAACGGAAGTATCGTCACCTGGTGAGTATCACTATATATACAGAATTGCGATATAATCGACTACCACCCAGATACATTGATTGTTCAGTCTATCCATTCAACTTTCTGCTCGTTTCGGTCGCTCGTATGTATAACGAAAGACCAGTAACCTGGTGAGTATTTCTATATGAACGTCATCACGAAATAATCGAATACAACTCAAATACAATGATCATTCCGTCTATCCATCCAACCTTATGTTCGATTGGGTCGCTCGTATGTATAACGCAAGAACAGTCACCTGGTGAGTTTTACTATATAAACATCACCACGATATAATCGAATACAACTCAGTTACAATTATCGTTTCGTCTAACCATCCAACCTTATGTTCGATTCAGATGCTCGTATGTGTAACGAAAGAACCGTTACATGGTAGGTGTAACTAAATATACAGCATAACGATATAATCGGAGACAACCCAGATACAATGATTGTTCAATCTATCCATTCAACCTTATGTTCGATTCGGTTGCTCGTATGTATAACGAAAGAACTGTTACCTGGTTAGACATACTATATGATAATAATCACGATATAATCAAATACAACCCAGATACGATGACTGTGCAGTCTATCCATTCAACCTTCTGTTCAGTTCAGTCGCTCTTATGTATAACAGAAGAACAGTTACCTGGTGAGTATAACTATATGAACATAATCGAATACAACCCAAGATACGATTATTGTTTTGTCTATCCATTCAACCTTCTGTTCAATTCAGTCGCTCGTATGTATAACGGAAAAACAGTTACCTGGTGAGTATAACTATATGAACATAATCGAATACAACCCAGATACGATGATTGTTCAATCTATACTAAATTTAAGCTTCTGCTCGATTCGGTCGCTTGTATGTAAAACGGAAGAACAGTTACCTGGTGAGTATTGCTATATAAACATCATCACGATATCATCGAATTCAACTCAGAGATACAATTATCGTTTCGTCTAACCATTAAACCTTCTGTTCGATTCAGTCGCTAGTATGTGTAACGAAAGTACCGTCACCTGGTAAGTATCACCATATACACAGTATTGCGATATAATCGGATACCACCCAGATACATTGATTGTTCAGTCTATCCATTCAACTTTCTGTTCGTTTCGGTCGCTCGTTTGTAAAACGGGAATACCGTCACCTAATGTGTATAACAATATACACAGCATAACATCATAATCGAATACAACCCAGATACTATCCATTCAACCTTCTGTTCGATTCGGTTGCTCGTATGTATAACGGAAGAACAGTTACCTGGTGAGTATAACTATATAAACATAATCGAATACAACCCAGATACGACGATTGTTCAATCTATACTGAATTCAACCTTCTGCTCGATTCGGCCGCTTGTATGTAAAACGGAAGAACAGTTACCTGGTGAGTATTGCTATATAAACATCATCACGATATCATCGAATACAACTAAGAGATACAATTATCGTTTCGTCTAACCATTTAACCTTCTGTTCGATTCTTCGCTAGTATGTGTAACGGAAGTACCGTCACCTGGTAAGTATCACTATATATACAGTATTGCGATATAATCGGATACCACCCAGATACATTGATTGTTCAGTCTATCCATTCAACTTTCTGTTCGTTTCGGTCGCTCGTATGTATAACGAAAGAACAGTAACCTGGTGAGTATTTCTATATGAACGTCATCACGATATAATCGAATACAACTCAGATACAATGATCATTCCGTCTATCCATCCAACCATATGTTCGATTGGGTCGCTCGTTTGTATAACGCAAGAACAGTCACCTGTTGAGTTTTACTATATAAACATCACCACGATATAATCGAATACAACTCAGTTACAATTATCGTTCCGTCTAACCATCCAACCTAATGTTCGATTCAGACGCTCGTATGTGTAACGAAAGAACCGTTACATGGTAGGTGTAACTAAATATACAGCATAACGATATGATCGGAGACAACCCAGATACAATGATTGTTCAATCTATCCATTCAACCTTATGTTCGATTCGGTTGCTCGTATGTATAACGAAAGAACTGTTACCTGGTTAGACATACTATATGATAATAATCACGATATAATTGAGTACAACTCAGAAACAATGATCTTTCCGTCTATCCATCCAACCTTTTGTTCGATTGGGTCGCTCGTATGTATAACGCAAGAACAGTCACCTGGTGAGTATTACTATATAAACATCACCACGATATAATCGAATACAACTTAGTTAAAATTATCGTTCCGTCAAACCATCCAACCTTATGTTCGATTCAGACGCTCGTATGTGTAACGAAAGAACCGTTACATGGTAGGTGTAACTAAATATACAGCATAACGATATAATCGGAGACAACCCAGATACAATGATTGTTCAATCTATCCATCCAACCTTATGTTCGATTCGGTTGCTCGTATGTTTAACGAAAGAACTGATACCTTGTGAGACATACTATATGATAATCATCACGATATACTCGAATACAACCCCAGATACGATTATTGTTTAGTCTATCCATTCAACCTTATGTTCAATTCAGTCGTTCTTATGTATAACGGAAGAACAGTTACCTGGTGAGTATAACTATATGAACATAATCGAATACAACCCAGATACGATGAATTTTCAATCTATCCATTCAACCTCCTGCTCGATTCGGTCGCTTCTATGTAAAACGAAAGAACAGTTACCTGGTGAGTATTGCTATATAAACATCATCACGATATCATCGAATACAACTCAGATACTACCCATTCAACCTTCTGTTCGATTCGGTTGCTCATATGTATAATGAAAGAACAGTAACCTGGTGAGTATTTCTATATGAACGTCATCACGATATAATCGAATACAACTCAGATACAATGATCTTTCCGTCTATCCATCCAACCTTTTGTTTGATTGGGTCGCTCGTATGTATAACGCAAGAACAGTCACCTGGTGAGTATTACTATATAAACATCACCACGATATAATCGAATACAACTTAGTTACAATTATCGTTCCGTCTAACCATCCAACCTTATGTTCGATTCAGACGCTCGTATGTGTAACGAAAGAACCGTTATATGGTAGGTGTAACTAAATATACAGCATAACGATATAATCGGAGACAACCCAGATACAATGATTGTTCAATCTATCCATCCAACCTTATGTTCGATTCGATTGATCGTATGTTAAACGGAAGAACTGTTACCTTGTTAGACATACTACATGATAATCATCACGATATCATCGAATACAACTCAGATACAATTGTCGCTTCGTCTAACCATTTGACCTTCTGTTCGATTCAGTCGCTAGTATATGTAACGGAGGAACCGTCACCTGGTATGTATCACTATATATACAGTATTGCGATATAATCGGAAAACCAGATACATTGATTGTTCAGTCTATCCATTCAACTTTCTGTTCGTTTTGGTCGCTCGTATGTAAAACGGGAATACCGTCACCTAGTGTGTATAACTATATACACAGCATAACATCATAATCGAATACAACCCAGATACTATCCATTCAACCTTCTGTTCGATTCGGTTGCTCGTATGTATAACGAAAGAACAGTTACCTGGTGAGTATTTCCATATGAACTTCATCACGATATAATCGAATACAACTCAGATACAATGATCATTCCGTCTATCCATCCAACCTTCTGTTCAATTTGGTCGCTCGTACGTATAACGCAAGAACAGTCACCTGGTGAGTATTACTATATAAACATTACCACGATATAATCGAATACAACTCAGTTACAATTATCGTTCCGTCTATTCATTCAACCTTCTGTTCAGTTCATGTATAACTGGAGAACAGTTACCTGGTGAGTATAACTATATAAACATCATCACGTTATAATCGAATACAACTCCAGATAGGATCATTGTTTAGTCTATCCATTCAACCTTCTGTTCAATTCAGTCGCTCGTATGTATAACGGAAGAACAGTTACCTGGTGAGTATAACTATATAAACATAATCGAATACAACTCAGATACGATGATTGTTTAATCTATCCATTCAACCTTATGTTCGATTGGGTTGCTCGTATGTATAACGGAAGAACAGGTACCTGGTGAGTATAACTTTATAAACATAATCGAATACAACTCAGATACGATGATTGTTCAATCTATCCATTTAACCTTCTGCTCGATTCGGTCGCTTGTATGGAAAACGGAAGAACAGTTACCTGGTGAGTATTGCTATATAAACATATCATCGAATTCAACTCAGATACAATTATCGTTTCGTCTAACCATTCATCATTCCGTTCGATTCAGTCGCTAGTATGTGTAACGGAAGTATATAACTATATAAACATCATCACGATATAATCGAATACAACTCCAGATAGGATCATTGTTTAGTCTATCCATTCAACCTTCTGTTCAATTCAGTCACTTGTATGTATAACGAAAGAACAGTTACCTGGTGAGTATAACTATATAAACCTAATCGAATACAACTCAGATACGATGATTGTTTAATCTATCCATTCAACTTTATGTTCGATTGGGTTGCTCGTATGTATAACGGAAGAACAGGTACCTGGTGAGTATAACTATATAGACATAATCGAATACAACTCAGATACGATGATTGTTCAATCTATCCGTTTAACCTTCTGCTCGATTCGGTCGCTTGTATGAAAAACGGAAGGACAGTTTCCTGGTGAGTATTGCTATATAAACATCATCACGATATCATCGAATTCAACTCAGATACAATTATCGTTTCGTCTAACCATTCAACATTCTGTTCGATTCAGTCGCTAGTATGTGTAACGGAAGTATCGTCACCTGGTGACGTCTGAATCGAACATAAGGTTGGATGGTCAGACGGAACGATAATATTAACTAAGTTGTATTCGATTATATTGTGGTGATGTTTATATAGTAATACTCACCAGCTGACTGTTCTTGCGTTATACATACGAGCGACCCAATCGAACAAAAGGTTGGATGGATAGACGGAAAGATCATTGTATCTGAGTTGTATTCGATTATATCGTGATGACGTTCATATAGAAATACTCACCAGGTTACTGTTCTTTCGTTATACATATGAGCAACCGAATCGAACAGAAGTTTGAATGGATAGTATCTGGGTTGTATTTGATTATATCGTGATTATTATCATATGGTATGTCTAACCAGGTAACAGTTCTTCCGTTATACATACGAGCAACCGAATCGAACATAAGGTTGAATGGATAGATTGAACAATCATTGTATCTGGGTTGTCTTCGATTATATCGTTATGCGGTATATTTAGTTACACCTACCATGTAACGGTTCTTTCGTTACACATACGAGCGTCTGAATCGAACATTAGGTTGGATGGTTAGACGGAACGATAATTCTAACTGAGTTGTATTCGATTATATCGTGGTGATGTTTATATAGTAAAACTCAACAGGTGACTGTTCTTGCGTTATACATACGAGCGACCCAATCGAACATAAGGTTGGATGGATAGACGGAATGATCATTGTATCCGAGTTGTATTCGATTATATCGTGATGACATTCATATAGAAATACTCACCAGGTTACTGATCTTTCGTTATACATACGAGCGACCGAAACGAACAGAAAGTTGAATGGATAGACTGAACAATCAATGTATCTGGGTGGTAGTCGATTATATCGCAATTCTGTATATATAGTGATACTTACCAGGTGACGATACTTCCGTTACACATACTAGCGACTGAATCGAACAGAATGTTGAATGGTTAGACGAAACGATAATTGTATCTGAGTTGAATTCGATGATATCGTGATTATGTTCATATAGCAATACTTACCAGGTAACTGTTCTTCAGTTATACATAAGAGCGGCTGAACTGAACAGAAGGTTGAATGGATAGACAAAACGATAATCGTAACTGAGTTGTATTCGATTATATCGTGGTAATGTTTATATAGTAATACTCACCAGGTGACTGTTCTTGCGTTATACGTACGAGCGACCAAATCGAACAGAAGGTTGGATGGATAGACGGAATGATCATTGTATCTGAGTTGTATTCGATTATATCGTGATGAAGTTTATATGGAAATACTCACCAGGTTACTGTTCTTTCGTTATACATACGAGCAACCGAATCGAACAGAAGGTTGAATGGATAGTATCTGGGTTGTATTCGATTATGATGTTATGCTGTGTATACAGTTATACACATTAGGTGACGGTATTCCCGTTTTACATACGAGCGACCGAAACGAACAGAAAGTTGAATGGATAGACTGAACAATCAATGTATCTGGGTGGTATCCGATTATATCGCAATACTGTATATATAGTGATACTTACCAGGTGACGGTACTTCCGTTACACATACTAGCGACTGAATCGAACAGAAGGTTAAATGGTTAGACGAAATGATAATTGTATCTCTGAGTTGTATTCGATGATATCGTGATGATGTTTATATAGCAATACTTACCAGGTAACTGTCCTTCCGTTTTACATACAAGCGACCGAATCGAGCTGAAGGTTAAATGGATAGATTGAACAATCATCGTATCTGAGTTGTATTCGATTATGTTTATATAGTTATACTCACCAGGTACCTGTTCTTTCGTTATACATACGAGCAACCCAATCGAACATAAGGTTGAATGGATAGATTAAACAATCATCGTATCTGAGTTGTATTCGATTATGTTTATATAGTTATACTCACCAGGTAACTGTTCTTCCGTTATAAATACGAGCGACTGAATTGAACAGAAGGTTGAATGTATAGACTAAACAATGATCCTATCTGGGGTTGTATTCGATTATATCGTGATGATGTTTATATAGTTATACTCACCAGGTAACTGTTCTCCAGTTATACATAAGAGCGGCTGAACTGAACAGAAGGTTGAATGGATAGACAAAACGATAATTGTAACTGAGTTGTATTCGATTATTACGTGGTAATGTTTATATAGTAATACTCACCAGGTGACTGTTCTTGCGTTATACGTACGAGCGACCAAATCGAACAGAATATGACGGAATGATCATTGTATCTGAGTTGTATTCGATTATATCGTGATGAAGTTTATATGGAAATACTCACCAGGTTACTGTTCTTTCGTTATACATACGAGCAACCGAATCGAACAGAAGGTTGAATGGATAGTATCTGGGTTGTATTCGATTATGATGCTATGCTGTGTATATAGTTATACACACTAGGTGACGGTATTCCCGTTTTACATACGAACGACCGAAACGAACAGAAAGTTGAATGGATAGATTGAACAATCAATGTATCTGGGTGGTATCCGATTATATTGCAATACTGTATATATAGTGATACTTACCAGGTGACGGTACTTCCGTTACACATACTAGCGACTGAATCGAACAGAAGGTTGAATGGTTAGACGAAATGATAATTGTATCTCTGAGTTGTATTCGATGATATCGTGATGATGTTTATATAGCAATACTTACCAGGTAACTGTCCTTCCGTTTTACATACAAGCGACCGAATCGAGCTGAAGGTTAAATGGATAGATTGAACAATCATCGTATCTGAGTTGTATTCGATTATGTTTATATAGTTATACTCACCAGGTACCTGTTCTTTCGTTATACATACGAGCAACCCAATCGAACATAAGGTTGAATGGATAGATTAAACAATCATCGTATCTGAGTTGTATTCGATTATGTTTATATAGTTATACTCACCAGGTAACTGTTCTTCCGTTATACATACGAGCGACTGAATTGAACAGAAGGTTGAATGTATAGACTAAACAATGATCCTATCTGGGGTTGTATTCGATTATATCGTGATGATGTTTATATAGTTATACTCACCAGGTAACTGTTCTCCAGTTATACATAAGAGCGGCTGAACTGAACAAAAGGTTGAATGGATAGACAAAACGATAATTGTAACTGAGTTGTATTCGATTATTACGTGGTAATGTTTATATAGTAATACTCACCAGGTGACTGTTCTTGCGTTATACGTACGAGCGACCAAATCGAACATTATATGACGGAATGATCATTGTATCTGAGTTGTATTCGATTATATCGTGATGAAGTTTATATGAAAATACTCACCAGGTTACTGTTCTTTCGTTATACATACGAGCAACCGAATCGAACAGAAGGTTGAATGGATAGTATCTGGGTTGTATTCGATTATGATGTTATGCTGTGTATATAGTTATACACACTAGGTGACGGTATTCCCGTTTTACATACGAACGACCGAAACGAACAGAAAGTTGAATGGATAGATTGAACAATCAATGTATCTGGGTGGTATCCGATTATATTGCAATACTGTATATATAGTGATACTTACCAGGTGACGGTACTTCCGTTACACATACTAGCGACTGAATCGAACAGAAGGTTAAATGGTTAGACGAAACGATAATTGTATCTTTGAGTTGTATTAGATGATATCGTGATGATGTTTATATAGCAATACTTACCAGGTAACTGTCCTTCCGTTTTACATACAAGCGACCGAATCGAGCTGAAGGTTAAATGGATAGATTGAACAATCATCGTATCTGAGTTGTATTCGATTATGTTCATATAGTTATACTCACCAGGTACCTGTTCTTTCGTTATACATACGAGCAACCCAATCGAACATAAGGTTGAATGGATAGATTAAACAATCATCGTATCTGAGTTGTATTCGATTATGTTTATATAGTTATACTCACCAGGGAACTGTTCTTCCGTTATACATACGAGCGACTGAATTGAACAGAAGGTTGAATGTATAGACTAAACAATGATCCTATCTGGGGTTGTATTCGATTATATCGTGATGATGTTTATATAGTTATACTCACCAGGTAACTGTTCTCCAGTTATACATAAGAGCGGCTGAACTGAACAGAAGGTTGAATGGATAGACAAAACGATAATTGTAACTGAGTTGTATTCGATTATTACGTGGTAATGTTTATATAGTTATACTCACCAGGTGACTGTTCTTGCGTTATATGTACGAGCGACCAAATCGAACAGAATGTGACGGAATGATCATTGTATCTGAGTTGTATTCGATTATATCGTGATGAAGTTTATATGGAAATACTCACCAGGTTACTGTTCTTTCGTTATACATACGAGCAACCGAATCGAACAGAAGGTTGAATGGATAGTATCTGGGTTGTATTCGATTATGATGTTATGCTCTGTATATAGTTATACACACTAGGTGACGGTATTCCCGTTTTACATACGAACGACCGAAACGAACAGAAAGTTGAATGGATAGACTGAACAATCAATGTATATGGGTGGTATCCGATTATATCGCAATACTGTATATATAGTGATACTCACCAGGTGACGGTACTTCCGTTACACATACTAGCGACTGAATCGAACAGAAGGTTAAATGGTTAGACGAAACGATAATTGTATCTCTGAGTTGTATTCGATGATATCGTGATGAAGTTTATTTAGCAATACTCACCAGGTAACTGTTCTTCCGTTTTACATACAAGCGGCCGAATCGAGCAGAAGGTTGAATTCAGTATAGATTGAACAATCGTCGTATCTGAGTTGTATTCGATTATGTTTATATAGTTATACTCACCAGGTACCTGTTCTTTCGTTATACATACGAGCAACCCAATCGAACATAAGGTTGAATAGATAGATTGAACAATCATCGTATCTGAGTTGTATTTGATTATGTTTATATAGTTATACTCACCAGGTAACTGTTCTTCCGTTATACATACGAGCGACTGAATTGAACAGAAGGTTGAATGTATAGACTAAACAATGATTCTATCTGGGGTTGTATTCGATTATATCGTGATGATGTTTATATAGTTATACTCACCAGGTAACTGTTCTCCAGTTATACATAAGAGCGGCTGAACTGAACAGAAGGTTGAATGGATAGACAAAACGATAATTGTAACTGAGTTGTATTCGATTATTACGTGGTAATGTTTATATAGTAATACTCACCAGGTGACTGTTCTTGCGTTATACGTACGAGCGACCAAATCGAACAGAATGTGACGGAATGATCATTGTATCTGAGTTGTATTCGATTATATCGTGATGAAGTTTATATGGAAATACTCACCAGGTTACTGTTCTTTCGTTATACATACGAGCAACCGAATCGAACAGTAGGTTGAATGGATAGTATCTGGGTTGTATTCGATTATGATGTTATGCTGTGTATATAGTTATACACACTGGGTGACGGTATTCCCGTTTTACATACGAACGACCGAAACGAACAGAAAGTTGAGTGGATAGACTGAACAATCAATGTATCTGGGTGGTATCCGATTATATCGCAATACTGTATATATAGTGATACTTACCAGGTGACGGTACTTCCGTTACACATACTAGCGACTGAATCGAACAGAAGGTTAAATGGTTAGACGAAACGATAATTGTATCTCTGAGTTGTATTCGATGATATCGTGATGAAGTTTATATAGCAATACTCACCAGGTAACTGTTCTTCCGTTTTACATACAAGCGGCCGAATCGAGCAGAAGGTTGAATTCAGTATAGATTGAACAGTAGATACGTCAGGTCTGTTTTGGCTCAAAAAAATGCTACATCCATCCTAGCTCAAACGGCCATCCAGTTCATCTCCAAGAAGCAATCGATGTTGCAAAGCTTCTGGATAGTAAACAGAAGAACCGCTACGTCATGCAGTCTTCGCGACACCCCGTAGGCACCCCATTCTTATATTTTCGTAGGATTTTACCCTTACACTTTTTGGTCCAGAAGTGACCTGATATATGAGTGAATAATACATTGTTGCGCGCCTCTTCGAATGATTATCATAAAATAACAATAATGATTTGTCGGAGTAAATAATACATTGTTGCGCGCCTCTTCGAATGATTATCATAAAATAACAATAATGAATTCCGCACCTTCTGAATGATCTAATGCATGCATAATTAACAATGCAATATTATGAAATTATCAGGGTGAAGAGAAAAAATGTATGGTCCCTCGGTTATCATGTCACCTCTTGATCGGGTTCATCATCGACATCGAGGGTAAAAAAAACATGCAGTCTTCAGGACACCCCCCTTGGTCCCCCGGTTATCAGGTTGGATTTTTCACCAGCGCGCCTCTTCGAATGATTATCATAAAATAATGAATTGTCAATGCAAGCGTAATCCACAATGCAATATCTACCTGATTGAAAATCTATGAAAAAAAATATGTTCAATCAGCTACCCACTTACTATTATGCTTTCATTAGAATGAATTTTTCTCTGCGTGATTCCTGAAAGCAATTTTTTTATCCATTTTGGGTAATTACAACGAATTTTAAAAACATTTTTGATGCTCTCAAATTGTTTGCGAGTGTTGAATACATGATCTATTTTTCATGTTGAATTTCACTTGAAATTGCAATACAAAAATATTTCGTGTTCATTTTTTACTTGACGGTAGAACACTCTCGATTGAGGAAGAATTTATGAATGAATTAGATAATGTAGTAAAATCCATGCCTTTCGATGTCATTGCATGAATTAACAATAAAAGTCTGCAATGAATAATTGATTGTGATTCCGCACCTTCTGAATCCACAATGCAATATCTACCTGATTAAAAATCTATAAAAAAAATATGTTCAATCACCTACCCAATTACTATTATGCTTTCATAAGAATGAATTTTTCTTTCCGTGATTCCTGAAAACAATTTTCATCCATTAGGTAATTATTACAATATTTCGTGTTATCTTCATTTTTTACTTGACTTGTATAAAGATGCGGTAGAACACTCTCGATTAAGGAAGAATTTATGAATGAATTAAATACAATGTTGTAAAATCCATGCCTTTCAATGTCATTGCATGAATTAACAATAAAAGTCTGCAATGAATAATCGATTGTGATGCCTCTCCTCGTTATAATAATGAGGTGTGTATGTACATCCGAAGGATAGATAGTTGAAAAATAGTTTTCTGCAATTGAATAAACAATATGTGAATTCAGAAAAACCTACAATTTCAAAAACGTTCCAGGTGTTTGATCACTCGAAGTTGTTTTATTGCAAGTGTTGAATTATATGGAAAACAAAATGAATAATTTATTAGCTCATGATCTATCTTTTTCTCAAAGTTTATGTAAACAAGTGATGTCACATAATAAAATAATTAAATAGTAAATCTTGATTCAATAACATCGAACGAAGTGGAAGTGAGGGGAAACAAGTGAACTGGATGTATGAGTGGGATGATTGGCTCAAATAATAGTAGCGGAGGGTATAGATAATCATTGTTGAATATTTTCGTATACCTGTCGAAGCTCAAATTGTGGAGAAGTAAAACATCTTGATCAAAAGTGAGTTTGATATTTATTCAGTTTATTCGAATGAATTATAATTCAACATTAATCTTACAGCTTTGAAATAGAGGCATAGTTGGACCGATTGAGAACGTAGTTCAAGAGTGCACAATGCCAAACTGTGATTGGGGTAGGCCATGCAACTGCAGTGACTTCAAACCTAGTTCTTGCTCCTTTTGCCGGAAAGAAAAAGTTTATTATATTGTATTAGGAGAGTACAACGTTGACAGAAAAGGAATGGGATACCACAGTTTTACAGCATGGTGTGATGGTTGTTTCAAGAAAAAAAAATCCTGAATGAAATTGTTATCCAGTGAAATACGATCTATTTTGTTTATCATTGTTATCAATAAAAAATAAATAAAATAAGTATTTCGTTACTCCATCTTCAGGTTTTCTGAAACATTACTTTTATATGTGTATTCCATGAAAAATAAATGGATTTCTGAAGGTTTCTTTTCTATTTATTTTCCCAATTAATGAGTAACGAAGACAGTATTTGCATTCAAATAATAGAAATTAACATTTATTCAATCAATCAATAGCAATACTGAAAATAACCTATATTTTCACCTGACAAGTTTCAGAAATGAATAAATATACAATCTCTTTCAATAATGCAAAGCGAAACTACGATGTCCATTACAAATGCTCATTTTTTTCTTCTACTAGATTTATAATAAGCAACGTTTATCAATTCAAATTACATAATTATGAATTGAAAGACTGTTTGCGGGGAAAATAACATTATCAATCCTGGATTTGTTGAAGAAGAATATATTATTTTTTATTATGTTCAGGAGATTCTCAAAGAATACTATTCCTTCCAGTTGAGCTCAATTGTTTGATTCTTGAATCCGTGATTCCGAACCCTTGTCAAATTATGATTTTCAATCAGTGAACGATACAGAACTGATTCAAAATATTCGAGAGTATATAATTTACACCATAAAAAAATCTATATCCTTCTTTTTTTATTAAATTCAAGAATTGGGGTTGCTTTTTTTTTGTGTATTCAATTTTTCGATAAAAAACGGGTTTCATTTATCGAGGCTCTCGAATGAAAGTGAAGTAATTGAGAGTTTCAAATCATAATGGAAAATACAACAGCATACATTATTCTCATAATACTACTCATACAATCAACGATAACATGTTCACCTAGAAAAATATAAGGTGTAAGTAGCAGAAGGAATATTCAGGGTGGAACAATCAAAAAAGATGTAATATTTTGTTCTATTGCATCTCGTATCATATAATTATTATCTTTTTATATAGAACGTTATGAATCGAGGTTACAACTGAATATGATTAGAAATATCTCGCCATACTTTATTCGAAATGAATTATGCATGATACATATCTTTGGTTTAGAATGATTTTACGCAAAGTGCATTCGGATAACACTCTAGGAGAATATAAATGATTTCCTCTCTTACTCGGTAGCTTAACAACAGGTAAGCGAACATAGTCGAATTGATTATTGTATTCAACATTGAAAAGAATCCTAGTATAGTGTGTGGTAGTGACTGGAAAAGTAAGTTTTTATTCTTCTTCTCTCAATTCTTTTTATTCGTTCATCTATTAACAGCTCCTGATATAGAAATTCTTTTCCTTATCAAAATTTGAGAATCATTATATTTTGAGCATTTCAGATTGAAAAACAAAATTCTTGTTTCGGTTTTTCTAATCTGTTTCATCAACACGAAATTTGAAAAGACTGTTTTGTTTTCCTATATTTGGAGAATTCTGTTTCATTTCAACATAAAAACACACAAACACATTTGATTGAATAGTTCTGAGAAATATATGTTTATGTAACTAAGAAATTCTAGGAAATAACCAACCAACAGATTAATTGACGAAGCTTCAAATAAACTTCAGACATTTGAAACATGTTTAGAACTGGATTCAAAATAAACATTATTTAAGGGGGTGAGTGGCTGAGATATTGAACTGAGAAAAAAGGGATCAATGGAGAGATGTTACATCAGTTTTTTTCTAGTGGAATCAGAACAGCATTTATCATGAATTTGGTGCATAGATGCTTTCATTTTGTCCAAGAAAAAAAAACACAAAGATAAAAGAAATGTGCAGTCATTCAAGCGAAGGTTACTTTTTTATGAGGAATTTGTTAAGAAATCGTTTGATGAAAAAATTGTTGATTTGAAAATACTTCAATACTGAAAATGATACTGATTAACAACGTTAGTTTCGCGATAATGTTCAAGATAAAATCATCAACAAACTGATTGAATTTCAAGAAAGTAACTCTGGATGAGCATTACAGAAAACGATTTTGATGTTAGTAAATATTAACGATTTTAAAATGGGAAACAGTTCATCCTACAATTAATTACCAGAGTAAATTTTCAAGAAGCGAGCATGCTTCTATATAAAAAATACTGACTCAGTCTGTTTCCATGAGTCAATCCTTATATGCACCCTATGATTAAATTTCAAAATTCGAAAAAGTCTAGAACATTTCTGTGAATGTTTGCACAAGAGATGAATATAGTTGAAGAAAGACTATTTTATATTTTGATATCAGCATCAAGGTAAACAAAAAATAAATTAGGTATTTAAGTTATTTATTGCTAATTCAAAATGAATATCCCCGAAAATGAATGGGGTAAAAAAATGACATGAAAGAAAAAAGAATTCAAAGATAGTCATAACGAATAAAATTTTCATTACACCAAAGTGAATCGAGGATATGTAGCTTCAGGCTTGAAACCCTCTGTTAGATGAATGTAGAGTCAATTTTCAACTCGAGAATTCAGAAGGAGCTCCTAGTGATTTTGATTCACAAATAAGGGATTAAATAGTTTCTCAGTGTTGCTTTGGGACTTTATAATAAAAATTTTGAAAATCCTAGAATATTCTACCCTAGAATCAATTTATCATTATATGTTGAATTTATCAAAAAACAATTGGAAATATAGGGAACGTTATGAATGTGTTTATTTCATGAACAATTCTCAAGTAAATGATCCATTTTGTCAAAAGACCCTAATCGGAAGTTGAATGTCTGCATTTTTCCCAGATTCTATAGATTTTACAGTTTTACCATTCGAAAGCCCCATAAGATCCCATTTAACCCTCCAGTGGGCGCGTTGTTGCGAACAACGGGAATAGTCGCGCGGATCACAATAGTGATCCAATCAAAATATAACGTATTTTTAAGTCTTCGTCATGTTTTGTGACCTTAGTGTGTTTTTACGAACACTTTCAAATGATACATGTGATTTTGATCAAAAAATTATAATTTCGTGTTCATTTAATTCTTTTATTTTTTGCAAATAACAACTGTCAATAAACTTCGTGATTCCTAGAAAAATAATTCAAACTTGGTTAACATTTGGTGAACATTGGTTCATTCAATCAAATCTAGTGATAGAATACAAATATATTGCACTGAATAAATGACAAGTAGTTATATATTTATAATCAAATTTCATTCACGTTGGCAATTTGCGCAAACATCATGGCTATGTTTAGGGCACACCCAGTTGTGGCATATCGCGCAGCTACGTCTTGAATTCTTATTTCGAGCTCGTCCGCACAGATAGCATCTGATGGCTTTGGATGTGATGGTACGAGTTCATCAATTCCAAGAAGTACTCGTCCTCGTCTTTTCAGCTCCTTTGGTAAGGTTTCAGTTAGGGTTCTTCTTTCAATTTGAGGTTTGATGAGCTGCCATGCAACTTTTTCTAGAAACTCTCTCCTCACTATTTTCATATATCCTTTATTGGCAGAATGAATACAAGCTGCATTTATTGCTGCAATATTCAGCAAGTCGTAAAAAATCACCAAAGGCCAGCGTCTGCAGTTGCGACTGATGTCGTACTTCGCGCACAATTGATCTAACAAATCAACTCCTACCTTTGTTCTGTTATAGAACGTTATCATTTCAAGTTTTTGCTTCTCGCCAGTTGTTTCATCGATATGATCATCGTTATGTAATGATGACAATACCAGAACTGTTTTATTCTTTTTCGGACAATAAGAGACAAGAGTCACATCTTTCTGGAATCCGAAAATGGAGGTGTTTGGCTTTCTCTCTTTGCAAGGTAAAAACTCCTTTGGAATATCGGTTTTATTTTTTCGAAGTGTTCCTACATATGTTAACTTTTTCTGAAGCAATGAATAAACAAGATCAATACTGGAAAACCAATTATCTCCAGTTATATTACGGCCTGTTCCCTCTATTGGCTTTACTAATCTCATGACGATTTCTTTGGCAGAATTATCAACGCAGTACGGTCCATCTGGTTGCTTTCCACAGTACACTTCCAAATTAGATGTGTAAGCAGTTCTTGCATCAACGAGAGCGAATATTTTAATTCCATACTTTGCAGGCTTGCTTGGTATGTATTGTCGGAACTGACAATTTCCACGGAATGCTAGAAGTTGTTCATCCACAGTCAAGTATTCACCTGGGGAATAGTATTTCTTGAAGTTGGAAATGAATTTTTCTAGAACATCCCTTATTGGGGCCAATTTATCAGTTATTTTTCGATTTTCTCTATCACCAATATCATCCAATCTAATGGCACGCATGAGGAATCTAAATCTTTTGACGCTCATGGACCAGTAGCAGGCTTCGATACCACTACCCTTTGAGTTATCCCAAAGTTGGCATACATTTTGTCTGCTGCATCTGAGGGCTCCAATCAAGAAGAGTATTCCAATTAGTGCTCTGATTTCTATTTCGTCCGTAAGTCTTGCATCTCTGTCTCTGCTAAACTTTGATTTCTGAATCGTGATGTATGTGTTCGTGCACGTAGTTATTATGCGAATAATTTCATCATCTAAAAACAACTTCAGGCAATCATATTCTGAATCAGCTTGTCTTGCAATTCCCTTTGGTCCTGGAAGATGAGTGATAATATTATGTGATCGAGTACGCACCGCAGTGTTCAGTTTATGTTTTCCCCATTTGGTATTTCCATTTTCCCCACATAAAAAGGTCTTGGTATAGATTCGCTCAGGAATTGATCATCACTTTGCATAGTTGCAAGATCAGCCTCTTGATCGGACTCAGAATTGTGGTCACTGAATTCCACATGATCAATTTCACCTTCAGATTCGCTCTCGAAGTGATCAGAGTCTGGAGCCTCCTCAAACCATTGTAATAGCAGATCATCACTATGGGGCTCGATATCCCCTACTCTCACTCTCTTTGCCATCTGCTGAGGTCGAAAATTAGGTGATTGTCATGAGGAAAACAAGAAAATCGCAATTTATTACTCACCTGAGATCGTAACGTAAGTACTCGCGCGGATCACAATGGTGATCCAACGTATGTGCGAATTTTTTCCAACGTCCCTATGAGCGATTGGACTATGACTGGTGTGACAACCTATACTCAGGTCAATTACAGGAAGCTATTCAAATCCCCACCCATATGCGCGAAGATTTCAGAGCGCAGCATCCAATCGAAGTTCGGTGGATCACCATTGTGATCCACGCGAGCACTGGAGGGTTAAGAGAGAGATGAAATATGTGATTTTCCGTACCTAATTTTTCCATGAATTTTAAGGTACATTCTGCAACTTTTTACTCTTTCAAGAGCGCTCCAACCACAATACTAATGTATCAGTTTATTAAAAAGTGATATAGAGGAATATTCGTGATCCATATGATTTTTGATAGTTCAACAAAGTTCGATTTTATTTCCGTTTAACACTTTCCTAGTAAATAAGGTCATATGAAATAACTTAGGATGCAATATAGTTCGTTTCAAATCAATTCAATTCACAACTCTGACAACTATGTCATATGAAATCTAGATATTGACTGCCTTTTGTATAACATGGTAAAAAGAATGACATCATAATCCAACAGAGTTCGTAGAATGAATCTGATAAGAAGGTTCATGTAATCGACGAAGACGACACCTTCTAACATCGTCGTGCTGGGTAAAGGTGAGTGGACACCAAGGTGGCATTGGCATCATAGTGATGATATATAACATGTGGGTAGTCCTTGAAAGAGATTTTTATGAACATTTCGAATATGTCGACCGAACTTTTAGTCTCAGGCTTTACAACTTATTGAGCAAAACAGATTTTTCAACTTGAGAATTCAGACGGAGCTCGTAGTGAATTCGAATCACAAATAAGAAATCAAATACTTTCTCAGTGATGCATCGGGAGTCATAGAGAACAAAATTTCGAGAATTCTAGAAACTTCTACCCTACTCAGAATCAATTTCTCATTATATAGTGATTTCATTGAAAAATCAACTGGAAATATAATAAACGTTATGAATATTATATTGCATGATCAATCATCAAGTAAATGGTCCTATTTCATCAAAAGACTCTAATCGAAGGTCGATTTGCTATCTCTTGATGGTATCATCTTTTCATGAAGGTATACATTTTCCCCAGATTCTACGGAAATTATGGTGTTGCCATAAAAGCTCATGTATTAGAGTGGGAGATATGATTTTTTCGTTGATCTACCTATAATTTCTCCAAGAATTTTAAGGTCTATTCTGCAACTTCCTACTCTCTCAAAGTCAAACGATAAGAGCGCCCCAACCACAATACTGATATACGACCAGTTTATCAAAAGAGATAGAGAGGAATATAATATAATATAAATATAATTTGTGATAGTTCAACAAAGTTCGATTTTATTTCTGGTTACCACTTTTCTAGTGAACAAAGTCATGTGGAACGTGAATCGTGATCCTTTTGATATGTGATAGTTAAACAAGTTTCTATTTTATTTCCGTTAACCATTCTTCTAGTGAACAAGGTGTGTTTGAAAATACAGGTCATGTGGGTACTACTTTAAAAGGAATTTTTATGAACATTTCGAATGTGTCAACTCACTTATACGTGCAGTCTCAAGGCTTACGAAATAAAAACAGAAATCAATGGAGACAGTTGTTGAATGAATTTATTTCATGTATTGCATTATTAAAAAGTAATCCACTTTCAACATCAACATAATGATGATAAATTCAGGGTCGGAAGTAAATAAAATCGAAGTCGAAGCTGACGTAGAACCTAACGTCGTAGGTACCACCGTACGTTAAGTCATATGCGAGGTCCTACATGAATTCTAAGACGTACGAGAAACGCCAGACATGGAGAGGTTAGTTGTTCGATCGAGTAAACTTCATGGGTGCAGGCAGGACTGATCGTTTGATGTGGCACAAGGTGCTTTTCGGTGTCGTGTAATCTACACCAGCTGATTTTCAGTGCAGTTAATCCAATGTTATTTATTCTACACCTCGCGAAACGAATGCTCAAAAACGGTGCAAAGTACACCAGGTGTAGGAGAGTGCTACATACAAAAGAAAGGGGCTACAGTTTTTCCTTCCCAAGTTTTCAAGCAATCCGCATAATTATTGAATGATACATATTTCTAATTCATTTAATCTATATAATATGAAGGTTTATTTCTTCATTCCATATTTACTTTGTTTCATAATCCTAATAATTATTATATTAAAAAATGTATCCCATACCAAGGTTAAACATAATCCATGAATGGAAAATAAAAACGTTCTAGTTAATTCAATACCTAATCCATGAAGGGATAATAAAAAACGAAATATTAGTTTTTTTCTCTTTATTCTGACACGATATTTAAATCTTTCAATACCATCATCTTATAAAAGAACAAATATTCCCTGAGTGCATTACCTACTAAAGTATCATTTGATATTTCAGAAAATGAATGAAGGGCTTCAAAACGACTATTCTCATCATCATGAAAACTATATCTTATAAAATCCACAATATTATGATAGAAAGTACAAAAGTTCATGTTTTCTAGTAGAGCTACCCGATGACACACTAGACTTCGATGAACTTGAAGGATCTGCGTAGCATCCTCGACATCTATGAGGAACTCGATATCATGTTTATTAACCAGTAGATATTTCACATCATCATATACCAATTGTGTAACTTTGCAGAAGTCTCCACATGGAAACGTAACAGGTTCATTTTCATCTTGGTGGGTTGGTAACTTCTCGTAGAAAAAATTGTCCAATGCTTGTTTCAGTAAATCAGTGAAGGTTTCCCATTCCGTTGTACAAAAAGATTGTTTATTTGATGGTTTGTATGGTTGTGATAAAATTATAGACGGACTGAATGTTCTCGCTGGACTCAAACCCACTCCTACCTGGAATGATCCCAACTGGAACAATGTGTAGAGTATGTGATGTTTCTCGGCTTTGGCTGCATTTTCGTGCATCTCCAAAACTTTATCTAATTCTCGATCATATTCTACACTATTGAAAGATGATTCGGTGAAATTTGAATCAAACCCATCTACTGACTCACTCACAAAACCACTATCGCGACTTGATGTTGACATGATAGACTTAGTAAAAATACTGTCAGACTGAGATCAATTTTATGTATCCATTGATACTCCCCCTCTACATTCGAGAACGAAAGAGTTTCATCGATATCACAGTAATGGTGAAAAAATTATATAGAAAAATAAAAAGGGCTCCTATACATATATATGAAACCTCTCATTATTACAAATCTTGATATCCAATATGAGAATAATACTGATTCAAGCAGAATAGCAGAAGAACAAAGGTGTTTCATGAATGTGTTGCTTATGCATGCACACTTTGATCTACAGAGGAATGTAAAGTTGCATATCATGAGTTGTGATAAACATGCTGATTCAGGGAGATAACATCAACATCATTGTAATATTTGAATTATGCTCGTGATTTATGATATCATCATCTGCCACTTGCAAACTTTTGGAAGAGCCCTATCATTTTCGATTCAATTAGATACAGAGGATAAGCATGACATCGTCATTGCCAAATGGAATCCGAACCATCACGTGTGAATACCCCAAATTGATGGATAACGTTTGATGTAAGACATAGGTATACTGGATTTGCTGGTGTCTGACATCTGACATTCGACCACATGAGTCGTACGTGAAGTCTGAGAAATAGGTGAGATGTTAGTCTCGAGAGGTTAAGTTAGGTTAGGTCCTGAGATGTTGGATCAAGAGGTTAGGTTAGATCGAGTCTCAACCACCATAAAATCGCCATAAACTGCTAGCGAACTGCCAAGGTTCCGCCATGCAAATCTGCACACTTGCTGGTCTGGTCGCGGTTCTTTGACAGTTCGCTAGCAGTTTATGGCGATTTTATGGTGGTTGAGACTCGATCTAACCTAACCTCTTGATCCAACATCTCAGGACCTAACCTAACTTAACCTCTCGAGACTAACATCTCACCTATTTCTCAGACTTCACGTACGACTCATGTGGTCGAATGTCAGATGTCAGACACCAGCAAATCCAGTATACCTATGTCTTACATCAAACGTTATCCATCAATTTGGGGTATTCACACGTGATGGTTCGGATTCCATTTGGCAATGACGATGTCATGCTTATCCTCTGTATCTAATTGAATCGAAAATGATAGGGCTCTTCCAAAAGTTTGCAAGTGGCAGATGATGATATCATAAATCACGAGCATAATTCAAATATTACAATGATGTTGATGTTATCTCCCTGAATCAGCATGTTTATCACAACTCATGATATGCAACTTTACATTCCTCTGTAGATCAAAGTGTGCATGCATAAGCAACACATTCATGAAACACCTTTGTTCTTCTGCTATTCTGCTTGAATCAGTATTATTCTCATATTGGATATCAAGATTTGTAATAATGAGAGGTTTCATATATATGTATAGGAGCCCTTTTTATTTTTCTATATAATTTTTTCACCATTACTGTGATATCGATGAAACTCTTTCGTTCTCGAATGTAGAGGGGGAGTATCAATGGATACATAAAATTGATCTCAGTCTGACAGTATTTTTACTAAGTCTATCATGTCAACATCAAGTCGCGATAGTGGTTTTGTGAGTGAGTCAGTAGATGGGTTTGATTCAAATTTCACCGAATCATCTTTCAATAGTGTTGAATATGATCGAGAATTAGATAAAGTTTTGGAGATGCACGAAAATGCAGCCAAAGCCGAGAAACATCACATACTCTACACATTGTTCCAGTTGGGATCATTCCAGGTAGGAGTGGGTTTGAGTCCAGCGAGAACATTCAGTCCGTCTATAATTTTATCACAACCATACAAACCATCAAATAAACAATCTTTTTGTACAACGGAATGGGAAACCTTCACTGATTTACTGAAACAAGCATTGGACAATTTTTTCTACGAGAAGTTACCAACCCACCAAGATGAAAATGAACCTGTTACGTTTCCATGTGGAGACTTCTGCAAAGTTACACAATTGGTATATGATGATGTGAAATATCTACTGGTTAATAAACATGATATCGAGTTCCTCATAGATGTCGAGGATGCTACGCAGATCCTTCAAGTTCATCGAAGTCTAGTGTGTCATCGGGTAGCTCTACTAGAAAACATGAACTTTTGTACTTTCTATCATAATATTGTGGATTTTATAAGATATAGTTTTCATGATGATGAGAATAGTCGTTTTGAAGCCCTTCATTCATTTTCTGAAATATCAAATGATACTTTAGTAGGTAATGCACTCAGGGAATATTTGTTCTTTTATAAGATGATGGTATTGAAAGATTTAAATATCGTGTCAGAATAAAGAGAAAAAAACTAATATTTCGTTTTTTATTATCCCTTCATGGATTAGGTATTGAATTAACTAGAACGTTTTTATTTTCCATTCATGGATTATGTTTAACCTTGGAATGGGATACATTTTTTAATATAATAATTATTAGGATTATGAAACAAAGTAAATATGGAATGAAGAAATAAACCTTCATATTATATAGATTAAATGAATTAGAAATATGTATCATTCAATAATTATGCGGATTGCTTGAAAACTTGGGAAGGAAAAACTGTAGCCCCTTTCTTTTGTATGTAGCACTCTCCTACACCTGGTGTACTTTGCACCGTTTTTGAGCATTCGTTTCGCGAGGTGTAGAATAAATAACATTGGATTAACTGCACTGAAAATCAGCTGGTGTAGATTACACGACACCGAAAAGCACCTTGTGCCACATCAAACGATCAGTCCTGCCTGCACCCATGAAGTTTACTCGATCGAACAACTAACCTCTCCATGTCTGGCGTTTCTCGTACGTCTTAGAATTCATGTAGGACCTCGCATATGACTTAACGTACGGTGGTACCTACGACGTTAGGTTCTACGTCAGCTTCGACTTCGATTTTATTTACTTCCGACCCTGAATTTATCATCATTATGTTGATGTTGAAAGTGGATTACTTTTTAATAATGCAATACATGAAATAAATTCATTCAACAACTGTCTCCATTGATTTCTGTTTTTATTTCGTAAGCCTTGAGACTGCACGTATAAGTGAGTTGACACATTCGAAATGTTCATAAAAATTCCTTTTAAAGTAGTACCCACATGACCTGTATTTTCAAACACACCTTGTTCACTAGAAGAATGGTTAACGGAAATAAAATAGAAACTTGTTTAACTATCACATATCAAAAGGATCACGATTCACGTTCCACATGACTTTGTTCACTAGAAAAGTGGTAACCAGAAATAAAATCGAACTTTGTTGAACTATCACAAATTATATTTATATTATATTATATTCCTCTCTATCTCTTTTGATAAACTGGTCGTATATCAGTATTGTGGTTGGGGCGCTCTTATCGTTTGACTTTGAGAGAGTAGGAAGTTGCAGAATAGACCTTAAAATTCTTGGAGAAATTATAGGTAGATCAACGAAAAAATCATATCTCCCACTCTAATACATGAGCTTTTATGGCAACACCATAATTTCCGTAGAATCTGGGGAAAATGTATACCTTCATGAAAAGATGATACCATCAAGAGATAGCAAATCGACCTTCGATTAGAGTCTTTTGATGAAATAGGACCATTTACTTGATGATTGATCATGCAATATAATATTCATAACGTTTATTATATTTCCAGTTGATTTTTCAATGAAATCACTATATAATGAGAAATTGATTCTGAGTAGGGTAGAAGTTTCTAGAATTCTCGAAATTTTGTTCTCTATGACTCCCGATGCATCACTGAGAAAGTATTTGATTTCTTATTTGTGATTCGAATTCACTACGAGCTCCGTCTGAATTCTCAAGTTGAAAAATCTGTTTTGCTCAATAAGTTGTAAAGCCTGAGACTAAAAGTTCGGTCGACATATTCGAAATGTTCATAAAAATCTCTTTCAAGGACTACCCACATGTTATATATCATCACTATGATGCCAATGCCACCTTGGTGTCCACTCACCTTTACCCAGCACGACGATGTTAGAAGGTGTCGTCTTCGTCGATTACATGAACCTTCTTATCAGATTCATTCTACGAACTCTGTTGGATTATGATGTCATTCTTTTTACCATGTTATACAAAAGGCAGTCAATATCTAGATTTCATATGACATAGTTGTCAGAGTTGTGAATTGAATTGATTTGAAACGAACTATATTGCATCCTAAGTTATTTCATATGACCTTATTTACTAGGAAAGTGTTAAACGGAAATAAAATCGAACTTTGTTGAACTATCAAAAATCATATGGATCACGAATATTCCTCTATATCACTTTTTAATAAACTGATACATTAGTATTGTGGTTGGAGCGCTCTTGAAAGAGTAAAAAGTTGCAGAATGTACCTTAAAATTCATGGAAAAATTAGGTACGGAAAATCACATATTTCATCTCTCTCTTAAATGGGATCTTATGGGGCTTTCGAATGGTAAAACTGTAAAATCTGTAGAATCTGGGAAAAATGCAGACATTCAACTTCCGATTAGGGTCTTTTGACAAAATGGATCATTTACTTGAGAATTGTTCATGAAATAAACACATTCATAACGTTCCCTATATTTCCAATTGTTTTTTGATAAATTCAACATATAATGATAAATTGATTCTAGGGTAGAATATTCTAGGATTTTCAAAATTTTTATTATAAAGTCCCAAAGCAACACTGAGAAACTATTTAATCCCTTATTTGTGAATCAAAATCACTAGGAGCTCCTTCTGAATTCTCGAGTTGAAAATTGACTCTACATTCATCTAACAGAGGGTTTCAAGCCTGAAGCTACATATCCTCGATTCACTTTGGTGTAATGAAAATTTTATTCGTTATGACTATCTTTGAATTCTTTTTTCTTTCATGTCATTTTTTTACCCCATTCATTTTCGGGGATATTCATTTTGAATTAGCAATAAATAACTTAAATACCTAATTTATTTTTTGTTTACCTTGATGCTGATATCAAAATATAAAATAGTCTTTCTTCAACTATATTCATCTCTTGTGCAAACATTCACAGAAATGTTCTAGACTTTTTCGAATTTTGAAATTTAATCATAGGGTGCATATAAGGATTGACTCATGGAAACAGTCTGAGTCAGTATTTTTTATATAGAAGCATGCTCGCTTCTTGAAAATTTACTCTGGTAATTAATTGTAGGATGAACTGTTTCCCATTTTAAAATCGTTAATATTTACTAACATCAAAATCGTTTTCTGTAATGCTCATCCAGAGTTACTTTCTTGAAATTCAATCAGTTTGTTGATGATTTTATCTTGAACATTATCGCGAAACTAACGTTGTTAATCAGTATCATTTTCAGTATTGAAGTATTTTCAAATCAACAATTTTTTCATCAAACGATTTCTTAACAAATTCCTCATAAAAAAGTAACCTTCGCTTGAATGACTGCACATTTCTTTTATCTTTGTGTTTTTTTTTCTTGGACAAAATGAAAGCATCTATGCACCAAATTCATGATAAATGCTGTTCTGATTCCACTAGAAAAAAACTGATGTAACATCTCTCCATTGATCCCTTTTTTCTCAGTTCAATATCTCAGCCACTCACCCCCTTAAATAATGTTTATTTTGAATCCAGTTCTAAACATGTTTCAAATGTCTGAAGTTTATTTGAAGCTTCGTCAATTAATCTGTTGGTTGGTTATTTTCTAGAATTTCTTAGTTACATAAACATATATTTCTCAGAACTATTCAATCAAATGTGTTTGTGTGTTTTTATGTTGAAATGAAACAGAATTCTCCAAATATAGGAAAACAAAACAGTCTTTTCAAATTTCGTGTTGATGAAACAGATTAGAAAAACCGAAACAAGAATTTTGTTTTTCAATCTGAAATGCTCAAAATATAATGATTCTCAAATTTTGATAAGGAAAAGAATTTCTATATCAGGAGCTGTTAATAGATGAACGAATAAAAAGAATTGAGAGAAGAAGAATAAAAACTTACTTTTCCAGTCACTACCACACACTATACTAGGATTCTTTTCAATGTTGAATACAATAATCAATTCGACTATGTTCGCTTACCTGTTGTTAAGCTACCGAGTAAGAGAGGAAATCATTTATATTCTCCTAGAGTGTTATCCGAATGCACTTTGCGTAAAATCATTCTAAACCAAAGATATGTATCATGCATAATTCATTTCGAATAAAGTATGGCGAGATATTTCTAATCATATTCAGTTGTAACCTCGATTCATAACGTTCTATATAAAAAGATAATAATTATATGATACGAGATGCAATAGAACAAAATATTACATCTTTTTTGATTGTTCCACCCTGAATATTCCTTCTGCTACTTACACCTTATATTTTTCTAGGTGAACATGTTATCGTTGATTGTATGAGTAGTATTATGAGAATAATGTATGCTGTTGTATTTTCCATTATGATTTGAAACTCTCAATTACTTCACTTTCATTCGAGAGCCTCGATAAATGAAACCCGTTTTTTATCGAAAAATTGAATACACAAAAAAAAAGCAACCCCAATTCTTGAATTTAATAAAAAAAGAAGGATATAGATTTTTTTATGGTGTAAATTATATACTCTCGAATATTTTGAATCAGTTCTGTATCGTTCACTGATTGAAAATCATAATTTGACAAGGGTTCGGAATCACGGATTCAAGAATCAAACAATTGAGCTCAACTGGAAGGAATAGTATTCTTTGAGAATCTCCTGAACATAATAAAAAATAATATATTCTTCTTCAACAAATCCAGGATTGATAATGTTATTTTCCCCGCAAACAGTCTTTCAATTCATAATTATGTAATTTGAATTGATAAACGTTGCTTATTATAAATCTAGTAGAAGAAAAAAATGAGCATTTGTAATGGACATCGTAGTTTCGCTTTGCATTATTGAAAGAGATTGTATATTTATTCATTTCTGAAACTTATCAGGTGAAAATATAGGTTATTTTCAGTATTGCTATTGATTGATTGAATAAATGTTAATTTCTATTATTTGAATGCAAATACTGTCTTCGTTACTCATTAATTGGGAAAATAAATAGAAAAGAAACCTTCAGAAATCCATTTATTTTTCATGGAATACACATATAAAAGTAATGTTTCAGAAAACCTGAAGATGGAGTAACGAAATACTTATTTTATTTATTTTTTATTGATAACAATGATAAACAAAATAGATCGTATTTCACTGGATAACAATTTCATTCAGGATTTTTTTTTCTTGAAACAACCATCACACCATGCTGTAAAACTGTGGTATCCCATTCCTTTTCTGTCAACGTTGTACTCTCCTAATACAATATAATAAACTTTTTCTTTCCGGCAAAAGGAGCAAGAACTAGGTTTGAAGTCACTGCAGTTGCATGGCCTACCCCAATCACAGTTTGGCATTGTGCACTCTTGAACTACGTTCTCAATCGGTCCAACTATGCCTCTATTTCAAAGCTGTAAGATTAATGTTGAATTATAATTCATTCGAATAAACTGAATAAATATCAAACTCACTTTTGATCAAGATGTTTTACTTCTCCACAATTTGAGCTTCGACAGGTATACGAAAATATTCAACAATGATTATCTATACCCTCCGCTACTATTATTTGAGCCAATCATCCCACTCATACATCCAGTTCACTTGTTTCCCCTCACTTCCACTTCGTTCGATGTTATTGAATCAAGATTTACTATTTAATTATTTTATTATGTGACATCACTTGTTTACATAAACTTTGAGAAAAAGATAGATCATGAGCTAATAAATTATTCATTTTGTTTTCCATATAATTCAACACTTGCAATAAAACAACTTCGAGTGATCAAACACCTGGAACGTTTTTGAAATTGTAGGTTTTTCTGAATTCACATATTGTTTATTCAATTGCAGAAAACTATTTTTCAACTATCTATCCTTCGGATGTACATACACACCTCATTATTATAACGAGGAGAGGCATCACAATCGATTATTCATTGCAGACTTTTATTGTTAATTCATGCAATGACATTGAAAGGCATGGATTTTACAACATTGTATTTAATTCATTCATAAATTCTTCCTTAATCGAGAGTGTTCTACCGCATCTTTATACAAGTCAAGTAAAAAATGAAGATAACACGAAATATTGTAATAATTACCTAATGGATGAAAATTGTTTTCAGGAATCACGGAAAGAAAAATTCATTCTTATGAAAGCATAATAGTAATTGGGTAGGTGATTGAACATATTTTTTTTATAGATTTTTAATCAGGTAGATATTGCATTGTGGATTCAGAAGGTGCGGAATCACAATCAATTATTCATTGCAGACTTTTATTGTTAATTCATGCAATGACATCGAAAGGCATGGATTTTACTACATTATCTAATTCATTCATAAATTCTTCCTCAATCGAGAGTGTTCTACCGTCAAGTAAAAAATGAACACGAAATATTTTTGTATTGCAATTTCAAGTGAAATTCAACATGAAAAATAGATCATGTATTCAACACTCGCAAACAATTTGAGAGCATCAAAAATGTTTTTAAAATTCGTTGTAATTACCCAAAATGGATAAAAAAATTGCTTTCAGGAATCACGCAGAGAAAAATTCATTCTAATGAAAGCATAATAGTAATTGGGTAGCTGATTGAACATATTTTTTTTTCATAGATTTTCAATCAGGTAGATATTGCATTGTGGATTACGCTTGCATTGACAATTCATTATTTTATGAAAATCATTCGAAGAGGCGCGCTGGTGAAAAATCCAACCTGATAACCGGGGGACCAAGGGGGGTGTCCTGAAGACTGCATGTTTTTTTTACCCTCGATGTCGATGATGAACCCGATCAAGAGGTGACATGATAACCGAGGGACCATACATTTTTTCTCTTCACCCTGATAATTTCATAATATTGCATTGTTAATTATGCATGCATTAGATCATTCAGAAGGTGCGGAATTCATTATTGTTATTTTATGATAATCATTCGAAGAGGCGCGCAACAATGTATTATTTACTCCGACAAATCATTATTGTTATTTTATGATAATCATTCGAAGAGGCGCGCAACAATGTATTATTCACTCATATATCAGGTCACTTCTGGACCAAAAAGTGTAAGGGTAAAATCCTACGAAAATATAAGAATGGGGTGCCTACGGGGTGTCGCGAAGACTGCATGACGTAGCGGTTCTTCTGTTTACTATCCAGAAGCTTTGCAACATCGATTGCTTCTTGGAGATGAACTGGATGGCCGTTTGAGCTAGGATGGATGTAGCATTTTTTTGAGCCAAAACAGACCTGACGTATCTACTTTGAACAATCGTCGTATCTGAGTTGTATTCGATTATGTTTATATAGTTATACTCACCAGGTACCTGTTCTTTCGTTATACATACGAGCAACCCAATCGAACATAAGGTTGAATAGATAGATTAAACAATCATCGTATCTGAGTTGTATTCGATTATGTTTATATAGTTATACTCACCAGGTAACTGTTCTCCCGTTATACATACGAGCGACTGAATTGAACAGGAGGTTGAATGTATAGACTAAACAATGATCCTATCTGGGGTTGTATTCGATTATATCGTGATGATGTTTATATAGTTATACTCACCAGGTAACTGTTCTCCAGTTATACATAAGAGCGGCTGAACTGAACAGAAGGTTGAATGGATAGACAAAACGATAATTGTTACTGAGTTGTATTCGATTATTACGTGGTAATGTTTATATAGTAATACTCACCAGGTGACTGTTCTTGCGTTATACGTACGAGCGACCAAATCGAACAGAATGTGACGGAATGATCATTGTATCTGAGTTGTATTCGATTATATCGTGATGAAGTTTATATGGAAATACTCACCAGGTTACTGTTCTTTCGTTATACATACGAGCAACCGAATCGAACAGAAGGTTGAATGGATAGTATCTGGGTTGTATTCGATTATGATGTTATGCTGTGTATATAGTTATACACATTAGGTGACGGTATTCCCGTTTTACATACGAGCGACCGAAACGAACAGAAAGTTGAATTGATAGACTGAACAATCAATGTATCTGGGTGGTATCCGATTATATCGCAATACTGTATATATAGTGATACTTACCAGGTGACGGTACTTCCGTTACACATACTAGCGACTGAATCGAACAGAAGGTTAAATGGTTAGACGAAACGATACTTGTATCTCTGAGTTGTATTCGATGATATCGTGATGATGTTTATATAGCAATACTCACCAGGTAACTGTTCTTCCGTTTTACATACAAGCGACCGAATCGAGCAGAAGCTTAAATTTAGTAAAGATTGAACAATCATCGTATCTGGGTTGTATTCGATTATGTTCATATAGTTATACTAACCAGGTAACTGTTCTTCCGTTATACATACGAGCGACTGAATTGAACAGAAGGTTGAATGGATAGACAAAACAATAATCGTATCTGGGGTTGTATTCGATTATATCTTGATAATGTTCATATAGTTATACTCACCAGGAAACTGTTCTCCAGTTATACATAAGAGCGACTGAACTGAACAGAAGGTTGAATGGATAGACTGCACAATCATCGTATCTGGGTTGTATTTGATTATATCGTGATTATTATCATATAGTATGTCTAACCAGGTTACAGTTCTTCCGTTATACATACGAGCAACCGAATCGAACATAAGGTTGAATGGATAGATTGAACAATCATTGTATCTGGGTTGTCTCCGATTATATCGTTATGCTGTATATTTAGTTACACCTACCATATAACGGTTCTTTCGTTACACATACGAGCATCTGAATCGAACATAAGGTTGGATGGTTAGACGGAACGATAATTGTAACTGAGTTGTATTCGATTATATCGTGGTGATGTTTATATAGTAAAACTCACCAGGTGACTGTTCTTGCGTTATACATACGAGCGACCCAATCGAACATAAGGTTGGATGGATAGACGGAATGATCATTGTATTTGAGTTGTATTCGATTATATCGTGATGAAGTTCATATGGAAATACTCACCAGGTTACTGTTCTTTCGTTATACATACGAGCAACCGAATCGAACAGAAGGTTGAATGGATAGTATCTGGGTAGTATTCGATTATGATGTTATGCTGTGTATATAGTTATACACACTAGGTGACGGTATTCTCGTTTCACATACGAACGACCGAAACGAACAGAAAGTTGAATGGATAGACTGAACAATCAATGTATCTGGGTAGTATCCGATTATATCGCAATACTGAATATATTGTGATACTTACCAGGTGACGGTACTTCTGTTACACATACTAGCGACTGGATCGAACAGAAGGTTAAATAGTTAGACGAAACGATAATTGTATCTCTGAGTTGTATTCGATGATATCGTGATGATGTTTATATAGCAATACTCACCAGGTAACTGTTCTTCCGTTTTACATACAAGCGGCTTAATCGAGCAGTAGGTTGAATTCAGTATAGATTGAACAATCGTAGTATCGGGGTTGTATTCGATCATGTTTATATAGTTATACTCACCAGGTACCTGTTCTTTCGTTATACATACGAGCAACCCAATCGAACATAAGGTTGAATGGATAGATTAAACAATCATCGTATCTGAGTTGTATTCGATTATGTTTATATAGTTATTATCACCAGGTAACTGTTCTTCCGTTATACAAACGAGCGACTGAATTGAACAGAAGGTTGAATGTATAGACTAAACAATGAACCTATCTGGGGTTGTATTCGATTATATCGTGATGATGTTTATATATTTATACTCACCAGGTAACTGTTCTCCAGTTATACATAAGAGCGGCTGAACTGAACAGAAGGTTGAATGGATAGACAAAACGATAATTGTAACTGAGTTGTATTCGATTATATCGTGGTAATGTTTATATAGTAATACTCACCAGGTGACTGTTCTTGCGTTATACGTACGAGCGACCAAATCGAACAGAAGGTTGGATGGATAAACGGAATGATCATTGTATCTGAGTTGTATTCGATTATATCCTGATGAAGTTCATATGGAAATACTCACCAGGTTACTGTTCTTTCGTTATACATACGAGCAACCGAATCGAACAGAAGTTTGAATGGATAGTATCTGGGTTGTATTTGATTATATCGTGATCATTATCATATAGTATGTCTAACCAGGTAACAGTTCCTCCGTTATACATACGAGCAACCGAATCGAACATAAGGTTGAATGGATAGATTGAACAATCATTGTATCTGGGTTGTCTCCGATTATATCGTTATGCTGTATATTTAGTTACACCATGTAACGGTTCTTTCGTTACACATACGAGCGTCTGAATCGAACATAAGGATGGATGGTTAGACGGAACGATAATTGTACCTGAGTTGTATTCGATTATATCGTGATGACGTTCATATAGAAATACTCACCAGGTTACTGGTCTTTCGTTATACATACGAGCGACCGAAACGAACAGAAAGTTGAATGGATAGACTGAACATTCAATGTATCTGGGTGGTAGTCGATTATATCGCAATTCTGTATATATAGTGATACTTACCAGGTGACGATACTTCCGTTACACATACTAGCGACTGAATCGAACAGAATGTTGAATGGTTAGACGAAACGATAATTGTATCTGAGTTGAATTCGATGATATCGTGATGATGTTTATATAGCAATACTTACCAGGTAACTGTCCTTCCGTTTTACATACAAGCGACCGAATCGAGCAGAAACCTGCTGCTGATTGAACAATCGTCGTATCTGGGTTGTATTCGATTATGTTCATATAGTTATACTCACCAGGTAACTGTTCTTGCGTTATACATACGAGCAACCGAATCGAACAGAAGGTTGAATGGATAGTATCTGGGTTGTATTCGATTATGATGTTATGCTGTGTATATAGTTATACACATTAGGTGACAGTATTCCCGTTTTACATACGAGCGACCGAAACGAACAGAAAGTTGAATGGATAGACTGAACAATCAATGTATCTGGGTGGTATCCGATTATATCGCAATACTGTATATATAGTGATACTTACCAGGTGACGGTACTTCCGTTACACATACTAGCGACTGAATCGAACAGAAGTTTAAATGGTATCTCTGAGTTGTATTCGATGATATCGTGATGATGTTTATATAAATTATGTTTTCGAAAACTCGAAAATGGTTTTTAAAAAGATTTTTTATTTCTAAGTGATACAAGTTGCAATGAACAATGCGGAAAACAGAATACAGAATGATGAATTATGGAAATAAACATGAATTTATAACGTCGGCTTCGGGCGACAGTTTCCTAGAAGAGGAGTCTTCTTTCTTGCTGCTTCAGCTGATAAGGGTACATAACTCCTCCATCCTTAAAATGAAAACAAGGAGGGTAACGATTTGTTTTCAATGGGCTCTTCTACGTCGGGGTTGGAGTCTTCTTTGATTTGAAGGGGTTTCTTCTTTTTGAGAACTATCCAAGCTATCGTGGCGGCAATAGAAATTACCACGAAGGTGAAGAGGACATTGCCGGAGTTCCAAACTATTTGGTTGGTGGTGATGCCATCTTTCATCTGAATAACTCGAGCTTCTTCTTGCAGGTTATGGATTGTCTTCAGGTTGATGGACTGCAACACCAGGGGGATGTCTTCTGATATTTCAGGGTACGACTTCTCCATCTTGATTTCAGGTAGGGCAAGAGGGTTGCCCCTGGCAGGATCTTTCTTGTTCCAAAACTGCGAATCTTTGATTTTGATTCCACAGTTTCGAGGAATCTTTATTAGACTCGGTACTTCTAAAATGTTATATTCGTTTTGGCGACATATCTTGTTGAGTTTGATTGGAGTTTCGGCAGGAATGACCAAAACATATTCGTCATTTATGGATTCGATGATGGGACTGTCAATCCGAACTCTCTTGAGGCGGCATTCTCGGCTATCAGCATCTCTTATGAGGGATGTCAGGCAATTATTCATTTGGGGTTCTAATTGGTTCTGTTAAACGTACAAATCTTCGATAAGGGGGCAGGCTTCATCTTGAAACTGCAGTTGACTCGGTCCAAGAGTCAAATAAGGGTGGTCAGGGATTATTATCGATTGATTTATAGGAATTGGAAATAGGTGAAATAATTCGAAGGTTTCATCGGTAAAAATTGGGAGATGTATGGCGAAAATAACTTTATCGTTGGAATATGTCACTTGTAGTCCAGCTAATTGATAAAAGGAAATCACATTTTTAAAATTTGGAATCTTATATTTGTTGTATACTGTACTCAATTAATTTACTAATTTTTCCATTTCAGTGACGGAAATCACAGCGTTATGTAAGGTGTTTAATTTAGCGAAAGTTATTGCATCTTCTAGGTTATCAAGAAACGTAATCAGATTTTGGCAGTTCAAGATTATTTGATCTAGAGTATTTTGTGCTCTCAAGTAAGCGGCTATATCTCTGAACGTATTATTTATATTATGCTGAAAATATTCGAGCTTAGACTTTGATCAATTGCTGATTAGAATCAAGTAGAGTTATTGTGGTGTTGTAATTATCTATCAATTGTTTTGAGAGAGATATTTGCATTGTAACTTCCTTATCGATAGATTTTTGATTCGTTTGCAATTTTGTAATAGCTCTATCGTATTTTAATTCATCGTCAGAGTCCATAGTGCCAAAAGCCCACTTTGAAGCTTTACCAACAAAGTTCAACAAGCCCCTCTTTGAGCGGGTAAATGGTGTTATATTTTTTATTTTATTGTCTGTTTCCGAAATCAAGTATTCAACGTGAGCAAGCAAGTTAAGTAGAATGTAGTGATGTGAATAAGCGGAATGTGTTAAAAGCGATGAATTTAATGATTTTTCTACTTCTATGTAGAAATATTTGATATTTTCGAATTGTCTTCTTAGTGGTGGAATTTCAATATAGTGAATGAATGTGTGTTTCGTTTCGATGACCTTAGCGTCTCCAAGCCGAAAAGGAAGGAGGGGTGCTTTCAAAGGTTTAATAGTTACGTCGTCATTGATCATTGTTCCCATCGTCATTCGGAGAATGATGGCTACAGGAAGCAATTGCCTCGTCAGGAACATCGCCCTGTAGAACAGAAGAGAACGCTTTAGGTTTCTGTACTTGGGATTTATGAATTATTTTATTTTTGTGCGATGTTTGGAGTTTAGCTCCTAAGTCTTTTGAGACTGTTGTCTTTTTGAATCGTGGTTTAGTCTTACTCCTTAAAGCAGTTTTATCTATTACGAATGCTTTGGCTCCGATTTTAAATTCGGCTGGTTCTTCGCGTTTTTCATTTATTTTTTCATTCAGATGTGATTTGTGATTAGATGAAATATCATGAATTTTATCAAATACGGTCCTGAGTCTTTCTCGACGGTCGATGACGAATTGGTTCAGAATTGTCTCGTCAGTAAGGTCAAATGGGTCCAGAGCGTCGAGACGTCCATTGATAAGGTCGAATGGTTTTTGTTTCGTAACGCTATGTAGTGAAGAATTATATCCGAGAATTGCATATTGCATTAATTGTTTTGTGCTAGCTTTGTGATCTTTAATTTTCAGAATACGAAACATTTCGATGAGCGTGGAATGAAGGCGTTCAACGGGACTATTGCTATTCGAGTTTCCAGGAGTAGAAAAATGTAAATTGATTTTATGCAGTTTACAAAAGTCGGTGATGAGTGAATTTTTGAATTCTGTACCGTTATCACATGTTATTGCTTGGGGAATTCCATGATGTGTTATGAATGTTATTAAATTTTCATATACTGTAGCGGATGATGAAATAGGTTCCAATAGGTATGCTTGTGCGTACTTTGAAAACACATCTATTATGGTCAGGAATTTAGTATTGGCAATTTGAAATGTGTCCATGAGTATAGCTTCAAGTGGTTGTTTAGGTGTAGGGGTTAGTGCGAATTTTATTTTTGGTGGATGTCTATCGTATTTAGCTTCTTGACATACATCGCAATTATTAATGAATTCGGTTATCTGATCTTTCATTCGAGGCCAAAAATAAAGTCGTTTCAATGCTAATAGAGTTTCATTTATTCCTCGGTGGACCGTTTTTTCGTGATGATAGTTGATTAATTCTCGCCTTTTTTCTATGTGTGAAATATCTCTGACAAATTGGTTCGAAATTATAAGTTTGAATGCGTGGTTTCTGAAAAATCTCGGTAATATGTTTGCTAATTGTAAGGATAGATCGATTTCTGATTGTTGTACGAAAATACAATGAAGTTTTTTCGGATCAATGCGTTCTTTGAAAAACTTGAAAATTTCTTCTTCGATATTTCTTGTCAAGTAGACTGTTAATCTGACTGCTTTCCCGAAGGGTTTACTTTTCACAACATGATAGCAACCTGATGGCTTCTGAATGAATATTATTTGGTTACAATATTTATTAACGCAATGTTCGGTAATGGGTATTTCGAGAATTGGGTTCTCTACTGCCGAATGAACAGTTTCGACACCATCATTTTCTTGATTGGGTGGCCTGATTTGAACGTCCGCGATAACGTTTATTGGATTGGGTGGTTGTTCGTTGACAGGGTTAAATATTTCTTCCAGTCTGTCCAAGTCTTCACAAGTTATGTTTTGTTGGTTGTCTGGGTTCAAGTATTGGTCTATGTCAAGGTCTATATCGCCTGGGTTTCCAGCGACTGATTCATCCATTTCGTTCTCCATCGCATTGAGTTCGATGCGTGAAAGGCAATCAGCGTTTGCATTTTGTTTACCTTTTTTGTAAACAATTTGATAGTCGTACTCTTCAAGCTTGAGTCTCCACCTTACAAGTCTTGAATTTGGCTCTTTCAAATTGAACAACCATTGGAGGGGTTTATGATCGGTCACAATCGTAAACTTCCTGCCAAAAAGGTAAGGTCTAAAATGTTTGGTACTCCACACAATCGCGAGGAGCTCCTTCTCGATTGTGCTGTAGTTGGATTCAGCAGGATTCAAAGTCCTAGAGGCGTAGGCGATAGGTAGATCGCTGCCTATTTTTCCTTGACTGAGCACAGCGCCTATGGCTACATTGGAAGCATCAGTGGTGAGTATAAATTGTTTGTCGAAGTCAGGGAATTGTAGAATTGGGTCGCTACATAATAGATTCTTACATAATTCAAAAGCGTTTATGAATTCGGTGGTATGTTCGATCTTCTCGTCTTTTTTCAAACATCTAGTAAAAGGTTTCGTGAGTTTTGCAAAGTTATTGATAAAACGTCTATAGTATCCAAGGAGTCCAAGAAATGATTTTATTTGTTTCGCGGTTTTAGGGATTGGAAAATTAAGAATCGCTTGTATTTTACGAGGGTTTGGTTTAATTCCTTTTGGGGTGATTACATGACCCAGGAATTCGACTTCTTTGCGAAGAAATTCGCACTTGTCCAATTGGATTTTTAATTTTGAATCACGAAGCTTTTTGAAAACTAGTTTGATGTTTGCAATGTGTTCGCTGAGGCTAGATGAAAAAATTATAATGTCGTCCATATACACCAGGCACACTTTGCCTTGGAGTTCTTGGAGAACATTGTCCATTACTCTTTGGAACGTACTGGGCGCATTTTTGAGCCCGAATGGCATTCGAAGGTATTCAAAATGTCCATTCTCTACACTGAAGGCGGTTTTTTCGATAGAGTTAGGATGCATTTCTACCTGATGGAATCCTGAAGCAAGGTCTAATGTGGAGAAGTACTGACAACGGCCTAATTTATCCAAAATATCCGTGATATTTGGTAAAGGGTACCGGTCGTCAATAGTTTTCTCATTGACTTTACGATAGTCAACGACTATTCTCCATTTTTGTCTACCACTAGCATCTAGTTTTTTGGGTACGATCCAAATAGGACTGCTCCATGGACTTTGACTCGGACGGATAATTCCGTCTTCTAACATTTTATTAATTTGATTCTGTACCTCATCTTTATGAGCGAATGTATATCTGTACGATTTAGAATGTACTGGTACTTCATCAGTGCTCCTAATTTCATGTTTCACCCTGTTAGTGAAAGTCAGTTTTTTATTTTCATGGTGGAAAATGTCTGAGAACTCGCGGCAAAGGTTTTCAAGAGCGGACTTTTCTTCAAGATTAAGATGATCACTTCTGACGAGTTTACAAACGTCTGGAATATTTGATTCATCGTATTTGCTGGATGATAGTATTTCGTCAAAATGGAATATGTAAAAATTGTCTTTATGCTTATCAGAAAAGCCGTACACATTAACTGGCATATCAAGTTCTATTGTTATCTGGTTCTCTGTATAATTGTATATGTCCGTTTTTGCAATTCCATGTTTTGCGGTTGTTAGTGTTTCGGGAAGGTAAAGGCCGTCTAGAGTTTGTTGGGGAATTATGATGTCACCGCTATACTGTGAAACCGGAATCTTGATAGAAGCTACTTCATGCGAATTCACTGAAATAATAAATTTCTCTTTTTCTGGTTCGCGATAAAATATAGGAATCTGAGTTACGTCGTTTACTAAGCGTTTATTTGTTAAATCTATATTGAAGTTCATTTTTAATAATTCTCCCAAACCTAAGATACCATCGAAATATTCATGAAAGTCGAATAAAATGAAGGAAATATTATGATTGGAATTTAATTCTCTGAATGCTGGAATATCTGCTTTAAAAAGTATTTCTTTTTCTCCTATACCGGTTTTGATTTTTGAAACTGTATGATAAATCGTTTCAGGAAAGAATTTTTCTGCAATTTTCGGTCGCATGATTGAATGAGAGCATCCCGTGTCAACTAGAAGTTTCATAGGCGGGTAATTTATTTTTATATAGGGTAAATTGTTTTTTCCTATATCTGTGTGCATTTCAAAGGTTAGGTGTTGTGGTGTTTCGTCTCTACCTCGTGAAAATTTTCAAGCGTTTCATAATCATCCGTTTCGTTACACTGATAGAATAAATGTTCGTCATCGACAGCAATGTTTTCTGTGTGTTGGACGTCATTAGTATCGAGTGTCTCTACTTCTTGATTTATATCCTCATCGATATGATAAACTTCTTGGGATGTGAAGTTTGGTGGTCCGGTTGATCGAAAATAGTTATTATTTTGAGGGTATGAGTAATTTTGACGCGAAAATGTATTTCTTGATGTTGATGACATTGCCATTGGTTCAGGTTTATTACCGGGTATTTGACCAGTTGGTTTGAAAACGTTTTTAGAGGGTCCAAAAACTTGTCTATTGGTTGGATAATTTCTCTGCACATTTGATCGAGGTTGTATGTTAATTGGTTGATTGGGAAACTGTTGTTGATTAGGGAATTGTTGTGGTCTTTGTTGGATTGCCGGCAAAGTTCTTTGAGGGTAATTTTGTTGAGGCTGTTGGGGATATTGATAATTATATCTAAAATTTTGTGGGATCTGCGGTCTGTAATTTTGTGAATTTTGGCTACGAGGCTCAAATGGTTTCTGACTATTATTTGGAGTTAATTTCGAAGGGTTTTGCGTATATTGAAAATTTTCTTCCTCAACAATGATATTCATTGCCGTTTCTAAGCATTCTGGATTTTTGAGTCTAACTATCGTTTGTAAATGACCATGCAAACCTCTTATGAATGTTCGAAGACAAGCTCCTTCATGTTGTTTCATATATACTATTTTTGTAGCGGCATTCATTTGGCTTGCATCTTGTGAATTAATTTTCTGAGCGAGAGTACTTCTAAGGACCTGTAACCTTTTGCCAAAATCGAGTGGTGACTCGTTTTTGAAAGGTCTGGCCAAAAATAAATCTTGTTCTAAACATTCGAAGCTCCTATTGTCTCCGAAACATTGAATAAGTGCGGCTTTTATTAATTCCCATGAATTTAATTCAGTCCGACAACCTACTAGGAGTTGTGCTCTTCCTGATAGTTTTGTTTGAACTACTCTGTTCAAATAGTTTTTCAAGATCGGATCTGTCATTTGATTTCTATAGGTATCGAACAGAAAGTCACAAGACGAAATAAAACTAGGTAGTGTACTAGCATTCCCGTCAAAAGTGGGAATCGTGTCTACAAACATTTTCAGCATACTTAAATTATTTGTTGGTTCAGCCATTGTTTCTACTGTGATTTCGTCGCTGATATTATTTACTGTACTGTTTGAAATCGATTCAGAAAATCTCAAAGTCTCGGTGAATGAATTAATCAATTCTTCAACTGTATGATCGCTGGTCATGAGCCAACTTTACGTTATATTTATCAACTATGTTATTTATTCTCTTCTTAAACTACGTTACTTATTGCGATTATCAAAATTTCCTAACCAGGGAAAAATGATAGGGTCACGGAAAGGATGCAGGGAATTTGACTCTCACCGAATTCCTCTTCCTCTTGTGGTTGATTCTGTACTGGGTAGTCTGCGGCTCTTCAACAGCTTGCTGACGGCCCCTCAGGTGAACTCAATTCCTTTTTGGATGCCGTTTCACTCGAAAAGTTCAATCCTTTTAACTACCGGTGCCGAAGGATTAAAATCCACGTTTTTCGTCGAAACCGGTCACAATACCGCGTGATTTTCGACTAATAACTGCACCGATATCCTACCGACTGCGCCAATTATGTTTTCGAAAACTCGAAAATTGTTTTTAAAAAGATTTTTTATTTCTGAGTGATACAAGTTGCAATGAACAATGCGGAAAACAGAATACAGAATGATGAATTATGGAAATTAACATGAATTTATAACGTCGGCTTCGGGCGAGAGTTTCCTAGAAGAGGAGTCTTCTTTCTTGCTGCTTCAGCTGATAAGGGTACATAACTTATAGCAATACTCACCAGGTAACTGTTCTTCCGTTTTACATACAAGCGACCGAATCGAGTAGAAGCTTAAATTTAGTATAGATTGAACAATCATCGTATCTGGGTTGTATTCGATTATTTTCATATAGTTATACTCACCAGGTAACTGTTCTTCCGTTATACATACGAGCGACTGAATTGAACAGAAGGTTGAATGGATAGACAAAACAATAATCGTATCTGGGGTTGTATTCGATTATATCTTGATAATGTTCATATAGTTATACTCACCAGGAAACTGTTCTCCAGTTATACATAAGAGCGACTGAACTGAACAGAAGGTTGAATGGATAGACTTCACAATCATCGTATCTGGGTTGTATTTGATTATATCGTGATTATTATCATATAGTATGTCTAACCAGGTAACAGTTTTTCCGTTATAGATACGAGCAACCGAATCGAACATAAGGTTGAATGGATAGATTGAATATCATTGTATCTGGGTTGTCTCCGATTATATCGTTATGCTGTATATTTAGTTACACCTACCATGTAACGGTTCTTTCGTTACACATACGAGCGTCTGAATCGAACGAAAGGTTGGATGGTTAGACGGAACGATAATTGTAACTGAGTTGTATTCGATTATATCGTGGTGATGTTTATATAGTAAAACTCACCAGGTGACTGTTCTTGCGTTATACATACGAGCGACCCAATCGAACATAAGGTTGGATGGATAGACGGAATGATCATTGTATCTGAGTTGTATTCGATTATATCGTGATGACGTTCATATAGAAATACTCACCAGGTCACTGGTCTTTCGTTATACATACGAGCGACCGAAACGAACAGAAAGTTGAATGGATAGACTGAACAATCAATGTATCTGGGTGGTAGTCGATTATATCGCAATTCTGTATATATAGTGATACTTACCAGGTGACGATACTTCCGTTACACATACTAGCGACTGAATCGAACAGAATGTTGAATGGTTAGACGAAACGATAATTGTATCTGAGTTGAATTCGATGATATCGTGATGATGTTTATATAGCAATACTTACCAGGTAACTGTCCTTCCGTTTTACATACAAGCGACCGAATCGAGCAGAAGGTTAAGGATAGATTGAACAATCATCGTATCTGAGTTGTATTCGATTATGTTTATATAGTTATACTCACCAGGTACCTGTTCTTTCGTTATACATACGAGCAACCCAATCGAACATAAGGTTGAATGGATAGATTAAACAATCATCGTATCTAAGTTGTATTCGATTATGTTTATATAGTTATACTCACCAGGTAACTGTTCTTCCGTTATACATACGAGCGACTGAATTGAACAGAAGGTTGAATGTATAGACTAAACAATGATCCTATCTGGGGTTGTATTCGATTATATCGTGATGATGTTTATATAGTTATACTCACCAGGTAACTGTTCTCCAGTTATACATAAGAGCGGCTGAACTGAACAGAAGGTTGAATGGATAGACAAAACGATAATTGTAACTGAGTTGTATTCGATTATATCGTGGTAATGTTTATATAGTAATACTCACCAGGTGACTGTTCTTGCGTTATACGTACGAGCGACCAAATCGAACAGACGGTTGGATGAATAGACGGAATTATCATTGTATCTGAGTTGTATTCGATTATATCGTGATGAAGTTCATATGGAAATACTCACCAGGTTACTGTTCTCTCGTTATACATACGAGCAACCGAATCGAACAGAAGGTTGAATGGATAGTATCTGGGTTGTATAAGATTATGATGTTATGCTGTGTATATAGTTATACACACCAGGTGACGGTATTCCCGTTTTACATACGAACGACCGAAACGAACAGAAAGTTGAATGGATAGACTGAACAATCAATGTATCTGGGTGGTATCCGATTATATCGCAATACTGTATATATAGTGATACTTACCAGGTGACGGTACTTCCGTTACACATACTAGCGACTGAATCGAACAGAAGGTTGAATGGTTAGACGAAACGATAATTGTATCTCTGAGCTGTATTCGATGATATCGTGATGATGTTTATATAGCAATACTCACCAGGTAACTGTTCTTTCGTTTTACATACAAGCGACCGAATCGAGCAGAAGGTTGAATTCAGTATAGATTGAACAATCGTCGTATCTGGGATGTATTCGATTATGTTTATATAGTTATACTCACAAGGTACCTGTTCTTTCGTTATACATACGAGCAACCCAATCGAAAATAAGGTTGAATAAATAGATTTAACAATCATCGTATCTGAGTTGTATTCGATTATGTTTATATAGTTATACTCACCAGGTAACTGTTCTTCCGTTTTACATACAAGCGACCGAATCGAGCGGAAGCTTAAATTTAGTATAGATTGAACAGTCATCGTATCTGAGTTGTATTCGATTATGTTCATATAGTTATACTCACCAGGTAACTGTTCTTCCGTTATACATACGAGCGACTGAATTGAACAGAAGGTTGAATGGATAGACAAAACAATAATCGTATCTGGGGTTGTATTCGATTATATCTTGATAATGTTCATATAGTTATACTCACCAGGAAACTGTTCTCCAGTTATACATAAGAGCGACTGAACTGAACAGAAGGTTGAATGGATAGACTTCACAATCATCGTATCTGGGTTGTATTTGATTATATCGTGATTATTATCATATAGTATGTCTAACCAGGTAACAGTTCTTCCGTTATAGATACGAGCAACCGAATCGAACATAAGGTTGAATGGATAGATTGAATATCATTGTATCTGGGTTGTCTCCGATTATATCGTTATGCTGTATATTTAGTTACACCTACCATGTAACGGTTCTTTCGTTACACATACGAGCGTCTGTATCGAACATAAGGTTGGATGGTTAGATGGAACGATAATTGTAACTGAGTTGTATTCGATTACATCGTGGTGATGTTTATATAGTAAAACTCACCAGGTGACTGTTCTTGCGTTATACATACGAGCGACCCAATCGAACATAAGGTTGGATGGATAGACGGAATGATCATTGTATCTGAGTTGTATTCGATTATATCGTGATGATGTTTATATAGCAACACTCACCAGGTCACTGGTCTTTCGTTATACATACGAGCGACCGAAACGAACAGAAAGTTGAATGGATAGACTGAACAATCAATGTATCTGGGTGGTAGTCGATTATATCGCAATTCTGTATATATAGTGATACTTACCAGGTGACGATACTTCCGTTACACATACTAGCGACTGAATCGAACAGAATTTTGAATGGTTAGACGAAACGATAATTGTATCTGAGTTGAATTCGATGATATCGTGATGATGTTTATATAGCAATACTTACCAGGTAACTGTCCTTCCGTTTTACATACCAGCGACCGAATCGAGCAGAAGGTTAAGGATAGATTGAACAATCATCGTATCTGAGTTGTATTCGATTATGTTTATATAGTTATACTCACCAGGTACCTGTTCTTTCGTAATACATACGAGCAACCCAATCGAACATAAGGTTGAATGGATAGATTAAACAATCATCATATCTAAGTTGTATTCGATTATGTTTATATAGTTATACTCACCAGGAAACTGTTCTTCCGTTATACATACGAGCGACTGAATTGAACAGAAGGTTGAATGTATAGACTAAACAATGATCCTATCTGGGGTTGTATTCGATTATATCGTGATGATGTTTATATAGTTATACTCACCAGGTAACTGTTCTCCAGTTATACATAAGAGCGGCTGAACTGAACAGAAGGTTGAATGGATAGACAAAACGATAATTGTAACTGAGTTGTATTCGATTATATCTTGTTAATGTTTATATAGTAATACTCACCAGGTGACTGTTCTTGCGTTATACGTACGAGCGACCAAATCGAACAGACGGTTGGATGAATAGACGGAATTATCATTGTATCTGAGTTGTATTCGATTATATCGTGATGAAGTTCATATGGAAATACTCACCAGGTTACTGTTCTCTCGTTATACATACGAGCAACCGAATCGAACAGAAGGTTGAATGGATAGTATCTGGGTTGTATAAGATTATGATGTTATGCTGTGTATATAGTTATACACACCAGGTGACGGTATTCCCGTTTTACATACGAACGACCGAAACGAACAGAAAGTTGAATGGATAGACTGAACAATCAATGTATCTGGGTGGTATCCGATTATATCGCAATACTGTATATATAGTGATACTTACCAGGTGACGGTACTTCCGTTACACATACTAGCGACTGAATTGAACAGAAGGTTAAATGGTTAGACGAAACGATAATTGTATCTCTGAGTTGTATTCGATGATATCGTGATGATGTTTATACAGCAATACTCACCTGGTAACTGTTCTTTCGTTTTACATACAAGCGACCGAATCGAGCAGAAGGTTGAATTCAGTATAGATTGAACAATCGTCGTATCTGGGTTGTATTCGATTATGTTTATATAGTTATACTCACAAGGTACCTGTTCTTTCGTTATACATACGAGCAACCCAATCGAAAATAAGGTTGAATAAATAGATTAAACAATCATCATATCTGAGTTGTATTCGATTATGTTTATATAGTTATACTCACCAGGTAACTGTTCTTCCGTTTTACATACAAGCGACCGAATCGAGCGGAAGCTTAAATTTAGTATAGATTGAACAGTCATCGTATCTGAGTTGTATTCGATTATGTTCATATAGTTATACTCACCAGGTAACTGTTCTTCCGTTATACATACGAGCGACTGAATTGAACAGAAGGTTGAATGGATAGACTAAATAATAATCGTATCTGGGGTTGTATTCGATTATATCTTGATAATGTTCATATAGTTATACTCACCAGGAAACTGTTCTCCAGTTATACATAAGAGCGACTGAACTGAACAGAAGGTTGAATGGATAGACTGCACAATCATCGTATCTGGGTTGTATTTGATTATATCGTGATTATTATCATATGATATGTCTTACCAGGTAACAGTTCTTCCGTTATACATACGAGCAACCGAATCGAACATGAGGTTGAATGGATAGATTGAACAATCAATGTATCTGGGTTGTCTCCGATTATATCGTTATGCTGTATATTTAGTTACACCTACCATGTAACGGTTCTTTCGTTACACATACGAGCGTCTGAATCGAACATAAGGTTGGATGGTTAGACGGAACGATAAATGTAACTGAGTTGTATTCGATTATATCGTGGTGATGTTTATATAGTAAAACTCACCAGGTGACTGTTCTTGCGTTATACATACGAGCGACCCAATCGAACATAAGGTTGGATGGATAGACGGAATGATCATTGTATCTGAGTTGTATTCGACTATATCGTGATGATGTTTATATAGCAATACTCACCAGGTAACTGTTCTTCCGTTTTACATACGAGCGGCCGAATCGAGCAGAAGGTTGAATTCAGTATAGATTGAACAATCGTCGTATCTGGGTTGTATTCGATTATGTTTATATAGTTATACTCACCAGGTAACTTTTCTTCCGTTATACATACGAGCAACCGAATCGAACAGAAGGTTGAATGGATAGTATCTGGGTTGTATTCGATTATGATGTTATGCTGTGTATATGGTTATACACATCAGGTGACGGTATTCCCGTTTTACATACGAGCGACCGAAACGAACAGAAAGTTGAATGGATAGACTGAACAATCAATGTATCTGGGTGGTATCCGATTATATCGCAATACTGTATATATAGTGATACTTACCAGGTGACGGTACTTCCGTTACACATACTAGCGACTGAATCGAACAGAAGGTTTAATGTTTAGACGAAACGATAATTGTATCTCTGAGTTGTATTCGATGATATCGTGATGATGATTATATAGCAATACTCACCAGGTAACTGTTCTTCCGTTTTACATACAAGCGACCGAATCGAGCAGAAGCTTAAATTTAGTATAGATTGAACAGTCATCGTATCTGGGTTGTATTCGATTATGTTCATATAGTTATACTCACCAGGTAACTGTTCTTCCGTTATACATACGAGCGACTGAATTGAACAGAAGGTTGAATGGATAGACTAAATAATAATCGTATCTGGGGTTGTATTCGATTATATCTTGATAATGTTCATATAGTTATACTCACCAGGAAACTGTTCTCCAGTTATACATAAGAGCGACTGAACTGAACAGAAGGTTCAATGGATAGACTGCACAATCATCGTATCTGGGTTGTATTTGATTATATCGTGATTATTATCATATGATATGTCTAACCAGGTAAAAGTTCTTCCGTTATACATACGAGCAACCGAATCGAACATAAGGTTGAATGGATAGATTGAACAATCATTGTATCTGGGTTGTCTCCGATTATATCGTTATGCTGTATATTTAGTTACACCTACCATGTAACGGTTCTTTCGTTACACATACGAGCGTCTAAATCGAACATAAGGTTGGATGGTTAGACGGAACGATAATTGTAACTGAGTTGTATTCGATTATATCGTGGTGATGTTTATATAGTAAAACTCACCAGGTGACTGTTCTTGCGTTATACATACGAGCGACCCAATCGAACATAAGGTTGGATGGATAGACGGATTGATCATTGCATCTGAGTTGTATTTGATTATATCGTGATGACGTTTATATAGAAATACTCACCAGGTTACTGGTCTTTCGTTATACATACGAGCGACCAAAACGAACAGAAAGTTGAATGGATCGACTGAACAATCAATGTATCTGGGTGGTAGTCGATTATATCGCAATTCTGTATATATAGTGATACTTACCAGGTGACGATACTTCCGTTACACATACTAGCGACTGAATCGAACAGAATGTTGAATGGTTAGACGAAACGATAATTGTATCTGAGTTGAATTCGATGATATCGTGATGATGTTTATATAGCAATACTTACCAGGTAACTGTCCTTCCGTTTTACATACAAGCGACCGAATCGAGCAGAAGGTTAAGGATAGATTGAACAATCATCGTATCTGAGTTGTATTCGATTATGTTTATATAGTTATACTCACCAGGTACCTGTTCTTTCGTTATACATACGAGCAACCCAATCGAACATAAGGTTGAATGGATAGATTAAACAATCATTGTATCTGAGTTGTATTCGATTATGTTTATATAGTTATACTCACCAGGTAACTGTTCTTCCGTTATACATACGAGCGACTGAATTGAACAGAAGGTTGAATGTATAGACTAAACAATGATCCTATCTGGGGTTGTATTCGATTATATCGTGATGATGTTTATATAGTTATACTCACCAGGTAACTGTTCTCCAGTTATACATAAGAGCGGCTGAACTGAACAGAAGGTTGAATGGATAGACAAAACGATAATTGTAACTGAGTTGTATTCGATTATATCGTGGTAATGTTTATATAGTAATACTCACCAGGTGACTGTTCTTCCGTTATACATACGAGCGACTGAATTGAACAGAAGGTTGAATGGATAGACAAAACAATAATCGTATCTGGGGTTGTATTCGATTATATCTTGATAATGTTCATATAGTTATACTCACCAGGAAACTGTTCTCCAGTTATACATAAGAGCGACTGAACTGAACAGAAGGTTGAATGGATTGACTTCACAATCATCGTATCTGGGTTGTATTTGATTATATCGTGATTATTATCATATAGTATGTCTAACCAGGTAACAGTTCTTCCGTTATAGATACGAGCAACCGAATCGAACATAAGGTTGAATGGATAGATTGAATATCATTGTATCTGGGTTGTCTCCGATTATATCGTTATGCTGTATATTTAGTTACACCTACCATGTAACGGTTCTTTCGTTACACATACGAGCGTCTGAATCGAACGAAAGGTTGGATGGTTAGACGGAACGATAATTGTAACTGAGTTGTATTCGATTATATCGTGGTGATGTTTATATAGTAAAACTCACCAGGTGACTGTTCTTGCGTTATACATACGAGCGACCCAATCGAACATAAGGTTGGATGGATAGACGGAATGATCATTGTATCTGAGTTGTATTCGATTATATCGTGATGACGTTCATATAGAAATACTCACCAGGTCACTGGTCTTTCGTTATACATACGAGCGACCGAAACGAACAGAAAGTTGAATGGATAGACTGAACAATCAATGTATCTGGGTGGTAGTCGATTATATCGCAATTCTGTATATATAGTGATACTTACCAGGTGACGATACTTCCGTTACACATACTAGCGACTGAATCGAACAGAATTTTGAATGGTTAGACGAAACGATAATTGTATCTGAGTTGAATTCGATGATATCGTGATGATGTTTATATAGCAATACTTACCAGGTAACTGTCCTTCCGTTTTACATACAAGCGACCGAATCGAGCAGAAGGTTAAGGATAGATTGAACAATCATCGTATCTGAGTTGTATTCGATTATGTTTATATAGTTATACTCACCAGGTACCTGTTCTTTCGTAATACATACGAGCAACCCAATCGAACATAAGGTTGAATGGATAGATTAAACAATCATCATATCTAAGTTGTATTCGATTATGTTTATATAGTTATACTCACCAGGAAACTGTTCTTCCGTTATACATACGAGCGACTGAATTGAACAGAAGGTTGAATGTATAGACTAAACAATGATCCTATCTGGGGTTGTATTCGATTATATCGTGATGATGTTTATATAGTTATACTCACCAGGTAACTGTTCTCCAGTTATACATAAGAGCGGCTGAACTGAACAGAAGGTTGAATGGATAGACAAAACGATAATTGTAACTGAGTTGTATTCGATTATATCTTGTTAATGTTTATATAGTAATACTCACCAGGTGACTGTTCTTGCGTTATACGTACGAGCGACCAAATCGAACAGACGGTTGGATGAATAGACGGAATTATCATTGTATCTGAGTTGTATTCGATTATATCGTGATGAAGTTCATATGGAAATACTCACCAGGTTACTGTTCTCTCGTTATACATACGAGCAACCGAATCGAACAGAAGGTTGAATGGATAGTATCTGGGTTGTATAAGATTATGATGTTATGCTGTGTATATAGTTATACACACCAGGTGACGGTATTCCCGTTTTACATACGAACGACCGAAACGAACAGAAAGTTGAATGGATAGACTGAACAATCAATGTATCTGGGTGGTATCCGATTATATCGCAATACTGTATATATAGTGATACTTACCAGGTGACGGTACTTCCGTTACACATACTAGCGACTGAATTGAACAGAAGGTTAAATGGTTAGACGAAACGATAATTGTATCTCTGAGTTGTATTCGATGATATCGTGATGATGTTTATACAGCAATACTCACCTGGTAACTGTTCTTTCGTTTTACATACAAGCGACCGAATCGAGCAGAAGGTTGAATTCAGTATAGATTGAACAATCGTCGTATCTGGGTTGTATTCGATTATGTTTATATAGTTATACTCACAAGGTACCTGTTCTTTCGTTATACATACGAGCAACCCAATCGAAAATAAGGTTGAATAAATAGATTAAACAATCATCATATCTGAGTTGTATTCGATTATGTTTATATAGTTATACTCACCAGGTAACTGTTCTTCCGTTTTACATACAAGCGACCGAATCGAGCGGAAGCTTAAATTTAGTATAGATTGAACAGTCATCGTATCTGAGTTGTATTCGATTATGTTCATATAGTTATACTCACCAGGTAACTGTTCTTCCGTTATACATACGAGCGACTGAATTGAACAGAAGGTTGAATGGATAGACTAAATAATAATCGTATCTGGGGTTGTATTCGATTATATCTTGATAATGTTCATATAGTTATACTCACCAGGAAACTGTTCTCCAGTTATACATAAGAGCGACTGAACTGAACAGAAGGTTGAATGGATAGACTGCACAATCATCGTATCTGGGTTGTATTTGATTATATCGTGATTATTATCATATGATATGTCTTACCAGGTAACAGTTCTTCCGTTATACATACGAGCAACCGAATCGAACATAAGGTTGAATGGATAGATTGAACAATCAATGTATCTGGGTTGTCTCCGATTATATCGTTATGCTGTATATTTAGTTACACCTACCATGTAACGGTTCTTTCGTTACACATACGAGCGTCTGAATCGAACATAAGGTTGGATGGTTAGACGGAACGATAAATGTAACTGAGTTGTATTCGATTATATCGTGGTGATGTTTATATAGTAAAACTCACCAGGTGACTGTTCTTGCGTTATACATACGAGCGACCCAATCGAACATAAGGTTGGATGGATAGACGGAATGATCATTGTATCTGAGTTGTAATCGATTATATCGTGATGATGTTTATATAGCAATACTCACCAGGTAACTGTTCTTCCGTTTTACATACGAGCGGCCGAATCGAGCAGAAGGTTGAATTCAGTATAGATTGAACAATCGTCGTATCTGGGTTGTATTCGATTATGTTTATATAGTTATACTCACCAGGTAACTTTTCTTCCGTTATACATACGAGCAACCGAATCGAACAGAAGGTTGAATGGATAGTATCTGGGTTGTATTCGATTATGATGTTATGCTGTGTATATGGTTATACACATCAGGTGACGGTAATCCCGTTTTACATACGAGCGACCGAAACGAACAGAAAGTTGAATGGATAGACTGAACAATCAATGTATCTGGGTGGTATCCGATTATATCGCAATACTGTATATATAGTGATACTTACCAGGTGACGGTACTTCCGTTACACATACTAGCGACTGAATCGAACAGAAGGTTTAATGTTAAGACGAAACGATAATTGTATCTCTGAGTTGTATTCGATGATATCGTGATGATGATTATATAGCAATACTCACCAGGTAACTGTTCTTCCGTTTTACATACAAGCGACCGAATCGAGCAGAAGCTTAAATTTAGTATAGATTGAACAGTCATCGTATCTGGGTTGTATTCGATTATGTTCATATAGTTATACTCACCAGGTAACTGTTCTTCCGTTATACATACGAGCGACTGAATTGAACAGAAGGTTGAATGGATAGACTAAATAATAATCGTATCTGGGGTTGTATTCGATTATATCTTGATAATGTTCATATAGTTATACTCACCAGGAAACTGTTCTCCAGTTATACATAAGAGCGACTGAACTGAACAGAAGGTTCAATGGATAGACTGCACAATCATCGTATCTGGGTTGTATTTGATTATATCGTGATTATTATCATATGATATGTCTAACCAGGTAAAAGTTCTTCCGTTATACATACGAGCAACCGAATCGAACATAAGGTTGAATGGATAGATTGAACAATCATTGTATCTGGGTTTTCTCCGATTATATCGTTATGCTGTATATTTAGTTACACCTACCATGTAACGGTTCTTTCGTTACACATACGAGCGTCTGAATCGAACATAAGGTTGGATGGTTAGACGGAACGATAATTGTAACTGAGTTGTATTCGATTATATCGTGGTGATGTTTATATAGTAAAACTCACCAGGTGACTGTTCTTGCGTTATACATACGAGCGACCCAATCGAACATAAGGTTGGATGGATAGACGGATTGATCATTGCATCTGAGTTGTATTTGATTATATCGTGATGACGTTCATATAGAAATACTCACCAGGTTACTGGTCTTTCGTTATACATACGAGCGACCAAAACGAACAGAAAGTTGAATGGATCGACTGAACAATCAATGTATCTGGGTGGTAGTCGATTATATCGCAATTCTGTATATATAGTGATACTTACCAGGTGACGATACTTCCGTTACACATACTAGCGACTGAATCGAACAGAATGTTGAATGGTTAGACGAAACGATAATTGTATCTGAGTTGAATTCGATGATATCGTGATGATGTTTATATAGCAATACTTACCAGGTAACTGTCCTTCCGTTTTACATACAAGCGACCGAATCGAGCAGAAGGTTAAGGATAGATTGAACAATCATCGTATCTGAGTTGTATTCGATTATGTTTATATAGTTATACTCACCAGGTACCTGTTCTTTCGTTATACATACGAGCAACCCAATCGAACATAAGGTTGAATGGATAGATTAAACAATCATCGTATCTGCGTTGTATTCGATTATGTTTATATAGTTATACTCACCAGGTAACTGTTCTTCCGTTATACATACGAGCGACTGAATTGAACAGAAGGTTGAATGTATAGACTAAACAATGATCCTATCTGGGGTTGTATTCGATTATATCGTGATGATGTTTATATAGTTATACTCACCAGGTAACTGTTCTCCAGTTATACATAAGAGCGGCTGAACTGAACAGAAGGTTGAATGGATAGACAAAACGATAATTGTAACTGAGTTGTATTCGATTATATCGTGGTAATGTTTATATAGTAATACTCACCAGGTGACTGTTCTTGCGTTATACGTACGACCGACCAAATCAAACAGACGGTTGGATGGATAGACGGAATGATTATTGTATCTGAGTTGTATTCGATTATATCGTGATGAAGTTCATATGGAAATACTCACCAGGTTACTGTTCTCTCGTTATACATACGAGCAACCGAATCGAACATAAGGTTGAATGGATAGTATCTGGGTTGTATTCGATTATGATGTTATGCTGTGTATATAGTTATACACACTAGGTGACGGTATTCCCGTTTTACATACGAACGACCGAAACGAAAAGAAAGTTGAATGGATAGACTGAACAATCAATGTATCTGGGTGGTATCCGATTATATCGCAATACTGTATATATAGTGATACTTACCAGGTGACGGTACTTCCGTTACACATACTAGCGACTGAATCGAACAGTAGGTTAAATGGTTAGACGAAACGATAATTGTATCTCTGAGTTGTATTCGATGATATCGTGATGATGTTTATATAGCAATACTCACCAGGTAACTGTTCTCTCGTTTTACATACAAGCGGCCGAATCGAGCAGAAGGTTGAATTCAGTATAGATTGAACAATCGTCGTATCTGGGTTGTATTCGATTATGTTTATATAGTTATACTCACCAGGTACCTGTTCTTTCGTTATAAATACGAGCAACCCAATCGAACATAAGGTTGAATGGATAGATTAAACAATCATCGTATCTGAGTTGTATTCGATTATGTTTATATAGTTATACTCACCAGGTTACTGTTCTTCCGTTATACATACGAGCGACTGAATTGAACAGAAGGTTGAATGTATAGACTAAACAATGATCCTATCTGGGGTTGTAATCGATTATATCGTGATGATGTTTATATAGTTATACTCACCAGGTAACTGTTCTCCATTTATACATAAGAACGGCTGAACTGAACAGAAGGTTGAATGGATAGACAAAACGATAATTGTAACTGAGTTGTATTCGATTATATCGTGGTAATGTTTATATAGTAATACTCACTAGGTGACTGTTCTTGCGTTATACGTACGAGCGACCAAATCGAACAGAAGGTGACGGAATGATCATTGTATCTGAGTTGTATTCGATCATATCGTGATGAAGTTCATATGGAAATACTCACCAGGTTACTGTTCTTTCGTTATACATACGAGCAACCGAATCGAACAGAAGGTTGAATGGATAGTATCTGGGTTGTATTCGATTATGATGTTATGCTGTGTATATAGTTATACACACTAGGTGACGGTATTCCCGTTTTACATACGAACGACCGAAACGAACAGAAAGTTGAATGGATAGACTGAACAATCAATGTATCTGGGTGGTATCCGATTATATCGCAATACTGTATATATAGTGATACTTACCAGGTGACGGTACTTCCGTTACACATACTAGCGACTGAATCGAACAGAAGGTTAAATGGTTAGACGAAACGATAATTGTATCTCTGAGTTGTATTCGATGATTTCGTGATGATGTTTATATAGCAATACTCACCAGGTAACTGTTCTTCCGTTTTACATACAAGAGGCCGAATCGTGCAGAAGGTTGAATTCAGTATAGATTGAACAATCGTCGTATCTGGGTTGTATTCGCTTATGTTTATATAGTTATACTCACCAGGTAACTGTTCTTCCGTTATACATACGAGCAACCGAATCGAACAGAAAGTTGAATGGATAGTATCTGGGTTGTATTCGATTATGATGTTATGCTGTGTATATAATTATACACACTAGGTGACGGTATTCCCGTTTTACATACGAACGACCGAAACGAACAGAAAGTTGAATGGATAGACTGAACAATCAATGTATCTGGGTGGTATCCGATTATATCGCAATACTGTATATATAGTGATACTTACCAGGTGACGGTACTTCCGTACCACATACTAGCGACTGAATCGAACAGAAGGTTAAATGGTTAGACGAAACGATAATTGTATCTCTGAGTTGTATTCGATGATATCGTGATGATGTTTATATAGCAATACTCACCAGGTAACTGTTCTTCCGTTTCACATACAAGCGGCCGAATCGAGCAGAAGGTTGAATTCAGTATAGATTGAACAATCATCGTATCTGGGTTGTATTCGATTATGTTCATATAGTTATACTCACCAGGTAACTGTTCTTCCGTTATACATACGAGCGACTGAATTGAACAGAAGGTTGAATGGATAGACTAAACAATAATCGTATCTGGGGTTGTATTCGATTATATCTTGATAATGTTCATATAGTTATACTCACCAGGAAACTGTTCTCCAGTTATACATAAGAGCGACTGAACTGAACAGAAGGTAGAATGGATAGACTGCACAATCATCGTATCTGGGTTGTATTTGATTATATCGTGATTATTATCATATAGTATGTCTAACCAGGTAACAGTTCTTCCGTTATACATACGAGCAACCGAATCGAACATAAGGTTGAATGGATAGATTGAACAATCATTGTATCTGGGTTGTCTCCGATTATATCGTTATGCTGTATATTTAGTTACACCTACCATGTAACGGTTCTTTCGTTACACATACGAGCGTCTGAATCGAACATAAGGTTGGATGGTTAGACGGAACGCAAATTGTAACTGAGTTGTATTCGATTATATCGTGGTGATGTTTATATAGTAAAACTCACCAGGTTACTGGTCTTTCGTTATACATACGAACGACCGAAACGAACAGAAAGTTGAATGGATAGACTGAACAATCAATGAATCTGGGTGGTAGTCGATTATATCGCAATTCTGTATATATAGTGATACTTACCAGGTGACGATACTTCCGTTACACATACTAGCGACTGGATCGAACAGAATGTTGAATGGTTAGACCAAACGATAATTGTATCTGAGTTGAATTCGATGATATCGTGATGATGTTTATATAGCAATACTTACCAGGTAACTGTCCTTCCGTTTTACATACAAGCGACCGAATCGAGCAGAAGGTTAAATGGATAGATTGAACAATCATCGTATCTGAGTTGTATTCGATTATGTTCATATAGTTATACTCACCAGGTACCTGTTCTTTCGTTATACATACGAGCAACCCAATCGAACATAAGGTTGAATGGATAGATTGAACAATCATCGTATCTGAGTTGTATTCGATTATGTTTATATAGTTATACTCACCAGGTAACTGTTCTTCCGTTATACATACGAGCGACTGAATTGAACAGAAGGTTGAATGTATAGACTAAACAATGATCCTATCTGGGGTTGTATTCGATTATATCGTGATGATGTTTATATAGTTATACTCACCAGGTAACTGTTCTCCAGTTATACATAAGAGCAGCTGAACTGAACAGAAGGTTGAATGGTTAGACACAACGATAATTGTAACTGAGTTGTATTCGATTATATCGTGGTAATGTTTATATAGTAATACTCACCAGATGACTGTTCTTGCGTTATACGTACGAGCGACCAAATCGAACAGAAGGTTGGATGGATAGACGGAATGATCATTGTATCTGAGTTGTATTCGATTATATCGTGATGAAGTTCATATGGAAATACTCACCAGGTTACTGTTCTTTCGTTATACATACGAGCAACCGAATCGAACAGAAGGTTGAATGGATAGTATCTGGGTTGTATTCGATTATTATGTTATGCTGTGTATATAGTTATACACACTAGGTGACGGTATTCCCGTTTTACATACGAACGACCGAAACGAACAGAAAGTTGAATGGATAGACTGAACAATCAATGTATCTGGGTGGTATCCGATTATATCGCAATACTGTATATATAGTGATACTTACCAGGTGACGGTACTTCCGTTACACATACTAGCGACTGAATCGAACAGAATGTTGAATGGTTAGACCAAACGATAATTGTATCTGAGTTGAATTCGATGATATCGTGATGATGTTTATATAGCAATACTTACCAGGTAACTGTCCTTCCGTTTTACATACAAGCGACCGAATCGAGCAGATGGTTAAATGGATAGATTGAACAATCATCGTATCTGAGTTGTATTCGATTATGTTCATATAGTTATACTCACCAGGTACCTGTTCTTTCGTTATACATACGAGCAACCCAATCGAACATAAGGTTGAATGGATAGATTGAACAATCATCGTATCTGAGTTGTATTTGATTATGTTTATATAGTTATACTCACCAGGTAACTGTTCTTCCGTTATACATACGAGCGACTGAATTGAACAGAAGGTTGAATGTATAGACTAAACAATGATCCTATCTGGGGTTGTATTCGATTATATCGTGATGATGTTTATATAGTTATACTCACCAGCTAACTGTTCTCCAGTTATACATAAGAGCAGCTGAACTGAACAGAAGGTTGAATGGTTAGACACAACGATAATTGTAACTGAGTTGTATTCGATTATATCGTGGTAATGTTTATATAGTAATACTCACCAGATGACTGTTCTTGCGTTATACATACGAGCGACCAAATCGAACAGAAGGTTGGATGGATAGACGGAATGATCATTGTATCTGAGTTGTATTCGATTATATCGTGATGAAGTTCATATGGAAATACTCACCAGGTTACTGTTCTTTCGTTATACATACGAGCAACCGAATCGAACAGAAGGTTGAATGGATAGTATCTGGGTTGTATTCGATTATGATGTTATGCTGTGTATATGGTTATACACATTAGGTGACGGTATTCCCGTTTTACATACGAACGACCAAAACGAACAGAAAGTTGAATGGATAGACTGAACAATCAATGTATCTGGGTGGTATCCGATTATATCGCAATACTGTATATATAGTGATACTTACCAGGTGACGGTACTTCCGTTACACATACTAGCGACTGAATCGAACAGAAGGTTTAATGGTTAGACGAAACGATAATTGTATCTCTGAGTTGTATTCGATGATATCGTGATGATGTTTATATAGCAATACTCACCAGGTAACTGTTCTTCCGTTTTACATACAAGCGGCCGAATCGAGCAGAAGGTTGAATTCAGTATAGATTGAACAATCGTCGTATCTGGGTTGTATTCGATTATGTTTATATAGTTATACTCACCAGGTACCTGTTCTTTCGTTATACATACGAGCAACCCAATCGAACATAAGGTTGAATGGATAGATTAAACAATCATCGTATCTGAGTTGTATTCGATTATGTTTATATAGTTATACTCACCAGGTAACTGTTCTTCCGTTATACATACGAGCGACTGAATTGAACAGAAGGTTGAATGTATAGACTAAACAATGATCCTATCTGGGGTTGTATTCGATTATATCGTAATGAAACATATATAGTTATACTCACCAGGTAACTGTTCTCCAGTTATACATAAGAGCGGCTGAACTGAACAGAAGGTTGAATGGATAGACAAAACGTTAATTGTAACTGAGTTATATTCAATTATATCGTGGTAACGTTTATATAGTAATATTCACCAGGTGACTGTTCTTGCGTTATACGTACGAGCGACCAAATCGAACAGAAGGTTGGATGTATATACGGAATGATCATTGTATCTGAGTTGTATTCGATTATATCGTGATGAAGTTCATATGGAAATACTCACCAGGTTACTGTTCTTTCGTTATACATACGAGCAACCGAATCGAACAGAAGTTTGAATGGATAGTATCTGGGTTGTATTTGATTATATCGTGATTATTATCATATAGTATGTCTAACCAGGTAACAGTTCTTCCGTTATACATACGAGCAACCGAATCGAACATAAGGTTGAATGGATAGATTGAACAATCATTGTATCTGGGTTGTCTCCGATTATATCGTTATGCTGTATATTTAGTTACACCTACCATGTAACGGTTCTTTCGTTACACATACGAACGTCTGAATCGAACATAAGGTTGGATGGTTAGACGGAACGATAATTGTAACTGAGTTGTATTCGATTATATCGTGGTGATGTTTATATAGTAAAACTCACCAGGTGACTGTTCTCGCGTTATACATACGAGCGACCCAATCGAACATAAGGTTGGATGGATAGACGGAATGATCATTGTATCTGAGTTGTATTCGATTATATCGTGATGAAGTTCATATGGAAATACTCACCAGGTTACTGTTCTTTCGTTATACATAGAAGCAACCGAATCGAACAGAAGGTTGAATGGATAGAATCTGGGTTGTATTTGATTTTGATGTTATGCTGTGTATATAGTTATACACACTAGGTGACGGTATTCCCGTTTTACATACAAGCGGCCGAATCGAGCAGAAGGTTGAATTCAGTATAGATTGAACAATCGTCGTATCTGGGTTGTATTCGATTATGTTTATATAGTTATACTCACCAGGTACCTGTTCTTTCGTTATACATACGAGCAACCCAATCGAACATAAGGTTGAATGGATAGATTAAACAATCATTGTATCTGAAATGTATTCGATTATGTTTATATAGTTATACTCACCAGGTTACTGATCTTCCGTTATACATACGAGCGACTGAATTGAACAGAAGTTTGAATGTATAGACTAAACAATGATCCTATCTGGGGTTGTATTCGATTATATCGTGATGATGTTTATATAGTTATACTCACCAGGTAACTGTTCTCCAGTTATACATAAGAGCGGCTGAACTGAACAGAAGGTTAAATGGATAGACAAAACGATAATTGTAACTGAGTTGTATTCGATTATATCGTGGTAATGTTTATATAGTAATACTCACCAGGTGACTGTTCGTGCGTTATACGTAAGAGCGACCAAATCGAACAGAAGGTTGGATGGATAGACGGAATGATCATTGTATCTGAGTTGTATTCGATCATATCTTGATGAAGTTCATATGGAAATACTCACCAGGTTACTGTTCTTTCGTTATACATACGAGCTACCGAATCGAACAGAAGGTTGAATGGATAGTATCTGGGTTGTATTCGATTATGATGTTATGCTGTGTATATGGTTATACATACTAGGTGACGGTATTCCCGTTTTACATACGAACGACCAAAACGAACAGAAAGTTGAATGGATAGACTGAACAATCAATGTATCTGGGTGGTATCCGATTATATCGCAATACTGTATATATAGTGATACTTACCAGGTGACGGTACTTCCGTTACACATACTAGCGACTGAATCGAACAGAAGGTTTAATGGTTAGACGAAACGATAATTGTATCTCTGAGTTGTATTCGATGATATCGTGATGATGTTTATATAGCAATACTCACCAGGTAACTGTTCTTCCGTTTTACATACAAGCGGCCGAATCGAGCAGAAGGTTGAATTCAGTATAGATTGAACAATCGTCGTATCTGGGTTGTATTCGATTATGTTTATATAGTTATACTCACCAGGTACCTGTTCTTTCGTTATACATACGAGCAACCCAATCGAACATAAGGTTGAATGGATAGATTAAACAATCATCGTATCTGAGTTGTATTCGATTATGTTTATATAGTTATACTCACCAGGTAACTGTTCTTCCGTTATACATACGAGCGACTGAATTGAACAGAAGGTTGAATGTATAGACTAAACAATGATCCTATCTGGGGTTGTATTCGATTATATCGTAATGAAACATATATAGTTCACCAGGTAACTGTTCTCCAGTTATACATAAGAGCGGCTGAACTGAACAGAAGGTTGAATGGATAGACAAAACGATAATTGTAACTGAGTTATATTCAATTATATCGTGGTAATGTTTATATAGTAATACTCACCAGGTGACTGTTCTTGCGTTATACGTACGAGCGACCAAATCGAACAGAAGGTTGGATGTATATACGGAATGATCATTGTATCTGAGTTGTATTCGATTATATCGTGATGAAGTTCATATGGAAATACTCACCAGGTTACTGTTCTTTCGTTATACATACGAGCAACCGAATCGAACAGAAGTTTGAATAAATAGTATCTGGGTTGTATTTGATTATATCGTGATTATTATCATATAGTATGTCTAACCAGGTAACAGTTCTTCCGTTATACATACGAGCAACCGAATCGAACATAAGGTTGAATGGATAGATTGAACAATCATTGTATCTGGGTTGTCTTCGATTATTTCGTTATGCTGTATATTTAGTTACACCTACCATGTAACGGTTCTTTCGTTACACATACGAGCGTCTGAATCGAACATAAGGTTGGATGGTTAGACGGAACGCAAATTGTAACTGAGTTGTATTCGATTATATCGTGGTGATGTTTATATAGTAAAACTCACCAGGTTACTGGTCTTTCGTTATACATACGAGCGACCGAAACGAACAGAAAGTTGAATGGATAGACTGAACAATCAATGTATCTGGGTGGTAGTCGATTATATCGCAATTCTGTATATATAGTGATACTTACCAGGTGACGATACTTCCGTTACACATACTAGCGACTGAATCGAACAGAATGTTGAATGGTTAGACCAAACGATAATTGTATCTGAGTTGAATTCGATGATATCGTGATGATGTTTATATAGCAATACTTACCAGGTAACTGTCCTTCCGTTTTACATACAAGCGACCGAATCGAGCAGAAGGTTAAATGGATAGATTGAACAATCATCGTATCTGAGTTGTATTCGATTATGTTCATATAGTTATACTCACCAGGTACCTGTTCTGTCGTTATACATACGAGCAACCCAATCGAACATAAGGTTGAATGGATAGATTGAACAATCATCGTATCTGAGTTGTATTCGATTGTGTTTATATAGTTATACTCACCAGGTAACTGTTCTTCCGTTATACATACGAGCGACTGAATTAAACAGAAGGTTGAATGTATAGACTAAACAATGATCCTATCTGGGGTTGTATTCGATTATATCGTGATGATGTTTATATAGTTATACTCACCAGCTAACTGTTCTCCAGTTATACATGAGAGCAGCTGAACTGAACAGAAGGTTGAATGGTTAGACACAACGATAATTGTAACTGAGTTGTATTCGATTATATCGTGGTAATGTTTATATAGTAATACTCACTAGATGACTGTTCTTGCGTTATACATACGAGCAACCGAATCGAACAGAAGGTTGAATGGATAGTATCTGGGTTGTATTCGATTATGATGTTATGCTGTGTATATGGTTATACACACTAGGTGACGGTATTCCCGTTTTACATACGAACGACCGAAACGAACAGAAAGTTGAATGGATAGACTGAACAATCAATGTATCTGGGTGGTATCCGATTATATCGCAATACTGTATATATAGTGATACTTACCAGGTGACGGTACTTCCGTTACACATACTAGCGACTGAATCGAACAGAAGGTTTAATGGTTAGACGAAACGATAATTGTATTTCTGAGTTGTATTCGATGATATCGTGATGATGTTTATATAGCAATACTCACCAGGTAACTGTTCTTCCGTTTTACATACAAGCGGCCGAATCGAGCAGAAGGTTGAATTCAGTATAGATTGAACAATCGTCGTATCTGGGTTGTATTCGATTATGTTTATATAGTTATACTCACCAGGTACCTGTTCTTTCGTTATACATACGAGCAACCCAATCGAACATAAGGTTGAATGGATAGATTAAACAATCATCGTATCTGAGTTGTATTCGATTATGTTTATATAGTTATACTCACCAGGTAACTGTTCTTCCGTTATACATACGAGCGACTGAATTGAACAGAAGGTTGAATGTATAGACTAAACAATGATCCTATCTGGGGTTGTATTCGATTATATCGTGATGATGTTTATATAGTTATACTCACCAGGTAACTGTTCTCCAGTTATACATAAGAGCGGCTGAACTGAACCGAAGGTTGAATGGATAGACAAAACGATAATTGTAACTGAGTTGTATTCAATTATATCGTGGTAATGTTTATATAGTAATACTCACCAGGTGACTGTTCTTGCGTTATACGTACGAGCAGCCAAATCGAACAGAAGGTTGGATGGATATACGGAATGATCATTGTATCTGAGTTGTATTCGATTATATCGTGATGAAGTTCATATGGAAATACTCACCAGGTTACTGTTCTTTCGTTATACATACGAGCAACCGAATCGAACAGAAGTTTGAATGGATAGTATCTGGATTGTATTTGATTATATCGTGATTATTATCATATAGTATGTCTAACCAGGTAACAGTTCTTCCGTTATACATACGAGCAACCGAATCGAACATAAGGTTGAATGGATAGATTGAACAATCATTGTATCTGGGTTGTCTCCGATTATATCGTTATGCTGTATATTTAGTTACACCTACCATGTAACGGTTCTTTCGTTACACATACGAGCGTCTGAATCGAACATAAGGTTGGATGGTTAGACGGAACGATAATTGTAACTGAGTTGTATTCGATTATATCGTGGTGATGTTTATATAGTTAAACTCACCAGGTGACTGTTCTTGCGTTATACGTACGAGCGACCAAATCGAACAGAAGGTTGGATGTATATACGGAATGATCATTGTATCTGAGTTGTATTCGATTATATCGTGATGAAGTTCATATGGAAATACTCACCAGGTTACTGTTCTTTCGTTATACATACGAGCAACCGAATCGAACAGAAGTTTGAATGGATAGTATCTGGGTTGTATTTGATTATATCGTGATTATTATCATATAGTATGTCTAACCAGGTAACAGTTCTTCCGTTATACATACGAGCAACCGAATCGAACATAAGGTTGAATGGATAGATTGAACAATCATTGTATCTGGGTTGTCTCCGATTATATCGTTATGCTGTATATTTAGTTACACCTACCATGTAACGGTTCTTTCGTTACACATACGAACGTCTGAATCGAACATAAGGTTGGATGGTTAGACGGAACGATAATTGTAACTGAGTTGTATTCGATTATATCGTGGTGATGTTTATATAGTAAAACTCACCAGGTGACTGTTCTCGCGTTATACATACGAGCGACCCAATCGAACATAAGGTTGGATGGATAGACGGAATGATCATTGTATCTGAGTTGTATTCGATTATATCGTGATGAAGTTCATATGGAAATACTCACCAGGTTACTGTTCTTTCGTTATACATAGAAGCAACCGAATCGAACAGAAGGTTGAATGGATAGAATCTGGGTTGTATTTGATTTTGATGTTATGCTGTGTATATAGTTATACACACTAGGTGACGGTATTCCCGTTTTACATACAAGCGGCCGAATCGAGCAGAAGGTTGAATTCAGTATAGATTGAACAATCGTCGTATCTGGGTTGTATTCGATTATGTTTATATAGTTATACTCACCAGGTACCTGTTCTTTCGTTATACATACGAGCAACCCAATCGAACATAAGGTTGAATGGATAGATTAAACAATCATTGTATCTGAAATGTATTCGATTATGTTTATATAGTTATACTCACCAGGTTACTGATCTTCCGTTATACATACGAGCGACTGAATTGAACAGAAGTTTGAATGTATAGACTAAACAATGATCCTATCTGGGGTTGTATTCGATTATATCGTGATGATGTTTATATAGTTATACTCACCAGGTAACTGTTCTCCAGTTATACATAAGAGCGGCTGAACTGAACAGAAGGTTAAATGGATAGACAAAACGATAATTGTAACTGAGTTGTATTCGATTATATCGTGGTAATGTTTATATAGTAATACTCACCAGGTGACTGTTCGTGCGTTATACGTAAGAGCGACCAAATCGAACAGAAGGTTGGATGGATAGACGGAATGATCATTGTATCTGAGTTGTATTCGATCATATCTTGATGAAGTTCATATGGAAATACTCACCAGGTTACTGTTCTTTCGTTATACATACGAGCTACCGAATCGAACAGAAGGTTGAATGGATAGTATCTGGGTTGTATTCGATTATGATGTTATGCTGTGTATATGGTTATACATACTAGGTGACGGTATTCCCGTTTTACATACGAACGACCAAAACGAACAGAAAGTTGAATGGATAGACTGAACAATCAATGTATCTGGGTGGTATCCGATTATATCGCAATACTGTATATATAGTGATACTTACCAGGTGACGGTACTTCCGTTACACATACTAGCGACTGAATCGAACAGAAGGTTTAATGGTTAGACGAAACGATAATTGTATCTCTGAGTTGTATTCGATGATATCGTGATGATGTTTATATAGCAATACTCACCAGGTAACTGTTCTTCCGTTTTACATACAAGCGGCCGAATCGAGCAGAAGGTTGAATTCAGTATAGATTGAACAATCGTCGTATCTGGGTTGTATTCGATTATGTTTATATAGTTATACTCACCAGGTACCTGTTCTTTCGTTATACATACGAGCAACCCAATCGAACATAAGGTTGAATGGATAGATTAAACAATCATCGTATCTGAGTTGTATTCGATTATGTTTATATAGTTATACTCACCAGGTAACTGTTCTTCCGTTATACATACGAGCGACTGAATTGAACAGAAGGTTGAATGTATAGACTAAACAATGATCCTATCTGGGGTTGTATTCGATTATATCGTAATGAAACATATATAGTTCACCAGGTAACTGTTCTCCAGTTATACATAAGAGCGGCTGAACTGAACAGAAGGTTGAATGGATAGACAAAACGATAATTGTAACTGAGTTATATTCAATTATATCGTGGTAATGTTTATATAGTAATACTCACCAGGTGACTGTTCTTGCGTTATACGTACGAGCGACCAAATCGAACAGAAGGTTGGATGTATATACGGAATGATCATTGTATCTGAGTTGTATTCGATTATATCGTGATGAAGTTCATATGGAAATACTCACCAGGTTACTGTTCTTTCGTTATACATACGAGCAACCGAATCGAACAGAAGTTTGAATAAATAGTATCTGGGTTGTATTTGATTATATCGTGATTATTATCATATAGTATGTCTAACCAGGTAACAGTTCTTCCGTTATACATACGAGCAACCGAATCGAACATAAGGTTGAATGGATAGATTGAACAATCATTGTATCTGGGTTGTCTTCGATTATTTCGTTATGCTGTATATTTAGTTACACCTACCATGTAACGGTTCTTTCGTTACACATACGAGCGTCTGAATCGAACATAAGGTTGGATGGTTAGACGGAACGCAAATTGTAACTGAGTTGTATTCGATTATATCGTGGTGATGTTTATATAGTAAAACTCACCAGGTTACTGGTCTTTCGTTATACATACGAGCGACCGAAACGAACAGAAAGTTGAATGGATAGACTGAACAATCAATGTATCTGGGTGGTAGTCGATTATATCGCAATTCTGTATATATAGTGATACTTACCAGGTGACGATACTTCCGTTACACATACTAGCGACTGAATCGAACAGAATGTTGAATGGTTAGACCAAACGATAATTGTATCTGAGTTGAATTCGATGATATCGTGATGATGTTTATATAGCAATACTTACCAGGTAACTGTCCTTCCGTTTTACATACAAGCGACCGAATCGAGCAGAAGGTTAAATGGATAGATTGAACAATCATCGTATCTGAGTTGTATTCGATTATGTTCATATAGTTATACTCACCAGGTACCTGTTCTGTCGTTATACATACGAGCAACCCAATCGAACATAAGGTTGAATGGATAGATTGAACAATCATCGTATCTGAGTTGTATTCGATTGTGTTTATATAGTTATACTCACCAGGTAACTGTTCTTCCGTTATACATACGAGCGACTGAATTAAACAGAAGGTTGAATGTATAGACTAAACAATGATCCTATCTGGGGTTGTATTCGATTATATCGTGATGATGTTTATATAGTTATACTCACCAGCTAACTGTTCTCCAGTTATACATGAGAGCAGCTGAACTGAACAGAAGGTTGAATGGTTAGACACAACGATAATTGTAACTGAGTTGTATTCGATTATATCGTGGTAATGTTTATATAGTAATACTCACTAGATGACTGTTCTTGCGTTATACATACGAGCAACCGAATCGAACAGAAGGTTGAATGGATAGTATCTGGGTTGTATTCGATTATGATGTTATGCTGTGTATATGGTTATACACACTAGGTGACGGTATTCCCGTTTTACATACGAACGACCGAAACGAACAGAAAGTTGAATGGATAGACTGAACAATCAATGTATCTGGGTGGTATCCGATTATATCGCAATACTGTATATATAGTGATACTTACCAGGTGACGGTACTTCCGTTACACATACTAGCGACTGAATCGAACAGAAGGTTTAATGGTTAGACGAAACGATAATTGTATTTCTGAGTTGTATTCGATGATATCGTGATGATGTTTATATAGCAATACTCACCAGGTAACTGTTCTTCCGTTTTACATACAAGCGGCCGAATCGAGCAGAAGGTTGAATTCAGTATAGATTGAACAATCGTCGTATCTGGGTTGTATTCGATTATGTTTATATAGTTATACTCACCAGGTACCTGTTCTTTCGTTATACATACGAGCAACCCAATCGAACATAAGGTTGAATGGATAGATTAAACAATCATCGTATCTGAGTTGTATTCGATTATGTTTATATAGTTATACTCACCAGGTAACTGTTCTTCCGTTATACATACGAGCGACTGAATTGAACAGAAGGTTGAATGTATAGACTAAACAATGATCCTATCTGGGGTTGTATTCGATTATATCGTGATGATGTTTATATAGTTATACTCACCAGGTAACTGTTCTCCAGTTATACATAAGAGCGGCTGAACTGAACCGAAGGTTGAATGGATAGACAAAACGATAATTGTAACTGAGTTGTATTCAATTATATCGTGGTAATGTTTATATAGTAATACTCACCAGGTGACTGTTCTTGCGTTATACGTACGAGCAGCCAAATCGAACAGAAGGTTGGATGGATATACGGAATGATCATTGTATCTGAGTTGTATTCGATTATATCGTGATGAAGTTCATATGGAAATACTCACCAGGTTACTGTTCTTTCGTTATACATACGAGCAACCGAATCGAACAGAAGTTTGAATGGATAGTATCTGGATTGTATTTGATTATATCGTGATTATTATCATATAGTATGTCTAACCAGGTAACAGTTCTTCCGTTATACATACGAGCAACCGAATCGAACATAAGGTTGAATGGATAGATTGAACAATCATTGTATCTGGGTTGTCTCCGATTATATCGTTATGCTGTATATTTAGTTACACCTACCATGTAACGGTTCTTTCGTTACACATACGAGCGTCTGAATCGAACATAAGGTTGGATGGTTAGACGGAACGATAATTGTAACTGAGTTGTATTCGATTATATCGTGGTGATGTTTATATAGTTAAACTCACCAGGTGACTGTTCTTGCGTTATACGTACGAGCAGCCAAATCGAACAGAAGGTTGGATGGATATACGGAATGATCATTGTATCTGAGTTGTATTCGATTATATCGTGATGAAGTTCATATGGAAATACTCACCAGGTTACTGTTCTTTCGTTATACATACGAGCAACCGAATCAAACAGAAGGTTGAATGGATAGTATCTGGGTTGTATTCGATTATGATGTTATGCTGTGTATATAGTTATACACACTAGGTGACGGTATTCCCGTTTCACATACGAACTACCGAAACGAACAGAAAGTTGAATGGATAGACTGAACAAACAATGTATCTGGGTGGTATCCGATTATATCGCAATACTGTATATATAGTGATACTTACCAGGTGACGGTACTTCCGTTACACATACTAGCGACTGATTCGAACAGAAGGTTAAATGGTTAGACGAAACGATAATTGTATCTCTGAGTTGTATCCGATGATATCGTGATGATGTTTATATAGCAATACTCACCAGGTAACTGTTCTTCCGTTTTACATACAAGCGGCCGAATCGAGCAGAAGGTTGAATTCAGTATAGATTGAACAATCGTCGTATCTGGGTTGTATTCGATTATGTTTATATAGTTATACTCACCAGGTACCTGTTCTTTCGTTATACATACGAGCAACCCAATCGAACATAAGGTTGAATGGATAGATTAAACAATCATCGTATCTGAGTTGTATTCGATTATGTTTATATAGTTATACTCATCAGGTAACTGTTCTTCCGTTATACATACGAGCGACTTAATTGAACAGAAGATTGAATGTATCGACTAAACAATGATCCTATCTGGGGTTGTATTCGATTATGTCGTGATGATGTTTATATAGTTATACTCACCAGGTAACTGTTCTCCAGTTATACATAAGAGCGGCTGAACTGAACAGAAGGTTGAATGGATAGACAAAACGATAATTGTAACTGAGTTGTATTCGATTATATCGTGGTAATGTTTATATAGTAATACTCACCAGGTGACTGTTCTTGCGTTATACGTACGAGCGACCAAATCGAACAGAAGGTTGGATGGATAGACGGAATGATCATTGTATCTGAGTTGTATTCGATTATATCGTGATGAAGTTCATATGGAAATACTCACCAGGTAACAGTTCTTTCGTTATACATACGAGCAACCGAATCGAACATAAGGTTGAATGGATAGATTGAACAATCATTGTATCTGGGTTGTCTCCGATTATATCGTTATGCTGTATATTTAGTTACACCAACCATGTAACGGTTCTTTCGTTACACATACGAGCGTCTGAATCGAACAGAATGTTGAATGGTTAGACGAAACGATAATTGTATCTGAGTTGAATTCGATGATTTCGTGATGATGTTTTTATAGCAATACTTACCAGGTAACTGTCCTTCCGTTTTACATACAAGCGACCGAATCGAGCAGAAGGTTAAATGAATAGATTGAACAATCATCGTATCTGAGTTGTATTCGATTATGTTTATATAGTTATACTCACCAGGTACCTGTTCTTTCGTTATACATACGAGCAACCCAATCGAACATAAGGTTGAATGGATAGATTAAACAATCATCGTATCTGAGTTGTATTCGATTATGTTTATATAGTTATACTCACCAGGTAACTGTTCTCCAGTTATACATAAGAGCGGCTGAACTGAACAGAAGGTTGAATGGATACACAAAACGATAATTGTAACTGAGTTGTATTCGATTATATCGTGGTAATGTTTATATAGTGATACTCACCAGGTGACTGTTCTTGCGATATAGGTACGAGCGACCAAATCGAACAGAAGGTTGGATGGATAGACGGAATGATCATTGTATCTCAGTTGTATTCGATTATATCGTGATGAAGTTCATATGGAAATACTCACCAGGTTACTGTTCTTTCGTTATACATACGAGCAACCCAATCGAACATAAGGTTGAATGGATAGATTAAACAATCATCGTATCTGAGTTGTATTCGATTATGTTTATATAGATTGAACAATCATCTTATCTTTGTTGTATTCGATTATGTTCATATAGTTATACTCACCAGGTAACTGTTCTTCCGTTATACATACGAGCAACCGAATCGAACATAAGGTTGAATGGATAGATTGAACAATCATTGTATCTGGGTTGTCTCCGATTATATCGTTATGCTGTATATTTAGTTACACCTACCATGTAACGGTTCTTTCGTTACACATACGAACGTCTGAATCGAACATAAGGTTGGATGGTTAGACGGAACGATAATTGTAACTGAGTTGTATTCGATTATATCGTGGTGATGTTTATATAGTAAAACTCACCAGGTGACTGTTCTTGCGTTATACATACGAGCGACCCAATCGAACATAAGGTTGGATGGATAGACGGAATGATCATTGTATCTGAGTTGTATTCGATTATATCGTGATGAAGTTCATATGGAAATACTCACCAGGTTACTGTTCTTTCGTTATACATACGAGCAACCGAATCGAACAGAAGGTTGAATGGATAGAATCTGGGTTGTATTTGATTATGATGTTATGCTGTGTATATAGTTATACACACTAGGTGACGGTATTCCCGTTTTACATACAAGCGGCCGAATCGAGCAGAAGGTTGAATTCAGTATAGATTGAACAATCGTCGTATCTGGGTTGTATTCGATTATGTTTATATATTTATACTCACCAGGTACCTGTTCTTTCGTTATACATACGAGCAACCCAATCGAACATAAGGTTGAATGGATAGATTAAACAATCATTGTATCTGAGTTGTATTCGATTATGTTTATATAGTTATACTCACCAGGTTACTGATCTTCCGTTATACATACGAGCGACTGAATTGAACAGAAGTTTGAATGTATAGACTAAACAATGATCCTATCTGGGGTTGTATTCGATTATATCGTGGTGATGTTTATATAGTAAAACTCACCAGGTGACTGTTCTTGCGTTATACATACGAGCGACCCAATCGAACATAAGGTTGGATGGATAGACGGAATGATCATTGTATCTGAGTTGTATTCGATTATATCGTGATGAAGTTCATATGGAAATACTCACCAGGTTACTGTTCTTTCGTTATACATACGAGCAACCGAATCGAACAGAAGGTTGAATGGATAGAATCTGGGTTGTATTTGATTATGATGTTATGCTGTGTATATAGTTATACACACTAGGTGACGGTATTCCCGTTTTACATACAAGCGGCCGAATCGAGCAGAAGGTTGAATTCAGTATAGATTGAACAATCGTCGTATCTGGGTTGTATTCGATTATGTTTATATATTTATACTCACCAGGTACCTGTTCTTTCGTTATACATACGAGCAACCCAATCGAACATAAGGTTGAATGGATAGATTAAACAATCATTGTATCTGAGTTGTATTCGATTATGTTTATATAGTTATACTCACCAGGTTACTGATCTTCCGTTATACATACGAGCGACTGAATTGAACAGAAGTTTGAATGTATAGACTAAACAATGATCCTATCTGGGGTTGTATTCGATTATATCGTGATGATGTTTATATAGTTATACTCACCAGGTAACTGTTCTCCAGTTATACATAAGAGCGGCTGAACTGAACAGAAGGTTGAATGGATAGACTAAACGATAATTGTAACTGAGTTGTATTCGATTATATCGTGGTGATGTTTATATAGTAAAATTCACCAGGTTACTGGTCTTTCGTTATACATACGAACGACCGAAACGAACAGAAAGTTGAATGGATAGACTGAACAATCAATGTATCTGGGTGGTAGTCGATTATATCGCAATTCTGTATATATAGTGATACTTACCAGGTGACGATACTTCCGTTACACATACTAGCGACTGAATCGAACAGAATGTTGAATGGTTAGACCAAACGATAATTGTATCTGAGTTGAATTCGATGATATCGTGATGATGTTTATATAGCAATACTTACCAGGTAACTGTCCTTCCGTTTTACATACAAGCGACCGAATCGAGCAGAAGGTTAAATGGATAGATTGAACAATCATCGTATCTGAGTTGTATTCGATTATGTTCATATAGTTATACTCACCAGGGACCTGTTCTTTCGTTATACATACGAGCAACCCAATCGAACATAAGGTTGAATGGATAGATTGAACAATCATCGTATCTGAGTTGTATTCGATTATGTTTATATAGTTATACTCACCAGGTAACTGTTCTTTCGTTATACATACGAGCGACTGAATTGAACAGAAGGTTGAATGTATAGACTAAACAATGATCCTATCTGGGGTTGTATTCGATTATATCGTGATGATGTTTATATAGTTATACTCACCAGGTAACTGTTCTCCAGTTATACATAAGAGCAGCTGAACTGAACAGAGGGTTGAATGGTTAGACACAACGATAATTGTAACTGAGTTGTATTCGATTATATCGTGGTAATGTTTATATAGTAATACTCACCAGATGACTGTTCTTGCGTTATACGTACGAGCGACCAAATCGAACAGAAGGTTGGATGGATAGACGGAATGATCATTGTATCTGAGTTGTATTCGATTATATCGTGATGAAGTTCATATGGAAATACTCACCAGGTTACTGTTCTTTCGTTATACATACGAGCAACCGAATCGAACAGAAGGTTGAATGGATAGTATCTGGGTTTGTATTCGATTATGATGTTATGCTGTGTATATAGTTATACACACTAGGTGACGGTATTCCCGTTTTACATACGAACGACCGAAACGAACAGAAAGTTGAATGGATAGACTGAACAATCAATGTATCTGGGTGGTATCCGATTATATCGCAATACTGTATATATAGTGATACTTACCAGGTGACGGTACTTCCGTTACACGTACTAGCGACTGAATCGAACAGAAGGTTAATTGGTTAGACGAAACGATAATTGTATCTCTGAGTTGTATTCGATGATATCGTGATAATGTTTATATAGCAATACTCACCAGGTAACTGTTCTTCCGTTTCACATACAAGCGGCCGAATCGAGCAGAAGGTTGAATTCAGTATAGATTGAACAATCGTCGTATCTGGATTGTATTCGATTATGTTTATATAGTTATACTCACCAGGTACCTGTTCTTTCGTTATACATACGAGCAACCCAATCGAACATGAGGTTGAATGGATAGATTAAACAATCATCGTATCTGAGTTGTATTCGATTATGTTTATATAGTTATACTCACCAGGTAACTGTTCTTCCGTTATACATACGAGCGACTGAATTGAACAGAACGTTGAATGTATAGACTAAACAATGATCCTATCTGGGGTTGTATTCGATTATATCGTGATGATGTTTATATAGTTATATATATGATGTTTATATAGCAATACTCACTAGGTAACTGTTCTTCCGTTTTACATACAAGCGGCCGAATCGAGCAGAAGGTTGAATTCCGGTACCTGTTCTTTCGTTATACATACGAGCAACCCAATCGAACATGAGGTTGAATGGATAGATTAAACAATCATCGTATCTGAGTTGTATTCGATTATGTTTATATAGTTATACTCACCAGGTAACTGTTCTTCCGTTATACATACGAGCGACTGAATTGAACAGAACGTTGAATGTATAGACTAAACAATGATCCTATCTGGGGTTGTATTCGATTATATCGTGATGATGTTTATATAGTTATACTCACCAGGTAACTGTTCTCCAGTTATACATAAGAGCGGCTGAACTGAACAGAAGGTTAAATGGATAGACAAAACGATAATTGTAACTGAGTTGTATTCGATTATATCGTGGTAATGTTTATATAGTAATACTCACCAGGTGACTGTTCTTGCGTTATACGTAAGAGCGACCAAATCGAACAGAAGGTTGGATGGATAGACGGAATGATCATTGTATCTGAGTTGTATTCGATCATATCGTGATGAAGTTCATATGGAAATACTCACCAGGTTACTGTTCTTTCGTTATACATACGAGCTACCGAATCGAACAGAAGGTTGAATGGATAGTATCTGGGTTGTATTCGATTATGATGTTATGCTGTGTATATGGTTATACACACTAGGTGACGGTATTCCCGTTTTACATACGAACGACCAAAACGAACAGAAAGTTGAATGGATAGACTGAACAATCAATGTATCTGGGTGGTATCCGATTATATCGCAATACTGTATATATAGTGATACTTACCAGGTGACGGTACTTCCGTTACACATACTAGCGACTGAATCGAACAGAAGGTTTAATGGTTAGACGAAACGATAATTGTATCTCTGAGTTGTATTCGATGATATCGTGATGATGTTTATATAGCAATACTCACCAGGTAACTGTTCTTCCGTTTTACATACAAGCGGCCGAATCGAGCAGAAGGTTGAATTCAGTATAGATTGAACAATCGTCGTATCTGGGTTGTATTCGATTATGTTTATATAGTTATACTCACCAGGTACCTGTTCTTTCGTTATACATACGAGCAACCCAATCGAACATAAGGTTGAATGGATAGATTAAACAATCATCGTATCTGAGTTGTATTCGATTATGTTTATATAGTTATACTCACCAGGTAACTGTTCTTCCGTTATACATACGAGCGACTGAATTGAACAGAAGGTTGAATGTATAGACTAAACAATGATCCTATCTGGGGTTGTATTCGATTATATCGTGATGATGTTTATATAGTTATACTCACCAGGTAACTGTTCCCCAGTTATACATAAGAGCGGCTGAACTGAACCGAAGGTTGAATGGATAGACAAAACGATAATTGTAACTGAGTTGTATTCAATTATATCGTGGTAATGTTTATATAGTAATACTCACCAGGTGACTGTTCTTGCGTTATACGTACGAGCAGCCAAATCGAACAGAAGGTTGGATGGATATACGGAATGATCATTGTATCTGAGTTGTATTCGATTATATCGTGATGAAGTTCATATGGAAATACTCACCAGGTTACTGTTCTTTCGTTATACATACGAGCAACCGAATCGAACAGAAGTTTGAATGGATAGTATCTGGATTGTATTTGATTATATCGTGATTATTATCATATAGTATGTCTAACCAGGTAACAGTTCTTCCGTTATACATACGAGCAACCGAATCGAACATAAGGTTGAATGGATAGATTGAACAATCATTGTATCTGGGTTGTCTCCGATTATATCGTTATGCTGTATATTTAGTTACACCTACCATGTAACGGTTCTTTCGTTACACATAAGAGCGTCTGAATCGAACATAAGGTTGGATGGTTAGACGGAATGATCATTGTATCTGAGTTGTATTCGATTATATCGTGATGAAGTTCATATGGAAATACTCACCAGGTTACTGTTCTTTCGTTATACATACGAGCAACCGAATCGAACAGAAGTTTGAATGGATAGTATCTGGATTGTATTTGATTATATCGTGATTATTATCATATAGTATGTCTAACCAGGTAACAGTTCTTCCGTTATACATACGAGCAACCGAATCGAACATAAGGTTGAATGGTTAGATTGAACAATCATTGTATCTGGGTTGTCTCCGATTATATCGTTATGCTGTATATTTAGTTACACCTACCATGTAACGGTTCTTTCGTTACACATACGAGCGTCTGAATCGAACATAAGGTTGGATGAATAGACGGAACGATAATTGTAACTGAGTTGTATTCGATTATATCGTGGTGATGTTTATATAGTTAAACTCACCAGGTGACTATTCTTGCGTTATACATACGAGCGACCCAATCGAACATAAGGTTGGATGGATAGACGGAATGATCATTGTATCTGAGTTGTATTCGATTATATCGTGATGACGTTCATATAGAAATACTCACCAGGTTACTGGTCTTTCGTTATACATACGAGCGACCGAAACGAACAGAAAGTTGAATGGATAGACTGAACAATCAATGTATCTGGGTGGTAGTCGATTATGTTTATATAGTTATACTCACCAGGTAATTGTTCTTCCGTTATACATACGAGCGACTGAATTGAACAGAAGGTTGAATGTATAGACTAAACAATGATCCTATCTGGGGTTGTATTCGATTATATCGTGATGATGTTTATATAGTTATACTCACCAGGTAACTGTTCTCCAGTTATACATAAGAGCGGCTGAACTGAACAGAAGGTTGAATGGATAGACACAACGATAATTGTAACTGAGTTGTATTCGATTATATCGTGGTAATGTTTATATAGTAATACTCACCAGGTGACTGTTCTTGTGTTATACGTACGAGCGACCAAATCGAACAGAAGATTGGATGGATAGACGGAATGATCATTGTATCTGAGTTGTATTCGATTATATCGTGATGAAGTTCATATGGAAATACTCACCAGGTTACTGTTCTTTCGTTATACATACGAGCAACCGAATCGAACAGAAGGTTGAATGGATAGTATCTGGGTTGTATTCGATTATGATGTTATGCTGTGTATATAGTTATACACACTAGGTGACGGTATTCCCGTTTTACATACGAACGACCGAAACGAACAGAAAGTTGAATGGATAGACTGAACAATCAATGTATCCGGGTGGTATCCGATTATATCGCAATACTGTATATATAGTGATACTTACCAGGTGACGGAACTTCCGTAACACATACTAGCGACTGAATCGAACAGAAGGTTAAATGGTTAGATGAAACGAATATTGTATCTCTGAGTTGTATTCGATGATATCGTGATGATGTTTATATAGCAATACTCACCAGGTAACTGTTCTTCCGTTTTACATTCAAGCGGCCGAATCGAGCAGAAGGTTGAATTCAGTATAGATTGAACAATCGTCGTATCTGGGTTGTATTCGATTATGTTTATATAGTTATACTCACCAGGTACCTGTTCTTTCGTTATACATACGAGCAACCCAATCGAACATAAGTTTGAATTGGTAGATTAAACAATCATCGTATCTGAGTTGTATTCGATTATGTTTATATAGTTATACTCACCAGGTAACTGTTCCTCCGTTATACATACGAGCGACTGAATTGAACAGAAGGTTGAATGTATAGACTAAACAATGATCCTATCTGGGGTTGTATTTGATTATATCGTGATGATGTTTATATAGTTATACTCACCAGGTAACTGTTCTCCAGTTATACATAAGAGCGGCTGAACTGAACAGAAGGTTAAATGGATAGACAAAACGATAATTGTAACTGAGTTGTATTCGATTATATCGTGGTAATGTTTATATAGTAATACTCACCAGGTGACTGTTCTTGCGTTATACGTACGAGCGACCAAATCGAACAGAAGGTTGGATGGATAGACGGAATGTTCATTGTATCTGAGTTGTATTCGATTATATCGTGATGACGTTCATATAGAAATACTCACCAGGTTACTGGTCTTTCGTTATACATACGAGCGACCGAAACGAACAGAAAGTTGAATGGATAGACTGAACAATCAATGTATCTGGGTGGTAGTCGATTATGTTTATATAGTTATACTCACCAGGTAATTGTTCTTCCGTTATACATACGAGCGACTGAATTGAACAGAAGGTTGAATGTATAGACTGAACAATGATCCTATCTGGGGTTGTATTCGATTATATCGTGATGATGTTTATATAGTTATACTCACCAGGTAACTGTTCTCCAGTTATACATAAGAGCGGCTGAACTGAACAGAAGGTTGAATGGATAGACACAACGATAATTGTAACTGAGTTGTATTCGATTATATCGTGGTAATGTTTATATAGTAATACTCACCAGGTGACTGTTCTTGCGTTATACGTACGAGCGACCAAATCGAACAGAAGATTGGATGGATAGACGGAATGATCATTGTATCTGAGTTGTATTCGATTATATCGTGATGAAGTTCATATGGAAATACTCGCCAGGTTACTGTTCTTTCGTTATACATACGAGCAACCGAATCGAACAGAAGGTTGAATGGATAGTATCTGGGTTGTATTCGATTATGATGTTATGCTGTGTATATAGTTATACACACTAGGTGACGGTATTCCCGTTTTACATACGAACGACCGAAACGAACAGAAAGTTGAATGGATAGACTGAACAATCAATGTATCCGGGTGGTATCCGATTATATCGCAATACTGTATATATAGTGATACTTACCAGGTGACGGAACTTCCGTAACACATACTAGCGACTGAATCGAACAGAAGGTTAAATGGTTAGATGAAACGAATATTGTATCTCTGAGTTGTATTCGATGATATCGTGATGATGTTTATATAGCAATACTCACCAGGTAACTGTTCTTCCGTTTTACATTCAAGCGGCCGAATCGAGCAGAAGGTTGAATTCAGTATAGATTGAACAATCGTCGTATCTGGGTTGTATTCGATTATGTTTATATAGTTATACTCACCAGGTACCTGTTCTTTCGTTATACATACGAGCAACCCAATCGAACATAAGTTTGAATTGGTAGATTAAACAATCATCGTATCTGAGTTGTATTCGATTATGTTTATATAGTTATACTCACCAGGTAACTGTTCTCCAGTTATACATAAGAGCGGCTGAACTGAACAGAAGGTTAAATGGATAGACAAAACGATAATTGTAACTGAGTTGTATTCGATTATATCGTGGTAATGTTTATATAGTAATACTCACCAGGTGACTGTTCTTGCGTTATACGTACGAGCGACCAAATCGAACAGAAGGTTGGATGGATAGACGGAATGATCATTGTATCTGAGTTGTATTCGATTATATCGTGATGACGTTCATATAGAAATACTCACCAGGTTACTGGTCTTTCGTTATACATACGAGCGACCGAAACGAACAGAAAGTTGAATGGATAGACTGAACAATCAATGTATCTGGGTGGTAGTCGATTATGTTTATATAGTTATACTCACCAGGTAATTGTTCTTCCGTTATACATACGAGCGACTGAATTGAACAGAAGGTTGAATGTATAGACTAAACAATGATCCTATCTGGGGTTGTATTCGATTATATCGTGATGATGTTTATATAGTTATACTCACCAGGTAACTGTTCTCCAGTTATACATAAGAGCGGCTGAACTGAACAGAAGGTTGAATGGATAGACACAACGATAATTGTAACTGAGTTGTATTTGATTATATCGTGGTAATGTTTATATAGTAATACTCACCAGGTGACTGTTCTTGCGTTATACGTACGAGCGACCAAATCGAACAGAAGATTGGATGGATAGACGGAATGATCATTGTATCTGAGTTGTATTCGATTATATCGTGATGAAGTTCATATGGAAATACTCGCCAGGTTACTGTTCTTTCGTTATACATACGAGCAACCGAATCGAACAGAAGGTTGAATGGATAGTATCTGGGTTGTATTCGATTATGATGTTATGCTGTGTATATAGTTATACACACTAGGTGACGGTATTCCCGTTTTACATACGAACGACCGAAACGAACAGAAAGTTGAATGGATAGACTGAACAATCAATGTATCCGGGTGGTATCCGATTATATCGCAATACTGTATATATAGTGATACTTACCAGGTGACGGAACTTCCGTAACACATACTAGCGACTGAATCGAACAGAAGGTTAAATGGTTAGATGAAACGAATATTGTATCTCTGAGTTGTATTCGATGATATCGTGATGATGTTTATATAGCAATACTCACCAGGTAACTGTTCTTCCGTTTTACATTCAAGCGGCCGAATCGAGCAGAAGGTTGAATTCAGTATAGATTGAACAATCGTCGTATCTGGGTTGTATTCGATTATGTTTATATAGTTATACTCACCAGGTACCTGTTCTTTCGTTATACATACGAGCAACCCAATCGAACATAAGTTTGAATTGGTAGATTAAACAATCATCGTATCTGAGTTGTATTCGATTATGTTTATATAGTTATACTCACCAGGTAACTGTTCCTCCGTTATACATACGAGCGACTGAATTGAACAGAAGGTTGAATGTATAGACTAAACAATGATCCTATCTGGGGTTGTATTTGATTATATCGTGATGATGTTTATATAGTTATACTCACCAGGTAACTGTTCTCCAGTTATACATAAGAGCGGCTGAACTGAACAGAAGGTTAAATGGATAGACAAAACGATAATTGTAACTGAGTTGTATTCGATTATATCGTGGTGATGTTTATATAGTAATACTCACCAGGTGACTGTTCTTGCGTTATACGTACGAGCGACCAAATCGAACAGAAGGTTGGATGGATAGACGGAATGATCATTGTATCTGAGTTGTATTCGATTATATCGTGATGAAGTTCATATGGAAATACTCACCAAGTTACTGTTCTTTCGTTGTACATACGAGCAACCGAATCGAACAGAAGGTTGAATGGATAGTATCTGGGTTGTATTCGATTATGATGTTATGCTGTGTATATAGTTATACACACTAGGTGACGGTATTCCCGTTTTACATACGAACGACCGAAACGAACAGAAAGTTGAATGGATAGACTGAACAAACAATGTATCTGGGTGGTATCCGATTATATCGCAATACTGTATATATAGTGATACTTACCAGGCGACGGTACTTCCGTTACACATACTAGCGACTGAATCGAACAGAAGGTTAAATGGTTAGACGAAACGATAATTGTATCTCTGAGTTGTATTCGATGATATCGTGATGATGTTTATATAGCAATACTCACCAGGTAACTGTTCTTCCGTTTTACATACAAGCGGCCGAATCGAGCAGAAGGTTGAATTCAGTATAGATTGAACAATCGTCGTATCTGGGTTGTATTCGATTATGTTTATATAGTTATACTCACCAGGTACCTGTTCTTTCGTTATACATACGAGCAACCCAATCGAACATAAGGTTGAATGGATAGATTAAACAATCATCGTATCTGAGTTGTATTCGATTATGTTTATATAGTTATACTCACCAGGTAACTGTTCTTCCGTTATACATACGAGCGACTGAATTGAACAGAAGGTTGAATGTATAGACTAAACAATGATCCTATCTGGGGTTGTATTCGATTATATCGTGATGATGTTCATATAGTTATACTCACCAGGTAACTGTTCTCTAGTTATACATAAGAGCGGCTGAACTGAACAGAAGGTTAAATGGATAGACAAAACGATAATTGTAACTGAGTTGTATTCGATTATATCGTGGTAATGTTTATATAGTAATACTCACCAGGTGACTGTTCTTGCGTTATACGTACGAGCGACCAAATCGAACAGAAGGTTGGATATATAGACGGAATGATCATTGTATCTGAGTTGTATTCGATTATATCGTGATGAAGTTCATATGGAAATACTCACCAGGTTACTGTTCTTTCGTTATACATACGAGCAACCGAATCGAACAGAGGGTTGAATGGATAGTATCTGGGTTGTATTCGATTATGATGTTATGCTGTGTATATAGTTATACACACTAGGTGACGGTATTCCCGTTTTACATACGAACGACCGAAACGAACAGAAAGTTGAATGGATAGACTGAACAATCAATGTATCTGGGTGGTATCCGATTATATCGCAAAACTGTATATATAGTGATACTTACCAGGTGACGGTACTTCCGTTACACATACTAGCGACTGAATCGAATAGAAGGTTAAATGGTTAGACGAAACGATAATTGTATCTCTGAGTTGTATTCGATGATATCGTGATGATGTTTATATAGCAATACTCACCAGGTAACTGTTCTTCCGTTTTACATACAAGCGGCCGAATCGAGCAGAAGGTTGAATTCAGTATAGATTGAACAATCGTCGTATCTGGGTTGTATTCGATTATGTTTATATAGTTATACTCACCAGGTGACTGTTCTTGCGTTATACGTACGAGCAGCCAAATCGAACAGAAGGTTGGATGGATATACGGAATGATCATTGTATCTGAGTTGTATTCGATTTTATCGTGATGAAGTTCATATGGAAATACTCACCAGGTTACTGTTCTTTCGTTATACATACGAGCAACCGAATCGAACAGAAGTTTGAATGGATAGTATCTGGATTGTATTTGATTATATCGTGATTATTATCATATAGTATGTCTAACCAGGTAACAGTTCTTCCGTTATACATACGAGCAACCGAATCGAACATAACGTTGAATGGATAGATTGAACAATCATTGTATCTGGGTTGTCTCCGATTATATCGTTATGCTGTATATTTAGTTACACCTAGCATGTAACGGTTCTTTCGTTACACATACGAGCGTCTGAATCGAACATAAGGTTGGATGGTTAGACGGAACGATTATTGTAACTGAGTTGTATTCGATTATATCGTGGTGATGTTTATATAGTAATACTCACCAGGTGACTGTTCTTGCGTTATACGTACGAGCAGCCAAATCGAACAGAAGGTTGGATGGATATACGGAATGATCATTGTATCTGAGTTGTATTCGATTATATCGTGATGAAGTTCATATGGAAATACTCACCAGGTTACTGTTCTTTCGTTATACATACGAGCAACCGAATCGAACAGAAGTTTGAATGGATAGTATCTGGATTGTATTTGATTATATCGTGATTATTATCATATAGTATGTCTAACCAGGTAACAGTTCTTCCGTTATACATACGAGCAACCGAATCGAACATAAGGTTGAATGGATAGATTGAACAATCATTGTATCTGGGTTGTCTCCGATTATATCGTTATGCTGTATATTTAGTTACACCTACCATGTAACGGTTCTTTCGTTACACATAAGAGCGTCTGAATCGAACATAAGGTTGGATGGTTAGACGGAACGATAATTGTAACTGAGTTGTATTCGATTATATCGTGGTGATGTTTATATAGTTAAACTCACCAGGTGACTGTTCTTGCGTTATACATACGAGCGACCCAATCGAACATAAGGTTGGATGGATAGACGGAATGATCATTGTATCTGAGTTGTATTCGATTATATCGTGATGACGTTCATATAAAAATACTCACCAGGTTACTGGTCTTTCGTTATACATACGAGCGACCGAAACGAACAGAAAGTTGAATGGATAGACTGAACAATCAATGTATCTGGGTGGTAGTCGATTATGTTTATATAGTTATACTCACCAGGTAATTGTTCTTCCGTTATACATACGAGCGACTGAATTGAACAGAAGGTTGAATGTATAGACTAAACAATGATCCTATCTGGGGTTGTATTCGATTATATCGTGATGATGTTTATATAGTTATACTCACCAGGTAACTGTTCTCCAGTTATACATAAGAGCGGCTGAACTGAACAGAAGGTTGAATGGATAGACACAACGATAATTGTAACTGAGTTGTATTCGATTATATCGTGGTAATGTTTATATAGTAATACTCACCAGGTGACTGTTCTTGCGTTATACGTACGAGCGACCAAATCGAACAGAAGATTGGATGGATAGACGGAATGATCATTGTATCTGAGTTGTATTCGATTATATCGTGATGAAGTTCATATGGAAATACTCACCAGGTTACTGTTCTTTCGTTATACATACGAGCAACCGAATCGAACAGAAGGTTGAATGGATAGTATCTGGGTTGTATTCGATTATGATGTTATGCTGTGTATATAGTTATACACACTAGGTGACGGTATTCCCGTTTTACATACGAACGACCGAAACGAACAGAAAGTTGAATGGATAGACTGAACAATCAATGTATCCGGGTGGTATCCGATTATATCGCAATACTGTATATATAGTGATACTTACCAGGTGACGGTACTTCCGTTACACATACTAGCGACTGAATCGAACAGAAGGTTAAATGGTTAGATGAAACGATTATTGTATCTCTGAGTTGTATTCGATGATATCGTGATGATGTTTATATAGCAATACTCACCAGGTAACTGTTCTTTCGTTTTACATTCAAGCGGCCGAATCGAGCAGAAGGTTGAATTCAGTATAGATTGAACAATCGTCGTATCTGGGTTGTATTCGATTATGTTTATATAGTTATACTCACCAGGTACCTGTTCTTTCGTTATACATACGAGCAACCCAATCGAACATAAGGTTGAATGGATAGATTAAACAATCATCGTATCTGAGTTGTATTCGATTATGTTTATATAGTTATACTCACCAGGTAACTGTTCCTCCGGTATACATACGAGCGACTGAATTGAACAGAAGGTTGAATGTATAGACTAAACAATGATCCTATCTGGGGTTGTATTTGATTATATCGTGATGATGTTTATATAGTTATACTCACCAGGTAACTGTTCTCCAGTTATACATAAGAGCGGCTGAACTGAACAGAAGGTTGAATGGATAGACAAAACGATAATTGTAACTGAGTTGTATTCGATTATATCGTGGTAATGTTTATATAGTAATACTCACCAGGTGACTGTCCTTGCGTTATACGTACGAGCGACCAAATCGAACAGAAGGTTGGATGGATAGACGGAATGATCATTGTATCTGAGTTGTATTCGATTATATCGTGATGAAGTTCATATGGAAATACTCACCAAGTTACTGTTCTTTCGTTATACATACGAGCAACCGAATCGAACAGAAGGTTGAATGGATAGTATCTGGGTTGTATTCGATTATGATGTTATGCTGTGTATATAGTTATACACACTAGGTGACGGTATTCCCGTTTTACATACGAACGACCGAAACGAACAGAAAGTTGAATGGATAGACTGAACAATCAATGTATCTGGGTGGTATCCGATTATATCGCAATACTGTATATATAGTGATACTTACCAGGCGACGGTACTTCCGTTACATATACTAGCGACTGAATCGAACAGAAGGTTAAATGGTTAGACGAAACGATAATTGTATCTCTGAGTTGTATTCGATGATATCGTGATGATGTTTATATAGCAATACTCACCAGGTAACTGTTCTTCCGTTTTACATACAAGCGGCCGAATCGAGCAGAAGGTTGAATTCAGTATAGATTGAACAATCGTCGTATCTGGGTTGTATTCGATTATGTTTATATAGTTATACTCACCAGGTACCTGTTCTTTCGTTATACATACGAGCAACCCAATCGAACATAAGGTTGAATGGATAGATTAAACAATCATCGTATCTGAGTTGTATTCGATTATGTTTATATAGTTATACTCACCAGGTAACTGTTCCTCCGGTATACATACGAGCGACTGAATTGAACAGAAGGTTGAATGTATAGACTAAACAATGATCCTATCTGGGGTTGTATTTGATTATATCGTGATGATGTTTATATAGTTATACTCACCAGGTAACTGTTCTCCAGTTATACATAAGAGCGGCTGAACTGAACAGAAGGTTGAATGGATAGACAAAACGATAATTGTAACTGAGTTGTATTCGATTATATCGTGGTAATGTTTATATAGTAATACTCACCAGGTGACTGTTCTTGCGTTATACGTACGAGCGACCAAATCGAACAGAAGGTTGGATGGATAGACGGAATGATCATTGTATCTGAGTTGTATTCGATTATATCGTGATGAAGTTCATATGGAAATACTCACCAAGTTACTGTTCTTTCGTTATACATACGAGCAACCGAATCGAACAGAAGGTTGAATGGATAGTATCTGGGTTGTATTCGATTATGATGTTATGCTGTGTATATAGTTATACACACTAGGTGACGGTATTCCCGTTTTACATACGAACGACCGAAACGAACAGAAAGTTGAATGGATAGACTGAACAATCAATGTATCTGGGTGGTATCCGATTATATCGCAATACTGTATATATAGTGATACTTACCAGGCGACGGTACTTCCGTTACATATACTAGCGACTGAATCGAACAGAAGGTTAAATGGTTAGACGAAACGATAATTGTATCTCTGAGTTGTATTCGATGATATCGTGATGATGTTTATATAGCAATACTCACCAGGTAACTGTTCTTCCGTTTTACATACAAGCGGCCGAATCGAGCAGAAGGTTGAATTCAGTATAGATTGAACAATCGTCGTATCTGGGTTGTATTCGTTTATGTTTATATAGTTATACTCACCAGGTACCTGTTCTTTCGTTATACATACGAGCAACCCAATCGAACATAAGGTTGAATGGATAGATTAAACAATCATCGTATCTGAGTTGTATTCGATTATGTTTATATATTTATACTCACCAGGTAACTGTTCTTCCGTTATACATACGAGCGACTGAATTCAACAGAAGGTTGAATGTATAGACTAAACAATGATCCTATCTGGGGTTGTATTCGATTATATCGTGATGATGTTTATATATTTATACTCACCAGGTAACTGTTCTCCAGTTATACATAAGAGCGGCTGAACTGAACCGAAGGTTGAATGGATAGACAAAACGATAATTGTAACTGAGTTGTATTCAATTATATCGTGGTAATGTTTATATATTAATACTCACCAGGTGACTGTTCTTGCGTTATACGTACGAGCAGCCAAATCGAACAGAAGGTTGGATGGATATACGGAATGATCATTGTATCTGAGTTGTATTCGATTATATCGTGATGAAGTTCATATGGAAATACTCACCAGGTTACTGTTCTTTCGTTATACATACGAGCAACCGAATCGAACAGAAGTTTGAATGGATAGTATCTGGATTGTATTTGATTATATCGTGATTATTATCATATAGTATGTCTAACCAGGTAACAGTTCTTCCGTTATACATACGAGCAACCGAATCGAACATAAGGTTGAATGGTTAGATTGAACAATCATTGTATCTGGGTTGTCTCCGATTATATCGTTATGCTGTATATTTAGTTACACCTACCATGTAACGGTTCTTTCGTTACACATACGAGCGTCTGAATCGAACATAAGGTTGGATGGTTAGACGGAACGATAATTGTAACTGAGTTGTATTCGATTATATCGTGGTGATGTTTATATAGTTAAACTCACCAGGTGACTATTCTTGCGTTATACATACGAGCGACCCAATCGAACATAAGGTTGGATGGATAGACGGAATGATCATTGTATCTGAGTTGTATTCGATTATATCGTGATGACGTTCATATAGAAATACTCACCAGGTTACTGGTCTTTCGTTATACATACGAGCGACCGAAACGAACAGAAAGTTGAATGGATAGACTGAACAATCAATGTATCTGGGTGGTAGTCGATTATGTTTATATAGTTATACTCACCAGGTAATTGTTCTTCCGTTATACATACGATCGACTGAATTGAACAGAAGGTTGAATGTATAGACTAAACAATGATCCTATCTGGGGTTGTATTCGATTATATCGTGATGATGTTTATATAGTTATACTCACCAGGTAACTGTTCTCCAGTTATACATAAGAGCGGCTGAACTGAACAGAAGGTTGAATGGATAGACACAACGATAATTGTAACTGAGTTGTATTCGATTATATCGTGGTAATGTTTATATAGTAATACTCACCAGGTGACTGTTCTTGCGTTATACGTACGAGCGACCAAATCGAACAGAAGATTGGATGGATAGACGGAATGATCATTGTATCTGAGTTGTATTCGATTATATCGTGATGAAGTTCATATGGAAATACTCACCAGGTTACTGTTCTTTCGTTATACATACGAGCAACCGAATCGAACAGAAGGTTGAATGGATAGTATCTGGGTTGTATTCGATTATGATGTTATGCTGTGTATATAGTTATACACACTAGGTGACGGTATTCCCGTTTTACATACGAACGACCGAAACGAACAGAAAGTTGAATGGATAGACTGAACAATCAATGTATCCGGGTGGTATCCGATTATATCGCAATACTGTATATATAGTGATACTTACCAGGTGACGGAACTTCCGTAACACATACTAGCGACTGAATCGAACAGAAGGTTAAATGGTTAGATGAAACGAATATTGTATCTCTGAGTTGTATTCGATGATATCGTGATGATGTTTATATAGCAATACTCACCAGGTAACTGTTCTTCCGTTTTACATTCAAGCGGCCGAATCGAGCAGAAGGTTGAATTCAGTATAGATTGAACAATCGTCGTATCTGGGTTGTATTCGATTATGTTTATATAGTTATACTCACCAGGTACCTGTTCTTTCGTTATACATACGAGCAACCCAATCGAACATAAGTTTGAATTGGTAGATTAAACAATCATCGTATCTGAGTTGTATTCGATTATGTTTATATAGTTATACTCACCAGGTAACTGTTCCTCCGTTATACATACGAGCGACTGAATTGAACAGAAGGTTGAATGTATAGACTAAACAATGATCCTATCTGGGGTTGTATTTGATTATATCGTGATGATGTTTATATAGTTATACTCACCAGGTAACTGTTCTCCAGTTATACATAAGAGCGGCTGAACTGAACAGAAGGTTAAATGGATAGACAAAACGATAATTGTAACTGAGTTGTATTCGATTATATCGTGGTAATGTTTATATAGTAATACTCACCAGGTGACTGTTCTTGCGTTATACGTACGAGCGACCAAATCGAACAGAAGGTTGGATGGATAGACGGAATGATCATTGTATCTGAGTTGTATTCGATTATATCGTGATGACGTTCATATAGAAATACTCACCAGGTTACTGGTCTTTCGTTATACATACGAGCGACCGAAACGAACAGAAAGTTGAATGGATAGACTGAACAATCAATGTATCTGGGTGGTAGTCGATTATGTTTATATAGTTATACTCACCAGGTAATTGTTCTTCCGTTATACATACGAGCGACTGAATTGAACAGAAGGTTGAATGTATAGACTAAACAATGATCCTATCTGGGGTTGTATTCGATTATATCGTGATGATGTTTATATAGTTATACTCACCAGGTAACTGTTCTCCAGTTATACATAAGAGCGGCTGAACTGAACAGAAGGTTGAATGGATAGACACAACGATAATTGTAACTGAGTTGTATTCGATTATATCGTGGTAATGTTTATATAGTAATACTCACCAGGTGACTGTTCTTGCGTTATACGTACGAGCGACCAAATCGAACAGAAGATTGGATGGATAGACGGAATGATCATTGTATCTGAGTTGTATTCGATTATATCGTGATGAAGTTCATATGGAAATACTCGCCAGGTTACTGTTCTTTCGTTATACATACGAGCAACCGAATCGAACAGAAGGTTGAATGGATAGTATCTGGGTTGTATTCGATTATGATGTTATGCTGTGTATATAGTTATACACACTAGGTGACGGTATTCCCGTTTTACATACGAACGACCGAAACGAACAGAAAGTTGAATGGATAGACTGAACAATCAATGTATCCGGGTGGTATCCGATTATATCGCAATACTGTATATATAGTGATACTTACCAGGTGACGGAACTTCCGTAACACATACTAGCGACTGAATCGAACAGAAGGTTAAATGGTTAGATGAAACGAATATTGTATCTCTGAGTTGTATTCGATGATATCGTGATGATGTTTATATAGCAATACTCACCAGGTAACTGTTCTTCCGTTTTACATTCAAGCGGCCGAATCGAGCAGAAGGTTGAATTCAGTATAGATTGAACAATCGTCGTATCTGGGTTGTATTCGATTATGTTTATATAGTTATACTCACCAGGTACCTGTTCTTTCGTTATACATACGAGCAACCCAATCGAACATAAGTTTGAATTGGTAGATTAAACAATCATCGTATCTGAGTTGTATTCGATTATGTTTATATAGTTATACTCACCAGGTAACTGTTCCTCCGTTATACATACGAGCGACTGAATTGAACAGAAGGTTGAATGTATAGACTAAACAATGATCCTATCTGGGGTTGTATTTGATTATATCGTGATGTAGTTTATATAGTTATACTCACCAGGTAACTGTTCTCCAGAAATACATAAGAGCGGCTGAACTGAACAGAAGGTTAAATGGATAGACAAAACGATAATTGTAACTGAGTTGTATTCGATTATATCGTGGTAATGTTTATATAGTAATACTCACCAGGTGACTGTTCTTGCGTTATACGTACGAGCGACCAAATCGAACAGAAGGTTGGATGGATAGACGGAATGATCATTGTATCTGAGTTGTATTCGATTATATCGTGATGGCGTTCATATAGAAATACTCACCAGGTTACTGGTCTTTCGTTATACATACGAGCGACCGAAACGAACAGAAAGTTGAATGGATAGACTGAACAATCAATGTATCTGGGTGGTAGTCGATTATGTTTATATAGTTATACTCACCAGGTAATTGTTCTTCCGTTATACATACGAGCGACTGAATTGAACAGAAGGTTGAATGTATAGACTAAACAATGATCCTATCTGGGGTTGTATTCGATTATATCGTGATGATGTTTATATAGTTATACTCACCAGGTAACTGTTCTCCAGTTATACATAAGAGCGGCTGAACTGAACAGAAGGTTGAATGGATAGACACAACGATAATTGTAACTGAGTTGTATTTGATTATATCGTGGTAATGTTTATATAGTAATACTCACCAGGTGACTGTTCTTGCGTTATACGTACGAGCGACCAAATCGAACAGAAGATTGGATGGATAGACGAAATGATCATTGTATCTGAGTTGTATTCGATTATATCGTGATGAAGTTCATATGGAAATACTCGCCAGGTTACTGTTCTTTCGTTATACATACGAGCAACCGAATCGAACAGAAGGTTGAATGGATAGTATCTGGGTTGTATTCGATTATGATGTTATGCTGTGTATATAGTTATACACACTAGGTGACGGTATTCCCGTTTTACATACGAACGACCGAAACGAACAGAAAGTTGAATGGATAGACTGAACAATCAATGTATCTGGGTGGTATCCGATTATATCGCAATACTGTATATATAGTGATACTTACCAGGTGACGGAACTTCCGTAACACATACTAGCGACTGAATCGAACAGAAGGTTAAATGGTTAGATGAAACGAATATTGTATCTCTGAGTTGTATTCGATGATATCGTGATGATGTTTATATAGCAATACTCACCAGGTAACTGTTCTTCCGTTTTACATTCAAGCGGCCGAATCGAGCAGAAGGTTGAATTCAGTATAGATTGAACAATCGTCGTATCTGGGTTGTATTCGATTATGTTTATATAGTTATACTCACCAGGTACCTGTTCTTTCGTTATACATACGAGCAACCCAATCGAACATAAGTTTGAATTGGTAGATTAAACAATCATCGTATCTGAGTTGTATTCGATTATGTTTATATAGTTATACTCACCAGGTAACTGTTCCTCCGTTATACATACGAGCGACTGAATTGAACAGAAGGTTGAATGTATAGACTAAACAATGATCCTATCTGGGGTTGTATTCGATTATATCGTGGTAATGTTTATATAGTAATACTCACCAGGTGACTGTTCTTGCGTTATACGTACGAGCGACCAAATCGAACAGAAGGTTGGATATATAGACGGAATGATCATTGTATCTGAGTTGTATTCGATTATATCGTGATGAAGTTCATATGGAAATACTCACCAGGTTACTGTTCTTTCGTTATACATACGAGCAACCGAATCGAACAGAGGGTTGAATGGATAGTATCTGGGTTGTATTCGATTATGATGTTATGCTGTGTATATAGTTATACACACTAGGTGACGGTATTCCCGTTTTACATACGAACGACCGAAACGAACAGAAAGTTGAATGGATAGACTGAACAATCAATGTATCTGGGTGGTATCCGATTATATCGCAATACTGTATATATAGTGATACTTACCAGGTGACGGTACTTACGTTACACATACTAGCGACTGAATCGAACAGAAGGTTAAATGGTTAGACGAAACGATAATTGTATCTCTGAAATGTATTCGATGATATCGTGATGATGTTTATATAGCAATACTCACCAGGTAACTGTTCTTCCGTTTTACATACAAGCGGCCGAATCGAGCAGAAGGTTGAATTCAGTATAGATTGAACAATCGTCGTATCTGGGTTGTATTCGTTTATGTTTATATAGTTATACTCACCAGGTACCTGTTCTTTCGTTATACATACGAGCAACCCAATCGAACATAAGGTTGAATGGATAGATTAAACAATCATCGTATCTGAGTTGTATTCGATTATGTTTATATATTTATACTCACCAGGTAACTGTTCTTCCGTTATACATACGAGCGACTGAATTCAACAGAAGGTTGAATGTATAGACTAAACAATGATCCTATCTGGGGTTGTATTCGATTATATCGTGATGATGTTTATATATTTATACTCACCAGGTAACTGTTCTCCAGTTATACATAAGAGCGGCTGAACTGAACAGGAGGTTGAATGGATAGACACAACGATAATTGTAACTGAGTTGTATTCGATTATATCGTGGTAATGTTTATATAGTAATACTCACCAGGTGACTGTTCTTGCGTTATACGTACGAGCGACCAAATCGAACAGAAGATTGGATGGATAGACGGAATGATCATTGTATCTGAGTTGTATTCGATTATATCGTGATGAAGTTCATATGGAAATACTCACCAGGTTACTGTTCTTTCGTTATACATACGAGCAACCGAATCGAACAGAAGGTTGAATGGATAGTATCTGGGTTGTATTCGATTATGATGTTATGCTGTGTATATAGTTATACACACTAGGTGACGGTATTCCCGTTTTACATACGAACGACCGAAACGAACAGAACGTTGAATGGATAGACTGAACAATCAATGTATCCGGGTGGTATCCGATTATATCGCAATACTGTATATATAGTGATACTTACCAGGTGACGGAACTTCCGTAACACATACTAGCGACTGAATCGAACAGAAGGTTAAATGGTTAGATGAAACGAATATTGTATCTCTGAGTTGTATTCGATGATATCGTGATGATGTTTATATAGCAATACTCACCAGGTAACTGTTCTTCCGTTTTACATTCAAGCGGCCGAATCGAGCAGAAGGTTGAATTCAGTATAGATTGAACAATCGTCGTATCTGGGTTGTATTCGATTATGTTTATATAGTTATACTCACCAGGTACCTGTTCTTTCGTTATACATACGAGCAACCCAATCGAACATAAGTTTGAATTGGTAGATTAAACAATCATCGTATCTGAGTTGTATTCGATTATGTTTATATAGTTATACTCACCAGGTAACTGTTCCTCCGTTATACATACGAGCGACTGAATTGAACAGAAGGTTGAATGTATAGACTAAACAATGATCCTATCTGGGGTTGTATTTGATTATATCGTGATGATGTTTATATAGTTATACTCACCAGGTAACTGTTCTCCAGTTATACATAAGAGCGGCTGAACTGAACAGAAGGTTAAATGGATAGACAAAACGATAATTGTAACTGAGTTGTATTCGATTATATCGTGGTAATGTTTATATAGTAATACTCACCAGGTGACTGTTCTTGCGTTATACGTACGAGCGACCAAATCGAACAGAAGGTTGGATGGATAGACGGAATGATCATTGTATCTGAGTTGTATTCGATTATATCGTGATGACGTTCATATAGAAATACTCACCAGGTTACTGGTCTTTCGTTATACATACGAGCGACCGAAACGAACAGAAAGTTGAATGGATAGACTGAACAATCAATGTATCTGGGTGGTAGTCGATTATGTTTATATAGTTATACTCACCAGGTAATTGTTCTTCCGTTATACATACGAGCGACTGAATTGAACAGAAGGTTGAATGTATAGACTTAACAATGATCCTATCTGGGGTTGTATTCGATTATATCGTGATGATGTTTATATAGTTATACTCACCAGGTAACTGTTCTCCAGTTATACATAAGAGCGGCTGAACTGAACAGAAGGTTGAATGGATAGACACATCGATAATTGTAACTGAGTTGTATTCGATTATATCGTGGTAATGTTTATATAGTAATACTCACCAGGTGACTGTTCTTGCTTTATACGTACGAGCGACCAAATCGAACAGAAGATTGGATGGATAGACGGAATGATCATTGTATCTGAGTTGTATTCGATTATATCGTGATGAAGTTCATATGGAAATACTCGCCAGGTTACTGTTCTTTCGTTATACATACGAGCAACCGAATCGAACAGAAGGTTGAATGGATAGTATCTGGGTTGTATTCGATTATGATGTTATGCTGTGTATATAGTTATACACACTAGGTGACGGTATTCCCGTTTTACATACGAACGACCGAAACGAACAGAAAGTTGAATGGATAGACTGAACAATCAATGTATCCGGGTGGTATCCGATTATATCGCAATACTGTATATATAGTGATACTTACCAGGTGACGGAACTTCCGTAACACATACTAGCGACTGAATCGAACAGAAGGTTAAATGGTTAGATGAGACGAATATTGTATCTCTGAGTTGTATTCGATGATATCGTGATGATGTTTATATAGCAATACTCACCAGGTAACTGTTCTTCCGTTTTACATTCAAGCGGCCGAATCGAGCAGAAGGTTGAATTCAGTATAGATTGAACAATCGTCGTATCTGGGTTGTATTCGATTATGTTTATATAGTTATACTCACCAGGTACCTGTTCTTTCGTTATACATACGAGCAACCCAATCGAACATAAGTTTGAATTGGTAGATTAAACAATCATCGTATCTGAGTTGTATTCGATTATGTTTATATAGTTATACTCACCAGGTAACTGTTCCTCCGTTATACATACGAGCGACTGAATTGAACAGAAGGTTGAATGTATAGACTAAACAATGATCCTATCTGGGGTTGTATTTGATTATATCGTGATGTAGTTTATATAGTTATACTCACCAGGTAACTGTTCTCCAGTTATACATAAGAGCGGCTGAACTGAACAGAAGGTTAAATGGATAGACAAAACGATAATTGTAACTGAGTTGTATTCGATTATATCGTGGTAATGTTTATATAGTAATACTCACCAGGTGACTGTTCTTGCGTTATACGTACGAGCGACCAAATCGAACAGAAGGTTGGATGGATAGACGGAATGATCATTGTATCTGAGTTGTATTCGATTATATCGTGATGACGTTCATATAGAAATACTCACCAGGTTACTGGTCTTTCGTTATACATACGAGCGACCGAAACGAACAGAAAGTTGAATGGATGGACTGAACAATCAATGTATCTGGGTGGTAGTCGATTATGTTTATATAGTTATACTCACCAGGTAATTGTTCTTCCGTTATACATACGAGCGACTGAATTGAACAGAAGGTTGAATGTATAGACTAAACAATGATCCTATCTGGGGTTGTATTCGATTATATCGTGATGATGTTTATATAGTTATACTCACCAGGTAACTGTTCTCCAGTTATACATAAGAGCGGCTGAACTGAACAGAAGGTTGAATGGATAGACACAACGATAATTGTAACTGAGTTGTATTTGATTATATCGTGGTAATGTTTATATAGTAATACTCACCAGGTGACTGTTCTTGCGTTATACGTACGAGCGACCAAATCGAACAGAAGATTGGATGGATAGACGGAATGATCATTGTATCTGAGTTCTATTCGATTATATCGTGATGAAGTTCATATGGAAATACTCGCCAGGTTACTGTTCTTTCGTTATACATACGAGCAACCGAATCGAACAGAAGGTTGAATGGATAGTATCTGGGTTGTATTCGATTATGATGTTATGCTGTGTATATAGTTATACACACTAGGTGACGGTATTCCCGTTTTACATACGAACGACCGAAACGAACAGAAAGTTGAATGGATAGACTGAACAATCAATGTATCCGGGTGGTATCCGATTATATCGCAATACTGTATATATAGTGATACTTACCAGGTGACGGAACTTCCGTAACACATACTAGCGACTGAATCGAACAGAAGGTTAAATGGTTAGATGAAACGAATATTGTATCTCTGAGTTGTATTCGATGATATCGTGATGATGTTTATATAGCAATACTCACCAGGTAACTGTTCTTCCGTTTTACATTCAAGCGGCCGAATCGAGCAGAAGGTTGAATTCAGTATAGATTGAACAATCGTCGTATCTGGGTTGTATTCGATTATGTTTATATAGTTATACTCACCAGGTACCTGTTCTTTCGTTATACATACGAGCAACCCAATCGAACATAAGTTTGAATTGGTAGATTAAACAATCATCGTATCTGAGTTGTATTCGATTATGTTTATATAGTTATACTCACCAGGTAACTGTTCCTCCGTTATACATACGAGCGACTGAATTGAACAGAAGGTTGAATGTATAGACTAAACAATGATCCTATCTGGGGTTGTATTTGATTATATCGTGATGATGTTTATATAGTTATACTCACCAGGTAACTGTTCTCCAGTTATACATAAGAGCGGCTGAACTGAACAGAAGGTTAAATGGATAGACAAAACGATAATTGTAACTGAGTTGTATTCGATTATATCGTGGTAATGTTTATATAGTAATACTCACCAGGTGACTGTTCTTGCGTTATACGTACGAGCGACCAAATCGAACAGAAGGTTGGATGGATAGACGGAATGATCATTGTATCTGAGTTGTATTCGATTATATCGTGATGAAGTTCATATGGAAATACTCACCAAGTTACTGTTCTTTCGTTATACATACGAGCAACCGAATCGAACAGAAGGTTGAATGGATAGTATCTGGGTTGTATTCGATTATGATGTTATGCTGTGTATATAGTTATACACACTAGGTGACGGTATTCCCGTTTTACATACGAACGACCGAAACGAACAGAAAGTTGAATGGATAGACTGAACAAACAATGTATCTGGGTGGTATCCGATTATATCGCAATACTGTATATATAGTGATACTTACCAGGCGACGGTACTTCCGTTACACATACTAGCGACTGAATCGAACAGAAGGTTAAATGGTTAGACGAAACGATAATTGTATCTCTGAGTTGTATTCGATGATATCGTGATGATGTTTATATAGCAATACTCACCAGGTAACTGTTCTTCCGTTTTACATACAAGCGGCCGAATCGAGCAGAAGGTTGAATTCAGTATAGATTGAACAATCGTCGTATCTGGGTTGTATTCGATTATGTTTATATAGTTATACTCACCAGGTACCTGTTCTTTCGTTATATATACGAGCAACCCAATCGAACATAAGGTTGAATGGATAGATTAAACAATCATCGTATCTGAGTTGTATTCGATTATGTTTATATAGTTATACTCACCAGGTAACTGTTCTTCCGTTATACATACGAGCGACTGAATTGAACAGAAGGTTGAATGTATAGACTAAACAATGATCCTATCTGGGGTTGTATTCGATTATATCGTGATGATGTTTATATAGTTATACTCACCAGGTAACTGTTCTCCAGTTATACATAAGAGCGGCTGAACTGAACCGAAGGTTGAATGGATAGACAAAACGATAATTGTAACTGAGTTGTATTCAATTATATCGTGGTAATGTTTATATAGTAATACTCACCAGGTGACTGTTCTTGCGTTATACGTACGAGCAGCCAAATCGAACAGAAGGTTGGATGGATATACGGAATGATCATTGTATCTGAGTTGTATTCGATTATATCGTGATGAAGTTCATATGGAAATACTCACCAGGTGACTGTTCTTGCGTTATACGTACGAGCAGCCAAATCGAACAGAAGGTTGGATGGATATACGGAATGATCATTGTATCTGAGTTGTATTCGATTATATCGTGATGAAGTTCATATGGAAATACTCACCAGGTTACTGTTCTTTCGTTATACATACGAGCAACCGAATCGAACAGAAGTTTGAATGGATAGTATCTGGATTGTATTTGATTATATCGTGATTATTATCATATAGTATGTCTAACCAGGTAACAGTTCTTCCGTTATACATACGAGCAACCGATTCGAACATAACGTTGAATGGATAGATTGAACAATCATTGTATCTGGGTTGTCTCCGATTATATCGTTATGCTGTATATTTAGTTACACCTAGCATGTAACGGTTCTTTCGTTACACATACGAGCGTCTGAATCGAACATAAGGTTGGATGGTTAGACGGAACGATTATTGTAACTGAGTTGTATTCGATTATATCGTGGTGATGTTTATATAGTAAAACTCACCAGGTGACTGTTCTTGCGTTATATATACGAGCGACCCAATCGAACATAAGGTCGGATGGATAGACGGAATGATCATTGTATCTGGGTTGTATTCGATTATATCGTGATGACGTTCATATAGAAATACTCACCAGGTTACTGGTCTTTCGTTATACATACGAGCGACCGAAACGAACAGAAAGATGAATGGATAGACTGAACAATCAATGTATCTGGGTGGTAGTCGATTATATCGCAATTCTGTATATATAGTGATACTTACCAGGTGACGATACTTCCGTTACACATACTAGCGACTGAATCGAATAGAATGTTAAATGGTAAGACGAAACGATAATTGTATCTGAGTTGAATTCTATGATATCGTGATGATGTTAATATAGCAATACTCACCAGGTAACTGTCCTTCCGTTTTACATACAAGCGACCGAATCGAGCATAAGGTTAAATGGATAGATTGAACAATCATCGTATCTGAGTTGTATTCGATTATGTTTATATAGTTATACTCACCAGGTACCTGTTCTTTCGTTATACATACGAGCAACCCAATCGAACATAAGGTTGAATGGATAGATTAAACAGTCATCGTATCTGAGTTGTATTCGATTATGTTTATATAGTTATACTCACCAGGTAACTGTTTTTCCGTTATACATACGAGCGACTGAATTGAACAGAAGTTTGAATGTATAGACTAAACAATGATCCTATCTGGGGTTGTATTCACCAGGTAACTGTTCTCCAGTTATACATAAGAGCGGCTGAACTGAACAGAAGGTTGAATGGATAGACTAAACGATAATTGTAACTGAGTTGTATTCGATTATATCGTGGTAATGTTTATATAGTAATACTCACCAGGTGACTGTTCTTGCGTTATACGTACGAGCGACCAAATCGAACAGAAGGTTGGATGGATAGACGGAATGATCATTGTATCTGAGTTGTATTCGATTATATCGTGATGAAGTTCATATGGAAATACTCACCAGGTTACTGTTCTTTCGTTATACATACGAGCAACCGAATCGAACAGAAGGTTGAATGGATAGTATCTGGGTTGTATTCGATTATGATGTTATGCTGTGTATATAGTTATACACACTAGGTGACGGTATTCCCGTTTTACATACGAACGACCGAAACGAACAGAAAGTTGAATGGATAGACTGAACAATCAATGTATCTGGGTGGTATCCGATTATATCGCAATACTGTATATATAGTGATACTTACCAGGTGACGGTACTTCCGTTACACATACTAGCGACTGAATCGAACAGAAGGTTGAATGGTTAGACGAAACGATAATTGTATCTCTGAGTTGTATTCGATGATATCGTGATGATGTTTATATAGCAATACTCACCAGGTAACTGTTCTTCCGTTTTACATACAAGCGGCCGGATCGAGCAGAAGGTTGAATTCAGTATAGATTGAACAATCGTCGAATCTGGGTTGTATTCGACTATGTTTATATAGTTATACTCACCAGGTACCTGTTCTTTCGTTATACATACGAGCAACCCAATCGAACATAAGGTTGAATGGATAGATTAAACAATCATCGTATCTGAGTTGTATTCGATTATGTTTATATAGTTATACTCATCAGGTAACTGTTCTTCCGTTATACATACGAGCGACTGAATTGAACAGAAGGTTGAATGTATCGACTAAACAATGATCCTATCTGGTGTTGTATTCGATAATGTCGTGATGATGTTTATATAGTTATACTCACCAGGTAACTGTTCTCCAGTTAATACATAAGAGCGGCTGAACTGAACAGAAGGTTGAATGGATAGACAAAACGATAATTGTAACTGAGTTGTATTCGATTATATCGTGGTAATGTTTATATAGTAATACTCACCAGGTGACTGTTCTTGCGTTATACGTACGAGCGACCAAATCGAACAGAAGGTTGGATGGATAGACGGAATGATCATTGTATCTGAGTTGTATTCGATTATATCGTGATGAAGTTCATATGGAAATACTCACCAGGTTACTGTTCTTTCGTTATACATACGAGCAACCGAATCGAACATAAGGTTGAATGGATAGATTGAACAATCATTGTATCTGGGTTGTCTCCGATTATATCGTTATGCTGTATATTTAGTTACACCAACCATGTAACGGTTCTTTCGTTACACATACGAGCGTCTGAATCGAACAGAATGTTGAATGGTTAGACGAAACGATAATTGTATCTGAGTTGAATTCGATGATTTCGTGATGATGTTTATATAGCAATACTTACCAGGTAACTGTCCTTCCGTTTTACATACAAGCGACCGAATCGAGCAGAAGGTTAAATGGATAGATTGAACAATCATCGTATCTGAGTTGTATTCGATTATGTTTATATAGTTATACTCACCAGGTACCTGTTCTTTCGTTATACATACGAGCAACCCAATCGAACATAAGGTTGAATGGATAGATTAAACAATCATCGTATCTGAGTTGTATTCGATTATGTTTATATAGTTATACTCACCAGGTAACTGTTCTCCAGTTATACATAAGAGCGGCTGAACTGAACAGAAGGTTGAATGGATACACAAAACGATAATTGTAACTGAGTTGTATTCGATTATATCGTGGTAATGTTTATATAGTGATACTCACCAGGTGACTGTTCTTGCGATATAGGTACGAGCGACCAAATCGAACAGAAGGTTGGATGGATAGACGGAATGATCATTGTATCTCAGTTGTATTCGATTATATCGTGATGAAGTTCATATGGAAATACTCACCAGGTTACTGTTCTTTCGTTATACATACGAGCAACCCAATCGAACATAAGGTTGAATGGATAGATTGAACAATCATTGTATCTGGGTTGTCTCCGATTATATCGTTATGCTGTATATTTAGTTACACCTACTATGTAACGGTTCTTTCGTTACACATACGAACGTCTGAATCGAACATAAGGTTGGATGGTTAGACGGAACGATAATTGTAACTGAGTTGTATTCGATTATATCGTGGTGATGTTTATATAGTAAAACTCACCAGGTGACTGTTCTTGCGTTATACATACGAGCGACCCAATCGAACATAAGGTTGGATGGATAGACGGAATGATCATTGTATCTGAGTTGTATTCGATTATATCGTGATGAAGTTCATATGGAAATACTCACCAGGTTACTGTTCTTTCGTTATACATACGAGCAACCGAATCGAACAGAAGGTTGAATGGATAGAATCTGGGTTGTATTTGATTATGATGTTATGCTGTGTATATAGTTATACACACTAGGTGACGGTATTCCCGTTTTACATACAAGCGGCCGAATCGAGCAGAAGGTTGAATTCAGTATAGATTGAACAATCGTCGTATCTGGGTTGTATTCGATTATGTTTATATAGTTATACTCACCAGGTACCTGTTCTTTCGTTATACATACGAGCAACCCAATCGAACATAAGGTTGAATGGATAGATTAAACAATCATTGTATATGAGTTGTATTCGATTATGTTTATATAGTTATACTCACCAGGTTACTGATCTTCCGTTATACATACGAGCGACTGAATTGAACAGAAGTTTGAATGTATAGACTAAACAATGATCCTATCTGGGGTTGTATTCGATTATATCGTGATGATGTTTATATAGTTATACTCACCAGGTAACTGTTCTCCAGTTATACATAAGAGCGGCTGAACTGAACAGAAGGTTGAATGGATAGACTAAACGATAATTGTAACTGAGTTGTATTCGATTATATCGTGGTAATGTTTATATAGTAATACTCACCAGGTGACTGTTCTTGCGTTATACGTACGAGCGACCAAATCGAACAGAAGGTTGGATGGATAGACGGAATGATCATTGTATCTGAGTTGTATTCGATTATATCATGATGAAGTTCATATGGAAATACTCACCAGGTTACTGTTCTTTCGTTATACATACGAGCAACCGAATCGAACAGAAGGTTGAATGGATAGTATCTGGGTTGTATTTGATTATATCGTGATTATTATCATATAGTATGTCTAACCAGGTAACAGTTCTTTCGTTATACATACGAGCAACCGAATCGAACATAAGGTTGAATGGATAGATTGAACAATCATTGTATCTGGGTTGTCTCCGATTATATCGTTATGCTGTATATTTAGTTACACCAACCATGTAACGGTTCTTTCGTTACACATACGAGCGTCTGAATCGAACAGAATGTTGAATGGTTAGACGAAACGATAATTGTATCTGAGTTGAATTCGATGATTTCGTGATGATGTTTATATAGCAATACTTACCAGGTAACTGTCCTTCCGTTTTACATACAAGCGACCGAATCGAGCAGAAGGTTAAATGGATAGATTGAACAATCATCGTATCTGAGTTGTATTCGATTATGTTTATATAGTTATACTCACCAGGTACCTGTTCTTTCGTTATACATACGAGCAACCCAATCGAACATAAGGTTGAATGGATAGATTAAACAATCATCGTATCTGAGTTGTATTCGATTATGTTTATATAGTTATACTCACCAGGTAACTGTTCTCCAGTTATACATAAGAGCGGCTGAACTGAACAGAAGGTTGAATGGATACACAAAACGATAATTGTAACTGAGTTGTATTCGATTATATCGTGGTAATGTTTATATAGTAATACTCACCAGGTGACTGTTCTTGCGATATACGTACGAGCGACCAAATTGAACAGAAGGTTGGATGGATAGACGGAATGATCATTGTATCTGAGTTGTATTCGATTATATCGTGATGAAGTTCATATGGAAATACTCACCAGGTTACTGTTCTTTCGTTATACATACGAGCAACCCAATCGAACATAAGGTTGAATGGATAGATTAAACAATCATCGTATCTGAGTTGTATTCGATTATGTTTATATAGATTGAACAATCATCGTATCTGGTTTGTATTCGATTATGTTCATATAGTTATACTCACCAGGTAACTGTTCTTCCGTTATACATACGAGCGACTGAATTGAACAGAAGGTTGAATAGATAGACTAAACAATAATCGTATCTGGGGTTGTATTCGATTATATCTTGATAATGTTCATATAGTTATACTCACCAGGAAACTGTTCTCCAGTTATACATAAGAGCGACTGAACTGAACAGAAGGTTGAATGGATAGACTGCACAATCATCGTATCTGGGTTGTATTTGATTATATCGTGATTATTATCATATAGTATGTCTAACCAGGTAACAGTTCTTCCGTTATACATACGAGCAACCGAATCGAACATAAGGTTGAATGGATAGATTGAACAATCATTGTATCTAGGTTGTGTCCGATTATATCGTTATGCTGTATATTTAGTTACACCTACCATGTAACGGTTCTTTCGTTGTACATACGAGCGTCTGTATCGAACATAAGGTTGGATGGTTAGACGGAACGATAATTGTAACTGAGTTGTATTCGATTATATCGTGGTGATGTTCATATAGTAAAACTCACCAGGTGACTGTTCTTGCGTTATACATACGAGCGACCCAATCGAACATAAGGTTGGATGGATAGACGGAATGATCATTGTATCTGAGTTGTATCCGATTATATCGTGATGACGTTCATATAGAAATACTCACCAGGTTACTGGTCTTTCGTTATACATACGAGCGACCGAAACGATCAGAAAGTTGAATGGATAGACTGAACAATCAATGTATCTGGGTGGTACTCGATTATATCGCAATTCTGTATATATAGTGATACTTACCAGGTGACGATACTTCCGTTACACATACTAGCGACTGAATCGAACAGAATGTTGAATGGTTAGACGAAACGATAATTGTATCTGAGTTAAATTCGATGATATCGTAATGATGTTTATATAGCAATACTTACCAGGTAACTGTCCTTCCGTTTTACATACAAGCGACCGAATCGAGCAGAAGGTTAAATGGATAGATGAACAATCATCGTATCTGAGTTGTATTCGATTATGTTTATATAGTTATACTCACCAGGTACCTGTTCTTTCGTTATACATACGAGCAACCCAATCGAACATAAGGTTGAATGGATAGATTAAACAATCATCGTATCTGAGTTGTATTCGATTATGTTTATATAGTTATACTCACCAGGTAACTGTTCTTCCGTTATACATACGAGCGACTGAATTGAACAGAAGGTTGAATGTATAGACTAAACAATGATCCTATCTGGGGTTGTATTCGATTATATCGTGATGATGTTTATATAGTTATACTCACCAGGTAACTGTTCTACAGTTATACATAAGAGCGGCTGAACTGAACAGAAGGTTGAATGGATAGACAAAACGATAATTGTAACTGAGTTGTATTCGATTATATCGTGGTAATGTTTATATAGTAATACTCACCAGGTGACTGTTCTTGCGTTATACGTACGAGCGACCAAATCGAACAGAAGGTGGGATGGAGAGACGGAATGATCATTGTTTCTGAGTTGTATTAGATTATATCGTGATGAAGTTCATATGGAAATACTCACCAGGTTACTGTTCTTTCGTTATACATACGAGCAACCGAATCGAACAGAAGGTTAAATGGATAGTATCTTGGTTGTATTCGATTATGATGTTATGCTGTGTATATAGTTATACACACTAGGTGACGGTATTCCCATTTTACATACGAACGACCGAAAAGAACAGAAAGTTGAATGGATAGACTGAACAATCAATGTATCTGGGTGGTATCCGATTATATCGCAATACTGTATATATAGTGATACTTACCAGGTGACGGTACTTCCGTTACACATACTAGCGACTGAAACGAACAGAAGGTTAAATGGTTAGACGAAACGATAATTGTATCTCTGAGTTGTATTCGATGATATCGTGATGATGTTTATACAGCAATACTCACCAGGTAACTGTTCTTCCGTTTCACATACAAACGGCCGAATCGAGCAGAAGGTTGAATTCAGTATAGATTGAACAATCGTCGTATCTGGGTTGTATTCGATTATGTTTATATAGTTATACTCACCAGGTACCTGTTCTTCTGTTATACATACGAGCGACTGAATTGAACAGAAGGTTGAATGGATAGACGGAAAGATCATTGTATCTGAGTTGTATTCGATTATATCGTGATGACGTTCATATAGAAATACTCACCAGGTTACTGTTTTTTCGTTATACATATGAGCAACCGAATCGAACAGAAGGTTGAATGGGTAATATCTGAGTTGTATTAGATGATATCGTGATGATGTTTATATAGCAATACTCACCAGGTAACTGTTCTTTCGTTTTACATAAAAGCGACCGAATCGAGCAGGAGGTTGAATGGATAGATTGAAAATTCTTCGAATCTGGGTTGTATTCGATTATGTTCATATAGTTATACTCACCAGGTAACTGTTCTTCCGTTATACATAAAAACGACAGAATTGAACATAAGGTTGAATGGATAGACTAAACAATAATTGTATCTGGGGTTGTATTCGAGTATATCGTGATGATTATCATATAGTATGTCTCACAAGGTAACAGTTCTTCCGTTAAACATACGAGCAACCGAATCGAACATAAGGTTGGATGGATAGATTGAACAATCATTGTATCTGGGTTGTCTCCGATTATATCGTTATGCTGTATATTCAGTTACACCTACCATGGAACGGGATTTTCGTTACACATACGAGCGTCTGAATCGAACATAAGGTTGGATGGTTAGATGGAACGATAATTTCAACTAAGTTGTATTCGATTATATCGTGGTGATGTTTATATAGTAATACTAACCAGGTGACTGTTCTTGCGTTATACATACGAGCGACCCAATGGAACAAAAAGTTGGATGGAAAGACGGAAAGATCATTGTTTCTGAGTTGTATTCGATTGCATCGTGATGAAGTTCATATAGAAATACTCACCAGGTTACTGTTCTTTCGTTATACATATGAGCAACCGAATCGAACAGAAGGTTGAATGGATAGTATCTAGGTTGTATTTGATTATATCATGATTATTATCATATAGTATGTCTAACCAGGTAACAGTTCTTTCGTTATACATACGAGCAACCGAATCGAACATAAGGTTGAATGGATAGATTGAACAATCATTGTATCTGGGTTGTCTCCGATCATATCGTTATGCTGTATAGTTAGTTACACCTACCATGTAACGGTTCTTTCGTTACACATACGAGCGTCTGAATGGAACATTAGGTTGGATGGTTAGACGGAACGATAATTGTAACTGAGTTGTATTCGATTATATCGTGGTGATGTTTATATAGAAATACTCACCAGGTGACTGTTCTTGCGTTATACATAAGAGCGACCCAATCGAACATAAGGTTGGATAGATAGACGGAATGATCATTGTATCTGAGTTGTATTCGATTATATCGTGATGACGTTCATATAGAAATACTCACCAGGTTAGTGTTCTTTCGTTATACATACGAGCGACCGAAACGAACAGAAAGTTGAATGGATAGACTGAACAATCAATGTATCTGGGTGGTAGTCGATTATATCGCAATTCTGTATATATAGTGATACTTACCAGGTGACGATACTTCCGTTACACATACTAGCGACTGAATCGAACAGAATGTTGAATGGTTAGACGAAACGATAATTGTATCTGAGTTGAATTCGATGATATCGTGATGATGTTTATATAGCAATACTCACCAGGTAACTGTCCTTCCGTTTTACATACAAGCGACCGAATCGAGCAGAAGGTTAAATGGATAGATTGAACAACCATCGTATCTGAGTTGTATTCGATTATGTTTATATAATTATACTCACCAGGTACCTGTTCTTCCGTTATACATACGAGCAACCCAATCGAACATAAGGTTGAATGGATAGATTAAACAATCATCGTATCTGAGTTGTATTCGATTATGTTTATATAGTTATACTCACCAGGTAACTTTTCTTCTGTTATACATACGAGCGACTGAATTGAACAGAATGTTGAATGGATAGACTAAACAATGATCCTATCTGGGGTTGTATTCGATTATATCGTGATGATGTTTATATAGTTATACTCACTAGGTAACTGTTCTCCAGTTATACATAAGAGCGGCTGAACTGAACAGAAGGTTGAATGGATAGACGGAATGATAATTGTAACCGAGTTGTATTCGATTATATCGTGGTAATGTTTATATAGTAATACTCACCAGGTGACTGTTCTTGCGTTATACGTACGAGCGACCAAATCGAACAGAAGGTTGGATGGATAGACGGAATGATCATTGTATCTGAGTTGTATTCGATTATATCGTGATGAAGTTCATATGGAAATACTCACCAGGTTACTGTTCTTTCGTCATACATACGAGCAACCGAATCGAACAGAAGGTTGAATGGATAGTATCTGGGTTGTATTCGATTTTGATGTTATGCTGTGTATATAGTTATACACACTAGGTGACGGTATTCTCGTTTTACATAAAAGCGACCGAAACGAACAGAAAGTTGAATGGATAGACTGAACAATCAATGTATCTGGTTGGTATCCAATTATATCGCAATACTGTATATATAGTGATACTAACCAGGTGACGGTACTTCCGTTACATATACTAGCGACTGAATCGAACAGAAGGTTAAATGGTTAGACGAAGCGACAATTGTATCTGAGTTGTATTCGATAATATCGTAATGATGTTTATATAGCAATACTCACCAGGTAACTGTTCTTTCGTTTTACATAAAAGCGACCGAATCGAGCAGGAGGTTGAATGGATAGATTGAAAATTCATCGTATCTGGGGTTGTATTCGAGTATATCGTGATGATTATCATATAGTATGTCTAACAAGGTAACAGTTTTTCCGTTTAACATACGAGCAACCGAATCGAACATAAGGTTGGATGGATAGATTGAACAATCATTGTATCTGGGTTGTCTCCGATTATATCGTTATGCTGTATATTTAGTTACACCTACCATGTAACGGTTCTTTCGTTACACATACGAGCGTCTGAATCGAACATAAGGTTGGATGGTTAGACGGAACGATAATTGTAACTAAGTTGTATTCGATGATATCGTGATGATGTTTATATAGCAATACTCACCAGGTAACTGTTTTTTCGTTTTACATAAAAGCGACCGAATCGAGCAGGAGGTTGAATGGATAGATTGAAAATTCATCGTATCTGGGTTGTATTCGATTATGTTTATATAGTTATACTCACCAAGTAACTGTTCTTCCGTTATACATAAGAACGACTGAATTGAACAGAAGGTTGAATGGATAGACTTAACAATAATCGTATCTGGGGTTGTATTCGAGTATATCGTGATGATTATCATATAGTATGTCTAACAAGGTAACAGTTCTTCCGCTAAACATACGAGCAACCGAATCGAACATAAGGTTGGATGGATAGATTGAAAAATCATTGTATCTGGGTTGTCTCCGAATATATCGTTATGCTGTATATTTAGTTACACCTACCATGTAACGGTTCTTTCGTTACACATACGAGCGTCTGAATCGAACATAAGGTTGGATGGTTGGACGGAACGATAATTTTAACTAAGTTGTATTCGATTATATCGTGGTGATGTTTATATAGTTAAACTCACCAGGTGACTGTTTTTGCGTTATACATACGAGCGTCCCAATCGAACATAAGGTTGGATGGATAGACGGAATGATCATTGTATCTGAGTTGTATTCGATTATATCGTGATGATGTTCATATAGAAATACTCACCAGGTTACTGATCTTTCGTTATACATACGAGCGACCGAAACGAACAGAAAGTTGAATGGATAGACTGAACAATCAATGTATCTGGGTGGTAGTCGATTATATCGCAATTCTGTATATATAGTGATACTTACCAGGTGACGATACTTCCGTTTTACATACAAGCGACCGAATCGAGCAGAAGGTTAAATGGATAGATTGTACAATCATCGTATCTGACTTTTGTTTGAAGGTGGCTGACAATGTCTCGAGTTGTGAAGAAAAGTTTCGGACTTCCATTGTCTAAAGGTATGAAGATTTGAATCCTGAGAAAAGAAAAGATGAGTTATGCTGAAAAAACGAAATAAGTGATGAATAAAAATTAACTATTTTATCGAATCAAGAAGATTCGAGTATCAATAAATCAGGTTAGTATTAGTGTTAGTATATATGAAGTCGAAAAATGTAGATTTAAATGGGAGTTTAACTAGTCGATGAGCCTGAAAATAAGAAAAAATTGAATTAGAAATCAATAGCCTGAAAAAAGAAAAGTTGAATAGCCTGAAAAAAGAAAAGTTGAATTAAAAATTAAAATAAAATGAATGAATAAAGAATTAAAATTATGAGAAAGATTCAAATCGAGTTTGTCACGACGTTTCGATTGTGTGTATCTACAATCGTCTTCAGGTGAGAACTGGATTCAAATCTTCATACCTTTAGACAATGGAAGTCCGAAACTTTTCTTCACATCGTATCTGAGTTGTATTCGATTATGTTCATATAGTTATACTCACCAGGTACCTGTTCTTTCGTTATACATACGAGCAACCCAATCGAACATAAGGTTGAATGGATAGATTAAACAATCATCGTATCTGAGTTGTATTCGATTATGTTTATAAAGTTATACTCACCAGGTAACTGTTCTTCCGTTATACATACGAGCGACTGAATTGAACAGAAGGTTGAATGTATAGACTAAACAATGATCCTATCTGGGGTTGTATTCGATTATATCGTGATGATGTTTATATAGTAATACTCACCAGGTGACTGTTCTTGCGTTATACATACGAGCGACCCAATCGAACAAAAGGTTGGATGGATAGACGGAAAGATCATTGTATCAGAGTTGAAATCAATTATATCGTGATGAAGTTCATATAGAAATACTCACCAGGTTACTGTTCTTTCGTTATACATATGAGCAACCGAATCGAACAGAAGGTTGAATGGATAGTATCTGGGTTGTATTTGATTATATCGTGATTATTATCATATAGTATGTCCAACCAGGTAACAGTTCTTTCGTTATACATACGAGCAACCGAATCGAACATAAGGTTGAATGGATAGATTAAACAATCATTGTATCTGGGTTGTCTCCGATCATATCGTTATGCTGTAAATTTAAATACACCTACCATGTAACGGTTCTTTCGTTACACATACGAGCGTCTGAATCGAACATTAGGTTGGATGGTTAGACGGAACGATAATTGTAACTGAGTTGTATTCGATTATATCGTGGTGATGTTTATATAGTAAAACTCACCAGGTGACTGTTCTTGCGTTATACATACGAGCGACCCAATCGAACATAAGGTTGGATGGATAGACGGAATGATCATTGTATCTGAGTTGTATTCGATTATATTGTGATGACGTTCATATAGAAATACTCACCAGGTTACTGTTCTTTCTTTATACATACGAGCGACCGAAACGAACAGAAAGTTGAATGGATAGACTGAACAATCAATGTATCTGGGTGGTAGTCGATTATATCGCAATTCTGTATATATAGTGATACTTACCAGGTGACGATACTTCCGTTACACATACTAGCGACTGAATCGAACAGAATGTTGAATGGTTAGACGAAACGATAATTGTATCTGAGTTGAATTCGATGATATCGTGATGATGTTTATATAGCAATACTCACCAGGTAACTGTCCTTCCGTTTTACATACAAGCGACCGAATCAAGCAGAAGGTTAAATGGATAGATTGAACAATCATCGTATCTGAGTTGTATTCGATTATGTTTATAAAGTTATACTCACCAGGTACCTGTTCTTCCGTTATACATACGAGCAACCCAATCGAACATAAGGTTGAATGGATAGATTAAACAATCATCGTATCTGAGTTGTATTCGATTATGTTCATATAGTTATACTCACCAGGTAACTGTTCTTCCGTTATACATACGAGCGACTGAATTGAACAGAAGGTTGAATGGACAGACTAAACAATGATCCTATCTGGGGTTGTATTCGATTATATCGTGATGATGTTTATATAGTTATACTCACCAGGTACCTGTTCTCCAGTTATACATAAGAGCGGCTGAACTGAACAGAAGGTTGAATGGATAGACGGAATGATAATTGTAACCGAGTTGTATTCGATTATATCGTGGTATTGTTTATATAGTAATACTCACCAGGTGACTGTTCTTGCGTTATATGTACGAGCGACCAAATCGAACAGTAGGTTGGATGGATAGACGAAATGATCATTGTATCTGAGTTGTATTCGATTATATCGTGATGGAGTTCATATGGAAATACTCACCAGGTTACTGTTCTTTCGTTATACATACGAGCAACCGAATCGAACAGGAGGTTGAATGGATAGTATCTGGGTTGTATTCGATTATGATGTTATGCTGTGTATATAGTTATACACACTAGGTGACGGTATTCCCGATTTACATACAAGCGACCGAAACGAACAGAAAGTTGAATGGATAGACTGAACAATCAATGTATCTGGTTGGTATCCGATTATATCACAATACTGTATATATAGTGATACTTACCAGGTGACGGTACTTCCGTTACATATACTAGCGACTGAATCGAACAGAAGGTTAAATGGTTGGACGAAGCGACAATTGTATCTGAGTTGTATTCGATGATATCGTAATGATGTTTATATAGCAATACTCACCAGGTAACTGTTCTTTCGTTTTACATAAAAGCGACCGAATCGAGCAGGAGGTTGAATGGATAGATTGAAAATTCATCGTATCTGGGGTTGTATTCGAGTATATCGTGATGATTATCATATAGTATGTCTAACAAGGTAACAGTTCTTCCCTTTAACATACGAGCAACCGAATCGAACATAAGGTTGGATGGTTAGACGGAACGATAATTGTAACTAAGTTGTATTCGATGATATCGTGATGATGTTTTAATAGCAATACTCACCAGGTAACTGTTCTTTCGTTTTACATAAAAGCGACCGAATCGAGCAGGAGGTTGAATGGATAGATTGAAAATTCATCGTATCTGGGTAGTATTCGATTATGTTTATATAGTTATACTCACCAAGTAACTGTTCTTCCGTTATACATAAGAACGACTGAATTGAACAGAAGGTTGAATGGATAGACTCAACAATAATCGTATCTGGGGTTGTATTCGAGTATATCGTGATGATTATCATATAGTATGTCTAACAAGGTAACAGTTCTTCCGTTAAACATACGAGCAACCGAATCGAACATAAGGTTGGATGGCTAGATTGAAAAATCATTGTATCTGGGTTGTCTCCGAATATATCGTTATGCTGTATATTTAGTTACACCTACCATGTAACGGTTCTTTCGTTACACATACGAGCGTCTGAATCGAACATAAGGTTGGATGGTTAGACGGAACGATAATTTTAACTAAGTTGTATTCGATTATATCGTGGTGATGTTTATATAGTAATACTCACCAGGTGACTGTTCTTGCGTTATACATACGAGCGACCCAATCGAACAAAAGGTTGGATGGATAGACGGAAAGATCATTGTATCTGAGTTGTATTCGATTATATCGTGATGACGTTCATATAGAAATACTCACTAGGTTACTGTTCTTTCGTTATACATATGAGCAACCGAATCGAACAGAAGTTTGAATGGATAGTATCTGGGTTGTATTAGATTATATCGTGATTATTATCATATAGTATGTCTAACCAGGTAACAGTTCTTCCTTTATACATACGAGCAACCGAATCGAACATAAGGTTGAATGGATAGATCGAACAATCATTGTATCTGGGTTGTCTCCGATTATATCGTTATGCGGTATATTTAGTTACACCTACCATGTAACGGTTCTTTCGTTACACATACGAGCGTCTGAATCGAACATAAGGTTGGATGGTTAGACGGAACGATAATTGTAACTGAGTTGTATTCGATTATATCGTGGTGACGTTCATATAGAAATACTCACCAGGTTACTGATCTTTCGTTATACATACGAGCGACCGAAACGAACAGAAAGTTGAATGGATAGACTGAACAATCAATGTATCTGGGTGGTAGTCGATTATATCGCAATTCTGTATATATAGTGATACTTACCAGGTGACGATACTTCCGTTACACATACTAGCGACTGAATCGAACAGAATGTTGAATGGTTAGACGAAACGATAATTGTATCTGAGTTGAATTCGATGATATCGTGATGATGTTTATATAGCAATACTTACTAGGTAACTGTCCTTCCGTTTTACATACAAGCGACCGAATCGAGCAGAAGGTTAAATGGATAGATTGAACAATCATCGTATCTGAGTTGTATTCGATTATGTTTATAAAGTTTTACTCACCAGGTAACTGTTCTTCCGTTATACATACGAGCGACTGAATTGAACAGAAGGTTGAATGTATAGACTAAACAATGATCCTATCTGGGGTTGTATTCGATTATATCGTGATTATGTTTATATAGTTATACTCACCAGGTAACTGTCCTCCAGTTATACATAAGAGCGGCTGAACTGAACAGAAGGTTGAATGGATAGACAAAACGATAATTGTAACTGAGTTGTATTCGATTATATCGTGGTAATGTTTATATAGTAATACTCACCAGGTGACTGTTCTTGCGTTATACGTACGAGCGACCAAATCGAACAGAAGGTTGGATGGATAGACGGAATGATTATTGTATCTGAGTTGTATTCGATTATATCGTGATGAAGTTCATATGGAAATACTCACCAGGTGACTGTTCTGGCGTTATACGTACGAGCGACCAAATCGAACAGAAGGTTGGATGGATAGACGGAATGATCATTGTATCTGAGTTGTATTCGATTTTATCGTGATGAAGTTCATATGGAAATACTCACCAGGTTACTGTTCTTTCGTTATACATACGAGCAACCGAATCGAACAGAAGGTTGAATGGATAGTATCTGGGTTGTATTCGATTATGATGTTATGCTGTGTATATAGTTATACACACTAGGTGACGGTTTCCCCGTTTTACATACAAGCGACCGAAACGAACAGAAAGTTGAATGGATAGACTGAACAATCAATGTATCTGGTTGGTATTGTATATATAGTGATACTTACCAGGTGACGGTACTTCCGTTACATATACTAGCGACTGAATCGAACATAAGGTTAAATGGTTAGACGAAGCGACAATTGTATCTGAGTTGTATTCGATGATATCGTAATGATGTTTATATAGCAATACTCACCAGGTAACTGTTCTTTCATTTTACATAAAAGCGACCGAATCGAGCAGGAGGTTGAATAGATAGATTGAAAATTCATCGTATCTGGGGTTGTATTCGAGTATATCGTGATGATTATCATATAGTATGTCTAACAAGGTAACAGTTCTTCCGTTTAACATACGAGCAACCGAATCGAACATAAGGTTGGATGGATAGATTGAACAATCATTGTATTTGGGTTGTCTCCGATTATATCGTTATGCTGTATATTTAGTTACACCTACCATGTAACGGTTCTTTCGTTACACATACAAGCGTCTGAATCGAACATAAGGTTGGATGGTTAGACGGAACGATAATTGTAACTAAGTTGTATTCGATGATATCGTGATGATGTTTATATAGCAATACTCACCAGGTAACTGTTTTTTCGTTTTACATAAGAGGGACCGAATCGAGCAGGAGGTTGAATGGATATATTGAAAATTCATCGTATCTGGGTTGTATTCGATTATGTTTATATAGTTTTACTCACCAAGTGACTGTTCTTCCGTTATACATAAGAACGACTGAATTGAACAGAAGGTTGAATGGATAGACTAAACAATAATCGTATCTGGGGTTGTATTCGAGTATATCGTGATGATTATCATAATATAGTATGTCTAACAAGGTAACAGTTCTTCCGTTGAACATACGAGCAACCGAATCGAACATAAGGTTGGATGGATAGATTGAAAATTCATTGTATCTGGGTTGTCTCCGATCATATCGTTATGCTGTATATTTGGTTACACCTACCATGTAACGGTTCTTTCGTTACACATACGAGCGTCTGAATCGAACATAAGGTTGGATGGTTAGACGGAACGATAATTTTAACTAAGTTGTATTCGATTATATCGTGGTGATGTTTATATAGTAATACTCACCAGGTGACTGTTATTGCGTTATACATACGAGCGACCCAATCGAACAAAAGGTTGGATGGATAGACGGAAAGATCATTGTATCTGAGTTGTATTCGATTATATCGTGATGACGTTCATATAGAAATACTCACTAGGTTACTGTTCTTTCGTTATACATATGAGCAACCGAATCGAACAGAAGTTTGAATGGATAGATTAAACAATCATCGTATCTGGGTTGTATTCGATTATGTTTATATAGTTATACTCACCAGGTAACTGTTCTTCCGTTATACATACGAGCGACTGAATTGAACAGAAGGTTGAATGGATAGACTAAACAATAATCGTATCTGGGGTTGTATTCGATTATATCTTGATAATGTTCATATAGTTATACTCACCAGGAAACTGTTCTCCAGTTATACATAAGAGCGACTGAACTGAACAGAAGGTAGAATGGATAGACTGCACAATCATCGTATCTGGGTTGTATTTGATTATATCGTGATTATTATCATATAGTATGTCTAACCAGGTAACAGTTCTTCCGTTATACATACGAGCAACCGAATCGAACATAAGGTTGAATGGATAGATTGAACAATCATTGTATCTGGGTTGTCTCCGATCATATCGTTATGCTGTATATTTAGTTACACCTACCATGTAACGGTTCTTTCGTTACACATACGAGCGTCTGAATCGAACATTAGGTTGGATGGTTAGACGGAACGATAATTGTAACTGAGTTGTATTCGATTATATCGTGGTGATGTTTATATAGTAAAACTCACCAGGTGACTGTTCTTGCGTTATACATACGAGCGACCCAATCGAACATAAGGTTGGATGGATAGACGGAATGATCATTGTATCTGAGTTGTATTCGATTATATCGTGATGACGTTCATATAGAAATACTCACCAGGTTACTGTTCTTTCGTTATCCATACGAGCGACCGAAACGAACAGAAAGTTGAATGGATAGACTGAACAATCAATGTATCTGGGTGGTAGTCGATTATATCGCAATTCTGTATATATAGTGATACTTACCAGGTGACGATACTTCCGTTACACATACTAGTGACTGAATCGAACAGAATGTTGAATGGTTAGACGAAACGATAATTGTATCTGGGTTAAATTCGATGATATCGTGATGATGTTTATATAGCAATACTCACCAGGTAACTGTTTTTTCGTTTTACATAAAAGCGACCGAATCGAGCAGGAGGTTGAATGGATAGATTGAAAATTCATCGTATCTGGGGTTGTATTCGAGTATATCGTGATGATTATAATAAAGTATGTCTAACAAGGTAACAGTTCTTCCGTTTAACATACGAGCAACCGAATCGAACATAAGGTTGGATGGATAGATCGAACAATCATTGTATCTGGGTTGTCTCCGATTATATCGTTATGCTGTATATTTAGTTACACCTACCATGTAACGGTTCTTTCGTTACACCTACGAGCGTCTGAATCGAACATAAGGTTGGATGGTTAGACGGAACGATAATTGTAACTGAGTTGTATTCGATGATATCGTGATGATGTTTATATAGCAATACTCACCAGGTAACTGTTCTTTCGTTTTACATAAAAGCGACCGAATCGAGCAGGAGGTTGAATGGATATATTGAAAATTCATCGTATCTGGGTTGTATTCGATTATGTTTATATAGTTTTACTCACCAAGTGACTGTTCTTCCGTTATACATAAGAACGACTGAATTGAACAGAAGGTTGAATGGATAGACTAAACAATAATCGTATCTGGGGTTGTATTCGAGTATATCGTGATGATTATCATAATATAGTATGTCTAACAAGGTAACAGTTCTTCCGTTAAACATACGAGCAACCGAATCGAACATAAGGTTGGATGGATAGATTGAAAATTCATTGTATCTGGGTTGTCTCCGATCATATCGTTATGCTGTATATTTGGTTACAACTACCATGTAACGGTTCTTTCGTTACACATACGAGCGTCTGAATCGAACATAAGGTTGGATGGTTAGACGGAACGATAATTTTAACTAAGTTGTATTCGATTATATCGTGGTGATGTTTATATAGTAATACTCACCAGGTGACTGTTATTGCGTTATACATACGAGCGACCCAATCGAACAAAAGGTTGGATGGATAGACGGAAAGATCATTGTATCTGAGTTGTATTCGATTATATCGTGATGACGTTCATATAGAAATACTCACTAGGTTACTGTTCTTTCGTTATACATATGAGCAACCGAATCGAACAGAAGTTTGAATGGATAGATTAAACAATCATCGTATCTGGGTTGTATTCGATTATGTTTATATAGTTATACTCACCAGGTAACTGTTCTTCCGTTATACATACGAGCGACTGAATTGAACAGAAGGTTGAATGGATAGACTAAACAATAATCGTATCTGGGGTTGTATTCGATTATATCTTGATAATGTTCATATAGTTATACTCACCAGGAAACTGTTCTCCAGTTATACATAAGAGCGACTGAACTGAACAGAAGGTAGAATGGATAGACTGCACAATCATCGTATCTGGGTTGTATTTGATTATATCGTGATTATTATCATATAGTATGTCTAACCAGGTAACAGTTCTTCCGTTATACATACGAGCAACCGAATCGAACATAAGGTTGAATGGATAGATTGAACAATCATTGTATCTGGGTTGTCTCCGATCATATCGTTATGCTGTATATTAAGTTACACCTACCATGTAACGGTTCTTTCGTTACACATACGAGCGTCTGAATCGAACATTAGGTTGGATGGTTAGACGGAACGATAATTGTAACTGAGTTGTATTCGATTATATCGTGGTGATGTTTATATAGTAAAACTCACCAGGTGACTGTTCTTGCGTTATACATACGAGCGACCCAATCGAACATAAGGTTGGATGGATAGACGGAATGATCATTGTATCTGAGTTGTATTCGTTTATATCGTGATGACGTTCATATAGAAATACTCACCAGGTTACTGTTCTTTCGTTATCCATACGAGCGACCGAAACGAACAGAAAGTTGAATGGATAGACTGAACAATCAATGTATCTGGGTGGTAGTCGATTATATCGCAATTCTGTATATATAGTGATACTTACCAGGTGACGATACTTCCGTTACACATACTAGCGACTGAATCGAACAGAATGTTGAATGGTTAGACGAAACGATAATTGTATCTGGGTTAAATTCGATGATATCGTGATGATGTTTATATAGCAATACTCACCAGGTAACTGTTTTTTCGTTTTACATAAAAGCGACCGAATCGAGCAGGAGGTTGAATGGATAGATTGAAAATTCATCGTATCTGGGGTTGTATTCGAGTATATCGTGATGATTATAATATAGTATGTCTAACAAGGTAACAGTTCTTCCGTTCAACATACGAGCAACCGAATCGAACATAAGGTTGGATGGATAGATCGAACAATCATTGTATCTGGGTTGTCTCCGATTATATCGTTATGCTGTATATTTAGTTACACCTACCATGTAACGGTTCTTTCGTTACACCTACGAGCGTCTGAATCGAACATAAGGTTGGATGGTTAGACGGAACGATAATTGTAACTGAGTTGTATTCGATGATATCGTGATGATGTTTATATAGCAATACTCACCAGGTAACTGTTCTTTCGTTTTACATAAAAGCGACCGAATCGAGCAAGAGGTTGAATGGATAGATTGAAAATTCATCGTATCTGGGTTGTATTCGATTATGTTTATATAGTTATACTCACCAAGTAACTGTTCTTCCGTTATACATAAGAACGACTGAATTGAACAGAAGATTGAATGGATAGACTAAACAATAATCGTATCTGGGGTTGTATTCGAGTATATCGTGATTATTATCATATAGTATGTCTAACCAGGTAACAGTTCTTCCGTTATACATACGAGCAACCGAATCGAACATAAGGTTGAATGGATAGATTGAACAATCATTGTATCTGGGTTGTCTCCGATTATATCGTTATGCGGTATATTTAGTTACACCTACCATGTAACGGTTCTTTCGTTACACATACGAGCGTCTGAATCGAACATAAGGTTGGATGGTTAGACGGAACGATAATTTTAACTGAGTTGTATTCGATTATATCGTGGTGATGTTTATATAGTAAAACTCACCAGGTGACTGTTCTTGCGATATACATACGAGCGTCCCAATCGAACATAAGGTTGGATGGATAGACGGAATGATCATTGTATCTGAGTTGTATTCGATTATATCGTGATGACGTTCATAAAGAAATACTCACCAGGTTACTGATCTTTCGTTATACATACGAGCGACCGAAACGAACAGAAAGTTGAATGGATGGACTGAACAATCAATGTATCTGGGTGGTAGTCGATTATATCGCAATTCTGTATATATAGTGATACTTACCAGGTGACGATTCTTCCGTTACACATACTAGCGACTGAATCGAACAGAATGTTGAATGGTTAGACGAAACGATAATTGTATCTGAGTTGAATTCGATGATATCGTGATGATGTTTATATAGCAATACTTACTAGGTAACTGTCCTTCCGTTTTACATACAAGCGACCGAATCGAGCAGAAGGTTAAATGGATAGATTGAACAATCATCGTATCTGAGTTGTATTCGATTATGTTTATATAGTTATACTCACCAGGTACCTGTTCTTTCGTTATACATACGAGCAACACAATCGAACAAAAGGTTGAATGGATAGATTAAACAATCATCGTATCTGAGTTGTATTCGATTATGTTTATAAAGTTATACTCACCAGGTAACTGTTCTTCCGTTATACATACGAGCGACTGAATTGAACAGAAGGTTGAATGTATAGACTAAACAATGATCCTATCTGGGGTTGTATTCGATTTTATCGTGATGATGTTTATATAGTTAAACTCACCAGGTAACTGTTCTCCAGTTATACATAAGAGCGGCTGAACTGAACAGAAGGTTGAATGGATAGACAAAACGATAATCGTAACTGAGTTGTATTCGATTATATCGTGGTAATGTTTATATAGTAATACTCACCAGGTGACTGTTCTTGCGTTATACGTACGAGCGACCAAATCGAACAGAAGGTTGGATGGATAGACGGAATTATCATTGTATCTGAGTTGTATTCGATTATATCGTGATGAAGTTCATATGGAAATACTCACCAGGTTACTGTTCTTTCGTTATACATACGAGCAACCGAATCGAACAGAAGGTTGAATGGATAGTATCTGGGTTGTATTCGATTATGATGTTATGCTGTGTATATAGTTATACACACTAGGTGACAGTATTCCCGTTTTACATACAAGCGACCGAAACGAACAGAAAGTTGAATGGATAGACTGAACAATCAATGTATCTGGTTGGTATCCGATTATATCGCAATACTGTATATATAGTGCTACTTACCAGGTGACGGTACTTCCGTTACATATACTAGCGACTGAATCGAACAGAAGGTTAAATGGTTAGACGAAGCGACAATTGTATCTGAGTTGTATTCGATGATATTGTAATGATGTTTATATAGCAATACTCACCAGGTAACTGTTCTTTCGTTTTACATAAAAGCGACCGAATCGAGCAGGAGGTTGAATGGATAGATTGAAAATTCATCGTATCTGGGGTTGTATTCGAGTATATCGTGATGATTATCATATAGTATGTCTAACAAGAAAACAGTTCTTCCGTTTAACATACGAGCAACCGAATCGAACATAAGGTTGGATGGATAGATTGAACAATCATTGTATCTGGGTTGTCTCCGATTATATCGTTATGCTGTATATTTAGTTACACCTACCATGTTACGGCTCTTTCGTTACACATTCGAGCGTCTGAATCGAACATAAGGTTGGATGATTAGACGAAACAATAATTGTAACTGAGTTGTATTCGATTATATCGTGGTGATGTTTATATAGTAATACTCACCAGGTGACTGTTCTTGCGTTATACATACGAGCGACCCAATCGAACAGAGCATAACACAGCCCAACATCATAATCGAATACAACCCAGATACTATCCATTCAACCTTCTGTTCGATTTGGTAGCTCGTATGTATAACGAAAGAACAGTATCCTGGTGAGTATTTTTATATAAACGTCATCACGATATAATAGAATACAAATAAGATACGATGATCATTCCGTCTATCCATCCAACCTTCTGTTCGATTGGGTCGCTCGTATGTATAACGCAAGAACAGTCACCTGGTGAATATTACTATATAAACATCACCACGATATAATCGAATACAACTCAGTTACAATTATCGTTCCGTCTAACCATCCAACCTTGATGTTCGATTCAGACGCTCGTATGTGTAACGAAATAACCGTTACATGGTAGGTGTAACTGAATATACAGCATAAAGATATAATCGGAGACAACCCAGATACAATGATTGTTCAATATCCATCCAACCTTATGTTCGATTCGGTTGCTCGTATGTTCAACGGAAGAACTGTTACCTGGTGAGTATAACTATATAAACCTAATTGAATACAACCCAGATACGATGAATTTTCAATCTATCCATTTAACCTTCTGCTCGATTTGGACGCTTTTATGTAAAACGGAAGAACAGTTACCTGGTGAGTATTGCTATATAAACATCATCACGATATCATCGAATACAACTCAGTTACAATTATCGTTCCGTCTAACCATCCAACCTTATGTTCGATTCAGACGCTCGTATGTGTAACGAAAGAACCGTTACATGGTAGGTGTATCTAATTATACAGCATAACGATATAATCGGAGACAACCCAGATACAATGATTGTTCAATCTATCCATTCAACCTTATGTTCGATTCGGTTGCTCGTATGTATAACGGAAGAACAGTTACCTGGTTAGACATAATATATAATAATCATCATGAAATAATCGAATACAACCCAGCTACGATGATTGTTCAGTCTATCCATACAACCTTCTGTTCAGTTCAGTCGCTCTCATGTATAACTGGAGAACAGTTACCCGGTGAGTATACCTATATAAACATCATCACGATATAATCGAATACAACCCCAGATACGATCATTGTTCAGTCTATCCATTCAAACTTCTGTTCAATTCAGTCGCTCCTATGTATAACGAAAGAACAGTTACTTGGTGAGTATAACTATATATACATAATCGAATACAACTCTGATACAATGATTGTTCAATCTATCCATTCAACCTTATGTTCGATTCGGTTGCTCGTATGTATAACGGAAGAACAGGTACCTGGTGAGTATAACTATATAAACATAATCGAATACAACTCAGATACGATGATTGTTGAATCTATCCTTTTAACCTTCTGCTCGATTCGGTCGCGTGTATGTAAAACGGAAGAACAGTTACCTGGTGATTATTGCTATATAAACATCATCACGATATCATCGAATACAACTCAGATACAATTATCGTTTCGTCTAACCATTCAACCTTCTTTTCGATTCAGTCGCTAGTATGTGTAACGGAAGAACAGTTACCTGGTGAGTATAACTATATAAACATCATCACGATATCATCGAATACAACTCAGATTCAATTATCGTTTCGTCTTACCATTTAACCTTAAGTTCGATTCAGTCGCTAGTATGTGCAACGGAAGTACCGTCACCTGGTAAGTATCACTATATATAAAGTATTGCGATATAATCGGATACCACACAGATACATTGATTGTTCAGTCTATCTATTCAACTTTCTGTTCGTTTCGGACGCTCGTATGTAAAACAGGAATACCGTCACCTAATGTGTATAACTATATACACAGCATAACATCATAATCGAATACAACCCAGATACTATCCATTCAACCTTCTGTTCAATACGGTTGCTCATATGTATAACGAAAGAACAGTAACCTGGTGAGTATTTCCATATGAACTTCATCACGATATAATTGAATTCAACTCAGATACAATGATCTTTCCGTCTATCCATCCAACCTTTTGTTCGATTGGGTCGCTCGTATGTATAACGCAAGAACAGTCACCTGGTGAGTATTACTATATAAACATCATCACGATATAATCGAAAACAAACCCAGATAGGATCATTGTTTAGTCTATACATTCAACCTTCTGTTCAATTCAGTCGCTCGTATGTATAACGGAAGAACAGTTACCTGGTGAGTATAACTTTATAAACATAATCGAATACAACTCAGATACGATGATTGTTTAATCTATCCATTCAACCTTATGTTCGATTGGGTTGCTCGTATGTATAACGAAAGAACAGGTACCTGGTGAGTATAACTATATAAACATAATCGAATACAACTCAGATACGATGATTAATCAATCTATCCATTTAACCTTCTGCTCGATTCGGTCGCTTGTATGTAAATCGGAAGGACAGTTACCTAGTAAGAATTGCTATATAAACATCATCACGATATCATCGAACTCAACTCAGATACAATTATCGTTTCGTCTAACCATTCAACATTCTGTTCGATTCAGTCGCTAGTATGTGTAACGGAAGTATCGTCACCTGGTAAGTATCACTATATATACAGATTTGCGATATAATCGACTACCACCCAGATACATTGATTGTTCAGTCTATCCATTCAACTTTCTGTTCGTTTCGGTCGCTCATATGTATAACGAAAGATCAGTAACCTGGTGGGTATTTCTATATGAACGTCATCACGATATAATCGAATACAACTCAGATACAATGATCATTCCGTCTATCCATGCAACCTTATGTTCGATTGGGACGCTCGTATGTATAACGCAAGAACAGTCACCTGGTGAGTTTTACTATGTAAACATCACCACGATATAATCGAATACAACTCAGTTACAATTATCGTTCCGTCTAACCATCCAACCTTATGTTCGATTCAGACGCTCGTATGTGTAACGAAAGAACCGTTACATGGTAGGTGTAACTAAATATACCGCATAACGATATAATCGGAGACAACCCAGATACAATGATTGTTCTATCTATCCATTCAACCTTATGTTCGATTCGGTTGCTCGTATGTATAACGGAAGAACTGTTACCTGGTTAGACATACTATATGATAATAATCACGATATAATCAAATACAACCCAGATACTATCCATTCAAACTTCTGTTCGATTCGGTTGCTCATATGTATAACGAAAGAACAGTAACCTAGTGAGTATTTCTATATGAACGTCATCACGATATAATCGAATACAACTCAGATACAATGATCTTTCCGTCTATCCATCCAACCTTTTGTTCGATTGGGTCGCTCGTATGTATAACGCAAGAACAGTCACCTGGTGAGTATTACTATATAAACATCACCACGATATAATCGAATACAACTTAGTTAAAATTATCGTTCCGTCTAACCATCCAACCTTATGTTCGATTCAGACGCTCGTATGTGTAACGAAAGAACCGTTACATGGTAGGTGTAACTAAATATACAGCATAACGATATGATCGGAGACAACCCAGATACAATGAATTTTCAATCTATCCATCCAACCTTATGTTCGATTCGGTTGCTCGTATGTTTAACGGAAGAACTGTTACCTTGTTAGACATACTATATGATAATCATCACGATATACTCGAATACAACCCCAGATACGATTATTATTAAGTCTATCCATTCAACCTTCTGTTCAATTCAGTCGTTCTTATGTATAACGGAAGAACAGTTACTTGGTGAGTAAAACTTTATAAACATAATCGAATACAACCCAAATACGATGAATTTTCAATCTATCCATTCAACCTCCTGCTCGATTCGGTCGCTTTTATGTAAAACGAAAAAACAGTTACCTGGTGAGTATTGCTATATAAACATCATCACGATATCATCGAATACAACTTAGTTACAATTATCGTTCCGTCTAACCATCCAACCTTATGTTCGATTCAGACGCTCGTATGTGTAACGAAAGAACCGTTACATGGTATAGATAGATACTTAACTTAGAATTAGATACACCTACCATGTAACGGTTCATTCGTTACACATACGAGCGTCTGAATCGAACATAAGGTTGGATTGGTTAGACGGAACGATAATTGTAACTGAGTTGTATTCGATTATATCGTGATGAAGTTCATATAGAAATACTCACCAGGTTACTGTTCTTTCGTTATACATACGAGCAACCGAATCGAACAGAAGGTTGAATGGATGGTATCTGGGTTGTATTCGATTATGATGTTATGCTGTGTATATAGTTATACACACTAGGTGACGGTATTCCCGTTTTACATACGAGCGACCGAAACGAACAGTAAGTTGAATGGATAGACTGAACAATCAATGTATCTGGTTGGTATCCGATTATATCGCAATACTGTATATATAGTGATACTTACTAGGTGACGGTACTTCCGTTACACATACTAGCGACTGAATCGAACAGAAGGTTAAATGGTTAGACGAAGCGATAATTGTATCTGAGTTGTATTCGATGATATCGTGATGATGTTTATAGCAATACTCACTAGGTAACTGTTCTTACGTTTTACATACAAGCGACCGAATCGAGCAGAAGGTTAAATAGACAGATTGAACAATCATCGTATCTGGGTTGTATTCGATTATGTTTATATAGTTATACTCACCAGGTAACTGTTCTTCCGTTATACATACGAGCGACTGAATTGAACAAAAGGTTGAATGGATAGACTAAACAATGATCGTATCTGGGGTTGTATTCGATGATATCGTGATGATGTTTATATAGTTATACTCACCAGGTAACTATTCTCCAGTTATACATGAGAGCGACTGAACTGAACAGAAGGTTGAATGGATATACTGAACAATCATTGTATCTGGGTTGTATTCGATTATATCGTGATGATTATCATATAGTATGTCTTACCATGTAACAGTTCTTCTGTTACACATACGAGCAACCGAATCGAACATGAGGTTGAATGGATAAATTGAACAATTATTGTATCTGGGTCGTCTCCGATTATATCGTTATGCTGTATATTTAGTTACACCTACCATGTAAGGGTTCTTTAGTTACACATACGAGCGTATGCATCGAACATAAGGTTGGATGATTAGACGGAACGATAATTGTAACTGAGTTGTATTCGATTATATCGTGGTGATGTTTATATAGTAAAACTCACCAGGCGACTGTTCTTGCGTTATACATACGAGCGACCCAATCGAACATAAGTTTCGATGGATAGACGGAATGATCATTGTATCTGAGTTGTATTCGATTATATCGTGGTGATGTTTATATAGTAATACTCACCAGGTGACTGTTCTTGCGTTATACATACGAGCGACCCAATCAAACAGAAGGTTGGATGGATAGACGGAATGATCATTGTATCTCAGTTGCATTCGATTATATCGTGATGAAGTTTATATAGAAATACTCACCAGGTAACTGTTCTTTCGTTATACATACGAGCAACCGAATCGAACAGAAGGTTGAATGGATATTATCTGGGTTGTATTCGATTATGATCTTATGCTGTGTATATAGTTATACACATTTGATGACGGTATTCCCGTTTTACATACGAGCGACCGAAAAGAACATAAAAATGAATGGATAGACTGAACAATCAATGTATCTGGGTGGTATCCGATTATATCGCTATACTGTATATATAGTGATACTTACCAGGTGACGGTACTTCCGTTACACATACTAGCGACTGAATCGAACAGAAGGTTGAATGGTTAGACGAAACGATAATTGTATCTGAGTTGTATCCGATGATATCGTGATGATGTTTATATAGCAATAATAACCAGGTAACTATTCTTGCGTTTCACATACAAGAGACCGAATCGAGTAGAAGGTTAAATGTATAGATTGAACAAGCATCGTATCTGGGTTGTATTTGATTATGTTTATATAGTTATACTCACCAGGTACCTGTTCTTCCGTTATACATACGAGCGACTGAATTGAACAGAAGGTTGAATGGATAGACTAAACAATAATCGTATCTGGGGTTGTTTTCGATTATCTCTTGATGATGTTCATATAGTTATACTCACCAGGAAACTTTTCTCCAGTAATACATAAGAGCGACTGAACTGAACAGAAAGTTGAATGGATAGACTGAACAATCAATGTATCTGGGTGGTATTCGATTATATCGTGATTATTATCATATAGTATGTCTAACCAGGTAACAGTTCTTCTGTTACACATACGAGCAACCGAATCGAACATAAGTTTGAATGGATAGATTGAACAATCATTGTATCTGGGTTGTTGTGCTGAATATTAAGTTACACCTACCATGTAACGGTTCTTTCGTTACACATACGAGCGTCTGAATCGAACATAAGGTTGGATGATTAGACGAAACAATAATTGTAACTGAGTTGTATTCGATTATATCGTGGTGATGTTTATATAGTAATACTCACCAGGTGACTGTTCTTGCGTTATACATACGAGCGACCCAATCGAACAGAAGTTTGGATAAATAAACGAAATGATCATTGTATCTGAGTTGTATTCGATTATATCGTGATGACGTTTATATAGAAATACTCACCAGGTTACTGTTTTTTCTTTATACATACGAGCAACCGAATCGAACAGAAAGTTGAATGGATAGTATCTGGGTTGTATTCGATTATGATGTTATGCTGTGTATATAGTTATACACATTAGGTGACGGTATTCCCGTTTTACATACGAGCGACCGAAACGAACAGAATGTTGAATGGATAAACTGAACAATCAATATATCTGGGTGGTATCCGATTATATCGCAATACTGTATATATAGTGATACTAACCAAGTGACGGTACTTCCGTTGCACATACTAGCGACTGAATCGAACTTAAGGTTAAATGGTGAGACGAAACGATAATTGTATCTGAGTTGTATTCGATGATATCGTGATGATGTTTATATAGCAATACTCACCAGGTAACTGTTTTTCCGTTTCACATACAAGCGACCGAATCGAGCAGAAGGTTAAATTTAGTATGGATTGAACAATCATCGTATCTGGGTTGTATTCGATTATGTTCATATAGTTATACTCACCAGGTAACTGTTCGTCCGTTATACATACTAGCGACTGAATCGAACAGAATGTTGAATGGTTAGACGAAACGATAATTGTATCTGAGTTGTATTCGATGATATCGTGATGATGTTTATATAGCAATACTCACCAGGTAACTGTCCTTCAGTTTTACATACAAGTGACCGAATCGAGCAGAAGGTTAAATGGATAGATTGAACAATCATCGTATCTGAGTTGTATTCGATTATGTTTATATAGTTATACTCACCAAGTAAATGTACTTCCGTTATACATACGAGCGACTGAATTGAACAGAAGGTTGAATGGATAGACTAAACAATGATCGTATCTGGGGTTGTATTCGATTTTATCGTGATGATGTTTATATAGTTATACTCACCAGGTAACTATTCTCCAGTTATACATAAGAGCGACTGAACTGAACAGAAGGTTGAATGGATAGACTGAATAATCATCGTATCTGGGTTGTATTCGATCATTTCGTGATGATTATTATATATTATGTCTAACCAGGTAACTGTTCTTCCCTTATACATACGAGCAACCAAATCAAACATAAGGTTGGATGGATAGATTGAAAAATCATTGTATCTGGGTTGTCTCTGATTATATCGTTATGCTGTATAATTAGATACACCTACCATGTAACGGTTATTTCGTTACACATAAGAGCGTATGAATCGAACATAAGGTTGGATGGTTAGAGATAATTGTAACTGAGTTGTATTCGATTATATCGTGGTAATGTTTATATAGTTGTACTCACCAGGTGACTGTTCTTGCGATATACGTTCGAGCGACTCAATCGAACAGAAGGTTGGATTGATAGACGGAATGATCATTGTATCTGAGTGTTATTCGATTATATCGTGATGAAATTCATATAGAAATACTCACCAGGTAACTGTTCTTTCGTTATACATACTAGCAACCGAATAGAACATAAGGTTGAATGGATAGATTGAACAATCATTGTATCTGGGTTGTCTCCGATTATATCGTTATGTTGTATATTTAACTACACCTACCATGTAACGGTTCATTCGTTACACATATGAGCGTCTGAATCGAACATAAGGTTGGATGATTAGACGGAACGATAATTGTAACTAAGTTGTATTCGATTATATCGTGATGACGTTCATATAGAAATACTCACCAGGTTACTGTTCTTTCGATATACATACGAGCAACCGAATCGAACAGAAGGTTGAATGGATAGTATCTGGGTTGTATTCGATTATGATGTTATGCTGTGTATATAGTTATACACATAAGGTGACGGTATTCCCGTTTCACATACGAGCGACCGAAACGAAAAGAAAGTTGAATGGATAGACTGAACAATCAATGTATCTGGGTTGTATCCGATTATATCGCAATACTGTATATATAGTGATACTTACCAGGTGACGGTACTTTTGTTACACATACTAGCGACTGAATCGAACAGAAGGTTAAATTGTTAGACGAAACGATAATTGTATCTGAGTTGTATTCGATGATATCATGATGATGTTTATATAGCAATACTCACCAGGTAACTGTCCTTCCGTTTTAGATACAAGCAACCGAATCGAGCAGAAGGTTAAATGGATTGATTGAACAATCATCGTATCTGAGTTGTTTTCGATTATGTTTATATAGATATACTCACCAGGTACCTGTTCTTCCGATATACATACGAGCAAACGAATTGAACATAAGGTTGAATGGATAGATTGAACAATCATCGTATCTGAGTTTTATTCGATTATGTTTATATGTGAGTTATACTCACCAGGTAACTGTTCTTCCGTTATACATACGAGCGACTGAATTGAACTGAAGGTTGAATTTATAGACTAAACAATGATCGTATCTGGGGTTGTATTCGATTATATCGTGATGATGTTCATATAGTTATACTCACCAGGTAACTGTTCTCCAGTTATACATAAGAGCGACTGAACTGAACAGAAGGTTGAATGGATAGACTGAAAAATCATCGTATCTGGGTTGTATTCGATTATTTCGTGATGATTATTATATATTATGTCTTACCAGGTAACTGTTCTTTCGTTATACATACTAGCAACCGAATCGAACATAAGGTTGAATGGATAGATTGAACAATCATTGTATCTGTGTTGTCTCCGATTATATCGTTATGTTGTACTACACCTACCATGTAACGGTTCTTTCGTTACACATACGAGCGTCTGAATCGAACATAAGGTTGGATGGTTAGACGGAACGATAATTGTAACTAAGTTGTATTCGATTATATCGTGATGACGTTCATATGGAAATACTCACCAGGTTACTGTTCTTTCGTTATACATACGAGCAACCGAATCGAACAGAAGGTTGAATGGATAGTATCTGAGTTGTATTCGATTATGATGTTATGCTGTGTATATAGTTATACACATAAGGTGACGGTATTCCCGTTTCACATACGAGCGACCGAAACGAATGTATCTGGGTGGTATCCGATTATATCGCAATACTGTATATATAGTGATACTTACCAGGTGACGGTACTTCCGTTACATATACTAGCGACTGAATCGAACAGAAGGTTAAATGGTTAGACGAAAAGATAATTGTATCTGAGTTGTATTCGATGATATCGTGATGATGTTTATATAGCAATACTCACCAGGTAACTGTTCTTCCGTTTTACATACAAGCGACCGAATCGAGCAGAAGGTTGAATTCAGTATAAATTGAACAATTATCGTATCTGGGTTGTATTCGATTATGTTTATATAGTTATACTCACCAGGTAACTGTTCTTTCGTTATAATTACGAGCGAATGAATTGAACAGAAGGTTGAATGGATAGTATATGGGTTGTATTCGATTATGATGTTATGCTGTGTATATAGTTATACACACTAGGAGACGGTATTCCCGTTTAACATACGAGCGACCGAAACAAAAAGAAAGTTGAATGGATAGACTGAACAATCAATGTATCTGGGTGGTATCCGATTATATCGCAATACTGTATATATGGTGATACTTACGAGGTGACGATACTTCCGTTACACATACTAGCGACTGAATCGAACAGAATGTTGAATGGTTAGACGAAACGATAATTGTATCTGAGTTTTATTCGATGATATCGTGATGATGTTTATATAGCAATACTCACCAGGTTACTGTTCTCTCGTTATACATACGAGCAACCGAATCGAACAGAAGGTTGAATGGATAGTATCTGGGTTGTATTCGATTATGATGTTATGCTGTGTATATAGTTATACACATAAGGTGACGGTATTCCCGTTTCACATACGAGCGACCGAAACGAACAGAAAGTTGAATGGATAGACTGAACAATCAATGTATCTGGGTGGTATCCGATTATATCGCAATACTGTATATATAGTGATACATACCAGGTGACGGTACTTCCGTTACACATACTAGCGACTGAATCGAACAGAAGGTTAAATGGTTAGACGAAACGATAATTGTATCTGAGTTGTATTCGATGATATCGTGATGATGTTTATATAGCATTACTCACCTGGTAACTGTCCTTCCGTTTTACATACAAGCGACCGAATCGAGCAGAAGGTTAAATGGATAGATTGAACAATCATCGTATCTGAGTTGTATTCGATTATGTTTATATAGATATACTCACCAGGTACCTGTTCTTCCGATATACATACGAGCAACCGAATCGAACATAAGGTTGAATGGATAGATTGAACAATCATCGTATCTGAGTTGTATTCGATTATGTTCATATAGTTATACTCACCAGGTAACTGTTCTTCAGTTATACATAAGAGCGACTGAACTGAACAGAAGGTTGAATGGATAGACTGAACAATCATCGTATCTGGGTTGTATTCGATTATTTCGTGATGATTATTATATAGTATGTCTTACCAGGTAACTGTTCTTTCGTTATACATACTAGCAACCGAATCGAACATAAGGTTAAATGGATAGATTGAACAATCATTGTATCTGGGTTGTCTCCGATTATATCGTTATGTTGTATATTTAACTACACCTACCATGTAACGGTTCTTTCGTTACACATACGAGCGTCTGAATCGAACATAAGGTTGGATGGTTAGACGGAACGATAATTGTAACTAAGTTGTATTCGATTATATCGTGATGACGTTCATATAGAAATACTCACCAGGTTACTGTTCTTTCGTTATACATACGAGCAACCGAATCGAACAGAAGGTTGAATGGATAGTATCTGGGTTGTATTCGATTATGATGTTATGCTGTGTATATAGTTATACACATAAGGTGACGGTATTCCCGTTTCACATACGAGCGACCGAAACGAACAGAAAGTTGAATGGATAGACTGAACAATCAATGTATCTGGGTGGTATCCGATTATATCGCAATACTGTATATATAGTGATACTCACCAGGTGACGGTTCTTCCGTTACACATACTAGCGACTGAATCGAACAGAAGGTTAAATGGTTAGACGAAACGATAATTGTATCTGAGTTGTATTCGATGATATCGTGATGATGTTTATATAGCAATACTCACCAGGTAACTGTCCTTCCGTTTCACATACAAGCGACCGAATCGAGCAGAAGGTTGAATTGATAGATTGAACAATCATCGTATCTGAGTTGTATTCGATTATGTTTATATAGATATACTCACCAGGTACCTGTTCTTCCGATATACATACGAGCAACCGAATCGAACATAAGGTTGAATGGATAGATTGAACAATCATCGTATCTGAGTTGTATTCGATTATGTTTATATAGTTATACTCACCAGGTAACTGTTCTTTCGTTATACATACGAGCGACTGAATTGAATTGAAGGTTGAATGGATAGACTAAACAATGATCGTATCTGGGGTTGTATTCGATTATATCGTGATGATGTTCATATAGTTATACTCACCAGGTAACTGTTCTCCAGTTATACATAAGAGCGACTGAACTGAACAGAAGGTTGAATGGATAGACTGAACAATCATCGTATCTGGGTTGTATTCGATTATTTCGTGATGATTATTATATATTATGTCTAACCAGGTAACTGTTCTTTCGTTATACATACTAGCAACCGAATCGAACATAAGGTTGAATAGATAGATTGAACAATCATTGTATCTGGGTTGTCTCCGATTATATCGTTATGTTGTATATTTAACTACACCTACCATGTAACGGTTCTTTCGTTACACATACAAGCGTCTAAATCGAACATAAGGTTGGATGGTTAGACGGAACGATAATTGTAACTGAGTTGTATTCGATTATATCGTGATGACGTTCATTTAGAAATACTCACCAGGTTACTGTTCTTTCGTTATACATACGAGCAACCGAATCGAACAGAAGGTTGAATGGATAGTATCTGGGTTGTATTCGATTATGATGTTATGCTGTGTATATAGTTATACACATAAGGTGACGGTATTCCCGTTTCACATACGAGCGACCGAAACGAACAGAAAGTTGAATGGATAGACTGAACAATCAATGTATCTGGGTGGTATCCGATTATATCGCAATACTGTATATATAGTGATACTTACCAGGTGACGGTACTTCCGTTACATATACTAGCGACTGAATCGAACAGAAGGTTAAATGGTTAGACGAAAAGATAATTGTATCTGAGTTGTATTCGATGATATCGTGATGATGTTTATATAGCAATACTCACCAGGTAACTGTTCTTCCGTTTTACATACAAGCGACCGAATCGAGCAGAAGGTTGAATTCAGTATAAATTGAACAATTATCGTATCTGGGTTGTATTCGATTATGTTTATATAGTTATACTCACCAGGTAACTGTTCTTCCGTTATAATTACGAGCGAATGAATTGAACAGAAGGTTGAATGGATAGTATATGGGTTGTATTCGATTATGATGTTATGCTGTGTATATAGTTATACACACTAGGAGACGGTATTCCCGTTTAACATACGAGCGACCGAAACAAAAAGAAAGTTGAATGGATAGACTGAACAATCAATGTATCTGGGTGGTATCCGATTATATCGCAATACTGTATATATGGTGATACTTACGAGGTGACGATACTTCCGTTACACATACTAGCGACTGAATCGAACAGAATGTTGAATGGTTAGACGAAACGATAATTGTATCTGAGTTTTATTCGATGATATCGTGATGATGTTTATATAGCAATACTCACCAGGTTACTGTTCTCTCGTTATACATACGAGCAACCGAATCGAACAGAAGGTTGAATGGATAGTATCTGGGTTGTATTCGATTATGATGTTATGCTGTGTATATAGTTATACACATAAGGTGACGGTATTCCCGTTTCACATACGAGCGACCGAAACGAACAGAAAGTTGAATGGATAGACTGAACAATCAATGTATCTGGGTGGTATCCGATTATATCGCAATACTGTATATATAGTGATACATACCAGGTGACGGTACTTCCGTTACACATACTAGCGACTGAATCGAACAGAAGGTTAAATGGTTAGACGAAACGATAATTGTATCTGAGTTGTATTCGATGATATCGTGATGATGTTTATATAGCATTACTCACCAGGTAACTGTTCTTCCGTTCACATACAAGCGACCGAATCGAGCATAAGGTTGAATTCAGTATAGATTGAACAATCATCGTATCTGGGTTGTATTCGATTATGTTTATATAGTTTTACTCACCAGGTAACTGTTCTTCCGTTATACATACGAGCGACTGAATTGAACAGAAGGTTGAATGGAAAGTATATGGGTTGTATTCGATTATGATGTTATGCTGTGTATATAGTTATACACACTAGGAGACGGTATTTCCGTTTTACATACGAGCGACCGAAACGAAAAGAAAGTTGAATGGATAGACTGATCAATCAATGTATCTGGGTGGTATCCGATTATATCGCAATACTGTATATATAGTGATACTTACCAGGTGACGATACTTCCGTTACACATACTAGCGACTGAATCGAACAGAATGTTGAATGGTTAGACGAAACGATAATTGTATCTGAGTTGTATTCAATGATATCGTGATGATGTTTATATAGCAATACTCACCAGGTAACTGTCCTTCCGTTTTACATACAAGCGACCGAATCGAGCAGAAGGTTAAATGGATAGATTGAACAATCATCGTATCTGAGTTGTATTCGATTATGTTTATATAGATATACTCACCAGGTACCTGTTCTTCCGATATACATACGAGCAACCGAATCGAACATAAGGTTGAATGGATAGATTGAACAATCATCGTATCTGAGTTGTATTCGATTATGTTTATATAGTTATACTCACCAGGTAACTGTTCTTCCGTTATACATACGAGCGACTGAATTGAACTGAAGGTTGAATGGATAGACTAAACAATGATCGTATCTGGGGTTGTATTCGATTATATCGTGATGATGTTCATATAGTTATACTCACCAGGTAACTGTTCTCCAGTTATACATAAAAGCGACTGAACTGAACAGAAGGTTGAATGGATAGACTGAACAATCATCGTATCTGGGTTGTATTCGATTATTTCGTGATGATTATTATATATTATGTCTAACCAGGTAACTGTTCTTTCGTTATACATACTAACAACCGAATCGAACATAAGGTTGAATGGATAGATTGAACAATCATTGTATCCGGGTTGTCTCCGATTATATCGTTATGTTGTATATTTAACTACACCTATCATGTAACGGTTCTTTCGTTACACATACGAGCGTCTGAATCGAGCATAAGGTTGGATGGTTAGACGGAACGATAATTGTAACTAAGTTGTATTCGATTATATCGTGATGACGTTCATAAAGAAATACTCACCAGGTTACTGTTCTTTCGTTATACATACGAGCAACCGAATCGAACAGAAGGTCGAATGGATAGTATCTGGGTTGTATTCGATTATGATGTTATGCTGTGTATATAGTTATACACATAAGGTGACGGTATTCCCGTTTCACATACGAGCGACCGAAACGAACAGAAAGTTGAATGGATAGACTGAACAATCAATGTATCTGGGTGGTATCCGATTATATCGCAATACTGTATATATAGTGATACTCACCAGGTGACGGTACTTCCGTTACACATACTAGTGACTGAATCGAACAGAAGGTTAAATGGTTAGACGAAACGATAATTGTATCTGAGTTGTATTCGATGATATCGTGATGATGTTTATATAGCAATACTCACCAGGTAACTGTTCTTCCGTTTTACATACAAGCGACCGAATCGAGCAGAAGGTTGAATTCAGTATAGATTGAACAATCATCGTATCTGGGTTGTATTCGATTATGTTTATATAGTTATACTCACCAGGTAACTCTTCTTCCGTTATACATATGAGCGACTGAATTGAACAGAAGGTTGAATGGATAGTATATGGGTTGTATTCGATTATGATGTTATGCTGTGTATATAGTTATACACACTAGGAGACGGTATTCCCGTTTTACATACGAACGACCGAAACGAAAAGAAAGTTGAATGGATAGACTGAACAATCACTGTATCTGGGTGGTATCCGATTATATCGCAATACTGTATATATAGTGATACTTACCAGGTGACGATACTTCCGTTACAAGTACTAGCGACTGAATCGAACAGAATGTTGAATGGTTAGACGAAACGATAATTGTATCTGAGTTGTATTCGATGATATCTTGATGATGTTTATATAGCAATACTCACCAGGTAACTGTCCTTCCGTTTTACATACAAGCGACCGAATCGAGCAGGAGGTTAAATGGATAGATTGAACAATCATCGTATCTGAGTTGTATTCGATTATGTTTATATAGATATACTCACCAGGTACCTGTTCTTCCGATATACATACGAGCAACCGAATTGAACATAAGGTTGAATGGATAGATTGAACAATCATCGTATCTGAGTTGTATTCGATTATGTTTATATAGTTATTCTCACCAGGTTACTGTTCTTCCGTTATACATACGAGCGACTGAATTGAACTGAAAGTTGAATGGATAGACTAAACAATGATCGTATCTGGGGTTGTATTCGATTATATCGTGATGATGTTCATATAGTTATACTCACCAGGTAACTGTTCTCCAGTTATACATAAGAGCGACTGAACTGAACAGAAGGTTGAATGGATAGACTGAACAATCATCGTATCTGGGTTGTATTCGATTATTTCGTGATGATTATTATATATTATGTCTTACCAGGTAACTGTTCTTTCGTTATACATACTAGCAACCGAATCGAACATAAGGTTGAATGGATAGATTGAACAATCATTGTATCTGTGTTGTCTCCGATTATATCGTTATGTTGTACTACACCTACCATGTAACGGTTCTTTCGTTACACATACGAGCGTCTGAATCGAACATAAGGTTGGATGGTTAGACGGAACGATAATTGTAACTAAGTTGTATTCGATTATATCGTGAAGACGTTCATATGGAAATACTCACCAGGTTACTGTTCTTTCGTTATACATACGAGCAACCGAATCGAACAGAAGGTTGAATGGATAGTATCTGAGTTGTATTCCATTATGATGTTGTGCTGTGTATATAGTTATACACATAAGGTGACGGTATTCCCTTTTCACATACGAGCGACCGAAACGAATGTATCTGGGTGGTATCCGATTATATCGCAATACTGTATATATAGTGATACTTACCAGGTGACGGTACTTCCGTTACATATACTAGCGACTGAATCGAACAGAAGGTTAAATGGTTAGACGAAACGATAATTGTATCTGAGTTGTATTCGATGATATCGTGATGATGTTTATATAGCAATACTCACCAGGTAACTGTTCTTCCGTTTTACATACAAGCGACCGAATCGAGCAGAAGGTTGAATTCAGTATAGATTGAACAATCATCGTATCTGGGTTGTATTCGATTATGTTTATATAGTTATACTCACCAGGTAACTGTTCTTCCGTTATAATTACGAGCGAATGAATTGAACAGAAGGTTGAATGGATAGTATATGGGTTGTATTCGATTATGATGTTATGCTGTGTATATAGTTATACACACTAGGAGACGGTTTTCCCGTTTAACATACGAGCGACCGAAACAAAAAGAAAGTTGAATGGATAGACTGAACAATCTATGTATCTGGGTGGTGTCCGATTATATCGCAATACTGTATATATGGTGATACTTACGAGGTGACGATACTTCCGTTACACATACTAGCGACTGAATCGAACAGAATGTTGAATGGTCAGACGAAACGATAATTGTATCTGAGTTGTATTCGATGATATCGTGATGATGTTTATATAGCAATACTCACCAGGTTACTGTTCTTTCGTTATACATACGAGCAACCGAATCGAACAGAAGGTTGAATGGATAGTATCTGGGTTGTATTCGATTATGATGTTATGCTGTGTATATAGTTATACACATAAGGTGACGGTATTCCCGTTTCACATACGAGCGACCGAAACGAACAGAAAGTTGAATGGATAGACTGAACAATCAATGTATCTGGGTGGTATCCGATTATATCGCAATACTGTATATATAGTGATACTTACCAGGTGACGGTACTTCCGTTACACATACTAGCGACTGAATCGAACAGAAGGTTAAATGGTTAGACGAAACGTTAATTGTATCTGAGTTGTATTCGAAGATATCGTGATGATGTTTATATAGCAATACTCACCAGGTAACTGTTCTTCCGTTCACATACAAGCGACCGAATCGAGCATAAGGTTGAATTCAGTATAGATTGAACAATCATCGTATCTGGGTTGTATTCGATTATGTTTATATAGTTTCACTCACCAGGTAACTGTTCTTCCGTTATACATACGAGCGACTGAATTGAACAGAAGGTTGAATGGAAAGTATATGGGTTGTATTCGATTATGATGTTATGCTGTGTATATAGTTATACACACTAGGAGACGGTATTCCCGTTTTACATACGAGCGACCGAAACGAAAAGAAAGTTGAATGGATAGACTGATCAATCAATGTATCTGGGTGGTATCCGATTATATCGCAATACTGTATATATAGTGATACTTACCAGGTGACGATACTTCCGTTACACATACTAGCGACTGAATCGAACAGAATGTTGAATGGTTAGACGAAACGATAATTGTATCTGAGTTGTATTCAATGATATCGTGATGATGTTTATATAGCAATACTCACCAGGTAACTGTCCTTCCGTTTTACATACAAGCGACCGAATCGAGCAGAAGGTTAAATGGATAGATTGAACAATCATCGTATCTGAGTTGTATTCGATTATGTTTATATAGATATACTCACCAGGTACCTGTTCTTCCGATATACATACGAGCAACCGAATCGAACATAAGGTTGAATGGATAGATTGAACAATCATCGTATCTGAGTTGTATTCGATTATGTTTATATAGTTATACTCACCAGGTAACTGTTCTTCCGTTATACATACGAGCGACTGAATTGAACTGAAGGTTGAATGGATAGACTAAACAATGATCGTATCTGGGGTTGTATTCGATTATATCGTGATGATGTTCATATAGTTATACTCACCAGGTAACTGTTCTCCAGTTATACATAAAAGCGACTGAACTGAACAGAAGGTTGAATGGATAGACTGAACAATCATCGTATCTGGGTTGTATTCGATTATTTCGTGATGATTATTATATATTATGTCTAACCAGGTAACTGTTCTTTCGTTATACATACTAACAACCGAATCGAACATAAGGTTGAATGGATAGATTGAACAATCATTGTATCTGGGTTGTCTCCGATTATATCGTTATGTTGTATATTTAACTACACCTATCATGTAACGGTTCTTTCGTTACACATACGAGCGTCTGAATCGAGCATAAGGTTGGATGGTTAGACGGAACGATAATTGTAACTAAGTTGTATTCGATTATATCGTGATGACGTTCATAAAGAAATACTCACCAGGTTACTGTTCTTTCGTTATACATACGAGCAACCGAATCGAACAGAAGGTCGAATGGATAGTATCTGGGTTGTATTCGATTATGATGTTATGCTGTGTATATAGTTATACACATAAGGTGACGGTATTCCCGTTTCACATACGAGCGACCGAAACGAACAGAAAGTTGAATGGATAGACTGAACAATCAATGTATCTGGGTGGTATCCGATTATATCGCAATACTGTATATATAGTGATACTCACCAGGTGACGGTACTTCCGTTACACATACTAGTGACTGAATCGAACAGAAGGTTAAATGGTTAGACGAAACGATAATTGTATCTGAGTTGTATTCGATGATATCGTGATGATGTTTATATAGCAATACTCACCAGGTAACTGTTCTTCCGTTTTACATACAAGCGACCGAATCGAGCAGAAGGTTGAATTCAGTATAGATTGAACAATCATCGTATCTGGGTTGTATTCGATTATGTTTATATAGTTATACTCACCAGGTAACTCTTCTTCCGTTATACATATGAGCGACTGAATTGAACAGAAGGTTGAATGGATAGTATATGGGTTGTATTCGATTACGATGTTATGCTGTGTATATAGTTATACACACTAGGAGACGGTATTCCCGTTTTACATACGAGCGACCGAAACGAAAAGAAAGTTGAATGGATAGACTGAACAATCACTGTATCTGGGTGGTATCCGATTATATCGCAATACTGTATATATAGTGATACTTACCAGGTGACGATACTTCCGTTACAAGTACTAGCGACTGAATCGAACAGAATGTTGAATGGTTAGACGAAACGATAATTGTATCTGAGTTGTATTCGATGATATCTTGATGATGTTTATATAGCAATACTCACCAGGTAACTGTCCTTCCGTTTTACATACAAGCGACCGAATCGAGCAGGAGGTTAAATGGATAGATTGAACAATCATCGTATCTGAGTTGTATTCGATTATGTTTATATAGATATACTCACCAGGTACCTGTTCTTCCGATATACATACGAGCAACCGAATTGAACATAAGGTTGAATGGATAGATTGAACAATCATCGTATCTGAGTTGTATTCGATTATGTTTATATAGTTATTCTCACCAGGTAACTGTTCTTCCGTTATACATACGAGCGACTGAATTGAACTGAAAGTTGAATGGATAGACTAAACAATGATCGTATCTGGGGTTGTATTCGATTATATCGTGATGATGTTCATATAGTTATACTCACCAGGTAACTGTTCTCCAGTTATACATAAGAGCGACTGAACTGAACAGAAGGTTGAATGGATAGACTGAACAATCATCGTATCTGGGTTGTATTCGATTATTTCGTGATGATTATTATATATTATGTCTTACCAGGTAACTTTTCTTTCGTTATACATACTAGCAACCGAATCGAACATAAGGTTGAATGGATAGATTGAACAATCATTGTATCTGTGTTGTCTCCGATTATATCGTTATGTTGTACTACACCTACCATGTAACGGTTCTTTCGTTAAACATACGAGCGTCTGAATCGAACATAAGGTTGGATGGTTAGACGGAACGATAATTGTAACTAAGTTGTATTCGATTATATCGTGAAGACGTTCATATGGAAATACTCACCAGGTTACTGTTCTTTCGTTATACATACGAGCAACCGAATCGAACAGAAGGTTGAATGGATAGTATCTGAGTTGTATTCCATTATGATGTTATGCTGTGTATATAGTTATACACATAAGGTGACGGTATTCCCGTTTCACATACGAGCGACCGAAACGAATGTATCTGGGTGGTATCCGATTATATCGCAATACTGTATATATAGTGATACTTACCAGGTGACGGTACTTCCGTTACATATACTAGCGACTGAATCGAACAGAAGGTTAAATGGTTAGACGAAACGATAATTGTATCTGAGTTGTATTCGATGATATCGTGATGATGTTTATATAGCAATACTCACCAGGTAACTGTTCTTCCGTTTTACATACAAGCGACCGAATCGAGCAGAAGGTTGAATTCAGTATAGATTGAACAATCATCGTATCTGGGTTGTATTCGATTATGTTTATATAGTTATACTCACCAGGTAACTGTTCTTCCGTTATAATTACGAGCGAATGAATTGAACAGAAGGTTGAATGGATAGTATATGGGTTGTATTCGATTATGATGTTATGCTGTGTATATAGTTATACACACTAGGAGACGGTTTTCCCGTTTAACATACGAGCGACCGAAACAAAAAGAAAGTTGAATGGATAGACTGAACAATCTATGTATCTGGGTGGTGTCCGATTATATCGCAATACTGTATATATGGTGATACTTACGAGGTGACGATACTTCCGTTACACATACTAGCGACTGAATCGAACAGAATGTTGAATGGTTAGACGAAACGATAATTGTATCTGAGTTGTATTCGATGATATCGTGATGATGTTTATATAGCAATACTCACCAGGTTACTGTTCTCTCGTTATACATACGAGCAACCGAATCGAACAGAAGGTTGAATGGATAGTATCTGGGTTGTATTCGATTATGATGTTATGCTGTGTATATAGTTATACACATAAGGTGACGGTATTCCCGTTTAACATACGAGCGACCGAAACGAACAGAAAGTTGAATGGATAGACTGAACAATCAATGTATCTGGGTGGTATCCGATTATATCGCAATACTGTATATATAGTGATACTTACCAGGTGACGGTACTTCCGTTACACATACTAGCGACTGAATCGAACAGAAGGTTAAATGGTTAGACGAAACGATAATTGTATCTGAGTTGTATTCGATGATATCGTGATGATGTTTATATAGCAATACTCACCAGGTAACTGTCCTTCCGTTTTACATACAAGCGACCGAATCGAGCAGAAGGTTGAATTCAGTATAGATTGAACAATCATCGTATCTGGGTTGTATTCGATTATGTTTATATAGTTTTACTCACCAGGTAACTGTTCTTTCGTTATACATACGAGCGACTGAATTGAACAGAAGGTTGAATGGAAAGTATATGGGTTGTATTCGATTATGATGTTATGCTGTGTATATAGTTATTCACACTAGGAGACGGTATTCCCGTTTTACATACGAGCGACCGAAACGAAAAGAAAGTTGAATGGATAGACTGATCAATCAATGTATCTGGGTGGTATCCGATTATATCGCAATACTGTATATATAGTGATACTTACCAGGTGACGATACTTCCGTTACACATACTAGCGACTGAATCGAACAGAATGTTGAATGGTTAGACGAAACGATAATTGTATCTGAGTTGTATTCGATGATATCGTGATGATGTTTATATAGCAATACTCACCAGGTAACTGTCCTTCTCTTTTACATAAAAGCGACCGAATCGAGCAGAAGGTTAAATGGATAGATTGAACAATCATCGTATCTGAGTTGTATTCGATTATGTTTATATAGATATACTCACCAGGTACCTGTTCTTCCGATATACATACGAGCAACCGAATCGAACATAAGGTTGAATGGACAGATTGAACAATCATCGTATCTGAGTTGTATTCGATTATGTTTATATAGTTATACTCACCAGGTAACTGTTCTCCAGTTATACATAAGAGCGACTGAACTGAACAGAAGGTTGAATGGATAGACTGAACAATCATCGTATCTGGGTTGTATTCGATTATTTCGTGATGATTATTATATATTATGTCTAACCAGGTATCTGTTCTTTCGTTATACATACTAGCAACCGAATCGAACATAAGGTTGAATGGATAGATTGAACAATCATTGTATCTGGGTTGTCTCCGATTATATCGTTATGTTGTATATTTAACTACACCTACCATGTAACGGTTCTTTCGTTACAATTACAAGCGTCTGAATCGAACATAAGGTTGGATGGTTAGACGGAACGATAATTGTAACTAAGTTGTATTCGATTATATCGTGATGACGTTCATATAGAAATACTCACCAGGTTACTGTTCTTTCGTTATACATACGAGCAACCGAATCGAACAGAAGGTTGAATGGATAGTATCTGGGTTGTATTCGATTATGATGTTATGCTGTGTATATAGTTATACACACTAGGAGACGGTATTCCCGTTTTACATACGAGCGACCGAAACGAACAGAAAGTTGAATGGATAGACTGAACAATCAATGTATCTGGGTGGTATCCGATTATATCGCAATACTGTATATATAGTGATACTTACCAGGTGACGGTACTTCCGTTACACATACTAGCGACTGAATCGAACAGAAGGTTAAATGGTTAGACGAAACGATAATTGTATCTGAGTTGTATTCGATGATATCGTGATGATGTTTATATAGCAATACTCACCAGGTAACTGTCCTTCCGTTTTACATACGAGCGACCGAATCGAGCAGAAGGTTGAATTCAGTATAGATTGAACAATCATCGTATCTGGGTTGTATTCGATTATGTTTATATAGTTTTACTCACCAGGTAACTGTTCTTCCGTTATACATACGAGCGACTGAATTGAACAGAAGGTTGAATGGATAGTACATGGGTTGTATTCGATTATGATGTTATGCTGTGTATATAGTTATACACACTAGGAGACGGTATTCCCGTTTTACATACGAGCGACCGAAACGAAAAGAAAGTTGAATGGATAGACTGAACAATCACTGTATCTGGGTGGTATCCGATTATATCGCAATACTGTATATATAGTGATACTTACCAGGTGACGATACTTTCGTTTCACATACTAGCGACTGAATCGAACAGAATGTTGAATGGTTAGACGAAACGATAATTGTATCTGTGTTGTATTCGATGATATCGTGATGATGTTTATATAGCAATACTCACCAGGTAACTGTCCTTCTCTTTTACATAAAAGCGACCGAATCGAGCAGAAGGTTAAATAGATAGATTGAACAATCATCGTATCTGAGTTGTATTCGATTATGTTTATATAGATATATCCACCAGGTACCTGTTCTTCCGATATACATACGAGCAACCGAATCGAACATAAGGTTGAATGGACAGATTGAACAATCATCGTATCTGAGTTGTATTCGATTATGTTTATATAGTTATACTCACCAGGTAACTGTTCTCCAGTTATACATAAGAGCGACTGAACTGAACAGAAGGTTGAATGGATAGACTGAACAATCATCGTATCTGGGTTGTATTCGATTATTTCGTGATGATTATTATATATTATGTCTAACCAGGTAACTGTTCTTTCGTTATACATACTAGCAACCGAATCGAACATAAGGTTGAATGGATAGATTGAACAATCATTGTATCTGGGTTGTCTCCGATTATATCGTTATGTTGTATATTTAACTACACCTACCATGTAACGGTTCTTTCGTTACAATTACGAGCGTCTGAATCGAACATAAGGTTGGATGGTTAGACGGAACGATAATTGTAACTAAGTTGTATTCGATTATATCGTGATGACGTTCATATAGAAATACTCACCAGGTTACTGTTCTTTCGTTATACATACGAGCAACCGAATCGAACAGACGGTTGAATGGATAGAATCTGGGTTGTATTCGATTATGATGTTATGCTGTGTATATAGTTATACACACTAGGAGACGGTATTCCCGTTTTACATACGAGCGACCGAAACGAACAGAAAGTTGAATGGATAGACTGAACAATCAATGTATCTGGGTGGTATCCGATTATATCGCAATACTGTATATATAGTGATACTTACCAGGTGACGGTACTTCCGTTACACATACTAGCGACTGAATCGAACAGAAGGTTAAATGGTTAGACGAAACGATAATTGTATCTGAGTTGTATTCGATGATATCGTGATGATGTTTATATAGCAATACTCACCAGGTAACTGTTCTACAGTTTTACATACAAGCGACCGAATCGAGCAGAAGGTTGAATTCAGTATAGATTGAACAATCATCGTATCTGGGTTGTATTCGATTATGTTAATATAATTATACTCACCAGGTAACTGTTCTTCCGTTATAGATACGAGCGACTGAATTGAACAGAAGGTAGAATGGATAGTATATGGGTTGTATTCGATTATGATGTTATGCTGTGTTTATAGTTATACACACTAGGAGACGGTATTCCCGTTTAACATACGAGCGACCGAAACAAAAAGAAAGTTGAATGGATAGACTGAACAATCGATGTATCTGGGTGGTATCCGATTATATCGCAATACTGTATATATAGTGATACTTACCAGGTGACGGTACTTCCGTTACACATACTAGCGACTGAATCGAACAGAAGGTTAAATGGTTAGACGAAACGATAATTGTATCTGAGTTGTATTCGATGATATCGTGATGATGTTTATATAGCAATACTCACCAGGTAACTGTTCTTTCGTTTTACATACAAGCGACCGAATCGAGCAGAAGGTTGAATGGATAGATTGAACAATCATCGTATCTGAGTTGTATTCGATTATGTTTATATAGTTATACTCACCAGGTAACTGTTCTTCCGTTATACATACGAGCGACTGAATTGAACTGAAGGTTGAATGGATAGACTAAACAATGATCGTATCTGGGGTTGTATTCGATTATATCGTGATGATGTTCATATAGTTATACTCACCAGGTAACTGTTCTCCAGTTATACATAAGAGCGACTGAACTGAACAGAAGGTTGAATGGATAGACTGAACAATCATCGTATCTGGGTTGTATTCGATTATTTCGTGATGATTATTATATATTATGTCTAACCAGGTAACTGTTCTTTCGTTATACATACTAGCAACCGAATCGAACATAAGGTTGAATGGATAGATTGAACAATCATTGTATCTGGGTTGTCTCCGATTATATCGTTATGTTGTATATTTAACTACACCTACCATGTAACGGTTCTTTCGTTACACATACGAGCGTCTGAATCGAACATAAGGTTGGATGGTTAGACGGAACGATAATTGTAACAAAGTTGTATTCGATTATATCGTGATGACGTTCATATAGAAATACTCACCAGGTTACTGTTCTCTCGTTATACATACGAGCAACCGAATCGAACATAAGGTTGAATGGATAGTATCTGGGTTGTATTCGATTATGATGTTATGCTGTGATATAGTTATACACATAAGGTGACGGTATTACCGTTTCACATACGAGCGACCGAAACGAACAGAAAGTTGAATGGATAGACTGAACAATCAATGTATCTGGGTGGTATCCGATTATATCGCAATACTGTATATATAGTGATACTTACCAGGTGACGGTACTTCCGTTACACATACTAGCGACTGAATCGAACAGAAGGTTAAATGGTTAGACGAAACGATAATTGTATCTGAGTTGTATTCGATGATATCGTGATGATGTTTATATAGCAATACTCACCAGGTAACTGTTCTTCCGATTTGAATACAAGCGACCGAATCGAGCAGAAGGTTGAATTCAGTATAGATTGAACAATCATCGTATCTGGGTTGTATTCGATTATGTTTATATAGATATACTCACCAGGTACCTGTCAGGTATATGTCTAACCAGGTAACTGTTCTTTCGTTATACATACTAGCAACCGAATCGAACATAAGGTTGAATGGATAGATTGAACAATCATTGTATCTGGGTTGTCTCCGATTATATCGTTATGTTGTATATTTATTCACACCTCCCATGTAACGGTTCTTTCGTTACACATACGAGCGTCTGAATCGAACATAAGGTTGGATGGTTAGACGGAACGATAATTGTAACTAAGTTGTATTCGATTATATCGTGATGACGTTCATATAAAAATAATCACCAGGTTACTGTTCTCTCGTTATACATACGAGCAACCGAATCGAACAGAAGGTTGAATGGATAGTATTTGGGTTGTATTCGATTATGATGTTATGCTGTGTATACAGTTATACACATAAGGTGACGGTATTCCCGTTTCACATACGAGCGACCTAAACGAACAGGAAGTTGAAATGATAGACTGAACAATCAATGTATCTGGGTGGTATCCGATTATATCGCAATACTGTATATATAGTGATACTTACCAGGTGACGGTACTTCCGTTACACATACTAGCGACTGAATCGAACAGAAGGTTAAATGGTTAGACGAAACGATAATTGTATCTGAGTTGTATTTGATGATATCGTGATGATGTTTATATAGCAATACTCACCAGGTAACTGTTCTTCCGTTTTACATACAAGCGACCGAATCGAGCAGAAGGTTGAATTCAGTATAGATTGAACAATCATCGTATCTGGGTTGTATTCGATTATGTTTATATAGTTATACTCACCAGGTAACTGTTCTTCCGTTATACATACGAGCGACTGAATTGAACAGAAGGTTGAATGGATAGTATATGGGTTGTATTCGATTATGATGTTATGTTGTGTATATAGTTATACACACTAGGAGACGGTATTCCTGTTTTACATACGAGCGACCGAAACGAAAAGAAAGTTGAATGGATAGACTGAACAATCAATGTATCTGGTTGGTATCCGATTATATCGCAATACTGTATATATAGTGATACTTACCAGGTGACGATACTTCCGTTACTAGCGACTGAATCGAACAGAATATTGAATGGTTAGACGAAACGATAATTGTATCTGAGTTGTATTCGATGATATCGTGATGATGTTTATATAGCAATACTCACCAGGTAACTGTTCTTCCGTTTTACATACAAGCGACCGAATCGAGCAGAAGGTTGAATTCAGTATAGATTGAACAATCATCGTATCTGGGTTGTATTCGATTATGTTTATATGGTTATACTCACCAGGTAACTGTTCTTTCGTTATACATACGAGCGACTGAATTGAACAGAAGGTTGAATGGATAGTATATGGGTTGTATTCGATTATGATGTTATGCTGTGTATATAGTTATACACACAAGGAGACGGTATTCCCGTTTTACATACGAGCGACCGAAACGAAAAGAAAGTTGAATGGATAGACTGAACAATCAATGTATCTGGGTGGTATCCGATTATATCGCAATACTGTATATATAGTGATACTCACCAGGTGACGATACTTCCGTTACACATACTAGCGACTGAATCGAACAGAATGTTGAATGGTTAGACGAAACGATAATTGTATCTGAGTTGTATTCGATGATATCGTGATGATGTTTATATAGCAACACTCACCAGATAACTGTCCTTCCGTTTTACATACAAGCGACCGAATCGAGCAGAAGGTTAAATGGATAGATTGAACAATCATCGTATCTGAGTTGTATTCGATTATGTTTATATAGATATACTCACCAGGTACCTGTTCTTCCGATGTACATACGAGCAACCGAATCGAACATAAGGTTGAATGGATAGATTGAACAATCATCGTATCTGAGTTGTATTCGATTATGTTTATATAGTTATACTCACCAGGTAACTGTTCTTCCGTTATACATACGAGCGACTGAATTGAACTGAAGGTTGAATGGATAGACTAAACAATGATCGTATCTGGGGTTGTATTCGATTATATCGTGATGATGTTCATATAGTTATACTCACCAGGTAACTGTTCTCCAGTTATACATAAGAGCGACTGAACTGAACAGAAGGTTGAATGGATAGACTGAACAATCATCGTATCTGGGTTGTATTCGATTATTTCGTGATGATTATTATATATTATGTCTAACCAGGTAACTGTTCTTTCGTTATACATACTAGCAACCGAATCGAACAGAAGGTTAAATGGTTAGACGAAACGATAATTGTATCTGAGTTGTATTCGATGATATCGTGATGATGTTTATATAGCAATACTCACCAGGTAACTATTCTTCCGTTTTATATACAAGCGACCGAATCGAGCAGAAGGTTGAATTCAGTATAGATTGAACAATCATCGTATCTGGGTTGTATTCAATTATGTTTATATAGGTATACTCACCAGGTAACTGTTTTTCCTTTATACATACGAGCGACTGAATTGAACAGAAGGTTGAATGGATAGACTAAACAATAATCGTATCTGGGGTTGTATTCGATTATATCTTGATGATGTTCATATAATTATACTCACCAGGAAACTGTTCTCCAGTTATACATAAGAGCGACTGAACTGAACAGAAGGTTGAATGGATAGACTGAACAATCATCGTATTTGGGTTGTATTTGATTATATCGTGATTATCATCACATAGAATGTCTAACCAGGCAACAGTTCTTCCGTTATACATACGAGCAACCAAATCGAACATTAGGTAGAATTGATAGATTGAACAATCATTGTATCTGGGTTGTCTCCGATTATATCGCAATACTGTATATATAGTGATACTTACCAGGTGACGATACTTCCGTTACACATACTAGCGACTGAATCGAACAGAATGTTGAATGGTTGGACGAAACGATAATTGTATCTGAGTTGTATTCGATGATATCGTGATGATGTTTATATAGCAATACTCACCAGATAACTGTCCTTCCGTTTTACATACAAGCGACCGAATCGAGCAGAAAGTTAAATGGATAGATTGAACAATCATCGTATCTGAGTTGTATTCGATTATGTTTATATAGATATACTCACCAGGTACCTGTTCTTCCGATATACATACGAGCAACCGAATCGAACATAAGGTTGAATGGATAGATTGAACAATCATCGTATCTGAGTTGTATTCGATTATGTTTATATAGTTATACTCACCAGGTAACTGTTCTTCCGTTATACATACGAGCGACTGAATTGAACTGAAGGTTGAATGGATAGACTAAACAATGATCGTATCTGGGGTTGTATTCGATTATATCGTGATGATGTTCATATAGTTATACTCACCAGGTAACTGTTCTCCAGTTTAAAAACTGTCTTCACAAATACAAATTGACTTTATTTGCATATCCTTTACTTAAATACTCTTCTATCTTCTGTGGATATTTTTCTGCGAATATTGGGTTTCTCACCATCATAAGAGCGACTGAACTGAACAGAAGGTTGAATGGATAGACTGAACAATCATCGTATCTGGGTTGTATTCGATTATTTCGTGATGATTATTATATATTATGTCTAACCAGGTAACTGTTCTCTCGTTTTACATACTAGCAACCGAATCGAACATAAGGTTGAATGGATAGATTGAACAATCATTGTATCTGGGTTGTCTCCGATTATATCGTTATGTTGTATATTTAACTACACCTACCATGTAACGGTTCTTTCGTTACACATACGAGCGTCTGAATCGAACAGAAGGTTAAATGGTTAGACGGAACGATAATTGTAACTAAGTTGTATTCGATTATATCGTGATGACGTTCATATAGAAATACTCACCAGGTTACTGTTCTCTCGTTATACATACGAGCAACCGAATTGAACATAAGGTTGAATGGATAGTATCTGGGTTGTATTCGATTATGATGTTATGCTGTGATATAGTTATACACATAAGGTGACGGTATTACCGTTTCACATACGAGCGACCGAAACGAACATAAAGTTGAATGGATAGACTGAACAATCAATGTATCTGGGTGGTATCCGATTATATCGCAATACTGTATATATAGTGATACTTACCAGGTGACGGTACTTCCGTTACACATACTAGCGACTGAATCGAACAGAAGGTTAAATGGTTAGACGAAACGATAATTGTATCTGAGTTGTATTCGATGATATCGTGATGATGTTTATATAGCAATACTCACCAAGTAACTGTTCTTCCGTTTTAAATACAAGCGACCAAATCGAGCAGAAGGTTGAATTCAGTATAGATTGAACAATCATCGTATCTGGGTTGTATTCGATTATGTTTATATAGATATACTCACCAGGTACCTGTCAGGTATATGTCTAACCAGGTAACTGTTCTTTCGTTATACATACTAGCAACCGAATCGAACATAAGGTTGAATGGATAGATTGAACAATCATTGTATCTGGGTTGTCTCCGATTATATCGTTATGTTGTATATTTATTCACACCTCCCATGTTACGGTTCTTTCGTTACACATACGAGCGTCTGAATCGAACATAAGGTTGGATGGTTCGACGGAACGATAATTGTAACTAAGTTGTATTCGATTATATCGTGATGACGTTCATATAGAAATAATCACCAGGTTACTGTTCTTTCGTTATACATACAAGCAACCGAATCGAACAGAAGGTTGAATGGATAGTATCTGGGTTGTATTCGATTATGATGTTGATGCTGTGTATATAGTTATACACATAAGGTGACGGTATTCCCGTTTCACATACGAGCGACCGAAACGAACAGGAAGTTGAAATGATAGACTGAACAATCAATGTATCTGGGTGGTATCCGATTATATCGCAATACTGTATATATAGTGATACTTACCAGGTGTCGGTACTTCCGTTACACATACTAGCGACTGAATCGAACAGAAGGTTAAATGGTTAGACGAAACGATAATTGTATCTGAGTTGTATTTGATGATATCGTGATGATGTTCATATAGCAATACTCACCAGGTAACTGTTCTTCCGTTTTACATACAAGCGACCGAATCGAGCAGAAGGTTGAATTCAGTATAGATTGAACAATCATCGTATCTGGGTTGTATTCGATTATGTTTATATAGTTATACTCACCAGGTAACTGTTCTTCCGTTATACATACGAGCGACTGAATTGAACAGAAGGTTGAATGGATAGTATATGGGTTGTATTCGATTATGATGTTATGCTGTGTATATAGTTATACACACTAGGAGACGGTATTCCTGTTTTACATACAAGCGACCGAAACGAAAAGAAAGTTGAATGGATAGACTGAACAATCAATGTATCTGGTTGGTATCCGATTATATCGCAATACTGTATATATAGTGATACTTACCAGGTGACGATACTTCCGTTACTAGCGACTGAATCGAACAGAATATTGAATGGTTAGACGAAACGATAATTGTATCTGAGTTGTATTCGATGATATCGTGATGATGTTTATATAGCAATACTCACCAGGTAACTGTTCTTCCGTTTTACATACAAGCGACCGAATCGAGCAGAAGGTTGAATTCAGTATAGATTGAACAATCATCGTATCTGGGTTGTATTCGATTATGTTTATATGGTTATACTCACCAGGTAACTGTTCTTTCGTTATACATACGAGCGACTGAATTGAACAGAAGGTTGAATGGATAGTATATGGGTTGTATTCGATTATGATGTTATGCTGTGTATATAGTTATACACACTAGGAGACGGTATTCCCGTTTTACATACGAGCGACTGAAACGAAAAGAAAGTTGAATGGATAGACTGAACAATCATTGTATCTGGGTGGTATCCGATTATATCGCAATACTGTATATATAGTGATACTCACCAGGTGACGATACTTCCGTTACACATACTAGCGACTGAATCGAACAGAATGTTGAATGGTTAGACGAAACGATAATTGTATCTGAGTTGTATTCGATGATATCGTGATGATGTTTATATAGCAACACTCACCAGATAACTGTCCTTCCGTTTTACATACAAGCGACCGAATCGAGCAGAAGGTTAAATGGATAGATTGAACAATCATCGTATCTGAGTTGTATTCGATTATGTTTATATAGTTATACTCACCAGGTAACTGTTCTTTCGTTATACATACGAGCGACTGAATTGAACTGAAGGTTGAATGGATAGACTAAACAATGATCGTATCTGGGGTTGTATTCGATTATATCGTGATGATGTTCATATAGTTATACTCACCAGGTAACTGTTCTCCAGTTATACATAAGAGCGACTGAACTGAACAGAAGGTTGAATGGATAGACTGAACAATCATCGTATCTGGGTTGTATTCGATTATTTCGTGATGATTATTATATATTATGTCTAACCAGGTAACTGTTCTTTCGTTATACATACTAGCAACCAAATCGAACAGAAGGTTGAATGGTTAGACGAAACGATAATTGTATCTGAGTTGTATTCGATGATATCGTGATGATGTTTATATAGCAATACTCACCAGGTAACTGTTCTTCCGTTTTATAAACAAGCGACCGAATCGAGCAGAAGGTTGAATTCAGTATAGATTGAACAATCATCGTATCTGGGTTGTATTCAATTATGTTTATATAGGTATACTCACCAGGTAACTGATTTTCCGTTATACATACGAGCGACTGAATTGAACAGAAGGTTGAATGGATAGACTAAACAATAATCGTATCTGGGGTTGTATTCGATTATATCTTGATTATCATCACATAGAATGTCTAACCAGGCAACAGTTCTTCCGTTATACATACGAGCAACCAAATCGAACATAAGGTAGAATTGATAGATTGAACAATCATTGTATCTGGGTTGTCTCCGATTATATCGCAATACTGTATATATAGTGATACTTACCAGGTGACGATACTTCCGTTACACATACTAGCGACTGAATCGAACAGAATGTTGAATGATTAGACGAAACGATAATTGTATCTGAGTTGTATTCGATGATATCGTGATGATGTTTATATAGCAATACTCACCAGATAACTGTCCTTCCGTTTTACATACAAGCGACCGAATCGAGCAGAAGGTTAAATGAATAGATTGAACAATCATCGTATCTGAGTTGTATTCGATTATGTTTATATAGATATACTCACCAGGTTCCTGTTCTTCCGATATACATACGAGGTAACGGTAGACAAAATGATCATTGTATCTGAGTTGTATTCGATTATATCGTGATGACGTTTATATAGAAATACTCACCAGGTTACTGTTCTTTCGTTATACATACGAGAAACCGAATCGAACAGAAGGTTGAATGGATAGTATCTGGGTTGTATTCGATTATGGTGTTATGCTGTGTATATAGTTATACACACTAGGTGACGGTATTCCCGTTTTACATACGAGCGACCGAAACGAACGGAAAGTTGAATGGATAGACTGAACAATCCATGTATCTGGTTGGTATCCGATTATATCGCAATACTGTATATATAGTGATACTTACCAGGTGACGGTACTTCCGTTACACATACTAGCGACTGAATCGAACAGAAGGTTAAATGGTTAGACGAAGCGATAATTGTATCTGAGTTGTATTCGATTATATCGTGATGATGTTTATATAGCAATATTCACCAGGTAACTGTTCTTCCGTTTCACATAAAAGCGACCAAATCGAGCAGAAGGTTAAATGAATAGATTGAAAATTCATCGTATCTGGGTTGTATTCGATTAGGTTTATATAGTTATACTCACCAGGTAACTGTTCTTCCGTTTTTCATAAGAACGACTGAATTGAACAGAAAGTTGAATGGATAGACTAAACAATAATCGTATCTGGGGTTGTATTCGAGTATATCGTGATGATTATCATATAGTATGTCTAACCAGGTAACAGTTCTTCCGTTAAACATACGAGCAACCGAATCGAACATAAGGTTGGATGGATAGATTGAACAATCATTGTATCTGGGTTGTCTCCGATTATATCGTTATGCTGTATATTTAGTTACACCTACCATGTAACGGTTCTTTCGCCACACCTACGAGCGTCTGAAACGAACATAAGGTTGGATGGTTAGACGGAACGATAATTGTAACTAAGTTTTATTCGATTATATCGTGGTGATGTTTATATAGTAATACTCACCAGGATACTGTTCTTTCGTTATACATACGAGAAACCGAATCGAACAGAAGGTTGAATTGATAGTATCTGGGTTGTATTCGATTATGATGTTATGCTGTGTATATAGTTATACACATAAGGTGACGGTATTCCCGTTTTACATACGAGCGACCGAAACGAACAGAAAGTTGAATGGATAGACTGAACAATCAATGTACCTGGGTGGTATCCGATTATATCGCAATACTGTATATATAGTGATACTTACCAGGTGACGGTACTTCCTCTACACATACTAGCGACTGAATCGAACAGAAGGTTAAATGGTTAGACGAAACGGTAATTGTATCTGAGTTTTATTCGATGATATCATGATGATGTTTATATAGCAATACTCACCAGGTAACTGTTCTTCCGTTTTACATACAAACTACCGAATGGAGCAGAAGGTTGAATTCAGTATAGATTGAAAAATCATCGTATCTGGGTTGTATTCGATTATGTTTATATATTTATACTCACCAGGTAACTGTTCTCCAGTTATACATAAGAGCGACTGAACTGAACAGAAGGTTGAATGGATAGACTGAACAATCATCGTATCTGGGTTGTATTCGATTGTTTCGTGATGATTATTATATATTATGTTTAACCAGGTAACTGTTTTTCCGTTATACATACCAGCAAACGAATCGAACATAAGGTTGAATGGATAGATTGAACAATCATTGTATCTGGGTTGTTTCCGATTATATCGTTATGCTGTATATTTAGATAAACCTACCATGTAACGGTTCTTTCGTTACACATACGAGCGTCTGAATCGAACATAAGGTTGGATGATTAGACATAACGATAATTGTAACTGAGTTGTATTCGATTATATCGTGGTGATGTTTATATAGTAATACTCACCAGGTGACTGTTTTTGCGTTATACATACGAGCGACCCAATCGAACATAAGGTTGGATGGATAGACGGAATGATCATTGTATCTGAGTTGTTTTCGATTATATCGTGATGACGTTCATATAGAAATACTCACCAGGTTACTGTTCTTTCGTTATACATACAAGAAACCGAATCGAACAGAAGGTTGAATGGATAGTATCTGGGTTGTATTCGATTATGATGTTATGCTGTGTATATAGTTAGGTGACGGTATTCCCGTTTTACATACGAGCGACCGAAACGAACGGAAAGTTGAATGGATAGACTGAACAATCAATGTATCTGGTTGGTATCCGATTATATCGCAATACTGTATATATAGTGATACTTACCAGGTGACGGTACTTCCGTTACACATACTAGCGACTGAATCGAACAGATGGTTAAATGGTTAGACGAAGCGATAATTTATTTGAGTTGTATTCGATTATATCGTGATGATGTTTATATAGCAATATTCACCAGGTAACTGTTCATCCGTTTTACATAGAAGCGACCGAATCGAGCAGAAGGTTAAATGAATAGATTGAAAATTCATCGTATCTGGGTTGTATTCGATTAGGTTTATATAGTTATACTCACCAGGTAACTGTTCTTCCGTTTTTCATAAGAACGACTGAATTGAACAGAAAGTTGAATGGATAGACTAAACAATAATCGTATCTGGGGTTGTATTCGAGTATATCGTAATGATGTTCATATAGTTATACTCACCAGGAAACTGTTCTCCAGTTATACATAAGAGCGTCTAAACTGAACTGAAGGTTGAATGGATAGACTAAACAATAATCGTATCTGGGGTTGTATTCCAGTATATCGTGATGATTATCATATAGTATGTCTGACCAGGTAACAGTTCTTCCGTTAAACATACGAGCAACCGAATCGAACATAAGGTTGGATGGATAGATTGAACAATCATTGTATCTGGGTTATCTCCAATTATATCGTTATGCTGTATATTTAGTTACACCTACCATGTAACGGTTCTTTCGTTACACATACGAGCGTCTAAATCGAACATAAGGTTGGATGGTTAGACGGAACGATAATTGTAACTGAGTTGTATTCGATTATATCGTGATGACGTTCATATAGAAATACTCACCAGGTTACTGTTCTTTCGTTATACATACGAGCAACCGAATCGAACAGAAGGTTGAATGGATAGTATCTGGGTTGTATTTGATTATGATGTTATGCTGTGTATATAGTTATACACATAAGGTGACGGTATTCCCGTTTCACATACGAGCGACCGAAACGAACAGAAAGTTGAATGGATAGACTGAACAATCAATGTATCTGGGTGGTATCCGATTATATCGCAATACTGTATATATAGTGATACTTACCAGGTGACGGTACTTCCGTTACACATACTAGCGACTGAATCGAACAGAAGGTTAAATGGTTAGACGAAACGATAATTGTATCTGAGTTGTATTCGATGATATCGTGATGATGTTTATATAGCAATACTCACCAGGTAACTGTTCTTCCGTTTTATATACAAGCGACCGAATCGAGCAGAAGGTTGAATTCAGTTGGGTTGTATTCAATTATGTTTATATAGGTATACTCACCAGGTAACTGTTCTTCCGTTATACATACGAGCGACTGAATTGAACAGAAGGTTGAATGGATAGTATATGGGTTGTTTTCGACTATGATGTTATGCTGTGTATATAGTTATACACACTAGGACACGGTATTCCCGTTTTACATACGAGCGACCGAAACGAACGGAAAGTTGAATGGATAAACTGAACAATCAATGTATCTGGTTGGTATCCGATTATATCGCAATACTGTATATATAGTGATACTTACCAGGTGACGGTACTTCCGTTACACATACTAGCGACTGAATCGAACAGAAGGTTAAATGGTAAGACGAAGCGATAATTGTATCTGAGTTGTATTCGATTATATCGTGATGATGTTTATATAGCAATATTCACCAGGTAACTGTTCTTCCGTTTTACATAAAAGCGACCAAATCGAGCAGAAGGTTAAATGAATAGATTGAAAATTCATCGTATCTGGGTTGTATTCGATTAGGTTTATATAGTTATACTCACCAGGTAACTGTTCTTCCGTTTTTCATAAGAACGACTGAATTGAACAGAAAGTTGAATGGATAGACTAAACAATAATCGTATCTGGGGTTGTATTCGAGTATATCGTGATGATTATCATATAGTATGTCTAACCAGGTAACAGTTCTTCCGTTAAACATACGAGCAACCGAATCGAACATAAGGTTGGATGGATAGATTGAACAATCATTGTATCTGGGTTGTCTCCGATTATATCGTTATGCTGTATATTTAGTTACACCTACCATGTAACGGTTCTTTCGTTACACATACGAGCGTCTAAATCGAACATAAGGTTGGATGGTTAGTCGGAACGATAATTGTAACTGAGTTGTATTCGATTATATCGTGGTGATGTTTATATAGTAATACTCACCAGGTGACTGTTCTTGCGTTATACATACGAGCGACCCAATCGAACAGAAGGTTGGATGGATAGACGGAATGATTATTTTATCTGAGTTGTATTCGATTATATCGTGATGACGTTCTAATAGAAATACTCACCAGGTTACTGTTCTTTCGTTATACATACGAGCAACCGAATCGAACAGAAGGTTGAATGGATAGTATGTGGGTTGTATTCGATTATGATGTTATGCTGTGTATATAATTATACACATTAGGTGACGGTTTTCCCGTTTTACATACGAGCGACCTAAACGAACAGAAAGTTGAATGGATAGACTGAACAATCAATGTATCTGGGTGGTATCCGATTATATCGCAATACTGTATATATAGTGATACTTACCAGGTGACGGTACTTCCTTTACACATACTAGCGACTGAATCGAACAGAATGTTGAATGGTTAGACGAAGCGATAATTGTATCTGAGTTGTATTCGATTATATCGTGATGATGTTTATATAGCAATACTCACCAGGTAACTGTTCTTTCGTTTTACATAAAAGCGACCGAATCGAGCAGAAGGTTGAATGGATAGATTGAAAATTCATCGTATCTGGGTTGTATTCGATTATGTTTATATAGTTATACTCACCAGGTAACTGTTCTTCCGTTATACATAAGAACGACTGAATTGAACAGAAGGTTGAATGGATAGACTAAACAATAATCGTATCTGGGGTTGTATTCGAGTATATCGTGATGATTATCATATAGTATGTCTAACCAGGTAACAGTTCTTCCGTTAAACATACGGGCAACCGAATCGAACATAAGGTTGAATGGATAGATTGAACAATCATTGTATCTGGGTTGTCCCCGATTATATCGTTATGCTGTATATTTGGATACACCTACCATGTAACGGTTCTTTCGTTACACCTACGAGCGTCTGAAACGAACATAAGGTTGGATGGTTAGACGGAACGATAATTGTAACTAAGTTGTATTCGATTATATCGTGGTGATGTTTATATAGTAATACTCACCAGTTGACTGTTCTTGCGTTATACATACGAGCGACCCAATCGAACAAAAGGTTGGATGGATAGACGGAATGATCATTGTATCTGAGTTGTATTCGATTATATCGTGATGACGTTCATATGGAAATACTCACCAGGTTACTGTTCTTTCGTTATACATACGAGAAACCGAATCGAACAGAAGGTTGAATGGATAGTATCTGGGTTGAATTCGATTATGATGTTATGCTGTGTATATAGTTATACACATAAGGTGACGGTATTCCCGTTTCACATACGAGCGACCGAAATGAACAGAAAGTTGAATGGATAGACTGAACAATCAATGTACCTGGGTGGTATCCGATTATATCGCAATACTGTATATATAGTGATACTTACCAGGTGACGGTACTCCAGTTATACATACTAGCGACTGAATCGAACAGAAGGTTGAATGGTTAGACGAAACGATAATTGTATCTGAGTTGTATTCGATGATATCATGATGATGTTTATATAGCAATACTCACCAGGTAACTGTTCTTCCGTTTTACATACAAGCGATCGAATCGAGCAGAAGGTTGAATTCAGTATAGATTGAACAATCATCGTATCTGGGTTGTATTCGATTATGTTTATATATTTATACTCACCAGGTAACTGTTCTTCCGTTATACATACGAGCGACTGAATTGAACAAAAGGTTGGATGGATAGACTAAACAATGATCGTATCTGGGGTTGTATTCGATTATATCGTGATGATGTTTATATAGTTATACTCACCAGGTAACTGTTCTCCAGTTATACATAAGAGCGACTGAACTGAACAGAAGGTTGAATGGATAGACTGAACAATCATCGTATCTGGGTTGTATTCGATTATTTCGTGATGATTATTATATATTATGTTTAACCAGGTAACTGTTTTTCCGTTATACATACCAGCAAACGAATCGAACATAAGGTTGAATGGATAGATTGAACAATCATTGTATCTGGGTTGTTTCCGATTATATCGTTATGCTGTATATTTAGATGAACCTACCATGTAACGGTTCTTTCGTTAAACATACGAGCGTATGAATCGAACATAAGGTTGGATGGTTAGACGGAATGATCATTGTATCTGAGTTGTATTCGATTATATCGTGATGACGTTCATATGGAAATACTCACCAGGTTACTGTTCTTTCGTTATACATACGAGAAACCGAATCGAACAGAAGGTTGAATGGATAGTATCTGGGTTCAATTCGATTATGATGTTATGCTGTGTATATAGTTATACACATAAGGTGACGGTATTCCCGTTTTACATACGAGCGACCGAAACGAACAGAAAGTTGAATGGATAGACTGAACAATCAATGTACCTGGGTGGTATCCGATTATATCGCAATACTGTATATATAGTGATACTAATCAGGTGACGGTACTCCAGTTATACATACTAGCGACTGAATCGAACAGAAGGTTAAATGGTTAGACGAAACGATAATTGTATCTGAGTTGTATTCGATGATATCATGATGATGTTTATATAGCAATACTCACCAGGTAACTGTTCTTCCGTTTTACATACAAGCGATCGAATCGAGCAGAAGGTTGAATTCAGTATAGATTGAACAATCATCGTATCTGGGTTGTATTCGATTATGTTTATATATTTATACCCACCAGGTAACTGTTCTTCCGTTATACATACGAGCGACTGAATTGAACAGAAGGTTGAATGGATAGACTAAACAATGATCGTATCTGGGGTTGTATTCGATTATATCGTGATGATGTTTATATAGTTATACTCACCAGGTAACTGTTCTCCAGTTATACATAAGAGCGACTGAACCGAACAGAAGGTTGAATGGATAGACTGAACAATCATCGTATCTGGGTTGTATTCGATTATTTCGTGATGATTATTATATATAATGTTTAACCAGGTAACTGTTTTTCCGTTATACATACCAGCAAACGAATCGAACATAAGGTTGAATGGATAGATTGAACAATCATTGTATCTGGGTTGTTTCCGATTATATCGTTATGCTGTATATTTAGATAAACCTACCATGTAACGGTTCTTTCGTTACACATACGAGCGTATGAATCGAACATAAGGTTGGATGGTTAGACGGAACGATAATTGTAACTGAGTTTTATTCGATTATATCGTGGTAATGTTTATATAGTAATACTCACCAGGTAACTGTTTTTCCGTTATACATACGAGCGACTGAATTGAACAGAAGGTTGAATGGATAGACTAAACAATAATCGTATCTGGGGTTGTATTCGATTATATCGTGATGAAGTTCATATGGAAATACTCACCAGGTTAGGTTAGGTTAGGTTAGGTTAGGATACTCACCAGGTTACTGTTCTTTCGTTATATATACGAGCAACCGAATCGAACAGAAGGTTGAATGGATAGTATCTGGGTTGTATTCGATTATGATGTTATGCTGTGTATATAGTTTTACACACTAGGTGACGGTATTCCCGTTTTACATACGAGCTACCGAAACGAATAGAAAGTTGAATGGATATACTGAACAATCAATGTATCTGGTTGGTATCCGATTATATCGCAATACTGTAAATATAGTGACACTTACCAGGTGACGGTACTTCCGTTACACATACTAGCGACTGAATCGAACAGAAGGTTAAATGGTTAGACGAAGCGATAATTGTATCTGAGTTGTATTCGATGATATCGTGATGATGTTTATATAGCAATACTCACCAGGTAACTGTTCTTTCGTTTTACATAAAAGCGACCGAATCGAGCAGAAGGTTGAATGGATAGATTGAAAATTCATCGTATTTGGGTTGTATTCGATTATGTTTATATAGTTATACTCACCAGGTAACTGTTCTTCCATTATACATAAGAACGACTGAATTGAACAGAAGGTTGAATGGATAGACTAAACAATAATCGTATCTGGGGTTGTATTCGAGTATATCGTGATGATTATCATATAGTATGTCTAACCAGGTAACAGTTCTCATATATAATCTAACCAGAAACCCAGAAACATTGATTGTTCAGTCTATCCATTCAACTTTCTTTTCGTTTCGGTCGCTCGTAACTAAAACGGAAAAACCGTCACCTAGTGTGTATAACAATATACACAGCATAACATCATTATCGAATACAACCCATATACTATCCATTCAACCTTCTGTTCAATTCAGTCGCTCGTATGTATAACGGAAGAACAGTTACCTGGTGAGTATAACTATATGAACATCATCATGATATCATCGAATACAACTCAGATCATTTATCGTTTCGTCTAACCATTCAACCTTCTGTTCGATTCAGTCGCTAGTATGTGTAACGGAAGTACCGTCACCTGGTAAGTATCACTATATATACAGTATTGCGATATAATCGGATACCACCCATATACATTGATTGTTCAGTCTATTCATTCAACTTTCTGTTCGTTTCGGTCTCTCGTATGTAAAACGGGAATACCGTCACCTTATGTGTATAACTATATACACAACATAACATCATAATCGAATACAACCCAGATACTATGCATTCAACCTTCTGTTCGATTTGGTTACTCGTATGTATAACGAAAGAACAGTAACCTGGTGAGTATTTCTATATGAACTTCATCACGATTTAATAGAATACAACTCAGTTACAATTATCGTTCCGTCTAACCATCCAACCTTATGTTCGATTCAGACGCTCGTATTGGTAACGAAAGAACCGTTACATGGTAGGTGTAACTAAATATACAGCATAACGATATAATCGGAGACAACCCAGATACAATGATTGTTCAATCTATCCATCCAACCTTATGTTCGATTCGGTTGCTCGAATGTATAACGGAAGAACTGTTACCTGGTTAGACATACTATTCGATAATAATCACGATATAATCAAATACAACCCAGATACGATGAATTTTCAGTCTATCCATTCAACCTTCTGTTCAGTTCAGTCGCTCTTATGTATAACTGGAGAACAGTTTCCTGTTGAGTATAACTATATGAACATTATCAAGATATAATCGAATACAACCCCAGATACGATTATTGTTAAGTCTATCCATTCAACCTTCTGTTCAATTCAGTCGCTCGTATGTATAACGGAAGAACAGTTACCTGGTGAGTATAACTATATAAACATAATCGAATACAACCCAGATACGATGAATGTTCAATCTATACTAAATTTAAGCTTCTGCTCGATTCGGTCGCTTGTATGTAAAACGGAAGAACAGTTACCTGGTGAGTATCACTATATATACAGTATTGCGATATAATCGGATACCACCCAGATACATTGATTGTTCAGTCTATCCATTCGACTTTCTGTTCAGTTCAGTCGCTCTTATGTATAACTGGAGAACAGTTTCCTGGTGAGTATAACTATATGAACATCATCAAGATATAATCGAATACAACTCAGATACAATAATCATACCGTCTATCCATCCAACCTTCTGTTCGATTGGGTCGCTCGTATGTATAACGCAAGAACAGTCACCTGGTGAGTATTACTATATAAACATCACCACGATATAATCGAATACAACTCAGTTACAATTATCGTTCCGTCCGTTAAGGCGATCTGAAGAATTCGAAAAAGTTCCAAGGGGGCTCCCTTTGATGCTATTTATTTTTTCGATTTCGGTTTTTTTGATTGGAGAAATGGATTCTATGAAAAAAAAACAAGCAGATTGGTATGATCGAAGTTGAAAATCGGTCCATCCGTTCGGAAGTTAAGGTGATCTGAAGAATTCGAAAAAGTTCTAAGGGGACCCCCTTTGATGCAATTTTTTTTCGATTTCGGTTTTTTCGATTAAAGAAATGGATTATTTGAAAAAAACAAGCGAATTGGTATGCGCGAAATTGAAAATCGGTCCATCCGTTCGGAAGTTAAGGCGATCTGAAGAATTCGAAAAAATTCCAAGAAGGCCCCCTTTGATGAATTTCTTTTCTCGATTTCGGTTTTTTCGATTGGAGAAATGGATTCTATGGAAGAAAACAAGCAGATTGGTATGATCGAAGTTGAAAATCGGTCCATCCGTTCGGAAGTTAAGGCGATCTGAAGAATTCGAAAAAGTTCCAAGGGGGCCCCCTTTGATGCATTTTTTTTTTCGATTTCGGTTTTTTCTATTGGAGAAATGGATTCTATGAAAGAAAAACAAGCAGATTCGTATGATCGAAGTTGAAAATCGGTCCATCCGTTCGGAAGTTAAGGCGATCTGAAGAATTCGAAAAAGTTCCAAGATGGCTCCCTTTGATGCTTTTTATTTTTTCGATTTCGGTTTTTTTGATTGGAGAAATGGATTCTATGAAAAAAAAACAAGCAGATTGGTATGATCGAAGTTGAAAATCGGTCCATACGTTCGAAAGTTAAGGCAATCTGAAGAATTCGAAAAAGTTCCAAGTGGGCCCCCTTTGATGCATTTTTTATTTTCGATTTCGTTTTTTTTGATCGGAGAAATGGATTCTATGAAAAAACAAGCAGATTGGTATGATCGAGGTTGAAAATCGGTCCATCCGTTCGGAAGTTAAGGCGATCTGAAGAATTCGAAAAAGTTCCAAGGGGACCCCCTTTGATGCAATTTTTCTTTTCGATTTCGGTTTTTTCGATTGGAGAAATGGATTCTATGAAAAAAACAAGCAGATTGGTATGATCGAAGTTGAAAATCGGTCCATCCGTTCAGAAGTTAAGGCGATCTGAAGAATTCAGAAAAGTTCCAAGGGGACCCCCTTTGATGCGATTTTTTTTTCGATTTCGGTTTTTTCGATTGGAGAAATGGATTCTATGAAAAAAACAAGCAGATTGGTATGATCGAAGTTGAAAATCGGTCCATCCGTTCGGAAGTTGAGACGATTTGAAAAATTCGAAAAAGTTCCAAGGGGGCCCCCTTTGATGCATTTTTTTTTTCGATTTCGGTTTTTTCTATTGGAGAAATGGATTCTATGAAAGAAAAACAAGCAGATTCGTATGATAGAAGTTGAAAATCGGTCCATCCGTTCGGAAGTTAAGGCGATCTGAAGAATTCGAAAAAGTTCCAAGATGGCTCCCTTTGATGCTTTTTATTTTTTCGATTTCGGTTTTTTTGATTGGAGAAATGGATTCTATGAAAAAAAAACAAGCAGATTGGTATGATCGAAGTTGAAAATCGGTCCATACGTTCGAAAGTTAAGGCAATCTGAAGAATTCGAAAAAGTTCCAAGTGGGCCCCCTTTGATGCATTTTTTATTTTCGATTTCGTTTTTTTTGATCGGAGAAATGGATTCTATGAAAAAAAAAGCAGATTGGTATGATCAAAGTTGAAAATCGGTCCATCCGTTCGGAAGTTAAGTCGATCTGAAGAATTCGAAAATGTTCCAAGGGGGCCTCCTTTGATGTATTTTTTTTTTCGATTTCGGTCTTTTCGATTGCAGAAATGAATTCTATGAAAAAAAAACAAGCAGATTCGTATAATCGAAGTTGAAAATCGGTCCATCCGTTCGGAAGTTAAGGCGATCTGAAGAATTCGAAGAAGTTCCAAGGGGGCTCCCTTTGATGGTATTTATTTTTTCGATTTCGGTTTTTTTGATTGGAGAAATGGATTCTATGAAAAAAAACAAGCAGATTGGTATGATCGAAGTTGAAAATCGGTCCATCCGTTCGGAAGTTAAGGCGATCTGAAGAATTCGAAAAAGTTCCAAGGGGACCCCCTTTGATGCAATTTTTCTTTTCGATTTCGGTTTTTTCGATTGGAGAAATGGATTCTATGAAAAAAACAAGCAGATTGGTATGATCGAAGTTGAAAATCGGTCCATCCGTTCAGAAGTTAAGGCGATCTGAAGAATTCAGAAAAGTTCCAAGGGGACCCCCTTTGATGCGATTTTTTTTTCGATTTCGGTTTTTTCGATTGGAGAAATGGAACAGAAGGTTGAATGGATAGTATCTGGGTTGTATTCGATTATGATGTTATGCTGTGTATATAGTTTTACACACTAGGTGACGGTATTCCCATTTTACATACGAGCTACCGAAACGAATAGAAAGTTGAATGGATATACTGAACAATCAATGTATCTGGTTGGTATCCGATTATATCGCAATACTGTAAATATAGTGACACTTACCAGGTGACGGTACTTCCGTTACACATACTAGCGACTGAATCGAACAGAAGGTTAAATGGTTAGACGAAGCGATAATTGTATCTGAGTTGTATTCGATGATATCGTGATGATGTTTATATAGCAATACTCACCAGGTAACTGTTCTTTCGTTTTACATAAAAGCGACCGAATCGAGCAGAAGGTTGAATGGATAGATTGAAAATTCATCGTATTTGGGTTGTATTCGATTATGTTTATATAGTTATACTCACCAGGTAACTGTTCTTCCATTATACATAAGAACGACTGAATTGAACAGAAGGTTGAATGGATAGACTAAACAATAATCGTATCTGGGGTTGTATTCGAGTATATCGTGATGATTATCATATAGTATGTCTAACCAGGTAACAGTTCTCATATATAATCTAACCAGAAACCCAGAAACATTGATTGTTCAGTCTATCCATTCAACTTTCTTTTCGTTTCGGTCGCTCGTAACTAAAACGGAAAAACCGTCACCTAGTGTGTATAACAATATACACAGCATAACATCATTATCGAATACAACCCATATACTATCCATTCAACCTTCTGTTCAATTCAGTCGCTCGTATGTATAACGGAAGAACAGTTACCTGGTGAGTATAACTATATGAACATCATCATGATATCATCGAATACAACTCAGATCATTTATCGTTTCGTCTAACCATTCAACCTTCTGTTCGATTCAGTCGCTAGTATGTGTAACGGAAGTACCGTCACCTGGTAAGTATCACTATATATACAGTATTGCGATATAATCGGATACCACCCATATACATTGATTGTTCAGTCTATTCATTCAACTTTCTGTTCGTTTCGGTCTCTCGTATGTAAAACGGGAATACCGTCACCTTATGTGTATAACTATATACACAACATAACATCATAATCGAATACAACCCAGATACTATGCATTCAACCTTCTGTTCGATTTGGTTACTCGTATGTATAACGAAAGAACAGTAACCTGGTGAGTATTTCTATATGAACTTCATCACGATTTAATAGAATACAACTCAGTTACAATTATCGTTCCGTCTAACCATCCAACCTTATGTTCGATTCAGACGCTCGTATTGGTAACGAAAGAACCGTTACATGGTAGGTGTAACTAAATATACAGCATAACGATATAATCGGAGACAACCCAGATACAATGATCGAAGTTGAAAATCGGTCCATCCGTTCGGAAGTTGAGACGATTTGAAAAATTCGAAAAAGTTCCAAGGGGACCCCCTTTGATGCAATTTTTTTTCAGATTTCGGTTTTTTCGATTGGAGAAATGGATTCTATGAGAAAAAACAAGCAGTTTGGTATGATCGAAGTTGAAAATCGGTCCATCCGTTCGGAAGTTAAGGCGATCTGAAGAATTCGAAAAAGTTCCAAGGGGCCCCCTTTGATGCATTTTTTTGTATCGATTTCGGTTTTTTTGATCGGAAAAATGGATTCTATGAAAAAAAAAAGCAGATTAGTATGATCGAAGTTGAAAATCGGTCCATCCGTTCGGAAGTTAAGTCGATCTGAAGAATTCGAAAAAGTTCCAAGGGGGCCCCCTTTGATGCAATTTTTTTCGATTTCGGTTCTTTCGTTTGCAGAAATGGATTCTATGAAAAAAAAAAGCAGATTCGTATGATCGAAGTTGAAAATCGGTCCATCCGTTCGGAAGTTAAGGCGATCTGAAGAATTCGAAAAAGTTCCAAGGGGGCTCCCTTTGATGCTTTTTATTTTTTCGATTTCGGTTTTTTTGATTGGAGAAATGGATTCTATGAAAAAAAAACAAGCAGATTGGTATGATCGAAGTTGAAAATCGGTCCATACGTTCGAAAGTTATGGCAATCCGAAGGATTCGAAAAAGTTCTAAGGGGACCCCCTTTGATGCAATTTTTTTTCGATTTCGGTTTTTTCGATTGGAGAAATGGATTATTTGAAAAAAACAAGCGAATTGGTATGCGCGAAATTGAAAATCGGTCCATCCGTTCGGAAGTTAAGGCGATCTGAAGAATTCGAAAAAATTCCAAGAAAGCCCCCTTTGATGAATTTCTTTTCTCGATTTCGGTTTTTTTGATTGGAGAAATGGATTCTATGGAAGAAAACAAGCAGATTGGTATGATCGAAGTTGAAAATCGGTCCATCCGTTCGGAAGTTAAGGCGATCTGAAGAATTCGAAAAAGTTCCAAGGGGGCCCCCTTTGATGCATTTTTTTTTTCGATTTCGGTTTTTTCTATTGGAGAAATGGATTCTATGAAAGAAAAACAAGCAGATTCGTATGATAGAAGTTGAAAATCGGTCCATCCGTTCGGAAGTTAAGGCGATCTGAAGAATTCGAAAAAGTTCCAAGATGGCTCCCTTTGATGCTTTTTATTTTTTCGATTTCGGTTTTTTTGATTGGAGAAATGGATTCTATGAAAAAAAAACAAGCAGATTGGTATGATCGAAGTTGAAAATCGGTCCATACGTTCGAAAGTTAAGGCAATCTGAAGAATTCGAAAAAGTTCCAAGTGGGCCCCCTTTGATGCATTTTTTATTTTCGATTTCGTTTTTTTTGATCGGAGAAATGGATTCTATGAAAAAAAAAGCAGATTGGTATGATCAAAGTTGAAAATCGGTCCATCCGTTCGGAAGTTAAGTCGATCTGAAGAATTCGAAAATGTTCCAAGGGGGCCTCCTTTGATGTATTTTTTTTTTCGATTTCGGTCTTTTCGATTGCAGAAATGAATTCTATGAAAAAAAAACAAGCAGATTCGTATAATCGAAGTTGAAAATCGGTCCATCCGTTCGGAAGTTAAGGCGATCTGAAGAATTCGAAGAAGTTCCAAGGGGGCTCCCTTTGATGGTATTTATTTTTTCGATTTCGGTTTTTTTGATTGGAGAAATGGATTCTATGAAAAAAAACAAGCAGATTGGTATGATCGAAGTTGAAAATCGGTCCATCCGTTCGGAAGTTAAGGCGATCTGAAGAATTCGAAAAAGTTCCAAGGGGACCCCCTTTGATGCAATTTTTCTTTTCGATTTCGGTTTTTTCGATTGGAGAAATGGATTCTATGAAAAAAACAAGCAGATTGGTATGATCGAAGTTGAAAATCGGTCCATCCGTTCAGAAGTTAAGGCGATCTGAAGAATTCAGAAAAGTTCCAAGGGGACCCCCTTTGATGCGATTTTTTTTTCGATTTCGGTTTTTTCGATTGGAGAAATGGATTCTATGAAAAAAACAAGCAGATTGGTATGATCGAAGTTGAAAATCGGTCCATCCGTTCGGAAGTTGAGGCGATTTGAAAAATTCGAAAAAGTTCCAAGGGGACCCCCTTTGATGCAATTTTTTTTCAGATTTCGGTTTTTTCGATTGGAGAAATGGATTCTATGAGAAAAAACAAGCAGTTTGGTATGATCGAAGTTGAAAGTCGGTCCATCCGTTCGGAAGTTAAGGCGATCTGAAGAATTCGAAAAAGTTCCAAGGGGCCCCCTTTGATGCATTTTTTTGTTTCGATTTCGGTTTTTTTGATCGGAAAAATGGATTCTATGAAAAATAAAAAGCAGATTAGTATGATCGAAGTTGAAAATCGGTCCATCCGTTCGGAAGTTAAGTCGATCTGAAGAATTCGAAAAAGTTCCAAGGGGGCCCCCTTTGATGCAATTTTTTTCGATTTCGGTTCTTTCGATTGCAGAAATGGATTCTATGAAAAAAAAAAGCAGATTCGTATGATCGAAGTTGAAAATCGGTCCATCCGTTCGGAAGTTAAGGCGATCTGAAGAATTCGAAAAAGTTCCAAGGATGCTCCCTTTGATGCTTTTTATTTTTTCGATTTCGGTTTTTATGATTGGAGAAATGGATTCTATGAAAAAAAAACAAGCAGATTGGTATGATCGAAGTTGAAAATCGGTCCATACGTTCGAAAGTTATGGCAATCCGAAGAATTCGAAAAAGTTCCAAGGGGGCCCCCTATGATGCATTTTTATTTCGATTTCGGTTTTTTTGATCGGAGAAATGGATTCTATGAAAAAAAAAAGCAGATTGGTATGATCGAAGTTGGAATTCGGTCCATCCGTTCGGAAGTTAAGTCGATCTGAAGAATTCGAAAAAGTTCCAAGGGGGCCCCCTTTGATGCATTTTTATTTTTTCGATTTCGGTTTTTTCGATTGGAGAAATGGATTCTATGAAAAAAAAACAAGCAGATTGGTATGATCGAAGTTGAAAATCGGTCCATCCGTTCGGAAGTTAAGGCGATCTGAAGAATTCAGAAAAGTTCCAAGGGGACCCCTCTTTGATAAATTTTTTTTTTCGATTTTGGTTTTTTCGATTGGAGAAATGGATTCTATGAAAAAAAACAAGCAGATTGGTACGATCGAAGTTGAAAATCGGTCCATCCTTTCGGAAGTTAAGGCGATTTGAAGAATTCGAAAAAGTTCCAAGGGGACCCCCTAAGATGCAATTTTTTTCAGATTTCGTTTTTTTCGATTGGAGAAATGGATTCTATGAAAAAAAACAAGCAGATTGGTATGATCGAAGTTGAAAATCGGTCCATCCGTTCGGAAGTTAAGGCGATCTGAAGAATTCAGAAAAGTTCCAAGGGGACCCCCTTTGATGCGATTTTTTTTTCGATTTTGGTTTTTTCTATTGAAGAAATGGATTCTATAAAAAAACAAGCAAATTGGTATGTGCGAAATTGAAAATCGGTCGATCCGTTCGGAAGTTGAGGCGGTCTGAAGAATTCGAAAAAGTTCCAAGGTGGCCCCCTTTGATGCATTTTTTTCTCGATTTCGGTTTTTCCGATTGGAGAAATGGATTCTATGAAAAAAAACAAGCAGATTGGTATGATCGAAGTTGAAAATCGGTCCATCCGTTCGGAAGTTAAGGCGATCTGAATAATTCGAAAAAGTTCCAAGGGGGCCCCCTTTGATGCATGTTTTTTTCGATTTCGGTTTTTTCGATTGGAGAAATGGATTCTATGAAAAAAACAAGCAGATTGATATGATCGAAGTTGAAAATTGGTCAATCCGTTCGGAAGTTAAGGCGATCTGAAGAATTCGAAAAAGTTCCAAGGGGGCCTCCTTTGATATTTTTTTTTTTCGATTTCGGTTTTTTTGATCGGAGAAATAGATTCTATGAGAGAAAACAAGCAGATTGGTAAGATCGAAGTTGAAAATCGGTCCATCCGTTCGGAAGTTATGACGATCTGAAGAATTCGAGAAAGTTCCAAGGGGGCCCCCATTGATGCATTTTTTTTTTCGATTTCAGTTTTTTCGATTGGAGAAATGGATTCTATGAAGAAAAAACATGCAGATTGGTATGATCGAAGTTGAAAATCGGTCCATCCGTTCGGAAATTAAGGCGATCTGAAGAATTCGAAAAAGTTCCAAGGGGACCCCCTTTGATGCAATTTTTTTTCAGATTTTGGTTTTTTCGATTGCAGAAATGGATTCAATGAAAAAAAAAAAGCAGATTCGTATGATCGAAGATGAAAATCGGTCCATCCGTTCGGAAGTTAAGGCGATCTGAAGAATTCGAAAAAGTTCCAAGGGGGCTCCCTTTGATGCTTTTTATTTTTTCGATTTCGGTTTCATTGATTGGAGAAATGGATTCTATGAAAAAAAAAAAGCAGATTGGTATGATCGAAGTTGAAAATCGGTCCATCCGTTCGGAAGTTAAAGCGATCTGAAGAATTCGAAAAAGTTCCAAGGGGATCCCCTTTGATGCAATTTTTCTTTTCGATTTCGGTTTTTCCGCTTGGAGAAATGGATTCTATGAAAAAAAAAACAAGCAGATTGGTATGATCGAAGTTGAAAATCGGTCCATCCGTTCGGAAGTTTAGGCGATCTGAAGAATTCAGAAAAGTTCCAAGGGGACCCCCTTTGATGCAATTTTTTTTTCGATTTTGGTTTTTTTGATTGGAGAAATGGATTCTATGAAAAAAAAACAAGCAGATTGGTATGATCGAAGTTGAAAATCGGTCCATCCGTTCGGAAGTTAAGGCGATTTGAAGAATTCGAAAAAGTTCCAAGGGGACCCTCTTTGATGCAATTTTTTTTTCAGATTTCGGTTTTTTCGATTGGAGAAATGAATTCTATGAAAAAAAAACAAGCAGTTTGGTATGATCGAAGTTGAAAATCGGTCCATCCGTTCGGAAGTTAAGGCGATCTGAAGAATTGGAAAAAGTTCCAAGGGGACACCCTTTGATGCAATTTTTTTTTTCGATTTCGGTTTTTTCTATTGAAGAAATGGATTCTATGAAAAAACAAGCAAATTGGTATGCGCGAAATTGAAAATCGGTCGATCCGTTCGGAAGTTGAGGCGGTCTGAAGAATTCGAAAAAGTTCCAAGGTGGCCCCCTTTGATGCATTTTTTTTTTCGATTTCGGTTTTTTCGATTGGAGAAATGGATTCTATGAAAAAAACAAGCAGATTGATATGATCGAAGTTGAAAATTGGTCAATCCGTTCGGAAGTTAAGGCGATCTGAAGAATTCGAAAAAGTTCCAAGGGGGCCTCCTTTGATATTTTTTTTTTCGATTTCGGTTTTTTTGATCGGAGAAATAGATTCTATGAGAGAAAACAAGCAGATTGGTAAGATCGAAGTTGAAAATCGGTCCATCCGTTCGGAAGTTATGACGATCTGAAGAATTCGAGAAAGTTCCAAGGGGGCCCCCATTGATGCATTTTTTTTTTCGATTTCAGTTTTTTCGATTGGAGAAATGGATTCTATGAAGAAAAAACATGCAGATTGGTATGATCGAAGTTGAAAATCGGTCCATCCGTTCGGAAATTAAGGCGATCTGAAGAATTCGAAAAAGTTCCAAGGGGACCCCCTTTGATGCAATTTTTTTTCAGATTTTGGTTTTTTCGATTGCAGAAATGGATTCAATGAAAAAAAAAAAGCAGATTCGTATGATCGAAGATGAAAATCGGTCCATCCGTTCGGAAGTTAAGGCGATCTGAAGAATTCGAAAAAGTTCCAAGGGGGCTCCCTTTGATGCTTTTTATTTTTTCGATTTCGGTTTCATTGATTGGAGAAATGGATTCTATGAAAAAAAAAAAGCAGATTGGTATGATCGAAGTTGAAAATCGGTCCATCCGTTCGGAAGTTAAAGCGATCTGAAGAATTCGAAAAAGTTCCAAGGGGATCCCCTTTGATGCAATTTTTCTTTTCGATTTCGGTTTTTCCGCTTGGAGAAATGGATTCTATGAAAAAAAAAACAAGCAGATTGGTATGATCGAAGTTGAAAATCGGTCCATCCGTTCGGAAGTTTAGGCGATCTGAAGAATTCAGAAAAGTTCCAAGGGGACCCCCTTTGATGCAATTTTTTTTTCGATTTTGGTTTTTTTGATTGGAGAAATGGATTCTATGAAAAAAAAACAAGCAGATTGGTATGATCGAAGTTGAAAATCGGTCCATCCGTTCGGAAGTTAAGGCGATTTGAAGAATTCGAAAAAGTTCCAAGGGGACCCCCTTTGATGCAATTTTTTTTTCAGATTTCGGTTTTTTCGATTGGAGAAATGAATTCTATGAAAAAAAAACAAGCAGTTTGGTATGATCGAAGTTGAAAATCGGTCCATCCGTTCGGAAGTTAAGGCGATCTGAAGAATTGGAAAAAGTTCCAAGGGGACACCCTTTGATGCAATTTTTTTTTTCGATTTCGGTTTTTTCTATTGAAGAAATGGATTCTATGAAAAAACAAGCAAATTGGTATGCGCGAAATTGAAAATCGGTCGATCCGTTCGGAAGTTGAGGCGGTCTGAAGAATTCGAAAAAGTTCCAAGGTGGCCCCCTTTGATGCATTTTTTTTTTCGATTTCGGTTTTTTCGATTGGAGAAATGGATTCTATGAAAAAAAAAACAAGCAGATTGGTATGATCGAAGTTGAAAATCGGTCCATCCGTTCGGAAGTTAAGGCGATCTGAAGAATTCGAAAAAGTTCCAAGGGCGCCCCCTTTGATGCATGTTTTTTTTTAGATTTCGGTTTTTTCGATTGGAGAAATGGATTCCATGAAAGAAACAAGCAGATTGGTATGATCGAAGTTGAAAATCGGTCCATCCGTTCGGAAGTTAAGGCGATCTGAAGAATTCGAAAAAGTTCCAAGGGGACCCCTTTTGATGCAATTTTTTTTCGACTTCGGTTTTTTCGATTGGAGAAATGGATTCTATGAAAAAAACAAGCGAATTGATATGCGCGAAATCGAAAATCGGTCCATCCGTTCGGAAGTTAGGCGATCTGAAGAATTCGATAAAATTCCAAGGGGGCCCCCTTTGATGCATTTTTTTTTCGATTTCGGTTCTTTCGATCGGAGAAATGAATTCTATGAAAAAAAAAAACAAGCAGATTGGTATGATCGAAGTTGAAAATCGGTCCATCCGTTCGGATGTTAAGGCGATCTGAAGAATTCGAAAAAGTTCCAAGGGGGCCCCCTTTGATGCATTTTTTTTTCGATTTCGGTTTTTTCGATTGGAGAAATGGATTCTATGAAGAAAAAACATGCAGATTGGTATGATCGAAGTTGAAAATCGGTCCATCCGTTCGGAAATTAAGGCGATCTGAAGAATTCGAAAAAGTTCCAAGGGGACCCCCTTTGATGCAATTTTTTTTCAGATTTTGGTTTTTTCGATTGCAGAAATGGATTCAATGAAAAAAAAAAGCAGATTCGTATGATCGAAGATGAAAATCGGTCCATCCGTTCGGAAGTTAAGGCGATCTGAAGAATTCGAAAAAGTTCCAAGGGGGCTCCCTTTGATGCTTTTTATTTTTTCGATTTCGGTTTCATTGATTGGAGAAATGGATTCTATGAAAAAAAAACAAGCAGATTGGTATGATCGAAGTTGAAAATCGGTCCATCCGTTCGGAAGTTAAGGCGATCTGAAGAATTCGAAAAAGTTCCAAGGGGATCCCCTTTGATGCAATTTTTCTTTTCGATTTCGGTTTTTCCGCTTGGAGGAATGGATTCTATGAAAAAAAAACAAGCAGATTGGTATGATCGAAGTTGAAAATCGGTCCATCCGTTCGGAAGTTTAGGCGATCTGAAGAATTCAGAAAAGTTCCAAGGGGACCCCCTTTGATGCAATTTTTTTTTCGATTTTGGTTTTTTTGATTGGAGAAATGGATTCTATGAAAAAAAAACAAGCAGATTGGTATGATCGAAGTTGAAAATCGGTCCATCCGTTCGGAAGTTAAGGCGATTTGAAGAATTCGAAAAAGTTCCAAGGGGACCCCCTTTGATGCAATTTTTTTTTCAGATTTCGGTTTTTTCGATTGGAGAAATGAATTCTATGAAAAAAAAACAAGCAGTTTGGTATGATCGAAGTTGAAAATCGGTCCATCCGTTCGGAAGTTAAGGCGATCTGAAGAATTGGAAAAAGTTCCAAGGGGACACCCTTTGATGCAATTTTTTTTTTCGATTTCGGTTTTTTCTATTGAAGAAATGGATTCTATGAAAAAACAAGCAAATTGGTATGCGCGAAATTGAAAATCGGTCGATCCGTTCGGAAGTTGAGGCGGTCTGAAGAATTCGAAAAAGTTCCAAGGTGGCCCCCTTTGATGCATTTTTTTTTTTGATTTCGGTTTTTTCGATTGGAGAAATGGATTCTATGAAAAAAAACAAGCAGATTGGTATGATCGAAGTTGAAAATCGGTCCATCCGTTCGGAAGTTAAGGCGATCTGAAGAATTCGAAAAAGTTCCAAGGGGGCCCCATTTGATGCATTTTTTTTTTTTAGATTCCGGTTTTTTCGATTGGAGAAATGGATTCCATGAAAGAAACAAGCAGATTGGTATGATCGAAGTTGAAAATCGGTCCATCCGTTCGGAAGTTAAGGCGATCTGAAGAATTCGAAAAAGTTCCAAGGGGACCCCCTTTGATGCAATTTTTTTTCGACTTCGGTTTTTTCGATTGGAGAAATGGATTCTATGAAAAAAACAAGCGAATTGATATGCGCGAAATCGAAAATCGGTCCATCCGTTCGGAAGTTAGGCGATCTGAAGAATTCGATAAAATTCCAAGGGGGCCCCCTTTGATGCATTTTTTTTTCGATTTCGGTTCTTTTGATCGGAGAAATGGATTCTATGAAAAAAAAAACAAGCAGATTGGTATGATCGAAGTTGAAAATCGGTCCATCCGTTCGGATGTTAAGGCGATCTGAAGAATTCGAAAAAGTTCCAAGGGGGCCCCCTTTGATGCATTTTTTTCTCGATTTCGGTTTTTTCGATTGGAGAAATGGATTCTATGAAAAAAACAAGCAGATTGGTATGATCGAAGTTGAAAATCGGTCCATCCGTTCGGAAGTTAAGTCGATCTGAAGAATTCGAAAAAGTTCCAAGGGAGCCTCCTTTGATGCATTTTTTTTTTCGATTTCGGTTTTTTCGATTGGAGAAATGGATTCTATGAAAAAAAACAAGCAGATTCGTTTGATCGAAGTTGAAAATCGGTCCATCCGTTCGGAAGTTAAGGCGATCTGAAGAATTCGAAAAAGTTCCAAGGGGGCTCCCTTTGATGCTTTTTATTTTTTCGATTTCGGTTTTTTTGATTGGAGAAATGGATTCTATGAAAAAAAACAAGCAGATTGGTATGATCGAAGTTGAAAATCGGTCCATACGTTCGAAAGTTGAGGCAATCTGAAGAATTCGAAAAAGTTCCAAGGGGGCCCCCTTTGATCCATTTTTTTTTTCGATTTCGGATTTTTTGATCGGAGAAATGGATTCTATGAAAAAAAAAGCAGATTGGTATGATCGAAGTTGAAAATCGGTCCATCCGTTCGGAAGTTAAGTCGATCTGAAGAATTCGAAAAAGTTCCAAGAGGGCCCCCCTTGATGCATTTTTATTTTTTCGATTTCGGTTTTTTCGATCGGAGAAATGGATTCTATGAAAAAAAAAACAAGCAGATTGGTATGATCGAAGTTGAAAATCGGTCCATCCGTTCGGATGTTAAGGCGATCTGAAGAATTCGAAAAAGTTCCAAGGGGACCCCCTTTGATGCAATTTTTTTTCAGATTTCGGTTTTTTCGATTGGAGAAATGGATTCTATGAGAAAAAACAAGCAGTTTGGTATGATCGAAGTTGAAAATCGGTCCATCCGTTCGGAAGTTAAGGCGATCTGAAGAATTCGAAAAAGTTCCAAGGGGCCCCCTTTGATGCATTTTTTTGTTTCGATTTCGGTTTTTTTGATCGGAAAAATGGATTCTATGAAAAAAAAAAGCAGATTAGTATGATCGAAGTTCAAAATCGGTCCATCCGTTCGGAAGTTAAGTCGATCTGAAGAATTCGAAAAAGTTCCAAGGGGGCCCCCTTTGATGCAATTTTTTTCGATTTTGGTTCTTTCGATTGCAGAAATGGATTCTATGAAAAAAAAAAGCAGATTCGTATGATCGAAGTTGAAAATCGGTCCATCCGTTCGGAAGTTAAGGCGATCTGAAGAATTCGAAAAAGTTCCAAGGGGGCTTCCTTTGATGCTTTTTATTTTTTCGATTTCGGTTTTTTTGATTGGAGAAATGGATTCTATGAAAAAAAAACAAGCAGATTGGTATGATCGAAGTTGAAAATCGGTCCATACGTTCGAAAGTTATGGCAATCCGAAGAATTCGAAAAAGTTCCAAGGGGGCCCCCTTTGATGCATTTTTATTTCGATTCCGGTTTTTTTGATCGGAGAAATGGATTCTATGAAAAAAAAAAGCAGATTGGTATGATCGAAGTTGGAATTCGGTCCATCCGTTCGGAAGTTAAGTCGATCTGAAGAATTCGAAAAAGTTCCAAGGGGGCCCCCTTTGATAAATTTTTTTTTTTCGATTTTGGTTTTTTCGATTGGAGAAATGGATTCTATGAAAAAAAACAAGCAGATTGGTACGATCGAAGTTGAAAATCGGTCCATCCTTTCGGAAGTTAAGGCGATTTGAAGAATTCGAAAAAGTTCCAAGGGGACTCCCTAAGATGCAATTTTTTTCAGATTTCGTTTTTTTCGATTGGAGAAATGGATTCTATGAAAAAAAACAAGCAGATTGGTATGATCGAAGTTGAAAATCGGTCCATCCGTTCGGAAGTTAAGGCGATCTGAAGAATTCAGAAAAGTTCCAAGGGGACCCCCTTTGATGCGATTTTTTTTTCGATTTTGGTTTTTTCTATTGAAGAAATGGATTCTATAAAAAAACAAGCAAATTGGTATGCGCGAAATTGAAAATCGGTCGATCCGTTCGGAAGTTGAGGCGGTCTGAAGAATTCGAAAAAGTTCCAAGGTGGCCCCCTTTGATGCATTTTTTTCTCGATTTCGGTTTTTCCGATTGGAGAAATGGATTCTATGAAAAAAAACAAGCAGATTGGTATGATCGAAGTTGAAAATCGGTCCATCCGTTCGGAAGTTAAGGCGATCTGAATAATTCGAAAAAGTTCCAAGGGGGCCCCCTTTGATGCATGTTTTTTTCGATTTCGGTTTTTTCGATTGGAGAAATGGATTCTATGAAAAAAACAAGCAGATTGATATGATCGAAGTTGAAAATTGGTCAATCCGTTCGGAAGTTAAGGCGATCTGAAGAATTCGAAGAAGTTCCAAGGGGGCCCCCTTTGATGCAATTTTTTTTTCAGATTTCGGTTTTTTTGATTGGAGAAATGGATTCTATGAAAAAAAACCAGCAGATTGGTATGATCGAAGTTGAAAATCGGTCCATCCGTTCGGAAGTTAAGGCGATCTGAAGAATTCGAAAAAGTTCCAAGGGGGCCTCCTTTGATATTTTTTTTTTCGATTTCGGTTTTTTCGATCGGAGAAATAGATTCTATGAGAGAAAACAAGCAGATTGGTAAGATCGAAGTTGAAAATCGGTCCATCCGTTCGGAAGTTATGACGATCTGAAGAATTCGAGAAAGTTCCAAGGGGGCCCCCATTGATGCATTTTTTTTTCGATTTCAGTTTTATCGATTGGAGAAATGGATTCTATGAAGAAAAAACATGCAGATTGGTATGATCGAAGTTGAAAATCGGTCCATCCGTTCGGAAATTAAGGCGATCTGAAGAATTCGAAAAAGTTCCAAGGGGACCCCCTTTGATGCAATTTTTTTTCAGATTTTGGTTTTTTCGATTGCAGAAATGGATTCAATGAAAAAAAAAGCAGATTCGTATGATCGAAGATGAAAATCGGTCCATCCGTTCGGAAGTTAAGGCGATCTGAAGAATTCGAAAAATTTCCAAGGGGGCTCCCTTTGATGCTTTTTATTTTTTCGATTTCGGTTTCATTGATTGGAGAAATGGATTCTATGAAAAAAAAACAAGCAGATTGGTATGATCGAAGTTGAAAATCGGTCCATCCGTTCGGAAGTTAAGGCGATCTGAAGAATTCGAAAAAGTTCCAAGGGGATCCCCTTTGATGCAATTTTTCTTTTCGACTTCGGTTTTTTCGATTGGAGAAATGGATTCTATGAAAAAAACAAGCGAATTGATATGCGCGAAATCGAAAATCGGTCCATCCGTTCGGAAGTTAGGCGATCTGAAGAATTCGATAAAATTCCAAGGGGGCCCCCTTTGATGCATTTTTTTTTCGATTTCGGTTCTTTTGATCGGAGAAATGGATTCTATGAAAAAAAAAACAAGCAGATTGGTATGATCGAAGTTGAAAATCGGTCCATCCGTTCGGATGTTAAGGCGATCTGAAGAATTCGAAAAAGTTCCAAGGGGGCCCCCTTTGATGCATTTTTTTCTCGATTTCGGTTTTTTCGATTGGAGAAATGGATTCTATGAAAAAAACAAGCAGATTGGTATGATCGAAGTTGAAAATCGGTCCATCCGTTCGGAAGTTAAGTCGATCTGAAGAATTCGAAAAAGTTCCAAGGGAGCCTCCTTTGATGCATTTTTTTTTTCGATTTCGGTTTTTTCGATTGGAGAAATGGATTCTATGAAAAAAAACAAGCAGATTCGTTTGATCGAAGTTGAAAATCGGTCCATCCGTTCGGAAGTTAAGGCGATCTGAAGAATTCGAAAAAGTTCCAAGGGGGCTCCCTTTGATGCTTTTTATTTTTTCGATTTCGGTTTTTTTGATTGGAGAAATGGATTCTATGAAAAAAAACAAGCAGATTGGTATGATCGAAGTTGAAAATCGGTCCATACGTTCGAAAGTTGAGGCAATCTGAAGAATTCGAAAAAGTTCCAAGGGGGCCCCCTTTGATCCATTTTTTTTTTCGATTTCGGATTTTTTGATCGGAGAAATGGATTCTATGAAAAAAAAAGCAGATTGGTATGATCGAAGTTGAAAATCGGTCCATCCGTTCGGAAGTTAAGTCGATCTGAAGAATTCGAAAAAGTTCCAAGAGGGCCCCCCTTGATGCATTTTTATTTTTTCGATTTCGGTTTTTTCGATCGGAGAAATGGATTCTATGAAAAAAAAAAACAAGCAGATTGGTATGATCGAAGTTGAAAATCGGTCCATCCGTTCGGATGTTAAGGCGATCTGAAGAATTCGAAAAAGTTCCAAGGGGACCCCCTTTGATGCAATTTTTTTTCAGATTTCGGTTTTTTCGATTGGAGAAATGGATTCTATGAGAAAAAACAAGCAGTTTGGTATGATCGAAGTTGAAAATCGGTCCATCCGTTCGGAAGTTAAGGCGATCTGAAGAATTCGAAAAAGTTCCAAGGGGCCCCCTTTGATGCATTTTTTTGTTTCGATTTCGGTTTTTTTGATCGGAAAAATGGATTCTATGAAAAAAAAAAGCAGATTAGTATGATCGAAGTTCAAAATCGGTCCATCCGTTCGGAAGTTAAGTCGATCTGAAGAATTCGAAAAAGTTCCAAGGGGGCCCCCTTTGATGCAATTTTTTTCGATTTTGGTTCTTTCGATTGCAGAAATGGATTCTATGAAAAAAAAAAGCAGATTCGTATGATCGAAGTTGAAAATCGGTCCATCCGTTCGGAAGTTAAGGCGATCTGAAGAATTCGAAAAAGTTCCAAGGGGGCTTCCTTTGATGCTTTTTATTTTTTCGATTTCGGTTTTTTTGATTGGAGAAATGGATTCTATGAAAAAAAAACAAGCAGATTGGTATGATCGAAGTTGAAAATCGGTCCATACGTTCGAAAGTTATGGCAATCCGAAGAATTCGAAAAAGTTCCAAGGGGGCCCCCTTTGATGCATTTTTATTTCGATTCCGGTTTTTTTGATCGGAGAAATGGATTCTATGAAAAAAAAAAGCAGATTGGTATGATCGAAGTTGGAATTCGGTCCATCCGTTCGGAAGTTAAGTCGATCTGAAGAATTCGAAAAAGTTCCAAGGGGGCCCCCTTTGATAAATTTTTTTTTTTCGATTTTGGTTTTTTCGATTGGAGAAATGGATTCTATGAAAAAAAACAAGCAGATTGGTACGATCGAAGTTGAAAATCGGTCCATCCTTTCGGAAGTTAAGGCGATTTGAAGAATTCGAAAAAGTTCCAAGGGGACTCCCTAAGATGCAATTTTTTTCAGATTTCGTTTTTTTCGATTGGAGAAATGGATTCTATGAAAAAAAACAAGCAGATTGGTATGATCGAAGTTGAAAATCGGTCCATCCGTTCGGAAGTTAAGGCGATCTGAAGAATTCAGAAAAGTTCCAAGGGGACCCCCTTTGATGCGATTTTTTTTTCGATTTTGGTTTTTTCTATTGAAGAAATGGATTCTATAAAAAAACAAGCAAATTGGTATGCGCGAAATTGAAAATCGGTCGATCCGTTCGGAAGTTGAGGCGGTCTGAAGAATTCGAAAAAGTTCCAAGGTGGCCCCCTTTGATGCATTTTTTTCTCGATTTCGGTTTTTCCGATTGGAGAAATGGATTCTATGAAAAAAAACAAGCAGATTGGTATGATCGAAGTTGAAAATCGGTCCATCCGTTCGGAAGTTAAGGCGATCTGAATAATTCGAAAAAGTTCCAAGGGGGCCCCCTTTGATGCATGTTTTTTTCGATTTCGGTTTTTTCGATTGGAGAAATGGATTCTATGAAAAAAACAAGCAGATTGATATGATCGAAGTTGAAAATTGGTCAATCCGTTCGGAAGTTAAGGCGATCTGAAGAATTCGAAGAAGTTCCAAGGGGGCCCCCTTTGATGCAATTTTTTTTTCAGATTTCGGTTTTTTTGATTGGAGAAATGGATTCTATGAAAAAAAACAAGCAGATTGGTATGATCGAAGTTGAAAATCGGTCCATCCGTTCGGAAGTTAAGGCGATCTGAAGAATTCGAAAAAGTTCCAAGGGGGCCTCCTTTGATATTTTTTTTTTCGATTTCGGTTTTTTCGATCGGAGAAATAGATTCTATGAGAGAAAACAAGCAGATTGGTAAGATCGAAGTTGAAAATCGGTCCATCCGTTCGGAAGTTATGACGATCTGAAGAATTCGAGAAAGTTCCAAGGGGGCCCCCATTGATGCATTTTTTTTTCGATTTCAGTTTTATCGATTGGAGAAATGGATTCTATGAAGAAAAAACATGCAGATTGGTATGATCGAAGTTGAAAATCGGTCCATCCGTTCGGAAATTAAGGCGATCTGAAGAATTCGAAAAAGTTCCAAGGGGACCCCCTTTGATGCAATTTTTTTTCAGATTTTGGTTTTTTCGATTGCAGAAATGGATTCAATGAAAAAAAAAGCAGATTCGTATGATCGAAGATGAAAATCGGTCCATCCGTTCGGAAGTTAAGGCGATCTGAAGAATTCGAAAAATTTCCAAGGGGGCTCCCTTTGATGCTTTTTATTTTTTCGATTTCGGTTTCATTGATTGGAGAAATGGATTCTATGAAAAAAAAACAAGCAGATTGGTATGATCGAAGTTGAAAATCGGTCCATCCGTTCGGAAGTTAAGGCGATCTGAAGAATTCGAAAAAGTTCCAAGGGGATCCCCTTTGATGCAATTTTTCTTTTCGATTTCGGTTTTTCCGCTTGGAGAAATGGATTCTATGAAAAAAAAACAAGCAGATTGGTATGATCGAAGTTGAAAATCGGTCCATCCGTTCGGAAGTTTAGGCGATCTGAAGAATTCAGAAAAGTTCCAAGGGGACCCCCTTTGATGCAATTTTTTTTTCGATTTTGGTTTTTTTGATTGGAGAAATGGATTCTATGAAAAAAAAAACAAGCAGATTGGTATGATCGAAGTTGAAAATCGGTCCATCCGTTCGGAAGTTAAGGCGATTTGAAGAATTCGAAAAAGTTCCAAGGGGACCCCCTTTGATGCAATTTTTTTTTCAGATTTCGGTTTTTTCGATTGGAGAAATGAATTCTATGAAAAAAAAACAAGCAGTTTGGTATGATCGAAGTTGAAAATCGGTCCATCCGTTCGGAAGTTAAGGCGATCTGAAGAATTGGAAAAAGTTCCAAGAGGACACCCTTTGATGCAATTTTTTTTTTCGATTTCGGTTTTTTCTATTGAAGAAATGGATTCTATGAAAAAACAAGCAAATTGGTATGCGCGAAATTGAAAATCGGTCGATCCGTTCGGAAGTTGAGGCGGTCTGAAGAATTCGAAAAAGTTCCAAGGTGGCCCCCTTTGATGCATTTTTTTTTTCGATTTCGGTTTTTTCGATTGGAGAAATGGATTCTATGAAAAAAAAACAAGCAGATTGGTATGATCGAAGTTGAAAATCGGTCCATCCGTTCGGAAGTTAAGGCGATCTGAAGAATTCGAAAAAGTTCCAAGGGGACCCCCTTTGATGCAATTTTTTTTCGACTTCGGTTTTTTCGATTGGAGAAATGGATTCTATGAAAAAAACAAGCGAATTGATATGCGCGAAATCGAAAATCGGTCCATCCGTTCGGAAGTTAGGCGATCTGAAGAATTCGATAAAATTCCAAGGGGGCCCCCTTTGATGCATTTTTTTTTTCGATTTCGGTTCTTTCGATCGGAGAAATGGATTCTATGAAAAAAAAAAACAAGCAGATTGGTATGATCGAAGTTGAAAATCGGTCCATCCGTTCGGATGTTAAGGCGATCTGAAGAATTCGAAAAAGTTCCAAGGGGGCCCCTTTGATGCATTTTTTTTTCGATTTCGGTTTTTTCGATTGGAGAAATGGATTCTATGAAAAAAACAAGCAGATTGGTATGATCGAAGTTGAAAATCGGTCCATCCGTTCGGAAGTTAAGTCGATCTGAAGAATTCGAAAAAGTTCCAAGGGAGCCTCCTTTGATGCATTTTTTTTTTTCGATTTCGGTTTTTTCGATTGGAGAAATGGATTCTATGAAAAAAAACAAGCAGATTCGTTTGATCGAAGTTGAAAATCGGTCCATCCGTTCGGAAGTTAAGGCGATCTGAAGAATTCGAAAAAGTTCTAAGGGGGCTCCCTTTGATGCTTTTTATTTTTTCGATTTCGGTTTTTTTGATTGGAGAAATGGATTCTATGAAAAAAAACAAGCAGATTGGTATGATCGAAGTTGAAAATCGGTCCATACGTTCGAAAGTTGAGGCAATCTGAAGAATTCGAAAAAGTTCCAAGAGGGCCCCCCTTGATGCATTTTTATTTTTTCGATTTCGGTTTTTTCGATTGGAGAAATGGATTCTATGAAAAAAAACAAGCAGATTGGTATGATCGAAGTTGAAAATCGGTCCATCCGTTCGGAAGTTAAGGCGATCTGAAGAATTCGAAAAAGTTCCAAGGGGACCCCCTTTGATGCAATTTTTTTTCGACTTCGGTTTTTTCGATTGGAGAAATGGATTCTATGAAAAAAACAAGCGAATTGATATGCGCGAAATTGAAAATCGGTCCATCCGTTCGGAAGTTAGGCGATCTGAAGAATTCGAAAAAATTCCAAGGGGGCCCCCTTTGATGCATTTTTTTTTTCGATTTCGGTTCTTTCGATCGTAGAAATGGATTCTATGAAAAAAAAACAAGCAGATTGGTATGATCGAAGTTGAAAATCGGTCCATCCGTTCGGATGTTAAGGCGATCTGAAGAATTCGAAAAAGTTCCAAGGGGGCCCCCTTTGATGCATTTTTTTTTTCGATTTCGGTTTTTTTGATTGGAGAAATGGATTCTATGAAAAAAACAAGCAGATTGGTATGATCGAAGTTGAAAATCGGTACATCCGTTCGGAAGTTTAGGCGATCTGAAGAATTCAGAAAAGTTCCAAGGGGACCCCCTTTGATGCAATTTTTTTTTCGATTTTGTTTTTTTTGATTGGAGAAATGGATTCTATGAAAAAAACAAGCAGATTGGTATGATCGAAGTTGAAAATCGGTCCATCCGTTCGGAAGTTAAGGCGATTTGAAGAATTCGAAAAAGTTCCAAGGGGACCCCCTTTGATGCAATTTTTTTCAGATTTCGGTTTTTTCGATTGGAGAAATGAATTCTATGAAAAAAAAAACAAGTGGTTTGGTATGATCGAAGTTGAAAATCGGTCCATCCGTTCGGAAGTTAAGGCGATCTGAAGAATTGGAGAAAGTTCCAAGGGGACACCCTTTGATGCAATTTTTTTTCGATTCCGGTTTTTTTTATTGAAGAAATGGATTCTATGAAAAAACAAGCAAATTGGTATGCGCGAAATTGAAAATCGGTCGATCCGTTCGGAAGTTGAGGCGGTCTGAAGAATTCGAAAAAGTTCCAAGGGGGCCCCCTTTGATGCATTTTTTTTTTAGATTTCGGTTTTTTCGATTGGAGAAATTGATTCTATGAAAGAAACAAGCAGATTGGTATCATCGAATTCGAAAATCGGTCCATCCGTTCGGAAGTTAAGGCGATCTGAAGAATTCGAAAAAGTTCCAAGGGGACCCCCTTTGATGCAATTTTTTTTCGACTTCGGTTTTTTCGATTGGAGAAATGGATTCTATGAAAAAAACAAGCGAATTGATATGCGCGAAATCGAAAATCGGTCCATCCGTTCGGAAGTTAGGCGATCTGAAGAATTCGATAAAATTCCAAGGGGGCCCCCTTTGATGCATTTTTTTTTCGATTCCGGTTCTTTTGATCGGAGAAATGGATTCTATGAAAAAAAAAACAAGCAGATTGGTATGATCGAAGTTGAAAATCGGTCCATCCGTTCGGATGTTAAGGCGATCTGAAGAATTCGAAAAAGTTCCAAGGGGGCCCCCTTTGATGCATTTTTTTTTCGATTTCGGTTTTTTCGATTGGAGAAATGGATTCTATGAAAAAAACAAGCAGATTGGTATGATCGAAGTTGAAAATCGGTCCATACGTTCGAAAGTTAAGGCAATCTGAAGAATTCGAAAAAGTTCCAAGGGGGCCATCTTTGATGCATTTTTTTTTTCGATTTCGGTTCTTTTGATCGGAGAAATGGATTCTATGAAAAAAAAAGCAGGTTTGATCGAAGTTGAAAATCGGTCCATCCGTTCGGAAGTTAAGTCGAACTGAAGAATTCGAAAAAGTTCCAAGGGGGCCCCCTTTGATGCATTTTTTTTTTCGATTTCGGTTTTTTCGATTGGAGAAATGGATTCTATGAAAAAAAACAAGCAGATTCGTTTGATCGAAGATGAAAGTCGGTCCATCCGTTCGGAAGTTAAGGCGATCTGAAGAATTCGAAAAAGTTCCGAGGGGGCTCCCTTTGATGCTTTTTATTTTTTCGATTTCGGTTTTTTTGATTGGAGAAATGGATTCTATGAAAAAAAAACAAGCAGATTGGTATGATCGAAGTTGAAAATCGGTCCATACGTTCGAAAGTTGAGGCGGTCTGAAGAATTCGAAAAAGTTCCAAGGTGGCCCCCTTTGATGCATTTTTTCTTCGATTTCGGTTTTTTCGATTGGAGAAATGGATTCTATAAAAAAAAACAAGCAGATTGGTATGATCGAAGTTGAAAATCGGTCCATCCGTTCGGAAGTTAAGGCGATCTGAAGAATTCGAAAAAGTTCCAAGGGGGCCCCCTTTGATGCATTTTTTTTAGATTTCGGTTTTTTCGATTGGAGAAATGGATTCTATGAAAGAAACAAGCAGATTGGTATGATCGAATTTGAAAATCGGTCCATCCGTTCGGAAGTTAAGGCGATCTGAAGAATTCGAAAAAGTTCCAAGGGGGCTCCCTTTGATGCTTTTTATTTTTTCGATATCGTTTTTTTCTATTGAAGAAATGGATTCTATGAAAAAACAAGCAAATTGGTATGCGCGAAATTGAAAATCGGTCGATCCGTTCGGAAGTTGAGGCGGTCCGAAGAATTCGAAAAAGTTCCAAGGTGGCCCCCTTTGATGCATTTTTTTTTTTCGATTTCGATTTTTTCGATTGGAGAAATGGATTCTATGAAAAAAAACAAGCAGATTGGTATGATCGAAGTTGAAAATCGGTCCATCCGTTCGGAAGTTAAGGCGATCTGAAGAATTCGAAAAAGTTCCAAGGGGGCCCCCTTTGATGCATTTTTTTTTTAGATTTCGGTTTTTTCGATTGGAGAAATGGATTCTATGAAAGAAACAAGCAGATTGGTATGATCGAATTTGAAAATCGGTCCATCCGTTCGGAAGTTAAGGCGATCTGAAGAATTCGAAAAAGTTCCAAGGGGACCCCCTTTGATGCAATTTTTTTTCGACTTCGGTTTTTTCGATTGGAGAAATGGATTCTATGAAAAAAACAAGCGAATTGATATGCGCGAAATTGAAAATCGGTCCATCCGTTCGGAAGTTAGGCGATCTGAAGAATTCGAAAAAATTCCAAGGGGGCCCCCTTTGATGCATTTTTTTTTTTCGATTTCGGTTCTTTCGATCGTAGAAATGGATTCTATGAAAAAAAAACAAGCAGATTGGTATGATCGAAGTTGAAAATCGGTCCATCCGTTCGGATGTTAAGGCGATCTGAAGAATTCGAAAAAGTTCCAAGGGGGCCCCCTTTGATGCATTTTTTTTTTCGATTTCGGTTATTTTGATTGGAGAAATGGATTCTATGAAAATAACAAGCAGATTGGTATGATCGAAGTTGAAAATCGGTCCATCCGTTCGGAAGTTAAGTCGATCTGAAGAATTCGAAAAAGTTCCAAGGGGGCCCCCTTTGATGCATTTTTTTATCGATTTCGGTTTTTTCGATTGGAGAAATGGATTCTATCAAAAAAAACAAGCAGATTCGTTTGATCGAAGTTGAAAATCGGTCCATCCGTTCGGAAGTTAAGGCGATCTAAAGAATTCGAAAAAGTACCAAGAGGCGAAAAAGTTTCAAGGTGGCCCCCTTTGATGCATTTTTTTTTCGATTTCGGTTTTTTCGATTGGAGAAATGGATTCTATAAAAAAAACAAGCAGATTGGTATGATCGAAGTTGAAAATCGGTCCATCCGTTCGGAAGTTAAGGCGATCTGAAGAATTCGAAAAAGTTCCAAGGGGGCCCCCTTTGATGCATTTTTTTTTAGATTTCGGTTTTTTCGATTGGAGAAATGGATTCTATGAAAGAAACAAGCAGATTGGTATGATCGAATTTGAAAATCGGTCCATCCGTTCGGAAGTTAAGGCGATCTGAAGAATTCGAAAAAGTTCCAAGGGGGCTCCCTTTGATGCTTTTTATTTTTTCGATTCCGGTTTTTTCTATTGAAGAAATGGATTCTATGAAAAAACAAGCAAATTGGTATGCGCGAAATTGAAAATCGGTCGATCCGTTCGGAAGTTGAGGCGGTCTGAAGAATTCGAAAAAGTTCCAAGGTGGCCCCCTTCGATGCATTTTTTTTTTCGATTTCGATTTTTTCGATTGGAGAAATGGATTCTATGAAAAAAAAAACAAGCAGATTGGTATGATCGAAGTTGAAAATCGGTCCATCCGTTCGGAAGTTAAGGCGATCTGAAGAATTCGAAAAAGTTCCAAGGGGGCTCCCTTTGATGCTTTTTATTTTTTCGATTTCGGTTTTTTTGATTGGAGAAATGGATTCTATGAAAAAAAAACAAGCAGATTGGTATGATCGAAGTTGAAAATCGGTCCATACGTTCGAAAGTTGAGGCAATCTGAAGAATTCGAAAAAGTTCCAAGAGGGCCCCCCTTGATGCATTTTTATTTTTTCGATTTCGGTTTTTTCGATTGGAGAAATGGATTCTATGAAAAAAAACAAGCAGATTGGTATGATCGAAGTTGAAAATCGGTCCATCCGTTCGGAAGTTAAGGCGATCTGAAGAATTCGAAAAAGTTCCAAGGGGACCCCCTTTGATGCAATTTTTTTTCGACTTCGGTTTTTTCGATTGGAGAAATGGATTCTATGAAAAAAACAAGCGAATTGATATGCGCGAAATTGAAAATCGGTCCATCCGTTCGGAAGTTAGGCGATCTGAAGAATTCGAAAAAATTCCAAGGGGGCCCCCTTTGATGCATTTTTTTTTCGATTTCGGTTCTTTCGATCGTAGAAATGGATTCTATGAAAAAAAAACAAGCAGATTGGTATGATCGAAGTTGAAAATCGGTCCATCCGTTCGGATGTTAAGGCGATCTGAAGAATTCGAAAAAGTTCCAAGGGGGCCCCCTTTGATGCATTTTTTTTTTCGATTTCGGTTTTTTTGATTGGAGAAATGGATTCTATGAAAAAAACAAGCAGATTGGTATGATCGAAGTTGAAAATCGGTACATCCGTTCGGAAGTTTAGGCGATCTGAAGAATTCAGAAAAGTTCCAAGGGGACCCCCTTTGATGCAATTTTTTTTTCGATTTTGTTTTTTTTGATTGGAGAAATGGATTCTATGAAAAAAAAACAAGCAGATTGGTATGATCGAAGTTGAAAATCGGTCCATCCGTTCGGAAGTTAAGGCGATTTGAAGAATTCGAAAAAGTTCCAAGGGGACCCCCTTTGATGCAATTTTTTTCAGATTTCGGTTTTTTCGATTGGAGAAATGAATTCTATGAAAAAAAAAACAAGTGGTTTGGTATGATCGAAGTTGAAAATCGGTCCATCCGTTCGGAAGTTAAGGCGATCTGAAGAATTGGAGAAAGTTCCAAGGGGACACCCTTTGATGCAATTTTTTTTCGATTCCGGTTTTTTTTATTGAAGAAATGGATTCTATGAAAAAACAAGCAAATTGGTATGCGCGAAATTGAAAATCGGTCGATCCGTTCGGAAGTTGAGGCGGTCTGAAGAATTCGAAAAAGTTCCAAGGGGGCCCCCTTTGATGCATTTTTTTTTTAGATTTCGGTTTTTTCGATTGGAGAAATTGATTCTATGAAAGAAACAAGCAGATTGGTATCATCGAATTCGAAAATCGGTCCATCCGTTCGGAAGTTAAGGCGATCTGAAGAATTCGAAAAAGTTCCAAGGGGACCCCCTTTGATGCAATTTTTTTTCGACTTCGGTTTTTTCGATTGGAGAAATGGATTCTATGAAAAAAACAAGCGAATTGATATGCGCGAAATCGAAAATCGGTCCATCCGTTCGGAAGTTAGGCGATCTGAAGAATTCGATAAAATTCCAAGGGGGCCCCCTTTGATGCATTTTTTTTTTCGATTCCGGTTCTCTCGATCGGAGAAATGGATTCTATGAAAAAAAAAACAAGCAGATTGGTATGATCGAAGTTGAAAATCGGTCCATCCGTTCGGATGTTAAGGCGATCTGAAGAATTCGAAAAAGTTCCAAGGGGGCCCCCTTTGATGCATTTTTTTTTCGATTTCGGTTTTTTCGATTGGAGAAATGGATTCTATGAAAAAAACAAGCAGATTGGTATGATCGAAGTTGAAAATCGGTCCATACGTTCGAAAGTTAAGGCAATCTGAAGAATTCGAAAAAGTTCCAAGGGGGCCCCCTTTGATGCATTTTTTTTTTCGATTTCGGTTCTTTTGATCGGAGAAATGGATTCTATGAAAAAAAAAGCAGGTTTGATCGAAGTTGAAAATCGGTCCATCCGTTCGGAAGTTAAGTCGAACTGAAGAATTCGAAAAAGTTCCAAGGGGGCCCCCTTTGATGCATTTTTTTTTTCGATTTCGGTTTTTTCGATTGGAGAAATGGATTCTATGAAAAAAAACAAGCAGATTCGTTTGACCGAAGATGAAAGTCGGTCCATCCGTTCGGAAGTTAAGGCGATCTGAAGAATTCGAAAAAGTTCCGAGGGGGCTCCCTTTGATGCTTTTTATTTTTTCGATTTCGGTTTTTTTGATTGGAGAAATGGATTCTATGAAAAAAAAACAAGCAGATTGGTATGATCGAAGTTGAAAATCGGTCCATACGTTCGAAAGTTGAGGCGGTCTGAAGAATTCGAAAAAGTTCCAAGGTGGCCCCCTTTGATGCATTTTTTCTTCGATTTCGGTTTTTTCGATTGGAGAAATGGATTCTATAAAAAAAAACAAGCAGATTGGTATGATCGAAGTTGAAAATCGGTCCATCCGTTCGGAAGTTAAGGCGATCTGAAGAATTCGAAAAAGTTCCAAGGGGGCCCCCTTTGATGCATTTTTTTTAGATTTCGGTTTTTTCGATTGGAGAAATGGATTCTATGAAAGAAACAAGCAGATTGGTATGATCGAATTTGAAAATCGGTCCATCCGTTCGGAAGTTAAGGCGATCTGAAGAATTCGAAAAAGTTCCAAGGGGGCTCCCTTTGATGCTTTTTATTTCTTCGATTTCGTTTTTTTCTATTGAAGAAATGGATTCTATGAAAAAACAAGCAAATTGGTATGCGCGAAATTGAAAATCGGTCGATCCGTTCGGAAGTTGAGGCGGTCCGAAGAATTCGAAAAAGTTCCAAGGTGGCCCCCTTTGATGCATTTTTTTTTTCGATTTCGATTTTTTCGATTGGAGAAATGGATTCTATGAAAAAAAAACAAGCAGATTGGTATGATCGAAGTTGAAAATCGGTCCATCCGTTCGGAAGTTAAGGCGATCTGAAGAATTCGAAAAAGTTCCAAGGGGGCCCCCTTTGATGCATTTTTTTTTTAGATTTCGGTTTTTTCGATTGGAGAAATGGATTCTATGAAAGAAACAAGCAGATTGGTATGATCGAATTTGAAAATCGGTCCATCCGTTCGGAAGTTAAGGCGATCTGAAGAATTCGAAAAAGTTCCAAGGGGACCCCCTTTGATGCAATTTTTTTTCGACTTCGGTTTTTTCGATTGGAGAAATGGATTCTATGAAAAAAACAAGCGAATTGATATGCGCGAAATTGAAAATCGGTCCATCCGTTCGGAAGTTAGGCGATCTGAAGAATTCGAAAAAATTCCAAGGGGGCCCCCTTTGATGCATTTTTTTTTTCGATTTCGGTTCTTTCGATCGTAGAAATGGATTCTATGAAAAAAAAACAAGCAGATTGGTATGATCGAAGTTGAAAATCGGTCCATCCGTTCGGATGTTAAGGCGATCTGAAGAATTCGAAAAAGTTCCAAGGGGGCCCCCTTTGATGCATTTTTTTTTTCGATTTCGGTTATTTTGATTGGAGAAATGGATTCTATGAAAATAACAAGCAGATTGGTATGATCGAAGTTGAAAATCGGTCCATCCGTTCGGAAGTTAAGTCGATCTGAAGAATTCGAAAAAGTTCCAAGGGGGCCCCCTTTGATGCATTTTTTTTTCGATTTCGGTTTTTTCGATTGGAGAAATGGATTCTATCAAAAAAAACAAGCAGATTCGTTTGATCGAAGTTGAAAATCGGTCCATCCGTTCGGAAGTTAAGGCGACCTAAAGAATTCGAAAAAGTACCAAGAGGCGAAAAAGTTTCAAGGTGGCCCCCTTTGATGCATTTTTTTTTCGATTTCGGTTTTTTCGATTGGAGAAATGGATTCTATAAAAAAAACAAGCAGATTGGTATGATCGAAGTTGAAAATCGGTCCATCCGTTCGGAAGTTAAGGCGATCTGAAGAATTCGAAAAAGTTCCAAGGGGGCCCCCTTTGATGCATTTTTTTTTAGATTTCGGTTTTTTCGATTGGAGAAATGGATTCTATGAAAGAAACAAGCAGATTGGTATGATCGAATTTGAAAATCGGTCCATCCGTTCGGAAGTTAAGGCGATCTGAAGAATTCGAAAAAGTTCCAAGGGGGCTCCCTTTGATGCTTTTTATTTTTTCGATTCCGGTTTTTTCTATTGAAGAAATGGATTCTATGAAAAAACAAGCAAATTGGTATGCGCGAAATTGAAAATCGGTCGATCCGTTCGGAAGTTGAGGCGGTCCGAAGAATTCGAAAAAGTTCCAAGGTGGCCCCCTTTGATGCATTTTTTTTTTTCGATTTCGATTTTTTCGATTGGAGAAATGGATTCTATGAAAAAAAAACAAGCAGATTGGTATGATCGAAGTTGAAAATCGGTCCATCCGTTCGGAAGTTAAGGCGATCTGAAGAATTCGAAAAAGTTCCAAGGGGGCCCCCTTTGATGCATTTTTTTTTTAGATTTCGGTTTTTTCGATTGGAGAAATGGATTCTATGAAAGAAACAAGCAGATTGGTATGATCGAATTTGAAAATCGGTCCATCCGTTCGGAAGTTAAGGCGATCTGAAGAATTCGAAAAAGTTCCAAGGGGACCCCCTTTGATGCAATTTTTTTTCGACTTCGGTTTTTTCGATTGGAGAAATGGATTCTATGAAAAAAACAAGCGAATTGATATGCGCGAAATTGAAAATCGGTCCATCCGTTCGGAAGTTAGGCGATCTGAAGAATTCGAAAAAATTCCAAGGGGGCCCCCTTTGATGCATTTTTTTTTTTCGATTTCGGTTCTTTCGATCGTAGAAATGGATTCTATGAAAAAAAAACAAGCAGATTGGTATGATCGAAGTTGAAAATCGGTCCATCCGTTCGGATGTTAAGGCGATCTGAAGAATTCGAAAAAGTTCCAAGGGGGCCCCCTTTGATGCATTTTTTTTTTCGATTTCGGTTATTTTGATTGGAGAAATGGATTCTATGAAAATAACAAGCAGATTGGTATGATCGAAGTTGAAAATCGGTCCATCCGTTCGGAAGTTAAGTCGATCTGAAGAATTCGAAAAAGTTCCAAGGGGGCCCCCTTTGATGCATTTTTTTATCGATTTCGGTTTTTTCGATTGGAGAAATGGATTCTATCAAAAAAAACAAGCAGATTCGTTTGATCGAAGTTGAAAATCGGTCCATCCGTTCGGAAGTTAAGGCGATCTAAAGAATTCGAAAAAGTACCAAGAGGCGAAAAAGTTTCAAGGTGGCCCCCTTTGATGCATTTTTTTTTCGATTTCGGTTTTTTCGATTGGAGAAATGGATTCTATAAAAAAAAACAAGCAGATTGGTATGATCGAAGTTGAAAATCGGTCCATCCGTTCGGAAGTTAAGGCGATCTGAAGAATTCGAAAAAGTTCCAAGGGGGCCCCCTTTGATGCATTTTTTTTTAGATTTCGGTTTTTTCGATTGGAGAAATGGATTCTATGAAAGAAACAAGCAGATTGGTATGATCGAATTTGAAAATCGGTCCATCCGTTCGGAAGTTAAGGCGATCTGAAGAATTCGAAAAAGTTCCAAGGGGGCTCCCTTTGATGCTTTTTATTTTTTCGATTCCGGTTTTTTCTATTGAAGAAATGGATTCTATGAAAAAACAAGCAAATTGGTATGCGCGAAATTGAAAATCGGTCGATCCGTTCGGAAGTTGAGGCGGTCTGAAGAATTCGAAAAAGTTCCAAGGTGGCCCCCTTCGATGCATTTTTTTTTTCGATTTCGATTTTTTCGATTGGAGAAATGGATTCTATGAAAAAAAAAACAAGCAGATTGGTATGATCGAAGTTGAAAATCGGTCCATCCGTTCGGAAGTTAAGGCGATCTGAAGAATTCGAAAAAGTTCCAAGGGGGCTCCCTTTGATGCTTTTTATTTTTTCGATTTCGGTTTTTTTGATTGGAGAAATGGATTCTATGAAAAAAAAACAAGCAGATTGGTATGATCGAAGTTGAAAATCGGTCCATACGTTCGAAAGTTGAGGCAATCTGAAGAATTCGAAAAAGTTCCAAGAGGGCCCCCCTTGATGCATTTTTATTTTTTCGATTTCGGTTTTTTCGATTGGAGAAATGGATTCTATGAAAAAAAACAAGCAGATTGGTATGATCGAAGTTGAAAATCGGTCCATCCGTTCGGAAGTTAAGGCGATCTGAAGAATTCGAAAAAGTTCCAAGGGGACCCCCTTTGATGCAATTTTTTTTCGACTTCGGTTTTTTCGATTGGAGAAATGGATTCTATGAAAAAAACAAGCGAATTGATATGCGCGAAATTGAAAATCGGTCCATCCGTTCGGAAGTTAGGCGATCTGAAGAATTCGAAAAAATTCCAAGGGGGCCCCCTTTGATGCATTTTTTTTTCGATTTCGGTTCTTTCGATCGTAGAAATGGATTCTATGAAAAAAAAACAAGCAGATTGGTATGATCGAAGTTGAAAATCGGTCCATCCGTTCGGATGTTAAGGCGATCTGAAGAATTCGAAAAAGTTCCAAGGGGGCCCCCTTTGATGCATTTTTTTTTTCGATTTCGGTTTTTTTGATTGGAGAAATGGATTCTATGAAAAAAACAAGCAGATTGGTATGATCGAAGTTGAAAATCGGTACATCCGTTCGGAAGTTTAGGCGATCTGAAGAATTCAGAAAAGTTCCAAGGGGACCCCCTTTGATGCAATTTTTTTTTCGATTTTGTTTTTTTTGATTGGAGAAATGGATTCTATGAAAAAAAAACAAGCAGATTGGTATGATCGAAGTTGAAAATCGGTCCATCCGTTCGGAAGTTAAGGCGATTTGAAGAATTCGAAAAAGTTCCAAGGGGACCCCCTTTGATGCAATTTTTTTCAGATTTCGGTTTTTTCGATTGGAGAAATGAATTCTATGAAAAAAAAAACAAGTGGTTTGGTATGATCGAAGTTGAAAATCGGTCCATCCGTTCGGAAGTTAAGGCGATCTGAAGAATTGGAGAAAGTTCCAAGGGGACACCCTTTGATGCAATTTTTTTTCGATTCCGGTTTTTTTTATTGAAGAAATGGATTCTATGAAAAAACAAGCAAATTGGTATGCGCGAAATTGAAAATCGGTCGATCCGTTCGGAAGTTGAGGCGGTCTGAAGAATTCGAAAAAGTTCCAAGGGGGCCCCCTTTGATGCATTTTTTTTTTAGATTTCGGTTTTTTCGATTGGAGAAATTGATTCTATGAAAGAAACAAGCAGATTGGTATCATCGAATTCGAAAATCGGTCCATCCGTTCGGAAGTTAAGGCGATCTGAAGAATTCGAAAAAGTTCCAAGGGGACCCCCTTTGATGCAATTTTTTTTCGACTTCGGTTTTTTCGATTGGAGAAATGGATTCTATGAAAAAAACAAGCGAATTGATATGCGCGAAATCGAAAATCGGTCCATCCGTTCGGAAGTTAGGCGATCTGAAGAATTCGATAAAATTCCAAGGGGGCCCCCTTTGATGCATTTTTTTTTTCGATTCCGGTTCTCTCGATCGGAGAAATGGATTCTATGAAAAAAAAAACAAGCAGATTGGTATGATCGAAGTTGAAAATCGGTCCATCCGTTCGGATGTTAAGGCGATCTGAAGAATTCGAAAAAGTTCCAAGGGGGCCCCCTTTGATGCATTTTTTTTTCGATTTCGGTTTTTTCGATTGGAGAAATGGATTCTATGAAAAAAACAAGCAGATTGGTATGATCGAAGTTGAAAATCGGTCCATACGTTCGAAAGTTAAGGCAATCTGAAGAATTCGAAAAAGTTCCAAGGGGGCCCCCTTTGATGCATTTTTTTTTTCGATTTCGGTTCTTTTGATCGGAGAAATGGATTCTATGAAAAAAAAAGCAGGTTTGATCGAAGTTGAAAATCGGTCCATCCGTTCGGAAGTTAAGTCGAACTGAAGAATTCGAAAAAGTTCCAAGGGGGCCCCCTTTGATGCATTTTTTTTTTCGATTTCGGTTTTTTCGATTGGAGAAATGGATTCTATGAAAAAAAACAAGCAGATTCGTTTGACCGAAGATGAAAGTCGGTCCATCCGTTCGGAAGTTAAGGCGATCTGAAGAATTCGAAAAAGTTCCGAGGGGGCTCCCTTTGATGCTTTTTATTTTTTCGATTTCGGTTTTTTTGATTGGAGAAATGGATTCTATGAAAAAAAAACAAGCAGATTGGTATGATCGAAGTTGAAAATCGGTCCATACGTTCGAAAGTTGAGGCGGTCTGAAGAATTCGAAAAAGTTCCAAGGTGGCCCCCTTTGATGCATTTTTTCTTCGATTTCGGTTTTTTCGATTGGAGAAATGGATTCTATAAAAAAAAACAAGCAGATTGGTATGATCGAAGTTGAAAATCGGTCCATCCGTTCGGAAGTTAAGGCGATCTGAAGAATTCGAAAAAGTTCCAAGGGGGCCCCCTTTGATGCATTTTTTTTAGATTTCGGTTTTTTCGATTGGAGAAATGGATTCTATGAAAGAAACAAGCAGATTGGTATGATCGAATTTGAAAATCGGTCCATCCGTTCGGAAGTTAAGGCGATCTGAAGAATTCGAAAAAGTTCCAAGGGGGCTCCCTTTGATGCTTTTTATTTCTTCGATTTCGTTTTTTTCTATTGAAGAAATGGATTCTATGAAAAAACAAGCAAATTGGTATGCGCGAAATTGAAAATCGGTCGATCCGTTCGGAAGTTGAGGCGGTCCGAAGAATTCGAAAAAGTTCCAAGGTGGCCCCCTTTGATGCATTTTTTTTTTTCGATTTCGATTTTTTCGATTGGAGAAATGGATTCTATGAAAAAAAAACAAGCAGATTGGTATGATCGAAGTTGAAAATCGGTCCATCCGTTCGGAAGTTAAGGCGATCTGAAGAATTCGAAAAAGTTCCAAGGGGGCCCCCTTTGATGCATTTTTTTTTTAGATTTCGGTTTTTTCGATTGGAGAAATGGATTCTATGAAAGAAACAAGCAGATTGGTATGATCGAATTTGAAAATCGGTCCATCCGTTCGGAAGTTAAGGCGATCTGAAGAATTCGAAAAAGTTCCAAGGGGACCCCCTTTGATGCAATTTTTTTTCGACTTCGGTTTTTTCGATTGGAGAAATGGATTCTATGAAAAAAACAAGCGAATTGATATGCGCGAAATTGAAAATCGGTCCATCCGTTCGGAAGTTAGGCGATCTGAAGAATTCGAAAAAATTCCAAGGGGGCCCCCTTTGATGCATTTTTTTTTTCGATTTCGGTTCTTTCGATCGTAGAAATGGATTCTATGAAAAAAAAACAAGCAGATTGGTATGATCGAAGTTGAAAATCGGTCCATCCGTTCGGATGTTAAGGCGATCTGAAGAATTCGAAAAAGTTCCAAGGGGGCCCCCTTTGATGCATTTTTTTTTTCGATTTCGGTTATTTTGATTGGAGAAATGGATTCTATGAAAATAACAAGCAGATTGGTATGATCGAAGTTGAAAATCGGTCCATCCGTTCGGAAGTTAAGTCGATCTGAAGAATTCGAAAAAGTTCCAAGGGGGCCCCCTTTGATGCATTTTTTTTTCGATTTCGGTTTTTTCGATTGGAGAAATGGATTCTATCAAAAAAAACAAGCAGATTCGTTTGATCGAAGTTGAAAATCGGTCCATCCGTTCGGAAGTTAAGGCGACCTAAAGAATTCGAAAAAGTACCAAGAGGCGAAAAAGTTTCAAGGTGGCCCCCTTTGATGCATTTTTTTTTCGATTTCGGTTTTTTCGATTGGAGAAATGGATTCTATAAAAAAAACAAGCAGATTGGTATGATCGAAGTTGAAAATCGGTCCATCCGTTCGGAAGTTAAGGCGATCTGAAGAATTCGAAAAAGTTCCAAGGGGGCCCCCTTTGATGCATTTTTTTTTAGATTTCGGTTTTTTCGATTGGAGAAATGGATTCTATGAAAGAAACAAGCAGATTGGTATGATCGAATTTGAAAATCGGTCCATCCGTTCGGAAGTTAAGGCGATCTGAAGAATTCGAAAAAGTTCCAAGGGGGCTCCCTTTGATGCTTTTTATTTTTTCGATTCCGGTTTTTTCTATTGAAGAAATGGATTCTATGAAAAAACAAGCAAATTGGTATGCGCGAAATTGAAAATCGGTCGATCCGTTCGGAAGTTGAGGCGGTCTGAAGAATTCGAAAAAGTTCCAAGGTGGCCCCCTTCGATGCATTTTTTTTTTCGATTTCGATTTTTTCGATTGGAGAAATGGATTCTATGAAAAAAAAAACAAGCAGATTGGTATGATCGAAGTTGAAAATCGGTCCATCCGTTCGGAAGTTAAGGCGATCTGAAGAATTCGAAAAAGTTCCAAGGGGGCCCCCTTTGATGCATTTTTTTTTTAGATTTCGGTTTTTTCGATTGGAGAAATGGATTCTATGAAAGAAACAAGCAGATTGGTATGATCGAATTTGAAAATCGGTCCATCCGTTCGGAAGTTAAGGCGATCTGAAGAATTCGAAAAAGTTCCAAGGGGACCCCCTTTGATGCAATTTTTTTTCGACTTCGGTTTTTTCGATTGGAGAAATGGATTCTATGAAAAAAACAAGCGAATTGATATGCGCGAAATTGAAAATCGGTCCATCCGTTCGGAAGTTAGGCGATCTGAAGAATTCGAAAAAATTCCAAGGGGTCCCCCTTTGATGCATTTTTTTTTTCGATTTCGGTTCTTTCGATCGTAGAAATGGATTCTATGAAAAAAAAACAGGCAGATTGGTATGATCGAAGTTGAAAATCGGTCCATCCGTTCGGATGTTAAGGCGATCTGAAGAATTCGAAAAAGTTCCAAGGGGGCCCCCTTTGATGCATTTTTTTTTTCGATTTCGGTTTTTTCGATTGGAGAAATGGATTCTATGAAAAAAACAAGCAGATTGATATGATCGAAGTTGAAAATCGGTCCATCCGTTCGGAAGTTAAGTCGATCTGAAGAATTCGAAAAAGTTCCAAGGTGGCCCTTTTTGATGCATTTTATTTGTCGATTTCGGTTTTTTTGATTGGAGAAATGGATTCTATGAAAAAAAAAAAACAAGCAGATTGGTATGATCGAAGTTGAAAATTGGTCCATACGTTCGAAAGTTGAGGCAATCTGAAGAATTCGAAAAAGTTCCAAGGGGGCCCCCTTTGATCCATTTTTTTTTTCGATTTCGAATTTTTTGATCGGAGAAATGGATTCTATGAAAAAAAAAGCAGATTGGTATGATCGAAGTTGAAAATCGGTCCATCCGTTCGGAAGTTAAGTCGATCTGAAGAATTCGAAAAAGTTCCAAGGGGGCCCCCTATGATGCATTTTTTTTTTCGATTTCGGTTTTTTCGATTGGAGAAATGGATTCTATGAAAAAAAAACAAGCAGATTCGTATGATCGAAGTTGAAAATCGGTCCATCCGTTCGGAAGTTAAGGCGATCTGAAGAATTCGAAAAAGTTCCAGAAGGCCCCCTTTGATGCATTTTTTTTTCGATTTCGGTTTTTTAGATTGGAGAAATGGATTCTATGAAAAAAAAACAAGCAGATTCGTATGATCGAAGTTGAAAATCGGTCCATCCGTTCGGAAGTTAGGCGATCTGAAGAATTCGAAAAAGTTCCAAGGGGACCCCCTTTGATGCAATTTTTCTTTTCGATTTCGGTTATTTCGAAAAGAGAAATGGATTCTATAAAAAAAACAAGCAGATTGGTATGATCGAAGTTGAAAATCGGTCCATCCGTTCGGAAGTTAAGGCGATTTGAAGAATTCGAAAAAGTTCCAAGGGGACCCCCTTTGATGCATTTTTTTTTCTGATTTCGGTTTTTTCGATTGGAGAAATGGATTCTATGAAGAAAAACAAGCAGTTTGGCATGATCGAAGTTGAAAATCGGTCCATCCGTTCGGAAGTTAAGGCGATCTGAAGAATTCGAAAAAGTTCCAAGGAAACCCTCTTTGATGCAATTTTTTTTTCGATTTCGGTTTTTTCTATTGAAGAAATGGATTCTATGAAAAAACAAGCAAATTGGTATGCGCGAAATTGAAAATCGGTCGATCCGTTCGGAAGTTGAGGCGGTCTGAAGAATTCGAAAAAGTTCCAAGGTGGCCCTTTTTGATGCATTTTATTTCTCGATTTCGGTTTTTTCGATTGAAGAAATGGATTCTATGAAAAAAAAAACAAGCAGATTGGTATGATCGAATTTGAAAATCGGTCCATCCGTTCGGAAGTTAAGGCGATCTGAAGAATTCGAAAAAGTTCCAAGGGGGCCCCCTTTGATGCATTTTCTTTTCGATTTCGGTTTTTTCGATTGGAGAAATGGATTCTATGAAAAAAAAAAGGCGAATTGGTATGCGCGAAATTGAAAATCGGTCCATCCGTTCGGAAGTTAAGGCGATCTGAAGAATTCGAAAAAATTCCAAGAAGGCCCCCTTTGATGCAATTCTTTTTCGATTTCGGTTTTCTCGATTGGAGAAATGGATTCTATGAAAGAAAACAAGCAGATTGGTATGATCGAAGTTGAAAATCGGTCCATCCGTTCGGAAGTTAAGGCGATCTGAAGAATTCGAAAAAGTTCCAAGGGGGCCCCCTTTGATGCATTTTTTTTTTCGATTTCGGTTTTTTCGATTGAAGAAATGGATTCTATGAAAAAAAAACAAGCAGATTGGTATGATCGAAGTTGAAAATCGGTCCATCCGTTCGGAAGTTAAGGCGATCTGAAGAATTCGAAAAAGTTCCAAGGGAGCCCCCTTTGATGCATTCTTTTTTTTTCGATTTCGGTTTTTTCGATTGGAGAAATGGATTCTATGGAAAAAAACAAGCAGATTGGTATGATCGAAGTTGAAAATCGGTTCATCCGTTCGGAAGTTAAGGCGATCTGAAGAATTCGAAAAAGTTTCAAGGGGGCCCCCTTTGATGCATTTTTTTTTTCGATTTCGGTTTTTTCGATTGGAGAAATGGATTTTATAAAAAAACAAGCAGATTGGTATGATCGAAGTTGAAAATCGGTCCATCCGTTCGGAAGTTAAGGCGATCTGAAGAATTCGAAAAAGTTCCAAGGGGGCCCCCTTTGATGCATTTTTTTTCATTTCGGTTTTTTCGATTGGAGAAATGGACTCTTTGAAAAAAAACAAGCAGGTTGGTATGATCGAAGTTGAAAATCGGTCCATCCGTTCGGAAGTTGAGGCGATCTGAAGAATTCGAAAAAGTTCCAAGGGGGCCCCCTTTGATGAATTTTTTTTTAGATTTCGGTTTTTTCGATTGGAGAAATGGATTCTATGAAAAAAAACAAGCAGATTGGTATGATCGAAGATGAAAATCGGTCCATCCGTTCGAAAGTTAAGGCGATCTGAAGAATTCGAAAAAGTTCCAAGGGGGCCCCCGTTGGTGCAATTTTTTTCGATTTCGGTTTTTTCGATTGGAGAAATGGATTCTATGAAAGAAAACAAGCAGATTGGTATGATCGAAGTTGAAAATCGGTCCATCCGTTCGGAAGTTAGGCGATCTGAAGAATTCGAAAAAGTTCCAAGGGGGCCCCCTTTGATGCATTTTTTTTTTTCGATTTCGGTTTCTTCGATTGGAGAAATGGATTCTATGAAAAATAACAAACAGATTGGTATGATCGAAGTTGAAAATCGGTCCATCCGTTCGGAAGTTAAGGCGATCTGAAGAATTCGAAAAAGTTCCAAGGGGGCCCCCTTTGATGCATTTTTTTTTCGATTTCGGTTTTTCTGATCGGAGAAATGGATTCTATGAAAAAAACAAGCAGATTGGTATGATAGAAGTTGAAAATCGGTCCATCCGTTCGGAAGTTAAGGCGATCTGAAGAATTCGAAAAAGTTCCAAGGAGGCCCCCTTTGATGCATTTTTTTTTTCGATTTCGGTTTTTTCGATTGGAGAAATGGATTCTATGGAAAAAAACAAGCAGATTGGTATGATCGAAGTTGAAAATCGGTTCATCCGTTCGGAAGTTAAGGCGATCTGAAGAATTCGAAAAAGTTTCAAGGGGGCCCCCTTTGATGCATTTTTTTTCGATTTCGGTTTTTTCGATTGGAGAAATGGATTTTATAAAAAAAACAAGCAGATTGGTATGATCGAAGTTGAAAATCGGTCCATCCGTTCGGAAGTTAAGGCGATCTGAAGAATTCGAAAAAGTTCCAAGGGGGCCCCCTTTGATGCATTTTTTTTCATTTCGGTTTTTTCGATTGGAGAAATGGACTCTTTGAAAAAAAACAAGCAGGTTGGTATGATCGAAGTTGAAAATCGGTCCATCCGTTCGGAAGTTGAGGCGATCTGAAGAATTCGAAAAAGTTCCAAGGGGGCCCCCTTTGATGAATTTTTTTTTAGATTTCGGTTTTTTCGATTGGAGAAATGGATTCTATGAAAAAAAACAAGCAGATTGGTATGATCGAAGTTGAAAATCGGTCCATCCGTTCGGAAGTTAAGGCGATCTGAAGAATTCGAAAAAGTTCCAAGGGGGCCCCCTTTGGTGCAATTTTTTTCGATTTCGGTTTTTTCGATTGGAGAAATGGATTCTATGAAAGAAAACAAGCAGATTGGTATGATCGAAGTTGAAAATCGGTCCATCCGTTCGGAAGTTAGGCGATCTGAAGAATTCGAAAAAGTTCCAAGGGGGCCCCCTTTGATGCATTTTTTTTTTCGATTTCGGTTTCTTCGATTGGAGAAATGGATTCTATGAAAAAAAACAAACAGATTGGTATGATCGAAGTTGAAAATCGGTCCATCCGTTCGGAAGTTAAGGCGATCTGAAGAATTCGAAAAAGTTCCAAGGGGGCCCCCTTTGATGCATTTTTTTTTCGATTTCGGTTTTTCTGATCGGAGAAATGGATTCTATGAAAAAAACAAGCAGATTGGTATGATAGAAGTTGAAAATCGGTCCATACGTTCGAAAGTTAAGGCGATCTGAAGAATTCGAAAAAGTTCCAAGGGGCCCCCTTTGATGCTTTCTGTTTTTCGATATCGGTTTTTTCGATTGGAGAAATGGATTCTATGAAAAAAAACAAGCAGTTTGGTATGATCGAAGTTGAAAATCGGTCCATCCGTTCGGAAGTTAAGTCGATCTGAAGAATTCGAAAAAGTTCCAAGGGGGCCCCCTTTGATGCATTTTTTTTTCTCGATTTCGGGTTTTTCGATTGGAGAAATGGATTCTATGGAAAAATACAAGCAGATTGGTATGATCGAAGTTGGAAATCGGTCCATCCGTTCGGAAGTTAAGGCGATCTGAAGAATTCGAAAAAGTTCCAAGGGGACCCCCTTTGATGCAATTTTTTTTTTTCGATTTCGGTTTTTTCGATTGGAGAAATGGATTCTATGGAAAAAAACAAGCAGATTGGTATGATCGAAGTTGAAAATCGGTTCATCCGTTCGGAAGTTAAGGCGATCTGAAGAATTCGAAAAAGTTTCAAGGGGGCCCCCTTTGATGCATTTTTTTTTTCGATTTCGGTTTTTTCTATTGGAGAAATGGATTTTATAAAAAAAACAAGCAGATTGGTATGATCGAAGTTGAAAATCGGTCCATCCGTTCGGAAGTTAAGGCGATCTGAAGAATTCGAAAAAGTTCCAAGGGGGCCCCCTTTGATGCATTTTTTTTCATTTCGGTTTTTTCGATTGGAGAAATGGACTCTTTGAAAAAAAACAAGCAGGTGGGTATGATCGAAGTTGAAAATCGGTCCATCCGTTCGGAAGTTGAGGCGATCTGAAGAATTCGAAAAAGTTCCAAGGGGGCCCCCTTTGATGAATTTTTTTTTAGATTTCGGTTTTTTCGATTGGAGAAATGGATTCTATGAAAAAAAACAAGCAAATTGGTATGATCGAAGTTGAAAATCGGTCCATCCGTTCGGAAGTTAAGGAGATCTGAAGAATTCGAAAAAGTTCCAAGGGGGCCCCCTTTGGTGCAATTTTTTTCGATTTCGGTTCTTTCGATTGGAGAAATGGATTCTATGGAAGAAAACAAGCAGATTGGTATGATCGAAGTTGAAAATCGGTCCATCCGTTCGGAAGTTAGGCGATCTGAAGAATTCGAAAAAGTTCCAAGGGGGCCCCCTTTGATGCATTTTTTTTTTTTCGATTTCGGTTTCTTCGATTGGAGAAATGGATTCTATGAAAAAAAACAAACAGATTGGTATGATCAAAGTTGAAAATCGGTCCATCCGTTCGGAAGTTAAGGCGATCTGAAGAATTCGAAAAAGTTCCAAGGGGGCCCCCTTTGATGCATTTTTTTTTCGATTTCGGTTTTTCTGATCGGAGAAATGGATTCTATGAAAAAACAAGCAGATTGGTATGATAGAAGTTGAAAATCGGTCCATACGTTCGAAAGTTAAGGCGATCTGAAGAATTCGAAAAAGTTCCAAGGGGCCCCCTTTGATGCTTTCTGTTTTTCGATATCGGTTTTTTCGATTGGAGAAATGGATTCTATGAAAAAAAACAAGCAGTTTGGTATGATCGAAGTTGAAAATCGGTCCATCCGTTCGGAAGTTAAGTCGATCTGAAGAATTCGAAAAAGTTCCAAGGGGGCCCCCTTTGATGCATTTTTTTTCTCGATTTCGGTTTTTTCGATTGGAGAAATGGATTCTATAGAAAAATACAAGCAGATTGGTATGATCGAAGTTGGAAATCGGTCCATCCGTTCGGAAGTTAAGGCGATCTGAAGAATTCGAAAAAGTTCCAAGGGGACCCCCTTTGATGCAATTTTTTTTTTTTTCGATTTCGGTTTTTTCGATTGGAGAAAAGGATTTTATGAAAAAAAACAAGCAGATTGGTATGCGCGAAGTTGAAAATCGGTCCATCCGTTCGGAAGCTAAGGCGATCTAAAGAATTCGAACAAGTTCCAAGGAGGCCCCCTTCGATGCATTTTTTTTTCGATTTCGTTTTTTACGATTGGAGAAATGGATTCTATGAAAAAAATTACAATTATCGTTCCGTCTAATCATCCAACCTTATGTTCGATGCATACGCTCGTATGTGTAACGAATTCTTCAGATCGCCTTCTTCCGATCGCCTGTTCTTCCGTTTTACATAAAAGCGACCGAATCGAGCAGAAGGTTAAATGGATAGATTGAAAATTCATCGTATCTGGGTTGTATTCGATAAGGTTTATACTCACCAGGTAAATGTTCTTCCGTTATACATACGAGCGACTGAATTGAACAGAAGGTTGAATGGATAGACTAAACAATAATCGTATCTGGGGTTGTATTCGATTATATCTTGATGATGTTCATATAGTTATACTCACCAGAAAACTGTTCTCCAGTTATACATAAGAGCGACTGAACTGAACAGAAGGTTGAATGGATAGACTGCACATTCATCGTATCTGGGTTGTATTTGATTATATCGTGATTATTATCATATAGTATGTCTAACCAGGTAACAGTTCTTTCGTAATACATACGAGCAACCGAATCGAACATAAGGTTGGATGGATAGATTGAACAATCATTGTATCTGGGTTGTCTCCGATTATATCGTTATGCTGTATATTTAGTTACACCTACCATGTAACGGTTCTTTCGTTACACAAACGAGCGTCTGAATCGAACATAAGGTTGGATGGTTAGACGGAACGATAATTGTATCTGAGTTGTATTCGATTATATCGTGGTGATGTTTATATAGCAATACTCACCAGGTAACTGTTCTTTCGTTTTACATACAAGCGACCGAATCGAGCAGAAGGTTAAATTTAGTATGGATTGAACAATCATCGTATCTGGGTTGTATTCGATTATGTTTATATAGTTATACTCACCAGGTAACTGTTCTTCCGTTATACATACTAGCGACTGAATCGAACAGAATGTTGAATGGTTAGACGAAACGATAATTGTATCTGAGTTGTATTCGATGATATCGTGATGATGTTCATATAGCAATGCTCACCAGGTAACTGTCCTTCAGTTTTACATACAAGTGACCGAATCGAGCAGAAGGTTAAATGGATAGATTGAACAGTCATCGTATCTGAGTTGTATTCGATTATGTTTATATAGTTATACTCACCGGGTACCTGTTCTTCCGTTACACATACAAGCAACCAAATTGAACATAAGGTTGAATGGATAGATTGAACAATCATCGTATCTGAGTTGTATTCGATTATGTTTATATAGTTATACTCACCAAGTAAATGTTCTTCCGTTATACATACGAGCGACTGAATTGAACAGAAGGTTGAATGGATAGACTAAACAATGATCGTATCTGGGGTTGTATTCGATTTTATCGTGATGATGTTTATATTGTTATACTCACCAGGTAACTGTTTTCCAGTTATACATAAGAGCGACTGAACTGAACAGAAGGTTGTATGGATAGACTGAACAATCATCGTATCTGGGTTGTATTCGATTATTTCGTGATGATTATTATATATTATGTCTAACCAGGTAACAGTTCTTCCGTTATACATACGAGCAACCGAATCGAACATAAGGTTGCATGGATAGATTGAACAATCATTGTATCTGGGTTGTCTCCGATTATATCGTTATGCTGTATATTTAGTTACACCTAACATGTAACGGTTCTTTCGTTACACATACGAGCGTCTGAATCGAACATAAGGTTGGATGGTTAGACGGAACGATAATTGTGACTGAGTTGTATTCGATTATATCGTGGGAATGTTTATATAGTAATACTCACCAGGTGACTGTTCTTGCGTTATACGTACGAGCAACCCAATCGAACAGAAGGTTGGATGAATAGACGGAATGATCATTGTATCTGAGTTGTATTCGATTATATCGTGATGACGTTCATATAGAAATACTCACCAGGTTACTGTTCGTTCGTTATACATACGAACAACCGAATCGAACAGAAGGTTGAATGAATAGTATCTGGGTTGTATTCGATTATGATGTTATGCTGTGTATATAGTTAAACACATAAGGTGAGGGTATTCCCGTTTCACATACGAGCGACCGAAACGAACAGAAAGTTGAATGGATAGACTGAACAATCAATGTATCTGGGTGGTATCCGATTATATCGCAATACTGTATATATAGTGATACTAACCAAGTGACGGTACTTTCGTTACACATACTAGCGACTGAATCGAACAGAAGATTAAATGGTTATACGAAACGATAATTGTATCTCTGAGTTGTATTCGATGATATCGTGATGATGTTTATATAGCAATACTCACCAGGTAACTGTTCTTCCGTTTTACATACAAGCGACCGAATCGAGCAGAAGCTTAAATTTAGTATAGATTGAACAATCATCGTATCTGGGTTGTATTAGATGATGTTTATATAGTTATACCCACCAGGTAACTGTTCTTCCGTTATATATACGAGCGACTGAATTGAACAGAAGGTTGAATGGATAGACTAAACAATAATCGTATCTGGGGTTGTATTCAATTATATCTTGATGATGTTCATATAGTTATACTCACCAGAAAAATGTTCTCCAGTTATACATAAGAGCGACTGAACTGAACAGAAGGTTGAATGGATAGACTGAACATTCATCGTATCTGGGTTGTATTTGATTATATCGTGATTATTATCATATAGTATGTCTAACCAGGTAACAGTTCTTCCGTTATACATACGAGCAACCGAATCGAACATAAGGTTGGATGGATAAATTGAACAATCATTGTATCTGGGTTGTCTCCGATTATATCGTTATGCTGTATATTTAGTTACACCTACCAGTTAACGGTTCTTTCGTTACACATACGAGCGTCTGAATCGAACATAAGGTTGGATGGTTAGACGGAACGATAATTGTAACTGAGTTGTATTCGATTATATCGTGGTGATGTTCATATAGTAATACTCACCAGGTGACTGTTCTTGCGTTATACATACGAACGACTCAATCGAACAGAAGGTTGGATGGATAGACGGAATGATCATTGTATCTGAAATGTATTCGATTAAATCGTGATGACGTTCATATAAAAATACTCACCAGGTTACTTTTCATTCGTTATACATACGAGCAGACGAATCGAACAGAAGGTTGAATGGATAGTATCTGGGTTGTTTTCGATTATGATGTTATGCTGTGTATATAGTTATGCACATAAGGTGACGGTATTCCCGTTTTACATACGAGCGACCGAAATGAACAAAAAGTTGAATGGATAGACTGAACAATCAATGTATCTGGGTGGTATCCGATTATATCGCAATTCTGTATATATAGTGATACTCACCAGGTGACGGTACTTCCGTTACACATACTAGCGACTGAATCGAACAGAAGGTTAAATGGTTAGACGAAACGATAATTGTATCTCTGAGTTGTATTCGATGATATCGTGATGATGTTTATATAGCAATACTCACCAGGTAACTGTTCTTCCGTTTTACATACAAGCGACCGTATCGAGCAGAAGCTTTAATTTAGTATAGATTGAACAATCATCTTATCTGGGTTGTATTCGATTATGTTTATATAGTTATACTCACCAGGTAACTGTTCTTCCGTTATACATACGAGCGACTGAATTGTACAGATGGTTGAAAGGATAGACTAAACAATAATCGTATCTGGGGTTGTATTCGATTATATCTTGATGATGTTCATATAGTTATACTAACCAGAAAACTGTTTTCCAGTTATACATGAGAGCGACTGAACTGAACAGAAGGTTGAATGGATAGACTGAACATTCATCGTATCTGGGTTGTATTTGATTATATCGTGATTATTATCATATAGTATGTCTAACCAGGTAACAGTTCTTCCGTTTTACATACGAGCAACCGAATCGAACATAAGGTTGGATGGATAGATTGAACAATCATTGTATCTGGGTTGTCTCCGATTATATCGTTATGCTGTATATTTAGTTACACCTACCATGTTACGGTTCTTTCGTTACACATACGAGCGTCTGAATCGAACATAAGGTTGGATGGTTAGACGGAACGATAAATGTAACTGAGTTGTATTCGATTATATCGTGGTGATGTTTATATAGTAATACTCACCAGGTGACTGTTCTTGCGTTATACATACGAGCGACCCAATCGAACAGAAGGTTGGATGGATAGACGGAATGATCATTGTATCTGAGTTGTATTCGATTATATCGTGATGACGTTCATTTAGAAATACTCACCAGGTGACTGTTCTTCCGTTTTACATACAAGCGACCGAATCGAACAGAAGGTTGAATGGATAGTATCTGAGTAGTATTCGATTATGATAATATGCTGTATATATGGTTATACACACTAGGTGACGGTATACCCGTTTTACATACGAGCGACCAAAACGAACAGAAAGTTGAATGGATAGACTGAACAATCAATGTATCTGGTTGGTATCCGATTATATCGCAATACTGTATATATAGTGATACTTACCAGGTGACGGTACTTCCGTTACACATACTAGCGACTGAATCGAACAGAAGGTTAAATGGTTAGACGAAGCGATAATTGTATCTGAGTTGTATTCGATGATATAGTGATAATATTAATATAGCAATATTCACCAGGTAACTGTTCTTCCGTTTTACATAAAAGCGACCGAATCGAGCAGAAGGTTAAATGGATAGATTGTAAATTCATCGTATCTGGGTTGTATTCGATTAGGTTTATATAGTTATACTCACCAGGTACCTGTTCTTCCGTTATACATACGAGCGACTGAATTGAACAGAAGGTTGAATGGATAGACTAAACAATGATCGTATCTGAGGTTGTATTCGATTATATCGTGATGATGTTTATATAGAAATACTCACCAGGTTACTGTTTTTTCTTTATACATACGAGCAACCGAATCGAACAAAAGGTTGAATGGATAGTATCTGGGTTGTATTCGATTATGATGTTATGCTGTGTATATAGTTATACACATTAGGTGACGGTATTCCCGTTTTACATACGAGCGACCGAAACGAACAGAAAGTTGAATGGATAGACTGAACAATCAATGTATCTGGGTGGTATCCGATTATATCGCAATACTGTATATATAGTGATACTTACCAGGTGACGGTACTTCCGTTGCACATACTAGCGACTGAATCGAACTTGAGGTTAAATGGTAAGACGAAACGATAATTGTATCTGTGTTGTATTCGATGATATCGTGATGATGTTTATATAGCAATACTCACCAGGTAACTGTTCTTCAGTTTTACATACAAGCGACCGAATCGAGCAGAAGGTTAAATTTAGTATGGATTGAACAATCATCGTATCTGGGTTGTATTCGATTATGTTTATATAGTTATACTCACCAGGTAACTGTTCTTCCGTTATACATACTAGCGACTGAATCGAACAGAATGTTGAATGGTTAGACGAAACGATAATTATATCTGAGTTGTATTCGATGATATCGTGATGTTGTTTATATGGCAATACTCACCAGGTAACTGTCCTTCAGTTTTACATACAAGTGACCGAATCGAGCAGAAGGTTAAATGGATAGATTGAACAATCATCGTATCTGAGTTGTATTCGATTATGTTTATATAGTTATACTCACCAGGTACCTGTTCTTCCGTTATACATACAAGCAACCGAATCGAACATAAGGTTGAATGGATAGATTGAACAATCATCGTATCTGAGTTGTATTCGATTATGTTTATATAGTTATACTCACCAAGTAAATGTTCTTCCGTTATACATACGAGCGACTGAATTGAACAGAAGGTTGAATGGATAGACTAAACAATGATCGTATTTGGGGTTGTATTCGATTATATCGTGATGATGTTTATATTGTTATACTCACCAGGTAACTGTTCTCCAGTTATACATAAGAGCGACTGAACTGAACAGAAGGTTGTATGGATAGACTGAACAATCATCGTATCTGGGTTGTATTCGATTATTTCGTGATGATTATTATATATTATGTCTAACCAGGTAACAGTTCTCCCGTTATACATACGAGCAACCGAATCGAACATAAGGTTGGATGGATAGATTGAACAATCATTGTATCTGGGTTGTCTCCGATTATATCGTTATGCTGTATATTTAGTTACACCTATTAGGTAACGGTTCTTTCGTTACACATACGAGCATCTGAATCGAACATAAGGTTGGATGGTTAGACGGAACGATAATTGTAACTGAGTTATATTCGATTATATCGTGGTGATGTTCATATAGTAATACTCACCAGGTGACTGTTCTTGCGTTATACATACGAACGACTCAATCGAACAGAAGGTTGGATGGATAGACGGAATGATCATTGTATCTGAGTTGTATTCGATTATATCGTGATGACGTTCATATAGAAATACTCACCAGGTTACTTTTCTTTCGTTATACATACGAGCAGATGAATCGAACAGAAGGTTGAATGGATAGTATCTGGGTTGTTTTCGATTATGATGTTATGCTGTGTATATAGTTATGCACATAAGGTGACGGTATTCCCGTTTTACATACGAGCGACCGAAACGAACAGAAAGTTGAATGGATAGACTGAACAATTAATGTATCTGGGTGGTATCCGATTATATCGCAATTCTGTATATATAGTGATACTCACCAGGTGACGGTACTTCCGTTACACATACTAGCGACTGAATCGAACAGAAGGTTGAATGGTTAGACGAAACGATAATTGTATCTCTGAGTTGTATTCGATGATATCGTGATGATGTTTATATAGCAATACTCACCAGGTAACTGTTCTTCCGTTTTACATACAAGCGACCGTATCGAGCAGAAGCTTAAATTTAGTATAGATTGAACAATCATCTTATCTGGGTTGTTTTCGATTATGTTTATATAGTTATACTCACAGGTACCTGTTCTTCCGTTATACATACGAGCGACTGAATTGAACAGAAGGTTGGATGGATAGACTAAACAATGATCGTATCTGAGGTTGTATTCGATTATATCGTGATGATATTTATATAGTTATACTCAACAGGTAACTGTTCTCCAGTTATACAAAAGAGCGACTGAATCGAGCAGAAGGTTGAATTCAGTATTGATTTAACAATAATCGTATCTGGGTTGTATTCGATTATGTTTATATAGTTATACTCACCAGGTTACTGTTCTTCCGTTATACATACGAGCAATCGAATCGAACAGAAGGTTGAATGGATAGTATCTGGGTTGTATTCGATTATGATGTTATGCTGTGTATATAGTTATACACATTAGGTGACGGTATTCCCGTTTTACATACGAGCGACCGAAACGAACAGAAAGTTGAATGGATAGACTGAACAATCAATGTATCTGGGTGGTATCCGATTATATCGCAATACTGTATATATAGTGATACTTACCAGGTGACGGTACTTCCGTTACACATACTAGCAACTGAATCGAACAGAAGGTTAAATGGTTAGACGAAACGATAATTGTATCTGAAATGTATTCGATGATATCGTGATGATGTTTATATAGCAATACTCACCAGGTAACTGTTCTTCCGTTTTACATACAAGCGACTGAATCGAGCAGAAGGTTAAATTTAGTATAGATTGAACAATCATCGTATCTGGGTTATATTCGATTATGTTTATATAGTTATACTCACCAGGTAACTGTTCTTCCGTTATACATACGAGCGACTGAATTGAACAGAAGGTTGAATGGATAGACTAAACAATAATCGTATCTGGGGTTGTATTCAATTATATCTTGATGATGTTCATATAGTTATACTCACCAGGAAACTGTTCTCCAGTTATACATAAGAGCGACTGTACTGAACAGAAAGTTGAATGAATAGACTGAACAATCAATGTATCTGGGTGGTATCCGATTATATCGCAATACTGTATATATAGTGATACTTACCAGGTGACGGTACTTCCGTTACACATACTAGCGACTGAATCGAACAGAAGGTTGAATGGTTAGACGAAATGATAATTGTATCTCTGAGTTGTATTCGATGATATCGTGATGAAGTTCATATAGAAATACTCACCAGGTTACTGTTCTTTCGTTATACATACGAGCATTCGAATCGAACAGAAGGTTGAATGGATAGTATCTGGGTTGTATTCGATTATGATGTTATGCTGTGTATATAGTTATACACACTAGGTGGCGGTATTCTCTTTTTACATACGAGCGACCGAAACGAACAGAAAGTTGAATGGATAGACTGAACAATCAATGTATCTGGTTGGTATCCGAATATATCGCAATACTGTATATATAGTGATACTTACCAGGTGACGGTACGTCCGTTACACATACTAGCGACTGAATCGAACAGAAGGTCAAATGGTTGGACGAAGCGATAATTGTATCTGAGTTGTATTCGATGATATAGTGATGATGTTTATATAGCAATATTCACCAGGTAACTGTTCTTCCGTTTTACATGAAAGCGACCGAATCGAGCAGAAGGTTAAATGGATAGATTGAAAATTCATCGTATCTGGGTTGTATTCGATTAGGTTTATATAGTTATACTCACCAGGTACCTGTTCTTCCGTTATACATACGAGCGACTGAATTGAACAGAAGGTTGAATGGATAGACTAAACAATGATCGTATCTGAGGTTGTATTCGATTATACCGTGATGATGTTTATATAGTTATACTCAACAGGTAACTGTTCTCCAGTTATACATAAGAGCGACTGAATCGAGCAGAAGGTTGAATTCAGTATTGATCTAACAATAATCGTGTCTGGGTTGTATTCGATTATGTTTATATAGTTATACTCACCAGGTAACTGTTCTTCCGTTATACATACGAGCAATCGAATCGAACAGAAGGTTGAATGGATAGTATCTGGGTTGTATTCGATTATGATGTTATGCTGTGTATATAGTTATACACACTAGGTGGCGGTATTCTCGTTTTACATACGAACGACCGAAACGAACAGAAAGTTGAATGGATAGACTGAACAATCAATGTATCTGGTTGGTATCCGATTATATCGCAATACTGTATATATAGTGATACTTACCATGTGACGGTACGTCCGTTACACATACTAGCGACTGAATCGAACAGAAGGTTAAATGGTTAGACGAAGCGATAATTGTATCTGAGTTGTATTCGATGATATCGTGATGATGTTTATATAGCAATATTCACCAGGTAACTGTTCTTCCGTTTTACATACAAGCGACCGAATCGAGCAGAAGGTTGAATGGATAGACTGAATAATCATCGTATCTGGGTTGTATTCGATTAGGTTTATATAGTTATACTCACCAGGTACCTGTTCTTCCGTTATACATACGAGCAACCGAATCGAACATAAGGTTGAATGGATAGATTGAAAAATCATTGTATCTGGGTTGTCTCCGATTATATCATTATGATGTATAATTAGATACACCTACCATGTAACGGTTCTTTCGTTACACATACGAGCGTCTGAATCGAACAGAAGGTTGGATGGATAGACGGAATGATCATTGTATCTGAGTTGTATTCGATTATATCGTGATGAAGTTCATATAGAAATACTCACCAGGTTACTGTTCTTTCGTTATACATACGAGCAACCGAATCGAACAGAAGGTTGAATAGATGATATCTGGGTTGTATTCGATTATGATGTTATGCTGTGTTTATAGTTATACACACTAGGTGACGGTATCCCCGTTTTACATACAAGCGACCGAAACGAAGAGAAAGTTGAATGGATAGACTGAACAATCAATGTATCTGGTTGGTATCCGATTATATCGCAGAACTGTATATATTACTTACCAGGTGACGGTACTTCCGTTACACATACTAGCGACTGAATCGAACAGAAGGTTAAATGGTTAGACGAAGCGATAATTGTATCTGAGTTGTATTCGATGATATCGTGATGATGTTTATATAGCAATACTCACCAGGTAACTGTTCTTCCGTTTTACATACAAGCGACCAAATCGAGCAAAAGGTTGAATGGATAGATTGAAAATTTATCGTATCTGGGTTGTATTCGATTAGGTTTATATAGTTATACTCACCAGGTAACTGTTTTTCCGTTATACATAAGAACGACTGAATTGAACAGAAGGTTGAATGGATAGACTAAACAATATTCGTATCTGGGGTTGTATTCGAGTATATCGTGATGATTATCATATAGTATGTCTAACCAGGTAACAGTTCTTCCGTTGAACATACGAGCAACCGAATCGAACATAAGGTTGGATGGATAGATTGAACAATCATTGTATCTGGGTTGTCTCCGAATATATCTTTATGCTGTATATTCAGTTACACCTACCATGTAACGGTTATTTCGTTACACATACGAGCGTCTGAATCGAACATAAGGTTGGATGGTTAGACGGAATGATCATTGTAACTGAGTTGTATTCGATTATATCGTGATGACGTTCATATAGAAATACTCACCAGGTTACTGTTCTTTCGTTATACATACGAGCAACCGAATCGAACAGACGGTTGAATGGATAGTATCTGGGTTGTATTCGATTATGATGTTATGCTGTGTATATAGTTATACACATTAGGTGACGGTATTCCCGTTTTACATACGAGCGACCGAAACGAACAGAAAGTTGAATGGATAGACTGAACAATCAATGTATCTGGGTGGTATCCGATTATATCGCAATACTGTATATATAGTGATACTTACCAGGTGACGGTACTTCCGTTACACATACTAGAGACTGAATCGAACAGAAGGTTAAATGGTTAGACGAAACGATAATTGTATCTCTGAGTTGTATTCGATGATATCGTGATGATGTTTATATAGCGATACTCACCAGGTAACTGTTCTTCCGTTTTACATACAAGCGACCGAATCGAGCAGAAGCTTCAATTTAGTAGAGATTGAACAATCATCGTATCTGAGTTGTATTCGATTATGTTTATATAGTTATACTCACCAAGTGACTGTTCTTCCGTTATACATACGAGCGACTGAATTGAACAGAAGGTTGAATGGATAGACTAAACAATGATCGTATCTGGGGTTGTATTCGATTATATCGTGATGATGTTTATATAGTTATACTCACCAGGTAACTGTTTTCCAGTTATACATAAGAGCGACTGAACTGAACAGAAAGTTGTATAGATAGACTGAACAATCATCGTATCTGGGTTGTATTCGATTATTTCGTGATGATTATTATATATTATGTCTAACCAGGTAACTGTTCTTCCGTTATACATACGAGCAACCGAATCGAACATAAGATTGAATGGATAGATTGAACAATCATTGTATCTGGGTTGTCTCCGATTATATCGTTATGCTGTATATTAGAATACACCTACCATGTAACGGTTCTTTCGTTACACATACGAGCGTCTGAATCGAACATAAGGTTGGATGGTTAGACGGAACGATAATTGTAACTGAGTTGTATTCGATTATATCGTGGGAATGTTTATATAGTAATACTCACCAGGTGACTGTTCTTGCGTTATACGTACGAGCGACCCAATCGAACAGAAGGTTAGATGGATAGACGAAATGATCATTGTATCTGAGTTGTATTCGATTATATCGTGATGAAGTTTATATAGAAATACTCACCAGGTTACTGTTCTTTCGTTATACATACGAGCAACCGAATCGAACAGAAGGTTGAATGGATAGTATCTGAGTTGTATTCGATGATGATGTTATGCTGTGTATATAGTTATACACACTAGGTGACGGTATTCCCGTTTTACATACGAGCGACCGAAACGAACAAAAAGTTGAATGGATAGACTGAACAATCAATGTATCTGGTTGGTATCCGATTATATCGCAATACTGTATATATAGTGATACTTACCAGGTGACGGTACTTCCGTTACACATACTAGCGACTGAATCGAACAGAAGGTTAAATGGTTAGACGAAGCGATAATTGTATCTGAGTTGTATTCGATGATATCGTGATGATGTTTATATAGCAATACTCACCAGGTTACTGTTCTTCCGTTTTACATAAAAGCGACCAAATCCAGCAGAAGGTTAAATGGATAGATTGAAAATTCATCGTATCTGGGTTGTATTTGATTAGGTTTATATAGTTATACCCACCAGGTAACTGTTTTTCCGTTATACATAAGAACGATTATTATATATAATGTCTAACCAGGTAACTGTTCTTCCGTTATACATACGAGCAACCGAATCGAACATAAGGTTGAATGGATAGATTGAACAATCATTGTATCTGGGTTGTCTACGATTATGTCGTTATGCTGTATAATTAGATACACCTACCATGTAACGGTTCTTTCGTTACACATACGAGCGTCTGAATCGAACATAAGGTTGGATTGGTTAGACGGAACGATAATTGTAACTGAGTTGTATTCGATTATATCGTGATGAAGTTCATATAGAAATACTCACCAGGTTACTGTTCTTTCGTTATACATACGAGCAACCGAATCGAACAGAAGGTTGAATGGATGGTATCTGGGTTGTATTCGATTATGATGTTATGCTGTGTATATAGTTATACACACTAGGTGACGGTATTCCCGTTTTACATACGAGCGACCAAAACGAACAGTAAGTTGAATGGATAGACTGAACAATCAATGTATCTGGTTGGTATCCGATTATATCGCAATACTGTATATATAGTGATACTTACCAGGTGACGGTACTTTCGTTACACATACTAGCGACTGAATCGAACAGAAGGTTAAATGGTTAGACGAAGCGATAATTGTATCTGAGTTGTGTTCGATGATATCGTGATGATGTTTATAGCAATACTCACTAGGTAACTGTTCTTACGTTTTACATACAAGCGACCGAATTGAGCAGAAGGTTAAATAGATAGATTGAACAATCATCGTATCTGGGTTGTATTCGATTATGTTTATATAGTTATACTCACCAGGCAACTGTTCTTCCGTTATACATACGAGCGACTGAATTGAACAAAAGGTTGAATGGATAGACTGAACAATGATCGTATCTGGGGTTGTATTCGATGATATCGTGATGATGTTTATATAGTTATACTCACCAGGTAACTGTTCTCCAGTTATACATGAGAGCGACTGAACTGAACAGAAGGTTGAATGGATATACTGAACAATCATTGTATCTGGGTTGTATTCGATTATATCGTGATGATTATCACATAGTATGTCTTACCATGTAACAGTTCTTCTGTTACACATACGAGCAACCGAATCGAACATAAGGTTGAATGGATAGATTGGACAATCATTGAATCTGGGTCGTCTCCGATTATATCGTTATGCTGTATATTTAGTTACACCTACCATGTAACGGTTCTTTAGTTACACATACGAGCGTATGCATCGAACATAAGGTTGGATGATTAGACGGAACGATGATTGTAACTGAGTTGTATTCTATTATATCGTGGTGATGTTTATATAGTAATACTCACCAGGTGACTGTTCTTGCGTTATACATACGAGCGACCCAATCAAACAGAAGGTTGGATGGATAGACGGAATGATCATTGTATCTCAGTTGTATTCGATTATATCGTGATGAAGTTCATATAGAAATACTCACCAGGTTACTGTTCTTTCGTTATACATACGAGCAACCGAATCGAACAGAAGGTTGAATGGATAGTATCTGGGTTGTATTCGATTATGATCTTATGCTGTGTATATAGTTATACACATTTGATGACGGTATTCCCGTTTTACATACGAGCGACCGAAACGAACAGAAAGTTGAATGGATAGACTGAACAATCAATGTATCTGGGTGGTATCCGATTAATTATCGCAATACTGTATATATAGTGATACTTACCAGGTGACGGTACTTCCGTTACACATACTAGAGACTGAATCGAACAGAAGGTTGAATGGTTAGACGAAACGATAATTGTATCTGAGTTGTATTCGATGATATCGTGATGATGTTTATATAGCAATAATAACCAGGTAACTATTCTTGCGTTTCACATACAAGCGACCGAATTGAGCAGAAGGTTAAATGTATAGATTGAACAATCATCGTATCTGGGTTGTATTTGATTATGTTTATATAGTTATACCAGGTACCTGTTCTTCCGTTATACATACGAGCGACTGAATTGAACAGAAGGTTGAATGGATAGACTAAACAATAATCGTATCTGGGGTTGTTTTCGATTATATCTTGATGATGTTCATATAGTTATACTCACCAGGAAACTTTTCTCCAGTAATACATAAGAGCGACTGAACTGAACAGAAGGTTGAATGGATAGACTAAACAATGATAGTATCTGGGGTTGTATTCGATTTTATCGTGATGATGTTTATATTGTTATACTCACCAGGTAACTATTCTCCAGTTATACATAAGAGCGACTGAACTGAACAGAAGGTTGAATGGATAGACTGAATAATCATCGTATCTGGGTTGTATTCGATTATTTCGTGATGATTATTATATATTATGTCTAACCAGGTAACTGTTCTTCCCTTATACATACGAGCAACCGAATCAAACATAAGGTTGGATGGATAGATTGAAAAATCATTGTATCTGGGTTGTCTCTGATTATATCGTTATGCTGTATAATTAGATACACCTACCATGTAACGGTTCATTCGTTACACATACGAGCGTCTGAATCGAACATAAGGTTGGATGGTTAGAGATAATTGTAACTGAGTTGTATTCGATTATATCGTGGTAATGTTTATATAGTAATACTCACCAGGTGACTGTTCTTGCGATATACGTTCGAGCGACCCAATCGAACAGAAGGTTGGATGGATAGACGGAATGATCATTGTATCTGAGTTGTATTCGATTATATCGTGATGAAGTTCATATAGAATTACTCACCAGGTAACTGTTCTTTCGTTATACATACTAGAAACCGAATAGAACATAAGGTTGAATGGATAGATTGAAGAATCATTGTATCTGGGTTGTATCCGATTATATCGTTATGTTGTATATTTAACTACACCTACCATGTAACGGTTCTTTCGTTACACATACGAGCGTCTGAATCGAACATAAGGTTGGATGGTTAGACGGAACGATAATTGTAACTAAGTTGTATTCGATTATATCGTGATGACGTTCATATAGAAATACTCACCAGGTTACTGTTCTTTCGTTATACATACGAGCAACCGAATCGAACAGAATGTTGAATGGATAGTATCTGGGTTGTATTCCAGTATGATGTTATGCTGTGTATATAGTTATACACATAAGGTGACGGTATTCCCGTTTCACATACGAGCGACCGAAACGAACAGAAAGTTGAATGGATAGTCTGAACAATCAATGTATCTGGGTGGTATCCGATTATATCGCAATACTGTATATATAGTGATACTTACCAGGTGACGGTACTTCCGTTACACATACTAGCGACTGAATCGAACAGAAGGTTAAATGGTTAGACGAAACGATAATTGTATCTGCGTTGTATTCGATGATATCGTGATGATGTTTATATAGCAATACTCACCAGGTAACTGTTCTTCCGTTTTACATACAAGCGACCGAATCAAGCAGAAGGTTGAATTCAGTATAGATTGAACAATCATCGTATCTGGGTTGTATTCGATTATGTTTATATAGTTATACTCACCAGGTAACTGTTCTTCCGTTATACATACGAGCGACTGAATTGAACAGAAGGTTGAATGGATATTATATGGGTTGTATTCGATTATGATGTTATGCTGTGTATAGAGTTATACACACTAGGAGACGGTATTCTTCTTTTACATACGAGCGACCGAAACGAAAAGAAAGTTGAATGGATAGACTGAACAATCAATGAATCTGGGTGGTATCCGATTATATCGCAATACTGTATATATAGTGATACTTACCAGGTGACGATACTTCCGTTACACATACTAGCGACTGAATCGAACAGAATGTTGAATGGTTAGACGAAACGATAATTGTATCTGAGTTGTATTCGATGATATCGTGATGATGTTTATATAGCAATACTCACCAGGTAACTGTCCTTCCGTTTTACATACAAGCGACCGAATCGAGCAGAAGGTTAAATGGATAGATTGAACAATCATCGTATCTGAGTTGTATTCGATTATGTTTATATAGATATACTCACCAGGTACCTGTTCCTCCGATATACATACGAGCAACCGAATCGAACATAAGGTTGAATGGATAGATTGAACAATCATCGTATCTGAGTTGTATTCGATTATGTTTATATAGTTGAACTCACCAGGTAACTGTTCTTCCGTTATACATACGAGCGACTGAATTGAACTGAAGGTTGAATGGATAGACTAAACAATGATCGTATCTGGGGTTGTATTCGATTATATCGTGATGAAGTTCATATAGAATTACTCACCAGGTAACTGTTCTTTCGTTATACATACTAGAAACCGAATAGAACATAAGGTTGAATGGATAGATTGAAGAATCATTGTATCTGGGTTGTATCCGATTATATCGTTATGTTGTATATTTAACTACACCTACCATGTAACGGTTCTTTCGTTACACATACGAGCGTCTGAATCGAACATAAGGTTGGATGGTTAGACGGAACGATAATTGTAACTAAGTTGTATTCGATTATATCGTGATGACGTTCATATAGAAATACTCACCAGGTTACTGTTCTTTCGTTATACATACGAGCAACCGAATCGAACAGAATGTTGAATGGATAGTATCTGGGTTGTATTCCAGTATGATGTTATGCTGTGTATATAGTTATACACATAAGGTGACGGTATTCCCGTTTCACATACGAGCGACCGAAACGAACAGAAAGTTGAATGGATAGTCTGAACAATCAATGTATCTGGGTGGTATCCGATTATATCGCAATACTGTATATATAGTGATACTTACCAGGTGACGGTACTTCCGTTACACATACTAGCGACTGAATCGAACAGAAGGTTAAATGGTTAGACGAAACGATAATTGTATCTGCGTTGTATTCGATGATATCGTGATGATGTTTATATAGCAATACTCACCAGGTAACTGTTCTTCCGTTTTACATACAAGCGACCGAATCAAGCAGAAGGTTGAATTCAGTATAGATTGAACAATCATCGTATCTGGGTTGTATTCGATTATGTTTATATAGTTATACTCACCAGGTAACTGTTCTTCCGTTATACATACGAGCGACTGAATTGAACAGAAGGTTGAATGGATATTATATGGGTTGTATTCGATTATGATGTTATGCTGTGTATAGAGTTATACACACTAGGAGACGGTATTCTTCTTTTACATACGAGCGACCGAAACGAAAAGAAAGTTGAATGGATAGACTGAACAATCAATGAATCTGGGTGGTATCCGATTATATCGCAATACTGTATATATAGTGATACTTACCAGGTGACGATACTTCCGTTATACATACTAGCGACTGAATCGAACAGAATGTTGAATGGTTAGACGAAACGATAATTGTATCTGAGTTGTATTCGATGATATCGTGATGATGTTTATATAGCAATACTCACCAGGTAACTGTCCTTCCGTTTTACATACAAGCGACCGAATCGAGCAGAAGGTTAAATGGATAGATTGAACAATCATCGTATCTGAGTTGTATTCGATTATGTTTATATAGATATACTCACCAGGTACCTGTTCCTCCGATATACATACGAGCAACCGAATCGAACATAAGGTTGAATGGATAGATTGAACAATCATCGTATCTGAGTTGTATTCGATTATGTTTATATAGTTGAACTCACCAGGTAACTGTTCTTCCGTTATACATACGAGCGACTGAATTGAACTGAAGGTTGAATGGATAGACTAAACAATGATCGTATCTGGGGTTGTATTCGATTATATCGTGATGAAGTTCATATAGAATTACTCACCAGGTAACTGTTCTTTCGTTATACATACTAGAAACCGAATAGAACATAAGGTTGAATGGATAGATTGAAGAATCATTGTATCTGGGTTGTATCCGATTATATCGTTATGTTGTATATTTAACTACACCTACCATGTAACGGTTCTTTCGTTACACATACGAGCGTCTGAATCGAACATAAGGTTGGATGGTTAGACGGAACGATAATTGTAACTAAGTTGTATTCGATTATATCGTGATGACGTTCATATAGAAATACTCACCAGGTTACTGTTCTTTCGTTATACATACGAGCAACCGAATCGAACAGAATGTTGAATGGATAGTATCTGGGTTGTATTCCAGTATGATGTTATGCTGTGTATATAGTTATACACATAAGGTGACGGTATTCCCGTTTCACATACGAGCGACCGAAACGAACAGAAAGTTGAATGGATAGTCTGAACAATCAATGTATCTGGGTGGTATCCGATTATATCGCAATACTGTATATATAGTGATACTTACCAGGTGACGGTACTTCCGTTACACATACTAGCGACTGAATCGAACAGAAGGTTAAATGGTTAGACGAAACGATAATTGTATCTGCGTTGTATTCGATGATATCGTGATGATGTTTATATAGCAATACTCACCAGGTAACTGTTCTTCCGTTTTACATACAAGCGACCGAATCAAGCAGAAGGTTGAATTCAGTATAGATTGAACAATCATCGTATCTGGGTTGTATTCGATTATGTTTATATAGTTATACTCACCAGGTAACTGTTCTTCCGTTATACATACGAGCGACTGAATTGAACAGAAGGTTGAATGGATATTATATGGGTTGTATTCGATTATGATGTTATGCTGTGTATAGAGTTATACACACTAGGAGACGGTATTCTTCTTTTACATACGAGCGACCGAAACGAAAAGAAAGTTGAATGGATAGACTGAACAATCAATGAATCTGGGTGGTATCCGATTATATCGCAATACTGTATATATAGTGATACTTACCAGGTGACGATACTTCCGTTACACATACTAGCGACTGAATCGAACAGAATGTTGAATGGTTAGACGAAACGATAATTGTATCTGAGTTGTATTCGATGATATCGTGATGATGTTTATATAGCAATACTCACCAGGTAACTGTCCTTCCGTTTTACATACAAGCGACCGAATCGAGCAGAAGGTTAAATGGATAGATTGAACAATCATCGTATCTGAGTTGTATTCGATTATGTTTATATAGATATACTCACCAGGTACCTGTTCCTCCGATATACATACGAGCAACCGAATCGAACATAAGGTTGAATGGATAGATTGAACAATCATCGTATCTGAGTTGTATTCGATTATGTTTATATAGTTGAACTCACCAGGTAACTGTTCTTCCGTTATACATACGAGCGACTGAATTGAACTGAAGGTTGAATGGATAGACTAAACAATGATCGTATCTGGGGTTGTATTCGATTATATCGTGATGATGTTCATATAGTTATACTCACCAGGTAACTGTTCTTCAGTTATACATAAGAGCGACTGAACTGAACAGAAGATTGAATGGATAGACTGAACAATCATCGTATCTGGATTGTATTCGATTATTTCGTGATGACTATTATATATTATGTCTAACCAGGTAACTGTTCTTTCGTTATACATACTAGCAACCGAATCGAACATAAGGTTGAATGGATAGATTGAACAATCATTGTATCTGGGTTGTCTCCGATTATATCGTTATGTTGTATATTTAACTACACCTACCATGTAACGGTTCTTTCGTTACACATACTAGCGACTGAATCGAACAGAATGTAGAATGGTTAGACGAAACGATAATTCTATCTGAGTTGTATTCGATGATATCGTGATGATGTTTATATAGCAATACTCACCAGGTAACTGTCTTTCCGTTTTACATACAAGCGACTGAATCGAGCAGAAGGTTAAATGGATAGATTGAACAATCATCGTATCTGAGTTGTATTCGATTATGTTTATATAGATATACTCACCAGGTACCTGTTCTTCCGATATACATACGAGCAACCGAATCGAACATAAGGTTGAATGGATAGATTGAACAATCATCGTATCTGAGTTGTATTCGATTATGTTTATATAGTTATACTCACCAGGTAACTGTTCTTCCGTTATACATACGAGCGACTGAATTGATGTATTCGATTATGATGTTATGCTGTGTATATAGTTATACACACTAGGAGACGGTATTCCCGTTTTACATACGAGCGACCGAAACGAAAAGAAAGTTGAATGGATAGACTGAACAATAAATGTATCTGGGTGGTATCCGATTATATCGCAATACTGTATATATAGTGATACTTACCAGGTGACGATACTTCCGTTAGTCATACTAGCGACTGAATCGAACAGAATGTTGAATGGTTAGACGAAACGATAATTGTATCTGAGTTGTATTCGATGATATCGTGATGATGTTTATATAGCAATACTCACCAGGTAACTGTCCTTCCGTTTTACATACAAGCGACCGAATCGAGCAGAAGGTTAAATGGATAGATTGAACAATCATCGTATCTGAGTTGTATTCGATTATGTTTATATAGATATACTCACCAGGTACCTGTTCTTCCGATATACATACGAGCAACCGAATCGAACATAAGGTTGAATGGATAGATTAAACAATCATTGTATCTGGGTTGTCTCCGATTATATCGTTATGTTGTATATTTAACTACACCTACCATGTAACGGTTCATTCGTTACACATATGAGCGTCTGAATCGAACATAAGGTTAGATGATTAGACGGAACGATAATTGTAACTAAGTTGTATTCGATTATATCGTGATGACGTTCATATAGAAATACTCACCAGGTTACTGTTTTTTCTTTATACATACGAGCAACCGAATCGAACAGAAGGTTGAATGGATAGTATCTGGGTTGTATTCGATTATGATGTTATGCTGTGTATATAGTTATACACATTAGGTGACGGTATTCCCGTTTTACATACGAGCGACCGAAACGAACAGAAAGTTGAATGGATAGACTGAACAATCAATGTATCTGTGTGGTATCCGATTATATCGCAATACTGTATATATAGTGATACTTACCAGGTGACGGTACTTCCGTTGCACATAATAATAATAATAATAATAATTTGTCTTTATTTATATTGTCAATAATTATCAAGCAATGGTTCACATCGATTAGAATAAATTAAATCAACAATATGAAAGGGCGGAATTCAGTCGCCCCTATCCGAAGATAGTGGTTACTGATTTGGATTTGGTTGTTGATTTAATTTATTCTAATCGATGTGAACCATTGCTTGATAATTATTGACAATATGAATAAAGACATACTAGCGACTGAATCGAACTTAAGGTTGAATGGTAAGACGAAACGATAATTGTATCTGAGTTGTATTCGATGATATCGTGATTATGTTTATATAGCAATACTCACCAGGTAACTGTTCTTTCGTTTTACATACAAGCGACCGAATCGAGCAGAAGGTTAAATTTAGTATGGATTGAACAATCATCGTATCTGGGTTGTATTCGATTATGTTTATATAGTTATACTCACCAGGTAACTGTTCTTCCGTTATACATACTAGCGACTGAATCGAACAGAATGTTGAATGGTTAGACGAAACGATAATTGTATCTGAGTTGTATTCGATGATATCGTGATGATGTTCATATAGCAATACTCACCAGGTAACTGTCCTTCAGTTTTACATACAAGTGACCGAATCGAGCAGAAGGTTAAATGGATAGATTGAACAGTCATCGTATCTGAGTTGTATTCGATTATGTTTATATAGTTATACTCACCAGGTACCTGTTCTTCCGTTACACATACAAGCAACCGAATTGAACATAAGGTTGAATGGATAGATTGAACAATCATCGTATCTGAGTTGTATTCGATTATGTTTATATAGTTATACTCACCAAGTAAATGTTCTTCCGTTATACATACGAGCGACTGAATTGAACAGAAGGTTGAATGGATAGACTAAACAATGATCGTATCTGGGGTTGTATTCGATTTTATCGTGATGATGTTTATATTGTTATATTCACCAGGTAACTGTTTTCCAGTTATACATAAGAGCGACTGAACTGAACAGAAGGTTGTATGGATAGACTGAACAATCATCGTATCTGGGTTGTATTCGATTATTTCGTGATGATTATTATATATTATGTTTAACCAGGTAACAGTTCTTCCGTTATACATACGAGCAACCGAATCGAACATAAGGTTGGATGGATAGATTGAACAATCATTGTATCTGGGTTGTCTCCGATTATATCGTTATGCTGTATATTTAGTTACACCTACCATGTAACGGTTCTTCCGTTACACATACGAGCGTCTGAATCGAACATAAGGTTGGATGGTTAGACGGAACGATAATTGTGACTGAGTTGTATTCGATTATATCGTGGGAATGTTTATATAGTAATACTCACCAGGTGACTGTTCTTGCGTTATACGTACGAGCAACCCAATCGAACAGAAGGTTGGATGAATAGACGGAATGATCATTGTATCTGAGTTGTATTCGATTATATCGTGATGACGTTCATATAGAAATACTCACCAGGTTACTGTTCGTTCGTTATACATACGAACAACCGAATCGAACAGAAGGTTGAATAAATAGTATCTGGGTTGTATTCGATTATGATGTTATGCTGTGTATATAGTTAAACACATAAGGTGAGGGTATTCTCGTTTCACATACGAGCGACCGAAACGAACAGAAAGTTGAATGGATAGACTGAACAATCAATGTATCTGGGTGGTATCCGATTATATCGCAATACTGTATATATAGTGATACTAACCAAGTGACGGTACTTTCGTTACACATACTAGCGACTGAATCGAACAGAAGATTAAATGGTTATACGAAACGATAATTGTATCTCTGAGTTGTATTCGATGATATCGTGATGATGTTTATATAGCAATACTCACCAGGTAACTGTTCTTCCGTTTTACATACAAGCGACCGAATCGAGCAGAAGCTTAAATTTAGTATAGATTGAACAATCATCGTATCTGGGTTGTATTAGATGATGTTTATATAGTTATACCCACCAGGTAACTGTTCTTCCGTTATATATACGAGCGACTGAATTGAACAGAAGGTTGAATGGATAGACTAAACAATAATCGTATCTGGGGTTGTATTCAATTATATCTTGATGATGTTCATATAGTTATACTCACCAGAAAAATGTTCTCCAGTTATACATAAGAGCGACTGAACTGAACAGAAGGTTGAATGGATAGACTGAACATTCATCGTATCTGGGTTGTATTTGATTATATCGTGATTATTATCATATAGTATGTCTAACCAGGTAACAGTTCTTCCGTTATACATACGAGCAACCGAATCGAACATAAGGTTGGATGGATAAATTGAACAATCATTGTATCTGGGTTGTCTCCGATTATATCGTTATGCTGTATATTTAGTTACACCTACCAGTTAACGGTTCTTTCGTTACACATACGAGCGTCTGAATCGAACATAAGGTTGGATGGTTAGACGGAACGATAATTGTAACTGAGTTGTATTCGATTATATCGTGGTGATGTTCATATTGTAATACTCACCAGGTGACTGTTCTTGCGTTATACATACGAACGACTCAATCGAACAGAAGGTTGGATGGATAGACGGAATGATCATTGTATCTGAAATGTATTCGATTATATCGTGATGACATTCATATAAAAATACTCACCAGGTTACTTTTCATTCGTTATACATACGAGCAGACGAATCGAACAGAAGGTTGAATGGATAGTATATGGGTTGTTTTCGATTATGATGTTATGCTGTGTATATAGTTATGCACATAAGGTGACGGTATTCCCGTTTTACATACGAGCGACCGAAATGAACAAAAAGTTGAATGGATAGACTGAACAATCAATGTATCTGGGTGGTATCCGATTATATCGCAATTCTGTATATATAGTGATACTCACCAGGTGACGGTACTTCCGTTACACATACTAGCGACTGAATCGAACAGAAGGTTAAATGGTTAGACGAAACGATAATTGTATCTCTGAGTTGTATTCGATGATATCGTGATGATGTTTATATAGCAATACTCACCAGGTAACTGTTCTTCCGTTTTACATACAAGCGACCGTATCGAGCAGAAGCTTTAATTTAGTATAGATTGAACAATCATCTTATCTGGGTTGTATTCGATTATGTTTATATAGTTATACTCACCAGGTAACTGTTCTTCCGTTATACATACGAGCGACTGAATTGTACAGATGGTTGAAAGGATAGACTAAACAATAATCGTATCTGGGGTTGTATTCGATTATATCTTGATGATGTTCATATAGTTATACTCACCAGAAAACTGTTTTCCAGTTATACATGAGAGCGACTGAACTGAACAGAAGGTTGAATGGATAGACTGAACATTCATCGTATCTGGGTTGTATTTGATTATATCGTGATTATTATCATATAGTATGTCTAACCAGGTAACAGTTCTTCCGTTTTACATACGAGCAACCGAATCGAACATAAGGTTGGATGGATAGATTGAACAATCATTGTATCTGGGTTGTCTCCGATTATATCGTTATGCTGTATATTTAGTTACACCTACCATGTTACGGTTCTTTCGTTACACATACGAGCGTCTGAATCGAACATAAGGTTGGATGGTTAGACGGAACGATAAATGTAACTGAGTTGTATTCGATTATATCGTGGTGATGTTTATATAGTAATACTCACCAGGTGACTGTTCTTGCGTTATACATACGAGCGACCCAATCGAACAGAAGGTTGGATGGATAGACGGAATGATCATTGTATCTGAGTTGTATTCGATTATATCGTGATGACGTTCATTTAGAAATACTCACCAGGTGACTGTTCTTCCGTTTTACATACAAGCGACCGAATCGAACAGAAGGTTGAATGGATAGTATCTGAGTAGTATTCGATTATGATAATATGCTGTATATATGGTTATACACACTAGGTGACGGAATACCCGTTTTACATACGAGCGACCAAAACGAACAGGAAGTTGAATGGATAGACTGAACAATCAATGTATCTGGTTGGTATCCGATTATATCGCAATACTGTATATATAGTGATACTTACCAGGTGACGGTACTTCCGTTACACATACTAGCGACTGAATCGAACAGAAGGTTAAATGGTTAGACGAAGCGATAATTGTATCTGAGTTGTATTCGATGATATAGTGATAATATTTATATAGCAATATTCACCAGGTAACTGTTCTTCCGTTTTACATAAAAGCGACCGAATCGAGCAGAAGGTTAAATGGATAGATTGTAAATTCATCGTATCTGGGTTGTATTCGATTAGGTTTATATAGTTATACTCACCAGGTACCTGTTCTTCCGTTATACATACGAGCGACTGAATTGAACAGAAGGTTGAATGGATAGACTAAACAATGATCGTATCTGAGGTTGTATTCGATTATATCGTGATGATGTTTATATAGAAATACTCACCAGGTTACTGTTTTTTCTTTATACATACGAGCAACCGAATCGAACAGAAGGTTGAATGGATAGTATCTGGGTTGTATTCGATTATGATGTTATGCTGTGTATATAGTTATACACATTAGGTGACGGTATTCCCGTTTTACATACGAGCGACCGAAACGAACAGAAAGTTGAATGGATAGACTGAACAATCAATGTATCTGGGTGGTATCCGATTATATCGCAATACTGTATATATAGTGATACTTACCAGGTGACGGTACTTCCGTTGCACATACTAGCGACTGAATCGAACTTGAGGTTAAATGGTAAGACGAAACGATAATTGTATCTGAGTTGTATTCGATGATATCGTGATGATGTTTATATAGCAATACTCACCAGGTAACTGTTCTTCAGTTTTACATACAAGCGACCGAATCGAGCAGAAGGTTAAATTTAGTATGGATTGAACAATCATCGTATCTGGGTTGTATTCGATTATGTTTATATAGTTATACCCACCAGGTAACTGTTCTTCCGTTATACATACTAGCGACTGAATCGAACAGAATGTTGAATGGTTAGACGAAACGATAATTATATCTGAGTTGTATTCGATGATATCGTGATGTTGTTTATATGGCAATACTCACCAGGTAACTGTCCTTCAGTTTTACATACAAGTGACCGAATCGAGCAGAAGGTTAAATGGATAGATTGAACAATCATCGTATCTGAGTTGTATTCGATTATGTTTATATAGTTATACTCACCAGGTACCTGTTCTTCCGTTATACATACAAGCAACCGAATCGAACATAAGGTTGAATGGATAGATTGAACAATCATCGTATCTGAGTTGTATTCGATTATGTTTATATAGTTATACTCACCAAGTAAATGTTCTTCCGTTATACATACGAGCGACTGAATTGAACAGAAGGTTGAATGGATAGACTAAACAATGATCGTATTTGGGGTTGTATTCGATTATATCGTGATGATGTTTATATTGTTATACTCACCAGGTAACTGTTCTCCAGTTATACATAAGAGCGACTGAACTGAACAGAAGGTTGTATGGATAGACTGAACAATCATCGTATCTGGGTTGTATTCGATTATTTCGTGATGATTATTATATATTATGTCTAACCAGGTAACAGTTCTCCCGTTATACATACGAGCAACCGAATCGAACATAAGGTTGGATGGATAGATTGAACAATCATTGTATCTGGGTTGTCTCCGATTATATCGTTATGCTGTATATTTAGTTACACCTATTAGGAAACGGTTCTTTCGTTACACATACGAGCATCTGAATCGAACATAAGGTTGGATGGTTAGACGGAACGATAATTGTAACTGAGTTATATTCGATTATATCGTGGTGATGTTCATATAGTAATACTCACCAGGTGACTGTTCTTGCGTTATACATACGAACGACTCAATCGAACAGAAGGTTGGATGGATAGACGGAATGATCATTGTATCTGAGTTGTATTCGATTATATCGTGATGACGTTCATATAGAAATACTCACCAGGTTACTTTTCTTTCGTTATACATACGAGCAGACGAATCGAACAGAAGGTTGAATGGATAGTATCTGGGTTGTTTTCGATTATGATGTTATGCTGTGTATATAGTTATGCACATGAGGTGACGGTATTCCCGTTTTACATACGAGCGACCGAAACGAACAGAAAGTTGAATGGATAGACTGAACAATTAATGTATCTGGGTGGTATCCGATTATATCGCAATTCTGTATATATAGTGATACTCACCAGGTGACGGTACTTCCGTTACACATACTAGCGACTGAATCGAACAGAAGGTTAAATGGTTAGACGAAACGATAATTGTATCTCTGAGTTGTATTCGATGATATCGTGATGATGTTTATATAGCAATACTCACCAGGTAACTGTTCTTCCGTTTTACATACAAGCGACCGTATCGAGCAGAAGCTTAAATTTAGTATAGATTGAACAATCATCTTATCTGGGTTGTTTTCGATTATGTTTATATAGTTATACTCACAGGTACCTGTTCTTCCGTTATACATACGAGCGACTGAATTGAACAGAAGGTTGGATGGATAGACTAAACAATGATCGTATCTGAGGTTGTATTCGATTATATCGTGATGATATTTATATAGTTATACTCAACACGTAACTGTTCTCCAGTTATACAAAAGAGCGACTGAATCGAGCAGAAGGTTGAATTCAGTATTGATTTAACAATAATCGTATCTGGGTTGTATTCGATTATGTTTATATAGTTATACTCACCAGGTTACTGTTCTTCCGTTATACATACGAGCAATCGAATCGAACAGAAGGTTGAATGGATAGTATCTGGGTTGTATTCGATTATGATGTTATGCTGTGTATATAGTTATACACATTAGGTGACGGTATTCCCGTTTTACATACGAGCGACCGAAACGAACAGAAAGTTGAATGGATAGACTGAACAATCAATGTATCTGGGTGGTATCCGATTATATCGCAATACTGTATATATAGTGATACTTACCAGGTGACGGTACTTCCGTTACACATACTAGCAACTGAATCGAACAGAAGGTTAAATGGTTAGACGAAACGATAATTGTATCTGAAATGTATTCGATGATATCGTGATGATGTTTATATAGCAATACTCACCAGGTAACTGTTCTTCCGTTTTACATACAAGCGACTGAATCGAGCAGAAGGTTAAATTTAGTATAGATTGAACAATCATCGTATCTGGGTTATATTCGATTATGTTTATATAGTTATACTCACCAGGTAACTGTTCTTCCGTTATACATACGAGCGACTGAATTGAACAGAAGGTTGAATGGATAGACTAAACAATAATCGTATCTGGGGTTGTATTCAATTATATCTTGATGATGTTCATATAGTTATACTCACCAGGAAACTGTTCTCCAGTTATACATAAGAGCGACTGTACTGAACAGAAAGTTGAATGAATAGACTGAACAATCAATGTATCTGGGTGGTATCCGATTATATCGCAATACTGTATATATAGTGATACTTACCAGGTGACGGTACTTCCGTTACACATACTAGCGACTGAATCGAACAGAAGGTTGAATGGTTAGACGAAATGATAATTGTATCTCTGAGTTGTATTCGATGATATCGTGATGAAGTTCATATAGAAATACTCACCAGGTTACTGTTCTTTCGTTATACATACGAGCATTCGAATCGAACAGAAGGTTGAATGGATAGTATCTGGGTTGTATTCGATTATGATGTTATGCTGTGTATATAGTTATACACACTAGGTGGCGGTATTCTCTTTTTACATACGAGCGACCGAAACGAACAGAAAGTTGAATGGATAGACTGAACAATCAATGTATCTGGTTGGTATCCGAATATATCGCAATACTGTATATATAGTGATACTTACCAGGTGACGGTACGTCCGTTACACATACTAGCGACTGAATCGAACAGAAGGTCAAATGGTTGGACGAAGCGATAATTGTATCTGAGTTGTATTCGATGATATAGTGATGATGTTTATATAGCAATATTCACCAGGTAACTGTTCTTCCGTTTTACATGAAAGCGACCGAATCGAGCAGAAGGTTAAATGGATAGATTGAAAATTCATCGTATCTGGGTTGTATTCGATTAGGTTTATATAGTTATACTCACCAGGTACCTGTTCTTCCGTTATACATACGAGCGACTGAATTGAACAGAAGGTTGAATGGATAGACTAAACAATGATCGTATCTGAGGTTGTATTCGATTATACCGTGATGATGTTTATATAGTTATACTCAACAGGTAACTGTTCTCCAGTTATACATAAGAGCGACTGAATCGAGCAGAAGGTTAGCAATATTATATATATAGCAATATTCACCAGGTAACTGTTCTTCCGTTTTACATACAAGCGACCGAATCGAGCAGAAGGTTGAATGGATAGACTGAATAATCATCGTATCTGGGTTGTATTCGATTAGGTTTATATAGTTATACTCACCAGGTACCTGTTCTTCCGTTATACATACGAGCAACCGAATCGAACATAAGGTTGAATGGATAGATTGAAAAATCATTGTATCTGGGTTGTCTCCGATTATATCATTATGATGTATAATTAGATACACCTACCATGTAACGGTTCTTTCGTTACACATACGAGCGTCTGAATCGAACAGAAGGTTGGATGGATAGACGGAATGATCATTGTATCTGAGTTGTATTCGATTATATCGTGATGAAGTTCATATAGAAATACTCACCAGGTTACTGTTCTTTCGTTATACATACGAGCAACCGAATCGAACAGAAGGTTGAATAGATGATATCTGGGTTGTATTCGATTATGATGTTATGCTGTGTTTATAGTTATACACACTAGGTGACGGTATCCCCGTTTTACATACAAGCGACCGAAACGAAGAGAAAGTTGAATGGATTGACTGAACAATCAATGTATCTGGTTGGTATCCGATTATATCGCAGAACTGTATATATTACTTACCAGGTGACGGTACTTCCGTTACACATACTAGCGACTGAATCGAACAGAAGGTTAAATGGTTAGACGAAGCGATAATTGTATCTGAGTTGTATTCGATGATATCGTGATGATGTTTATATAGCAATACTCACCAGGTAACTGTTCTTCCGTTTTACATAAAAGCGACCAAATCGAGCAAAAGGTTGAATGGATAGATTGAAAATTTATCGTATCTGGGTTGTATTCGATTAGGTTTATATAGTTATACTCACCAGGTAACTGTTTTTCCGTTATACATAAGAACGACTGAATTGAACAGAAGGTTGAATGGATAGACTAAACAATAATCGTATCTGGGGTTGTATTCGAGTATATCGTGATGATTACCATATAGTTTGTCTAACCAGGTAACAGTTCTTCCGTTGAACATACGAGCAACCGAATCGAACATAAGGTTGGATGGATAGATTGAACAATCATTGTATCTGGGTTGTCTCCGAATATATCTTTATGCTGTATATTCAGTTACACCTACCATGTAACGGTTATTTCGTTACACATACGAGCGTCTGAGTCGAACATAAGGTTGGATGGTTAGACGGAATGATCATTGTAACTGAGTTGTATTCGATTATATCGTGATGACGTTCATATAGAAATACTCACCAGGTTACTGTTCTTTCGTTATACATACGAGCAACCGAATCGAACAGACGGTTGAATGGATAGTATCTGGGTTGTATTCGATTATGATGTTATGCTGTGTATATAGTTATACACATTAGGTGACGGTATTCCCGTTTTACATACGAGCGACCGAAACGAACAGAAAGTTGAATGGATAGACTGAACAATCAATGTATCTGGGTGGTATCCGATTATATCGCAATACTGTATATATAGTGATACTTACCAGGTGACGGTACTTCCGTTACACATACTAGAGACTGAATCGAACAGAAGGTCAAATGGTTAGACGAAACGATAATTGTATCTCTGAGTTGTATTCGATGATATCGTGATGATGTTTATATAGCGATACTCACCAGGTAACTGTTCTTCCGTTTTACATACAAGCGACCGAATCGAGCAGAAGCTTCAATTTAGTAGAGATTGAACAATCATCGTATGTGAGTTGTATTCGATTATGTTTATATAGTTATACTCACCAAGTGACTGTTCTTCCGTTATACATACGAGCGACTGAATTGAACAGAAGGTTGAATGGATAGACTAAACAATGATCGTATCTGGGGTTGTATTCGATTATATCGTGATGATGTTTATATAGTTATACTCACCAGGTAACTGTTTTCCAGTTATACATAAGAGCGACTGAACTGAACAGAAAGTTGTATAGATAGACTGAACAATCATCGTATCTGGGTTGTATTCGATTATTTCGTGATGATTATTATATATTATGTCTAACCAGGTAACTGTTCTTCCGTTATACATACGAGCAACCGAATCGAACATAAGATTGAATGGATAGATTGAACAATCCTTGTATCTGGGTTGTCTCCGATTATATCGTTATGCTGTATATTAGAATACACCTACCATGTAACGGTTCTTTCGTTACACATACGAGCGTCTGAATCGAACATAAGGTTGGATGGTTAGACGGAACGATAATTGTAACTGAGTTGTATTCGATTATATCGTGGGAATGTTTATATAGTAATACTCACCAGGTGACTGTTCTTGCGTTATACGTACGAGCGACCCAATCGAACAGAAGGTTAGATGGATGGACGGAATGATCATTGTATCTGAGTTGTATTCGATTATATCGTGATGAAGTTTATATAGAAATACTCACCAGGTTACTGTTCTTTCGTTATACATACGAGCAACCGAATCGAACAGAAGGTTGAATGGATAGTATCTGAGTTGTATTCGATTATGATGTATGTAGATGTATGTGTATATAGTTATACACACTAGGTGACGGTATTCCCGTTTTACATACGAGCGACCGAAACGAACAAAAAGTTGAATGGATAGACTGAACAATCAATGTATCTGGTTGGTATCCGATTATATCGCAATACTGTATATATAGTGATACTTACCAGGTGACGGTACTTCCGTTACACATACTAGCGACTGAATCGAACAGAAGGTTAAATGGTTAGACGAAGCGATAATTGTATCTGAGTTGTATTCGATGATATCGTGATGATGTTTATATAGCAATACTCACCAGGTTACTGTTCTTCCGTTTTACATAAAAGCGACCAAATCCAGCAGAAGGTTAAATGGATAGATTGAAAATTCATCGTATCTGGGTTGTATTTGATTAGGTTTATATAGTTATACCCACCAGGTAACTGTTTTTCCGTTATACATAAGAACGATTATTATATATAATGTCTAACCAGGTAACTTCTTCCGTTATACATACGAGCAACCGAATCGAACATAAGGTTGAATGGATAGATTGAAAAATCATTGTATCTGGGTTGTCTACGATTATGTCGTTATGCTGTATAATTAGATACACCTACCATGTAACGGTTCTTTCGTTACACATACGAGCGTCTGAATCGAACATAAGGTTGGATTGGTTAGACGGAACGATAATTGTAACTGAGTTGTATTCGATTATATCGTGATGAAGTTCATATAGAAATACTCACCAGGTTACTGTTCTTTCGTTATACATACGAGCAACCGAATCGAACAGAAGGTTGAATGGATGGTATCTGGGTTGTATTCGATTATGATGTTATGCTGTGTATATAGTTATACACACTAGGTGACGGTATTCCCGTTTTACATACGAGCGACCAAAACGAACAGTAAGTTGAATGGATAGACTGAACAATCAATGTATCTGGTTGGTATCCGATTATATCGCAGAACTGTATATATTACTTACCAGGTGACGGTACTTCCGTTACACATACTAGCGACTGAATCGAACAGAAGGTTAAATGGTTAGACGAAGCGATAATTGTATCTGAGTTGTATTCGATGATATCGTGATGATGTTTATATAGCAATACTCACCAGGTAACTGTTCTTCCGTTTTACATAAAAGCGACCAAATCGAGCAAAAGGTTGAATGGATAGATTGAAAATTTATCGTATCTGGGTTGTATTCGATTAGGTTTATATAGTTATACTCACCAGGTAACTGTTTTTCCGTTATACATAAGAACGACTGAATTGAACAGAAGGTTGAATGGATAGACTAAACAATAATCGTATCTGGGGTTGTATTCGAGTATATCGTGATGATTATCATATAGTTTGTCTAACCAGGTAACAGTTCTTCCGTTGAACATACGAGCAACCGAATCGAACATAAGGTTGGATGGATAGATTGAACAATCATTGTATCTGGGTTGTCTCCGAATATATCTTTATGCTGTATATTCAGTTACACCTACCATGTAACGGTTATTTCGTTACACATACGAGCGTCTGAATCGAACATAAGGTTGGATGGTTAGACGGAATGATCATTGTAACTGAGTTGTATTCGATTATATCGTGATGACGTTCATATAGAAATACTCACCAGGTTACTGTTCTTTCGTTATACATACGAGCAACCGAATCGAACAGACGGTTGAATGGATAGTATCTGGGTTGTATTCGATTATGATGTTATGCTGTGTATATAGTTATACACATTAGGTGACGGTATTCCCGTTTTACATACGAGCGACCGAAACGAACAGAAAGTTGAATGGATAGACTGAACAATCAATGTATCTGGGTGGTATCCGATTATATCGCAATACTGTATATATAGTGATACTTACCAGGTGACGGTACTTCCGTTACACATACTAGAGACTGAATCGAACAGAAGGTCAAATGGTTAGACGAAACGATAATTGTATCTCTGAGTTGTATTCGATGATATCGTGATGATGTTTATATAGCGATACTCACCAGGTAACTGTTCTTCCGTTTTACATACAAGCGACCGAATCGAGCAGAAGCTTCAATTTAGTAGAGATTGAACAATCATCGTATGTGAGTTGTATTCGATTATGTTTATATAGTTATACTCACCAAGTGACTGTTCTTCCGTTATACATACGAGCGACTGAATTGAACAGAAGGTTGAATGGATAGACTAAACAATGATCGTATCTGGGGTTGTATTCGATTATATCGTGATGATGTTTATATAGTTATACTCACCAGGTAACTGTTTTCCAGTTATACATAAGAGCGACTGAACTGAACAGAAAGTTGTATAGATAGACTGAACAATCATCGTATCTGGGTTGTATTCGATTATTTCGTGATGATTATTATATATTATGTCTAACCAGGTAACTGTTCTTCCGTTATACATACGAGCAACCGAATCGAACATAAGATTGAATGGATAGATTGAACAATCATTGTATCTGGGTTGTCTCCGATTATATCGTTATGCTGTATATTAGAATACACCTACCATGTAACGGTTCTTTCGTTACACATACGAGCGTCTGAATCAAACATAAGGTTGGATGGTTAGACGGAACGATAATTGTAACTGAGTTGTATTCGATTATATCGTGGGAATGTTTATATAGTAATACTCACCAGGTGACTGTTCTTGCATTATACGTACGAGCGACCCAATCGAACAGAAGGTTAGATGGATAGACGGAATGATCATTGTATCTGAGTTGTATTCGATTATATCGTGATGAAGTTTATATAGAAATACTCACCAGGTTACTGTTCTTTCGTTATACATACGAGCAACCGAATCGAACAGAAGGTTGAATGGATAGTATCTGAGTTGTATTCGATTATGATGTTATGCTGTGTATATAGTTATACACACTAGGTGACGGTATTCCCGTTTTACATACGAGCGACCGAAACGAACAAAAAGTTGAATGGATAGACTGAACAATCAATGTATCTGGTTGGTATCCGATTATATCGCAATACTGTATATATAGTGATACTTACCAGGTGACGGTACTTCCGTTACACATACTAGCGACTGAATCGAACAGAAGGTTAAATGGTTAGACGAAGCGATAATTGTATCTGAGTTGTATTCGATGATATCGTGATGATGTTTATATAGCAATACTCACCAGGTTACTGTTCTTCCGTTTTACATAAAAGCGACCAAATCCAGCAGAAGGTTAAATGGAAAGATTGAAAATTCATCGTATCTGGGTTGTATTTGATTAGGTTTATATAGTTATACCCACCAGGTAACTGTTTTTCCGTTATACATAAGAACGATTATTATATATAATGTCTAACCAGGTAACTGTTCTTCCGTTATACATACGAGCAACCGAATCGAACATAAGGTTGAATGGATAGATTGAACAATCATTGTATCTGGGTTGTCTACGATTATGTCGTTATGCTGTATAATTAGATACACCTACCATGTAACGGTTCTTTCGTTACACATACGAGCGTCTGAATCGAACATAAGGTTGGATTGGTTAGACGGAACGATAATTGTAACTGAGTTGTATTCGATTATATCGTGATGAAGTTCATATAGAAATACTCACCAGGTTACTGTTCTTTCGTTATACTTACGAGCAACCGAATCGAACAGAAGGTTGAATGGATGGTATCTGGGTTGTATTCGATTATGATGTTATGCTGTGTATATAGTTATACACACTAGGTGACGGTATTCCCGTTTTACATACGAGCGACCAAAACGAACAGTAAGTTGAATGGATAGACTGAACAATCAATGTATCAGGTTGGTATCCGATTATATCGCAATACTGTATATATAGTGATACTTACCAGGTGACGGTACTTCCGTTACACATACTAGCGACTGAATCGAACAGAAGGTTAAATGGTTAGACGAAGCGATAATTGTATCTGAATTGTGTTCGATGATATCGTGATGATGTTTATAGCAATACTCACTAGGTAACTGTTCTTACGTTTTACATACAAGCGACCGAATCGAGCAGAAGGTTAAATAGATAGATTGAACAATCATCGTATCTGGGTTGTATTCGATTATGTTTATATAGTTATACTCACCAGGTAACTGTTCTTCCGTTATACATACGAGCGACTGAATTGAACAAAAGGTTGAATGGACAGACTGAACAATGATCGTATCTGGGGTTGTATTCGATGATATCGTGATGATGTTTATATAGTTATACTCACCAGGTAACTGTTCTCCAGTTATACATGAGAGCGACTGAACTGAACAGAAGGTTGAATGGATATACTGAACAATCATTGTATCTGGGTTGTATTCGATTATATCGTGATGATTATCATATAGTATGTCTTACCATGTAACAGTTCTTCTGTTACACATACGAGCAACCGAATCGAACATAAGGTTGAATGGATAGATTGGACAATCATTGAATCTGGGTCGTCTCCGATTATATCGTTATGCTGTATATTTAGTTACACCTACCATGTAACGGTTCTTTAGTTACACATACGAGCGTATGCATCGACCATAAGGTTGGATGATTAGACGGAACGATGATTGTAACTGAGTTGTATTCTATTATATCGTGGTGATGTTTATATAGTAATACTCACCAGGTGACTGTTCTTGCGTTATACATACGAGCGACCCAATCAAACAGAAGGTTGGATGGATAGACGGAATGATCATTGTATCTCAGTTGTATTCGATTATATCGTGATGAAGTTTATATAGAAATACTCACCAGGTTACTGTTCTTTCGTTATACATACGAGCAACCGAATCGAACAGAAGGTTGAATGGATAGACTGAACAATCAATGTATCTGGGTGGTATCCGATTAATTATCGCAATACTGTATATATAGTGATACTTACCAGGTGACGGTACTTCCGTTACACATACTAGAGACTGAATCGAACAGAAGGTTGAATGGTTAGACGAAACGATAATTGTATCTGAAATGTATTCGATGATATCGTGATGATGTTTATATAGCAATAATAACCAGGTAACTATTCTTGCGTTTCACATACAAGCGACCGAATTGAGCAGAAGGTTAAATGTATAGATTGAACAATCATCGTATCTGGGTTGTATTTGATTATGTTTATATAGTTATACCAGGTACCTGTTCTTCCGTTATACATACGAGCGACTGAATTGAACAGAAGGTTGAATGGATAGACTAAACAATAATCGTATCTGGGGTTGTTTTCGATTATATCTTGATGATGTTCATATAGTTATACGCACCAGGAAACTTTTCTCCAGTAATACATAAGAGCGACTGAACTGAACAGAAAGTTGAATGGATAGACTGAACAATCAATGTATCTGGGTGGTATTCGATTATATCGTGATGATTATCATATAGTATGTTTAACCAGGTAACAGTTCTTCTGTTACACATACGAGCAACCGAATCGAACATAAGGTTGAATGGATAGATTGAACAATCATTGTATCTGGGTTGTCTCCGATTATATCGTTATGCTGTATATTAAGTTACACCTACCATGTAACGGTTCTTTCGTTACACATACGAGCGTCTGAATCGAACATAAGGTTGGATGATTAGACGGAACAATAATTGTAACTGAGTTGTATTCGATTATATCGTGGTGATGTTTATATAGTAATACTCACCTGGTGACTGTTCTTGCGTTATACATACGAGCGACCCAATCGAACAGAAGTTTGGATAAATAGACGAGATGATCATTGTATCTGAGTTGTATTCGATTATATCGTGATGACGTTCATATAGAAATACTCACCAGGTTACTGTTTTTTCTTTATACATACGAGCAACCGAATCGAACAGAAGGTTGAATGGATAGTATCTGGGTTGTATTCGATTATGATGTTATGCTGTGTATATAGTTATACACATTAGGTGACGGTATTCCCGTTTTACATACGAGCGACCAAAACGAACAGAAAGTTGAATGGATAGACTGAACAATCAATATATCTGGGTGGTATCCGATTATATCGCAATACTGTATATATAGTGATACTTACCAGGTGACGGTACTTCCGTTGCACATACTAGCGACTGAATCGAACAGAATGTTGAATGGTTAGACGAAACGATAATTGTATCTGAGTTGTATTCGATGATATCGTGATGATGTTTATATAGCAATACTCACCAGGTAACTGTCCTTCCGTTTTACATACAAGCGACCGAATCGAGCAGAAGGTTAAATGGATAGATTGAACAATCATCGTATCTGAGTTGTATTCGATTATGTTTATATAGATATACTCACCAGGTACCTGTTCCTCCGATATACATACGAGCAACCGAATCGAACATAAGGTTGAATGGATAGATTGAACAATCATCGTATCTGAGTTGTATTCGATTATGTTTATATAGTTGTACTCACCAGGTAACTGTTCTTCCGTTATACATACGAGCGACTGAATTGAACTGAAGGTTGAATGGATAGACTAAACAATGATCGTATCTGGGGTTGTATTCGATTATATCGTGATGATGTTCATATAGTTATACTCACCAGGTAACTGTTCTTCAGTTATACATAAGAGCGACTGAACTGAACAGAAGATTGAATGGATAGACTGAACAATCATCGTATCTGGATTGTATTCGATTATTTCGTGATGACTATCATATATTATGTCTAACCAGGTAACTGTTCTTTCGTTATACATACTAGCAACCGAATCGAACATAAGGTTGAATGGATAGATTGAACAATCATTGTATCTGGGTTGTCTCCGATTATATCGTTATGTTGTATATTTAACTACACCTACCATGTAACGGTTCTTTCGTTACACATACGAGCGTCTGAATCGAACATAAGGTTGGATGGTTAGACGGAACGATATTGTAACTAAGTTGTATTCGATTATATCGTGATGACGTTCATATAGAAATACCCACCAGGTTACTGTTCTTTCGTTATACATACGAGCAACCGAATCGAACAGAAGGTTGAATGGATAGTATCTGGGTTGTATTCGATTATGATGTTATGCTATGTATATAGTTATACACATAAGGTGACGGTATTCCCGTTTCACATACGAGCGACCGAAACGAACAGAAAGTTGAATGGATAGACTGAACAATCAATGTATCTGGGTGGTATCCGATTATATCGCAATACTGTATATATAGTGATACTTACCAGGTGACGATACTTCCGTTACACATACTAGCGACTGAATCGAACAGAATGTAGAATGGTTAGACGAAACGATAATTCTATCTGAGTTGTATTCGATGATATCGTGATGATGTTTACATAGCAATACTCACCAGGTAACTGTCTTTCCGTTTTACATACAAGCGACCGAATCGAGCAGAAGGTTAAATGGATAGATTGAACAATCATCGTATCTGAGTTGTATTCGATTATGTTTATATAGATATACTCACCAGGTACCTGTTCTTCCGATATACATACGAGCAACCGAATCGAACATAAGGTTGAATGGATAGATTGAACAATCATCGTATCTGAGTTGTATTCGATTATGTTTATATAGTTATACTCACCAGGTAACTGTTCTTCCGTTATACATACGAGCGACTGAATTGATGTATTCGATTATGATGTTATGCTGTGTATATAGTTATACACACTAGGAGACGGTATTCCCGTTTTACATACGAGCGACCGAAACGAAAAGAAAGTTGAATGGATAGACTGAACAATCAATGTATCTGGGTGGTATCCGATTATATCGCAATACTGTATATATAGTGATACTTACCAGGTGACGATACTTCCGTTAGTCATACTAGCGACTGAATCGAATAGAATGTTGAATGGTTAGACGAAACGATAATTGTATCTGAGTTGTATTCGATGATATCGTGATGATGTTTATATAGCAATACTCACCAGGTAACTGTCCTTCCGTTTTACATACAAGCGACCGAATCGAGCAGAAGGTTAAATGGATAGATTGAACAATCATCGTATCTGAGATGTATTTGATTATGTTTATATAGATATACTCACCAGGTACCTGTTCTTCCGATATACATACGAGCAACCGAATCGAACATAAGGTTGAATGGATAGATTGAACAATCATTGTATCTGGGTTGTCTCCGATTATATCGTTATGTTGTATATTTAACTACACCTACCATGTAACGGTTCATTCGTTACACATATGAGCGTCTGAATCGAACATAAGGTTGGATGATTAGACGGAACGATAATTGTAACTAAGTTGTATTCGATTATATCGTGATGACGTTCATATAGAAATACTCACCAGGTTACTGTTCTTTCGTTATACATACGAGCAACCGAATCGAACAGAAGGTTGAATGGATAGTATCTGGGTTGTATTCGATTATAATGTTATGCTGTATATATAGTTATACACATAAGGTGACGGTATTCCCGTTTCACATACGAGCGACCGAAACGAACAGAAAGTTGAATGGATAGACTGAACAATCAATGTATCTGGGTGGTATCCGATTATATCGCAATACTGTATATATAGTGATACTTACCAGGTGACGATACTTCCGTTACACATACTAGCGACTGAATCGAACAGAATGTTGAATGGTCAGACGAAACGATAATTGTATCTGAGTTGTATTCGATGATATCGTGATGATGTTTATATAGCAATACTCACCAGGTAACTGTTCTTCCGTTTTACATACAAGCGACCGAATCGAGCAGAAGGTTGAATTCAGTATAGATTGAACAATCATCGTATCTGGGTTGTATTCGATTATGTTTATAAAGTTATACTCACCAGGTAAATGTTCTTCCGTTATACATACGAGCGACTGAATTGAACAGAAGGTTGAATGGATAGTATATGGGTTGTATCCGATTATGATGTTATGCTGTGTATATAGTTATACACACTAGGAGACGGTATTCCCGTTTTATATACGAGCGACCGAAACGAAAAGAAAGTTGAATGGATAGACTGAACAATCAATGTATCTGGGTGGTATCCGATTATATCGCAATACTGTATATATAGTGATACTTACCAGGTGACGATACTTCCGTTAGTCATACTAGCGACTGAATCGAACAGAATGTTGAATGGTTAGACGAAACGATAATTGTATCTGAGTTGTATTCGATGATATCGTGATGATGTTTATATAGCAATACTCACCAGGTAACTGTCCTTCCGTTTTACATACAAGCGACCGAATCGAGCAGAAGGTTAAATGGATAGATTGAACAATCATCGTATCTGAGTTGTGTTCGATTATGTTTATATAGATATACTCACCAGGTACCTGTTCCTCCGATATACATACGAGCAACCGAATCGAACATAAGGTTGAATGGATAGATTGAACAATCATCGTATCTGAGTTGTATTCGATTATGTTTATATAGTTGTACTCACCAGGTAACTGTTCTTCCGTTATACATACGAGCGACTGAATTGAACTGAAGGTTGAATGGATAGACTAAACAATGATCGTATCTGGGGTTGTATTCGATTATATCGTGATGATGTTCATATAGTTATACTCACCAGGTAACTGTTCTTCAGTTATACATAAGAGCGACTGAACTGAACAGAAGATTGAATGGATAGACTGAACAATCATCGTATCTGGATTGTATTCGATTATTTCGTGATGACTATTATATATTATGTCTAACCAGGTAACTGTTCTTTCGTTATACATACTAGCAACCGAATCGAACATAAGGTTGAATGGATAGATTGAACAATCATTGTATCTGGGTTGTCTCCGATTATATCGTTATGTTGTATATTTAACTACACCTACCATGTAACGGTTCTTTCGTTACACATACGAGCGTCTGAATCGAACATAAGGTTGGATGGTTAGACGGAACGATATTGTAACTAAGTTGTATTCGATTATATCGTGATGACGTTCATATAGCAATACTCGCCAGGTTACTGTTCTTTCATTATACATACGAGCAACCGAATCGAACAGAAGGTTGAATGGATAGTATCTGGGTTGTATTCGATTATGATGTTATGCTGTGTATATAGTTATACACATAAGGTGACGGTATTCCCGTTTCACATACGAGCGACCGAAACGAACAGAAAGTTGAATGGATAGACTGAACAATCAATGTATCTGGGTGGTATCCGATCATATCGCAATACTATATATATAGTGATACTTACCAGGTGACGGTACTTCCGTTACACATACTAGCGACTGAATCGAACAGAAGGTTAAATGGTTAGACGAAACGATAATTGTATCTGAGTTGTATTCGATGATATCGTGATGATGTTTATATAGCAATACTCACCAGGTAACTGTCCTTCCGTTTTACATACAAGCGACCGAATCGAGCAGAAGGTTAAATGGATAGATTGAACAATCATCGTATCTGAGTTGTATTCGATTATGTTTATATAGATATACTCACCAGGTACCTGTTTTTCCGATATACATACGAGCAGCAACCGAATCGAACATGAGGTTGAATGGATAGATTGAACAATCATCGTATCTGAGTTGTATTCGATTATGTTTATATAGTTATACTCACCAGGTAACTGTTCTTCCGTTATACATACGAGCGACTGAATTGAACTGAAGGTTGAATGGATAGTATATGGGTTGTATTCGATTATGATGTTATGCTGTGTATATAGTTATACACACTAGGAGACGGTATTCCCGTTTTACATACGAGCGACCGAAACGAAAAGAAAGTTGAATGGATAGACTGAACAATCAATGTATCTGGGTGGTATCCGATTATATCGCAATACTGTATATATAGTGATACTTACCAGGTAACGATACTTCCGTTACACATACTAGCGACTGAATCGAACAGAATGTTGAATGGTTAGACGAAACGATAATTGTATCTGAGTTGTATTCGATGATATCGTGATGATGTTTATATAGCAATACTCACCAGGTAACTGTCCTTCCGTTTTACATACAAGCGACCGAATCGAGCAGAAGGTTAAATGGATAGATTGAACAATCATCGTATCTGAGTTGTATTCGATTATGTTTATATAGATATACTCACCAGGTACCTGTTCTTCCGATATACATACGAGCAACCGAATCGAACATAAGGTTGAATGGATAGATTGAACAATCATTGTATCTGGGTTGTCTCCGATTATATCGTTATGTTGTATATTTAACTACACCTACCATGTAACGGTTCATTCGTTACACATATGAGCGTCTGAATCGAACATAAGGTTGGATGATTAGACGGAACGATAATTGTAACTAAGTTGTATTCGATTATATCGTGATGACGTTCATATAGAAATACTCACCAGGTTACTGTTCTTTCGTTATACATACGAGCAACCGAATCGAACAGAAGGTTGAATGGATAGTATCTGGGTTGTATTCGATTATAATGTTATGCTGTGTATATAGTTATACACATAAGGTGACGGTATTCCCGTTTCACATACGAGCGACCGAAACGAACAGAAAGTTGAATGGATAGACAGAACAATCAATGTATCTGGGTGGTATCCGATTATATCGCAATACTGTATATATAGTGATACTTACCAGGTGACGATACTTCCGTTACACATACTAGCGACTGAATCGAACAGAATGTTGAATGGTTAGACGAAACGATAATTGTTTCTGAGTTGTATTCGATGATATCGTGATGATGTTTATATAGCAATACTCACCAGGTAACTGTTCTTCCGTTTTACATACAAGCGACCGAATCGAGCAGAAGGTTGAATTCAGTATAGATTGAACAATCATCGTATCTGGGTTGTATTCGATTATGTTTATAAAGTTATACTCACCAGGTAAATGTTCTTCCGTTATACATACGAGCGACTGAATTGAACAGAAGGTTGAATGGATAGTATATGGGTTGTATCCGATTATGATGTTATGCTGTGTATATAGTTATACACACTAGGAGACGGTATTCCCGTTTTATATACGAGCGACCGAAACGAAAAGAAAGTTGAATGGATAGACTGAACAATCAATGTATCTGGGTGGTATCCGATTATATCGCAATACTGTATATATAGTGATACTTACCAGGTGACGATACTTCCGTTACACATACTAGCGACTGGATCGAACAGAATGTTGAATGGTTAGACGAAACGATAATTGTATCTGAGTTGTATTCGATGATATCGTGATGATGTTTATATAGCAATACTCACCAGGTTACTGTTCTTTCATTATACATACGAGCAACCGAATCGAACAGAAGGTTGAATGGATAGTATCTGGGTTGTATTCGATTATGATGTTATGCTGTGTATATAGTTATACACATAAGGTGACGGTATTCCCGTTTCACATACGAGCGACCGAAACGAACAGAAAGTTGAATGGATAGACTGAACAATCAATGTATCTGGGTGGTATCCGATCATATCGCAATACTATATATATAGTGATACTTACCAGGTGACGGTACTTCCGTTACACATACTAGCGACTGAATCGAACAGAAGGTTAAATGGTTAGACGAAACGATAATTGTATCTGAGTTGTATTCGATGATATCGTGATGATGTTTATATAGCAATACTCACCAGGTAACTGTCCTTCCGTTTTACATACAAGCGACCGAATCGAGCAGAAGGTTAAATGGATAGATTGAACAATCATCGTATCTGAGTTGTATTCGATTATGTTTATATAGATATACTCACCAGGTACCTGTTTTTCCGATATACATACGAGCAACCGAATCGAACATGAGGTTGAATGGATAGATTGAACAATCATCGTATCTGAGTTGTATTCGATTATGTTTATATAGTTATACTCACCAGGTAACTGTTCTTCCGTTATACATACGAGCGACTGAATTGAACTGAAGGTTGAATGGATAGTATATGGGTTGTATTCGATTATGATGTTATGCTGTGTATATAGTTATACACACTAGGAGACGGTATTCCCGTTTTACATACGAGCGACCGAAACGAAAAGAAAGTTGAATGGATAGACTGAACAATCAATGTATCTGGGTGGTATCCGATTATATCGCAATACTGTATATATAGTGATACTTACCAGGTAACGATACTTCCGTTACACATACTAGCGACTGAATCGAACAGAATGTTGAATGGTTAGACGAAACGATAATTGTATCTGAGTTGTATTCGATGATATCGTGATGATGTTTATATAGCAATACTCACCAGGTAACTGTCCTTCCGTTTTACATACAAGCGACCGAATCGAGCAGAAGGTTAAATGGATAGATTGAACAATCATCGTATCTGAGTTGTATTCGATTATGTTTATATAGATATACTCACCAGGTACCTGTTCTTCCGATATACATACGAGCAACCGAATCGAACATAAGGTTGAATGGATAGATTGAACAATCATTGTATCTGGGTTGTCTCCGATTATATCGTTATGTTGTATATTTAACTACACCTACCATGTAACGGTTCATTCGTTACACATATGAGCGTCTGAATCGAACATAAGGTTGGATGATTAGACGGAACGATAATTGTAACTAAGTTGTATTCGATTATATCGTGATGACGTTCATATAGAAATACTCACCAGGTTACTGTTCTTTCGTTATACATACGAGCAACCGAATCGAACAGAAGGTTGAATGGATAGTATCTGGGTTGTATTCGATTATAATGTTATGCTGTGTATATAGTTATACACATAAGGTGACGTTATTCCCGTTTCACATACGAGCGACCGAAACGAACAGAAAGTTGAATGGATAGACAGAACAATCAATGTATCTGGGTGGTATCCGATTATATCGCAATACTGTATATATAGTGATACTTACCAGGTGACGATACTTCCGTTACACATACTAGCGACTGAATCGAACAGAATGTTGAATGGTTAGACGAAACGATAATTGTATCTGAGTTGTATTCGATGATATCGTGATGATGTTTATATAGCAATACTCACCAGGTAACTGTTCTTCCGTTTTACATACAAGCGACCGAATCGAGCAGAAGGTTGAATTCAGTATAGATTGAACAATCATCGTATCTGGGTTGTATTCGATTATGTTTATAAAGTTATACTCACCAGGTAAATGTTCTTCCGTTATACATACGAGCGACTGAATTGAACAGAAGGTTGAATGGATAGTATATGGGTTGTATCCGATTATGATGTTATGCTGTGTATATAGTTATACACACTAGGAGACGGTATTCCCGTTTTATATACGAGCGACCGAAACGAAAAGAAAGTTGAATGGATAGACTGAACAATCAATGTATCTGGGTGGTATCCGATTATATCGCAATACTGTATATATAGTGATACTTACCAGGTGACGATACTTCCGTTACACATACTAGCGACTGGATCGAACAGAATGTTGAATGGTTAGACGAAACGATAATTGTATCTGAGTTGTATTCGATGATATCGTGATGATGTTTATATAGCAATACTCACCAGGTTACTGTTCTTTCATTATACATACGAGCAACCGAATCGAACAGAAGGTTGAATGGATAGTATCTGGGTTGTATTCGATTATGATGTTATGCTGTGTATATAGTTATACACATAAGGTGACGGTATTCCCGTTTCACATACGAGCGACCGAAACGAACAGAAAGTTGAATGGATAGACTGAACAATCAATGTATCTGGGTGGTATCCGATCATATCGCAATACTATATATATAGTGATACTTACCAGGTGACGGTACTTCCGTTACACATACTAGCGACTGAATCGAACAGAAGGTTAAATGGTTAGACGAAACGATAATTGTATCTGAGTTGTATTCGATGATATCGTGATGATGTTTATATAGCAATACTCACCAGGTAACTGTCCTTCCGTTTTACATACAAGCGACCGAATCGAGCAGAAGGTTAAATGGATAGATTGAACAATCATCGTATCTGAGTTGTATTCGATTATGTTTATATAGATATACTCACCAGGTACCTGTTTTTCCGATATACATACGAGCAACCGAATTGAACATGAGGTTGAATGGATAGATTGAACAATCATCGTATCTGAGTTGTATTCGATTATGTTTATATAGTTATACTCACCAGGTAACTGTTCTTCCGTTATACATACGAGCGACTGAATTGAACATGAGGTTGAATGGATAGATTGAACAATCATCGTATCTGAGTTGTATTCGATTATGTTTATATAGTTATACTCACCAGGTAACTGTTCTTCCGTTATACATACGAGCGACTGAATTGATGTATTCGATTATGATGTTATGCTGTGTATATAGTTATACACACTAGGAGACGGTATTCCCGTTTTACATACGAGCGACCGAAACGAAAAGAATGTTGAATGGATAGACTGAACAATCAATGTATCTGGGTGGTATCCGATTATATCGCAATACTGTATATATAGTGATACTTACCAGGTGACGATACTTCCGTTAGTCATACTAGCGACTGAATCGAACAGAATGTTGAATGGTTAGACGAAACGATAATTGTATCTGAGTTGTATTCGATGATATCGTGATGATGTTTATATAGCAATACTCACCAGGTAACTGTCCTTCCGTTTTACATACAAGCGACCGAATCGAGCAGAAGGTTAAATGGATAGATTGAACAATCATCGTATCTGAGTTGTATTCGATTATGTTTATATAGATATACTCACCAGGTTCCTGTTCTTTCGATATACATACGAGCAACCGAATCGAACATAAGGTTGAATGGATAGATTGAACAATCATTGTATCTGGGTTGTCTCCGATTATATCGTTATGTTGTATATTTAACTACACCTACCATGTAACGGTTCATTCGTTACACATATGAGCGTCTGAATCGAACATAAGGTTGGATGATTATACGGAACGATAATTGTAACTAAGTTGTATTCGATTATATCGTGATGACGTTCATATAGAAATACTCACCAGGTTACTGTTCTTTCGTTATACATACGAGCAACCGAATCGAACAGAAGGTTGAATGGATAGTATCTGGGTTGTATTCGATTATAATGTTATGCTGTGTATATAGTTATACACATAAGGTGACGGTATTCCCGTTTCACATACGAGCGACCGAAACGAACAGAAAGTTGAATGGATAGACTGAACAATCAATGTATCTGGGTGGTATCCGATTATATCGCAATACTGTATATATAGTGATACTTACCAGGTGACGATACTTCCGTTACACATACTAGCGACTGAATCGAACAGAATGTTGAATGGTCAGACGAAACGATAATTGTATCTGAGTTGTATTCGATGATATCGTGATGATGTTTATATAGCAATACTCACCAGGTAACTGTTCTTCCGTTTTACATACAAGCGACCGAATCGAGCAGAAGGTTGAATTCAGTATAGATTGAACAATCATCGTATCTGGGTTGTATTCGATTATGTTTATAAAGTTATACTCACCAGGTAAATGTTCTTCCGTTATACATACGAGCGACTGAATTGAACAGAAGGTTGAATGGATAGTATATGGGTTGTATCCGATTATGATGTTATGCTGTGTATATAGTTATACACACTAGGAGACGGTATTCCCGTTTTATATACGAGCGACCGAAACGAAAAGAAAGTTGAATGGATAGACTGAACAATCAATGTATCTGGGTGGTATCCGATTATATCGCAATACTGTATATATAGTGATACTTACCAGGTGACGATACTTCCGTTACACATACTAGCGACTGAATCGAACAGAATGTTGAATGGTTAGACGAAACGATAATTGTATCTGAGTTGTATTCGATGATATCGTGATGATGTTTATATAGCAATACTCACCAGGTTACTGTTCTTTCATTATACATACGAGCAACCGAATCGAACAGAAGGTTGAATGGATAGTATCTGGGTTGTATTCGATTATGATGTTATGCTGTGTATATAGTTATACACATAAGGTGACGGTATTCCCGTTTCACATACGAGCGACCGAAACGAACAGAAAGTAGAATGGATAGACTGAACAATCAATGTATCTGGGTGGTATCCGATCATATCGCAATACTATATATATAGTGATACTTACCAGGTGACGGTACTTCCGTTACACATACTAGCGACTGAATCGAACAGAAGGTTAAATGGTTAGACGAAACGATAATTGTATCTGAGTTGTATTCGATGATATCGTGATGATGTTTATATAGCAATACTCACCAGGTAACTGTCCTTCCGTTTTACATACAAGCGACCGAATCGAGCAGAAGGTTAAATGGATAGATTGAACAATCATCGTATCTGAGTTGTATTCGATTATGTTTATATAGATATACTCACCAGGTACCTGTTTTTCCGATATACATACGAGCAACCGAATCGAACATGAGGTTGAATGGATAGATTGAACAATCATCGTATCTGAGTTGTATTCGATTATGTTTATATAGTTATACTCACCAGGTAACTGTTCTTCCGTTATACATACGAGCGACTGAATTGAACTGAAGGTTGAATGGATAGTATATGGGTTGTATTCGATTATGATGTTATGCTGTGTATATAGTTATACACACTAGGAGACGGTATTCCCGTTTTACATACGAGCGACCGAAACGAAAAGAAAGTTGAATGGATAGACTGAACAATCAATGTATTTGGGTGGTATCCGATTATATCGCAATACTGTATATATAGTGATACTTACCAGGTAACGATACTTCCGTTACACATACTAGCGACTGAATCGAACAGAATGTTGAATGGTTAGACGAAACGATAATTGTATCTGAGTTGTATTCGATGATATCGTGATGATGTTTATATAGCAATACTCACCAGGTAACTGTTCTTCCGTTTTACATACAAGCGACCGAATCGAGCAGAAGGTTGAATTCAGTATAGATTGAACAATCATCGTATCTGGGTTGTATTCGATTATGTTTATAAAGTTATACTCACCAGGTAAATGTTCTTCCGTTATACATACGAGCGACTGAATTGAACAGAAGGTTGAATGGATAGTATATGGGTTGTATCCGATTATGATGTTATGCTGTGTATATAGTTATACACACTAGGAGACGGTATTCCCGTTTTATATACGAGCGACCGAAACGAAAAGAAAGTTGAATGGATAGACTGAACAATCAATGTATCTGGGTGGTATCCGATTATATCGCAATACTGTATATATAGTGATACTTACCAGGTGACGATACTTCCGTTACACATACTAGCGACTGGATCGAACAGAATGTTGAATGGTTAGACGAAACGATAATTGTATCTGAGTTGTATTCGATGATATCGTGATGATGTTTATATAGCAATACTCACCAGGTTACTGTTCTTTCATTATACATACGAGCAACCGAATCGAACAGAAGGTTGAATGGATAGTATCTGGGTTGTATTCGATTATGATGTTATGCTGTGTATATAGTTATACACATAAGGTGACGGTATTCCCGTTTCACATACGAGCGACCGAAACGAACAGAAAGTTGAATGGATAGACTGAACAATCAATGTATCTGGGTGGTATCCGATCATATCGCAATACTATATATATAGTGATACTTACTAGGTGACGGTACTTCCGTTACACATACTAGCGACTGAATCGAACAGAAGGTTAAATGGTTAGACGAAACGATAATTGTATCTGAGTTGTATTCGATGATATCGTGATGATGTTTATATAGCAATACTCACCAGGTAACTGTCCTTCCGTTTTACATACAAGCGACCGAATCGAGCAGAAGGTTAAATGGATAGATTGAACAATCATCGTATCTGAGTTGTATTCGATTATGTTTATATAGATATACTCACCAGGTACCTGTTTTTCCGATATACATACGAGCAACCGAATCGAACATGAGGTTGAATGGATAGATTGAACAATCATCGTATCTGAGTTGTATTCGATTATGTTTATATAGTTATACTCACCAGGTAACTGTTCTTTCGTTATACATACGAGCGACTGAATTGATGTATTCGATTATGATGTTATGCTGTGTATATAGTTATACACACTAGGAGACGGTATTCCCGTTTTACATACGAGCGACCGAAACGAAAAGAATGTTGAATGGATAGACTGAACAATCAATGTATCTGGGTGGTATCCGATTATATCGCAATACTGTATATATAGTGATACTTACCAGGTGACGATACTTCCGTTAGTCATACTAGCGACTGAATCGAACAGAATGTTGAATGGTTAGACGAAACGATAATTGTATCTGAGTTGTATTCGATGATATCGTGATGATGTTTATATAGCAATACTCACCAGGTAACTGTCCTTCCGTTTTACATACAAGCGACCGAATCGAGCAGAAGGTTAAATGGATAGATTGAACAATCATCGTATCTGAGTTGTATTCGATTATGTTTATATAGATATACTCACCAGGTTCCTGTTCTTCCGATATACATACGAGCAACCGAATCGAACATAAGGTTGAATGGATAGATTGAACAATCATTGTATCTGGGTTGTCTCCGATTATATCGTTATGTTGTATATTTAACTACACCTACCATGTAACGGTTCATTCGTTACACATATGAGCGTCTGAATCGAACATAAGGTTGGATGATTATACGGAACGATAATTGTAACTAAGTTGTATTCGATTATATCGTGATGACGTTCATATAGAAATACTCACCAGGTTACTGTTCTTTCGTTATACATACGAGCAACCGAATCGAACAGAAGGTTGAATGGATAGTATCTGGGTTGTATTCGATTATAATGTTATGCTGTGTATATAGTTATACACATAAGGTGACGGTATTCCCGTTTCACATACGAGCGACCGAAACGAACAGAAAGTTGAATGGATAGACTGAACAATCAATGTATCTGGGTGGTATCCGATTATATCGCAATACTGTATATATAGTGATACTTACCAGGTGACGATACTTCCGTTACACATACTAGCGACTGAATCGAACAGAATGTTGAATGGTCAGACGAAACGATAATTGTATCTGAGTTGTATTCGATGATATCGTGATGATGTTTATATAGCAATACTCACCAGGTAACTGTTCTTCCGTTTTACATACAAGCGACCGAATCGAGCAGAAGGTTGAATTCAGTATAGATTGAACAATCATCGTATCTGGGTTGTATTCGATTATGTTTATAAAGTTATACTCACCAGGTAAATGTTCTTCCGTTATACATACGAGCGACTGAATTGAACAGAAGGTTGAATGGATAGTATATGGGTTGTATCCGATTATGATGTTATGCTGTGTATATAGTTATACACACTAGGAGACGGTATTCCCGTTTTATATACGAGCGACCGAAACGAAAAGAAAGTTGAATGGATAGACTGAACAATCAATGTATCTGGGTGGTATCCGATTATATCGCAATACTGTATATATAGTGATACTTACCAGGTGACGATACTTCCGTTACACATACTAGCGACTGAATCGAACAGAATGTTGAATGGTTAGACGAAACGATAATTGTATCTGAGTTGTATTCGATGATATCGTGATGATGTTTATATAGCAATACTCACCAGGTTACTGTTCTTTCATTATACATACGAGCAACCGAATCGAACAGAAGGTTGAATGGATAGTATCTGGGTTGTATTCGATTATGATGTTATGCTGTGTATATAGTTATACACATAAGGTGACGGTATTCCCGTTTCACATACGAGCGACCGAAACGAACAGAAAGTTGAATGGATAGACTGAACAATCAATGTATCTGGGTGGTATCCGATCATATCGCAATACTATATATATAGTGATACTTACCAGGTGACGGTACTTCCGTTACACATACTAGCGACTGAATCGAACAGAAGGTTAAATGGTTAGACGAAACGATAATTGTATCTGAGTTGTATTCGATGATATCGTGATGATGTTTATATAGCAATACTCACCAGGTAACTGTCCTTCCGTTTTACATACAAGCGACCGAATCGAGCAGAAGGTTAAATGGATATATTGAACAATCATCGTATCTGAGTTGTATTCGATTATGTTTATATAGATATACTCACCAGGTACCTGTTTTTCCGATATACATACGAGCAACCGAATCGAACATGAGGTTGAATGGATAGATTGAACAATCATCGTATCTGAGTTGTATTCGATTATGTTTATATAGTTATACTCACCAGGTAACTGTTCTTCCGTTATACATACGAGCGACTGAATTGAACTGAAGGTTGAATGGATAGTATATGGGTTGTATTCGATTATGATGTTATGCTGTGTATATAGTTATACACACTAGGAGACGGTATTCCCGTTTTACATACGAGCGACCGAAACGAAAAGAAAGTTGAATGGATAGACTGAACAATCAATGTATCTGGGTGGTATCCGATTATATCGCAATACTGTATATATAGTGATACTTACCAGGTAACGATACTTCCGTTACACATACTAGCGACTGAATCGAACAGAATGTTGAATGGTTAGACGAAACGATAATTGTATCTGAGTTGTATTCGATGATATCGTGATGATGTTTATATAGCAATACTCACCAGGTAACTGTCCTTCCGTTTTACATACAAGCGACCGAATCGAGCAGAAGGTTAAATGGATAGATTGAACAATCATCGTATCTGAGTTGTATTCGATTATGTTTATATAGATATACTCACCAGGTACCTGTTCTTCCGATATACATACGAGCAACCGAATCGAACATAAGGTTGAATGGATAGATTGAACAATCATTGTATCTGGGTTGTCTCCGATTATATCGTTATGTTGTATATTTAACTACACCTACCATGTAACGGTTCATTCGTTACACATATGAGCGTCTGAATCGAACATAAGGTTGGATGATTAGACGGAACGATAATTGTAACTAAGTTGTATTCGATTATATCGTGATGACGTTCATATAGAAATACTCACCAGGTTACTGTTCTTTCGTTATACATACGAGCAACCGAATCGAACAGAAGGTTGAATGGATAGTATCTGGGTTGTATTCGATTATAATGTTATGCTGTGTATATAGTTATACACATAAGGTGACGGTATTCCCGTTTCACATACGAGCGACCGAAACGAACAGAAAGTTGAATGGATAGACAGAACAATCAATGTATCTGGGTGGTATCCGATTATATCGCAATACTGTATATATAGTGATACTTACCAGGTGACGATACTTCCGTTACACATACTAGCGACTGAATCGAACAGAATGTTGAATGGTTAGACGAAACGATAATTGTATCTGAGTTGTATTCGATGATATCGTGATGATGTTTATATAGCAATACTCACCAGGTAACTGTTCTTCCGTTTTACATACAAGCGACCGAATCGAGCAGAAGGTTGAATTCAGTATAGATTGAACAATCATCGTATCTGGGTTGTATTCGATTATGTTTATAAAGTTATACTCACCAGGTAAATGTTCTTCCGTTATACATACGAGCGACTGAATTGAACAGAAGGTTGAATGGATAGTATATGGGTTGTATCCGATTATGATGTTATGCTGTGTATATAGTTATACACACTAGGAGACGGTATTCCCGTTTTATATACGAGCGACCGAAACGAAAAGAAAGTTGAATGGATAGACTGAACAATCAATGTATCTGGGTGGTATCCGATTATATCGCAATACTGTATATATAGTGATACTTACCAGGTGACGATACTTCCGTTAGTCATACTAGCGACTGAATCGAACAGAATGTTGAATGGTTAGACGAAACGATAATTGTATCTGAGTTGTATTCGATGATATCGTGATGATGTTTATATAGCAATACTCACCAGGTAATTGTCCTTCCGTTTTACATACAAGCGACCGAATCGAGCAGAAGGTTAAATGGATAGATTGAACAATCATCGTATCTGAGTTGTATTCGATTATGTTTATATAGATATACTCACCAGGTACCTGTTCTTCCGATATACATACGAGCAACCGAATCGAACATAAGGTTGAATGGATAGATTGAACAATCATTGTATCTGGGTTGTCTCCGATTATATCGTTATGTTGTATATTTAACTACACCTACCATGTAACGGTTCATTCGTTACACATATGAGCGTCTGAATCGAACATAAGGTTGGATGATTAGACGGAACGATAATTGTAACTAAGTTGTATTCGATTATATCGTGATGACGTTCATATAGAAATACTCACCAGGTTACTGTTCTTTCGTTATACATACGAGCAACCGAATCGAACAGAAGGTTGAATGGATAGTATCTGGGTTGTATTCGATTATAATGTTATGCTGTGTATATAGTTATACACATAAGGTGACGGTATTCCCGTTTCACATACGAGCGACCGAAACGAACAGAAAGTTGAATGGATAGACAGAACAATCAATGTATCTGGGTGGTATCCGATTATATCGCAATACTGTATATATAGTGATACTTACCAGGTGACGATACTTCCGTTACACATACTAGCGACTGAATCGAACAGAATGTTGAATGGTTAGACGAAACGATAATTGTATCTGAGTCGTATTCGATGATATCGTGATTATGTTTATATAGCAATACTCACCAGGTAACTGTTCTTCCGTTTTACATACAAGCGACCGAATCGAGCAGAAGGTTGAATTCATTATAGATTGAACAATCATCGTATCTGGGTTGTATTCGATTATGTTTATAAAGTTATACTCACCAGGTAAATGTTCTTCCGTTATACATACGAGCGACTGAATTGAACAGAAGGTTGAATGGATAGTATATGGGTTGTATCCGATTATGATGTTATGCTGTGTATATAGTTATACACACTAGGAGACGGTATTCCCGTTTTATATACGAGCGACCGAAACGAAAAGAAAGTTGAATGGATAGACTGAACAATCAATGTATCTGGGTGGTATCCGATTATATCGCAATACTGTATATATAGTGATACTTACCAGGTGACGATACTTCCGTTACACATACTAGCGACTGAATCGAACAGAATGTTGAATGGTCAGACGAAACGATAATTGTATCTGAGTTGTATTCGATGATATCGTGATGATGTTTATATAGCAATACTCACCAGGTTACTGTTCTTTCATTATACATACGAGCAACCGAATCGAACAGAAGGTTTAATGGATAGTATCTGGGTTGTATTCGATTATAATGTTATGCTGTGTATATAGTTATACACATAAGGTGACGGTATTCCCGTTTCACATACGAGCGACCGAAACGAACAGAAAGTTGAATGGATAGACTGAACAATCAATGTATCTGGGTGGTATCCGATTATATCGCAATACTGTATATATAGTGATACTTACCAGGTGACGATACTTCCGTTACACATACTAGCGACTGAATCGAACAGAATGTTGAATGGTCAGACGAAACGATAATTGTATCTGAGTTGTATTCGATGATATCGTGATGATGTTTATATAGCAATACTCACCAGGTTACTGTTCTTTCATTATACATACGAGCAACCGAATCGAACAGAAGGTTGAATGGATAGATTGAACAATCATCGTATCTGAGTTGTATTCGATTATGTTTATATAGATATACTCACCAGGTACCTGTTCTTCCGATATACATACGAGCAACCGAATCGAACATAAGGTTGAATGGATAGATTGAACAATCATTGTATCTGGGTTGTCTCCGATTATATCGTTATGTTGTATATTTAACTACACCTACCATGTAACGGTTCATTCGTTACACATATGAGCGTCTGAATCGAACATAAGGTTGGATGATTAGACGGAACGATAATTGTAACTAAGTTGTATTCGATTATATCGTGATGACGTTCATATAGAAATACTCACCAGGTTACTGTTCTTTCGTTATACATACGAGCAACCGAATCGAACAGAAGGTTGAATGGATAGTATCTGGGTTGTATTCGATTATAATGTTATGCTGTGTATATAGTTATACACATAAGGTGACGGTATTCCCGTTTCACATACGAGCGACCGAAACGAACAGAAAGTTGAATGGATAGACAGAACAATCAATGTATCTGGGTGGTATCCGATTATATCGCAATACTGTATATATAGTGATACTTACCAGGTGACGATACTTCCGTTACACATACTAGCGACTGAATCGAACAGAATGTTGAATGGTTAGACGAAACGATAATTGTATCTGAGTTGTATTCGATGATATCGTGATTATGTTTATATAGCAATACTCACCAGGTAACTGTTCTTCCGTTTTACATACAAGCGACCGAATCGAGCAGAAGGTTGAATTCATTATAGATCGAACAATCATCGTATCTGGGTTGTATTCGATTATGTTTATAAAGTTATACTCACCAGGTAAATGTTCTTCCGTTATACATACGAGCGACTGAATTGAACAGAAGGTTGAATGGATAGTATATGGGTTGTATCCGATTATGATGTTATGCTGTGTATATAGTTATACACACTAGGATACGGTATTCCCGTTTTATATACGAGCGACCGAAACGAAAAGAAAGTTGAATGGATAGACTGAACAATCAATGTATCTGGGTGGTATCCGATTATATCGCAATACTGTATATATAGTGATACTTACCAGGTGACGATACTTCCGTTACACATACTAGCGACTGAATCGAACAGAATGTTGAATGGTTAGACGAAACGATAATTGTATCTGAGTCGTATTCGATGATATCGTGATTATGTTTATATAGCAATACTCACCAGGTAACTGTTCTTCCGTTTTACATACAAGCGACCAAATCGAGCAGAAGGTTGAATTCATTATAGATTGAACAATCATCGTATCTGGGTTGTATTCGATTATGTTTATAAAGTTATACTCACCAGGTAAATGTTCTTCCGTTATACATACGAGCGACTGAATTGAACAGAAGGTTGAATGGATAGTATATGGGTTGTATCCGATTATGATGTTATGCTGTGTATATAGTTATACACACTAGGAGACGGTATTCCCGTTTTATATACGAGCGACCGAAACGAAAAGAAAGTTGAATGGATAGACTGAACAATCAATGTATCTGGGTGGTATCCGATTATATCGCAATACTGTATATATAGTGATACTTACCAGGTGACGATACTTCCGTTACACATACTAGCGACTGAATCGAACAGAATGTTGAATGGTCAGACGAAACGATAATTGTATCTGAGTTGTATTCGATGATATCGTGATGATGTTTATATAGCAATACTCACCAGGTTACTGTTCTTTCATTATACATACGAGCAACCGAATCGAACAGAAGGTTGAATGGATAGTATCTGGGTTGTATTCGATTATAATGTTATGCTGTGTATATAGTTATACACATAAGGTGACGGTATTCCCGTTTCACATACGAGCGACCGAAACGAACAGAAAGTTGAATGGATAGACTGAACAATCAATGTATCTGGGTGGTATCCGATTATATCGCAATACTGTATATATAGTGATACTTACCAGGTGACGATACTTCCGTTACACATACTAGCGACTGAATCGAACAGAATGTTGAATGGTCAGACGAAACGATAATTGTATCTGAGTTGTATTCGATGATATCGTGATGATGTTTATATAGCAATACTCACCAGGTTACTGTTCTTTCATTATACATACGAGCAACCGAATCGAACAGAAGGTTGAATGGATAGATTGAACAATCATCGTATCTGAGTTGTATTCGATTATGTTTATATAGATATACTCACCAGGTACCTGTTCTTCCGATACACATACGAGCAACCGAATCGAACATAAGGTTGAATGGATAGATTGAACAATCATTGTATCTGGGTTGTCTCCGATTATATCGTTATGTTGTATATTTAACTACACCTACCATGTAACGGTTCATTCGTTACACATATGAGCGTCTGAATCGAACATAAGGTTGGATGATTAGACGGAACGATAATTGTAACTAAGTTGTATTCGATTATATCGTGATGACGTTCATATAGAAATACTCACCAGGTTACTGTTCTTTCGTTATACATACGAGCAACCGAATCGAACAGAAGGTTGAATAGATAGTATCTGGGTTGTATTCGATTATAATGTTATGCTGTGTATATAGTTATACACATAAGGTGACGGTATTCCCGTTTCACATACGAGCGACCGAAACGAACAGAAAGTTGAATGGATAGACAGAACAATCAATGTATCTGGGTGGTATCCGATTATATCGCAATACTGTATATATAGTGATACTTACCAGGTGACGATACTTCCGTTACACATACTAGCGACTGAATCGAACAGAATGTTGAATGGTTAGACGAAACGATAATTGTATCTGAGTTGTATTCGATGATATCGTGATTATGTTTATATAGCAATACTCACCAGGTAACTGTTCTTCCGTTTTACATACAAGCGACCGAATCGAGCAGAAGGTTGAATTCATTATAGATTGAACAATCATCGTATCTGGGTTGTATTCGATTATGTTTATAAAGTTATACTCACCAGGTAAATGTTCTTCCGTTATACATACGAGCGACTGAATTGAACAGAAGGTTGAATGGATAGTATATGGGTTGTATCCGATTATGATGTTATGCTGTGTATATAGTTATACACACTAGGAGACGGTATTCCCGTTTTATATACGAGCGACCGAAACGAAAAGAAAGTTGAATGGATAGACTGAACAATCAATGTATCTGGGTGGTATCCGATTATATCGCAATACTGTATATATAGTGATACTTACCAGGTGACGATACTTCCGTTACACATACTAGCGACTGAATCGAACAGAATGTTGAATGGTCAGACGAAACGATAATTGTATCTGAGTTGTATTCGATGATATCGTGATGATGTTTATATAGCAATACTCACCAGGTTACTGTTCTTTCATTATACATACGAGCAACCGAATCGAACAGAAGGTTGAATGGATAGTATCTGGGTTGTATTCGATTATAATGTTATGCTGTGTATATAGTTATACACATAAGGTGACGGTATTCCCGTTTCACATACGAGCGACCGAAACGAACAGAAAGTTGAATGGATAGACTGAACAATCAATGTATCTGGGTGGTATCCGATTATATCGCAATACTGTATATATAGTGATACTTACCAGGTGACGATACTTCCGTTACACATACTAGCGACTGAATCGAACAGAATGTTGAATGGTCAGACGAAACGATAATTGTATCTGAGTTGTATTCGATGATATTGTGATGATGTTTATATAGCAATACTCACCAGGTTACTGTTCTTTCATTATACATACGAGCAACTGAATCGAACAGAAGGTTGAATGGATAGTATCTGGGTTGTATTCGATTATAATGTTATGCTGTGTATATAGTTATACACATAAGGTGACGGTATTCCCGTTTCACATACGAGCGACCGAAACGAACAGAAAGTTGAATGGATAGACTGAACAATCAATGTATCTGGGTGGTATCCGATTATATCGCAATACTGTATATATAGTGATACTTACCAGGTGACGATACTTCCGTTACACATACTAGCGACTGAATCGAACAGAATGTTGAATGGTCAGACGAAACGATAATTGTATCTGAGTTGTATTCGATGATATCGTGATGATGTTTATATAGCAATACTCACCAGGTAACTGATCTTCCGTTTTACATACAAGCGACCGAATCGAGCAGAAGGTTGAATTCAGTATAGATTGAACAATCATCGTATCTGGGTTGTATTCGATTATGTTTATAAAGTTATACTCACCAGGTAATTGTCCTTCCGTTTTACATACAAGCGACCGAATCGAGCAGAAGGTTAAATGGATAGATTGAACAATCATCGTATCTGAGTTGTATTCGATTATGTTTATATAGATATACTCACCAGGTACCTGTTCTTCCGATATACATACGAGCAACCGAATCGAACATAAGGTTGAATGGATAGATTGAACAATCATTGTATCTGGGTTGTCTCCGATTATATCGTTATGTTGTATATTTAACTACACCTACCATGTAACGGTTCATTCGTTACACATATGAGCGTCTGAATCGAACATAAGGTTGGATGATTAGACGGAACGATAATTGTAACTAAGTTGTATTCGATTATATCGTGATGACGTTCATATAGAAATACTCACCAGGTTACTGTTCTTTCGTTATACATACGAGCAACCGAATCGAACAGAAGGTTGAATGGATAGTATCTGGGTTGTATTCGATTATAATGTTATGCTGTGTATATAGTTATACACATAAGGTGACGGTATTCCCGTTTCACATACGAGCGACCGAAACGAACAGAAAGTTGAATGGATAGACAGAACAATCAATGTATCTGGGTGTTATCCGATTATATCGCAATACTGTATATATAGTGATACTTACCAGGTGACGATACTTCCGTTACACATACTAGCGACTGAATCGAACAGAATGTTGAATGGTTAGACGAAACGATAATTGTATCTGAGTCGTATTCGATGATATCGTGATTATGTTTATATAGCAATACTCACCAGGTAACTGTTCTTCCGTTTTACATACAAGCGACCGAATCGAGCAGAAGGTTGAATTCATTATAGATTGAACAATCATCGTATCTGGGTTGTATTCGATTATGTTTATAAAGTTATACTCACCAGGTAAATGTTCTTCCGTTATACATACGAGCGACTGAATTGAACAGAAGGTTGAATGGATAGTATATGGGTTGTATCCGATTATGATGTTATGCTGTGTATATAGTTATACACACTAGGAGACGGTATTCCCGTTTTATATACGAGCGACCGAAACGAAAAGAAAGTTGAATGGATAGACTGAACAATCAATGTATCTGGGTGGTATCCGATTATATCGCAATACTGTATATATAGTGATACTTACCAGGTGACGATACTTCCGTTACACATACTAGCGACTGAATCGAACAGAATGTTGAATGGTCAGACGAAACGATAATTGTATCTGAGTTGTATTCGATGATATCGTGATGATGTTTATATAGCAATACTCACCAGGTTACTGTTCTTTCATTATACATACGAGCAACCGAATCGAACAGAAGGTTTAATGGATAGTATCTGGGTTGTATTCGATTATAATGTTATGCTGTGTATATAGTTATACACATAAGGTGACGGTATTCCCGTTTCACATACGAGCGACCGAAACGAACAGAAAGTTGAATGGATAGACTGAACAATCAATGTATCTGGGTGGTATCCGATTATATCGCAATACTGTATATATAGTGATACTTACCAGGTGACGATACTTCCGTTACACATACTAGCGACTGAATCGAACAGAATGTTGAATGGTCAGACGAAACGATAATTGTATCTGAGTTGTATTCGATGATATCGTGATGATGTTTATATAGCAATACTCACCAGGTTACTGTTCTTTCATTATACATACGAGCAACCGAATCGAACAGAAGGTTGAATGGATAGATTGAACAATCATCGTATCTGAGTTGTATTCGATTATGTTTATATAGATATACTCACCAGGTACCTGTTCTTCCGATATACATACGAGCAACCGAATCGAACATAAGGTTGAATGGATAGATTGAACAATCATTGTATCTGGGTTGTCTCCGATTATATCGTTATGTTGTATATTTAACTACACCTACCATGTAACGGTTCATTCGTTACACATATGAGCGTCTGAATCGAACATAAGGTTGGATGATTAGACGGAACGATAATTGTAACTAAGTTGTATTCGATTATATCGTGATGACGTTCATATAGAAATACTCACCAGGTTACTGTTCTTTCGTTATACATACGAGCAACCGAATCGAACAGAAGGTTGAATGGATAGTATCTGGGTTGTATTCGATTATAATGTTATGCTGTGTATATAGTTATACACATAAGGTGACGGTATTCCCGTTTCACATACGAGCGACCGAAACGAACAGAAAGTTGAATGGATAGACAGAACAATCAATGTATCTGGGTGGTATCCGATTATATCGCAATACTGTATATATAGTGATACTTACCAGGTGACGATACTTCCGTTACACATACTAGCGACTGAATCGAACAGAATGTTGAATGGTTAGACGAAACGATAATTGTATCTGAGTTGTATTCGATGATATCGTGATTATGTTTATATAGCAATACTCACCAGGTAACTGTTCTTCCGTTTTACATACAAGCGACCGAATCGAGCAGAAGGTTGAATTCATTATAGATTGAACAATCATCGTATCTGGGTTGTATTCGATTATGTTTATAAAGTTATACTCACCAGGTAAATGTTCTTCCGTTATACATACGAGCGACTGAATTGAACAGAAGGTTGAATGGATAGTATATGGGTTGTATCCGATTATGATGTTATGCTGTGTATATAGTTATACACACTAGGATACGGTATTCCCGTTTTATATACGAGCGACCGAAACGAAAAGAAAGTTGAATGGATAGACTGAACAATCAATGTATCTGGGTGGTATCCGATTATATCGCAATACTGTATATATAGTGATACTTACCAGGTGACGATACTTCCGTTACACATACTAGCGACTGAATCGAACAGAATGTTGAATGGTTAGACGAAACGATAATTGTATCTGAGTCGTATTCGATGATATCGTGATTATGTTTATATAGCAATACTCACCAGGTAACTGTTCTTCCGTTTTACATACAAGCGACCAAATCGAGCAGAAGGTTGAATTCATTATAGATTGAACAATCATCGTATCTGGGTTGTATTCGATTATGTTTATAAAGTTATACTCACCAGGTAAATGTTCTTCCGTTATACATACGAGCGACTGAATTGAACAGAAGGTTGAATGGATAGTATATGGGTTGTATCCGATTATGATGTTATGCTGTGTATATAGTTATACACACTAGGAGACGGTATTCCCGTTTTATATACGAGCGACCGAAACGAAAAGAAAGTTGAATGGATAGACTGAACAATCAATGTATCTGGGTGGTATCCGATTATATCGCAATACTGTATATATAGTGATACTTACCAGGTGACGATACTTCCGTTACACATACTAGCGACTGAATCGAACAGAATGTTGAATGGTCAGACGAACCGATAATTGTATCTGAGTTGTATTCGATGATATCGTGATGATGTTTATATAGCAATACTCACCAGGTTACTGTTCTTTCATTATATATACGAGCAACCGAATCGAACAGAAGGTTGAATGGATAGTATCTGGGTTGTATTCGATTATAATGTTATGCTGTGTATATAGTTATACACATAAGGTGACGGTATTCCCGTTTCACATACGAGCGACCGAAACGAACAGAAAGTTGAATGGATAGACTGAACAATCAATGTATCTGGGTGGTATCCGATTATATCGCAATACTGTATATATAGTGATACTTACCAGGTGACGATACTTCCGTTACACATACTAGCGACTGAATCGAACAGAATGTTGAATGGTCAGACGAAACGATAATTGTATCTGAGTTGTATTCGATGATATCGTGATGATGTTTATATAGCAATACTCACCAGGTTACTGTTCTTTCATTATACATACGAGCAACCGAATCGAACAGAAGGTTGAATGGATAGATTGAACAATCATCGTATCTGAGTTGTATTCGATTATGTTTATATAGATATACTCACCAGGTACCTGTTCTTCCGATATACATACGAGCAACCGAATCGAACATAAGGTTGAATGGATAGATTGAACAATCATTGTATCTGGGTTGTCTCCGATTATATCGTTATGTTGTATATTTAACTACACCTACCATGTAACGGTTCATTCGTTACACATATGAGCGTCTGAATCGAACATAAGGTTGGATGATTAGACGGAACGATAATTGTAACTAAGTTGTATTCGATTATATCGTGATGACGTTCATATAGAAATACTCACCAGGTTACTGTTCTTTCGTTATACATACGAGCAACCGAATCGAACAGAAGGTTGAATAGATAGTATCTGGGTTGTATTCGATTATAATGTTATGCTGTGTATATAGTTATACACATAAGGTGACGGTATTCCCGTTTCACATACGAGCGACCGAAACGAACAGAAAGTTGAATGGATAGACAGAACAATCAATGTATCTGGGTGGTATCCGATTATATCGCAATACTGTATATATAGTGATACTTACCAGGTGACGATACTTCCGTTACACATACTAGCGACTGAATCGAACAGAATGTTGAATGGTTAGACGAAACGATAATTGTATCTGAGTTGTATTCGATGATATCGTGATTATGTTTATATAGCAATACTCACCAGGTAACTGTTCTTCCGTTTTACATACAAGCGACCGAATCGAGCAGAAGGTTGAATTCATTATAGATTGAACAATCATCGTATCTGGGTTGTATTCGATTATGTTTATAAAGTTATACTCACCAGGTAAATGTTCTTCCGTTATACATACGAGCGACTGAATTGAACAGAAGGTTGAATGGATAGTATATGGGTTGTATCCGATTATGATGTTATGCTGTGTATATAGTTATACACACTAGGAGACGGTATTCCCGTTTTATATACGAGCGACCGAAACGAAAAGAAAGTTGAATGGATAGACTGAACAATCAATGTATCTGGGTGGTATCCGATTATATCGCAATACTGTATATATAGTGATACTTACCAGGTGACGATACTTCCGTTACACATACTAGCGACTGAATCGAACAGAATGTTGAATGGTCAGACGAAACGATAATTGTATCTGAGTTGTATTCGATGATATCGTGATGATGTTTATATAGCAATACTCACCAGGTTACTGTTCTTTCATTATACATACGAGCAACCGAATCGAACAGAAGGTTGAATGGATAGTATCTGGGTTGTATTCGATTATAATGTTATGCTGTGTATATAGTTATACACATAAGGTGACGGTATTCCCGTTTCACATACGAGCGACCGAAACGAACAGAAAGTTGAATGGATAGACTGAACAATCAATGTATCTGGGTGGTATCCGATTATATCGCAATACTGTATATATAGTGATACTTACCAGGTGACGATACTTCCGTTACACATACTAGCGACTGAATCGAACAGAATGTTGAATGGTCAGACGAAACGATAATTGTATCTGAGTTGTATTCGATGATATTGTGATGATGTTTATATAGCAATACTCACCAGGTTACTGTTCTTTCATTATACATACGAGCAACTGAATCGAACAGAAGGTTGAATGGATAGTATCTAGGTTGTATTCGATTATAATGTTATGCTGTGTATATAGTTATACACATAAGGTGACGGTATTCCCGTTTCACATACGAGCGACCGAAACGAACAGAAAGTTGAATGGATAGACTGAACAATCAATGTATCTGGGTGGTATCCGATTATATCGCAATACTGTATATATAGTGATACTTACCAGGTGACGATACTTCCGTTACACATACTAGCGACTGAATCGAACAGAATGTTGAATGGTCAGACGAAACGATAATTGTATCTGAGTTGTATTCGATGATATCGTGATGATGTTTATATAGCAATACTCACCAGGTAACTGATCTTCCGTTTTACATACAAGCGACCGAATCGAGCAGAAGGTTGAATTCAGTATAGATTGAACAATCATCGTATCTGGGTTGTATTCGATTATGTTTATAAAGTTATACTCACCAGGTAAATGTTCTTCCGTTATACATACGAGCGACTGAATTGAACAGAAGGTTGAATGGATAGTATATGGGTTGTATCCGATTATGATGTTATGCTGTGTATATAGTTATACACACTAGGAGACGGTATTCCCGTTTTATATACGAGCGACCGAAACGAAAAGAAAGTTGAATAGATAGACTGAACAATCAATGTATCTGGGTGGTATCCGATTATATCGCAATACTGTATATATAGTGATACTTACCAGGTGACGATACTTCCGTTAGTCATACTAGCGACTGAATCGAACAGAATGTTGAATGGTTAGACGAAACGATAATTGTATCTGAGTTGTATTCGATGATATCGTGATGATGTTTATATAGCAATACTCACCAGGTTACTGTTCTTTCATTATACATACGAGCAACCGAATCGAACAGAAGGTTGAATGGATAGATTGAACAATCATCGTATCTGAGTTGTATTCGATTATGTTTATATAGATATACTCACCAGGTAAATGTTCTTCCGTTATACATACGAGCGACTGAATTGAACAGAAGGTTGAATGGATAGTATATGGGTTGTATCCGATTATGATGTTATGCTGTGTATATAGTTATACACACTAGGAGACGGTATTCCCGTTTCACATACGAGCGACCGAAACGAACAGAAAGTTGAATGGATAGATTGAACAATCATTGTATCTGGGTTGTCTCCGATTATATCGTTATGTTGTATATTTAACTACACCTACCATGTAACGGTTCATTCGTTACACATATGAGCGTCTGAATCGAACATAAGGTTGGATGATTAGACGGAACGATAATTGTAACTAAGTTGTATTCGATTATATCGTGATGACGTTCATATAGAAATACTCACCAGGTTACTGTTCTTTCGTTATACATACGAGCAACCGAATCGAACAGAAGGTTGAATGGATAGTATCTGGGTTGTATTCGATTATAATGTTATGCTGTGTATATAGTTATACACATAAGGTGACGGTATTCCCGTTTCACATACGAGCGACCGAAACGAACAGAAAGTTGAATGGATAGACAGAACAATCAATGTATCTGGGTGGTATCCGATTATATCGCAATACTGTATATATAGTGATACTTACCAGGTGACGATACTTCCGTTACACATACTAGCGACTGAATCGAACAGAATGTTGAATGGTTAGACGAAACGATAATTGTATCTGAGTTGTATTCGATGATATCGTGATTATGTTTATATAGCAATACTCACCAGGTAACTGTTCTTCCGTTTTACATACAAGCGACCGAATCGAGCAGAAGGTTGAATTCATTATAGATTGAACAATCATCGTATCTGGGTTGTATTCGATTATGTTTATAAAGTTATACTCACCAGGTAAATGTTCTTTCGTTATACATACGAGCGACTGAATTGAACAGAAGGTTGAATGGATAGTATATGGGTTGTATCCGATTATGATGTTATGCTGTGTATATAGTTATACACACTAGGAGACGGTATTCCCGTTTTATATACGAGCGACCGAAACGAAAAGAAAGTTGAATGGATAGACTGAACAATCAATGTATCTGGGTGGTATCCGATTATATCGCAATACTGTATATATAGTGATACTTACCAGGTGACGATACTTCCGTTACACATACTAGCGACTGAATCGAACAGAATGTTGAATGGTCAGACGAAACGATAATTGTATCTGAGTTGTATTCGATGATATCGTGATGATGTTTATATAGCAATACTCACCAGGTTACTGTTCTTTCATTATACATACGAGCAACCGAATCGAACAGAAGGTTGAATGGATAGTATCTGGGTTGTATTCGATTATAATGTTATGCTGTGTATATAGTTATACACATAAGGTGACGGTATTCCCGTTTCACATACGAGCGACCGAAACGAACAGAAAGTTGAATGGATAGACTGAACAATCAATGTATCTGGGTGGTATCCGATTATATCGCAATACTGTATATATAGTGATACTTACCAGGTGACGATACTTCCGTTACACATACTAGCGACTGAATCGAACAGAATGTTGAATGGTCAGACGAAACGATAATTGTATCTGAGTTGTATTCGATGATATCGTGATGATGTTTATATAGCAATACTCACCAGGTTACTGTTCTTTCATTATACATACGAGCAACCGAATCGAACAGAAGGTTGAATGGATAGTATCTGGGTTGTATTCGATTATAATGTTATGCTGTGTATATAGTTATACACATAAGGTGACGGTATTCCCGTTTCACATACGAGCGACCGAAACGAACAGAAAGTTGAATGGATAGACTGAACAATCAATGTATCTGGGTGGTATCCGATTATATCGCAATACTGTATATATAGTGATACTTACCAGGTGACGATACTTCCGTTACACATACTAGCGACTGAATCGAACAGAATGTTGAATGGTCAGACGGAACGATAATTGTATCTGAGTTGTATTCGATGATATCGTGATGATGTTTATATAGCAATACTCACCAGGTAACTGATCTTCCGTTTTACATACAAGCGACCGAATCGAGCAGAAGGTTGAATTCAGTATAGATTGAACAATCATCGTATCTGGGTTGTATTCGATTATGTTTATAAAGTTATACTCACCAGGTAAATGTTCTTCCGTTATACATACGAGCGACTGAATTGAACAGAAGGTTGAATGGATAGTATATGGGTTGTATCCGATTATGATGTTATGCTGTGTATATAGTTATACACACTAGGAGACGGTATTCCCGTTTTATATACGAGCGACCGAAACGAAAAGAAAGTTGAATGGATAGACTGAACAATCAATGTATCTGGGTGGTATCCGATTATATCGCAATACTGTATATATAGTGATACTTACCAGGTGACGATACTTCCGTTAGTCATACTAGCGACTGAATCGAACAGAATGTTGAATGGTTAGACGAAACGATAATTGTATCTGAGTTGTATTCGATGATATCGTGATGATGTTTATATAGCAATACTCACCAGGTTACTGTTCTTTCATTATACATACGAGCAACCGAATCGAACAGAAGGTTGAATGGATAGATTGAACAATCATCGTATCTGAGTTGTATTCGATTATGTTTATATAGATATACTCACCAGGTAAATGTTCTTCCGTTATACATACGAGCGACTGAATTGAACAGAAGGTTGAATGGATAGTATATGGGTTGTATCCGATTATGATGTTATGCTGTGTATATAGTTATACACACTAGGAGACGGTATTCCCGTTTCACATACGAGCGACCGAAACGAACAGAAAGTTGAATGGATAGATTGAACAATCATTGTATCTGGGTTGTCTCCGATTATATCGTTATGTTGTATATTTAACTACACCTACCATGTAACGGTTCATTCGTTACACATATGAGCGTCTGAATCGAACATAAGGTTGGATGATTAGACGGAACGATAATTGTAACTAAGTTGTATTCGATTATATCGTGATGACGTTCATATAGAAATACTCACCAGGTTACTGTTCTTTCGTTATACATACGAGCAACCGAATCGAACAGAAGGTTGAATGGATAGTATCTGGGTTGTATTCGATTATAATGTTATGCTGTGTATATAGTTATACACATAAGGTGACGGTATTCCCGTTTCACATACGAGCGACCGAAACGAACAGAAAGTTGAATGGATAGACAGAACAATCAATGTATCTGGGTGGTATCCGATTATATCGCAATACTGTATATATAGTGATACTTACCAGGTGACGATACTTCCGTTACACATACTAGCGACTGAATCGAACAGAATGTTGAATGGTTAGACGAAACGATAATTGTATCTGAGTTGTATTCGATGATATCGTGATTATGTTTATATAGCAATACTCACCAGGTAACTGTTCTTCCGTTTTACATACAAGCGACCGAATCGAGCAGAAGGTTGAATTCAGTATAGATTGAACAATCATCGTATCTGGGTTGTATTCGATTATGTTTATAAAGTTATACTCACCAGGTAAATGTTCTTCCGTTATACATACGAGCGACTGAATTGAACAGAAGGTTGAATGGATAGTATATGGGTTGTATCCGATTATGATGTTATGCTGTGTATATAGTTATACACACTAGGAGACGGTATTCCCGTTTTATATACGAGCGACCGAAACGAAAAGAAAGTTGAATGGATAGACTGAACAATCAATGTATCTGGGTGGTATCCGATTATATCGCAATACTGTATATATAGTGATACTTACCAGGTGACGATACTTCCGTTAGTCATACTAGCGACTGAATCGAACAGAATGTTGAATGGTTAGACGAAACGATAATTGTATCTGAGTTGTATTCGATGATATCGTGATGATGTTTATATAGCAATACTCACCAGGTAATTGTCCTTTCGTTTTACATACAAGCGACCGAATCGAGCAGAAGGTTAAATGGATAGATTGAACAATCATCGTATCTGAGTTGTATTCGATTATGTTTATATAGATATACTCACCAGGTACCTGTTCTTCCGATATACATACGAGCAACCGAATCGAACATAAGGTTGAATGGATAGATTGAACAATCATTGTATCTGGGTTGTCTCCGATTATATCGTTATGTTGTATATTTAACTACACCTACCATGTAACGGTTCATTCGTTACACATATGAGCGTCTGAATCGAACATAAGGTTGGATGATTAGACGGAACGATAATTGTAACTAAGTTGTATTCGATTATATCGTGATGACGTTCATATAGAAATACTCACCAGGTTACTGTTCTTTCGTTATACATACGAGCAACCGAATCGAACAGAAGGTTGAATGGATAGTATCTGGGTTGTATTCGATTATAATGTTATGCTGTGTATATAGTTATACACATAAGGTGACGGTATTCCCGTTTCACATACGAGCGACCGAAACGAACAGAAAGTTGAATGGATAGACAGAACAATCAATGTATCTGGGTGGTATCCGATTATATCGCAATACTGTATATATAGTGATACTTACCAGGTGACGATACTTCCGTTACACATACTAGCGACTGAATCGAACAGAATGTTGAATGGTTAGACGAAACGATAATTGTATCTGAGTTGTATTCGATGATATCGTGATTATGTTTATATAGCAATACTCACCAGGTAACTGTTCTTCCGTTTTACATACAAGCGACCGAATCGAGCAGAAGGTTGAATTCATTATAGATTGAACAATCATCGTATCTGGGTTGTATTCGATTATGTTTATAAAGTTATACTCACCAGGTAAATGTTCTTCCGTTATACATACGAGCGACTGAATTGAACAGAAGGTTGAATGGATAGTATATGGGTTGTATCCGATTATGATGTTATGCTGTGTATATAGTTATACACACTAGGAGACGGTATTCCCGTTTTATATACGAGCGACCGAAACGAAAAGAAAGTTGAATGGATAGACTGAACAATCAATGTATCTGGGTGGTATCCGATTATATCGCAATACTGTATATATAGTGATACTTACCAGGTGACGATACTTCCGTTACACATACTAGCGACTGAATCGAACAGAATGTTGAATGGTCAGACGAAACGATAATTGTATCTGAGTTGTATTCGATGATATCGTGATGATGTTTATATAGCAATACTCACCAGGTTACTGTTCTTTCATTATACATACGAGCAACCGAATCGAACAGAAGGTTGAATGGATAGATTGAACAATCATCGTATCTGAGTTGTATTCGATTATGTTTATATAGATATACTCACCAGGTAAATGTTCTTCCGTTATACATACGAGCGACTGAATTGAACAGAAGGTTGAATGGATAGTATATGGGTTGTATCCGATTATGATGTTATGCTGTGTATATAGTTATACACACTAGGAGACGGTATTCCCGTTTCACATACGAGCGACCGAAACGAACAGAAAGTTGAATGGATAGATTGAACAATCATTGTATCTGGGTTGTCTCCGATTATATCGTTATGTTGTATATTTAACTACACCTACCATGTAACGGTTCATTCGTTACACATATGAGCGTCTGAATCGAACATAAGGTTGGATGATTAGACGGAACGATAATTGTAACTAAGTTGTATTCGATTATATCGTGATGACGTTCATATAGAAATACTCACCAGGTTACTGTTCTTTCGTTATACATACGAGCAACCGAATCGAACAGAAGGTTGAATGGATAGTATCTGGGTTGTATTCGATTATAATGTTATGCTGTGTATATAGTTATACACATAAGGTGACGGTATTCCCGTTTCACATACGAGCGACCGAAACGAACAGAAAGTTGAATGGATAGACAGAACAATCAATGTATCTGGGTGGTATCCGATTATATCGCAATACTGTATATATAGTGATACTTACCAGGTGACGATACTTCCGTTACACATACTAGCGACTGAATCGAACAGAATGTTGAATGGTTAGACGAAACGATAATTGTATCTGAGTTGTATTCGATGATATCGTGATTATGTTTATATAGCAATACTCACCAGGTAACTGTTCTTCCGTTTTACATACAAGCGACCGAATCGAGCAGAAGGTTGAATTCAGTATAGATTGAACAATCATCGTATCTGGGTTGTATTCGATTATGTTTATAAAGTTATACTCACCAGGTAAATGTTCTTCCGTTATACATACGAGCGACTGAATTGAACAGAAGGTTGAATGGATAGTATATGGGTTGTATCCGATTATGATGTTATGCTGTGTATATAGTTATACACACTAGGAGACGGTATTCCCGTTTTATATACGAGCGACCGAAACGAAAAGAAAGTTGAATGGATAGACTGAACAATCAATGTATCTGGGTGGTATCCGATTATATCGCAATACTGTATATATAGTGATACTTACCAGGTGACGATACTTCCGTTAGTCATACTAGCGACTGAATCGAACAGAATGTTGAATGGTTAGACGAAACGATAATTGTATCTGAGTTGTATTCGATGATATCGTGATGATGTTTATATAGCAATACTCACCAGGTAATTGTCCTTTCGTTTTACATACAAGCGACCGAATCGAGCAGAAGGTTAAATGGATAGATTGAACAATCATCGTATCTGAGTTGTATTCGATTATGTTTATATAGATATACTCACCAGGTACCTGTTCTTCCGATATACATACGAGCAACCGAATCGAACATAAGGTTGAATGGATAGATTGAACAATCATTGTATCTGGGTTGTCTCCGATTATATCGTTATGTTGTATATTTAACTACACCTACCATGTAACGGTTCATTCGTTACACATATGAGCGTCTGAATCGAACATAAGGTTGGATGATTAGACGGAACGATAATTGTAACTAAGTTGTATTCGATTATATCGTGATGACGTTCATATAGAAATACTCACCAGGTTACTGTTCTTTCGTTATACATACGAGCAACCGAATCGAACAGAAGGTTGAATGGATAGTATCTGGGTTGTATTCGATTATAATGTTATGCTGTGTATATAGTTATACACATAAGGTGACGGTATTCCCGTTTCACATACGAGCGACCGAAACGAACAGAAAGTTGAATGGATAGACAGAACAATCAATGTATCTGGGTGGTATCCGATTATATCGCAATACTGTATATATAGTGATACTTACCAGGTGACGATACTTCCGTTACACATACTAGCGACTGAATCGAACAGAATGTTGAATGGTTAGACGAAACGATAATTGTATCTGAGTTGTATTCGATGATATCGTGATTATGTTTATATAGCAATACTCACCAGGTAACTGTTCTTCCGTTTTACATACAAGCGACCGAATCGAGCAGAAGGTTGAATTCATTATAGATTGAACAATCATCGTATCTGGGTTGTATTCGATTATGTTTATAAAGTTATACTCACCAGGTAAATGTTCTTCCGTTATACATACGAGCGACTGAATTGAACAGAAGGTTGAATGGATAGTATATGGGTTGTATCCGATTATGATGTTATGCTGTGTATATAGTTATACACACTAGGAGACGGTATTCCCGTTTTATATACGAGCGACCGAAACGAAAAGAAAGTTGAATGGATAGACTGAACAATCAATGTATCTGGGTGGTATCCGATTATATCGCAATACTGTATATATAGTGATACTTACCAGGTGACGATACTTCCGTTACACATACTAGCGACTGAATCGAACAGAATGTTGAATGGTCAGACGAAACGATAATTGTATCTGAGTTGTATTCGATGATATCGTGATGATGTTTATATAGCAATACTCACCAGGTTACTGTTCTTTCATTATACATACGAGCAACCGAATCGAACAGAAGGTTGAATGGATAGTATCTGGGTTGTATTCGATTATAATGTTATGCTGTGTATATAGTTATACACATAAGGTGACGGTATTCCCGTTTCACATACGAGCGACCGAAACGAACAGAAAGTTGAATGGATAGACTGAACAATCAATGTATCTGGGTGGTATCCGATTATATCGCAATACTGTATATATAGTGATACTTACCAGGTGACGATACTTCCGTTACACATACTAGCGACTGAATCGAACAGAATGTTGAATGGTCAGACGAAACGATAATTGTATCTGAGTTGTATTCGATGATATCGTGATGATGTTTATATAGCAATACTCACCAGGTAACTGTTCTTCCGTTTTACATACAAGCGACCGAATCGAGCAGAAGGTTGAATTCAGTATAGATTGAACAATCATCGTATCTGGGTTGTATTCGATTATGTTTATAAAGTTATACTCACCAGGTAAATGTTCTTCCGTTATACATACGAGCGACTGAATTGAACAGAAGGTTGAATGGATAGTATATGGGTTGTATCCGATTATGATGTTATGCTGTGTATATAGTTATACACACTAGGAGACGGTATTCCCGTTTTATATACGAGCGACCGAAACGAAAAGAAAGTTGAATGGATAGACTGAACAATCAATGTATCTGGGTGGTATCCGATTATATCGCAATACTGTATATATAGTGATACTTACCAGGTGACGATACTTCCGTTAGTCATACTAGCGACTGAATCGAACAGAATGTTGAATGGTTAGACGAAACGATAATTGTATCTGAGTTGTATTCGATGATATCGTGATGATGTTTATATAGCAATACTCACCAGGTAATTGTCCTTCCGTTTTACATACAAGCGACCGAATCGAGCAGAAGGTTAAATGGATAGATTGAACAATCATCGTATCTGAGTTGTATTCGATTATGTTTATATAGATATACTCACCAGGTACCTGTTCTTCCGATATACATACGAGCAACCGAATCGAACATAAGGTTGAATGGATAGATTGAACAATCATTGTATCTGGGTTGTCTCCGATTATATCGTTATGTTGTATATTTAACTACACCTACCATGTAACGGTTCATTCGTTACACATATGAGCGTCTGAATCGAACATAAGGTTGGATGATTAGACGGAACGATAATTGTAACTAAGTTGTATTCGATTATATCGTGATGACGTTCATATAGAAATACTCACCAGGTTACTGTTCTTTCGTTATACATACGAGCAACCGAATCGAACAGAAGGTTGAATGGATAGTATCTGGGTTGTATTCGATTATAATGTTATGCTGTGTATATAGTTATACACATAAGGTGACGGTATTCCCGTTTCACATACGAGCGACCGAAACGAACAGAAAGTTGAATGGATAGACAGAACAATCAATTTATCTGGGTGGTATCCGATTATATCGCAATACTGTATATATAGTGATACTTACCAGGTGACGATACTTCCGTTACACATACTAGCGACTGAATCGAACAGAATGTTGAATGGTTAGACGAAACGATAATTGTATCTGAGTTGTATTCGATGATATCGTGATTATGTTTATATAGCAATACTCACCAGGTAACTGTTCTTCCGTTTTACATACAAGCGACCGAATCGAGCAGAAGGTTGAATTCATTATAGATTGAACAATCATCGTATCTGGGTTGTATTCGATTATGTTTATAAAGTTATACTCACCAGGTAAATGTTCTTCCGTTATACATACGAGCGACTGAATTGAACAGAAGGTTGAATGGATAGTATATGGGTTGTATCCGATTATGATGTTATGCTGTGTATATAGTTATACACACTAGGAGACGGTATTCCCGTTTTATATACGAGCGACCGAAACGAAAAGAAAGTTGAATGGATAGACTGAACAATCAATGTATCTGGGTGGTATCCGATTATATCGCAATACTGTATATATAGTGATACTTACCAGGTGACGATACTTCCGTTACACATACTAGCGACTGAATCGAACAGAATGTTGAATGGTTAGACGAAACGATAATTGTATCTGAGTTGTATTCGATGATATCGTGATGATGTTTATATAGCAATACTCACCAGGTTACTGTTCTTTCATTATACATACGAGCAACCGAATCGAACAGAAGGTTGAATGGATAGTATCTGGGTTGTATTCGATTATGATGTTATGCTGTGTATATAGTTATACACATAAGGTGACGGTATTCCCGTTTCACATACGAGCGACCGAAACGAACAGAAAGTTGAATGGATAGACTGAACAATCAATGTATCTGGGTGGTATCCGATCATATCGCAATACTATATATATAGTGATACTTACCAGGTGACGGTACTTCCGTTACACATACTAGCGACTGAATCGAACAGAAGGTTAAATGGTTAGACGAAACGATAATTGTATCTGAGTTGTATTCGATGATATCGTGATGATGTTTATATAGCAATACTCACCAGGTAACTGTCCTTCCGTTTTACATACAAGCGACCGAATCGAGCAGAAGGTTAAATGGATAGATTGAACAATCATCGTATCTGAGTTGTATTCGATTATGTTTATATAGATATACTCACCAGGTACCTGTTTTTCCGATATACATACGAGCAACCGAATCGAACATGAGGTTGAATGGATAGATTGAACAATCATCGTATCTGAGTTGTATTCGATTATGTTTATATAGTTATACTCACCAGGTAACTGTTCTTCCGTTATACATACGAGCGACTGAATTGAACTGAAGGTTGAATGGATGGTATATGGGTTGTATTCGATTATGATGTTATGCTGTGTATATAGTTATACACACTAGGAGACGGTATTCCCGTTTTACATACGAGCGACCGAAACGAAAAGAAAGTTGAATGGATAGACTGAACAATCAATGTATCTGGGTGGTATCCGATTATATCGCAATACTGTATATATAGTGATACTTACCAGGTAACGATACTTTCGTTACACATACTAGCGACTGAATCGAACAGAATGTTGAATGGTTAGACGAAACGATAATTGTATCTGAGTTGTATTCGATGATATCGTGATGATGTTTATATAGCAATACTCACCAGGTAACTGTCCTTCCGTTTTACATACAAGCGACCGAATCGAGCAGAAGGTTAAATGGATAGATTGAACAATCATCGTATCTGAGTTGTATTCGATTATGTTTATATAGATATACTCACCAGGTACCTGTTCTTCCGATATACATACGAGCAACCGAATCGAACATAAGGTTGAATGGATAGATTGAACAATCATTGTATCTGGGTTGTCTCCGATTATATCGTTATGTTGTATATTTAACTACACCTACCATGTAACGGTTCATTCGTTACACATATGAGCGTCTGAATCGAACATAAGGTTGGATGATTAGACGGAACGATAATTGTAACTAAGTTGTATTCGATTATATCGTGATGACGTTCATATAGAAATACTCACCAGGTTACTGTTCTTTCGTTATACATACGAGCAACCGAATCGAACAGAAGGTTGAATGGATAGTATCTGGGTTGTATTCGATTATAATGTTATGCTGTGTATATAGTTATACACATAAGGTGACGGTATTCCCGTTTCACATACGAGCGACCGAAACGAACAGAAAGTTGAATGGATAGACAGAACAATCAATGTATCTGGGTGGTATCCGATTATATCGCAATACTGTATATATAGTGATACTTACCAGGTGACGATACTTCCGTTACACATACTAGCGACTGAATCGAACAGAATGTTGAATGGTTAGACGAAACGATAATTGTATCTGAGTTGTATTCGATGATATCGTGATGATGTTTATATAGCAATACTCACCAGGTAACTGTTCTTCCGTTTTACATACAAGCGACCGAATCGAGCAGAAGGTTGAATTCAGTATAGATTGAACAATCATCGTATCTGGGTTGTATTCGATTATGTTTATAAAGTTATACTCACCAGGTAAATGTTCTTCCGTTATACATACGAGCGACTGAATTGAACAGAAGGTTGAATGGATAGTATATGGGTTGTATCCGATTATGATGTTATGCTGTGTATATAGTTATACACACTAGGAGACGGTATTCCCGTTTTATATACGAGCGACCGAAACGAAAAGAAAGTTGAATGGATAGACTGAACAATCAATGTATCTGGGTGGTATCCGATTATATCGCAATACTGTATATATAGTGATACTTACCAGGTGACGATACTTCCGTTACACATACTAGCGACTGAATCGAACAGAATGTTGAATGGTTAGACGAAACGATAATTGTATCTGAGTTGTATTCGATGATATCGTGATGATGTTTATATAGCAATACTCACCAGGTTACTGTTCTTTCATTATACATACGAGCAACCGAATCGAACAGAAGGTTGAATGGATAGTATCTGGGTTGTATTCGATTATAATGTTATGCTGTGTATATAGTTATACACATAAGGTGACGGTATTCCCGTTTCACATACGAGCGACCGAAACGAACAGAAAGTTGAATGGATAGACTGAACAATCAATGTATCTGGGTGGTATCCGATCATATCGCAATACTATATATATAGTGATACTTACCAGGTGACGGTACTTCCGTTACACATACTAGCGACTGAATCGAACAGAAGGTTAAATGGTTAGACGAAACGATAATTGTATCTGAGTTGTATTCGATGATATCGTGATGATGTTTATATAGCAATACTCACCAGGTAACTGTCCTTCCGTTTTACATACAAGCGACCGAATCGAGCAGAAGGTTAAATGGATAGATTGAACAATCATCGTATCTGAGTTGTATTCGATTATGTTTATATAGATATACTCACCAGGTACCTGTTTTTCCGATATACATACGAGCAACCGAATCGAACATGAGGTTGAATGGATAGATTGAACAATCATCGTATCTGAGTTGTATTCGATTATGTTTATATAGTTATACTCACCAGGTAACTGTTCTTCCGTTATACATACGAGCGACTGAATTGAACTGAAGGTTGAATGGATAGTATATGGGTTGTATTCGATTATGATGTTATGCTGTGTATATAGTTATACACACTAGGAGACGGTATTCCCGTTTTACATACGAGCGACCGAAACGAAAAGAAAGTTGAATGGATAGACTGAACAATCAATGTATCTGGGTGGTATCCGATTATATCGCAATACTGTATATATAGTGATACTTACCAGGTAACGATACTTCCGTTACACATACTAGCGACTGAATCGAACAGAATGTTGAATGGTTAGACGAAACGATAATTGTATCTGACTTGTATTCGATGATATCGTGATGATGTTTATATAGCAATACTCACCAGGTAACTGTCCTTCCGTTTTACATACAAGCGACCGAATCGAGCAGAAGGTTGAATTCAGTATAGATTGAACAATCATCGTATCTGGGTTGTATTCGATCATGTTTATAAAGTTATACTCACCAGGTAAATGTTCTTCCGTTATACATACGAGCGACTGAATTGAACAGAAGGTTGAATGGATAGTATATGGGTTGTATCCGATTATGATGTTATGCTGTGTATATAGTTATACACACTAGGAGACGGTATTCCCGTTTTATATACGAGCGACCGAAACGAAAAGAAAGTTGAATGGATAGACTGAACAATCAATGTATCTGGGTGGTATCCGATTATATCGCAATACTGTATATATAGTGATACTTACCAGGTGACGATACTTCCGTTACACATACTAGCGACTGAATCGAACAGAATGTTGATTGGTTAGACGAAACGATAATTGTATCTGAGTTGTATTCGATGATATCGTGATGATGTTTATATAGCAATACTCACCAGGTAACTGTCCTTCCGTTTTACATACAAGCAACCGAATCGAACATAATGTTGAATGGATAGATTGAACAATCATCGTATCTGAGTTGTATTCGATTATGTTTATATAGTTATACTCACCAGGTAACTGTTCTTCCGTTATACATACGAGCGACTGAATTGAACTGAAGGTTGAATGGATAGACTAAACAATGATCGTATCTGGGGTTGTATTCGATTATATCGTGATGATGTTCATATAGTTATACTCACCAGGTAACTGTTCTCCAGTTATACATAAGAGCGACTGAACTGAACAGAAGGTTGAATGGATAGACTGAACAATCATCGTATCTGGGTTGTATTCGATTATTTCGTGATGATTATTATATATTATGTCTAACCAGGTAACTGTTCTTTCGTTATACATACTAGCAACCGAATCGAACATAAGGTTGAATGGATAGATTGAACAATCATTGTATCTGGGTTGTCTCCGATTATATCGTTATGTTGTATATTTAACTACACCTACCATGTAACGGTTCTTTCGTCACACATACGAGCGTCTGAATCGAACATAAGGTTGGATGGTTAGACGGAACGATAATTGTAACTAAGTTGTATTCGATTATATCGTGATGACGTTCATATAGAAATACTCACCAGGTTACTGTTCTTTCGTTATACATACGAGCAACCGAATCGAACAGAAGGTTGAATGGATAGTATCTGGGTTGTATTCGATTATAATGTTATGCTGTGTATATAGTTATACACATAAGGTGACGGTATTCCCGTTTCACATACGAGCGACCGAAACGAACAGAAAGTTGAATGGATAGACAGAACAATCAATGTATCTGGGTGGTATCCGATTATATCGCAATACTGTATATATAGTGATACTTACCAGGTGACGATACTTCCGTTACACATACTAGCGACTGAATCGAACAGAATGTTGAATGGTTAGACGAAACGATAATTGTATCTGAGTTGTATTCGATGATATCGTGATTATGTTTATATAGCAATACTCACCAGGTAACTGTTCTTCCGTTTTACATACAAGCGACCGAATCGAGCAGAAGGTTGAATTCATTATAGATTGAACAATCATCGTATCTGGGTTGTATTCGATTATGTTTATAAAGTTATACTCACCAGGTAAATGTTCTTCCGTTATACATACGAGCGACTGAATTGAACAGAAGGTTGAATGGATAGTATATGGGTTGTATCCGATTATGATGTTATGCTGTGTATATAGTTATACACACTAGGAGACGGTATTCCCGTTTTATATACGAGCGACCGAAACGAAAAGAAAGTTGAATGGATAGACTGAACAATCAATGTATCTGGGTGGTATCCGATTATATCGCAATACTGTATATATAGTGATACTTACCAGGTGACGATACTTCCGTTACACATACTAGCGACTGAATCGAACAGAATGTTGAATGGTTAGACGAAACGATAATTGTATCTGAGTTGTATTCGATGATATCGTGATGATGTTTATATAGCAATACTCACCAGGTTACTGTTCTTTCATTATACATACGAGCAACCGAATCGAACAGAAGGTTGAATGGATAGTATCTGGGTTGTATTCGATTATGATGTTATGCTGTGTATATAGTTATACACATAAGGTGACGGTATTCCCGTTTCACATACGAGCGACCGAAACGAACAGAAAGTTGAATGGATAGACTGAACAATCAATGTATCTGGGTGGTATCCGATCATATCGCAATACTATATATATAGTGATACTTACCAGGTGACGGTACTTCCGTTACACATACTAGCGACTGAATCGAACAGAAGGTTAAATGGTTAGACGAAACGATAATTGTATCTGAGTTGTATTCGATGATATCGTGATGATGTTTATATAGCAATACTCACCAGGTAACTGTCCTTCCGTTTTACATACAAGCGACCGAATCGAGCAGAAGGTTAAATGGATAGATTGAACAATCATCGTATCTGAGTTGTATTCGATTATGTTTATATAGATATACTCACCAGGTACCTGTTTTTCCGATATACATACGAGCAACCGAATCGAACATGAGGTTGAATGGATAGATTGAACAATCATCGTATCTGAGTTGTATTCGATTATGTTTATATAGTTATACTCACCAGGTAACTGTTCTTCCGTTATACATACGAGCGACTGAATTGAACTGAAGGTTGAATGGATAGTATATGGGTTGTATTCGATTATGATGTTATGCTGTGTATATAGTTATACACACTAGGAGACGGTATTCCCGTTTTACATACGAGCGACCGAAACGAAAAGAAAGTTGAATGGATAGACTGAACAATCAATGTATCTGGGTGGTATCCGATTATATCGCAATACTGTATATATAGTGATACTCACCAGGTAACGATACTTCCGTTACACATACTAGCGACTGAATCGAACAGAATGTTGAATGGTTAGACGAAACGATAATTGTATCTGAGTTGTATTCGATGATATCGTGATGATGTTTATATAGCAATACTCACCAGGTAACTGTCCTTCCGTTTTACATACAAGCGACCGAATCGAGCAGAAGGTTAAATGGATAGATTGAACAATCATCGTATCTGAGTTGTATTCGATTATGTTTATATAGATATACTCACCAGGTACCTGTTCTTCCGATATACATACGAGCAACCGAATCGAACATAAGGTTGAATGGATAGATTGAACAATCATTGTATCTGGGTTGTCTCCGATTATATCGTTATGTTGTATATTTAACTACACCTACCATGTAACGGTTCATTCGTTACACATATGAGCGTCTGAATCGAACATAAGGTTGGATGATTAGACGGAACGATAATTGTAACTAAGTTGTATTCGATTATATCGTGATGACGTTCATATAGAAATACTCACCAGGTTACTGTTCTTTCGTTATACATACGAGCAACCGAATCGAACAGAAGGTTGAATGGATAGTATCTGGGTTGTATTCGATTATAATGTTATGCTGTGTATATAGTTATACACATAAGGTGACGGTATTCCCGTTTCACATACGAGCGACCGAAACGAACAGAAAGTTGAATGGATAGACAGAACAATCAATGTATCTGGGTGGTATCCGATTATATCGCAATACTGTATAAATAGTGATACTTACCAGGTGACGATACTTCCGTTACACATACTAGCGACTGAATCGAACAGAATGTTGAATGGTTAGACGAAACGATAATTGTATCTGAGTTGTATTCGATGATATCGTGATGATGTTTATATAGCAATACTCACCAGGTAACTGTTCTTCCGTTTTACATACAAGCGACCGAATCGAGCAGAAGGTTGAATTCAGTATAGATTGAACAATCATCGTATCTGGGTTGTATTCGATTATGTTTATAAAGTTATACTCACCAGGTAAATGTTCTTCCGTTATACATACGAGCGACTGAATTGAACAGAAGGTTGAATGGATAGTATATGGGTTGTATCCGATTATGATGTTATGCTGTGTATATAGTTATACACACTAGGAGACGGTATTCCCGTTTTATATACGAGCGACCGAAACGAAAAGAAAGTTGAATGGATAGACTGAACAATCAATGTATCTGGGTGGTATCCGATTATATCGCAATACTGTATATATAGTGATACTTACCAGGTGACGATACTTCCGTTACACATACTAGCGACTGAATCGAACAGAATGTTGAATGGTTAGACGAAACGATAATTGTATCTGAGTTGTATTCGATGATATCGTGATGATGTTTATATAGCAATACTCACCAGGTTACTGTTCTTTCATTATACATACGAGCAACCGAATCGAACAGAAGGTTGAATGGATAGTATCTGGGTTGTATTCGATTATAATGTTATGCTGTGTATATAGTTATACACATAAGGTGACGGTATTCCCGTTTCACATACGAGCGACCGAAACGAACAGAAAGTTGAATGGATAGACTGAACAATCAATGTATCTGGGTGGTATCCGATCATATCGCAATACTATATATATAGTGATACTTACCAGGTGACGGTACTTCCGTTACACATACTAGCGACTGAATCGAACAGAAGGTTAAATGGTTAGACGAAACGATAATTGTATCTGAGTTGTATTCGATGATATCGTGATGATGTTTATATAGCAATACTCACCAGGTAACTGTCCTTCCGTTTTACATACAAGCGACCGAATCGAGCAGAAGGTTAAATGGATAGATTGAACAATCATCGTATCTGAGTTGTATTCGATTATGTTTATATAGATATACTCACCAGGTACCTGTTTTTCCGATATACATACGAGCAACCGAATCGAACATGAGGTTGAATGGATAGATTGAACAATCATCGTATCTGAGTTGTATTCGATTATGTTTATATAGTTATACTCACCAGGTAACTGTTCTTCCGTTATACATACGAGCGACTGAATTGAACTGAAGGTTGAATGGATAGTATATGGGTTGTATTCGATTATGATGTTATGCTGTGTATATAGTTATACACACTAGGAGACGGTATTCCCGTTTTACATACGAGCGACCGAAACGAAAAGAAAGTTGAATGGATAGACTGAACAATCAATGTATCTGGGTGGTATCCGATTATATCGCAATACTGTATATATAGTGATACTTACCAGGTAACGATACTTCCGTTACACATACTAGCGACTGAATCGAACAGAATGTTGAATGGTTAGACGAAACGATAATTGTATCTGACTTGTATTCGATGATATCGTGATGATGTTTATATAGCAATACTCACCAGGTAACTGTCCTTCCGTTTTACATACAAGCGACCGAATCGAGCAGAAGGTTGAATTCAGTATAGATTGAACAATCATCGTATCTGGGTTGTATTCGATCATGTTTATAAAGTTATACTCACCAGGTAAATGTTCTTCCGTTATACATACGAGCGACTGAATTGAACAGAAGGTTGAATGGATAGTATATGGGTTGTATCCGATTATGATGTTATGCTGTGTATATAGTTATACACACTAGGAGACGGTATTCCCGTTTTATATACGAGCGACCGAAACGAAAAGAAAGTTGAATGGATAGACCGAACAATCAATGTATCTGGGTGGTATCCGATTATATCGCAATACTGTATATATAGTGATACTTACCAGGTGACGATACTTCCGTTATACATACTAGCGACTGAATCGAACAGAATGTTGATTGGTTAGACGAAACGATAATTGTATCTGAGTTGTATTCGATGATATCGTGATGATGTTTATATAGCAATACTCACCAGGTAACTGTCCTTCCGTTTTACATACAAGCAACCGAATCGAACATAATGTTGAATGGATAGATTGAACAATCATCGTATCTGAGTTGTATTCGATTATGTTTATATAGTTATACTCACCAGGTAACTGTTCTTCCGTTATACATACGAGCGACTGAATTGAACTGAAGGTTGAATGGATAGACTAAACAATGATCGTATCTGGGGTTGTATTCGATTATATCGTGATGATGTTCATATAGTTATACTCACCAGGTAACTGTTCTCCAGTTATACATAAGAGCGACTGAACTGAACAGAAGGTTGAATGGATAGACTGAACAATCATCGTATCTGGGTTGTATTCGATTATTTCGTGATGATTATTATATATTATGTCTAACCAGGTAACTGTTCTTTCGTTATACATACTAGCAACCGAATCGAACATAAGGTTGAATGGATAGATTGAACAATCATTGTATCTGGGTTGTCTCCGATTATATCGTTATGTTGTATATTTAACTACACCTACCATGTAACGGTTCTTTCGTCACACATACGAGCGTCTGAATCGAACATAAGGTTGGATGGTTAGACGGAACGATAATTGTAACTAAGTTGTATTCGATTATATCGTGATGACGTTCATATAGAAATACTCACCAGGTTACTGTTCTTTCGTTATACATACGAGCAACCGAATCGAACAGAAGGTTGAATGGATAGTATCTGGGTTGTATTCGATTATAATGTTATGCTGTGTATATAGTTATACACATAAGGTGACGGTATTCCCGTTTCACATACGAGCGACCGAAACGAACAGAAAGTTGAATGGATAGACAGAACAATCAATGTATCTGGGTGGTATCCGATTATATCGCAATACTGTATATATAGTGATACTTACCAGGTGACGATACTTCCGTTACACATACTAGCGACTGAATCGAACAGAATGTTGAATGGTTAGACGAAACGATAATTGTATCTGAGTTGTATTCGATGATATCGTGATGATGTTTATATAGCAATACTCACCAGGTAACTGTTCTTCCGTTTTACATACAAGCGACCGAATCGAGCAGAAGGTTGAATTCAGTATAGATTGAACAATCATCGTATCTGGGTTGTATTCGATTATGTTTATAAAGTTATACTCACCAGGTAAATGTTCTTCCGTTATACATACGAGCGACTGAATTGAACAGAAGGTTGAATGGATAGTATATGGGTTGTATCCGATTATGATGTTATGCTGTGTATATAGTTATACACACTAGGAGACGGTATTCCCGTTTTATATACGAGCGACCGAAACGAAAAGAAAGTTGAATGGATAGACTGAACAATCAATGTATCTGGGTGGTATCCGATTATATCGCAATACTGTATATATAGTGATACTTACCAGGTGACGATACTTCCGTTACACATACTAGCGACTGAATCGAACAGAATGTTGAATGGTTAGACGAAACGATAATTGTATCTGAGTTGTATTCGATGATATCGTGATGATGTTTATATAGCAATACTCACCAGGTTACTGTTCTTTCATTATACATACGAGCAACCGAATCGAACAGAAGGTTGAATGGATAGTATCTGGGTTGTATTCGATTATGATGTTATGCTGTGTATATAGTTATACACATAAGGTGACGGTATTCCCGTTTCACATACGAGCGACCGAAACGAACAGAAAGTTGAATGGATAGACTGAACAATCAATGTATCTGGGTGGTATCCGATCATATCGCAATACTATATATATAGTGATACTTACCAGGTGACGGTACTTCCGTTACACATACTAGCGACTGAATCGAACAGAAGGTTAAATGGTTAGACGAAACGATAATTGTATCTGAGTTGTATTCGATGATATCGTGATGATGTTTATATAGCAATACTCACCAGGTAACTGTCCTTCCGTTTTACATACAAGCGACCGAATCGAGCAGAAGGTTAAATGGATAGATTGAACAATCATCGTATCTGAGTTGTATTCGATTATGTTTATATAGATATACTCACCAGGTACCTGTTTTTCCGATATACATACGAGCAACCGAATCGAACATGAGGTTGAATGGATAGATTGAACAATCATCGTATCTGAGTTGTATTCGATTATGTTTATATAGTTATACTCGCCAGGTAACTGTTCTTCCGTTATACATACGAGCGACTGAATTGAACTGAAGGTTGAATGGATAGTATATGGGTTGTATTCGATTATGATGTTATGCTGTGTATATAGTTATACACACTAGGAGACGGTATTCCCGTTTTACATACGAGCGACCGAAACGAAAAGAAAGTTGAATGGATAGACTGAACAATCAATGTATCTGGGTGGTATCCGATTATATCGCAATACTGTATATATAGTGATAATTACCAGGTAACGATACTTCCGTTACACATACTAGCGACTGAATCGAACAGAATGTTGAATGGTTAGACGAAACGATAATTGTATCTGAGTTGTAATCGATGATATCGTGATGATGTTTATATAGCAATACTCACCAGGTAACTGTCCTTCCGTTTTACATACAAGCGACCGAATCGAGCAGAAGGTTGAATTCAGTATAGATTGAACAATCATCGTATCTGGGTTGTATTCGATCATGTTTATAAAGTTATACTCACCAGGTAAATGTTCTTCCGTTATACATACGAGCGACTGAATTGAACAGAAGGTTGAATGGATAGTATATGGGTTGTATCCGATTATGATGTTATGCTGTGTATATAGTTATACACACTAGGAGACGGTATTCCCGTTTTATATACGAGCGACCGAAACGAAAAGAAAGTTGAATGGATAGACTGAACAATCAATGTATCTGGGTGGTATCCGATTATATCGCAATACTGTATATATAGTGATACTTACCAGGTGACGATACTTCCGTTACACATACTAGCGACTGAATCGAACAGAATGTTGAATGGTTAGACGAAACGATAATTGTATCTGAGTTGTATTCGATGATATCGTGATGATGTTTATATAGCAATACTCACCAGGTAACTGTCCTTCCGTTTTACATATAAGCAACCGAATCGAGCAGAAGGTTGAATGGATTGATTGAACAATCATCGTATCTGAGTTGTATTTGATTATGTTTATATAGATATACTCACCAGGTACCTGTTCTTCCGATATACATACGAGCAACCGAATCGAACATAATGTTGAATGGATAGATTGAACAATCATCGTATCTGAGTTGTATTCGATTATGTTTATATAGTTATACTCACCAGGTAACTGTTCTTCCGTTATACATACGAGCGACTGAATTGAACTGAAGGTTAAATGGATAGACTAAACAATGATCGTATCTGGGGTTGTATTCGATTATATCGTGATGATGTTCATATAGTTATACTCACCAGGTAACTGTTCTCCAGTTATACATAAGAGCGACTGAACTGAACAGAAGGTTGAATGGATAGACTGAACAATCATCGTATCTGGGTTGTATTCGATTATTTCGTGATGATTATTATATATTATGTCTAACCAGGTAACTGTTCTTTCGTTATACATAATAGCAACCGAATCGAACATAAGGTTGAATGGATAGATTGAACAATCATTGTATCTGGGTTGTCTCCGATTATATCGTTATGTTGTATATTTAACTACACCTACCATGTAACGGTTCTTTCGTCACACATACGAGCGTCTGAATCGAACATAAGGTTGGATGGTTAGACGGAACGATAATTGTAACTAAGTTGTATTCGATTATATCGTGATGACGTTCATATAGAAATACTCACCAGGTTACTGTTCTTTCGTTATACATACGAGCAACCGAATCGAACAGAATGTTGAATGGATAGTATCTGGGTTGTATTCGATTATGATGTTATGCTGTGTATATAGTTATACACATAAGGTGACGGTATTCCCGTTTCACATACGAGCGACCGAAACGAACAGAAAGTTGAATGGATAGACTGAACAATCAATGTATCTGGGTGGTATCCGATTATATCGCAATACTGTATATATAGTGATACTGACCAGGTGACGAAACTTCCGTTACACATACTAGCGACTGAATCTAACAGAATGTTGAATGGTTAGACGAAACGATAATTGTATCTGAGTTGTATTCGATGATATCGTGATGATGTTTATATAGCAATACTCACCAGGTAACTGTTCTTCCGTTTTACATACAAGCGACCGAATCGAGCAGAAGGTTGAATTCAGTATAGATTGAACAATCATCGTATCTGGGTTGTATTCGATTATGTTTATATAGTTATACTCACCAGGTAACTGTTCTTCCGTTATACATACGAGCGACTGAATTGAACAGAAGGTTGAATGGATAGTATATGGGTTGTATTCGATTATGATGTTATGCTGTGTATATAGTTATACACACTAGGAGACGGTATTCCCGTTTTACATACGAGCGATCGAAACAAAAAGAAAGTTGAATGGATAGACTGAACAATCAATGTATCTGGGTGGTATCCGATTATATCGCAATACTGTATATATAGTGATACTTACGAGGTGAGGATACTTCCGTTACACATACTAGCGACTGAATCGAACAGAATGTTGAATGGTTAGACGAAACGATAATTGTATCTGAGTTGTATTCGATGATATCGTGATGATGTTTATATAGCAATACTCACCAGGTTACTGTTCTTTCATTATACATACGAGCAACCGAATCGAACAGAAGGTTGAATGGATAGTATCTGGGTTGTATTCGATTATGATGTTATGCTGTGTATATAGTTATACACATAAGGTGACGGTATTCCCGTTTCACATACGAGCGACCGAAACGAACAGAAAGTTGAATGGATAGACTGAACAATCAATGTATCTGAGTGGTATCCGATTATATCGCAATACTATATATATAGTGATACTTACCAGGTGACGGTACTTCCGTTACACATACTAGCGACTGAATCGAACAGAAGGTTAAATGGTTAGACGAAACGATAATTGTATCTGAGTTGTATTCGATGATATCGTGATGATGTTTATATAGCAATACTCACCAGGTAACTGTCCTTCCGTTTTACATACAAGCGACCGAATCGAGCAGAAGGTTAAATGGATAGATTGAACAATCATCGTATCTGAGTTGTATTCGATTATGTTTATATAGATATACTCACCAGGTACCTGTTCTTCCGATATACATACGAGCAACCGAATCGAACATGAGGTTGAATGGATAGATTGAACAATCATCGTATCTGAGTTGTATTCGATTATGTTTATATAGTTATACTCACCAGGTAACTGTTCTTCCGTTATACATACGAGCGACTGAATTGAACTGAAGCTTGAATGGATAGTATATGGGTTGTATTCGATTATGATGTTATGCTGTGTATATAGTTAAACACACTAGGAGACGGTATTCCCGTTTTACATACGAGCGACCGAAACGAAAAGGAAGTTGAATGGATAGACTGAACAACCAATGTATCTAGGTGGTATCCGATTATATCGCAATACTGTATATATAGTGATACTTACCAGGTGACGATACTTCCGTTACACATACTAGCGACTGAATCGAACAGAATGTTGAATGGTTAGACGAAACGATAATTGTATCTGAGTTGTATTCGATGATATCGTGATGATGTTTATATAGCAATACTCACCAGGTAACTGTTCTTCCGTTTTACATACAAGCGACCGAATCGAGCAGAAGGTTGAATTCAGTATAGATTGAACAATCATCGTATCTGGGTTGTATTCGATTATGTTTATAAAGTTATACTCACCAGGTAAATGTTCTTCCGTTATACATACGAGCGACTGAATTGAACAGAAGGTTGAATGGATAGTATATGGGTTGTATCCGATTATGATGTTATGCTGTGTATATAGTTATACACACTAGGAGACGGTATTCCCGTTTTATATACGAGCGACCGAAACGAAAAGAAAGTTGAATGGATAGACTGAACAATCAATGTATCTGGGTGGTATCCGATTATATCGCAATACTGTATATATAGTGATACTTACCAGGTGACGATACTTCCGTTATACATACTAGCGACTGAATCGAACAGAATGTTGAATGGTTAGACGAAACGATAATTGTATCTGAGTTGTATTCGATGATATCGTGATGATGTTTATATAGCAATACTCACCAGGTAACTGTCCTTCCGTTTCACATACAAGCAACCGAATCGAGCAGAAGGTTGAATGGATTGATTGAACAATCATCGTATCTGAGTTGTATTTGATTATGTTTATATAGATATACTCACCAGGTACCTGTTCTAACGATATACATACGAGCAACCGAATCGAACATAAGGTTGAATGGATAGATTGAACAATCATCGTATCTGAGTTGTATTCGATTATGTTCATATAGTTATACTCACCAGGTAACTGTTTTTCCGTTATACATACGAGCGACTGAATTGAACTGAAGGTTGAATGGATAGACTAAACAATGATCGTATCTGGGGTTGTATTCGATTATTTCGTGATGATTATTATATATTATGTCTAACCAGGTAACTGTTTTTTCGTTATACATACTAGCAACCGAATCGAACATAAGGTTGAATGGATAGATTGAACAATCATTGTATCTGGGTTGTCTCCGATTATATCGTTATGTTGTATATTTAACTACACCTACCATGTAACGGTTCTTTCGTTACACATACGAGCGTCTGAATCGAACATAAGGTTGGATGGTTAGACGGAACGATAATTGTAACTAAGTTGTATTCGATTATATCGTGATGACGTTCATATAGAAATACTCACCAGGTTACTGTTCTTTCGTTATACATACGAGCAACCGAATCGAACAGAAGGTTGAATGGATAGTATCTGGGTTGTATTCGATTATGATGTTATGCTGTGTATATAGTTATACACATAAGGTGACGGTATTCCCGTTTCACATACGAGCGACCGAAACGAACAGAAAGTTGAATGGATAGACTGAACAATCAATGTATCTGGGTGGTATCCGATTATATCGCAATACTGTATATATAGTGATACTTACCAGGTGACGGTACTTCCGTTACACATACTAGCGACTGAATCGAACAGAAGGTTAAATGGTTAGACGAAACGATAATTGTATCTGAGTTGTATTCGATGATATCGTGATGATGTTTATATAGCAATACTCACCAGGTAACTGTTCTTCCGTTTTACATACAAGCGACCGAATCGAGCAGAAGGTTGAATTCAGTATAGATTGAACAATCATCGTATCTGGGTTGTATTCGATTATGTTTATATAGTTATACTCACCAGGTAACTGTTCTTCCGTTATACATACGAGCGACTGAATTGAACAGAAGGTTGAATGGATAGTATATGGGTTGTATTCGATTATGATGTTATGCTGTGTATATAGTTATACACACTAGGAGACGGTATTCCCGTTTTACATACGAGCGATCGAAACAAAAAGAAAGTTGAATGGATAGACTGAACAATCAATGTATCTGGGTGGTATCCGATTATATCGCAATACTGTATATATAGTGATACTTACGAGGTGAGGATACTTCCGTTACACATACTAGCGACTGAATCGAACAGAATGTTGAATGGTTAGACGAAACGATAATTGTATCTGAGTTGTATTCGATGATATCGTGATGATGTTTATATAGCAATACTCACCAGGTTACTGTTCTTTCATTATACATACGAGCAACCGAATCGAACAGAAGGTTGAATGGATAGTATCTGGGTTGTATTCGATTATGATGTTATGCTGTGTATATAGTTATACACATAAGGTGACGGTATTCCCGTTTCACATACGAGCGACCGAAACGAACAGAAAGTTGAATGGATAGACTGAACAATCAATGTATCTGAGTGGTATCCGATTATATCGCAATACTATATATATAGTGATACTTACCAGGTGACGGTACTTCCGTTACACATACTAGCGACTGAATCGAACAGAAGGTTAAATGGTTAGACGAAACGATAATTGTATCTGAGTTGTATTCGATGATATCGTGATGATGTTTATATAGCAATACTCACCAGGTAACTGTCCTTCCGTTTTACATACAAGCGACCGAATCGAGCAGAAGGTTAAATGGATAGATTGAACAATCATCGTATCTGAGTTGTATTCGATTATGTTTATATAGATATACTCACCAGGTACCTGTTCTTCCGATATACATACGAGCAACCGAATCGAACATGAGGTTGAATGGATAGATTGAACAATCATCGTATCTGAGTTGTATTCGATTATGTTTATATAGTTATACTCACCAGGTAACTGTTCTTCCGTTATACATACGAGCGACTGAATTGAACTGAAGCTTGAATGGATAGTATATGGGTTGTATTCGATTATGATGTTATGCTGTGTATATAGTTAAACACACTAGGAGACGGTATTCCCGTTTTACATACGAGCGACCGAAACGAAAAGGAAGTTGAATGGATAGACTGAACAACCAATGTATCTAGGTGGTATCCGATTATATCGCAATACTGTATATATAGTGATACTTACCAGGTGACGATACTTCCGTTACACATACTAGCGACTGAATCGAACAGAATGTTGAATGGTTAGACGAAACGATAATTGTATCTGAGTTGTATTCGATGATATCGTGATGATGTTTATATAGCAATACTCACCAGGTAACTGTTCTTCCGTTTTACATACAAGCGACCGAATCGAGCAGAAGGTTGAATTCAGTATAGATTGAACAATCATCGTATCTGGGTTGTATTCGATTATGTTTATAAAGTTATACTCACCAGGTAAATGTTCTTCCGTTATACATACGAGCGACTGAATTGAACAGAAGGTTGAATGGATAGTATATGGGTTGTATCCGATTATGATGTTATGCTGTGTATATAGTTATACACACTAGGAGACGGTATTCCCGTTTTATATACGAGCGACCGAAACGAAAAGAAAGTTGAATGGATAGACTGAACAATCAATGTATCTGGGTGGTATCCGATTATATCGCAATACTGTATATATAGTGATACTTACCAGGTGACGATACTTCCGTTATACATACTAGCGACTGAATCGAACAGAATGTTGAATGGTTAGACGAAACGATAATTGTATCTGAGTTGTATTCGATGATATCGTGATGATGTTTATATAGCAATACTCACCAGGTAACTGTCCTTCCGTTTCACATACAAGCAACCGAATCGAGCAGAAGGTTGAATGGATTGATTGAACAATCATCGTATCTGAGTTGTATTTGATTATGTTTATATAGATATACTCACCAGGTACCTGTTCTAACGATATACATACGAGCAACCGAATCGAACATAAGGTTGAATGGATAGATTGAACAATCATCGTATCTGAGTTGTATTCGATTATGTTCATATAGTTATACTCACCAGGTAACTGTTTTTCCGTTATACATACGAGCGACTGAATTGAACTGAAGGTTGAATGGATAGACTAAACAATGATCGTATCTGGGGTTGTATTCGATTATTTCGTGATGATTATTATATATTATGTCTAACCAGGTAACTGTTTTTTCGTTATACATACTAGCAACCGAATCGAACATAAGGTTGAATGGATAGATTGAACAATCATTGTATCTGGGTTGTCTCCGATTATATCGTTATGTTGTATATTTAACTACACCTACCATGTAACGGTTCTTTCGTTACACATACGAGCGTCTGAATCGAACATAAGGTTGGATGGTTAGACGGAACGATAATTGTAACTAAGTTGTATTCGATTATATCGTGATGACGTTCATATAGAAATACTCACCAGGTTACTGTTCTTTCGTTATACATACGAGCAACCGAATCGAACAGAAGGTTGAATGGATAGTATCTGGGTTGTATTCGATTATGATGTTATGCTGTGTATATAGTTATACACATAAGGTGACGGTATTCCCGTTTCACATACGAGCGACCGAAACGAACAGAAAGTTGAATGGATAGACTGAACAATCAATGTATCTGGGTGGTATCCGATTATATCGCAATACTGTATATATAGTGATACTTACCAGGTGACGGTACTTCCGTTACACATACTAGCGACTGAATCGAACAGAAGGTTAAATGGTTAGACGAAACGATAATTGTATCTGAGTTGTATTCGATGATATCGTGATGATGTTTATATAGCAATACTCACCAGGAAACTGTTCTTCCGTTTCACATAAAAGCGACCGAATCGAGCAGAAGGTTGAATTCAGTATAGATTGAACAATCATCGTATCTGGGTTGTATTCGATTATGTTTATATAGTTATACTCACCAGGTAACTGTTCTTCCGTTATACATACGAGCGAATGAATTGAACAGAAGGTTGAATGGATAGTATATGGGTTGTATTCGATTATGATGTTATGCTGTGTATACAGTTATACACACTAGGAGACGGTATTCCCGTTTTACATACGAGCGACCGAAACAAAAAGAAAGTTAAATGGATAGACTGAACAATCAATGTATCTGGGTGGTATCCGATTATATCGCAATACTGTATATATAGTGATACTTACGAGGTGACGATACTTCCGTTACACATACTAGCGACTGAATCGAACAGAATGTTGAATGGTTAGACGAAACGATAATTGTATCTGAGTTGTATTCGATGATATCGTGATGATGTTTATATAGCAATACTCACCAGGTTACTGTTCTTTCGTTATACATACGAGCAACCGAATCGAACAGAAGGTTGAATGGATAGTATCTGGGTTGTATTCGATTATGATGTTATGCTGTGTATATAGTTATACACATAAGGTGACGGTATTCCCGTTTCACATACGAGCGACCGAAACGAACAGAAAGTTGAATGGATAGACTGAACAATCAATGTATCTGGGTGGTATCCGATTATATCGCAATACTATATATATAGTGATACTTACCAGGTGACGGTACTTCCGTTACACATACTAGCGACTGAATCGAACAGAAGGTTAAATGGTAAGAAGAAACGATAATTGTATCTGAGTTGTATTCGATGATATCGTGATGATGTTTATATAGCAATACTCATCAGGTAACTGTCCTTCCGTTTTACATACAAGCGACCGAATCGAGCAGAAGGTTAAATGGATAGATTGAACAATCATCGTATCTGAGTTGTATTCGATTATGTTTATATAGATATACTCACCAGGTACCTGTTCTTCCGATATACATACGAGCAACCGAATCGAACATAAGGTTGAATGGATAGATTGAACAATCATCGTATCTGAGTTGTATTCGATTATGTTTATATAGTTATACTCACCAGGTAACTGTTCTTCCGTTATACATACGAGCGACTGAATTGAACTGGAGGTTGAATGGATAGTATATGGGTTGTATTCGATTATGATGTTATGCTGTGTATATAGTTATACACACTAGGAGACGGTATTCCCGTTTTACATACGAGCGACCGAAACGAAAAGGAAGTTGAATGGATAGACTGAACAATCAATGTTTCTGGGTGGTATCCGATTATATCGCAATACTGTATATATAGTGATACTTACCAGGTGACGATACTTCCGTTACACATACTAGCGACTGAATTGAACAGAATGTTGAAAGGTTAGACGAAACGATAATTGTATCTGAGTTGTATTCGATGATATCTTGATGATGTTTATATAGCAATACTCACCAGGTAACTGTCCTTCCGTTTTACATACAAGCGACCGAATCGAGCAGGAGGTTAAATGGATAGATTGAACAATCATCGTATCTGAGTTGTATTCGATTATGTTTATATAGATATACTCACCAGGTACCTGTTCTTCCGATATACATACGAGCAACCGAATCGAACATAAGGTTGAATGGATAGATTGAACAATCATCGTATCTGAGTTGTATTCGATTATGTTTATATAGTTATACTCACCAGGTAACTGTTCTTCCGTTATACCGTTATACATAAGAGCGACTGAACTGAACAGAAGGTTGAATGGATAGACTGAACAATCATCGTATCTGGGTTGTATTCGATTATTTCGTGATGATTATTATATATTATGTCTTACCAGGTAACTGTTCTTTCGTTATACATACTAGCAACCGAATCGAACATAAGGTTGAATGGATAGATTGAACAATCATTGTATCTGGGTTGTCTCCGATTCTATCGTTATGTTGTTCTACACCTACCATGTAACGGTTCTTTCGTTACACATACGAGCGTCTGAATCGAACATAAGGTTGGATGGTTAGACGGAACGATAATTGTATCTAAGTTGTATTCGATTATATCGTGATGACGTTCATATAGAAATACTCACCAGGTTACTGTTCTTTCGTTATACATATGAGCAACCGAATCGAACAGAAGGTTGAATGGATAGTATCTGGGTTGTATTCGATTATGATGTTATGCTGTGTATATAGTTATACACATAAGGTGACGGTATTCCCGTTTCACATACGAGCGACCGAAACGAATGTATCTGGGTGGTATCCGATTATATCGCAATACTGTATATATAGTGATACTTACCAGGTGACGGTACTTCCGTTACACATACTACCCAGACAGCACACAATATCTATTAGACATCCACAAGATATCCTTCGTGGATATCCTGTATATCCACTGGATATAGATGGATATCCCATAGATATACAGTGGATATCCATATGTCCGCCTATATCCAGGATATAGGGGATATCTAATGGATGTCTGTGGAGATATCTACTGGATATCCCATGATATCCTATGAATATCTTATGGATATCAATGGATTATCCCATGGATATTTATAGGATATCCTATATTCACACTGGTATATCCAAATAGATGTATAATGGATAATATAAATACAGAGATCTTGAATAAAATTACCGGTTAACCAGTACAGAGTATGACAGATTACAACGCAATGGATTTCAAGTAAATTTAATTGGACTAATTTGGTAGTCCAGTTAAATACTCAATCATATATCGCAGATATCTGTTATGTTTGGTACTGGTCAACTGAAACGATATTTTATTCTAGATCTGTATGTGAAACATTCAGGGTCATGATGAAATGATACTATGAAATGAAATAATAGAAAATACTTATTCAATGTATATATACATCACATATATATTATATATTCAGTACCCCATATCACCCAGCACATCTATTCTGCACTCTTCTTTCTGTAAGAGAGAAAAATATTGTAGATTCTCAAGGTCAGAGCTCAGTGTAAAAGACAAACATGAGTTCAAGTTTCACAGGAACGATGACGAAATTAAAAAAAAATAATCAACTAGATTTGTGAGTGATTGTATTTCGAATGGAAAAACGGCACAGTACAGTACAAAATTGTTTTCTAATTTGAAAATTTAGTTCCATAAAAATTTAATTGATGAATTAATTTTGTTTCAATTTATTTCAAATATGGCTTTGATAAACCAAAATGCTCTTACTGGTTATTATTATTCAATCTTGCTGTAGCATGTCGTAGCCAATTTTTCACAGATGTGATGATATCTTGTTCTGTTGTTCCTTTGGAATTTGGGCTCAGGACAGCTGCTTCTGAAATATTCAGTGACATAATGTACCCCTCAATCATCGAAACAATAAAAATTAACTCACTTCTGATACAATCTGATACTATTAATGAAGAGAACATTTTTTCCCCTTCTTTCCTTCCCAATTATAAGAAGATGCAACTGTATCGGTCAATAATTTCCTCAAAATGTTTTTCACTATGGTATTGACCTCATGCCCCCCAATGTGATCAAGAAATGATATCTGAAAAAGAAAATATCTATTATATATATTATTGTCTTTAAGCAAAATATGAACATGGAAGATATGGATCAAAAAACTGATTTTGAATAGGTGCGGCCAAATCTTGATAACAATCCATGATTGAAGTACACTATACACTATACAACTTTGGGTTCACTAAACCACATATTTTGCAATACAATAGCTTCATCAGGTGTAGCATTGTTCATCAACTATATAGTATAGCACCTAAGGAATATACTGTATAGTGAAACATGTGTCATGATTTAGTGAACCTAAATAAGTTAGTAAAGTGTAGTGTAGTGTAGAAAAAAACAACTGAATTCACTGAAAAACAGTTGTAGTACTCACCAACTTCTTTTGCTCATCCTTATTCCTCAAATGCATCTCCCATATGTGAACATCTTCTTCAGACTTCATAGGTAGTCTTTCCTCAAAATCAGCAAAATTTTCTTCATTTTCATTCACAATTGCTGGTTTGCATTGTTCTCTTAAGATTTGTAGAACAAGTTTTAATTGATTTTTGACTTCATTGAGGTCATTCTCAATTTTCTTTTTGTAATCCGAAAAAATGAAAAAATGGATTAGCCATAAATTGGAAAAAATTTTAGAGAGAAAAATAGTCTATCCAATTAAAAATATCAAACATAGTTTGAAATGAATGTCTAGTAGACTACGAGCAGAAAACAACTACTTTCCTGGTAAATACCACGCAGAACATTGAATTATATCTGTTCGTAGTCCATGCAACGATTCACACTGTGAATGCAGATCGCAAATGTTTCTTTCTTCCTAAGACGTGACAAATTCACATTCACACAAACATTTGCGATCTGCATTCACAGTGTGAATCGTTGCATGGACTACGAACAGATATAATTCAATGTTCTGCGTAAGTATTTACCAGGAAAGTAGTTGTTTTCTGCTCGTAGTCTACCAGACATTCATTTCAAACTATGTTTGATATTTTTAATTGGATAGACTATTTTTCTCTCTAAAATTTTTTCCAATTTATGGCTAATCCATTTTTTCATTTATTGAGCTTAGTCGAGCTCTCAGCCACTTCCAAGTTCTGTAAAACTTGGGAGATTCGGTTCTGGAGTGTTTCTTTCTTCTGCCGCATGATGTCGCCACTTTCAATTGTCTGTTGGAACGCGGCTCGGTGCGGTCAAATAGACGCGACGAAAATGCATTGGGACAGGCAACGCTTCGAGTTGAGATCTTACGGTCTCTACTCGGATAACTACCCTGCACTGATGAGGGCCAATAAGCCCGAAACCGGTCTGTAGGTTGTTAGGCGTGCCTGTCTCGATGTGAATTTGTCACGTCTTAGGAAGAAAGAAACATTTGCGATCTGCATTCACAGTGTGAATCGTTGCATGGACTACGAACAGATATAATTCAATGTTCTGCGTGGTATTTACCAGGAAAGTAGTTGTTTTCTGCTCGTAGTCTACCAGACATTCATTTCAAACTATGTTTGATATTTTTAATTGGATAGACTATTTTTCTCCCGAAAAAATGAATCTAAAGAATAGAAAACACACAGATAACCTAGCACACCTTTGTCAAACTTGCAACAACAAATGCAGCAGTCAGTGAGAGGCTGTTTAACTGTAGGCGTCAATGACCTTGCATTTAATGTGTCATTCAGTAGTTTACTACTATTAGCAGAAGAGCAGCTTCTAGGTGTGAATACTGGTTTTGTAGACTTAGGTGTTGACACTGCAGATATCATAGTCTCAGGTGTGGAATATGAATCTTTCCCCTTGGGGAACTTGGGAAATGCTTTAAAACCAGCATCCTCATCAGTCATGTCATCATCCTCATCACTTGAGGGTAAAATCCTTTTTCTCGATGCCCGACTCTTTTTTTCATCATCTGTATTAAGGTCGGATTGAAACTCTGCTAGTTTCAATTTAGGTACAGCCAACTCATAGGAATCTGAAAAAATGGATTTATAACAGTTTTGTTTTAATTCTAATAGCCAGTTAGCAATCAAGATAATGTGGTTTTAATTTAAAATTGAAATAAAATTGATTGACTTCACAAGAATATCGAAAGGTTCTGATAAAATGTTCATGAAATGATTAAGAAAAATTAAAGAATTAAATCTTGAAAAGCTTTACAATATTTTGATCCAAGATATTAACATAGTGTTTCAACTGAAACATATAATGAAATATATGTATTTTTCATTACCATACACTCCAAAAATCCTAACTCCATGGAGAGTCCAGGAATCATCAGGTGCGAGATATTCCCGAACAGCCCTATTAAACCATTTTTGACTTTCAATTTGCGGAGGCCAATAACATTTGTCCCCATCTATCCATATTTGGGGCACAATTTGCACCCCATCTTCAAATTCTACTACACACCAAGATTTTCCCATGTTTTCTTCCAGAATGAAAATATGCCTTTATTGCACACTGAAAATCAGTTTACAAACATAAATAATGAATACATGAAATGCACAGAATAGTAATAACAAATTAGTAAAAAAATAAACATACCATAGGTAATGCAATATAATAAGAATATCTAGATAACAAACTTAGGTGATTTGAGTCTATCCTATATAGAATTTATTACTATATTAGAATAAGAATGAGGTATTTTTTAAATTGTGTTGTGACAAACTTTCATAATGTCAATTAGTAAAATTTTACCATAATTATATTGTTGTCACATATAGTACCTACCAGAGTCCCACTTATCACACTTTCACATTTTAGTTGGCCTTGATAAACTATACATTTGGTGTCATTTAACTGACCTCTCATCTATCAACGTCACAGATATGCCCATGGTGAGCATGATAAGTGGGATACCCTGTATATTTTCTTCAGTGTAGCAATGGGAATATTGCAAATCCATTAGCATGGGGTAAGCTCAAACATTTCGCAGTTATTCCACACACTGGCCACATCGAAAAAGTATTAGATAATCTCTCAACATGAAAGCATGAAATATATAATGATGGACATGGATTTTTATATATGTCTGTTACTGTCATGAATGTCTTTCCTATTATCCCATATGATTTTTTATTATTACAGAATGCAATATTGAATATTTGTGCAACTTTTCCATCTATAAGACAAATATTATCTGGCATCTTTATTGAAAAAAACCATTTAGAAATGTTCATATTTTTCAATTGTTGACCAAAACTAAAGTATGGGATTAATGGGCCATCTCTATGATATGCATTCAAAGAAATTTGTACTGGCTCATCCTCATCAGCATTTGAGAAATTGTTTGGAATTTGTGATTCAACATATCTTTTATGAATTTGTTGCAGTGGTTGTTCTGGTTTGCTGATGAATGTCTTCAAAATTTTCATAAAATTTTCGAAGGGGAATGCACTGAATGAATCACGATTACCCAGCCTTTCAACATCATCTTTCAGATGAATCAAGCCGTGCACATTGTGAGATACAAATTGTGATCCATAAATAACAATGAATGACTCTATAAAATGCTCGATCAGCTCATGAGCATATTGATATAGACTAGTGACATCATTCTGAGATTCAGTACAAAAAATCCTGATAGCTACATGAAGTGACATAAAATGATCATAAATCCTAGAAGGTAGAACTCTAAACAATACAATAGGGCATGTGTACAACAGAAATTGTCTCAATTCAGTAGCTTTCCAACTACTACAATTATTTATTGCCTGTGGTTTTCTTGCAAATTCTTTACAGATAAATGGTTTCAAAGGTAGTAAACTTCTTGATATTACATCAACTTTTGCATTTGATAAACGTACTTGTAATGGGCCCTTTAGCCATAAAAGAATGATTTTGTTACTACTCCTATGCATACTAAATGCATATAGTCCAGGGGAATTTCAGTTACTATATCAAATCCTGGAATATCAAGCAAAAGGGTGGTACCAAATGATATTCCAAATTCTCTTGAGTTATGAAATATTCCTTAGTACGCTTTTTAGATGAAATAATTGGAAAGCTCATTCGACCCTCTACATAGTTCCCTTCCTGTTCACATTTTGAACAGCTGAAATATCCTGTATGACCTTTTCCAGCAAACACTGGGAAGTAACTGTAATGTAGTATGGAAGTAACTTTGCGACTTAAACCTCGCATGCGATGTACCAAAAACATTTCCTCCCGCTCGCATTTGCAGCGAAATGTCCGCGACATCAAGTACGCATTTCAAGTCATTGTGCTGTTCAAATTGGGATTTGAAAAAATAGCCCCCAATAAACATCCATCTGTAGTCACGTTTGTGGAAGATTTTAAGTCAATAAATGTATGATTAATAGCCACATTGCGTACTTTTATGCGAGGTTTCTTCGAGACCTCATTATGCCATCTCCTTTCTGTTATACAAATCTCAATTGTTCAGTAGTCCAATTGATAACCACATTGGGTCGTTTTATGCGAGGTTTATTCGAGACTTCACTATAATATTACCTTTGTCACCACACGGCAAACGCATACATAATAATCATTAGTCATTAATCGTTATACATGTTACTTATATTAATAGTTCAGTAGTCGCAGCGATATCCATTTCGGTTACTTCAGGCGAGGTTTCTTCGAGACTTCAAAGTTGCATTGCTTTTTTCACTACACATAGATAACATATTTCCAATATCAGATGGATTTCCAGTAGTGCTTTTGTATCATTGTTTATGAGCGATAGTGGATCGCGCGTTAGCCGCTCCCTCTGTCAGTGCGGTCAACTATTATCTGAATGCTCACGCGACTGACTACTCATTGCTGATACTGGGCGGGTATTTATTGAATCTAGGGATTCATGCTTTGTATTTTCCGAGGTTTTTAAATCTGGTTCTATCCAAACACATGCATATTTTCAATACTACTATTCCATAATATAATCAACTGATCTGAATAATTATTATGAGGAAAACATCGATGTTTTTCTTTTTTCAAACAAAATCAGCGAAACGAGCAGAATCGTATGCAAAATAATTATTTGAATTTTATATTCAATTATAAACTTTACATCTGTGTTCGAAAGTTCTCAGAAGCTACTAATCCATCAACAGTCATTAGTCAAATACAAGAATAACGCAAAATTTTGTTTTCCTATTGATTAAATTTGACTGAAAATGGTGAAATGAAATATTATTTTATATTATTGTTGAATTGTCTACCTATAATATCTTTCACCTACCTAATATAGGTACATACTGTTTCAAATTTGGTTACTCTACAGGGATCTCAAACATAATGCTGAGGGATATATAGGTACAGTTGAATCGGGGTAGCCTAATAATTTTTTCAATTGAATTGCCAAAGGTGAATCAATTTCAGATTGCTACAAATAACACTCAGAAGACGAAATCTTTGAATCTGAATGTCGGATGCTTCATTCCATGAAGTATATAAAAGTGGAAATATGTTCATCCATATTGTCAATGATCAGCTCGAAATAAGAAATAACGTGTGAATATGCGAATAAATACAACTTATATTCACAAGAATAAACAGCCACATTGGGAACATGAAGTGACGCACTCAGAGAAGAATTTAAATTTCATCCATTTCATGTTAACATTGTGATGATCTCGAATAGACTTCATTGCGAAGTTGCTCGATGGCAAAGTTTTCAACTAGAAATTTGCCACTATCTGTGGAAGTGACATTGTGGTTATTAATCAATATCCCCAAATTATCATCACTGCATCATTGGATTCTTGTTAACAAAGAAATGTCTCAATATTGCTATGTTTGGAATGAATATCCGTAATCACAATGAAAATATCTTTCAATGTGCAATTCAAGACTTCGCAAAACTGCCAAGTGATGTAACGTGTTTGCTGGGTTGGTTTTTGTTACAAAGGACTTCGCTGGTGCATCTGCTATCAAACAATGAACAGAAACTTTCAACCAAATGCCCTCATACACTAAACCTTCATTAATCAATTTACTAACATCTTGCATAAACATTTGTATAAATTGGTTAGAATCTGCTGGCTTGGAGTAACCATGGTACACACCAATCAAAAAAATTTTGGATGATGGATGAATACATCCAAGTATAGGCCATAATTGGCTTGAATTAGAGTCAGATATAGGTAGCCCATCTATACCAATTTTCAATCGGATTTCTTGAAATTTGTATTTATCATATTCAAGTTCAAGAACTTTCAATATCTCTGAATTCATGTCAAAATGAAAATATTGTCCTGGTGGTATAGCCAATCAAAAAAATTTTGGATGATGGATGAATACATCCAAGTATAGGCCATAATTGGCTTGAATTAGAGTCAGATATAGGTAGCCCATCTATACCAATTTTCAATCGGATTTCTTGAAATTTGTATTCATCATATTCAAGTTCAAGAACTTTCAATATCTCTGAATTCATGTCAAAATGAAAATATTGTCCTGGTGGTATAGCATTTATATCAGTGCTTCGTGGAGTTCTGAGAAAAGTCCTGTAGTCTTTTGGAAGATTTGCATTGATATTATGTTTTCCCAATATTGTCAACAAATCTGAAACAGCTCCTCGTTTGATTTTATGCTTTATGGCCCAACATCTAAGATCTTCCTCTGATAGTAGAATGTTTTCATCCTCATTTGATGGTAACTCATTATTGCAGAAATGTTCAGTTGAATGGGACATATTAATGTATTCATTTTGATATGACTGTTGAATGTTTTCTTCAATGTCTTCAGTTTGTTGCCTCTCAATGAATTCATTACTAGTAATGCCATTCGAATGATCATCTGAAGCCTCATCATTCGAAATATAGCTCAAATCATTATCACTTTCTTGATAATCATTTGATGGTCCTACTGATACTTCCCTTTGTTGATTACTTTTATTATTTAACAAACGACGAAAGTGTCTGCTCGACATGTCCAGAAGACATTTTCGTTTGCGTGAAGACATATTCCCTGTAATGAGAAAATGTCTTTATCAACTCAACACCATAACCTAACATTGAGCATTCAACCATCAACGCTACCGAACCAAAGCTATGAAACCCATTTTATATTTCCACACCAAAAGCTAATCAAGCTATTCATGTAGGTAATCAATAATATCAATGAAATAATGAGAACGAAACAAACATACCTTCCAAATTCACACAAATAACGACACTTATTTCACTTCTTTAACAAAACACAAAATGGCGAATGGCGTCGGGTCTTGGTCATCGTGTTGAAGATCTCTCGGACTCTCGGCCCCTCCCGCTTCGATTCGTGTTGCGTTCGAGTCGTTCGACTGCGGCAATTCTCGATGTCTAGCTACAGAATTTATAATTGTGTGGAGTGTGGAGTTTACATGGAGGTTACTCGTCTTCAGATAATGGCCAGATCCTGTATATTTATCTGTTTCCTATTTCTCGTGATGAATAAAATCCCAGACCAAACAGAAAAATTTGAGAAATTAATGAATATCCATGAGATATCCATAGGATATCCATGGAATATCCCAATGGATATACAGTAGATTCCAAAATTTTCATTCACTGAAGATACAACGTATGAGAGCTTTATTCTCAACTATCATTCATGTGATTATTCATTATATTATCAGTAGAATATTGAAAATGATATATCCATGGAATATATTCAATGGATATCCGATGGATATATCTCATGGATTGGATATTCAGTGGATATTGAACTATCCATTGGATGTCTAATGGATATTGTGTGCTGTCTGGGTAGCGACTGAATCGAACAGAAGGTTAAATGGTTAGACAAAACGATAATTGTATCTGAGTTGTATTCGATGATATCGTGATGATGTTTATATAGCAATACTCACCAGGTAACTGTTCTTCCGTTTTACATACAAGCGACCGAATCGAGCAGAAGGTTGAATTCAGTATAGATTGAACAATCATCGTATCTGGGTTGTATTCGATTATGTTTATATAGTTATACTCACCAGGTAACTGTTCTTCCGTTATACAAACGAGCGACTGAATTGAACAGAAGGTTGAATGGATAGTATATGGGTTGTATTCGATTATGATGTTATGCTGTGTATATAGTTATACACACTAGGAGACGGTATTCCCGTTTTACATACGAGCGACCGAAACGAAAAGAAAGTTGAATGGATAGACTGAACAATCAATGTTTCTGGGTGGTATCCGATTATATCGCAATACTGTATATATAGTGATACTTACCAGGTGACGATACTTCCGTTACACATACTAGCGACTGAATTGAACAGAATGTTGAATGGTTAGACGAAACGATAATTGTATCTGAGTTGTATTCGATGATATCTTGATGATGTTTATATAGCAATACTCACCAGGTAAATGTCCTTCCGTTTTACATACAAGCGACCGAATCGAGCAGGAGGTTAAATGGATAGATTGAACAATCATCGTATCTGAGTTGTATTCGATTATGTTTATATAGATATACTCACCAGGTACCTGTTCTTCCGATATACATACGAGCAACCGAATCGAACATAAGATTGAATGGATAGATTGAACAATCATCGTATCTGAGTTGTTTTCGATTATGTTTATATAGTTATACTCACCAGGTAACTGTTCTTCCGTTATACCGTTGTACATACGAGCGACTGAATTGAACTGAAGGTTGAATGGATAGACTAAACAATGATCGTATCTGGGGTTGTATTCGATTATATCGTGATGATGTTTATATAGTTATACTCACCAGGTAACTGTTCTCCAGTTATACATAAGAGCGACTGAACTGAACAGAAGGTTGAATGGATAGACTGAACAATCATCGTATCTGGGTTGTATTCGATTATTTCGTGATGATTATTATATATTATGTCTTACCAGGTAACTGTTCTTTCGTTATACATACTAGCAACAGAATCGAACATAAGGTTGAATGGATAGATTGAACAATCATTGTATCTGGGTTGTCTCCGATTATATCGTTATGTTGATCTACACCTACCATGTAACGGTTCTTTCGTTACACATACGAGCGTCTGAATCGAACATAAGGTTGGATGGTTAGACGGAACGATAATTGTATCTAAGTTGTATTCGATTATATCGTGATGACGTTCATATAGAAATACTCACCAGGTTACTGTTCTTTCGTTATACATACGAGCAACCGAATCGAACAGAAGGTTGAATGGATAGTATCTGGGTTGTATTCGATTATGATGTTATGCTGTGTATATAGTTATACACATAAGGTGACGGTATTCCCGTTTCACATACGAGCGACCGAAACGAATGTATCTGGGTGGTATTCGATTATATCGCAATACTGTATATATAGTGATACTTACCAGGTGACGGTACTTCCGTTACACATACTAGCGACTGAATCGAACAGAAGGTTAAATGGTTAGACGAAACGATAATTGTATCTGAGTTGTATTCGATGATATCGTGATGATGTTTATATAGCAATACTCACCAGGTAACTGTTCTTCCGTTTTGCATACAAGCGACCGAATCGAGCAGAAGGTTGAATTCAGTATAGATTGAACAATCATCGTATCTGGGTTGTATTCGATTATGTTTATATAGTTATACTCACCAGGTAACTGTTCTTCCGTTATACATACGAGCGAATGAATTGAACAGAATGTTGAATGGATAGTATATGGGTTGTATTCGATTATGATGTTATGCTGTTTATATAGTTATACACACTAGGAGACGGTATTCCCGTTTTACATACGAGCGACCGAAACAAAAAGAAAGTTGAATGGATAGACTGAACAATCAATGTATCTGGGTGGTATCCGATTATATCGCAATACTGTATATATAGTGATACTTACGAGGTGACGATACTTCCGTTACACATACTAGCGACTGAATCGAACAGAATGTTGAATGGTTAGACGAAACGATAATTGTATCTGAGTTGTATTCGATGATATCGTGATGATGTTTATATAGCAATACTCACCAGGTTACTGTTCTTTCGTTATACATACGAGCAACCAAATCGAACAGAAGGTTGAATGGATAGTATCTGGGTTGTATTCGATTATGATGTTATGCAGTGTATATAGTTATGCACATAAGGTGACGGTATTCCCGTTTCACATACGAGCGACCGAAACGAACAGAAAGTTGAATGGATAGACTGAACAATCAATGTATCTGGGTGGTATCCGATTATATCGCAATACTGTATATATAGTGATACTTACCAGGTGACGGTACTTCCGTTACACATCCTAGCGACTGAATCGAACAGAAGGTTAAATGGTTAGACGAAACGATAATTGTATCTGAGTTGTATTCGATGATATCGTGATGATGTTTATATAGCAATACTCACCAGGTAACTGTCCTTCCGTTTTACATACAAGCGACCGAATCGAGCAGAAGGTTAAATGGATAGATTGAACAATCATCGTATCTGAGTTGTATTCGATTATGTTTATATAGATATACTCACCAGGTACCTGTTCTTCCGATATACATACGAGCAACCGAATCGAACATAAGGTTGAATGGATAGATTGAACAATCATCGTATCTGAGTTGTATTCGATTATGTTCATATAGTTATACTCACCAGGTAACTGTTCTCCAGTTATACATAAGAGCGACTGAACTGAACAGAAGGTTGAATGAATAGACTGAACAATCATCGTATCTGGGTTGTATTCGATTATTTCGTTATGATTATTATATAGTATGTCTTACCAGGTAACTGTTCTTTCGTTATACATACTAGCAACCGAATCGAACATAAGGTTAAATGGATAGATTGAACAATCATTGTATCTGGGTTGTCTCCGATTATATCGTTATGTTGTATATTTAACTACACCAACCATGTAACGGTTCTTTCGTTACACATACGAGCGTCTGAATCGAACATAAGGTTGGATGGTTAGACGGAACGATAATTGTAACTAAGTTGTATTCGATTATATCGTGATGACGTTCATATAGAAATACTCACCAGGTTACTGTTCTTTCGTTATACATACGAGCAACCAAATCGAACAGAAGGTTGAATGGATAGTATCTGGGTTGTATTCGATTATGATGTTATGCTGTGTATATAGTTATACACATAAGGTGACGGTATTCCCATTTCACATACGAGCGACCGAAACGAACAGAAAGTTGAATAAATAGACTGAACAATCAATGTATCTGGGTGGTATCCGAATATATCGCAATACTGTATATATAGTGATACTCACCAGGTGACGGTTCTTCCGTTATTCATACTAGCGACTGAATCGAACAGAATGTTGAATGGTTAGACGAAACGATAATTGTATCTGAGTTGTATTCGATGATATCGTGATGATGTTTATATAGCAATAATCACCAGGTAACTGTCCTTCCGTTTTACATACAAGCGACCGAATCGAGCAGAAGGTTAAATGGATAGATCGAACAATCATCGTATCTGAGTTGTATTCGATTATGTTTATATAGATATACTCACCAGGTACCTGTTCTTCCGATATACATACGAGCAACCGAATCGAACATAAGGTTGAATGGATAGATTGAACAATCATCGTATCTGAGTTGTATTCGATTATGTTTATATAGTTATACTCACCAGGTAACTGTTCTTCCGTTATACATACGAGCGACTGAATTGGACTGAAGGTTGAATGGATAGACTAAACAATGATCGTATCTGGAGTTGTATTCGATTATATCGTGATGATGTTCATATAGTTATACTCACCAGGTAACTGTTCTCCAGTTATACATAAGAGCGACTGAACTGAACAGAAGGTTGAATGGATAGACTGTACAATCATCGTATCTGGGTTGTATTCGATTATTTCGTGATGATTATTATATATTATGTCTAACCAGGTAACTGTTCTTTCGTTATACATACTAGCAACCGAATCGAACATAAGGTTGAATGGATAGATTGAACAATCATTGTATCTGGGTTGTCTCCGATTATATCGTTATGTTGTATATTTAACTACACCTACCATGTAACGGTTCTTTCGTCACACATACGAGCGTCTGAATCGAACATAAGGTTGGATGGTTAGACGGAACGATAATTGTAACTAAGTTGTATTCGATTATATCGTGATGACGTTCATATAGAAATACTCACCAGGTTACTGTTCTTTCGTTATATATACGAGCAATCGAATCGAACAGAAGGTTGAATGGATAGTATCTGGGTTGTATTCGATTATGATGTTATGCTGTGTATACAGTTATACACATAAGGTGACGGTATTCCCGTTTCACATATGAGCGACCGAAACGAACAGAAAGTTGAATGGATAGACTGAACAATCAATGTATCTGGGTGGTATTCGATTATATCGCAATACTGTATATATAGTGATACTTACCAGGTGACGGTACTTCCGATACACATACTAGCGACTGAATCGAACAGAAGTTTTAATGGTTAGACGAAACGATACATGTATCTGAGTTGTATTCGAAGATATCGTGATGATGTTTATATAGCAATACTCAACAGGTAACTGTTCTTCCGTTTTACATACAAGCGACCGAATCGAGCAAAAGGTTGAATTCAGTATAGATTGAACAATCATCGTATCTGGGTTGTATTCGATTATGTTTATATAGTTATACTCACCAGGTAACTGTTCTTCCGTTATACATACGAGCGACTGAATTGAACAGAAGGTTGAATGGATATTATATGGGTTGTATTCGATTATGATGTTATGCTGTGTATATAGTTATACACACTAGGAGACGGTATTCCCGTTTTACATACGAGCGACCGAAACGAAAAGAAAGTTGAATGGATAGACTGAACAATCAATGTATCTGGGTGGTATCCGATTATATCGCAATACTGTATATATAGTGATACTTACCAGGTGACGATACTTCCGTTACACATACTAGCGACTGAATCGAACAGAATGTTGAATGGTTAGACGAAACGATAATTGTATCTGAGTTGTATTCGATGATATCGTGATGATGTTTATATAGCAATACTCACCAGGTAACTGTCCTTCCGTTTTACATACAAGCGACCGAATCGAGCAGAAGGTTAAATGGATAGATTGAACAATCATCGTATCTGAGTTGTATTCGATAATGTTTATATAGATATACTTACCAGGTACCTGTTCTTCCGATATACATACGAGCAACCGAATCGAACATAAGGTTGAATGGATAGATTGAACAATCATCGTATCTGAGTTGTATTCGATTATGTTTATATAGTTATACTCACCAGGAAACTGTTCTTCCGTTATACATACGAGCGACTGAATTGAACTGAAGGTTGAATGGATAGACTAAACAATGATCGTATCTGGGGTTGTATTCGATTATATCGTGATGATGTTCATATAGTTAAACTCACCAGGTAACTGTTCTCCAGTTATACATAAGAGCGACTGAACTGAACAGAAGGTTGAATGGATAGACTGAACAATCATCGTATCTGGGTTGTATTCGATTATTTCGTGATGATTATTATATATTATGTCTAACCAGGTAACTGTTCTCTCGTTATACATACTAGCAACCGAATCGAACATAAGGTTGATTGGATAGATTGAACAATCATTGTATCTGGGTTGTCTCCGATTATATCGTTATGTTGTATATTCAACTACACCTACCATGTAACGGTTCTTTCGTTACAATTACGAGCGTCTGAATCGAACATAAGGTTGGATGGTTAGACGGAACGATAATTGTAACTAAGTTGTATTCGATTATATCGTGATGACGTTCATATAGAAATACTCACCAGGTTACTGTTCTTTCGTTACACATACGAGCAACCGAATCGAACAGAAGGTTGAATGGATAGTATCTGGGTTGTATTCGATTATTATGTTATGCTGTGTATATAGTTATACACATAAGGTGACGGTATTCCCGTTTCACATACGAACGACCAAAACGAACAGAAAGTTGAATGGATAGACTGAACAATCAATGTATCCGGGTGGTATCCGATTATATCGCAATACTGTATATATAGTGATACTTACCAGGTGACGGTACTTCCGTTACACATACTAGCGACTGAATCGAACAGAAGGTTAAATGGTTAGACGAAACGATAATTGTATCTGAGTTGTATTCGATGATATCGTGATGATGTTTATATAGCAATACTCACCAGGTAACTGTTCTTCCGTTTTACATACAAGCGACCGAATCGAGCAGAAGGTTAAATGGATAGATTGAACAATCATCGTATCTGAGTTGTATTCGATTATGTTTATATAGATATACTCACCAGATACTTGTTCTTCCGATATACATACGAGCAACCGAATCGAACATAAGGTTGAATGGATAGATTGAACAAACATCGTATCTGAGTTGTATTCGATTATGTTTATATAGTTATACTCACCAGGTAACTGTTCTTCCGTTATACATACGAGCGACTGAATTGAACTGAAGGTTGAATGGATAGACTAAACAATGATCGTATCTGGAGTTGTATTCGATTATATCGTGATGATGTTCATATAGTTATACTCACCAGGTAACTGTTCTCCAGTTATACATAAGAGCGACTGAACTGAACAGAAGGTTGAATGGATAGACTGTACAATCATCGTATCTGGGTTGTATTCGATTATTTCGTGATGATTATTATATATTATGTCTAACCAGGTAACTGTTCTTTCGTTATACATACTAGCAACCGAATCGAACATAAGGTTGAATGGATAGATTGAACAATCATTGTATCTGGGTTGTCTCCGATTATATCGTTATGTTGTATATTTAACTACACCTACCATGTAACGGTTCTTTCGTCACACATACGAGCGTCTGAATCGAACATAAGGTTGGATGGTTAGACGGAACGATAATTGTAACTAAGTTGTATTCGATTATATCGTGATGACGTTCATATAGAAATACTCACCAGGTTACTGTTCTTTCGTTATATATACGAGCAATCGAATCGAACAGAAGGTTGAATGGATAGTATCTGGGTTGTATTCGATTATGATGTTATGCTGTGTATACAGTTATACACATAAGGTGACGGTATTCCCGTTTCACATATGAGCGACCGAAACGAACAGAAAGTTGAATGGATAGACTGAACAATCAATGTATCTGGGTGGTATTCGATTATATCGCAATACTGTATATATAGTGATACTTACCAGGTGACGGTACTTCCGTTACACATACTAGCGACTGAATCGAACAGAAGTTTAAATGGTTAGACGAAACGATACATGTATCTGAGTTGTATTCGAAGATATCGTGATGATGTTTATATAGCAATACTCAACAGGTAACTGTTCTTCCGTTTTACATACAAGCGACCGAATCGAGCAAAAGGTTGAATTCAGTATAGATTGAACAATCATCGTATCTGGGTTGTATTCGATTATGTTTATATAGTTATACTCACCAGGTAACTGTTCTTCCGTTATACATACGAGCGACTGAATTGAACAGAAGGTTGAATGGATATTATATGGGTTGTATTCGATTATGATGTTATGCTGTGTATATAGTTATACACACTAGGAGACGGTATTCCCGTTTTACATACGAGCGACCGAAACGAAAAGAAAGTTGAATGGATAGACTGAACAATCAATGTATCTGGGTGGTATCCGATTATATCGCAATACTGTATATATAGTGATACTTACCAGGTGACGATACTTCCGTTACACATACTAGCGACTGAATCGAACAGAATGTTGAATGGTTAGACGAAACGATAATTGTATCTGAGTTGTATTCGATGATATCGTGATGATGTTTATATAGCAATACTCACCAGGTAACTGTCCTTCCGTTTTACATACAAGCGACCGAATCGAGCAGAAGGTTAAATGGATAGATTGAACAATCATCGTATCTGAGTTGTATTCGATAATGTTTATATAGATATACTTACCAGGTACCTGTTCTTCCGATATACATACGAGCAACCGAATCGAACATAAGGTTGAATGGATAGATTGAACAATCATCGTATCTGAGTTGTATTCGATTATGTTTATATAGTTATACTCACCAGGAAACTGTTCTTCCGTTATACATACGAGCGACTGAATTGAACTGAAGGTTGAATGGATAGACTAAACAATGATCGTATCTGGGGTTGTATTCGATTATATCGTGATGATGTTCATATAGTTAAACTCACCAGGTAACTGTTCTCCAGTTATACATAAGAGCGACTGAACTGAACAGAAGGTTGAATGGATAGACTGAACAATCATCGTATCTGGGTTGTATTCGATTATTTCGTGATGATTATTAAATATTATGTCTAACCAGGTAACTGTTCTCTCGTTATACATACTAGCAACCGAATCGAACATAAGGTTGATTGGATAGATTGAACAATCATTGTATCTGGGTTGTCTCCGATTATATCGTTATGTTGTATATTCAACTACACCTACCATGTAACGGTTCTTTCGTTACAATTACGAGCGTCTGAATCGAACATAAGGTTGGATGGTTAGACGGAACGATAATTGTAACTAAGTTGTATTCGATTATATCGTGATGACGTTCATATAGAAATACTCACCAGGTTACTGTTCTTTCGTTACACATACGAGCAACCGAATCGAACAGAAGGTTGAATGGATAGTATCTGGGTTGTATTCGATTATTATGTTATGCTGTGTATATAGTTATACACATAAGGTGACGGTATTCCCGTTTCACATACGAACGACCAAAACGAACAGAAAGTTGAATGGATAGACTGAACAATCAATGTATCCGGGTGGTATCCGATTATATCGCAATACTGTATATATAGTGATACTTACCAGGTGACGGTACTTCCGTTACACATACTAGCGACTGAATCGAACAGAAGGTTAAATGGTTAGACGAAACGATAATTGTATCTGAGTTGTATTCGATGATATCGTGATGATGTTTATATAGCAATACTCACCAGGTAACTGTTCTTCCGTTTTACATACAAGCGACCGAATCGAGCAGAAGGTTAAATGGATAGATTGAACAATCATCGTATCTGAGTTGTATTCGATTATGTTTATATAGATATACTCACCAGATACTTGTTCTTCCGATATACATACGAGCAACCGAATCGAACATAAGGTTGAATGGATAGATTGAACAAACATCGTATCTGAGTTGTATTCGATTATGTTTATATAGTTATACTCACCAGGTAACTGTTCTTCCGTTATACATACGAGCGACTGAATTGAACTGAAGGTTGAATGGATAGACTAAACAATGATCGTATCTGGAGTTGTATTCGATTATATCGTGATGATGTTCATATAGTTATACTCACCAGGTAACTGTTCTCCAGTTATACATAAGAGCGACTGAACTGAACAGAAGGTTGAATGGATAGACTGTACAATCATCGTATCTGGGTTGTATTCGATTATTTCGTGATGATTATTATATATTATGTCTAACCAGGTAACTGTTTTTTCGTTATACATACTAGCAACCGAATCGAACATAAGGTTGAATGGATAGATTGAACAATCATTGTATCTGGGTTGTCTCCGATTATATCGTTATGTTGTATATTTAACTACACCTACCATGTAACGGTTCTTTCGTCACACATACGAGCGTCTGAATCGAACATAAGGTTGGATGGTTAGACGGAACGATAATTGTAACTAAGTTGTATTCGATTATATCGTGATGACGTTCATATAGAAATACTCACCAGGTTACTGTTCTTTCGTTATATATACGAGCAATCGAATCGAACAGAAGGTTGAATGGATAGTATCTGGGTTGTATCCGATTATGATGTTATGCTGTGTATACAGTTATACACATAAGGTGACGGTATTCCCGTTTCACATATGAGCGACCGAAACGAACAGAAAGTTGAATGGATAGACTGAACAATCAATGTATCTGGGTGGTATTCGATTATATCGCAATACTGTATATATAGTGATACTTACCAGGTGACGGTACTTCCGTTACACATACTAGCGACTGAATCGAACAGAAGTTTAAATGGTTAGACGAAACGATACATGTATCTGAGTTGTATTCGAAGATATCGTGATGATGTTTATATAGCAATACTCAACAGGTAACTGTTCTTCCGTTTTACATACAAGCGACCGAATCGAGCAAAAGGTTGAATTCAGTATAGATTGAACAATCATCGTATCTGGGTTGTATTCGATTATGTTTATATAGTTATACTCACCAGGTAACTGTTCTTCCGTTATACATACGAGCGACTGAATTGAACAGAAGGTTGAATGGATATTATATGGGTTGTATTCGATTATGATGTTATGCTGTGTATATAGTTATACACACTAGGAGACGGTATTCCCGTTTTACATACGAGCGACCGAAACGAAAAGAAAGTTGAATGGATAGACTGAACAATCAATGTATCTGGGTGGTATCCGATTATATCGCAATACTGTATATATAGTGATACTTACCAGGTGACGATACTTCCGTTACACATACTAGCGACTGAATCGAACAGAATGTTGAATGGTTAGACGAAACGATAATTGTATCTGAGTTGTATTCGATGATATCGTGATGATGTTTATATAGCAATACTCACCAGGTAACTGTCCTTCCGTTTTACATACAAGCGACCGAATCGAGCAGAAGGTTAAATGGATAGATTGAACAATCATCGTATCTGAGTTGTATTCGATAATGTTTATATAGATATACTTACCAGGTACCTGTTCTTCCGATATACATACGAGCAACCGAATCGAACATAAGGTTGAATGGATAGATTGAACAATCATCGTATCTGAGTTGTATTCGATTATGTTTATATAGTTATACTCACCAGGTAACTGTTCTTCCGTTATACATAAGAGCGACTGAATTGAACTGAAGGTTGAATGGATAGACTAAACAATGATCGTATCTGGGGTTGTATTCGATTATATCGTGATGATGTTCATATAGTTATACTCACCAGGTAACTGTTCTCCAGTTATACATAAGAGCGACTGAACTGAACAGAAGGTTGAATGGATAGACTGAACAATCATCGTATCTGGGTTGTATTCGATTATTTCGTGATGATTATTATATATTATGTCTAACCTGGTAACTGTTCTTTCGTTATACATACTAGCAACCCAATCGAACATAAGGTTGAATGGATAGATTGAACAATCATTGTATCTGGGTTGTCTCCGATTATATCGTTATGTTGTATATTTAACTACACCCACCATGTAACGGTTCTTTCGTTACACATACGAGCGTCTGAATCGAACATAAGGTTGGATGGTTAGACGGAACGATAATTGTAACTAAGTTGTATTCGATTATATCGTGATGACGTTCATATTGAAATACTCACCAGGTTAATGTTCTTTCGTTATACATACGAGCAAACGAATCGAACAGAAGGTTGAATGGATAGTATCTGGGTTGTATTCGATTATGATGTTATGCTGTGTATATAGTTTTACACATAAGGTGACGGTATTCCCGTTTCACATACGAACGACCGAAACGAACAGAAAGTTGAATGGATAGACTGAACAATCAATGTATCTGGGTGGTATCCGATTATATCGCAATACTGTATATATAGTGATACTTACCAGGTGACGGTACTTCCGTTACACATACTAGCGACTGAATCGAACAGAAGGTTAAATGGTTAGACGAAACGATAATTGTATCTGAGTTGTATTCGATGATATCGTGATGATGTTTATATAGCAATAATCACCAGGTAACTGTTCTTCCGTTTTACATTCAAGCGACCGAATCGAGCAGAAGGTTGAATTCAGTATAGATTGAACAATCATCGTATCTGGGTTGTATTCGATTATGTTTATATAGTTATACTCACCAGGTAACTGTTCTTCCGTTATACATACGAGCGACTGAATTGAACAGAAGGTTGAATGGATAGTATCTGGGTTGTATTCGATTATGATGTTATGCTGTGTATATAGTTATACACATAAGGTGACGGTATTCCCGTTTCACATACGAGCGACCGAAACGAACAGAAAGTTGAATGGATAGACTGAACAATCAATGTATCTGGGTGGTATCCGATTATATCGCAATACTGTATATATAGTGATACTTACCAGGTGACGGTACTTCCGTTACACATACTAGCGACTGAATCGAACAGAAGGTTAAATGGTTAGACGAAACGATAATTGTATCTGAGTTGTATTCGATGATATCGTGATGATGTTTATATAGCAATACTCACCAGGTAACTGTTCTTCCGTTTTACATACAAGCGACCGAATCGAGCAGAAGGTTGAATTCAGTATAGATTGAACAATCATCGTATCTGGGTTGTATTCGATTATGTTTATATAGTTATACTCACCAGGTAACTGTTCTTCCGTTATACATACGAGCGACTGAATTGAACAGAAGGTTGAATGGATAGTATATGGGTTGTATTCGATTATGATGTTATGCTGTGTATATAGTTATACACACTAGGAGACGGTATTCCCGTTTCACATACGAGCGACCGAAACGAAAAGAAAGTTGAATGGATAGACTGAACAATCAATGTATCTGGGTGGTATCCGATTATATCGCAATACTGTATATATAGTGATACTTACCAGGTGACGATACTTCCGTTACACATACTAGCGACTGAATCGAACAGAATGTTGAATGGTTAGACGAAACGATAATTGTATCTGAGTTGTTTTCGATGATATCGTGATGATGTTTATATAGCAATACTCACCAGGTAACTGTCCTTCCGTTTTACATACAAGCGACCGAATCGAGCAGAAGGTTCAATGGATGGATTGAACAATCATCGTATCTGAGTTGTATTCGATTATGTTTATATAGATATACTCACCAGGTACCTGTTCTTCCGATATACATACGAGCAACCGAATCGAACATAAGGTTGAATGGATAGATTAAACAATCATCATATCTGAGTTGTATTCGATTATGTTTATATAGTTATACTCACCAGGTAACTGTTCTTCCGTTATACATACGAGCGACTGAATTGAACTGAAGGTTGAATGGATAGACTAAACAATGATCGTATCTGGGGTTGTATTCGATTATATCGTGATGATGTTCATATAGTTATACTCACCAGGTAACTGTTTTCCAGTTATACATAAGAGCGACTGAACTGAACAGAAGGTTGAATGGATAGACTGAACAATCATCGTATCTGGGTTGTATTCGATTATTTCGTGATGATTATTATATATTATGTCTAACCAGGTAACTGTTCTTTCGTTATACATACTAGCAACCGAATCGAACATAAGGTTGAATGGATAGATTGAACAATCATTGTATCTGGGTTGTCTCCGATTATATCGTTATGTTGTATATTTAACTACACCTACCATGTAACGGTTCTTTCGTTACACATACGAGCGTCTGAATCGAACATAAGGTTGGATGGTTAGACGGAACGATAATTGTAACTAAGTTGTATTCGATTATATCGTGATGACGTTCATATAGAAATACTCACCAGGTTACTGTTCTTTCGTTATATATACGAGCAACCGAATCGAACAGAAGGTTGGATGTATAGAATCTGGGTTGTATTCGATTATGATGTTATGCTGTGTATATAGTTATACACATAAGGTGACGGTATTCCCGTTTCACATACGAGTGACCGAAACGAACAGAAAGTTGAAATGATAGACTGAACAATCAATGTATCTGGGTGGTATCCGATTATATCGCAATACTGTATATATAGTGATACTTACCAGGTGACGGTACTTCCGTTACACATACTCGCGACTGAATCGAACAGAAGGTTAAATAGTTAGACGAAACGATAATTGTATCTGAGTTGTATTCGATGATATCGTGATGATGTTTATATAGCAATACTCACCAGGTAACTGTTCTTCCGTTTTACATACAAGCGACCGAATCGAGCAGAAGGTTGAATTCAGTATAGATTGAACAATCATCGTATCTGGGTTGTATTCGATTATGTTTATATAATTATACTCACCAGGTAACTGTTCTTCCGTTATAGATACGAGCGACTGAATTGAACAGAAGGTAGAATGGATAGTATATGGGTTGTATTCGATTATGATGTTATGCTGTGTATATAGTTATAAACACTAGGAGACGGTATTCCCGTTTTACATACGAGCGACCGAAACAAAAAGAAAGTTGAATGGATAGACTGAACAATCAATGTATCTGGGTGGTATCCGAATATATCGCAATACTGTATATATAGTGATACTTACCAGGTGACGATACTTCCGTTACACATACTAGCGACTGAATCGAACAGAATGTTGAATGGTTAGACGAAACGATAATTGTCTCTGAGTTGTATTCGATGATATCGTGATGATGTTTATATAGCAATACTCACCAGGTAACTGTTCTTTCGTTTTACATACAAGCGACCGAATCGAGCAGAAGGTTGAATGGATAGATTGAACAATCATCGTATCTGAGTTGTATTCGATTATGTTTATATAGTTATACTCACCAGGTAACTGTTCTTCCGTTATACATACGAGCGACTGAATTGAACTGAAGGTTGAATGGATAGACTAAACAATGATCGTATCTGGGGTTGTATTCGATTATGTCGTGATGATGTTCATATAGTTATACTCACCAGGTAACTGTTCTCCAGTTATACATAAGAGCGACTAAACTGAACAGAAGGTTGAATGGATAGACTGAACAATCATCGTATCTGGGTTGTATTCGATTATTTCGTGATGATTATTATATATTATGTCTAACCAGGTAACTGTTCTTTCATTATACATACTAGCAACCGAATCGAACATAAGGTTGAATGGATAGATTGAACAATCATTGTATCTGGGTTGTCTCCGATTATATCGTTATGTTGTATATTTAACTACACCTACCATGTAACGGTTCTTTCGTTACACATACGAGCGTCTGAGTCGAACATAAGGTTGGATGGTTAGACGGAACGATAATTGTAACTAAGTTGTATTCGATTATATCGTGATGAAGTTCATATAGAAATACTCACCAGGTTACTGTTCTTTCGTTATACATACGAGCAACCGAATCGAACATAAGGTTGAATGGATAGTATCTGGGTTGTATTCGATTATGATGTTATGCTGTGATATAGTTATACACATAAGGTGACGGTATTACCGTTTCACATACGAGCGACCGAAACGAACAGAAAGTTGAATGGATAGACTGAACAATCAATGTATCTGGGTGGTATCCGATTATATTGCAATACTGTATACATAGTGATACTTACCAGCTGACGGTACTTCCGTTACACATACTAGCGACTGAATCGAACAGAAGGTTAAATGGTTAGACGAAACGATAATTGTATCTGAGTTGTATTCGATGATATCGTGATGATGTTTATTAAGCAATACTCACCAGGTAACTGTTCTTCCGTTTTAAATACAAGCGACCGAATCGAGCAGAAGGTTGAATTCAGTATAGATTGAACAATCATCGTATCTGGGTTGTATTCGATTATGTTTATATAGATATACTCACCAGGTACCTGTTTTTCCGATATACATACGAGCAACCGAATCGAACATAAGGTTGAATGGATAGATTGAGCAATCATCGTATCTGAGTTGTATTCGATTATGTTTATATAGTTATTCTCACCAGGTAACTGTTCTTCCGTTATACATACGAGCGACTGAATTGAACTGAAGGTTGAATGGATAGACTAAACAATGATAGTATCTGGGGTTGTATTCGATTATATCGTGATGATGTTCATATAGTTATACTCACCAGGTAACTGTTCTCCAGTTATACATAAGAGCGACTGAACTGAACAGAAGGTTGAATGGATAGACTGAACAATCATCGTATCTGGGTTGTATTCGATTATTTCGTGATGATTATTATATATTATGTCTAACCAGGTAACTGTTCTTTCGTTATACATACTAGCAACCGAATCGAACATAAGGTTGAATGTATAGATTGAACAATCATTGTATCTGGGTTGTCTCCGATTATATCGTTATGTTGTATATTTAACTACACCTACCATGTAACGGTTCTTTCGTTACACATACGAGCGTCTGAATCGAACATAAGGTTGGATGGTTAGACGGAACGATAATTGTAACTAAGTTGGATTCGATTATATCGTGATGACGTTCATATAGAAATACTCACCAGGTTACTGTTCTTTCGTTATACATACGAGCAACCGAATCGAACAAAAGGTTGAATGGATAGTATCTGGGTTGTATTCGATTATGATGTTATGCTGTGTATACACATAAGGTGACGGTATTCCCGTTTCACATACGAGCGACCGAAACGAACAGAAAGTAGAAATGATAGACTGAACAATCAATGTATCTGGGTGGTATCCGATTATATCGCAATACTGTATATATAGTGATACTTACCAGGTGACGGTACTTCCGTTACACATACTAGCGACTGAATCGAACAGAAGGTTAAATGGTTAGACGAAACGATAATTGTATCTGAGTTGTATTCGATGATATCGTGATGATTTTTGAGAGAAAAATAGTCTATCCAATTAAAAATATCAAACATAGTTTGAAATGAATGTCTGGTAGACTACGAGCAGAAAACAACTACTTTCCTGGTAAATACCACGCAGAACATTGAATTATATCTGTTCGTAGTCCATGCAACGATTCACACTGTGAATGCAGATCGCAAATGTTTCTTTCTTCCTAAGACGTGACAAATTCACATCGAGACAGGCACGCCTAACAACCTACAGACCGGTTTCGGGCTTATTGGCCCTCATCAGTGCAGGGTAGTTATCCGAGTAGAGACCGTAAGATCTCAACTCGAAGCGTTGCCTGTCCCAATGCATTTTTGTCGCGTCTATTTGACCGCACCGAGCCGCGTTCCAACAGACAATTGAAAGTGGCGACATCATGCGGCAGAAGAAAGAAACACTCCAGAACCGAATCTCCCAAGTTTTACAGAACTTGGAAGTGGCTGAGAGCTCGACTAAGCTCAATAAATGAAAAAATGGATTAGCCATAAATTGGAAAAAAATTTTGCGAGAAAAATAGTCTATCCAATTAAAAATATCAAACATAGTTTGAAATGAATGTCTGGTAGACTACGAGCAGAACACAACTACTTTCCTGGTAAATACCACGCAGAACATTGAATTATATCTGTTCGTAGTCCATGCAACGATTCACACTGTGAATGCAGATCGCAAATGTTTCTTTCTTCCTAAGACGTGACAAATTCACATCGAGACAGGCACGCCTAACAACCTACAGACCGGTTTCGGGCTTATTGGCCCTCATCAGTGCAGGGTAGTTATCCGAGTAGAGACCGTAAGATCTCAACTCGAAGCGTTGCCTGTCCCAATGCATTTTTGTCGCGTCTATTTGACCGCACCGAGCCGCGTTCCAACAGACAATTGAAAGTGGCGACATCATGCGGCAGAAGAAATAAACACTCCAGAACTGAATCTCCCAAGTTTTACAGAACTTGGAAGTGGCTGAGAGCTCGACTAAGCTCAATAAATGAAAAAATGGATTAGCCATAAATTCGAAAAAATTTTTGAGAGAAAAATAGTCTATCCAATAAAAAATATCAAACATAGTTTGAAATGAATGTCTGGTAGACTACGAGCAGAAAACAACTACTTTCCTGGTAAATACCACGCAGAACATTGAATTATATCTGTTCGTAGTCCATGCAACGATTCACACTGTGAATGCAGATCGCAAATGTTTCTTTCTTCCTAAGACGTGACAAATTCACATCGAGACAGGCACGCCTAACAACCTACAGACCGGTTTCGGGCTTATTGGCCCTCATCAGTGCAGAGTAGTTATCCGAGTAGAGACCGTAAGATCTCAACTCGAAGCGTTGCCTGTCCCAATGCATTTTTGTCGCGTCTATTTGACCGCACCGAGCCGCGTTCCAACAGACAATTGAAAGTGGCGACATCATGCGGCAGAAGAAAGAAACACTCCAGAACCGAATCTCCCAAGTTTTACAGAACTTGGAAGTGGCTGAGAGCTCGACTAAGCTCAATAAATGAAAAAATGGATTAGCCATAAATTGGAAAAAAATTTTGAGAGAAAAATAGTCTATCCAATTAAAATATCAAACATAGTTTGAAATGAATGTCTGGTAGACTACGAGCAGAAAACAACTACTTTCCTGGTAAATACCACGCAGTGGAGTGTTTCTTTCTTCTGTTTCTTTCTTCTGCCGCATGATGTCGCCACTTTCAATTGTCTGTTGGAACGCGGCTCGGTGCGGTCAAATAGACGCGACAAAAATGCATTGGGACAGGCAACGCTTCGAGTTGAGATCTTACGGTCTCTACTCGGATAACTACCCTGCACTGATGAGGGCCAATAAGCCCGAAACCGGTCTGTAGGTTGTTAGGCGTGCCTGTCTCGATGTGAATTTTTCACGTCTTAGGAAGAAAGAAACATTTGCGATCTGCATTCACAGTGTGAATCGTTGCATGGACTACGAACAGATATAATTCAATGTTCTGCGTGGTATTTACCAGGAAAGTAGTTGTTTTCTGCTCGTAGTCTACCAGACATTCATTTCAAACTATGTTTGATATTTTTAATTGGATAGACTATTTTTCTCTCAAAAATTTTTTCCAATTTATGGCTAATCCATTTTTTCATTTATTGAGCTTAGTCGAGCTCTCAGCCAATTCCAAGTTCTGTAAAACTTGGGAGATTCGGTTCTGGAGTGTTTCTTTCTTCTGCCGCATGATGTCGCCACTTTCAATTGTCTGTTGGAACGCGGCTCGGTGCGGTCAAATAGACGCGACAAAAATGCATTGGGACAGGCAACGCTTCGAGTTGAGATCTTACAGTCTCTACTCGGATAACTACCCTGCACTGATGAGGGCCAATAAGCCCGAAACCGGTCTGTAGGTTGTTAGGCGTGCCTGTCTCGATGTGAATTTGTCACGTCTTAGGAAGAAAGAAACATTTGCGATCTGCATTCACAGTGTGAATCGTTGCATGGACTACGAACAGATATAATTCAATGTTCTGCGTGGTATTTACCAGGAAAGTAGTTGTTTTCTGCTCGTAGTCTACCAGACATTCATTTCAAACTATGTTTGATATTTTTAATTGGATAGACTATTTTTCTCTCAAAAATTTTTTCCAATTTATGGCTAATCCATTTTTTCATATCGTGATGATGTTTATATAGCAATACTCACCAGGTAACTGTTCTTCCGTTTTACATACAAGCGACCGAATCGAGCAGGAGGTTGAATTCAGTATAGATTGAACAATCATCGTATCTGGGTTGTATTCGATTATGTTTATATAGTTATACTCACCAGGTAACTGTTCTTCCGTTATACATACGAGCGACTGAATTGAACAGAAGGTTGAATGGATAGTATATGGGTTGTATTCGATTATGATGTTATGCTGTGTATATAGTTATACACACTAGGAGACGGTATTCCCGTTTTACATACGAGCGACCGAAACAAAAAGAAAGTTGAATGGATAGACTGAACAATTAATGTATCTGGGTGGTATCCGATTATATCGCAATACTGTATATATAGTGATACTTACCAGGTGAGAATACTTCCGTTACACATCCTAGCGACTGAATCGAACAGAATGTTGAATGGTTAGACGAAACGATAATTGTATCTGAGTTGTATTCGATGATATCGTGATGATGTTTATATAGCAATACTCACCAGGTAACTGTTCTTCCGTTTTACATACAAGCGACCGAATCGAGCAGAAGGTTGAATTCAGTATAAATTGAACAATCATCGTATCTGGGTTGTATTCGATTATGTTTATATAGTTATACTCACCAGGTTACTGTTCTTTCGTTATACATACGAGCAACCGAATCGAACAGAAGGTTGAATGGATAGTATCTGGGTTGTATTCGATAATGATGTTATGCTGTGTATATAGTTATACACATAAGGTGACGGTATTCCCGTTTCACATACGAGCGACCGAAACGAACAGAAAGTTGAATGGATAGACTGAACAATCAATGTATCTGGGTGGTATCCGATTATATCGCAATACTGTATATATAGTGATACTTACCAGGTGACGGTACTTCCGTTACACATACTAGCGACTGAATCGAACAGAAGGTTAAATGGTTAGACGAAACGATAATTGTATCTGAGTTGTATTCGATGATATCGTGATGATGTTTATATAGCAATACTCACCAGGTAACTGTTCTTCCGTTTTACATACAAGCGACCGAATCGAGCAGAAGGTTGAATTCAGTATAGATTGAACAATCATCGTATCTGGGTTGTATTCGATTATTTTTATATAGTTATACTCACCAGGTAACTGTTCTTCCGTTATACATACGAGCGACTGAATTGAACAGAAGGTTGAATGGATAGTATATAGGTTGTATTCGATTATGATGTTATGCTGTCTATATAGTTATACACACTAGGAGACGGTATTCCCGTTTTACATACGAGCGACCGAAACAAAAAGAAAGTTGAATGGATAGACTGAACAATCAATGTATCTGGGTGGTATCCGATTATATCGCAATACTGTATATATAGTGATACTTACCAGGTGACGATACTTTCGTTACACATACTAACGACTGAATCGAACAGAATGTTGAATGGTTAGACGAAACGATAATTGTATCTGAGTTGTATTCGATGATATCGTGATGATGTTTATATAGCAATACTCACCAGGTAACTGTCCTTCCGTTTTACATACAAGCGACCGAATCGAACATAAGGTTGAATGGATAGATTAAACAATCATCATATCTGAGTTGTATTCGATTATGTTTATATAGTTATACTCACCAGGTAACTGTTCTACCGTTATACATACGAGCGACTGAATTGAACTGAAGGTTGAATGAATAGACTAAACAATGATCGTATCTGGGGTTGTATTCGATTATATCGTGATGATGTTCATATAGTTATACTCACCAGGTAACTGTTTTCCAGTTATACATGAGAGCGACTGAACTGAACAGAAGGTTGAATGGATAGACTGAACAATCATCGTATCTGGGTTGTATTCGATTATTTCGTGATGATTATTATATATTATGTCTAACCAGGTAACTGTTCTTTCGTTATACATACTAGCAACCGAATCGAACATAAGGTTGAATGGATAGATTGAACAATCATTGTATCTGGGTTGTCTCCGATTATATCGTTATGTTGTATATTTAACTACACCTACCATGTAACGGTTCTTTCGTTACACATACGAGCGTCTGAATCGAACATAAGGTTGGATGGTTAGACGGAACGATAATTGTAACTAAGTTATATTCGATTATATCGTGATGACGTTCATATAGAAATACTCACCAGGTTACTGTTCTTTCGTTATATATACGAGCAACCGAATCGAACAGAAGGTTGGATGTATAGTATCTGGGTTGTATTCGATTATGATGTTATGCTGTGTATATTGTTATACACATAAGGTGACGGTATTCCCGTTTCACATACGAGCGACCGAAACGAACAGAAAGTTGAAATGATAGACTGAACAACAAATGTATCTGGGTGGTATCCGATTATATCGCAATACTGTATATATAGTGATACTTACCAGGTGCCGGTACTTCCGTTACACATACTCGCGACTGAATCGAACAGAAGGTTAAATGGTTAGACGAAACGATAATTGTATCTGAGTTGTATTCGATGATATCGTGATGATGTTTATATAGCAATACTCACCAGGTAACTGTTCTTCCGTTTTACATACAAGCGACCGAATCGAGCAGAAGGTTGAATTCAGTATAGATTGAACAATCATCGTATCTGGGTTGTATTCGATTATGTTTATATAATTATACTCACCAGGTAACTGTTCTTCCGTTATAGATACGAGCGACTGAATTGAACAGAAGGTAGAATGGATAGTATATGGGTTGTATTCGATTATGATGTTATGCTGTGTATATAGTTATACACACTAGGAGACGGTATTCCCGTTTTACATACGAGCGACCGAAACAAAAAGAAAGTTGAATGGATAGACTGAACAATCAATGTATCTGGGTGATATCCGAATATATCGCAATACTGTATATATAGTGATACTTACCAGGTGACGATACTTCCGTTACACATACTAGCGACTGAATCGAACAGAATGTTGAATGGTTAGACGAAACGATAATTGTCTCTGAGTTGTATTCGATGATATCGTGATGATGTTTATATAGCAATACTCACCAGGTAACTGTTCTTTCGTTTTACATACAAGCGACCGAATCGAGCAGAAGGTTGAATGGATAGATTGAACAATCATCGTATCTGAGTTGTATTCGATTATGTTTATATAGTTATACTCACCAGGTAACTGTTCTTCCGTTATACATACGAGCGACTGAATTGAACTGAAGGTTGAATGGATAGACTAAACAATGATCGTATCTGGGGTTGTATTCGATTATATCGTGATGATGTTCATATAGTTATACTCACCAGGTAACTGTTCTCCAGTAATACATAAGAGCTACTGAACTGAACAGAAGATTGAATGGATAGACTGAACAATCATCGTATCTGGGTTGTATTCGATAATTTCGTGATGATTATTATATATTATGTCTAACCAGGTAACTGTTCTTTCGTTATACATACTAGCAACCGAATCGAACATAAGGTTGAATGGATAGATTGAACAATCATTGTATCTGGGTTGTCTCCGATTATATCGTTATGTTGTATATTTAAATACACCTACCATGTAACGGTTCTTTCGTTACACATACGAGCGTCTGAGTCGAACATAAGGTTGGATGGTTAGACGGAACGATAATTGTAACTAAGTTGTATTCGATTATATCGTGATGACGTTCATATAGAAATACTTACCAGGTTACTGTTCTTTCGTTATACATACGAGCAACCGATTCGAACATAAGGTTGAATGGATAGTATCTGGGTTGTATTCGATTATGATGTTATGCTGTGGTATAGTTATACACATAAGGTGACGGTATTACCGTTTCACATACGAGCGACCGAAACGAACAGAAAGTTGAATGGATAGACTGAACAATCAATGTATCTGGGTGGTGTCCGATTATATCGCAATACTTTATATATAGTGATACTTACCAGGTGACGGTACTTCCGTTACACATACTAGCGACTGAATCGAACAGAAGGTTAAATGGTTAGACGAAACGATAATTGTATCTGAGTTGTATTCGATGATATCGTGATGATGTTTATATAGCAATACTCACCAGGTAACTGTTCTTCCGTTTTAAATACAAGCGACCGAATCGAGCAGAAGGTCGAATTCAGTATAGATTGAACAATCATCGTATCTGGGTTGTATTCGATTATGTTCATATAGATATACTCACCAGGTACCTGTTTTTCCGATATACATACGAGCAACCGAATCGAACATAAGGTTGAATGGATAGATTGAGCAATCATCGTATCTGAGTTGTATTCGATTATGTTTATATAGTTATACATATGTTTATATAGTTATACATACGAGCGACTGAATTGAACTGAAGGTTGAATGGATAGACTAAACAATGATAGTATCTGGGGTTGTATTCGATTATATCGTGATGATGTTCATATAGTTATACTCACCAGGTAACTGTTCTCCAGTTATACATAAGAGCGACTGAACTGAACAGAAGGTTGAATGGATAGACTGAACAATCATCGTATCTGGGTTGTATTCGATTATTTCGTGATGATTATTATAAATTATGTCTAACCAGGTAACTGTTCTTTCGTTTTACATACTAGCAACCGAATCGAACATGAGGTTGAATGGATAGATTGAATAATCATTGTATCTGGGTTGTCTCCGATTATATCGTTATGTTGTATATTTAACTACACCTACCATGTAACGGTTCTTTCGTTACACATACGAGCGTCTGAATCGAACATAAGGTTGGATGGTTAGACGGAACGATAATTGTAACTAAGTTGTATTCGTTTATATGGTGATGACGTTCATATAGAAATACTCACCAGGTTACTGTTCTTTCGTTATACATACGAGCAACCGAATCGAACAGAAGGTTGAATGGATAGTATCTGGGTTGTATTCGATTATGATGTTATGCTGTGTATATAGTTATACACATAAGGTGACGGTATTCCCGTTTCACATACGAGCGACCGAAACGAACAGAAAGTTGAAATGATAGACTGAACAATCAATGTATCTGGGTGGTATCCGATTATATCGCACTGTATATATAGTGATACTTACCAGGTGACGGTACTCCCGTTACACATACTAGCGACTGAATCGAACAGAAGGTTGAATGGTTAGACGAAACGATAATTGTATCTGAGTTGTATTCGATGATATCGTGATGATGTTTATATAGCAATACTCACCAGGTAACTGTTCTTCCGTTATACATACGAGCGACTGAATTGAACAGAAGGTTGAATGGATAGTATATGGGTTGTATTCGATTATGATGTTATGCTGTGTATATAGTTATACACACTAGGAGACGGTATTCCCGTTTTACATACGAGCGACCGAAACAAAAAGAAAGTTGAATGGATAGACTGAACAATCAATGTATCTGGGTGGTATCCGATTATATCGCAATACTGTATATATAGTGATACTTACCAGGTGACGATACTTCCGTTACACATCCTAGCGACTGAATCGAACAGAATGTTGAATGTTTTGACGAAACGATAATTGTATCTGAGTTGTATTCGATGATATCGTGATGATGTTTATATAGCAATACTCACAAGGTAACTGTTCTTCCGTTTTACATACAAGCGACCGAATCGAGCAGAAGGTTGAATTCAGTATAAATTGAACAATCATCGTATCTGGGTTGTATTCGATTATGTTTATATAGTTATACTCACCAGGTAACTGTTCTTCCGTTAAACATACGAGCGACTCAATTGAACAGAAGGTTGAATGGATAGTATATTGGTTGTATTCGATTATGATGTTATGCTGTGTATATAGTTATACACACTAGGAGACGGTTTTCCCGTTTTACATACGAGCGACCGAAACGAAAAGAAAGTTGAATGGATAGACTAAACAATCAATTTATCTGGGTAGTATCCGATTATATCGCAATACTGTATATATAGTGATACTTACCAGGTGACGATACTTCCGTTACACATACTAGCGACTGAATCGAACAGAATGTTGAATGGTTAGACGAAACGATAATTGTATCTGAGTTGTATTCGATGATATCGTGATGATGTTTATATAGCAATACTCACCAGGTAACTGTCCTTCCGTTTTACATACAAGCGACCGAATCGAGCAGAAGGTTAAATGGATAAATTGAACAATCATCGTATCTGAGTTGTATTCGATTATGTTTATATAGATATACTCACCAGGTACCTGTTCTTCCGATATACATACGAGCAACCGAATCGAACATAAGGTTGAATGGATAGATTGAACAATCATCGTATCTGAGTTGTATTCGCTTATGTTTATATAGTTATACTCACCAGGTTACTGTTCTTCCGTTATACATACGAGCGACTGAATTGAACTGAAGGTTGAATGGATAGACTAAGCAATGATCGTATCTGGGGTTGTATTCGATTATATCGTGATGATGTTTATATAGTTATACTCACCAGGTAACTGTTCTCCAGTTATACATAAAAGCGACTGTACTGAACAGAAGGTTGAATTGATAGACTGAACAATCATCGTATCTGGGTTGAATTCGATTATTTCGTGATGATTATTATATATTATGTCTAACCAGGTAACTGTTCTTTCGTTATACATACTAGCAACCGAATCGATCCTAAGGTTGAATGGATAGATTGAACAATCATTGTATCTGGGTTGTCTCCGATTATATCGTTATGTTGTATATTTAACTACACCTACCATGTAACGGTTCTTTCGTTACACATACGAGCGTCTGAATCGAACATAAGGTTGGATGGTTAGACGGAACGATAATTGTAACTAAGTTGTATTCGATTATATCGTGATGACGTTCATATAGAAATACTCACCAGGTTACTGTTCTTTCGTTATACATACGAGCAACCGAATCGAACAGAAGGTTGAATGGATAGTATCTGGGTTGTATTCGATAATGATGTTATGCTGCGTATATAGTTATACACATAAGGTGACGGTATTCCCGTTTCACATAAGAGCGACCGAAACGAACAGAAAGTTGAATGGATAGACTGAACAATCAATGTATCTGGGTGGTATCCGATTATATCGCAATACTGTATATATAGTGATACTTACCAGGTGACGGTACTTCCGTAACACATACTAGCGACTGAATCGATGCCACGTTCTTTCTCTTAAATCATACCGGAAAACGGAAGCCAAGTGAACATGGGCAAAGATGCCCCGAAACTCAGTCGGGTATAGGGTGGGTCAAAGAGAGTCACTCTATATAAACTTTTTAGGGCGCCACCAATTTGCTACGGGCGAGTTCAAATTGGAAAACTCCCCTAGTTCTTAGGGGTTCCTTTTCACAGGGATAATCACGAAAGTACTCCTACTATTGTCGACTAACAAAAATATACAGGGTCCCACAGGAACAACTCACCTTGGCAACCCACTTTTGCCTCACCCTGTGGAGACTAGACATCTACCTTATACTACTTATTATCTAGAGGAGAATGACAATATATTATTGCAATAAAAATTATGCTTCCGCAAAAATAACTATTTATTTCGTAACTATAGGTATGGTTGTGAAATAATCATTCCAAGGATCTTATATGTATCGATGGTACATGATATATCTATATACTAAATCTGATATTAGTTACCCTATCGTGATCACGTTCGGGTGTACAGGGTACACAAAAACTATATTAATAATAATTAATAATCAATAGGGCTAGTAGGTTGGTTCGTCCAACACTTATAGTAATAATAGTAATATCAATCACAAAATTGCAAAACAATGCATGCCCCGGCACAATATAAGATAAAAGCAAAATAAAAGTATATGCGATAGTCAAAGATGGGCAAAAGCAGTTAGCAAAAGAAAAGTAATAAGAAAACATGCAGCTTATCTGTAGGCAGCAGTCCAGCTCACTGGCTCACTAGGGTTAGGTAAGCCGTTATCAACAACCCGGTTAAAGCCTTCAGGAAGTACAGGCAGCGTGGGAGGAAGCAAGATGTAGCAGAAAAAGAGAACGGGAAGCTGTGGATGACGTACTCGACTGGAATTATGTTTCTGTCTCCAGGGGTTTTCCGGTTAGCAAGACTACATAAAGCTACAGATCTCAAGCTGGTACGAGGACCCTACGAAAATAGCAACAAAGCAATAAATAGTCAAACTCACCCAATTTCCTCATATTCATACCTCTATAGATGGTTGAGGGTAAAAAAAATATCGAACGAATAGGATGTCAGGTTCGAATGAAGCACATGTCGGACTTGCACAAATCCTTCATCCAGAAGTCCAGTCCACCACTAAAATCACCCAAATGTGAAACTAACGATATGTGATGGATCAATTAATGCATTAGTGCCGATATATCCACCCTTGGTGTGAATTTTTGAGGAACAAATCCAAAAATTCTGAAAATGACGTGCACTATTGCCTAGCAATCCGACATCTTGTCTTCTATCCATCCCTTCGTCCCATTCACGTCAAGAATAGGTCATCCTTCATCCTATTCCTTTCTTTCCCATTGTTAAACCCATTAATAAAAAATAATAATATATGTCTGGACATCCATAGCTGTCGGCAAAGGTACTCGAGTCTACTCGACCATCTACGAATCCTACCTCGATCTCAATTGGGAATGAACCTTGTCCATAGTAGAGGTTTTCTCCCTCTGATAATACAACTGAAGAAAGACAGCTATATTATCATGTCCACCTAATGATAACAATGAACTGACCATTGAAGAAATAAAAGAAGAAGAGGAACGGATAATACGATAACATAGTGCTGCTAGCAGAATCAACAGCTGTTTATATTTCACCAACCTTAACCTATCAATCGAGAATAACCAAAACAACCAGATAAATAAACAAAAGACAAATCGGTAAGTTATACCCTTCGCATAGCCAACTATTTCCTTATGTATGCACATTATCGTTTTAGATTCGAGCTCCTCGACAAAAGAAATAGCAGGCGCTACAAAATTAATCGCTGAAATATACGTACCTTCCTATCTATATTATTGTACAGTGAATATTCCCGGACCTATTTAAACTGGATTCAGTACCGAATGAACGATAAACCTCAGGTAACATTATTAACTTTATGTTTATGAACCTTTCATAGGAATTTAAATAACGAAACTTTATTTTACATATCTGTTAAATGAAAAGATATCATCTACTTTCAGGTTCAATCTCCTCAGTCAATGGTAACTACTGTCGCTTAATCCGCAAGGAAATCCATGGAAATAATTGTGATATTTGTCACCGATACAATAAAATAGACATAACTGTATGCTTAACTAATATTTCAATGAATGAAGGATATTATGTACCTTGAATAAGTAGATTAGCCTATACAGGGTCATTCCGAAGATGTCAAATGAACTATTAAATTGGTACAAAAAAAACTAGTGTGATTGTTTTGTTTTGTTTTTGTATCAATTGAACACACACAAAATTAAAACGTTACAAATTCCTCCCCCACTTTAAAAGATTTTCCCGAAAATCTTTTGGGGTTTCTATTCATCAGGAGGGTGAGCTTTCAAATCTTTGCAATTCCATACGCCCTGAATTTTGTTCTTATCATCCTTTAATTGGTAGGTCCATGGGGATTACCGCTTAGAAATCAAAAATGGTCCAACATATTTTGGTGCTAACTTTGCATTAAAATATTTAGAAGCGTCAGAAAGTACATAGTTTCGACGCCATACCAGTTGATTAGGATAATACTGTTCGTCCCGACGGCGTAAATCATAAATTTTTTTATTTTGTTCGTAAGCCTTTGACAACCGTTTTTGCACATCATTGTAAATAGTTTCGAAACTTGCATTCCTCTCCTCGCTCAATGCATTTCTATCAAATTCGATTGGGGCATCCAAATCAGTTGAAGTACCCTTGCTCGGAAGTTCGCGACCGTAAACGATAAAATCTGGGGTGTACCCGGTAACTTCATGTTTCGAAGATCGAATAGCGAATCCGATTCGAGATAAGTTAACATCCCAGCATCTATGATCATCCGCGACATATGAACGCAACATCGTCTTAATAACTCCATTATCAATAATGATCCCATTAGGACTTCCAAAAACCAAGAAGATTTGAGTTTCCAAAATTCTCGTAATTTCTGAGGCGGTAGCTTTTCTTAATGAAAACAAAAGGGGAAATTTACTAAAGCAACACGCGACAACAAAAATATATTGGTTTCCTGATCTCGATCGTGGCAACGGACCTACTAGATCGGCACATAATAGTTCGAATGGTCTAGCAATACCTGTTTGACGACCCAGCATTAACCCAGAAGGGCCCTTTTTGCTCTGGTTTTACTGCATGACACGTCAAACACCGACGAATGAACGAAGCAACATCCGACTGCATTTTTGGCCAATAGTAAGAATCGGAGAGTTTATGGAACGTCTTGAATACTCCAGCATGACATAAGGAGTTATGAGTTTCTTGAATTAAAGTACTACGCAAATCTTTCGGAACAACTTTCCGCCAAAAATCTGAAGGAGTAGCTAAAGCTGGATGCGATGGTCTAACATGTTTAAACAATTGACCATTGATAAGTTGCCATTTAGGAAATTTATGTGGCCTCGAAGTGACCTTTGTCATGAGGTCCGTGTACCAAGAATCAGTGGTTTCGGGTGTTATATCTTTGGCTGGGTCAACCGGAGATACGTCAATTAAAGAAGAGGATGGGACGGGCGTAACATTAGCCACAGAATCCAGAACGGGAACGGAACGAGATAATGTATCGGTAACGACATTTTCACGGCCTTTTCTATGTTCAATAGAATAATCGAATTGCTGTTACTTGATGGCCCAACGCGCGAGTCGACCGGAAGGAGATTGAAGACGGTTCAACCACACCAGACTATAATGATCGGTGATTACGGTAAATTTTGAACCTTCGATATGGGGTCTTAGTTTCTCTATCGCCCAAAGAACCGCCAAACATTCGCGCTCGGTAGTGCTATAGTTTCTCTCCAGACGTGAAAGAGAACGAGACAGATAGCACACTACTTTCTCTCCTTCGGGATGCTGTTGGGTAAGAACTGCACCAATTCCGAAACCAGAGGCATCGGTCTGGATGGTGAATGGTAGAGTGAAATCTGGACAAGACAAGCAAGCTGCACTGATAAGAGATTCCTTGAGAGATTGATAGGCAGTATCGCATTCTCGTGTCCACAAAAATTTCTTATTTTTCCTTAAAAGTTCAGAAGTAGGGGCTGTTAAACTAGAAAAATTTGGAACAAATCGCCTATACCAGGAGGCTAATCCAAGTATACGCCGAACCTCTGAAACGCAAGTGGGTACTGGTAGGTTGATGATTGCTTTGACTTTGCCGGGGTCAACTCTTAAACCATTCGCATCTACGATGTAGCCTAAATATAACAGTTCAGGGCGACAAAAATTACATTTTTCCTTCGCTACGGTTAAATTTGCAGCCTTCAAGCGACGAAAAACTTCAGTCAATATTTCGACATGTTTTTCAAATGTCTGAGTGACAATGATGATGTCGTCTAAGTAAACGAAACAGTGGGGTTCTAATTCTGGACCTAACACCCGATCGATTAGGCGTTGGAAGGTTGCTGGCGAGTTTGCTAAACCCATCGGCATCCGCCGAAACTGAAATAGACCACGATTTGGCACCGTGAATGCGGTTAATGGCCGTGAGCTTTCTGTGAGGGGAACCTGAAAATATGCCGATTTGATATCCATGGAAGATAAATATCGTGCATCCCGTAATTTGTCGAGGGTAGCTGAAATATAAGGAATAGGGTAAGCATCTTTTTCAGTCACGTGGTTCAATCGCCGATAATCGACACAAAAATGATAACTGTCATTCTTTTTCTTCACTAATATTATGGGCGATGACCAAGGACTAGTTGATCTCTCCACAATCCCCTCATCTAATAACTTGTTTAATTCCTCATCGATATGCTTTTGCATCATGGGTGAAACCGGATAATATCGCTGTTTTATTGGCAATGAGGATGTCTTAATTTCGTGCTCAATCAGAGTGGTACAGCCTAATTTTGATCCCATATTCGAAAAATATTGGTCCACCAAATTATTTAAAATCAGACCTTGCTCGGACGACAGATCATCTTTAGAATTCAAAATTATTGAATCAAGATTGACTTGTGTTTCAGTTGAGAACACCCACTCACCCCTACGCAAATCAGGTACAATTTCCATTTTTTTCCAGAAGTCCACGCCAAGAATTAATGAATGTTGTAAGCTCGGAATAACTAATGCAGAAATTATTCTTACTCTATCCTGTAAAGTCATTGGCAACTTAACGATTCCAATACTGAAACATTCTTCCCCATTAGCGACATTACATGAAACCATGTTACTGGTATCTAAATCAAACTCAAATTTTTTTAGTATTTTCCAGCCAGGACCCCCTATAACAGTATGTGACGCCCCTGAATCTAAAAGACCCATTATATTGACACCTAATATTGAAACTTTCAAGTATGGTCGTTCATCATTTTGAGCATGCGCCAAGATGAAATCTAAAATCGCAACTTGCTTGGAAGGCAATATATTATTTCCATGATCAGCGACAGAAGTGACCGTTTGACATGAGGAGATCGCTACACGGTCAGTTAACGTCTCCCTCTGGAGTTTCCCGAACGCGAGCACTTTGGACATGACCTAACTGTTTGATCCGGCATACCACAACGGAAACAATATTTATTCTTAACTCCAGCCGTACAATCCCCAGCTTTATGCCCAGAATTCTTACAATTCTAACATACCATGACAGAAGCGACATTATTAGAAGATGGACCAGCCGTATTCACATCAACATAAACATAAGCCAAATCAGGCTCCATAAGAGGGCTTCGATTACGAGGAGGTGGAACAAATGATTCTATAGCCTCTTTTCGTGCTTTTAATTGTCGTCCTAACTGAAGTAAATGATTTATAGAGTTGATTGTAACTAATCCTAACTGGCTTTGGTAAAAAAGGCTAATATTGCGCAATAAGATTTTCAGTCGCGCCGCTTCACTAATATCTACCGTTAATCGATTGAACATATTCGACATGATTGCTAAATACATTCCCATAGACTCCTTAGGACCTTGGGTACGACGTTTAATTTCTTGCAATAATTTTTCGTTAAAGTTTGGTGGGTGAAACTGAAGCCTAAGCTCAGAAACTAAATCTGACCAATTATGTACATGATCTCGAATTGCCCTATACCAGATCAATGCCTTTCCAGAGAATAAATCGGTGCCGCAGTTCAAAAGTTGATCTTTTGGAACATTCCTCGATCTACACAAGTCCTCGACATTCTCAAGGAATGCGTTCAAGGATAGATTATTATTATCGCCCGTAAACTTAGTCAAATTCCACTTAGAAACCGGAACACTGTAATTATGGTTAATCGGAGGGGATGACGTGACAAAATTCGTCTGAGGTGGGGGATTTGACCGTAAAGGCGCAGCATCAGTCTCAACATCAGAAGATTCACTTTCTGAAGTACCGGAAGAAGTAAATATCGGCGGTAAGATACTAATTTCTAGAGGTGTATCACCCTGTTGAGAAAGTCTTTTAAATTTTCGCACTCTTGATTTGAGAGATGACTGCAAATTTAAAAATTCAACTAGAAATTTTGACTTGAGAACATGTTCCCCATCATCCTTTGAAATAATCCGTTCCGCTCTCAGAAACCCGTGTTTCAGTTTTGTAACGATTTTTAAATAAGCCGGACTTGAGTCACTGTCAGAAAAATGTTCAATCAACTTGGTCAACTCCTCCATTTTAATCTTGAGATAATCAAAATCATCAGTACTGGAAAAAGGATAACTAGGCTGAAAAATTTTAGTTCCTGATTTTTCTAACTTAAAGTAACCCCTTAAACATTTTCTCATTTCCTCTACCGTATTTTTATCGGTCACCCCTCTGATTGCTAATTCATAGATTAATTCATCTTTCTCAAGACGATTTATATCTATTTTGCCCTCCATAATTGAAACAGGGAATAAATAGAATTAACGTATATAACAAAAAAAATATTCTCAAGCCTAGCGACTATAGAATATACTCGAGATCTAAATAATATATAATGTATGCTAAGCTATCGGGTCGAACTCAATCTATCTAATCGAAATACGAAATAAATTGATCACCCTATATATGTTCGAATAACACATGTACCTAATACGGGGAAATCGAAAGCAGATGAATAAAAAGTAAACCAGTTTTTATTTTATATCCGCTGAATGAATATATCCACAAAAACAATTACCGATAAATTTATCATCAGCCTAAATCCAAATAGAGAGAAATTCCTAAACTCCTCACCTCACAAAACCACTAATTCCTCGCGAATGTAAAACCTCAAATCAATATTCGATGGGAGAAAAAAACTGTGGTCGTTACAAAAACATTAAACCCCATACATACTAATATTGGAACTGAATAATGACGATATTGAATAACTTCACCAATGAATCTGAAAAATATAAGACTTTATTCTGCTATAAAATCAAAAATGGGTGTGCCGCGATGTTCCTGCTAGTTAATTTTGACTAATTTCCACTAAACAAGCGAAAATTTGAATGAAAATCGACAAAACTCAAAAACGACGCTCGGCGTCCCGACGCCAAAACGATGCTTATCTGCCCCACGTTGGGCGCCAAATTTGCCACGTTCTTTCTCTTAAATCATACCGGAAAACGGAAGCCAAGTGAACATGGGCAAATATGCCCCGTAACTCAGTCGGGTATAGGGTGGGTCAAAGAGAGTCACTCTATATAAACTTTTTAGGGCGCCACCAATTTGCTACGGGCGAGTTCAAATTGGAAAACTCCCCTAGTTCTTAGGGGTTCCGTTTCACAGGGATAATCACGAAAGTACTCCTACTATTGTCGACTAACAAAAATATACAGGGTCCCACAGGAACAACTCACCTTGGCAACCCACTTTTGCCTCACCCTGTGGAGACTAGACATCTACCTTATACTACTTATTATCTAGAGGAGAATGACAATATATTATTGCAATAAAAATTATGCTTCCGCAAAAATAACTATTTATATCATAACTATAGGTATGGTTGTGAAATAATCATTCCAAGGATCTTATATGTATCGATGGTACATGATATATCTATATACTAAATCTGATATTAGTTACCCTAACGTGATTACGTTCGAGTGTACAGGGTACACAAAAACTATATTAATGATAATTAATAATCAATAGGGCTAGTAGGTTGGTTCGTCCAACACTTATAGTAATAATAGTAATATCAATCACAAAATTGCAAAACAATGCATGCCCCGGCACAATATAAGATAAAAGCAAAATAAAAGTATATGCGATAGTCAAAGATGGGCAAAAGCAGTTAGCAAAAGAAAAGTAATAAGAAAACATGCAGCTTATCTGTAGGCAGCAGTCCAGCTCACTGGCTCACTAGGGTTAGGTAAGCCGTTATCAACAACCCGGTTAAAGCCTTCAGGAAGTACAGGCAGCGTGGGAGGAAGCAAGATGTAGCAGAAAAAGAGAACGGGAAGCTGTGGATGACGTACTCGACTGGAATTATGTTTCTGTCTCCAGGGGTTTTCCGGTTAGCAAGACTACATAAAGCTACAGATCTCAAGCTGGTACGAGGACCCTACGAAAATAGCAACAAAGCAATAAATAGTCGAACTCACCCAATTTCCTTATATTCATACCTCTATAGATGGTTGAGGGTAAAAAAAATATCGAACGAATAGGATGTCAGGTTCGAATTAAGCACATGTCGGACTTGCACAAATCCTTCATCCAGAAGTCCAGTCCACCACTAAAATCACCCAAATGTGAAACTAACGATATGTGATGGATCAATTAATGCATTAGTGCCGATATATCCACCCTTGGTGTGAATTTTTGAGGAACAAATCCAAACATTCTGAAAATGACGTGCACTATTGCCTAGCAATCCGACATCTTGTCTTCTATCCATCCCTTCGTCCCATTCACGTCGAGAATAGGTCATCCTTCATCCTATTTCTTTCTTTCCCATTGTTGAACCCATTAATAAAAAATAATAATATATGTCTGGACATCCATAGCTGTCGGCAAAGGTACTCGAGTCTACTCGACCATCTACGAATCCTACCTCGATCTCAATTGGGAATGAACCTTGTCCATAGTAGAGGTTTTCTCCCTCTGATAATACAACTAAAGAAAGACAGCTATATTATCATGTCCACCTAATGATAACAATGAACTGACCATTGAAGAAATAAAAGAAGAAGAGGAACGGAGAATACGATAACATAGTGCTGCTAGCAGAATCAACAGCTGTTTATATTTCACCAACCTTAACCTATCAATCGAGAATAACCAAAACAACCAGATGAATAAACAAAAGACGAATCGGTAAGTTATACCCTTCGCATAGCCAACTATTTCCTAATGTATGCACATTATCGTTTTAGATTCGAGCTCCTCGACAAAAGAAATAGCAGGCGCTACAAAATTCATCGCTGAAATATACGTACCTTCCTATCTATATTATTGTACAGTGAATATTCCCGGACCTATTTAAACTGGATTCAGTACCGAATGAACGATAAACCTCAGGTAACATTAATAACTTTATGTTTATGAACCTTTCATAGGAATTTAAAAAACGAAACTTTATTTTACATATCTGTTAAATGAAAAGATATCATCTACTTTCAGGTTCAATCTCCTCAGTCAATGGTAACTACTGTCGCTTAATCCGCAAGGAAATCCATGGAAATAATTGTGATATTTGTCACCAATACAATAAAATAGACATAACTGTATGCTTAACTAATATTTCAATAAATGAAGGATATTATGTACCTTGTATAAGTAGGAGGGCCTATACAGGGTCATCCCGAAGATGTCAAATGAACTATTAAATTAGTACAAAAAAAAACTAGTGTGATTGTTTTGTTTTGTTTTTGAATCAATTGAACACACACAAAATTAAAACGTTACATCGAACAGAAGGTTAAATGGTTAGACGAAACGATAATTGTATCTGAGTTGTATTCGATGATATCGTGATGATGTTTATATAGCGATACTCACCAGGTAACTGTTCTTCCGTTTTACATACAAGCGACCGAATCGAGCAGAAGGTTGAATTCAGTATAGATTGAACAATCATCGAATCTGGGTTGTATTCGATTATGTTTATATAGTTATACTCACCAGGTAACTGTTCTTCCGTTATACATACGAGCGACTGAATTGAACAGAAGGTTGAATGGATAGTATATGGGTTGTATTCGATTATGATGTTATGCTGTGTATATAGTTATACACACTAGGAGACGGTATTCCCGTTTTACATACAAGCGACCGAAACGAAAAGAAAGTTGAATGGATAGACTGAACAATCAATGTATCTGGGTGGTATCCGATTATATCGCAATACTGTATATATAGTGATACTTACCAGGTGACGATACTTCCGTTACACATACTAGCGACTGAATCGAACAGAATGTTGAATGGTTAGACGAAACGATAATTGTATCTGATTTGTATTCGATGATATCGTGATGATGTTTATATAGCCAGGTAACTGTTCTTCCGTTTCACATACAAGCGACCGAATCGAGCAGAAGGTTAAATGGATAGATTGAACAATCATCGTATCTGGGTTGTATTCGATTATGTTTATATAGATATACTCACCAGGTACCTGTTCTTCCGATAAACATACGAGCAACCGAATCGAACATAAGGTTGAATGGATAGATTGAACAATCATCGTATCTGAGTTGTATTCGATTATGTTTATATAGTTATACTCACCAGGTAACTCTTCTTCCGTTATACATACGAGCGACTGAATTGAACTGAAGATTGAATGGATAGACAAAACAATGATCGTATCTGGGGTTGTATTCGATTATATCGTGATGATGTTCATATAGTTATACTCACCAGGTAACTGTTCTCCAGTTATACATGAGAGCGACTGAACTGAACAGAAGGTTGAATGGATAGACTGAACAATCATCGTATCTGGGTTGTATTCGATTATTTCGTGATGATAATTATATATTAAGTCTAACCAGGTAACTGTTCTTTCGTTATACATACTAGCAACCGAATCGAACATAAGGTTGAATGGATAGATTGAACAATCATTGTATCTGGGTTGTCTCCGATTATATCGTTATGTTGTATATTTAACTACACCTACCATGTAACGGTTCTTTCGTTACACATACGAGCGTCTGAATCGAACATAAGGTTGGATGGTAAGACGGAACGATAATTGTAACTAAGTTGTATTCGATTATATCGTGATGACGTTCATATAGAAATACTCACCAGGTTACTGTTCTTTCGTTATACATACGAGCAACCGAATCGAACAGAAGGTTGAATGGATAGTATCTGGGTTGTATTCGATTATGATGTTATGCTGTGTATATAGTTATACACACTAGGAGACGGTATTCCCGTTTTACATACAAGCGACCGAAACGAAAAGAAAGTTGAATGGATAGACTGAACAATCAATGTATCTGGGTGGTATCCGATTATATCGCAATACTGTATATATAGTGATACTTACCAGGTGACGATACTTCCGTTACACATACTAGCGACTGAATCGAACAGAATGTTGAATGGTTAGACGAAACGATAATTGTATCTGAGTTGTATTCGATGATATCGTGATGATGTTTATATAGCAATACTCACCAGGTAACTGTTCTTCCGTTTTACATACAAGCGACCGAATCGAGCAGAAGGTTAAATGGATAGATTGAACAATCATCGTATCTGAGTTGTATTCGATTATGTTTATATAGATATACTCACCAGGTACCTGTTCTTCCGATAAACATACGAGCAACCGAATCGAACATAAGGGGATAGATTGAACAATCATCGTATCTGAGTTGTATTCGATTATGTTTATATAGTTATACTCACCAGGTAACTCTTCTTCCGTTATACATACGAGCGACTGAATTGAACTGAAGATTGAATGGATAGACAAAACAATGATCGTATCTGGGGTTGTATTCGATTATATCGTGATGATGTTCATATAGTTATACTCACCAGGTAACTGTTCTCCAGTTATACATGAGAGCGACTGAACTGAACAGAAGGTTGAATGGATAGACTGAACAATCATCGTATCTGGGTTGTATTTGATTATTTCGTGATGATAATTATATATTAAGTCTAACCAGGTAACTGTTCCTTCGTTATACATACTAGCAACCGAATCGAACATAAGGTTGAATGGATAGATTGAACAATCATTGTATCTGGGTTGTCTCCGATTATATCGTTATGTTGTATATTTAACTACACCTACCATGTAACGGTTCTTTCGTTACACATACGAGCGTCTGAATCGAACATAAGGTTGGATGGTTAGACGGAACGATAATTGTAACTAAGTTGTATTCGATTATATCGTGATGACGTTCATATAGAAATACTCACCAGGTTACTGTTCTTTCATTATACATACGAGCAACCGAATCGAACAAAAGGTTGAATGGATAGTATCTGGGTTGTATTCGATTATGATGTTATGCTGTGTATATAGTTATACACATAAGGTGACGGTATTCCCGTTTCACAAACGAGCGACCGAAACGAACAGAAAGTTGAATGGATAGACTGAACAATCAATGTATCTGGGTGGTATCCGATTATATCGCAATACTGTATATATAGTGATACTTACCAGGTGACGGTACTTCCGTTACACATACTAGCGACTGAATCGAACAGAAGGTTAAATGGTTGGACGAAACGATAATTGTATCTGAGTTGTATTCGATGATATCGTGATGATGTTTATATAGCAACACTCACCAGGTAACTGTTCTTCCGTTTTACATACAAGCGACCGAATCGAGCAGAAGGTTGAATGCAGTATAGATTGAACAATCATCGTATCTGGGTTGTATTCGATTATGTTTATATAGTTATACTCACCAGGTAACTGTTCTTCCGTTATACATACGAGCGACTGAATTGAACAGAAGGTTGAATGGATAGTATATGGGTTGTATTCGATTATGATGTTATGCTGTGTATATAGTTATACACACTAGGAGACGGTATTCCCGTTTTACATACGAGCGACCGAAACGAAAAGAAAGTTGAATGGATAGACTGAACAATCAATGTATCTGGGTGGTATCCGATTATATCGCAATACTGTATATATAGTGATACTTACCAGGTGACGATACTTCCGTTACACATACTAGCGACTGAATCGAACAGAATGTTGAATGGTTAGACGAAACGATAATTGTATCTGAGTTGTATTCGATGATATCGTGATGATGTTTATATAGCAATACTCACCAGGTAACTGTTCTTCCGTTTTACATACGAGCGACTGAATTGCACAGAAGGTTGAATGGATAGTATATGGGTTGTATTCGATAATGATGTTATGCTGTGTATATAGTTATACACACTAGGAGACGGTTCTCACCAGGTAACTGTTCTCCAGTTATACATAAGAGCGACTGAACTGAACAGAAGATTGAATGGATAGACTGAACAATCATCGTATCTGGGTTGTATTCGATTATTTCGTGATGATTATTATATATTATGTCTAACCAGGTAACTGTTCTTTCGTTATACATACTAGCAACCGAATCGAACATAAGGTTGAATGGATAGATTGAACAATCATTGTATCTGGGTTGTCTCCGATTATATCGTTATGTTGTATATTTAACTACACCTACCATGTAACGGTTCTTTCGTTACACATACTAGCGTCTGAATCGAACATAAGGTTGGATGGTTAGACGAAACGATATTGTAATTAAGTTGTATTCGATTATATCGTGATGACGTTCATATAGAAATACTCACCAGGTTACTGTTCTTTCGTTATACATACGAGCAACCGAATCGAACAGAAGGTTGAATGGATAGTATCTGGGTTGTATTCGATTATGATGTTATGCTGTGTATATAGTTATACACATAAGGTGACGGTATTCCCGTTTCACATACGAGCGACCGAAACGAACAGAAAGTTGAATGGATAGACTGAACAATCAATGTATCTGGGTGGTATCCGATTATATCGCAATACTGTATATATAGTGATACTTACCAGGTGACGATACTTCCGTTACACATACTAGCGACTGAATCGAACAGAATGTTGAATGGTTAGACGAAACGATAATTGTATCTGAGTTGTATTCGATGATATCGTGATGATGTTTATATAGCAATACTCACCAGGTAACTGTCCTTCCGTTTTACATACATGCGACCGAATCGAGCAGAAGGTTAAATGGATAGATTGAACAATCATCGTATCTGAGTTGTATTCGGTTATGTTTATATAGTTATACTCACCAGGTAACTGTTCTTCCGTTATACATACGAGCGATTGAATTGAACTGAAGGTTGAATGGATAGACTAAACAATGATCGTATCTGGGGTTGTATTCGATTATATCGTGATTATGTTCATATAGTTATACTCACCAGGTAACTGTTCTCCAGTTATACATAAGAGCGACTGAACTGAACAGAAGGTTAAATGGATAGACTGAACAATCATCGTATCTGGGTTGTATTCGATTATTTCGTGATGATTATTATATATTATGTCTAACCAGGTAACTGTTCTTTCGTTATACATACTAGCAACCGAATCGAACATAAGGTTGAATGGATAGATTGAACAATCATTGTATCTGGGTTGTCTCCGATTATATCGTTATGTTATATATTTAACTACACCTACCATGTAACGGTTCTTTCGTTACACTTACGAGCGTCTGAATCGAACATAAGGTTGGATGGTTAGACGGAACGATAATTGTAACTAAGTTGTATTCGATTATATCGTGATGACGTTCATATAGAAATATTCACCAGGTTACTGTTCTTTCGTTATACATACGAGCAACCGAATCGAACAGAAGGTTGAATGGATAGTATCTGGGTTGTATTCGATTATGATGTTATGCTGTGTATATAGTTATACACATGAGGTGACGGTATTCCCGTTTCACATACGAGCGACCGAAACGAACAGAAAGTTGAATGGATAGACTGAACAATCAATGTATCTGGGTGGTATCCGATTATATCGCAATACTGTATATATAGTGATACTTACCAGGTGACGGTACTTCCGTTACACATACTAGCGACTGAATCGAACAGAAGGTTAAATGGTTAGACGAAACGATAATTGTATCTGAGTTGTATTCGATGATATCGTGATGATGTTTATATAGCAATACTCACCAGGTAACTGTTCTTCCGTTTTACATACAAGCGACCGAATCGAGCAGAAGGTTGAATTCAGTATAGATTGAACAATCATCGTATCTGGGTTGTATTCGATTATGTTTATATAGTTATACTCACCAGGTAACTGTTCTTCCGTTATACATACGAGCGACTGAATTGAACAGAAGGTTGAATGGATAGTATATGGGTTGTATTCGATTATGATGTTATGCTGTGTATATAGTTATACACACTAGGAGACGGTATTCCCGTTTTACATACGAGCGACCGAAACGAAAAGAAAGTTGAATGGATAGACTGAACAATCAATGTATCTGGGTGGTATCCGATTATATCGCAATACTGTATATATAGTGATACTTACCAGGTGACGATACTTCCGTTACACATACTAGCGACTGAATCGAACAGAATGTTGAATGGTTAGACGAAACGATAATTGTATCTGAGTTGTATTCGATTATATCGTGATGATGTTTATATAGCAATACTCACCAGGTAACTGTTCTTCCGTTTTACATACAAGCGACCGAATCGAGCAGAAGGTTGAATTCAGTATAGATTGAACAATCATCGTATCTGGGTTGTATTCGATTATGTTTATATAGTTATACTCACCAGGTAACTGTTCTTCCGTTATACATACGAGCGACTGAATTAAACAGAAGGTTGAATGGATAGTATATGGGTTGTATTCGATTATGATGTTATGCTGTGTATATAGTTATACACACTAGGAGACGGTACTCACCAGGTAACTGTTCTCCAGTTATACATAAGAGCGACTGAACTGAACAGAAGATTGAATGGATAGACTGAACAATTATCGTATCTGGGTTGTATTCGATTATTTCGTGATGATTATTATATATTATGTCTAACCAGGTAACTGTTCTTTCGTTATACATACTAGCAACCGAATCGAACAGAAGGTTGAATGGATAGATTGAACAATCATTGTATCTGGGTTGTCTCCGATTATATCGTTATGTTGTATATTTAACTACACCTACCATGTAACGATTCTTTCGTTACACATACGAGCGTCTGAATCGAACATAAGGTTGGATGGTTAGACGGAACGATAATTGTAACTAAGTTGTATTCGATTATATCGTGATGACGTTCATATAAAAATACTCACCAGGTTACTGTTCTTTCGTTATACATACGAGCAACCGAATCGAACAGAAGGTTGAATGGATATTATCTGGGTTGTATTCGATTATGATGTTATGCTGTGTATATAGTTATACACATGAGGTGACGGTATTCCCGTTTCACATACGAGCGACCGAAACGAACAGAAATTCGAATGGATAGACTAAACAATCAATGTATCTGGGTGGTATCCGATTATATCGCAATACTGTATATATAGTGATACTTACCAGGTGACGGTACTTCCGTGACACATACTAGCGACTGAATCGAACAGAAGGTTAAATGGTTAGACGAAACGATAATTGTATCTGAGTTGTATTCGATGATATCGTGATGATGTTTATATAGCAATACTCACCAGGTAACTGTTCTTCCGTTTTACATAAAAGCGACCGAATCGAGCAGAAGGTTGAATTCATTATAGATTGAACAATCATCGTATCTGGGTTGTATTCGATTATGTTTATATAGTTATACTCACCAGGTTACTGTTCTTCCGTTATACATACGAGCGACTGAATTGAACAGAAGGTTGAATGGATAGTATATGGGTTGTATTCGATTATGATGTTATGCTGTGTATATAGTTATACACACTAGGAGACGGTATTCTCGTTTTACATACGAGCGACCGAAACGAAAAGAAAGTTGAATGGATAGACTAAACAATCAATGTATCTGGGTGGTATCCGATTATATCGCAATACTGTATATATAGTGATACTTACCAGGTGACGATACTTCCGTTACACATACTAGCGACTGAATCGAACAGAATGTTGAATGGTTAGACGAAACGATAATTGCATCTGAGTTGTATTCGATGATATCGTGATGAAGTTTATATAGCAATACTCACCAGGTAACTGTTCTTCCGTTTTACATACAAGCGACCGAATCGAGCAGAAGGTTGAATGGACAGATTGAACAATCATCGTATCTGAGTTGTATTCGATTATGTTTATATAGATATACTCACCAGGTACCTGTTCTTCCGATATACATACGAGCAACCGAATCGAACATAAGGTTGAATGGATAGATTGAACAATCATCGTATCTGAGTTGTATTCGATTATGTTTATATAGTTATACTCACCAGGTAACTGTTCTTCCGTTATACATACGAGCGACTGAATTGAACAGAAGGTTGAATGGATAGTATATGGGTTGTATTCGATTATGATGTTATGCTGTGTATATAGTTATACACATAAGGTGACGGTATTCCCCTTTCACATACGAGCGACCGAAACGAACAGAAAGTTGAATGGATAGACTGAACAATCAATGTATCTGGGTATTATCCGATTATATCGCAATACTGTATATATAGTGATACTTACCAGGTGACGGTACTTCCGTTACACATACTAGCGACTGAATCGAACAGAAGGTTAAATGGTTAGACGAAACGATAATTGTATCTGAGTTGTATTTGATGATATCGTGATGATGTTTATATAGCAATACTCACCAGGTAACTGTTCTTCCGTTTTACATACAAGCGACCGAATCGAGCAGAAGGTTGAATTCAGTATAGATTGAACAATCATCGTATCTGGGTTGTATTCGATTATTTTTATATAGTTATACTCAACAGGTAACTGTTCTTCCGTTATACATACGAGCGACTGAATTGAAGAGAAGGTTGAATGGATAGTATATGGGTTGTATTCGATTATGATGGTATGCTGTGTAAATAGTTATACACACTAGGAGACGGTATTCCCGTTTTACATACGAGCGACCGAAACGAAAAGAAAGTTGAATGGATAGACTGAACAATCAATGTATCTGGGTGGTATCCGATTATATCGCAATACTGTATAGTGATACTTACCAGGTGACGATACTTCCGTTACACATACTAGCGACTGAATCGAACAGAATGTTGAATGGTTAGACGAAACGATAATTGTATCTGAGTTGTATTCGATGATATCGTGATGATGTTTATATAGCAATACTCACCAGGTAACTGTCCTTCCGTTTTACATACAAGCGACCGAATCGAGCAGAAGGTTAAATGGACAGATTGAACAATCATCGTATCTGAGTTGTATTCGATTATGTTTATATAGATATACTCACCAGGTACCTGTTCTTCCGATATACATACGAGCAACCGAATCGAACATAAGGTTGAATGGATAGATTGAACAATCATCGTATCTGAATTGTATTCGATTATGTTTATATAGTTATACTCACCATTTAAATGTGCTATATTAGAGATATCACAATTTCTCAGTAATCAGCAGTCTGCCTTATTGTCATGGGTTTATCAGCTAGCACAATTGGAAAAAACATATCTGAAGATCATTTTCCAAAGGGAAGTGTACCAACAACACCAATTTTGACTCCGAGACTTGAACAAATCAGTGCTGACTTGGATCCCCGCTCCCCAAGTGCTAACGTAGCAAGGACTCCTTTACAGGTAAAAACAGATATATCTCCCAAAACGAAATAATTTATGCCAGAATCCTTTATTCCAGATATTGAGTGCTGCTGCAAACAGACTTCAAAAATTTGAAGAACATGAGTTGAAAAATGGTAATGAAACACCAATCAGGGCAAAACAGTTTGAGTTAGGTATAGACCCACGATCACCAACTACTGACTTCACAAGAACTCCAATTATTCTGAGTACAAATGAAAAAGTTTTACATAAGATGCTCCTCAATAAAAATCTAGATAAAGCCAGGTTGGCAAACATGTCTATTTCAACTTAAACTGGGGAAACTCCTAAAAGATCACTACAGAGTAAATCTCCAATATTGCTAGACAGTACCCCCATAAAATATAGACCAGATACATGTAAGAGAAAATCATATGTTGGTTTGTTAGAAACTAACATTGATTTCACTGAAACAGATTTAGATGTGGTGCAAACAAAGTGCATGTTGATACCAGAAAAGAGCAATTCATCATTTGAGGAAATTAATCAATGCAATGACAAAAATCATGATAGATTGAATGTCAACATGGCAGAACACAAGAAATTGAGTAGTGATGAACATATTGATTCAGAAATTCAAACCCATGATGAAGGAACTTCAGATCATATTATTCTAAGTAGAACTGACTCCCCAATTATTGATTGTGACCAGATAGATATAAAAAATCAATCAACTGAAGACAAACATTTAGAATCTGAAGAGGTTGGCAATGATAGTACAAAAATTTTGAATTCTCAGGAAAGAGAAATAGACAATAATGTTGATGCTGATTTTGTAGAGGCCAATGATGTGATTGTTGAAATCAAAAATGAGAGTAAATCTGTTCCAGCATCACCTCCAAGTCCCATTTTAGCTACCAAAGAGACCAAGTCAGCTCCAGTGTCTCCTCCTGTAGTTAACATAACAGCAACTGTCAAAGAACTTGACCAGAAATTAACAAATCTAATTTATGAAGATGATATAGTAGTTTGTCCAAGGATAGTAAAATTGAAAGAACCAGTAGAAAGATCTCCTTTGAAAAATCGCAATGGCAGAACCTCTCAGATTGCAGAAGTTGAAAGTCAGTGATAAACCAAGAAAATCTGATTATGTTGTCAGTAAGATCCCAATTTTCAAAGAAAAAGGAAAGAAAGAAATCCAGTGTGAGAATACTCCACCTAGAAAGTTAGATCCAAGAAAAGGCAAATTGAAGAAATGTAATTGGGACAATACTGATACAACTTTATATTTCAAGTTTTTGTGTTGTTTTCTTGTTATGAATGTTTTAGTTCAAATGATTTCTACCAATACTTGCCAAAGTGGGTTTCCTAAGTTGATTTGTATACAATAAATTTTGAAAAAAACAAGTATCAAATTCAATAGGTACATAATTCATTTCTCTGTAAAATTCTAGTGATTACAAAATGTTTAGCATTATACCAAATAGGTAGCATGATATTCCTTAGTCTTCTCTTTTCACCTTCATCTTGTGTACATGTACATAACCTGAGTAATTACTCTCACTCCTTTTATTGTCCTTATTAAATGACAAAATTTAAGTACAAATTTCATATTTCTTGGTGACAAACATTCATTAGAGATATGCAGCTTTGTTCTTACAACCATATTTTCAATTATTCCTATATTTCAATAGAAATGAAAATTTTATTGAACACTTACATTGTTTCGAACTATTTTTTTATGTAAAAAAAATTCAGGTCAAAAGTGACAACAGCTGCTCTTTCTGATGAATTTTTGGTTTGTCCGTGTGTGGTTTGTCCGTTATACATACGAGCGACTGAATTGAACTGAAGGTTGAATGGATAGACTAAACAATGATCGTATCTGGGGTTGTATTCGATTATATCGCGATGATGTTCATATAGTTATACTCACCAGGTAACTGTTCTCCAGTTATACATAAAAGCGACTGAACTGAACAGGAGGTTAAATGGATAGACTGAACAATCATCGTATCTGGGTTGTATTCGATTATTTCGTGATGATTATTATATATTATGTCTAACCAGGTAACTGTTCTTTCGTTATACATACTAGCAACCGAATCGAACATAAGGTTGAATGGATAGATTGAACAATCATTGTATCTGGGTTGTCTCCGATTATATCGTTATGTTGTATATTTAACTACACCTACCATGTAACGGTTCTTTCGTTACACATACGAGCGTCTGAATCGAACATAAGGTTGGATGGTTAGACGGAACGATAATTGTAACTAAGTTGTATTCGATTATATCGTGATGACGTTCATATAGAAATACTCACCAGGTTACTGTTCTTTCGTTATACATACGAGCAACCGAATCGAACAGAAGGTTGAATGGATAGTATCTGGGTTGTATTCGATTATGATGTTATGCTGTGTATATAGTTATACACATAAGGTGACGGTATTCCCGTTTCACATACGAGCGACCGAAACGAACAGAAAGTTGAATGGATAGACTGAACAATCAATGTATCTGGATGGTATCCGATTATATCGCAATACTGTATAAATAGTGATACTTACCAGGTGACGGTTCTTCCGTTACACATACTAGCGACTGAATCGAACAGAAGGTTAAATGGTTAGACGAAACGATAATTGTATCTGAGTTGTATTCGATGATATCGTGATGATGTTCATATAGCAATACTCACCAGGTAACTGTTCTTCCGTTATACATACGAGCGACTGAATTGAACAGAAGGTTGAATGGATAGTATATAGGTTGTATTCGATTATGATGTTATGCTGTGTATGTAGTTATACACACTAGGAGACGGTATTCCCGTTTCACATACGAGCGACCGAAACAAAAAGATAGTTGAATGAATAGACTGAACAATCAATGTATCTGGGTGGTATCCGATTATATCGCAATACTGTATATATAGTGATACTTACCAGGTGACGATACTTCCGTTACACATACTAGCGACTGAATCGAACAGAATGTTGAATGGTTAGACGAAACGATAATTGTATCTGAGTTGTATTCGATGATATCGTGATGATGTTTATATAGCAATACTCACCAGGTGACTGTTCTTCCGTTTTACATACAAGCGACCGAATCGAGCAGAAGGTTGAATTCAGTATAGATTGAACAATCATCGTATCTGGGTTGTATTCGATTATGTTTATATAGTTATACTCACCAGGTAACTGTTCTTCCGTTATACATACGAGCGACTGAATTGAACAGAAGGTTGAATGGATAGTATATGGGTTGTATTCGATTATGATGTTATGCTGTGTATATAGTTATACACACTAGGAGACGGTATTCCCGTTTTACATACAAGCGACCGAAACGAAAAGAAAGTTGAATGGATAGACTGAACAATCAATGTATCTGGGTGGTATCCGATTATATCGCAATACTGTATATATAGTGATACTTACCAGGTGACGATACTTCCGTTACACATACTAGCGACTGAATCGAACAGAATGTTGAATGGTTAGACGAAACGATAATTGTATCTGAGTTGTATTCGATGATATCGTGATGATGTTTATATAGCAATACTCACCAGGTAACTGTTCTTCCGTTTTACATACAAGCGACCGAATCGAGCAGAAGGTTGATTTCAGTATAGATTGAACAATCATCGTATCTGGGTTGTATTCGATTATGTTTATATAGTTATACTCACCAGGTAACTGTTCTTCCGTTATACATACGAGCGACTGAATTGAACAGAAGGTTGAATGGATAGTATATGGGTTGTATTCGATTATGTTATGCTGTGTATATAGTTATACACACTAGGAGACGGTACTCACCAGGTAACTGTTCTCCAGTTATACATGAGAGCGACTGAACTGAACAGAAGATTGAATGGATAGACTGAACAATCATCGTATCTGGGTTGTATTCGATTATTTCGTGATGATTATTATATATTATGTCTAACCAGGTAACTGTTCTTTCGTTATACATACTAGCAACCGAATCGAACATAAGGTTGAATGGATAGATTGAACAATCATTGTATCTGGGTTGTCTCCGATTATATCGTTATGTTGTATATTTAACTACACCTACCATGTAACGGTTCTTTCGTTACACATACGAGCGTCTGAATCGAACATAAGGTTGGATGGTTAGACGGAACGATATTGTAACTAAGTTGTATTCGATTATATCGTGATGACGTTCATATAGAAATACTCACCAGGTTACTGTTCTTTCGTTATACATACGAGCAACCGAATCGAACAAAAGGTTGAATGGATAGTATCTGGGTTGTATTCGATTATGATGTTATGCTGTGTATATAGTTATACACATAAGGTGACGGTATTCCCGTTTCACATACGAGCGACCGAAACGAACAGAAAGTTGAATGGATAGACTGAACAATCAATGTATCTGGGTGGTATCCGATTATATCGCAATACTGTATATATGGTGATACTTACCAGGTGACGATACTTCCGTTACACATACTAGCGACTGAATCGAACAGAATGTTGAATGGTTAGACTAAACGATAATTGTATCTGAGTTGTATTCGATGATATCGTGATGATGTTTATATAGCAATACTCACCAGGTAACTGTCCTTCCGTTTTACATACAAGCGACCGAATCGAGCAGAAGGTTGAATGGATAGATTGAACAATCATCGTATCTGAGTTGTATTCGATTATGTTTATATAGATATACTCACCAGGTACCTGTTCTTCCGATATACATACGAGCAACCGAATCGAAAATAAGGTTGAATGGATAGATTGAACAATCATCGTATCTGAGTTGTATTCGATTATGTTTATATAGTTATACTCACCAGGTAACTGTTCTTCCGTTATACATACGAGCGACTGAATTGAACTGAAGGTTGAATGGATAGACTAAACAATGATCGTATCTGGGGTTGTATTCGATTATATCGTGATGATGTTCATATAGTTATACTCACCAGGTAACTGTTCTCCAGTTATACATAAGAGCGACTAAACTGAACAGAAGGTTGAATGGATAGACTGAACAATCATCGTATCTGGGTTGTATTCGATTATTTCGTGATGATTATTATATATTATGTCTAACCAGGTAACTGTTCTTTCGTTATACATACTAGCAACCGAATCGAACATAAGGTTGAATGGATAGATTGAACAATCATTGTATCTGGGTTGTCTCCGATTATATCGTTATGTTGTATATTTAACTACACCTACCATGTAACGATTCTTTCGTTACACATACGAGCGTCTGAATCGAACATAAGGTTGGATGGTTAGACGGAACGATAAATGTAACTAAGTTGTATTCGATTATATCGTGATGACGTTCATATAAAAATACTCACCAGGTTACTGTTCTTTCGTTATACATACGAGCAACCGAATCGAAAAGAAGGTTGAATGGATATTATCTGGGTTGTATTCGATTATGATGTTATGCTGTGTATATGGTTATACACATAAGGTGACGGTATTCCCGTTTCACATACGAGCGACCGAAACGAACAGAAATTCGAATGGATAGACTGAACAATCAATGTATCTGGGTGGTATCCGATTATATCGCAATACTGTATATATAGTGATACTTACCAGGTGACGGTACTTCCGTTACACATACTAGCGACTGAATCGAACAGAAGGTTAAATGGTTAGACGAAACGATAATTGTATCTGAGTTGTATTCGATGATATCGTGATGATGTTTATATAGCAATACTCACCAGGTAACTGTTCTTCCGTTTTACATAAAAGCGACCGAATCGAGCAGAAGGTTGAATTCATTATAGATTGAACAATCATCGTATCTGGGTTGTATTCGATTATGTTTATATAGTTATACTCACCAGGTTACTGTTCTTCCGTTATACATACGAGCGACTGAATTGAACAGAAGGTTGAATGGATAGTATATGGGTTGTATTCGATTATGATGTTATGCTGTGTATATAGTTATACACACTAGGAGACGGTATTCTCGTTTTACATACGAGCGACCGAAACGAAAAGAAAGTTGAATGGATAGACTGAACAATCAATGTATCTGGGTGGTATCCGATTATATCGCAATACTGTATATATAGTGATACTTACCAGGTGACGATACTTCCGTTACACATACTAGCGACTGAATCGAACAGAATGTTGAATGGTTAGACGAAACGATAATTGTATCTGAGTTGTTTTCGATGATATCGTGATGATGTTTATATAGCAATACTCACCAGGTAACTGTTCTTCCGTTTTACATACAAGCGACCGAATCGAGCAGAAGGTTGAATTCAGTATAGATTGAACAATCATCGTATCTGGGTTGTATTCGATTATGTTTATATAGTTATACTCACCAGGTAACTGTTCTTCCGTTATACATACGAGCGACTGAATTGAACAAAAGGTTGAATGGATAGTATATGGGTTGTATTCGATTATGATGTTATGCTGTGTATATAGTTATACACACTAGGAGACGGTACTCACCAGGTAACTGTTCTCCAGTTATACATAAGAGCGACTGAACTGAACAGAAGATTGAATGGATAGACTGAACAATCATAGTATCTGGGTTGTATTCGATTATTTCGTGATGATTATTATATATTATGTCTAACCAGGTAACTGTTCTTTCGTTATACATACTAGCAACCGAATCGAACAGAAGGTTGAATGGATAGTATCTGGGTTGTATTCGATTATGATGTTATGCTGTGTATACACATAAGGTGACGGTATTCCCGTTTCACATACGAGCGACCGAAACGAACAGAAAGTTGAATGGATAGACTGAACAATCAATGTTTCTGGGTGGTATCCGATTATATCGCAATACTGTATATATAGTGATACTTACTAGGTGACGATACTTCCGTTGCACATACTAGCGACTGAATCGAACAGAATGTTGAATGGTTAGACGAAACGATAATTGTATCTGAGTTGTATTCGATGATATCGTGATGATGTTTATATAGCAACACTCACCAGGTAACTGTCCTTCCGTTTTACATACAAGCGACCGAATCGAGCAGAAGGTTAAATGGATAGATTGAACAATCATCGTATCTGAGTTGTATTCGATTATGTTTATATAGATATACTCACCAGGTACCTGTTCTTCCGATATACATACGAGCAACCGAATCGAAAATAAGGTTGAATGGATAGATTGAACAATCATCGTATCTGAGTTGTATTCGATTATGTTTATATAGTTATACTCACCAGGTAACTGTTCTTCCGTTATACATACGAGCGACTGAATTGAACTGAAGGTTGAATGGATAGACTAAACAATGATCGTATCTGGGGTTGTATTCGATTATATCGTGATGATGTTCATATAGTTATACTCACCAGGTAACTGTTCTCCAGTTATACATAAGAGCGACTGAACTGAACAGAAGGTTGAATAGATAGACAGAACAATCATCGTATCTGGGTTGTATTCGATTATTTCGTGATGATTATTATATATTATGTCTAACCAGGTAACTGTTCTTTCGTTATACATACTAGCAACCGAATCGAACATAAGGTTGAATGGATAGATTGAACAATCATTGTATCTGGGTTGTCTCCGATTATATCGTTATGTTGTATATTTAACTACACCTACCATGTAACGGTTCTTTCGTTACACATACGAGCGTCTGAATCGAACATAAGGTTGGATGGTTAGACGGAACGATAATTGTAACTTAGTTGTATTCGATTATATCGTGATGACGTTCATATAGAAATACTCACCAGGTTACTGTTCTTTCGTTATACATACGAGCAACCGAATCGAACAGTAGGTTGAATGGATATTATCTGGGTTGTATTCGATTATGATGTTATGCTGTGTATATAGTTATACACATAAGGTGACGGTATTCCCGTTTCACATACGAGCGACCGAAACGAACAGAAATTTGAATGGATAGACTGAACAATCAATGTATCTGGGTGGTATCCGATTATATCGCAATACTGTATATATAGTGATACTTACCAGGTGACGGTACTTCCGTTACACATACTAGCGACTGAATCGAACAGAAGGTTAAATGGTTAGACGAAACGATAATTGTATCTGAGTTGTATTCGATGATATCGTGATGATGTTTATATAGCAATACTCACCAGGTAACTGTTCTTCCGTTTTACATACAAGCGACCGAATGGAGCAGAAGGTTGAATTCAGTATAGATTGAACAATCATCGTATCTGGGTTGTATTCGATTATGTTTATATAGTTATACTCACCAGGTTACTGTTCTTCCGTTATACATACGAGCGACTGAATTGAACAGAAGGTTGAATGGATAGTATATGGGTTGTATTAGATTATGATGTTATGCTGTGTATATAGTTATACACACTAGGAGACGGTATTCCTGTTTTACATACGAGCGACCGAAACGAAAAGAAAGTTGGATGGATAGACTGAACAATCAATGTATCTGGGTGGTATCCGATTATATCGCAATACTGTATATATAGTGATACTTACCAGGTGACGATACTTCCGTTACACATACTAGCGACTGAATCGAACAGAATGTTGAATGGTTAGACGAAACGATAATTGTATCTGAGTTGTATTCGATGATATCGTGATGATGTTTATATAGCAATACTCACCAGGTAACTGTTCATCCGTTTTACATACAAGCGACCGAATCGAGCAGAAGGTTGAATTCAGTATAGATTGAACGATCATCGTATCTGGGTTGTATTCGATTATGTTTATATAGTTATACTCGCAGGTAACTGTTCTTCCGTTATACATACGAGCGACTGAATTGAACAGAAGGTTGAATGGATAGACTGAACAATCATCGTATCTGGGTTGTATTCGATTATTTCGTGATGATTATTATATATTATGTCTAACCAGGTAACTGTTCTTTCGTTATACATACTAGCAACCGAATCGAACATAAGGTTGAATGGATAGATTGAACAATCATTGTATCTGGGTTGTCTCCGATTATATCGTTATGTTGTATATTTAACTACACCTACCATGTAACGGTCCTTTCGTTACACATACGAGCGTATGAATCGAACATAAGGTTGGATGGTTAGACGGAACGATAATTGTAACTAAGTTGTATTCGATTATATCGTGATGACGTTCATATAGAAATACTCACCAGGTTACTGTTCTTTCGTTATACATACGAGCGACTGAATTGAACAGAAGGTTGAATGGATAGTATATGGGTTGTATTCGATTATGATGTTATGCGGTGTATATAGTTATACACACTAGGAGACGGTACTCACCAGGTAACTGTTCTCCAGTTATACATAAGAGCGACTGAACTGAACAGAAGATTGAATGGATAGACTGAACAATCATCGTATCTGGGTTGTATTCGATTATTTCGTGATGATTATTATATATTATGTCTAACCAGGTAACTGTTCTTTCGTTATACATACTAGCAACCGAATCGAACAGAAGGTTGAATGGATAGTATCTGGGTTGTATTTTTTATGTAAGAAGCTGGCCTCAGGTTCATTTGCTGTGAGAATAGTCTCCAATGAACTTGATATATTCTCAGCTAGGTTAACATATTTTGCACTAGTAGAGTCTCATATGCGCTATGGAATTGCTTTTTGGGGATTCTGTAGTCAACAACTCATGCACCAAGTGTTTGTGCTACAGAAAAGATCTCTGAGGTATCTATGCAGGGCTGGCTACAGGGATAGCTGTAGACCACTTTTTATCCAATACAGAATCTTAACTGTGATAAGCTTATTTATTCTTGAGGTGGTATGTCTTATCCATAAGAGTCATGTCACCAATTTACCAGAACAGAGACTCCATTTTACTCGTCAGAACAAAGATATTCAGTTGCCTATACCAAAGACAAATTTGACAAAACATTCAAATATGCATGAAGGCAAAATAATATATAACCATTTACCAATAGTGCATAGAGATATCTTAAATGAAAATAAATTCAGAAAATCAGTCAAGGAGCTGCTTCTTGAAAAAGCCTACTATAGCCTGCAGGAGTATCATCATGACAGATTTTAATGTTATTATCAGATTCTCAGTTATTTGAATTATTGTGATGTTATGTTTTGTTTCGAATAACTTGATATAGGTATCTACTTTTACATTTTATTTTAATTTTTATGTGACAAATGACGAATGTGCATAACTGTGTAAGTTTACTGAATTTTAATCTATTCTGATTGAATTCTTATATTGATGATGTTTTAACATGTTGTTTTTTACTTTATCTGTATTTATATATTTATATTTATATGTGTGTGAGTATGTTTTTTCTTCACAAGTTTTGCATGTTTATATTTATTCTTCCATGTATGACGAATATTTTTATATTTATTATATTAACTACATAATTTTCCAATTCTATCCCAACTTTGTCAATGAGAATATTTATTCTTGGACAATAAAGTATATATCTATCTATCTATCTATCTATCTATCTATCTATCTATCTTTTTTTTTTTTTTTTTTTTTTTTTTTTTTTTTTTTTTTTTTTTTTTTGTTCGGAGGAGAGGAAATCTTGCATTAGACCCTGCTCTTTACGGAGTGTCGGATTCTTACCGACTAAAACCTCTCCTCCCTCTGGCGCTCTTCACACCGGCATCCGCTCGCGCATTACTTCAGTGTGAAGGCTGTCTATCGTTCAACGATTTCTGTTTTCTCTCTCCTTAGTTTCTATTATAGATCTGATCACTTTATACGCTTGTTTCCATGACTCTTCGGATTTCAATAGGCTCTCCATCATATTGTGGGCATTGAATATCTCGTTATTCGTTCTCTCGTATTGTCCTCTATCTATCTATCTATCTATCTATCTATCTATCTATCTATCTATCTATCTATCTATCTATCTATCTATCTATCTATCTATCTATCTATCTATCTATCTATCTATCTATCTATCTATCTATCTATCTATCTATCTATCTATCTATCTATCTATCTATCTATCTATCTATCTATCTATCTATCTATCTATCTATCTATCTATCTATCTATCTATCTATCTATCTATCTATCTATCTATCTATCTATCTATCTATCTATCTATCTATCTATCTATCTATCTATCTATCTATCTATCTATCTATCTATCTATCTATCTATCTATCTATCTATCTATCTATCTATCTATCTATCTATCTATCTATCTATCTATCTATCTATCTATCTATCTATCTATCTATCTATCTATCTATCTATCTATCTATCTATCTATCTATCTATCTATCTATCTATCTATCTATCTATCTATCTATCTATCTATCTATCTATCTATCTATCTATCTATCTATCTATCTATCTATCTATCTATCTATCTATCTATCTATCTATCTATCTATCTATCTATCTATCTATCTATCTATCTATCTATCTATCTATCTATCTATCTATCTATCTATCTATCTATCTATCTATCTATCTATCTATCTATCTATCTATCTATCTATCTATCTATCTATCTATCTATCTATCTATCTATCTATCTATCTATCTATCTATCTATCTATCTATCTATCTATCTATCTATCTATCTATCTATCTATCTATCTATCTATCTATCTATCTATCTATCTATCTATCTATCTATCTATCTATCTATCTATCTATCTATCTATCTATCTATCTATCTATCTATCTATCTATCTATCTATCTATCTATCTATCTATCTATCTATCTATCTATCTATCTATCTATCTATCTATCTATCTATCTATCTATCTATCTATCTATCTATCTATCTATCTATCTATCTATCTATCTATCTATCTATCTATCTATCTATCTATCTATCTATCTATCTATCTATCTATCTATCTATCTATATATATATCTATCTATCTATCTATCTATCTATCTATCTATCTATCTATCTATCTATCTATCTATCTATCTATCTATCTATCTATCTATCTATCTATCTATCTATCTATCTATCTATCTATCTATCTATCTATCTATCTATCTATCTATCTATCTATCTATCTATCTATCTATCTATCTATCTATCTATCTATCTATCTATCTATCTATCTATCTATCTATCTATCTATCTATCTATCTATCTATCTATCTATCTATCTATCTATCTATCTATCTATCTATCTATCTATCTATCTATCTATCTATCTATCTATCTATCTATCTATCTATCTATCTATCTATCTATCTATCTATCTATCTATCTATCTATCTATCTATCTATCTATCTATCTATCTATCTATCTATCTATCTATCTATCTATCTATCTATCTATCTATCTATCTATCTATCTATCTATCTATCTATCTATCTATCTATCTATCTATCTATCTATCTATCTATCTATCTATCTATCTATCTATCTATCTATCTATCTATCTATCTATCTTTTTTTTTTTTTTTTTTTTTTTTTTATCTATCTATCTATCTTTTTTTTTTTTTTTTTTTTTTTACTTTGCTTCCGCACATGCACAGGAATCGCTGGTCAGCATACATCTGTGTTTGTGTGGATTCAGTCTCATTCAGCTCTGCGTAGCTGCCTATCTCGGAACAACCTTTCGTCTTCCCCTTTTTGTTTCATTATTTTCCTTATGTACTCTGTGATCGATTTCCACTTAATCCTATTTTCCAACATTTCTTCAACCATATTGTTCTCGTCTAGGTTGATTCCTACTTCTATATTAACTCTGTGTCTATCCCTTTCCCACCTCGTACATTCAAACAAAGTATGTGCTGCTGTATCCACGTTTTCGCAGTAAGCGCATCTTTCATCTGGTGTTTTCCCTATTCTATGAGTATAGGCTCCGAATGAACCATGTCCCGTGAGTATCTGGGTAACAAAGTAATTCGTCTCTCTGTGCCGACACTCAACCCATTTCTTCACGTCTGGTATGAGTGTCTTCGTCCACTGAGCTACTCTCGAAGTATCTATCCACTGTTGCTGCCATCTCTCCAAGCTTGCCTCTCTTTCTTCTTTTTTGACTCGTATTGTATCTTCGTCTCCTCTCTCAAAAATTCCTCTCCTTTCCTCTATTAGAATGTCTATTGGTAGTATTCCAGACACTACTTGAGCAGCGCTTGCTGATATGGTTCTATATCCACTTATCACTCGCAGAAGCGCTTTACGCTGAGTACTTATGAGCATTTGTTTGTTACGCTTTATATTCAGTGCCTTGTGCCATATCTGTGATCCATATGTTAAAATCGATTGTGTTACGTTGTATAACATCTCTCTCTTCCTGTTTCCTGGTCCTCGTATATTTGGCATTATTCTTGTTAGTGATGCTACATTTCTGTCTGCTTTTTCTACCGCATACTTGATGTGTTCCCCATGAGTCCCCTTCCCATCTATCATTATCCCTAGATACTTCACTTTGTTCTTTGGCATTATTAGTACACCTCCTAGATCGAAATGAATATTTCTCCTCTCTCTTTCTCCTTTCAATATGACTGCCTCCGTTTTTTCGGGAGCCAGTGTCAGGTGGTTTCGTTTCATCCACGAATCTACGATTTCCAGGGCGTCGTCACCTTTGGACACAAGTTCTTCCGCCCGTTTAGCCGTCACTATGATGGCAAGATCATCAGCAAAACCTACTGTCCATGTTCCGTCGGGTAGTTTCTCTTTGAGCACGCCGTCATACATAATGTTCCATAATGTTGGTCCTAATACTGAGCCCTGTGGTACACCGGCAGTGATCTCATATATTTCTCCTTTTTCTATTCTCAAAGTTCTTTCTTTGAAGTAGCTGCTCACAATATTAATGAGGTATTGTGGTATTTCTCTTCTATAAAGCTCTTCCATGATTGTTTTCCATGGTGCTGAGTTAAATGCATTTCTCACATCCAAGGTTATCAGAGCGGCCCATCTCATGGTATTTTCCTTCGAGAGTTCTATGACCTTCATTACTGCTTGTATTGTGGATTTTCCTTTACGAAAGCCATATTGTTGGTCTGATAGTTTTTCAGTATTTTCCAAAGCTGCTTCTAGTCTTTTCTTTATGAGTTTCTCGTATAACTTACTCATTGATGTAAGTAGGCATATTGGCCTGTAGCTTATGTGGTTTATGCCAGGTTTCTTAGGTTTTGGTATGAGTACCAGAACCGCTTTCTTCCAACTATTTGGAAAGCTTTGTTCTCTCAACAATCTGTTCATCACGTTTAGTAGCCAATTTGGTGCAATGTTGCCTATAATTTTGATAGCTTCTGCAGGAATGCCATCATGTCCAGGAGCTTTGCCATCTTTCAGTTCCAGTAGTCCTTGACTAATCTCTTCCTGCGTGAACATCGCAATATTCTCGACTCTCTCCATTTCTCTCCACTTATCAAATCTTGTTGGGAACAGTTCTTCTACTATTACCATTTTTTCTTCTCGATCCAGATCGAAAGAAGGGTATGCTTTCAGATTCTTGACAGCTATTTGGTAGCCCTGTCCATAAATGTCTCCATCTAGCTGATCGCACAATTCTTGCCAGTGTTTATTTTTTGAATTATTTATTTTATTTTGCAGTTCCTTCTTGGCTCTTTTATAGGATTCTTTTGAGTCTAGTTTTTCTTCCTCCGTGTACCTATCGCTCTTGGCTATTCTCGAGGCATTCCTTCTTTTCCTCAGACATTCGTGCCTTTTGTACGCTATTTCATCATTCCACCAATATGGCATTCCTCGTACAGTTTTCACCCTCCGCGTGCTTCCTTCGTATGCCTCTTTGAGTGTTTCTCCTAGAAATTCAACTGTATCTTGTTCTTCCTCTCTATCTAACTTCCATTTAACCATTTCTTCAAATACTTTCCAGTCGACTAGCTCTTTATCTTTTGGTTCAGTAGTTGGTTGCATATCATCTTCGATGTCAAAAATTATGTCTCTGTGATCGCTCAAGTTTTCTGAAATGGAGACTTCCCAGTTCGATATGCGTCTTGCTATTGATTGGGTTGAGCAGGTGATGTCTATAAATGATTCAGCATTTCCTCTCACAAAAGTAGGGACCGTACCAGTGTTGTGTATAACCATATTCAATGCTGTGGTCCATTGGGTGAAGTATTCGCCTCTTCTATCTGTAGTAGGGGAGCCCCACTGTGGTGATTTCACGTTGAGGTCCCCTGCCACTATACTCTCGCCTTGTATGCACCTACAATTGGTCATTACAGCATCTATTTCTTCTTTGAAAGTTTCTAGTGAGATGTTTGGGGAGCTATAGCAACAGTGGATTCTGTAGTCTTTGAAATGTACTGTTAGTACCCCCTGTCCCGTTTCCAGTTTGGTAACCTTGGTTCTTCTATTTCTGAAGTATATTGCTACGTCTTTTCTATGGTCTGTAATCCAACCTCTACCCTCAATAACTTTCTTGTTAGGTTCGGTAACCATTATAATATCAACGTCTTTCTCAGTAGCTGTAGCGAAAGCGATGTCATGAGCTACCCTTCTCCTATTCAAATTACATTGCATCACCCTGAGCCTTTTTTTTCTTCCTGTCCCTAACCTTACCTTGTTCAAACCAGACATGGAATATAATTTATCCCTCTTGAGTTCCTCCCTCCTCTTCTATTTAGCCTTTCATGATTGACCAATTTCTTGAAAGTGGGGCATCTCATACTATCCATTCTGTGTCCTTCTTTTCCACAGATTGGACAGTATTGGTTTTCCCGACATTCTTTCACTTTATGCCCTGTCTTTCCACAATTCAGGCATCTCTCCTCCCTTTGGGGTCCGGTGCAGTTTCGTGCCAAGTGTCCATAATCTTGACACTTATGGCATTTTGGTGGTATAATCCGTTCTCTCACATGGCAATTGATCCATCCTATTTTGATTTCTCCTGATCTTGTTATTCTTTTTGCTACGTCTTCCCTGATTTCAATTGTGGCGTTTTGATTTCCGCCATATGCCGGTCTCATAGATTTAACTACTACATCGTTTTCTCCCACTCCTGTCTTCAAGATTGCTTCCTTTATCTCCTCTTCTGTGGTTATTCCATCTAAACCAGTAATGTGTAGGGTTTTTTTCCTGGTTCTGTTGCTTATGATAGTCTCGGTATTTGGAGACCCTATCTATCTATCTATCTATCTATCTATCTATCATCTATCTATCTATCATCTATCTATCTATCATCTATCTATCTATCTATCTATCTATCTATCTATCTATCTATCTATCTATCTATCTATCTATCTATCTATCTATCTATCTATCTATCTATCTATCTATCTATCTATCTATCTATCTATCTATCTATCTATCTATCTATCTATCTATCTATCTATCTATCTATCTATCTATCTATCTATCTATCTATCTATCTATCTATCTATCTATCTATCTATCTATCTATCTATCTATCTATCTATCTATCTATCTATCTATCTATCTATCTATCTATCTATCTATCTATCTATCTATCTATCTATCTATCTATCTATCTATCTATCTATCTATCTATCTATCTATCTATCTATCTATCTATCTATCTATCTATCTATCTATCTATCTATCTATCTATCTATCTATCTATCTATCTATCTATCTATCTATCTATCTATCTATCTATCTATCTATCTATCTATCTATCTATCTATCTATCTATCTATCTATCTATCTATCTATCTATCTATCTATCTATCTATCTATCTATCTATCTATCTATCTATCTATCTATCTATCTATCTATCTATCTATCTATCTATCTATCTATCTATCTATCTATCTATCTATCTATCTATCTATCTATCTATCTATCTATCTATCTATCTATCTATCTATCTATCTATCTATCTATCTATCTATCTATCTATCTATCTATCTATCTATCTATCTATCTATCTATCTATCTATCTATCTATCTATCTATCTATCTATCTATCTATCTATCTATCTATCTATCTATCTATCTATCTATCTATCTATCTATCTATCTATCTATCTATCTATCTATCTATCTATCTATCTATCTATCTATCTATCTATCTATCTATCTATCTATCTATCTATCTATCTATCTATCTATCTATCTATCTATCTATCTATCTATCTATCTATCTATCTATCTATCTATCTATCTATCTATCTATCTATCTATCTATCTATCTATCTATCTATCTATCTATCTATCTATCTATCTATCTATCTATCTATCTATCTATCTATCTATCTATCTATCTATCTATCTATCTATCTATCTATCTATCTATCTATCTATCTATCTATCTATCTATCTATCTATCTATCTATCTATCTATCTATCTATCTATCTATCTATCTATCTATCTATCTATCTATCTATCTATCTATCTATCTATCTATCTATCTATCTATCTATCTATCTATCTATCTATCTATCTATCTATCTATCTATCTATCTATCTATCTATCTATCTATCTATCTATCTATCTATCTATCTATCTATCTATCTATCTATCTATCTATCTATCTATCTATCTATCTATCTATCTATCTATCTATCTATCTATCTATCTATCTATCTATCTATCTATCTATCTATCTATCTATCTATCTATCTATCTATCTATCTATCTATCTATCTATCTATCTATCTATCTATCTATCTATCTATCTATCTATCTATCTATCTATCTATCTATCTATCTATCTATCTATCTATCTATCTATCTATCTATCTATCTATCTATCTATCTATCTATCTATCTATCTATCTATCTATCTATCTATCTATCTATCTATCTATCTATCTATCTATCTATCTATCTATCTATCTATCTATCTATCTATCTATCTATCTATCTATCTATCTATCTATCTATCTATCTATCTATCTATCTATCTATCTATCTATCTATCTATCTATCTATCTATCTATCTATCTATCTATCTATCTATCTATCTATCTATCTATCTATCTATCTATCTATCTATCTATCTATCTATCTATCTATCTATCTATCTATCTATCTATCTATCTATCTATCTATCTATCTATCTATCTATCTATCTATCTATCTATCTATCTATCTATCTATCTATCTATCTATCTATCTATCTATCTATCTATCTATCTATCTATCTATCTATCTATCTATCTATCTATCTATCTATCTATCTATCTATCTATCTATCTATCTATCTATCTATCTATCTATCTATCTATCTATCTATCTATCTATCTATCTATCTATCTATCTATCTATCTATCTATCTATCTATCTATCTATCTATCTATCTATCTATCTATCTATCTATCTATCTATCTATCTATCTATCTATCTATCTATCTATCTATCTATCTATCTATCTATCTATCTATCTATCTATCTATCTATCTATCTATCTATCTATCTATCTATCTATCTATCTATCTATCTATCTATCTATCTATCTATCTATCTATCTATCTATCTATCTATCTATCTATCTATCTATCTATCTATCTATCTATCTATCTATCTATCTATCTATCTATCTATCTATCTATCTATCTATCTATCTATCTATCTATCTATCTATCTATCTATCTATCTATCTATCTATCTATCTATCTATCTATCTATCTATCTATCTATCTATCTATCTATCTATCTATCTATCTATCTATCTATCTATCTATCTATCTATCTATCTATCTATCTATCTATCTATCTATCTATCTATCTATCTATCTATCTATCTATCTATCTATCTATCTATCTATCTATCTATCTATCTATCTATCTATCTATCTATCTATCTATCTATCTATCTATCTATCTATCTATCTATCTATCTATCTATCTATCTATCTATCTATCTATCTATCTATCTATCTATCTATCTATCTATCTATCTATCTATCTATCTATCTATCTATCTATCTATCTATCTATCTATCTATCTATCTATCTATCTATCTATCTATCTATCTATCTATCTATCTATCTATCTATCTATCTATCTATCTATCTATCTATCTATCTATCTATCTATCTATCTATCTATCTATCTATCTATCTATCTATCTATCTATCTATCTATCTATCTATCTATCTATCTATCTATCTATCTATCTATCTATCTATCTATCTATCTATCTATCTATCTATCTATCTATCTATCTATCTATCTATCTATCTATCTATCTATCTATCTATCTATCTATCTATCTATCTATCTATCTATCTATCTATCTATCTATCTATCTATCTATCTATCTATCTATCTATCTATCTATCTATCTATCTATCTATCTATCTATCTATCTATCTATCTATCTATCTATCTATCTATCTATCTATCTATCTATCTATCTATCTATCTATCTATCTATCTATCTATCTATCTATCTATCTATCTATCTATCTATCTATCTATCTATCTATCTATCTATCTATCTATCTATCTATCTATCTATCTATCTATCTATCTATCTATCTATCTATCTATCTATCTATCTATCTATCTATCTATCTATCTATCTATCTATCTATCTATCTATCTATCTATCTATCTATCTATCTATCTATCTATCTATCTATCTATCTATCTATCTATCTATCTATCTATCTATCTATCTATCTATCTATCTATCTATCTATCTATCTATCTATCTATCTATCTATCTATCTATCTATCTATCTATCTATCTATCTATCTATCTATCTATCTATCTATCTATCTATCTATCTATCTATCTATCTATCTATCTATCTATCTATCTATCTATCTATCTATCTATCTATCTATCTATCTATCTATCTATCTATCTATCTATCTATCTATCTATCTATCTATCTATCTATCTATCTATCTATCTATCTATCTATCTATCTATCTATCTATCTATCTATCTATCTATCTATCTATCTATCTATCTATCTATCTATCTATCTATCTATCTATCTATCTATCTATCTATCTATCTATCTATCTATCTATCTATCTATCTATCTATCTATCTATCTATCTATCTATCTATCTATCTATCTATCTATCTATCTATCTATCTATCTATCTATCTATCTATCTATCTATCTATCTATCTATCTATCTATCTATCTATCTATCTATCTATCTATCTATCTATCTATCTATCTATCTATCTATCTATCTATCTATCTATCTATCTATCTATCTATCTATCTATCTATCTATCTATCTATCTATCTATCTATCTATCTATCTATCTATCTATCTATCTATCTATCTATCTATCTATCTATCTATCTATCTATCTATCTATCTATCTATCTATCTATCTATCTATCTATCTATCTATCTATCTATCTATCTATCTATCTATCTATCTATCTATCTATCTATCTATCTATCTATCTATCTATCTATCTATCTATCTATCTATCTATCTATCTATCTATCTATCTATCTATCTATCTATCTATCTATCTATCTATCTATCTATCTATCTATCTATCTATCTATCTATCTATCTATCTATCTATCTATCTATCTATCTATCTATCTATCTATCTATCTATCTATCTATCTATCTATCTATCTATCTATCTATCTATCTATCTATCTATCTATCTATCTATCTATCTATCTATCTATCTATCTATCTATCTATCTATCTATCTATCTATCTATCTATCTATCTATCTATCTATCTATCTATCTATCTATCTATCTATCTATCTATCTATCTATCTATCTATCTATCTATCTATCTATCTATCTATCTATCTATCTATCTATCTATCTATCTATCTATCTATCTATCTATCTATCTATCTATCTATCTATCTATCTATCTATCTATCTATCTATCTATCTATCTATCTATCTATCTATCTATCTATCTATCTATCTATCTATCTATCTATCTATCTATCTATCTATCTATCTATCTATCTATCTATCTATCTATCTATCTATCTATCTATCTATCTATCTATCTATCTATCTATCTATCTATCTATCTATCTATCTATCTATCTATCTATCTATCTATCTATCTATCTATCTATCTATCTATCTATCTATCTATCTATCTATCTATCTATCTATCTATCTATCTATCTATTCGATTATGATGTTATGCTGTGTATACACATAAGGTGACGGTATTCCCGTTTCACATACGAGCGACCGAAACGAACAGAAAGTTGAATGGATAGACTGAACAATCAATGTATCTGGGTGGTATCCGATTATATCGCAATACTGTATATATAGTGATACTTACTAGGTGACGATACTTCCGTTACACATACTAGCGACTGAATCGAACAGAATGTTGAATGGTAAGACGAAACGATAATTGTATCTGAGTTGTATTCGATGATATCGTGATGATGTTTATATAGCAATACTCACCAGGTAACTGTCCTTCCGTTTTACATACAAGCGACCGAATCGAGCAGAAGGTTAAATGGATAGATTGAACAATCATCGTATCTGAGTTGTATTCGATTATGTTTATATAGATATACTCACCAGGTACCTGTTCTTCCGATATACATACGAGCAACCGAATCGAACATAAGGTTGAATGGATAGATTGAACAATCATCGTATCTGAGTTGTATTCGATTATGTTTATATAGTTATACTCACCAGGTAATTGTTCTTCCGTTATACATACGAGCGACTGAATTGAACTGAAGGTTGAATGGATAGACTAAACAATGATCGTATCTGGGATTGTATTCGATTATATCGTGATGATGTTTATATAGTTATACTCACCAGGTAACTGTTCTCCAGTTATACATAAGAGCGACTGAACTGAACAGAAGGTTGAATGGATAGACTAAACAATCATCGTATCTGGGTTGTATTCGATTATTTCGTGATGATTATTATATATTATGTCTAACCAGGTAACTGTTCTTTCGTTATACATACTAGCAACCAAATCGAACATAAGGTTGAATGGATAGATTGAACAATCATTGTATATGGGTTGTCTCCGATTATATCGTTATGTTGTATATTTAACTACACCTACCATGTAACGGTTCTTTCGTTACACATACGAGCGTCTGAATCGAACATAAGGTTGGATGGTTAGACGGAAAGATAATTGTAACTAAGTTGTATTCGATTATATCGTGATGACGTTCATATAGAAATACTCACCAGGTTACTGTTCTTTCGTTATACATACGAGCAACCGAATCGAACAGAAGGTTGAATGGATATTATCTGGGTTGTATTCGATTATGATGTTATGCTGTGTATATAGTTATACACATAAGGTGACGGTATTCCCGTTTCACATACGAGCGACCCAAACGAACAGAAATTTGAATGGATAGACTGAACAATCAATGTATCTGGGTGGTATCCGATTATATCGCAATACTGTATATATAGTGATACTTACCAGGTGACGGTACTTCCGTTACACATACTAGCGACTGAATCGAACAGAAGGTTAAATGGTTAGACGAAACGATAATTGTATCTGAGTTTTATTCGATGATATCGTGATGATGTTTATATAGCAATACTCACCAGGTAACTGTTCTTCCGTTTTACATACAAGCGACCGAATCGAGCAGAAGGTTGAATTCAGTATAGATTGAACAATCATCGTATCTGGGTTGTATTCGATTATGTTTATATAGTTATACTCACCAGGTAACTGTTCTTCCGTTATACATACGAGCGACTGAATTGAACAGAAGGTTGAATGGATAGTATATGGGTTGTATTCGATTATGATGTTATGCTGTGTATATAGTTATACACACTAGGAGACGGTATTCCCGTTTTACATACGAGCGACCGAAACGAAAAGAAAGTTGAATGGATAGACTGAACAATCAATGTATCTGGGTGGTATCCGATTATATCGCAATACTGTATATATAGTGATACTTACTAGGAGACGATACTTCCGTTTTACATACTAGCGACTGAATCGAACAGAATGTTGAATGGTTAGACGAAACGATAATTGTATCTGAGTTGTATTCGATGATATCGTGATGATGTTTATATAGCAATACTCACCAGGTTACTGTTCTTTCGTTATACATACGAGCAACCGAATCGAACAGGAGGTTGAATGAATAGTATCTGGGTTGTATTCGATTATGATGTTATGCTGTGTATATAGTTATACACATAAGGTGACGGTATTCCCGTTTCACATACGAGCGACCGAAACGAACAGAAAGTTGAATGGATAGACTGAACAATCAATGTATCTGGGTGGTATCCGATTATATCGCAATACTGTATATATAGTGATACTTACCAGGTGACGGTACTTCCGTTACACATACTAGCGAGTGAATCGAACAGAAGGTTAAATGGTTAGACGAAACGATGATTGTATCAGAGTTGTATTCGATGATATCGTGATGATGTTTATATAGCAATACTCACCAGGTAACTGTTCTTCCGTTTTACATACAAGCGACCGAATCGGGCAGAAGGTTGAATTCAGTATAGATTGAACAATCATCGTATCTGGGTTGTATTCGATTATGTTTATATAGATATACTCACCAGGTACCTGTTCTTCCGATATACATACGAGCAACCGAATCGAACATAAAGTTGAATGGATAGATTGAACAATCATCGAATCTGAGTTGTATTCGATTATGTTTATATAGTTATACTCACCAGGTAACTGTTCTTCCGTTATACATACGAGCGACTGAATTGAACTGAAGGTTGAATGGATGGTATCTGGGTTTTATTCGATTATGATGTTATGCTGTGTATATAGTTATACACAAAAGTTGACGGTATTCCCGTTTCACATACGAGCGACCGAAACGAACAGAAAGTTGAATGGATAGACTGAACAATCAATGTATCTGGGTGGTATCCGATTGTATCGCAATACTGTGTATGTAGTGATACTTACCAGGTGACGGTACTTCCGTTACACATACTAGCGACTGAATCGAACAGAAGGTTAAATGGTTAGACGAAACGATAATTGTATCTGAGTTGTATTCGATGATATCGTGATGATGTTTATATAGCAATACTCACCAGGTAACTGTCCTTCCGTTTTACATACAAGCGACCGAATCGAGCAGAAGGTTAAATGGATAGATTGAACTATCATCGTATCTAAGTTGTATTCGATTATGTTCATATAGATATACTCACCAGGTACCTGTTCTTCCGATATACATACGAGCAACCGAATCGAACATAAGGTTGAATAGATAGATTGAACAATCATCGTATCTGATTTGTATTCGATTATGTTTATATAGTTATACTCACCAGGTAACTGTTCTTCCGTTATACATACGAGCGACTGAATCGAACAGAATGTTGAATGGTTAGACGAAACGATAATTGTATCTGAGTTGTATTCGATGATATCGTGATGATGTTTATATAGCAATACTCACCAGGTTACTGTTCTTTCGTTATACATACGAGCAACCGAATCGAACAGGAGGTTGAATGGATAGTATCTGGGTTGTATTCGATTATGATGTTAGGCTGTGTATATAGTTATACACATAAGGTGACGGTATTCCCGTTTCACATACGAGCGACCGAAACGAACAGAAAGTTGAATGGATAGACTGAACAATCAATGTATCTGGGTGGTATCCGATTATATCGCAATACTGTATATATAGTGATACTTACCAGGTGACGGTACTTCCGTTACACATACTAGCGACTGAATCGAACAGAAGGTTAAATGGTTAGACGAAACGATGATTGTATCAGAGTTGTATTCGATTATATCGTGATGATGTTTATATAGCAATACTCACCAGGTAACTGTTCTTCCGTTTTACATACAAGCGACCGAATCGAGCAGAAGGTTGAATTCAGTATAGATTGAACAATCATCGTATCTGGGTTGTATTCGATTATGTTTATATAGTTATACTCACCAGGTAACTGTTCTTCCGTTATACATACGAGCGACTGAATTGAACAGAAGGTTGAATGGATAGTATATGGGTTGTAGTCGATTATGATGTTATGCTGTGTATATAGTTATACACACTAGGAGACGGCATTCCCGTTTTACATACGAGCGACCGAAACAAAAAGAAAGTTGAATGGATAGACTGAACAATCAATGTATCTGGGTGGTATCCGATAATATCGCAATACTGTATATATAGTGATACTTACCAGGTGACGATACTTCCGTTACACATACTAGCGTCTGAATCGAACAGAATGTTGACTGGTTAGACGAAACGATAATTGTATCTGAGTTGTATTCGATGATATCGTGATGATGTTTATATAGCAATACTCACCAGGTAACTGTTCTTCCGTTTTACATTCAAGCGACCGAATCGAGCAGAAGGTTGAATTCAGTATAGATTGAACAATCATCGTATCTGGGTTGTATTCGATTATGTTTATATAGTTATACTCACCAGGTATCTGTTCTTCCGTTATACATACGAGCGACTGAATTGAACAGAAGGTTGAATGGATAGTATATGGGTTGTATTCGATTATGATGTTATGCTGTGTATATAGTTATACACACTAGGAGACGGTATTCCCGTTTTACATACGAGCGACCGAAACGAAAAGAAAGTTGAATGGATAGACTGAACAATCAATGTATCTGGGTTGTATCCGATTATATCGCAATACTGTATATATAGTGATACTTACCAGGTGACGATACTTCCGTTACACATACTAGCGACTGAATCGAACAGAATGTTGAATGGTTAGACGAAACGATAATTGTATCTGAGTTGTATTCGATGATATCGTGATGATGTTTATATAGCAATACTCACCAGGTAACTGTCCTTCCGTTTTACATACAAGCGACCGAATCGAGCAGAAGGTTAAATGGATAAATTGAACAATCATCGTATCTGAGTTGTATTCGATAATGTTTATATAGATATACTCACCAGGTACCTGTTCTTCCGATATACATACGAGCAACCGAATCGAACATAAGGTTGAATGGATAGATTGAACAATCATCGTATCTGAGTTGTATTCGATTATGTTTATATAGATATACTCACCAGGTACCTGTTCTTCCGATATACATACGAGCAACCGAATCGAACATAAGGTTGAATGGATAGATTGAACAATCATCGTATCTGAGCTGTATTCGATTATGTTTATATAGTTATACTCACCAGGTAACTGTTCTTCCGTTATACATACGAGCGACTGAATTGAACTGAAGGTTGAATGGATAGACTAAACAATGATCGTATCTGGGGTTGTATTCGATTATATCGTGATGATGTTCATATAGTTATACTCACCAGGTAACTGTTCTCCAGTTATACATGAGAGCGACTGAACTGAACAGAAGGTTGAATGGATAGACTGAACAATCATCGTATCTGGGTTGTATTCGATTATTTCGTGATGATTATTATATATTATGTCTTACCAGGTAACTGTTCTTTCGTTATACATACTAGCAACCGAATCGAACATAAGGTTGAATGGATAGATTGAACAATCATTGTATCTGGGTTGTCTCCGATTATATCGTCATGTTGTATATTCAACTACACCTACCGTGTAACGGTTCTTTCGTTACACATACGAGCGACTGAATCGTACATAAGGTTGGATGGTTAGACGGAACGATAATTGTAACTAAGTTGTATTCGATTATATCGTGATGACGTTCATATAGAAATACTCAACAGGTTACTGTTCTTTCGTTATACATACGAGCAACCGAATCGAACAGAAGGTTGAATGGATAGTATCTGGGTTGTATTCTATTATGATGTTATGCTGTATATATAGTTATACACATAAGGTGACGGTATTCCCGTTTCACATACGATCGACCGAAACGAACAGAAAGTTGAATGGATAGACTGAACAATCGATGTATCTGGGTGGTATCCGATTATATCGCAATACTGTATATATAGTGATACTTACCAGGTGACGGTACTTCCGTTACACATACTAGCGACTGAATCGAACAGAAGGTTAAATGGTTAGACGAAACGATGATTGTATCAGAGTTGTATTCGATGATATCGTGATGATGTTTATATAGCAATACTCACCAGGTAACTGTTCTTCCGTTTTACATACAAGCGACCGAATCGAGCAGAAGGTTGAATTCAGTATAGCTTGAACAATCATCGTATCTGGGTTGTATTCGATTATGTTTATATAGTTATACTCACCAGGTAACTGTTCTTCCGTTATACATACGAGCGACTGAATTGAACAGAAGGTTGAATGGATAGTATATGGGTTGTAGTCGATTATGATGTTATGCTGTGTATATAGTTATACACACTAGGAGACGGTATTCCCGTTTTACATACGAGCGACCGAAACAAAAAGAAAGTTGAATGGATAGACTGAACAATCAATGTATCTGGGTGGTATCCGATTATATCGCAATACTGTATATATAGTGATACTTACCAGGTGACGATACTTCCGTTACACATACTAGCGTCTGAATCGAACAGAATGTTGACTGGTTAGACGAAACGATAATTAAATCTGAGTTGTATTCGATGATATCGTGATGATGTTTATATAGCAATACTCACCAGGTAACTGTTCTTCCGTTTTACATTCAAGCGACCGAATCGAGCAGAAGGTTGAATTCAGTATAGATTGAACAATGAAAAAATGGATTAGCCATAAATTGGAAAAAAATTTTGAGAGAAAAATAGTCTATCCAATTGGATAGACTATTTTTCTCTCAAAATTTTTTTCCAATTTATGGCTAATCCATTTTTTCATTTATTGAGCTTAGTCGAGCTCTCAGCCACTTCCAAGTTCTGTAAAACTTGGGAGATTCGGTTCTGGAGTGTTTCTTTCTTCTGCCGCATGATGTCGCCACTTTCAATTGTCTGTTGGAACGCGGCTCGGTGCGGTCAAATAGACGCGACAAAAATGCATTGGGACAGGCAACGCTTCGAGTTGAGATCTTACGGTCTCTACTCGGATAACTACCCTGCACTGATGAGGGCCAATAAGCCCGAAACCGGTCTGTAGGTTGTTAGGCGTGCCTGTCTCGATGTGAATTTGTCACGTCTTAGGAAGAAAGAAACATTTGCGATCTGCATTCACAGTGTGAATCGTTGCATGGACTACGAACAGATATAATTCAATGTTCTGCGTGGTATTTACCAGGAAAGTAGTTGTTTTCTGCTCGTAGTCTACCAGACATTCATTTCAAACTATGTTTGATATTTTTAATTGGATAGACTATTTTTCTCTCAAGATTGAACAATCATCGTATATGGGTTGTATTCGATTATGTTTATATAGTTATACTCACCAGGTATCTGTTCTTCCGTTATACATACGAGCGACTGAATTTGTTCAATTCTGGTTGAATGGATAGTATATGGGTTGTATTCGATTATGATGTTATGCTGTGTATATAGTTATACACACTAGGAGACGGTATTCCCGTTTTACATACGAGCGACCGAAACGAATAGAAAGTTGAATGGATAGACTGAACAATCAATGTATCTGGGTTGTATCCGATTATATCGCAATACTGTATATATAGTGATACTTACCAGGTGACGATACTTCCGTTACACATACTAGCGACTGAATCGAACAGAATGTTGAATGGTTAGACGAAACGATAATTGTATCTGAGTTGTATTCGATGATATCGTGATGATGTTTATATAGCAATACTCTCCAGGTAACTGTCCTTCCGTTTTACATACAAGCGACCGAATCGAGCAGAAGGTTAAATGGATAGATTGAACAATCATCGTATCTGAGTTGTATTCGATTGTGTTTATATAGATATACTCACTAGGTACCTGTTCTTCCGATATACATACGAGCAACCGAATCGAACATAAGGTTGAATGGATAGATTGAACAATCATCGTATCTGAGTTGTATTCGATTATGTTTATATAGATATACTCACCAGGTACCTGTTCTTCCGATATACATACGAGCAACCGAATCGAACATAAGGTTGAATGGATAGATTGAACAATCATCGTATCTGAGTTGTATTCGATTATGTTTATATAGTTATACTCACCAGGTAACTGTTCTTCCGTTATACATACGAGCGACTGAATTGAACTGAAGGTTGAATGGATAGACTAAACAATGATCGTATCTGGGGTTGTATTCGATTATATCGTGATGATGTTCATATAGTTATACTCACCAGGTAACTGTTCTCCAGTTATACATAAGAGCGACTGAACTGAACAGAAGGTTGAATGGATAGACTGAACAATCATCGTATCTGGGTTGTATTCGATTATTTCGTGATGATTATTATATATTATGTCTTACCAGGTAACTGTTCTTTCGTTATACATACTAGCAACCGAATCGAACATAAGGTTGAATGGATAGATTGAACAATCATTGTATCTGGGTTGTCTCCGATTATGTTTATATAGTTATACTCACCAGGTAACTGTTCTTCCGTTACACATACGAGCGACTGAATCGAACAGAATGTTGAATAGTTAGACGAAACGATAATTGTATCTGAGTTGTATTCGATGATATCGTGATGATGTTTATATAGCAATACTCACCAGGTTACTGTTCTTTCGTTATACATACGAGCAACCGAATCGAACAGAAGGTTGAATGGATAGTATCTGGGTTGTATTCGATTATGATGTTATGCTGTGTATATAGTTATACACATAAGGTGACGGTATTCCTGTTTCACATACGAGCGACCGAAACGAACAGAAAGTTGAATGGATAGACTGAACAATCAATGTATCTGGGTGGTATCCGATTATATCGCAATACTGTATATATAGTGATACTTACCAGGTGACGGTACTTCCGTTACACATACAAGCGACTGAATCGAACAGAAGGTTAAATGGTTAGACGAAACGATAATTGTATCTGAGTTGTATTCGATGATATCGTGATGATGTTTATATTGCAATACTCACCAGGTAACTGTCCTTCCGTTTTACATAAAAGCGACCGAATCGAGCAGAAGGTTGAATGGATAGATTGAACGATCATCGTATCTGAGTTGTATTCGATTATGTTTATATAGATATACTCACCAGGTACCTGTTCTTCCGATATACATACGAGCAACCGAATCGAACATAAGGTTGAATGGATAGATTGAACAATCATCGTATCTGAGTTGTATTCGATTATGTTTATATAGTTATACTCACCAGGTAACTGTTCTTCCGTTATACAATCGAGCGACTGAATTGAACTGAAGGTTGAATGGATAGACTAAACAATGATCGTATCTGGGGTTGTATTCGATTATATCGTGATGATGTTCATATAGTTATACTCACCAGGTAACTGTTCTCCAGTTATACATAAGAGCGACTGAACTGAACAGAAGGTTGAATGGATAGACTGAACAATCATCGTATCTGGGTTGTATTCGATTATTTCGTGATGATTATTATATATTATGTCTTACCAGGTAACTGTTCTTTCGTTATACATACTAGCAACCGAATCGAACATAAGGTTGAATGGATAGATTGAACAATCATTGTATCTGGGTTGTCTCCGATTATATCGTCATGTTGTATATTTAACTACACCTACCATGTAACGGTTCTTTCGTTACACATACGAGCGTCTGAATCGAACATAAGGTTGGATGGTTAGACGGAACGATAATTGTAACTAAGTTGTATTCGATTATATCGTGATGACGTTCATATAGAAATACTCACCAGGTTACTGTTCTTTCGTTATACATACGAGCAACCGAATCGAACAGAAGGTTGAATGGATAGTATCTGGGTTGTATTCGATTATGATGTTATGCTGTATATATAGTTATACACATAAGGTGACGGTATTCCCGTTTCACATACGATCGACCGAAACGAACAGAAAGTTGAATGGATAGACTGAACAATCAATGTATCTGGGTGGTATCCGATTATATCGCAATACTGTATATATGGTGATACTTACCAGGTGACGGTACTTCCGTTACACATACTAGCGAGTGAATCGAACAGAAGGTTAAATGGTTAGACGAAACGATGATTGTATCAGAGTTGTATTCGATGATATCGTGATGATGTTTATATAGCAATACTCACCAGGTAACTGTTCTTCCGTTTTACATACAAGCGACCGAATCAAGCAGAAGGTTGAATTCAGTATAGATTGAACAATCATCGTATCTGGGTTGTATTCGATTATGTTTATATAGATATACTCACCAGGTACCTGTTCTTCCGATATACATACGAGCAACCGAATCGAACATAAGGTTGAATGGATAGATTGAACAATCATCGAATCTGAGTTGTATTCGATTATGTTTATATAGTTATACTCACCAGGTAACTGTTCTTCCGTTATACATACGAGCGACTGAATTGAACTGAAGGTTGAATGAATAGTATCTGGGTTTTATTCGATTATGATGTTATGCTGTGTATATAGTTATACACATAAGTTGACGGTATTCCCGTTTCACATACGAGCGACCAAAACGAACAGAAAGTTGAATGGATAGACTGAACAATCAATGTATCTGGGTGGTATCCGATTGTATCGCAATACTGTGTATGTAGTGATACTTACCAGGTGACGGTACTTCCGTTACACATACTAGCGACTGAATCGAACAGAAGGTTAAATGGTTAGACGAAACGATGATTGTATCAGAGTTGTATTCGATGATATCGTGATGATGTTTATATAGCAATACTCACCAGGTAACTGTTCTTCCGTTTTACATACAAGCGACCGAATCGAGCAGAAGGTTGAATTCAGTATAGATTGAACAATCATCGTATCTGGGTTGTATTCGATTATGTTTATATAGATATACTCACCAGGTACCTGTTCTTCCGATATACATACGAGCAACCGAATCGAACATAAAGTTGAATGGATAGATTGAACAATCATCAAATCTGAGTTGTATTCGATTATGTTTATATAGTTATACTCACCAGGTAACTGTTCTTCCGTTATACATACGAGCGACTGAATTGAACTGAAGGTTGAATGGATGGTATCTGGGTTTTATTCGATTATGATGTTATGCTGTGTATATAGTTATACACATAAGTTGACGGTATTCCCGTTTCACATACGAGCGACCGAAACGAACAGAAAGTTGAATGGATAGACTGAACAATCAATGTATCTGGGTGGTATCCGATTGTATCGCAATACTGTGTATGTAGTGATACTTACCAGGTGACGGTACTTCCGTTAGACATACTAGCGACTGAATCGAACAGAAGGTTAAATGGTTAGACGAAACGATAATTGTATCTGAGTTGTATTCGATGATATCGTGATGATGTTTATATAACAATACTCACCAGGTAACTGTCCTTCCGTTTTACATACAAGCGACCGAATCGAGCAGAAGGTTAAATGGATAGATTGAACTATCATCGTATCTAAGTTGTATTCGATTATGTTCATATAGATATACTCACCAGGTACCTGTTCTTCCGATATACATACGAGCAACCGAATCGAACATAAGGTTGAATAGATAGATTGAACAATCATCGTATCTGATTTGTATTCGATTATGTTTATATAGTTATACTCACCAGGTAACTGTTCTTCCGTTATACATACGAGCGACTGAATCGAACAGAATGTTGAATGGTTAGACGAAACGATAATTGTATCTGAGTTGTATTCGATGATATCGTGATGATGTTTATATAGCAATACTCACCAGGTTACTGTTCTTTCGTTATACATACGAGCAACCGAATCGAACAGGAGGTTGAATGGATAGTATCTGGGTTGTATTCGATTATGATGTTAGGCTGTGTATATAGTTATACACATAAGGTGACGGTATTCCCGTTTCACATACGAGCGACCGAAACGAACAGAAAGTTGAATGGATAGACTGAACAATCAATGTATCTGGGTGGTATCCGATTATATCGCAATACTGTATATATAGTGATACTTACCAGGTGACGGTACTTTCGTTACACATACTAGCGACTGAATCGAACAGAAGGTTAAATGGTTAGACGAAACGATGATTGTATCAGAGTTGTATTCGATTATATCGTGATGATGTTTATATAGCAATACTCACCAGGTAACTGTTCTTCCGTTTTACATACAAGCGACCGAATCGAGCAGAAGGTTGAATTCAGTACAGATTGAACAATCATCGTATCTGGGTTGTATTCGATTATGTTTATATAGTTATACTCACCAGGTAACTGTTCATCCGTTATACATACGAGCGACTGAATTGAACAGAAGGTTGAATGGATAGTATATGGGTTGTAGTCGATTATGATGTTATGCTGTGTATATAGTTATACACACTAGGAGACGGTATTCCCGTTTTACATACGAGCGACCGAAACAAAAAGAAAGTTGAATGGATAGACTGAACAATCAATGTATCTGGGTGGTATCCGATTATATCGCAATACTGTATATATAGTGATACTTACCAGGTGACGATACTTCCGTTACACATACTAGCGTCTGAATCGAACAGAATGTTGACTGGTTAGACGAAACGATAATTGTATCTGAGTTGTATTCGATGATATCGTGATGATGTTTATATAGCAATACTCACCAGGTAACTGTTCTTCCGTTTCACATTCAAGCGACCGAATCGAGCAGAAGGTTGAATTCAGTATAGATTGAACAATCATCGTATCTGGGTTGTATTCTATTATGTTTATATAGTTATACTCACCAGGTATCTGTTCTTCCGTTATACATACGAGCGACTGAATTGAACAGAAGGTTGAATGGATAGTATATGGGTTGTATTCGATTATGATGTTATGCTGTGTATATAGTTATACACACTAGGAGACGGTATTTTCGTTTTACATACGAGCGACCGAAACGAAAAGAAAGTTGAATGGATAGACTGAACAATCAATGTATCTGGGTTGTATCCGATTATATCGCAATACTGTATATATAGTGATACTTACCAGGTGACGATACTTCCGTTACACATACTAGCGACTGAATCGAACAGAATGTTGAATGGTTAGACGAAACGATAATTGTATCTGAGTTGTATTCGATGATATCGTGATGATGTTTATATAGCAATACTCACCAGGTAACTGTCCTTCCGTTTTACATACAAGCGACCGAATCGAGCAGAAGGTTAAATGGATAGATTGAACAATCATCGTATCTGAGTTGTATTCGATTATGTTTATATAGATATACTCACCAGGTACCTGTTCTTCCGATATACATACGAGCAACCGAATCAAGCAGAAGGTTGAATTCAGTATAGATTGAACAATCATCGTATCTGGGTTGTATTCGATTATGTTTATATAGATATACTCACCAGGTACCTGTTCTTCCGATATACATACGAGCAACCGAATCGAACATAAGGTTGAATGGATAGATTGAACAATCATCGAATCTGAGTTGTATTCGATTATGTTTATATAGTTATACTCACCAGGTAACTGTTCTTCCGTTATACATACGAGCGACTGAATTGAACTGAAGGTTGAATGGATAGTATCTGGGTTTTATTCGATTATGATGTTATGCTGTGTATATAGTTATACACATAAGTTGACGGTATTCCCGTTTCACATACGAGCGACCAAAACGAACAGAAAGTTGAATGGATAGACTGAACAATCAATGTATCTGGGTGGTATCCGATTGTATCGCAATACTGTGTATGTAGTGATACTTACCAGGTGACGGTACTTCCGTTACACATACTAGCGACTGAATCGAACAGAAGGTTAAATGGTTAGACGAAACGATGATTGTATCAGAGTTGTATTCGATGATATCGTGATGATGTTTATATAGCAATACTCACCAGGTAACTGTTCTTCCGTTTTACATACAAGCGACCGAATCGAGCAGAAGGTTGAATTCAGTATAGATTGAACAATCATCGTATCTGGGTTGTATTCGATTATGTTTATATAGATATACTCACCAGGTACCTGTTCTTCCGATATACATACGAGCAACCGAATCGAACATAAAGTTGAATGGATAGATTGAACAATCATCAAATCTGAGTTGTATTCGATTATGTTTATATAGTTATACTCACCAGGTAACTGTTCTTCCGTTATACATACGAGCGACTGAATTGAACTGAAGGTTGAATGGATGGTATCTGGGTTTTATTCGATTATGATGTTATGCTGTGTATATAGTTATACACATAAGTTGACGGTATTCCCGTTTCACATACGAGCGACCGAAACGAACAGAAAGTTGAATGGATAGACTGAACAATCAATGTATCTGGGTGGTATCCGATTGTATCGCAATACTGTGTATGTAGTGATACTTACCAGGTGACGGTACTTCCGTTAGACATACTAGCGACTGAATCGAACAGAAGGTTAAATGGTTAGACGAAACGATAATTGTATCTGAGTTGTATTCGATGATATCGTGATGATGTTTATATAACAATACTCACCAGGTAACTGTCCTTCCGTTTTACATACAAGCGACCGAATCGAGCAGAAGGTTAAATGGATAGATTGAACTATCATCGTATCTAAGTTGTATTCGATTATGTTCATATAGATATACTCACCAGGTACCTGTTCTTCCGATATACATACGAGCAACCGAATCGAACATAAGGTTGAATAGATAGATTGAACAATCATCGTATCTGATTTGTATTCGATTATGTTTATATAGTTATACTCACCAGGTAACTGTTCTTCCGTTATACATACGAGCGACTGAATCGAACAGAATGTTGAATGGTTAGACGAAACGATAATTGTATCTGAGTTGTATTCGATGATATCGTGATGATGTTTATATAGCAATACTCACCAGGTTACTGTTCTTTCGTTATACATACGAGCAACCGAATCGAACAGGAGGTTGAATGGATAGTATCTGGGTTGTATTCGATTATGATGTTAGGCTGTGTATATAGTTATACACATAAGGTGACGGTATTCCCGTTTCACATACGAGCGACCGAAACGAACAGAAAGTTGAATGGATAGACTGAACAATCAATGTATCTGGGTGGTATCCGATTATATCGCAATACTGTATATATAGTGATACTTACCAGGTGACGGTACTTTCGTTACACATACTAGCGACTGAATCGAACAGAAGGTTAAATGGTTAGACGAAACGATGATTGTATCAGAGTTGTATTCGATTATATCGTGATGATGTTTATATAGCAATACTCACCAGGTAACTGTTCTTCCGTTTTACATACAAGCGACCGAATCGAGCAGAAGGTTGAATTCAGTACAGATTGAACAATCATCGTATCTGGGTTGTATTCGATTATGTTTATATAGTTATACTCACCAGGTAACTGTTCATCCGTTATACATACGAGCGACTGAATTGAACAGAAGGTTGAATGGATAGTATATGGGTTGTAGTCGATTATGATGTTATGCTGTGTATATAGTTATACACACTAGGAGACGGTATTCCCGTTTTACATACGAGCGACCGAAACAAAAAGAAAGTTGAATGGATAGACTGAACAATCAATGTATCTGGGTGGTATCCGATTATATCGCAATACTGTATATATAGTGATACTTACCAGGTGACGATACTTCCGTTACACATACTAGCGTCTGAATCGAACAGAATGTTGACTGGTTAGACGAAACGATAATTGTATCTGAGTTGTATTCGATGATATCGTGATGATGTTTATATAGCAATACTCACCAGGTAACTGTTCTTCCGTTTCACATTCAAGCGACCGAATCGAGCAGAAGGTTGAATTCAGTATAGATTGAACAATCATCGTATCTGGGTTGTATTCTATTATGTTTATATAGTTATACTCACCAGGTATCTGTTCTTCCGTTATACATACGAGCGACTGAATTGAACAGAAGGTTGAATGGATAGTATATGGGTTGTATTCGATTATGATGTTATGCTGTGTATATAGTTATACACACTAGGAGACGGTATTTTCGTTTTACATACGAGCGACCGAAACGAAAAGAAAGTTGAATGGATAGACTGAACAATCAATGTATCTGGGTTGTATCCGATTATATCGCAATACTGTATATATAGTGATACTTACCAGGTGACGATACTTCCGTTACACATACTAGCGACTGAATCGAACAGAATGTTGAATGGTTAGACGAAACGATAATTGTATCTGAGTTGTATTCGATGATATCGTGATGATGTTTATATAGCAATACTCACCAGGTAACTGTCCTTCCGTTTTACATACAAGCGACCGAATCGAGCAGAAGGTTAAATGGATAGATTGAACAATCATCGTATCTGAGTTGTATTCGATTATGTTTATATAGATATACTCACCAGGTACCTGTTCTTCCGATATACATACGAGCAACCGAATCGAACATAAGGTTGAATGGATAGATTGAACAATCATCGTATCTGAGTTGTATTCGATTATGTTTATATAGATATACTCACCAGGTACCTGTTCTTCCGATATACATACGAGCAACCGAATCGAACATAAGGTTGAATGGATAGATTGAACAATCATCGTATCTGAGTTGTATTCGATTATGTTTATATAGTTATACTCACCAGGTAACTGTTCTTCCGTTATACATACGAGCGACTGAATTGAACTGAAGGTTGAATGGATAGACTAAACAATGATCGTATCTGGGGTTGTATTCGATTATATCGTGATGATGTTCATATAGTTATACTCACCAGGTAACTGTTCTCCAGTTATACATGAGAGCGACTGAACTGAACAGAAGGTTGAATGGATAGACTGAACAATCATCGTATCTGGGTTGTATTCGATTATTTCGTGATGATTATTATATATTATGTCTTACCAGGTAACTGTTCTTTCGTTATACATACTAGCAACCGAATCGAACATAAGGTTGAATGGATAGATTGAACAATCATTGTATCTGGGTTGTCTCCGATTATATCGTCATGTTGTATATTCAACTACACCTACCGTGTAACGGTTCTTTCGTTACACATACGAGCGACTGAATCGTACATAAGGTTGGATGGTTAGACGGAACGATAATTGTAACTAAGTTGTATTCGATTATATCGTGATGACGTTCATATAGAAATACTCAACAGGTTACTGTTCTTTCGTTATACATACGAGCAACCGAATCGAACAGAAGGTTGAATGGATAGTATCTGGGTTGTATTCTATTATGATGTTATGCTGTATATATAGTTATACACATAAGGTGACGGTATTCCCGTTTCACATACGATCGACCGAAACGAACAGAAAGTTGAATGGATAGACTGAACAATCGATGTATCTGGGTGGTATCCGATTATATCGCAATACTGTATATATAGTGATACTTACCAGGTGACGGTACTTCCGTTACACATACTAGCGACTGAATCGAACAGAAGGTTGAATGGTTAGACGAAACGATGATTGTATCAGAGTTGTATTCGATGATATCGTGATGATGTTTATATAGCAATACTCACCAGGTAACTGTTCTTCCGTTTTACATACAAGCGACCGAATCGAGCAGAAGGTTGAATTCAGTATAGATTGAACAATCATCGTATCTGGGTTGTATTCGATTATGTTTATATAGTTATACTCACCAGGTAACTGTTCTTCCGTTATACATACGAGCGACTGAATTGAACAGAAGGTTGAATGGATAGTATATGGGTTGTAGTCGATTATGATGTTATGCTGTGTATATAGTTATACACACTAGGAGACGTTATTCCCGTTTTACATACGAGCGACCGAAACAAAAAGAAAGTTGAATGGATAGACTGAACAATCAATGTATCTGGGTGGTATCCGATTATATCGCAATACTGTATATATAGTGATACTTACCAGGTGACGATACTTCCGTTACACATACTAGCGTCTGAATCGAACAGAATGTTGACTGGTTAGACGAAACGATAATTGTATCTGAGTTGTATTCGATGATATCGTGATGATGTTTATATAGCAATACTCACCAGGTAACTGTTCTTCCGTTTTACATTCAAGCGACCGAATCGAGCAGAAGGTTGAATTCAGTATAGATTGAACAATCATCGTATATGGGTTGTATTCGATTATGTTTATATAGTTATACTCACCAGGTATCTGTTCTTCCGTTATACATACGAGCGACTGAATTGAACAGAAGGTTGAATGGATAGTATATGGGTTGTATTCGATTATGATGTTATGCTGTGTATATAGTTATACACACTAGGAGACGGTATTCCCGTTTTACATACGAGCGACCGAAACGAATAGAAAGTTGAATGGATAGACTGAACAATCGATGTATCTGGGTGGTATCCGATTATATCGCAATACTGTATATATAGTGATACTTACCAGGTGACGGTACTTCCGTTACACATACTAGCGACTGAATCGAACAGAAGGTTGAATGGTTAGACGAAACGATGATTGTATCAGAGTTGTATTCGATGATATCGTGATGATGTTTATATAGCAATACTCACCAGGTAACTGTTCTTCCGTTTTACATACAAGCGACCGAATCGAGCAGAAGGTTGAATTCAGTATAGATTGAACAATCATCGTATCTGGGTTGTATTCGATTATGTTTATATAGTTATACTCACCAGGTAACTGTTCTTCCGTTATACATACGAGCGACTGAATTGAACAGAAGGTTGAATGGATATTATATGGGTTGTAGTCGATTATGATGTTATGCTGTGTATATAGTTATACACACTAGGAGACGTTATTCCCGTTTTACATACGAGCGACCGAAACAAAAAGAAAGTTGAATGGATAGACTGAACAATCAATGTATCTGGGTGGTATCCGATTATATCGCAATACTGTATATATAGTGATACTTACCAGGTGACGATACTTCCGTTACACATACTAGCGTCTGAATCGAACAGAATGTTGACTGGTTAGACGAAACGATAATTGTATCTGAGTTGTATTCGATGATATCGTGATGATGTTTATATAGCAATACTCACCAGGTAACTGTTCTTCCGTTTTACATTCAAGCGACCGAATCGAGCAGAAGGTTGAATTCAGTATAGATTGAACAATCATCGTATATGGGTTGTATTCGATTGTTTATATAGTTATACTCACCAGGTATCTGTTCTTCCGTTATACATACGAGCGACTGAATTGAACAGAAGGTTGAATGGATAGTATATGGGTTGTATTCGATTATGATGTTATGCTGTGTATATAGTTATACACACTAGGAGACGGTATTCCCGTTTTACATACGAGCGACCGAAACGAATAGAAAGTTGAATGGATAGACTGAACAATCAATGTATCTGGGTTGTATCCGATTATATCGCAATACTGTATATATAGTGATACTTACCAGGTGACGATACTTCCGTTACACATACTAGCGACTGAATCGAACAGAATGTTGAATGGTTAGACGAAACGATAATTGTATCTGAGTTGTATTCGATGATATCGTGATGATGTTTATATAGCAATACTCACCAGGTAACTGTCCTTCCGTTTTACATACAAGCGACCGAATCGAGCAGAAGGTTGAATGGATAGATTGAACAATCATCGTATCTGAGTTGTATTCGATTGTGTTCATATAGATATACTCACCAGGTACCTGTTCTTCCGATATACATACGAGCAACCGAATCGAACATAAGGTTGAATGGATAGATTGAACAATCATCGTATCTGAGTTGTATTCGATTATGTTTATATAGATATACTCACCAGGTACCTGTTCTTCCGATATACATACGAGCAACCGAATCGAACATAAGGTTGAATGGATAGATTGAACAATCATCGTATCTGAGTTGTATTCGATTATGTTTATATAGTTATACTCACCAGGTAACTGTTCTTCCGTTATACATACGAGCGACTGAATTGAACTGAAGGTTGAATGGATAGACTAAACAATGATCGTATCTGGGGTTGTATTCGATTATATCGTGATGATGTTCATATAGTTATACTCACCAGGTAACTGTTCTCCAGTTATACATAAGAGCGACTGAACTGAACAGAAGGTTGAATGGATAGACTGAACAATCATCGTATCTGGGTTGTATTCGATTATTTCGTGATGATTATTATATATTATGTCTTACCAGGTAACTGTTCTTTCGTTATACATACTAGCAACCGAATCGAACATAAGGTTGAATGGATAGATTGAACAATCATTGTATCTGGGTTGTCTCCGATTATATCGTCATGTTGTATATTTAACTACACCTACCATGTAACGGTTCTTTCGTTACACATACGAGCGTCTGAATCGAACATAAGGTTGGATGGTTAAACGGAACGATAATTGTAACAAAGTTGTGTTCGATTATATCGTGATGACGTTCATATAGAAATACTCACCAGGTTACTGTTCTTTCGTTATACATACGAGCAACCGAATCGAACAGAAGGTTGAATGGATAGTATCTGGGTTGTATTCGATTATGATGTTATGCTGTATATATAGTTATACACATAAGGTGACGGTATTCCCGTTTCACATACGATCGACCGAAACGAACAGAAAGTAGAATGGATAGACTGAACAATCAATGTATCTGGGTGGTATCCGATTATATCGCAATACTGTATATATAGTGATACTTACCAGGTGACGGTACTTCCGTTACACATACTAGCGACTGAATCGAACAGAAGGTTAAATGGTTAGACGAAACGATGATTGTATCAGAGTTGTATTCGATGATATCGTGATGATGTTTATATAGCAATACTCACCAGGTAACTGTTCTTCCGTTTTACATACAAGCGACCGAATCGAGCAGAAGGTTGAATTCAGTATAGATTGAACAATCATCGTATCTGGGTTGTATTCGATTATGTTTATATAGTAATACTCACCAGGTAACTGTTCTTCCGTTATACATACGAGCGACTGAATTGAACAGAAGGTTGAATGGATAGTATGTGGGTTGTATTCGATTATGATGTTATGCTGTGTATATAGTTATACACACTAGGAGACGGTATTCCCGTTTTACATACGAGCGACCAAAACAAATAGAAAGTTGAATGGATAGACTGAACAATCAATGTATCTGGGTGGTATCCGATTATATCGCAATACTGTATATATAGTGATACTTTCCAGGTGACGATACTTCCGTTACACAAACTAGCGACTGAATCGAACAGAATGTTGAATGGTTAGACGAAACGATAATTGTATCTGAGTTGTATTCGATGATATCGTGATGATGTTTATATAGCAATACTCACCAGGTAACTGTCCTTATGTTTTACATACAAGCGACCGAATCGAGCAGAAGGTTAAATGGATAGATTGAACAATCATCGTATCTGAGTTGTATTCGATTATGTTTATATAGATATACTCACCAGGTACCTGTTCTTCCGATATACATACGAGCAACCGAATCGAACATAAGGTTGAATGGATAGATTGAACAATCATCGTATCTGAGTTGTATTCGATTATGTTTATATAGATATACTCACCAGGTACCTGTTCTTCCGATATACATACGAGCAACCGAATCGAACATAAGGTTGAATGGATAGATTGAACAATCATCGTATCTGAGTTGTTTTCGATTATGTTTATATAGTTATACTCACCAGGTAACTGTTCTTCCGTTATACATACGAGCGACTGAATTGAACTGAAGGTTGAATGGATAGACTAAACAATGATCGTATCTGGGATTGTATTCGATTATATCGTGATGATGTTCATATAGTTATACTCACCAGGTAACTGTTCTCCAGTTATACATAAGAGCGACTGAACTGAACAGAAGGTTGAATGGATAGACTGAACAATCATCGTATCTGGGTTGTATTCGATTATTTCGTGATGATTATTATATATTATGTCTTACCAGGTAACTGTTCTTTCGTTATACATACTAGCAACCGAATCGAACATAAGGTTGAATGGATAGATTGAACAATCATTGTATCTGGGTTGTCTCCGATTATATCGTCATGTTGTATATTTAACTACACCTACCATGTAACGGTTCTTTCGTTACACATACGAGCGTCTGAATCGAACATAAGGTTGGATGGTTAAACGGAACGATAATTGTAACAAAGTTGTGTTCGATTATATCGTGATGACGTTCATATAGAAATACTCACCAGGTTACTGTTCTTTCGTTATACATACGAGCAACCGAATCGAACAGAAGGTTGAATGGATAGTATCTGGGTTGTATTCGATTATGATGTTATGCTGTATATATAGTTATACACATAAGGTGACGGTATTCTCGTTTCACATACGATCGACCGAAACGAACAGAAAGTAGAATGGATAGACTGAACAATCAATGTATCTGGGTGGTATCCGATTATATCGCAATACTGTATATATAGTGATACTTACCAGGTGACGGTACTTCCGTTACACATACTAGCGACTGAATCGAACAGAAGGTTAAATGGTTAGACGAAACGATGATTGTATCAGAGTTGTATTCGATGATATCGTGATGATGTTTATATAGCAATACTCACCAGGTAACTGTTCTTCCGTTTTACATACAAGCGACCGAATCGAGCAGAAGGTTGAATTTAGTATAGATTGAACAATCATCGTATCTGGGTTGTATTCGATTATGTTCATATAGTTATACTCACCAGGTAACTGTTCTCCAGTTATACATAAGAGCGACTGAACTGAACAGAAGGTTGAATGGATAGACTGAACAATCATCGTATCTGGGTTGTATTCGATTATTTCGTGATGATTATTATATATTATGTCTTACCAGGTAACTGTTCTTTCGTTATACATACTAGCAACCGAATCGAACATAAGGTTGAATGGATAGATTGAACAATCATTGTATCTGGGTTGTCTCCCATTATATCGTCATGTTGTATATTTAACTACACCTACCATGTAACGGTTCTTTCGTTACACATACGAGCGTCTGAATCGAACATAAGGTTGGATGGTTAGACGGAACGATAATTGTAACTAAGTTGTGTTCGATTATATCGTGATGACGTTCATATAGAAATACTCACCAGGTTACTGTTCTTTCGTTATACATACGAGCGACTGAATTGAACAGAAGGTTGAATGGATAGTATATGGGTTGTATTCGATTATGATGTTATGCTGTGTATATAGTTATACACACTAGGAGACGGTATTCCCGTTTTACATACGAGCGACCGAAACAAATAGAAAGTTGAATGGATAGACTGAACAATCAATGTATCTGGGTGGTATCTGATTATATCGCAATACTGTATATATAGTGATACTTACCAGGTGACGATACTTCCGTTACACATACTAGCGACTGAATCGAACAGAATGTTGAATGGTTAGACGAAACGATAATTGTATCTGAGTTGTATTCGATGATATCGTGATGATGTTTATATAGCAATACTCACCAGGTAACTGTTCTTCCGTTTTACATTCAAGCGACCGAATCGAGCAGAAGGTTGAATTCAGTATAGATTGAACAATCATCGTATCTGGGTTGTATTCGATTATGTTTATATAGTTATACTCACCAGGTAACTGTTCTTCCGTTATACATACGAGCGACTGAATTGAACAGAAGGTTGAATGGATAGTATATGGGTTGTATTCGATTATGATGTTATGCTGTGTATATAGTTATACACACTAGGAGACGGTATTCCCGTTTTACAAACGAGCGACCGAAACGAAAAGAAAGTTGAATGGATAGACTGAACAATCAATGTATCTGGGTGGTATCCGATTATATCGCAATACTGTACATATAGTGATACTTACCAGGTGACGATACTTCCGTTACACATACTAGCGACTGAATCGAACAGAATGTTGAATGGTTAGACGAAACGATAATTGTATCTGAGTTGTATTCGATGATATCGTGATGATGTTTATTTAGCAATACTCACCAGGTAACTGTCCTTCCGTTTTACATACAAGCGACCGAATCGAGCAGAAGGTTAAATGGATAGATTGAACAATCATCGTATCTGAGTTGTATTCGATTATGTTTATATAGATATACTCACCAGGTACCTGTTCTTCCGATATACATACGAGCAACCGAATCAAACATAAGGTTGAATGGATAGATTGAACAATCATCGTATCTGAGTTGTATTCGATTATGTTTATATAGTTATACTCATCAGGTAACTGTTCTTCCGTTATACATACGAGCGACTGAATTGAACTGAAGGTTGAATGGATAGACTAAACAATGATCGTATCTGGGGTTGTATTCGATTATATCGTGATGATGTTCATATAGTTATACTCACCAGGTAACTCTTCTCCAGTTATACATAAGAGCGACTGAACTGAACAGAAGGTTGAATGGATAGACTGAACAATCATCGTATCTGGGTTGTATTCGATTATTTCGTGATGATTATTATATATTATGTCTAACCAGGTAACTGTTCTTTCGTTATACATACTAGCAACAGAATCGAACATGAGGTTGAATGGATAGATTGAACAATCATTGTATCTGGGTTGTCTCCGATTATATCGTTATGTTGTATATTTAACTACACCTGCCATGTAACGGTTCTTTCGTTACACATACGAGCGTCTGAATCGAACATAAGGTTGGATGGTTAGACGGAACGATAATTGTAACTAAGTTGTATTCGATTATATCGTGATGACGTTCATATAGAAATACTCACCAGGTTACTGTTCTTTCGTTATACATACGAGCAACCGAATCGAACAGAAGGTTGAATGGATAGTATCTGGGTTGTATTCGATTATGATGTTATGCTGTGTACATAGTTATACACATAAGGTGACGGTATTCCCGTTTCACATACGAGCGACCGAAACGAACAGAAAGTTGAATGGATAGACTGAACAATCAATGTATCTGGGTGGTATCCGATTATATCGCAATACTGTATATATAGTGATACTTACCAGGTGACGGTACTTCCGTTACACATACTAGCGACTGAATCGAACAGAAGGTTAAATGGTTAGACGAAACGATACATGTATCTGAGTTGTATTCGATGATATCGTGATGATGTTTATATAGCAATACTCAACAGGTAACTGTTCTTCCGTTTTACATACAAGCGACCGAATCTAGCAGAAGGTTGAATTCAGTATAGATTGAACAATCATCGTATCTGGGTTGTATTCGATTATGTTTATATAGTTATACTCACCAGGTAACTGTTCTTCCGTTATACATACGAGCGACTGAATTGAACAGAAGGTTGAATGGATAGTATATGGGTTGTATTCGATTATGATGTTATGCTGTGTATATAGTTATACACACTAGAAGACGGTATTCCCGTTTTACATACGAGCGACCGAAACGAAAAGAAAGTTGAATGAATAGACTGAACAATCAATGTATCTGGATGGTATCCGATTATATCGCAATACTGTATATATAGTGATACTTACCAGGTGACGATACTTCCGTTACACATACTAGCGACTGAATCGAACAGAATGTTGAATGGTTAGACGAAACGATAATTGTATCTGAGTTGTATTCGATGATATCGTGATGATGTTTATATAGCAATACTCACCAGGTAACTGTCCTTCCGTTTTACATACAAGCGACCGAATCGAGCAGAAGGTTAAATGGATAGATTGAACAATCATCGTATCTGAGTTGTATTCGATTATGTTCATATAGATATACTCACCAGGTACCTGTTCTTCCGATATACATACGAGCAACCGAATCGAACATAAGGTTGAATGGATAGATTGAACAATCATCGTATCTGAGTTGTATTCGATTATGTTTATATAGATATACTCACCAGGTACCTGTTCTTCCGATATACATACGAGCAACCGAATCGAACATAAGGTTGAATGGATAGATTGAACAATCATCGTATCTGAGTTGTATTCGATTATGTTTATATAGTTATACTCACCAGGTAACTGTTCTTCCGTTATACATACGAGCGACTGAATTGAACTGAAGGTTGAATGGATAGACTAAACAATGATCGTATCTGGGATTGTATTCGATTATATCGTGATGATGTTCATATAGTTATACTCACCAGGTAACTGTTCTCCAGTTATACATAAGAGCGACTGAACTGAACAGAAGGTTGAATGGATAGACTGAACAATCATCGTATCTGGGTTGTATTCGATTATTTCGTGATGATTATTATATATTATGTCTTACCAGGTAACTGTTCTTTCGTTATACATACTAGCAACCGAATCGAACATAAGGTTGAATGGATAGATTGAACAATCATTGTATCTGGGTTGTCTCCGATTATATCGTCATGTTGTATATTTAACTACACCTACCATGTAACGGTTCTTTCGTTACACATACGAGCGTCTGAATCGAACATAAGGTTGGATGGTTAGACGGAACGATAATTGTAACTAAGTTGTATTCGATTATATCGTGATGACGTTCATATAGAAATACTCACCAGGTTACTGTTCTTTCGTTATACATACGAGCAACCGAATCGAACAGAAGGTTGAATGGATAGTATCTGGGTTGTATTCGATTATGATGTTATGCTGTGTATATAGTTACACACACTAGGAGACGGTATTCCCGTTTTACATACGAGCGACCGAAACAAATAGAATGTTGAATGGATAGACTGAACAATCAATGTATCTGGGAGGTATCCGATTATATCGCAAAACTGTATATATAGTGATACTTACCAGGTGACGATACTTCCGTTACACATACTAGCGACTGAATCGAACAGAAGGTTAAATAGTTAGACGAAACGATGATTGTATCAGAGTTGTATTCGATGATATCGTGATGATGTTTATATAGCAATACTCACAAGGTAACTGTTCTTCCGTTTTACATACAAGCGACCGAATCGAGCAGAAGGTTAGGTTAGGTTATATCGCAAAACGATTATATCGCAAAACTGTATATATAGTGATACTTACCAGGTGACGATACTTCCGTTACACATACTAGCGACTGAATCGAACAGAAGGTTAAATAGTTAGACGAAACGATGATTGTATCAGAGTTGTATTCGATGATATCGTGATGATGTTTATATAGCAATACTCACAAGGTAAATGTTCTTCCGTTTTACATACAAGCGACCGAATCGAGCAGAAGGTTAAATGGATAGATTGAACAATCATCGTATCTGAGTTGTATTCGATTATGTTTATATAGATATACTCACCAGGTACCTGTTCTTCCGATATACATACGAGCAACCGAATCGAACATAAGGTTGAATGGATAGATTGAACAATCATCGTATCTGAGTTGTATTCGATTATGTTTATATAGATATACTCACCAGGTACCTGTTCTTCCGATATACATACGAGCAACCGAATCGAACATAAGGTTGAATGGATAGATTGAACAATCATCGTATCTGAGTTGTATTCGATTATGTTTATATAGTTATACTCACCAGGTAACTGTTCTTCCGTTATACATACGAGCGACTGAATTGAACTAAAGGTTGAATGGATAGACTAAACAATGATCGTATCTGGGATTGTATTCGATTATATCGTGATGATGTTCATATAGTTATACTCACCAGGTAACTGTTCTCCAGTTATACATAAGAGCGACTGAACTGAACAGAAGGTTGAATGGATAGACTGAACAATCATCGTATCTGGGTTGTATTCGATTATTTCGTGATGATTATTATATATTATGTCTAACCAGGTAACTGTTCTTTCGTTATACATACTAGCAACCGAATCGAACATAAGGTTGAATGGATAGATTGAACAATCATTGTATCTGGGTTGTCTCCGATTATATCGTTATGTTGTATATTTAACTACACCTGCCATGTAACGGTTCTTTCGTTACACATACGAGCGTCTGAATCGAACATAAGGTTGGATGGTTAGACGGAACGATAATTGTAACTAAGTTGTATTCGATTATATCGTGATGACGTTCATATAGAAATACTCACCAGGTTACTGTTCTTTCGTTATACATACGAGCAACCGAATCGAACAGAAGGTTGAATGGATAGTATCTGGGTTGTATTCGATTATGATGTTATGCTGTGTATATATTTATACACATAAGGTGACGGTATTCCCGTTTCACATAAGAGCGACCGAAACGAACAGAAAGTTGAATGGATAGACTGAACAATCAATGTATCTGGGTGGTATCCGATTATATCGCAATACTGTATATATAGTGATACTTACCAGGTGACGGTACTTCCGTTACACATACTAGCGACTGAATCGAACAGAAGGTTAAATGGTTAGACGAAACGATACATGTATCTGAGTTGTATTCGATGATATCGTGATGATGTTTATATAGCAATACTCAACAGGTAACTGTTCTTCCGTTTTACATACAAGCGACCGAATCTAGCAGAAGGTTGAATTCAGTATAGATTGAACAATCATCGTATGTGGGTTGTATTCGATTATGTTTATATAGTTATACTCACCAGGTAACTGTTCTTCCGTTATACATACGAGCGACTGAATTGAACAGAAGGTTGAATGGATAGTATATGGGTTGTATTCGATTATGATGTTATGCTGTGTATATAGTTATACACACTAGGAGACGGTATTCCCGTTTTACATACGAGCGACCGAAACGAAAAGAAAGTTGAATGAATGGACTGAACAATCAATGTATCTGGGTGGTATCCGATTATATCGCAATACTGTATATATAGTGATACTTACCAGGTGACGATACTTCCGTTACACATACTAGCGACTGAATCGAACATAATGTTGAATGATTAGACGAAACGATAATTGTATCTGAGTTGTATTCGATGATATCGTGATGATGTTTATATAGCAATACTCACCAGGTAACTGTCCTTTCGTTTTACATACAAGCGACCGAATCGAGCAGAAGGTTAAATGGATAGATTGAACAATCATCGTATCTGAGTTGTATTCGATTATGTTTATATAGTTACCAGGTAACTGTTCTTCCGTTATACATACGAGCGACTGAATTGAACTGAAGGTTGAATGGATAGACTAAACAATGATCGTATCTGGGGTTGTATTCGATTATATCGTGATGATGTTCATATAGTTATACTCACCAGGTAACTCTTCTCCAGTTATACATAAGAGCGACTGAACTGAACAGAAGGTTGAATGGATAGACTGAACAATCATCGTATCTGGGTTGTATTCGATTATTTCGTGATGATTATTATATATTATGTCTAACCAGGTAACTGTTCTTTCGTTATACATACTAGCAACCGAATCGAACATAAGGTTGAATGGATAGATTGAACAATCATTGTAGCTGGGTTGTCTCCGATTATATCGTTATGTTGTATATTTAACTACACCTACCATGTAACGGTTCTTTCGTTACACATACGAGCGTCTGAATCGAACATAAGGATGGATGGTTAGACGGAACGATAATTGTAACTAAGTTGTATTCGATTATATCGTGATGACGTTCATATAGAAATACTCACCAGGTTACTGTTCTTTCGTTATACATACGAGCAACCGAATCGAACAGAAGGTTGAATGGATAGTATCTGGGTTGTATTCGATTATGATGTTATGCTGTGTATATAGTTATACACATAAGGTGACGGTATTCCCGTTTCACATACGAGCGACCGAAACGAACAGAAAGTTGAATGGATAGACTGAACAATCAATGTATCTGGGTGGTATCCGATTATATCGCAATACTGTATATATAGTGATACTTACCAGGTGACGGTACTTCCGTTACACATACTAGCGACTGAATCGAACATAAGGTTAAATTGTTAGACGAAACGATAATTGTATCTGAGTTGTATTCGATGATATCGTGATGATGTTTATATAGCAATACTCACCAGGTAACTGTTCTTCCGTTATACATACGAGTGACTGAATTGAACAGAAGGTTGAATGGATAGTATCTGGGTTGTATTCGATTATGATGTTATGCTGTGTATATAGTTATACACATAAGGTGACGGTATTCCCGTTTCACATACGAGCGACCGAAACGAACAGAAAGTTGAATGGATAGACTGAACAATCAATGTATCTGGGTGGTATCCGATTATATCGCAATACTGTATATATAGTGATACTTTCCAGGTGACGGTACTTCCGTTACACATACTAGCGACTGAATCGAACATAAGGTTAAATGGTTAGACGAAACGATAATTGTATCTGAGTTGTATTCGATGATATCGTGATGATGTTTATATAGCAATACTCACCAGGTAACTGTTCTTCCGTTTTACATACAAGCGACCGAATCGAGCAGAAGGTTGAATTCAGTATAGATTGAACAATCATCGTATCTGGGTTGTATTCGATTATGTTAATATAGTTATACTCACCAGGTAACTGTTCTTCCGTTATACATACGAGCGACTGAATTGAACAGAAGGTTGAATGGATAGTATATGGGTTGTATTTGATTATGATGTTATGCTGTGTATATAGTTATATACACTAGGAGACGGTATTCCCGTTTTACATACGAGCGACCGAAACGAAAAGAAAGTTGAATGGATAGACTGAACAATCAATGTATCTGGGTGGTATCCGATTATATCGCAATACTGTATATATAGTGATACTCACCAGGTGACGATACTTCCGTTACACATACTAGCGACTGAATCGAACAGAATGTTGAATGGTTAGACGAAACGATAATTGTATCTGAGTTGTATTCGATGATATCGTGATGATGTTTATATAGCAATACTCACCAGGTAACTGTCCTTCCGTTTTATATACAAGCGACCGAATCGAGCAGAAGGTTAAATGGATAGATTGAACAATCATCGTATCTGAGTTGTATTCGATTATGTTTATATAGATATACTCACCAGGTACCTGTTCTTCCGATATACATACGAGCAACCGAATCGAACATAAGGTTGAATGGATAGATTGAACAATCATCGTATCTGAGTTGTATTCGATTATGTTTATATAGTTATACTCACCAGGTAACTGTTCTTCCGTTATACATACGAGCGACTGAATTGAACTGAAGGTTGAATGGATAGACTAAACAATGATCGTATCTGGGGTTGTATTCGATTATATCGTGATGATGTTCATATAGTTATACTCACCAGGTAACTGTTCTCCAGTTATACATAAGAGCGACTGAACTGAACAGAAGGTTGAAAGGATAGACTGAACAATCATCGTATCTGGGTTGTATTCGATTATTTCGTGATGATTATTATATATTATGTCTAACCAGGTAACTGTTCTTTCGTTATACATACTAGCAACCGAATCAAACATAAGGTTGAATGGATAGATTGAACAATCATTGTATCTGGGTTGTCTCCGATTATATCGTTATGTTGTATATTTAACTACACCTACCATGTAACGGTTCTTTCGTTACACATACGAGCGTCTGAATCGAACATAAGGTTGGATGGTTAGACGGAACGATAATTGTAACTAAGTTGTATTCGATTATATCGTGATGACGTTCATATAGAAATACTCACCAGGTTACTGTTCTTTCGTTATACATACGAGCAACCGAATCGAACAGAAGGTTGAATGGATAGTATCTGGGTTGTATTCGATTATGATGTTATGCTGTGATGTAGTTATACACATAAGGTGACGGTATTCCCGTTTCACATACGAGCGACCGAAACGAACAGAAAGTTGAATGGATAGACTGAACAATCAATGTATCTGGGTGGTATCCGATTATATCGCAATACTGTATATATGGTGATACTTACCAGGTGACGGTACTTCCGTTACACATACTAGCGACTGAATCGAACAGAAGGTTAAATGGTTAGACGAAACGATAATTGTATCTGAGTTGTATTCGATGATATCGTGATGATGTTTATATAGCAATACTCACCAGGTAACTGTTCTTCCGTTTTACATACAAGCGACCGAATCGAGCAAAAGGTTGAATTCAGTATAGATTGAACAATCATCGTATCTGGGTTGTATTCGATTATGTTTATATAGTAATACTCACCAGGTAATTGTTCTTCTGTTATACATACGAGCGACTGAATTGAACAGAAGGTTGAATGGATAGTATATGGGTTGTATTCGATTATGATGTTATGCTGTGTATATAGTTATACACATAAGGTGACGGTATTCCCGTTTCACATACGAGCGACCGAAACGAACAGAAAGTTGAATGGATAGACTGAACAATCAATGTATCTGGGTGGTATCCGATTATATCGCAATACTGTATATATAGTGATTCTTACCAGGTGACGGTACTTCCGTTACACATACTAGCGACTGAATCGAACAGAAGGTTAAATGGTTAGACGAAACGATACATGTATCTGAGTTGTATTCGATGATATCGTGATGATGTTTATATAGCAATACTCAACAGGTAACTGTTCTTCCGTTTTACATACAAGCGACCGAATCTAGCAGAAGGTTGAATTCAGTATAGATTGAACAATCATCGTATGTGGGTTGTATTCGATTATGTTTATATAGTTATACTCACCAGGTAACTGTTCTTCCGTTATACATACGAGCGACTGAATTGAACAGAAGGTTGGATGGATAGTATATGGGTTGTATTCGATTATGATGTTATGCTGTGTATATAGTTATACACACTAGGAGACGGTATTCCCGTTTTACATACGAGCGACCGAAACGAAAAGAAAGTTGAATGAATAGACTGAACAATCAATGTATCTGGGTGGTATCCGATTATATCGCAATACTGTATATATAGTGATACTTTACAGGTGACGATACTTCCGTTACACATACTAGCGACTGAATCGAACATAATGTTGAATGATTAGACGAAACGATAATTGTATCTGAGTTGTATTCGATGATATCGTGATGATGTTTATATAGCAATACTCACCAGGTAACTGTTCTTCCGTTATACATACGAGCGACTGAATTGAACTGAAGGTTGAATGGATAGACTAAACAATGATCGTATCTGGGGTTGTATTCGATTATATCGTGATGATGTTCATATAGTTATACTCACCAGGTAACTCTTCTCCAGTTATACATAAGAGCGACTGAACTGAACAGAAGGTTGAATGGATAGACTGAACAATCATCGTATCTGGGTTGTATTCGATTATTTCGTGATGATTATTATATATTATGTCTAACCAGGTAACTGTTCTTTCGTTATACATACTAGCAACCGAATCGAACATAAGGTTGAATGGATAGATTGAACAATCATTGTATCTGGGTTGTCTCCGATTATATCGTTATGTTGTATATTTAACTACACCTACCATGTAACGGTTCTTTCGTTACACATACGAGCGTCTGAATCGAACATAAGGATGGATGGTTAGACAGAACGATAATTGTAACTAAGTTGTATTCGATTATATCGTGATGACGTTCATATAGAAATACTCACCAGGTTACTGTTCTTTCGTTATACATACGAGCAACCGAATCGAACAGAAGGTTGAATGGATAGTATCTGGGTTGTATTCGATTATGATGTTATGCTGTGTATATAGTTATACACATAAGGTGACGGTATTCCCGTTTCACATACGAGCGACCGAAACGAACAGAAAGTTGAATGGATAGACTGAACAATCAATGTATCTGGGTGGTATCCGATTATATCGCAATACTGTATATATAGTGATACTTACCAGGTGACGGTACTTCCGTTACACATACTAGCGACTGAATCGAACATAAGGTTAAATTGTTAGACGAAACGATAATTGTATCTGAGTTGTATTCGATGATATCGTGATGATGTTTATATAGCAATACTCACCAGGTAACTGTTCTTCCGTTTTACATACAAGCGACCGAATCGAGCAGAAGGTTGAATTCAGTATAGATTGAACAATCATCGTATCTGGGTTGTATTCGATTATGTTTATATAGTTATACTCACCAGGTAACTGTTCTTCCGTTATACATACGAGTGACTGAATTGAACAGAAGGTTGAATGGATAGTATCTGGGTTGTATTCGATTATGATGTTATGCTGTGTATATAGTTATACACATAAGGTGACGGTATTCCCGTTTCACATACGAGCGACCGAAACGAACAGAAAGTTGAATGGATAGACTGAACAATCAATGTATCTGGGTGGTACCCGATTATATCGCAATACTGTATATATAGTGATACTTACCAGGTGACGGTACTTCCGTTACACATACTAGCGACTGAATCGAACATAAGGTTAAATGGTTAGACGAAACGATAATTGTATCTGAGTTGTATTCGATGATATCGTGATGATGTTCATATAGCAATACTCACCAGGTAACTGTTCTTCCGTTTTACATACAAGCGACCGAATCGAGCAGAAGGTTGAATTCAGTATAGATTGAACAATCATCGTATCTGGGTTGTATTCGATTATGTTTATATAGTTATACTCACCAGGTAACTGTTCTTCCGTTATACATACGAGTGACTGAATTGAACATAAGGTTGAATGGATAGATTGAACAATCATCGTATCTGAGTTGTATTCGATTATGTTTATATAGTTATACTCACCAGGTAACTGTTCTTCCGTTATACATACGAGCGACTGAATTGAACTGAAGGTTGAATAAATAGACTGAACAATCATCGTATCTGGGTTGTATTCGATTATTTCGTGATGATTATTATATATTATGTCTAACCAGGTAACTGTTCTTTCGTTATACATACTAGCAACCGAATCGAACATAAGGTTGAATGGATAGATTGAACAATCATTGTATCTGGGTTGTCTCCGATTATATCGTTATGTTGTATATTTAACTACACCTACCATGTAACGGTTCTTTCGTTACACATACGAGCGTCTGAATCGAACATAAGGTTGGATGGTTAGACGGAACGATAATTGTAACTAAGTTGTATTCGATTATATCGTGATGACGTTCATATAGAAATACTCACCAGGTTACTGTTCTTTCGTTATACAAACGAGCAACCGAATCGAACAGAAGGTTGAATGGATAGTATCTGGGTTGTATTCGATTATGATGTTATGCTGTGATATAGTTATACACATAAGGTGACGGTATTCCCGTTTCACATACGAGCGACCGAAACGAACAGAAAGTTAAATGGATAGACTGAACAATCAATGTATCTGGGTGGTATCCGATTATATCGCAATACTGTATATATAGTGATACTTACCAGGTGACGGTACTTCCGTTACACATACTAGCGACTGAATCGAACAGAAGGTTAAATGGTTAGACGAAACGATAATTGTATCTGTATTCGATGATATCGTGATGATGTTTATATAGCAATACTCACCAGGTAACTGTTCTTCCGTTTTACATACAAGCGACCGAATCGAGCAGAAGGTTGAATTCAGTATAGATTGAACGATCATCGTATCTGGGTTGTATTCGATTATGTTTATATAGTTATACTCACCAGGTAACTGTTCTTCCGTTATACATACGAGCGACTGAATTGAACAGAAGGTTGAATGGATAGACTAAACAATGATCGTATCTGGGGTTGTATTCGATTATATCGTGATGATGTTCATATAGTTATACTCACCAGGTAACTGTTCTCCAGTTATACATAAGAGCGACTGAACTGAATAGAAGGTTTAATGGATAGACTGAACAATCATCGTATCTGGGTTGTATTCGATTATTTCGTGATGATTATTATATATTATGTCTAACCAGGTAACTGTTCTTTCGTTATACATACTAGCAACCGAATCAAACATAAGGTTGATAGATTGAACAATCATTGTATCTGGGTTGTCTCCGATTATTTCGTTATGTTGTATATTTAACTACACCTACCATGTAACGGTTCTTTCGTTACACATACGAGCGTCTGAATCGAACATAAGGTTGGATGGTTAGACGGAACGATAATTGTAACTAAGTTGTATTCGATTATATCGTGATGACGTTCATATAGAAATACTCACCAGGTTACTGTTCTGTCGTTATACATACGAGCAACCGAATCGAACAGAAGGTTGAATGGATAGTATCAGGGTTGTATTCGATTATGATGTTATGCTGTGTATATAGTTATACACATAAGGTGACGGTATTCCCGTTTCACATACGAGCGACCGAAACGAACAGAAAGTTGATATGATAGACTGAACAATCAATGTATCTGGGTGGTATCCGATTATATAGCAATACTGTATATATAGTGATACTTACCAGGTGACGGTACTTCCGTTACACATACTAGCGACTGAATCGAACAGAAGGTTAAATGGTTAGACGAAACGATAATTGTATCTGAGTTGTATTCGATGATATCGTGATGATGTTTATATAGCAACTCACCAGGTAACTGTTCTTCCGTTTTACATACGAGCGACTGAATTGAACAGAAGGTTGAATGGATAGTATATGGGTTGTATTCGATTATGACGTTATGCTGTGTATATAGTTATACACCCTAGGAGACGGTATTCCCGTTTTACATACGAGCGACCGAAACAAAAAGAAAGTTGAATGGATAGACTGAACAATCAATGTTTCTGGGTGGTATCCGATTATATCGCAATACTGTATATATAGTGATACTTACCAGGTGACGATACTTCCTTTACACATACTAGCGACTGAATCGAACAGAATGTTGAATGGTTAGACGAAACGATAATTGTATCTGAGTTGTATTCGATGATATCGTGATGATGTTTATATAGCAATACTCACCAGGTAACTGTTCTTCCGTTTTACATACAAGCGACCGAATCGAGCAGAAGGTTGAATTCAGTATAAATTGAACAATCTTCGTATCTGGGTTGTATTCGATTATGTTTATATAGTTATACTCACCAGGTAACTGTTCTTCCGTTATACATACGAGCGACTGAATTGAACAGAAGGTTGAATGGATAGTATATGGGTTGTATTCGATTATGATGTTATGCTGTGTATATAGTTATACACACTAGGAGACGGTATTCCCGTTTTACATACGAGCGACCGAAACGAAAAGAAAGTTGAATGTATAGACTGAACAATCAATTTATCTGGGTGGTATCCGATTATATCGCAATACTGTATATATAGTGATACTTACCAGGTGACGATACTTCCGTTACACATACTAGCGACTGAATCGAACAGAATGTTGAATGGTTAGACGAAACGATAATTGTATCTGAGTTGTATTCGATGATATCGTGATGATGTTTATATAGCAATACTCACCAGGTAACTGTCCTTCCGTTTTACATACAAGCGACCGAATCGAGCAGAAGGTTAAATTGATAGATTGAACAATCATCGTATCTGGGTTGTATTCGATTATTTCGTGATGATTATTATATATTATGTCTAACCAGGTAACTGTTCTTTCGTTATACATACTAGCAACCGAATCGAACATAAGGTTGAATGGATAGATTGAACAATCATTGTATCTGGGTTGTCTCCGATTATATCGTTATGTTGTATATTTAACTACACCTACCATGTAACGGTTCTTTCGTTACACATACGAGCGTCTGAATCGAACATAAGGATGGATGGTTAGACGGAACGATAATTGTAACTAAGTTGTATTCGATTATATCGTGATGACGTTCATATAGAAATACTCACCAGGTTACTGTTCTTTCGTTATACATACGAGCAACCGAATCGAACAGAAGGTTGAATGGATAGTATCTGGGTTGTATTCGATTATGATGTTATGCTGTGTATATAGTTATACACATAAGGTGACGGTATTCCCGTTTCACATACGAGCGACCGAAACGAACAGAAAGTTGAATGGATAGACTGAACAATCAATGTATCTGGGTGGTATCCGATTATATCGCAATACTGTATATATAGTGATACTTACCAGGTGACGGTACTTCCGTTACACATACTAGCGACTGAATCGAACATAAGGTTAAATTGTTAGACGAAACGATAATTGTATCTGAGTTGTATTCGATGATATCGTGATGATGTTTATATAGCAATACTCACCAGGTAACTGTTCTTCCGTTATACATACGAGTGACTGAATTGAACAGAAGGTTGAATGGATAGTATCTGGGTTGTATTCGATTATGATGTTATGCTGTGTATATAGTTATACACATAAGGTGACGGTATTCCCGTTTCACATACGAGCGACCGAAACGAACAGAAAGTTGAATGGATAGACTGAACAATCAATGTATCTGGGTGGTATCCGATAATATCGCAATACTGTATATATAGTGATACTTTCCAGGTGACGGTACTTCCGTTACACATACTAGCGACTGAATCGAACATAAGGTTAAATGGTTAGACGAAACGATAATTGTATCTGAGTTGTATTCGATGATATCGTGATGATGTTTATATAGCAATACTCACCAGGTAACTGTTCTTCCGTTTTACATACAAGCGACCGAATCGAGCAGAAGGTTGAATTCAGTATAGATTGAACAATCATCGTATCTGGGTTGTATTCGATTATGTTTATATAGTTATACTCACCAGGTAACTGTTCTTCCGTTATACATACGAGTGACTGAATTGAACAGAAGGTTGAATGGATAGTATCTGGGTTGTATTCGATTATGATGTTATGCTGTGTATATAGTTATACACATAAGGTGACGGTATTCCCGTTTCACATACGAGCGACCGAAACGAACAGAAAGTTGAATGAATAGACTGAACAATCAATGTATCTGGGTGGTATCCGATTATATCGCAATACTCTATATATAGTGATACTTACCAGGTGACGGTACTTCCGTTACACATACTAGCGACTGAATCGAACAGAAGGTTAAATGGTTAGACGAAACGATAATTGTATCTGAGTTGTATTCGATGATATCGTGATGATGTTTATATAGCAATACTCACCAGGTAACTGTTCTTCCGTTTTACATACAAGCGACCGAATCGAGCAGAAGGTTGAATTCAGTATAGATTGAACAATCATCGTATCTGGGTTGTATTCGATTATGTTAATATAGTTATACTCACCAGGTAACTGTTCTTCCGTTATACATACGAGCGACTGAATTGAACAGAAGGTTGAATGGATAGTATATGGGTTGTATTTGATTATGATGTTATGCTGTGTATATAGTTATATACACTAGGAGACGGTATTCCCGTTTTACATACGAGCGACCGAAACGAAAAGAAAGTTGAATGGATAGACTGAACAATCAATGTATCTGGGTGGTATCCGATTATATCGCAATACTGTATATATAGTGATACTCACCAGGTGACGATACTTCCGTTACACATACTAGCGACTGAATCGAACAGAATGTTGAATGGTTAGACGAAACGATAATTGTATCTGAGTTGTATTCGATGATATCGTGATGATGTTTATATAGCAATACTCACCAGGTAACTGTCCTTCCGTTTTATATACAAGCGACCGAATCGAGCAGAAGGTTAAATGGATAGATTGAACAATCATCGTATCTGAGTTGTATTCGATTATGTTTATATAGATATACTCACCAGGTACCTGTTCTTCCGATATACATACGAGCAACCGAATCGAACATAAGGTTGAATGGATAGATTGAACAATCATCGTATCTGAGTTGTATTCGATTATGTTTATATAGTTATACTCACTAGGTAACTGTTCTTCCGTTATACATACGAGCGACTGAATTGAACTGAAGGTTGAATGGATAGACTAAACAATGATCGTATCTGGGGTTGTATTCGATTATATCGTGATGATGTTCATATAGTTATACTCACCAGGTAACTGTTCTCCAGTTATACATAAGAGCGACTGAACTGAACAGAAGGTTGAATGGATAGACTGAACAATCATCGTATCTGGGTTGTATTCGATTATTTCGTGATGATTATTATATATTATGTCTAACCAGGTAACTGTTCTTTCGTTATACATACTAGCAACCGAATCAAACATAAGGTTGAATGGATAGATTGAACAATCATTGTATCTGGGTTGTCTCCGATTATATCGTTATGTTGTATATTTAACTACACCTACCATGTAACGGTTCTTTCGTTACACATACGAGCGTCTGAATCGAACATAAGGTTGGATGGTTAGACGGAACGATAATTGTAACTAAGTTGTATTCGATTATATCGTGATGACGTTCATATAGAAATACTCACCAGGTTACTGTTCTTTCGTTATACATACGAGCAACCGAATCGAACAGAAGGTTGAATGGATAGTATCTGGGTTGTATTCGATTATGATGTTATGCTGTGATGTAGTTATACACATAAGGTGACGGTATTCCCGTTTCACATACGAGCGACCGAAACGAACAGAAAGTTGAATGGATAGACTGAACAATCAATGTATCTGGGTGGTATCCGATTATATCGCAATACTGTATATATGGTGATACTTACCAGGTGACGATACTTCCGTTACACATACTAGCGACTGAATCGAACATAATGTTGAATGATTAGACGAAACGATAATTGTATCTGAGTTGTATCCGATGATATCGTGATGATGTTTATATAGCAATACTCACCAGGTAACTGTCCTTTCGTTTTACATACAAGCGACCGAATCGAGCAGAAGGTTAAATGGATAGATTGAACAATCATCGTATCTGAGTTGTATTCGATTATGTTTATATAGTTACCAGGTAACTGTTCTTCCGTTATACATACGAGCGACTGAATTGAACTGAAGGTTGAATGGATAGACTAAACAATGATCGTATCTGGGGTTGTATTCGATTATATCGTGATGATGTTCATATAGTTATACTCACCAGGTAACTCTTCTCCAGTTATACATAAGAGCGACTGAACTGAACAGATGGTTGAATGGATAGACTGAACAATCATCGTATCTGGGTTGTATTCGATTATTTCGTGATGATTATTATATATTATGTCTAACCAGGTAACTGTTCTTTCGTTATACATACTAGCAACCGAATCGAACATAAGGTTGAATGGATAGATTGAACAATCATTGTATCTGGGTTGTCTCCGATTATATCGTTATGTTGTATATTTAACTACACCTACCATGTAACGGTTCTTTCGTTACACATACGAGCGTCTGAATCGAACATAAGGATGGATGGTTAGACGGAACGATAATTGTAACTAAGTTGTATTCGATTATATCGTGATGACGTTCATATAGAAATACTCACCAGGTTACTGTTCTTTCGTTATACATACGAGCAACCGAATCGAACAGAAGGTTGAATGGATAGTATCTGGGTTGTATTCGATTATGATGTTATGCTGTGTATATAGTTATACACATAAGGTGACGGTATTCCCGTTTCACATACGAGCGACCGAAACGAACAGAAAGTTGAATGGATAGACTGAACAATCAATGTATCTGGGTGGTATCCGATTATATCGCAATACTGTATATATAGTGATACTTACCAGGTGACGGTACTTCCGTTACACATACTAGCGACTGAATCGAACATAAGGTTAAATTGTTAGACGAAACGATAATTGTATCTGAGTTGTATTCGATGATATCGTGATGATGTTTATATAGCAATACTCACCAGGTAACTGTTCTTCCGTTATACATACGAGTGACTGAATTGAACAGAAGGTTGAATGGATAGTATCTGGGTTGTATTCAATTATGATGTTATGCTGTGTATATAGTTATACACATAAGGTGACGGTATTCCCGTTTCACATACGAGCGACCGAAACGAACAGAAAGTTGAATGGATAGACTGAACAATCAATGTATCTGGGTGGTATCCGATTATATCGCAATACTGTATATATAGTGATACTTTCCAGGTGACGGTACTTCCGTTACACATACTAGCGACTGAATCGAACATAAGGTTAAATGGTTAGACGAAACGATAATTGTATCTGAGTTGTATTCGATGATATCGTGATGATGTTTATATAGCAATACTCACCAGGTAACTGTTCTTCCGTTTTACATACAAGCGACCGAATCGAGCAGAAGGTTGAATTCAGTATAGATTGAACAATCATCGTATCTGGGTTGTATTCGATTATGTTTATATAGTTATACTCACCAGGTAACTGTTCTTCCGTTATACATACGAGTGACTGAATTGAACAGAAGGTTGAATGGATAGTATCTGGGTTGTATTCGATTATGATGTTATGCTGTGTATATAGTTATACACATAAGGTGACGGTATTCCCGTTTCACATACGAGCGACCGAAACGAACAGAAAGTTGAATGAATAGACTGAACAATCAATGTATCTGGGTGGTATCCGATTATATCGCAATACTCTATATATAGTGATACTTACCAGGTGACGGTACTTCCGTTACACATACTAGCGACTGAATCGAACAGAAGGTTAAATGGTTAGACGAAACGATAATTGTATCTGAGTTGTATTCGATGATATCGTGATGATGTTTATATAGCAATACTCACCAGGTAACTGTTCTTCCGTTTTACATACAAGCGACCGAATCGAGCAGAAGGTTGAATTCAGTATAGATTGAACAATCATCGTATCTGGGTTGTATTCGATTATGTTAATATAGTTATACTCACCAGGTAACTGTTCTTCCGTTATACATACGAGCGACTGAATTGAACAGAAGGTTGAATGGATAGTATATGGGTTGTATTTGATTATGATGTTATGCTGTGTATATAGTTATACACATAAGGTGACGGTATTCCCGTTTCACATACGAGCGACCGAAACGAACAGAAAGTTGAATGAATAGACTGAACAATCAATGTATCTGGGTGGTATCCGATTATATCGCAATACTCTATATATAGTGATACTTACCAGGTGACGGTACTTCCGTTACACATACTAGCGACTGAATCGAACAGAAGGTTAAATGGTTAGACGAAACGATAATTGTATCTGAGTTGTATTCGATGATATCGTGATGATGTTTATATAGCAATACTCACCAGGTAACTGTTCTTCCGTTTTACATACAAGCGACCGAATCGAGCAGAAGGTTGAATTCAGTATAGATTGAACAATCATCGTATCTGGGTTGTATTCGATTATGTTAATATAGTTATACTCACCAGGTAACTGTTCTTCCGTTATACATACGAGCGACTGAATTGAACAGAAGGTTGAATGGATAGTATATGGGTTGTATTTGATTATGATGTTATGCTGTGTATATAGTTATATACACTAGGAGACGGTATTCCCGTTTTACATACGAGCGACCGAAACGAAAAGAAAGTTGAATGGATAGACTGAACAATCAATGTATCTGGGTGGTATCCGATTATATCGCAATACTGTATATATAGTGATACTCACCAGGTGACGATACTTCCGTTACACATACTAGCGACTGAATCGAACAGAATGTTGAATGGTTAGACGAAACGATAATTGTATCTGAGTTGTATTCGATGATATCGTGATGATGTTTATATAGCAATACTCACCAGGTAACTGTCCTTCCGTTTTATATACAAGCGACCGAATCGAGCAGAAGGTTAAATGGATAGATTGAACAATCATCGTATCTGAGTTGTATTCGATTATGTTTATATAGATATACTCACCAGGTACCTGTTCTTCCGATATACATACGAGCAACCGAATCGAACATAAGGTTGAATGGATAGATTGAACAATCATCGTATCTGAGTTGTATTCGATTATGTTTATATAGTTATACTCACCAGGTAACTGTTCTTCCGTTATACATACGAGCGACTGAATTGAACTGAAGGTTGAATGGATAGACTAAACAATGATCGTATCTGGGGTTGTATTCGATTATATCGTGATGATGTTCATATAGTTATACTCACCAGGTAACTGTTCTCCAGTTATACATAAGAGCGACTGAACTGAACAGAAGGTTGAATGGATAGACTGAACAATCATCGTATCTGGGTTGTATTCGATTATTTCGTGATGATTATTATATATTATGTCTAACCAGGTAACTGTTCTTTCGTTATACATACTAGCAACCGAATCAAACATAAGGTTGAATGGATAGATTGAACAATCATTGTATCTGGGTTGTCTCCGATTATATCGTTATGTTGTATATTTAACTACACCTACCATGTAACGGTTCTTTCGTTACACATACGAGCGTCTGAATCGAACATAAGGTTGGATGGTTAGACGGAACGATAATTGTAACTAAGTTGTATTCGATTATATCGTGATGACGTTCATATAGAAATACTCACCAGGTTACTGTTCTTTCGTTATACATACGAGCAACCGAATCGAACAGAAGGTTGAATGGATAGTATCTGGGTTGTATTCGATTATGATGTTATGCTGTGATGTAGTTATACACATAAGGTGACGGTATTCCCGTTTCACATACGAGCGACCGAAACGAACAGAAAGTTGAATGGATAGACTGAACAATCAATGTATCTGGGTGGTATCCGATTATATCGCAATACTGTATATATGGTGATACTTACCAGGTGACGGTACTTCCGTTACACATACTAGCGACTGAATCGAACAGAAGGTTAAATGGTTAGACGAAACGATAATTGTATCTGAGTTGTATTCGATGATATCGTGATGATGTTTATATAGCAATACTCACCAGGTAACTGTTCTTCCGTTTTACATACAAGCGACCGAATCGAGCAAAAGGTTGAATTCAGTATAGATTGAACAATCATCGTATCTGGGTTGTATTCGATTATGTTTATATAGTAATACTCACCAGGTAATTGTTCTTCTGTTATACATACGAGCGACTGAATTGAACAGAAGGTTGAATGGATAGTATATGGGTTGTATTCGATTATGATGTTATGCTGTGTATATAGTTATACACATAAGGTGACGGTATTCCCGTTTCACATACGAGCGACCGAAACGAACAGAAAGTTGAATGGATAGACTGAACAATCAATGTATCTGGGTGGTATCCGATTATATCGCAATACTGTATATATAGTGATACTTACCAGGTGACGGTACTTCCGTTACACATACTAGCGACTGAATCGAACAGAAGGTTAAATGGTTAGACGAAACGATACATGTATCTGAGTTGTATTCGATGATATCGTGATGATGTTTATATAGCAATACTCAACAGGTAACTGTTCTTCCGTTTTACATACAAGCGACCGAATCTAGCAGAAGGTTGAATTCAGTATAGATTGAACAATCATCGTATGTGGGTTGTATTCGATTATGTTTATATAGTTATACTCACCAGGTAACTGTTCTTCCGTTATACATACGAGCGACTGAATTGAACAGAAGGTTGAATGGATAGTATATGGGTTGTATTCGATTATGATGTTATGCTGTGTATATAGTTATACACACTAGGAGACGGTATTCCCGTTTTACATACGAGCGACCGAAACGAAAAGAAAGTTGAATGAATAGACTGAACAATCAATGTATCTGGGTGGTATCCGATTATATCGCAATACTGTATATATAGTGATACTTTACAGGTGACGATACTTCCGTTACACATACTAGCGACTGAATCGAACATAATGTTGAATGATTAGACGAAACGATAATTGTATCTGAGTTGTATTCGATGATATCGTGATGATGTTTATATAGCAATACTCACCAGGTAACTGTTCTTCCGTTATACATACGAGCGACTGAATTGAACTGAAGGTTGAATGGATAGACTAAACAATGATCGTATCTGGGGTTGTATTCGATTATATCGTGATGATGTTCATATAGTTATACTCACCAGGTAACTCTTCTCCAGTTATACATAAGAGCGACTGAACTGAACAGAAGGTTGAATGGATAGACTGAACAATCATCGTATCTGGGTTGTATTCGATTATTTCGTGATGATTATTATATATTATGTCTAACCAGGTAACTGTTCTTTCGTTATACATACTAGCAACCGAATCGAACATAAGGTTGAATGGATAGATTGAACAATCATTGTATCTGGGTTGTCTCCGATTATATCGTTATGTTGTATATTTAACTACACCTACCATGTAACGGTTCTTTCGTTACACATACGAGCGTCTGAATCGAACATAAGGATGGATGGTTAGACAGAACGATAATTGTAACTAAGTTGTATTCGATTATATCGTGATGACGTTCATATAGAAATACTCACCAGGTTACTGTTCTTTCGTTATACATACGAGCAACCGAATCGAACAGAAGGTTGAATGGATAGTATCTGGGTTGTATTCGATTATGATGTTATGCTGTGTATATAGTTATACACATAAGGTGACGGTATTCCCGTTTCACATACGAGCGACCGAAACGAACAGAAAGTTGAATGGATAGACTGAACAATCAATGTATCTGGGTGGTATCCGATTATATCGCAATACTGTATATATAGTGATACTTACCAGGTGACGGTACTTCCGTTACACATACTAGCGACTGAATCGAACATAAGGTTAAATTGTTAGACGAAACGATAATTGTATCTGAGTTGTATTCGATGATATCGTGATGATGTTTATATAGCAATACTCACCAGGTAACTGTTCTTCCGTTTTACATACAAGCGACCGAATCGAGCAGAAGGTTGAATTCAGTATAGATTGAACAATCATCGTATCTGGGTTGTATTCGATTATGTTTATATAGTTATACTCACCAGGTAACTGTTCTTCCGTTATACATACGAGTGACTGAATTGAACAGAAGGTTGAATGGATAGTATCTGGGTTGTATTCGATTATGATGTTATGCTGTGTATATAGTTATACACATAAGGTGACGGTATTCCCGTTTCACATACGAGCGACCGAAACGAACAGAAAGTTGAATGGATAGACTGAACAATCAATGTATCTGGGTGGTACCCGATTATATCGCAATACTGTATATATAGTGATACTTACCAGGTGACGGTACTTCCGTTACACTTACTAGCGACTGAATCGAACATAAGGTTAAATGGTTAGACGAAACGATAATTGTATCTGAGTTGTATTCGATGATATCGTGATGATGTTCATATAGCAATACTCACCAGGTAACTGTTCTTCCGTTTTACATACAAGCGACCGAATCGAGCAGAAGGTTGAATTCAGTATAGATTGAACAATCATCGTATCTGGGTTGTATTCGATTATGTTTATATAGTTATACTCACCAGGTAACTGTTCTTCCGTTATACATACGAGTGACTGAATTGAACATAAGGTTGAATGGATAGATTGAACAATCATCGTATCTGAGTTGTATTCGATTATGTTTATATAGTTATACTCACCAGGTAACTGTTCTTCCGTTATACATACGAGCGACTGAATTAAACTGAAGGTTGAATGGATAGACTGAACAATCATCGTATCTGGGTTGTATTCGATTATTTCGTGATGATTATTATATATTATGTCTAACCAGGTAACTGTTCTTTCGTTATACATACTAGCAACCGAATCGAACATAAGGTTGAATGGATAGATTGAACAATCATTGTATCTGGGTTGTCTCCGATTATATCGTTATGTTGTATATTTAACTACACCTACCATGTAACGGTTCTTTCGTTACACATACGAGCGTCTGAATCGAACATAAGGTTGGATGGTTAGACGGAACGATAATTGTAACTAAGTTGTATTCGATTATATCGTGATGACGTTCATATAGAAATACTCACCAGGTTACTGTTCTTTCGTTATACAAACGAGCAACCGAATCGAACAGAAGGTTGAATGGATAGTATCTGGGTTGTATTCGATTATGATGTTATGCTGTGATATAGTTATACACATAAGGTGACGGTATTCCCGTTTCACATACGAGCGACCGAAACGAACAGAAAGTTAAATGGATAGACTGAACAATCAATGTATCTGGGTGGTATCCGATTATATCGCAATACTGTATATATAGTGATACTTACCAGGTGACGGTACTTCCGTTACACATACTAGCGACTGAATCGAACAGAAGGTTAAATGGTTAGACGAAACGATAATTGTATCTGTATTCGATGATATCGTGATGATGTTTATATAGCAATACTCACCAGGTAACTGTTCTTCCGTTTTACATACAAGCGACCGAATCGAGCAGAAGGTTGAATTCAGTATAGATTGAACGATCATCGTATCTGGGTTGTATTCGATTATGTTTATATAGTTATACTCACCAGGTAACTGTTCTTCCGTTATACATACGAGCGACTGAATTGAACAATTGAACAGAAGGTTGAATGGATAGACTAAACAATGATCGTATCTGGGGTTGTATTCGATTATATCGTGATGATGTTCATATAGTTATACTCACCAGGTAACTGTTCTCCAGTTATACATAAGAGCGACTGAACTGAATAGAAGGTTTAATGGATAGACTGAACAATCATCGTATCTGGGTTGTATTCGATTATTTCGTGATGATTATTATATATTATGTCTAACCAGGTAACTGATCTTTCGTTATACATACTAGCAACCAAATCAAACATAAGGTTGATAGATTGAACAATCATTGTATCTGGGTTGTCTCCGATTATTTCGTTATGTTGTATATTTAACTACACCTACCATGTAACGGTTCTTTCGTTACACATACGAGCGTCTGAATCGAACATAAGGTTGGATGGTTAGACGGAACGATAATTGTAACTAAGTTGTATTCGATTATATCGTGATGACGTTCATATAGAAATACTCACCAGGTTACTGTTCTGTCGTTATACATACGAGCAACCGAATCGAACAGAAGGTTGAATGGATAGTATCAGGGTTGTATTCGATTATGATGTTATGCTGTGTATATAGTTATACACATAAGGTGACGGTATTCCCGTTTCACATACGAGCGACCGAAACGAACAGAAAGTTGATATGATAGACTGAACAATCAATGTATCTGGGTGGTATCCGATTATATAGCAATACTGTATATATAGTGATACTTACCAGGTGACGGTACTTCCGTTACACATACTAGCGACTGAATCGAACAGAAGGTTAAATGGTTAGACGAAACGATAATTGTATCTGAGTTGTATTCGATGATATCGTGATGATGTTTATATAGCAACTCACCAGGTAACTGTTCTTCCGTTTTACATACAAGCGACCGAATCGAGCAGAAGGTTGAATTCAGTATAGATTGAACAATCATCGTATCTGGGTTGTATTCGATTATGTTTATATAGTTATACTCACCAGGTAACTGTTCTTCCGTTATACATACGAGCGACTGAATTGAACAGAAGGTTGAATGGATAGTATATGGGTTGTATTCGATTATGACGTTATGCTGTGTATATAGTTATACACCCTAGGAGACGGTATTCCCGTTTTACATACGAGCGACCGAAACAAAAAGAAAGTTGAATGGATAGACTGAACAATCAATGTTTCTGGGTGGTATCCGATTATATCGCAATACTGTATATATAGTGATACTTACCAGGTGACGATACTTCCTTTACACATACTAGCGACTGAATCGAACAGAATGTTGAATGGTTAGACGAAACGATAATTGTATCTGAGTTGTATTCGATGATATCGTGATGATGTTTATATAGCAATACTCACCAGGTAACTGTTCTTCCGTTTTACATACAAGCGACCGAATCGAGCAGAAGGTTGAATTCAGTATAAATTGAACAATCTTCGTATCTGGGTTGTATTCGATTATGTTTATATAGTTATACTCACCAGGTAACTGTTCTTCCGTTATACATACGAGCGACTGAATTGAACAGAAGGTTGAATGGATAGTATATGGGTTGTATTCGATTATGATGTTATGCTGTGTATATAGTTATACACACTAGGAGACGGTATTCCCGTTTTACATACGAGCGACCGAAACGAAAAGAAAGTTGAATGTATAGACTGAACAATCAATTTATCTGGGTGGTATCCGATTATATCGCAATACTGTATATATAGTGATACTTACCAGGTGACGATACTTCCGTTACACATACTAGCGACTGAATCGAACAGAATGTTGAATGGTTAGACGAAACGATAATTGTATCTGAGTTGTATTCGATGATATCGTGATGATGTTTATATAGCAATACTCACCAGGTAACTGTCCTTCCGTTTTACATACAAGCGACCGAATCGAGCAGAAGGTTAAATTGATAGATTGAACAATCATCGTATCTGAGTTGTATTCGATTATGTTTATATAGATATACTCACCAGGTACCTGTTCTTCCGATATACATACGAGCAACCGAATCGAACATAAGGTTGAATTGATAGATTGAACAATCATTGTATCTGGGTTGTCTCCGAGTATATCGTTATGTTGTATATTTAACTACACCTACCATGTAACGGTTCTTTCGTTACACATACGAGCGTCTGAATCGAACATAAGGTTGGATGGTTAGACGAAACGATAATTGTATCTGAGTTGTATTCGATGATATCGTGATGATGTTTATATAGCAATACTCACCAGGTAACTGTCCTTCCGTTTTACATACAAGCGTCCGAATCGAGCAGAAGGTTAAATTGATAGATTGAACAATCATCGTATCTGAGTTGTATTCGATTATGTTTATATAGATATACTCACCAGGTAACTGTTCTTTCGTTATACATACTAGCAACCGAATCAAACATAAGGTTGATAGATTGAACAATCATTGTATCTGGGTTGTCTCCGATTATTTCGTTATGTTGTATATTTAACTACACCTACCATGTAACGGTTCTTTCGTTACACATACGAGCGTCTGAATCGAACATAAGGTTGGATGGTTAGACGGAACGATAATTGTAACTAAGTTGTATTCGATTATATCGTGATGACGTTCATATAGAAATACTCACCAGGTTACTGTTCTGTCGTTATACATACGAGCAACCGAATCGAACAGAAGGTTGAATGGATAGTATCAGGGTTGTATTCGATTATGATGTTATGCTGTGTATATAGTTATACACATAAGGTGACGGTATTCCCGTTTCACATACGAGCGACCGAAACGAACAGAAAGTTGATATGATAGACTGAACAATCAATGTATCTGGGTGGTATCCGATTATATAGCAATACTGTATATATAGTGATACTTACCAGGTGACGGTACTTCCGTTACACATACTAGCGACTGAATCGAACAGAAGGTTAAATGGTTAGACGAAACGATAATTGTATCTGAGTTGTATTCGATGATATCGTGATGATGTTTATATAGCAACTCACCAGGTAACTGTTCTTCCGTTTTACATACAAGCGACCGAATCGAGCAGAAGGTTGAATTCAGTATAGATTGAACAATCATCGTATCTGGGTTGTATTCGATTATGTTTATATAGTTATACTCACCAGGTAACTGTTCTTCCGTTATACATACGAGCGACTGAATTGAACAGAAGGTTGAATGGATAGTATATGGGTTGTATTCGATTATGACGTTATGCTGTGTATATAGTTATACACCCTAGGAGACGGTATTCCCGTTTTACATACGAGCGACCGAAACAAAAAGAAAGTTGAATGGATAGACTGAACAATCAATGTTTCTGGGTGGTATCCGATTATATCGCAATACTGTATATATAGTGATACTTACCAGGTGACGATACTTCCTTTACACATACTAGCGACTGAATCGAACAGAATGTTGAATGGTTAGACGAAACGATAATTGTATCTGAGTTGTATTCGATGATATCGTGATGATGTTTATATAGCAACTCACCAGGTAACTGTTCTTCCGTTTTACATACAAGCGACCGAATCGAGCAGAAGGTTGAATTCAGTATAGATTGAACAATCATCGTATCTGGGTTGTATTCGATTATGTTTATATAGTTATACTCACCAGGTAACTGTTCTTTCGTTATACAAACAAGCAACCGAATCGAACAGAAGGTTGAATGGATTGTATCTGGGTTGTATTCGATTATGATATTATGCTGTGATATAGTTATACACATAAGGTGACGGTATTCCCGTCTCACATACGAGCGACCGAAACGAATAGAAAGTTCAATGGATAGACTGAACAATCAATGTATCTGGGTGGTATCCGATTATATCGCAATACTGTATATATGGTGATACTTACCAGGTGACGGTACTTCCGTTACACATACTAGCGACTGAATCGAACAGAAGGTTAAATGGTTAGACGAAACGATAATTGTATCTGAGTTGTATTCGATGATATCGTGATGATGTTTATATAGCAATACTCACCAGGAAACTGTTCTTCCGTTTTACATACAAGCGACCGAATCGAGCAGAAGGTTGAATTCAGTATAAATTGAACAATCTTCGTATCTGGGTTGTATTCGATTATGTTTACATAGTTATACTCACCAGGTAACTGTTCTTCCGTTATACATACGAGCGACTGAATTGAACAGAAGGTTGAATGGATAGTATATGGGTTGTATTCGATTATGATGTTATGCTGTGTATATAGTTATACACACTAGGAGACGGTATTCCCGTTTTACATACGAGCGACCGAAACGAAAAGAAAGTTGAATGGATAGACTGAACAATCAATTTATCTGGATGGTATCCGATTATATCGCAATACTGTATATATAGTGATACTTACCAGGTGACGATACTTCCGTTACACATACTAGCGACTGAATCGAACAGAATGTTGAATGGTTAGACGAAACGATAATTGTATCTGAGTTGTATTCGATGATATCGTGATGATGTTTATATAGCAATACTCACCAGGTAACTGTCCTTCCGTTTTACATACAAGCGACCGAATCGAGCAGAAGGTTAAATGGATAGATTGAACAATCATCGTATCTGAGTTGTATTCGATTATGTTTATATAGATATACTCACCAGGTACCTGTTCTTCCGATATACATACGAGCAACCGAATCGAACATAAGGTTGAATTGATAGATTGAACAATCATTGTATCTGGGTTGTCTCCGAGTATATCGTTATGTTGTATATTTAACTACACCTACCATGTAACGGTTCTTTCGTTACACATACGAGCGTCTGAATCGAACATAAGGTTGGATGGTTAGACGGAACGATAATTGTAACTAAGTTGTATTCGATTAAATCGTGATGACGTTCATATAGAAATACTCACCAGGTTACTGTTCTTTCGTTATACAAACAAGCAACCGAATCGAACAGAAGGTTGAATGGATTGTATCTGGGTTGTATTCGATTATGATATTATGCTGTGATATAGTTATACACATAAGGTGACGGTATTCCCGTCTCACATACGAGCGACCGAAACGAACAGAAAGTTCAATGGATAGACTGAACAATCAATGTATCTGGGTGGTATCCGATTATATCGCAATACTGTATATGGTGATACTTACCAGGTGACGGTACTTCCGTTACACATACTAGCGACTGAATCGAACAGAAGGTTAAATGGTTAGACGAAACGATAATTGTATCTGAGTTGTATTCGATGATATCGTGATGATGTTTATATAGATACGATGATTGTTCAATCTATCCATTTAACCTTCTGCTCGATTCGGTCGCTTGTATGTAAAACGGAAGGACAGTTACCTGGTGAGTATTGCTATATAAACATCATCACGATATCATCGAATACAACTCAGATACAATTATCGTTTCGTCTTACCATTCAACATTCTGTTCGATTCAGTCGCTAGTATGTGTAACGGAAGTATCGTCACCTGGTAAGTATCACTATATATACAGTATTGCGATATAATCGGATACCACCCAGATAAATCAATTGTTCAGTCTATCCATTCAACTTTCTTTTCGTTTCGGTTGCTCGTATGTAAAACGGGAATACCGTCTCCTAGTGTGTATAACTATATAAAAAGCATAACATCATAATCGAATACAACCCATATACTATCCATTCAACCTTCTGTTCAATTCAGTCGCTCGTATGTATAACGGAAGAACAGTTACCTGGTGAGTATAACTATATAAACATAATCGAAAAAAACCCAGATACGATGATTGTTCAATTTATACTGAATTCAACCTTCTGCTCGATTCGGTCGCTTGTATGTAAAACGGAAGAACAGTTACCTGGTGAGTATTGCCATATAAACATCATCACGATATCATCGAATACAACTCAGATACAATTATCGTTTCGTCTAACCATTCAACATTCTGTTCGATTTAGTCGCTAGTATGTGTAACGGAAGTATCGTCACCTGGTAAGTATCACTATATATACAGTATTGCGATATAATCGGATACCACCCAGATACATTGATTGTTCAGTCTATCCATTCAACTTTCTTCTTGTTTCGGTCGCTCGTATGTGAAACGGAAATACCGTCACCTTATGTGTATAACTATATACACAGCATAACATCATAATCGAATACAACCCAGATACTATCCATTCAACCTTCTGTTCGATTCGGTTGCTCGTATAACGAAAGAACAGTAACCTGGTGAGTATTTCTATATGAACGTCATCACGATATAATCGAATACAACTTAGTTACAATTATCGTTCCGTCTAACCATCCAACCTTATGTTCGATTCAGACGCTCGTATGTGTAACGAAAGAACCGTTACATGGTAGGTGTAGTTAAATATACAACATAACGATATAATCGGAGACAACCCAGATACAATGATATTTCAATCTATCCATTCAACCTTATGTTCGATTCGGTTGCTAGTATGTATAACGAAAGAACAGTTACCTGGTTAGACATAATTTATAATAATTATCACGAAATAATCGAATACAACCCAGATACGATGATTGTTCAGTCTATCCATTCAACCTTCTGTTCAGTTCAGTCGCTCTTATGTATAACTGGAGAACAGTTACCTGGTGAGTATAACTATATGAACATCATTTGATATAATCGAATACAACCCCAGATACGATCATTGTTTTGTCTATCCATTCAACCTTCAGTTCAATTCAGTCGCTCGTATGTATAACGGAAGAACAGTTACCTGGTGAGTATAACTATATAAACATAATCGAATACAACCCAGATACGATGATTGTTCAATTTATACTGAATTCAACCTTCTGCTCGATTCGGTCGCTTGTTTGTAAAACGGAAGAACAGTTACCTGGTGAGTATTGCTATATAAACATCATCACGATATCATCGAATACAACTCAGATACAATTATCGTTTCATCTAACCATTCAACATTCTGTTCGATTCAGTCGCTAGTATGTGTAACGGAAGTATCGTCACCTGGTAAGTATCACTATATATACAGTATTGCGATATAATCGGATACCACCCAGATACATTGATTGTTCAGTCTATCCATTGAACTTTCTGTTCGTTTCGGTCGCTCGTATGTGAAACGGGAATACCGTCACCTTATGTGTATAACTATATCACAGCATAACATCATAATCGAATACAACCCAGATACTATCCATTCAACCTTCTGTTCGATTTGGTTGCTCGTATGTATAACGAAAGAACAGTAACCTGGTGAGTATTTCTATATGAACGTCATCACGATATAATCGAATACAACTTAGTAGATAGACTGAACAATCATCGTATCTGGGTTGTATTCGATTATTTCGTGATGATTATTATATATTATGTCTAACCAGGTTACTGTTCTTTCGTTATACATACGAGCAACCGAATCGAACAGAAGGTTGAATGGATAGTATCTGGGTTGTATTCGATTATGATGTTATGCTGTGATATAGTTATACACATAAGGTGACGGTATTCCCGTTTCACATACGAGCGACCGAAACGAACAGAAAGTTCAATGGATAGACTGAACAATCAATGTATCTGGGTGGTATCCGAATATATCGCAATACTGTATATATAGTGATACTTACCAGGTGACGATACTTCCGTTACACATACTAGCGACTGAATCGAACAGAATGTTGAATGTTTAGACGAAACGATAATTGTATCTGAGTTGTATTCGATGATATCGTGATGATGTTTATATAGCAATACTCACCAGGTAACTGTCCTTCCGTTCTACATACAAGCGACCGAATCAAGCAGAAGGTTGAATTCAGTATAGATTGAACAATCATCGTATCTGGGTTGTATTCGATTATGTTTATATAGTTATACTCACCAGGTAACAGTTCTTCCGTTATACATACGAGCGACTGAATTGAACAGAAGGTTGAATGGATAGTATATGGGTTGTATTCGATTATGATGTTATGCTGTGTATATAGTTATACACACTAGGAGACGGTATTCCCGTTTTACATACGAGCGACCGAAACAAAAAAAAAGTTGAATGGATAGACTGAACAATCAATGTATCTGGGTGGTATCCGATTATATCGCAATACTGTATATATAGTGATACTTACCAGGTGACGATACTTCCGTTACACATACTAGCGATTGAATCGAACAGAATGTTGAATGGTTAGACGAAACGATAATTGTATCTGAGTTGTATTCGATGATATCGTGATGATGTTTATATAGCAATACTCACCAGGTAACTGTTCTTCCGTTTTACATACAAGCAACCGAATCGAGCAGAAGGTTGAATTCAGTATAAATTGAACAATCATCGTATCTGGGTTGTATTCGATTATGTTTATATAGTTATACTCACCAGGTAACTGTTCTTCCGTTATACATACGAGCGACTGAATTGAACAGAAGGTTGAATGGATAGTATATGGGTTGTATTCGATTATGATGTTATGCTTTGTATATAGTTATACACACTAGGAGACGGTATCCCCGTTTTACATACGAGCGACCGAAACGAAAAGAAAGTTGAATGGATAGACTGAACAATCAATTTATCTGGGTGGTATCCGATTATATCGCAATACTGTATATATAGTGATACTTACCAGGTGACGATACTTCCGTTACACAAACTAGCGACTGAATCGAACAGAATGTTGAATGGTTAGACGAAACGATAATTGTATCTGAGTTGTATTCGATGATATCGTGATGATGTTTATATATCAATACTCACCAGGTAACTGTCCTTCCGTTTTACATACAAGCGACCGAAACGAACAGAAAGTTCAATGGATAGATTGAACAATCATCGTATCTGAGTTGTATTCGATTATGTTTATATAGATATACTCACCAGGTACCTGTTTTTCCGATATACATACGAGCAACCGAATCGAACATAAGGTTGAATGGATAGATTGAACAATCATCGTATCTGAGTTGTATTCGATTATGTTTATATAGTTATACTCACCAGGTAACTGTTCTTCCGTTATACATACGAGCGACTGAATTGAACTGAAGGTTGAATGGATAGACTAAACAATGATCGTATCTGGGGTTGTATTCGATTATATCGTAATGATGTTCATATAGTTATACTCACCAGGTAACTGTTCTCCAGTTATACATAAGAGCGACTGAACTGAACAGAAGGTTGAATGGATAGACTGAACAATCATCGTATCTGGGTTGTATTCGATTATTTCGTGATGATTATTATATATTATGTCTAACCAGGTAACTGTTGTTTCGTTATACATACTAGCAACCGAATCGAACATAAGGTTGAATGGATAGATTGAACAATCATTGTATCTGGGTTGTCTCCGATTATATCGTTATGTTGTATATTTAACTACACCTACCATGTGACGGTTCTTTCGTTACACATACGAGCGTCTGAATCGAACATAAGGTTGGATGGTTAGACGGAACGATAATTTTAACTAAGTTGTATTCGATTATATCGTGATGACGTTCATATAGAAATACTCACCAGGTTTCTGTTCTTTCGTTATACATACGAGCAACCGAATCGAACAGAAGGTTGAATGGATAGTATCTGGGTTGTATTCGATAATGATGTTATGCTGTGTATATAGTTATACACCTAAGGTGACGGTATTCCCGTTTCACATACGAGCGACCGAAACGAACAGAAAGTTGAATGGATAGACTGAACAATCAATGTATCTGGGTGGTATCCGATTATATCGCAATACTGTATATATAGTGATACTTACCAGGTGACGGTACTTCCGTTACACATACTAGCGACTGAATCGAACAGAAGGTTAAATTGTTAGACGAAACGATAATTGTATCTGAGTTGTATTCGATGATATCGTGATGATGTTGATATAGCAATACTCACCAGGTAACTGTTCTTCCGTTTTACATACAAGCGACCGAATCGAGCAGAAGGTTGAATTCAGTATAGATTGAACAATCATCGTGTCTGGGTTGTATTCGATTATGTTCATATAGTTATACTCACTAGGTAACTGTTCTTCCGTTATACATACGAGCGACTGAATTGAACAGAAGGTTGAATGGATAGTATATGGGTTGTATTCGATTATGATGTTATGCTGTGTATATAGTTATACACACTAGGAGACGGTATTCCCGTTTTACATACGAGCGACCGAAACGAAAAGAAAGTTGAATGGATAGACTGAACAATTAATGTATCTGGGTGGTATCCGATTATATCGCAATACTGTATATATAGTGATACTTACCAGGTGACGATACTTCCGTTACACATACTAGCGATAGAATCGAACAGAATGTTGAATGGTTAGACGAAACGATAATTGTATCTGAGTTGTATTCGATGATATCGTGATGATGTTTATATAGCAATACTCACCAGGTAACTGTCCTTCCGTTTTACATACAAGCGACCGAATAGAGCAGAAGGTTAAATGGATAGATTGAACAATCATCGTATCTGAGTTGTATTCGATTATGTTTATATAGATATACTCACCAGGTATCTGTTCTTCCGATATACATACGAGCAACCGAATCGAACATAAGGTTGAATGGATAGATTGAACAATCATCGTATCTGAGTTGTATTCGATTATGTTTATATAGTTATACTCACCAGGTAACTGTTCTTCCGTTATACATACGAGCGACTGAATTGAACTGAAGGTTGAATGGATAGACTAAACAATGATCGTATCTGGGGTTGTATTCGATTATATCGTGATGATGTTCATATAGTTATACTCACCAGGTAACTGTTGTCCAGTTATACATAAGAGCGACTGAACTGAACAGAATGTTGAATGGATAGACTGAACAATCATCGTATCTGGGTTGTATTCGATTATTTCGTGATGATTATTATATATTATGTCTAACCAGGTAACTGTTCTTTCGTTATACATACTAGCAACCGAATCGAACATAAGGTTGAATGGATAGATTGAACAATCATTGTATCTGGGTTGTCTCCGATTATATCGTTATGTTGTATATTTAACTACACCTACCATGTAACGCTTCTTTCGTTACACATACGAGCGTCTGAATCGAACGTTAAATGGTTAGACGAAACGATAATTGTATCTGAGTTGTATTCGATGATATCGTGATGATGTTTATATAGCAATACTCACCAGGTAACTGTTCTTCCGTTTTACATACAAGCGACCGAATCGAGCAGAAGGTTGAATTCAGTATAGATTGAACAATCATCGTATCTGGGTTGTATTCGATTATGTTTATATAGTTATACTCACCAGGTAACTGTTCTTCCGTTATACATACGAGCGACTGAATTGAACAGAAGGTTGAATGGATAGTATATGGGTTGTATTTGATTATGATGTTATGCTGTGTATATAGTTATATACACTAGGAGACGGTATTCCCGTTTTACATACGAGCGACCGAAACGAAAAGAAAGTTGAATGGATAGACTGAACAATCAATGTATCTGGGTGGTATCCGATTATATCGCAATACTGTATATATAGTGATACTTACCAGGTGACGATACTTCCGTTACACATACTAGCGACTGAATCAAACAGAATGTTGAATGGTTAGACGAAACGATAATTGTATCTGAGTTGTATTCGATGATATCGTGATGATGTTTATATAGCAATACTCACCAGGTAACTGTTCTCCAGTTATACATAAGAGCGACTGAACTGAAAAGAAGGTTGAATGGATAGACTGAACAATCATCGTATCTGAGTTGTATTCGATTATTTCGTGATGATTATTATATATTATGTCTAACCAGGTAACTGTTCTTTCGTTATACATACTAGCAACCGAATCAAACATAAGGTTGAATGGATAGATTGAACAATCATTGTATCTGGGTTGTCTCCGATTATATCGTTATGTTGTATATTTAACTACACCTACCATGTAACGGTTCTTTCGTTACACATACGAGCGTCTGAATCGAACATAAGGTTGGATGGTTAGACGGAACGATAATTGTAACTAAGTTGTATTCGATTATATCGTGATGACGTTCATATAGAAATACTCACCAGGTTACTGTTCTTTCGTTATACATACGAGCAACCGAATCGAACAGAAGGTTGAATGGATAGTATCTGGGTTGTATTCGATTATGATGTTATGCTGTGATGTAGTTATACACATAAGGTGACGGTATTCCCGTTTCACATACGAGCGACCGAAACGAACAGAAAGTTGAATGGATAGACTGAACAATCAATGTATCAGGGTGGTATCCGATTATATCGCAATATTGTATATATGGTGATACTTACCAGGTGACGGTACTTCCGTTACACATACTAGCGACTGAATCGAACAGAAGGTTAAATGGTTAGACGAAACGATAATTGTATCTGAGTTGTATTCGATGATATCGTGATGATGTTTATATAGCAATACTCACCAGGTAACTGTTCTTCCGTTTTACATACAAGCGACCGAATCGAGCAAAAGGTTGAATTCAGTATAGATTGAACAATCATCGTATCTGGGTTGTATTCGATTATGATTATATAGTAATACTCACCAGGTAATTGTTCTTCCGTTATACATACGAGCGACTGAATTGAACAGAAGGTTGAATGGATAGTATATGGGTTGTATTCGATTATGATGTTATGCTGTGTATATAGTTATACACACTAGGAGACGGTATTCCCGTTTTACATACCAGCGACCGAAACGAAAAGAAAGTTGAATGGATAGACTGAACAATCAATGTATCTGGATGGTATCCGATTATATCGCAATACTGTATATATAGTGATACTTACCAGGTGACGATACTTCCGTTACACATACTAGCGACTGAATCGAACAGAATGTTGAATGGTTAGACGAAACGATAATTGTATCTGAGTTGTATTCGATGATATCGTGATAATGTTTATATAGCAATACTCACCAGGTAACTGTTCTTCCGTTTTACATACAAGCGACCGAATCGAGCAGAAGGTTGAATTCAGTATAAATTGAACAATCATAGTATCTGGGTTGTATTCGATTATGTTTATATAGATATACTCACCAGGTACCTGTTCTTCCGATATACATACGAGCAACCGAATCGAGCAGAAGGTTGAATTCAGTATAAATTGAACAATCTTCGTATCTGGGTTGTATTCGATTATGTTTATATAGTTATACTCACCAGGTAACTGTTCTTCCGTTATACATACGAGCGACTGAATTGAACAGAAGGTTGAATGGATAGTATATGGGTTGTATTCGATTATGATGTTATGCTGTGTATATAGTTATACACACTAGGAGACGGTATTCCCGTTTTACATACGAGCGACCGAAACGAAAAGAAAGTTGAATGGATAGACTGAACAATCAATTTATCTGGATGGTATCCGATTATATCGCAATACTGTATATATAGTGATACTTACCAGGTGACGATACTTCCGTTACACATACTAGCGACTGAATCGAACAGAATGTTGAATGGTTAGACGAAACGATAATTGTACCTGAGTTGTATTCGATGATATCGTGATGATGTTTATATAGCAATACTCACCAGGTAACTGTCCTTCCGTTTTACATACAAGCGACCGAATCGAGCAGAAGGTTAAATGGATAGATTGAACAATCATTGTATCTGGGTTGTCTCCGAGTATATCGTTATGTTGTATATTTAACTACACCTACCATGTAACGGTTCTTTCGTTAAACATACGAGCGTCTGAATCGAACATAAGGTTGGATGGTTAGACGGAACGATAATTGTAACTAAGTTGTATTCGATTATATCGTGATGACGTTCATATAGAAATACTCACCAGGTTACTGTTCTTTCGTTATACATACAAGCAACCGAATCGAACAGAAGGTTGAATGGATTGTATCTGGGTTGTATTCGATTATGATATTATGCTGTGATATAGTTATACACATAAGGTGACGGTATTCCCGTCTCACATACGAGCGACCGAAACGAACAGAAAGTTCAATGGATAGACTGAACAATCAATGTATCTGGGTGGTATCCGATTATATCGCAATACTGTATATATAGTGATACTTACCAGGTGACGGTACTTCCGTTACACATACTAGCGACTGAATCGAACAGAAGGTTAAATGGTTAGACGAAACCATAATTGTATCTGAGTTGTATTCGATGATATCGTGATGATGTTTATATAGATACGATGATTGTTCAATCTATCCATTTAACCTTCTGCTCGATTCGGTCGCTTGTATGTAAAACGGAAGGACAGTTACCTGGTGAGTATTGCTATATAAACATCATCACGATATCATCGAATACAACTCAGATACAATTATCGTTTCGTCTTACCATTCAACATTCTGTTCGATTCAGTCGCTAGTATGTGTAACGGAAGTATCGTCACCTGGTAAGTATCACTATATATACAGTATTGCGATATAATCGGATACCACCCAGATAAATCAATTGTTCAGTCTATCCATTCAACTTTCTTTTCGTTTCGGTTGCTCGTATGTAAAACGGGAATACCGTCTCCTAGTGTGTATAACTATATAAAAAGCATAACATCATAATCGAATACAACCCATATACTATCCATTCAACCTTCTGTTCAATTCAGTCGCTCGTATGTATAACGGAAGAACAGTTACCTGGTGAGTATAACTATATAAACATAATCGAAAAAAACCCAGATACGATGATTGTTCAATTTATACTGAATTCAACCTTCTGCTCGATTCGGTCGCTTGTATGTAAAACGGAAGAACAGTTACCTGGTGAGTATTGCCATATAAACATCATCACGATATCATCGAATACAACTCAGATACAATTATCGTTTCGTCTAACCATTCAACATTCTGTTCGATTTAGTCGCTAGTATGTGTAACGGAAGTATCGTCACCTGGTAAGTATCACTATATATACAGTATTGCGATATAATCGGATACCACCCAGATACATTGATTGTTCAGTCTATCCATTCAACTTTCTTCTTGTTTCGGTCGCTCGTATGTAAAACGGGAATACCGTCTCCTAGTGTGTATAACTATATACACAGCATAACATCATAATCGAATACAACCCATATACTATCCATTCAACCTTCTGTTCAATTCAGTCGCTCGTATGTATAACGGAAGAACAGTTACCTGGTGAGTATAATTATATAAACATAATCGAATACAACTAAGATACGATGATTGTTCAATCTATACTGAATTCAACCTTCTGCTAGATTCGGTCGCTTGTATGTAAAACGGAAGAACAGTTACCTGGTGAGTATTGCTATATTAACATCATCACGATATCATCGAATACAACTCAGATACAATTATCGTTTCGTTTAACCATTTAACCTTCTGTTCGATTCAGTCTCTAGTATGTGTAACGGAAGTACCGTCACCTGGTAAGTATCACTATATATACAGTATTGCGATATAATCGGATACCACCCAGATACATTGATTGTTCAGTCTATCCATTCAACTTTCTGTTCGTTTCGGTCGCTCGTATGTGAAACGGAAATACCGTCACCTTATGTGTATAACTATATAAACAGCATAACATCATTATCGAATACAACCCAGATACTATCCATTCAACCTTCTGTTCGATTCGGTTGCTCGTATAACGAAAGAACAGTAACCTGGTGAGTATTTCTATATGAACGTCATCACGATATAATCGAATACAACTTAGTTACAATTATCGTTCCGTCTAACCATCCAACCTTATGTTCGATTCAGACGCTCGTATGTGTAACGAAAGAACCGTTACATGGTAGGTGTAGTTAAATATACAACATAACGATATAATCGGAGACAACCCAGATACAATGATATTTCAATCTATCCATTCAACCTTATGTTCGATTCGGTTGCTAGTATGTATAACGAAAGAACAGTTACCTGGTTAGACATAATTTATAATAATTATCACGAAATAATCGAATACAACCCAGATACGATGATTGTTCAGTCTATCCATTCAACCTTCTGTTCAGTTCAGTCGCTCTTATGTATAACTGGAGAACAGTTACCTGGTGAGTATAACTATATGAACATCATTTGATATAATCGAATACAACCCCAGATACGATCATTGTTTTGTCTATCCATTCAACCTTCAGTTCAATTCAGTCGCTCGTATGTATAACGGAAGAACAGTTACCTGGTGAGTATAACTATATAAACATAATCGAATACAACCCAGATACGATGATTGTTCAATTTATACTGAATTCAACCTTCTGCTCGATTCGGTCGCTTGTTTGTAAAACGGAAGAACAGTTACCTGGTGAGTATTGCTATATAAACATCATCACGATATCATCGAATACAACTCAGATACAATTATCGTTTCATCTAACCATTCAACATTCTGTTCGATTCAGTCGCTAGTATGTGTAACGGAAGTATCGTCACCTGGTAAGTATCACTATATATACAGTATTGCGATATAATCGGATACCACCCAGATACATTGATTGTTCAGTCTATCCATTGAACTTTCTGTTCGTTTCGGTCGCTCGTATGTGAAACGGGAATACCGTCACCTTATGTGTATAACTATATCACAGCATAACATCATAATCGAATACAACCCAGATACTATCCATTCAACCTTCTGTTCGATTTGGTTGCTCGTATGTATAACGAAAGAACAGTAACCTGGTGAGTATTTCTATATGAACGTCATCACGATATAATCGAATACAACTTAGTAGATAGACTGAACAATCATCGTATCTGGGTTGTATTCGATTATTTCGTGATGATTATTATATATTATGTCTAACCAGGTTACTGTTCTTTCGTTATACATACGAGCAACCGAATCGAACAGAAGGTTGAATGGATAGTATCTGGGTTGTATTCGATTATGATGTTATGCTGTGATATAGTTATACACATAAGGTGACGGTATTCCCGTTTCACATACGAGCGACCGAAACGAACAGAAAGTTCAATGGATAGACTGAACAATCAATGTATCTGGGTGGTATCCGAATATATCGCAATACTGTATATATAGTGATACTTACCAGGTGACGATACTTCCGTTACACATACTAGCGACTGAATCGAACAGAATGTTGAATGTTTAGACGAAACGATAATTGTATCTGAGTTGTATTCGATGATATCGTGATGATGTTTATATAGCAATACTCACCAGGTAACTGTCCTTCCGTTCTACATACAAGCGACCGAATCAAGCAGAAGGTTGAATTCAGTATAGATTGAACAATCATCGTATCTGGGTTGTATTCGATTATGTTTATATAGTTATACTCACCAGGTAACAGTTCTTCCGTTATACATACGAGCGACTGAATTGAACAGAAGGTTGAATGGATAGTATATGGGTTGTATTCGATTATGATGTTATGCTGTGTATATAGTTATACACACTAGGAGACGGTATTCCCGTTTTACATACGAGCGACCGAAACAAAAAAAAAGTTGAATGGATAGACTGAACAATCAATGTATCTGGGTGGTATCCGATTATATCGCAATACTGTATATATAGTGATACTTACCAGGTGACGATACTTCCGTTACACATACTAGCGATTGAATCGAACAGAATGTTGAATGGTTAGACGAAACGATAATTGTATCTGAGTTGTATTCGATGATATCGTGATGATGTTTATATAGCAATACTCACCAGGTAACTGTTCTTCCGTTTTACATACAAGCGACCGAATCGAGCAGAAGGTTGAATTCAGTATAAATTGAACAATCATCGTATCTGGGTTGTATTCGATTATGTTTATATAGTTATACTCACCAGGTAACTGTTCTTCCGTTATACATACGAGCGACTGAATTGAACAGAAGGTTGAATGGATAGTATATGGGTTGTATTCGATTATGATGTTATGCTTTGTATATAGTTATACACACTAGGAGACGGTATCCCCGTTTTACATACGAGCGACCGAAACGAAAAGAAAGTTGAATGGATAGACTGAACAATCAATTTATCTGGGTGGTATCCGATTATATCGCAATACTGTATATATAGTGATACTTACCAGGTGACGATACTTCCGTTACACAAACTAGCGACTGAATCGAACAGAATGTTGAATGGTTAGACGAAACGATAATTGTATCTGAGTTGTATTCGATGATATCGTGATGATGTTTATATATCAATACTCACCAGGTAACTGTCCTTCCGTTTTACATACAAGCGACCGAAACGAACAGAAAGTTCAATGGATAGATTGAACAATCATCGTATCTGAGTTGTATTCGATTATGTTTATATAGATATACTCACCAGGTACCTGTTTTTCCGATATACATACGAGCAACCGAATCGAACATAAGGTTGAATGGATAGATTGAACAATCATCGTATCTGAGTTGTATTCGATTATGTTTATATAGTTATACTCACCAGGTAACTGTTCTTCCGTTATAAATACGAGCGACTGAATTGAACTGAAGGTTGAATGGATAGACTAAACAATGATCGTATCTGGGGTTGTATTCGATTATATCGTAATGATGTTCATATAGTTATACTCACCAGGTAACTGTTCTCCAGTTATACATAAGAGCGACTGAACTGAACAGAAGGTTGAATGGATAGACTGAACAATCATCGTATCTGGGTTGTATTCGATTATTTCGTGATGATTATTATATATTATGTCTAACCAGGTAACTGTTGTTTCGTTATACATACTAGCAACCGAATCGAACATAAGGTTGAATGGATAGATTGAACAATCATTGTATCTGGGTTGTCTCCGATTATATCGTTATGTTGTATATTTAACTACACCTACCATGTGACGGTTCTTTCGTTACACATACGAGCGTCTGAATCGAACATAAGGTTGGATGGTTAGACGGAACGATAATTTTAACTAAGTTGTATTCGATTATATCGTGATGACGTTCATATAGAAATACTCACCAGGTTTCTGTTCTTTCGTTATACATACGAGCAACCGAATCGAACAGAAGGTTGAATGGATAGTATCTGGGTTGTATTCGATAATGATGTTATGCTGTGTATATAGTTATACACCTAAGGTGACGGTATTCCCGTTTCACATACGAGCGACCGAAACGAACAGAAAGTTGAATGGATAGACTGAACAATCAATGTATCTGGGTGGTATCCGATTATATCGCAATACTGTATATATAGTGATACTTACCAGGTGACGGTACTTCCGTTACACATACTAGCGACTGAATCGAACAGAAGGTTAAATTGTTAGACGAAACGATAATTGTATCTGAGTTGTATTCGATGATATCGTGATGATGTTGATATAGCAATACTCACCAGGTAACTGTTCTTCCGTTTTACATACAAGCGACCGAATCGAGCAGAAGGTTGAATTCAGTATAGATTGAACAATCATCGTGTCTGGGTTGTATTCGATTATGTTCATATAGTTATACTCACTAGGTAACTGTTCTTCCGTTATACATACGAGCGACTGAATTGAACAGAAGGTTGAATGGATAGTATATGGGTTGTATTCGATTATGATGTTATGCTGTGTATATAGTTATACACACTAGGAGACGGTATTCCCGTTTTACATACGAGCGACCGAAACGAAAAGAAAGTTGAATGGATAGACTGAACAATTAATGTATCTGGGTGGTATCCGATTATATCGCAATACTGTATATATAGTGATACTTACCAGGTGACGATACTTCCGTTACACATACTAGCGATAGAATCGAACAGAATGTTGAATGGTTAGACGAAACGATAATTGTATCTGAGTTGTATTCGATGATATCGTGATGATGTTTATATAGCAATACTCACCAGGTAACTGTCCTTCCGTTTTACATACAAGCGACCGAATCGAGCAGAAGGTTGAATGGATAGATTGAACAATCATCGTATCTGAGTTGTATTCGATTATGTTTATATAGTTATACTCACCAGGTAACTGTTCTTCCGTTATACATACGAGCGACTGAATTGAACTGAAGGTTGAATGGATAGACTAAACAATGATCGTATCTGGGGTTGTATTCGATTATATCGTGATGATGTTCATATAGTTATACTCACCAGGTAACTGTTGTCCAGTTATACATAAGAGCGACTGAACTGAACAGAATGTTGAATGGATAGACTGAACAATCATCGTATCTGGGTTGTATTCGATTATTTCGTGATGATTATTATATATTATGTCTAACCAGGTAACTGTTCTTTCGTTATACATACTAGCAACCGAATCGAACATAAGGTTGAATGGATAGATTGAACAATCATTGTATCTGGGTTGTCTCCGATTATATCGTTATGTTGTATATTCAACTACACCTACCATGTAACGCTTCTTTCGTTACACATACGAGCGTCTGAATCGAACGTTAAATGGTTAGACGAAACGATAATTGTATCTGAGTTGTATTCGATGATATCGTGATGATGTTTATATAGCAATACTCACCAGGTAACTGTTCTTCCGTTTTACATACAAGCGACCGAATCGAGCAGAAGGTTGAATTCAGTATAGATTGAACAATCATCGTATCTGGGTTGTATTCGATTATGTTTATATAGTTATACTCACCAGGTAACTGTTCTTCCGTTATACATACGAGCGACTGAATTGAACAGAAGGTTGAATGGATAGTATATGGGTTGTATTTGATTATGATGTTATGCTGTGTATATAGTTATATACACTAGGAGACGGTATTCCCGTTTTACATACGAGCGACCGAAACGAAAAGAAAGTTGAATGGATAGACTGAACAATCAATGTATCTGGGTGGTATCCGATTATATCGCAATACTGTATATATAGTGATACTTACCAGGTGACGATACTTCCGTTACACATACTAGCGACTGAATCAAACAGAATGTTGAATGGTTAGACGAAACGATAATTGTATCTGAGTTGTATTCGATGATATCGTGATGATGTTTATATAGCAATACTCACCAGGTAACTGTTCTCCAGTTATACATAAGAGCGACTGAACTGAACAGAAGGTTGAATGGATAGACTGAACAATCATCGTATCTGAGTTGTATTCGATTATTTCGTGATGATTATTATATATTATGTCTAACCAGGTAACTGTTCTTTCGTTATACATACTAGCAACCGAATCAAACATAAGGTTGAATGGATAGATTGAACAATCATTGTATCTGGGTTGTCTCCGATTATATCGTTATGTTGTATATTTAACTACACCTACCATGTAACGGTTCTTTCGTTACACATACGAGCGTCTGAATCGAACATAAGGTTGGATGGTTAGACGGAACGATAATTGTAACTAAGTTGTATTCGATTATATCGTGATGACGTTCATATAGAAATACTCACCAGGTTACTGTTCTTTCGTTATACATACGAGCAACCGAATCGAACAGAAGGTTGAATGGATAGTATCTGGGTTGTATTCGATTATGATGTTATGCTGTGATGTAGTTATACACATAAGGTGACGGTATTCCCGTTTCACATACGAGCGACCGAAACGAACAGAAAGTTGAATGGATAGACTGAGCAATCAATGTATCAGGGTGGTATCCGATTATATCGCAATATTGTATATATGGTGATACTTACCAGGTGACGGTACTTCCGTTACACATACTAGCGACTGAATCGAACAGAAGGTTAAATGGTTAGACGAAACGATAATTGTATCTGAGTTGTATTCGATGATATCGTGATGATGTTTATATAGCAATACTCACCAGGTAACTGTTCTTCCGTTTTACATACAAGCGACCGAATCGAGCAAAAGGTTGAATTCAGTATAGATTGAACAATCATCGTATCTGGGTTGTATTCGATTATGATTATATAGTAATACTCACCAGGTAATTGTTCTTCCGTTATACATACGAGCGACTGAATTGAACAGAAGGTTGAATGGATAGTATATGGGTTGTATTCGATTATGATGTTATGCTGTGTATATAGTTATACACACTAGGAGACGGTATTCCCGTTTTACATACCAGCGACCGAAACGAAAAGAAAGTTGAATGGATAGACTGAACAATCAATGTATCTGGATGGTATCCGATTATATCGCAATACTGTATATATAGTGATACTTACCAGGTGACGATACTTCCGTTACACATACTAGCGACTGAATCGAACAGAATGTTGAATGGTTAGACGAAACGATAATTGTATCTGAGTTGTATTCGATGATATCGTGATAATGTTTATATAGCAATACTCACCAGGTAACTGTTCTTCCGTTTTACATACAAGCGACCGAATCGAGCAGAAGGTTGAATTCAGTATAAATTGAACAATCATAGTATCTGGGTTGTATTCGATTATGTTTATATAGATATACTCACCAGGTACCTGTTCTTCCGATATACATACGAGCAACCGAATCGAGCAGAAGGTTGAATTCAGTATAAATTGAACAATCTTCGTATCTGGGTTGTATTCGATTATGTTTATATAGTTATACTCACCAGGTAACTGTTCTTCCGTTATACATACGAGCGACTGAATTGAACAGAAGGTTGAATGGATAGTATATGGGTTGTATTCGATTATGATGTTATGCTGTGTATATAGTTATACACACTAGGAGACGGTATTCCCGTTTTACATACGAGCGACCGAAACGAAAAGAAAGTTGAATGGATAGACTGAACAATCAATTTATCTGGATGGTATCCGATTATATCGCAATACTGTATATATAGTGATACTTACCAGGTGACGATACTTCCGTTACACATACTAGCGACTGAATCGAACAGAATGTTGAATGGTTAGACGAAACGATAATTGTACCTGAGTTGTATTCGATGATATCGTGATGATGTTTATATAGCAATACTCACCAGGTAACTGTCCTTCCGTTTTACATACAAGCGACCGAATCGAGCAGAAGGTTAAATGGATAGATTGAACAATCATTGTATCTGGGTTGTCTCCGAGTATATCGTTATGTTGTATATTTAACTACACCTACCATGTAACGGTTCTTTCGTTAAACATACGAGCGTCTGAATCGAACATAAGGTTGGATGGTTAGACGGAACGATAATTGTAACTAAGTTGTATTCTATTATATCGTGATGACGTTCATATAGAAATACTCACCAGGTTACTGTTCTTTCGTTATACATACAAGCAACCGAATCGAACAGAAGGTTGAATGGATTGTATCTGGGTTGTATTCGATTATGATATTATGCTGTGATATAGTTATACACATAAGGTGACGGTATTCCCGTCTCACATACGAGCGACCGAAACGAACAGAAAGTTCAATGGATAGACTGAACAATCAATGTATCTGGGTGGTATCCGATTATATCGCAATACTGTATATATAGTGATACTTACCAGGTGACGGTACTTCCGTTACACATACTAGCGACTGAATCGAACAGAAGGTTAAATGGTTAGACGAAACGTCTAACGAAACGTCTAAAGACGAAACGAATTGTATCTGAGTTGTATTCGATGATATCGTGATGATGTTTATATAGATACGATGATTGTTCAATCTATCCATTTAACCTTCTGCTCGATTCGGTCGCTTGTATGTAAAACGGAAGGACAGTTACCTGGTGAGTATTGCTATATAAACATCATCACGATATCATCGAATACAACTCAGATACAATTATCGTTTCGTCTTACCATTCAACATTCTGTTCGATTCAGTCGCTAGTATGTGTAACGGAAGTATCGTCACCTGGTAAGTATCACTATATATACAGTATTACGATATAATCGGATACCACCCAGATAAATTAATTGTTCAGTCTATCCATTCAACTTTCTTTTCGTTTCGGTTGCTCGTATGTAAAACGGGAATACCGTCTCCTAGTGTGTATAACTATATACAAAGCATAACATCATAATCGAATACAACCCATATACTATCCATTCAACCTTCTGTTCAATTCAGTCGCTCGTATGTATAACGGAAGAACAGTTACCTGGTGAGTATAACTATATAAACATAATCGAATACAACCCAGATACGATGATTGTTCAATTTATACTGAATTCAACCTTCTGCTCGATTCGGTCGCTTGTATGTAAAACGGAAGAACAGTTACCTGGTGAGTATTGCTATATAAACATCATCACGATATTATCGAATACAACTCAGATACAATTATCGTTTCGTCTAACCATTCAACATTCTGTTCGATTCAGTCGCTAGTATGTGTAACGGAAGTATCGTCACCTGGTAAGTATCACTATATATACAGTATTGCGATATAATCGGATACCACCCAGATTCATTGATTGTTCAGTCTATCCATTCAACTTTCTTCTTGTTTCGGTCGCTCGTATGTAAAACGGGAATACCGTCTCCTAGTGTTTATAACTATATACACAGCATAACATCATAATCGAATACAACCCATATACTATCCAATCAACCTTCTGTTCAATTCAGTCGCTCGTATGTATAACGGAAGAACAGTTACCTGGTGAGTATTGCTATATAAACATCATCACGATATCATCGAATACAACTCAGATACAATTATCGTTTCGTCTAACTATTCAACATTCTGTTCGATTCAGTCGCTAGTATGTGTAACGGAAGTATCGTCACCTGGTAAGTATCACTATATATACAGTATTGCGATATAATCGGATACCACCCAGATACATTAATTGTTCAGTCTATCCATTCAACTTTCTTTTCGTTTCGGTCGCTCGTATGTAAAACGGGAATACCGTCTCCTAGTGTGTATAACTATATACACAGCATAACATCATAATCGAATACAACCCATATACTATCCATTCAACCTTCTGTTCAATTCAGTCGCTCGTATGTATAACGGAAGAACAGTTACCTGTTGAGTATGACTATATAAACATAATCGAATACAACCCAGATACGATGATCGTTCAATCTATACTGAATTCAACCTTCTGCTCGATTCGGACGCTTGTATGTTAAACGGAAGAACAGTTACCTGGTGAGTATTGCTATATAAACATCATCACGATATCATCGAATACAACTCAGATACAATTATCGTTTCGTCTAACCATTTAACCTTCTGTTAGATTCAGTCGCTAGTATGTGTAACGGAAGTACCGTCACCTGGTAAGTATCACTATATATACAGTATTGCGATATAATCGGATACCACCCAGATACATTGATTGTTCAGTTTATCCATTGAACTTTCTGTTCGTTTCGGTCGCTCGTATGTGAAACGGGAATACCGTCACCTTATGTGTATAACTATATCACAGCATAACATCATAATCGAATACAACCCAGATACTATCCATTCAACCTTCTGTTCGATTCGGTTGCTTGTATGTATAACGAAAGAACAGTAACCTGGTGAGTATTTCTATATGAACGTCATCACGATATAATCGAATACAACTTAGTTACAATTATCGTTCCGTCTAACCATCCAACATTATGTTCGATTCAGACGCTCGTATGTGTAACGAAAGAACCGTTACATGGTAGGTGTAGTTGAATATACAACATAACGATATAATCGGAGACAACCCAGATACAATGATTGTTCAATCTATCCATTCAACCTTATGTTCGATTCGGTTGCTAGTATGTATAACGAAAGAACAGTAACCTGGTTAGACATAATATATAATAATCATCACGAAATAATCGAATACAACCCAGATACGATGATTGTTCAGTCTATCCATTTAACCTTCTGTTCAGTTCAGTCGCTCTTATGTATAACTGGAGAACAGTTACCTGGTGAGTATAACTATATGAACATCATCACGATATAATCGAATACAACCCAAGATACGATCATTGTTTAGTCTATCCATTCAACATTCAGTTCAATTCAGTCGCTCGTATGTATAACGGAAGAACAGTTACCTGGTGAGTATAACTATATTAACATAATCGAAAACAACTCAGATACGATGATTGTTCAATCTATCCATTTAACCTTCTGCTCGATTCGGTCGCTTGTATGTAAAACGGAAGGACAGTTACCTGGTGAGTATTGCTATATAAACATCATCACGATATCATCGAATACAACTCAGATACAATTATCGTTTCGTCTAACCATTCAACATTCTGTTCGATTCAGTCTCTAGTATGTGTAACGGAAGTACCGTCACCTGGTAAGTATCACTATATATACAGTATTGCGATATAATCGGATACCACCCAGATACATTGATTGTTCAGTCTATCCATTCAACTTTCTGTTCGTTTCGGTCGCTCGTATGTGAAACGGGAATACCGTCACCTTATGTGTATAACTATATAAACAGCATAACATCATTATCGAATACAACCCAGATACTATCCATTCAACCTTCTGTTCGATTCGGTTGCTCGTATGTATAACGAAAGAACAGTAACCTGGTGAGTATTTCTATATGAACGTCATCACGATATAATCGAATACAACTTAGTTACAATTATCGTTCCGTCTAACCATCCAACCTTATGTTCGATACAGACGCTCGTATGTGTAACGAAAGAACCGTTACATGGTAGGTGTAGTCAAATATACAACATAACGATATAATCGGAGACAACCCAGATACAATGATATTTCAATCTATCCATTCAACCTTATGTTCGATTCGGTTGCTAGTATGTATAACGAAAGAACAGTTACCTGGTTAGACATAATATATAATAATCATCACGAAATAATCGAATACAACCCAGATACGATGATTGTTCAGTCTATCCATTCAACCTTCTGTTCAGTTCAGTCGCTCTTATGTATAACTGGAGAACAGTTACCTGGTGAGTATAACTATATGAACATCATCACGATATAATCGAATACAACCCAAGATACGATCATTGTTTAGTCTATCCATTCAACCTTCAGTTCAATTCAGTCGCTCGTATGTATAACGGATGAACAGTTACCTGGTGAGTATAACTATATAAACATAATCGAATACAACCCAGATACGATGATTGTTCAATTTATACTGAATTCAACCTTCTGCTCGATTCGGTCGCTTGTTTGTAAAACGGAAGAACAGTTACCTGGTGAGTATTGCTATATAAACATCATCACGATATCATCGAATACAACTCAGATACAATTATCGTTTCGTCTAACCATTCAACATTCTGTTCGATTCAGTCGCTAGTTTGTGTAACGGAAGTATCGTCACCTGGTAAGTATCACTATATATACAGTATTGCGATATAATCGGATACCACCCAGATACATTGAATGTTCAGTCTATCGTGATGATGTTCATATAGTTATACTCACCAGGTAACTGTTCTCCAGTTATACATAAGAGCGACTGAACTGAACAGAAGGTTGAATGGATAGACTGAACAATCATCGTATCTGGGTTGTATTCGATTATTTCGTGATGATTATTATATATTATGTCTAACCAGGTAACTGTTCTTTCGTTATACATACTAGCAACCGAATCGAACATAAGGTTGAATGGATAGATTGAAATATCATTGTATCTGGGTTGTCTCCGATTATATCGTTATGTTGTATATTTAACTACACCTACCATGTAACGGTTCTTTCGTTACACATACGAGTGTCTGAATCGAACATAAGGTTGGATGGTTAGACGAAACGATAATTATTGTAACTAAGTTGTATTCGATTATATCGTGATGACGTTCATATAGAAATACTCACCAGGTTACTGTTCTTTCGTTATACATACGAGCAACCGAATCGAACAGAAGGTTGAATGGATAGTATCTGGGTTGTATTCGATTATGATGTTATGCTGTGATATAGTTATACACATAAGGTGACGGTATTGCCGTTTCACATACGAGCGACCGAAACGAACAGAAAGTTCAATGGATAGACTGAACAATCAATGTATCTGGGTGGTATCCGAATATATCGCAATACTGTATATATAGTGATACTTACCAGGTGACGGTACTTCCTTCACACATACTAGCGACTGAATCGAAAAGAATGTTGAATGGTTAGACGAAGCGATAATTGTATCTGAGTTGTATTCGATGATATCGTGATGATGTTTATATAGCAATACTCACCAGGTAACTGTTCTTCCGTTTTACATACAAGCGACCGAATCGAGCAGAAGGTTGAATTCGGTATAGATTGAACGATCATCGTATCTGGGTTGTATTCGATTATGTTTATATAGTTATACTCACCAGGTAACTGTTCTTCCGTTATACATACGAGCGACTGAATTGAACAGAAGGTTGAATGGATAGTATATGGGTTGTATTCGATTATGATGTTATGCTGTGTATATAGTTATACACACTAGGAGACGGTATTCCCGTTTTACATACGAGCGACCGAAACGAAAAGAAAGTTGAATGGATAGACTGAACAATCAATGTATCTGGGTGGTATCCGATTATATCGCAATACTGTATATATAGTGATACTTACCAGGTGACGATACTTCCGTTACACATACTAGCGACTGAATCGAACAGAATGTTGAATGTTTAGACGAAACGATAATTGTATCTGAGTTGTATTCGATGATATCGTGATGATGTTTATATAGCAATACTCACCAGGTAACTGTCCTTCCGTTTTACATACAAGCGACCGAATCAAGCAGAAGGTTGAATTCAGTATAGATTGAACAATCATCGTATCTGGGTTGTATTCGATTATGTTTATATAGTTATACTCACCAGGTAACTGTTCTTCCGTTATACATACGAGCGACTGAATTGAACAGAAGGTTGAATGGATAGTATATGGGTTGTATTCGATTATGATGTTATGCTGTGTATATAGTTATACACACTAGGAGACGGTATTCCCGTTTTACATACGAGCGACCGAAACAAAAAGAAAGTTGAATGGATAGACTGAACAATCAATGTATCTGGGTGGTATCCGATTATATCGCAATACTGTATATATAGTGATACTTACCAGGTGACGATACTTCCGTTACACATACTAGCGACTGAATCGAACAGAATGTTGAATGGTTAGACGAAACGATAATTGTATCTGAGTTGTATTCGATGATATCGTGATGATGTTTATATAGCAATACTCACCAGGTAACTGTTCTTCCGTTTCACATACAAGCGACCGAATCGAGCAGAAGGTTGAATTCAGTATAAATTGAACAATCATCGTATCTGGGTTGTATTCGATTATGTTTATATAGTTATACTCACCAGGTAACTGTTCTTCCGTTATACATACGAGCGACTGAATTGAACAGAAGGTTGAATGGATAGTATATGGGTTGTATTCGATTATGATGTTATGCTTTGTATATAGTTATACACACTAGGAGACGGTATTCCCGTTTTACATACGAGCGACCAAAACGAAAAGAAAGTTGAATGGATAGACTGAACAATCAATTTATCTGGGTGGTATCCGATTATATCGCAATACAGTATATATAGTGATACTTACCAGGTGACGATACTTCCGTTACACAAACTAGCGACTGAATCGAACAGAATGTTGAATGGTTAGACGAAACGATAATTGTATCTGAGTTGTATTCGATGATATCGTGATGATGTTTATATAGCAATACTCACCAGGTAACTGTCCTTCCGTTTTACATACAAGCGACCGAAACGAACAGAAAGTTCAATGGATAGATTGAACAATCATCGTATCTGAGTTGTATTCGATTATGTTTATATAGATATACTCACCAGGTACCTGTTTTTCCGATATACATACGAGCAACCGAATCGAACATAAGGTTGAATGGATAGATTGAACAATCATCGGATCTGAGTTGTATTCGATTATGTTTATATAGTTATACTCACCAGGTAACTGTTCTTCCGTTATACATACGAGCGACTGAATTGAACTGAAGGTTGAATGGATAGACTAAACAATGATCGTATCTGGGGATGTATTCGATTATATCGTAATTATGTTCATATAGTTATACTCACCAGGTAACTGTTCTCCAGTTATACATAAGAGCGACTGAACTGAACAGAAGGTTGAATGGATAGACTGAACAATAATCGTATCTGGGTTGTAATCGATTATTTCGTGATGATTATTATATATTATGTCTAACCAGGTAACTGTTCTTTCGTTATACATACTAGCAACCGAATCGAACATAAGGTTGAATGGATAGATTGGACAATCATTGTATCTGGGTTGTCTCCGATTATATCGTTATGTTGTATATTTAACTACACCTACCATGTAACGTTTCTTTCGTTACACATACGAGCGTCTGAATCGAACATAAGGTTGGATGGTTAGACGGAACGATAATTTTAACTATGTTGTATTCGATTATATCGTGATGACGTTCATATAGAAATACTCACCAGGTTTCTGTTCTTTCGTTATACATACGAGCAACCGAATCGAACAGAAGGTTGAATGGATAGTATCTGGGTTGTATTCGATAATGATGTTATGCTGTGTATATAGTTATACACCTAAGGTGACGGTAGTCCCGTTTCACATACGAGCGACCGAAACGAACAGAAAGTTGAATGGATAGACTGAACAATCAATGTATCTGGGTGGTATCCGATTATATCGCAATACTGTATATATAGTGATACTTACCAGGTGACGGTACTTCCGTTACACATACTAGCGACTGAATCGAACAGAAGGTTAAATGGTTAGACGAAACGATAATTGTATCTGAGTTGTATTCGATGATATCGTGATGATGTTGATATAGCAATACTCACCAGGTAACTGTCCTTCCGTTTTACATTCAAGCGACCGAATCGAGCAGAAGGTTAAATGGATAGATTGAACAATCATCGTATCTGAGTTGTATTCGATTATGTTTATATAGATATACTCACCAGGTATCTGTTCTTCCGATATACATACGAGCAACCGAATCGAACATAAGGTTGAATGGATAGATTGAACAATCATCGTATCTGAGTTGTATTCGATTATGTTTATATAGTTATACTCACCAGGTAACTGTTCTTCCGTTATACATACGAGCGACTGAATTGAACTGAAGGTTGAATGGATAGACTAAACAATGATCGTATCTGGGGTTGTATTCGATTATATCGTGATGATGTTCATATAGTTATACTCACCAGGTAACTGTTATCCAGTTATACATAAGAGCGACTGAACTGTACAGAAGGTTGAATGGATAGACTGAACAATCATCGTATCTGGGTTGTATTCGATTATTTCGTGATGATTATCATATATTATGTCTAACCAGGTAACTGTTCTTTCGTTATACATACTAGCAACCGAATCGAACATAAGGTTGAATGGATAGATTGAACAATCATTTTATCTGGGTTGTCTCCGATTATATCGTTATGTTGTATATTTAACTACACCTACCATGTAACGCTTCTTTCGTTACACATACGAGCGTCTGAATCGAACGTTAAATGGTTAGACGAAACGATAATTGTATCTGAGTTGTATTTGATGATATCGTGATGATGTTTATATAGCAATACTCACCAGGTAACTGTTCTTCCGTTTTACATACAAGCGACCGAATCGAGCAGAAGGTTGAATTCAGTATAGATTGAATAATCATCGTATCTGGGTTGTATTCGATTATGTTTATATAGTTATACTCACCAGGTAACTGTTCTTCCGTTATACATACGAGCGACTGAATTGAACAGAAGGTTGAATGGATAGTATATGGGTTGTATTCGATTATGATGTTATGTTGTGTATATAGTTATACACACTAGGAGACGGTATTCCCGTTTTACATACGAGCGACCGAAACAAAAAGAAAAATGAATGGATAGACTGAACAATCAATGTATCTGGGTGGTATCCGATTATATCGCAATACTGTATATATAGTGATACTTACCAGGTGACGGTACTTCCGTTACACATACTAGAGACTGAATCGAACAGAAGGTTAAATGGTTAGACGAAACGATAATTGTATCTGAGTTGTATTCGATGATATCGTGATGATGTTAATATAGCAATACTCACCAGGTAACTGTCCTTCCGTTTTACATACAAGCGACCGAATCGAGCAGAAGGTTGAATTCAGTATAGATTGAACAATCATCGTGTCTGGGTTGTATTCGATTGTGTTCATATAGTTATACTCACTAGGTAACTGTTCTTCCGTTATACATACGAGCGACTGAATTGAACAGAAGGTTGAATGGATATGGGTTGTATTCGATTATGATGTTATGCTGTGTATATAGTTATACACACTAGGAGACGGTATTCCCGTTTTACATACGAGCGACCGAAACGAAAAGAAAGTTGAATGGATAGACTGAACAATCAATGTATCTGGGTGGTATCCGATTATATCGCAATACTGTATATATAGTGATACTTACCAGGTGACGATACTTCCGTTACACATACTAGCGACTGAATCGAACAGAATGTTGAATGGTTAGACGAAACGATAATTGTATCTGAGTTGTATTCGATGATATCGTGATGATGTTTATATAGCAATACTCACCAGGTAACTGTCCTTCCGTTTTACATACAAGCGACCGAATCGAGCAGAAGGTTAAATGGATAGATTGAGCAATCATCGTATCTGAGTTGTATTCGATTATGTTTATATAGATATACTCACCAGGTATCTGTTCTTCCGATATACATACGAGCAACCGAATCGAACATAAGGTTGAATGGATAGATTGAACAATCATCGTATCTGAGTTGTATTCGATTATGTTTATATAGTTATACTCACCAGGTAACTGTTCTTCCGTTATACATACGAGCGACTGAATTGAACTGAAGGTTGAATGGATAGACTAAACAATGATCGTATCTGGGGTTGTATTCGATTATATCGTGATGATGTTCATATAGTTATACTCACCAGGTAACTGTTCTCCAGTTATACATAAGAGCGACTGAACTGAACCGAAGGTTGAATGGATAGACTGAACAATCATCGTATCTGGGTTGTATTCGATTATTTCGTGATGATTATTATATATTATGTCCAACCAGGTAACTGTTCTTTCGTTATACATACTAGCAACCGAATCGAACATAAGGTTGAATGGATAGATTGAACAATCATTGTATCTGGGTTGTCTCCGATTATATCGTTATGTTGTATATTTAACTACACCTACCATGTAACTGTTCTTTCGTTACACATACGAGCGTCTGCATCGAACATAAGGTTGAATGGATAGTATCTGGGTTGTATTCGATTATGATGTTATGCTGTGTATATAGTTATACACATAAGGTGACGGTATTCCCGTTTCACATACGAGTGACCGAAACGAACAGAAAGTTGAAATGATAGACTGAACAATCAATGTATCTGGGTGGTATCCGATTATATCACAATACTGTATATATAGTGATACTTACCAGGTGACGGTACTTCCGTTACACATACTAGCGACTGAATCGAACAGAAGGTTAAATGGTTAGACGAAACGATAATTGTATCTGAGTTGTATTCGATGATATCGTGATGATATTTATATAGCAATACTCACCAGGTAACTGTTCTTCCGTTTTACATACAAGCGACCGAATCGAGCAGAAGGTTGTATTCAGTATAGATTGAACAATCATCGTATCTGGGTTGTATTCGATTATGTTTATATAGTTATACTCACCAGGTAACTGTTCTTCCGTTATACATACGAGCGACTGAATTGAACAGAAGGTTGAATGGATAGTATATGGGTTGTATTCGATTATGATGTTATGCTGTGTATATAGTTATACACACTAGTTGACGGTATTCCCGTTTTACATACGAGCGACCGAAACAAAAAGAAAGTTGAATGGATAGACTGAACAATCAATGTATCTGGGTGGTATCCGATTATATCGCAATACTGTATATATAGTGATACTTACCAGGTGACGATACTTCCGTTACACATACTAGCGACTGAATCGAACAGAATGTTGAATGGTTAGACGAAACGATAATTGTATCTGAGTTGTATTCGATGATATCGTGATGATGTTTATATAGCAATACTCACCAGGTAACTGTTCTTCCGTTTTACAAACAAGCGACCGAATCGAGCAGAAGGTTGAATGGATAGACTAAACAATGATCGTATCTGGGGTTGTATTCGATTATATCGTGATGATGTTCATATAGTTATACTCACCAGGTAACTGTTCTCCAGTTATACATAAGAGCGACTGAACTGAACAGAAGGTTGAATGGATAGACTGAACAATCATCGTATCTGGGTTGTATTCGATTATTTCGTGATGATTATTATATATTATGTCTATCCAGGTAACTTTTCTTTCGTTATACATACTAGCAACCGAATCGAACATAAGGTTGAATGGATAGATTGAACAATCATTGTATCTGGGTTGTCTCCGATTATATCGTTATGTTGTATATTTAACTACACCTACCATGTAACGGTTCTTTCGTTACACATACGAGCGTCTGAATCGAACATAAGGTTGGATGGTTAGACGGAACGATAATTGTAACTGAGTTGTATTCGATTATATCGTGATGACGTTCATATAGAAATACTCACCAGGTTACTGTTCTTTCGTTATACATACGAGCAACCGAATCGAACAGAAGGTTGAATGGATAGTATCTGGGTTGTATTCGATTATGATGTTATGCTGTGATATAGTTATACACATAAGGTGACGGTATTCCCGTTTCACATACGAGCGACCGAAACGAACAGAAAGTTGAATGGATAGACTGAACAATCGATGTATCTGGGTGGTATCCGATTATATCGCAATACTGTATATATAGTGATACTTACCAGGTGACGATACTTCCGTTACACATACTAGCGACTGAATCGAACAGAAAGTTAAATGGTTAGACGAAACGATAATTGTATCTGAGTTGTATTCGATGATATCGTGATGATGTTTATATAGCAATACTCACCAGGTAACTGTTCTTCCGTTTTACATACAAGCGACCGAATCGAGCAGAAGGTTGAATTCAGTATAGATTGAACAATCATCGTATCTGGGTTGTATTCGATTATGTTTATATAGTTATACTCACCAGGTAACTGTTCTTCCGTTATACATACGAGCGACTGAATTGAACAGAAGGTTGAATGGATAGTATATGGGTTGTATTCGATTATGATGTTATGCTGTGTATATAGTTATACACACTAGGAGACGGTATTCCCGTTTTACATACGAGCGACCGAAACGAAAAGAAAGTTGAATGAATAGACTGAACAATCAATGTATCTGGGTGGTATCCGATTATATCGCAATACTGTATATATAGTGATAGTTGTATTCGATTATGTTTATATAAATATACTCACCAGGTACCTGTTCTTCCGATATACATACGAGCAACCGAATCGAAGATAAGGTTGAATGGATAGATTGAACAATCATCGTATCTGAGTTGTATTCGATTATGTTTATATAGTTTTACTCACCGGGTAACTGTTCTTCCGTTATACATACGAGCGACTGAATTGAACTGAAGGTTGAATGGATTGACTAAACAATGATCGTATCTGGGGTTGTATTCGATTATATCGTGATGATGTTCATATAGTTATACTCACCAGGTAACTGTTCTCCAGTTATACATAAGAGCGACTGAACTGAACAGAAGGTTGAATGGATAGACTGAACAATCATCGTATCTGGGTTGTATTCGATTATTTCGTGATGATTATTATATATTATGTCTAACCAGGTAACTGTTCTTTCGTTATACATACTAGCAACCGAATCGAACATAAGGTTGAATGGATAGATTGAACAATCATTGTATCTGGGTTGTGTCCGATTATATCGTTATGTTGTATATTTAACTACACCTACCATGTAACGGTTCTTTCGTTACACATACGAGCGTCTGAATCGAACATAAGGTTGGATGGTTAGACGGAACGATAATTGTAACTTAGTTGTATTCGATTATATCGTGATGACGTTCATATAGAAATACTCACCAGGTTACTGTTCTTTCGTTATACATACGAGCAACCGAATCGAACAGAAGGTTGAATGGATAGTATCTGGGTTGTATTCGATTATGATGTTATGCTGTGTATATAGTTATAAACATAAGGTGACGGTATTCCCGTTTCACATACGAGCGACCGAAACGAACAGAAAGTTGAAATGATAGACTGAACAATCAATGTATCTGGGTGGTATTCGATTATATCGCAATACTGTATATATAGTGATACTTACCAGGTGACGGTACTTCCGTTACACATACTAGCGACTGAATCGAACAGAAGGTTAAATGGTTAGACGAAACGATAATTGTATCTGAGTTGTATTCGATGATATCGTGATGATATTTATATAGCAATACTCACCAGGTAACTGTTCTTCCGTTTTACATACAGGCGACCGAATCGAGCAGAAGGTTGTATTCAGTATAGATTGAACAATCATCGTATCTGGGTTGTATTCGATTATGTTTATATAGTTATACTCACCAGGTAACTGTTCTTCCGTTATACATAAGAGTGACTGAATTGAACAGAAGGTTGAATGGATAGTATATGGGTTGTATTCGATTATGATGTTATGCTGTGTATATAGTTATACACACTAGAAGACGGTATTCCCGTTTTACATACGAGCGACCGAAACAAAGAGAAAGTTGAATGGATAGACTAAACAATCAATGTATCTGGGTGGTATCCGATTATATCGCAATACTGTATATATAGTGATACTTACCAGGTGACGATACTTCCGTTACACATACTAGCGACTGAATCGAACAGAATGTTGAATGGTTAGACGAAACGATAATTGTATCTGAGTTGTATTCGATGATATCGTGATGATGTTTATATGGCAATACTCACCAGGTAACTGTTCTTGCGTTTTACATACAAGCGACCGAATCGAGCAGAAGGTTGAATTCAGTATAAATTGAACAATCATCGTATCTGGGTTGTATTCGATTATGTTTATATAGTTATACTCACCAGGTAACTGTTCTTCCGTTATACATACGAGCGACTGAATTGAACAGAAGGTTGAATGGATAGTATATGGGTTGTATTCGATTATGATGTTATGCTGTGTATATAGTTATACACACTAGGAGACGATATTCCCGTTTTACATACGAACGACCGAAACGAAAAGAAAGTTGAATGGATAGACTGAACAATCAATTTATCTGGGTGGTATCCGATTATATCGCAATACTGTATATATAGTGATACTTACCAAGTGACGATACTTCCGTTACACATACTAGCGACTGAATCGAACAGAATGTTGAATGGTTAGACGAAACGATAATTGTATCTGAGTTGTATTCGATGATATCGTGATGATGTTTATATAGCAATACTCACCAGGTAACTGTCCTTCCGTTTTACATACAAGCGACCGAATCGAGCAGAAGGTTAAATGGATAGATTGAACAATCATCGTATCTGAGTTGTATTCGATTATGTTTATATAGATATACTCACCAGGTACCTGTTCTTCCGATATACATACGTGCAACCGAATCGAACATAAGGTTGAATGGATAGATTGAACAATCATCGTATCTGAGTTGTATTCGATTATGTTTATATAGTTATACTCACCAGGTAACTGTTCTTCCGTTATATATACGAGCGACTGAATTGAACTGAAGGTTGAATGGATAGACCAAACAATGATCGTATCTGGGGTTGTATTCGATTATATCGTGATGATGTTCATATAGTTATACTCACCAGGTAACTGTTCTCCAGTTATACATAAGAGCGACTGAACTGAACAGGAGGTTGAATGGATAGACTGAACAATCATCGTATCTGGGTTGTATTCGATTATTTCGTGATGATTATTATATATTATGTCTAACCAGGTAACTGTTCTTTCGTTATACATACTAGCAACCGAATCGAACCTAAGGTTGAATGGATAGATTGAACAATCATCGTATCTGGGTTGTATTCGATTATGTTTATATAGTTATACTCACCAGGTAACTGTTCTTCCGTTATACATACGAGCGACTGAATTGAACAGAAGGTTGAATGGATAGTATATGGGTTGTATTCGATTATGATGTTATGCTGTGTATATAGTTATACACACTAGGAGACGGTATTCCCGTTTTACATACGAGCGACCGAAACGAAAAGAAAGTTGAATGAATAGACTGAACAATCAATGTATCTGGGTGGTATCCGATTATATCGCAATACTGTATATATAGTGATAGTTGTATTCGATTATGTTTATATAAATATACTCACCAGGTACCTGTTCTTCCGATATACATACGAGCAACCGAATCGAACATAAGGTTGAATGGATAGATTGAACAATCATCGTATCTGAGTTGTATTCGATTATGTTTATATAGTTTTACTCACCAGGTAACTGTTCTTCCGTTATACATACGAGCGACTGAATTGAACTGAAGGTTGAATGGATAGACTAAACAATGATCGTATCTGGGGTTGTATTCGATTATATCGTGATGATGTTCATATAGTTATACTCACCAGGTAACTGTTCTCCAGTTATACATAAGAGCGACTGAACTGAACAGAAGGTTGAATGGATAGACTGAACAATCATCGTATCTGGGTTGTATTCGATTATTTCGTGATGATTATTATATATTATGTCTAACCAGGTAACTGTTCTTTCGTTATACATACTAGCAACCGAATCGAACATAAGGTTGAATGGATAGATTGAACAATCATTGTATCTGGGTTGTCTCCGATTATATCGTTATGTTGTATATTTAACTACACCTACCATGTAACGGTTCTTTCGTTACACATACGAGCGTCTGAATCGAACATAAGGTTGGATGGTTAGACGGAACGATAATTGTAACTAAGTTGTATTCGATTATATCGTGATGACGTTCATATAGAAATATTCACCAGGTTACTGTTCTTTCGTTATACATACGAGCAACCGAATCGAACAGAAGGTTGAATGGATAGTATCTGGGTTGTATTCGATTATGATGTTATGCTGTGTATATAGTTATAAACATAAGGTGACGGTATTCCCGTTTCACATACGAGCGACCGAAACGAACAGAAATTTGAAATGATAGACTGAACAATCAATGTATCTGGGTGGTATTCGATTATATCGCAATACTGTATATATAGTGATACTTACCAGGTGACGGTACTTCCGTTACACATACTAGCGACTGAATCGAACAGAAGGTTAAATGGTTAGACGAAACGATAATTGTATCTGAGTTATATTCGATGATATCGTGATGATATTTATATAGCAATACTCACCAGGTAACTGTTCTTCCGTTTTACATACAGGCGACCGAATCGAGCAGAAGGTTGTATTCAGTATAGATTGAACAATCATCGTATCTGGGTTGTATTCGATTATGTTTATATAGTTATACTCACCAGGTAACTGTTCTTCCGTTATACATAAGAGCGACTGAATTGAACAGAAGGTTGAATGGATAGTATATGGGTTGTATTCGATTATGATGTTATGATGTGTATATAGTTATACACACTAGGAGACGGTATTCCCGTTTTACATACGAGCGACCGAAACAAAAAGAAAGTTGAATGGATAGACTAAACAATCAATGTATCTGGGTGGTATCCGATTATATCGCAATACTGTATATATAGTGATACTTACCAGGTGACGATACTTCCGTTACACATACTAGCGACTGAATCGAACAGAATGTTGAATGGTTAGACGAAACGATAATTGTATCTGAGTTGTATTCGATGATATCGTGATGATGTTTATATAGCAATACTCACCAGGTGACTGTTCTTCCATTTACATACAAGCGACCGAATCGAGCAGAAGGTTGAATTCAGTATAAATTGAACAATCATCGTATCTGGGTTGTATTCGATTATGTTTATATAGTTATACTCACCAGGTAACTGTTCTTCCGTTATACATACGAGCGACTGAATTGAACAGAAGGTTGAATGGATAGTATATGGGTTGTATTCGATTATGATGTTATGCTGTGTATATAGTTATACACACTAGGAGACGATATTCCCGTTTTACATACGAACGACCGAAACGAAAAGAAAGTTGAATGGATAGACTGAACAATCAATTTATCTGGGTGGTATCCGATTATATCGCAATACTGTATATATAGTGATACTTACCAGGTGACGATACTTCCGTTACACATACTAGCGACTGAATCGAACAGAATGTTGAATGGTTAGACGAAACGATAATTGTATCTGAGTTGTATTCGATGATATCGTGATGATGTTTATATAGCAATACTCACCAGGTAACTGTCCTTCCGTTTTACATACAAGCGACCGAATCGAGCAGAAGGTTGAATGGATAGATTGAACAATCATCGTATCTGAGTTGTATTCGATTATGTTTATATAGATATACTCACCAGGTACCTGTTCTTCCGATATACATACGAGCAACCGAATCGAACATAAGGTTGAATGGATAGATTGAACAATCATCGTATCTGAGTTGTATTCGATTATGTTTATATAGTTATACTCACCAGGTAACTGTTCTTCCGTTATACATACGAGCGACTGAATTGAACTGAAGGTTGAATGGATAGACCAAACAATGATCGTATCTGGGGTTGTATTCGATTATATCGTGATGATGTTCATATAGTTATACTCACCAGGTAACTGTTCTCCAGTTATACATAAGAGCGACTGAACTGAACAGAAGGTTGAATGGATAGACTGAACAATCATCGTATCTGGGTTGTATTCGATTATTTTGTGATGATTATTATATATTATGTCTAACCAGGTAACTGTTCTTTCGTTATACATACTAGCAACCGAATCGAACCTAAGGTTGAATGGATAGATTGAATAATCATTGTATCTGGGTTGTTTCCGATTATATCGTTATGTTGTATATTTAACTACACCTACCATGTAACGGTTCTTTCGTTACACATACGAGCGTCTGAATCGAACATAAGGTTGGATGGTTAGACGGAACGATAATTGTAACTAAGTTGTATTCGATTATATCGTGATGACGTTCATATAGAAATACTCACCAGGTTACTGTTCTTTCGTTATACATACGAGCAACCGAATCGAACAGAAAGTTGAATGGATAGTATCTGGGTTGTATTCGATAATGATGTTATGCTGTGTATATAGTTATACACATAAGGTGACGGTATTCCCGTTTCACATACGAGCGACCGAAATGAACAGAAAGTTGAATGGATAGACTGAACAATCAATGTATCTGGGTGGTATCCGATTATATCGCAATACTGTATATATAGTGATACTTACCAGGTGACGGTACTTCCGTTACACATACTAGCGACTGAATCGAACAGAAGGTTGAATGGTTAGACGAAACGATAATTGTATCTGAGTTGTATTCGATGATATCGTGATGATGTTAATATAGCAATATTCACCAGGTAACTGTTCTTCCGTTTTACATACAAGCGACCGAATCGAGCAGAAGGTTGAATTCAGTATAGATTGAACAATCATCGTATCTGGGTTGTATTCGATTATGTTTATATAGTTATACTCACCAGGTAACTGTTCTTCCGTTATACATACGAGCGACTGAATTGAACAGAAGGTTGAATGGATAGTATATGGGTTGTATTCGATTATGATGTTATGCTGTGTATATAGTTATACACACTAGGAGACGGTATTCCCGTTTTGAATACGAGCGACCGAAACGAAAAGAAAGTTGAATGGATAGACTGAACAATCAATGTATCTGGGTGGTATCCGATTATATCGCAATACTGTATATATAGTGATACTTACCAGGTGACGATACTTCCGTTACACATACTAGCGACTGAATCGAACAGAATGTTGAATGGTTAGACGAAACGATAATTGTATCTGAGTTGTATTCGATGATATCGTGATGATGTTTATATAGCAATACTCACCAGGTAACTGTTCTTCCGTTTTACATACAAGCGACCGAATCGAGCAGAAGGTTGAATTCAGTATAGATTGAACAATCATCGTATCTGGGTTGTATTCGATTATGTTTATATAGTTATACTCACCAGGTAACTGTTCTTTCGTTATACATACGAGCGACAGAATTGAACAGAAGCTTGAATGGATAGTATATGGGTTGTATTCGATTATGATGTTATGCTGTGTATATAGTTATAAACATAAGGTGACGGTATTCCCGTTTCACATACGAGCGACCGAAACGAACAGAAAGTTTAAATGATAGACTGAACAATCAATGTATCTGGGTGGTATTCGATTATATCGCAATACTGTATATATAGTGATACTTACCAGGTGACGGTACTTCCGTTACACATACTAGCGACTGAATCGAACAGAAGGTTAAATGGTTAGACGAAACGATAATTGTATCTGAGTTGTATTCGATGATATCGTGATGATATTTATATAACAATACTCACCAGGTAACTGTTCTTCCGTTTTAAATACAGGCGACCGAATCGAGCAGAAGGTTGTATTCAGTATAGATTGAACAATCATCGTATCTGGGTTGTATTCGATTATGTTTATATAGTTATACTCACCAGGTAACTGTTCTTCCGTTATACATAAGAGCGACTGAATTGAACAGAAGGTTGAATGGATAGTATATGGGTTGTATTCGATTATGATGTTATGCTGTGTATATAATTATACACACTAGGAGACGGTATTCCCGTTTTACATACGAGCGACCGAAACAAAAAGAAAGTTGAATGGATAGACTAAACAATCAATGTATCTGGGTGGTATCCGATTATATCGCAATACTGTATATATAGTGATACTTACCAGGTGACGATACTTCCGTTACACATACTAGCGACTGAATCGAACAGAATGTTGAATGGTTAGACGAAACGATAATTGTATCTGAGTTGTATTCGATGATATCGTGATGATGTTTATATAGCAATACTCACCAGGTGACTGTTCTTCCATTTACATACAAGCGACCGAATCGAGCAGAAGGTTGAATTCAGTATAAATTGAACAATCATCGTATCTGGGTTGTATTCGATTATGTTTATATAGTTATACTCACCAGGTAACTGTTCTTCCGTTATACATACGAGCGACTGAATTGAACAGAAGGTTGAATGGATAGTATATGGGTTGTATTCGATTATGATGTTATGCTGTGTATATAGTTATACACACTAGGAGACGATATTCCCGTTTTACATACGAACGACCGAAACGAAAAGAAAGTTGAATGGATAGACTGAACAATCAATTTATCTGGGTGGTATCCGATTATATCGCAATACTGTATATATAGTGATACTTACCAGGTGACGATACTTCCGTTACACATACTAGCGACTGAATCGAACAGAATGTTGAATGGTTAGACGAAACGATAATTGTATCTGAGTTGTATTCGATGATATCGTGATGATGTTTATATAGCGATACTCACCAGGTAACTGTCCTTCCGTTTTACATACAAGCGACCGAATCGAGCAGAAGGTTGAATGGATAGATTGAACAATCATCGTATCTGAGTTGTATTCGATTATGTTTATATAGATATACTCACCAGGTACCTGTTCTTCCGATATACATACGAGCAACCGAATCGAACATAAGGTTGAATGGATAGATTGAACAATCATCGTATCTGAGTTGTATTCACCAGGTAACTGTTCTTCTGTTATACATACGAGCGACTGAATTGAACTGAAGGTTGAATGGATAGACCAAACAATGATCGTATCTGGGGTTGTATTCGATTATATCGTGATGATGTTCATATAGTTATACTCACCAGGTAACTGTTCTCCAGTTATACATAAGAGCGACTGAACTGAACAGAAGGTTGAATGGATAGACTGAACAATCATCGTATCTGGGTTGTATTCGATTATTTCGTGATGATTATTATATATTATGTCTAACCAGGTAACTGTTCTTTCGTTATACATACTAGCAACCGAATCGAACCTAAGGTTGAATGGATAGATTGAATAATCATTGTATCTGGGTTGTTTCCGATTATATCGTTATGTTGTATATTTAACTACACCTACCATGTAACGGTTCTTTCGTTACACATACGAGCGTCTGAATCGAACATAAGGTTGGATGGTTAGACGGAACGATAATTGTAACTAAGTTGTATTCGATTATATCGTGATGACGTTCATATAGAAATACTCACCAGGTTACTGTTCTTTCGTTATACATACGAGCAACCGAATCGAACAGAAAGTTGAATGGATAGTATCTGGGTTGTATTCGATAATGATGTTATGCTGTGTATATAGTTATACACATAAGGTGACGGTATTCCCGTTTCACATACGAGCGACCGAAACGAACAGAAAGTTGAATGGATAGACTGAACAATCAATGTATCTGGGTGGTATCCGATTATATCGCAATACTGTATATATAGTGATACTTACCAGGTGACGGTACTTCCGTTACACATACTAGCGACTGAATCGAACAGAAGGTTAAATGGTTAGACGAAACGATAATTGTATCTGAGTTGTATTCGATGATATCGTGATGATGTTAATATAGCAATATTCACCAGGTAACTGTTCTTCCGTTTTACATACAAGCGACCGAATCGAGCAGAAGGTTGAATTCAGTATAGATTGAACAATCATCGTATCTGGGTTGTATTCGATTATGTTTATATAGTTATACTCACCAGGTAACTGTTCTTCCGTAATACATACGAGCGACTGAATTGAACAGAAGGTTGAATGGATAGTATATGGGTTGTATTCGATTATGATGTTATGCTGTGTATATAGTTATACACACTAGGAGACGGTATTCCCGTTTTAAATACGAGCGACCGAAACGAAAAGAAAGTTGAATGGATAGACTGAACAATCAATGTATCTGGGTGGTATCCGATTATATCGCAATACTGTATATATAGTGATACTTACCAGGTGACGATACTTCCGTTACACATACTAGCGACTGAATCGAACAGAATGTTGAATGGTTAGACGAAACGATAATTGTATCTGAGTTGTATTCAATGATATCGTGATGATGTTTATATAGCAATACTCACCAGGTAACTGTTCTTCCGTTTTACATACAAGCGACCGAATCGAGCAGAAGGTTGAATTCAGTATAGATTGAACAATCATCGTATCTGGGTTGTATTCGATTATGTTTATATAGTTATACTCACCAGGTAACTGTTCTTTCGTTATACATACGAGCGACTGAATTGAACAGAAGCTTGAATGGATAGTATATGGGTTGTATTCGATTATGATGTTATGCTGTGTATATAGTTATACACACTAGGAGACGGTATTCCCGTTTTACATACGAGCGACCGAAACGAAAAGAAAGTTGAATGAATAGACTGAACAATCAATGTATCTGGGTGGTATCCGATTATATTGCAATACTGTATATATAGTGATAGTTGTATTCGATTATGTTTATATAAATATACTCACCAGGTACCTGTTCTTACGATATACATACGAGCAACCGAATCGAACATAAGGTTGAATGGATAGATTGAACAATCATCGTATCTGAGTTGTATTCGATTATGTTTATATAGTTATACTCACCAGGTAACTGTTCTTCCGTTATACATACGAGCGACTGAATTGAACTGAAGGTTGAATGGATAGACTAAACAATGATCGTATCTGGGGTTGTATTCGATTATATCGTGATGATGTTCATATAGTTATACTCACCAGGTAACTGTTCTCCAGTTATACATAAGAGCGACTGAACTGAACAGAAGGTTGAATGGATAGACTGAACAATCATCGTATCTGGGTTGTTTTCGATTATTTCGTGATGATTATTATATATTATGTCTAACCAGGTAACTGTTCTTTCGTTATACATACTAGCAACCGAATCGAACATAAGGTTGAATGGATAGATTGAACAATCATTGTATCTGGGTTGTCTCCGATTATATCGTTATGTTGTATATTTAACTACACCTACCATGTAACGGTTCTTTCGTTACACATACGAGCGTCTGAATCGAACATAAGGTTGGATGGTTAGACGGAACGATAATTGTATCTGAGTTGTATTCGATGATATCGTGATGATATTTATATAGCAATACTCACCAGTTAACTGTTCTTCCGTTTTACATACAAGCGACCGAATCGAGCAGAAGGTTGAATTCAGTATAGATTGAACAATCATCGTATCTGGGTTGTATTCGATTATGTTTATATAGTTATACTCACCAGGTTACTGTTCTTCCGTTATACATACGAGCGACTGAATTGAACAGAAGGTTGAATGGATAGTATATGAGTTGTATTCGATTATGATGTTATGCTGTGTATATAGTTATACACATAAGGTGACGGTATCCCGTTTCACATACGAGCGACCGAAACGAACAGAAAGTTGAATGGATAGACTGAACAATCAATGTATCTGGGTGGTATCCGATTATATCGCAATACTGTTTATATAGTGATACTTACCAGGTGACGGTACTTCCGTTACACATACTAGCGACTGAATCGAACAGAAGGTTGAATGGTCTGACGAAACGATAATTGTATCTGAGTTGTATTCGATGATATCGTGATGATGTTTATATAGCAATACTCACCAGGTAACTGTTCTTCTGTTTTACATACAAGCGACCGAATCGAGCAGAAGGTTGAATTCAGTATAGATTGAACAATCATCGTATCTGGGTTGTATTCGATTATGTTTATATAGTTATACTCACCAGGTAACTGTTCTTCCGTTATACATACAAGCGACTGAATTGAACAGAAGGTTGAATGGATAGTATATGGGTTGTATTCGATTATGATGTTATGCTGTGTATATAGTTATACCACACTAGGAGACGGTATTCTCGTTTTACATACGAGCGACCGAAACGAAAAGAAAGTTGAATGGATAGACTGAACAATCAATGTATCTGGGTGGTATCCGATTATATCGCAATACTGTATATATAGTGATACTTATCAGGTGACGATACTTCCGTTACACATACTATCGACTGAATCGAACAGAATGTTGAATGGTTAGACGAAACGATAATTGTATCTGAGTTGTATTCGATGATATCGTGATGATGTTTATATAGCAATACTCACCAGGTAACTGACCTTCCGTTTTACATACAAGCGACCGAATCGAGCAGACGGTTAAATGGATAGATTGAACAATCATCGTATCTGAGTTGTATTCGATTATGTTTATATAGATATACTCACCAGGTACCTGTTCTTCCGATATACATACGAGCAACCGAATCGAACATAAGGTTGAATGGATAGATTGAGCAATCATCGTATCTGAGTTGTATTCGATTATGTTTATATAGTTATACTCACCAGGTAACTGTTCTTCCGTTATACATACGAGCGACTGAATTGAACTGAAGGTTGAATGGATAGACTAAACAATGATCGTATCTGGAGTTGTATTCGATTATATCGTGATGATGTTCATATAGTTATACTCACCAAGTAACTGTTCTCCAGTTATACATAAGAGCGACTGAACCGAACAGAAGGTTGAATGGATAGACTGAACAATCATCGTATCTGGGTTGTATTCGATTATTTCGTGATGATTATTATATATTATGTCTAACCAGGTAACTGTTCTTTCGTTATACATACTAGCAACCGAATCGAACATAAGGTTGAATGGATAGATTGAACAATCATTGTATCTGGGTTGTCTCCGATTATATCGTTATGTTGTATATTTAACTACACCTACCATGTAACGGTTCTTTCGTTACACATACGAGCGTCTGAATCGAACATGAGGTTGGATGGTTAGACGAAACGATAATTGTAACTAAGTTGTATTCGATTATATCGTGATGACGTTCATATAGAAATACTCACCAGGTTACTGTCCTTTCGTTATACATACGAGCAACCGAATCGAACAGAAGGTTGAATGGATAGTATCTGGGTAGTATTCGATTATGATGTTATGCTGTGTATATAGTTATACACACTAGGAGACGGTATTCCCGTTTTACATACGAGCGACCGAAACAAAAAGAAAGTTGAATGGATAGACTGAACAATCAATGTATCTGGGTGGTATCCGATTATATCGCAATACTGTATATATAGTGATACTTACCAGGTGACGATACTTCCGTTACACATACTAGCGACTGAATCGAACAGAATGTTGAATGGTTAGACGAAACGATAATTGTATCTGAGTTGTATTCGATGATATCGTGATGATGTTTATATAGCAATACTCACCAGGTAACTGTTCTTCCGTTTTACATACAAGCGACCGAATCGAGCAGAAGGTTGAATTCAGTATAAATTGAACAATCATCGTATCTGGGTTGTATTCGATTATGTTTATATAGTTATACTCACCAGGTAACTGTTCTTCCGTTATACATACGAGCGACTGAATTGAACAGAAGGTTGAATGGATAGATTTAACAATCATCGTATCTGAGTTGTATTCGATTATGTTTATATAGTTATACTCATCAAGTAACTGTTCTTCCGTTATACATACGAGCGACTGAATTGAACTGAAGGTTGAATGGATAGACTAAACAATGATCGTATCTGGGGTTGTATTCGATTATATCGTGATGATGTTCATATAGTTATACTCACCAGGTAACTGTTCTCCAGTTATAGATAGGAGCGACTGAACTAAACAGAAGGTTGAATGGATAGACTGTACAATCAATGTATCTGGGTGGTATCCGATTATATCGCAATACTGTATATATAGTGATACTTACCAGGTGACGGTACTTCCGTTACACATACTAGCGACTGAATCGAACAGAAGGTTAAATGGTTAGACGAAACGATAATTGTATCTGAGTTGTATTCAATGATATCGTGATGATGTTTATATAGCAATACTCACCAGGTAACTGTTCTTCCGTTTCACATACAAGCGACCGAATCGAGCAGAAGGTTGAATTCAGTATAGATTGAACAATCATCGTATCTGGGTTGTATTCGATTATGTTTATATAGTTATACTCACCAGGTAACTGTTCTTCCGTTATACATACGAGCGACTGAATTGAACAGAAGGTTGAATGGATAGTATATGGGTTGTATTCGATTATCATGCTATGCTGTGTATATAGTTATACACACTAGGAGACGGTATTCCCGTTTTACATACGAGCGACCGAAACGAAAAGAAAGTTGAATGGATAGACTGAACAATCAATGTATCTGGGTGGTATCCGATTATATCGCAATACTGTATATATAGTGATACTTACCAGGTGACGATACTTCCGTTACACATACTAGCGACTGAATCGAACAGAATGTTGAATGGTTAGACGAAACGATAATTGTATCTGAGTTTTATTCGATGATATCGTGATGATGTTTATATAGCAATACTCACCAGGTAACTGTTCTTCCGTTTTACATACAAGCGACCGAATCGAGCAGAAGGTTGAATTCAGTATAGATTGAACAATCATCGTATCTGGGTTGTATTCGATTATGTTTATATAGTTATACTCACCAGGTAACTGTTCTTCCGTTATACATACGAGCGACTGAATTGAACAGAAGGTTGAATGGATAGTATATGGGTTGTATTCGATTATGATGTTATGCTGTGTATATAGTTATACACACTAGGAGACGGTATTCCCGTTTTACATACGAGCGACCGAAACGAAAAGAAAGTTGAATGGATAGACTGAACAATCAATGTATCTGGGTGGTATCCGATTATATCGCAATACTGTATATATAGTGATACTTACTAGGTGACGATACTTCCGTTACACATACTAGCGACTGAATCGAACAGAATGTTGAATGGTTAGACGAAACGATGATTGTATCTGAGTTGTATTCGATGATATCGTGATGATGTTTATATAGCAATACTCACCAGATAACTGTCCTTCCGTTTTACATACAAGCGACCGAATCGAGCAGAAGGTTAAATGGATAGATTGAACAATCATCGTATCTGAGTTGTATTCGATTATGTTTATATAGATATACTCACCAGGTACCTGTTCTTCCGATATACATACGAGCAACCGAATCGAACATAAGGTTGAATGGATAGATTGAACAATCATCGTATCTGAGTTGTATTCGATTATGTTTATATAGTTATACTCACCAGGTAACTGTTCTTCCGTTATACATACTAGCGACTGAATTGAACTGAAGGTTGAATGGATAGACTAAACAATGATCGTATCTGGGGTTGTATTCGATTATATCGTGATGATGTTCATGTAGTTATACTCACCTGGTAACTGTTCTCCAGTTATACATAAGAGCCACTGAACTGAACAGAAGGTTGAATGGATATACTGAACAATCATCGTATCTGGGTTGTATTCGATTATTTCGTGATGATTATTATATATTATGTCTAACCAGGTAACTGTTCTTTCGTTATACATACTAGCAACCGAATCGAACAGAAGGTTAAATGGTTAGACAACGATAATTGTATCTGAGTTGTATTCGATGATATCGTGATGATGTTTATATAGCAATACTCACCAGGTAACTGTTCTTCCGTTTTATATACAAGCGACCGAATCGAGCAGAAGGTTGAATTCAGTATAGATTGAACAATCATCGTATCTGGGTTGTATTCAATTATGTTTATATAGGTATTCTCACCAGGTAACTATTCTTCCGTTATACATACGAGCTACTGAATTAAACAGAAGGTTGAATGGATAGTATATGGGTTGTATTCGATTATGATGTTATGCTGTGTATATAGTTATACACACTAGGAGACGGTATTCCCGTTTTACATACGAGCGACCGAAACGAAAAGAAAGTTGAATGGATAGACTGAACAATCAATGTATCTGGGTGGTATCCGATTATATCGCAATACTGTATATATAGTGATACTTACCAGGTGACGGTACTTCCGTTACACATGCTAGCGACTAAATCGAACAGAAGGTTGAATGGTAAGACGAAACGATAATTGTATCTGAGTTGTATTCGATGATATCGTGATGATGTTTATATAGCAATACTCACCAGGTAACTGTTCTTCCGTTTTACATACAAGCGACCGAATCGAGCAGAATGTTAAATGAATAGATTGAACAATCATCGTATCTGGGTTGTATTCGATTATGTTTATATTGTAATACTCACCAGGTAACTGTTCTTCCGTTTTACATACAAGCGACCGAATCGAGCAGAAGGTTAAATTTAGTATAGATTGAACAATCATCGTATCTGGGTTGTATTCGATTATGTTTATATAGTTATACTCACCAGGTAACTGTTCTTTCGTTATACATACGAGCGACTGAATTGAACAGAAGGTTGGAAGGATAGACTAAACAATAATCGTATCTGGGGTTGTATTCGATTATATCTTGATGATGTTCATATAATTATACTCACCAGGAAACTCTCCTCCAGTTATACATAAGAGCGACTGAACTGAACAGAAGGTTGAATGGATAGACTGAACAATCATCGTATCTGGGTTGTATTCGATTATTTCGTGATGATTATTATATATTATGTCTAACCAGGTAACTGTTCTTTCGTTATACATACTAGCAACCGAATCGAACCTAAGGTTGAATGGATAGATTGAACAATCATTGTATCTGGGTTGTCTCCGATTATATCGTTATGTTGTATATTTAACTACACCTACCATGTAACGGTTCTTTCGTTACACATACGAGCAACCGAATCGAACAGAAGGTTGAATGGATAGTATCTGGGTTGTATTCGATAATGATGTTATGCTGTGTATATAGTTATACACATGAGGTGACGGTTTTCCTGTTTCACATACGAGCGACCGAAACGAACAGAAAGTTGAATGGATAGACTGAACAATCAATGTATCTGGGTGGTATCCGATTATATCGCAATACTGTATATATAGTGATACTTACCAGGTGACGGTACTTCCGTTACACATACTAGCGACTGAATCGAACAGAAGGTTAAATGGTTAGACGAAACGATAATTGTATCTGAGTTGTATTCGATGATATCGTGATGATGTTAATATAGCAATACTCACCAGGTAACTGTTCTTCCGATTTACATACAAGCGACCGAATCGAGCAGAAGGTTGAATTCAGTATAGATTGAACAATCATCGTATCTGGGTTGTATTCGATTATGTTTATATAGTTATACTCACCAGGTTACTGTTCTTCCGTTATACATACGAGCGACTGAATTGAACAGAAGGTTGAATGGATAGTATATGAGTTGTATTCGATTATGATGTTATGCTGTGTATATAGTTATACACACTAGGAGACGGTATTCCCGTTTTAAATACGAGCGACCGAAACGAAAAGAAAGTTGAATGGATAGACTGAATAATCAATGTATCTGGGTGGTATCCGATTATATCGCAATACTGTATATATAGTGATACTTACCAGGTGACGATACTTCCGTTACACATACTAGCTACTGAATCGAACAGAATGTTGAATGGTTAGACGAGACGATAATTGTATCTGAGTTGTATTCGATGATATCGTGATGATGTTTATATAGCAATACTCACCAGGTAACTGTCCTTCCGTTTTACATACAAGCGACCGAATCGAGCAGAAGGTTAAATGGATAGATTGAACAATCATCGTATCTGGGTTGTATTCGATTATGTTTATATAGATATACTCACCAGGTACCTGTTCTTCCGATATACATACGAGAAACCAAATCGAACATAAGGTTGAATGGATAGATTGAACAATCATCGTATCTGGGTTGTATTCGATTATTTCGAGATGATTATTATATATTATGTCTAACCAGGTAACTGTTCTTTCGTTATACATACTAGCAACCGAATCGAACAGAAGGTTGAATGGATAGTATCTGGGTCGTATTCGATTATGATGTTATGCTGTGTATATAGTTATACACACTAGGAGACGGTATTCCCGTTTTACATACGAGCGACCGAAACAAAAAGAAAGTTGAATGGATAGACTGAACAATCAATGTATCTGGGTGGTATCCGATTATATCGCAATACTGTATATATAGTGATACTTACCAGGTGACGATACTTCCGTTACACATACTAGCGACTGAATCGAACAGAATGTTGAATGGTTAGACGAAACGATAATTGTATCTGAGTTGTATTCGATGATATCGTGATGATGTTTATATAGCAATACTCACCAGGTAACTGTTCTTCCGTTTTACATACAAGCGACCGAATCGAGCAGAAGGTTGAATTCAGTATAAATTGAACAATCATCGTATCTGGGTTGTATTCGATTATGTTTATATAGTTATACTCACCAGGTAACTGTTCTTCCGTTATACATACGAGCGACTGAATTGAACAGAAGGTTGAATGGATAGATTGAACAATCATCGTATCTGAGTTGTATTCGATTATGTTTATATAGTTATACTCATCAAGTAACTGTTCTTCCGTTATACATACGAGCGACTGAATTGAACTGAAGGTTGAATGGATAGACTAAACAATGATCGTATCTGGGGTTGTGTTCGATTATATCGTGATGATGTTCATATAGTTATACTCACCAGGTAACTGTTCTCCAGTTATAGATAGGAGCGACTGAACTAAACAGAAGGTTGAATGGATAGACTGTACAATCAATGTATCTGGGTGGTATCCGATTATATCGCAATACTGTATATATAGTGATACTTACCAGGTGACGGTACTTCCGTTACACATACTAGCGACTGAATCGAACAGAAGGTTAAATGGTTAGACGAAACGATAATTGTATCTGAGTTGTATTCGATGATATCGTGATGATGTTTATATAGCAATACTCACCAGGTAACTGTTCTTCCGTTTCACATACAAGCGACCGAATCGAGCAGAAGGTTGAATTCAGTATAGATTGAACAATCATCGTATCTGGGTTGTATTCGATTATGTTTATATAGTTATACTCACCAGGTAACTGTTCTTCCGTTATACATACGAGCGACTGAATTGAACAGAAGGTTGAATGGATAGTATATGGGTTGTATTCGATTATCATGCTATGCTGTGTATATAGTTATACACACTAGGAGACGGTATTCCCGTTTTACATACGAGCGACCGAAACGAAAAGAAAGTTGAATGGATAGACTGAACAATCAATGTATCTGGGTGGTATCCGATTATATCGCAATACTGTATATATAGTGATACTTACCAGGTGACGATACTTCCGTTACACATACTAGCGACTGAATCGAACAGAATGTTGAATGGTTAGACGAAACGATAATTGTATCTGAGTTTTATTCGATGATATCGTGATGATGTTTATATAGCAATACTCACCAGGTAACTGTTCTTCCGTTTTACATACAAGCGACCGAATCGAGCAGAAGGTTGAATTCAGTATAGATTGAACAATCATCGTATCTGGGTTGTATTCGATTATGTTTATATAGTTATACTCACCAGGTAACTGTTCTTCCGTTATACATACGAGCGACTGAATTGAACAGAAGGTTGAATGGATAGTATATGGGTTGTATTCGATTATGATGTTATGCTGTGTATATAGTTATACACACTAGGAGACGGTATTCCCGTTTTACATACGAGCGACCGAAACGAAAAGAAAGTTGAATGGATAGACTGAACAATCAATGTATCTGGGTGGTATCCGATTATATCGCAATACTGTATATATAGTGATACTCACTAGGTGACGATACTTCCGTTACACATACTAGCGACTGAATCGAACAGAATGTTGAATGGTTAGACGAAACGATGATTGTATCTGAGTTGTATTCGATGATATCGTGATGATGTTTATATAGCAATACTCACCAGATAACTGTCCTTCCGTTTTACATACAAGCGACCGAATCGAGCAGAAGGTTAAATGGATAGATTGAACAATCATCGTATCTGAGTTGTATTCGATTATGTTTATATAGATATACTCACCAGGTACCTGTTCTTCCGATATACATACGAGCAACCGAATCGATCATAAGGTTGAATGGATAGATTGAACAATCATCGTATCTGAGTTGTATTCGATTATGTTTATATAGTTATACTCACCAGGTAACTGTTCTTCCGTTATACATACGAGCGACTGAATTGAACTGAAGGTTGAATGGATAGACTAAACAATGATCGTATCTGGGGTTGTATTCGATTATATCGTGATGATGTTCATGTAGTTATACTCACCTGGTAACTGTTCTCCAGTTATACATAAGAGCCACTGAACTGAACAGAAGGTTGAATGGATATACTGAACAATCATCGTATCTGGGTTGTATTCGATTATTTCGTGATGATTATTATATATTATGTCTAACCAGGTAACTGTTCTTTCGTTATACATACTAGCAACCGAATCGAACAGAAGGTTAAATGGTTAGACAACGATAATTGTATCTGAGTTGTATTCGATGATATCGTGATGATGTTTATATAGCAATACTCACCAGGTAACTGTTCTTCCGTTTTATATACAAGCGACCGAATCGAGCAGAAGGTTGAATTCAGTATAGATTGAACAATCATCGTATCTGGGTTGTATTCAATTATGTTTATATAGGTATTCTCACCAGGTAACTATTCTTCCGTTATACATACGAGCTACTGAATTAAACAGAAGGTTGAATGGATAGTATATGGGTTGTATTCGATTATGATGTTATGCTGTGTATATAGTTATACACACTAGGAGACGGTATTCCCGTTTTACATACGAGCGACCGAAACGAAAAGAAAGTTGAATGGATAGACTGAACAATCAATGTATCTGGGTGGTATCCGATTATATCGCAATACTGTATATATAGTGATACTTACCAGGTGACGGTACTTCCGTTACACATGCTAGCGACTAAATCGAACAGAAGGTTGAATGGTAAGACGAAACGATAATTGTATCTGAGTTGTATTCGATGATATCGTGATGATGTTTATATAGCAATACTCACCAGGTAACTGTTCTTCCGTTTTACATACAAGCGACCGAATCGAGCAGAATGTTAAATGAATAGATTGAACAATCATCGTATCTGGGTTGTATTCGATTATGTTTATATTGTAATACTCACCAGGTAACTGTTCTTCCGTTTTACATACAAGCGACCGAATCGAGCAGAAGGTTAAATTTAGTATAGATTGAACAATCATCGTATCTGGGTTGTATTCGATTATGTTTATATAGTTATACTCACCAGGTAACTGTTCTTTCGTTTTACATACGAGCGACTGAATTGAACAGAAGGTTGGAAGGATAGACTAAACAATAATCGTATCTGGGGTTGTATTCGATTATATCTTGATGATGTTCATATAATTATACTCACCAGGAAACTCTCCTCCAGTTATACATAAGAGCGACTGAACTGAACAGAAGGTTGAATGGATAGACTGAACAATCATCGTATCTGGGTTGTATTCGATTATTTCGTGATGATTATTATATATTATGTCTAACCAGGTAACTGTTCTTTCGTTATACATACTAGCAACCGAATCGAACCTAAGGTTGAATGGATAGATTGAACAATCATTGTATCTGGGTTGTCTCCGATTATATCGTTATGTTGTATATTTAACTACACCTACCATGTAACGGTTCTTTCGTTACACATACGAGCAACCGAATCGAACAGAAGGTTGAATGGATAGTATCTGGGTTGTATTCGATAATGATGTTATGCTGTGTATATAGTTATACACATAAGGTGACGGTTTTCCTGTTTCACATACGAGCGACCGAAACGAACAGAAAGTTGAATGGATAGACTGAACAATCAATGTATCTGGGTGGTATCCGATTATATCGCAATACTGTATATATAGTGATACTTACCAGGTGACGGTACTTCCGTTACACATACTAGCGACTGAATCGAACAGAAGGTTAAATGGTTAGACGAAACGATAATTGTATCTGAGTTGTATTCGATGATATCGTGATGATGTTAATATAGCAATACTCACCAGGTAACTGTTCTTCCGATTTACATACAAGCGACCGAATCGAGCAGAAGGTTGAATTCAGTATAGATTGAACAATCATCGTATCTGGGTTGTATTCGATTATGTTTATATAGTTATACTCACCAGGTTACTGTTCTTCCGTTATACATACGAGCGACTGAATTGAACAGAAGGTTGAATGGATAGTATATGAGTTGTATTCGATTATGATGTTATGCTGTGTATATAGTTATACACACTAGGAGACGGTATTTCCGTTTTAAATACGAGCGACCGAAACGAAAAGAAAGTTGAATGGATAGACTGAATAATCAATGTATCTGGGTGGTATCCGATTATATCGCAATACTGTATATATAGTGATACTTACCAGGTGACGATACTTCCGTTACACATACTAGCGACTGAATCGAACAGAATGTTGAATGGTTAGACGAGACGATAATTGTATCTGAGTTGTATTCGATGATATCGTGATGATGTTTATATAGCAATACTCACCAGGTAACTGTCCTTCCGTTTTACATACAAGCGACCGAATCGAGCAGAAGGTTAAATGGATAGATTGAACAATCATCGTATCTGAGTTGTATTCGATTATGTTTATATAGATATACTCACCAGGTACCTGTTCTTCCGATATACATACGAGAAACCGAATCGAACATAAGGTTGAATGGATAGATTGAACAATCATCGTATCTGAGTTGTATTCGATTATGTTTATATATTAATACTCACCAGGTAACTGTTCTCCCGTTATACATATGAGCGACTGAATTGAACTGAAGGTTGAATGGATAGACTAAACAATGATCGTATCTGGGGTTGTATTCGATTATATCGTGATGATGTTCATATAGCTATACTCACCAGGTAACTGTTCTCCAGTTATACATAAGAGCGACTGAACTGAACAGAAGGTTAAATGGATAGAATGAACAATCATCGTATCTGGGTTGTATTCGATTATTTCGAGATGATTATTATATATTATGTCTAACCAGGTAACTGTTCTTTCGTTATACATACTAGCAACCGAATCGAACATAAGGTTGAATGGATAGATTGAACAATCATTGTATCTGGGTTGTCTCCGATTATATCGTTATCTTGTATATTTAACTACACCTACCATGAAACGGTTCTTTCGTTACACATACGAGCGTCTGAATCGAACATAAGGTTGGATGGTTAGACGAAACGATAATTGTAACTAAGTTGTATTCGATTATATCGTGATGACGTTCATATAGAAATACTCACCAGATTACTGTTCTTTCGTTATACATACGAGCAACCGAATCGAACAGAAGGTTGAATGGATAGTATCTGGGTTGTATTCGATTATGATGTTATGCTGTGTATATAGAGTTATACACATAAGGTGACGGTATTCCCGTTTCACATACGAGCGACTGAAACGAACAGAAAGTTGAATGGATAGACTGAACAATCAATGTATCTGGGTGGTATCCGATTATATCGCAATACTGTATATATAGTGATACTTACCAGGTGACGGTACTTCCGTTACACATACTAGCGACTGAATCGAACAGAAGGTTGAATGGTTAGACGAAACGATAATTGTATCTGAGTTGTATTCGATGATATCGTGATGATGTTTATATAGCAATACTCACCAGGTAACTGTTCTTCTGTTTTACATACAAGCGACCGAATCGAGCAGAAGGTTGAATTCAGTATAGATTGAACAATCATCGTATCTGGGTTGTATTCGATTATGTTTATATAGTTATACTCACCAGGTAACTGTTCTTCCGTTATACATACAAGCGACTGAATTGAACAGAAGGTTGAATGGATAGTATATGGGTTGTATTCGGTTATGATGTTATGCTGTGTATATAGTTATACCACACTAGGAGACGGTATTCCCGTTTTACATACGAGCGACCGAAACGAAAAGAAAGTTGAATGGATAGACTGAACAATCAATGTATCTGGGTGGTATCCGATTATATCGCAATACTGTATATATAGTGATACTTATCAGGTGACGATACTTCCGTTACACATACTATCGACTGAATCGAACAGAATGTTGAATGGTTAGAAAAAACGATAATTGTATCTGAGTTGTATTCGATGATATCGTGATGATGTTTATATAGCAATACTCACCAGGTAACTGTCCTTCCGTTTTACATACAAGCGACCGAATCGAGCAGACGGTTAAATGGATAGATTGAACAATCATCGTATCTGAGTTGTATTCGATTATGTTTATATAGATATACTCACCAGGTAACTGTTCTTCCGTTATACATACGAGCGACTGAATTGAACTGAAGGTTGAATGGATAGACTAAACAATGATCGTATCTGGGGTTGTATTCGATTATATCGTGATGATGTTCATATAGTTATACTCACCAAGTAACTGTTCTCCAGTTATACATAAGAGCGACTGAACCGAACAGAAGGTTGAATGGATAGACTGAACAATCATCGTATCTGGGTTGTATTCGATTATTTCGTGATGATTATTATATATTATGTCTAACCAGGTAACTGTTCTTTCGTTATACATACTAGCAACCGAATCGAACATAAGGTTGAATGGATAGATTGAACAATCATTGTATCTGGGTTGTCTCCGATTATATCGTTATGTTGTATATTTAACTACACTTACCATGTAACGGTTCTTTCGTTACACATACGAGCGTCTGAATCGAACATGAGGTTGGATGGTTAGACGAAACGATAATTGTAACTAAGTTGTATTCGATTATATCGTGATGACGTTCATATAGAAATACTCACCAGGTTACTGTCCATTCGTTATACATACGAGCAACCGAATCGAACAGAAGGTTGAATGGATAGTATCTGGGTTGTATTCGATTATGATGTTATGCTGTGTATATAGTTATACACACTAGGAGACGGTATTCCCGTTTTACATACGAGCGACCGAAACAAAAAGAAAGTTGAATGGATAGACTGAACAATCAATGTATCTGGGTGGTATCCGATTATATCGCAATACTGTATATATAGTGATACTTACCAGGTGACGATACTTCCGTTGCACATACTAGCGACTGAATCGAACAGAATGTTGAATGGTTAGACGAAACGATAATTGTATCTGAGTTGTATTCGATGATATCGTGATGATGTTTATATAGCAATACTCACCAGGTAACTGTTCTTCCGTTTTACATACAAGCGACCGAATCGAGCAGAAGGTTGAATTCAGTATAAATTGAACAATCATCGTATCTGGGTTGTATTCGATTATGTTTATATAGTTATACTCACCAGGTAACTGTTCTTCCGTTATACATACGAGCGACTGAATTGAACAGAAGGTTGAATGGATAGATTGAACAATCATCGTATCTGAGTTGTATTCGATTATGTTTATATAGTTATACTCATCAAGTAACTGTTCTTCCGTTATACATACGAGCGACTGAATTGAACTGAAGGTTGAATGGATAGACTAAACAATGATCGTATCTGGGGTTGTATTCGATTATATCGTGATGATGTTCATATAGTTATACTCACCAGGTAACTGTTCTCCAGTTATAGATAGGAGCGACTGAACTAAACAGAAGGTTGAATGGATAGACTGTACAATCAATGTATCTGGGTGGTATCCGATTATATCGCAATACTGTATATATAGTGATACTTACCAGGTGACGGTACTTCCGTTACACATACTAGCGACTGAATCGAACAGAAGGTTAAATGGTTAGACGAAACGATAATTGTATCTGAGTTGTATTCGATGATATCGTGATGATGTTTATATGCTACTATGGCCGAAATCGAGACGGTCAGGAACGAGATCGCTCCTAGACAATCAATGTGTAAAAAGTGTAATAAGAAAGTTATAAATGGAACAAAGTGTTTGAACTGTGAGAGTTTCTACCACGAAAAATGTGCAAAATCTTTATTACCATCGAAGTGCAATGATAGAGACTTTATGTGTTGTGAACCTCCAAAAAGTGACACAGACATGGACACAGCATTCTTCGACGCTATGGAGACCTTAAATCCTGATCGAAAGGTAGATATAAACATTTTTCATTACATAGTGAAACAAAAAGACAGCCTGATTTGTGAACTGAGGGAAACTATAAAAATCCTGAATGATCAAATTGACTCATTTAAATCACAAAAAGTTAAACACAACGAACAAGTGATTCCTTGCCATGAAACAAAAAATGTATATACAAAAAAACGTGCATCCGACCAAACAACAGCAGACCCACGCCAAGATACCACCAATGTTGCCAATTCCTCAAAACCTTCCCCATGTGCAAGAATTACACGACAACAAGTGTCAAAGTCTGTGTTGGAGGCAAATACGAAACAGAAGTGCGAAACGTACATAAATTTAGTAAATGAAAATGAAAACACCAGTCCGAAATTGGAATCAGCTGAAATACCACCGAAATCATCAGTGTCAAATGGAAATTGGAATGTTGTGATGAAAAAACGTCCCAAAAGACAAAAAGTAATTGGAACAAATAACTCACTTACATTAAATGATAGGGAAGTACGAGGAGTTCCTAGATTCGTGAAATTACATGTTTATCGGGTCGATCCGTCGCTGAATGAAACGGACCTAACCCAACTAACGAAAGGCCACTTCCCAGAAGCGCATTGCGAGGCACTAAAATCAAAACATCCGGAACTTTATGCTTCCTTCAAGGTTACAATCCACGAAGAAAACTTCGAAGCAGCCATGGACTCAAGCAAATGGCCTACTGGAGCCCATGTTCAGAAGTTTATGGAGCTGACTAGAAATTTCCGGGGAGTTTGACATGGGAGGAAAAAACTCCTACGAAATATTCGACAAAATTACATACCAGTAATGAAACCCTTAGTATATTTCATCTAAACATACAATGTTTGTCAAATAAGGTAGACCAATTAATGCTATTTCTCGAAGAATATAAATTTTCTGTAGTTTGTTTATCAGAGCACTGGCAAACCCATGAAAATATTGAACAAATTAACCTCAAAAATTATATACTGTCATCTCATTTCTGTAGAAAACACACAACTCACGGCGGAGTGTCCATATATGTGAGAACAGGAATTAAAGGTAAAACTGTGAACGTAAAGTCATTCTGCGAAGAAGTAAATGCGGAATTTTGTGGTGTTGAGTTGCCCGGCACCGGAGTTATTGTAATTACCGTGTACAGGTCCTGCTTAGGCAAATTTCAAAATTTTCTTCAAAGGCTGGAAGAACTACTTATTTTTATAGCATCAAAATATAACACCGTCATATTATTAGGAGACTTTAATGTTCACTTTGAATCAAAAACATCTGATGTAAATGAACTCACCCAGGTTATTTCGTCATTTGGTTTAAATATAATAATCTCTGATATTACAAGAATAGTTCCTGGAAGCAAACCTAGCTGTCTTGACAATATTATTACTAATCTAGAGGATATATCGTTTAACTGTGGAATAGTTGATCCATGTTTGTCGGACCATAAAGGTCAATTTATTAATATTAACAGAAATACCACCTCTTCTTTGCAAACCCTGCAAAAAAGAGTGATTACCCATGCTGGCTTGAAAAACCTAAGAAACATCTTGGATAATATAGATTGGAAACCCATAAGTAATTTTGAACAAAAACATAGTGATATAAATACTGAGATAAACCGCTCAGCTGAGTTTATAACTTTCACACTCAAAAGTGCTATCGAAACATCATTCCCACTGAAAGAGGTGCGTTCTGGGAACAAGCCCCCAGTAATCTGGTTTAACAATGAATTAAAAAATATGAGAAATACTCTAGAATGTGTAAAAACAGTCTGTGATGTTACAAAAGACAAAAATGACTATTCAGTCTATAAAAAATTAAAAAATCAATATAAATGTGCCATTGACAGAACAAAAAGACATGCTTATGACAATTACATGAATACTTCTGCAAATAAAATGAGAGATACGTGGAAAGTAATAAATTACGAGAGGAATCGTCCAAATAAAAACTCAATTGACACTTTTTTGAAAGCCGACGATTTCAACAGTTTTTTTGGTCACATAGCGGAAGAAATTATAAGAACCTTGCCTATGAACAATATAAATTTTTCAAAATTATTCGTAAGTATACCTACGACCCAAGACTCTTTTTTCCTGGAACCTGTTCTTGAGAAAGAAGTACTCGCGGCGGTGAAGTCTCTGAAGGACACCAGTGCCACGGATATCTTTGAAATAAATACAAAAATATTAAAAAATACTATAGATTTGATAGTGGTTGCACTGACTAATCTATTTAATAACTGTATTAGTGCAGGTGTTTTTCCAGATATTTTCAAATGCAGTAAAGTTATTCCAATACATAAAATTGGTGATTTTAATCAGCCAAATAATTTCAGACCTATATCTCTTATCCCTTTTTTAGGAAAAATACTCGAAATAATTTTGAAAAATCGGTTATCTATATACTTCGAGAAATTCAAATTGCTACACGAAAATCAGTTTGGATTTCGGAAAAACATGTCCACTATAAAAGCTATAGAAAAGGCAGTCGAAAACATAGTAGAAGGTTTTGAAGACGGCAGGAAATCTGCAATGATACTATTTGACTTAACAAAGGCATTTGATTGCGTAAAACACGATTTGTTATTAGAAAAATTGAACCTTTACGGTGTAAGAGGTATTCCCTTAGCTCTATTCGATTCATATCTCAAAGATAGAAGACAGTCAGTGTGCTTCAATGGTATTACGTCAGAAACGGTAGAAATGAAATATGGGGTACCGCAGGGCTCTGTTCTGGGGCCCCTTCTGTTTATTATATATGTAAACGACTTATTTTACCATCTAGTAAATTCAACCTGCATCATGTTCGCAGATGACACAACTATTTTTCATCAAAATATATACGAGAAAACAAAAAATGAAACTACTGAAAAAAAGGCCGAATCTTGGTTTGCAGCAAACAGTTTGAAACTCAACGCAAGCAAAACAAATCATATAATATTTTCTTCACAGGCGGCAAGAATCAATGAACCCACAAAACTGTTAGGAATTTTTTTAGATCCCTCGCTGAATTGGTCATTTCACATCGAGAAGCTCTGTACTAAGCTTTCTAGCTCAATTTTCATTTTGAGACAACTAAAAAATTTACTGAGTTCTGACACACTAATGAATATCTATTATGCTTTTTTTCACTCGCACATTACTTATGGGATAACCCTATGGGGTAAGGCATCTGACTCTGTAAAAGTATTTAGACTTCAAAAGAAAGCTATCCGAATTATTGCAAATGTTTCCTTCAGGGACCATTGTAAACCTTTATTCCAGAAATTTAAAGTTTTGACACTACCTGCTCTTTATATATTCCATCAAATACTAGAAATTCATACTAAAAATAATGAACTGAGTAAAAACTCTAATTTTCATGATTATAACACTCGCGGTGCTGGGCAACTCAGACCACAGAGATATAGATTAAATAAATCCGCAAATAATTCTCTAGATATTGCTCTTTATAATAAATTACCCTCCAGTTGGAAGATTTTAGACAAGCCTTGCTTCAAAAAAATATTGAAAAGATATCTTCCAGAAAATGGGTTCTATTCAATTCAAGAATATATGGATACACCGGTCAGTGATATGTAAAGATAGAGTCAAATACTATCTTTTATTTTCATATATATATATGTAGGGTGTAGTAGTAGATTCATGTCTTATACATGTTTATGTGACTGATTTAATGTTGAGTGCAGATCTATTTTAAATGTTTTTTCCTGGACCTGCTACAAATATACATTGTATATGTACGTAGTTAAATAAAATTATCTATCTATCTATCTATCTATAGCAATACTCACCAGGTAACTGTTCTTCCGTTTCACATACAAGCGACCGAATCGAGCAGAAGGTTGAATTCAGTATAGATTGAACAATCATCGTATCTGGGTTGTATTCGATTAAGTTTATATAGTTATACTCACCAGGTAACTGTTCTTCCGTTATACATACGAGCGACTGAATTGAACAGAAGGTTGAATGGATAGTATATGGGTTGTATTCGATTATCATGCTATGCTGTGTATATAGTTATACACACTAGGAGACGGTATTCCCGTTTTACATACGAGCGACCGAAACGAAAAGAAAGTTGAATGGATAGACTGAACAATCAATGTATCTGGGTGGTATTTGATTATATCGCAATACTGTATATATAGTGATACTTACCAGGTGACGATACTTCCGTTACACATACTAGCGACTGAATCGAACAGAATGTTGAATGGTTAGACGAAACGATAATTGTATCTGAGTTTTATTCGATGATATCGTGATGATGTTTATATAGCAATACTCACCAGGTAACTGTTCTTCCGTTTTACATACAAGCGACCGAATCGAGCAGAAGGTTGAATTCAGTATAGATTGAACAATCATCGTATCTGGGTTGTATTCGATTATGTTTATATAGTTATACTCACCAGGTAACTGTTCTTCCGTTATACATACGAGCGACTGAATTGAACAGAAGGTTGAATGGATAGTATATGGGTTGTATTCGATTATGATGTTATGCTGTGTATATAGTTATACACACTAGGAGACGGTATTCCCGTTTTACATACGAGCGACCGAAACGAAAAGAAAGTTGAATGGATAGACTGAACAATCAATGTATCTGGGTGGTATCCGATTATATCGCAATACTGTATATATAGTGATACTTACTAGGTGACGATACTTCCGTTACACATACTAGCGACTGAATCGAACAGAATGTTGAATGGTTAGACGAAACGATGATTGTATCTGAGTTGTATTCGATGATATCGTGATGATGTTTATATAGCAATACTCACCAGATAACTGTCCTTCTGTTTTACATACAAGCGACCGAATCGAGCAGAAGGTTAAATGGATAGATTGAACATTCATCGTATCTGAGTTGTATTCGATTATGTTTATATAGATATACTCACCAGGTACCTGTTCTTCCGATATACATACGAGCAACCGAATCGAACATAAGGTTGAATGGATAGATTGAACAATCATCGTATCTGAGTTGTATTCGATTATGTTTATATAGTTATACTCACCAGGTAACTGTTCTTCCGTTATACATACGAGCGACTGAATTGAACTGAAGGTTGAATGGATAGACTAAACAATGATCGTATCTGGGGTTGTATTCGATTATATCGTGATGATGTTCATATAGTTATACTCACCTGGTAACTGTTCTCCAGTTATACATAAGAGCGACTGAACTGAACAGAAGGTTGAATGGATATACTGAACAATCATCGTATCTGGGTTGTATTCGATTATTTCGTGATGATTATTATATATTATGTCTAACCAGGTAACTGTTCTTTCGTTATACATACTAGCAACCGAATCGAACAGAAGGTTGAATGGTAAGACGAAACGATAATTGTATCTGAGTTGTATTCGATGATATCGTGATGATGTTTATATAGCAATACTCACCAGGTAACTGTTCTTCCGTTTTACATACAAGCGACCGAATCGAGCAGAATGTTAAATGAATAGATTGAACAATCATCGTATCTGGGTTGTATTCGATTATGTTTATATTGTAATACTCACCAGGTAACTGTTCTTCCGTTTTACATACAAGCGACCGAATCGAGCAGAAGGTTAAATTTAGTATAGATTGAACAATCATCGTATCTGGGTTGTATTCGATTATGTTTATATAGGTATACTCACCAGGTAACTGTTCTTCCGTTATACATACGAGCGACTGAATTGAACGGAAGGTTGAATGGATAGACTAAACAATAATCGTATCTGGGGTTGTATTCGATTATATCTTGATGATGTTCATATAATTATACTCACCAGGAAACTGTTCTCCAGTTATACATAAGAGCGACTGAACTGAACAGAAGGTTGAATGGATAGACTGAACAATCATCGTATCTGGGTTGTATTTGATTATATCGTGATTATCATCACATAGTATGTCTAACCAGGCAACAGTTCTTCCGTTATACATACGAGCAACCAAATCGAACATAAGGTAGAATGGATAGATTGAACAATCATTGTATCTGGGTTGTCTCCGATTATATCGTTATGCTGTATATTTAGTTACACCAACCATGTAACGGTTCTTTCGTTACACATACGAGCGTCTGAATCGAACATAAGGTTGGATGGTTAGACGGAACGATAATTGTAACTGAGTTGTATTCGATTATATCGTGGTGATGTTTATATAGTAATACTCACCAGGTGACTGTTCTTGCGTTATACATACGAGCGACCCAATCGAACAGAGGGTTGGATGGATAGACGGAATGATCATTGTATCTGAGTTGTATTCGATTATATCGTGATGACGTTCATATAGAAATACTCACCAGGTTACTGTTCTTTCGTTATACATACGAGATACCGAATCGAAAAGAAGGTTGAATGGATAGTATCTGGGTTGTATTCGATTATGATGTTATGCTGTGTATATAGTTATACACACTAGGTGACGGTATTCCCGTTTTGCATACGAGCGACCGAAACGAACGGAAAGTTGAATGGATAGACTGAACAATCAATGTATCTGGTTGGTATCCGATTATATCGCAATACTGTATATATAGTGATACTTACCAGGTGACGGTACTTCCGTTACACATACTAGCGACTGAATCGAACAGAAGGTTAAATGGTTAGACGAAGCGATAATTGTATCTGAGTTGTATTCGATTATATCGTGATGATCTTTATATAGCAATATTCACCAGGTTACTGTTCTTCCGTTTTACATAAAAGCGACCAAATCGAGCAGAAGGTTAAATGAATAGATTGAAAATTCATCGTATCTGGGTTGTATTCGATTAGGTTTATATAGTTATACTCACCAGGTAACTGTTCTTCCGTTTTTCATAAGAACGACTGAATTGAACAGAAAGTTGAATGGATAGACTAAACAATAATCGTATCTGGGGTTGTATTCGAGTATATCGTGATGATTGTCATATAGTATGTCTAACCAGGTAACAGTTCTTCCGTTAAACATACGAGCAACCGAATCGAACATAAGGTTGGATGGATAGATTGAACAATCATTGTATCTGGGTTGTCTCCGATTATATCGTTATGCTGTATATTTAGTTACACCTACCATTTAACGGTTCTTTCGTTACACATACGAGCGTCTAAATCGAACATAAGGTTGGATGGTTAGACGGAACGATAATTGTAACTGAGTTGTATTCGATTATATCGTGGTGATGTTTATATAGTAATACTCACCAGGTGACTGTTCTTGCGTTATACATACGAGCGACTCAATCGAACAGAAGGTTGGATGGATAGACGGAATGATCATTGTATCTGAGTTGTATTCGATTATATCGTGATGACGTTCATATAGAAATACTCACTAGGTTACTGTTCTTTCGTTATACATACGAGCAACCGAATCGAACAGAAGGTTGAATGGATAGTATGTGGGTTGTATTCGATTATGATGTTATGCTGTGTATATAATTATACACATTAGGTGACGGTATTCCTGTTTTACATACGAGCGACCGAAACGAACAGAAAGTTGAATGGATAGACTGAACAATCAATGTATCTGGGTGGTATCCGATTATATCGCAATACTGTATATATAGTGATACTTACCAGGTGACGGTACTTCCTTTACACAAACTAGCGACTGAATCGAACAGAATGTTGAATGGTTAGACGAAGCGATAATTGTATCTGAGTTGTATTCGATGATATCGTGATAATGTTTATATAGCAATACTCACCAGGTAACTGTTCTTTCGTTTTACATAAAAGCGACCGAATCGAGCAGAAGGTTGAATGGATAGATTGAAAATTCATCGTATCTGGGTTGTATTCGATTATGTTTATATAGTTATACTCACCAGTTAACTGTTCTTCCGTTATACATGAGAACGACTGAATTGAACAGAAGGTTGAATGGATAGACTAAACAATAATCGTATCTGGGGTTGTATTCGAGTATATCGTGATGATTATCATATAGTATGTCTAACCAGGTAACAGTTCTTCCGTTAAACATACGGGCAACCGAATCGAACATAAGGATGAATGGATAGATTGAACAATCATTGTATCTGGGTTGTCTCCGATTATATCGTTATGCTGTATATTTAGATACACCTACCATGTAACGGTTCTTTCGTTACACCTACGAGCGTCTGAAACGAACATAAGGTTGGATGGTTAGACGGAACGATAATTGTAACTAAGTTGTATTCGATTATATCGTGGTGATGTTTAATAGTAATACTCACCAGGTGACTGTTCTTGCGTTATACATACGAGCGACCCAATCGAACAGAAGGTTGAATGGTTAGACGAAACGATAATTGTATCTGAGTTGTATTCGATGATATCGTGATGATGTTTATATAGCAATACTCACCAGGTAACTGTTCTTCCGTTTTACATACAAGCGACCGAATCGAGCAGAAGGTTGAATGAATAGATTGAACAATCATCGTATCTGGGTTGTATTCGATTATGTTTATATAGTAATACTCACCAGGTAACTTTTCTTCCGTTTTACATACAAACGACCGAATCGAGCAGAAGGTTGAATTTAGTATAGATTGAACAATCATCGTATCTGGGTTGTATTCGATTATGTTTATATAGTTATACTCACCAGGTAACTGTTCTTCCGTTATACATACGAGCGACTGAATTGAACAGAAGGTTGAATGGATAGACTAAACAATAATCGTATCTGGGGTTGTATTCGATTATATCTTGATGATGTTCATATAATTATACTCACCAGGAAACTGTTCTCCAGTTATACATTAGAGCGACTGAACTGAACAGAAGGTTGAATGGGTAGACTGAACAATCATCGTATCTGGGTTGTATTTGATTATATCGTGATTATCATCACATAGTATGTATAACCAGGTAACAGTTCTTCCGTTATACATACGAGCAACCAAATCGAACATAAGGTTGAATGGATAGATTGAACAATCATTGTATCTGGGTTGTCTCCGATTATATCGTTATGCTGTATATTTAGTTACACCTACTATGTAACGGTTCTTTCGTTACACATACGAGCGTCTGAATCGAACATAAGGTTGGATGGTTAGACGGAACGATAATTGTAACTGAGTTGTATTCGATTATATCGTGGTGATGTTTATATAGTAATACTCACCAGGTGACTAATCTTGCGTTATACATACGAGCGACCCAATCGAACATAAGGTTGGATAGATAGATGGAATGATCATTGTATCTGGGTTGTATTCGATTATATCGTGATGACGTTCATATAGAAATACTCACCAGGTTACTGTTCTTTCGTTATACATACGAGAATTCGAATCGAACAGAAGGTTGAATGGATAGTATCTGGGTTGTATTCGATTATGATGTTATGCTGTGTATATAGTTATACACACTAGGTGACGGTATTCCCGTTTTACATACGAGCGACCGAAACGTACGGAAAGTTGAATGGATAGACTGAACAATCAATGTATCTGGTTGGTATCCGATTATATCGCAATACTGTATATATAGTGATACTTACCAGGTGACGGTACTTCCGTTACACATACTAGCGACTGAATTGAACAGAAGGTTAAATGGTTAGACGAAGCGATAATTGTATCTGAGTTGTATTCGATTATATCGTGATGATGTTTATATAGCAATATTCACCTGGTAACTGTTCTTCCGTTTTACATAAAAGCGACCAAATCGAGCAGAAGGTTAAATGAATGGATTGAAAATTCATCGTATCTGGGTTGTATTCGATTAGGATTATATAGTTATACTCACCAGGTAACTGTTCTCCCGTTTTTCATAAGAACGACTGAATTGAACAGAAAGTTGAATGGATTGACTAAACAATAATCGTATCTGGGGTTGTATTCGAGTATATCGTGATGATTATCATATAGTATGTCTGACCAGGTAACAGTTCTTCCGTTAAACATACGAGCAACCGAATCGAACATAAGGTTGGATGGATAGATTGAACAATCATTGTATCTGGGTTGTCTCCGATTATATCGTTATGCTGTATATTTAGTTACACCTACCATGTAACGGTTCTTTCGTTACACATACGAGCGTCTAAATCGATCATAAGGTTGGATGGTTAGACGGAACGATAATTGTAACTGAGTTGTATTCGATTATATCGTGGTGATGTTTATATAGTTATACTCACCAGGTGACTGTACTTGCGTTATACATACGAGCGACCCAATCGAACAGAAGGTTGGATGGATAGACGGAATGATCATTGTATCTGAGTTGTATTCGATTATATCGTGATGACGTTCATATAGAAATACTCACCAGGTTACTGTTCTTTCGTTATACATACGAGCAACCGAATCGAACAGAAGGTTGAATGGATAGTATGTGGGTTGTATTCGATTATGATGTTATGCTGTGTATATAATTATACACATTAGGTGACGGTATTCCCGTTTTACATACGAGCGACCGAAACGAACAGAAAGTTGAATGGATAGGCTGAACAATCAATGTATCTGGGTGGTATCCGATTATATCGCAATACTGTATATATAGTGATACTTACCAGGTGACGGTACTTCCTTCACACATACTAGCGACTGAATCGAAAAGAATGTTGAATGGTTAGACGAAGCGATAATTGTATCTGAGTTGTATTCGATGATATCGTGATGATGTTTATATAGCAATACTCACCAGGTAACTGTTCTTTCGTTTTACATAAAAGCGACCGAATCGAGCAGAAGGTTGAATGGATAGATTGAAAATTCATCGTATCTGGGTTGTATTCGATTATGTTTATATAGTTATACTCACCAGGTAACTGTTCTTTCGTTATACATAAGAACGACTGAATTGAACAGAAGGTTGAATGGATAGACTAAACAATAATCGTATCTGGGGTTGTATTCGAGTATATCGTGATGATTATCATATAGTATGTCTAACCAGGTAACAGTTCTTCCGTTAAACATACAAGCAACCGAATCGAACATAAGGTTGAATGGATAGATTGAACAATCATTGTATCTGGGTTGTCTCCGATTATATCGTTATGCTGTATATTTGGATACACCTACCATGTAACGGTTCTTTCGTTACACCTACGAGCGTCTGAAACGAACATAAGGTTGGATGGTTAGACGGAACGATAATTGTAACTAAGTTGTATACGATTATATCGTGGTGATGTTTATATAGTTATACTCACCAGGTGACTGTTCTTGCGTTATACATACGAGCGACCCAATCGAACAAAAGGTTGGATGGATAGACGGAATGATCATTGTATCTGAGTTGTATTCGATTATATCGTGATGACGTTCATATGGAAATACTCACCAGGTTACTGTTCTTTCGTTATACATACGAGAAACCGAATCGAACAGAAGGTTGAATGGATAGTATCTGGGTTGAATTCGATTATGATGTTATGCTGTGTATATAGTTATACACATAAGGTGACGGTATTCCCGTTTAACATACGAGCGACCGAAACGAACAGAAAGTTGAATGGATAGACTGAACAATCAATGTACCTGGGTGGTATCCGATTATATCGCAATACTGTATATATAGTGATACTTACCAGGTGACGGTACTCCAGTTATACATACTAGCGACTGAATCGAACAGAAGGTTAAATGGTTAGACGAAACGATAATTGTATCTGAGTTGTATTCGATGATATCATGATGATGTTTATATAGCAATACTCACCAGGTAACTGTTCTTCCGTTTTACATACAAGCGATCGAATCGAGCAGAAGGTTGAATTCAGTATAGATTGAACAATCATCGTATCTGGGTTGTATTCGATTATGTTTATATATTTATACTCACCAGGTAACTGTTCTTCCGTTATACATACGAGCGACTGAATTGAACAGAAGGTTGAATGGATAGACTAAACAATGATCGTATCTGGGGTTGTATTCGATTATATCGTGATGATGTTTATATAGTTATACTCACCAGGTAACTGTTCTCCAGTTATACATAAGAGCGACTGAACTGAACAGAAGGTTGAATGGATAGACTGAACAATCATCGTATCTGGGTTGTATTCGATTATTTCGTGATGATTATTATATATTATGTTTAACCAGGTAACTGTTTTTTTGTTATACATACCAGCAAACGAATCGAACATAAGGTTGAATGGATAGATTGAACAATCATTGTATCTGGGTTGTTTCCGATTATATCGTTATGCTGTATATTTAGATAAACCTGCCATGTAACGGTTCTTTCGTTACACATACGAGCGTATGAATCGAACATAGGGTTGGATGGTTAGACGGAACGATAATTGTAACTAAGTTGTATTCGATTATATCGTGGTAATGTTTATATAGTTATACTCACCAGGTGACTGTTCTTGCGTTATACGTACGAGCGACCAAATCGAGCAGAAGGTTGGATGGATAGACGGAATGACCATTATATCTGAGTTTTATTCGATTATATCGTGATGAAGTTCATATGGAAATACTCACCAGGTTAGGTTAGGTTAGGTTAGGTTAGGATACTCACCAGGTTACTGTTCTTTCGTTATATATACGAGCAACCGAATCGAACAGAAGGTTGAATGGATAGTATCTGGGTTGTATTCGATTATGATGTTATGCTGTGTATATAGTTTTACACACTAGGTGACGGTATTCCCGTTTTACATACGAGCTACCGAAACGAATAGAGAGTTGAATGGATTTACTGAACAATCAATGTATCTGGTTGGTATCCGATTATATCGCAATACTGTATATATAGTGATACTTACCAGGTGACGGTACTTCCGTTACACATACTAGCGACTGAATTGAACAGAAGGTTAAATGGTTAGACGAAGCGATAATTGTATCTGAGTTGTATTCGATTATATCGTGATGATGTTTATATAGCAATATTCACCTGGTAACTGTTCTTCCGTTTTACATAAAAGCGACCAAATCGAGCAGAAGGTTAAATGAATGGATTGAAAATTCATCGTATCTGGGTTGTATTCGATTAGGATTATATAGTTATACTCACCAGGTAACTGTTCTCCCGTTTTTCATAAGAACGACTGAATTGAACAGAAAGTTGAATGGATAGACTAAACAATAATCGTATCTGGGGTTGTATTCGAGTATATCGTGATGATTATCATATAGTATGTCTGACCAGGTAACAGTTCTTCCGTTAAACATACGAGCAACCGAATCGAACATAAGGTTGGATGGATAGATTGAACAATCATTGTATCTGGGTTGTCTCCGATTATATCGTTATGCTGTATATTTAGTTACACCTACCATGTAACGGTTCTTTCGTTACACATACGAGCGTCTAAATCGATCATAAGGTTGGATGGTTAGACGGAACGATAATTGTAACTGAGTTGTATTCGATTATATCGTGGTGATGTTTATATAGTTATACTCACCAGGTGACTGTACTTGCGTTATACATACGAGCGACCCAATCGAACAGAAGGTTGGATGGATAGACGGAATGATCATTGTATCTGAGTTGTATTCGATTATATCGTGATGACGTTCATATAGAAATACTCACCAGGTTACTGTTCTTTCGTTATACATACGAGCAACCGAATCGAACAGAAGGTTGAATGGATAGTATGTGGGTTGTATTCGATTATGATGTTATGCTGTGTATATAATAATACACATTAGGTGACGGTATTCCCGTTTTACATACGAGCGACCGAAACGAACAGAAAGTTGAATGGATAGGCTGAACAATCAATGTATCTGGGTGGTATCCGATTATATCGCAATACTGTATATATAGTGATACTTACCAGGTGACGGTACTTCCTTCACACATACTAGCGACTGAATCGAAAAGAATGTTGAATGGTTAGACGAAGCGATAATTGTATCTGAGTTGTATTCGATGATATCGTGATGATGTTTATATAGCAATACTCACCAGGTAACTGTTCTTTCGTTTTACATAAAAGCGACCGAATCGAGCAGAAGGTTGAATGGATAGATTGAAAATTCATCGTATCTGGGTTGTATTCGATTATGTTTATATAGTTATACTCACCAGGTAACTGTTCTTTCGTTATACATAAGAACGACTGAATTGAACAGAAGGTTGAATGGATAGACTAAACAATAATCGTATCTGGGGTTGTATTCGAGTATATCGTGATGATTATCATATAGTATGTCTAACCAGGTAACAGTTCTTCCGTTAAACATACAAGCAACCGAATCGAACATAAGGTTGAATGGATAGATTGAACAATCATTGTATCTGGGTTGTCTCCGATTATATCGTTATGCTGTATATTTGGATACACCTACCATGTAACGGTTCTTTCGTTACACCTACGAGCGTCTGAAACGAACATAAGGTTGGATGGTTAGACGGAACGATAATTGTAACTAAGTTGTATACGATTATATCGTGGTGATGTTTATATAGTTATACTCACCAGGTGACTGTTCTTGCGTTATACATACGAGCGACCCAATCGAACAAAAGGTTGGATGGATAGACGGAATGATCATTGTATCTGAGTTGTATTCGATTATATCGTGATGACGTTCATATGGAAATACTCACCAGGTTACTGTTCTTTCGTTATACATACGAGAAACCGAATCGAACAGAAGGTTGAATGGATAGTATCTGGGTTGAATTCGATTATGATGTTATGCTGTGTATATAGTTATACACATAAGGTGACGGTATTCCCGTTTAACATACGAGCGACCGAAACGAACAGAAAGTTGAATGGATAGACTGAACAATCAATGTACCTGGGTGGTATCCGATTATATAGCAATACTGTATATATAGTGATACTTACCAGGTGACGGTACTCCAGTTATACATACTAGCGACTGAATCGAACAGAAGGTTAAATGGTTAGACGAAACGATAATTGTATCTGAGTTGTATTCGATGATATCATGATGATGTTTATATAGCAATACTCACCAGGTAACTGTTCTTCCGTTTTACATACAAGCGATCGAATCGAGCAGAAGGTTGAATTCAGTATAGATTGAACAATCATCGTATCTGGGTTGTATTCGATTATGTTTATATATTTATACTCACCAGGTAACTGTTCTTCCGTTATACATACGAGCGACTGAATTGAACAGAAGGTTGAATGGATAGACTAAACAATGATCGTATCTGGGGTTGTATTCGATTATATCGTGATGATGTTTATATAGTTATACTCACCAGGTAACTGTTCTCCAGTTATACATAAGAGCGACTGAACTGAACAGAAGGTTGAATGGATAGACTGAACAATCATCGTATCTGGGTTGTATTCGATTATTTCGTGATGATTATTATATATTATGTTTAACCAGGTAACTGTTTTTTTGTTATACATACCAGCAAACGAATCGAACATAAGGTTGAATGGATAGATTGAACAATCATTGTATCTGGGTTGTTTCCGATTATATCGTTATGCTGTATATTTAGATAAACCTGCCATGTAACGGTTCTTTCGTTACACATACGAGCGTATGAATCGAACATAGGGTTGGATGGTTAGACGGAACGATAATTGTAACTAAGTTGTATTCGATTATATCGTGGTAATGTTTATATAGTTATACTCACCAGGTGACTGTTCTTGCGTTATACGTACGAGCGACCAAATCGAGCAGAAGGTTGGATGGATAGACGGAATGACCATTATATCTGAGTTTTATTCGATTATATCGTGATGAAGTTCATATGGAAATACTCACCAGGTTAGGTTAGGTTAGGTTAGGTTAGGATACTCACCAGGTTACTGTTCTTTCGTTATATATACGAGCAACCGAATCGAACAGAAGGTTGAATGGATAGTATCTGGGTTGTATTCGATTATGATGTTATGCTGTGTATATAGTTTTACACACTAGGTGACGGTATTCCCGTTTTACATACGAGCTACCGAAACGAATAGAGAGTTGAATGGATTTACTGAACAATCAATGTATCTGGTTGGTATCCGATTATATCGCGATACTGTATATATATAGTGACACTTACCAGGTGACGGTTCTTCCGTTACACATACTAGCGACTGAATCGAACAGAAGGTTAAATGGTTAGACGAAGCGATAATTGTATCTGAGTTGTATTCGATGATATCGTGATGATGTTTATATAGCAATACTCACCAGGTAACTGTTCTTTCGTTTTTCATAAAAGCGACCGAATCGAGCAGAAGGTTGAATGGATAGTTTGAAAATTCATCGTATTTGGGTTGTATTCGATTATGTTTATATAGTTATACTCACCAGGTAACTGTTCTTCCATTAAACATAAGAACGACTGAATTGAACAGAAGGTTGAATGGATAGACTAAACAATAATCGTATCTGGGGTTGTATTCGAGTATATCGTGATGATTATCATATAGTATGTCTAACCAGGTAACAGTTCTCATATATAATCTAACCAGAAACCCAGAAACATTGATTGTTCAGTCTATCCATTCAACTTTCCTTTCGTTTCGGTCGCTCGTATGTAAAACGGGAATACCGTCACCTAGTGTATATAACTATATACACAGCATAACATCATAATCGAATACAACCCATATACTATCCATTCAACCTTCTGTTCAATTCAGTCGCTCGTATGTATAACGGAAGAACAGTTATTTGGTGAGTATAACTATATGAACATCATCACGATATCATCGAATACAACTCAGATACAATTATTGTTTCGTCTAACCATTCAACCTTCTGTTCGATTCAGTCGCTAGTATGTGTAACGGAAGTACCGTCACCTGGTAAGTATCACTATATATACAGTATTGCGATATAATCGGATACCACCCAGATGATAATAATAATAATAATAATAATAATAATAATAATAATAATAATAATAATAATAATAATAATAATAATAATAATAATAATAATAATAATAATAATAATAATAATAATAATAATAATAATAATAATAATAATAATAATAATAATAATAATAATAATAATAATAATAATAATAATAATAATAATAATAATAATAATAATAATAATGATAATAATAATAATAATAATAATAATAATAATAATAATAATAATAATAATAATAATAATAATAATAATAATAATAATAATAATAATAATAATAATAATAATAATAATAATAATAATAATAATAATAATATTTATTCAATTTCATTCTAGTAAAAAACAACAAAAAAAAACATGGACATATTTTTGTGAATAAATATCAGGTAGGTATTTCAAAATGACCTTTTTTCTCTTTTTTTTTGTTTTAGTATTGTGTCATGTTCAGGTTCACTTTAGCCAAAAGCTAGACTGTGTTCCCAAACGTGAAATAACTTAGGTCATTTTGAGATATTAAAAAACAAGAATTTTAATCAATAGAATTCAAGAAAATTTAAAAAATTAAAAAATATCAGATTGAGAAAATTTAGAAATTGAACACTAAGGATAAACACTAAAAAAAAATTACCTAACTTAAAACAGTAGTATATAATAAAATATATCAATAACGACTCCACAAACATTTAAAAATTTCTATAAATAAAATATGATTAAAATATTGTAAACTTACTTGACATAAAGTAAAATTTTATGAAGTTGCTATTACTAGTAGTAAAATATAAAAAAATTTAATCCTTTTTTTTTTCATATTATATCAATCCTTGCTACGATAGGTCTATAGTAATATTTTGTTAATTGATGTTATGAGCCAATGTGTTAATTTGTATTTGAAATGTTTGATGTGAATTTCCATTTTCAGATTGAGTGGTAACTGATTATATACATTCTGTCCCACATATATGAAATATCGCTGTCCAATAGACCTTTGAGACTTAGGAAGAACTAAGTTTGCATTTTCTCGAAATCTTGTTCGATAAGTATGTGTTATATTAATGTCTATCAGATTATTTTTTACTAAATGGAGTAAAGCAGTTTTATAGAATAACTGTCTGATATTCAGAAATTTCGAATTCTGGAAAAGTAAGTTCGATGGAAATTGTTGATTGAGATTGAATATTATTTTTATGATTTTTTTTTGTATTATTTCCAAGGGTTTTATATTATTAGAATATGCGCCACCCCCATGCGATTATGCCGTAGTTCAGGAGTGATTGGACTAGACTAAAATACATGATTTTAAGTTTATTTTCGTCCAGTATGTGGATCATTTGTTTAAATAAATACAATAATGATCTTAATTTTTTGGTCAAGTGCTGAATTTGAAGGTCCCATTTCACGTTATTGTCAATAATTATGCCTAGGTATTTTGTGTTGGTTGTAGTCTGAATGTGATATGTATGATTTCTGAAAGGTAAGTGTAGGTCTATTTGTTCAGTTTTTGGTATTCCATTTTTATAGTTCGCAAAAGGTAGGTAGACAGTTTTATTTATATTGATGGTAAGAAGATTTTCATCGAACCAATTTATCATTATTTCCATGTCTTGTTTCAGTTTAGTCTCTACTTCCTCCCATGAGTTCCTATCTAAAAAAAACACGGTATCGTCGGCAAATGAGAGTATCGTTCCACGGCAGTTTAACGTTAAGAGTTCGTTCACATAGATAAGAAATAATATGGGGCCCAAAACTGTTCCTTGTGGTATTCCAAAAGTTATCTCTCTCTGACTACTTATCGTGTTATCAATTTTAACCACTTGTTTCCTTTCAGTTAAATAGTTTTGGAGAAGTGTGAGAGTGGTGCCACGAATACCTATATCATTCAGTTTTACTAATAGTTTGCTGTGACTTACGGTATCGAAGGCTTTTGCCAGATCGATAAATATCCCAGCACACGGCCTGCTGTTATCCAAACTTGTGTAAATTTTATTAACAAGTACAGCAATAGCATCACTGGTTGATTTTCCATTTCTAAATCCGAATTGGAATTTGGATAGAAGTTTGTTATTTTCCAGAAAGTTCACCAATCGTTGTTTTAAAGCCTTTTCAAAAATTTTACTCAGAATTGATATAACACTAATAGGGCGATAGTTTTTTGGATCGTTTCTATTTCCATTTTTGAAAATTGGTTTTATTACAGCGATTTTGAACTGGGTTGGGCATTCTCCTTTACTGAACATTAGATTTATCAAGTGACAGAGCGGTTTCGCAATAAATTCAGACATTTCTTTTAGGGCTAAATTTGTGATATTGTCAAAACCCGGTGTCGAGTTATTTTTTAAAGAATTAATAATATTTTTTATTTCAGTCTCAGAGACGGGCTGCAGAAATATCGATTTCAATATGGTGCGGGTTGTTTTATTAGGATTTATTGTCTGTTTGTTTGTGAGCTTAATCTCGTTTGCCATTTTTTCTCCCACAGTCTTTAATTGATACATTGATTGTTCAGTCTATTCATTCAACTTTCTGTTCGTTTCGGTCTCTCGTATGTAAAACGGGAATACCGTCACCTTATGTGTATAACTATATACACAACATAACATCATAATCGAATACAACCCAGATACTATCCATTCAACCTTCTGTTCGATTTAGTTACTCGTATGTATAACGAAAGAACAGTAACCTGGTGAGTATTTCTATATGAACGTCATCACGATATAGTCGAATACAACTCAGTTACAATTATCGTTCCGTCTAACCATCCAACCTTATGTTCGATTCAGACGCTCGTATGTGTAACGAAAGAACCGTTACATGGTAGGTGTAACTAAATATACAGCATAACGATATAATCGGAGACAACCCAGATACAATGATTGTTCAATCTATCCATCCAACCTTATGTTCGATTCGGTTGCTCGTATGTATAACGGAAGAACTGTTACCTGGTGAGTCATACTATATGATAATAATCACGATATAATCAAATACAACCCAGATACGATGAATGTTCAGTCTATTCATTCAACCTTCTGTTCAGTTCAGTCGCTCTTATGTATTACTGGAGAACAGTTTCCTGGTGAGTATAACTATATGAACGTCATCAAGATATAATCGAATACAACCCCAGATAGGATTATTGTTTAGTCTATCCATTCAACCTTCTGTTCAATTCAGTCGCTCGTATGTATAACGGAAGAACAGTTACCTGGTGAGTATAACTATATAAACATAATCGAATAAAACCCAGATACGATGATTGTTCAATCTATACTAAATTTAAGCTTCTGCTCGATTCGGTCGCTTGTATGTAAAACGGAAGAACAGTTACCTGGTGAGTATTGCTATATAAACATCATCACGATATCATCGAATACAACTCAGAGATACAATTATCATTTCGTCTAACCATTTAACCTTCTGTTCGATTCAGTCGCTAGTATGTGTAACGGAAGTACCGTCACCTGGTAAGTATCACTATATATACAGTATTGCGATATAATCGGATACCACCCAGATACATTGATTGTTCAGTCTATCCATTCGACTTTCTGTTCAGTTCAGTCGCTCTTATGAATAACTGGAGAACAGTTTCCTGGTGAGTATAACTATATGAACATCATCAAGATATAATCGAATACAACTCAGATACAATAATCATACCGTCTATCCATCCAACCTTCTGTTCGATTGGGTCGCTCGTATGTATAACGCAAGAACAGTCACCTGGTGAGTATTACTATATAAACATCACCACGATATAATCGAATACAACTCAGTTACAATTATCGTTCCGTCCGTTAAGGCGATCTGAAGAATTCGAAAAAGTTCCAAGGGGGCCCCCTTTGATGCATTTTTTTTTCGATTTCGGTTTTTTCGATTGGAGAAATGGATTCTATGAAAGAAACAAGCGAATTGGTATGCGCGAAATTGAAAATCGGTCCATCCGTTCGGAAGTTAAGGCGATCTGAAGAATTCGAAAAAATTCCAAGAAGGCCCCCTTTGATGAATTTTTTTTTCGATTTCAGTTTTTTCGATTGGAGAAATGGATTCTATGAAAGAAAACAAGCAGATTGGTATGATCGAAGTTGAAAATCGGTCCATCCGTTCGTAAGTTAAGGCGATCTGAAGAATTCGAAAAAGTTCCAAGGGGGCCCCCTTTGATGCATTTTTTTTTCGATTGAAGAAATGGATTCTATGAAAAAAAAACAAGCAGATTCGTATGATCGAAGTTGAAAATCGGTCCATCCGTTCGGAAGTTAAGGCGATCTGAAGAATTCGAAAAAGTTCCAAGGGGGCTCCCTTTGATGCTTTTAATTTTTTCGATTTCGGTTTTTTTGATTGGAGAAATGGATTCTGTGAAAAAATAACAAGCAGATTGGTATGATCGAAGTTGAAAATCGGTCCATACGTTCGAAAGTTTAGGCAATCTGAAGAATTCGAATAAGTTCCAAGGGGGAACCCTTTGATGCAATTTTTTTTCAGATTTCGGTTTTTCCGATTGGAGAAATGGATTCTATGAGAAAAAACAAGCAGTTTGGTATGATCGAAGTTGAAAATCGGTCCATCCGTTCGGAAGTTAAGGCGATCTGAAGAATTCGAAAAAGTTCCAAGGGGGCCCCCTTTGATGCATTTTTTTGTTTCGATTTCGGTTTTTTTGATCGGAAAAATGGATTCTATGAAAAAAAAGCAGATTAGTATGATCGAAGTTGAAAATCGGTCCATCCGTTCAGAAGTTAAGGCGATCTGAAGAATTCGAAAAAGTTCCAAGGGGGCTCCCTTCGATGCTTTTTATTTTTTCGATTTCGGTTTTTTTGATTGGAGAAATTGATTCTTTGAAAAAAAACAAGCAGATTGGTATGATCGAAGTTGAAAATCGGTCCATACGTTCGAAAGTTATGGCAATCTGAAGAATTCGAAAAAGTTCCAAGGGGGCCTCCTTTGATGCATTTTTTTTTTCGATTTCGGTTTTTTTGATCGGAGAAATGGATTCTATGAAAAAAAAAGCAGATTGGTATGATCGAAGTTGGAAATCGGTCCATCCGTTCGGAAGTTAAGTCGATCTGAAGAATTCGAAAAAGTTCCAAGGGGACCCCCTTAGCTGCAATTTTTTTTCAGATTTCGTTTTTTTCGATTGGAGAAATGGATTCTATGAAAAAAAACAAGCAGATTGGTATGATCGAAGTTGAAAATCGGTCCATCCGTTCGGAAGTTAAGGCGATCTGAAGAATTCAGAAAAGTTCCAAGGGGACCCCCTTTGATGCGATTTTTTTTTTCGATTTTGGTTTTTTCTATTGAAGAAATGGATTCTATGAAAAAACAAGCAAATTGGTATGCGCGAAATTGAAAATCGGTCGATCCGTTCGGAAGTTAAGGCGGTCTGAAGAATTCGAAAAAGTTCCAAGAAGGCCCCCTTTGATGCGTTTTTTTTTTTTCGATTTCGATTTTTTCGATTGGAAAAATGGATTCTATGAAAGAAAACAAGCAGATTGGTATGATCGAAGTTGAAAATCGGTCCATCCGTTCGGAAGTTAAGGCGATCTGAAGAATTCGAAAAAGTTCCAAGGGGGCCCCCTTTGATGCATTATTTTTCGATTTCTGTTTTTTTCGATTGGAGAAATGGATTCTATGAAAAAAAACAAGCAGATTGGTATGATCGAAGTTGAAAATCGGTCCATCCGTTCGGAAGTTAAGGCGATCTGAAGAATTCAGAAAAGTTCCAAGGGGACCCCCTTTGATGCGATTTTTTTTTTCGATTTTGGTTTTTTCTATTGAAGAAATGGATTCTATGAAAAAACAAGCAAATTGGTATGCGCGAAATTGAAAATCGGTCGATCCGTTCGGAAGTTGAGGCGGTCTGAAGAATTCGAAAAAGTTCCAAGGTGGCCCCCTTTGATGCATTTTTTTTTTTCGATTTCGGTTTTTCCGATTAGAGAAATGGATTCTATGAAAAAAAACAAGCAGATTGGTATGATCGAAGTTGAAAATCGGTCCATCCGTTCGGAAGTTAAGGCGATCTGAAGAATTCGAAAAAGTTCCAAGGGGGCCCTCTTTGATGCATGTTTTTTTCGATTTCGGTTTTTTTGATTCGAGAAATGGATTCTATGAAAAAAACAAGCAGATTGGTATAATCGAAGTTGAAAATCGGTCAATCCGTTCGGAAGTTAAGGCGATCTGAAGAATTCGAAAAAGTTCCAAGGGGGCCACCTTTGATGCAATTTTTTTTTTAGATTTCGGTTTTTTTGATCGGAGAAATGGATTCTATAAAAAAAAACAAGCAGATTGGTATGATCGAAGTTGAAAATCGGTCCATCCGTTCGGAAGTTAAGGCGATCTGAAGAATTCGAAAAAGTTCCAAGGGGGCCCCCTTTGATGCATTTTTTTTCTATTTCGGTTTTTTCGATTGGAGAAATGGATTCTATGAGAGAAAACAAGCAGATTGGTATGATCGAAGTTGAAAATCGGTCCATCCGTTCGGAAGTCAAGGCGATCTGAAGAATTCGAGAAAGTTCCAAGGGGGCCCCCATTGATGCATTTTTTTTTTCGATTTCAGTTTTTTCGATTGGAGAAATGGATTCTATGAAGAAAAAACAAGCAGATTGGTATGATCGAAGTTGAAAATCGGTCCATCCGTTCGGAAGTTAAGGCGATCTGAAGAATTCGAAAAAGTTCCAAGGGGGCCCCCTTTGATTCCTTTTTTTTTTCGAGTATGGTTTTTTCGATTGGAGAAATGGATTCTATGAAATAAAAACAAGCAGTTTGGTATGATCGAAGTTGAAAATCGGTCCATCCGTTCGGAAGTTAAGGCGATCTGAAGAATTCGAAAAAGTTCCAAGGGGGCCCCCTTTGATGCAATTTTTTTTTCGATTTCGGTTTTTTCGATTGGAGAAATGGATTCTATGAAAAAAAACAAGCAGATTGGTATGATCGTAGTTGAAAATCGGTCCATCCGTTCGGAAGTTAAGGCGATTTGAAGAATTCGAAAAAGTTCCAAGGGGACCCCCTTTGATGCAATTTTTTTTCAGATTTTGGTTTTTTTGATTGCAGAAATGGATTCTATGAAAAAAAAAAAAAAAAAGATTCGTATGATCGAAGTTGAAAATCGGTCCATCCGTTCGGAAGTAAAGGCGATCTGAAGAATTCGAAAAAGTTCCAAGGGGGCTCCCTTTGATGCTTTTTATTTTTTCGATTTCGGTTTTTTTGATTGGAGAAATGGATTCTATAAAAAAAAACCAGCAGATTGGTATGATCGAAGTTGAGAATCGGTCCATCCGTTCGGAAGTTAAGGCGATCTGAAGAATTCGAAAAAGTTCCAAAGGGATCCCCTTCGATGCAATTTTTTTTTTCGATTTCGGTTTTTCCGCTTGGAGAAATGGATTCTATGAAAAAAAACAAGCAGATTGGTATGATCGAAGTTGAAAATCGGTCCATCCGTTCGGAAGTTAAGGCGATCTGAAGAATTCAGAAAAGTTCCAAGGGGACCCCCTTTGATGCAATTTTTTTTTCGATTTTGGTTTTTTCGATTGGAGAAATGGATTCCATGAAAAAAAAACAGGCAGATTGGTATGATCGAAGTTGAAAATCGGTCCATCCGTTCGGAAGTTAAGGCGATTTGAAGAATTCGACAAAGTTCCAAGGGGACCCCCTTTGATGCAATTTTTTTTCAGATTTCGGTTTTTTTGATTTGAGAAATGAATTCTATGAAAAAAAAAAACAAGCAGTTTGGTATGATCGAAGTTGAAAATCGGTCCATCCGTTCGGAAGTTGAGGCGGTCTGAAGAATTCGAAAAAGTTCCAAGGTGGCCCCCTTTGATGCATTTTTTTTTCGATTTCGGTTTTTTCGATTAGAGAAATGGATTCTATGGAAAAAAAACAAGCAGATTGGTGTGATCGAAGTTGAAAATCGGTGCATCCGTTCGGAAGTTAAGGCGATCTGAAGAATTCGAAAAAGTTCCAAGGGGGCCCCCTTTGATGCATTTTTTTTTAGATTTCGGTTTTTTCGATTGGAGAAATGGATTCTATGAAAGAAACAAGCAGATTGGTATGATCGAAGTTGAAAATCGGTCCATCCGTTCGGAAGTTAAGGCGATCTGAAGAATTCGAAAAAGTTCCAAGAGGACCCCCTTTGATGCAATTTTTTTTCGACTTCGGTTTTTTCGATTGGAGAAATGGATTCTATGAAAAAAACAAGCGAATTGATATGCGCGAAATTGAAAATCGGTCCATCCGTTCGGAAGTTAGGCGATCTGAAGAATTCGAAAAAATTCCAAGAGGGCCCCCTTTGATGCATTTTTTTTTTTCGATTTCGGTTTTTTCGATCGGAGAAATGGATTCTATGAAAAAAAAAAAACAAGCAGATTGGTATGATCGAAGTTGAAAATCGGTCCATCCGTTCGGATGTTAAGGCGATCTGAAGAATTCGAAAAAGTTCCAAGGGGGCCCCCTTTGATGCAATTTTTTTTTCGATTTCGGTTTTTTCGATTGGAGAAATGGATTCTATGAAAAAAAACAAGCAGATTGGTATGATCGTAGTTGAAAATCGGTCCATCCGTTCGGAAGTTAAGGCGATTTGAAGAATTCGAAAAAGTTCCAAGGGGACCCCCTTTGATGCAATTTTTTTCAGATTTTGGTTTTTTTGATTGCAGAAATGGATTCTATGAAAAAAAAAAAAAAAAAGATTCGTATGATCGAAGTTGAAAATCGGTCCATCCGTTCGGAAGTAAAGGCGATCTGAAGAATTCGAAAAAGTTCCAAGGGGGCTCCCTTTGATGCTTTTTATTTTTTCGATTTCGGTTTTTTTGATTGGAGAAATGGATTCTATAAAAAAAAAACCAGCAGATTGGTATGATCGAAGTTGAGAATCGGTCCATCCGTTCGGAAGTTAAGGCGATCTGAAGAATTCGAAAAAGTTCCAAAGGGATCCCCTTCGATGCAATTTTTTTTTTCGATTTCGGTTTTTCCGCTTGGAGAAATGGATTCTATGAAAAAAAACAAGCAGATTGGTATGATCGAAGTTGAAAATCGGTCCATCCGTTCGGAAGTTAAGGCGATCTGAAGAATTCAGAAAAGTTCCAAGGGGACCCCCTTTGATGCAATTTTTATTTCGATTTTGGTTTTTTCGATTGGAGAAATGGATTCCATGAAAAAAAAACAGGCAGATTGGTATGATCGAAGTTGAAAATCGGTCCATCCGTTCGGAAGTTAAGGCGATTTGAAGAATTCGACAAAGTTCCAAGGGGACCCCCTTTGATGCAATTTTTTTTCAGATTTCGGTTTTTTTGATTTGAGAAATGAATTCTATGAAAAAAAAAACAAGCAGTTTGGTATGATCGAAGTTGAAAATCGGTCCATCCGTTCGGAAGTTGAGGCGGTCTGAAGAATTCGAAAAAGTTCCAAGGTGGCCCCCTTTGATGCATTTTTTTTTCGATTTCGGTTTTTTCGATTAGAGAAATGGATTCTATGGAAAAAAAACAAGCAGATTGGTGTGATCGAAGTTGAAAATCGGTGCATCCGTTCGGAAGTTAAGGCGATCTGAAGAATTCGAAAAAGTTCCAAGGGGGCCCCCTTTGATGCATTTTTTTTTAGATTTCGGTTTTTTCGATTGGAGAAATGGATTCTATGAAAGAAACAAGCAGATTGGTATGATCGAAGTTGAAAATCGGTCCATCCGTTCGGAAGTTAAGGCGATCTGAAGAATTCGAAAAAGTTCCAAGAGGACCCCCTTTGATGCAATTTTTTTTCGACTTCGGTTTTTTCGATTGGAGAAATGGATTCTATGAAAAAAACAAGCGAATTGATATGCGCGAAATTGAAAATCGGTCCTTCCGTTCGGAAGTTAGGCGATCTGAAGAATTCGAAAAAATTCCAAGGGGGCCCCCTTTGATGCATTTTTTTTTTCGATTTCGGTTTTTTCGATCGGAGAAATGGATTCTATGAAAAAAAAAAAACAAGCAGATTGGTATGATCGAAGTTGAAAATCGGTCCATCCGTTCGGATGTTAAGGCGATCTGAAGAATTCGAAAAAGTTTCAAGGGGGCCCCCTTTGATGCATTTTTTTTTTCGATTTCGGTTTTTTCGATTGGAGAAATGGATTCTATGAAAAAAAACAAGCAGATTGGTATGATCGTAGTTGAAAATCGGTCCATCCGTTCGGAAGTTAAGGCGATTTGAAGAATTCGAAAAAGTTCCAAGGGGACCCCCTTTGATGCAATTTTTTTTCAGATTTTGGTTTTTTTGATTGCAGAAATGGATTCTATGAAAAAAAAAAAAAAAAAGATTCGTATGATCGAAGTTGAAAATCGGTCCATCCGTTCGGAAGTAAAGGCGATCTGAAGAATTCGAAAAAGTTCCAAGGGGGCTCCCTTTGATGCTTTTTATTTTTTCGATTTCGGTTTTTTTGATTGGAGAAATGGATTCTATAAAAAAAAAACCAGCAGATTGGTATGATCGAAGTTGAGAATCGGTCCATCCGTTCGGAAGTTAAGGCGATCTGAAGAATTCGAAAAAGTTCCAAAGGGATCCCCTTCGATGCAATTTTTTTTTTCGATTTCGGTTTTTCCGCTTGGAGAAATGGATTCTATGAAAAAAAACAAGCAGATTGGTATGATCGAAGTTGAAAATCGGTCCATCCGTTCGGAAGTTAAGGCGATCTGAAGAATTCAGAAAAGTTCCAAGGGGACCCCCTTTGATGCAATTTTTTTTTCGATTTTGGTTTTTTCGATTGGAGAAATGGATTCCATGAAAAAAAAACAGGCAGATTGGTATGATCGAAGTTGAAAATCGGTCCATCCGTTCGGAAGTTAAGGCGATTTGAAGAATTCGACAAAGTTCCAAGGGGACCCCCTTTGATGCAATTTTTTTTCAGATTTCGGTTTTTTTGATTTGAGAAATGAATTCTATGAAAAAAAAAACAAGCAGTTTGGTATGATCGAAGTTGAAAATCGGTCCATCCGTTCGGAAGTTGAGGCGGTCTGAAGAATTCGAAAAAGTTCCAAGGTGGCCCCCTTTGATGCATTTTTTTTTCGATTTCGGTTTTTTCGATTAGAGAAATGGATTCTATGGAAAAAAAACAAGCAGATTGGTGTGATCGAAGTTGAAAATCGGTGCATCCGTTCGGAAGTTAAGGCGATCTGAAGAATTCGAAAAAGTTCCAAGGGGGCCCCCTTTGATGCATTTTTTTTTAGATTTCGGTTTTTTCGATTGGAGAAATGGATTCTATGAAAGAAACAAGCAGATTGGTATGATCGAAGTTGAAAATCGGTCCATCCGTTCGGAAGTTAAGGCGATCTGAAGAATTCGAAAAAGTTCCAAGAGGACCCCCTTTGATGCAATTTTTTTTCGACTTCGGTTTTTTCGATTGGAGAAATGGATTCTATGAAAAAAACAAGCGAATTGATATGCGCGAAATTGAAAATCGGTCCATCCGTTCGGAAGTTAGGCGATCTGAAGAATTCGAAAAAGTTTCAAGGGGGCCCCCTTTGATGCATTTTTTTTTTCGATTTTGGTTTTTTCGATTGGAGAAACGGATTCTATGAAAAAAACAAGCAGATTGGTATGATCGAAGTTGAAAATCGGTCCATACGTTCGAAAGTTAAGTCGATCTGAAGAATTCGAAAAAGTTCCAAGGGGGCCCCCTTTGATGCATTTTTTTTTTTTCGATTTCAATTTTTTCGATTGGAGAAATGGATTCTATGAAAAAAAAACAAGCAGATTCGTATGATCGAATTTGAATATCGGTCCATCCGTTCGGAAGTTAACGCGATCTGAAGAATTCGAAAAAGTTCCAAGGGGGCTCCCTTTGATGCTTTTTATTTTTTCGATTTCGGTTTTTTTGATTGGAGAAATGGATTCTATGAAAAAAAAAACAAGCAGATTGGTATGATCGAAGTTGAAAATCGGTCCATACGTTCGAAAGTTAAGGCAATCTGAAGAATTCGAAAAAGTTCCAAGGGGGCCCTCTTTGATGCATTTTTTTTTTCGAGTTCGGTTTTTTTGATCGGAGAAATGGATTCTATGAAAAAAAAAGCTGGTATGATCGAAGTTGAAAATCGGTCCATCCGTTCGGAAGTTAAGTCGATCTGAAGAATTCGAAAAAGTTCCAAGGGGGCCCCCTTTGATGCATTTTTTTTTTCGATTTCGGTTTTTTCGATTGGAGAAATGAATTCTATGAAAAAAAAAAAGCAGATTCGTATGATCGAAGTTGAAAATCGGTCCATCCGTTCGGAAGTTAAGGCGATCTGAAGAATTCGACAAAGTTCCGAGGGGGCTCCCTTTGATGTTTTTTTTTTTTTCGATTTCGGTTTTTTTGATTGGAGAAATGGATTCTATGAAAAAAAACAAGCAGATTGGTATGATCGAAGTTGAAAATCGGTCCATACGTTCGATAGTTGAGGCAATCTGAAGAATTCGAAAAAGTTCCAAGGGGGCTCCCTTTGATCATTTTTTTTTTTCGATTTCGGATTTTTTGATCGGAGAAATGGATTCTATGAAAAAAAAGCAGATTGGTATGATCGAAGTTGAAAATCGGTCCATCCGTTCGGAAGTTAAGTCGATCTGAAGAATTCGAAAAAGTTCCAAGGGGGCCCCCTTTGATGCATTTTTTTTTTTTCGATTTCAATTTTTTCGATTGGAGAAATGGATTCTATGAAAAAAAAACAAGCAGATTCGTATGATCGAATTTGAAAATCGGTCCATCCGTTCGGAAGTTAACGCGATCTGAAGAATTCGAAAAAGTTCCAAGGGGGCTCCCTTTGATGCTTTTTATTTTTTCGATTTCGGTTTTTTTGATTGGAGAAATGGATTCTTTGAAAAAAAAAACAAGCAGATTGGTATGATCGAAGTTGAAAATCGGTCCATCCGTTCGGAAGTTATGGCGATCTGAAGAATTCGAAAAAGTTCCAAGGGGACCCCCTTTGATGCAATTCATTTTTTCGATTTCGGTTTTTTCGATTGGAGAAATGGATTCTATGAAAAAAAAACAAGCAGATTGATATGATCGAAGTTGAAAATCGGTCCATCCGTTCGGAAGTTAAGGCGATCTGAAGAATTCAGAAAAGTTCCAAGGGGACCCCCTTTGATGCAAATTTTTTTTCGATTTTGGTTTTTTTGATTGAAGAAATGGATTCCATGAAAAACAAACAAGCAGATTGGTATGATCAAAGTTGAAAATCGGTCCATCCGTTCGGAAGTTAAGGCGATTTGAAGAATTCGAAAAAGTTCCAAGGGGACCCCCTTTGATGCAATTTTTTTTCAGATTTCGGTATTTTCGATTAAAGAAATATATTTTATGAAGAAAAACAAGCAGTTTGGCATGATCGAAGTTGAAATTCGGTCCATCCGTTCGGAAGTTAAGGCGATCTGAAGAATTCGAAAAAGTTCCAAGGGGACCCCCTTTGATGCAATTTTTTTTTCGATTTCGGTTTTTTCTATTGAAGAAATGGATTCTATGAAAAAACAAGCAAATTGGTATGCGCGAAATTGAAAATCGGTCGATCCGTTCGGAAGTTGAGGCGGTCTGAAGAATTCGAAAAAGTTCCAAGGTGGCCCTTTTTGATGCATTTTATTTTTCGATTTCGGTTTTTCCGATTGGAGAAATGGATTCTATGAAAAAAAACAAGCAGATTGGTATGATCGAATTTGAAAATCGGTCCAGTCGTTCGGAAGTTAAGGCGATCTGAAGAATTCGAAAAAGTTCCAAGGGGACCCCCTTTGATGCATTTTTTTTTTCGATTTCGGTTTTTTCGATTGGAGAAATGGATTCTATGAAAAAAACAAGCGAATTGGTATGAGCGAAATTGAAAATCGGTCCATCCGTTCGGAAGTTAAGGCGATCTGAAGAATTCGAAAAAATTCCAAGAAGGCCCCCTTTGATGCGTTTTTTTTTTTCGATTTCGATTTTTTCGATTGGAAAAATGGATTCTATGAAAGAAAACAAGCAGATTGGTATGATCGAAGTTGAAAATCGGTCCATCCGTTCGGAAGTTAAGGCGATCTGAAGAATTCGAAAAAGTTCCAAGGGGGCCCCCTTTGATGCATTATTTTTCGATTTCTGTTTTTTCGATTGGAGAAATGGATTCTATGAAAAAAAACAAGCAGATTGGTATGATCGAAGTTGAAAATCGGTCCATCCGTTCGGAAGTTAAGGCGATCTGAAGAATTCGAAAAAGTTCCAAGGGGGCCCCCTTTGATGCATTTTTTTTTTCGATTTCGGTTTTTTCGTTTGGAGAAATGGATTCTATGAAAAAAAACAAGCAGATTGGTATGATCGAAGTTGAAAATCTGTTCATCCGTTCGGAAGTTAAGGCGATCTGAAGAATTCGAAAAAGTTTCAAGGGGGCCCCCTTTGATGCATTTTTTTTTTTCGATTTCGGTTTTTTCGATTGGAGAAATGGCTTTTATAAAAAAAACAAGCAGATTGGTATGATCGAAGTTGAAAAATCGGTCCATCCGTTCGGAAGTTAAGGCGATCTGAAGAATTCGAATAAGTTCCAAGGGGGCCCCCTTTGATGCATTTTTTTTTCATTTCGGTTTTTTCGATTGGAAAAATGGACTCTATGAAAAAAAACAAGCAGGTTGGTATGATCGAAGTTGAAAATTGGTCCATCCGTTCGGAAGTTGAGGCGATCTGAAGAATTCGAAAAAGTTCCAAGGGGGCCCCCTTTGATGAATTTTATTTTCAGATTTCGGTTCTTTCGATTGGAGAAATGGATTCTATGGAAAAAAACAAGCAGATTGGTATGATCGAAGTTGAAAATCGGTCCATCCGTTCGGAAGTTAAGGCGATCTGAAGAATTCGAAAAAGTTCCAAGGGGGCCCCCTTTGGTGCATTTTTTTTTCGATTTCGGTTTTTTCGATTGAAGAAATGGATTTTATGAAAGAAAACAAGCAGATTGGTATGATCGAAGTTGAAAATCGGTCCATCCGTTCGGAAGTTAGGCGATCTGAAGAATTCGAAAAAGTTCCAAGGGGGCCCCCTTTGATGCATTTTTTTTTCGATTTCGGTTTTTTCGATTGGAGAAATGAATTCTATGAAAAAAAACAAACAGATTGGTATGATCGAAGTTGAAAATCGGTCCATCCGTTCGAGAGTTAAGGCGATCTGAAGAATTCGAAAACTTTCCAAGGGGGCCCCCTTTGATGCATTTTTTTTTTCGATTTCGGTTTTTCTGATCGGAGAAATGGATTCTATGAAAAAAACAAGCAGATTGGTATGATAGAAGTTGAAAATCGGTCCATACGTTCGAAAGTTAAGGCGATCTGAAGAATTCGAAAAAGTTCCAAGGGGCCCCCTTTGATGCTTTCATTTTTTCGATTTCGGTTTTTTCGATTGGAGGAATGGATTCTATGAAAAAAAAACAAGCAGTTTGGTATGATCGAAGTTGAAAATCGGTCCATCCGTTCGGAAGTTAAGTCGATCTGAAGAATTCGAAAAAGTTCCAAGGGGGCCCTCTTTGATGCATTTTTTTTTTCGATTTCGGTTTTTTTGATTGGAGAAATGGATTCTATGAAAAAATACAAGCAGATTGGTATGATCGAAGTTGGAAATCGGTCCATCCGTTCGGAAGTTAAGGCGATCTGAAGAATTCGAAAAAGTTCCAAGTGGACCCCCTTTTATGCAATTTTTTTTTATTTCGGTTTTTTCGATTTGGAGAAAAGGATTCTATGAAAAAAAACAAGCAGATTGGTATGATCGAAGTTGAAAATCGGTCCATCCGTTCGGAAGTTAAGGCGATCTGAAGAATTCGAAAAAGTTTCAAGGGGACCCCCTTTGTTGCGATTTTTATTTCGATTTCGGTTTTTTCGATTGAAGAAATGGATTCTATGAAAAAAAACAAGCAAATTGGTATGCGCGAAGTTGAAAATCGGTCCATCCGTTCGGAAGTTAAGGCGATCTGAAGAATTCGAACAAGTTCCAAGGGGGCCCCCTTCGATGCATTTTTTTTTCGATTTCGTTTTTTACGATTGAAGAAATGGATTCCATGTAAAAAATTACAATTATCGTTCCGTCTAATCATCCAACCTTATGTTCGATGCATACGCTCGTATGTGTAACGAATTCTTCAGATCGCCTTCTTCCGATCGCCTGTTCTTCCGTTTTACATAAAAGCGACCAAATCGAGCAGAAGGTTAAATGGATATATTGAAAATTCATCGTATCTGGGTTGTATTCGATAAGGTTTATATAGTTATACTCACCAGGTAAATGTTCTTCCGTTATACATACGAGCGACTGAATTGAACAGAAGGTTGAATGGATAGACTAAACAATAATCGTATCTGGGGTTGTATTCGATTATATCTTGATGATGTTCATATAGTTATACTCACCAGGAAACTGTTTTCCAGTTATACATAAGAGCGACTGAACTGAACAGAAAGTTGAATGGATAGACTGAACAATCAATGTATCTGGGTGGTATCCGATTATATCGCAATACTGTATATATAGTGATACTTACCAGGTGACGGTACTACCGTTACACATACTAGCGACTGAATCGAACAGAAAGTTGAATGGTTAGACGAAATGATAATTGTATCTCTGAGTTGTATTCGATGATATCGTGATGATGTTTATATAGCAATACTCACCAGGTAACTGTTCTTCCGTTTTACACACAAGCGTCCGAATCGAGCGGAAGATTAAATTTAGTATAGATTGAACAATCATCGTATCTGGGTTGTAATCGATTATGTTTATATAGTTATACTCACCAGGTAACTGCTCTTCCGTTATACATACGAGCGACTAAATTAAACAGAAGGTTAAATGGATAGACTAAACAATAATCGTATCTGGGGTTGTATTCGATTATATCTTGATGATGTTCATATAGTTATACTCACCAGGAAACTGTTCTCCAGTTATACATAAGAGCGACTGAACTGAACAGAAGGTTGAATGGATAGACTGCACATTCATCGTATCTGGGTTGTATTTGATTATATCGTGATTATTATCATATAGTATGTCTAACCAGGTAACAGTTCTTTCGTAATACATACGAGCAACCGAATCGAACATAAGGTTGGATGGATAGATTGAACAATCATTGTATCTGGGTTGTCTCCGATTATATCGTTATGCTGTATATATAGTTATACCTACCATGTAACGGTTCTTTCGTTACACATACGAGCGTCTGAATCGAACATAAGGTTGGATGGTTAGACGGAACGATAATTGTAACTGAGTTGTATTCGATTATATCGTGGTGATCTTTATATAGCAATACTCACCAGGTAACTGTTCTTCCGTTTTACATACAAGCGACCGAATCGAGCAGAAGCTTAAATTTAGTATAGATTGAACAATCATCGTATCTGGGTTGTATTCGATAATGTTTATATGTTTATACTCACCAGGTTACTGTTCTTCCGTTATACATACGAGTGACTGAATTGAACAGAAGGTTGAATGGATAGACTAAACAATAATCGTATCTGGGGTTGTATTCAATTATATCTTGATGTTGTTCATATAGTTATACTCACCAGAAAAATGTTCTCCAGTTATACATAAGAGCGACTGAACTGAACAGAAGGTTGAAAGGATAGACTGAACATTCATCGTATCTGGGTTGTATTTGATTATATCGTGATTATTATCATATAGTATGTCTAACCAGGTAACAGTTCTTCCGGTATACATACGAGCAACCGAATCGAACATAAGGTTGGATGGATAGATTGAACAATCATTGTATCTGGGTTGTCTCCGATTATATCGTTATGCTGTATATTTAGTTACACCTACCATGTAACGGTTCTTTCGTTACACATACAAGCGTCTGAATCGAACATAAGGTTGGATGGTTAGACGGAACGATAATTGTGACTGAGTTGTATTCGATTATATCGTGGTGATGTTCATATAGTATTACTCACCAGGTGACTGTTCTTGCGTTATACATACGAACGACTCAATCGAACAGAAGGTTGGATGGATAGACGGAATAATCATTGTATCTGAGTTGTATTCGATTATATCGTGATGTTGTTCATATAGAAATACTCACCAGGTTACTGTTCTTTCGTTATACATACGAGCAAACGAATCGAACAGAAGGTTGAATGTATAGTATCTGGGTTGTATTCGATTATGATGGTATGCTGTGTATATGGTTATACACATAAGGTGACGGTATTCCCGTTTTACATACGAGCGACCGAAACGAACAGAAAGTTGAATGGATAGACTGAACAATCGATGTATCTGGGTGATATTCGATTATATCGCAATACTGTATATATAGTGATACTTACCAGGTGACGGTACTTCCGTTACACATACTAGCGACTGAATCGAACAGAAGGTTAAATGGTTAGACGAAACGATAATTGTATCTCTAATTTGTATTCGATGATATCGTGATGATGTTTATATAGCAATACTCACCAGGTAACTGTTCTTCCGTTTTACATACAAGCGACCGTATCGAGCAGAAGCTTAAATTTAGTATAGATTGAACAATCATCTTATCTGGGTTGTATTTGATAATGTTTATATAGTTCTACTCACCAGGTAACTGTTCTTCCGTTATACATACGAGCGACTGAATTGAACAGATGGTTGAATGGATAGACTAAACAATAATCGTATCTGGCGTTGTATTCGATTATATCTTGATGATGTTTATATAGTTATACTCACCAGGAAACTGTTCTCCAGTTACACATAAGAGCGACTGAACTGAACAGGAGGTTGAATGGATAGACTGAAAAATCATCGTATCTGGGTTGTATTTGATTATATCGTGATGATTATCATATAGTATGTCTAACCAGGTAACAGCTCTTCCGTTATACATACAAGCAACCAAATCGAACATAAGGTTGAATGGATAGATTGAACAATCATTGTATCTGGGTTGTCTTCGATTATATCGTTATGCTGTATATTTAGTTACACCTACCATGTAAAGGTTCTTTCGTTACACATACGAGCGTCTGAATCGAACAGAAGGTTGGATGGATAGACGGAATGATCATTGTATCTCAGTTGTATTCGATTATATCGTGATGACGTTCATATAGAAATACTCACCAGGTTACTGTTCTTTCGTTATACATACGAGCAACCAAATCGAACATGAGGTTGAATGGATAGATTGAACAATCATTGTATCTGGGTTGTCTCCGATTATATCGTTATGCTGTATATTTAGTTAGTATTTTAACTGAGTTGTATTCGATTATATCGTGGTGATGTTCATATAGTAATACTCACCAGGTGACTGTTCTTGCGTTATACATACGAGTGACCCAATCGAACATAAGGTTGGCTGGATAGACGGAATGATCATTGTATCTGAGTTGTATTCGATTATATCGTGATGACGTTCATATAGAAATACTCACCAGGTAACTGTTCTTCCGTTTCACATACAATCGACCGAATCGAGCAGAAGGTTTTAATTTAGTATAGATTGAACAATCATCGTATCTGGGTTGTATTCGATTATGTTTATATAGTTATACTCACCAGGTAACTGTTCTTCCGTTATACATACGAGCGACTGAATTGAACAGAAGGTTGAATGGATAGACTAAACAATAATCGTATCTGGGGTTGTATTCGATTATATCTTGATGATGTTCATATAATTATACTCACCAGGAAACTGTTCTCCAGTTATACGTAAGAGCGACTGAACTGAACAGAAGGTTGAATGGATAGACTGAACAATCATCGTATCTGGGTTGTATTTGATTATATCGTGATTATCATCATATAGTATGTCTAACCAGGTAACAGTTCTTCCGTTATACATACGAGCAACCGAATCGAACATAAGGTTGAATGGATAGATTGTACAATCATTGTATCTGGGTTGTCTCCGATTATATCGTTATGTTGTATATTTAACTACACCTACCATGTAACGGTTCTTTCGTTACACATACGAGCGTCTGAATCGAACATAAGGCTGGATGGTTAGACGGAACGATAATTGTAACTGAGTTGTATTCGATTATATCGTGGTGATGTTTATATAGTAATACTCACCAGGTGACTGTTCTTGCGTTATACATACGAGCGACCCAATCGAACAGAGGGTTGGATGAATAGACGGAATGATCATTGTATCTGAGTTGTATTCGATTATATCGTGATGACGTTCATATAGAAATACTCACCAGGTTACTGTTCTTTCGTTATACATACGAGAAACCGAATCGAACAGAAGGTTGAATGGATAGTATCTGGGTTGTATTCGATTATGAAGTTATGCTGTGTATATAGTTATACACACTAGGTGACGGTATTCCCGTTTTGCATACGAGCGACCGAAACGAACGGAAAGTTGAATGGATAGACTGAACAATCAATGTATCTGGTTGGTATCCGATTATATCGCAATACTGTATATATAGTGATACTTACCAGGTGACGGTACTTCCGTTACACATACTAGCGACTGAATCGAACAGAAGGTTAAATGGTTAGACGAAGCGATAATTGTATCTGAGTTGTATTCGATTATATCGTGATGATGTTTATATAGCAATATTCACCAGGTTACTGTTCTTCCGTTTTACATAAAAGCGACCAAATCGAGCAGAAGGTTAAATGAATAGATTGAAAATTCATCGTATCTGGGTTGTATTCGATTAGGTTTATATAGTTATACTCACCAGGTAACTGTTCTTCCGTTTTTCATAAGAACGACTGAATTGAACAGAAAGTTGAATGGATAGACTAAACAATAATCGTATCTGGGGTTGTATTCGAGTATATCGTGATGATTGTCATATAGTATGTCTAACCAGGTAACAGTTCTTCCGTTAAACATACGAGCAACCGAATCGAACATAAGGTTGGATGGATAGATTGAACAATCATTGTATCTGGGTTGTCTCCGATTATATCGTTATGCTGTATATTTAGTTACACCTACCATTTAACGGTTCTTTCGTTACACATACGAGCGTCTAAATCGAACATAAGGTTGGATGGTTAGACGGAACGATAATTGTAACTGAGTTGTATTCGATTATATCGTGGTGATGTTTATATAGTAATACTCACCAGGTGACTGTTCTTGCGTTATACATACGAGCGACTCAATCGAACAGAAGGTTGGATGGATAGACGGAATGATCATTGTATCTGAGTTGTATTCGATTATATCGTGATGACGTTCATATAGAAATACTCACTAGGTTACTGTTCTTTCGTTATACATACGAGCAACCGAATCGAACAGAAGGTTGAATGGATAGTATGTGGGTTGTATTCGATTATGATGTTATGCTGTGTATATAATTATACACATTAGGTGACGGTATTCCCGTTTTACATACGAGCGACCGAAACGAACAGAAAGTTGAATGGATAGACTGAACAATCAATGTATCTGGGTGGTATCCGATTATATCGCAATACTGTATATATAGTGATACTTACCAGGTGACGGTACTTCCTTTACACAAACTAGCGACTGAATCGAACAGAATGTTGAATGGTTAGACGAAGCGATAATTGTATCTGAGTTGTATTCGATGATATCGTGATAATGTTTATATAGCAATACTCACCAGGTAACTGTTCTTTCGTTTTACATAAAAGCGACCGAATCGAGCAGAAGGTTGAATGGATAGATTGAAAATTCATCGTATCTGGGTTGTATTCGATTATGTTTATATAGTTATACTCACCAGTTAACTGTTCTTCCGTTATACATAAGAACGACTGAATTGAACAGAAGGTTGAATGGATAGACTAAACAATAATCGTATCTGGGTTTGTATTCGAGTATATCGTGATGATTATCATATAGTATGTCTAACCAGGTAACAGTTCTTCCGTTAAACATACGGGCAACCGAATCGAACATAAGGATGAATGGATAGATTGAACAATCATTGTATCTGGGTTGTCTCCGATTATATCGTTATGCTGTATATTTAGATACACCTACCATGTAACGGTTCTTTCGTTACACCTACGAGCGTCTGAAACGAACATAAGGTTGGATGGTTAGACGGAACGATAATTGTAACTAAGTTGTATTCGATTATATCGTGGTGATGTTTAATAGTAATACTCACCAGGTGACTGTTCTTGCGTTATACATACGAGCGACCCAATCGAACAGAAGGTTGAATGGTTAGACGAAACGATAATTGTATCTGAGTTGTATTCGATGATATCGTGATGATGTTTATATAGCAATACTCACCAGGTAACTGTTTTTCCGTTTTACATACAAGCGACCGAATCGAGCAGAAGGTTGAATGAATAGATTGAACAATCATCGTATCTGGGTTGTATTCGATTATGTTTATATAGTAATACTCACCAGGTAACTTTTCTTCCGTTTTACATACAAACGAGCGAATCGAGCAGAAGGTTGAATTTAGTATAGATTGAACAATCATCGTATCTGGGTTGTATTCGATTATGTTTATATAGTTATACTCACCAGGTAACTGTTCTTCCGTTATACATACGAGCGACTGAATTGAACAGAAGGTTGAATGGATAGACTAAACAATAATCGTATCTGGGGTTGTATTCGATTATATCTTGATGATGTTCATATAATTATACTCACCAGGAAACTGTTCTCCAGTTATACATTAGAGCGACTGAACTGAACAGAAGGTTGAATGGGTAGACTGAACAATCATCGTATCTGGGTTGTATTTGATTATATCGTGATTATCATCACATAGTATGTATAACCAGGTAACAGTTCTTCCGTTATACATACGAGCAACCAAATCGAACATAAGGTTGAATGGATAGATTGAACAATCATTGTATCTGGGTTGTCTCCGATTATATCGTTATGCTGTATATTTAGTTACACCTACCATGTAACGGTTCTTTCGTTACACATACGAGCGTCTGAATCGAACATAAGGTTGGATGGTTAGACGGAACGATAATTGTTACTGAGTTGTATTCGATTATATCGTGGTGATGTTTATATAGTAATACTCACCAGGTGACTAATCTTGCGTTATACATACGAGCGACCCAATCGAACATAAGGTAGTATAGATAGACGGAATGATCATTGTATCTGGGTTGTATTCGATTATATCGTGATGACGTTCATATAGAAATACTCACCAGGTTACTGTTCTTTCGTTATACATACGAGAATTCGAATCGAACAGAAGGTTGAATGGATAGTATCTGGGTTGTATTCGATTATGATGTTATGCTGTGTATATAGTTATACACACTAGGTGACGGTATTCCCGTTTTACATACGAGCGACCGAAACGAACGGAAAGTTGAATGGATAGACTGAACAATCAATGTATCTGGTTGGTATCCGATTATATCGCAATACTGTATATATAGTGATACTTACCAGGTGACGGTACTTCCGTTACACATACTAGCGACTGAATTGAACAGAAGGTTAAATGGTTAGACGAAGCGATAATTGTATCTGAGTTGTATTCGATTATATCGTGATGATGTTTATATGGCAATATTCACCTGGTAACTGTTCTTCCGTTTTACATAAAAGCGACCAAATCGAGCAGAAGGTTAAATGAATGGATTGAAAATTCATCGTATCTGGGTTGTATTCGATTAGGATTATATAGTTATACTCACCAGGTAACTGTTCTCCCGTTTTTCATAAGAACGACTGAATTGAACAGAAAGTTGAATGGATAGACTAAACAATAATCGTATCTGGGGTTGTATTCGAGTATATCGTGATGATTATCATATAGTATGTCTGACCAGGTAACAGTTCTTCCGTTAAACATACGAGCAACCGAATCGAACATAAGGTTGGATGGATAGATTGAACAATCATTGTATCTGGGTTGTCTCCGATTATATCGTTATGCTGTATATTTAGTTACACCTACCATGTAACGGTTCTTTCGTTACACATACGAGCGTCTAAATCGATCATAAGGTTGGATGGTTAGACGGAACGATAATTGTAACTGAGTTGTATTCGATTATATCGTGGTGATGTTTATATAGTTATACTCACCAGGTGACTGTACTTGCGTTATACATACGAGCGACCCAATCGAACAGAAGGTTGGATGGATAGACGGAATGATCATTGTATCTGAGTTGTATTCGATTATATCGTGATGACGTTCATATAGAAATACTCACCAGGTTACTGTTCTTTCGTTATACATACGAGCAACCGAATCGAACAGAAGGTTGAATGGATAGTATGTGGGTTGTATTCGATTATGATGTTATGCTGTGTATATAATTATACACATTAGGTGACGGTATTCCCGTTTTACATACGAGCGACCGAAACGAACAGAAAGTTGAATGGATAGGCTGAACAATCAATGTATCTGGGTGGTATCCGATTATATCGCAATACTGTATATATAGTGATACTTACCAGGTGACGGTACTTCCTTCACACATACTAGCGACTGAATCGAAAAGAATGTTGAATGGTTAGACGAAGCGATAATTGTATCTGAGTTGTATTCGATGATATCGTGATGATGTTTATATAGCAATACTCACCAGGTACCTGTTCTTTCGTTTTACATAAAAGCGACCGAATCGAGCAGAAGGTTGAATGGATAGATTGAAAATTCATCGTATCTGGGTTGTATTCGATTATGTTTATATAGTTATACTCACCAGGTAACTGTTCTTCCGTTATACATAAGAACGACTGAATTGAACAGAAGGTTGATTGGATAGACTAAACAATAATCGTATCTGGGGTTGTATTCGAGTATATCGTGATGATTATCATATAGTATGTCTAACCAGGTAACAGTTCTTCCGTTAAACATACAAGCAACCGAATCGAACATAAGGTTGAATGGATAGATTGAACAATCATTGTATCTGGGTTGTCTCCGATTATATCGTTATGCTGTATATTTGGATACACCTACCATGTAACGGTTCTTTCGTTACACCTACGAGCGTCTGAAACGAACATAAGGTTGGATGGTTAGACGGAACGATAATTGTAACTAAGTTGTATACGATTATATCGTGGTGATGTTTATATAGTTATACTCACCAAGTGACTGTTCTTGCGTTATACATACGAGCGACCCAATCGAACAAAAGGTTGGATGGATAGACGGAATGATCATTGTATCTGAGTTGTATTCGATTATATCGTGATGACGTTCATATGGAAATACTCACCAGGTTACTGTTCTTTCGTTATACATACGAGAAACCGAATCGAACAGAAGGTTGAATGGATAGTATCTGGGTTGAATTCGATTATGATGTTATGCTGTGTATATAGTTATACACATAAGGTGACGGTATTCCCGTTTAACATACAAGCGACCGAAACGAACAGAAAGTTGAATGGATAGACTGAACAATCAATGTACCTGGGTGGTATCCGATTATATCGCAATACTGTATATATAGTGATACTTACCAGGTGACGGTACTCCAGTTATACATACTAGCGACTGAATCGAACAGAAGGTTAAATGGTTAGACGAAACGATAATTGTATCTGAGTTGTATTCGATGATATCATGATGATGTTTATATAGCAATACTCACCAGGTAACTGTTCTTCCGTTTTACATACAAGCGATCGAATCGAGCAGAAGGTTGAATTCAGTATAGATTGAACAATCATCGTATCTGGGTTGTATTCGATTATGTTTATATATTTATACTCACCAGGTAACTGTTCTTCCGTTATACATACGAGCGACTGAATTGAACAGAAGGTTGAATGGATAGACTAAACAATGATCGTATCTGGGGTTGTATTCGATTATATCGTGATGATGTTTATATAGTTATACTCACCAGCTAACTGTTCTCCAGTTATACATAAGAGCGACTGAACTGAACAGAAGGTTGAATGGATAGACTGAACAATCATCGTATCTGGGTTGTATTCGATTATTTCGTGATGATTATTATATATTATGTTTAACCAGGTAACTGTTTTTTTGTTATACATACCAGCAAACGAATCGAACATAAGGTTGAATGGATAGATTGAACAATCATTGTATCTGGGTTGTTTCCGATTATATCGTTATGCTGTATATTTAGATAAACCTGCCATGTAACGGTTCTTTCGTTACACATACGAGCGTATGAATCGAACATAGGGTTGGATGGTTAGACGGAACGATAATTGTAACTGAGTTGTATTCGATTATATCGTGGTAATGTTTATATAGTTATACTCACCAGGTGACTGTTCTTGCGTTATACGTACGAGCGACCAAATCGAGCAGAAGGTTGGATGGATAGACGGAATGACCATTATATCTGAGTTTTATTCGATTATATCGTGATGAAGTTCATATGGAAATACTCACCAGGTTAGGTTAGGTTAGGTTAGGTTAGGATACTCACCAGGTTACTGTTCTTTCGTTATATATACGAGCAACCGAATCGAACAGAAGGTTGAATGGATAGTATCTGGGTTGTATTCGATTATGATGTTATGCTGTGTATATAGTTTTACACACTAGGTGACGGTATTCCCGTTTTACATACGAGCTACCGAAACGAATAGAGAGTTGAATGGATATACTGAACAATCAATGTATCTGGTTGGTATCCGATTATATCGCAATACTGTATATATAGTGACACTTACCAGGTGACGGTTCTTCCGTTACACATACTAGCGACTGAATCGAACAGAAGGTTAAATGGTTAGACGAAGCGATAATTGTATCTGAGTTGTATTCGATGATATCGTGATGATGTTTATATAGCAATACTCACCAGGTAACTGTTCTTTCGTTTTTCATAAAAGCGACCGAATCGAGCAGAAGGTTGAATGGATAGTTTGAAAATTCATCGTATTTGGGTTGTATTCGATTATGTTTATATAGTTATACTCACCAGGTAACTGTTCTTCCATTAAACATAAGAACGACTGAATTGAACAGAAGGTTGAATGGATAGACTAAACAATAATCGTATCTGGGGTTGTATTCGAGTATATCGTGATGATTATCATATAGTATGTCTAACCAGGTAACAGTTCTCATATATAATCTAACCAGAAACCCAGAAACATTGATTGTTCAGTCTATCCATTCAACTTTCCTTTCGTTTCGGTCGCTCGTATGTAAAACGGGAATACCGTCACCTAGTGTATATAACTATATACACAGCATAACATCATAATCGAATACAACCCATATACTATCCATTCAACCTTCTGTTCAATTCAGTCGCTCGTATAATAATAATAATAATAATAATAATAATAATAATAATAATAATAATAATAATAATAATAATAATAATAATAATAATAATAATAATAATAATAATAATATTAATAATAATATTTATTCAATTTCATTCTAGTAAAAAACAACAAAAAAAAACATGGACATATTTTTGTGAATAAATATCAGGTAGGTATTTCAAAATGACCTTTTTTCTCTTTTTTTTTGTTTTAGTATTGTGTCATGTTCAGGTTCACTTTAGCCAAAAGCTAGACTGTGTTCCCAAACGTGAAATAACTTAGGTCATTTTGAGATATTAAAAAACAAGAATTTTAATCAATAGAATTCAAGAAAATTTAAAAAATTAAAAAATATCAGATTGAGAAAATTTAGAAATTGAACACTAAGGATAAACACTAAAAAAAAATTACCTAACTTAAAACAGTAGTATATAATAAAATATATCAATAACGACTCCACAAACATTTAAAAATTTCTATAAATAAAATATGATTAAAATATTGTAAACTTACTTGACATAAAGTAAAATTTTATGAAGTTGCTATTACTAGTAGTAAAATATAAAAAAATTTAATCCCTTTTTTTTTCATATTATATCAATCCTTGCTACGATAGGTCTATAGTAATATTTTGTTAATTGATGTTATGAGCCAATGTGTTAATTTGTATTTGAAATGTTTGATGTGAATTTCCATTTTCAGATTGAGTGGTAACTGATTATATACATTCTGTCCCACATATATGAAATATCGCTGTCCAATAGACCTTTGAGACTTAGGAAGAACTAAGTTTGCATTTTCTCGAAATCTTGTTCGATAAGTATGTGTTATATTAATGTCTATCAGATTATTTTTTACTAAATGGAGTAAAGCAGTTTTATAGAATAACTGTCTGATATTCAGAAATTTCGAATTCTGGAAAAGTAAGTTCGATGGAAATTGTTGATTGAGATTGAATATTATTTTTATGATTTTTTTTTGTATTATTTCCAAGGGTTTTATATTATTAGAATATGCGCCACCCCCATGCGATTATGCCGTAGTTCAGGAGTGATTGGACTAGACTAAAATACATGATTTTAAGTTTATTTTCGTCCAGTATGTGGATCATTTGTTTAAATAAATACAATAATGATCTTAATTTTTTGGTCAAGTGCTGAATTTGAAGGTCCCATTTCACGTTATTGTCAATAATTATGCCTAGGTATTTTGTGTTGGTTGTAGTCTGAATGTGATATGTATGATTTCTGAAAGGTAAGTGTAGGTCTATTTGTTCAGTTTTTGGTATTCCATTTTTATAGTTCGCAAAAGGTAGGTAGACAGTTTTATTTATATTGATGGTAAGAAGATTTTCATCGAACCAATTCATCATTATTTCCATGTCTTGTTTCAGTTTAGTCTCTACTTCCTCCCATGAGTTCCCATCTAAAAAAAGCACGGTATCGTCGGCAAATGAGAGTATCGTTCCATGGCAGTTTAACGTTAAGAGTTCGTTCACATAGATAAGAAATAATATGGGGCCCAAAACTGTTCCTTGTGGTATTCCAAAAGTTATCTCTCTCTGACTACTTATCGTGTTATCAATTTTAACCACTTGTTTCCTTTCAGTTAAATAGTTTTGGAGAAGTGTGAGAGTGGTGCCACGAATACCTATATCATTCAGTTTTACTAATAGTTTGCTGTGACTTACGGTATCGAAGGCTTTTGCCAGATCGATAAATATCCCAGCACACGGCCTGCTGTTATCCAAACTTGTGTAAATTTTATTAACAAGTACAGCAATAGCATCACTGGTTGATTTTCCATTTCTAAATCCGAATTGGAATTTGGATAGAAGTTTGTTATTTTCCAGAAAGTTCACCAATCGTTGTTTTAAAGCCTTTTCAAAAATTTTACTCAGAATTGATATAACACTAATAGGGCGATAGTTTTTTGGATCGTTTCTATTTCCATTTTTGAAAATTGGTTTTATTACAGCGATTTTGAACTGGGTTGGGCATTCTCCTTTACTGAACATTAGATTTATCAAGTGACAGAGCGGTTTCGCAATAAATTCAGACATTTCTTTTAGGGCTAAAGTTGTGATATTGTCAAAACCCGGTGTCGAGTTATTTTTTAAAGAATTAATAACATTTTTTATTTCAGTCTCAGAGACGGGCTGCAGAAATATCGATTTCAATATGGTGCGGGTTGTTTTATTAGGATTTATTGTCTGTTTGTTTGTGAGCTTAATCTCGTTTGCCATTTTTTCTCCCACAGTCTTTAATTGATACATTGATTGTTCAGTCTATTCATTCAACTTTCTGTTCGTTTCGGTCTCTCGTATGTAAAACGGGAATACCGTCACCTTATGTGTATAACTATATACACAACATAACATCATAATCGAATACAACCCAGATACTATCCATTCAACCTTCTGTTCGATTTAGTTACTCGTATGTATAACGAAAGAACAGTAACCTGGTGAGTATTTCTATATGAACGTCATCACGATATAGTCGAATACAACTCAGTTACAATTATCGTTCCGTCTAACCATCCAACCTTATGTTCGATTCAGACGCTCGTATGTGTAACGAAAGAACCGTTACATGGTAGGTGTAACTAAATATACAGCATAACGATATAATCGGAGACAACCCAGATACAATGATTGTTCAATCTATCCATCCAACCTTATGTTCGATTCGGTTGCTCGTATGTATAACGGAAGAACTGTTACCTGGTGAGTCATACTATATGATAATAATCACGATATAATCAAATACAACCCAGATACGATGAATGTTCAGTCTATTCATTCAACCTTCTGTTCAGTTCAGTCGCTCTTATGTATTACTGGAGAACAGTTTCCTGGTGAGTATAACTATATGAACGTCATCAAGATATAATCGAATACAACCCCAGATAGGATTATTGTTTAGTCTATCCATTCAACCTTCTGTTCAATTCAGTCGCTCGTATGTATAACGGAAGAACAGTTACCTGGTGAGTATAACTATATAAACATAATCGAATAAAACCCAGATACGATGATTGTTCAATCTATACTAAATTTAAGCTTCTGCTCGATTCGGTCGCTTGTATGTAAAACGGAAGAACAGTTACCTGGTGAGTATTGCTATATAAACATCATCACGATATCATCGAATACAACTCAGAGATACAATTATCATTTCGTCTAACCATTTAACCTTCTGTTCGATTCAGTCGCTAGTATGTGTAACGGAAGTACCGTCACCTGGTAAGTATCACTATATATACAGTATTGCGATATAATCGGATACCACCCAGATACATTGATTGTTCAGTCTATCCATTCGACTTTCTGTTCAGTTCAGTCGCTCTTATGTATAACTGGAGAACAGTTTCCTGGTGAGTATAACTATATGAACATCATCAAGATATAATCGAATACAACTCAGATACAATAATCATACCGTCTATCCATCCAACCTTCTGTTCGATTGGGTCGCTCGTATGTATAACGCAAGAACAGTCACCTGGTGAGTATTACTATATAAACATCACCACGATATAATCGAATACAACTCAGTTACAATTATCGTTCCGTCCGTTAAGGCGATCTGAAGAATTCGAAAAAGTTCCAAGGGGGCCCCCTTTGATGCATTTTTTTTTCGATTTCGGTTTTTTCGAATGGAGAAATGGATTCTATGAAAGAAACAAGCGAATTGGTATGCGCGAAATTGAAAATCGGTCCATCCGTTCGGAAGTTAAGGCGATCTGAAGAATTCGAAAAAATTCCAAGAAGGCCCCCTTTGATGAATTTTTTTTTCGATTTCAGTTTTTTCGATTGGAGAAATGGATTCTATGAAAGAAAACAAGCAGATTGGTATGATCGAAGTTGAAAATCGGTCCATCCGTTCGTAAGTTAAGGCGATCTGAAGAATTCGAAAAAGTTCCAAGGGGGCCCCCTTTGATGCATTTTTATTTTCGATTGAAGAAATGGATTCTATGAAAAAAAAAAACAAGCAGATTCGTATGATCGAAGTTGAAAATCGGTCCATCCGTTCGGAAGTTAAGGCGATCTGAAGAATTCGAAAAAGTTCCAAGGGGGCTCCCTTTGATGCTTTTTATTTTTTCGATTTCGGTTTTTTTGATTGGAGAAATGGATTCTGTGAAAAAAAAACAAGCAGATTGGTATGATCGAAGTTGAAAATCGGTCCATACGTTCGAAAGTTTAGGCAATCTGAAGAATTCGAATAAGTTCCAAGGGGGAACCCTTTGATGCAATTTTTTTCCAGATTTCGGTTTTTCCGATTGGAGAAATGGATTTTATGAGAAAAAACAAGCAGTTTGGTATGATCGAAGTTTAAAATCGGTCCATCCGTTCGGAAGTTAAGGCGATCTGAAGAATTCGAAAAAGTTCCAAGGGGGCCCCCTTTGATGCATTTTTTTGTTTCGATTTCGGTTTTTTTGATCGGAAAAATGGATTCACTGAAAAAAAAGCAGATTAGTATGATCGAAGTTGAAAATCGGTCCATCCGTTCGGAAGTTAAGGCGATCTGAAGAATTCGAAAAAGTTCCAAAGGGATCCCCTTCGATGCAATTTTTTTTTTCGATTTCGGTTTTTCCGCTTGGAGAAATGGATTCTATGAAAAAAAACAAGCAGATTGGTATGATCGAAGTTGAAAATCGGTCCATACGTTCGAAAGGTATGGCAATCTGAAGAATTCGAAAAAGTTCCAAGGGGGCCTCCTTTGATGCATTTTTTTTTTCGATTTCGGTTTTTTTGATCGGAGAAATGGATTCTATGAAAAAAAAAGCAGATTGGTATGATCGAAGTTGGAAATCGGTCCATCCGTTCGGAAGTTAAGTCGATCTGAAGAATTCGAAAAAGTTCCAAGGGGACCCCCTCAGCTGCAATTTTTTTTCAGATTTCGTTTTTTTCGATTGGAGAAATGGATTCTATGAAAAAAAACAAGCAGATTGGTATGATCGAAGTTGAAAATCGGTCCATCCGTTCGGAAGTTAAGGCGATCTGAAGAATTCAGAAAAGTTCCAAGGGGACCCCCTTTGATGCGATTTTTTTTTCGATTTTGGTTTTTTTTATTGAAGAAATGGATTCTATGAAAAAACAAGCAAATTGGTATGCGCGAAATTGAAAATCGGTCGATCCGTTCGGAAGTTGAGGCGGTCTGAAGAATTCGAAAAAGTTCCAAGGTGGCCCCCTTTGATGCATTTTTTTTTTCGATTTCGGTTTTTCCGATTAGAGAAATGGATTCTATGAAAAAAAACAAGCAGATTGGTATGATCGAAGTTGAAAATCGGTCCATCCGTTCGGAAGTTAAGGCGATCTGAAGAATTCGAAAAAGTTCCAAGGGGGCCCTCTTTGATGCATGTTTTTTTCGATTTCGGTTTTTTTGATTGGAGAAATGGATTCTATGAAAAAAACAAGCAGATTGGTATAATCGAAGTTGAAAATCGGTCAATCCGTTCGGAAGTTAAGGCGATCTGAAGAATTCGAAAAAGTTCCAAGGGGGCCCCCTTTGATGCAATTTTTTTTTTAGATTTCGGTTTTTTTGATCGGAGAAATGGATTCTATAAAAAAAAACAAGCAGATTGGTATGATCGAAGTTGAAAATCGGTCCATCCGTTCGGAAGTTAAGGCGATCTGAAGAATTCGAAAAAGTTCCAAGGGGGCCCCCTTTGATGCATTTTTTTTCTATTTCGGTTTTTTCGATTGGAGAAATGGATTCTATGAGAGAAAACAAGCAGATTGGTATGATCGAAGTTGAAAATCGGTCCATCCGTTCGGAAGTTAAGGCGATCTGAAGAATTCGAGAAAGTTCCAAGGGGGCCCCCATTGATGCATTTTTTTTTTCGATTTCAGTTTTTTCGATTGGAGAAATGGATTCTATGAAGAAAAAACAAGCAGATTGGTATGATCGAAGTTGAAAACCGGTCCATCCGTTCGGAAGTTAAGGCGATCTGAAGAATTCGAAAAAGTTCCAAGGGGGCCCCCTTTGATTCCTTTTTTTTTTCGATTATGGTTTTTTCGATTGGAGAAATGGATTCTATGAAATAAAAACAAGCAGTTTGGTATGATCGAAGTTGAAAATCGGTCCATCCGTTCGGAAGTTAAGGCGATCTGAAGAATTCGAAAAAGTTCCAAGGGGGCCCCCTTTGATGCAATTTTTTTTTCGATTTCGGTTTTTTCGATTGGAGAAATGGATTCTATGAAAAAACAAGCAAATTGGTATGCGCGAAATTGAAAATCGGTCGATCCGTTCGGAAGTTGTGGCGGTCTGAAGAATTCGAAAAAGTTCCAAGGTGGCCCCCTTTGATGCATTTTTTTTTCGATTTCGGTTTTTCCGATTAGAGAAATGGATTCTATGAAAAAAAACAAGCAGATTGGTATGATCGAAGTTGAAAATCGGTCCATCCGTTCGGAAGTTAAGGCGATCTGAAGAATTCGAAAAAGTTCCAAGGGGGCCCTCTTTGATGCATGTTTTTTTCGATTTCGGTTTTTTTGATTGGAGAAATGGATTCTATGAAAAAAACAAGCAGATTGGTATAATCGAAGTTGAAAATCGGTCAATCCGTTCGGAAGTTAAGGCGATCTGAAGAATTCGAAAAAGTTCCAAGGGGGCCCCCTTTGATGCAATTTTTTTTTTAGATTTCGGTTTTTTTGATCGGAGAAATGGATTCTATAAAAAAAAACAAGCAGATTGGTATGATCGAAGTTGAAAATCGGTCCATCCGTTCGGAAGTTAAGGCGATCTGAAGAATTCGAAAAAGTTCCAAGGGGGCCCCCTTTGATGCATTTTTTTTCTATTTCGGTTTTTTCGATTGGAGAAATGGATTCTATGAGAGAAAACAAGCAGATCCATTCGGAAGTTAAGGCGATCTGAAGAATTCAGAAAAGTTCCAAGGGGACCCCCTTTGATGCAATTTTTTTTTCGATTTTGGTTTTTTCGATTGGAGAAATGGATTCCATGAAAAAAAAACAGGCAGATTGGTATGATCGAAGTTGAAAATCGGTCCATCCGTTCGGAAGTTAAGGCGATTTGAAGAATTCGACAAAGTTCCAAGGGGACCCCCTTTGATGCAATTTTTTTTCAGATTTCGGTTTTTTTGATTTGAGAAATGAATTCTATGAAAAAAAAAACAAGCAGTTTGGTATGATCGAAGTTGAAAATCGGTCCATCCGTTCGGAAGTTGAGGCGGTCTGAAGAATTCGAAAAAGTTCCAAGGTGGCCCCCTTTGATGCATTTTTTTTTCGATTTCGGTTTTTTCGATTAGAGAAATGGATTCTATGGAAAAAAAACGAGCAGATTGGTGTGATCGAAGTTGAAAATCGGTGCATCCGTTCGGAAGTTAAGGCGATCTGAAGAATTCGAAAAAGTTCCAAGGGGGCCCCCTTTGATGCATTTTTTTTAGATTTCGGTTTTTTCGATTGGAGAAATGGATTCTATGAAAGAAACAAGCAGATTGGTATGATCGAAGTTGAAAATCGGTCCATCCGTTCGGAAGTTAAGGCGATCTGAAGAATTCGAAAAAGTTCCAAGAGGACCCCCTTTGATGCAAATTTTTTTCGACTTCGGTTTTTTCGATTGGAGAAATGGATTCTATGAAAAAAACAAGCGAATTGATATGCGCGAAATTGAAAATCGGTCCATCCGTTCGGAAGTTAGGCGATCTGAAGAATTCGAAAAAATTCCAAGGGGGCCCCCTTTGATGCATTTTTTTTTCGATTTCGGTTCTTTCGATCGGAGAAATGGATTCTATGAAAAAAAAAAACAAGCAGATTGGTATGATCGAAGTTGAAAATCGGTCCATCCGTTCGGATGTTAAGGCGATCTGAAGAATTCTAAAAAGTTTCAAGGGGGCCCCCTTTGATGCATTTTTTTTTTCGATTTTGGTTTTTTCGATTGGAGAAACGGATTCTATGAAAAAAACAAGCAGATTGGTATGATCGAAGTTGAAAATCGGTCCATACGTTCGAAAGTTAAGGCAATCTGAAGAATTCGAAAAAGTTCCAAGGGGGCCCTCTTTGATGCATTTTTTTTTCGAGTTCGGTTTTTTTGATCGGAGAAATGGATTCTATGAAAAAAAAAAGCTGGTATGATCGAAGTTGAAAATCGGTCCATCCGTTCGGAAGTTAAGGCGATCTGAAGAATTCGAAAAAGTTCCAAGGGGGCCCCCTTTGATGCAATTTTTTTTTCGATTTCGGTTTTTTCGATTGGAGAAATGGATTCTATGAAAAAAAAACAAGCAGATTGGTATGATCGAAGTTGAAAATCGGTCCATACGTTCGAGAGTTGAGGCAATCTGAAGAATTCGAAAAAGTTCCAAGGGGGCCCCCTTTGATCAATTTTTTTTTTTCGATTTCGGATTTTTTGATCGGAGAAATGGATTCTATGAAAAAAAAGCAGATTGGTATGATCGAAGTTGAAAATCGGTCCATCCGTTCGGAAGTTAAGTCGATCTGAAGAATTCGAAAAAGTTCCAAGGGGGCCCCCTTTGATGCATTTTTTTTTTTTCGATTTCAATTTTTTTGATTGGAGAAATGGATTCTATGAAAAAAAAACAAGCAGATTCGTATGATCGAATTTGAAAATCGGTCCATCCGTTCGGAAGTTAACGCGATCTGAAGAATTCGAAAAAGTTCCAAGGGGGCTCCCTTTGATGCTTTTTATTTTTTCGATTTCGGTTTTTTTGATTGGAGAAATGGATTCTATGAAAAAAAAAAACAAGCAGATTGGTATGATCGAAGTTGAAAATCGGTCCATCCGTTCGGAAGTTATGGCGATCTGAAGAATTCAGAAAAGTTCCAAGGGGACCCCCTTTGATGCAAATTTTTTTTCGATTTTGGTTTTTTTGATTGAAGAAATGGATTCCATGAAAAACAAACAAGCAGATTGGTATGATCAAAGTTGAAAATCGGTCCATCCGTTCGGAAGTTAAGGCGATTTGAAGAATTCGAAAAAGTTCCAAGGGGACCCCCTTTGATGCAATTTTTTTTTCAGATTTCGGTATTTTCGATTGAAGAAATATATTCTATGAAGAAAAACAAGCAGTTTGGCATGATCGAAGTTGAAATTCGGTCCATCCGTTCGGAAGTTAAGGCGATCTGAAGAATTCGAAAAAGTTCCAAGGGGACCCCCTTTGATGCAATTTTTTTTTCGATTTCGGTTTTTTCTATTGAAGAAATGGATTCTATGAAAAAACAAGCAAATTGGTATGCGCGAAATTGAAAATCGGTCGATCCGTTCGGAAGTTGAGGCGGTCTGAAGAATTCGAAAAAGTTCCAAGGTGGCCCTTTTTGATGCATTTTATTTTTCGATTTCGGTTTTTCCGATTGGAGAAATGGATTCTATGAAAAAAAAACAAGCAGATTGGTATGATCGAATTTGAAAATCGGTCCAGTCGTTCGGAAGTTAAGGCGATCTGAAGAATTCGAAAAAGTTCCAAGGGGACCCCCTTTGATGCATTTTTTTTTTTCGATTTCGGTTTTTTCGATTGGAGAAATGGATTCTATGAAAAAAACAAGCGAATTGGTATGCGCGAAATTGAAAATCGGTCCATCCGTTCGGAAGTTAAGGCGATCTGAAGAATTCGAAAAAATTCCAAGAAGGCCCCCTTTGATGCGTTTTTTTTTTTTCGATTTCGATTTTTTCGATTGGAAAAATGGATTCTATGAAAGAAAACAAGCAGATTGGTATGATCGAAGTTGAAAATCGGTCCATCCGTTCGGAAGTTAAGGCGATCTGAAGAATTCGAAAAAGTTCCAAGGGGGCCCCCTTTGATGCATTATTTTTCGATTTCTGTTTTTTCGATTGGAGAAATGGATTCTATGAAAAAAAACATGCAGATTGGTATGATCGAAGTTGAAAATCGGTCCATCCGTTCGGAAGTTAAGGCGATCTCAAGAATTCGAAAAAGTTCCAAGGGGGCCCCCTTTGATGCATTTTTTTTTTTCGATTTCGGTTTTTTCGTTTGGAGAAATGGATTCTATGAAAAAAAAAAAAAAAGATTCGTATGATCGAAGTTGAAAATCGGTCCATCCGTTCGGAAGTGAAGGCGATCTGAAGAATTCGAAAAAGTTCCAAGGGGGCTCCCTTTGATGCTTTTTATTTTTTCGATTTCGGTTTTTTTGATTGGAAAAATGGATTCTATAAAAAAAAAACCAGCAGATTGGTATGATCGAAGTTGAAAATCGGTCCATCCGTTCGGAAGTTAAGGCGATCTGAAGAATTCGAAAAAGTTCCAAAGGGATCCCCTTCGATGCAATTTTTTTTTTCGATTTCGGTTTTTCCGCTTGGAGAAATGGATTCTATGAAAAAAAACAAGCAGATTGGTATGATCGAAGTTGAAAATCGGTCCATCCGTTCGGAAGTTAAGGCGATCTGAAGAATTCAGAAAAGTTCCAAGGGGACCCCCTTTGATGCAATTTTTTTTTCGATTTTGGTTTTTTCGATTGGAGAAATGGATTCCATGAAAAAAAAACAGGCAGATTGGTATGATCGAAGTTGAAAATCGGTCCATCCGTTCGGAAGTTAAGGCGATTTGAAGAATTCGACAAAGTTCCAAGGGGACCCCCTTTGATGCAATTTTTTTTCAGATTTCGGTTTTTTTGATTCGAGAAATGAATTCTATGAAAAAAAAAAAACAAGCAGTTTGGTATGATCGAAGTTGAAAATCGGTCCATCCGTTCGGAAGTTGAGGCGGTCTGAAGAATTCGAAAAAGTTCCAAGGTGGCCCCCTTTGATGCATTTTTTTTTCGATTTCGGTTTTTTCGATTGGAGAAATGGATTCTATGGAAAAAAAACAAGCAGATTGGTGTGATCGAAGTTGAATATCGGTGCATCCGTTCGGAAGTTAAGGCGATCTGAAGAATTCGAAAAAGTTCCAAGGGGGCCCCCTTTGATGCATTTTTTTTAGATTTCGGTTTTTTCGATTGGAGAAATGGATTCTATGAAAGAAACAAGCAGATTGGTATGATCGAAGTTGAAAATCGGTCCATCCGTTCGGAAGTTAAGGCGATCTGAAGAATTCGAAAAAGTTCCAAGGTGGCCCTTTTTGATGCATTTTATTTTTCGATTTCGGTTTTTCCGATTGGAGAAATGGATTCTATGAAAAAAAATCAAGCAGATTATTATGATCGAATTTGAAAATCGGTCCAGTCGTTCGGAAGTTAAGGCGATCTGAAGAATTCGAAAAAGTTCCAAGGGGACCCCCTTTGATGCATTTTTTTTTTTCGATTTCGGTTTTTTCGATTGGAGAAATGGATTCTATGAAAAAAACAAGCGAATTGGTATGCGCGAAATTGAAAATCGGTCCATCCGTTCGGAAGTTAAGGCGATCTGAAGAATTCGAAAAAATTCCAAGAAGGCCCCCTTTGATGCGTTTTTTTTTTTTCGATTTCGATTTTTTCGATTGGAAAAATGGATTCTATGAAAGAAAACAAGCAGATTGGTATGATCGAAGTTGAAAATCGGTCCATCCGTTCGGAAGTTAAGGCGATCTGAAGAATTCGAAAAAGTTCCAAGGGGGCCCCCTTTGATGCATTATTTTTCGATTTCTGTTTTTTCGATTGGAGAAATGGATTCTATGAAAAAAAACATGCAGATTGGTATGATCGAAGTTGAAAATCGGTCCATCCGTTCGGAAGTTAAGGCGATCTCAAGAATTCGAAAAAGTTCCAAGGGGGCCCCCTTTGATGCATTTTTTTTTTCGATTTCGGTTTTTTCGTTTGGAGAAATGGATTCTATGAAAAAAAAAAAAAAAGATTCGTATGATCGAAGTTGAAAATCGGTCCATCCGTTCGGAAGTAAAGGCGATCTGAAGAATTCGAAAAAGTTCCAAGGGGGCTCCCTTTGATGCTTTTTATTTTTTCGATTTCGTTTGTTTTGATTGGAGAAATGGATTCTATAAAAAAAAAACCAGCAGATTGGTATGATCGAAGTTGAAAATCGGTCCATCCGTTCGGAAGTTAAGGCGATCTGAAGAATTCGAAAAAGTTCCAAAGGGATCCCCTTCGATGCAATTTTTTTTTTCGATTTCGGTTTTTCCGCTTGGAGAAATGGATTCTATGAAAAAAAACAAGCAGATTGGTATGATCGAAGTTGAAAATCGGTCCATCCGTTCGGAAGTTAAGGCGATCTGAAGAATTCAGAAAAGTTCCAAGGGGACCCCCTTTGATGCAATTTTTTTTTCGATTTTGGTTTTTTCGATTGGAGAAATGGATTCCATGAAAAAAAAACAGGCAGATTGGTATGATCGAAGTTGAAAATCGGTCCATACGTTCGAGAGTTGAGGCAATCTGAAGAATTCGAAAAAGTTCCAAGGGGGCCCCCTTTGATCAATTTTTTTTTTCGATTTCGGATTTTTTGATCGGAGAAATGGATTCTATGAAAAAAAAGCAGATTGGTATGATCGAAGTTGAAAATCGGTCCATCCGTTCGGAAGTTAAGTCGATCTGAAGAATTCGAAAAAGTTCCAAGGGGGCCCCCTTTGATGCATTTTTTTTTTTTCGATTTCAATTTTTTTGATTGGAGAAATGGATTCTATGAAAAAAAAACAAGCAGATTCGTATGATCGAATTTGAAAATCGGTCCATCCGTTCGGAAGTTAACGCGATCTGAAGAATTCGAAAAAGTTCCAAGGGGGCTCCCTTTGATGCTTTTTATTTTTTCGATTTCGGTTTTTTTGATTGGAGAAATGGATTCTATGAAAAAAAAAACAAGCAGATTGGTATGATCGAAGTTGAAAATCGGTCCATCCGTTCGGAAGTTATGGCGATCTGAAGAATTCAGAAAAGTTCCAAGGGGACCCCCTTTGATGCAAATTTTTTTTCGATTTTGGTTTTTTTGATTGAAGAAATGGATTCCATGAAAAACAAACAAGCAGATTGGTATGATCAAAGTTGAAAATCGGTCCATCCGTTCGGAAGTTAAGGCGATTTGAAGAATTCGAAAAAGTTCCAATGGGACCCCCTTTGATGCAATTTTTTTTCAGATTTCGGTATTTTCGATTGAAGAAATATATTCTATGAAGAAAAACAAGCAGTTTGGCATGATCGAAGTTGAAATTCGGTCCATCCGTTCGGAAGTTAAGGCGATCTGAAGAATTCGAAAAAGTTCCAAGGGGACCCCCTTTGATGCAATTTTTTTTTCGATTTCGGTTTTTTCTATTGAAGAAATGGATTCTATGAAAAAACAAGCAAATTGGTATGCGCGAAATTGAAAATCGGTCGATCCGTTCGGAAGTTGAGGCGGTCTGAAGAATTCGAAAAAGTTCCAAGGTGGCCCTTTTTGATGCATTTTATTTTTCGATTTCGGTTTTTCCGATTGGAGAAATGGATTCTATGAAAAAAAACAAGCAGATTGGTATGATCGAATTTGAAAATCGGTCCAGTCGTTCGGAAGTTAAGGCGATCTGAAGAATTCGAAAAAGTTCCAAGGGGACCCCCTTTGATGCATTTTTTTTTTCGATTTCGGTTTTTTCGATTGGAGAAATGGATTCTATGAAAAAAACAAGCGAATTGGTATGCGCGAAATTGAAAATCGGTCCATCCGTTCGGAAGTTAAGGCGATCTGAAGAATTCGAAAAAATTCCAAGAAGGCCCCCTTTGATGCGTTTTTTTTTTTTCGATTTCGATTTTTTCGATTGGAAAAATGGATTCTATGAAAGAAAACAAGCAGATTGGTATGATCGAAGTTGAAAATCGGTCCATCCGTTCGGAAGTTAAGGCGATCTGAAGAATTCGAAAAAGTTCCAAGGGGGCCCCCTTTGATGCATTATTTTTCGATTTCTGTTTTTTCGATTGGAGAAATGGATTCTATGAAAAAAAACATGCAGATTGGTATGATCGAAGTTGAAAATCGGTCCATCCGTTCGGAAGTTAAGGCGATCTCAAGAATTCGAAAAAGTTCCAAGGGGGCCCCCTTTGATGCATTTTTTTTTTCGATTTCGGTTTTTTCGTTTGGAGAAATGGATTCTATGAAAAAAAAAAAAAAAGATTCGTATGATCGAAGTTGAAAATCGGTCCATCCGTTCGGAAGTAAAGGCGATCTGAAGAATTCGAAAAAGTTCCAAGGGGGCTCCCTTTGATGCTTTTTATTTTTTCGATTTCGGTTTTTTTGATTGGAGAAATGGATTCTATAAAAAAAAAACCAGCAGATTGGTATGATCGAAGTTGAAAATCGGTCCATCCGTTCGGAAGTTAAGGCGATCTGAAGAATTCGAAAAAGTTCCAAAGGGATCCCCTTCGATGCAATTTTTTTTTTCGATTTCGGTTTTTCCGCTTGGAGAAATGGATTCTATGAAAAAAAACAAGCAGATTGGTATGATCGAAGTTGAAAATCGGTCCATCCGTTCGGAAGTTAAGGCGATCTGAAGAATTCAGAAAAGTTCCAAGGGGACCCCCTTTGATGCAATTTTTTTTTCGATTTTGGTTTTTTCGATTGGAGAAATGGATTCCATGAAAAAAAAACAGGCAGATTGGTATGATCGATGTTGAAAATCGGTCCATCCGTTCGGAAGTTAAGGCGATTTGAAGAATTCGACAAAGTTCCAAGGGGACCCCCTTTGATGCAATTTTTTTTCAGATTTCGGTTTTTTTGATTCGAGAAATGAATTCTATGAAAAAAAAAACAAGCAGTTTGGTATGATCGAAGTTGAAAATCGGTCCATCCGTTCGGAAGTTGAGGCGGTCTGAAGAATTCGAAAAAGTTCCAAGGTGGCCCCCTTTGATGCATTTTTTTTTCGATTTCGGTTTTTTCGATTGGAGAAATGGATTCTATGGAAAAAAAACAAGCAGATTGGTGTGATCGAAGTTGAATATCGGTGCATCCGTTCGGAAGTTAAGGCGATCTGAAGAATTCGAAAAAGTTCCAAGGGGGCCCCCTTTGATGCATTTTTTTTAGATTTCGGTTTTTTCGATTGGAGAAATGGATTCTATGAAAGAAACAAGCAGATTGGTATGATCGAAGTTGAAAATCGGTCCATCCGTTCGGAAGTTAAGGCGATCTGAAGAATTCGAAAAAGTTCCAAGAGGACCCCCTTTGATGCAATTTTTTTTCGACTTCGGTTTTTTCGATTGGAGAAATGGATTCTATGAAAAAAACAAGCGAATTGATATGCGCGAAATTGAAAATCGGTCCATCCGTTCGGAAGTTAGGCGATCTGAAGAATTCGAAAAAATTCCAAGGGGGCCCCCTTTGATACATTTTTTTTTTCGATTTCGGTTCTTTCGATCGGAGAAATGGATTCTATGAAAAAAAAAAAACAAGCAGATTGGTATGATCGAAGTTGAAAATCGGTCCATCCGTTCGGATGTTAAGGCGATCTGAAGAATTCGAAAAAGTTCCAAGGGGGCCCCCTTTGATGCATTTTTTTTTTCGATTTTGGTTTTTTCGATTGGAGAAACGGATTCTATGAAAAAAACAAGCAGATTGGTATGATCGAAGTTGAAAATCGGTCCATACGTTCGAAAGTTAAGGCAATCTGAAGAATTCGAAAAAGTTTCAAGGGGGCCCTCTTTGATGCATTTTTTTTTTCGAGTTCGGTTTTTTTGATCGGAGAAATGGATTCTATGAAAAAAAAAGCTGGTATGATCGAAGTTGAAAATCGGTCCATCCGTTCGGAAGTTAAGTCGATCTGAAGAATTCGAAAAAGTTCCAAGGGGGCCCCCTTTGATGCATTTTTTTTTTCGATTTCGGTTTTTTCGATTGGAGAAATGAATTCTATGAAAAAAAAAGCAGATTCGTATGATCGAAGTTGAAAATCGGTCCATCCGTTCGGAAGTTAAGGCGATCTGAAGAATTCGACAAAGTTCCGAGAAGGCTCCCTTTGATGTTTTTTTTTTTTCGATTTCGGTTTTTTTGATTGGAGAAATGGATTCTATGAAAAAAAACAAGCAGATTGGTATGATCGAAGTTGAAAATCGGTCCATACGTTCGAGAGTTGAGGCAATCTGAAGAATTCGAAAAAGTTCCAAGGGGGCCCCCTTTGATCAATTTTTTTTTTCGATTTCGGATTTTTTGATCGGAGAAATGGATTCTATGAAAAAAAAGCAGATTGGTATGATCGAAGTTGAAAATCGGTCCATCCGTTCGAAAGTTAAGTCGATCTGAAGAATTCGAAAAAGTTCCAAGGGGGCCCCCTTTGATGCATTTTTTTTTTTTTTCGATTTCAATTTTTTCGATTGGAGAAATGGATTCTATGAAAAAAAAACAAGCAGATTCGTATGATCGAATTTGAAAATCGGTCCATCCGTTCGGAAGTTAACGCGATCTGGAGAAATTCGAAAAAGTTCCAAGGGGGCTCCCTTTGATGCTTTTTATTTTTTCGATTTCGGTTTTTTTGATTGGAGAAATGGATTCTATGAAAAAAAAACAAGCAGATTGGTATGATCGAAGTTGAAAATCGGTCCATACGTTCGAAAGCTAAGGCAATCTGAAGAATTCGAAAAAGTTCCAAGGGGGCCCTCTTTGATGCATTTTTTTTTTCGAGTTCGGTTTTTTTGATCGGAGAAATGGATTCTATGAAAAAAAAAGCTGGTATGATCGAAGTTGAAAATCGGTCCATCCGTTCGGAAGTTAAGTCGATCTGAAGAATTCGAAAAAGTTCCAAGGGGGCCCCCTTTGATGCATTTTTTTTTTCGATTTCGGTTTTTTCGATTGGAGAAATGAATTCTATGAAAAAAAAAGCAGATTCGTATGATCGAAGTTGAAAATCGGTCCATCCGTTCGGAAGTTAAGGCGATCTGAAGAATTCGACAAAGTTCCGAGGGGGCTCCCTTTGATGTTTTTTTTTTTTTTCGATTTCGGTTTTTTTGATTGGAGAAATGGATTCTATGAAAAAAAACAAGCAGATTGGTATGATCGAAGTTGAAAATCGGTCCATACGTTCGAGAGTTGAGGCAATCTGAAGAATTCGAAAAAGTTCCAAGGGGGCCCCCTTTGATCAATTTTTTTTTTCGATTTCGGATTTTTTGATCGGAGAAATGGATTCTATGAAAAAAAAGCAGATTGGTATGATCGAAGTTGAAAATCGGTCCATCCGTTCGGAAGTTAAGTCGATCTGAAGAATTCGAAAAAGTTCCAAGGGGGCCCCCTTTGATGCATTTTTTTTTTTTTCGATTTCAATTTTTTCGATTGGAGAAATGGATTCTATGAAAAAAAAACAAGCAGATTCGTATGATCGAATTTGAAAATCGGTCCATCCGTTCGGAAGTTAACGCGATCTGAAGAATTCGAAAAAGTTCCAAGGGGGCTCCCTTTGATGCTTTTTATTTTTTCGATTTCGGTTTTTTTGATTGGAGAAATGGATTCTATGAAAAAAAAAAACAAGCAGATTGGTATGATCGAAGTTGAAAATCGGTCCATCCGTTCGGAAGTTATGGCGATCTGAAGAATTCAGAAAAGTTCCAAGGGGACCCCCTTTGATGCAAATTTTTTTTCGATTTTGGTTTTTTTGATTGAAGAAATGGATTCCATGAAAAACAAACAAGCAGATTGGTATGATCAAAGTTGAAAATCGGTCCATCCGTTCGGAAGTTAAGGCGATTTGAAGAATTCGAAAAAGTTCCAAGGGGACCCCCTTTGATGCAATTTTTTTTCAGATTTCGGTATTTTCGATTGAAGAAATATATTCTATGAAGAAAAACAAGCAGTTTGGCATGATCGAAGTTGAAATTCGGTCCATCCGTTCGGAAGTTAAGGCGATCTGAAGAATTCGAAAAAGTTCCAAGGGGACCCCCTTTGATGCAATTTTTTTTTCGATTTCGGTTTTTTCTATTGAAGAAATGGATTCTATGAAAAAACAAGCAAATTGGTATGCGCGAAATTGAAAATCGGTCGATCCGTTCGGAAGTTGAGGCGGTCTGAAGAATTCGAAAAAGTTCCAAGGTGGCCCTTTTTGATGCATTTTATTTTTCGATTTCGGTTTTTCCGATTGGAGAAATGGATTCTATGAAAAAAAACAAGCAGATTGGTATGATCGAATTTGAAAATCGGTCCAGTCGTTCGGAAGTTAAGGCGATCTGAAGAATTCGAAAAAGTTCCAAGGGGACCCCCTTTGATGCATTTTTTTTTCGATTTCGGTTTTTTCGATTGGAGAAATGGATTCTATGAAAAAAACAAGCGAATTGGTATGCGCGAAATTGAAAATCGGCCCATCCGTTCGGAAGTTAAGGCGATCTGAAGAATTCGAAAAAATTCCAAGAAGGCCCCCTTTGATGCGTTTTTTTTTTTTCGATTTCGATTTTTTCGATTGGAAAAATGGATTCTATGAAAGAAAACAAGCAGATTGGTATGATCGAAGTTGAAAATCGGTCCATCCGTTCGGAAGTTAAGGCGATCTGAAGAATTCGAAAAAGTTCCAAGGGGGCCCCCTTTGATGCATTATTTTTCGATTTCTGTTTTTTCGATTGGAGAAATGGATTCTATGAAAAAAAACAAGCAGATTGGTATGATCGAAGTTGAAAATCGGTCCATCCGTTCGGAAGTTAAGGCGATCTGAAGAATTCGAAAAAGTTCCAAGGGGGCCCCCTTTGATGCATTTTTTTTTTTCGATTTCGGTTTTTTCGTTTGGAGAAATGGATTCTATGAAAAAAAACAAGCAGATTGGTATGATCGAAGTTGATAATCGGTTCATCCGTTCGGAAGTTAAGGCGATCTGAAGAATTCGAAAAAGTTTCAAGGGGGCCCCCTTTGATGCATTTTTTTTTTCGATTTCGGTTTTTTTCGATTGGAGAAATGGCTTTTATAAAAAAAACAAGCAGATTGGTATGATCGATGTTGAAAAATCGGTCCATCCGTTCGGAAGTTAAGGCGATCTGAAGAATTCGAAAAAGTTCCAAGGGGGCCCCCTTTGATGCATTTTTTTTTCATTTCGGTTTTTTCGATTGGAAAAATGGACTCTATGAAAAAAAAACAAGCAGGTTGGTATGATCGAAGTTGAAAATCGGTCCATCCGTTCGGAAGTTGAGGCGATCTGAAGAATTCGAAAAAGTTCCAAGGGGGCCCCCTTGATGAAATTTATTTTCAGATTTCGGTTCTTTCGATTGGAGAAATGGATTCTATGGTAAAAAACAAGCAGATTGGTATGATCGAAGTTGAAAATCGGTCCATCCGTTCGGAAGTTAAGGCGATCTGAAGAATTCGAAAAAGTTCCAAGGGGGCCCCCTTTGGTGCATTTTTTTTTCGATTTCGGTTTTTTCGATTGAAGAAATGGATTTTATGAAAGAAAACAAGCAGATTGGTATGATCGAAGTTGAAAATCGGTCCATCCGTTCGAGAGTTAAGGCGATCTGAAGAATTCGAAAAAGTTCCAAGGGGGCCCCCTTTGATGCATTTTTTTTTTCGATTTCGGTTTTTTCGATTGGAGAAATGGATTCTATGAAACAAAACAAGCAGATTGGTATGATCGAAGATGAAAATCGGTTCATCCGTTCGGAAGTTAAGGCGATCTGAAGAATTCGAAAAAGTTTCAAGGGGGCCCCCTTTGATGCATTTTTTTTTTCGATTTCGGTTTTTTCGATTGGAGAAATGGCTTTTATAAAAAAAACAAGCAGATTGGTATGATCGAAGTTGAAAAATCGGTCCATCCGTTCGGAAGTTAAGGCGATCTGAAGAATTCGAAAAAGTTCCAAGGGGGCCCCCTTTGATGCATTTTTTTTTCATTTCGGTTTTTTCGATTGGAAAAATGGATTCTATGAAAAAAACAAGCAGATTGGTATAATCGAAGTTGAAAATCGGTCAATCCGTTCGGAAGTTAAGGCGATCTGAAGAATTCGAAAAAGTTCCAAGGGGGCCCCCTTTGATGCAATTTTTTTTTTAGATTTCGGTTTTTTTGATCGGAGAAATGGATTCTATGGAAAAAAACAAGCAGATTGGTATGATCGAAGTTGAAAATCGGTCCATCCGTTCGGAAGTTAAGGCGATCTGAAGAATTCGAAAAAGTTCCAAGGGGGCCCCCTTTGGTGCATTTTTTTTTCGATTTCGGTTTTTTCGATTGAAGAAATGGATTTTATGAAAGAAAACAAGCAGATTGGTATGATCGAAGTTGAAAATCGGTCCATCCGTTCGGAAGTTAGGCGATCTGAAGAAGTCGAAAAAGTTCCAAGGGGGCCCCCTTTGATGCATTTTTTTTTAGATTTCGGTTTTTTCGATTGGAGAAATGAATTCTATGAAAAAAAACAAACAGATTGGTATGATCGAAGTTGAAAATCGGTCCATCCGTTCGAGAGTTAAGGCGATCTGAAGAATTCGAAAAAGTTCCAAGGGGGCCCCCTTTGATGCATTTTTTTTTCGATTTCGGTTTTTCTGATCGGAGAAATGGATTCTATGAAAAAAACAAGCAGATTGGTATGATAGAAGTTGAAAATCGGTCCATACGTTCGAAAGTTAAGGCGATCTGAAGAATTCGAAAAAGTTCCAAGGGGCCCCCTTTGATGCTTTCATTTTTTCGATTTCGGTTTTTTCGATTGGAGAAATGGATTCTATGAAAAAAAAACAAGCAGTTTGGTATGATCGAAGTTGAAAATCGGTCCATCCGTTCGGAAGTTAAGTCGATCTGAAGAATTCGAAAAAGTTCCAAGGGGGCCCTCTTTGATGCATTTTTTTTTTCGATTTCGGTTTTTTTGATTGGAGAAATGGATTCTATGAAAAAATACAAGCAGATTGGTATGATCGAAGTTGGAAATCGGTCCATCCGTTCGGAAGTTAAGGCGATCTGAAGAATTCGAAAAAGTTCCAAGTGGACCCCCTTTTATGCAATTTTTTTTTATTTCGGTTTTTTCGATTTGGAGAAAAGGATTCTATGAAAAAAAACAAGCAGATTGGTATGATCGAAGTTGAAAATCGGTTCATCCGTTCGGAAGTTAAGGCGATCTGAAGAATTCGAAAAAGTTTCAAGGGGACCCCCTTTGTTGCGATTTTTATTTCGATTTCGGTTTTTTCGATTGAAGAAATGGATTCTATGAAAAAAAACAAGCAAATTGGTATGCGCGAAGTTGAAAATCGGTCCATCCGTTCGGAAGTTAAGGCGATCTGAAGAATTCGAACAAGTTCCAAGGGGGCCCCCTTCGATGCATTTTTTTTTCGATTTCGTTTTTTATGATTGGAGAAATGGATTCTATGAAAAAAATTACAATTATCGTTCCGTCTAATCATCCAACCTTATGTTCGATGCATACGCTCGTATGTGTAACGAATTCTTCAGATCGCCTTCTTCCGATCGCCTGTTCTTCCGTTTTACATAAAAGCGACCAAATCGAGCAGAAGGTTAAATGGATATATTGAAAATTCATCGTATCTGGGTTGTATTCGATAAGGTTTATATAGTTATACTCACCAGGTAAATGTTCTTCCGTTATACATACGAGCGACTGAATTGAACAGAAGGTTGAATGGATAGACTATACAATAATCGTATCTGGGGTTGTATTCGATTATATCTTGATGATGTTCATATAGTTATACTCACCAGGAAACTGTTTTCCAGTTATACATAAGAGCGACTGAACTGAACAGAAAGTTGAATGGATAGACTGAACAATCAATGTATCTGGGTGGTATCCGATTATATCGCAATACTGTATATATAGTGATACTTACCAGGTGACGGTACTACCGTTACACATACTAGCGACTGAATCGAACAGAAAGTTGAATGGTTAGACGAAATGATAATTGTATCTCTGAGTTGTATTCGATGATATCGTGATGATGTTTATATAGCAATACTCACCAGGTAACTGTTCTTCCGTTTTACACACAAGCGTCCGAATCGAGCGGAAGATTAAATTTAGTATAGATTGAACAATCATCGTATCTGGGTTGTAATCGATTATGTTTATATAGTTATACTCACCAGGTAACTGCTCTTCCGTTATACATACGAGCGACTAAATTGAACAGAAGGTTAAATGGATAGACTAAACAATAATCGTATCTGGGGTTGTATTCGATTATATCTTGATGATGTTCATATAGTTATACTCACCAGGAAACTGTTCTCCAGTTATACATAAGAGCGACTGAACTGAACAGAAGGTTGAATGGATAGACTGCACATTCATCGTATCTGGGTTGTATTTGATTATATCGTGATTATTATCATATAGTATGTCTAACCAGGTAACAGTTCTTTCGTAATACATACGAGCAACCGAATCGAACATAAGGTTGGATGGATAGATTGAACAATCATTGTATCTGGGTTGTCTCCGATTATATCGTTATGCTGTATATATAGTTACACCTACCATGTAACGGTTCTTTCGTTACACATACGAGCGTCTGAATCGAACATAAGGTTGGATGGTTAGACGGAACGATAATTGTAACTGAGTTGTATTCGATTATATCGTGGTGATCTTTATATAGCAATACTCACCAGGTAACTGTTCTTCCGTTTTACATACAAGCGACCGAATCGAGCAGAAGCTTAAATTTAGTATAGATTGAACAATCATCGTATCTGGGTTGTATTCGATAATGTTTATATGTTTATACTCACCAGGTTACTGTTCTTCCGTTATACATACGAGTGACTGAATTGAACAGAAGGTTGAATGGATAGACTAAACAATAATCGTATCTGGGGTTGTATTCAATTATATCTTGATGTTGTTCATATAGTTATACTCACCAGAAAAATGTTCTCCAGTTATACATAAGAGCGACTGAACTGAACAGAAGGTTGAAAGGATAGACTGAACATTCATCGTATCTGGGTTGTATTTGATTATATCGTGATTATTATCATATAGTATGTCTAACCAGGTAACAGTTCTTCCGGTATACATACGAGCAACCGAATCGAACATAAGGTTGGATGGATAGATTGAACAATCATTGTATCTGGGTTGTCTCCGATTATATCGTTATGCTGTATATTTAATTACACCTACCATGTAACGGTTCTTTCGTTACACATACAAGCGTCTGAATCGAACATAAGGTTGGATGGTTAGACGGAACGATAATTGTGACTGAGTTGTATTCGATTATATCGTGGTGATGTTCATATAGTATTACTCACCAGGTGACTGTTCTTGCGTTATACATACGAACGACTCAATCGAACAGAAGGTTGGATGGATAGACGGAATAATCATTGTATCTGAGTTGTATTCGATTATATCGTGATGTTGTTCATATAGAAATACTCACCAGGTTACTGTTCTTTCGTTATACATACGAGCAAACGAATCGAACAGAAGGTTGAATGTATAGTATCTGGGTTGTATTCGATTATGATGGTATGCTGTGTATATGGTTATACACATAAGGTGACGGTATTCCCGTTTTACATACGAGCGACCGAAACGAACAGAAAGTTGAATGGATAGACTGAACAATCGATGTATCTGGGTGGTATTCGATTATATCGCAATACTGTATATATAGTGATACTTACCAGGTGACGGTACTTCCGTTACACATACTAGCGACTGAATCGAACAGAAGGTTAAATGGTTAGACGAAACGATAATTGTATCTCTGATTTGTATTCGATGATATCGTGATGATGTTTATATAGCAATACTCACCAGGTAACTGTTCTTCCGTTTTACATACAAGCGACCGTATCGAGCAGAAGCTTAAATTTAGTATAGATTGAACAATCATCTTATCTGGGTTGTATTTGATAATGTTTATATAGTTTTACTCACCAGGTAACTGTTCTTCCGTTATACATACGAGCGACTGAATTGAACAGATGGTTGAATGGATTGACTAAACAATAATCGTATCTGGGGTTGTATTCGATTATATCTTGATGATGTTTATATAGTTATACTCACCAGGAAACTGTTCTCCAGTTACACATAAGAGCGACTGAACTGAACAGGAGGTTGAATGGATAGACTGAAAAATCATCGTATCTGGGTTGTATTTGATTATATCGTGATGATTATCATATAGTATGTCTAACCAGGTAACAGCTCTTCCGTCATACATACAAGCAACCAAATCGAACATAAGGTTGAATGGATAGATTGAACAATCATTGTATCTGGGTTGTCTTCGATTATATCGTTATGCTGTATATTTAGTTACACCTACCATGTAAAGGTTCTTTCGTTACACATACGAGCGTCTGAATCGAACAGAAGGTTGGATGGATAGACGGAATGATCATTGTATCTCAGTTGTATTCGATTATATCGTGATGACGTTCATATAGAAATACTCACCAGGTTACTGTTCTTTCGTTATACATACGAGCAACCGAATCGAACAGAAGGTTGAATGAATAGTATCTGGGTTGTATTCGATTATGATCTTATGCTGTGTATATAGATATACACATTTGATGACGGTATTCCCGTTTTACATACGAGCGACCGAAACGAACAGAAAGTTGAATGGATAGACTGAACAATCAATGTATCTGGGTGGTATCCGATTATATCGCAATACTGTATATATACTGATACTCACCAGGTGACGGTACTTCCGTTACACATACTAGCGACTGAATCGAACAGAAGGTTGAATGGTTAGACGAAACGATAATTGTATCTGAGTTGTATCCGATGATATCGAGATGATGTTTATATAGCAATAATAACCAGGTAACTATTCTTCCGTTTCACATACAAGCGACCGAATCGAGCAGAAGGGTAAATGTATAGATTGAACAATCATCGTATCTGGGTTGTATTTGATTATGTTTATATAGTTATACTCACCAGGTACCTGTTCTTCCGTTATACATACGAGCGACTGAATTGAACAGAAGGTTGAATGGATAGACTAAACAATAATCGTATCTGGGGTTGTTTTCGATTATATCTTGATGATGTTCATATAGTTATACTCACCAGGAAACTTTTCTCCAGTTATACATAGGAGCGACTGTACTGAACAGAAAGTTGAATGGATAGACTGAACAATCAATGCATCTGGGTGGTATCCGATTATATCGCAATAATGTATATATAGTGATACTCACCAGGTGACGGTACTTCCGTTACACATACTAGCGACTGAATCGAACAGAAGGTTAAATGGTTAGACGAAATGATAATTGTATCTCTGAGTTGTATTCGATGATATCGTGATAAAGTTCATATAGAAATACTCACCAGGTTACTGTTTTTTCGTTATACATACGAGCATTCGAATCGAACAGAAGGTTGAATGGATAGTATCTGGGTTGTATTCGATTATGATGTTATGATGTGTATATAGTTATACACACTAGGTGACGGTATTCTTGTTTTACATACGAGCGACCGATACGAACAGGAAGTTGAATGGATAGACTGAACAATCAATGTATCTGGTTGGTATCCGATTATATCGCAATACTGTATATATAGTGATACTTACCAGGTGACGGTACTTCCGTTACACATACTAGCGACTGAATCGAACAGAAGGTCAAATGGTTAGACGAAGCGATAATTGTATCTGAGTTGTATTCGATGATATCGTGATGATGTTAATATAGCAATATTCACCAGGTAACTGTTCTTCCGTTTTACATACAAGCGACCGAATCGAGCAGAAGGTTAAATGTATAGATTGAACAATCATCGTATCTGGGTTGTATTTGATTATGTTTATATAGTTATACTCACCAGGTACATGTTCTTTCGTTATACATACGAGCGACTGAATTGAACAGAAGGTTGAATGGATAGACTAAACAATGATCGTATCTGGGGTTGTATTCGATTATATCGTGATGATGTTTATATAGTTATACTCACCAGGTAACTGTTCTCCAGTTATACATAAGAGCGACTGAACTGAACAGGAGGTTGAATGGATAGACTGATCAATCATTGTATCTGGGTTGTCTCCGATTATATCGTTATGCTGTATATCTAGTTACACCTACCATGTAACGGTTCTTTCGTTACACATACGAGCGTCTGAATCGAACATAGGGTTGGATGATTAGACAGAACAATAATTGTAACTGAGTTGTATTCGATCATATCGTGGTGATGTTTATATAGTAATACTCACCAGGTGACTGTTCTTGCGTTATACATACGAGCGACCCAATCGAACAGAAGTTTGGATAAATATACGGAATGATCATTGTATCTGAGTTGTATTCGATTATATCGTGATAACGTTCATATAGAAATACTCACCAGGTTACTGTTTTTTCTTTATACATACGAGCAACCGAATCGAACAGAAGGTTGAATGGATAGTATCTGGGTTGTATTCGATTATGATGTTATGATGTGTATATAGTTGTACACACTAGGTGACGGTATTCTTGTTTTACATACGAGCGACCGAAACGAACAGAAAGTTGAATGGATAGACTGAACAATCAATGTATCTGAGTGGTATCCGATTATATCGCAATACTGTATATATAGTGATACTTACCAGGTGACGGCACTTCCGTTGCACATACTAGCGACTGAATCGAAATTAAGGTTAAATGGTAAGACGAAACGATAATTGTATCTGAGTTGTATTCGATGATATCGTGATGATGTTTATATAGCAATACTCACCAGGTAACTGTTTTTCCGTTTTACATACAAGCGACCGAATCGAGAAGAAGGTTAAATTTAGTATGGATTGAACAATCATCGTATCTGGGTTGTATTCGATTATGTTTATATAGTTATACTCACCAGGTACCTGTTCTTCCGTTATACATACAAGCAACCGAATCGAACATAAGGTTGAATGGATAGATCGAACAATCATCGTATCTGAGTTTTATTCGATTATGTTTATATAGTTATACTCACCAAGTAAATGTTCTTCCTTTATACATACGAGCGACTGAATTAAACAGAAGGTTGAATGGATAGACTAAACAATGATCGTATCTGGGGTTGTATTCGATTATATCGTGATGATGTTTATATTGTTATACTCACCAGGTAACTGTTCTTCAGTTATACATAAGAGCGACTGAACTGAACAGAAGGTTGTATTGATAGACTGAACAATCATCGTATCTGGATTGTATTCGATTATTTCGTGATGATTATTATATATTATGTCTAACCAGGTAACAGTTCTTCCGTTATACATACGAGCAACCGAATCGAACATAAGGTTGGATGGATAGATTGAACAATCATTGTATCTGAGTTGTCTCCGATTATATCGTTATGCTGTATATTTAGTTACACCTACCATGTAACGGTTCTTTCGTTACACATATGAGCGTCTGAATCGAACATAAGGTTGGATGGTTAGACGGAACGATAATTGTAACTGAGTTGTATTCGATTATATCGTGATGACGTTCATATAGAAATACTCACCAGGTTACTTTTCTTTCGTTATACATACGAGCAGACGAATCGAACAGAAGGTTGAATGGATAGTTTCTGGGTTGTTTTCGATTAAGATGTTATGCTGTGTATATAGTTATGCACATAAGGTGACGTTATTCCCGTTTTACATACGAGCGACCGAAACGAACAGAAAGTTGAATGGATAGACTGAACAATCAATGTATCTGGGTGGTATCCGATTATATCGCAATTCTGTATATATAGTGATACTCACCAGGTGACGGTACTTCCGTTACACATAATAGCGACTGAATCGAACAGAAGGTTAAATGGTTAGACGAAACGATAATTGTATCTCTGAGTTGTATTCGATGATATCGTGATGATGTTTATATAGCAATACTCACCAGGTAACTGTTCTTCCGTTTTACATACAAGCGACCGTATCGAGCAGAAGCTTTAATTCAGTATAGATTGAACAATCATCTTATCTGGGTTGTATTCGATTATGTTTACATATTTATACTCACCAGGTAACTGTTCTTCCGTTATACATACGAACGACTGAATTGAACAGATGGTTGAAAGGATAGACTAAACAATAATCGTATCTGGGGTTGTATTCGATTATATCTTGATGATGTTCATATAGTTATACTCACCAGGAAACTGTTTTCCAGTTAAACATAAGAGCGACTGAACTGAACAGAAGGTTGAATGGATAGACTGAACATTCATCGTATCTGGGTTGTATTTGATTATATCGTGATTATTATCATATAGTATGTCTAACCAGGTAACAGTTCTTCCGTTATACATACGAGCAACCGAATCGAACATAAGGTTGGATGGATAGATTGAACAATCATTGTATCTGGGTTGTCTCCGATTATATCGTTATGCTGTATATTTAGTTACACCTACCATGTAACGGTTCTTTCGTTACACATACGAGCGTCTGAATCGAACATAAGGTTGGATGGTTAGACGGAACGATAAATGTAACTGAGTTGTATTCGATTATATCGTGGTGATGTTTATATAGTAATACTCACCAGGTGACTGTTCTTGCGTTATACATACGAGCGACCCAATCGAACAGAAGGTTGGAAGGATAGACGGAATGATCATTGTATCTGAGTTGTATTCGATTATATCGTGATGACGTTCATTTAGAGATACTCACCAGGTGACTGTTCTTCCGTTTTACATACAAGTGACCGAATCGAATAGAAGGTTGAATGGATAGTATCTGAGTAGTATCCGATTATGATGTTATGCTGTGTATATAGTTATACACACTAGGTGACGGTATACCCGTTTTACATACGAGCGACCGAAACGAACTGAAAGTTGAATGGATAGACTGAACAATCAATGTATCTGGTTGGTATCCGATTATATCGCAATACTGTATATATATTGATACTTACCAGGTGACGGTACTTCCGTTACACATACTAGCGACTGAATCGAACAGAAGGTTAAATGGTTAGACGAAGCGATAATTGTATCTGAGTTGTATTCGATGATATAGTGATGATATTTATATAGCAATATTCACCAGGTAACTGTTCTTCCGTTTTACATAAAAGCGACCGAATCGAGCAGAAGGTTAAATGGATAGATTGAAAATTCATCGTATCTGGGTTGTATTCGATTAGGTTTATATAGTTATACTCACCAGGTAACTGTTCTTCCGTTATACATACTAGCGACTGAATCGAACAGAATGTTGAATGGTTAGACGAAACGATAATTGTATCTGAGTTGTATTCGATGATATCGTGATGATGTTTATATAGCAATACTCACCAGGTAACTGTCCTTCAGTTTTACATACAAGTGACCGAATCGAGCAGAAGGTTAAATGGATAGATTGAACAATCATCGTATCTGAGTTGTATTCGATTATGTTTATATAGTTATACTCACCAGGTACCTGTTCTTTCGTTATACATACAAGCAACCGAATCGAACATAAAGTTGAATGGATAGATTGAACAATCATCGTATCTGAGTTGTATTCGATTGTGTTTATATAGTTATACTCACCAAGTAAATGTTCTTCCGTTATACATACGAGCGACTGAATTGAACAGAAGGTTGAATGGATAGACTAAACAATGATCGTATCTGGGGTTGTATTCGATTATATCGTGATTATGTTTATATTGTTATACCCACCAGGTAACTGTTCTCCAGTTATACATAAGAGCGACTGAACTGAACAGAAGGTTGTATGGATAGACTGAACAATCATCGTATCTGGGTTGTATTCGATTATTTCGTGATGATTATTATATATTATGTCTAACCATGTAACAGTTCTTCCGTTATACATACAAGCGACCGAAACGAACAGAAAGTTGAATGGATAGACTGAACAATCAATGTATCTGGGTGGTATCCGATTATATCGCAATACTGTATATATAGTGATACTTACCAGGTGACGGTACTTCCGTTACACATACTAGCGACTGAATCGAACAGAAGATTAAATGGTTATACGAAACGATAATTGTATCTCTGAGTTGTATTCGATGATATCGTGATGATGTTTATATAGCAATACTCACCAGGTAACTGTTCTTCCGTTTTACATACAAGCGACCGAATCGAGCAGAAGCTTAAATTTAGTATAGATTGAACAATCATCGTATCTGGGTTGTATTCGATAATGTTTTTATAGTTATACTCACCAGGTAACTGTTCTTCCGTTATACATACGAGCGACTGAATTGAACAGAAGGTTGAATGGATAGACTAAACAATAATCGTATCTGGGGTTGTATTCAATTATATCTTGATGATGTTCATATAGTTATACTCACCAGAAAAATGTTCCCCAGTTATACATAAAAGCGACTGAACTGAACAGAAGGTTGAATGGATAGACTGAACATTCATCGTATCTGGGTTGTATTTGATTATATCGTGATTATTATCATATAGTATGTCTAACCAGGTAACAGTTCTTTCGTTATACATACGAGCAACCGAATCGAACATGAGGTTGGATGGATAAATTGAACAATCATTGTATCTGGGTTGTCTCCGATTATATCGTTATGCTGTATATTTAGTTACACCTACCAGGTAACGGTTCTTCCGTTACACATACGAGCGTCTGAATCGAACATTAGGTTGGATGGTTAGACGGAACGATAATTGTAACTAAGTTGTATTCGATTATATCGTGGTGATGTTCATATAGTAATACTCACCAGGTGACTGTTCCTGCGTTATAAAAACGAACGACTCAATCGAACAGAAGGTTGGATGGATAGACGGAATGATCATTGTATCTGAGTTGTATTCGATTATATCGTGATGACGTTTATATAGAAATACTCACCAGGTTACTTTTCTTTCGTTATACATACGAGCAGACGAATCGAACAGAAGGTTGAATGGATAGTATCTGGGTTGTTTTCGATTATGATGTTATGCTGTGTATATAGTTATGCACATAAGGTGACGGTATTCCCGTTTTACATACGAGCGACCGAAACGAACAGAAAGTTGAATGGATAGACTGAACAATCAATGTATCTGGGTGGTATCCGATTATATCGCATTTCTGTATATATAGTGATACTCACCAGGTGACGGTACTTCCGTTACACATACTAGCGACTGAATCGAACAGAAGGTTAAATGGTTAGACGAAACGATAATTGTATCTCTGAGTTGTATTCGATGATATCGTGATGATGTTTATATAGCAATACTCACCAGGTAACTGTTCTTCCGTTTTACATACAAGCGACCGTATCGAGCAGAAGCTTAAATTTAGTATAGATTGAACAATCATCTTATCTGGGTTGTATTCGATTATGTTTATATAGTTATACTCACCAGGTAACTGTTCTTCCGTTATACATACGAGCGACTGAATTGAACAGATGGTTGAAAGGATAGACTAAACAATAATCGTATCTGGGGTTGTATTCGATTATATCTTGATGATGTTCATATAGTTATACTCACCAGGAAACTGTTTTCCAGTTATACATAAGAGCGACTGAACTGAACAGAAGGTTGAATGGATAGACTGAACATTCATCGTATCTGGGTTGTATTTGATTATATCGTGATTATTATCATAAAGTATGTCTAACCAGGTAACAGTTCTTCCGTTATACATACGAGCAACCGAATCGAACATAAGAATGGATGGATAGATTGAACAATCATTGTATCTGGGTTGTCTCCGATTATATCGTTATGCTGTATATTTAGTTACACCTACCATGTAACGGTTCTTTCGTTACACATACGAGCGTCTGAATCGAACATAAGGTTGGATGGTTAGACGAAACGATAAATGTAACTGAGTTGTATTCGATTATATCGTGGTGATGTTTATATAGTAATACTCACCAGGTGACTGTTCTTGCGTTATACATACGAGCGACTGAATTGAACTGAAGGTTGAATGGATTGACTAAACAATGATCGAATCTGGGGTTGTATTCGATTATATCGTGATGATGTTCATATAGTTATACTCACCAGATAACTGTTCTCCAGTTATACATAAGAGCGACTGAACTGAACAGAAGGTTGAATGGATAGACTGAACAATCATCGTATCTGGGTTGTATTCGATTATTTCGTGATGATTATTATATATTATGTCTTACCAGGTAACTGTTCTTTCGTTATACATACTAGCAACCGAATCGAACATAAGGTTGAATGGATAGATTGAACAATCATTGTATCTGGGTTGTCTCCGATTATATCGTTATGTTGTATATTTAACTACACCTACCATGTAACGGTTCTTTCGTTACACATACGAGCGTCTGAATCGAACATAGAACATAGGTTAGACGAAACGATAATTGTAACTAAGTTGTATTCGATTATACCATGATGACGTTCATATAGAAATACTCACCAGGTTACTGTTCTTTCGTTATACATACGAGCAACCGAATCGAACAAAAGGTTGAATGGATAGTATCTGGGTTGTATTCGATTATGATGTTATGCTGTGTATATAGTTATACACATAAGGTGACGGTATTCCCGTTTCACATACGAGCGACCGAAACGAACAGAAAGTTGAATGGATAGACTGAACAATCAATGTATCTGGGTGGTATCCGATTATATCCCAATACTGTATATATAGTGATACTTACCAGGTGACGGTACTTCCGTTACACATACTAGCGACTGAATCGAACAGAAGGTTAAATGGTTAGACGAAACGATAATTTTATCTGAGTTGTATTCGATGATATCGTGATGATGTTTATATAGCAATACTCACCAGGTAACTGTTCTTCCGTTTTACATACAAGCGACCGAATCGAGCAGAAGGTTGAATTAAGTATAGATTGAACAATCATCGTATCTGGGTTGTATTCGATTATGTTTATATAGTTATACTCACCAGGTAACTGTTCTTCCGTTATACATACGAGCGACTGAATTGAACAGAAGGTTGAATGGATAGTATATGGGTTGTATTCGATTATGATGTTATACTGTGTATATAGTTATACACATAAGGTGACGGTATTCCCGTTTCACATACGAGCGACCGAAACGAACAGAAAGTTGAATGGATAGACTGAACAATCAATGTATCTGGGTGGTATCCGATTATATCGCAATACTGTATATATAGTGATACTTACCAGGTGACGATACTTCCGTTACACATACTAGCGACTGAATCGAACAGAATGTTGAATGGTTAGACGAAACGATAATTGTATCTGAGTTGTATTCGATGATATCGTGATGATGTTTATATAGCAATACTCACCAGGTAACTGTTCTTCCATTTTACATACAAGCGACCGAATCGAGCAGAAGGTTGAATTCAGTATAGATTGAACAATCATCGTATCTGGGTTGTATTTGATTATGTTTATATAGTTATACTCACCAGGTAACTGTTCTTCCGTTATACATACGAGCGACTGAATTGAACAGAAGGTTGAATGGATAGTATATGGGTTGTATTCGATTATGATGTTATACTGTGTATATAGTTATACACACTAGGAGACGGTATTCCCGTTATACATACGAGCGACCGAAAAGAAAAGAAAGTTGAATGGATAGACTGAACAATCAATGTGTCTGGGTGGTATCCGATTATATCGCAATACTGTATATATAGTGATACTTACCAGGTGAAGATACTTCCGTTACACATACTTGCGACTGAATCGAACAGAATGTTGAATGGTTAGACGAAACGATAATTGTATCTGAGTTGTATTCGATGATATCGTGATGATGTTTATATAGCAATACTCACCAGGTAACTGTCCTTTCGTTTTACATACAAGCGACCGAATCGACCAGAAGGTTAAATGGATAGATTGAAGAATCATCGTATCTGAGTTGTATTCGATTATGTTTATATAGATATACTCACCAGGTACCTGTTCTTCCGATATACATACGAGCAACCGAATCGAACATAAGGTTGAATGGATAGATTAAACAATCATCGTATCTGAGTTGTATTCGATTATGTTTATATAGTTATACTCACCAGGTAACTGTTCTTCCGTTATACATACGAGCGACTGAATTGAACTGAAGGTTGAATGGATAGACTAAACAATGATCGTATCTGGGGTTGTATTCGATCATTTCGTGATGATTATTATATATTATGTCTTACCAGGTAACTGTTCTTTCGTTATACATACTAGCAACCGAATCGAACATAAGGTTGAATGGATAGATTGAACAATCATTGTATCTGAATTGTCTCCGATTATATCGTTATGTTGTATATTTAACTACACCTACCATGTAACGGTTCTTTCGTTACACATACGAGCGTCTGAATCGAACATAAGGTTGGATGGTTAGACGGAACGATAATTGTAACTAAGTTGTATTCGATTATATCGTGATGACGTTCATATAGAAATACTCACCAGGTGACTGTTCTTTCGTTATACATACGAGCAACCGAATCGAACAGAAGGTTGAATGGATAGTATCTGGGTTGTATTCGATTATGATGTTATGCTGTATATATAGTTATACACATAAGGTGACGTTATTCCCGTTTCACATACGAGCGACCGAAACGAACAGAAAGTTGAATGGATAGACTGAACAGTCAATGTATCTGGGTGGTATCCGATTATATCGCAATACTGTATATATAGTGATACTTACCAGGTGACGGTACTTCCGTTACACATACTAGCGACTGAATCGAACAGAAGGTTAAATGGTTAGACGAAACGATAATTGTATCTGAGTTGTATTCGATGATATCGTGATGATGTTTATATAGCAATACTCACCAGGTAACTGTTCTTCCGTTTTACATACAAGCGACCGAATCGAGCAGAAGGTTGAATTCAGTATAGATTGAACAATCATCGTATCTGGGTTGTATTCGATTATGTTTATATAGTTATACTCACCAGGTAACTGTTCTTCCGTTATACATACGAGCGACTGAATTGAACAGAAGGTTGAATGGATAGTATATGGGTTGTATTCGATTATGATGTTATGCTGTGTATATAGTTAAACACACTAGGAGACGGTATTCCCGTTTTACATACGAGCGACCGAAACAAAAAGAAAGTTGAATGGATAGACTGAACAATCAATGTATCTGGGTGGTATCCGATTATATCGCAATACTGTATATATAGTGATACTTACCAGGTGACGATACTTCCGTTACACATACTAGCGACTGAATCGAACAGAATGTTGAATGGTTAGACGAAACGATAATTGTATCTGAGTTGTATTCGATGATATCGTGATGATGTTTATATAGCAATACTCACCAGGTAACTGTTCTTCCATTTTACATACAAGCGACCGAATCGAGCAGAAGGTTGAATTCAGTATAGATTGAACAATTATCGTATCTGGGTTGTATTCGATTATGTTTATATAGTTATACTCACCAGGTAACTGTTCTTCCGTTATACATACGAGCGACTGAATTGAACAGAAGGTTGAATGGATAGTATATGGGTTGTATTCGATTATGATGTTATACTGTGTATATAGTTATACACACTAGGAGACGGTATTCCCGTTATACATACGAGCGACCGAAACGAAAAGAAAGTTGAATGGATAGACTGAACAATCAATGTATCTGGGTGGTATCCGATTATATCGCAATACTGTATATATAGTGATACTTACCAGGTGAAGATACTTCCGTTACACATACTAGCGACTGAATCGAACAGAATGTTGAATGGTTAGACGAAACGATAATTGTATCTGAGTTGTATTCGATGATATCGTGATGATGTTTATATAGCAATACTCACCAGGTAACTGTCCTTCCGTTTTACATACAAGCGACCGAATCGAGCAGAAGGTTAAATGGATAGATTGAACAATCATCGTATCTGAGTTGTATTCGATTATGTTTATATAGATATGCTCACCAGGTACCTGTTCTTCCGATATACATACGAGCAACCGAATCGAACATAATAATAATAATAATAATAATAAGATTTATTTCGTTTGTTGAAAGGTACAGTCGTACAATAACAAAGAAAACGTCTATATAGAATAAAATAAATGTAGAGATATAGGGATATTGATAAAAGAACATACACATTTCGATTATACCTTAGTTATGAAAGAAACTCATCAACACTATAAATATTCTCATCTATTAGGTGAGTTTTTAATGATTTCTTGAATGAATTTATATTAGGGGCAGTTTTAATACTCTGATCTAATTTATTGTAGACCTTGCAGCCAAGATACAGATGGCTTTTCTGAAACTTTTTCGTATGGTGTGGGCCTGGAACAAGTATATTTCTAGATCTAGTTTCATGCAGATGACTTTCTCCACTACAAGAAAACTTATCTCTGTTCTGATAGACAAAAATGCACAGCTCATATACATACAGGCCTGCTACAGTCAAAATGTTTAGGCGTTTGAAAGTGTCCCTACATGAAACCCTCCAGCCAAGTCCTTCCACTATCCTAATTGCCATTTTCTGTAAAACAAAAACTCTCTTCCATGAAGCAGATGTACCCCAGTTGAGAATCCCATACCTCAAATGGCTGTTGATGTTGGCATAATATAAGCTTAACAATATCGATTTGCTAACGTAATTGGACAAGAATCTCAGGGCATAACAATTCTTACGTAGCTTTGCACAAAGACTATCGATATGTGGTTCCCAGCTCCATTTATTATCAATAGTAACACCAAGTAATTTGGTTGTTTCTGATGCATCTACTCTTTCGCCATCGTTTTCAAAGATAGAGAGGGTATGAGGTTGACTACTCAGGGAAAACTTCAACAATATTGTTTTTTGCATATTTAGAGTTAGGTGGTTTTTTTCCGACCACAAAATAACATTTTTATAGGCTGTTTCAGTTGTCTCCACAAGACTTTCCAAATCCTTCTGTGATACTATAATATTCGTGTCGTCAGCATACGATATCACCTGGATCGTTGACAGATTCTGTAAAAAGTTAATGAGATCATTTGCATACACAAGAAATAGAAGGGGGCCCAATATGGAACCCTGAGGCACACCCTGCTTAATGACGAGAGGAGGGCTTTGTGTATTTTGCATAACCACACACTGATGTCTATTTGATAAATAAGAGCGCATCAACTTCAAGGCCACTCCTCTTATTCCATACCTTTCCATTTTTGATAAAAGTAGCTCATGGTTAACACAGTCAAAAGCTCGTGAAAAATCGATAAAGAGACCACAAATTTGAATTTTGCTATCAAGAGCTGTTACTATCTGGTCTTGGAAAGCATTCAATGCAGTTTCTGTGCTCTTACCCGAAGTAAAACCATGTTGATGGGGAGAGAGCATTTTATTTATATTTAGAAACGACAGAAGTTGGTTCTTCATGTTCATTTCGAAAATTTTACCTATGCTGGACAGAAGACTGATTGCTCTGTAATTCTCTATTTGATGTGGGTCATTTTTTTTATATATTGGATTTATTAGTGCTAGCTTCAGTCTATCAGGGTAAATACCATTTTCAACTGATATATTGATGATATATGTCAGGGGATAGCTTAATTGTGCATGACATTTTTTTAAAAGGTTATTCGAAATGTAGTCGTAACCGCTAGCATTTGAAGTTTTCAGAGATCTTATTGAAGCTATAATATCAGATTCAGTAACTGGTACCATATATATGGAGTTTGCAGACATATTGACACAGCTTTTCATGAAGTCGTGGTCAATATTGTCACTCGACTGATCCTGCGTGAAATAACTATTAAATTTACTAGCTGCGATATCTTTAGGGAGTTCTTTCCCATCTTCTAGAATAGTAATTTCTGAGCTAACTTTGTTTTTATTCTGGATCTCATTAATACATTTCCATGTTGTTTTAGTTTTATTACTAGAGCTAGAGACTCTCTGATCCATAATATTTCTTCGGTGTTCCCTTAGTTTATTCCTATAAGTTTCTGTTACTTGTCTACTAAGTACTCTGACATTTTCATTTGTGTTTGAAAGTTCGTTATAATGAGTAACAATTTTTTTTAAATCTATCAATTCAGGTGACAGTTGTATCTTTGAGTTTCCTCCTACCTTCATTTTCCTCATAGGAAAAGCCACTTCAATATAGTACATCAATGTTCTGTGAAATATTTCATATGCTGCGTTTGGACATGTTTCCTTAGTAAGATCTGCCCAGTCTTCATTTTCCAATAACTCCATGAAATTCGAGATGTTTGTTTCTGAAAAGTCTCTGCGAAAAACTGACTTCTTGGTATTCTTAGTATCCCTAATTTTCAGATTTCCCTGTACATGCAACTTCAGGAACTGTGCAAAATGGTCTGACAGACAGAGATTTATGTTCGATGATTCATAATAATTGATATGTTCACTCACCAGAAAGTTATCAATACATGAACTAGTCGCAGGAGTTACTCTTGTCGGTTCCATGATAGTTCTTTTCATGGCAAAACATTCCAATACATCATTCACGAGCCGTAACTTAGCGCAGTCTGTATTAAAATCTACATTAAAATCACCCCCAATAATAACATTGAGATTATTGTCATTTGTATGAAGTAAAAGGCCATTTAACAGATTCAGAAATAGATCGATATTTCCATCAGGTGGACGATAAATACATATAATTGCAACTTTCACAATCGGTAAAACAATGCCGCAGCATTCAAAAACGTGTTCCACACAGAAACTATCTAAATTCAAAATATCATATTTCAAAGAACAATCACTATTTTTATACAGTGCCACACCACCATTTTTAATGAATAGGATTTAATTGAATGGATAGATTGAACAATCATCGTATCTGAGTTGTATTCGATTATGTTTATATAGTTATACTCACCAGGTAACTGTTCTTCCGTTATACATACGAGCGACTGAATTGAACTGAAGGTTGAATGGATAGTATATGGGTTGTATTCGATTATGATGTTATTCTGTGTATATAGTTATACACACTAGGAGACGGTATTCCCGTTATACATACGAGCGACCGAAACGAAAAGAAAGTTTAATGGATAGACTGAACAATCAATGTATCTGGGTGGTATCCGATTATATCGCAATACTGTATATATAGTGATACTTACCAGGTGAAGATACTTCCGTTACACATACTAGCGACTGAATCGAACAGAATGTTGAATGGTTAGACGAAACGATAATTGTATCTGAGTTGTATTCGATGATATCGTGATGATGTTTATATAGCAATACTCACCAGGTAACTGTCCTTCCGTTTTACATACAAGCGACCGAATCGAGCAGAAGGTTAAATGGATAGATTGAACAATCATCGTATCTGAGTTGTATTCGATTATGTTTATATAGATATACTCACCAGGTACCTGTTCTTTCGATATACATACGAGCAACCGAATCGAACATAAGGTTGAATGGATAGATTGAACAATCATCGTATCTGAGTTGTATTCGATTATGTTTATATAGTTATACTCACCAGGTAACTGTTCTTCCGTTATACATACGAGCGACTGAATTGAACTGAAGGTTGAATGGATAGACTAAACAATGATCGTATCTGGGGTTGTATTCGATTATATCGTGATGATGTTCATATAGTTATACTCACCAGGTAACTGTTCTCCAGTTATACATAAGAGCGACTGAACTGAACAGAAGGTTGAATGGATAGACTGAACAATCATCGTATCTGGGTTGTATTCGATTATTTCGTGATGATTATTATATATTATGTCCAACCAGGTAACTGTTCTTTCGTTATACATACTAGCAACCGAATCGAACATAAGGTTGAATGGATAGATTGAACAATCATTGAATCTGGGTTGTCTCCGATTATATCGTTATGTTGTATACACACCTACCATGTAACGGTTTTTTCGTTACATACGAGCGTCTGAATCGAACATAAGGTTGGATGGTTAGACGGAACGATAATTGTAACTAAGTTGTATTCGATTATATCGTGATGACGTTCATATAGAAATACTCACCAGGTTACTGTTCTTTCGTTATACATACGAGCAACCGAATCGAACAGAAGGTTGAATGGATAGTATCTGGGTTGTATTCGATTATGATGTTATGCTGTGTATATAGTTATACACATAAGGTGACGGTATTCCCGTTTCACATACGAGCGACCGAAACGAACAGAAAGTTGAATGGATAGACTGAACAATCAATGTATCTGGGTGGTATCCGATTATATCGCAATACTGTATATATAGTGATACTTACCAGATGACGGTACTTCCGTTAAACATACTAGCGACTGAATCGAACAGAAGGTTAAATGGTTAGACGAAACGATAATTGTATCTGAAATGTATTCGATGATATCGTGATGATGTTTATATAGCAATACTCACCAGGTAACTGTCCTTCCGTTTTACATACAAGCGACCGAATCGAGCAGAAGGTTAAATGGATAGATTGAACAATCATCGTATCTGAGTTGTATTCGATTATGTTTATATAGATATACTCACCAGGTACCTGTTCTTCCGATATACATACAAGCAACCGAATCGAACATAAGGTTGAATGGATAGATTGAACAATCATCGTATCTGAGTTGTATTCGATTATGTTTATATAGTTATACTCACCAGGTAACTGTTCTTCCGTTATACATACGAGCGACTGAATTGAACTGAAGGTTGAATGGATAGACTAAACAATGATCGTATCTGGGGTTGTATTCGATTATATCGTGATGATGTTCATATAGTTATACTCACCAGGTAACTGTTCTCCAGTTATACATAAGAGCGACTGAACTGAACAGAAGGTTGAATGGATAGACTGAACAATCATCGTATCTGGGTTGTATTCGATTATTTCGTGATGATTATTATATATTATGTCTAACCAGGTAACTGTTCTTCCGTTATACATACTAGCAACCGAATCGAAAATAAGGTTGAATGGATAGATTGAACAATCATTGTATCTGGGTTGTCTCCGATTATATCGTTATGTTGTATATTCAACTACACCTACCATGTAACGGTTCTTTCGTCACACATACGAGCGTCTGAATCGAACATAAGGTTGGATGGTTAGACGGAACGATAATTGTAACTAAGTTGTATTCGATTATATCGTGATGACGTTCATATAGAAATACTCACCAGGTTACAGTTCTTTCGTTATACATACGAGCAACCGAATCGAACAGAAGGTTGAATGGATAGTATCTGGGTTGTATTCGATTATGATGTTATGCTGTGTATATAGTTATACACATAAGGTGACGGTATTCCCTTTTCACATACGAACGACCGAAACGAACAGAAAGTTGAATGGATAGACTGAACAATCAATGTATCTGGGTGGTATCCGATTATATCGCAATACTGTATATATAGTGATACTTACCAGGTGACGGTACTTCCTTTACACATACTAGCGACTGAATCGAACAGAAGGTTAAATGGTTAGACGAAACGATAATTGTATCTGAGTTGTATTCGATGATATCGTGATGATGTTTATATAGCAATACTTACCAGGTAACTGTTCTTCCGTTTTACATACAAGCGACCGAATCGAGCAGATGGTTGAATTCAGTATAGATTGAACAATCATCGTATCTGGGTTGTATTCGATTATGTTTATATAGTTATACTCACCAGGTAACTGTTCTTCCGTTTTACATACGAGCGACTGAATTGAACAGAAGGTTTAATGGATAGTATCTGGGTTGTATTCGATTATAATGTTATGCTGTGTATATAGTTATACACATAAGGTGACGGTATTCCCGTTTCACATACGAGCGACCGAAACGAACAGAAAGTTGAATGGATAGACTGAACAATCAATGTATCCGGGTGGTATCCGATTATATCGCAATACTGTATATATAGTGATACTTACCAGGTGACGGTACTTCCGTTACACATACTAGCGACTGAATCGAACATAATTTTGAATGGTTAGACGAAACGATAATTGTATATGAGTTGTATTCGATGATATCGTGATGATGTTTATATAGCAATACTCACCAGGTAACTGTCCTTCCGTTTTACATACAAGCGACCGAATCGAGCAGAAGGTTAAATGGATAGATTGAACAATCATCGTATCTGAGTTGTATTCGATTATGTTTATATAGATATACTCACCAGGTACCTGTTCTTCCGATATACATACGAGCAACCGAATCGAACATAAGGTTGAATGGATAGATTGAACAATCATCGTATCTGAGTTGTATTCGATTATGTATATATAGTTATACTCACCAGGTAACTGTTCTTCTGTTATACATACGAGCGACTGAATTGAACTGAAGGTTGAATGGATAGACTGAACAATGATCGTATCTGGGGTTGTATTCGATTATATCGTGATGATGTTCATAAAGTTATACTCACCAGGTAACTGTTCTCCAGTTATACATAAGAGCGACTGAACTGAACAGAAGGTTGAATGGATAGACTGAATAATCATCGTATCTGGGTTGTAATCGATTATTTCGTGATGATTATTATATATTATGTCTAACCAGGTAACTGTTCTTTCGTTATACATACTAGCAACCGAATCGAACATAAGGTTGAATGGATAGATTGAACAATCATTGTATCTGGGTTGTCTCCGATTATATCGTTATGTTGTATATTTAACTACACCTACCATGTAACGGTTCTTTCGTTACACATACGAGCGTCTGAATCGAACATAAGGTTGGATGGTTAGACGGAACGATAATTGTAACTAAGTTGTATTCGATTATATCGTGATGACGTTCATATAGAAATACTCACCAGGTTACTGTTCTTTCGTTATACATACGAGCAACCGAATCGAACAGAAGGTTGAATGGATAGTATCTGGGTTGTATTCGATTATGATGTTATGCTGTGTATATAGTTATACACATAAGATGACGGTATTCCCGTTTCACATACAAGCGACCGAAACGAACAGAAAGTTGAATGGATAGACTGAACAATCAATGTATCTGGGTGGTAACCGATTATATCGCGATACTGTATATATAGTGATACTTACCAGGTGACGGTATTTCCGTTACACATACTAGCGACTGAATCGAACAGAAGGTTAAATGGTTAGACGAAACGATAATTGTATCTGAGTTGTATTCGATGATATCGTGATGATGTTTATATAGCAATACTCACCAGGTAACTGTTCTTCCGTATTACATACAAGCGACCGAATCGAGCAGATGGTTGAATTCAGTATAGATTGAACAATCATCGTATCTGGGTTGTATTCGATTATGTTTATATAGTTATACTCACCAGGTAACTGTTCTTTCGTTTTACATACGAGCGACTGAATTGAACAGAAGGTTTAATGGATAGTATCTGGGTTGTATTCGATTATGATGTTATGCTGTGTATATAGTTATACACATAAGGTGACGGTATTCCCGTTTCACATACGAGCGACCGAAACGAACAGAAAGTTGAATGGATAGACTGAACAATCAATGTATCCGGGTGGTATCCGATTATATCGCAATACTGTATATATAGTGATACTTACCAGGTGACGGTACTTCCGTTACACATACTAGCGACTGAATCGAACAGAAGGTTAGATGGTTAGACGAAACGATAATTGTATCTGAGTTGTATTCGATGATATCGTGATGATGTTTATATAGCAATACTCACCAGGTAACTGTTCTTCCGTTTTACATACAAGCGACCGAATCGAGCAGAAGGTTGAATTCAGTATAGATTAAACAATCATCGTATCTGGGTTGTATTCGATTATGTTTATATAGTTATACTCACCAGGTAACTGTTCTTCCGTTATACATACGAGCGACTGCATTGAACAGAAGGTTGAATGGATAGTATATGGGTTTTATTCGATTATGATGTTATGCTGAGTATATAGTTATACACACTAGGAGACGGTATTTCCGTTTTACATACGAGCGACCGAAACGAAAAGAAAGTTGAATGGATAGACTGAACAATCAATGTATCTGGGTGGTATCCGATTATATCGCAATACTGTATATATAGTGATACTTACCAGGTGACGATACTTCCGTTACACATACTAGCGACTGAATCGAACAGAATTTCGAATGGTTAGACGAAACGATAATTGTATCTGAGTTGTATTCGATGATATCGTGATGATGTTTATATAGCAATACTCACCAGGTAACTGTCCTTCCGTTTTACATACAAGCGACCGAATCGAGCAGAAGGTTAAATGGATAGATTGAACAATCATCGTATCTGAGTTGTATTCGATTATGTTTATATAGATATACTCACCAGGTACCTGTTCTTCCGATATACATACGAGCAACCGAATCGAACATAAGGTTGAATGGATAGATTGAACAATCATCGTATCTGAGTTGTATTCGATTATGTTTATATAGTTATACTCACCAGGTAACTGTTCTTCCGTTATACATACGAGCGACTGAATTGAACTGAAGGTTGAATGGATAGACTAAACAATGATCGTATCTGGGGTTGTATTCGATTATATCGTGGTGATGTTCATATAGTTATACTCACCAGGTAACTGTTCTCCAGTTATACATAAGAGCGACTGAACTGAACAGAAGGTTGAATGGATAAACTGAATAGTCATCGTATCTGGGTTGTATTCGATTATTTCGTGATGATTATTATATATTATGTCTAACCAGGTGTAACGTTTTTATTTTCTCAGTATTTATATATATAAACGTTACTCGGTTTTAACTTTACTATTAAAACAATAAAATGATTTATTTCTACATTTAATTGAAGCTCAAACTTCATATAATTCATTAAGTGCACCCATAGAAGCAACACCTTGTATGTAGGTCTCCTGTCTCACCCTGTATTCTATCAAAACATTCGATTCCTTGAAATCTGATTATCTGTAACAATAAGATAGTGTAGTTTAATAACAATTTTACAGCAAAACCTGAATAGGAAGTTTACCTTGTTTACAAATTCACCTGCTAATCGATCAGCTGTTATGATTTTGGAATAGATGAACAAATGTTTGATATCTTGAAGTTTCCTCGAATGTTTCCTTGTGAAAACACAAGTATTCTATACCTAAAAGAAATAATTAGGGAATGAAAGACAGTGTTTGATTTTATAAACTACATAATACTGATGATACTTTAGTTTCATCAAAATGTTTATCGAATATTTTGAGCTTACCTGTTTTGTAAATATTGTCCGTTCATGGTACATGTCTTATCGGAAATTATTTTCATTTTTGCCAAGTTGTCCAATATTTATCCAATGTTTATCTTGAAGGTAGAAATGTAACAAATTTGATTAGGAAATAATCGTATAACCATGGTTTCTCTTCTTCTTATTTTTCGTTAATTCTGAAGTCACAAACACAGTTCGATAGTTCTGCAGTCAAGTCCTATGTCAGTTTGTCTCTGTGTCACGTCAGGATGGTATACACTTGATAATGTCAGGAAATTAGAAGAAAGTTTTCGACTTTCGATTCTATCTAATTCCAGAACTTCATAAAAAAAGGTGATGCTATTTCTTTTGATGATTAGTTTTGGTACCTTTTCACAAGATCAGGGTAATGATACAGTGAAGATGTTTATAAGAGTTTTTTTTGACAAAAAGTGGTTGGTTTTGCCCCTGCGGTTTTTTTATGAGAGGAAGGAGATCTGCCTGTATCTGGTACAAGCTCTCTTTGGTCTCTTCCATTTCGACACCCGAACTGAGCGGATGGTTTCACTAGTAGCTACCATTTTGTCCCGAGCCAAGATTTTTTCAAGTGTCTTGAATATGTGCTCGTTTCTATTGATGACCAAGGCAAAGAATCTAACGCATTTAATTAACAACGAGGCCAACTGTGAGATGTCTATTTTTCTGATGAAAAACCCCCTTAGATACAGAGGTGAGATGATTTTTTTTTACCAAGGTATGTGAATTGAACACTTGTTCAATATATAGGGTTTTTTGGTGCTGTTTTTTCTACCATCGCTGATGTTGCTGTGCTCCTGGATTTTGGATCTGCTGATCTGTTGAGACATCCGCTAAAACACCTGCTGGAATCTACGAACATGGAAGTTGCGTCCCCTGCGTTTGTTCTTGGGTCCATTGATTGGAAGTCGGTGGTTTTCTACACAACCATCATCAACTCGTCGTAGGATTGTTCTCCGAGCAACATTAGATAGGCTGTTAGGCTGTCTACAAGACTGCCATTTATCATTCACTTCAGGACATCACTAGGTCATCGTTGGATAACAGGCCAGTTAAAAATGTTTCAACTGATTTTTAGTTTTTATTGAATTTACTCCTACCATTTTTATGCGATTTCCACATATTCCATTGTTTAAGTTTTTGATGAATTTCTACATCTCAAATTTTATCAAAACTCAACCCCATAAAAAATTCATGAATTTTCCATGGGTATATCAAACAATTTATGACCTGAATAATATATTGTTTCACATAGACTTGTGAGGAAATCATATGCATATAAAATATTTCATATTTCATTAGAGAAATTCAACCAATGTGTATAGGTATATATTATATTCACTTGTATAGTGTACATATTTGAAATTCTGTATAATTTGGTTATAGTTCCATAAGTAATCAAATATTTCAAAAATCATTAAATTTCCTAGGTAAAATGATATTCTCTTTTATTTCACTGGTATGAAAACACTCTTCCACTTTTCAGGTTTCTGATTCTATATATTTCCTAAGTGAACATCTACTTAAAAGAATTAGTGGCGTCCAGGATTTTTATTCCAGTTAAATTTCATTTAGTATTGTGAAAGGATTTTGCTATGTTCGATAACTATAACAATCAATACTCATGACCTAATTGCCTCCGATGAAAAGCTGCCGAAACCATTGTGAGATCTATTTTTTTTAGCAACATTTCACAAAATGGCGCCCAACGTGGGGCATGATTGTTTTTGGAATTTAGTAATAATCACTTCAATTATAAAAGAAGAGTGTTCATACAGTGAAATGGAAAGTAAATTCATTTAATCTTATTTTTCAATTATATTCAGTAGACCTTCAAAAAAAAAAAAAAAAGTATACACATTGGTTATTTGTAGGTATATGGAATGATGAATGGTGAATAATTAAGTATATATAATAATATTCTTTCTACCTATCTAATGGTTCTCAGCAAAAATTTAAAAAAAAAAAATGTTTTTATAAATTTTGGTTTTGGTCATACGTAATCTGCTGTTTTCTTCTTTATTGGATTTGGCAAGGAATGAAAATATACAGTAGTTTTACTGAATTCGTTTATTGAAATATTAAATTTTGATTTTTTAATTGAATCAGTTTTCAGAACTGATATTCAATATCACAGATGAAGAAACTATTTTCTTTTTTTTTTGTTTCTCTTGTAGTTGAAATATGCTCAACTGAGATTTAGTTTCATTTATATTTGTATAAACGATAAATAGTTTGACATCAACCCAGATGGTGAAATTTGATTTATTGATTTTGATTTAAAGATTCTTGAGTTAGAATCACATATTTTGTTTGGTTGTATGAGATATACAATATTCATTTGAAATTTGAGACATATGACTTTGAAATTTCATGACCGAAATTATTTTTTTTACCAATGAAATATAACACTGTCTTGCATTTGTTTTCGTAATAAATACTGGGTGAGATAGGCAGATATACAGAGTGTGGTTCAGTTCTGTACTAATTTTGGTAAAATTTATGGCAAAATGGACTTAGATAAATTTAGAGTCAATCATTTAATGGACTATGAACTTGAATATGAACTGGCTATTCGTAGAGTTCTAACTACACGTGTTGTTTCTGATAAACGGAAAATGTTGAAAAGACTTTTGGATAGAGAGCAAGTGAACCCTGATAGTACAGTAGATTTGAATAACTATGATTTTGATTTTCTCAAAGAGCAAAATGAGATCAATAAAACTTTCACTCAGATTGCTGCTAACATTATTGATTTTGCTGATATTGGTGATCCCAATGATAATCTTTTTCAGAGAACAAAGTCTAGGCTCAGTCATATTACTAATAGAATAAATAGGCTAGGAAAGATTTTGTTGATTGAAGGAAAAGTAGCCCTTAATCAAGTTGATGAGTTGAAAATGTTCAAATCAGAAGCTTTTGCAACCTCCTTGACATTAGAAGCAGATCTTCATGCTAATATCAAAGAACATGAAATAACAGTTATTAATAATAATGCAACAACCCCAGCGGTAAATATTCCACCTCAGGTAGTGAGTTGTTCTAGAAATAATGTTCCTATTTCAACTTGGGGTATCAAATTCAGTGGAGATCCCAGAACTTTGTATGAATTTTTAAAACGTATTACTGAATTAGCTCAGTCACGAAAAGTATCAGAAAGTAACTTATTTGATTCAGCAGTTGAACTATTTGAAGGAGATGCCTTTGTATGGTTTCGAAGTGTCAAATCATCGGTACAAAATTGGAGTTCACTTGTTGCTCTTCTCAAGAGAGACTTTCTACATTCAAATATTGATGAAGAAATCTGGGACCAAGTAAAGAAGCGGAAACAAAAAAAGAACGAACCAGTCGCCATCTATATTGCGCATATTGATGCACTATTCAACAGACTTTCCCATACCCCTGCAGAAGTCACGAAAATCAAATATTTGAGGCAGAACCTCCTGCCTGAGTTCATTGGTCAATTGGCTCTCATAGAGATTAACACTATTTCGGATTTTTCTTCATACTGTAGAAAGTTGGAAGAGGCAAACTATCTCAAAAGTAAGAATACTCCTAGTTATCAGGTTTCTGAACTCTCTGGACAAGATTCAAGTAGAAGAGGTGACTCGAGAAAATATTCAGGAAATAATTTTCAGAATAAAAATGTTAGGAGAACTTTTACTAACAATAATCAGAACAATAGTTTCAGATCTAACCCATCTACCTCTAGACAAGATAATAACAGTTCAATTTCGAATAAACGAGATAACAAGTCTTCTAAAGAAAGTAAAAATGTAGTTTGTTGGAACTGTAATTTAGCAAACCATTTATTTCATGATTGCAAAGCTAAGCGAAAAGTTTTTTGTTTTAAATGTGGGTTGCCAGAAGTCAAATCCGCAACTTGTCCAAATTGTTCAGGAGCAAAAAACGAATGAGGAAAGATTTGTTTTGTGACCAACAAAATCTCAGTTCCCAAAAGGTCACTAATATTAATGGTAGCATTTCGAAAAATAGTACAGAGAAAATTTTAGAAGATAGTCGAAATAATTCAAAGTCAGAATATTTGTCTAACACCAGTATTGATTATCTACAACCAGAGAGTGATTCAAATTTAAATATTTTTCCAGTTTTCGTGAATAAACCATTAGACAACCGTCCATATATAAAACTCAAACTGATTGATCAGGATATAACAGTTTTATTTGACAGTGGTGCTAATGCATCTATAGTTGGTTCTAGTGGTTTAAGTATTTTGGATGACCTTAATTTGAAAATAATCAAGTCCTCACATAAACATGTCAGCACCGCAGATGGTACTCATAAGGATGTGAAAGGTACAGTTGATTTACCTATTGTAGTTGAAGATTCATGTCAAGTAATTAATGCTCTTGTTGTTCCTTCATTACCACAAGCGTTTATTTTCGGAGTAGATTTTGCCAAACAATTTAATATTTGTGTGGATTTTAAGGATAATACCTGGCAAGTACAATCTGGTAAGGCTATCATAGACGTAGTAGATAAATCAAATGGTTCAACAGTTATGCCAACTTTGTGGTCATTAGATGAGCTTTCAGTAGACGAACGAACTCAGGCAGAGGCTGTCATCAAATCATTTGATAAAATCAATAGCAAAAACAGATTGGGACGTACGAACATAATTAACCTCACTATTGACACAGGTGATGCCCCCCCTTTTCGTAAGAGACCTTTTGTCTTATCTCCATACATGCACAATATCTTGAACAAAGAACTCGATGAAATGTTGGATCTTGGAGTTATTGAGCCGTCAAATAGTCCTTATTGTTTCCCAGTTCTTTTAGTGAAAAAGAAAAATGATGAGTATAGATTTTGTTTCGATGGAAGGCCTCTGAATGCAATAACTAAACATGATAGTTATCCACTTCCAAACATAGAAAGGATTTTAGCTTCACTTAGAGATGCCCAGTACATTTCTTCAATTGATCTACGAAAAGCATTCTGGCAAGTACCTTTAGATCCCAGTTCAAGGGAAAAAACGGCATTTAGCGTTATAGGTAGGGGACAATTTCAGTTCGTAACCATGCCGTTCGGACTTTCAAATGCCGCGCAAACGCAACAACGTTTGGTTGACGCAATATTTGGTCCTAAGTATGAACCTAAAATTTTTTCGTATATAGATGACATAATTGTGACAGGGTCAACTTTTGAGGAACATGTCAACCTTCTGAAGACAGTTAGGAATAAACTTTTAGAGGCCAACCTCACTATTAATCTTGAAAAATGCGAATTTTTTAAAACATCACTAAAATTTCTAGGTTTTATCGTGGGTTCGAATTCCCTTCGTACTGATCCTGACAAAATCGCTAGTATGGTGAATTATCCTCGTCCGAAAACAGCTACTGAAATCAAAAGATTTGTAGGTTTATGTTCCTGGTATCGTCGTTTCATTAAAAACTTTTCAACGGTTCTATCTCCGATAAATGATCTTTTAAAGGGTAAAAGAAAAAGTCAAACTGTCATGTGGAATGAAGCAGCAGAAGCTTCCTTTATTAAAATCAAACAACTTTTAGTTTCATCACCAATTTTGTCTCAACCAGATTTCACTAAAAAGTTTACGATTCAAAGTGACGCTAGCAACACCGGTTTGGGTGGAGTTCTAACTCAAATTATTGACGGTGATGAACGTGTCATCGCGTATGCTAGTCGTACATTGTCAAAAACTGAACGTAATTATTCAACAGTTGAGAAAGAATTATTGGCTTTGATTTTTTGTATAGAAAAGTTTAGACCTTATATAGAAGGAGTTAGATTCACTGCTATTGTTGATCACTACTCTTTATTGTGGCTGAATAATTTGCAAAACCCGTCAGGTAAACTTCAGAGGTGGGCTGTTAAACTACGACAACATTCTTTTGATTTATGCCACCGTCCCGGACGAAATAATGTTGTGCCAGATTTCTTATCAAGGATAATTCCCGAAAACGAGCAGATTGAAGAAAATTTAGAAGTCGCATATTTTGACATTGACACTGACAGAATCGACCCATGGTATGACAATCTTCGTACAAAAATTATTCGATGTCCAGACATGTTTCCACAGTGGAAGATAGAGAATGATCTAATTTTTAAACATGCACCTTCCAAATTACCGTTAAATTCAAATTTAACAGAATGGAAGTATCTAGTTCCTAAGCCTCAGAGGTTTGATGTTATGAAATCTTGTCACGATCCACCACTGTGTGCACATTTTGGTTTCTATAAGACACTTAATAGGGTACAAGAACAATTTTATTGGCCAAAGATGCGTCATGACATATTGAAGTTTGTCAGATCATGTGTAGTATGCGGTGCTCAGAAAACACCCAGTACAGGTCGTATGGGACTAATGGGAAATGAGAAACAAGTAAATTGGCCTTTTCAAATAATAGGGTTAGATTTAATTGGTCCACTTCCACCTTCTAAAAAACAGAATAGATGGATATTAGTGATATCAGATTGGTTTTCAAAATATAATCTATTATATCCTTTAAAAAACGCTAAAGCTCCTCTGGTTGAGAGAATTTTGGAGAATGAAGTATTTTTGAATTACGGAATACCACAATACATTATTTGTGACAATGGTGTTCAATTTATTAGTAAAAATTTTAGAAAATTGTGTGACAAGTATGAGGTCCAAAAGATATGGTACAATGCGGTTTATTCACCTCAATGTAATTTCGTGGAAAGAAATAATCGAACGATTGAAACAGCGATACGTAGCTACATCGAAGAACACCGGGATTGGGATATAGAGGTTCATAAAATTCGACAGGCTATAAATACCGCTAAACACGAAGTTACGGGATATTCCCCATCATTTTTAGTTTTTGGTAGACACATTCCTATTTCCGGAAAGTTTTATAATGGGCAAGAGTCCAGAGAAGATATTGAAATAATTCCTGGAGATCGAAATGCTTATGCAGCGAATCTTCAAGGTTTGAGTAATATTTTTGAAGAAGTTCGAGAAAAACTTCATAAGGCTTACGTCAAGAATTCCAGAACATATAATCTGCGCAAACGAAATGTTGAATTTTTTGTAGGAGATAAAGTTTGGCGGCGCAATAAAGCCAAGTCCAACAAAGGGGAAATGTTCGCTGCTAAACTTGCTCCCAGATTTATTTCATCACGCGTTAAGAAGAAATGTTCACGTCTAGTATATGACTTAGTAGACTTAGAGTCCGGTTCTAAGGTTGGCAAGTGGCACATCAAGGACCTTAAAGCCTATCAAGGACCTGATTCCCCTGAGGCAAATGAGGAAAACTCCTCTGTGTCAGATAATTCTGTTCATGATCAAATATAATCATGTTGATTATATTTTTATTATCATTTAACCCCTTGCTTTTAGCAGAATGGAAAATGCTTTATCGCGAGAAGCATATTCATTCAAATACCGTGTTTTCTTCAATATTTGAAAGAAAAATAATTGTATATACCTCACCCTGTATACAATATGAATTCCCTTCATAACAGGTGAAGTAATTTCCAGTTTTTTTGTTGTTGAGTGTTTAGTGGAGGACCAATACCAATTATGACATTTTCTGATTATGACTCTTACCAATTTTGTACCCGACAGGGCGTGTGATACGCGTAGTTATCAAGCCACAGAAACACTATCAAACCAAAAAAAAAAAATTGGAAATTATTTTCTAGTCCCTAACATTAATAATTATTTTGTTTAATTCCATGAATCATTGATTCTATTAAGAAAAAATCAAGACTGACATGTCAGTAAAATAGTCTATCAGGATAGCCTATTTTTTTTTGAAGGGGGGTAGTGTAACGTTTTTATTTTCTCAGTATATATATATAAACGTTACTCGGTTTTAACTTTACTATTAAAACAATAAAATGATTTATTTCTACATTTAATTGAAGCTCAAACTTTATATAATTCATTAAGTGCACCCATAGATGCAACACCTTGTATGTAGGTCTCCTGTCTCACCCTGTATTCTATCAAAACATTCGATTCCTTGAAATCTGATTATCTGTAACAATAAGATAGTGTAGTTTAATAACAATTTTACAGCAAAACCTGAATAGGAAGTTTACCTTGTTTACAAATTCACCTGCTAATCGATCAGCTGTTATGATTTTGGAATAGATGAACAAATGTTTGATATCTTGAAGTTTCCTCGAATGTTTCCTTGTGAAAACACAAGTATTCTATACCTAAAAGAAATAATTAGGGAATGAAAGACAGTGTTTGATTTTATAAACTACATAATACTGATGATACTTTAGTTTCATCAAAATGTTCATCGAATATTTTGAGCTTACCTGTTTTGTAAATATTGTCCGTTCATGGTACATGTCTTATCGGAAATTATTTTCATTTTTGCCAAGTTGTCCAATATTTATCCAATGTTTATCTTGAAGGTAGAAATGTAACAAATTTGATTAGGAAATAATCGTATAACCATGGTTTCTCTTCTTCTTATTTTTCGTTAATTCTGAAGTCACAAACACAGTTCGATAGTTCTGCAGTCAAGTCCTATGTCAGTTTGTCTCTGTGTCACGTCAGGATGGTATACACTTGATAATGTCAGGAAATTAGAAGAAAGTTTTCGACTTTCGATTCTATCTAATTCCAGAACTTCATAAAAAAAGGTGATGCTATTTCTTTTGATGATTAGTTTTGGTACCTTTTCACAAGATCAGGGTAATGATACAGTGAAGATGTTTATAAGAGTTTTTTTTGACAAAAAGTGGTTGGTTTTGCCCCTGCGGTTTTTTTATGAGAGGAAGGAGATCTGCCTGTATCTGGTACAAGCTCTCTTTGGTCTCTTCTATTTCGACACCCGAACTGAGCGGATGGTTTCACTAGTAGCTACCATTTTGTCCCGAGCCAAGATTTTTTCAAGTGTCTTGAATATGTGCTCGTTTCTATTGATGACCAAGGCAAAGAATCTAACGCATTTAATTAACAACGAGGCCAACTGTGAGATGTCTATTTTTCTGATGAAAAACCCCCTTAGATACAGAGGTGAGATGATTTTTTTTTACCAAGGTATGTGAATTGAACACTTGTTCAATATATAGGGTTTTTTGGTGCTGTTTTTTCTACCATCGCTGATGTTGCTGTGCTCCTGGATTTTGGATCTGCTGATCTGTTGAGACATCCGCTAAAACACCTGCTGGAATCTACGAACATGGAAGTTGCGTCCCCTGCGTTTGTTCTTGGGTCCATTGATTGGAAGTCGGTGGTTTTCTACACAACCATCATCAACTCGTCGTAGGATTGTTCTCCGAGCAACCTAAGATAGGCTGTTAGGCTGTCTACAAGACTGCCATTTATCATTCACTTCAGGACATCACTGGGTCATCGTTGGATAACAGGCCAGTTAAAAATGTTTCAACTGATTTTTAGTTTTTATTGAATTTACTCCTACCATTTTTATGCGATTTCCACATATTCCATTGTTTAAGTTTTTGATGAATTTCTACATCTCAAATTTTATCAAAACTCAACCCCATAAAAAATTCATGAAGTTTCCCTGGGTATATCAAACAATTTATGACCTGAATAATATATTGTTTCACATAGACTTGTGAGGAAATCATATGCATATAAAATATTTCATATTTCATTAGAGAAATTCAACCAATGTGTATAGGTATATATTATATTCACTTGTATAGTGTACATATTTGAAATTCTGTATAATTTGGTTATAGTTCCATAAGTAATCAAATATTTCAAAAATCATTAAATTTCCTAGGTAAAATGATATTCTCTTTTATTTCACTGGTATGAAAACACTCTTCCACTTTTCAGGTTTCTGATTCTATATATTTCCTAAGTGAACATCTACTTGAAAGAATTAGTGGCGTCCAGGATTTTTATTCCAGTTAAATTTCATTTAGTATTGTGAAAGGATTTTGCTATGTTCGATAACTATAACAATCAATACTCATGACCTAATTGCCTCCGATGAAAAGCTGCCGAAACCATTGTGAGATCTATTTTTTTTAGCAACATTTCACAGGTAACTGTTCTTTCGTTATACATACTAGCAACCGAATCGAACATAAGGTTGAATGGATAGATTGAACAATCATTGTATCTGGGTTGTCTCCGATTATATCGTTATGTTGTATATTTAACTACACCTACCATGTAACGGTTCTTTCGTTACACATACGAGCGTCTGAATCGAACATAAGGTTGGATGGTTAGACGGAAGATAATTGTAACTAAGTTGTATTCGATTATATCGTGATGACGTTCATATAGAAATACTCACCAGGTTACTGTTCTTTCGTTATACATACGAGCAACCGAATCGAACAGAAGGTTGAATGGATAGTATCTGGGTTGTATTCGATTATGATGTTATGCTGTGTATATGGTTATACACATAAGATGACGGTATTCCCGTTTCACATACAAGCGACCGAAACGAACAGAAAGTTGAATGGATAGACTGAACAATCAATGTATCTGGGTGGTAACCGATTATATCGCGATACTGTATATATAGTGATACTTACCAGGTGACGGTACTTCCGTTACACATACTAGCGACTGAATCGAACAGAAGGTTAAATGGTTAGACGAAACGATAATTGTATCTGAGTTGTATTCGATGATATCGTGATGATGTTTATATAGCAAAACTCACCAGGTAACTGTTCTTCCGTTTTACATACAAGCGACCGAATCGAGCAGAAGGTTGAATTCAGTATAGATTGAACAATCATCGTATCTGGGTTGTATTCGATTATGTTTATATAGTTATACTCACCAGGTAACTGTTCTTCCGTTATACATACGAGCGACTGAATTGAACAGAAGGTTGAATGGATAGTATATGGGTTGTATTCGATTATGATGTTATGCTGTGTATATAGTTATACACACTAGGAGACGGTATTCCCGTTTTACATACGAGCGACCGAAACGAAAAGAAAGTTGAATGGATAGACTGAACAATCAATGTATCTGGGTGGTATCCGATTATATCGCAATACTGTATATATAGTGATACTTACCAGGTGACGATACTTCCGTTACACATACTAGCGACTGAATCGAACAGAATGTTGAATGGTTAGACGAAACGATAATTGTATCTGAGTTGTATTCGATGATATCGTGATGATGTTTATATAGCAATACTCACCAGGTAACTATCCTTCCGTTTTACATACCAGCGACCGAATCGAGCAGAAGGTTAAATGGATAGATTGAACAATCATCGTATCTGAGTTGTATTTGATTATGTTTATATAGATATACTCACCAGGTACCTGTTTTTCCGATATACATACGAGCAACCGAATCGAACATAAGGTTGAATGGATAGATTGAACAATCATCGTATCTGAGTTGTATTCGATTATGTTTATATAGTTATACTCACCAGGTAACTGTTCTTCCGTTATACATACGAGCGACTGAATTGAACTGAAGGTTGAATGGATAGACTAAACAATGATCGTATCTGGGGTTGTATTCGATTATTTCGTGATGATTATTATATATTATGTCTAACCAGGTAACTGTTCTTTCGTTATACATACTAGCAACCGAATCGAATATAAGGTTGAATGGGTAGATTGAACAATCATTGTATCTGGGTTGTCTCCGATTATATCGTTATGTTGTATATTTAACTACACCTACCATGTAACGGTTCTTTCGTTACACATACGAGCGTCTGAATCGAACATAAGGTTGGATGGTTAGACAGAACGATAATTGTAACTGAGTTGTATTCGATTAAATCGTGATGACGTTCATATAGAAATACTCACCAGGTTACTGTTCTTTCGTTATACATACGAGCAACCGAATCGAACAGAAGGTTGAATGGTTAGACGGAACGATAATTGTAACTAAGTTGTATTCGATTATATCGTGATGACGTTCATATAGAAATACTCACCAGGTTACTGTTCTTTCGTTATACATACGAGCAACCGAATCGAACAGAAGGTTGAATGGATAGTATCTGGGTTGTATTCGATTATGATGTTATGCTGTGTATATAGTTATACACATAAGATGACGGTATTCCCGTTTCACATACAAGCGACCGAAACGAACAGAAAGTTGAATGGATAGACTGAACAATCAATGTATCTGGGTGGTAACCGATTATATCGCGATACTGTATATATAGTGATACTTACCAGGTGACGGTATTTCCGTTACACATACTAGCGACTGAATCGAACAGAAGGTTAAATGGTTAGACGAAACGATAATTGTATCTGAGTTGTATTCGATGATATCGTGATGATGTTTATATAGCAATACTCACCAGGTAACTGTTCTTCCGTATTACATACAAGCGACCGAATCGAGCAGATGGTTGAATTCAGTATAGATTGAACAATCATCGTATCTGGGTTGTATTCGATTATGTTAATATAGTTATACTCACCAGGTAACTGTTCTTTCGTTTTACATACGAGCGACTGAATTGAACAGAAGGTTTAATGGATAGTATCTGGGTTGTATTCGATTATGATGTTATGCTGTGTATATAGTTATACACATAAGGTGACGGTATTCCCGTTTCACATACGAGCGACCGAAACGAACAGAAAGTTGAATGGATAGACTGAACAATCAATGTATCCGGGTGGTATCCGATTATATCGCAATACTGTATATATAGTGATACTTACCAGGTGACGGTACTTCCGTTACACATACTAGCGACTGAATCGAACAGAAGGTTAAATGGTTAGACGAAACGATAATTGTATCTGAGTTGTATTCGATGATATCGTGATGATGTTTATATAGCAATACTCACCAGGTAACTGTTCTTCCGTTTTACATACAAGCGACCGAATCGAGCAGAAGGTTGAATTCAGTATAGATTAAACAATCATCGTATCTGAGTTGTATTCGATTATGTTTATATAGTTATACTCACCAGGTACCTGTTCTTCCGTTATACATACGAGCGACTGAATTGAACAGAAGGTTGAATGGATAGTATATGGGTTTTATTCGATTATGATGTTATGCTGAGTATATAGTTATATACACTAGGAGACGGTATTCCCGTTTTACATACGAGCGACCGAAACGAAAAGAAAGTTGAATGGATAGACTGAACAATCAATGTATCTGGGTGGTATCCGATTATATCGCAATACTGTATATATAGTGATACTTACCAGGTGACGATACTTTCGTTACACATACTAGCGACTGAATCGAACAGAATTTCGAATGGTTAGACGAAACGATAATTGTATCTGAGTTGTATTCGATGATATCGTGATGATGTTTATATAGCAATACTCACCAGGTAACTATCCTTCCGTTTTACATACAAGCGACCGAATCGAGCAGAAGGTTAAATGGATAGATTGAACAATCATCGTATCTGAGTTGTATTCGATTATGTTTATATAGATATACTCACCAGGTACCTGTTCTTCCGATATACATACGAGCAACCGAATCGAACATAAGGTTGAATGGATAGATTGAACAATCATCGATATTTCAAATTTTTAGTTGAAGATTGCGTATGCAGGCCGATATTTTTTTATTTCTGCACAGGATCATTTATTTTTTTTATCATGTATCGATTTCTTCGTAAAAAAGGACCCAATTCTGTTTCTGAAATACAAATTCAATTATAATGGCCACCCGTAAACCTCGCGTATTTGAGTGCTCTCTAGTAAACAGTGATTTTGTGTTCCAATGCTGCAACAAAAAGCCAAAAAATGGATACTATATATGCATAAGAATGCATAAGGGAAGAATTCGAAATCATGAAAAAACTATACTGGAACTGCAAGTACAATTATTAAAACTAACACGATCAAAAAACACCGAAGTTCTTATCAGTACCCAAACACAAACTGAATCTAAAAACAGTAAAAAAAAATGCTTGATACAAATGTGACTAATGCAGATGTCCCTACTGAAATCGTCGAGCATAGAATTACAGAGTTGCCAAACTTTTCAATTGACCGATCAATTGTGAAAGCACCAGATTATAAAATAAAAAAGAATAGGAAATCAATCACCAAGATAATTAGAGAAAGAAAACTACATAAAAATAAAATGCAAATGATCCTGAGGAACAATATACAAGAAAAAACAAATCAATTGGAAGACACGGCACTACAAGTGAATGTTGAAACCACAAAGGATCAGAAACCTGTGTCCATCGAGAGCATAGATAGTGACCGTGACAAGAACTCTTTCAACATCTCCCGCTCGGACTTATTACTTGAAGATATCCCCAACTAAAAATCTCTCATGGAGGAACTAGAAACTGCGTTGTATATAAATGAGTTCAACAAGGAGATCCCAAATACTACAAAGGAAACAAACTTCAGCACAATCAGAGAGTCAAGTGGTAGGAATAAAATTCTCATCATTGGCGACCAATACGGTATAGGCTTTGCTAAAACATTGAACAAGGCTTTACAAAATAAGTATACAATTAGTGAAATAGTTACCCCCGATTCAGAGCTCTCAGAACTAACAGAAAACTTATTTCTCAAAACAGTAGAATATGGACAAAAAGATATGCTGATCGTTATGTTCAATTCAAAGAACGTGAGTAATAGCAGGACCTTGCACCGATTCCTGAAAGATACCCTCGGTCTTAGTAGAACAACAAATGTGATGATCATTTCCCAATGTAATTGTTTACAGGACAAAAAAATCAATAATATTATATATAACCGTATGACTACCTTCAAAAAATTTAACATTAACTGTTCGCTGAGTTTCTATGCCGATCAAAATACACAAGGAAGTAAGTTTGAGATACTCAATAAAATCAAATATTCAATAGACTACTATGAGAGGCGCCAAATAACTGTCCTAAAAACAATTAATATATTCACAAATAATGATGAAATTCCTACTGCTAGTGATATCTGTTATTCATCCTCTGCAAGTACAAATACCAATATAAGTACCAGCAAATCATCATATCCTGATGAAATTCAGGAAGTCGTTGACGTTGAAGATTTTTTAGAGGTAGGCAAACGGACAGTTTCAAACTTAAATTGATGTTAATATACAGTCACTAAGAAACAAAACTACTGAACTAAATATTCTATTAGAATATAACTCTTCTCCTGACGTAGTAATGCTTACTGAACACTGGTTATTCATTGACGAAGGTATTTATCTGCCAGGTTATTTATCAATAGCGAAGTACTCCAGAACAAGTACCCCCATGGGAAAGGGTACAACTCATGGAGGTACAATAATTTTCATTAGAGAGGCTCTTTTAAAAATGTATTCATTTTCAGAAATAGACAAATACAATGAACTTCTAGAAGAGAAAACATTTGAATTCTCATTAGCTTTCTGTAAAGAACTTGATATTTATATTTTATGTATTTACAGATCTCCCTCATCAGATGTGAATACATCCCTCGAAAAGTTCGATATGTTGTTGTCAAACTTACCTTTAAAATCTTCGATCATAGTGGCGGGTGATTTCAATATAGATTATAATAAAACTCATAACAATACTACACAACTATTACAAAATATTTTAGAATCCAGTAATTTGAAAGTGCATGTCACTGAGCCAACACGTTTATCCCAGGACAAAGAATCTCTTATCGACTATATATGTAGTAACCTCGACGATGTGCCAACGAAAGTTACACCCTCTGGTATATCTGATCATGAGGCCATACTTAGCTGCATCACCATATTTAATAAGCAAAAAATTAAAAATAAGACATATCGTTATGGTAGACTATATAGTAGAAATAATTTCGAGAAGTTTCATAACTATTGTACGCAAACTAATTGGCTCAGCTTAGAATACCAGGATAACCAATTCTCATCATTTAATAATTTGCTCCAGAAAAACTTCAAACGTGCCTTTCCGATACAAAAGATCAAACATAAGAAGAAAAAACCGTGGCTCACATCAGGTATTAAAGTGTCTGCCATTAATCTAAGATCATTGTATGTTATAAAAAAATTCACAAACACAATGTGGTTCAACGAATATTATATGAAATACAGGAATATCTACCGAAATATATTGAAACTGGCGAAGGAAATATATTATAGATCCAGAATTGAAAATTCTAATAACCCTGTAAAAGAAACCTGGAAAGTGATGAATGATCTCCGTGGTAAGACAAATACACACACATCAACCTCAATGAATCCTGATACACTCAACAAGCATTATTGCTCCTTAGCTGAGCGATTAACTAGCAATATGAAGGCAATTCACGATCCCCTTGAGCTCATGCACCCTGTGGAATTAAATGATGAATTCCGTTTCACAGACACCAATATTTCTGAGTTGAAAACAGTTATTTCTAATATTAAAAAGAAAAATGCATCAGGAGTTGATGAAATATCAGCAAATGTTCTCCTAAATCTCCCAGATACAGCCCTATCACTACTTGCTACCCTTATAAATGATTCATTCAGTTGTGGATAATTTCCTATCTTCCTGAAAGAGTCTTTAGTTATTCCTATCTATAAAGGTGGAGATTCATCAGATCCGAATAACTACCGACCTATCGCACTTATACCCACGCTAGCCAAAATAATTGAGATACTAGTTAAAGCTCGAATGTTGGACTTCTTGAGTGAGAACAAAATATTGACAGAAAGTCAATTTGGATTTCAGTCGGGTAAGGGCACAAATGATGCCCTGTTTTCGTTTATGGATTTCCTGTACTCTGGCCTCAATAATGGAACGGCGGCAGCAGCAGTTTTTTGTGATTTTTCCAAAGCGTTCGACTGCGTTAATCACGGAATACTGCTGCGGAAGCTGAATCGTTACGGTTTCACAGGAGTTGAACTCCGATGGTTTGAGAGTTACCTGTCAGATCGTCAACAGGCTGTTAAAACAAATAGTGTCTCGAAGACTACTCATATAAAACATGGTGTGCCACAGGGTTCAGTCCTTGGACCTCTCCTTTTCTTACTTTATGTTAATGATATGGCTTTTTTAGACATCAAAGGTAAAATAACATTATTTGCCGATGACACCACCATTCTATGGCAAGAAAAGAATGAAACGATACTACACTCTAGAATAATGCAGGATATCCTAGTCATCAAAAATTGGTGCGAATCGAATCTCCTATCTCTTAATATAAAAAAAAACTAATATCCTAGCCTTCAACTGCAGCATCCCAAACCTAGATATTGGCAAAGAAGAAATTGAAAATAAATTATCAACCAAGTTTCTGGGATTATTTATCGATAATAAATTACTTTTTATGGAACATGTGACAGCTATGTGTAAAAAACTAGCTTCTGGATGCTATGCTATCAGAATCATCACCACCGAACTAGGATATGCATCTGCCAGAACAGCATATTTTGCTGTACTTGAATCGCACCTAAGATATGGAATAGCATTCTGGGGGGCATGTAGTAACCAGTTATTCCAAAGGAGTTTCGTTTTACAAAAACGGGCTCTGAGATATTTGTGTAAGGCAAAAAATAGAACATCCTGTCGAGATTTATTTAAGAACTGTAGAATACTAACGGTAGTCTGTATATTCATCTTAGAAACAGCTTCTCTGATTCACAAAAACGAAAATTTTTTTCAGCTAGTCTCGTCAAACTACAATACTAGGCAAAGTGGCCAGGTCAAATTGATAATACCCTGTACCACTATGATCAAGAACTCAATTATTTACAACGGAATAAAAATATATAACCATTTGCCAAGTGTAATCAAAAGTATCCCATGTATTCAAAAATTCCGTACTAAGGTGAAAGCTTTACTTATTGTAAATCCCTTATATAGCCTGGAGGAATATTTTTCTCAGGAATTCTGAATTCCTAAATCTAAAAATTGTTCATATTTAATTTTGGATACACCTTTATACCATATTGACAATAACTGTTTTGATTTGCCTCAAATATTCATAGCATTGTGTTTGATGTGTTATTTATTCATATTATGTTTGTATCATTTATTTATATATGTTTATATTTATGTTGTGTGTATGTATAATTATGTAACAAGCTTTGTCAACAAGTGTTATGTACTTATGACAATAAAGCATATTTTGAATTGAATTGAATTGAAAATCGTATCTGAGTTGTATTCGATTATGTTTATATAGTTATACTCACCAGGTAACTGTTCTTCCGTTATACATACGAGCGACTGAATTGAACTGAAGGTTGAATGGATAGACTAAACAATGATCGTATCTGGGGTTGTATTCGATTATATCGTGGTGATGTTCATATAGTTATACTCACCAGGTAACTGTTCTCCAGTTATACATAAGAGCGACTGAACTGAACAGAAGGTTGAATGGATAGACTGAATAGTCATCGTATCTGGGTTGTATTCGATTATTTCGTGATGATTATTATTTATTATGTCTAACCAGGTAACTGTTCTTTCGTTATACATACTAGCAACCGAATCGAACATAAGGTTGAATGGATAGATTGAACAATCATTGTATCTGGGTTGTCTCCGATTATATCGTTATGTTGTATATTTAACTACACCTACCATGTAACGGTTCTTTCGTTACACATACGAGCGTCTGAATCGAACATAAGGTTGGATGGTTAGACGGAACGATAATTGTAACTAAGTTGTATTCGATTATATCGTGATGACGTTCATATAGAAATACTCACCAGGTTACTGTTCTTTCGTTATACATACGAGCAACCGAATCGAACAGAAGGTTGAATGGATAGTATCTGGGTTGTATTCGATTATGATGTTATGCTGTGTATATGGTTATACACATAAGATGACGGTATTCCCGTTTCACATACAAGCGACCGAAACGAACAGAAAGATGAATGGATAGACTGAACAATCAATGTATCTGGGTGGTAACCGATTATATCGCGATACTGTATATATAGTGATACTTACCAGGTGACGGTACTTCCGTTACACATACTAGCGACTGAATCGAACAGAAGGTTAAATGGTTAGACGAAACGATAATTGTATCTGAGTTGTATTCGATGATATCGTGATGATGTTCATATAGCAATACTCACCAGGTAACTGTTCTTTCGTTTTACATACAAGCGACCGAATCGAGCAGAAGGTTGAATTCAGTATAGATTGAACAATCATCGTATCTGGGTTGTATTCGATTATGTTTATATAGTTATACTCACCAGGTAACTGTTCTTCCGTTATACATACGAGCGACTGAATTGAACAGAAGAATGAATGGATAGTATATGGGTTGTATTCGATTATGATGTTATGCTGTGTATATAGTTATACACACTAGGAGACGGTATTCCCGTTTTACATACGAGCGACCGAAACGAAAAGAAAGTTGAATGGATAGACTGAACAATCAATGTATCTGGGTGGTATCCGATTATATCGCAATACTGTATATATAGTGATACTTACCAGGTGACGATACTTCCGTTACACATACTAGCGACTGAATCGAACAGAATGTTGAATGGTTAGACGAAACGATAATTGTATCTGAGTTGTATTCGATGATATCGTGATGATGTTTATATAGCAATACTCACCAGGTAACTGTCCTTCCGTTTTACATACCAGCGACCGAATCGAGCAGAAGGTTAAATGGATAGATTGAACAATCATCGTATCTGAGTTGTATTCGATTATGTTTATATAGATATACTCACCAGGTACCTGTTCTTCCGATATACATACGAGCAACCGAATCGAACATAAGGTTGAATGGATAGATTGAACAATCATCGTATCTGAGTTGTATTCGATTATGTTTATATAGTTATACTCACCAGGTAACTGTTCTTCCGTTATACATACGAGCGACTGAATTGAACTGAAGGTTGAATGGATAGACTGAACAATGATCGTATCTGGGGTTGTATTCGATTATTTTGTGATGCTTATTATATATTATGTCTAACCAGGTAACTGTTCTTTCGTTATAACTACTAGCAACCGAATCGAACATAAGGTTGAATGGGTAGATTGAACAATCATTGTATCTGGGTTGTCTCCGATTATATCGTTATGTTGTATATTTAACTACACCTACCATGTAACGGTTCTTTCGTTACACATACGAGCGTCTGAATCGAACATAAGGTTGGATGGTTAGACAGAACGATAATTGTAACTAAGTTGTATTCGATTATATCGTGATGAAGTTCATATAGAAATACTCACCAGGTTACTGTTCTTTCGTTATACATAAGAGCAACCGAATCGAACAGAAGGTTGGATGGATAGTATCTGGGTTGTATTCGATTATGATGTTATGCTGTGTATATAGTTATACACATAAGGTGACGGTATTCTCGTTTCACATACGAGCGACCGAAACGAACAGAAAGTTGAAATGATAGACTGAACAATCAATGTATCTAGGTGGTATCCGATTATATCGCAATACTGTATATATAGTGATACTTACCAGGTGACGGTACTTCCGTTACACATACTAGCGACTGAATCGAACAGAAGGTTAAATGGTTAGACGAAACGATAATTGTATCTGAGTTGTATTCGATGATATCGTGATGATGTTTATATAGCAATACTCACCAGGTAACTGTTCTTTCGTTTTACATACAAGCGACCGAATCGAGCAGAAGGTTGAATTCAGTATAGATTGAACAATCATCGTATCTGGGTTGTATTCGATTATGTTTATATAGTTATACTCACCAGGTAACTGTTCTTTCGTTATACATACGAGCGACTGAATTGAACAGAAGGTTGAATGGATAGTATATGGGTTGTATTCGATTATGATGTTATGCTGTGTATATAGTTATACACACTAGGAGACGGTATTCCTGTTTTACATACGAGCGACCGAAACAAAAAGAAAGTTGAATGGATAGACTGAACAATCAATGTATCTGGGTGGCATCCGATTATATCGCAATACTGTATATATAGTGATACTAACCAGGTGACGATACTTCCGTTACACATACTAGCGACTGAATCGAACAGAATGTTGAATGGTTAGACGAAACGATAATTGTATCTGAGTTGTATTCGATGATATCGTGATGATGTTTATATAGCAATACTCACCAGGTAACTGTTCTTCCGTTTTACATACAAGCGACCGAATCGAGCAGAAGGTTGAATTCAGTATAAATTGAACAATCATCGTATCTGGGTTGTATTCGATTATGTTTATATAGATATACTCACCAGGTACCTGTTCTTCCGATATATATACGAGCAACCGAATCGAACATAAGGTTGAATGGATAGATTGAACAATCATCGTATCTGAGTTGTATTCGATTATGTTTATATAGTTATACTCACCAGGTAACTGTTCTTCCGTTATACATACGAGCGACTGAATTGAACTGAAGGTTGAATGGATAGACTAAACAATGATCGTATCTGGGGTTGTATTCGATTATATCGTGATGATGTTCATATAGTTATACTCACCAGGTAACTGTTCTCCAGTTATACATAAGAGCGACTGAACTGAACAGAAGGTTGAATGGATAGACTGAACAATCATCGTATCTGGGTTGTATTCGATTATTTCGTGATGATCATTATATATTATGTCTAACCAGGTAACTGTTCTTTCGTTATACATACTAGCAACCGAATCGAACATAAAGTTGAATGGATAGATTGAACAATCATTGTATCTGGGTTGTCTCCGATTATATCGTTATGTTGTATATTTAACTACACCTACCATGTAACGGTTCTTTCGTTACAAATACGAGCGTCTGAATCGAACATAAGGTTGGATGGTTAGACGGAACGATAATTGTAACTAAGTTGTATTCGATTATATCGTGATGACGTTCATATAGAAATACTCACCAGGTTACTGTTCTTTCGTTATACATACGAGCGACCAAAACGAACAGAAAGTTGAATGGATAGACTGAACAATCAATGTATCTGGGTGGTATCCGATTATATCGCAATACTGTATATATAGTGATACTTACCAGGTGACGGTACTTCCGTTACACATACTAGCGACTGAATCGAACAGAAGGTTTAATGGTTAGACGAAACGATAATTGTATCTGAGTTGTATTCGATGATATCGTGATGATGTTTATATAGCAATACTCACCAGGTAACTGTTCTTCCGTTTTACATACAAGCGACCGAATCGAGCAGAAGGTTGAATTCAGTATAGATTGAACAATCATCGTATCTGGGTTGTATTCGATTATGTTTATATAGTTATACTCACCAGGTAACTGTTTTTCTGTTATACATACGAGCGACTGAATTGAACAGAAGGTTGAATGGATAGTATATGGGTTGTATTCGATTATGATGTTATGCTGTGTATATAGTTATACACACTAGGAGACGGTATTCCCGTTTTACATACGAGCGACCGAAACGAAAAGAAAGTTGAATGGATAGACTGAACAATCAATGTATCTGGGTGGTATCCGATTATATCGCAATACTGTATATATAGTGATACTTACCAGGTGACGATACTTCCGTTACACATACTAGCGACTGAATCGAACAGAATGTTGAATGGTTAGACGAAACGATGATTGTATCTGAGTTGTATTCGATGATATCGTGATGATGTTTATATAGCAATACTCACCAGGTAACTGTCCTTCCGTTTTACATACAAGCGACCGAATCGAGCAGAAGGTTAAATGGATAGATTGAACAATCATCGTATCTGAGTTGTATTCGATTATGTTTATATAGATATACTCACCAGGTACCTGTTCTTCCGATATACATACGAGCAACCGAATCGAACATAAGGTTGAATGGATAGATTGAACAATCATCGTATCTGAGTTGTATTCGATTGTGGTTTATTTTATTTATATCATAATCCTCAAGGATGTCATTCACAATCTTCCTTTCTTCCGAACTACGTTCTACCTGTGTTTTTTTTGATGATTCATTAACGTTAAAAATAATCAGGTTTGTGGCTCTGTTTTGTCTATCCATCATTTCAGAGATGATATCTTCTTTTTCCTAAATGTTGTTTGTTTCATGACAAGGTAAACTGGCAACGTTGATATTGTTTTGGTTCTGAATGATTTTGCTCAAACTCTCTTTCAATTCTGATACTTCTTTAACAAGTGTAGGAACTTTGTAGAAGCCTTCCTCGCATGTTTCACAAAAGAATTTCAATTTTCGTTTTGTTCTTAATTGTAGGCATTTCACTTCAGACGCCGTCAGATTTCCACATTCTATACATAAAAATCTTTTGCAGCTGTCACACGGGAACATTTGTGCAACATCAAATTGTTTTTTGCAATTTGTACATTTATCCATCATTTAGTTTATTCCCTACGCCACTGGATACGACTTATATATAGATAATCTGTAAAGCTGAAGAGAACAGGTAGCCTTACCCTTTTTTTGTGGTGGAACTTTTTATCACTTTTTTTTTTGTTTTTTATGCACTAATTGAGTTTCACTTGATGCAATTTATTATAGTTTTTGGCTTGCAGCAGCTTTTAAACTCGGAGATATGCACAGTTTCAATTTCAGCATAACATTCTGCAGAGTTTGATATCACATTCTAATGACTTCATAGTGATTTACCCATTTTAATTTATAAAAACACTGGGAGCAACTCAGGGCAGATGTTCACACACCTTACCGTACAACTGTACAATGGAATACTCATCATCCAAGTGTGTTGTATATTTAACTACACTTACCATGTAACGGTTCTTTCGTTACACATACGAGCGTCTGAATCGAACATAAGGTTGGATGGTTAGACGGAACGATAATTGTAACTAAGTTGTATTCGATTATATCGTGATGATGTTCATATAGTTATACTCACCAGGTAACTGTTCTCCAGTTATACATAAGAGCGACTGAACTGAACAGAAGGTTGAATGGATAGACTGAATAATCATCGTATCTGGGTTGTATTCGATTATTTCGTGATGATTATTATATATTATGTCTTTTCAGGTAACTGTTCTTTCGTTATACATACTAGCAACCGAATCGAACATAAGGTTGAATGGATAGATTGAACAATCATTGTATCTGGGTTGTCTCCGATTATATCGTTATGTTGTATATTTAACTACACCTATCATGTAACGGTTCTTTCGTTACACATACGAGCGTCTGAATCGAACATAAGGTTGGATGGTTAGACGGAACGATAATTGTAACTAAGTTGTATTCGATTATATCGTGATGACGTTCATAAAGAAATACTCACCAGGTTACTGTTCTTTCGTTATACATACGAGCAACCGAATCGAACAGAAGGTTGAATGGATAGTATCTGGGTTGTATTCGATTATGATGTTATGCTGTATATATAGTTATACACATAAGGTGACGGTATTCCCGTTTCACATACGAGCGACCGAAACGAACAGAAAGTTGAATGGATAGACTGAACAATCAATGTATTATTAGATCGTAATGAATTAATAAATGAACAGCTGAATGAAGATACCATGAGAAACATTCAGCAGTCCAGAGCAACTACAAAAAAAGGATTACAAATAAAAAACATTTTTACTGACAAAAACCATTCAAAGCAAAACATGGAAATCGGCAATGAGGAGAGACATTCCAAAATACAGAGTGGCCCTAGTGTGACTGGGAAACATGAATCTTCGGAGATGAAAAAATCTAAGACCATCTTAAAATGTAAAGAAAAAATAAATTCCACTGAGAATGGAAAAACTCATATAGCCAATACCGAGAAAATAATGAAAGACATCATCAACTTAGAAAATGATATGACAAGTGAACTGGAACAACAAAATGTAATATTGGATGTGGATGAAGAGAGGTGGCAAACAAAGGGAAAGAAACGGAATTATAAAAGGAATATAGGACAATCAGGAGAGGTTGGAGAAAAATTCAAAGGGGACAAACAGAGAATATGGATGTACCTGTCTAGGATCTCCCAAGAAGTCAATGAAGGCGACATAAGAGAGTTTCTACACAAGAAAACACAGGATAATGAAGAGGAATTTGTTGTTAAGGACTTGAAGGAGAATAGGAGATTAAAAACTTTCGTGGTTGCCGGTGATTTCAAATTCAAAGAACTATTTTATAATCCACAGTTCTGGCCAAGGGGAGTTATCTACAGAAGGTTTGATTTCAATAGACATTATGAAAAATACAATACAAGAAATGTCCTAACAGATGAAGAAGAAACAAGACCGAATTCTTTTTTAGACCACGAAAACACAGATCAAAAAGCGAAATCCCAAAGAAGGAAATATTGAATAACAATAAAACAAATACACTCAAAGTAATGCAATTCAATATTCAAGGGATCTCAGGAAAAACACAGCAGTTAGAAGTGCTCCTGGAGTTCAACCAAACTGATATTTTATGTCTGAGTGAACATTGGCTGAAGCTATATGAAATTCCTCACCTCACATTGAACAACTTCACTATGGTGAACTCTTTTTGCAGAAGAGAATACAATCATGGGGGTGTATGTATATTGGCAAAGTCAAACTTTATCATTAAACCATTCAATTATAATCATACCATTGAAAAACAATTTGAAGTGACAATGGCTATTGTTGAAAATTTCATTGAAAATGCAAAATTGTATATAGTGGCGGTTTACAGAACACCAGACAGTTGTGTTGACATATTTGTGGATGAAATGTATGATCTGATGTGTCATATCTACAAACCTAAGAACTACTATGTTGTTTGTGGTGATCTCAATGTGAACTTTTTGATTGAAAATAGGGACACGAAGAAAATAGTAAATTTATTCAAGGAATTCGACATGAGAAATCACATCGACAAACCCACACGCATTTCAAGCACAACATCTACAAGCATAGATGCAGTATTTTCGAATTTATCAACCACTGAAATACATGTTGAAGATACACACCTATCAGACCATACGTTTCAGAAATGTGAATTCTTGATACCGATGATTGGGGACTCCCTAGATGATACTACATTCAGGCGAGATTACTCAGAATCAAATTTGATAACTTTTAGAAATCTGTTGATGTCTGAGAAATGGTTAGAAGTTTACAACTCTGATACGGTGGATGAATCATTTAATCAATTTTATTCCACTTTTGAATTCTATCATAATATTGCGTTTCCTCTAAAAAAGAAAAAAATCAATAAAAGGAAGAAGCCATGGTTGAACTGTGAATTAAAACAGCTTCATCAAACATTATGTGAAATGTCAAAAATTTCAAAAACCACAAAAAATGACATCATCAAAGAACGCTACAAAAGTCTTAAAGTTATTTATAAGGAAAAATTAAAAAAAGCTAAACTTGAATATAATAATGATCGAATAGGTAATGCAAGTAATATATCAAAGGAAACTTGGAAAATAATCAATGAATCAAGAAATAAGACGACGAGTGCTTTGCCTACTGAGATAACCATAAATAATGTAAAGGAGTTGGATAAACTAAAAATATGTGATCGATTTAATGAATTCTTTATGAATGTGAAAGCAATCAAACCCAATATGGAAAATATAAGACTGTCCAATTTCACCAATACTACAATGTATGTATGTCCAACTACTCCACATGAGATATATGACATTATCAAAAAAACAACAAAAAAACCCTCATCGGGTATAGATGACATTTATGGATACGCTCTTAAGATTGTCAGTGATATAGTATGTTTTCCTCTCTCACATATAATTAATGTATCATTTGTTAAGGGGCAGTACCCAAATGCATTGAAAATATCAAAATCAGTACCAATATTCAAGGGTAAAGGACCAAGAGATGAAGTGAGTAACTATAGAAATGTGTGCCTGCAATCACAATTTACTAAAATAATTGATAGTTCCTTCAATACTCGGCTCAGTTGTTTTATGGAAGAATTCAAACTAATACCGAACTGTCAACATGGATTCAGAAGTCAAAAATCTACTGAAACGGCTATCAAAGAATTATGTACCCATGTCTATGATTATCTGAACAATAAAAAAATTCCAATAGCCTTATACTTTGATATGAGCAGAGCCTTCGATACAGTTGACCACGTCTTACTGCTAGAAAAGCTTTATCGTGTAGGTGTTCGGGGTATTGCAAATGAATGGATTGCATCGTACCTGAGGGATAGATCACAGATTGTAGTCATGGATTCAATAAGGTCAAAACCAGCAAATATTTCTATAGGCGTGCCACAAGGATCTATTCTTGGTCCTTTACTTTTCATTATTTTCACTAGTGATATAATGCAATCTTGTGCATCCCAAAACAAAATGATTATTTATGCAGATGACACAAATCAACTCATAGCTGAAAACGAATTAGTTGGATCAGTGGTGATGTCAAATATATGTGCAAATCAATTTTATGATTGGTGTAACAACAATGGATTATCGGTCAATATCAGCAAAACATATTCTATGTTATTCCAACCAAAAAATATGAGCAGTGACTACAGCGCCTTAATCAGGATGAATCACAAGTCTATAGAGCAAGTGGATCATATAAAATTTTTAGGAGTGTATGTAGACCACAAACTCACATGGGAGATTCATATAGATAATCTTGTTTCCAAGTTGAGCAGTATGTGTTTTGTTATTAGGCAATTGCGTGGCACTGTGTCTCCAGAAATTCTCAGGCTTTCTTACTGTGGACTCGTGGAGTCATCACTAAGGTATGGTTTGATATTTTGGGGAAACTCTGCTCACGTTCATAAGGTGTTTTTAATTCAGAAAAAAATAATAAGATGTCTTGTAGGTGCTCATCCACGTGAGAGTTGCAGACAAATATTCATTAAGCTTTCAATTCTGACACTTCCATGTTTGTACATATTTTTAATTATTCTTAATATAAAAAAAGAGAGCCATTTACATATGAGAGGAAGTATGATACACGAACACACCACTCGCAATGCTAATCATCTCCGTTTACCATTTTCACGTTTAGGCATTGCTCAAAGTTCTTACACTTACCAGGGCATTATATGTTACAACCATATTTTAGAAATATTTGGTGAAATCGAAACTTTCAATGTATTTAAAACGAAATTATTTGAATTTCTGAGTAATCACGCATTTTATTCCCTGGAGGAGTTTCTGAAATTTCAACACTGATTATTTGCACTTCCTTTATGTTATATACTTTAATCTATATTTTTACTTCTGTGTATCATGTTGTGTATATTTATATTGTGCAAATTATGCACTTTATCTGTCTTACATCATGTACTTTTATGTTTTTGAGACTTTTATACACACATATTTTTGTACTTTCAATGTATATCCTGCATTGTATGACTAGTCTGATAAGTTTTATACTGTACTGTGTGAAGCTTCATTGACGAATAAATCTATCTATCTATCTATCTATCTATCTATCTGGGTGGTATCCGATTATATCGCAATACTGTATATATAGTGATACTTACCAGGTGACGGTACTTCCGTTACACATACTAGCGACTGAATCGAACAGAAGGTTAAATGGTTAGACGAAACGATAATTGTATCTGAGTTGTATTCGATGAAATCGTGATGATGTTAATATAGCAATACTCACCAGGTAACTGTTCTTCCGTTTTACATACAAGCGACCGAATCGAGCAGAAGGTTGAATTCAGTATAGATTGAAAAATCATCGTATCTGGGTTGTATTCGATTATGTTTATATAGTTATACTCACCAGGTAACTGTTCTTCCGTTATACATACGAGCGAATGAATTGAACAGAAGGTTGAATGGATAGTATATGGGTTGTATTCGATTATGATGTTATGCTGTGTATATAGTTATACACACTAGGAGACGGTATTCCCGTTTTACCTACGAGCGACCGAAATAAAAAGAAAGTTGAATGGATAGACTGAACAATCAATGTATCTGGGTGGTATCCGATTATATCGCAATACTGTATATATAGTGATACTTACCAGGTGACGATACTTCCGTTACACATACTAGCAACTGAATCGAACAGAATGTTGAATGGTTAGACGAAACGATAATTGTATCTGAGTTGTATTCGATGATATCGTGATGATGTTTATATAGCAATACTCACCAGGTTACTGTTCTTTCATTATACATACGAGCAACCGAATCGAACAGGAGGTTGAATGGATAGTATCTGGGTTGTATTCGATTATGATGTTATGCTGTGTATATAGTTATACACATAAGGTGACGGTTTTCCCGTTTCACATACGAGCGACCGAAACGAACAGAAAGTTGAATGGATAGACTGAACAATCAATGTATCTGGGTGGTATCCGATTATATCGCAATACTGAATATATAGTGATACTTACCAGGTGACGGTACTTCCGTTACACATACTAGCGACTGAATCGAACAGAAGGTTGAATGGTTAGACGAAACGATAATTGTATCTGAGTTGTATTCGATGATATCGTGATGATGTTTATATAGCAATACTCACCAGGTAACTGTCCTTCCGTTTTACATACAAGCGACCGAATCGAGCAGAAGGTTAAATGGATAGATTGAACAATCATCGTATCTGAGTTGTATTCGATTATGTTTATATAGATATACTCACCAGGTACCTGTTCTTCCGATATACATACGAGCAACCGAATCGAACATAAGGTTGAATGGATAGATTGAACAATCATCGTTTCTGAGTTGTATTCGATTATGTTTATATAGTTATACTCACCAGGTAACTGTTCTTCCGTTATACATACGAGCGACTGAATTGAACTGAAGGTTGAATGGATAGACTAAACAATGATCGTATCTGGGGTTGTATTCGATTATATCGTGATGATGTTCATATAGTTATACTCACCAGGTAACTGTTCTCCAGTTATACATAAGAGCGACTGAACTGAACAGAAGGTTGAATGGATAGACTGAAAAATCATCGTATCTGGGTTGTATTCGATTATTTCGTGATGATTATTATATATTATGTCTTTTCAGGTAACTGTTCTTTCGTTATACATACTAGCAACCGAATCAAACATGAGGTTGAATGGATAGATTGAACAATCATTGTATCTGGGTTGTCTCCGATTATATCGTTATGTTGTATATTTAACTACACCTACCATGTAACGGTTCTTTCGTTACACATACGAGCGTCTGAATCGAACATAAGGTTGGATGGTTAGACGGAACGATAATTGTAACTAAGTTGTATTCGATTATATCGTGATGACGTTCATATAGAAATACTCACCAGGTTACTGTTCTTTCGTTATACATACGAGCAACCGAATCGAACAGAAGGTTGAATGGATAGTATCTGGGTTTTATTCGATTATGATGTTATGCTGTGTTTATAGTTATACACATAAGGTGACGGTATTCCCGTTTCACATACGAGCGACCGAAACGAACAGAAAGTTGAATGGATAGACTGAACAATCAATGTATCTGGGTGGTATCCGATTATATCGCAATACTGTATATATAGTGATACTTACCAGGTGACGGTACTTCCGTTACACATACTAGCGACTGAATCGAACAGAAGGTTAAATGGTTAGACGAAACGATACATGTATCTGAGTTGTATTCGATGATATCGTGATGATGTTTATATAGCAATACTCAACAGGTAACTGTTCTTCCGTTTCACATACAAGCGACCGAATCGAGCAGAAGGTTGAATTCAGTATAGATTGAACAATCATCGTATCTGGGTTGTATTCGATTATGTTCATATAGTCATACTCACCAGGTAACTGTTCTTCCGTTATACATACGAGCGACTGAATTGAACAGAAGGTTGAATGGATAGTATATGGGTTGTATTCGATTAAGATGTTATGCTGTGTATATAGTTATACACACTAGGAGACGGTATTCCCGTTTTACATACGAGCGACCGTAACGAAAAGAAAGTTGAATGGATAGACTGAACAATCAATGTATCTGGGTGGTATCCGATTATATCGCAATACTGTATATATAGTGATACTTACCAGGTGACGAAACTTCCGTTACACATACTAGCGACTGAATCGAACAGAATGTTGAATGGTTAGACGAAACGATAATTGTATCTGAGTTGTATTCGATGATATCGTGATGATGTTTATATAGCAATACTCACCAGGTAACCGTCCTTCCGTTTTACATACAAGCGACCGAATCGAGCAGAAGGTTAAATGGATAGATTGAACAATTATCGTATCTGAGTTGTATTCGATTATGTTTATATAGATATACTCACCAGGTACCTGTTTTTCCGATATACATACGAGCAACCGAATCGAACATAACGTTGAATGGATAGATTGAACAATCATCGTATCTGAGTTGTATTCGATTATGTTTATATAGTTATACTCACCAGGTAACTGTTCTTCCGTTATACATACGAGCGACTGAATTGAACTGAAGGTTGAATGGATAGACTAAACAATGATCGTATCTGGGGTTGAATTCGATTATATCGTGATGATGTTCATATAGTTATACTCACCAGGTAACTGTTCTCCAGTTATACATAAGAGCGACTGAACTGAACAGAAGGTTGAATGGATAGACTGAACAATCATCGTATCTGGGTTGTATTCGATTATTTCGTGATGATTATTATATATTATGTCTAACCAGGTAACTGTTCTTTCGTTATACATACTAGCAACCGAATCGAACATAAGGTTGAATGGATAGATTGAACAATCATTGTATCTGGGTTGTCTCCGATTATATCGTTATGTTGTATATTTAACTACACCTACCATGTAACGGTTCTTTCGTTACACATACGAGCGTCTGAATTGAACATAAGGTTGGATGGATTGTATCTGGGTTGTATTCGATTATGATGTTATGCTGTGTATATAGTTAAACACATAAGGTGACGGTATTCCCGTTTCACATACGAGCGACCGAAACGAACAGAAAGTTGAATGGATAGACTGAACAATCAATGTATCTGGGTGGTATCCGATTATATCGCAAAACTGTATATATAGTGATACTTACCAGGTGACGGTACTTCCGTTACACATACTAGCGACTGAATCGAACAGAAGGTTAAATGGTTAGACGAAACGATACATGTATCTGAGTTGTATTCGATGATATCGTGATGATGTTTATATAGCAATACTCAACAGGTAACTGTTCTTCCGTTTTACATACAAGCGACCGAATCGAGCAGAAGGTTGAATTCAGTATAGATTGAACAATCATCGTATATGGGTTGTATTCGATTATGTTTATATAGTGATACTCACCAGGTAACTGTTCTTCCGTTATACATACGAGCGAATGAATTGAACAGAAGGTTGAATGGATAGTATATGGGTTGTATTCGATTATGATGTTATGCTGTGTATATAGTTATACACACTAGGAGACGGTATTCCCGTTTCACATACGAGCGACCGAAACAAAAAGAAAGTTGAATGGATAGACTGAACAATCAATGTATCTGGGTGGTATCCGATTATATCTCAATACTGTATATATAGTGATACTTACCAGGTGACGATACTTCCGTTACACATACTAGCGACTGAATCGAACAGAATGTTGAATGGTTAGACGAAACGATAATTGTATCTGAGTTGTATTCGATGATATCGTGATGATGTTTATATAGCAATACTCACCAGGTTACTGTTCTTTCGTTATACATACGAGCAACCGAATCGAACAGAAGGTTGAATGGATAGTATCTGGGTTGTATTCGATTATGATGTTATGCTGTGTATATAGTTATACACATAAGGTGACGGTATTCCCGTTTCACATACGAGCGACCGAAACGAACAGAAAGTTGAATGGATAGACTGAACAATCAATGTATCTGGGTGGTATCCGATTATATCGCAATACTGTATATATAGTGATACTTACCAGGTGACGGTACTTCCGTTACACATACTAGCGACTGAATCGAACAGAAGGTTAAATGGTTATACGAAACGATACATGTATCTGAGTTGTATTCGATGATATCGTGATGATGTTTATATAGCAATACTCAACAGGTAACTGTTCTTCCGTTTCACATACAAGCGACCGAATCGAGCAGAAGGTTGAATTCAGTATAGATTGAACAATCATCGTATCTGGGTTGTATTCGATTATGTTCATATAGTTATACTCACCAGGTAACTGTTCTTCCGTTATACATACGAGCGACTGAATTGAACAGAAGGTTGAATGGATAGTATATGGGTTGTATTCGATTATGATGTTATGCTGTGTATATAGTTATACACACTAGGAGACGGTATTCCCGTTTTACATACGAGCGACCGTAACGAAAAGAAAGTTGAATGGATAGACTGAACAATCAATGTATCTGGGTGGTATCCGATTATATCGCAATACTGTATATATAGTGATACTTACCAGGTGACGAAACTTCCGTTACACATACTAGCGACTGAATCGAACAGAATGTTGAATGGTTAGACGAAACGATAATTGTATCTGAGTTGTATTCGATGATATCGTGATGATGTTTATATAGCAATACTCACCAGGTAACCGTCCTTCCGTTTTACATACAAGCGACCGAATCGAGCAGAAGGTTAAATGGATAGATTGAACAATCATCGTATCTGAGTTGTATTCGATTATGTTTATATAGATATACTCACCAGGTACCTGTTCTTCCGATATACATACGAGCAACCGAATCGAACATAACGTTGAATGGATAGATTGAACAATCATCGTATCTGAGTTGTATTCGATTATGTTTATATAGTTATACTCACCAGGTAACTGTTCTTCCGTTATACATACGAGCGACTGAATTGAACTGAAGGTTGAATGGATAGACTAAACAATGATCGTATCTGGGGTTGTATTCGATTATATCGTGATGATGTTCATATAGTTATACTCACCAGGTAACTGTTCTCCAGTTATACATAAGAGCGACTGAACTGAACAGAAGGTTGAATGGATAGACTGAACAATCATCGTATCTGGGTTGTATTCGATTATTTCGTGATGATTATTATATATTATGTCTAACCAGGTAACTGTTCTTTCGTTATACATACTAGCAACCGAATCGAACATAAGGTTGAATGGATAGATTGAACAATCATTGTATCTGGGTTGTCTCCGATTATATCGTTATGTTGTATATTTAACTACACCTACCATGTAACGGTTCTTTCGTTACACATACGAGCGTCTGAATTGAACATAAGGTTGGATGGATTGTATCTGGGTTGTATTCGATTATGATGTTATGCTGTGTATATAGTTAAACACATAAGGTGACGGTATTCCCGTTTCACATACGAGCGACCGAAACGAACAGAAAGTTGAATGGATAGACTGAACAATCAATGTATCTGGGTGGTATCCGATTATATCGCAAAACTGTATATATAGTGATACTTACCAGGTGACGGTACTTCCGTTACACATACTAGCGACTGAATCGAACAGAAGGTTAAATAGTTAGACGAAACGATACATGTATCTGAGTTGTATTCGATGATATCGTGATGATGTTTATATAGCAATACTCAACAGGTAACTGTTCTTCCGTTTTACATACAAGCGACCGAATCGAGCAGAAGGTTGAATTCAGTATAGATTGAACAATCATCGTATCTGGGTTGTATTCGATTATGTTTATATAGTGATACTCACCAGGTAACTGTTCTTCCGTTATACATACGAGCGAATGAATTGAACAGAAGGTTGAATGGATAGTATATGGGTTGTATTCGATTATGATGTTATGCTGTGTATATAGTTATACACACTAGGAGACGGTATTCCCGTTTCACATACGAGCGACCGAAACAAAAAGAAAGTTGAATGGATAGACTGAACAATCAATGTATCTGGGTGGTATCCGATTATATCTCAATACTGTATATATAGTGATACTTACCAGGTGACGATACTTCCGTTACACATACTAGCGACTGAATCGAACAGAATGTTGAATGGTTAGACGAAACGATAATTGTATCTGAGTTGTATTCGATGATATCGTGATGATGTTTATATAGCAATACTCACCAGGTTACTGTTCTTTCGTTATACATACGAGCAACCGAATCGAACAGAAGGTTGAATGGATAGTATCTGGGTTGTATTCGATTATGATGTTATGCTGTGTATATAGTTATACACATAAGGTGACGGTATTCCCGTTTCACATACGAGCGACCGAAACGAACAGAAAGTTGAATGGATAGACTGAACAATCAATGTATCCTGGTGGTATCCGATTATATCGCAATACTGAATATATAGTGATACTTACCAGGTGACGGTTCTTTCGTTACACATACAAGCGACTGAATCAAACAGAAGGTTGAATGGTTTTGACGAAACGATAATTGTATCTGAGTTGTATTCGATGATATCGTGATGATGTTTATATAGCAATACTCACCAGGTAACTGTCCTTCCGTTTTACATACAAGCGACCGAATCGAGCAGAAGGTTGAATGGATAGATTGAACAATCATCGTATCTGAGTTGTATTCGATTATGTTTATATAGTTATACTCACCAGGTAACTGTTCTTCCGTTATACATACGAGCGACTGAATTGAACTGAAGGTTGAATGGATAGACTAAACAATGATCGTATCTGGGGTTGTATTCGATTATATCGTGATGATGTTCATATAGTTATACTCACCAGGTAACTGTTCTCCAGTTATACATAAGAGCGACTGAACTGAACAGATGGTTGAATGGATAGACTGAACAATCATCGTATCTGGGTTGTATTCGATTATTTCGTGATGATTATTATATATGATGTCTAACCAGGTAACTGTTCTTTCGTTATACATACTAGCAACCGAATCGAACATAAGGTTGAATGGATAGATTGAACAATCATTGTATCTGGGTTGTCTCCGATTATATCGTTATGTTGTATATTTAACTACACCTACCATGAAACGGTTCTCTCGTTACACATACGAGCGCCTGATTCGAACATAAGGTTGGATGGTTAGACGGAACGATAATTGTAACTAAGTTGTATTCGATTATATCGTGATGACGTTCATATAGAAATACTCACCAGGTTACTGTTCTTTCGTTATACATACGAGCAACCGAATCGAACAGATGGTTGAATGGATAGTATCTGGGTTGTATTCGATTATGATGTTATGCTGTGTATATAGTTATACACATAAGGTGACGGTATTCCCGTTTCACATACGAACGACCGAAACGAACAGAAAGTTGAATGAATAGACTGAACAATCAATGTATCTGGGTGGTATCCGATTATATCGCAATACTGTATATATAGTGATACTTACCATGTGACGGTACTTCCGTTACACATACTAGCGACTGAATCGAACAGAAGGTTGAATGGTTAGACGAAACGATAATTGTATCTGAGTTGTATTCGATGATATCGTGATGATGTTTATATAGCAATACTCACCAGGTAACTGTTCTTCCGTTTTACATACAAGCGACCAAATCGAGCAGAAGGTTGAATTCAGTATAGATTGAACAATCATCTTATCTGGGTTGTATTCGATTATGTTTATATAGTTATACTCACCAGGTAACTGTTCTTCCGTTATACATACGAGTGACTGAATTGAACAGAAGGTTGAATTGATAGTATCTGGGTTGTATTCGATTATGATGTTATGCTGTGTATATAGTTATACACATAAGGTGACGGTATTCCCGTTTCACATACGAGCGACCGAAACGAACAGAAAGTTGAATGGATAGACTGAACAATCAATGTATCTGGGTGGTATCCGATTATATCGCAATACTGTATATATAGTGATACTTACCAGGTGACGGTACTTCCGTTACACATACTAGCGACTGAATCGAACAGAAGGTTAAATGGTTAGACGAAACGATAATTGTATCTGAGTTGTATTCGATGATATCGTGATGATGTTTTTATAGCAATACTCACCAGGTAACTGTTCTTCCGTTTTACATACAAGCGACCGAATCGAGCAGAAGGTTGAATTCAGTATAGATTGAACAATCATCGTATCTGGGTTGTATTCGATTATGTTTATATAGTCATACTCACCAGGTAACTGTTCTTCCGTTATACATACGAGCGACTGAATTGAACAGAAGGTTGAATTGATAGTATATGGGTTGTATTCGATTATGATGTTATGCTGTGTATATAGTTATACACACTAGGAGACGGTATTCCCGTTTTACATACGAGCGACCGAAACGAAAAGAGATATGAATGGATAGACTGAACAATCAATGTATCCGGGTGGTATCCGATTATATCGCAATACTGTATATATAGTGATACATACCAGGTGACGATACTTCCGTTACACATACTAGCGACTGAATCGAACAGAATGTTGAATGGTTAGACGAAACGATAATTGTATCTCTGATTTGTATTCGATGATATCGTGATGATGTTTATATAGCAATACTCACCAGGTAACTGTCCTTCCGTTTTACATACAAGCGACCGAATCGAGCAGGAGGTTAAATGGATAGATTGAACAATCATCGTATCTGAGTTGTATTCGATTATGTTTATATAGATATACTCACCAGGTACCTGTTCTTCCGATATACATACGAGCAACCGAATCGAACATAAGGTTGAATGGATAGATTGAACAATCATCGTATCTGAGTTGTATTCGATTATGTTTATATAGTTATACTCACCAGGTAACTGTTCTTCCGTTATTCATACGAGCGACTGAATTGAACTGAAGGTTGAATGGATAGACTTAACAATGATCGTATCTGGGGTTGTATTCGATTATATCGTGATGATGTTCATATAGTTATACTCACCAGGTAACTGTTCTATAGTTATACATAAGAGCGACTGAACTGAACAGAAGGTTGAATGGATAGATTGAACAATCATCGTATCTGGGTTGTATTCGATTATTTCGTGATGATTATTATATATTATGTCTTTTCAGGTAACTGTTCTTTCGTTATACATACTAGCAACCGAATCGAACATATGGTTGAATGGATAGATTGAACAATCATTGTATCTGGGTTGTCTCCGATTATATCGTTATGTTGTATATTTAGTTACACCTACCATGTAACGGTTCTTTCGTTACACATACGAGCGTCTGAATCGAACATAAGGTTGGATGGTTAGACGGAACGATAATTGTAACTGAGTTGTATTCGATTATATCGTGGTGATCTTTATATAGCAATACTCACCAGGTAACTGTTCTTCCGTTTTACATACAAGCGACCGAATCGAGCAGAAGCTTAAATTTAGTATAGATTGAACAATCATCGTATCTGGGTTGTATTCGATAATGTTTATATGTTTATACTCACCAGGTTACTGTTCTTCCGTTATACATACGAGTGACTGAATTGAACAGAAGGTTGAATGGATAGACTAAACAATAATCGTATCTGGGGTTGTATTCAATTATATCTTGATGTTGTTCATATAGTTATACTCACCAGAAAAATGTTCTCCAGTTATACATAAGAGCGACTGAACTGAACAGAAGGTTGAAAGGATAGACTGAACATTCATCGTATCTGGGTTGTATTTGATTATATCGTGATTATTATCATATAGTATGTCTAACCAGGTAACAGTTCTTCCGTTATACATACGAGCAACCGAATCGAACATAAGGTTGGATGGATAGATTGAACAATCATTGTATCTGGGTTGTCTCCGATTATATCGTTATGCTGTATATTTAGTTACACCTACCATGTAACGGTTCTTTCGTTACACATACAAGCGTCTGAATCGAACATAAGGTTGGATGGTTAGACGGAACGATAATTGTAACTGAGTTGTATTCGATTATATCGTGGTGATGTTCATATAGTAATACTCACCAGGTGACTGTTCTTGCGTCATACATACGAACGACTCAATCGAACAGAAGGTTGGATGGATAGACGGAATAATCATTGTATCTGAGTTGTATTCGATTATATCGTGATGACGTTCATATAGAAATACTCACCAGGTTACTGTTCTTTCGTTATACATACGAGCAAACGAATCGAACAGAAGGTTGAATGGATAGTATCTGGGTTGTATTCGATTATGATGGTATGCTGTGTATATAGTTATACACATAAGGTGACGGTATTCCCGTTTAACATACGAGCGACCGAAACGAACAGAAAGTTGAATGGATAGACTGAACAATCGATGTATCTGGGTGGTATCCGATTATATCGCAATACTGTATATATAGTGATACTTACCAGGTGACGGTACTTCCGTTACACATACTAGCGACTGAATCGAACAGAAGGTTAAATGGTTAGACGAAACGATAATTGTATCACTGATTTGTATTCGATGATATCGTGATGATGTTTATATAGCAATACTCACCAGGTAACTGTTCTTCCGTTTTACATACAAGCGACCGTATCGAGCAGAAGCTTAAATTTAGTATAGATTGAACAATCATCTTATCTGGGTTGTATTCGATAATGTTCATATAGTTTTACTCACCAGGTAACTGTTCTTCCGTTATACATACGAGCGACTGAATTGAACAGATGGTTGAATGGATAGACCAAACAATAATCGTATCTGGGGTTGTATTCGATTATATCTTGATGATGTTTATATAGTTATACTCACCAGGAAACTGTTCTCCAGTTACACATAGGAGCGACTGAACTGAACAGGAGGTTGAATGGATAGACTGAAAAATCATCGTATCTGGGTTGTATTTGATTATATCGTGATGATTATCATATAGTATGTCTAACCAGGTAACAGCTCTTTCGTTATACATACAAGCAACCAAATCGAACATAAGGTTGAATGGATAGATTGAACAATCATTGTATCTGGGTTGTCTTCGATTATATCGTTATGCTGTATATTTAGTTACACCTACCATGTAAAGGTTCTTTCGTTACACATACGAGCGTCTGAATCGAACAGAAGGTTGGATGGATAGACGAAATGATCATTGTATCTTAGTTGTATTCGATTATATAGTGATGACGTTCATATAGAAATACTCACCAGGTTACTGTTCTTTCGTTATACATACGAGCAACCGAATCGAACAGAAGGTTGAATGAATAGTATCTGGGTTGTATTCGATTATGATCTTATGCTGTGTATATAGATATACACATTTGATGACGGTATTCCCGTTTTATATACGAGCGACCGAAACGAACAGAAAGTTGAATGGATAGACTGAACAATCAATGTATCTGGGTGGTATCCGATTATATCGCAATACTGTATTTATACTGATACTCACCAGGTGACGGTACTTCCGTTACACATGCTAGCGACTGAATCGAACAGAAGGTTGAATGGTTAGACGAAACGATAATTGTATCTGAGTTGTATCCGATGATATCGTGATGATGTTTATATAGCAATAATAACCAGGTAACTATTCTTCCGTTTCACATACAAGCGACCGAATCGAGCAGAAGGGTAAATGTATAGATTGAACAATCATCGTATCTGGGTTGTATTTGATTATGTTTATATAGTTATACTCACCAGGTACCTGTTCTTCCGTTATACATACGAGCGACTGAATTGAACAGAAGGTTGAATGGATAGACTAAACAATAATCGTATCTGGGGTTGTTTTCGATTATATCTTGATGATGTTCATATAGTTATACTCACCAGGAAACTTTTCTCTAGTTATACATAGGAGCGACTGTACTGAACAGAAAGTTGAATGGATAGACTGAACAATCAATGCATCTGGTTGGTATCCGATTATATCGCAATAATGTATATATAGTGATACTCACCAGGTGACGGTACTTCCGTTACACATACTAGCGACTGAATCGAACAGAAGGTTAAATGGTTAGACGAAATGATAATTGTATCTCTGAGTTGTATTCGATGATATCGTGATAAAGTTCATATAGAAATACTCACCAGGTTACTGTTCTTTCGTTATACATACGAGCATTCGAATCGAACAGAAGGTTGAATGGATAGTATCTGGGTTGTATTCGATTATGATGTTATGATGTGTATATAGTTATACACACTAGGTGACGGTATTCTTGTTTTACATACGAGCTACCGATACGAACAGAAAGTTGAATGGATAGACTGAACAATCAATGTATCTGGTTGGTATCCGATTATATCGCAATACTGTATATATAGTGATACTTACCAGGTGACGGTACTTCCGTTACACATACTAGCGACTGAATCGAACAGAAGGTTAAATGGTTAGACGAAGCGATAATTGTATCTGAGTTGTATTCGATGATATCGTGATGATGTTAATATAGCAATATTCACCAGGTAACTGTTCTTCCGTTTTACATACAAGCGACCGAATCGAGCAGAAGGTTAAATGTATAGATTGAACAATCATCGTATCTGGGTTGTATTTAATTATTTCGTGATGATTATTATATATTATGTCTTTTCAGGTAACTTTTCTTTCGTTATACATACTAGCAACCGAATCGAACATAAGGTTGAATGGATAGATTGAACAATCATTGTATCTGGGTTGTCTCCGATTATATCATTATGTTGTATATTTAACTACACCTACCATGTAACGGTTCTTTCGTTACACATACGAGCGTCTGAATCGAACATAAGGTTGGATGGTTAGACGGAACGATAATTGTAACTAAGTTGTATTCGATTATATCGTGATGACGTTCATATAGAAATACTCACCAGGTTACTGTTCTTTCGTTATACATACGAGCAACCGAATCGAACAGAAGGTTGAATGGATAGTATATGGGTTGTATTCGATTATGATGTTATGCTGTGTATATAGTTATACACACTAGGAGACGGTATTCCCGTTTCACATACGAGCGACCGAAACAAAAAGAAAGTTGAATGGATAGACTGAACAATCAATGTATCTGGGTGGTATCCGATTATATCTCAATACTGTATATATAGTGATACTTACCAGGTGACGATACTTCCGTTACACATACTAGCGACTGAATCGAACAGAATGTTGAATGGTTAGACGAAACGATAATTGTATCTGAGTTGTATTCGATGATATCGTGATGATGTTTATATAGCAATACTCACCAGGTTACTGTTCTTTCGTTATACATACGAGCAACCGAATCGAACAGAAGGTTGAATGGATAGTATCTGGGTTGTATTCGATTATGATGTTATGCTGTGTATACAGTTATACACATAAGGTGACGGTATTCCCGTTTCACATACGAGCGACCGAAACGAACAGAAAGTTGAATGGATAGACTGAACAATCAATGTATCTTGGTGGTATCCGATAATATCGCAATACTGAATATATAGTGATACTTACCAGGTGACGGTTCTTTCGTTACACATACAAGCGACTGAATCAAACAGAAGGTTAAATGGTTTTGACGAAACGATAATTGTATCTGAGTTGTATTCGATGATATCGTGATGATGTTTATATAGCAATACTCACCAGGTAACTGTCCTTCCGTTTTACATACAAGCGACCGAATCGAGCAGAAGGTTGAATGGATAGATTGAACAATCATCGTATCTGAGTTGTATTCGATTATGTTTATATAGTTATACTCACCAGGTAACTGTTCTTCCGTTATACATACGAGCGACTGAATTGAACTGAAGGTTGAATGGATAGACTAAACAATGATCGTATCTGGGGTTGTATTCGATTATATCGTGATGATGTTCATATAGTTATACTCACCAGGTAACTGTTCTCCAGTTATACATAAGAGCGACTGAACTGAACAGATGGTTGAATGGATAGACTGAACAATCATCGTATCTGGGTTGTATTCGATTATTTCGTGATGATTATTATATATTATGTCTTTTCAGGTAACTTTTCTTTCGTTATACATACTAGCAACCGAATCGAACATAAGGTTGAATGGATAGATTGAACAATCATTGTATCTGGGTTGTCTCCGATTATATCATTATGTTGTATATTTAACTACACCTACCATGTAACGGTTCTTTCGTTACACATACGAGCGTCTGAATCGAACATAAGGTTGGATGGTTAGACGGAACGATAATTGTAACTAAGTTGTATTCGATTATATCGTGATGACGTTCATATAGAAATACTCACCAGGTTACTGTTCTTTCGTTATACATACGAGCAACCGAATCGAACAGAAGGTTGAATGGATAGTATAAGGGTTGTATTCGATTATGATGTTATGCTATGTATATAGTTATACACACTAGGAGACGGTATTCCCGTTTTACATACGAGCGACCGTGACGAAAAGAAAGTTGAATGGATAGACTGAACAATCAATGTATCTGGGTGGTATCCGATTATATCGCAATACTGTATATATAGTGATACTTACCAGGTGACGAAACTTCCGTTACACATACTAGCGACTGAATCGAACAGAATGTTGAATGGTTAGACGAAACGATAATTGTATCTGAGTTGTATTCGATGATATCGTGATGATGTTTATATAGCAATACTCACCAGGTAACCGTCCTTCCGTTTTACATACAAGCGACCGAATCGAGCAGAAGGTTAAATGGATAGATTGAACAATCATCGTATCTGAGTTGTATTCGATTATGTTTATATAGATATACTCACCAGGTAACTGTTCTCCCGTTATACATACGAGCGACTGAATTGAACTGAAGGTTGAATGGATAGACTAAACAATGATCGTATCTGGGGTTGTATTCGATTATATCGTGATGATGTTCATATAGTTATACTCACCAGGTAACTGTTCTCCAGTTATACATAAGAGCGACTGAACTGAACAGAAGGTTGAATGGATAGACTGAACAATCATCGTATCTGGGTTGTATTCGATTATTTCGTGATGATTATTATAAATTATGTCTAACCAGGTAACTGTTCTTTCGTTATACATACTAGCAACCGAATCGAACATAAGGTTGAATGGATAGATTGAACAATCATTGTATCTGGGTTGTCTCCGATTATATCGTTATGTTGTATATTTAACTACACCTACCATGTAACGGTTCTTTCGTTACACATACGAGCGTCTGAATCAAACATAAGGTTGGATGGTTAGACGGAACGATAATTTTAACTAAGTTGTATTCGATTATATCGTGATGACGTTCATATAGAAATACTCACCAGGTTACTGTTCTTTCGTTATACATACGAGCAACCGAATCGAACAGAAGGTTGAATGGATAGTATCTGGGTTGTATTCGATTATGATGTTATGCTGTGTATATAGTTAAACACATAAGGTGACGGTATTCCCGTTTCACATACGAGCGACCGAAACGAACAGAAAGTTGAATGGATAGACTGAACAATCAATGTATCTGGGTGGTATCCGATTATATCGCAAAACTGTATATATAGTGATACTAACCAGGTGACGGTACTTCCGTTACACATACTAGCGACTGAATCGAACAGCGAACAGAAGGTTAAATGGTTAGACGAAACGATACATGTATCTGAGTTGTATTCGATGATATCGTGATGATGTTTATATAGCAATACTCAACAGGTAACTGTTCTTCCGTTTTACATACAAGCGACCGAATCGAGCAGAAGGTTGAATTCAGTATAGATTGAACAATCATCGTATCTGGGTTGTATTCGATTATGTTTATATAGTTATACTCACCAGGTAACTGTTCTTCCGTTATACATACGAGCGACTGAATTGAACAGAAGGTTGAATGGATAGTATATGGGTTGTATTCGATTATGATGTTATGCTGTGTATATAGTTATACACACTAGGAGACGGTATTCCCGTTTTACATACGAGCGACCGTAACGAAAAGAAAGTTGAATGGATAGACTGAACAATCAATGTATCTGGGTGGTATCCGATTATATCGCAATACTGTATATATAGTGATACTTACCAGGTGACGATACTTCCGTTACACATACTAGCGACTGAATCGAACAGAATGTTGAATGGTTAGACGAAACGATAATTGTATCTGAGTTGTATTCGATGATATCGTGATGATGTTTATATAGCAATACTCACCAGGTAACCGTCTTTCCGTTTTACATACAAGCGACCGAATCGAGCATCAGGTTGAATGGATAGATTGAACAATCATCGTAACTGAGTTGTATTCGATTATGTTTATATAGATATACTCACCAGGTACCTGTTCTTCCGATATACATACGAGCAACCGAATCGAACATATGGTCGAATGGATAGACTGAACAATCATCGAATCTGGGTTGTATTCGATTATTTCGTGATGATTATTATATATTATGTCTAACCAGGTAACTGTTCTTTCGTTATACATACTAGCAACCGAATCGAACATAAGGTTGAATGGATAGATTGAACAATCATTGTATATGGGTTGTCTCCGATTATATCGTTATGTTGTATATTTAACTACACCTACCATGTAACGGTTCTTTCGTTACACATACGAGCGTCTGAATCGAACATAAGGTTGGATGGTTAGACGGAACGATGATTGTAACTAAGTTGTATTCGATTATATCGTGATGACGTTCATATAGAAATACTCACCAGGTTACTGTTCTTTCGTTATACATACGAGCAACCGAATCGAACAGAAGGTTGAATGGATAGTATCTGGGTTGTATTCGATTATGATGTTATGCTGTGTATATAGTTAAACACATAAGGTGACGGTATTCCCGTTTCACATACGAGCGACCGAAACGAACAGAAAGTTGAATGGATAGACTGAACAATCAATGTATCTGGGTGGTATCCGATTATATCGCAATACTGTATATATAGTGATACTTACCAGGTGACGGTACTTCCGTTACACATACTGGCGACTGAATCGAACAGAAGGTTAAATGGTTAGACGAAACGATAATTGTATCTGAGTTGTATTCGATGATATTGTGATGATGGTTATATAGCAATACTCACCAGGTAACTGTCCTTCCGTTTAACATACAAGCGACCGAATCGAGCAGAAGGTTAAATGGATAGATTGAACAATCATCGTATCTGAGTTGTATTCGATTATGTTTATATAGATATACTCACCAGGTACCTGTTCTTCCGATATACATACGAGCAACCGAATCGAACATAAGGTTGAATGGATAGATTGAACGATTATCGTATCTGAGTTGTATTCGATTATGTTCATATGGGTATACTCACCAGGTAACTGTTCTTCCGTTATACATACGAGCGACTGAATTGAACTGAAGGTTGAATGGATAGACTAAACAATGATCGTATCTGGGGTTGTATTCGATTATATCGTGATGATGTTCATATAGTTATACTCACCAGGTAACTGTTCTCCAGTTATACATAAGAGCGACTGAACTGAACAGAAGGTTGAATGGATAGACTGAACAATCATCGTATCTGGGTTGTATTCGATTATTTCGTGATGATTATTATATATGATGTCTAACCAGGTAACTGTTCTTTCGTTATACATACTAGCAACCGAATCGAACATAAGGTTGAATGGATAGATTGAACAATCATTGTATCTGGGTTGTCTCCGATTATATCGTTATGTTGTATATTTAACTACACCTACCATGAAACGGTTCTCTCGTTACACATACGAGCGCCTGATTCGAACATAAGGTTGGATGGTTAGACGGAACGATAATTGTAACTAAGTTGTATTCGATTATATCGTGATGACGTTCATATAGAAATACTCACCAGGTTACTGTTCTTTCGTTATACATACGAGCAACCGAATCGAACAGATGGTTGAATGGATAGTATCTGGGTTGTATTCGATTATGATGTTATGCTGTGTATATAGTTATACACATAAGGTGACGGTATTCCCGTTTCACATACGAACGACCGAAACGAACAGAAAGTTGAATGAATAGACTGAACAATCAATGTATCTGGGTGGTATCCGATTATATCGCAATACTGTATATATAGTGATACTTACCATGTGACGGTACTTCCGTTACACATACTAGCGACTGAATCGAACAGAAGGTTGAATGGTTAGACGAAACGATAATTGTATCTGAGTTGTTTTCGATGATATCGTGATGATGTTTATATAGCAATACTCACCAGGTAACTGTTCTTCCGTTTTACATACAAGCGACCAAATCGAGCAGAAGGTTGAATTCAGTATAGATTGAACAATCATCGTATCTGGGTTGTATTCGATTATGTTTATATAGTTATACTCACCAGGTAACTGTTCTTCCGTTATACATACGAGTGACTGAATTGAACAGAAGGTTGAATTGATAGTATCTGGGTTGTATTCGATTATGATGTTATGCTGTGTATATAGTTATACACATAAGGTGACGGTATTCCCGTTTCACATACGAGCGACCGAAACGAACAGAAAGTTGAATGGATAGACTGAACAATCAATGTATCTGGGTGGTATCCGATTATATCGCAATACTGTATATATAGTGATACTTACCAGGTGACGGTACTTCCGTTACACATACTAGCGACTGAATCGAACAGAAGGTTAAATGGTTAGACGAAACGATAATTGTATCTGAGTTGTATTCGATGATATCGTGATGATGTTTTTATAGCAATACTCACCAGGTAACTGTTCTTCCGTTTTACATACAAGCGACCGAATCGAGCAGAAGGTTGAATTCAGTATAGATTGAACAATCATCGTATCTGGGTTGTATTCGATTATGTTTATATAGTCATACTCACCAGGTAACTGTTCTTCCGTTATACTTACGAGCGACTGAATTGAACAGAAGGTTGAATTGATAGTATATGGGTTGTATTCGATTATGATGTTATGCTGTGTATATAGTTATACACACTAGGAGACGGTATTCCCGTTTTACATACGAGCGACCGAAACGAAAAGAGATATGAATGGATAGACTGAACAATCAATGTATCCGGGTGGTATCCGATTATATCGCAATACTGTATATATAGTGATACATACCAGGTGACGATACTTCCGTTACACATACTAGCGACTGAATCGAACAGAATGTTGAATGGTTAGACGAAACGATAATTGTATCTCTGATTTGTATTCGATGATATCGTGATGATGTTTATATAGCAATACTCACCAGGTAACTGTCCTTCCGTTTTACATACGAGCGACCGAATCGAGCAGGAGGTTAAATGGATAGATTGAACAATCATCGTATCTGAGTTGTATTCGATTATGTTTATATAGATATACTCACCAGGTACCTGTTCTTCCGATATACATACGAGCAACCGAATCGAACATAAGGTTGAATGGATAGATTGAACAATCATCGTATCTGAGTTGTATTCGATTATGTTTATATAGTTATACTCACCAGGTAACTGTTCTTCCGTTATTAATACGAGCGACTGAATTGAACTGAAGGTTGAATGGATAGACTTAACAATGATCGTATCTGGGGTTGTATTCGATTATATCGTGATGATGTTCATATAGTTATACTCACCAGGTAACTGTTCTCCAGTTATACATAAGAGCGACTGAACTGAACAGAAGGTTGAATGGATAGATTGAACAATCATCGTATCTGGGTTGTATTCGATTATTTCGTGATGATTATTATATATTATGTCTTTTCAGGTAACTGTTCTTTCGTTATACATACTAGCAACCGAATCGAACATATGGTTGAATGGATAGATTGAACAATCATTGTATCTGGGTTGTCTCCGATTATATCGTTATGTTGTATATTTAGTTACACCTACCATGTAACGGTTCTTTCGTTACACATACGAGCGTCTGAATCGAACATAAGGTTGGATGGTTAGACGGAACGATAATTGTAACTGAGTTGTATTCGATTATATCGTGGTGATCTTTATATAGCAATACTCACCAGGTAACTGTTCTTCCGTTTTACATACAAGCGACCGAATCGAGCAGAAGCTTAAATTTAGTATAGATTGAACAATCATCGTATCTGGGTTGTATTCGATAATGTTTATATGTTTATACTCACCAGGTTACTGTTCTTCCGTTATACATACGAGTGACTGAATTGAACAGAAGGTTGAATGGATAGACTAAACAATAATCGTATCTGGGGTTGTATTCAATTATATCTTGATGTTGTTCATATAGTTATACTCACCAGAAAAATGTTTTCCAGTTATACATAAGAGCGACTGAACTGAACAGAAGGTTGAAAGGATAGACTGAACATTCATCGTATCTGGGTTGTATTTGATTATATCGTGATTATTATCATATAGTATGTCTAACCAGGTAACAGTTCTTCCGTTATACATACGAGCAACCGAATCGAACATAAGGTTGGATGGATAGATTGAACAATCATTGTATCTGGGTTGTCTCCGATTATATCGTTATGCTGTATATTTAGTTACACCTACCATGTAACGGTTCTTTCGTTACACATACAAGCGTCTGAATCGAACATAAGGTTGGATGGTTAGACGGAACGATAATTGTAACTGAGTTGTATTCGATTATATCGTGGTGATGTTCATATAGTAATACTCACCAGGTGACTGTTCTTGCGTCATACATACGAACGACTCAATCGAACAGAAGGTTGGATGGATAGACGGAATAATCATTGTATCTGAGTTGTATTCGATTATATCGTGATGACGTTCATATAGAAATACTCACCAGGTTACTGTTCTTTCGTTATACATACGAGCATTCGAATCGAACAGAAGGTTGAATGGATAGTATCTGGGTTGTATTCGATTATGATGTTATGATGTGTATATAGTTATACACACTAGGTGACGGTATTCTTGTTTTACATACGAGCTACCGATACGAACAGAAAGTTGAATGGATAGACTGAACAATCAATGTATCTGGTTGGTATCCGATTATATCGCAATACTGTATATATAGTGATACTTACCAGGTGACGGTACTTCCGTTACACATACTAGCGACTGAATCGAACAGAAGGTTAAATGGTTAGACGAAGCGATAATTGTATCTGAGTTGTATTCGATGATATCGTGATGATGTTAATATAGCAATATTCACCAGGTAACTGTTCTTCCGTTTTACATACAAGCGACCGAATCGAGCAGAAGGTTAAATGTATAGATTGAACAATCATCGTATCTGGGTTGTATTTGATTATGTTTATATAGTTATACTCACCAGGTACATGTTCTTCCGTTATACATACGAGCGACTGAATTGAACAGAAGGTTGAATGGATAGACTAAACAATGATCGTATCTGGGGTTGTATTCGATTATATCGTGATGATGTTTATATACTTATACTCACCAGGTAACTGTTCTTCAGTTATACATGTTATATCTCAAGTTTCTAACTTGGGTTTTTAAAAATTAATTATTTATTATGGTGGTAGCTACCACCAACTTTATTGAGCACTGACAAAATAAAATATAAAAAAACTTCAATAGCTATTCAGAGACTTTCAATGACTCTCAGTGACTGACTAACTTGTTTACAATTCTAATATTTATACATGAAAATATGCTGATGATTCATGGAATCTTCTGGAAGCTGCTGAGTCTTGTTTACCATCACATATGGCGACGTAGCTTCTACTGTGTAGATACTGCGACATAATGGGATGCTTCTTCTAAAGGTGACTCCTTGGTAAACATCCGCTGAAGATGACCTTCTAGGTTGACAATGGCTTCTTGTTCTATCTTGATATAACAGCTCCCCATTAATAGAAAAAGTTGATGCTATGGCGACAACTTTTAATTGTCTTGAAGTTCTATTTCTTCTTCTGCTTCTTCGTGGATACTTGGCCTTTTCTTGAGGATTTTTGGTAAGTACTGGGTGAATCTTCGAAGTGGCTTCGTTGGTCCTTGAGGTGGGTATGGCGGATAATCTCTTGGTAGAATGGCTGTTTGACGTCTTCTTCTTCGGCAGCACTTGCAGTACAGGTAGAGTACGATGAGTCCAATTATAACGGTGATTGTGGCATAGGTGAACCATGAAATGTGTTTTGAAACAAAAGGTTCATTAATTAAATCATCAAGATCTCTAGAATATTGGTCCAATTTATGTTTGGCTATTTCTAGGTCGTCTGCATTGATATTATTGATTTTCAATGGTTTCAATTCTGGTGGATGAAATTGATTTGGAATATCTGCACAACAATCGTATGGTAATAATACAGGGTGTGTATTATATGAAACATTCAACGTTTCTCTCGATGAAGCTTGTATTTTTGTGACTCCCACAAATGCATTACAGTTCAATTGCATTTTTAATATGGAGTTTCTATAAATTATTTCGGTTTTTGAATTTCTACCTGGACAGGTAATAGTTGTGTGCAATGGTTCTGCAACAGTTATTAGCCATACATTTTCTTCTAAGATTTGAATATTATATCCTTGTCCGAATATTGGAATGCTTTGACAATTTTCTGGAATTTTTGCAATGTTTTTCAAAAGTCTTATTTCGCATTCTGAAGTGGTATCAATCGGATATGGAAATACGTCATTGCATAATCGTATTCTGAACGATATTGGTTTGCATTTTGAAGGATCTTCGATTGTGAGGTACATTAAAGAATCATCGTCTTTCGCGATATATTTATGATTCATAGAAAGAATGTGATGAAGACCTGTTCTGTTATCATATATTGGTATAGGATATGAACGAAAAAGAGTGTATAATTGAGGTTCGGTTAGTGGTATTTTTAAAACAAATACAATGTTATCATTAATTTGAAATGCTTCTAATTCGATAATTTCTAAATATTGGGCAACAAAGGAAATTTGAGCTGGTATTGGCAAAACGTTTTTATGTAGATTTTGCGATATCTGTTGAAGGGATGTCATCAAATGATTTGGCGTTATTATTGATGAATGAATAATATTGAGCCGTGAAAACGTAATTGCATTCAAAATATCATTGAGATTTTCTTGAATGAAAATATAGCTTTCCATAAGTTTTTCGCAAATTTCATAAAGTTTCATTTTGGAATTTAATATTGTTACTTCGTCATAAACTTCCATTATTGAATTTCGTATTGCTTCTATATCATCATTGAATGTCTTTTCATCGATTTGGATTTTTTGTATAGTTGAATTAAAGTTTTTTATAACAGAACTTGTGACTGAAATTTGATTTTTCAATAGATTTTCCAGTTGGTGTTCATCATTATTTAATTTATTTATGCAATCAGAATAATATTCTCCGTCACTGGCGTCTAGATTTCCTGTGATCGTTTTAAATATGGAACCAATGCCATTTAAGATTCCTCTTTTATATCTTTTCGTATCTAATAATATTTCTGAAAATTTTTCCTTAATCAATCTTGATGTTTGTAACAAGAGACTAACATGTGTTTTAACTTCTGAATGAAATGGTTTCGCGCCATTATTAAGCATCATTATTATTGAATCGAGAATTTTCTCGTTGTTATCGAATGCTTCTCGTAATACAGTGATATCTTTGTTCACTAGTAATGTCCACTTTGAATGGGATATGCTGATATACGTTTCTTCATGATAGTAAATTCCAACGGTGTTATTTATAGGAATTATCTTATACTGGGCGATGACTGAAGTCAGCATCAATATGAACCTGAAAATAAATTAATTTTCATGGAATGGTTTCATTCTATCGAAATTTACTTTAGTGTATTGATTTGTATTTGGATTATAAAGTATTGCTGAATTTTTGAAAATTTCCTTGACTTCAAATGGTCCATTGAATTTATTTTCTAGTTTGCTATTGATTTGCGATTCCTTTATATAGACTTTATCTCCAACGTTATATTCATGAGTTTTTGTAATATTTTCATCGAAACGTATCTTTGATTTTAATTTCTTTGCGTCAGTTTTTGCTCGTGCTATGTTATAATAATGTGATATACGATTATTTCAATCTCTAACATATTTAGTAATTAATTGTTCTTGGTTATATAATCTTTCAGGGGGTCTTCCTGAAGTATGTCCGAAGACTAATTCATAGGGTGTAAATCCGTGGGTTTTATTTTTCGCTGTATTATAAGAGATTATTGCGTATGGCAATATGTTGAAAGGATGTTCTCGTGGATTTTCAATCATGTGAGCTCTTATAATTTCTAATAGAGTAGCATGAAATCTCTCTACTGATCCGTTTGATTGGGGATGTCCTACACTGGAATATGATAATTTGATATCATACAATGTACAAAGATCTTTCATTAGGGTGTTGTCGAATTCTTTTCCGCTGTCTGCGTGAATTCGCAAAGGGGTTCCATAGTGTTGGAAATATATTAACATTGTGTTTACAACAGATTGGGCTGATTTGTCAGGTATTGGGTACGCTTGAGTGAATTTTGTTAATTCATCTCGCACTGTTAAAGCGTAATTTCTTTCTTTCTGTGTAGATACTTCTACGATGTCAATGTTTATTCTCTCAAAAGGAGTTTTTGGGGTTTCTGTAATTACCATGGGGTTTTTCAAGTTTTGTCTGCATACTTTGACCTTTTGACATATTTGACATTGTTTTATGAATTTTTCTACATCTTTAGATAAATTTGGCCAATTATATTTCATTCTGATTCTTCGAATAGTTTCATTGATTCCTCTGTGTAGATTACTTTTACCGGAATGATATTGATCGAGAATGATTGGTCTTTCGTCTTCATTGGGGGTCTGAACTAAATCTTGACAAACTTTGAATTTAATTTGTTTCTCTGCAAAAATATAACTCAATATCTCTAGAGTTTGTAATTCAGAATTATTTTCTATACAGTATGTTAGATTAGATTCGAGTTGATCTTGGTTTTGGAACATTGTCAGAAATAAATAATGATTTGCTAATTCAGTATCATTGGGTATAGGAACAATGTAGTATTTTCGATTTTTTACTGAGTGACTTGATACAATATTGATTTTTAATCTGTCGAATTCTGAATTTATTTCAAAAAGATCGTCTATAATTTTTTCATGTAAATCCGTTAATTTGGTAGGTTGCATAAAAATCAAAATATGTTTATTTTCTTTGCTTAAAATTTGGTCATTGGAAAATTCTATTTTCGAATAGTCTATCAATGATTTCGTCTTATAGAGATGGTTATATCTGTGATATTCTTGTGCTGCTTGTACGATTTGATCAGCTTCTTCTGGGTTTAATTCAACGTCAATGTCTCCCATTTCTGAAGGTGGTGCACTTACAGTTCGTTCTGAATCTGAGTCATTATCTTCTTGATTTGAGGATAAAATAGGATAGGAAAATTTAGATTTCTTTTGGAAGTCAATAATGTCTTTCAAATGATTTATTTTTATTCGAGAAAGTGCATCTGCATTTTTTATAGTTCTTCCTGGTTTATATCGAATCTCATAGTCATATTCTTCGAGTTTTAGTCTCCATCTAGCTAATCTTGAGCCTGGGTCTTTAATTGAAAATAACCATGTTAATGGTCTATGATCTGTTAGTAAAATGAAATGTCTTCCGTATAGGTAGGGTCTGAAGTGTTTAACTGACCACACTATAGCTAAAAGCTCTCTTTCAATAGTTGAATATCTTGATTCAGCTGGACAAAGTGTTCGTGATGCATATGCTATAGGTAAATCTTTTCCAATAGGTCCTTGTGAAAGAACAGCGCCAATAGCAAATGTACTTGCGTCTGTAGTTAGGAGAAAGGTTTCAGTGAAATTAGGATATATTAAAATTGGGGATGAGGTTAAACTTTGTTTGAGTTCTTCAAATGCTTTTTTACAATCTGAGTCAAAGAAAAATTTGATATCTTTCTGTAAAAGTTTAGTAAGAGGTTTTGATGTTTTTGAAAAATTAGGAATAAATCTGCGATAATATCCTGCTAGTCCTAAAAATGATTTGATATCTTTTTGTGTTTTGGGTTCAGGGAAATTAATAATTGCTTGAATTTTTTCTGGATTTGGTTTAACACCATTCTCTGTGATTACATGTCCGAGATAAGCGACTTCTTTCCTTAAAAATTCACATTTATCTGGTTGAATTTTGAAATTTGATTTCCTTAATCTACTAAATACTTCTTTAATACGAGAAATATGTTCGTCAATTGTAGCGGAGTATACAATTATGTCATCCATGTATACAAGACATCTTTCGTTTTGAATACCTAATAAGACATTGTCCATGACTCTTTGGAAAGTGGAGGGGGAATTCTTGAGTCCAAATGGCATTCTAAGATATTCGTAATGTCCATTTTCAACAGTAAAAGCAGTTTTTTTGTGTATCTTTAGGATCTACTTCAATTTGGTGAAATCCTGAGGCTAAGTCAATGGTAGTGAAATATTGACATTTTCCTAATTGATCTAGGAGGTCTGAAATATTCGGTAATGGATATTTGTCGTTAACAGTGACTTCATTTGATTTTCTATAATCAATTACTACTCTCCATTTTTGTTTTCCGGATGCGTCTAATTTTTTCGGAACAACCCATACTGGTGATGACCATGGAGAAATTGAAGGTTTAATTATTTCCTGGTCTAACATATTGGAAATTTGTTTTTTTACTTCTTCTTTGTGAATTTGGGGATATCTATATGATTTTGTATAAATCGGTTTTGCATTTTCAGTATCAATTGAGTGTTTAATTTCATTGGTGAATGATAATTTGTCTCCTTCAAGATAGAAAATATCTGAAAATTCTAAACATAAATCTGTCAATAATTCTTTTTCTTCATCATTTAGATGTTCCGTTCTGAGATTTTTTCTGATTTCTAAATTTCTGTCGAATAATATTTGATCTTCTGTTTCAATGTCATTTAATGTATAGTTATGAATCGGTTCTAATTTAAGATCTGAAATATTAATTGTTTTCTCTATCGCATTTACATTGAGTATTGTTGTTAAAAATTCTCCTTTTTCATTAATTTTCACTAATGCATATGGTAGACGTACTTTTTCAATTTCTTGAGCTAACAGTATAGCTTCTGTGTCGAATGAATCACATTTCAATTTGAAAACTTTTTCTGTACGAGGTTCAATCGAAATTATATTCTGAATTGGTAATTTATTTTTTATTGGTGAATTATTTGAAATGATTTGATTTTTATCTTCGATTTCTTTTGTTTCCTGATCAGTTACCTTGAATAGTGGAACAGTTTTGAAGTTGGTAATTAGTTGTTTGTTTTTTAGATCAATTACACAATCATAATGTTCTAAAAAATCTGATCCTAATAATCCATCGAATTCCATGTCAATGTTTGCAATGTAGACTTTATGTTTGTCTTCGTCACAAAAGGGTATAAAAACTGATTCATTGATTGGTATTTGTTCTGAAGTTATTCCTTGGACTGATACATTTTCTGTTTGTCTTTGGTGATAATTTTTACATATGTTTGGTTTGAAAATTGACATACCTGCTCCCGTGTCTATTAAAATTTTATATTGTTTTGTTGCATCTAAGATGTAATATAGATTTTTTGAGCTGACAGTGAATAGTTGGCTGTCTAAATAAATTTTTGATCTGGGGAATCTTGTTGTTTCTGAAGGTTTAGGGACTGGACTTGTGTTTGTATAATCGAAATTGGATCTTGGTAAGGGGGATCTCCTTGAATAGAAGTTTTCTGAAAATCCTGTTTATTGTCAAATTTAGGTGGAATTTGAACTGGTTGATTTTGTTCATAGTGATTACTTTGATCGTCAAATTGATAATTTGCTTGTACTTGATATTGTTGATCATCGTAAGTATCATAATTTTCATTATCTCTGTATCCGTCTTGATTTGGAAAATATTGTTCATAATTAAATTGTTCTTCTTGGTTATTAGCTGTATAATAACCTGAATTATTGTCTTGATTATTAACAGTATAATAATCTTGATTTACATCGTAGTATTCATCATAGTATTCGTCTGAATTCGAATTAAAATGATGTGCTCTTTGTTGTGGCTGCATTCTATAATTTGGATTTTGCATTATGGGTCTATTTTGAAAATTCGGATTTGATCTTATTACTGATGGTCTATTTTGTTGAAAATTTTGCGGTTGAGTTTGTCTTGGAATATTTGGTTGAAAATTTGGTCTTTGAAAATTCGACTGTTGTGGAATATTTGAATTAATTGGTCTTTGAAAATTTGGGTTTGGAGTATTTGGTCTTGGATAATTCTGATTTGGGTAGGAATTTTGATAATAATTATTTGGTCTGAAATTATTGATTGGAGGTCTTCTCTGTGTATTATTAAAATTATTCATGGGACGTCGATTTTGTTGTTGATTTTGGTTAGGTACATAGTTTGAATTTCTCTTCTGATTTTCGAAGTATAAGAGTTGTAATTCTCTTTTTATTCGCACTATTGCCGTGAGTATATCAGGTGGATTACTTGCTCTAATTATAGGTGCAATTTTTGGTTCAAGGCCGGTTAATAGAGTATTCAGTGTCATTGAATCGATAAGCTTTATCTGTGAGTTCTTCTGTTCTACCGACATTCTTAGTTGTTTGTTTACTGAAGCAAGCAATTTTGCGTTGTGAGTCTGTAATCGTGAAACGAAAGTCAATGCTGATTCATTAGGCAATTGTTTCATTCTTTGCAGGTCCTGAATAAGTGAATTTAGATCTCTACTGTCTCCAAAATGTAACTCTAGTAAATTTTTTATTTCACGCCAAGATTCTGGGTTTCGTGAATTTATTAATTCAGCTGCTTTTCCTCTCAATTTGTTTTTGATGTGAAGTGTTACGAGAATTTTTTGATCATTTACTGCCATTCCTTCCGCAGTTGAGCAAGAATTTAAAAATGTTGTCAGAAATATTGGGTTGCCATCATATTCTGGTATTATTGAGAAAATTTCTGAAAGTTTATATGGTTCAATTGGAACATTGGCTTGATCTGGTTCTTGTTGTTCAGCCATTTTATTACCTTATATTTTTTTCTTCTTAAAATTAATTGATTTGACTAGATAAGTTACGCAATGTTTTATAGTAAACACTGAAAAAACTGGGGATGATATTCAGGAAATATTATAACAGAACAAGTTTGTTTGAAATAATAGATTCAAAATATCGAGATGATTCTTTACTTACGCTACTTGTTTCTTCATCTGTGTCTTGTCGGGGGATGAAATCCTTTAGTCTTCGTGAACGCTGGCTACAGGACTGGAGGGAACTAATGCCGAAGAGACCGTCCGTTGTTGGATGAAATCCTTTAGTCTTCGTGAGCTGTGGCTACACCAGTTGTCCAATACTGCCGAAGAGACCGTCCTCCCGTGGGTTTTCTTTTGGTTCTTTCTTCTTTGAAGGCTTGGAAACCACCACGTTTTCTTCGTGTTGAAGGAATTCGTACGACTGCGCCAATTGTTATATCTCAAGTTTCTAACTTGGGTTTTTAAAAATTAATTATTTATTATGGTGGTAGCTACCACCAACTTTATTGAGCACTGACAAAATAAAATATAAAAAAAACTTCAATAGCTATTCAGAGACTTTCAATGACTCTCAGTGACTGACTAACTTGTTTACAATTCTAATATTTATACATGAAAATATGCTGATGGTTCATGGAATCTTCTGGAAGCTGCTGAGTCTTGTTTACCATCACATATGGCGACGTAGCTTCTACTGTGTAGATACTGCGACATAATGGGATGCTTCTTCTAAAGGTGACTCCTTGGTAAACATCCGCTGAAGATGACCTTCTAGGTTGACAATGGCTTCTTGTTCTATCTTGATATAACATACATAAGAGCGACTGAACTGAACAGGAGGTTGAATGGATAGACTGATCAATCATTGTATCTGGGTTGTATTCGATTATGTTTATATAGTTATACTCACTAGGTACATGTTCTTCTGTTACACATACGAGCAACCGAATCGAACATAAGGTTGAATGGATAGATTGAACAATCATTGTATCTGGGTTGTCTCCGATTATATCGTTATGCTGTATATCTAGTTACACCTACCATGTAACGGTTCTTTCGTTACACATACGAGAGTCTGAATCGAACAAAGGGTTGGATGATTAGACAGAACAATAATTGTAACTGGGTTGTATTCGATCATATCGTGGTGATGTTTATATAGTAATACTCACCAGGTGACTGTTCTTGCGTTATACATACGAGCGACCCAATCGAACAGAAGTTTGGATAAATAGACGGAATGATCATTGTATCTGAGTTGTATTCGATTATATCGTGATGACGTTCATATAGAAATACTCACCAGGTAACTGTTTTTTCTTTATACATACGAGCAACCGAATCGAACAGAAGGTTGAATGGATAGTATCTGGGTTGTATTCGATTATGATGTTATGCTGTGTATATAGTTATACACATTAGGTGACGGTATTCCCGTTTTACATACGAGCGACCGAAACGAACAGAAAGTTGAATGGATAGACTGAACAATCAATGTATCTGGGTGGTATCCGATTATATCGCAATACTGTATATATAGTGATACTTACCAGGTGACGGCACTTCCGTTGCACATACTAGCGACTGAATCGAAATTAAGGTTAAATGGTAAGACGAAACGATAATTGTATCTGAGTTGTATTAGATGATATCGTGATGATGTTTATATAGCAATACTCACCAGGTAACTGTTCTTCCGTTTTACATACAAGCGACCGAATCGAGAAGAAGGTTAAATTTAGTATGGATTGAACAATCATCGTATCTGGGTTGTATTCGATTATGTTTATATAGTTATTCTCACCAGGTACCTGTTCTTCCGTTATACATACAAGCAACCGAATCGAACATAAGGTTGAATCGATAGATTGAACAATCATCGTATCTGAGTTGTATTCGATTATGTTTATATAGTTCACAACAAATAAATTGACACTAAATGCAAACAAAAATCAAACGATCACAATATCATCACACTCTAATATAACGACTGGACATAGTGCGAAATTACTTGGCATAGTAATTGATGACAAACTCAACTGGTCTTCTCATATTGAGCAGTTAGGGCGAAAATTATCTAGTGTTATTTATTTGATTCGTCGAATGAAGAACATAGTTGGGCTTCCTGTACTCAAATCAACATATTTTAGTTTATTCCATAGCCATGTAATGTATGGCATACTACTTTGGGGAAGATCCTGTTATTCTCATAAAATATTCATCCAGCAGAAAAAAATTATCAGAATCATCAGCGGAGCGGGTTTCAGAGATCATTGTCGTTCACTTTTTCGTAAATTAGAAATAATGCCACTTCCAACAATCTTCATTTACTGTACTTTGATAGAAATCCATGGCAACAAGAAATGCTATGAAAATCAATCCGATGGACACCAATATCCCACTAGATCTGGTGATTTATTGAAAAAACCGAGGCATAGATTGGTAATGTCAGATAAGAACTCTTTGAATATTGATATCTTCAATAAATTACCAGCTGAGATTAGACATTTGAATGTCAATGAGTTCAAAACCACAATAAAAAGATTTTTATTACATAATTGCTTCTATACAGTAGATGAATATCTAAGTTTTGATATATTTAATTACAAATTTTTTGAAAATACCCAACACCTGGAGCACTTTTACTGATATTAGAATGTTTTTGTCTAAATTCGTGTATATTCAATTAATACTTTTACTATTTTTACTCTATTTTTATGTACATGATTAATTCTCTAATGTATATTTTTTATCTTTTTTATCTTATACATCGATCGATTTTAAATTACTTGTAATGTGACGCGCTACCAATAAAAATGAAACGATTATGAATGTGTGATACATAGAACTGTCTGTCTGTAATTCCGTCCAACTACTTATGGTTTATAGCTATAAGCAGATGATTATGATTGTTTTATAATAGTTTTTTATAATTCATATATTTATTTTGTAACTGTAAATAACTATAATTTTATTAATTCATATGAATACCTACTATTATATGATATCTGTTGTGACCTGCCATAAATGTACTTGTTATATAACATGGTTAAATAAACTATCTATCTATCTATCTATCTATCTATCTATCTATCTATCTATCTATCTATACTCACCAAGTAAATGTTCTTCCGTTATACATACGAGCGACTGAATTGAACAGAAGGTTGAATGGATAGACTAAACAATGATCGTATCTGGGGTTGTATTCGATTATATCGTGATGATGTTTATATTGTTATACTCACCAGGTAACTGTTCTCCAGTTATACATAAGAGCGACTGAACTGAACAGAAGGTTGTATGAATAGACTGAACAATCATCGTATCTGGGTTGTATTCGATTATTTCGTGATGATTATTATATATCATGTCTAACCAGGTAACAGTTCTTCCGTTATACATACGAGCAACCAAATCGAACATAAGGTTGGATGGATAGATTGAACAATCATTGTATCTGAGTTGTCTCCGATTATATCGTTATGCTGTATATTTAGTTACACCTACCATGTAACGGTTCTTTCGTTACACATACGAGCGTCTGAATCGAACATAAGGTTGGATGGTTAGACGGAACGATAATTGTAACTGAGTTGTATTCGATTATATCGTGATGACGTTCATATAGAAATACTCACCAGGTTACTTTTCTTTCGTTATACATACGAGCAGACGAATCGAACAGAAGGTTGAATGGATAGTATCTGGGTTGTTTCGATTATGATGTTATGCTGTGTATATAGTTATGCACATAAGGTGACGTTATTCCCGTTTTACATACGAGCGACCGAAACGAACAGAAAGTTGAATGGATAGACTGAACAATCAATGTATCTGGGTGGTATCCGATTATATCGCAATTCTGTATATATAGTGATACTCACCAGGTGACGGTACTTCCGTTACACATACTAGCGACTGAATCGAACAGAAGGTTAAATGGTTAGACGAAACGATAATTGTATCTCTGAGTTGTATTCGATGATATCGTGATGATGTTTATATAGCAATACTCACCAGGTAACTGTTCTTCCGTTTTACATACAAGCGACCGTATCGAGCAGAAGCTTTAATTCAGTATAGATTGAACAATCATCTTATCTGGGTTGTATTCGATTATGTTTATATATTTATACTCACCAGGTAACTGTTCTTCCGTTATACATACGAGCGACTGAATTGAACAGATGGTTGAAAGGATAGACTAAACAATAATCGTATCTGGGGTTGTATTCGATTATATCTTGATGATGTTCATATAGTTATACTCACCAGGAAACTGTTTTCCAGTTATACATAAGAGCGACTGAACTGAACAGAAGGTTGAATGGATAGACTGAACATTCATCGTATCTGGGTTGTATTTGATTATATCGTGATTATTATCATATAGTATGTCTAACCAGGTAACAGTTCTTCCGTTATACATACGAGCAACCGAATCGAACATAAGGTTAGATGGATAGATTGAACAATCATTGTATCTGGGTTGTCTCCGATTATATCGTTATGCTGTATATTTAGTTACACCTACCATGTAATGGTTCTTTCGTTACACATACGAGCGTCTGAATCGAACATAAGGTTGGATGGTTAGACGGAACGATAAATGTAACTGAGTTGTATTCGATTATATCGTGGTGATGTTTATATAGTAATACTCACCAGGTGACTGTTCTTGCGTTATACATACGAGCGACCCAATCGAACAGAAGGTTGGATGGATAGACGGAATGATCATTGTATCTGAGTTGTATTCGATTATATCGTGATGACGTTCATTTAGAAATACTCACCAGGTGACTGTTCTTCCGTTTTACATACAAGCGACCGAATCGAACAGAAGGTTGAATGGATAGTATCTGAGTAGTATCCGATTATGATGTTATGCTGTGTATATAGTTATACACACTAGGTGACGGTATACCCGTTTTACATACGAGCGACCGAAACGAACTGAAAGTTGAATGGATAGACTGAACAATCAATGTATCTGGTTGGTATCCGATTATATCGCAATACTGTATATATATTGATACTTACCAGGTGACGGTACTTCCGTTACACATACTAGCGACTGAATCGAACAGAAGGTTAAATGGTTAGACGAAGCGATAATTGTATCTGAGTTGTATTCGATGATATAGTGATGATATTTATATAGCATTATTCACCAGGTAACTGTTCTTCCGTTTTACATAAAAGCGACCGAATCGAGCAGAAGGTTAAATGGATAGATTGAAAATTCATCGTATCTGGGTTGTATTCGATTAGGTTTATATAGTTATACTCACCAGGTAACTGTTCTTCCGTTATACATACTAGCGACTGAATCGAACAGAATGTTGAATGGTTAGACGAAACGATAATTTTATCTGAGTTGTATTCGATGATATCGTGATGATGTTTATATAGCAATTCTCACCAGGTAACTGTCCTTCAGTTTTACATACAAGTGACCGAATCGAGCAGAAGGTTAAATGGATAGATTGAACAATCATCGTATCTGAGTTGTATTCGATTATGTTTATATAGTTATACTCACCAGGTACATGTTCTTCCGTTATACATACAAGCAACCGAATCGAACATAAGGTTGAATGGATAGATTGAACAATCATCGTATCTGAGTTGTATTCGATTGTGTTTATATAGTTATACTCACCAAGTAAATGTTCTTCCGTTATACATACGAGCGACTGAATTGAACAGAAGGTTGAATGGATAGACTAAACAATGATCGTATCTGGGGTTGTATTCGATTATATCGTGATGATGTTTATATTGTTATACTCACCAGGTAACTGTTCTCCAGTTATACATAAGAGCGACTGAACTGAACAGAAGGTTGTATGGATAGACTGAACAATCATCGTATCTGGGTTGTATTCGATTATTTCGTGATAATTATTATATATTATGTCTAACCAGGTAACAGTTCTTCCGTTATACATACGAGCGACCGAAACGAACAGAAAGTTGAATGGATAGACTGAACAATCAATGTATCTGGGTGGTATCCGATTATATCGCAATACTGTATATATAGTGATACTTACCAGGTGACGGTACTTCCGTTACACATACTAGCGACTGAATCGAGCAGAAGGTTGAATTCAGTATAGATTGAAAAATTATCGTATCTGGGTTGTATTCGATTATGTTTATATAGTTATTCTCACCAGGTACCTGTTCTTCCGTTATACATACAAGCAACCGAATCGAACATAAGGTTGAATGGATAGATTGAACAATCATCGTATCTGAGTTGTATTCGATTATGTTTATATAGTTATACTCACCAAGTAAATGTTCTTCCGTTATACATACGAGCGACTGAATTGAACAGAAGGTTGAATGGATAGACTAAACAATGATCGTATCTGGGGTTGTATTCGATTATATCGTGATGATGTTTATATTGTTATACTCACCAGGTAACTGTTCTCCAGTTATACATAAGAGCGACTGAACTGAACAGAAGGTTGTATGGATAGACTGAACAATCATCGTATCTGGGTTGTATTCGATTATTTCGTGATGATTATTATATATTATGTCTAACCAGGTAACAGTTCTTCCGTTATACATACGAGCAACCGAATCGAACATAAGGTTGGATGGATAGATTGAACAATCATTGTATCTGAGTTGTCTCCGATTATATCGTTATGCTGTATATTTAGTTACACCTACCATGTAACGGTTCTTTCGTTGCACATACGAGCGTCTGAATCGAACATAAGGTTGGATGGTTAGACGGAACGATAATTGTAACTGAGTTGTTTTCGATTATATCGTGATGACGTTCATATAGAAATACTCACCAGGTTACTTTTCTTTCGTTATACATACGAGCAGACGAATCGAACAGAAGGTTGAATGGATAGTATCTGGGTTGTTTTCGATTATGATGTTATGCTGTGTATATAGTTATGCACATAAGGTGACGTTATTCCCGTTTTACATACGAGCGACCGAAACGAACAAAAAGTTGAATGGATAGACTGAACAATCAATGTATCTGGGTGGTATCCGATTATATAGCAAATCTGTATATATAGTGATACTCACCAGGTGACGGTACTTCCGTTACACATACTAGCGACTGAATCGAACAGAAAGTTAAATGGTTAGACGAAACGATAATTGTATCTCTGAGTTGTATTCGATGATATCGTGATGATGTTTATATAGCAATACTCACCAGGTAACTGTTCTTCCGTTTTACATACAAGCGACCGTATCGAGCAGAAGCTTTAATTCAGTATAGATTGAACAATCATCTTATCTGGGTTGTATTCGATTATGTTTATATATTTATACTCACCAGGTAACTGTTCTTCCGTTATACATACGAGCGACTGAACTGAACAGAAGGTTGAATGGATAGACTGAACATTCATCGTATCTGGGTTGTATTTGATTATATCGTGATTATTATCATATAGTATGTCTAACCAGGTAACAGTTCTTCCGTTATACATACGAGCAACCGAATCGAACATAAGGTTGGATGGATAGATTGAACAATCATTGTATCTGGGTTGTCTCCGATTATATCGTTATGCTGTATATTTAGTTACACCTACCATGTAACGGTTCTTTCGTTACACATACGAGCGTCTGAATCGAACATAAGGTTGGATGGTTAGACGGAATGATCATTGTATCTGAGTTGTATTCGATTATATAGAGATACAATTATCGTTTCGTATAACCATTTAATCTTCTGTTCGATTCAGTCGCTAGTATGTGTAACGGAAGTACCGTCACCTGGTGAGTATCACTATATATACAGTATTGCGATATAATCGGATACCACCCAGATACATTGATTGTTCAGTCTATCCATTCAACTTTCTGTTCGTTTCGGTCGCTCGTATGTATAACGGAAGAACTGTTACCTGGTTAGACATAATATATAATAATTATCACGAAATAATCGAATACAACCCAGATACGATGATTGTTCAGTCTATCCATACAACCTTCTTTTCAGTTCAGTCGCTCTTATGTATAACTGGAGAACAGTTACCTGGTGAGTATAACAATATGAACATCATCACGATATAATCGAATACAACCCCAGATACGATCATTGTTTAGTCTATCCATTCAACCTTCTGTTCAATTCAGTCGCTCGTATGTATAACGGAAGAACATTAACTTGGTGAGTATAACTATATAAACACAATCGAATACAACTCAGATACGATGATTGTTCAATCTATCCATTCAACCTTATGTTCGATTCGGTTGCTTGTATGTATAACGGAAGAACAGGTACCTGGTGAGTATAACTATATAAACCTAATCGAATACAACCCAGATACGATGAATTTTCAATCTATCCATTTAACCTTCTGCTCGATTCGGTCGCTTTTATGTAAAACGGAAGAACAGTTACCTGGTGAATATTGCTATATAAATATCATCACTATATCATCGAATACAACTCAGATACAATTATCGCTTCGTCTAACCATTTAACCTTCTGTTCGATTCAGTCGCTAGTATGTGTAACGGAAGTACCGTCACCTGGTAAGTATCAATATATATACAGTATTGCGATATAATCGGATACCAACCAGATACATTGATTGTTCAGTCTATCCATTCAACTTTCAGTTCGTTTCGGTCGCTCGTATGTAAAACGGGTATACCGTCACCTAGTGTGTATAACTATATACACAACATAACATCATAATCGGATACTACTCAGATACTATCCATTCAACCTTCTGTTCGATTCGGTCGCTTGTATGTAAAACGGAAGAACAGTCACCTGGTGAGTATTTCTAAATGAACATCACCACGATATAATCGAATACAACTCAGTTACATTTATCTGAACTGAACAGAAGGTTGAATAGATAGACTGAACATTCATCGTATCTGGGTTGTATTTGATTATATCGTGATTATTATCATATAGTATGTCTAACCAGGTAACAGTTCTTTCGTTATACATACGAGCAACCGAATCGAACATGAGGTTGGATGGATAAATTGAACAATCATTGTATCTGGGTTGTCTCCGATTATATCGTTATGCTGTATATTTAGTTACACCTACCAGGTAACGGTTCTTTCGTTACACATACGAGCGTCTGAATCGAACATAAGGTTGGATGGTTAGACGGAACGATAATTGTAACTAAGTTGTATTCGTTTATATCGTGGTGATGTTCATATAGTGATACTCACCAGGTGACTGTTCCTGCGTTATACATACGAACGACTCAATCGAACAGAAGGTTGGATGGATAGACGGAATGATCATTGTATCTGAGTTGTATTTGATTATATCGTGATGACGTTTATATAGAAATACTCACCAGGTTACTTTTCTTTCGTTATACATACGAGCAGACGAATCGAACAGAAGGTTGAATGGATAGTATCTGGGTTGTTTTCGATTATGATGTTATGTTGTGTATATAGTTATGCACATAAGGTGACGGTATTCCCGTTTTACATACGAGCGACCGAAACGAACAGAAAGTTGAATGGATAGACTGAACAATCAATGTATCTGGGTGGTATCCGATTATATCGCAATTCTGTATATATAGTGATACTCACCAGGTGACGGTACTTCCGTTACACATACTAGCGACTGAATCGAACAGAAGGTTAAATGGTTAGACGAAACGATAATTGTATCTCTGAGTTGTATTCGATGATATCGTGATGATGTTTATATAGCAATACTCACCAGGTAACTGTTCTTCCGTTTTACATACAAGCGACCGTATCGAGCAGAAGCTTAAATTTAGTATAGATTGAACAATCATCTTATCTGAGTTGTATTCGATTATGTTTATATAGTTTTACTCACCAGGTAACTGTTCTTCCGTTATACATACGAGCGACTGAATTGAACAGATGGTTGAATGGATAGACTAAACAATAATCGTATCTGGGGTTGTATTCGATTATATCTTGATGATGTTCATATAGTTATACTCACCAGGAAACTGTTTTCCAGTTATACATAAGAGCGACTGAACTGAACAGAAGGTTGAATGGATAGACTGAACATTCATCGTATCTGGGTTGTATTTGATTATATCGTGATTATTATCATATAGTATGTCTAACCAGGTAACAGTTCTTCCGTTATACATACGAGCAACCGAATCGAACATGAGGTTGGATGGATAGATTGAACAATCATTGTATCTGGGTTGTCTCCGATTATATCGTTATGCTGTATATTTAGTTACACCTACCATGTAACGGTTCTTTCGTTACACATACGAGCGTCTGAATCGAACATAAGGTTGGATGGTTAGACGAAACGATAAATGTAACTGAGTTGTATTCGATTATATCGTGGTGATGTTTATATAGTAATACTCACCAGGTGACTGTTCTTGCGTTATACATACGAGCGACCCAATCGAACAGAAGGTTGGATGGATAGACGGAATGATCATTGTATCTGAGTTGTATTCGATTATATCGTGATGACGTTCATTTAGAAATACTCACCAGGTGACTGTTCTTCCGTTTTACATACAAGCGACCGAATCGAACAGAAGGTTGAATGGATAGTATCTGAGTAGTATTCGATTATGATGTTGTGCTGTGTATACAGTTATACACACTAGATGACGGTATACCCGTTTTACATACGAGCGACCGAAACGAACAGAAAGTTGAATGGATAGACTGAACAATCAATGTATCTGGTTGGTATCCGATTATATCGCAATACTGTATATATAGTGATACTTACCAGGTGACGGTACTTCCGTTACACATACTAGCGACTGAATCGAACAGAAGGTGAAATTGTTAGACGAAGCGATAATTGTATCTGAGTTGTATTTGATGATATAGTGATGATATTTATATAGCAATATTCACCAGGTAACTGTTCTTCCGTTTCACATAAAAGCGACCGAATCGAGCAGAAGGTTAAATGAATAGATTGAAAATTCATCGTATCTGGGTTGTATTCGATTAGGTTTATATAGTTATACTCACCAGATACCTGTTCTTCCGTTATACATACGAGCGACTAAATTGAACAGAAGGTTGAATGGATAGACTAAACAATGATCGTATCTGAGGTTGTATTCGATTATATCGTGATGATGTTTATATAGTTATACTCAACAGGTAACTGTTCTACAGTTATACATAAGTGCGACTGAATCGAGCAGAAGGTTGAATTCAGTATTGATTTGACAATAATCGTATCTGGGTTGTATTCGATTATGTTTATATAGTTATACTCACCAGGTAACTGTTCTTCCGTTATACATACGAGCAATCGAATCGAACAGAAGGTTGAATGGATAGTATCTGGGTTGTATTCGATTATGATGTTATGCTGTGTATATAGTTATACACATTAGGTGACGGTATTCCCGTTTTACATACGAGCGACCGAAACGAACAAAAAGTTGAATGGATAGACTGAACAATCAATGTATCTGGGTGGTATCCGATTATATCGCAATACTGTATATATAGTGAGACTTACCAGGTGACGGTACTTCCGTTACACATACTAGCGACTGAATCGAACAGAAGGTTAAATGGTTAGACGAAACGATAATTGTATCTGAAATATATTCGATGATATCGTGATGATGTTTATATAGCAATACTCACCAGGTAACTGTTCTTTCGTTTTACATACAAGCGACCGAATAGAGCAGAAGGTTAAATTTAGTATAGATTGAACAATCTTCGTATCTGGGTTGTATTCGATCATGTTTATATAGTTATACTCACCAGGTAACTGTTCTTCCGTTATACATACGAGCAACTGAATTGAACAGAAGGTTGAATGGATAGACTAAACAATAATCGTATCTGGGGTTGTATTCAATTATATCTTGATGATGTTCATATAGTTATACTCATCAGGAAACTGTTCTCGAGTTATACATAAGAGCGACTGTACTGAACAGAAAGTTGAAGGAATAGACTGAACAATCAATGTATCTGGGTGGTATCCGATTATATCGCAATACTGTATATATAGTGATACCCAGGTGACGGTACTTCCGTTACACATACTAGCGACTGAATCGAACAGAAGGTTAAATGGTTAGACGAAATGATAATTGTATCTCTGAGTTGTATTCGATGATATCGTGATGAAGTTCATATAGAAATACTCACCAGGTTACTGTTCTTTCGTTATACATACGAGCATTCGAATCGAACAGAAGGTTGAATGGATAGTATCTGGGTTGTATTCGATTATGATGTTTGTTATGCTGTGTATACAGTTATACACACTAGGTGGCGGTATTCTCGTTTTACATACGAGCGACCGAAACGAACAGAAAGTTGAATGGATAGACTGAACAATCAATGTATCTGGTTGGTATCCGATTATATCGCAGAACTTCCGTTACACATACTAGCGACTGAATCGAACAGAAGGTTAAATGGTTAGACGAAGCGATAATTGTATCTGAGTTGTATTCGATGATATCGTGATGATGTTTATATAGCAATACTCACCAGGTAACTGTTCTTCCGTTTTACATACAAGCGACCGAATCGAGCAGAAGCTCAAATTTAGTAGAGATTGAACAATCATCGTATCTGGGTTGTATTCGATCATGTTCATATAGTTATACTCACCAGGTAACTGTTCTTTCGTTATACATACGAGCGACAGAATTGAACAGAAGGTTGAATGGATAGACTAAACAATAATCGTATCTGGGGTTGTATTCGAGTATATCGTGATGATTATCATATAGTATGTCTAACCAGGTAACAGTTCTTCCGTTAAACATACGAGCAACCGAATCGAACATAAGGTTGGATGGATAGATTGAACAATCATTGTATCTGGGTTGTCTCCGAATATATCTTTATGCTGTATATTCAGTTACACCTACCATGTAACGGTTATTTCGTTACACATACGAGCGTCTGAATCGAACATAAGGTTGGATGGTTAGACGGAACGATGATTGTAAATGAGTTGTATTCGTCTATATCGTGGTGATGTTTATATAGTAATACTCACCAGGTGACTGTTCTTGCGTTATACATACGAGCGACCCAATCGAACAGAAGGTTGGATGGATAGACGGAATGATCATTGTATCTGAGTTGTATTCGATTATATCGTGATGACGTTCATATAGAAATACTCACCAGGTTACTGTTCTTTCGTTATACATACGAGCAACCGAATCGAACAGAAGGTTGAATGGATAGTATCTGGGTTGTATTCGTATATGATGTTATGCTGTGTATATATTTATACACATTAGGTGACGGTATTCCCGTTTTGCATACGAGCGACCGAAATGAACAGAAAGTTGAATGGATAGACTGAACAATCAATGTATCTGGGTGGTATCCGATTATATCGCAATACTGTATATATAGTGATACTTACAAGGTGACGGTACTTCCGTTACACATACTAGAGACTGAATCGAACAGACTGTTAAATGGTTAGACGAAACGATAATTGTATCTCTGAGTTGTATTCGATGATATCGTGATGATGTTTATATAGCGATACTCACCAGGTAACTGTTCTTCCGTTTTACATACAAGCGACCGAATCGAGCAGAAGCTCAAATTTAGTAGAGATTGAACAATCATCGTATCTGGGTTGTATTCGATTATGTTCATATAGTTATACTCACCAGGTAACTGTTCTTTCGTTATACATACGAGCGACAGAATTGAACAGAAGGTTGAATGGATAGACTAAACAATAATCGTATCTGGGGTTGTATTCAATTATATCTTGATGATGTTTATATAGTTATACTCACCAGGAAACTGTTCTCCAGTTATACATAAGAGCGACTAAACTGAACAGAAAGTTGGATGGATAGACTGAACAATCAATGTATCTGGGTGGTATCCGATTATATCGCAATACTGTATATTTAGTGATTTTTACCAGGTGACGGTACTTCCGATACACATACTAGAGACTGAATCGAACAGAACGTTAAATGGTTAGACGAAACGATAATTGTATCTGAGTTGTATTCGATGATATCGTTATGATGTTTATATAGCGATACTCACCAGGTAACTGTTCTTCCGTTTTACATACAAGCGACCGAATCGAGCAGAAGCTTAAATTTAGTTGAGATTGAACAATCATCGTATCTGGGTTGTATTCGATTATGTTTATATAGTTATACTCACTAGGTAACGGTTCTTTCGTTACACATACGAGCGTCTGAATCGAACATAAGTTTGGATGATTAGACGGAACAATAATTGTAACTGAGTTGTATTCGATTATATCGTGGTGATGTTTATATAGTAATACTCACCAGGTGACTCTTCTTGCGTTATACATACGAGCGACCCAATCGAACAGAAGTTTGGATGGATAGACGGAATGATCATTGTATCTGAGTTGTATTCGATTATATCGTGATGACGTTCATATAGAAATACTCACCAGGTTACTGTTTTTTCTTCATACATACGAGCAACCGAATCGAACAGAAGGTTGAATGGATAGTATCTGGGTTGTATCCGATTATGATGTTATGCTGTGTATATAGTTATACACATTAGGTGACGGTATTCCCGTTTTACATACGAGCGACCGAAACGAACAGAAAGTTGAATGGATAGACTTAACAATCAATGTATCTGGGTGGTATCCGATTATATCGCAATTCTGTATATATAGTGATACTTACCAGGTGGCGGTACTTCCGTTGCACATACTAGCGACTGAATCGAACTTAAGGTTAAATGGTAAGACGAATTGATAATTGTATCTGAGTTGTATTCGATGATATCGTGATGATGTTTATATAGCAATACTCACCAGGTAACTGTTCTTCCGTTTTACATACAAGCGACCGAATCGAGCAGAAGGTTAAATTTAGTATGGATTGAACAATCATCGTATCTGGGTTGTATTCGATTATGTTTACATAGTTATACTCACCAGGTAACTGTTCTTCCGTTATACATACTAGCGACTGAATCGAACAGAATGTTGAATGGTTAGACGAAACGATAATTGTATCTGAGTTGTATTCGATGATATCGTGATGATGTTTATATAGCAATACTCACCAGATAACTGTCTTTCAGTTTTACAAACAAGTGACCGAATCGAGCAGAAGGTTAAATGGATAGATTGAACAATCATCGTATCTGAGTTGTATTCGATTATGTTTATATAGTTATACTCACCAAGTAACTGTTCTTCCGTTATACATACGAGCGACTGAATTGAACAGAAGGTTGAATGGATAGACTAAACAATGATTGTATCTGGGGTTGTATTCGATTATATCGTGATGATGTTCATATAGTTATACTCACCAGGTAACTGTTCTCCAGTTATACATAAGAGCGACTGAACTGAACAGAAGGTTGTATAGATAGACTGAACAATCAACGTATCTGGGTTGTATTCGATTATTTCGTGATGATTATTATATATTATGTCTAACCAGTTAACTGTTCTTCCGTTATACATACGAGCAACCGAATCGAACATAAGGTTGAATGGATAGATTGAACAATCATTGTATCTGGGTTGTCTCCGATTATATCGTTATGCTGTATATTTAGATACACCTACCATGTAACGGTTCTTTCGTTACACATACGAGCGTCTGAATCGAATATAAGGTTGGATGGTTAGACGGAACGATAATTGTAAATGAGTTGTATTCGATTATATCGTGGGAATGTTTATATAGTAATACTCACCAGGTGACTGTTCTTGCGTTATAGGTACGAGCGACCCAATCGAACAGAAGGTTAGATGGATAGACGGAATGATCATTGTATCTGAGTTGTATTCGATTATATCGTGAAGAAGTTTATATAGAAATACTCACCAGGTTACTGTTCTTTCGTTATACATACGAGCAACCGAATCGAACAGAAGGTTGAATGGATAGTATCTGAGTTGTATTCGATTATGATGTTATGCTGTGTATATAGTTATACACACTAGGTGACGGTATTCCCGTTTTACATACGAGCGACCGAAACGAACAGAAAGTTGAATGGATAGACTGAACAATCAATGTATCTGGTTGGTATCCGATTATATCGCAATACTGTATATATAGTGATACTTACCAGGTGACGGTACTTCCGTTACACATACTAGCGACCGAATCGAGCAGAAGCTTAAATTTAGTAGAGATTGAACAATCATCGTATCTGGGTTGTATTCGATTATGTTTATATAGTTAAACTCACCAGGTAACTGATCTTTCGTTATACGTACGAGCGACTGAATTGAACAGAAGGTTGAATGGATAGACTAAACAATAATCGTATCTGGGGTTGTATTCGATTATATCTTGATGATGTTCATATAGTTATACTCACCAGGAAACTGTTCTCCAGTTATACATAAGAGCGACTAAACTGAACAGAAAGTTGGATGGATAGACTGAACAATCAATGTATCTGGGTGGTATCCGATTATATCGCAATACTGTTTATTTAGTGATACTCACCAGGTGAAGGTACTTCCGTTACACATACTAGCGACTGAATCGAACAGAAGGTTAAATGGTTGGACGAAGCGGTAATTGTATCTGAGTTGTATTCGATGATAGCGTGATGATGTTTATATAGCAATACTCACCAGGTAACTGTTTTTCCGTTATACATGAGAACGACTGAATTGAACAGAAGGTTGAATGGATAGACTAAACAATAATCGTATCTGGGGTTGTATTCGAGTATATCGTGATGATTATTATATAGTATGTCTAACCAGGTAACACTTCTTCCGTTTAACATACGAGCAACCGAATCGAACATAAGGTTGGATGGATAGATTGAACAATCATTGTATCTGGGTTGTCTCCGATTATATCTTTATGCTGTATATTCAGTTACACCTACCAAGTAACGGTTCTTTCGTTACACATACGAGCGTCTGATTCGAACATAAGGTTGGATGGTTAGAAGGAACGATAATTGTAACTGAGTTGTATTCGGTTATATCGTGGTAATGTTTATATAGTAATACTCACCAGGTGACTGTTCTTGCGTTATACATACGAGCGACCCAATCGAACAGAAGGTTGGATGGATAGACGGAATGATCATTGTATCTTAGTTGTATTCTATTATATCGTGATGACGTTCATATAGAAATACTCACCAGGTTACTGTTCTTTCATTTTACATACGAGCGACCGAAACGAACAGAAAGTTGAATGGCTAGACTGAACAATCAATGTATCTGGGTGGTATGCGATTATATCGCAATACTGTATATATAGTGATACTTACCAGGTGACGGTACTTTCGTTACACATACTAGCGACTGAATCGAACAGAAGGATGAATGGTTAGAAGAAACGATAATTGTATCTGAGTTGTATTCGATGATATCGTGATGATGTTTATATAGCAATAATCACCAGGTAACTGTTCTTCCGTTTTACATACAAGCGACCGAATCGAGCAGAAGGTTAAATGGATAGATTGAAAATTCATCGTATCTGGGTTGTATTCGATTAGGTTTATATAGTTATACTCACCAGGTAACTGTTTTTCCGTTATACATAAGAACGACTGAATTGAACAGAAGGTTGAATGGATAGACTAAACAATAATCGTATCTGGGGTTGTATTCGAGTATATCGTGATGATTATCAAATAGTATGTCTAACCAGGTAACAGTTCTTCCGTTAAACATACGAGCAACCGAATCGAACATAAGGTTGGATGGATAGATTGAACAATCATTGTATCTGGCTTGTCTCCGATTATATCTTTATGCTGTATATTCGGTTACACCTACCATGTAACGGTTATTTCGTTACACATACGAGCGTCTGAATCGAACATAAGGTTGGATGGTTAGACGGAACGATAATTGTAACTGAGTTGTATTCGATTATATCGTGGTGATGTTTATATAGTTATACTCACCAGGTGACTGTTCTTGCGTTATACATACGAGCGACCCAATCGAACAGAAGGTTGGATGGATAGACGAAATGATCATTGTATCTGAGTTGTATTCGATTATATCGTGATGACGTTTATATAGAAATACTCACCAGGTTACTGTTCTTTCGTTATACATACGAGCAACCGAATCGAACAGAAGGTTGAATGGATAGTATCTGGGTTGTATTCGATTATGATGTTATGCTGTGTATATAGTTATACACATTAGGTGACGGTATTCCCGTTTTACATACGAGCGACCGAAACGAACAGAAAGTTGAATGGATAGACTGAACAATCAATGTATCTGGGTGGTATCCGATTAATCATCGCAATACTGTATATATAGTGATACTTACCAGGTGACGGTACTTCCGTTACACATACTAGAGACTGAATCGAACAGAAGGTTAGATGGTTAGACGAAACGATAATTGTATCTCTGAGTTGTATTCGATGATATCGTGATGATGTTTATATAGCGATACTCACCAGGTAACTGTTCTTTCGTTATACATACAAGCGACCGAATCGAGCAGAAGGTTTAATGGATAGATTGAACAATCATCGTATCTGAGTTGTATTCGATTATGTTTATATAGTTATACTCACCAGGTACCATGTTCTTCCGTTATACATACGAGCAACCGAATCGAACATAAGGTTGAATGGATAGATTGAACGATCATCGTATCTGAGTTGTATTCAATTATGTTTATATAGTTATACCTACCAAGTAACTGTTCTTCCGTTATACATACGAGCGACTGAATTGAACAGAAGGTTGAATGGATAGACTAAACAATGATCATATCTGGGGTTGTATTCGATGATATCGTGATGATGTTTATATAGTTATACTCACCAGGTAACTGTTCTCCAGTTATACATAAGAGCGACTGAACTGAACAGAAGGTTGAATGAATAGACTGAATAATCATCGTATCTGGGTTGTATTCGATTATTTCGTGATGATTATTATATATTATGTCTAACCAGGTAACTGTTCTTCCGTTATACATACGAGCAACCGAATCGAACATAAGGTTGAATGGATAGATTGAACAATCATTGTATCTGGGTTGTCTACGATTATATCGTTATGCTGTATAATTAGATACACCTACCATGTAACGGTTCTTTCGTTACACATACGAGCGTCTGAATCGAACATATGGTTGGATTGGTTAGACGGAACGATAATTGTAACTGAGTTTTATTCGATTATATCGTGATGAAGTTCATATAGAAATACTCACTAGGTTACTGTTCTTTCGTTATACATACGAGCAACCGAATCGAACAGAAGGTTGAATGGATGGTATCTGAGTTGTATTCGATTATGATGTTATGCTGTGTATATAGTTATACACACTAGGTGACGGTATTCCCGTTTTACATACGAGCGACCGAAACGAACAGTAAGTTGAATGGATAGACTGAACAATCAATGTATCTGGTTGGTATCCGATTATATCGCAATACTGTATATATAGTGATACTTACCAGGTGACGGTACTCCCGTTACACATACTAGCGACTGAATCGAACAGAAGGTTAAATGGTTGGACGAAGCGATAATTGTATCTGAGTTGTATTCGATGATATCGTGATGATGTTTATATAGTTATACTCACCAGGTAACTGTTCTCCAGTTATACATGAGAGCGACTGAACTGAACAGAAGGTTGAATGGATATACTGAACAATCATTGTTTCTGGGTTGTATTCGATTATATCGTGATGATTATCATATAGTATGTCTCACCATGTAACAGTTCTTCTGTTACACATACGAGCAACCGAATCGAACATAAGGTTGAATGGATAGATTGAACAATCATTGTATCTGGGTTGTCTCTGATTATATCGTTATGCTGTATATTTAGTTACACCTACCATGTAACGGTTCTTTAGTAACACATACGAGCGTATGCATCGAACATAAGGTTGGATGATTAGACGGAACGATAATTGTAACTGAGTTGTATTCTATTATATCGTCGTGATGTTTATATAGTAATACTCACCAGGTGACTGTTTTTGCGTTATACATACGAGCGACCCAATCGAACAGAAGGTTGGATGGATAGACGGAATGATCATTGTATCTGAGTTGTATTCGATTATATCGTGATTATGTTTATATAGTTATACTCAACAGGTAAGTGTTCTCCAGTTATACATAAAAGCGGCTGAATCGAGCAGAAGGTTGAATTCAGTATTGATTGAACAATAATCGTATCTGGGTTGTATTCGATTATGTTCATAAAGTTATACTCACCAGGTAACTGTTCTTCCGTTATACATACGAGCAATCGAATCGAACAGAAGGTTGAATGGATAGTATCTGGGTTGTATTCGATTATGATGTTATGCTGTGTATATAGTTATACACATTAGGTGACGGTATTCCCGTTTTACATACGAGCGACCGAAACGAACAGAAAGTTGATTGGATAGACTGAACAATCAATGTATCTGGGTGGTATCCGATTATATCGCAATACTGTATATAAAGTGATACTTACCAGGTGACGGTACTTCCGTTACACATACTAGCGACTGAATCGAACAGAAGGTTAAATGGTTAGACGAAACGATAATTGTATCTGAGTTGAATTCGATGATATCGTGATGATGTTTATAGCAATACTCACCAGGTAACTGTTCTTCCGTTTTACATACAAGCGACCGAATCGAGCAGAAGGTTAAATAGATAGATTGAACAATCATCGTATCTGGGTTGTATTCGATTATGTTTATATAGTTATACTCACCAGGTAACTGTTCTTCCGTTATACATACGAGCGACTGAATTGAACAGAAGGTTGAATGGATAGACTAAACAATGATCGTATCTGGGGTTGTATTCGATTATATCGTGATGATGTTTATATAGTTATACTCACCAGGTAACTGTTCTCCAGTTATACATAAGAGCGACTGAACTGAACAGAAGGTTGAATGGATAGACTGAATAATCATCGTATCTGGGTTGTATTCGATTATTTCGTGATGATTATTATATATTATGTCTAACCAGGTAACTGTTCTTCCGTTATACATACGAGCAACCGAATCAAACATAAGGTTGGATGGATAGATTGAAAAATCATTGTATCTGGGTTGTCTCTGATTATATCGTTATGCTGTATAATTAGATACACCTACCATGAAACGGTTCTTTCGTTACACATACGAGCGTCTGAATCGAACATAAGGTTGGATGGTTTGAGATAATTGTAACTGAGTTGTATTCGATTATATCGTGGTAATGTTTATATAGTAATACTCACCAGGTGACTGTTCTTGCGTTATACGTACGAGCGACTCAATCGAACAGAAGGTTGGATGGATAGACGGAATGATCATTGTATCTGAGTTGTATTCGATTATATCGTGATGAAGTTCATATAGAAATACTCACCAGGTTACTGTTCTTTCGTTATACATACGAGCAACCGAATCGAACAGAAGGTTGAATGAATGGTATCTGGGTTGTATTCGATTATGATGTTATGCTGTGTATATAGTTATACACACTAGGTGACGGTATTTCCGTTTTACATACGAGCGACCGAAACGAACAGAAAGTTGAATGGATAGACTGAACAATCAATGTATCTGGTTGGTATCCGATTATATCGCAATACTGTATATATAGTGGTACTTACCAGGTGACGGTACTTCCGTTACACATACTGGCGACTGAATCGAACAGAATGTTAAATGGTTAGACGAAGCGATAATTGTATCTGAGTTGTATTCGATGATATCGTGATGATGTTTATATAGCAATATTCACCAGGTAACTGCTCTTCCGTTTTACATACAAGCGACCGAATCGAGCAGAAGGTTAAATTAAGTATAGATTGAACAATCATCGTATCTGGGTTGTATTCGATTATGTTTATATAGTTATACTCACCAGGTAACTGTTCTTCCGTTATACATACGAGCGACTGAATTGAACAGAAGGTTGAATGGATAGACTGAACAATAATCGTATCTGGGGTTGTATTCGATCATATCTTGATGATCTTCATATAGTTATACTCACCAGGAAACTGTTCCCCAGTTTTACATGAGAGCGACTGAACTGAACATAAAGTTGAATGGATAGACTGAACAATCAATGTATCTGGGTGGTATCCGATTATATCGCAATACTGTATATATAGTGATACTTACCAGGTGACAATACTTCCGTTACACATACTAGCGACTGAATCGAACAGAAGGTTAAATGGTTAGACGAAATGATAATTGTATCTCTGAGTTGTATTCGATGATATCGTGATGAAGTTCATATAGAAATACTCACCAGGTTACTGTTCTTTCGTTATACATACGATCATTCGAATCGAACAGAAGGTTGAATGGATAGTATCTGGGTTGTATTCGATTATGATGTTATGCTGTGTATATAGTTATACACACTAGGTGACGGTATTCCCGTTTTACATACGAGCGACCGAAACGAACAGAAAGTTGAATGGATAGACTGAACAATCAATGTATCTGGTTGGTATCCGATTATATCGCAATACTGTATATATAGTGATACTTACCAGGTGACGGTACTTCCGTTACACATACTAGCGACTGAATCGAACAGAAGGTTGAATGGTTAGACGAAGCGATAATTGTATCTGAGTTGTATTCGATGATATCGTGATGATGTTTATATAGCAATATTCACCAGGTAACTGTTCTTCCGTTTTTCATAAAAGCGACCGAATCGAGCAGAAGGTTGAATGGATAGATTGAAAATTAATCGTATCTGGGTTGTATTCGATTAGGTTTATATAGTTATACTTACCAGGTAACTGTCCTTCCGTTATACATACGAGCGACTGAATTGAACAGAAGGTTGAATGGATAGTATATGGGTTGTATTCGATTATGATGTTATGCTGTGTATATAGTTATACACACTAGGAGACGGTATTCCCGTTTTACATACGAGCGACCGAAACAAAAAGAAAGTTGAATGGATAGACTGAACAATCAATGTATCTGGGTGGTATCCGATTATATCGCAATACTGTATATATGGTGATACTTACCAGGTGACGGTACTTCCGTTACACATACTAGCGACTGAATCGAACAGAAGGTTAAATGGTTAGACGAAACGATAATTGTATCTGAGTTGTATTCGATGATATCGTGATGATGTTTATATAGCAATACTCACCAGGTAACTGTTCTTCCGTTTTACATACAAGCGACCGAATCGAGCAGAAGGTTGAATTCAGTATAGATTGAACAATCATCGTATCTGGGTTGTATTCGATTATGTTTATATAGTTATACTCACCAGGTAACTGTTCTTCCGTTATACATACGAGCGACTGAATTGAACAGAAGGTTGAATGGATAGACTAAACAATGATCGTATCTGGGGTTGTATTCGATTATATCGTGATGATCTTTATATAGTTATACTCACCAGGTAACTGTTCTCCAGTTATACATAAGAGCGACTGAACTGAACAGAAGGTTGAATGGATAGACTGAATAATCATCGTATCTGGGTTGTATTCGATTATTTCGTGATGATTATTATATATTATGTCTAACCAGGTAACTGTTCTTCCGTTATACATACGAGCAACCGAATCAAACATAAGGTTGGATGGATAGATTGAAAAATCATTGTATCTGGGTTGTCTCTGATTATATCGTTATGCTGTATAATTAGATACACCTACCATGTAACGGTTCTTTCGTTACACATACGAGCGTCTGAATCGAACAGAAGGTTGAATGGATAGACTAAATAATGATCGTATCTGAGGTTGTATTCGATTATATCGTGATGATGTTTATATCTTTATACTCAACAGGTAACTGTTCTCCAGTTATACATAAAAGCGACTGAATCGAGCAGAAGGTTGAATTCAGTATTAATTGAACAATAATCATATCTGGGTTGTATTCGATTATGTTTATAAAGTTATACTCACCAGGTAACTGTTCTTCCGTTATACATACGAGCGACTGAATTGAACAGAAGGTTGAATGGATAGACTGAACAATAATCGTATCTGGGGTTGTATTCGATCATATCTTGATGATGTTCATATGGTTATACTCACCAGGAAACTGTTCCCCAGTTTTACATGAGAGCGACTGAACTGAACATAAAGTTGAATGGATAATAATGATAATAATAATAATAATAATAATAATAATAATAATAAATGCTTTTATTGACTGCAATCATGGTTACATAAAGATGTAGCATATGTAATATATCATGTGCAGTCAAAAGGCAGAGTTAACGCTTATTCATTCCTGGGGGGACTGGATGTTATGCTGTGTATATAGTTATACACACTAGGAGACGGTATTCCCGTTTTACATACGAGCGACCGAAACAAAAAGAAAGTTGAATGGATAGACTGAACAATCAATGTATCTGGGTGGTATCCGATTATATCGCAATACTGTATATATAGTGATACTTACCAGGTGACGGTACTTCCGTTACACATACTAGCGACTGAATCGAACAGAAGGTTAAATGGTTAGATGAAACGATAATTGTATCTGAGTTGTATTCGATGATATCGTGATGATGTTTATATAGCAATACTCACCAGGTAACTGTTCTTCCGTTTTACATACAAGCGACCGAATCGAGCAGAAGGTTAAATGGATAGATTGAACAATCATCGTATCTGAGTTGTATTCGATTATGTTTATATAGATATACTCACCAGGTACATGTTCTTCCGATATACATACGAGCAACCGATTCGAACATAAGGTTGAATGGATAGATTGAACAATCATCGTATCTGAGTTGTATTCGATTATGTTTATATAGTTATACTCACCAGGTAACTGTTCTTCCGTTATACATACGAGCGACTGAATTGAACTGAAGGTTGAATGGATAGACTAAACAATGATCGTATCTGGGGTTGTATTCGAATATATCGTGATGATGTTCATATAGTTATACTCACCAGGTAACTGTTCTCCAGTTATACATAAGAGCGACTGAACTGAACAGAAGATTGAATGGATAGACTGAACAATCATCGTATCTGGGTTGTATTCGATTATTTCGTGATGATTATTATATATTATGTCTAACCAGGTAACTGTTCTTTCGTTATATATACTAGCAACCGAATCGAACATAAGGTTGAATGGATAGATTGAACAATCATTGTATCTGGGTTGTCTCCGATAATATCGTTATGTTGTATATTTAACTACACCTACCATGTAACGGTTCTTTCGTTACACATACGAGCGTCTGAATCGAACATAAGGTTGGATGGTTAGACGGAACGATATTGTAACTAAGTTGTATTCGATTATATCGTGATGACGTTCATATAGAAATACTCACCAGGTTACTGTTCTTTTGTTATACATACGAGCAACCGAATCGAACAGAAGGTTGAATGGATAGTATCTGGGTTGTATTCGATTATGATGTTATGCTGTGTATATAGTTATTCACATAAGGTGACGGTATTCCCGTTCCACATACGAGCGACCGAAACGAACAGAAAGTTGAATGGATAGACTGAACAATCAATGTATCTGGGTGGTATCCGATTATATCGCAATACTGTATATATAGTGATACTTACCAGGTGACGATACTTCCGTTACACATACTAGCGACTGAATCGAACAGAATGTTGAATGGTTAGACGAAACGATAATTCTATCTGAGTTGTATTCGATGATATCGTGATGATGTTTATATAGCAATACTCACCAGGTAACTGTCCTTCCGTTGGACATACAAGCGACCAAATCGAGCAGAAGGTTAAATGGATAGATTGAACAATCATCGTATCTGAGTTGTATTCGATTATGTTTATATAGATATACTCACCAGGTACCTGTTCTTCCGATATACATAAGAGCAACCGAATCGAACATAAGGTTGAATGGATAGATTGAACAATCATCGTATCTGAGTTGTATTCGATTATGTTTATATAGTTATACTCACCGGGTAACTGTTCTTCCGTTATACATACGAGCGACTGAATTGAACTGAAGGTTGAATGGATAGACTAAACAATGATCGTATCTGGGGTTGTATTCGATTATATCGTGATGATGTTCATATAGTTATACTCACCAGGTAACTGTTCTCCAGTTATACATAAGAGCGACTGAACTGAACAGAAGGTTGAATGGATAGACTGAACAATCATCGTATCTGGGTTGTATTCGATTATTTCGTGATGATTATTATATATTATGTCTAACCAGGTAACTGTTCTTTCGTTATACATACTAGCAACCGAATCGAACATAAGGTTGAATGGATAGATTGAACAATCATTGTATCTGGGTTGTCTCCGATTATATCGTTATGTTGTATATTTAACTACACCTACCATGTAACGGTTCTTTCGTTACACATACGAGCGTCTGAATCGAACATAAGGTTGGATGGTTAGACGGAACGATAATTGTAACTAAGTTGTATTCGATTATATCGTGATGACGTTCATATAGAAATACTCACCAGGTTACTGTTCTTTCGTTATACATACGAGCAACCGAATCGAAAAGAAGGTTGAATGGATAGTATCTGGGTTGTATTCGATTATGATGTTATGCTGTGTATATAGTTATACACATAAGGTGACGGTATTCCCGTTTCACATACGTGCGACCGAAACGAACAGAAAGTTGAATGGATAGACTGAACAATCAATGTATCTGGGTGGTATCTGATTATATCGCAATACTGTATATATAGTGATACTTACCAGGTGACGGTACTTCCGTTACACATACTAGCGACTGAATCGAACAGAAGGTTAAATGGTTAGACGAAACGATAATTGTATCTGAGTTGTATTCGATGATATCGTGATGATGTTTATATAGCAATACTCACCAGGTAACTGTCCTTCCGTTTTACATACAAGCGACCGAATCGAGCAGAAGATTAAATGGATAGATTGAACAATCATCGTATCTGAGTTGTATTCGATTATGTTTATATAGATATACTCACCAGGTACCTGTTCTTCCGATATACATACGAGCAACCGAATCGAACATAAGGTTGAATGGATAGATTGAACAATCATCGTATCTGAGTTGTATTCGATTATGTTTATATAGTTATACTCACCAGGTAACTGTTCTTCCGTTATACATACGAGCGACTGAATTGAACTGAAGGTTGAATGGATAGACTAAACAATGATCGTATCTGGGGTTGTATTCGATTATATCGTGATGATGTTCATATAGTTATACTCACCAGGTAACTGTTCTCCAGTTATACATAAGAGCGACTGAACTGAACAGAAGATTGAATGGATAGACTGAACAATCATCGTATCTGGGTTGTATTCGATTATTTCGTGATGATTTTTATATATATTTCGTCTAACCAGGTAACTGTTCTTTCGTTATACATACTAGCAACCGAATCGAACATAAGGTTGAATGGATAGATTGAACAATCATTGTATCTGGGTTGTCTCCGATTATATCGTTATGTTGTATATTTAACTACACCTACCATGTAACGGTTCTTTCGTTACACATACGAGCGTCTGAATCGAACATAAGGTTGGATGGTTAGACGGAACGATATTGTAACTAAGTTGTATTCGATTATATCGTGATGACGTTCATATAGAAATACTCACCAGGTTACTGTTCTTTCGTTATACATACGAGCAACCGAATCGAACAGAAGGTTGAATGGATAGTATCTGGGTTGTATTCGATTATGATGTTATGCTGTGTATATAGTTATACACACTAGGAGACGGTATTCCCGTTTTACATACGAGCAACCGAATCGAACACAAGGTTGAATGGATAGATTGAACAATCATTGTATCTGGGTTGTCTCCGATTATATCGTTATGTTGTATATTTAACTACACCTACCATGTAACGGTTCATTCGTTACACATACGAGCGTCTGAATCGAACATAAGGTTGGATGGTTAGACGGAACGATAATTGTAACTAAGTTGTATTCGATTATTTCGTGATGATTATTATATATTATGTCTAACCAGGTAACTGTTCTTCCATTATACATACGAGCAACCGAATCGAACATAAGGTTGAATGGATAGATTGAAAAATCATTGTATCTGGGTTATCTCCGATTATATCGTTATGCTGTATAATTAGATACACCTACCATGTAACGGTTCTTTCGTTACACATACGAGCGTCTGAATCGAACATAAGGTTGGATGGTTAGACGGAACGATAATTGTAACTGAGTTGTATTCGATTATATCGTGGTAATGTTTATATAGTAATACTCACCAGGTGACTGTTCTTGCGTTATACGTACGAGCGACCCAATAGAACAGAAGGTTGGATGGATAGACGAAATGATCATTGTATCTGAGTTGTATTCGATTATATCGTGATGAAGTTCATATAGAAATACTCACCAAGTTACTGTTCTTTCGTTATACATACGAGCAACCGAATCGAACAGAAGGTTGAATGGATCGTATCTGGGTTGTATTCGATTATGATGTTATGCTGTGTATATAGTTATACACACTAGGTGACGGTATTCCCGTTTTTATATACGAGCGACCGAAACGAACAGAAAGTTGAATGGATAGACTGAACAATCAATGTATCTGGTTGGTATCCGATTATATCGCAATACTGTATATATAGTGATACTTACCAGGTGACGGTACTTCCGTTACACATACTAGCGACTGAATCGAACAGAAGGTTAAGTGGATAGATTGAACAATCATCGTATCTGAGTTGTATTCGATTATGTTTATATAGATTTACTCACCAGGTACCTGTTCTTCCGATATACATACGAGCAACCGAATCGAACATAAGGTTGAATGGATAGATTGAACAATCATCGTATCTGAGTTGTATTCGATTATGTTTTTATGGTTATACTCACCAGGTAACTGTTTTTCCGTTATACATACGAGCGACTGAATTGAACTGAAGGTTGAATGGATAGACTAAACAATCATCGTATCTGGGGTTGTATTCGATTATATCGTGATGATGTTCATATAGTTATACTCACCAGGTAACTGTTCTCCAGTTATACATAAGAGCGACTGAACTGAACAGAAGGTTGAATGGATAGATTGAACAATCATCGTATCTGGGTTGTATTCGATTATTTCATGATGATTATTATATATTATATCTAACCAGGTAACTGTTCTTTCGTTATACATACTAGCAACCGAATCGAACATAAGGTTGAATGGATAGATTGAACAATCATTGTATCTGGGTTGTCTCCGATTATATCGTTATGTTGTATATTTAACTACACCTACCATGTAACGGTTCTTTCGTTACACATACGAGCGTCTGAATCGAACATAAGGTTGGATGGATAGACGAAATGATCATTGTATCTGAGTTGTATTCGATTATATCGTGATGAAGTTCATATAGAAATACTCACCAGGTTACTGTTCTTCCGTTATACATACGAGCAACCGAATCGAACAGATGGTTGAATGGATAGTATCTGGGTTGTATTCGATTATGATGTTATGCTGTGTATATAGTTATACACATAAGGTTACGGTATTCCCGTTTCACATACGAGCGACCGAAACGAACAGAAAGTTGAATGGATAGACTGAACAATCAATGTATCTGGATGGTATCCGATTATATCGCAATACTGTATATATAGTGATACTCACTAGGTGACGGTACTTCCGTTACACATACTAGCGACTGAATCGAACAGAAGGTTAATTGGTTAGACGAAACGATAATTGTATCTGAGTTGTATTCGATGATATCGTGATGAAGTTTATATAGCAATACTCACCAGGTAACTGTTCTTCCGTTTTACATACAAGCGACCGAATCGAGCAGAAGGTTAAATGGATAGATTGGACAATCATCGTATCTGAGTTGTATTCGATTATGTTTATATAGATATACTCACCAGGTACATGTTCTTCCGATATACATACGAGCAACCGAATCGAACAGAAGGTTGAATGGATAGATTGAACAATCATTGTATCTGGGTTGTCTCCGATTATATCGTTATGTTGTACATTTAACTACACCTACCATGTTACGGTTCTTTCGTTACACATACGAGCGTCTGAATCGAACATAAGGTTGGATGGTTAGACGGAACGATAATTGTAACTAAGTTGTATTCGATTATATCGTGATGACGTTCATATAGAAATACTCACCAGGTTACTGTTCTTTGGTTATACATACGAGCAACCGAATCGAACAGAAGGTTGAATGGATAGTATCTGGGTTGTATTCGATTATGATGTTATACTGTGTATATAGTTATACACATAAGGTGACGGTATTCCCGTTTCACATACGAGCGACCGAAACGAACAGAAAGTTGAATGGATAGACTGAACAATCAATGTATCTGGGTGGTATCCGATTATATCGCAATACTGTAAATACTTACCAGGTGACGGTACTTCCGTTACACATACTAGCGACTGACTCGAACAGAAGGTTAAATGGTTAGACGAAACGATAATTGTATCTGAGTTGTATTCGATGATATCGTGATGATGTTTATATAGCAATACTCACCAGGTAACTGTTCTTCCGTTTTACATACAAGCGACCGAATCGAGCAGAAGGTTGAATTCAGAATAGATTGAACAATCATCGTATCTGGGTTGTATTCGATTATGTTTATATAGTTATACTCACCAGGTAACTGTTCTTCCGTTATACATACGAGCGACTGAATTGAACAGAAGGTTGAATGGATAGTATATGGGTTGTATTCGATTATGATGTTATGCTGTGTATATAGTTATACACACTAGGAGACGGTATTCCCGTTTTACATACGAGCGACCGAAACAAAAAGAAAGTTGAATGGATAAACTGAACAATCAATGTATCTGGGTGGTATCCGATTATATCGCAATACTGTATATATAGTGATATTTACCAGGTGACGATACTTCCGTTACACATACTAGCGACTGAATCGAACAGAATGTTGAATGGTTAGACGAAACGATAATTGTATCTGAGTTGTATTCGATGATATCGTGATGATGTTTATATAGCAATACTCACCAGGTTACTGTTCTTTCGTTATACATACGAGCAACCGAATCGAGCAGAAGGTTAAATGGATAGATTGAAAAATCATCGTATCTGAGTTGTGTTCGATTATGTTTATATAGATATACTCACCAGGTACCTGTTCTTCCGATATACATACGAGCAACCGAATCGAACATAAGGTTGAATGGATAGATTGAACAATCATCGTATCTGGGTTGTATTCGATTATGTTTATATAGTTATACTCACCAGGTAACTGTTCTTCCGTTATACATACGAGCGACTGAATTGAACTGAAGGTTGAATGGATAGTATATGGGTTGTATTCGATTACGATGTTATGCTGTGTATATAGTTATACACACTAGGAGACGGTATTCCCGTTTTACATACGAGCGACCGAAACGAAAAGAAAGTTGAATGGATAGACTGAACAATCAATGTATCTGGGTGGTATCCGATTATATCGCAATACTGTATATATAGTGATACTTACCAGGTGACGATACTTCCGTTACACATACTAGCGACTGAATCGAACAAAATGTTGAATGGTTAGACGAAACGATAATTGTATCTGAGTTGTATTCGATGATATCGTGATGATGTTTATATAGCAATACTCACCAGGTAACTGTCCTTCCGTTTTACATACAAGCGACCGAATCGAGCAGAAGGTTAAATGGATAGATTGAAGAATCATCGTATCTGAGTTGTATTTGATTATGTTTATATAGATATACTCACCAGGTACCTGTTCTTCCGATATACATACGAGCAACCGAATCGAACATAAAGTTGAATGGATAGATTGAACAATCATCGTATCTGAGTTGTATTCGATTATGTTTATATAGTTATACTCACCAGGTAACTGTTCTTCCGTTATACATACGAGCGACTGAATTGAACTGAAGGTTGAATGGATAGACTAAACAATGATCGTATCTGGGGTTGTATCCGATTATATCGTGATGATGTTCATATAGTTATACTCACCAGGTAACTGTTCTCCAGTTATACATAAGAGCGACTGAACTGAACAGAAGGTTGAATGGATAGACTGAACAATCATCGTATCTGGGTTGTATTCGATCATTTCGTGATGATTATTATATATTATGTCTTACCAGGTAACTGTTCTTTCGTTATACATACTAGCAACCGAATCGAACATAAGGTTGAATGGATAGATTGAACAATCATTGTATCTGAATTGTCTCCGATTATATCGTTATGTTGTATATTTAACTACACCTACCATGTAACGGTTCTTTCGTTACACATACGAGCGTCTGAATCGAACATAAGGTTGGATGGTTAGACGGAACGATAATTGTAACTAAGTTGTATTCGATTATATCGTGATGACGTTCATATAGAAATACTCACCAGGTTACTGTTCTTTCGTTATACATACGAGCAACCGAATCGAACAGAAGGTATAATGGATAGTATCTGGGTTGTATTCGATTATGATGTTATGCTGTATATATAGTTATACACATAAGGTGACGTTATTCCCGTTTCACATACGAGCAACCGAATCGAACATAAGGTTGAATGGATAGATTGAACAATCATCGTATCTGAGTTGTATTCGATTATGTTCATATAGTTATACTCACCAGGTAACTGTTCTTCCGTTATACATACGAGCGACTGAATTGAACTGAAGGTTGAATGGATAGACTAAACAATGATCGTATCTGGGGTTGTATTCGATTATATCGTGATGATGTTCATATAGTTATACTCACAAGGTAACTGTTCTCCAGTTATACATAAGAGCGACTGAACTGAACAGAAGGTTGAATGGATAGACTGAACAATCATCGTATCTGGGTTGTATTCGATTATTTCGTGATGATTATTATATATTATGTCTTACCAGGTAACTGTTCTTTCGTTATACATACTAGCAACCGAATCGAACATAAGGTTGGATGGATAGATTGAACAATCATCGTATCTGAGTTGTATTCGATTATGTTCATATAGTTATACTCACCAGGTAACTGTTCTTCCGTTATACATACGAGCGACTGAATTGAACTGAAGGTTGAATGGATGGACTAAACAATGATCGTATCTGGGGTTGTATTCGATTATATCGTGATGATGTTCATATAGTTATACTCACCAGGTAACTGTTCTCCAGTTATACATAAGAGCGACTGAACTGAACAGAAGGTTGAATGGATAGATTGAACAATCATCGTATCTGAGTTGTATTCGATTATGTTCATATAGTTATACTCACCAGGTAACTGTTCTTCCGTTATACATACGAGCGACTGAATTGAACTGAAGGTTGAATGGATAGACTAAACAATGATCGTATCTGGGGTTGTATTCGATTATATCGTGATGATGTTCATATAGTTATACTCACCAGGTAACTGTTCTCTAGTTATACATAAGAGCGACTGAACTGAACAGAAGGTTGAATGGATAGATTGAACAATCATCGTGTCTGGGTTGTATTCGATTATGTTTATATAGTTATACTCACCAGGTAACTGTTCTTCCCTTATACATACGAGCGACTGAATTGAACAGAAGGTTGAATGGATAGTATATGGGTTGTATTCGATTATGATGTTATGCTGTGTATATAGTTATACACACTAGGAGACGGTATTCCCGTTTTACATACGAGCGACCGAAACAAAAAGAAAGTTGAATGGATAGACTGAACAATCAATGTATCTGGGTGGTATCCGATTATATCGCAATACTGTATATATAGTGATACTTACCAGGTGACGATACTTCCGTTACACATACTAGCGACTGAATCGAACAGGATGTTGAATGGTTAGACGAAACGATAATTGTATCTGAGTTGTATTCGATGATATCGTGATGATGTTTATATAGCAATACTCACCAGGTAACTGTTCATCCGTTTTACATACAAGCGACCGAATCGAGCAGAAGGTTGAATTCAGTATAGATTGAACAATCATCGTATCTGGGTTGTATTCGATTATGTTTATATAGTTATACTCACCAGGTAACTGTTCTTCCGAATCGAACATAAGGTTGAATGGATAGATTGAACAATCATCGTATCTGAGTTGTATTCGATTATGTTTATATACTTATACTCACCAGGTAACTATTCTTCCGTTATACATACGAGCGACTGAATTGAACAGAAGGTTGAATGGATAGTATATGGGTTGTTTTCGATTATGATGTTATGCTGTGTATATAGTTATACACACTAGGAGACGGTATTTCCGTTTTACATACGAGCGACCGAAACGAAAAGAAAGTTGAATGGATAGACTGAACAATCAATGTATCTGGGTGGTATCCGATTATATCGCGATACTGTATATATAGTGATACTTACCAGGTGACGATACTTCCGTTAGTCATACTAGCGACTGAATCGAACAGAATGTTGAATGGTTAGACGAAACGATAATTGTATCTGAGTTGTATTCGATGATATCGTGATGATGTTTATATAGCAATACTCACCAGGTAACTGTCCTTCCGTTTTACATACAAGCGACCGAATCGAGCAGAAAGTTAAATGGATAGATTGAACAATCATCGTATCTGAGTTGTATTTTATTATGTTTATATAGATATACTCACCAGGTACCTGTTCTTCCGATATACATACGAGCAACCGAATCGAACATAAGGTTGAATGGATAGATTTAACAATCATTGTATCTGGGTTGTCTCCGATTATATCGTTATGTTGTATATTTAACTACACCTACCATGTAACGGTTCATTCGTTACACCTATGAGCGTCTGAATCGAACATAAGCTTGGATGATTAGACGGAACGATAATTGTAACTAAGTTGTATTCGATTATATCGTGATGACGTTCATATAGAAATACTCACCAGGTTACTGTTCTTTCGTTATACATACGAGCAACCGAATCGAACAGAAGGATGAATGGATAGTATCTGGGTTGTATTCGATTATAATGTTATGCTGTGTATATAGGTGTATATAGGTATAAGGTGACGGTATTCCCGTTTCACATACGAGCGACCGAAACGAACAGAAAGTTGAATGGATAGACTGAACAATCAATGTATCTGGGTGGTATCCGATTATATCGCAATACTGTATATATAGTGATACTTACCATGTGACGGTACTTCCGTTACACATACTAGCGACTGAATCGAACAGAAGGTTAAATGGTTAGACGAAACGATAATTGTATCTGAGTTGTATTCGATGATATCGTGATGATGTTTATATAGCAATACTCACCAGGTAACTGTTCTTCCGTTTTACATACAAGCGACCGAATCGAGCAGAAGGTTGAATTCAGTATAGATTGAACAATCATCGTATCTGGGTTGTATTCGATTATGTTTATATAGTTATACTCACCAGGTAACTGTTCTTCCGTTATACATACGAGCGACTGAATTGAACAGAAGGTTGAATGGATAGTATATGGGTTGTATTCGATTATGATGTTATGCTGTGTATATAGTTATACACACTAGGAGACGGTATTCCCGTTTTACATACGAGCGACCGAAACAAAGGGAAAGTTGAATGGATAGACTGAACAATCAATGTATCTGGGTGGTATCCGATTATATCGCAATACTGTATATATAGTGATACTTACCAGGTGACGATACTTCCGTTACACATACTAGCGACTGAATCGAACAGAATGTTGAATGGTTAGACGAAACGATAATTGTATCTGAGTTGTATTCGATGATATCGTGATGATGTTTATATAGCAATACTCACCAGGTAACTGTTCTTCCGTTTTACATACAAGCGACCGAATCGAGCAGAAGGTTGAATTCAGTATAGATTGAACAATCATCGTATCTGGGTTGTATTCGATTATGTTTATAAAGTTATACTCACCAGGTAAATGTTCTTCCGTTATACATACGAGCGACTGAATTGAACAGAAGGTTGAATGGATAGTATATGGGTTGTATTCGATTATGATGTTATGCTGTGTATATAGTTATGCACACTAGGGGACGGTATTCCCGTTTTACATACGAGCGACCGAAACGAAAAGAAAGTTGAATGGATAGACTGAACAATCAATGTATCTGGGTGGTATCCGATTATATCGCAATACTGTATATATAGTGATACTTACCAGGTGACGATACTTCCGTTACACATACTAGCGACTGAATCGAACAGAATGTTGAATGGTTAGACGAAACGATAATTGTATCTGAGTTGTATTCGATGATATCGTGATGATGTTTATATAGCAATACTCACCAGGTAACTGTCCTTCCGTTTTACATACAAACAACCGAATCGAGCAGAAGGTTAAATGGATTGATTGAACAATCATCGTATCTGGGTTGTATTCGATTATTTCGTGATGATTATTATATATTATGTCTTACCAGGTAACTGTTCTTTCGTTATACATACGAGCGACTGAATTGAACTGAAGGTTGAATGGATAGACTAAACAATGATCGTATCTGGGGTTGTATTCGATTATATCGTGATGATGTTCATATAGTTATACTCACCAGGTAACTGTTCTCCAGTTATACATAAGAGCGACTGAACTGAACAGAAGGTTGAATGGATAGATTGAACAATCATCGTATCTGAGTTGTATTCGATTATGTTCATATAGTTATACTCACCAGGTAACTCTTCTTCCGTTATACATACGAGCGACTGAATTGAACTGAAGGTTGAATGGATAGACTAAACAATGATCGTATCTGGGGTTGTATTCGATTATATCGTGATGATGTTCATATAGTTATACTCACCAGGTAACTGTTCTCCAGTTATACATAAGAGCGACTGAACTGAACAGAAGGTTGAATGGATAGATTGAACAATCATCGTGTCTGGGTTGTATTCGATTATGTTTATATAGTTATACTCACCAGGTACCTGTTCTTCCGTTATACATACGAGCGACTGAATTGAACAGAAGGTTGAATGGATAGTATATGGGTTGTATTCGATTATGATGTTATGCTGTGTATATAGTTATACACACTAGGAGACGGTATTCCCGTTTTACATACGAGCGACCGAAACAAAAAGAAAGTTGAATGGATAGACTGAACAATCAATGTATCTGGGTGGTATCCGATTATATCGCAATACTGTATATATAGTGATACTTACCAGGTGACGATACTTCCGTTACACATACTAGCGACTGAATCGAACAGGATGTTGAATGGTTAGACGAAACGATAATTGTATCTGAGTTGTATTCGATGATATCGTGATGATGTTTATATAGCAATACTCACCAGGTAACTGTTCATCCGTTTTACATACAAGCGACCGAATCGAGCAGAAGGTTGAATTCAGTATAGATTGAACAATCATCGTATCTGGGTTGTATTCGATTATGTTTATATAGTTATACTCACCAGGTAACTGTTCTTCCGTTATACATACGAGCGACTGAATTGAACAGAAGGTTTAATGGATAGTATATGGGTTGTATTCGATTATGATGTTATGCTGTGTATATAGTTATACACACTAGGAGACGGTATTCCCGTTTTACATACGAGCGACCGAAACGAAAAGAAAGTTGAATGGATTGACTGAACAATCAATGTATCTGGGTGGTATCTGATTATATCGCAATACTGTATATATAGTGATACTTACCAGGTGACGGTACTTCCGTTACACATACTAGCGACTGAATCGAACAGAAGGTTAAATGGTTAGACGAAACGATAATTGTATCTGAGTTGTATTCGACGATATCGTGATGATGTTTATATAGCAATACTCACCAGGTAACTGTCTTTCCGTTTTACATACAAGCGACCGAATCGAGCAGAAGGTTAAATGGATAGATTGAACAATCATCGTATCTGAGTTGTATTCGATTATGTTTATATAGATATACTCACCAGGTACCTGTTTTTCCGATATACATACGAGCAACCGAATCGAACATAAGGTTGAATGGATAGATTGAACAATCATCGTATCTGAGTTGTATTCGATTATGTTTATATAGTTATACTCACCAGGTAACTGTTCTTCCGTTATACATACGAGCGACTGAATTGAACTGAAGGTTGAATGGATAGACTAAACAATGATCGTATCTGGGGTTGTAATCGATTATATCGTGATGATGTTCATATAGTTATACTCACCAGGTAACTGTTTTCCAGTTATACATAAGAGCGACTGAACTGAACAGAAGGTTGAATGGATAGACTGAACAATCATCGTATCTGGGTTGTATTCGATTATTTCGTGATGATTATTATATATTATGTCTAACCAGGTAACTGTTCTTTCGTTATACATACTAGCAACCGAATCGAACATAAGGTTGAATGGATAGATTGAACAATCATTGTATCTGGGTTGTCTCTGATTATATCGTTATGTTGTATATTTAACTACACCTACCATGTAACGGTTCTTTCGTTACACATACGAGCGTCTGAATCGAACATAAGGTTGCATGGTTAGACGGAACGATAATTGTGACTAAGTTGTATTCGATTATATCGTGATGACGTTCATATAGAAATACTCACCAGGTTACTGTTCTTCCGTTATACATACGAGCAACCGAATCGAACAGAAGGTTGAATGGATAGTATCTGGGTTGTATTCGATTATGATGTTATGCTGTGTATATAGTTATACACATAAGGTGACGGTATTCCCGTTTCACATACGAGCGACCGAAACGAACAGAAAGTTGAATGGATAGACTGAACAATCAATGTATCTGGGTGGTATCCGATTATATCGCAATACTGTATATATAGTGATACTTACCAGGTGACGATACTTCCGTTACTAATACTAGCGACTGAATCTAACAGAATGTTGAATGGTTAGACGAAACGATAATTGTATCTGAGTTGTATTCGATGATATCGTGATGATGTTTATATAGCAATACTCACCAGGTAACTGTTCTTCCGTTTTAAATACAAGCGACCGAATCGAGCAGAAGGTTGAATTCAGTATAGATTGAACAATCATCGTATCTGGGTTGTATTCGATTATTTCGTGATGATTATTATATATTATGTCTTACCAGGTAACTGTTCTTCCGTTATACATACGAGCGACTGAATTGAACTGAAGGTTGAATGGATAGACTAAACAATGATCGTATCTGGGGTTGTATTCGATTATATCGTGATGATGTTCATATAGTTATACTCACCAGGTAACTGTTCTCCAGTTATACATAAGAGCGACTGAACTGAACAGTAGGTTGAATGGATAGATTGAACAATCATCGTATCTGAGTTGTATTCGATTATGTTCATATAGTTATACTCACCAGGTAACTGTTCTTCCGTTATACATACGAGCGACTGAATTGAACTGAAGGTTGAATGGATAGACTAAACAATGATCGTATCTGGGGTTGTATTCGATTATATCGTGATGATGTTCATATAGTTATACTCACCAGGTAACTGTTCTCCAGTTATACATAAGAGCGACTGAACTGAACAGAAGGTTGAATGGATAGATTGAACAATCATCGTGTCTGGGTTGTATTCGATTATGTTTATATAGTTATACTCACCAGGTCACTGTTCTTCCGTTATACATACGAGCGACTGAATTGAACAGAAGGTTGAATGGATAGTATATGGATTGTATTCGATTATGATGTTATGCTGTGTATATAGTTATACACACTAGGAGACGGTATTCCCGTTTTACATACGAGCGACCGAAACAAAAAGAAAGTTGAATGGATAGACTGAACAATCAATGTATCTGGGTGGTATCCGATTATATCGCAATACTGTATATATAGTGATACTTACCAGGTGACGATACTTCCGTTACACATACTAGCGACTGAATCGAACAGGATGTTGAATGGTTAGACGAGACGATAATTGTATCTGAGTTGTATTCGATGATATCGTGATGATGTTTATATAGCAATACTCACCAGGTAACTGTTCATCCGTTTTACATACAAGCGACCGAATCGAGCAGAAGGTTGAATTCAGTATAGATTGAACAATCATCGTATCTGGGTTGTATTCGATTATTTCGTGATGATTATTATATATTATGTCTTACCAGGTAACTGTTCTTCCGTTATACATACGAGCGACTGAATTGAACTGAAGGTTGAATGGATAGACTAAACAATGATCGTATCTGGGGTTGTATTCGATTATATCGTGATGATGTTCATATAGTTATACTCACCAGGTAACTGTTCTCCAGTTATACATAAGAGCGACTGAACTGAACAGTAGGTTGAATGGATAGATTGAACAATCATCGTATCTGAGTTGTATTCGATTATGTTCATATAGTTATACTCACCAGGTAACTGTTCTTCCGTTATACATACGAGCGACTGAATTGAACTGAAGGTTGAATGGATAGACTAAACAATGATCGTATCTGGGGTTGTATTCGATTATATCGTGATGATGTTCATATAGTTATACTCACCAGGTAACTGTTCTCCAGTTATACATAAGAGCGACTGAACTGAACAGAAGGTTGAATGGATAGATTGAACAATCATCGTGTCTGGGTTGTATTCGATTATGTTTATATAGTTATACTCACCAGGTCACTGTTCTTCCGTTATACATACGAGCGACTGAATTGAACAGAAGGTTGAATGGATAGTATATGGATTGTATTCGATTATGATGTTATGCTGTGTATATAGTTATACACACTAGGAGACGGTATTCCCGTTTTACATACGAGCGACCGAAACAAAAAGAAAGTTGAATGGATAGACTGAACAATCAATGTATCTGGGTGGTATCCGATTATATCGCAATACTGTATATATAGTGATACTTACCAGGTGACGATACTTCCGTTACACATACTAGCGACTGAATCGAACAGGATGTTGAATGGTTAGACGAGACGATAATTGTATCTGAGTTGTATTCGATGATATCGTGATGATGTTTATATAGCAATACTCACCAGGTAACTGTTCATCCGTTTTACATACAAGCGACCGAATCGAGCAGAAGGTTGAATTCAGTATAGATTGAACAATCATCGTATCTGGGTTGTATTCGATTATGTTTATATAGTTATACTCACCAGGTAACTGTTCTTCCGTTATACATACGAGCGACTGAATTGAACAGAAGGTTTAATGGATAGTATATGGGTTGTATTCGATTATGATGTTATGCTGTGTATATAGTTATACACACTAGGAGACGGTATTCCCGTTTTACATACGAGCGACCGAAACGAAAAGAAAGTTGAATGGATAGACTGAACAATCAATGTATCTGGGTGGTATCTGATTATATCGCAATACTGTATATATAGTGATACTTACCAGGTGACGGTACTTCCGTTACACATACTAGCGACTGAATCGAACAGAAGGTTAAATGGTTAGACGAAACGATAATTGTATCTGAGTTGTATTCGATGATATCGTGATGATGTTTATATAGCAATACTCACCAGGTAACTGTCTTTCCGTTTTACATACAAGCGACCGAATCGAGCAGAAGGTTAAATGGATAGATTGAACAATCATCGTATCTGAGTTGTATTCGATTATGTTTATATAGATATACTCACCAGGTACCTGTTCTTCCGATATACATACGAGCAACCGAATCGAACATAAGGTTAAATGGATAGATTGAACAATCATCGTATCTGAGTTGTATTCGATTATGTTTATATAGATATACTCACCAGGTAACTGTTCTTCCGTTATACATACGAGCGACTGAATTGAACTGAAGGTTGAATGGATAGACTAAACAATGATCGTATCTGGGGTTGTATTCGATTATATCGTGATGATGTTCATATAGTTATACTCACCAGGTAACTGTTCTCCAGTTATACATAAGAGCGACTGAACTGAACAGAATGTTGAATGGATAGACTGAACAATCATCGTATCTGGGTTGTATTCGATTATTCCGTGATGATTATTATATATTATGTCTAACCAGGTAACTGTTCTTTCGTTATACATACTAGCAACCGAATCGAACATAAGGTTGAATGGATAGATTGAACAATCATTGTATATGGGTTGTCTCCGATTATATCGTTATGTTGTATATTTAACTACACCTACCATGTAACGGTTCTTCCGTTACACATACGAGCGTCTGAATCGAACATAAGGTTGGATGGTTAGACGGAACGATAATTGTAACTAACTTGTATTCGATTATATCGTGATGATGTTTATATAGCAATACTCACCAGGTTACTGTTCTCTCGTTATACATACGAGCAACCGAATCGAACAGAAGGTTGAATGGATAGTATCTGGGTTGTATTCGATTATGATGTTATGCTGTTTATATAGTTATACACATAAGGTGACGGTATTCCCGTTTCACATACGAGCGACCGAAACGAACAGAAAGTTGAATGGATAGACTGTACAATCAATGTATCTGGGTGGTATCCGATTATATCGCAATACTGAATATATAGTGATACTTACCAGGTGACGGTACTTCCGTTACACATACTAGCGACTGAATCAAACAGAAGGTTGAATGGTTTTGACGAAACGATAATTGTATCTGAGTTGTATTCGATGATATCGTGATGATGTTTATATATCAATACTCACCAGGTAACTGTCCTTCCGTTTTACATACAAGCGACCGAATCGAGCAGAAGGTTGAATGGATAGATTGAACAATCATCGTATCTGGGTTGTATTCGATTATGTTTATATAGATATACTCACCAGGTACCTGTTCTTCCGATATACATACGAGCAACCGAATCGAACATAAGGTTGAATGGATAGATTGAACAATCATCGTATCTGAGTTGTATTCGATTATGTTCATATAGTTATACTCACCAGGTAACTGTTCTTCCGTTATACATACGAGCGACTGAATTGAACTGAAGGTTGAATGGATAGACTAAACAATGATCGTATCTGGGGTTGTATTCGATTATATCGTGATGATGTTCATATAGTTATACTCACCAGGTAACTGTTCTCCAGTTATACATAAGAGCGACTGAACTGAACAGAAGGTTTAATGGATAGACTGAACAATCATCGTATCTGGGTTGTATTCGATTATTTCGTGATGATTATTATATATTATGTCTTTTCAGGTAACTTTTCTTTCGTTATACATACTAGCAACCGAATCGAACCTAAGGTTGAATGGATAGATTGAACAATCATTGTATCTAGGTTGTCTCCGATTATATCGTTTTTATGTATATTTAACTACACCTACCATGTAACGGTTCTTTCGTTACACATACGAGCGTCTGAATCGAACATAAGGTTGGATGGTTAGACGGAACGATAATTGTAACTAAGTTGTATTCGATTATATCGTGATGACGTTCATATAGAAATACTCATCAGGTTACTGTTCTTTCGTTATACATACGAGCAACCGATTCGAACAGAAGGTTGAATGGATAGTATCTGGGTTGTATTCGATTATGATGTTATGCTGTATATATAGTTATACACATAAGGTGACGGTATTCCTGTTTCACATACGAGCGACCGAAACGAACAGAAAGTTGAATGGATAGACTGAACAATCAATGTATCTGGGTGGTATCCGATTATATCGCAATACTGTATATATAGTGATACTTACCAGGTGACGGTACTTCCGTTACACATACTAGCGACTGAATCGAACAGAAAGTTAAATGGTTAGACGAAACGATAATTGTATCTGATTTGTATTCGATGATATCGTGATGATGTTTATATAGCAATACTCACCAGGTAACTGTTCTTCCGTTTTACATACAAGCGACCGAATCAAGCAGAAGGTTGAATTCAGTATAGATTGAAAAATTATCGTATCTGGGTTGTATTCGATTATGTTTATATAGTTATACTCACCAGGTAACTGTTCTTCCGTTATACATACGAGCGAATGAATTGAACAGAAGGTTGAATGGATAGTATATGGGTTGTATTCGATTATGATGTTATGCTGTGTATATAGTTATACACACTAGGAGACGGTATTCCCGTTTTACATACGAGCGACCGAAACGAACAGAAAGTTGAATGGATAGACTGAACAATCAATGTATCTGGGTGGTATCCGATTATATCGCAATACTGAATATATAGTGATACTTTCCAGGTGACGTTACTTTCGTTACACATACTAGCGACTGAATCGAACAGAAGGTTAAATGGTTAGACGAAACGATAATTGTATCTGAGTTGTATTCGATGATATCGTGATGATGTTTATATAGCAATACTCACCAGGTAACTGTCTTTCCATTTTACATACAAGCGACCGAATCGAGCAGAAGGTTAAATGGATAGATTGAACAATCATCGTATCTGAGTTGTATTCGATTATGTTTATATAGATATACTCACCAGGTTCCTGTTCTTCCGATATACATACGAGCAACCGAATCGAACATAAGGTTGAATGGATAGATTGAACAATCATCGTATCTGAGTTGTATTCGATTATGTTCATATAGATATACTCACCAGGTAACTGTTCTTCCGTTATACATACGAGCGACTGAATTGAACTGAAGGTTGAATGGATAGACTAAACAATGATCGTATCTGGGGTTGTATTCGATTATATCGTGATGATGTTCATATAGTTATACTCACCAGGTAACTGTTCTCCAGTTATACATAAGAGCGACTGAACTGAACAGAAGGTTGAATGGATAGACTGAACAATCATCGTATCTGGGTTGTATTCGATTATTTCGTCATGATTATTATATATTATGTCTTTTCAGGTAACTGTTCTTTCGTTATACATACTAGCAACCGAATCGAACATAAGGTTGAATGGATAGACGGAACGATAATTGTAACTAAGTTCTATTCGATTATATCGTGATGACGTTCATATAGTTATACTCACCAGGTAACTGTTCTCCAGTTATACATAAGAGCGACTGAACTGAACAGAAGGTTGAATGGATAGACTGAACAATTATCGTATCTGGGTTGTATTCGATTATTTCGTGATGATTATTATATATTATGTCTTTTCAGGTAACTGTTCTTTCGTTATACATACTAGCAACCGAATCGAACATAAGGTTGAATGGATAGATTGAACAATCATTGTATCTGGGTTGTCTCCGATTATATCGTTATGTTGTATATTTAACTACACCTACCATGTAACGGTTCTTCCGTTACACATACGAGCGTCTGAATCGAACATATGGTTGGATGGTTAGACGGAACGATAATTGTAACTAAGTTGTATTCGATTATATCGTGATGATGTTCATATAGTTATACTCACCAGGTAACTGTTCTCCAGTTATACATAAGAGCGACTGAACTGAACAGAAGGTTGAATGGATAGACTGAATAATCATCGTATCTGGGTTGTATTCGATTATTTCGTGATGATTATTATATATTATGTCTTTTCAGGTAACTGTTCTTTCGTTATACATACTAGCAACCGAATCGAACATAAGGTTGAATGGATAGATTGAACAATCATTGTATCTGGGTTGTCTCCGATTATATCGTTATGTTGTATATTTAACTACACCTACCATGTAACGGTTCTTTCGTTACACATACGAGCGTCTGAATCGAACATAAGGTTGGATGGTTAGACGGAACGATAATTGTAACTAAGTTGTATTCGATTATATCGTGATGACGTTCATATAGAAATACTCACCAGGTTACTGTTCTTTCGTTATACATACGAGCAACCGAATCGAACAGAAGGTTGAATGGATAGTATCTGGGTTGTATTCGATTATGATGTTATGCTGTATATTTAGTTATACACATAAGGTGACGGTATTCCCGTTTCACATACGAGCGACCGAAACGAACAGAAAGTTGAATGGATAGACTGAACAATCAATGTATCTGGGTGGTATCCGATTATATCGCAATACTGTATATATAGTGATACTTACCAGGTGACGGTACTTCCGTTACACATACTAGCGACTGAATCGAACAGAAGGTTAAATGGTTAGACGAAACGATAATTGTATCTGGGTTGTATTCGATGATATCGTGATGATGTTTATATAGCAATACTGACCAGGTAATTGTTCTTCCGTTTTACATACAAGCGACCGAATCGAGCAGAAGGTTGAATTCAGTATAGATTGAAAAATCATCGTATCTGGGTTGTATTCGATTATGTTTATATAGTTATACTCACCAGGTAACTGTTCTTCCGTTATACACACGAGCGAATGAATTGAACAGAAGGTTGAATGGATAGTATATGGGTTGTATTCGATTATGATGTTATGCTGTGTATATAGTTATACACACTAGGAGACGGTATTCCCGTTTTACATACGAGCGACCGAAATAAAAAGAAAGTTGAATGGATAGACTGAACAATCAATGTATCTGGGTGGTATCCGATTATATCGCAATACTGAATATATAGTGATACTTACCAGGTGACGATACTTCCGTTACACATACTAGCAACTGAATCGAACAGAATGTTGAATGGTTAGACGAAACGATAATTGTATCTGAGTTGTATTCGATGATATCGTGATGATGTTTATATAGCAATACTCACCAGGTTACTGTTCTTTCATTATACATACGAGCAACCGAATCGAACAGAAGGTTGAATGGATAGTATCTGGGTTGTATTCGATTATGATGTTATGCTGTGTATATAGTTATACACATAAGGTGACGGATTTCCCGTTTCACATACGAGCGACCGAAACGAACAGAAAGTTGAATGGATAGACTGAACAATCAATGTATCTGGGTGGTATCCGATTATATCGCAATACTGAATATATAGTGATACTTACCAGGTGACGGTACTTCCGTTACACATACTAGCGACTGAATCGAACAGAAGGTTGAATGGTTAGACGAAACGATAATTGTATTTGAGTTGTATTCGATGATATCGTGATGATGTTTATATAGCAATACTCACCAGGTAACTGTCCTTCCGTTTTACATACGAGCGACCGAATCGAGCAGAAGGTTAAATGGATAGATTGAACAATCATCGTATCTGAGTTGTATTCGATTATGTTTATATAGATATACTCACCAGGTACCTGTTCTTCCGATATACATACGAGCAACCGAATCGAACATAAGGTTGAATGGATAGATTGAACAATCATCGTATCTGAGTTGTATTCGATTATGTTTATATAGTTATACTCACCAGGTAACTGTTCTTCCGTTATACATACGAGCGACTGAATTGAACTGAAGGTTGAATGGATAGACTAAACAATGATCGTATCTGGGGTTGTATTCGATTATATCGTGATGATGTTCATATAGTTATACTCACCAGGTAACTGTTCTCCAGTTATACATAAGAGCGACTGAACTGAACAGAAGGTTGAATGGATAGACTGACCAATCATCGTATCTGGGTTGTATTCGATTATTTCGTGATGATTATTATATATTATGTCTTTTCAGGTAACTGTTCTTTCGTTATACATACTAGCAACCGAATCGAACATAAGGTTGAATGGATAGATTGAACAATCATTGTATCTGGTTTGTCTCCGATTATATCGTTATGTTGTATATTTAACTACACCTACCATGTAACGGTTCTTTCGTTACACATACGAGCGTCTGAATCGAACATAAGGTTGGATGGTTAGACGGAACGATAATTGTAACTAAGTTGTATTCGATTATATCGTGATGACGTTCATATAGAAATACTCACCAGGTTACTGTTCTTTCGTTATACATACGAGCAACCGAATCGAACAGAAGGTTGAATGGATAGTATCTGGGTTTTTTTCGATTATGATGTTATGCTGTGTTTATAGTTATACACATAAGATGACGGTATTCCCGTTTCACATACGAGCGACCGAAACGAACAGAAAGTTGAATGGATAGACTGAACAATCAATGTATCTGGGTGGTATCCGATTATATCGCAATACTGTATATATAGTGATACTTACCAGGTGACGGTACTTCCGTTACACATACTAGCGACTGAATCGAACAGAAGGTTAAATGGTTAGACGAAACGATACATGTATCTGAGTTGTATTCGATGATATCGTGATGATGTTTATATAGCAATACTCAACAGGTAACTGTTCTTCCGTTTTACATACAAGCGACCGAATCGAGCAGAAGGTTGAATTCAGTATAGATTGAACAATCATCGTATCTGGGTTGTATTCGATTATGTTTATATAGTTATACTCACCAGGTAACTGTACTTCCGTTATACATACGAGCGACTGAATTGAACAGAAGGTTGAATGGATAGTATATGGGTTGTATTCGATTATGATGTTATGCTGTGTATATAGTTATACACACTAGGAGACGGTATTCCCGTTCTACATACGAGCGACCGTAACGAAAAGAAAGTTGAATGGATAGACTGAACAATCAATGTATCTGGGTGGTATCCGATTATATCGCAATACTGTATATATAGTGATACTCACCAGGTGACGAAACTTCCGTTACACATACTAGCGACTGAATCGAACAGAATGTTAAATGGTTAGACGAAACGATAATTGTATCTGAGTTGTATTCGATGATATCGTGATGATGTTTATATAGCAATACTCACCAGGTAACCGTCCTTCCGTTTTACATACAAGCGACCGAATCGAGCAGAAGGTTAAATGGATAGATTGAACAATCATCGTATCTGAGTTGTATTCGATTATGTTTATATAGTTATTCTCACCAGGTAACTGTTCTTCCGTTATACATACGAGCGACTGAATTGAACTGAAGGTTGAATGGATAGACTAAACAATGATCGTATCTGGGGTTGTATTCGATTATATCGTGATGATGTTCATATAGTTATACTCACCAGGTAACTGTTCTCCAGTTATACATAAGAGCGACTGAACTGAACAGAAGGTTGAATGGATAGACTGAACAATTATCGTATCTGGGTTGTATTCGATTATTTCGTGATGATTATTATATATTATGTCTAACCAGGTAACTGTTCTTTCGTTATACATACTAGCAACCGAATCGAACATAAGGTTGAATGGATAGATTGAACAATCATTGTATCTGGGTTGTCTCCGATTATATCGTTATGTTGTATATTTAACTACACCTACCATGTAACGGTTCTTTCGTTACACATACGAGCGTCTGAATCGAACATAAGGTTGGATGGTTAGACGGAACGATAATTTTAACTAAGTTGTATTCGATTATATCGTGATGACGTTCATATAGAAATACTCACCAGGTTACTGTTCTTTCGTTATACATACGAGCAACCGAATCGAACAGAAGGTTGAATGGATAGTATCTGGGTTGTATTCGATTATGATGTTATGCTGTGTATATAGTTAAACACATTAGGTGACAGTATTCCCGTTTTACATACGAGCGACCGAAACGAACAGAAAGTTGAATGGATAGACTGAACAATCAATGTATCTGGGTGGTATCCGATTATATCGCAAAACTGTATATATAGTGATACTTACCAGGTGACGGTACTTCCGTTACACATACTAGCGACTGAATCGAACAGAAGGTTAAATGGTTAGACGGAACGATACATGTATCTGAGTTGTATTCGATGATATCGTGATGATGTTTATATAGCAATACTCAACAGGTAACTGTTCTTCCGTTTTACATACAAGCGACCGAATCGAGCAGAAGGTTGAATTCAGTATAGATTGAACAATCATTGTATCTGGGTTGTATTCGATTATGTTTATATAGTGATACTCACCAGGTAACTGTTCTTCCGTTATACATACGAGCGAATGAATTGAACAGAAGGTTGAATGGATAGTATATGGGTTGTATTCGATTATGATGTTATGCTGTGTATATAGTTATACACACTAGGAGACGGTATTCCCGTTTTACATACGAGCGACCGAAACAAAAAGAAAGTTGAATGGATAGACTGAACAATCGATGTATCTGGGTGGTATCCGATTATATCTCAATACTGTATATATAGTGATACTTACCAGGTGACGATACTTCCGTTACACATACTAGCGACTGAATCGAACAGAATGTTGAATGGTTAGACGAAACGATAATTGTATCTGAGTTGTATTCGATGATATCGTGATGATGTTTATATAGCAATACTCACCAGGTAACTGTTCTTTCGTTTTACATACAAGCGACCGAATCGAGCAGAAGGTTGAATGGATAGATTGAACAATCATCGTATCTGAGTTGTATTCGATTATGTTTATATAGATATACTCACCAGGTACCTGTTCTTCCGATATACATACGAGCAACCGAGTCGAACATAAGGTTGAATGGATAGATTGAACAATCATCGTATCTGAGTTGTATTCGATTATGTTTATATAGTTATACTCACCAGGTAACTGTTCTTCCGTTATACATACGAGCGACTGAATTGAACTGAAGGTTGAATGGATAGACTTAACAATGATCGTATCTGGGGTTGTATTCGATTATATCGTGATGATGTTCATATAGTTATACTCACCAGGTAACTGTTCTCCAGTTATACATAAGAGCGACTGAACTGAACAGAAGGTTGAATGGATAGACTGAACAATCATCGTATCTGAGTTGTATTCGATTATGTTTATATAGATATACTCACCAGGTACCTGTTCTTCCGATATACATACGAGCAACCGAGTCGAACATAAGGTTGAATGGATAGATTGAACAATCATCGTATCTGAGTTGTATTCGATTATATTTATATAGTTATACTCACCAGGTAACTGTTCTTCCGTTATACATACGAGCGACTGAATTGAACTGAAGGTTGAATGGATAGACTAAACAATGATCGTATCTGGGGTTGTATTCGATTATATCGTGATGATGTTCATATAGTTATACTCACCAGGTAACTGTTCTCCAGTTATACATAAGAGCGACTGAACTGAACAGAAGGTTGAATGGATAGACTGAACAATCATCGTATCTGGGTTGTATTCGATTATTTCGTGATGATTATTATATATTATGTCTTTTCAGGTAACTTTTCTTTCGTTATACATACTAGCAACCGAATCGAACATAAGGTTGAATGGATAGATTGAACAATCATTGTATCTGGGTTGTCTCCGATTATATCGTTATGTTGTATATTTAACTACACCTACCATGTAACGGTTCTCTCGTTACACATACGAGCGCCTGAATCGAACATAAGGTTGGATGGTTAGACGGAACGATAATTGTAACTAAGTTGTATTCGATTATATCGTGATGACGTTCATATAGAAATACTCACCAGGTTACTGTTCTTTCGTTATACATACGAGCAACCGAATCGAACAGAAGGTTGAATGGATAGTATCTGGGTTGTATTCGATTATGATGTTATGCTGTGTATATAGTTATACACATAAGCTGACGGTATTCCCGTTTCACATACGAGCGACCGAACCGAACAGAAAGTTGAATGGATAGACTGAACAATCAATGTATCTGGGTGGTATCCGATTATATCGCAATACTGTATATATAGTGATACTTACCAGGTGACGGTACTTCCGTTACACATACTAGCGGCTGAATCGAACAGAAGGTTAAATGGTTAGACGAAACGATAATTGTATCTGAGTTGTATTCGATGATATCGTGATGATGTTTATATAGCAATACTCACCAGGTACCTGTTCTTCCGTTTTACATACAAGCGACCGAATCGAGCAGAAGGTTGAATTCAGTATAGATTGAACAATCATCGTATCTGGGTTGTATTCGATTATGTTTATATAGTTATACTCACCAGGTAACTGTTCTTCCGTTATACATACGAGCGACTGAATTGAACAGAAGGTTGAATGGATAGTATATAGGTTGTATTCGATTATGATGTTATGCTGTGTATATAGTTATACACACTAGGAGACGGTATTCCCGTTTTACATACGAGCGACCGAAACGAAAAGAAAGTTGAATGGATAGACTGAACAATCAATGTATCTGGGTGGTATCCGATTATATCGCAATACTGTATTTATAGTGATACTTACCAGGTGACGATACTTCCGTTACACATACTAGCGACTGAATCGAACAGAATGTTGAATGGTTAGACGAAACGATAATTGTATCTGAGTTGTATTCGATGATATCGTGATGATGTTTATATAGCAATACTCACCGGGTAACTGTCCTTCCGTTTTACATACAAGCGACCGAATCGAGCAGAAGGTTAAATGGATAGATTGAACAATCATCGTATCTGAGTTGTATTCGATTATGTTTATATAGATATACTCACCAGGTACCTGTTCTTCCGATATACATACGAGCAACCGAATCGAACATAAGGTTGAATGGATAGATTGAACAATCATCGTATCTGAGTTGTATTCGATTATGTTTATATAGTTATACTCACCAGGTAACTGTTCTTCCGTTATACATACGAGTGACTGAATTGAACTGAAGGTTCAATGGATAGACTAAACAATGATCGTATCTGGGATTGTATTCGATTATATCGTGATGATGTTCATATAGTTATACTCACCAGGTAACTGTTCTCCAGTTATACATAAGAGCGACTGAACTGAACAGAAGGTTGAATGGATAGACTGAACAATCATCGTATCTGGGTTGTATTCGATTATTTCGTGATGATTATTATATATTATGTCTATCCAGGTAACTGTTCTTTCGTTATACATACTAGCAAACGAATCGAACATAAGGTTGAATGGATAGATTGAACAATCATTGTATCTGGGTTGTATTCGATTATGTTTATATAGTTATACTCACCAGGTAACTGTTCTTCCGTTATACACACGAGCAACCGAATCGAACAGAAGGTTGAATGGATAGTATCTGGGTTGTATTCGATAATGATGTTATGCTGTGTATATAGTTATACACATAAGGTGACGGTATTCTCGTTTCACATACGAGCGACCGAAACGAACAGAAAGTTGAATGGATAGACTGAACAATCAATGTATCTGGGTGGTATCCGATTATATCGCAATACTGTATATATAGTGATACTTACCAGGTGACGGTACTTCCGTTACACATACTAGCGACTGAATCGAACAGAAGGTTAAATGGTTAGACGAAACGATAATTGTATCTGAGTTGTATTCGATGATATCGTGATGATGTTTATATAGCAATACTCACCAGGTAACTGTTCTTCCGTTTCACATACAAGCGACCGAATCGAGCAGAAGGTTGAATTCAGTAAAGATTGAACAATCATCGTATCTGGGTTGTATTCGATTATTTTTATATAGTTATACTCACCAGGTAACTGTTCTTCCGTTATACATACGAGCGACTGAATTGAACAGAAGGTTGAATGGATAGTATATGGGTTGTATTCGATTATGATGTTATGCTGTGTATATAGTTATACACACTAGGAGACGGTATTCCCGTTTTACATACGAGCGACCGAAACGAAAAGAAAGTTGAATGGATAGACTGAACAATCAATGTATCTGGGTGGTATCCGATTATATCGCAATACTGTATAGTGATACTTACCAGATGACGATACTTCCGTTACACATACTAGCGACTGAATCGAACAGAATGTTGAATGGTTAGACGAAACGATAATTGTATCTGAGTTGTATTCGATGATATCATGATGATGTTTATATAGCAATACTCACCAGGTAACTGTCCTTCCGTTTTACATACAAGCGACCGAATCGAGCAGAAGGTTAAATGGACAGATTGAACAATCATCGTATCTGAGTTGTATTCGATTATGTTTATATAGATATACTCACCAGGTACCTGTTCTTCCGATATACATACGAGCAACCGAATCTAACATAAGGTTAAATGGATAGATTGAACAATCATCGTATCTGAGTTGTATTCGATTATGTTTATATAGTTATACTCACCAGGTAACTGTTCTTCCGTTATACATACGAGCGACTGAATTGAACTGAAGGTTGAATGGATAGACTAAACAATGATCGTATCTGGGGTTGTATTCGATTATATCGTGATGATGTTCATATAGTTATACTCATCAGGTAACTGTTCTCCAGTTATACATAAGAGCGACTGAACTGAACAGGAGGTTAAATGGATAGACTGAACAATCATCGTATCTGGGTTGTATTCGATTATTTCGTGATGATTATTATATATTATGTCTAACCAGGTAACTGTTCTTTCGTTATACATACTAGCAACCGAATCGAACATAAGGTTGAATGGATAGATTGAACAATCATTGTATCTGGGTTGTCTCCGATTATATCGTTATGTTGTATATTTGACTACACCTACCATGTAACGGTTCTTTCGTTACACATACGAGCGTCTGAATCGAACATAAGGTTGGATGGTTAGACGGAACGATAATTGTAACTAAGTTGTATTCGATTATATCGTGATGACGTTCATATAGAAATACTCACCAGGTTACTGTTCTTTCGTTATACATACGAGCAACCGAATCGAACAGAAGGTTGAATGGATAGTATCTGGGTTGTATTCGATTATGATGTTATGCTGTGTATATAGTTATACACATAAGGTGACGGTATTCCCGTTTCACATACGAGCGACCGAAACGAACAGATGGATAGACTGAACAATCAATGTATCTGGGTGGTATCCGATTATATCGCAATACTGTATATATAGTGACACTTACCAGGTGACGGTTCTTCCGTTACACATACTAGCGACTGAATCGAACAGAAGGTTAAATGGTTAGACGAAACGATAATTGTATCTGAGTTGTATTCGATGATATCGTGATGATGTTTATATAGCAATACTCACCAGGTAACTGTTCTTCCGTTTTACATACAAGCGACCGAATCGAGCAGAAGGATGAATTCAGTATAGATTGAACAATCATCGTATCTGGGTTGTATTCGATAATGTTTATATAGTTATACTCACCAGGTAACTGCTCTTCCGTTATACATACGAGCGACTGAATTGAACAGAAGGTTGAATGGATAGTATATAGGTTGTATTCGATTATGATGTTATGCTGTGTATATAGTTATACACACTAGGAGACGGTATTCCCGTTTCACATACGAGCGACCGAAACAAAAAGAAAGTTGAATGGATAGACTGAACAATCAATGTATCTGGGTGGTATCCGATTATATCGCAATACTGTATATATAGTGATACTTACCAGGTGACGATACTTCCGTTACACATACTAGCGACTGAATCGAACAGAATGTTGAATGGTTAGACGAAACGATAATTGTATCTGAGTTGTATTCGATGATATCGTGATGATGTTTATATAGCAATACTCACCAGGTAACTGTTCTTCCGTTTTACATACAAGCGACCGAATCGAGCAGAAGGTTGAATCCAGTATAGATTGAACAATCATCGTATCTGGGTTGTATTCGATTATTTCTTGATGATTATTATTTATTATGTCTAACCAGGTAACTGTTCTTTCGTTATACATACTAGCAACCGAATCGAACATAAGGTTGAATGGATAGATTGAACAATCATTACTCACCAGGTTACAAGCGACCGAATCGAGCAGAAGGATGAATTCAGTATAGATTGAACAATCATCGTATCTGGGTTGTATTCGATAATGTTTATATAGTTATACTCACCAGGTAACTGTTCTTCCGTTATACATACGAGCGACTGAATTGAACAGAAGGTTGAATGGATAGTATATAGGTTGTATTCGATTATGATGTTATGTTGTGTATATAGTTATACACACTAGGAGACGGTATTCCCGTTTTACATACGAGCGACCGAAACAAAAAAAAAGTTGAATGGATAGACTGAACAATCAATGTATCTGGGTGGTATCCGATTATATCGCAATACTGTATATATAGTGATACTTACCAGGTGACGATACTTCCGTTACACATACTAGCGACTGAATCGAACAGAATGTTGAATGGTTAGACGAAACGATAATTGTATCTGAGTTGTATTCGATGATATCGTGATGATGTTTATATAGCAATACTCACCAGGTAACTGTTCTTCCGTTTTACATACAAGCGACCGAATCGAGCAGAAGGTTGAATTCAGTATAGATTGAACAATCATCGTATCTGGGTTGTATACGATTATGTTTATATAGCTATACTCACCAGGTAACTGTTCTTCCGTTATACATATGAGCGACTGAATTGAACAGAAGGTTGAATGGATAGTATATGGGTTGTATTCGATTATGATGTTATGCTGTGTATATAGTTATACACACTAGGAGACGGTATTCCCGTTTTACATACAAGCGACCGAAAAGAAAAGAAAGTTGAATGGATAGACTGAACAATCAATGTATCTGGGTGGTATCCGATTATATCGCAATACTGTATATATAGTGATACTTACCAGGTGACGATACTTCCGTTACACATACTAGCGACTGAATCGAACAGAATGTTGAATGGTTAGACGAAACGATAATTGTATCTGAGTTGTATTCGATGATATCGTGATGATGTTTATATAGCAATACTCACCAGGTAACTGTTCTTCCGTTTCACATACAAGCGACCGAATCGAGCAGAAGGTTGAATTCAGTATAGATTGAACAATCATCGTATCTGGGTTGTATTCGATTATGTTTATATAGTTATACTCACCAAGTAACTGTTCTTCCGTTATACATACGAGCGACTGAATTGAACAGAAGGTTGAATGGATAGTATATGGGTTGTATTCGATTATGATGTTATGCTGTGTATATAGTTATACACACTAGGAGACGGTACTCACCAGGTAACTGTTCTCCAGTTATACATAAGAGCGACTGAACTGAACAGAAGATTGAATAAATAGACTGAAAAATCATCGTATCTGGGTTGTATTCGATTATTTCGTGATGATTATTATATATTATGTCTAACCAGGTAACTGTTCTTTCGTTATACATACTAGCAACCGAATCGAACATGAGGTTGAATGGATAGATTGAACAATCATCGTATCTGAGTTGTATTCGATTATGTTTATATAGATATACTCACCAGGTACCTGTTCTTCCGATATACATACGAGCAACCGAATCGAACATAAGGTTGAATGGATAGATTGAAAAATCATCGTATCTGAGTTGTATTCGGTTATGTTTATATAGTTATACTCACCAGGTAACTGTTCTTCCGTTATACATACGAGCGATTGAATTGAACTGAAGGTTGAATGGATAGACTAAACAATGATCGTATCTGGGGTTGTATTCGATTATATCGTGATGATGTTCATATAGTTATACTCACCAGGTAACTGTTCTCCAGTTATACATAAGAGCGACTGAACTGAACAGAAGGTTAAATGGATAGACTGAACAATCATCGTATCTGGGTTGTATTCGATTATTTCATGATGATTATTATATATTATGTCTAACCAGGTAACTGTTCTTTCGTTATACATACTAGCAACCGAATCGAACATAAGGTTGAATGGATAGATTGAACAATCATTGTATCTGGGTTGTCTCCGATTATATCGTTATGTTGTATATTCAACTACACCTACCATGTAACGGTTCTTTCGTTACACATACGAGCGTCTGAATCGAACATAAGGTTGGATGGTTAGACGGAACGATAATTGTAACTAAGTTGTATTCGATTATATCGTGATGACGTTCATATAGAAATACTCACCAGGTTACTGTTCTTTTGTTATACATACGAGCAACCGAATCGAACAGAAGGTTGAATGGATAGTATCTGGGTTGTATTCGATTTTGATGTTATGCTGTGTATATAGTTATACACATAAGGTGACGGTATTCCCGTTTCACATACGAGCGACCGAAACGAACAGAAAGTTGAAAGGATTGACTGAACAATCAATGTATCTGGGTGGTATCCGATTATATCGCAATACTGTATATATAGTGATACTTACCAGGTGACGGTACTTCCGTTACACATAATAGCGACTGAATCGATGCCACGTTCTTTCTCTTAAATCATACCGGAAAACGGAAGCCAATTGAACATGGGCAAAGATGCCCCGAAACTCAGTCGGGTATAGGGTGGGTCAAAGAGAGTCACTCTATAAAAACTTTTTAGGGCGCCACCAATTTGCTACGGGCGAGTTCAAATTGGAAAACTCCCCTAGTTCTTAGAGGTTCCGTTTCACAGGGATAATCACGAAAGTACTCCTACTATTGTCGACTAACAAAAATATACAGGGTTCCACAGGAACAACTCACCTTGGCAACCCACTTTTGCCTCACCCTGTGGAGACTAGACATCTACCTTATACTACTTATTATCTAGAGGAGAATGACAATATATTATTGCAATAAAAATTATGCTTCCGCAAAAATAACTATTTATTTCATAACTATGGGTATGGTTGTGAAATAATCATTCCAAGGATCTTATATGTATCGATGGTACATGATATATCTATATACTAAATCTGATATTAGTTACCCTAACGTGATCACGTTCGAGTGTACAGGGTACACAAAAACTATATTAATAATAATTAATAATCAATAAGGCTAGTAGGTTGGTTCGTCCAACACTTATAGTAATAATAGTAATATCAATCACAAAATTGCAAAACAATGCATGCCCCGGCACAATATATGATAAAAGCAAAATAAAAGTATATGCGATAGTCAAAGATGGGCAAAAGCAGTTAGCAAAAGAAAAGTAATAAGAAAACATGCAGCTTATCTGTAGGCAGCAGTCCAGCTCACTGGCTCACTAGGGTTAGGTAAGCCATTATCAACAACCCGGTTAAAGCCTTCAGGAAGTACAGGCAGCGTGGGAGGAAGCAAGATGTAGCAGAAAAAGAGAACGGGAAGCTGTGGATGACGTACTCGACTGGAATTATGTTTCTGTCTCCAGGGGTTTTCCGGTTAGCAAGACTACATAAAGCTACAGATCTCAAGCTGGTACGAGGACCCTACGAAAATAGCAACAAAGCAATAAATAGCCCAATTTCATTATATTCATACCTCTATAGATGGTTGAGGGTAAAAAAATATCGAACGAATAGGATGTCAGGTTCGAATGAAGCACATGTCGGACTTGCACAAATCCTTCATCCAGAAGTCCAGTCCACCACTAAAATCACCCAAATGTGAAACTTACGATATGTGATGGATCAATTAATGCATTAGTGCCGATATATCCACCCTTGGTGTGAATTTTTGAGGAACAAATCCAAAAATTCTGAAAATGACGTGCACTATTGCCTAGCAATCCGACATCTTGTCTTCTATCCATCCCTTCGTCCCATTCACGTCGAGAATAGGTCATCCTTCATCCTATTTCTTTCTTTCCCATTGTTAAACCCATTAATAAAAAATAATAATATATGTCTGGACATCCATAGCTGTCGGCAAAGGTACTCGAGTCTACTCGACCATCTACGAATCCTACCTCGATCTCAATTGGGAATGAACCTTGTCCATAGTAGAGGTTTTCTCCCTCTGATAATACAATTAAAGAAAGACAGCTATATTATCATGTCCACCTAATGATAACAATGAACTGACCATTGAAGAAATAAAAGAAGAAGAGGAACGGAGAATACGATAACATAGTGCTGCTAGCAGAATCAACAGCTGTTTATATTTCACCAACCTTAACCTATCAATCAAGAATAACCAAAACAACCAGATAAATAAACAAAAGACAAATCGGTAAGTTATACCCTTCGCATAGCCAACTATTTCCTAATGTATGCACATTATCGTTTTAGATTCGAGCTCCTCGACAAAAGAAATAGCAGGCGCTACAAAATTCATCGCTGAAATATACGTACCTTTCTATCTATATTATTGTACAGTGAATATTCCCGGACCTATTCAAACTGGATTCAGTACCGAATGAACGATAAACCTCAGGTAACATTATTAACTTTATGTTTATGAACCTTTCATAGGAATTTAAATAACGGAACTTTATTTTACATATCTGTTAAATGAAAAGATATCATCTACTTTCAGGTTCAATCTCCTCAGTCAATGGTAACTACTGTCGCTTAATCCGCAAGGAAATCCATGGAAATGATTGTGATATTTGTCACCAATACAATAAAATAGACATAACTGTATGCTTAACTAATATTTCAATAAATGAAGGATATTATGTACCTTGAATAAGTAGGTTAGCCTATACAGGGTCATCCCGAAGATGTCAAATGAACTATTAAATTAGTACAAAAAAAAACTAGTGTGATTGTTTTGTTTTGTTTTTGAATCAATTGAACACACACAAAATTAAAACGTTACAAATTCCTCCCCCACTTTAAAAGATTTTCCCGAAAATCTTTTGGGGTTTCTATTCATCAGGAGGGTGAGCTTTCAAATCTTTGCAATTCCATACGCCCTGAATTTTGTTCTTATCATCCTTTAATTGGTAGGTCCATGGGGATAACCGCTTAGAAATCAAAAATGGTCCAACATATTTTGGTGCCAACTTTGCATTAAAATATTTTGAAGCGTCAGAAAGTACATAGTTTCGACGCCATACCAGTTGATTAGGATAATACTGTTCGTCCCGACGGCGTAAATCATAAATTTTCTTATTTTGTTCGTAAGCCTTTGACAACCGTTTTTGCACATCATTGTAAATAGTTTCGAAACTTGCATTCCTCTCCTCGCTCAATGCATTTCTATCAAATTCGATTGGGGCATCCAAATCAGTTGAAGTACCCTTGCTCGGAAGTTCGCGACCGTAAACGATAAAATTTGGGGTGTACCCGGTAACTTCATGTTTCGAAGATCGAATAGCGAATCCGATTCGAGATAAGTTAACATCCCAGCATCTATGATCATCCGCGACATATGAACGCAACATCGTCTTAATAACTCGATTTATTCTTTCGCACGGGTTGGCTTGGGGGTGGTATAAAGCTGTATATTTAGCTGTAACATTATACGTTTTCAACAATTTCTGAAATTCTTTCGAGCGGAATTGAACTCCATTATCGATATATGGCTGGGTCAACCGGAGATACGTCAATTAAAGAAGAGGATGGGACGGGCGTAACATTAGCCACAGAATCCAGAACGGGAACGAAACGAGATAATGTATCGGGGACGACATTTTCACGGCCTTTTCTATGTTCAATAGAATAATCGAATTGCTGTAACTTGATGGCCCAACGCGCGAGTCGACCGGAAGGAGATTGAAGACGGTTCAACCACACCAGACTATAATGATCGGTGATTACGGTAAATTTTGAACCTTCGATATAGGGTCTTAGTTTCTCTATCGCCCAAAGAACCGCCAAACATTCGCGCTCGGTAGTGCTATAGTTTCTCTCCAGACGTGAAAGAGAACGAGACAGATAGCACACTACTTTCTCTCCTTCGGGATGCTGTTGGGTAAGAACTGCATCAATTCCGAAACCAGAGGCATCGGTCTGGATGGTGAATGGTAGAGTGAAATCTGGACAAGACAAGCAAGGTGCACTGATAAGAGATTCCTTGAGAGATTGAAAGGCAGTATCGCATTCTGGTGTCCACAAAAATTTCTTATTTTTCCTTAAAAGTTCAGAAATAGGGGCTGTTAAACTAGAAAAATTTGGAACAAATCGCCAATACCAGGAGGCTAATCCAAGTATACGCCGAACCTCTGAAACGCAAGTGGGTACTGGTAGGTTGATGATTGCTTTGACTTTGCCGGAGTCAACTCTTAAACCATTCGCATCTACGATGTAGCCTAAATATAACAGTTCAGGGCGACAAAAATTACATTTTTCCTTCGCTACGGTTAAATTTGCAGCCTTCAAGCGACGAAAAACTTCAGTCAATATTTCGACATGTTTTTCAAATGTCTGAGTGACAATGATGATGTCGTTTAAGTAAACGAAACAGTGGGGTTCTAATTCTGGACCTAACACCCGATCGATTAGGCGTTGGAAGGTTGCTGGCGAGTTTGCTAAACCCATCGGCATCCGCTGAAACTGAAAAAGACCACGATTTGGCACCGTGAATGCGGTTAATGGCCGTGAGCTTTCTGTGAGGGGAACCTGAAAATATGCCGATTTGATATCCATGGAAGATAAATATCGTGCATCCCGTAATTTGTCGAGGGTAGCTGAAATATAAGGAATAGGGTAAGCATCTTTTTCAGTCACGTGGTTCAATCGCCGATAATCGACACAAAAACGATAACTGTCATTCTTTTTCTTCACTAATATTATGAGCGATGACCAAGGACTAGTTGATCTCTCCACAATCCCCTCATCTAATAACTTGTTTAATTCCTTATCGATATGCTTTTGCATCATGGGTGAAACCGGATAATATCGCTGTTTTATTGGCAATGAGGATGTCTTAATTTCGTGCTCAATCAGAGTGGTACAGCCTAATTTTGATCCCATATTCGAAAAATATTGGTCCACCAAATTATTTAAAATCAGACCTTGCTCAGACGACAGATCATCTTTAGAATTCAAAATTATTGAATCAAGATTGACTTGTGTTTCAGTTGAGAACACCCACTCACCCCTACGCAAATCAGGTACAATTTCCATTTTTTTCCAGAAGTCCACGCCAAGAATTAATTAATGTTGTAAGCTCGGAATAACTAATGCAGAAATTATTCTTACTCTATCCTGTAAAGTCATTGGCAACTTAACGATTCCAATACTGAAACATTCTTCCCCATTAGCGACAGTACATGAAACCATGTTACTGGTATCTAAATCAAACTCAAATTTTTTTAGTATTTTCCAGCCAGGACCCCCTATAACAGTATGTGACGCCCCTGAATCTAAAAGACCCATTATATTGACACCTAATATTGAAACTTTCAAGTATGGTCGTTCATCATTTTGAGCATGCGCCAAGATGAAATCTAAAATCGCAACTTGCTTGGAAGGCAATATATTATTTCCATGATCAGCGACAGAAGTGACCGTTTGACATGAGGAGATCGCTACACGGTCAGTTAACGTCTCCCTCTGGAGTTTCCCGAACGCGAGCACTTTGGACATGACCTAACTGTTTGATCCGGCATACCACAACGGAAACAATATTTATTCTTAACTCCAGCCGTACAATCCCCAGCTTTATGCCCAGAATTCTTACAATTCCAACATACCATGACAGAAGCGACATTATTAGAAGATGGACCAGCCGTATTCACATCAACATAAACATAAGCCAAATCAGGCTCCATAAGAGGGCTTCGATTACGAGGAGGTGGAACAAATGATTCTATAGCCTCTTTTCGTGCTTCTAATTGTCGTCCTAACTGAAGTAAATGATTTATAGAGTTGATTGTAACTAATCCTAACTGGCTTTGGTAAAAAGGACTAATATTGCGCAATAAGATTTTCAGTCGCGCCGCTTCACTAATATCTACCGTTAATCGATTGAACATATTCGACATGATTGCTAAATACATTCCCATAGACTCCTTAGGACCTTGGGTACGACGTTTAATTTCTTTCAATAATTTTTCGTTAAAGTTTGGTGGGTGAAACTGAAGCCTAAGCTCAGAAACTAAATCTGACCAATTATGTACATGATCTCGAATTGCCCTATACCAGATCAATGCCTTTCCAGAGAATAAATCGGTGCCGCAGTTCAAAAGTTGATCTTTTGGAACATTCCTCGATCTACACAAGTCCTCGACATTCTCAAGGAATGCGTTCAAGGATAGATTATTATTATCGCCCGTAAACTCAGTCAAATTCCACTTAGAAACCGGAACACTGTAATTATGGTTAATCGGAGGGGATGACGTGACAAAATTCGTCTGAGGTGGGGGATTTGACCGTAAAGGCGCAGCATCAGTCTCAACATCAGAAGATTCACTTTCTGAAGTACCGGAAGAAGTAAATATCGGCGGTAAGATACTAATTTCTAGAGGTGTATCACCCTGTTGAGAAAGTCTTTTAAATTTTCGCACTCTTGATTTGAGAGATGACTGCAAATTTAAAAATTCAACTAGAAATTTTGACTTGAGAACATGTTCCCCATCATCCTTTGAAATAATCCGTTCCGCTCTCAGAAACCCGTGTTTCAGTTTTGTAACGATTTATAAATAAGCCGGACTTGAGTCACTGTCAGAAAAATGTTCAATCAACTTGGTCAACTCCTCCATTTTAATCTTGAGATAATCAAAATCATCAGTACTGGAAAAAGGATAACTAGGCTGAAAAATTTTAGTTCCTGATTTTTCTAACTTAAAGTAACCCCTAAAACATTTTCTCATTTCCTCTACCGTATTTTTATCGGTCACCCCTCTGATTGCTAATTCATAGATTGATTCATCTTTCTCAAGACGATTTATATCTATTTTGCCCTCCATAATTGAAACAGGGAATAAATAGAATTAACGTATATAACAAAAAAAATATTCTCAAGCCTAGCGACTATAGAATATACTCGAGATCTAAATAATATATAATGTATGCTAAGCTATCGGGTCGAACTCAATCTATCTAATCGAAATACGAAATAAATTAATCACCCTATATATGTTCGAAGAACACATGTACCTAATACGGGGAAATCGAAAGCAGATGAATAAAAAGTAAACCAGTTTTTATTTTATATCCGCTGAATGAATATATCCACAAAAACAATTACCGATAAATTTATCATCAGCCTAAATCCAAATAGAGAGAAATTCCTAAACTCCTCACCTCACAAAACCACTAATTCCTCGCGAATGTAAAACCTCAAATCAATATTCGATGGGAGAAAAAAACTGTGGTCGTTACAAAAACATTAAACCCCATACATACTAATATAGGAACTGAATAATGACGATATTAAATAACTTCACCAATGAATCTGAAAAATATAAGACTTTATTCTGCTATAAAATCAAAAATGGTTGTGCCGCGATGTTCCTGCTAGTTAATTTTGACTAATTTCCACTAAACAAGCGAAAATTTGAATGAAAATCGACAAAACTCAAAAACGACGCTCGGCGTCCCGACGCCAAAACGACGCTTATCTGCCCCACGTTGGGCGCCAAATTTGCCACGTTCTTTCTCTTAAATCATACCGGAAAACGGAAGCCGAGTGAACATGGGCAAAGATGCCCCGAAACTCAGTCGGGTATAGGGTGGGTCAAAAAGAGTCACTCTATATAAACTTTTTAGGGCGCCACCAATTTGCTGTGGAGACTAGACATCTACCTTATACTACTTATTATCTAGAGGAGAATGACAATATATTATTGCAATAAAAATTATGCTTCCGCAAAAATAACTATTTATTTCATAACTATAGGTATGGTTGTGAAATAATCATTCCAAGGATCTTATATGTATCGATGGTACATGATATATCTATATACTAAATCTGATATTAGTTACCCTAACGTGATCACGTTCGAGTGTACAGGGTACACAAAAACTATATTAATAATAATTAATAATCAATAGGGCTAGTAGGTTGGTTCGTCCAACACTTATAGTAATAATAGTAATATCAATCACAAAATTGCAAAACAATGCATGCCCCGGCACAATATAAGATAAAAGCAAAATAAAAGTATATGCGATAGTTAAAGATGGGCAAAAGCAGTTAGCAAAAGAAAAGTAATAAGAAAACATGCAGCTTATCTGTAGGCAGCAGTCCAGCTCACTGGCTCACTAGGGTTAGGTAAGCCGTTATCAACAACCCGGTTAAAGCCTTCAGGAAGTACAGGCAGCGAGGGAGGAAGCAAGATGTAGCAGAAAAAGAGAACGGGAAGCTGTGGATGACGTACTCGACTGGAATTATGTTTCTGTCTCCAGGGGTTTTCCGGTTAGCAAGACTACATGAAGCTACAGATCTCAAGCTGGTACGAGGACCCTACGAAAATAGCAACAAAGCAATAAATAGTCGAACTCACCCAATTTCCTTATATTCATACCTCTATAGATGGTTGAGGGTAAAAAAAATATCGAACGAATAGGATGTCAGGTTCGAATGAAGCACATGTCGGACTTGCACAAATCCTTCATCCAGAAGTCCAGTCCACCACTAAAATCACCCAAATGTGAAACTAACGATATGTGATGGATCAATTAATGCATTAGTGCCGATATATCCACCCTTGGTGTGAATTTTTGAGGAGCAAATCCAAAAATTCTGAAAATGACGTGCACTATTGCCTAGCAATCCGACATCTTGTCTTCTATCCATCCCTTCGTCCCATTCACGTCGAGAATAGGTCATCCTTCATCCTATTTCTTTCTTTCCCATTGTTAAACCCATTAATAAAAAATAATAATATATGTCTGGACATCCATAGCTGTCGGCAAAGGTACTCGAGTCTACTCGACCATCTACGAATCCTACCTCGATCTCAATTGGGAATGAACCTTGTCCATAGTAGAGGTTTTCTCCCTCTGATAATACAACTAAAGAAAGACAGCTATATTATCATGTCCACCTAATGATAACAATGAACTGACCATTGAAGAAATAAAAGAAGAAGAGGAACGGAGAATACGATAACATAGTGCTGCTAGCAGAATCAACAGCTGTTTATATTTCACCAACCTTAACCTATCAATCGAGAATAACCAAAACAACCAGATAAATAAACAAAAGACAAATCGGTAAGTTATACCCTTCGCATAGCCAACTATTTCCTAATGAATGCACATTATCGTTTTAGATTCGAGCTCCTCGACAAAAGAAATAGCAGGCGCTACAAAATTCATCGCTGAAATATACGTACCTTCCAATCTATATTATTGTACAGTGAATATTCCCGGACCTATTTAAACTGGATTCAGTACCGAATGAACGATAAACCTCAGGTAACATTATTAACTTTATGTTTATGAACCTTTCATAGGAATTTAAATAACGAAACTTTATTTTACATATCTGTTAAATGAAAAGATATCATCTACTTTCAGGTTCAATCTCCTCAGTCAATGGTAACTACTGTCGCTTAATCCGCAAGGAAATCCATGGAAATAATTGTGATATTTGTCACCAATACAATAAAATAGACATAACTGTATGCTTAACTAATATTTCAATAAATGAAGGATATTATGTACCTTGAATAAGTAGGTTAGCCTATACAGGGTCATCCCGAAGATGTCAAATGAACTATTAAATTAGTACAAAAAAAACTAGTGTGATTGTTTTGTTTTGTTTTCGAATCAATTGAACACACACAAAATTAAAACGTTACATCGAACAGAAGGTTAGATGGTTAGACGAAACGATAATTGTATCTGAGTTGTATTCGATGATATCGTGATGATGTTTATATAGCAATACTCACCAGGTAACTGTTCTTCCGTTTTACATACAAGCGACCGAATCGAGCAGAAGGTGGAATTCAGTATAGATTGAACAATCATCGTATCTGGGTTGTATTCGATTATGTTTATATAGTTATACTGACCAGGTAACTGTTCTTCCGTTATACATACGAGCGACTGAATTGAACAGAAGGTTGAATGGATAGTATATGGGTTGTATTCGATTATATCGTGATGATGTTCATATAGTTATACTCACCAGGTAACTGTTCTCCAGTTATACATGAGAGCGACTGAACTGAACAGAAGGTTGAATGGATAGACTGAACAATCATCGTATCTGGGTTGTATTCGATTATTTCGTGATGATTATTATATATTATGTCTAACCAGGTAACTGTTCTTTCGTTATACATACTAGCAACCGAATCGAACATAAGGTTGAATGGATAGATTGAACAATCATTGTATCTGGGTTGTCTCCGATTATATCGTTATGTTGTATATTTAACTACACCTACCATGTAACGGTTCTTTCGTTAGACATACGAGCGTCTGAATCGAACATAAGGTTGGATGGTTAGACGGAACGATAATTGTAACTAAGTTGTTTTCGATTATATCGTGATGACGTTCATATAGAAATACTAACCAGGTTACTGTTCTTTCGTTATACATACGAGAAACCGAATCGAACAGAAGGTTGAATGGATAGTATCTGGGTTGTATTCGATTATGATGTTATGCTGTGTATATAGTTATACACATAAGGTGACGGTATTCCCGTTTCACATACGAGCGACCGAAACGAACAGAAAGATGATTGGATAGACTGAACAATCAATGTATCTGGGTGGTATCCGATTATATCGCAATACTGTGTATATAGTGATACTTACCAGGTGACGGTACTTCCGTAACACATACTAGCGACTGAATCGAACAGAAGGTTAAATGGTTAGACGAAACGATAATTGTATCTGAGTTGTATTCGATGATATCGTGATGATGTTTATATAGCAATACTCACCAGGTAACTGTCCTTCCGTTTTACATACAAGCGACCGAATCGAGCAGAAGGTTAAATGGATAGATTGAACAATCATCGTATCTGAGTTGTATTCGATTATGTTTATATAGATATACTCACCAGGTACCTGTTCTTCCGATATACATACGAGCAACCGAATCGAACATAAGGTTGAATTAATAGATTGAACAATCATCGTATCTGAGTTGTATTCGGTTATGTTTATATAGTTATATTCACCAGGTAACTGTTCTTCCGTTATACATACGAGCGATTGAATTGAACTGAAGGTTGAATGGATAGACTAAACAATGATCGTATCTGGGGTTGTATTCGATTATATCGTGATGATGTTCATATAGTTATACTCACCAGGTAACTGTTCTCCAGTAATACATAAGAGCGACTGAATTGAACAGAAGGTTGAATGGATAGTATATGGGTTGTATTCGATTATGATGTTATGCTGTGTATATAGTTATACACACTAGGAGACGGTATTCCCGTTTTACATACGAGCGACCGAAACAAAAAGAAAGTTGAATGAATAGACTGAACAATCAATGTATCTGGGTGGTATCCGATTATATCGCAATACTGTATATGTAGTGATACTTACCAGGTGACGATACTTCCGTTACACATACTAGCAACTGAATCGAACAGAATGTTGAATGGTTAGACGAAACGATAATTGTATCTGAGTTGTATTCGATGATATCGTGATGATGTTTATATAGCAATACTCACCAGGTAACTGTTCTTCCGTTTTACATACAAGCGACCGAATCGAGCAGAAGGTTGAATTCAGTATAGATTGAACAATCATCGTATCTGGGTTGTATTCGATTATGTTTATATAGTTATACTTACCAGGTAACTGTTCTTTCGTTATACATATGAGCGACTGAATTGAACAGAAGGTTGAATGGATAGTATATGGGTTGTATTCGATTATGATGTTATGCTGTGTATATAGTTATACACACTAGGAGACGGTATTCCCGTTTTACATACAAGCGACCGAAACGAAAAGAAAGTTGAATGGATAGACTAAACAATCAATGTATCTGGGTGGTATCCGATTATATCGCAATACTGTATATATAGTGATACTTACCAGGTGACGATACTTCCGTTACACATACTAGCGACTGAATCGAACAGAATGTTGAATGGTTAGACGAAACGATAATTGTATCTGAGTTGTATTCGATGATATCGTGATGATGTTTTTATAGCAATACTCACCAGGTAACTGTCCTTCCGTTTTACATACAAGCGACCGAATCAAGCAGAAGGTTAAATGAATAGATTGAACAATCATCGTATCTGAGTTGTATTCGATTATGTTTATATAGATATACTCACCAGGTACCTGTTCTTCCGATATACATACGAGCAACCGAATCGAACATAAGGTTGAATGGATAGACTGAACAATCATCGTATCTGGGTTGTATTCGATTATTTCGTGATGATTATTATATATTATGTCTAACCAGGTAACAGTTCTTTCGTTATACATACTAGCAACCGAATCGAACATAAGGTTGAATGGATAGATTGAACAATCATTGTATCTGGGTTGTCTCCGATTATATCGTTATGTTGTATATTTAACTACACCTACCAAGTAACGGTTCTTTCGTTACTCATACGAGCGTCTGAATCGAACATAAGGTTGGATGGTTAGACGGAACGATAATTGTAACTAAGTTGTATTCGATTATATCGTGATGACGTTCATATAGAAATACTCACCAGGTTACTGTTCTTTCGTTATACATACGAGCAACCGAATCGAACAGAAGGTTGAATGGATAGTATCTGGGTTGTATTCGATTATGATGTTATGCTGTGTATATAAACTACGCAACACTAATTACGTCGCACCCCGAAATTTTGCCCCTGTTAAGATTTGAATAACTTTTTTCTTCTTCGAACAATTTGAATTCTGTTTGCACTGTTCGCTAGCTCAGTCCTTCAGCTATAATCTCGTACTTCTTCGATACATGAGGTTATTTCCATAAAATTGCTACAGGAAGTTTTTTGGAACTGTGCAAAATTTCGAAATTTTCAAAAGGATCCCAAATGAAGAAAAACCTTTTTTTTAAACTTCAACAGCAGAGGCATGAATATTATCTCATTACCTTTGACCATTTCCAAAATTGTCTTCTTATCACTTTTCTTTACAGAGTGATCTCAAAAAATCAATTGTTTGGTTTTGCAGTCATAACTTTTTTCCTCTTCAACCGATTTTCGAAATCTCAGGCTCATTCTGAAGCTGAAACCTCATATGAGAAGATTTGAAGATCAGGATTAACTCAAGATGAACATTCAGAATCGAGGGTGTCCTCAAAGGTGACCCAAATCTGAAACACTCTGTATATCCCGACTGGGAGGAGAATTAAATGAAAATCAACTTGTTTTCGGAAGGATTTTCCATTCTGGACACATCCAGATCTTTTTTTCTTTCAGTTGGCAACATTTGTGCGTGAGAAAACCGAAATGAAACGCCATGTTCTAGAAAAAAAATCAGCCAAAAAAAAAATGCATGGTCCGTAACCAACGTAACAAAAATCATAATGAGTGACTGAAAAGACAGGTTGAAAATTACGTTCTCGTGAAAATAAAGACCAGAACAGAAAAAACTATTCGTAGGTCTTTCTTTTCTGAAGATATAAGACTTCATAAAAAAATTCAAAATAAAAAAAAATTCTGAATACAACAAAATTTCAGGGTAACCTTCTCACCCCCTATACGAAGTATTCCATCATGTTTTGAATTTTTTTAAAAGAATTTAATTTTTTAGACCCCAAAAAAAAATGTTATGCGTACGCCTATGAAACAAATTTTTCTATATCTTTGATCAACTTTTTTCGCTGAACACAGCTATGGGTACCGCTTGTCTCGATTCTGAAAAATAACTTTTTTTCGCCTTTTTTTCGCAAAAAAAAATTTTGGGAGGGAGGGGGTAAAAAATTTTTCTTCAGTATTTTTGATGGTGATATTTTCGTTTCGATCAAACAACGTTTTGGATATTTTTCTTTTTTAATCGGGATTTCGAGGGGGATTTAGATTTGGGTCAACTTTGCAGAAACCCTTGATCTTTAATATTTATTTTTAGTCAATTCTAATCTTCATGTCTGTTCATCTAACGTTTCTGCTTCAAAATGATCCTGAGATTTTGAAAATCGGTTGTAGAAGAAAAAAGTTATGACTGCAAAACCAAAAAAATGATTTTTTGAGGTCACTCTGTAAAGAAAAGTGATAAGAAGACAATTTTGGAAATGGCCAAAGGTAATGAGATGATATTCATGCCTCTGCTGTTAAAGTTGAAAAAAAACTGTTTTTCTTCATTTGGGATCCTTTTGAAAATTTCGAAATTTTGCACAGTTCCAAAAAACATCCTGTAGCAATTTTATGGAAATAACCTTATGTATCGAAGTAGTACGAGATTATAGCTGAAGGACTGAGCTAGCGAACAGTGCAAACAGAATTCAAATTGTTCGAAGAAGAAAAAAGTTATTCAAATCTTAACAGGGGCAAAATTTCGGGGTGCGACGTAATTAGTGTTGCGTAGTTTAGTTATACACATAAGGTGACGGTATTCCCGTTTCACATACGAGCCACCGAAACGAACAGAAAGTTGAATGGATAGACTGAACAATCAATGTATCTGGGTGGTATCCGATTATATCGCAATACTGTATATATAGTGATACTTACCAGGTGACGGTACTTCCGTTACACATACTAGCGACTGAATCGAACAGAAGGTTAAATGGTTAGACGAAACGATAATTGTATCTGAGTTGTATTCGATGATATCGTGATGATGTTTATATAGCAATACTCACCAGGTAACTGTTCTTCCGTTTTACATACAAGCGACCGAATCGAGCAGAAGGTTGAATTCAGTATAGATTGAACAATCATCGTATCTGGGTTGTATTCGATTATGTTTATATAGTTATACTTACCAGGTAACTGTTCTTTCGTTATACATATGAGCGACTGAATTGAACAGAAGGTTGAATGGATAGTATATGGGTTGTATTCGATTATGATGTTATGCTGTGTATATAGTTATACACAATAGGAGACGGTATTCCCGTTTTACATACAAGCGACCGAAACGAAAAGAAAGTTGAATGGATAGACTAAACAATCAATGTATCTGGGTGGTATCCGATTATATCGCAATACTGTATATATAGTGATACTTACCAGGTGACGATACTTCCGTTACACATACTAGCGACTGAATCGAACAGAATGTTGAATGGTTAGACGAAACGAAAATTGTATCTGAGTTGTATTCGATGATATCGTGATGATGTTTTTATAGCAATACTCACCAGGTAACTGTCCTTCCGTTTTACATACAAACGACCGAATCAAGCAGAAGGTTAAATGAATAGATTGAACAATCATCGTATCTGAGTTGTATTCGATTATGTTTATATAGATATACTCACCAGGTACCTGTTCTTCCGATATACATACGAGCAACCGAATCGAACATAAGGTTGAATGGATAGATTGAACAATCATCGTATCTGAGTTGTATTCGATTATGTTTATATAGTTATACTCACCAGGTAACTGTTCTTCCGTTATACATACGAGCGACTGAATTGAACTGAAGATTGAATGGATAGACTAAACAATGATCGTATCTGGGGTTGTATTCGATTATATCGTGATGATGTTCATATAGTTATACTCACCAGGTAACTGTTCTCCAGTTATACATGAGAGCGACTGAACTGAACAGAAGGTTGAATGGATAGACTGAACAATCATCGTATCTGGGTTGTATTCGATTATTTCGTGATGATTATTATATATTATGTCTAACCAGGTAACTGTTCTTTCGTTATACATACTAGCAACCGAATCGAACATAAGGTTGAATGGATAGATTGAACAATCATTGTATCTGGGTTGTCTCCGATTATATCGTTATGTTGTATATTTAACTACACCTACCAAGTAACGGTTCTTTCGTTACTCATACGAGCGTCTGAATCGAACATAAGGTTGGATGGTTAGACGGAACGATAATTGTAACTAAGTTGTATTCGATTATATCGTGATGACGTTCATATAGAAATACTCACCAGGTTACTGTTCTTTCGTTATACATACGAGCAACCGAATCGAACAGAAGGTTGAATGGATAGTATCTGGGTTGTATTCGATTATGATGTTATGCTGTGTATATAGTTATACACATAAGGTGACGGTATTCCCGTTTCACATACGAGCCACCAAAACGAACAGAAAGTTGAATGGATAGACTGAACAATCAATGTATCTGGGTGGTATCCGATTATATCGCAATACTGTATATATAGTGATACTTACCAGGTGACGGTACTTCCGTTACACATACTAGCGACTGAATCGAACAGAAGGTTAAATGGTTAGACGAAACGATAATTGTATCTGAGTTGTATTCGATGATATCGTGATGATGTTTATATAGCAATACTCACCAGGTAACTGTTCTTCCGTTTTACATACAAGCGACCGAATCGAGCAGAAGTTTGAATTCAGTATAGATTGAACAATCATCGTATCTGGGTTGTATTCGATTATGTTTATATAGTTATACTCACCAGGTAACTGTTTTTCCGTTATACATACGAGCGACTGAATTGAACAGAAGGTTGAATGGATAGTATATGGGTTGTATTCGATTATGATGTTATGCTGTGTATATAGTTATACACACTAGGAGACGGTATTCCCGTTTTACATACGAGCGAACGAAACGAAAAGAAAGTTGAATGGATAGACTGAACAATCAATGTATCTGGGTGGTATCCGATTATATCGCAATACTGTATATATAGTGATACTTACCAGGTGACGATACTTCCGTTACACATACTAGCAACTGAATCGAACAGAATGTTGAATGGTTAGACGAAACGATAATTGTATCTGAGTTGTATTTGATGATATCGTGATGATGTTTATATAGCAATACTCACCAGGTAACTGTTCTTCCGTTTTACATACAAGCGACCGAATCGAGCAGAAGGTTGAATTCAGTATAGATTGAACAATCATCTTATCTGGGTTGTATTCGATTATGTTTATATAGTTAAACTCACCAGGTAACTGTTCTTCGGTTATACATACGAGCGACTGAATTGAACAGAAGGTTGAATGGATAGTATATGGGTTGTATTCGATAATGATGTTATGCTGTGTATATAGTTATACACACTAGGAGACGATACTCACCAGGTAACTGTTCTCCAGTTATACATAAGAGCGACTGAACTGAACAGAAGATTGAATGGATAGACTGAACAATCATCGTATCTGGGTTGTATTCGATTATTTCGTGATGATTATTATATATTATGTCTAACCAGGTAACTGTTCTTTCGTTATACATACTAGCAACCGAATCGAACATAAGGTTGAATGGATAGATTGAACAATCATTGTATCTGGGTTGTCTCCGATTATATCGTTATGTTGTATATTTAACTACACCTACCATGTATCGGTTCTTTCGTTACACATACTAGCGTCTGAATCGAACATAAGGTTGGATGGTTAGTCGGAACGATATTGTAACTAAGTTGTATTCGATTATATCGTGATGACGTTCATATAGAAATACTCACCAGGTTACTGTTCTTTCGTTATACATACGAGCAACCGAATCGAACTGAAGGTTGAATGGATAGTATCTGGGTTGTATTCGATTATGATGTTATGCTGTGTATATAGTTATACACATAAGGTGACGGTATTCCCGTTTCACATACGAGCGACCGAAACGAACAGAAAGTTGAATGGATAGACTGAACAATCAATGTATCTGGGTGGTATCCGATTATATCGCAATACTGTATATATAGTGATACATACTAGGTGACGATACTTCCGTTGCACATACTAGCGACTGAATCGAACAGAATGTTGAATGGTTAGACGAAACGATAATTGTATCTGAGCTGTATTCGATGATATCGTAATGATGTTTATATAGCAATACTCACCAGGTAACTGTCCTTCCGTTTTACATACAAGCGACCGAATCGAGCAGAAGGTTGAATGGATAGATTGAACAATCATCGTATCTGAGTTGTATTCGATTATGTTTATATAGATATACTCACCAGGTACCTGTTCTTCCGATATACATACGAGCAACCGAATCGAAAATAAGGTTAAATGGATAGATTGAACAATCATCGTATCTGAGTTGTATTCGATTATGTTTATATAGTTATACTCACCAGGTAACTGTTCTCCAGTTATACATAAGAGCGACTGAACTGAACAGAAGGTTGAATGGATAGACTGAACAATCATCGATTCTGGGTTGTATTCGATTATTTCGTGATGATTATTATATATTATGTCTAACCAGGTAACTGTTCTTTCGTTATACATACTAGCAACCGAATCGAACATAAGGTTGAATGGATAGATTGAACAATCATTGTATCTGGGTTGTCTCCGATTATATCGTTATGTTGTATATTTAACTACACCTACCATGTAACGATTCTTTCGTTACACATACGAGCGTCTGAATCGAACATAAGGTTGGATGGTTAGACGGAACGATAATTGTAACTAAGTTGTATTCGATTATATCGTGATGACGTTCATATAGAAATACTCACCAGGTTACTGTTATTTCGTTATACATACGAGCAACCGAATCGAACAGAAGGTTTAATGGATAGTATCTGGGTTGTATTCGATTATGATGTTATGCTGTGTATATAGTTATACACATAAGGTGACAGTATTCCCGTTTCACATACGAGCGACCGAAACGAACAGAAAGTTGAATGGATAGACTGAACAATCAATGTATCTGGGTGGTATCCGATTATATCGCAATACTGTATATATAGTGATACTTACCAGGTGACGGTACTTCCGTTACACATACTAGCGACTGAATCGAACAGAAGGTTAAATGGTTAGACGAAACGATAATTGTATCTGAGTTGTATTTGATGATATCGTGATGATGTTTATATAGCAATACTCACCAGGTAACTGTTCATCCGTTTTACATACAAGCGACCGAATCGAGCAGAAGGTTGAATTCAGTATAGATTGAACAATCATCGTATCTGGGTTGTATTCGATTATGTTTATATAGTTATACTCACCAGGTAACTGTTCTTCCGTTATACATACGAGCGACTGAATTGAACAGAAGGTTGAATGGATAGTATATGGGTTGTATTCGATTATGATGTTATGCTGTGTATATAGTTATACACACTAGGAGACGGTATTCCCGTTTTACATACGAGCGAACGAAACGAAAAGAAAGTTGAATGGATAGACTGAACAATCAATGTATCTGGGTGGTATCCGATTATATCGCAATACTGTATATATAGTGATACTTACCAGGTGACGATACTTCCGTTACACATACTAGCAACTGAATCGAACAGAATGTTGAATGGTTAGACGAAACGATAATTGTATCTGAGTTGTATTCGATGATATCGTGATGATGTTTATATAGCAATACTCACCAGGTAACTGTTCTTCCGTTTTACATACAAGCGACCGAATCGAGCAGAAGGTTGAATTCAGTATAGATTGAACAATCATCGTATCTGGGTTGTATTCGATTATGTTTATATAGTTAAACTCACCAGGTAACTGTTCTTCCGTTATACATACGAGCGACTGAATTGAACAGAAGGTTGAATGGATAGTATATGGGTTGTATTCGATAATGATGTTATGCTGTGTATATAGTTATACACACTAGGAGACGGTACTCACCAGGTAACTGTTCTCCAGTTATACATAAGAGCGACTGAACTGAACAGAAGATTGAATGGATAGACTGAACAATCATCGTATCTGGGTTGTATTCGATTATTTCGTGATGATTATTATATATTATGTCTAACCAGGTTACTGTTCTTTCGTTATACATACTAGCAACCGAATCGAACATAAGGTTGAATGGATAGATTGAACAATCATTGTATCTGGGTTGTCTCCGATTATATCGTTATGTTGTATATTTAACTACACCTACCATGTAACGGTTCTTTCGTTACATATACTAGCGTCTGAATCGAACATAAGGTTGGATGGTTAGACGGAACGATATTGTAACTAAGTTGTATTCGATTATATCGTGATGACGTTCATATAGAAATACTCACCAGGTTACTGTTCTTTCGTTATACATACGAGCAACCGAATCGAACAGAAGGTTGAATGGATAGTATCTGGGTTGTATTCGATTATGATGTTATGCTGTGTATATAGTTATACACATAAGGTGACGGTATTCCCGTTTCACATACGAGCGACCGAAACGAACAGAAAGTTGAATGGATAGACTGAACAATCAATGTATCTGGGTGGTATCCGATTATATCGCAATACTGTATATATAGTGATACTTACCAGGTGACGATACTTCCGTTACACATACTAGCGACTGAATCGAACAGAATGTTGAATGGTTAGACGAAACGATAATTGTATCTGAGTTGTATTCGATGATATCGTGATGATGTTTATATAGCAATACTCACCAGGTAACTGTCCTTCCGTTTTACATACAAGCGACCGAATCGAGCAGAAGGTTAAATGGAGTGATTGAACAATCATCGTATCTGAGTTGTATTCGATTATGTTTATATAGATATACTCACCAGGTACCTGTTCTTCCGATATACATACGAGCAACCGAATCGAACATAAGGTTGAATGGATAGATTGAACAATCATCGTATCTGGGTTGTATTCGATTATGTTTATATAGTTATACTCACCAGGTTACTGTTCTTCCGTTATACATACGAGCGACTAAATTGAACAGAAGGTTGAATGGATAGTATATGGGTTGTATTCGATTATGATGTTATGCTGTGTATATAGTTATACACACTAGGAGACGGTATTCTCGTTTTACATACGAGCGACCGAAACGAAAAGAAAGTTGAATGGATAGACTGAACAAACAATGTATCTGGGTGGTATCCGATTATATCGCAATACTGTATATATAGTGATACTTACCAGGTGACGATACTTCCGTTACACATACTAGCGACTGAATCGAACAGAATGTTGAATGGTTAGACGAAACGATAATTGTATCTGAGTTGTTTTCGATGATATCGTGATGATGTTTATATAGCAATACTCACCAGGTAACTGTTCTTCCGTTTTACATACAAGCGACCGAATCGAGCAGAAGGTTGAATTCAGTATAGATTGAACAATCATCGTATCTGGGTTGTATTCGATTATGTTTATATAGTTATACTCACCAGGTTACTGTTCTTCCGTTATACATACGAGTGACTGAATTGAACAAAAGGTTGAATGGATAGTATATGGGTTGTATTCGATTATGATGTTATGCTGTGTATATAGTTATACACACTAGGAGACGGTACTCACCAGGTAACTGTTCTCCAGTTATACATAAGAGCGACTGAACTGAACAGAAGATTGAATGGATAGACTGAACAATCAATGTATCTGGGTGGTATCCGATTATATCGCAATACTGTATATATAGTGATACTTACTAGGTGACGATACTTCCGTTGCACATACTAGCGACTGAATCGAACAGAATGTTGAATGGTTAGACGAAACGATAATTGTATCTGAGTTGTATTCGATGATATCGTGATGATGTTTATATAGCAATACTCACCAGGTAACTGTCCTTCCGTTTTACATACAAGCGACCGAATCGAGCAGAAGGTTAAATGGATAGATTGAACAATCATCGTATCTGAGTTGTATTCGATTATGTTTATATAGATATACTCACCAGGTACCTGTTCTTCCGATATACATACGAGCAACCGAATCGAAAATAAGGTTGAATGGATAGATTGAACAATCATCGTATCTGAGTTGTATTCGATTATGTTTATATAGTTATACTCACCAGGTAACTATTCTTCCGTTATACATACGAGCGACTGAATTGAACTGAAGGTTGAATGGATAGACTAAACAATGATCGTATCTGGGGTTGTATTCGATTATATCGTGATGATGTTCATATAGTTATACTCACCAGGTAACTGTTCTCCAGTTATACATAAGAGCGACTGAACTGAACAGAAGGTTGAATGGATAGACTGAACAATCATCGTATCTGGGTTGTATTCGATTATTTCGTGATGATTATTATATATTATGTCTAACCAGGTAACTGTTCTTTCGTTATACATACCAGCAACCGAATCGAACATAAGGTTGAATGGATAGATTGAACAATCATTGTATCTGGGTTGTATCCGATTATATCGATATGTTGTATATTCAACTACACCTACCATGTAACGGTTCTTTCGTTACACATACGAGCATCTGAATCGAACATAAGGTTGGATGGTTAGACGGAACGATAATTGTAACTAAGTTGTATTCGATTATATCGTGATGACGTTCATATAGAAATACTCACCAGGTTACTGTTCTTTCGTTATACATACGAGCAACCGAATCGAACAGAAGGTTGAATGGATATTATCTGGGTTGTATTCGATTATGATGTTATTCTGTGTATATAGTTATACACATAAGGTGACGGTATTCCCGTTTCACATACGAGCGACCGAAACGAACAGAAATTTGAATGGATAGACTGAACAATCAATGTATCTGGGTGGTATCCGATTATATCGCAATACTGTATATATAGTGATACTTACCAGGTGACGGTACTTCCGTTACACATACTAGCGACTGAATCGAACAGAAGGTTAAATGGTTAGACGAAACGATGATTGTATCAGAGTTGTATTCGATGATATCGTGATGATGTTTATATAGCAATACTCACCAGGTAACTGTTCTTCCGTTTTACATACAAGCGACCGAATCGAGCAGAAGGTTGAATTCAGTATAGATTGAACAATCATCGTATCTGGGTTATATTCGATTATGTTTATATAGATATACTCACCAGGTACCTGTTCTTCCGATATACATACGAGCAACCGAATCGAACATAAGGTTGAATGGATAGATTGAACAATCATCGTATCTGAGTTGTATTCGATTATGTTTATATAGATATACTCACCAGGTACCTGTTCTTCCGATATACATACGAGCAACCGAATCGAACATAAGGTTGAATGGATAGATTGAACAATCATCGTATCTGAGTTGTATTCGATTATGTTTATATAGTTATACTCACCAGGTAACTGTTCTTCCGTTATACATACGAGCGACTGAATTGAACTGAAGGTTGAATGGATAGTATCTGGGTTGTATTCGATTATGATGTTATGCTGTGTATATAGTTATACACATAAGTTGACGGTATTCCCGTTTCACATACGAGCGACCGAAACGAACAGAAAGTTGAATGGATAGACTGAACAATCAATGTATCTGGGTGGTATCCGATTGTATCGCAATACTGTATATGTAGTGATACTTACCAGGTGACGGTACTTCCGTTACACATACTAGCGACTGAATCGAACAGAAGGTTAAATGGTTAGACGAAACGATAATTGTATCTGAGTTGTATTCGATAATATCGTGATGATGTTTATATAGCAATACTCACCAGGTAACTGTCCTTCCGTTTTACATACAAGCGACCGAATCGAGCAGAAGGTTAAATGGATAGATTGAACTATCATCGTATCTGAGTTGTATTCGATTATGTTTATATAGATATACTCACCAGGTACCTGTTCTTCCGATATACATACGAGCAACCGAATCGAACAGAAGGTTGAATAGACAGATTGAACAATCATCGTATCTGAGTTGTATTCGATTATGTTTATATAGTTATACTCACCAGGTAACTGTTCTTCCGTTATACATACGAGCGACTGAATCGAACAGAATGTTGAATGGTTAGACGAAACGATAATTGTATCTGAGTTGTATTCGATGATATCGTGATGATGTTTATATAGCAATACTCACCAGTTTACTGTTCTTTCGTTATACATACGAGCAACCGAATCGAACAGAAGGTTGAATGGATAGTATCTGGGTTGTATTCGATTATGATGTTATGCTGTGTATATAGTTATACACATAAGGTGACGGTATTCCCGTTTCACATACGAGCGACCGAAAGGAACAGAAAGTTGAATGGATAGACTGAACAATCAATGTATCTGGGTGGTATCCGATTATATCGCAATACTGTATATATAGTGATACTTACCAGGTAACGGTACTTCCGTTACACATACTAGCGACTGAATCGAACAGAATGTTGAATGGTTAGACGAAACGATAATTGTATCTGAGTTGTATTCGATGATATCGTGATGATGTTTATATAGCAATACTCACCAGGTAACTGTTCTTCCGTTTTACATTCAAGCGACCGAATCGAGCAGAAGGTTAAATGGAGTGATTGAACAATCATCGTATCTGAGTTGTATTCGATTATGTTTATATAGATATACTCACCAGGTACCTGTTCTTCCGATATACATACGAGCAACCGAATCGAACATAAGGTTGAATGGATAGATTGAACAATCATCGTATCTGGGTTGTATTCGATTATGTTTATATAGTTATACTCACCAGGTTACTGTTCTTCCGTTATACATACGAGCGACTAAATTGAACAGAAGGTTGAATGGATAGTATATGGGTTGTATTCGATTATGATGTTATGCTGTGTATATAGTTATACACACTAGGAGACGGTATTCTCGTTTTACATACGAGCGACCGAAACGAAAAGAAAGTTGAATGGATAGACTGAACAAACAATGTATCTGGGTGGTATCCGATTATATCGCAATACTGTATATATAGTGATACTTACCAGGTGACGATACTTCCGTTACACATACTAGCGACTGAATCGAACAGAATGTTGAATGGTTAGACGAAACGATAATTGTATCTGAGTTGTTTTCGATGATATCGTGATGATGTTTATATAGCAATACTCACCAGGTAACTGTTCTTCCGTTTTACATACAAGCGACCGAATCGAGCAGAAGGTTGAATTCAGTATAGATTGAACAATCATCGTATCTGGGTTGTATTCGATTATGTTTATATAGTTATACTCACCAGGTTACTGTTCTTCCGTTATACATACGAGTGACTGAATTGAACAAAAGGTTGAATGGATAGTATATGGGTTGTATTCGATTATGATGTTATGCTGTGTATATAGTTATACACACTAGGAGACGGTACTCACCAGGTAACTGTTCTCCAGTTATACATAAGAGCGACTGAACTGAACAGAAGATTGAATGGATAGACTGAACAATCAATGTATCTGGGTGGTATCCGATTATATCGCAATACTGTATATATAGTGATACTTACTAGGTGACGATACTTCCGTTGCACATACTAGCGACTGAATCGAACAGAATGTTGAATGGTTAGACGAAACGATAATTGTATCTGAGTTGTATTCGATGATATCGTGATGATGTTTATATAGCAATACTCACCAGGTAACTGTCCTTCCGTTTTACATACAAGCGACCGAATCGAGCAGAAGGTTAAATGGATAGATTGAACAATCATCGTATCTGAGTTGTATTCGATTATGTTTATATAGATATACTCACCAGGTACCTGTTCTTCCGATATACATACGAGCAACCGAATCGAAAATAAGGTTGAATGGATAGATTGAACAATCATCGTATCTGAGTTGTATTCGATTATGTTTATATAGTTATACTCACCAGGTAACTATTCTTCCGTTATACATACGAGCGACTGAATTGAACTGAAGGTTGAATGGATAGACTAAACAATGATCGTATCTGGGGTTGTATTCGATTATATCGTGATGATGTTCATATAGTTATACTCACCAGGTAACTGTTCTCCAGTTATACATAAGAGCGACTGAACTGAACAGAAGGTTGAATGGATAGACTGAACAATCATCGTATCTGGGTTGTATTCGATTATTTCGTGATGATTATTATATATTATGTCTAACCAGGTAACTGTTCTTTCGTTATACATACTAGCAACCGAATCGAACATAAGGTTGAATGGATAGATTGAACAATCATTGTATCTGGGTTGTATCCGATTATATCGATATGTTGTATATTCAACTACACCTACCATGTAACGGTTCTTTCGTTACACATACGAGCATCTGAATCGAACATAAGGTTGGATGGTTAGACGGAACGATAATTGTAACTAAGTTGTATTCGATTATATCGTGATGACGTTCATATAGAAATACTCACCAGGTTACTGTTCTTTCGTTATACATACGAGCAACCGAATCGAACAGAAGGTTGAATGGATATTATCTGGGTTGTATTCGATTATGATGTTATGCTGTGTATATAGTTATACACATAAGGTGACGGTATTCCCGTTTCACATACGAGCGACCGAAACGAACAGAAATTTGAATGGATAGACTGAACAATCAATGTATCTGGGTGGTATCCGATTATATCGCAATACTGTATATATAGTGATACTTACCAGGTGACGGTACTTCCGTTACACATACTAGCGACTGAATCGAACAGAAGGTTAAATGGTTAGACGAAACGATGATTGTATCAGAGTTGTATTCGATGATATCGTGATGATGTTTATATAGCAATACTCACCAGGTAACTGTTCTTCCGTTTTACATACAAGCGACCGAATCGAGCAGAAGGTTGAATTCAGTATAGATTGAACAATCATCGTATCTGGGTTATATTCGATTATGTTTATATAGATATACTCACCAGGTACCTGTTCTTCCGATATACATACGAGCAACCGAATCGAACATAAGGTTGAATGGATAGATTGAACAATCATCGTATCTGAGTTGTATTCGATTATGTTTATATAGATATACTCACCAGGTACCTGTTCTTCCGATATACATACGAGCAACCGAATCGAACATAAGGTTGAATGGATAGATTGAACAATCATCGTATCTGAGTTGTATTCGATTATGTTTATATAGTTATACTCACCAGGTAACTGTTCTTCCGTTATACATACGAGCGACTGAATTGAACTGAAGGTTGAATGGATAGTATCTGGGTTGTATTCGATTATGATGTTATGCTGTGTATATAGTTATACACATAAGTTGACGGTATTCCCGTTTCACATACGAGCGACCGAAACGAACAGAAAGTTGAATGGATAGACTGAACAATCAATGTATCTGGGTGGTATCCGATTGTATCGCAATACTGTATATGTAGTGATACTTACCAGGTGACGGTACTTCCGTTACACATACTAGCGACTGAATCGAACAGAAGGTTAAATGGTTAGACGAAACGATAATTGTATCTGAGTTGTATTCGATAATATCGTGATGATGTTTATATAGCAATACTCACCAGGTAACTGTCCTTCCGTTTTACATACAAGCGACCGAATCGAGCAGAAGGTTAAATGGATAGATTGAACTATCATCGTATCTGAGTTGTATTCGATTATGTTTATATAGATATACTCACCAGGTACCTGTTCTTCCGATATACATACGAGCAACCGAATCGAACAGAAGGTTGAATAGACAGATTGAACAATCATCGTATCTGAGTTGTATTCGATTATGTTTATATAGTTATACTCACCAGGTAACTGTTCTTCCGTTATACATACGAGCGACTGAATCGAACAGAATGTTGAATGGTTAGACGAAACGATAATTGTATCTGAGTTGTATTCGATGATATCGTGATGATGTTTATATAGCAATACTCACCAGTTTACTGTTCTTTCGTTATACATACGAGCAACCGAATCGAACAGAAGGTTGAATGGATAGTATCTGGGTTGTATTCGATTATGATGTTATGCTGTGTATATAGTTATACACATAAGGTGACGGTATTCCCGTTTCACATACGAGCGACCGAAAGGAACAGAAAACTGAATGGATAGACTGAACAATCAATGTATCTGGGTGGTATCCGATTATATCGCAATACTGTATATATAGTGATACTTACCAGGTAACGGTACTTCCGTTACACATACTAGCGACTGAATCGAACAGAATGTTGAATGGTTAGACGAAACGATAATTGTATCTGAGTTGTATTCGATGATATCGTGATGATGTTTATATAGCAATACTCACCAGGTAACTGTTCTTCCGTTTTACATTCAAGCGACCGAATCGAGCAGAAGGTTGAATTCAGTATAGATTGAACAATCATCGTATCTGGGTTGTATTCGATTATGTTTATATAGTTATACTCACCAGGTATCTGTTCTTCCGTTATACATACGAGCGACTGAATTGAACAGAAGGTTGAATGGATAGTATATGGGTTGTATTCGATTATGATGTTATGCTGTGTATATAGTTATACACACTAGGAGACGGTATTCCCGTTTTACATACGAGCGACCGAAACGAAAAGAAAGTTGAATGGATAGACTGAACAATCAATGTATCTGGGTTGTATCCGATTATATCGCGATACTGTATATATAGTTATACTTACCAGGTGACGATACTTCCGTTACACATACTAGCGACTGAATCGAACAGAATGTTGAATGGTTAGACGAAACGATAATTGTATCTGAGTTGTATTCGATGATATCGTGATGATGTTCATATAGCAATACTCACCAGGTAACTGTCCTTTCGTTTTACATACAAGCGACCGAATCGAGCAGAAGGTTAAATGGATAGATTGAACAATCATCGTATCTGAGTTGTATTCGATTATGTTTATATAGATATACTCACCAGGTACCTGTTCTTCCGATATACATACGAGCAACCGAATCGAACATAAGGTTGAATGGATAGATTGAACAATAATCGTATTTGAGTTGTATTCGATTATGTTTATATAGATATACTCACCAGGTACCTGTTCTTCCGATATACATACGAGCAACCGAATCGAACATAAGGTTGAATGGATAGATTGAACAATCATCGTATCTGAGTTGTATTCGATTATGTTTATATAGTTATACTCACCAGGTAACTGTTCTTCCGTTATACATACGAGCGACTGAATTGAACTGAAGGTTGAATGGATAGACTAAACAATGATCGTATCTGGGGTTGTATTCGATTATATCGTGATGATGTTCATATAGTTATACTCACCAGGTAACTGTTCTCCAGTTATACATAAGAGCGACTGAACTGAACGGAAGGTTGAATGGATAGACTGAACAATCATCATATCTGGGTTGTATTCGATTATTTCGTGATGATTATTATATATTATGTCTTACCAGGTAACTGTTCTTTCGTTATACATACTAGCAACCGAATCGAACATAAGGTTGAATGGATAGATTGAACAATCATTGTATCTGGGTTGTCACCGATTATATCGTCATGTTGTATATTTAACTACGCCTACCATGTAACGGTTCTTTCGTTACACATACGAGCGTCTGAATCGAACATAAGGTTGGATGGTTAAACGGAACGATAATTGTAACAAAGTTGTGTTCGATTATATCGTGATGACGTTCATATAGAAATACTCACCAGGTTACTGTTCTTTCGTTATACATACGAGCAACCGAATCGAACAGAAGGTTGAATGGATATTATCTGGGTTGTATTCGATTATGATGTTATGCTGTGTATATAGTTATACACATAAGGTGACGGTATTCCCGTTTCACATACGAGCGACCGAAACGAACAGAAATTTGAATGGATAGACTGAACAATCAATGTATCTGGGTGGTATCCGATTATATCGCAATACTGTATATATAGTGATACTTACCAGGTGACGGTACTTCCGTTACACATACTAGCGACTGAATCGAACAGAAGGTTAAATGGTTAGACGAAACGATGATTGTATCAGAGTTGTATTCGATGATATCGTGATGATGTTTATATAGCAATACTCACCAGGTAACTGTTCTTCCGTTTTACATACAAGCGACCGAATCGAGCAGAAGGTTGAATTCAGTATAGATTGAACAATCATCGTATCTGGGTTATATTCGATTATGTTTATATAGATATACTCACCAGGTACCTGTTCTTCCGATATACATACGAGCAACCGAATCGAACATAAGGTTGAATGGATAGATTGAACAATCATCGTATCTGAGTTGTATTCGATTATGTTTATATAGATATACTCACCAGGTACCTGTTCTTCCGATATACATACGAGCAACCGAATCGAACATAAGGTTGAATGGATAGATTGAACAATCATCGTATCTGAGTTGTATTCGATTATGTTTATATAGTTATACTCACCAGGTAACTGTTCTTCCGTTATACATACGAGCGACTGAATTGAACTGAAGGTTGAATGGATAGTATCTGGGTTGTATTCGATTATGATGTTATGCTGTGTATATAGTTATACACATAAGTTGACGGTATTCCCGTTTCACATACGAGCGACCGAAACGAACAGAAAGTTGAATGGATAGACTGAACAATCAATGTATCTGGGTGGTATCCGATTGTATCGCAATACTGTATATGTAGTGATACTTACCAGGTGACGGTACTTCCGTTACACATACTAGCGACTGAATCGAACAGAAGGTTAAATGGTTAGACGAAACGATAATTGTATCTGAGTTGTATTCGATAATATCGTGATGATGTTTATATAGCAATACTCACCAGGTAACTGTCCTTCCGTTTTACATACAAGCGACCGAATCGAGCAGAAGGTTAAATGGATAGATTGAACTATCATCGTATCTGAGTTGTATTCGATTATGTTTATATAGATATACTCACCAGGTACCTGTTCTTCCGATATACATACGAGCAACCGAATCGAACAGAAGGTTGAATAGACAGATTGAACAATCATCGTATCTGAGTTGTATTCGATTATGTTTATATAGTTATACTCACCAGGTAACTGTTCTTCCGTTATACATACGAGCGACTGAATCGAACAGAATGTTGAATGGTTAGACGAAACGATAATTGTATCTGAGTTGTATTCGATGATATCGTGATGATGTTTATATAGCAATACTCACCAGTTTACTGTTCTTTCGTTATACATACGAGCAACCGAATCGAACAGAAGGTTGAATGGATAGTATCTGGGTTGTATTCGATTATGATGTTATGCTGTGTATATAGTTATACACATAAGGTGACGGTATTCCCGTTTCACATACGAGCGACCGAAAGGAACAGAAAACTGAATGGATAGACTGAACAATCAATGTATCTGGGTGGTATCCGATTATATCGCAATACTGTATATATAGTGATACTTACCAGGTAACGGTACTTCCGTTACACATACTAGCGACTGAATCGAACAGAATGTTGAATGGTTAGACGAAACGATAATTGTATCTGAGTTGTATTCGATGATATCGTGATGATGTTTATATAGCAATACTCACCAGGTAACTGTTCTTCCGTTTTACATTCAAGCGACCGAATCGAGCAGAAGGTTGAATTCAGTATAGATTGAACAATCATCGTATCTGGGTTGTATTCGATTATGTTTATATAGTTATACTCACCAGGTATCTGTTCTTCCGTTATACATACGAGCGACTGAATTGAACAGAAGGTTGAATGGATAGTATATGGGTTGTATTCGATTATGATGTTATGCTGTGTATATAGTTATACACACTAGGAGACGGTATTCCCGTTTTACATACGAGCGACCGAAACGAAAAGAAAGTTGAATGGATAGACTGAACAATCAATGTATCTGGGTTGTATCCGATTATATCGCGATACTGTATATATAGTTATACTTACCAGGTGACGATACTTCCGTTACACATACTAGCGACTGAATCGAACAGAATGTTGAATGGTTAGACGAAACGATAATTGTATCTGAGTTGTATTCGATGATATCGTGATGATGTTCATATAGCAATACTCACCAGGTAACTGTCCTTTCGTTTTACATACAAGCGACCGAATCGAGCAGAAGGTTAAATGGATAGATTGAACAATCATCGTATCTGAGTTGTATTCGATTATGTTTATATAGATATACTCACCAGGTACCTGTTCTTCCGATATACATACGAGCAACCGAATCGAACATAAGGTTGAATGGATAGATTGAACAATAATCGTATTTGAGTTGTATTCGATTATGTTTATATAGATATACTCACCAGGTACCTGTTCTTCCGATATACATACGAGCAACCGAATCGAACATAAGGTTGAATGGATAGATTGAACAATCATCGTATCTGAGTTGTATTCGATTATGTTTATATAGTTATACTCACCAGGTAACTGTTCTTCCGTTATACATACGAGCGACTGAATTGAACTGAAGGTTGAATGGATAGACTAAACAATGATCGTATCTGGGGTTGTATTCGATTATATCGTGATGATGTTCATATAGTTATACTCACCAGGTAACTGTTCTCCAGTTATACATAAGAGCGACTGAACTGAACGGAAGGTTGAATGGATAGACTGAACAATCATCGTATCTGGGTTGTATTCGATTATTTCGTGATGATTATTATATATTATGTCTTACCAGGTAACTGTTCTTTCGTTATACATACTAGCAACCGAATCGAACATAAGGTTGAATGGATAGATTGAACAATCATTGTATCTGGGTTGTCACCGATTATATCGTCATGTTGTATATTTAACTACGCCTACCATGTAACGGTTCTTTCGTTACACATACGAGCGTCTGAATCGAACATAAGGTTGGATGGTTAAACGGAACGATAATTGTAACAAAGTTGTGTTCGATTATATCGTGATGACGTTCATATAGAAATACTCACCAGGTTACTGTTCTTTCGTTATACATACGAGCAACCGAATCGAACAGAAGGTTGAATGGATAGTATCTTGGTTGTATTCGATTATGATGTTATGCTGTATATATAGTTATACACATAAGGTGACGGTATTCCCGTTTCACATACGATCGACCGAAACGAACAGAAAGTTGAATGGATAGACTGAACAATCAATGTATCTGGGTGGTATCCGATTATATCGCAATACTGTATATATAGTGATACTTACCAGGTGACGGTACTTCCGTTACACATACTAGCGACTGAATCGAACAGAAGGTTAAATGGTTAGACGAAACGATGATTGTATCAGAGTTGTATTCGATGATATCGTGATGATGTTTATATAGCAATACTCACCAGGTAACTGTTCTTCCGTTTTACATACAAGCGACCGAATCGAGCAGAAGGTTGAATTCAGTATAGATTGAACAATCATCGTATCTGGGTTGTATTCGATTATGTTTATATAGTATTACTCACCAGGTAACTGTTCTTCCGTTATACATACGAGCGACTGTATTGAACAGAAGGTTGAATGGATAGTATATGGGTTGTATTCGATTATGATGTTATGCTGTGTATATAGTTATACACACTAGGAGACGGTATTCCCGTTTTACATACGAGCGACCGAAACGAATAGAAAGTTGAATGGATAGACTGAACAATCAATGTATCTGGGTGGTATCCGATTATATCGCAATACTGTATATATAGTGATACTTACCAGGTGACGATACTTCCGTTACACATACTAGCGACTGAATCGAACAGAATGTTGAATGGTTAGACGAAACGATAATTGTATCTGAGTTGTATTCGATGATATCGTGATGATGTTTATATAGCAATACTCACCAGGTAACTGTTCTTCCGTTTTACATTCAAGCGACCGAATCGAGCAGAAGGTTGAATTCAGTATAGATTGAACAATCATCGTATCTGGGTTGTATTCGATTATGTTTATATAGTTTTACTCACCAGGTAACTGTTCTTCCGTTATACATACGAGCGACTGAATTGAACAGAAGGTTGAATGGATAGTATATGGGTTGTTTTCGATTATGATGTTATGCTGTGTATATAGTTATACTGTAACGAAATATAATTCGTTACTATCTGGTTAATGTTCAATATTTATATTTAATTAATCATTTACTGTTTATTGTTCAAAATATCAAGATTTCGAGTAAACATCTTTCGTAAATAACAACACAACACTACAATATCAGCAGAGTCATCTCTGAGAATTGTAAATCGCCTGTTGTGATATTCAGTGAATGATAGATTATTATAAAGAACGCTTTAATTACCATTTCTGCAAATATTCTGTATCGACCTCTATTGATGAATAGATATATTAAAATAATAGATAACATAGATTCCTGCGTGAAGTCTAATTCGCGAAATGGTAATACGGGATATGTCCGTTAAACCTGTTGGACCAATGAAATTGAGCAAAATCAGTCAGGTGACCAGCAGGAGCTTCTTCACGGTTGAAGCAAGGAGGCTCGCTCTCTTCCTTACGAATTCTGATCGAGAGAGCCATTGTTTTCTTATAGAGGAATTTTCGTTCCCTTTTCTCAAAAAAAAAATTGAGAACATAAGTTTTCTTGGATAGGATGTGTGAGTGAGTTAAGGTAGGCACAATTTTGATTAGCGATTGCTATAATTTATTTGGATTAATGGATTAATTACAGCAGGATTTTGATTTTTGCAAATGGCGGTGATTTGACACCAACGGCTTTTGCCTGAAGAACCTTATTACCTCTGATATCCTCATAAATATTGCTTAACACGTTCAGCGCCAAGGTACTACATCAGATTCCACGATTTTTCAATATTTTTTATTTTTACTTTATTTGGAGCTCTGGTGTTATTCTGAGTATGGAAAAATCATTTTCGAAATTTTTCTGTCATTCTTTCGTACGTTTTGGAATGTGTATCATTTTCGATACACGTGGCCCTTGAAATAGTTTTCAATTGTTACGTAATTCATGGGCCATGTGTATCGAAGAAGATACACAAGAAAACGAAGGGGAAACACTATCTTATAAATAATGAACTGGAGGGGAAGAATGTACGTGGACGATGTGCGGAATGCTACAGAAAATATGGCAGAAAGGGGAAAGAGATTGACGGAAAACTTGTTATAGCCTCGCAAGTTATAACAAAATGTTCTGTTTGCGGAACATTTTTGTGTCGTAAATGTTTCAATAATACTCACTAATGTTTATTCATCATGCTATTCAGTTTCATGAGTTTTTTCATTACAATTTTTCAGAGAATACATTGTTTTATTCTACCACCATATAATTTTTATGATATTTCAAAATATAAACATCCATATCCCAACCCAGGCATACACAAACTTCCGTGTGAGCCAAAACTTCATTTTCGTCCTATTAATGACACAGCAAGTGTGCGAGTTGCCGACACACAACGCATTGAACGAGATGAACGTCGTGTATCTTTTTCGATACACATTGGATAGGACAGTGTGTATCGAAAAAGATACACATGGCGTTGAACGTGTTAATTGTTTAATATATTATCTATGGATTTGGTTGATCATAGGAAATAGTCATATATCAGATGAATTTTTGTTGGTGATTATCCTTTTGAGCAAGCTTTGACCACCGGATTTACAAACCACGTGTTGAACAGGAATCTGCTGTTTTTTTATTTTTTTAGCACGTAAGCAGCCAAAAGATATTGTCTCTAGACTTTTTTCCTAACTCTTTCTAACTGATACGTGAAGAAAAGGAAGGTTGAAATTGTTCCGGTTTCCAGAAGGATCTTGTACAGGTGAGTGAGACATGTAAATTTTTCTACATAATAATTTTGTAGTACTTTCGATCACTCACTTGTACAAACCTTCTTACTAAGATCAATTTCACAATTCCTTATTGAATTAGAAAAGTAATAGTTAAGATATCAGAGGTATATAACGTCCTGTTAGTAAAGTAAAATTTCATATCCTCGCTATATTATGCCTACCTTATCTACCTTTTGCCTATCTTGAATTTCATCGTACCTCTTGCCTATATTTTGGTGTCATATCTTGAAAATATATATATTTTCAAATTTTTTCTTTATCAGATGATATAGTTTAGATTCATTATCTTTCAACTCCTTACAAGTGGCCAATTGTACGGAGTGGAATTACTTAATGCTCATGATATTCAGCATATATAATTATATGAATTGTATGTTTATGAATTGCTTAGATTATTACTGATAAAATTGTATAATATATGGAATTATATAGCCCTCAGCTGTAATTCATTATTGGGACCTTCAGTCCAATTCAACCCTGATCACTGACTGATTCTCGTTTTCCACCTTTTATATGTCTTCGATCGAGTGATTGACATCCAACAAACACAGCTATACTGAGCGCCTGAACTTTGGGAAAGTATTGGGAGATGCTGGAAAATCTGGGTTCCTGGCAGATGTTTCAGTGCTGAAACAGCTGTATCGACCTACCTCAGAGCTGAGCAGGTCATCTCTGCAATCCATCGAGACTATAGAGCTGCAGGCATCTTGAACAGGACACCTCTAAAATTCCTAGTGGTTGCCGCAAGTATAGAGCTGTAGTAACGTATACGATCAAACTCGCGGAATAGAGATCAGTTAGTTTTTGTAAAATCTCAATTTGTCACATTGCCTCACCAACTTATGTTATAGAATATATATATTTTTTTTGAATCTCTTGTTTTATTGCTCTAACTCAGGAGAGAGTTCTGAAAGTTTTTGATTATTGTCTTTTGTAATTTTTTTGTCTATTTTTTTTTACAATAATAAATAGACTGGCGCTCAACTTCACTTGACACAATATAAAATTCATTCTGTTAGCTATAAAAATCATCTACAGAAGAATAGTCCAAAGAATTCACCCCTCTGGAATCTCATGCTCAATATTCTTGGAGCTAAGGGCTGAAAGAATTTTCTTTCGTATCACGTGGCGCCCAACTATAATTGGTGACTAATATTGTGTCGAGTGTTTTATTTTGAACTCTTTCTAGCTAGAGCAATAAATTGTTCAATATTTGCTGAATTTCACTTTTCAATTTAATTCGATTACCTTTCTATCTCATCTGATATATTTTCTTAGTACCTTACACTCAATATTTTGGATACATTGCACATTTGAATTTCAAATTTTTTGTGGACACATTGTCGAGAACTTATCTGAAACAAAGTTTAGACATTGCTAGAGTTTTCTTTGAACTTCATCATGGAGCCAAATCATCTTTTGTCAAATGAGATAAATTATGAGATCCAAATTAGGAGGATTGAACCCGCTGGCTCAGTCGACCAGCGTAGGAAAATTTTGAGGGGTTTGCTGAGACGACAGTCTGCAAACCGTAGTTTTTCTGGAGCTTTAGCTGAAGGTTATAGAACAAGATCTGAAAGAGATACGTTGCCACGTTTGGTAAATTTTCGGATTTATGATTGAATTTTTATTCAATGGTTTGTGGTAAGTGAACTGTTGGTAACAGTTAAGACAATAGTTCAGCTTATTTCACATTTTTGAGTGAACTGTTGGTAACAGTTAAGACAATAGTTCAACTCAATTTTTATTTTAGTTGGCAACGTAATTTCATTTTTGGGTGAATTGTTGGTAACAGTTAAGACAATAGTTCAACCCATTTCACGTTTTAGTCAAAGTTTTTTTTCGGTGAGAGAACTGCTGGTAACAGTTTTGACAATAGTTTTCCTCGCAAATTTTCTTGGATATATCGTGACCTTCCAGTGACGTACTTGTGATAGATTTTGTTATTTTTTTAGCTCCATCTGTGTTTGTTAAAGATCCGTAATATCTTTATTTCTTTGTATTTTTTTTATCTATTTCAATTCCATCTTTGGCTGTGCTGAGTTCGGCCTAAGAATTGCTCAGTAGGAATTGACCTTCCTGGCGGTAAGAGTCCGACCAAATTGGCATATCTTTATTTTTGAAATCATATCTTTATCTTGAAGTCATATAGTTATCTTTGAAATAGTAATTTCTTGCTTTGTGTTTTCTATCTTAACATCAACTCCATCTTTGGCTGTGCTGAGTTCGGCCTAAGAATTGCTCAGTAGGAGTTGACCTTCCTGGCGGTAAGAGTCCGACCAAATTGGCATATCTTTATCTTTGAAATCATATTTATCTTTTAAATCGTAATATCTTTATTTCTTTGTGTTTTCTATCTTAACATCAACTCCATCTTTGGCTGTGCTGAGTCCGGCCTGAGAATTGCTCAGTAGGAATTGACCTTCCTGGCGGTAAGAGTCCGACCAAAAGGGCAGCATATTTGAAGTCTGTAATAGAGAACATCATTTTGTCATCCGGTCTTGTCATTTGGTTAATCAAGTTAACTGCCTACGGCTCAACTCAAATTTATTTCTTGAAAAAAAAATTGGAAATTTATCTCGTGGCCTTCGTTTTTATCAAGCATTATGTGACACATCATTTTTTGGGTGACCCCATTTTTTTTGAAAAATGTCTGAATTTGCCTGGTGGCTATTTTTTTTTCAAGTATAATGTGATGCATTTTTTTTTGGGTGAAAGACCCCATTTCTTGGAAAATTCTTTTGGATATGCCTGGTGGCTGAATTTTTTTCAAGAATCATGTGTCACATTTGTTTATTCTGGGTGAAAGACCCCATTGCTTGAAAAAATGATTTTTTGGACTAGCCTGATGGCTATATATTTTTTTTCAAGTATTATGTGTCACATTTAATTTTTTGGGTGAAAGACCCCATTTCTTGAAATTATGGCTATTTTCCAATTATCTTATTTGAGTGAAAGATCTCATATCTTGGAAAATAGTGAGACTATACCTACTAGTGGCCTAACTTTTCGTTTTTTGAGTTGAAGATTTCTTGAGAAACTATCAAATTAAATTAGATATATTATGGTTTCATAATCAGATAAACTTATGCTGACAAGATCCGACATGACAAAATAATGTGGTGTACTGAATGTAAATTATAAGAGATATTTTTTGGAAAATCACACATCAGGAAATATATTTGGGTGTTTCATGATTTCGAAGTTGATAAAATTTTAGGTGTCTTCAACACTACTTGTTTGATATCTTTTCAAATAGATCTCATGAACATCTTGTATTTGATACAACATCTATTCTATCCTTATTCAGTCAGAGTCAGATGTCTAGGATTAGTTAAATTATAATTGGTTTTATAATACGGAATAAAAACTGATTTTTGTGAGTCAATCCGCACGACATTTCAGATTCTGGTATTTCCTGATAACTTCAAATCTTTCATATCTCAACATGGCATCTAGTTGCGTTTCAGTCACCATCATAATGTCATCGATCTCTCATTTCTCCTTTCATCTTCTCTTTCTCTTTTCATCTTATCTTTCTCTTTTTATCTTATCTATGTCTTATTAGCCATCTTCTTTCTTGCTATTCTTATATACCTCTTATTTTCTTTATCTTCTTATTTAAACTCAAGTCCATTTCTTCTAGTATTGGTTTTTTTGTCTTTTAGGGTTGAAATCGATTAGTGGTAGGCTCTGGAGTGCACTTTTGTAATGGTGAATAGGAGTATGTGACTTGGTGGGATTATCAGATCAGTGCCAAGCATATGGAGTGCACATATATCCTGTTTAGCATATACAGGGTGACCTACGATAATCGAAAGGTTAGGTTAGATGAACTTGAGTTGAATTTTACTTCTTTTCTGAATTTTCGATTAGTCTATTGGTAAGTTGGTAGTGGGCCTTGGAGAGCATTCGGTTTTTTTTTGTGCATTTACTAGAAATGTGTGACCTAGTGGAGAATTATCTACTTCTCGCATTAGGCTTCGGAGTGCACACATTTTCTAGAATTTATTAGAAATCGAGTGACCCACTGGAACTTGGCTAGTTTTCTTAGTTGAATTCAGAATATTATTTCTCTTCATTTCCCTTTATTCTTTCTCTCTTTATTCTCATCATCTGTTATGTCTTTGAGTGGTGTGCTATTCCGAAAATCTCATTTCTCATTGGTTGTTGCCCATGTTTTACTTAGTGAATGAAGATAGTCATTCCTTTTAAGTAGTTTGATTATTGAATATTTTCTTGAGATTTTCTCAATGGCAAGGTTCATTAGGGTGACGAGTTTTCTGGAGTGAGTACTCCATTCATTGTATGTTGTTCAAGTTTAAATTTTCCTTTTCGTCAGGGCAATATTGGCATTTGTGGTTTTTGGTAGTAGCTTCATTTTTTTGATACAGGGACCTGATTGAGTGGGTGTGGGCCTCGCTCATTTGGACTACCTTCAATGGTAAGATTTGTAGAAGGGGCAAGTATTGGGGGGTGAGCGGTGAATTCGGTAAATTCTGCCTACGGGGGACTACTCACAGCGTTCGTTGCTCACTATTGTGCTTGTTTCGAGTTCTGCGAATCTGTCCACTTGAGGATTGGTTCACAGTTCTCAATTAAGGAATACTCCCGCCTTAGAGTTTTTTTACCGACTTGGCTTCACCAGTCGTTTTAGTTGGTATACTTTTATACCCCAAGTGAGGTGGCATTTGGTTTTTTTTTTCTTCATAATTTTCAGTTTTGTTTATTTCCAACGGTGAATCATGGGATACTGCTGGTCTCTTTGTTTGGGTAGTGGCGTTGCAGGTGATACCGTGGAAGCCTGGGGGCGAGTGGTCGATGGATGGTTCCACGGCGCAGCTTTTTCATCTAGCAGCGAAGCGAACCTCCTGGCCAGGTTTTCATGGTGTCCTCTGTGCGTTACTGTTTGGATGGGGAGAACCAGTCCTCGCAAGGTTTACCCTACCACATATTAATGTAAAATAGAGTGGTAGTTTTTGGTTTCTTTTCAATGTGGTAAATACTATAATTTACTAGGGGTATGACAGTTCTACTCCTTCCTTTATGGTAAATAAACCTTCCACATATATGTTAATGTACAGCATAGTGGTTTGGTATTTCATTTAACTTTTCGATATTCAGTAATAGCAATGAGTTCAAATCCATTCATCTTGTTTCACTTACGTTCTCTTGGTCAACTTTAAATTTCAGATATTCATATTTTTGAGAAAAAACTTGATAACCGCGGGTTCTCAATTTTTAATCGGGAGAAGAGGGGATGTGTAACGAAATATAATTCGTTACTATCTGGTTAATGTTCAATATTTATATTTAATTAATCATTTACTGTTTATTGTTCAAAATATCAAGATTTCGAGTAAACATCTTTCGTAAATAACAACACAACACTACAATATCAGCAGAGTCATCTCTGAGAATTGTAAATCGCCTGTTGTGATATTCAGTGAATGATAGATTATTATAAAGAACGCTTTAATTACCATTTCTGCAAATATTCCGTATCGACCTCTATTGATGAATAGATATATTAAAATAATAGATAACATAGACTCCTGCGTGAAGTCTAATTCGCGAAATGGTAATACGGGTATAACGTATTCTTGTTATCTTATAAAAGAATGACCAAGTTATAGGCACGGCAGCTCTGTTGTTTGGGAGCAGGTCGTGAATTCAAAAATTATATGAAGTGGTGGGGCTAATCGGGCGCCACTGAGTTTTTCCTGGTAGAAAACAAAGAAAAAATTAAACACTCTGTGACTGCACCAGAATTTAATCTCAATTGATTTGAGGGGTTAGTTTTGTGACAGATACAATATCACCTGTAGGTGTACTCGAGTATACAAGTTCTGAATGCTTCTTATATGTAAAATAAATGCATAAACAGGACAAAAGGCAGATTGAATTCTCCAATCTAAAATACTTCCCCTTCCATATAGGCCTATATTTCTGGTTCACAGAAGTGTTTGGATAATGATTTGAATTTAAGAAAATTTATATATTAAAATTGTAACTAATTAAGAGTAGTTGGTAGATTTATTTGACACAGATAAATGTCACTGCATCACCGGAACAAAATGGTTGGATCTGACCTTAGTTTCCCAGGAGGTAGACAGGTGGACGACTCAGTAGAGAGGTGCTCTGGTTTTCTGGTGCAGCCAAAAAACTATGATGGTGCCATCAGGACATTACAGGAAGCAAATCCCAGCAACTAGCCCTTATAACCGGGTTTTGGAAAGCTGGTACCAGGAATGATCGCTTATCGCTTAGTTCTGGAGTTAAAAACAACTGGGTGCCCCAGCGGTGACCCTCAGGTTAAAATGGCGACGATGCTGCACCCAAATAGGAGGCCGTCTGATCTAATAAGAAAAAGCCCTATTGAACAACTGTCCATGTAAAATAAATCCTATTGGACTCTTACCTTCCCAAAGGAATGGCCAAGGGTTGAAGTCGGGACACGTCGAACCCACAAGATGGCCGAAACCAAAAAGGACAATTTGGCCCATAGTGCTCTCTTAGCAACTTTTTGGAGAAGACGGATATTACGAAATTTCGAGAAACATCCTGTGCAGCAGGAAAATAAACCGTTTATAAAAACTGGTTTTAAAGGGATAATCACCCACTGCGCAGCCCAATGTATGAAACTTAAATTTAGGGGAATTAAAATATTACTAACAGTAATATTCCCAGTCCACACTACTACAGTGGTACCAACCTTGCTCTCGGACCAATCATGTGATTCTGAAATGAGCTTATTAAGTGTCAAGATGTCTCTGACCCCGAACGCCGAAGGACTCAATAAGAATTTGCGTAAAATCAGAAGGAGAAATTAACCTCAAATTCAAATTTGGAAACTGACAGCTCAAAACAGATGTGATCAGAAGCATTATCGAAAATAAACACTTGTTGAATCCTATCCAGAAGAATTACAAGGAAATTACCTGTTCAACAAGTTAGTAAAAACTACAGATACCTCTGACCTCACCCCTTCTTGATGTATATCAAATTCTGATGTTTAGGTTACACAAAACCTTTATTATAGCTCTACCACCTGGAAAACCAGAACAACCTCTGTACTGAATAAACCTGAAAGTAATCATATCACACTGAAAAGAACATGGGAATTTCCGACCACATAAGGCATCCAGCCCTTACAGGCTCCACTCAACTATCACCTACCATAAACAGTATGTGATAATGTGCTGTCACATTTTCTCTTGGTCTGCTAAACATTCCAATACACTGAGTACTCCTTCCAGGCATCTTGTTGAAAATACCTATACTGAACATCTCAACAGTGAAACGCCAAACTGCATGTTACATTCACCCCCCTCCAACGAAAAAAATAGGCATGTAGAACATGACTATTTTAATTGAGGGACTCTTCACAGTCATTTTTTTTTTATGTATGGAAAGATGATATCGAGCTCGATTTGAATGATGAAAACTAACCTAATCCTAATGAATAGAAACTATGACTACTTATTCTACCCTTATTGGATAGATTCTCTAACTATCCTACCCTTATCAAATAGAAACTATTACTAGCTTAACTATATTTACAAACCTCTCCGAGAGATACCTTTTAGCGACAGTTACCTACTTTAGATCATTGGTCGTTTTGACCATTTTCCTCAGATTCATCATCAGTATCGATTAATGGAAAATCAGATCCATTGTAAGGTTTTAAATCCTGTATGTGCCAGACTCCTGCATTCGTACCGTCCTCATTCCTAAGAACATATACGAGTTTCGATTTTTTCTTTGTCACCGTACAAAGAACATATCGAGGTGCTAACTTTTTAGCAAAACTGTTTGCCGCATCCGACAAAACATGATTTCTTCTCCATACTTTATCTCCTACGAAGAACTGTACGTCTCTTCTGCGCAAATTATAATATTTAGCATTCCTTTGATATGCTAAATTTAATTTATTTTGAACATCTTTATAAATCTCAGATAAATTGCCCAAATTCTGAACCCATCTTTTTCTATCGCCCACATCAAATACATCCACATTACCATCTCCATAGTACTTTCCCGTGCATGGTACTTCACGTCCAAAATTAAGAAACGCCGGACTATATCCAGTTACCTCATGAACCGCAGTTCTCATTGAATAGGCTATTTTAGCTAGTTCTTTATCCCATGACTTATGGTTGCCATTTACATAACATCTAATAGCTGTGCAAATTGTGCGGTTGGACCTTTCTACATAATTTGCTTGGGGATGGTAATATGGAGTATATCTAAAATTTGACTGATAATCCCGAACAAGTTTTGTGATGGCTTTACTAACCAGCTGTTTGCCATTATCACAAACAATCTGTTGTGGTGTACCGTACACCAGAAATACTTCATTTTCTAAGAACTTTATAATACTGCTAGATGTAGCATTACGAAGTGGACATATCAATGGATACTTGGTGAACCAGTCTGAAACCACGAGAATATACTGATAACCATTAGAACTCCTAGGTAGTGGACCCATTAGATCCATCGCAATGACCTGCCAAGGAAATCTTACTTGACGTTGTGAACCCATTAGCCCAAACTTCGCACGATTCGGTGCCTTTTGTGCAGCACATACCTTACAAGATTTTACATAATGATTAATATCACGGCGCATCTTTGGCCAATAATATGTGAGCATTACTCTACAATAAGTTTTATGATATCCAGCATGCGAGGCCGTACTAAGATCATGGCACGATGATATAATCTTTGTCCTCTGTTTTTTAGGGACCAATAATTTCCACTCGGAAATATTTGAGTCAAAGGAAAGTTTTGAAGGTATCAATTTGTACACGTAATTTTCCTTGACAGACCATTGGGGATATTTAATTGGTTCTCTCATAATTTTATTTCTAATATTGATATAAAAATTGTCCAAATTGTTCAATTCAATATTTAACGGGTTACCATGGTTTCCATCACTCAAAGCTGAAATTTGTAAATCAGTTGGCTCATCAAGTACCCGATCGATAGGACTCCGCGACAGGGCGTCTGGCACAATGTTCAGTTGACCTTTTCGATAAATTACCTCAAAGTCAAATTGACTCAAACGGACGCTCCAACGTGCTAACCTTCCTGTTGGGTTTTTCATATTGAAAAGATATTTAAGTGAGGCATGGTCGCTAATGATAGTGAATCTGACTCCCTCAATATATGGGCGAAATTTTTCGCAGGCGAAGATACACGCCAGACACTCTTTTTCGGTAGTGCTATAATTTCGCTCACATTTTGAAAGAGTTCGAGAGGCATATGCAATGACCTTTTCCTGCCCGTTTTGGCACTGCGTTAGGACACAACCCAAACCGCTGTCCGAAGCGTCACATTGAATTATAAAAGGTAAATTAAAGTCAGGACTTGACAATACTGGTGCCGAGACTAAAGCTTGTTTCACTTCACGAAATGCCCTTTCCGCATCGTCATTCCAAATGATTTTCTGACCTTTTTTCTTGTTTTTCAACAGATTGTTGATTGGAGCCATCAATGAAGAAAATTGGGGTATAAACCTACGATACCAACTACATAGACCCGTGAACCTCTTTATTTCAGTGGTATTTTTAGGTTGCGGAAAATTGACCATCGCCATTACCTTAAATGGATCTGTTCGTAGTCCGAATTTATCTATGATAAATCCCAAGTATTTAAGGGATGAACGAAAGAACTCACATTTATCGAAATTAACCGTTAAATTGGCACTTTTTAGTCTACTTGCGACTTCCTTAAGTAAAGTGATGTGCTCCTCAAAACTTGAACTGATTATGATAGCGTCATCTAGATAAACAAAGACATTTGGTTCCATTTCGGGACCAAACAAAGCGTCCATCAATCTCTGTTGGCATTGAGCGGCGTTAGATAACCCAAAAGGCATTACGTTGAAGTGAATCAAACCTCTTCCCGGGACTGAGAAAGCAGTTTTCTCATTTGATGATTGATCTAAAGGTATCTGCCAAAAGGCACTTCTCAGATCGATTGAAGAAATATAGTTGGCATTCCCTAAAAGTGACAGAATCCTATCTACTACTGGTAAAGGATAACTATCTTTCTTTGTAAGTGAGTTCAGTTTCCTTCCATCAAAGCAAAAACGAAAATCGCCATTAGCCTTTTTGACAAGTAGAACTGGTGACGACCAATCACTACTTGAGGGTTCAACGACATTAAGCTCGATCATTTTATCCAACTCTTTGTTTAAATGACTCAACATGTATGGTGACATTAAATATTGACGCTGTTTTACTGGTTGAGCATCTCCAGTTTCAATGTGATAGACCAATTTATCTGTTCTACCAAGTTCACCATCTTTAGACAAATCTCTGAACTTATCAACAATGTTCTCTACTAAAATTTTTTGACTTTCAGACATATCAGCCATAGTCTTAACTTGATCTGTATTGATAGCATAATTGTCGTTGATTAATCCGACCGAGGCAATGTCGACATTAGCCCTATCATTTACTTCCCAAGTATTATTTCTGAAATCTACCTTCAGCTGAAATTCAGCGCAAAAATCGCTTCCTAATATGAAAGAATAATCAATAGTAGGAACTACTAAAAATGAAATCACCCGGCAACTAGTCCCTACAGAGACTGGAATATTCACTGTCCCACTTACAAATTGTCTGACTCCGTCAGCCGTGGAAACAAATTTGTGCCTGGGTTTCTTGATTTTCAAATTCAACGATTTAATAAAATCCACCCCGTTTTTCCCTATTGTGCTGCTACTCGCACCTGAATCTAATAACGCCGTTATTTCCTTACCGAAAAGGGAGACTTTTACATAAGGTCTATTATCCAAACTTTGTTTAACGAAAATCGGAGCTGAAGAAACTTTCGACTTTCCAAAATGATCTTGGAAATACTTCCTAATAAATTTCAAACCTTCTATTTGCTCGGCTGTACGGTTATTTGAGATATATCTGGTCTCGAAATGAGGAGGCAAAACACGACCAGTAAAATTTCGCTTTACCTCCGGGACCCGTTTCCCAAACATTTAGAACATTCTTTTCGGGTAACTCCCTGATTCCCACAAGAATAGCAAAAAATACTTCGTTTTTTCAAACAGTGCTTGAAATGATGATTTTCCTGCCGGCAATTAAAGCAAATCATTGTTTTTTGCACTCTATTACTTCCCGTTCCACTCGTACTAGGTACTTCAGAGTTATTACTTATAGACGAAGCTTTATTACTATTATTTTTATTAGTGTTATTCCAAGATTTTTTTGAAAAATTCGAATTCTTTGCATCTAAACTGCAATTATTGAATTCATAATCTAAATCACATGCAATTGAATTTACTTGGGACTTTTTTAAGTTAGACTTACTATGAAGATCTTTAAAAACTTCTTCTAAAATTTTAACATCATGAATCAAGTCTTCAACTGAATTATATTTATTCAGGGCAAGTTTTTCAACAAATTCAGGCCTGAGATTTTTCTGAATCCACTTGACTTTAGTGACAACAGCTGGTGTATTGTTAAGTCGAGAAAAAAGTTGCTCCATAACGGCCACATAAATAACAATTGATTCATCTTCAAATTGTTTCCTGTGTTTGATAGATTCCCATAGTTCTTCATCGTAATCTTTACTTAAAAAATCCTGTTCAAGACGTTTTGCCAAAGTTTCCCAATCCTTCACAATTTTCATTTCCTTGACATGACGGAGCCATAGCAATCCTTTGCCAGAAAAGAGATCTACCGCGGATTCGTAGAGTTGCTGTTTTGAAACTTGTCTAGCTTCTGCTAGCTCATATACCCTTTCCAAAAATGATTTCACCCCAATTGACTTTTTTGAACCGTCAAATTTTAAATCCCACTTGTATAATGATACAGGTTTTGAGTTATTTGCAAAAAAACTTTGTTGAGCCGTAATTGGAGAAGAATGGACAGTTGGCTGTAGAATTGAAACATTGTCCTCTTTTATTCTCTCATCTAATTCTTCCTCCAAAGCTAAACAAGATGCATATGACTCATTTTTATACAAAAGTTGATTTGGATCATCTTCGATTTTTATTCTATCTATCCTCAAATTTACATGAGCTAACCTCGATCTTAAACGACAATACAAGGGGTCATTAACCGTACCTTCAAAATCAGGAATTAACTGTTTAATATTATCCAAAGTTAAATCAATTTGAGTTTTCTCGATTTCAAAATCATAGGTAGGGTCTACAAGTTGAGAAGCTAAAACACCACTTTTCTTTTCTCTCTTTATAGCAGCAGATAGGATTTTGCGCTTTTCGTTCATGTCTCGACTAGTAACTATGCCTCTAAGTCGAAGCTCATAATTAACCTCTTCAATAAGTAAGTGACGGGGTTTCATCTCAGATTCCATTATGATTCAGGTAGTAGGAAAGTTTTCAAAATTCAAATTTTTCTCAAATCTAACCAGAATGATTCAATTAATTATTTGAATCCTCAAAAGGAAGGTTCTCTCCCTTTTCAGGCCTCAAACAACAATTTCCAAAAATTTAACCTTCTTCAACAAGTGAAGTGGAAGAATCAACAGTACAATTAAGCTCAGCACAGGATAGAAGAAAATTTCTTATCTTTACCTAACCTATGGAATCATAAAAAACCGGAATATCAACCACAGTCCAATTAAAATTTTTTTTTTTAATTGTTGAGTTATCAGTCTTGCCAAAACAATCCAAATTTCAAGAAATTACAAAAGAAAGACTCTAACCAGTTAAGGTTAACAAAAAAATGGTTGATGAGAATCCCTGGAAAGTGAGCACAACCTGCAGTTCACCAATATCACCATCAAAATGTCAATACTGAGAAAGGAACACCCAGTACATCAAAAAATTCAACAATCCAGTCGCAAAATTGAATAGCTCCTGCAAACCCGGAATTACCTATTCAGCAATCGAAAAAACCCATGCTCACCTCAATATAACATAATCTGTTTCAAATGTCCTATATTTGATCCGCCCTGTATAATATATGGAATTAAAAATGTGTTTATTAAAATTTTGTTTCAAAAGTCCTGATCCGCCCTGTATGTTTGATTATTATTATTATTATTATTATTATTAATGAAATATAAATTGTATGACTCCACAACTACTCGTAACTAGAAAAATTTGGCCCCACGTTGGGCGCCAATTATCTATAACGTATTCTTGTTATCTTATAAAAGAATGACCAAGTTATAGGCACGGCAGCTCTGTTGTTTGGGAGCAGGTCGTGAATTCAAAAATTATATGAAGTGGTGGGGCTAATCGGGCGCCACTGAGTTTTTCCTGGTAGAAAACAAAGAAAAAATTAAACACTCTGTGACTGCACCAGAATTTAATCTCAATTGATTTGAGGGGTTAGTTTTGTGACAGATACAATATCACCTGTAGGTGTACTCGAGTATACAAGTTCTGAATGCTTCTTATATGTAAAATAAATGCATAAACAGGACAAAAGGCAGATTGAATTCTCCAATCTAAAATACTTCCCCTTCCATATAGGCCTATATTTCTGGTTCACAGAAGTGTTTGGATAATGATTTGAATTTAAGAAAATTTATATATTAAAATTGTTACTAATTAAGAGTAGTTGGTAGATTTATTTGACACAGATAAATGTCACTGCATCACCGGAACAAAATGGTTGGATCTGACCTTAGTTTCCCAGGAGGTAGACAGGTGGACGACTCAGTAGAGAGGTGCTCTGGTTTTCTGGTGCAGCCAAAAAACTATCATGGTGCCATCAGGACATTACAGGAAGCAAATCCCAGCAACTAGCCCTTATAACCGGGTTTTGGAAAGCTGGTACCAGGAATGATCGCTTATCGCTTAGTTCTGGAGTTAAAAACAACTGGGTGCCCCAGCGGTGACCCTCAGGTTAAAATGGCGACGATGCTGCACCCAAATAGGAGGCCGTCTTATCTAATAAGAAAAAGCCCTATTGAACAACTGTCCATGTAAAATAAATCCTATTGGACTCTTACCTTCCCAAAGGAATGGCCAAGGGTTGAAGTCGGGACACGTCGATCCCACAAGATGGCCGAAACCAAAAAGGACAATTTGGCCCATAGTGCTCTCTTAGCAACTTTTTGGAGAAGACGGATATTACGAAATTTCGAGAAACATCCTGTGCAGCAGGAAAATAAACCGTTTATAAAAACTGGTTTTAAAGGGATAATCACCCACTGCGCAGCCCAATGTATGAAACTTAAATTTAGGGGAATTAAAATATTACTAACAGTAATATTCCCAGTCCACACTACTACAGTGGTACCAACCTTGCTCTCGGACCAATCATGTGATTCTGAAATGAGCTTATTAAGTGTCAAGATGTCTCTGACCCCGAACGCCGAAGGACTCAATAAGAATTTGCGTAAAATCAGAAGGAGAAATTAACCTCAAATTCAAATTTGGAAACTGACAGCTCAAAACAGATGTGATCAGAAGCATTATCGAAAATAAACACTTGTTGAATCCTATCCAGAAGAATTACAAGGAAATTACCTGTTCAACAAGTTAGTAAAAACTACAGATACCTCTGACCTCACCCCTTCTTGATGTATATCAAATTCTGATGTTTAGGTTACACAAAACCTTTATTATTGCTCTACCACCTGGAAAACCAGAACACTCTCTGTACTGAATAAACCTGAAAGTAATCATATCACACTGAAAAGAACATGGGAATTTCCGACCACATAAGGCATCCAGCCCTTACAGGCTCCACTCAACTATCACCTACCATAAACAGTATGTGATAATGTGCTGTCACATTATCTCTTGGTCTGCTAAACATTCCAATACACTGAGTACTCCTTCCAGGCATCTTGTTGAAAATACCTATACTGAACATCTCAACAGTGAAACGCCAAACTGCATGTTACACGGGATATGTCCGTTAAACCTGTTGGACCAATGAAATTGAGCAAAATCAGTCAGGTGACCAGCAGGAGCTTCTTCACGGTTGAAGCAAGGAGGCTCGCTCTCTTCCTTACGAATTCTGATCGAGAGAGCCATTGTTTTCTTATAGAGGAATTTTCGTTCCCTTTTCTCCAAAAAAAGAATTGAGAACATAAGTTTTCTTGGATAGGATGTGTGAGTGAGTTAAGGTAGGCACAATTTTGATTAGCGATTGCTATAATTTATTTGGATTAATGGATTAATTACAGCAGGATTTTGATTTTTGCAAATGGCGGTGATTTGACACCAACGGCTTTTGCCTGAAGAACCTTTTTACCTCTGATATCCTCATAAATATTGCTTAATTGTTTAATATATTATCTATGGATTTGGTTGATCATAGGAAATAGTCATATATCAGATGAATTTTTGTTGGTGATTATCCTTTCGAGCAAGCTTTGACCACCGGTTTTACAAACCACGTGTTGAACAGGAATCTGCTGTTTTTTTATTTTTTTAGCACGTAAGCAGCCAAAAGATATTGTCTCTGGACTTTTTTCCTAACTCTTTCTAACTGATACGTGAAGAAAAGGAAGGTTGAAATTGTTCCGGTTTCCAGAAGGATCTTGTACAGGTGAGTGAGACATGCAAATTATTCTACATAATAATTTTGTAGTACTTTCGATCACTCACTTGTACAAACCTTCTTACTGAGATCAATTTCACAATTCCTTATTGAATCAGAGGTATATAACGTATTGAATAAGATATCAGAGGTATATAACGTCCTGTTAGTAGAGTAAAATTTTATATCCTCGCTATATTATGCCTACCTTATCTACCTTTTGCCTATCTTGAATTTCATCGTACCTCTTGCCTATATTTTGGTGTCATATCTTGAAAATATATATATTTTCAAATTTTTTCTATATCAGATGATATAGTTTAGATTCATTATCTTTCAACTCCTTACAAGTGGCCAATTGTACGGAGTGGAATTACTTAATGCTCATGATATTCAGCATATATAATTATATGAATTGTATGTTTATGAATTGCTTAGATTATTACTGATAAAATTGTATAATATATGGAATTATATAGCCCTCAGCTGTAATTCATTTTTGGGACCTTCAGTCCAATTCAACCCTGATCACTGACTGATTCTCGTTTTCCACCTTTTATATGTCTTCGATCGAGTGATTGACATCCAACAAACACAGCTATACTGAGCGCCTGAACTTTGGGAAAGTATTGGGAGATGCTGAAAAATCTGGGTTCCTGGCAGATGTTTAAGTGCTGAAACAGCTGTATCGACCTACCTCAGAGCTGAGCAGGTCATCTCTGCAATCCATCGAGACTATAGAGCTGCAGGCATCTTGAACAGGACACCTCTAAAATTCCTAGTGGTTGCCGCAAGTATAGAGCTGTAGTAACGTATACGATCAAACTCGCGGAATAGAGATCAGTTAGTTTTTGTAAAATCTCAATTTGTCACATTGCCTCACCAACTTATGTTATAGAATATATATATTTTTTTTGAATCTCTTGTTTTATTGCTCTAACTCAGGAGAGAGTTCTGAAAGTTTTTGATTATTGTCTTTTGTAATTTTTTTGTCTATTTTTTTTTACAATAATAAATAGACTGGCGCTCAACTTCACTTGACACAATATAAAATTCATTCTGTTAGCTATAAAAATCATCTACAGAAGAATAGTCCAAAGAATTCACCCCTCTGGAATCTCATGCTCAATATTCTTGGAGCTAAGGGCTGAAAGAATTTTCTTTCGTATCAATACACACTAGGAGACGGTATTCCCGTTTTACATACGAGCGACCGAAACGAAAAGAAAGTTGAATGGATAGACTGAACAATCAATGTATCTGGGTGGTATCCGATTATATCGCGATACTGTATATATAGTGATACTTACCAGGTGACGATACTTCCGTTACACATACTAGCGACTGAATCGAACAGAATGTTGAATGGTTAGACGAAACGATAATTGTATCTGAGTTGTATTCGATGATATCGTGATGATGTTTATATAGCAATACTCACCAGGTAACTGTCCTTCCGTTTTACATACAAGCGACCGAATCGAGCAGAAGGTTAAATGGATAGATTGAACAATCATCGTATCTGAGTTGTATTCGATTATGTTTATATAGATATACTCACCAGGTACCTGTTCTTCCGATATACATATGAGCAACCGAATCGAACATATGGTTGAATGGATAGATTGAACAATCATCGTATCTGAGTTGTATTCGATTATGTTTATATAGTTATACTCATCAGGTAACTGTTCTTCCGTTATACATACGAGCGACTGAATTGAACTGAAGGTTGAATGGATAGACTAAACAATGATCGTATCTGGGGTTGTATTCGATTATATCGTGATGATGTTCATATAGTTATACTCACCAGGTAACTCTTCTCCAGTTATACATAAGAGCGACTGAACTGAACAGAAGGTTGAATGGATAGACTGAACAATCATCGTATCTGGGTTGTATTCGATTATTTCGTGATGATTATTATATATTATGTCTAACCAGGTAACTGTTCTTTCGTTATACATACTAGCAACCGAATCGAACATAAGGTTGAATGGATAGATTGAACAATCATTGTATCTGGGTTGTCTCCGATTATATCGTTATGTTGTATATTTAACTACACCTACCATGTAACGGTTCTTTCGTTACACATACGAGCGTCTGAATTGAACATAAGGATGGATGGTTAGACGGAACGATAATTGTAACTAAGTTGTATTCGATTATATCGTGATGACGTTCATATAGAAATACTCACCAGGTTACTGTTCTTTCGTTATACATACGAGCAACCGAATCGAACAGAAGGTTGAATGGATAGTATCTGGGTTGTATTCGATTATGATGTTATGCTGTGTATATAGTTATACACATTAGGTGAAGGTATTCCCGTTTCACATACGAGCGACCGAAACGAACAGAAAGTTGAATGGATAGACTGAACAATCAATGTATCTGGGTGGTATCCGATTATATCGCAATACTGTATATATAGTGATACTTACCAGGTGACGCTACTTCCGTTACACATACTAGCGACTGAATCGAACATAAGGTTAAATGGTTAGACGAAACGATAATCGTATCTGAGTTGTATTCGATGATATCGTGATGATGTTTATATAGCAATACTCACCAGGTAACTGTTCTTCCGTTTTACATACAAGCGACCGAATCGAGCAGAAGGTTGAATTCAGTATAGATTGAACAATCATCGTATCTGGGTTGTATTCGATTATGTTTATATAGTTATACTCACCAGGTAACTGTTCTTCCGTTATACATACGAGCGACTGAATTGAACAGAAGGTTGAATGGATAGTATATGGGTTGTATTTGATTATGATGTTATGCTGTGTATATAGTTATACACACTAGGAGACGGTATTCCCGTTTTACATACGAGCGACCGAAACGAAAAGAAAGTTGAATGGATAGACTGAACAATCAATGTATCTGGGTGGTATCCGATTATATCGCAATACTGTATATATAGTGATACTTACCAGGTGACGATACTTCCGTTACACATACTAGCGACTGAATCGAACAGAATGTTGAATGGTTAGACGAAACGATAATTGTATCTGAGTTGTATTCGATGATATCGTGATGATGTTTATATAGCAATACTCACCAGGTAACTGTCCTTCCGTTTTACATACAAGCGACCGAATCGAGCAGAAGGAGGAGAAGGAGGAATTGAACAATCATCGTATCTGAGTTGTATTCGATTATGTTTATATAGATATACTCACCAGGTACCTGTTCTTCCGATATACATACGAGCAACCGAATCGAACATAAGGTTGAATGGATAGATTGAACAATCATCGTATCTGAGTTGTATTTGATTATGTTTATATAGTTATACTCACCAGGTAACTGGTCTTCCGTTATACATACGAGCGACTGAATTGAACTGAAGGTTGAATGGATAGACTAAACAATGATCGTATCTGGGGTTGTATTCGATTATATCGTGATGATGTTCATATAGTTATACTCACCAGGTAACTGTTCTCCAGTAATACATAAGAGCGACTGAACTGAACAGAAGGTTGAATGGATAGACTGAACAATCATCGTATCTGGGTTGTATTCGATTATGTCGTGATGATTATTATATATTATGTCTAACCAGGTAACTGTTCTTTCGTTATAGATACTAGCAACCGAATCGAACATAAGGTCGAATGGATAGATTGAACAATCATTGTATCTGGGTTGTCTCCGATTATATCGTTATGTTGTATATTTAACTACACCAACCATGTAACGGTTCTTTCGTTACACATACGAGCGTCTGAATCGAACATAAGGATGAATGGTTAGACGGAACGATAATTGTAACTAAGTTGTATTCGATTATATCGTGATGACGTTCATATAGAAATACTCACCAGGTTACTGTTCTTTCGTTATACATACGAGCAACCGAATCGAACAGAAGGTTGAATCGATAGTATCTGGGTTGTATTCGATTATGATGTTATACTGTGTATATAGTTATACACATAAGGTGACGGTATTCCCGTTTCACATACGAGCGACCGAAATGAACAGAAAGTTGAATGGATAGACTGAACAATCAATGTATCTGGGTGGTATCCGATTATATCGCAATACTGTATATATATAGTGATACTTACCAGGTGACGGTACTTCCGTTACACATACTAGCGACTGAATCGAACATAAGGTTAAATGGTTAGACGAAACGATAATTGTATCTGAGTTGTATTCGATGGTATCGTGATGATGTTTATATAGCAATACTCACCAGGTAACTGTTTTTCCGTTTTACATACAAGCGACCGAATCGAGCAGAAGGTTGAATTCAGTATAGATTGAACAATCATCGTATCTGGGTTGTATCCGATTATGTTTATATAGTTATACTCACCAGGTAACTGTTCTTCCGTTATACATACGAGTGACTGAATTGAACAGAAGGTTGAATGGATAGTATCTGGGTTGTATTCGATCATGATGTTATGCTGTGTATATAGTTATACACATAAGGTGACGGTATTCCCGTTTCACATACGAGCGACCGAAACGAACAGAAAGTTGAATGGATAGACTGAACAATCAATGTATCTGGGTGGTATCCGATTATATCGCAATACTGTATATATAGTGATACTTACCAGGTGACGGTACTTCCGTTACAGATACTAGCGACTGAATCGAACAGAAGGTTAAATGGTTAGACGAAACGATAATTGTATCTGAGTTGTATTCGATGATATCGTGATGATGTTTATATAGCAATACTCACCAGGTAACTGTTCTTCCGTTTTACATACAAGCGACCGAATCGAGCAGAAGGTTGAATTCAGTATAGATTGAACAATCATCGTATCTGAGTTGTATTCGATTATGTTAATATAGTTATACTCACCAGGTAACTGTTCTTCCGTTATACATACGAGCGATTGAATTGAACAGAAGGTTGAATGGATAGTATATGGGTTGTATTTGATTATGATGTTATGCTGTGTATATAGTTATATACACTAGGAGACGGTATTCCCGTTTTACATACGAGCGACCGAAACGAAAAGAAAGTTGAATGGATAGACTGAACAATCAATGTATCTGGGTGGTATCCGATTATATCGCAATACTGTATATATAGTGATACTTACCAGGTGACGATACTTCCGTTACACATACTAGCGACTGAATCGAACAGAATGTAAAATGGTTAGACGAAACGATAATTGTATCTGAGTTGTATTCGATGATATCGTGATAATGTTTATATAGCAATACTCACCAGGTAACTGTTCTTCCGTTTTACATACAAGCGACCGAATCGAGCAGAAGGTTGAATTCAGTATAAATTGAACAATCATCGTATCTGGGTTGTATTCGATTATGTTTATATAGATATACTCACCAGGTACCTGTTCTTCCGATATACATACGAGCAACCGAATCGAACATAAGGTTGAATGGATAGATTGAACAATCATCGTATCTGAGTTGTATTCTATTATGTTTATATAGTTATACTCACCAGGTAACTGTTCTTCCGTTATACATACGAGCGAATGAATTGAACAGAAGGTTGAATGGATAGACTAAACAATGATCGTATCTGGGGTTGTATTCGATTATATCGTGATGATGTTCATATAGTTATACTCACCAGGTAACTGTTCTCCAGTTATACATAAGAGCGACTGAACTGAATAGAAGGTTTAATGGATAGACTGAACAATCATCGTATCTGGGTTGTATTCGATTATTTCGTGATGATTATTATATATTATGTCTAACCAGGTAACTGTTCTTTCGTTATACATACTAGCAACCGAATCGAACATAAGGTTGAATGGATAGATTGAACAATCATTGTATCTGGGTTGTCTCCGATTATATCGTTATGTTGTATATTTAACTACACCTACCATGTTACGGTTCTTTCGTTACACATACGAGCGTCTGAATCGAACATAAGGTTGGATGGTTAGACGGAACGATAATTGTAACTAAGTTGTATTCGATCGATTATATCGTGATGACGTTCATATAGAAATACTCACCAGGTTACTGTTCTGTCGTTATACATACGAGCAACCGAATCGAACAGAAGGTTGAATGGATAGTATCTGGGTTGTATTCGATAATGATGTTATGCTGTGTATATAGTTATACACATAAGGTGACGGTATTCCCGTTTCACATACGAGCGACCGAAACGAACAGAAAGTTGAAATGATAGACTGAACAATCAATGTATCTGGGTGGTATCCGATTATATAGCAATACTGTATATATAGTGATACTTACCAGGTGACGGTACTTCCGTTACACATACTAGCGACTGAATCGAACAGAAGGTTAAATGGTTAGACGAAACGATAATTGTATCTGAGTTGTATTCGATGATATCGTGATGATGTTTATATAGCAATACTCACCAGGTAACTGTTCTTCCGTTTTACATACAAGCGACCGAATCGAGCAGAAGGTTGAATTCAGTATAGATTGAACAATCATCGTATCTGGGTTGTATTCGATTATGTTTATATAGTTATACTCACCAGGTAACTGTTCTTCCGTTATACATACGAGCGACTGAATTGAACAGAAGGTTGAATGGATAGTATATGGGTTGTATTCGATTATGATGTTATGCTGTGTATATAGTTATACACACTAGGAGACGGTATTCCCGTTTTACATACGAGCGACCGAAACAAAAAGAAAGTTGAATGGATAGACTGAACAATCAATGTATCTGGGTGTCATCCGATTATATCGCAATACTGTATATATAGTGATACTTACCAGGTGACGATACTTCCTTTACACATACTAGCGACTGAATCGAACAGAATGTTGAATGGTTAGACGAAACGATAATTGTATCTGAGTTGTATTCGATGATATCGTGATGATGTTTATATAGCAATACTCACCAGGTAACTGTTCTTCCGTTTTACATACAAGCGACCGAATCGAGCAGAAGGTTGAATTCAGTATAAATTGAACAATCTTCGTATCTGGGTTGTATTCGATTATGTTTATATAGTTATACTCACCAGGTAACTGTTCTTCCGTTATACATACGAGCGACTGAATTGAACAGAAGGTTGAATGGATAGTATATGGGTTGTATTCGATTATGATGTTATGCTGTGTATATAGTTATACACACTAGGAGACGGTATTCCCGTTTTACATACGAGCGACCGAAACGAAAAGAAAGTTGAATGGATAGATTGAACAATCAATTTATCTGGGTGGTATCCGATTATATCGCAATACTGTATATATAGTGATACTTACCAGGTGACGATACTTCCGTTACACATACTAGCGACTGAATCGAACAGAATGTTGAATGGTTAGACGAAACGATAATTGTATCTGAGTTGTATTCGATGATATCGTGATGATGTTTATATAGCAATACTCACCAGGTAACTGTCCTTCCGTTTTACATACAAGCGACCGAATCGAGCAGAAGGTTAAATGGATAGATTGAACAATCATCGTATCTGAGTTGTATTCGATTATGTTTATATAGATATACTCACCAGGTACCTGTTCTTCCGATATACATACGAGCAACCGAATCGAACATAAGGTTGAATGGATAGATTGAACAATCATCGTATCTGAGTTGTATTCGATTATGTTTATATAGTTATACTCACCAGGTAACTGTTCTTCCGTTATACATACGAGCAACTGAATTAAACTGAAGGTTGAATGGATAGACTAAACAATGATCGTATCTGGGTTGTATTCGATTATTTCGTGATGATTATTATATATTATGTCTAACCAGGTAACTGTTCTTTCGTTATACATACTAGCAACCGAATCGAACATAAGGTTGAATGGATAGATTGAACAATCATTGTATCTGGGTTGTCTCCGATTATATCGTTATGTTGTATATTTAACTACACCTACCATGTAACGGTTCTTTCGTTACACATACGAGCGTCTGAATTGAACATAAGGTTGGATGGTTAGACGGAACGATAATTGTATCTGAGTTGTATTCGATGATATCGTGATGATGTTAATATAGAAATACTCACCAGGTTACTGTTTTTTCGTTATACATACGAGCAACCGAATCGAACAGAAGGTTGAATGGATAGTATCTGGGTTGTATTCGATAATGATGTTATGCTGTGTATATAGTTATACACATACGGTGACGGTATTCCCGTTTCACATACGAGCGACCGAAACGAACAGATAGTTGAATGGATAGACTGAACAATCAATGTATCTGGGTGGTATCCGATTATATCGAAATACTGTATATATAGTGATACTCACCAGGTGACGGTACTTCCGTTACACATACTAGCGACTGAATCGAACAGAAGGTTAAATGGTTAACCGAAACGATAATTGTATCTGAGTTGTATTCGATGATATCGTGATGATGTTAATATAGCAATACTCACCAGGTAACTGTTCTTCCGTTTTACATACAAGCGACCGAATCGAGCAGAAGGTTGAATTCAGTATGGATTGAACAATCATCGTATCTGGGTTGTATTCGATTATGTTTATATAGTTATACTCACCAGGTAACTGTTCTTCCGTTATACATACGAGCGACTGAATTGAACAGAAGGTTGAATGGATAGTATATGGGTTGTATTCGATTATGATGTTATGCTGTGTATATAGTTATACACACTAGGAGACGGTATTCCCGTTTTACATACGAGCGACCGAAACGAAAAGAAAGTTGAATGGATAGACTGAACAATCAATTTATCTGGGTGGTATCCGATTATATCGCAATACTGTATATATAGTGATATTTACCAGGTGACGATACTTCCGTTACACATACTAGCGACTGAATCGAACAGAATGTTGAATGGTTAGACGAAACGATAATTGTATCTGAGTTGTATTCGATGATATCGTGATGATGTTTATATAGCAATACTAACCAGGTAACAGTCATTCCGTTTTACATACAAGCGACCGAATCGAGCAGAAGGTTAAATGGATAGATTGAACAATCATCGTATCTCAGTTGTATTCGATTATGATTATATAGTTATACTCACCAGGTAACTGTTCTTCCGTTATACATACGAGCGACTGAATTGAACAGAAGGTTGAATGGATAGTATATGGGTTGTATTCGATTATGATGTTATGCTGTGTATATAGTTATACACACTAGGAGACGGTATTCCCGTTTTACATATGAGCGACCGAAACGAAAAGAAAGTTGAATGGATAGACTGAACAATCAATGTATCTGGGTGGTATCCGATTATATCGCAATACTGTATATATAGTGATACTTACCAGGTGACGATACTTCCGTTACACATACTAGCGACTGAATCGAACAGAATGTTGAATGGTTAGACGAAACGATAATTGTATCTGAGTTGTATTCGATGATATCGTGATGATGTTTATATAGCAATACTCACCAGGTAACTGTCCTTCCGTTTTACATACAAGCGACCGAATCAAGCAGAAGGTTAAATGGATAGATTGAACAATCATCGTATCTGAGTTGTATTCGATTATGTTTATATAGATATACTCACCAGGTACCTGTTCTTCCGATATTCATACGAGCAACCGAATCGAACATAAGGTTGAATGGATAGATTGAACAATCATCGTATCTGAGGTGTATTCGATTATGTTTATATAGTTATACTCACCAGGTAACTGTTCTTCCGTTATACATACGAGCGACTGAATTGAACTGAAGGTTGAATGGATAGACTAAACAATGATCGTATCTGGGGTTGTATTCGATTATATCGTGATGATGTTCATATAGTTATACTCACCAGGTAACTGTTCTCCAGTAATACATAAGAGCGACTGAACTGAACAGAAGGTTGAATGGATAGACTGAACAATCATCGTATCTGGGTTGTATTCGATTATTTCGTGATGATTATTATATATTATGTCCAACCAGGTAACTGTTCTTTCGTTATAGATACTAGCAACCGAATCGAACATAAGGTCGAATGGATAAATTGAACAATCATTGTATCTGGGTTGTTTCCGATTATATCGTTATGTTGTATATTTAACTACACCTACCATGTAACGGTTCTTTCGTTACACATACGAGCGTCTGAATCGAACATAAGGATGGATGGTTAGACGGAACGATAATTGTAACTAAGTTGTATTCGATTATATCGTGATGACGTTTATATAGAAATACTCACCAGGTTACTGTTCTTTCGTTATACATACGAGAAACCGAATCGAACAGAAGGTTGAATGGATAGTATCTGGGTTGTATTCGATTATGATGTTATACTGTGTATATAGTTATACACATAAGGTGACGGTATTCCCGTTTCACATACGAGCGACCGAAATGAACAGAAAGTTGAATGGATAGACTGAACAATCAATGTATCTGGGTGGTATCCGATTAAATCGCAATACTGTATATATAGTGATACTTACCAGGTGACGGTACTTCCGTTACACATACTAGCGACTGAATCGAACATAAGGTTGAATGGTTAGACGAAACGATAATTGTATCTGAGTTGTATTCGATGATATCGTGATGATGTTTATATAGCAATACTCACCAGGTAACTGTTCTTCCGTTTTACATACAAGCGACCGAATCGAGCAGAAGGTTGAATTCAGTATAGATTGAACAATCATCGTATCTGGGTTGTATCCGATTATGTTTATATAGTTATGCTCACCAGGTAACTGTTCTTCCGTTATACATACGAGTGACTGAATTGAACAGAAGGTTGAATGGATAGTATCTGGGTTGTATTCGATCATGATGTTATGCTGTGTATATAGTTATACACATAAGGTGACGGTATTCCCGTTTCACATACGAGCGACCGAAACGAACAGAAAGTTGAATGGATAGACTGAACAATCAATGTATCTGGGTGGTATCCGATTATATCGCAATACTGTATATATAGTGATACTTACCAGGTGACGGTACTTCCGTTACACATTCTAGCGACTGAATCGAACAGAAGGTTAAATGGTTAGACGAAACGATAATTGTATCTGAGTTGTATTCGATGATATCGTGATGATGTTTATATAGCAATACTCACCAGGTAACTGTTCTTCCGTTTTACATACAAGCGACCGAATCGAGCAGAAGGTTGAATTCAGTATAGATTGAACAATCATCGTATCTGGGTTGTATTCGATTATGTTAATATAGTTATACTCACCAGGTAACTGTTCTTCCGTTATACATACGAGCGATTGAATTGAACAGAAGGTTGAATGGATAGTATATGGGTTGTATTTGATTATGATGTTATGCTGTGTATATAGTTATATACACTAGGAGACGGTATTGCCGTTTTACATACGAGCGACCGAAACGAAAAGAAAGTTGAATGGATAGACTGAACAATCAATGTATCTGGGTGGTATCCGATTATATCGCAATACTGTATATATAGTGATACTCACCAGGTGACGATACTTCCGTTACACATACTAGCGACTGAATCGAACAGAATGTTGAATGGTTAGACGAAACGATAATTGTATCTGAGTTGTATTCGATGATATCGTGATGATGTTTATATAGCAATACTCACCCGGTAACTGTCCTTCCGTTTTACATACAAGCGACCGAATCGAGCAGAAGGTTAAATGGATAGATTGAACAATCATCGTATCTGAGTTGTATTCGATTATGTTTATATAGATATACTCACCAGGTACCTGTTCTTCCGATATACATACGAGCAACCGAATCGAACATAAGGTTGAATGGATAGATTGAACAATCATCGTATCTGAGTTGTATTCGATTATGTTTATATAGTTATACTCACCAGGTAACTGTTCTTCCGTTATACATACGAGCGACTGAATTGAACTGAAGGTTGAATGGATAGACTAAACAATGATCGTATCTGGGGTTGTATTCGATTATATCGTGATGATGTTCATATAGTTATACTCACCAGGTAACTGTTCTCCAGTTATACATAAGAGCGACTGAACTGAACAGAAGGTTGAATGGATAGACTGAACAATCATCGTATCTGGGTTGTATTCGATTATTTCGTGATGATTATTATATATTATGTCTAACCAGGTAACTGTTCTTTCGTTATACATACTAGCAACCGAATCGAACATAAGGTTGAATGGATAGATTGAACAATCATTGTATCTGGGTTGTCTCCGATTATATCGTTATGTTGTATATTTAACTACACCTACCATGTAACGGTTCTTTCGTTACACATACGAGCGTCTGAATCGAACATAAGGTTGGATGGTTAGACGGAACGATAATTGTAACTAAGTTGTATTCGATTATATCGTGATGACGTTCATATAGAAATACTCACCAGGTTACTGTTCTTTCGTTATACATACGAGCAACCGAATCAAACAGAAAGTTGAATGGATAGTATCTGGGTTGTATTCGATTATGATGTTATGCTGTGATATAGTTATACACATAAGGTGACGGTATTCCCGTTTCACATACGAGCGACCGAAACGAACAGAAAGTTGAATGGATAGACTGAACAATCAATGTATCTGGGTGGTATCCGATTATATCGCAATACTGTATATATGGTGATACTTACCATGTGACGGTACTTCCGTTACACATACTAGCGACTGAATCGAACAGAAGGTTAGATGGTTAGACGAAACGATAATTGTATCTGAGTTGTATTCGATGATATCGTGATGATGTTTATATAGCAATACTCACCAGGTAACTGTTCTTCCGTTTTACATACAAGCGACCGAATCGAGCAGAAGGTTGAATTCAGTATAGATTGAACAATCATCGTATCTGGGTTGTATTCGATTATGTTAATATAGTAATACTCACCAGGTACCTGTTCTTCCGTTATACATACGAGCGACTGAATTGAACAGAAGGTTGAATGGATAGTATATGGGTTGTATTCGATTATGATGTTATGCTGTGTATATAGTTATACACACTAGGAGACGGTATTCCCGTTTTACATACTAGCGACCGAAACGAAAAGAAAGTTCAATGGATAGACTGAACAATCAATGTATCTGGATGGTATCCGATTATATCGCAATACTGTATATATAGTGATACTTACCAGGTGACGATACTTCCGTTACACATACTAGCGACTTAATCGAACAGAATGTTGAATGGTTAGACGAAACGATAATTGTATCTGAGTTGTATTCGATGATATCGTGATAATGTTTATATAGCAATACTCACCAGGTAACTGTTCTTCCGTTTTACATACAAGCGACCGAATCGAGCAGAAGGTTGAATTCAGTATAAATTGAACAATCATCGTATCTGGGTTGTATTCGATTATGTTTATATAGATATACTCACCAGGTACCTGTTCTTCCGATATACATACGAGCAACCGAATCGAACATAATGTTGAATGGATAGATTGAACAATCATCGTATCTGAGTTGTATTCGATTATGTTTATATAGTTATACTCACCAGGTAACTGTTCTTCCGTTATACATACGAGCGACTGAATTGAACAGAAGGTTGAATGGATAGACTAAACAATGATCATATCTGGGGTTGTATTCGATTATATCGTGATGATGTTCATATAGTTATACTCACCAGGTAACTGTTCTCCAGTTATACATAAGAGCGACTGAACTGAATAGAAGGTTTAATGGATAGACTGAACAATCATCGTATCTGGGTTGTATTCGATTATTTCGTGATGATTATTATATATTATGTCTAACCAGGTAACTGTTCTTTCGTTATACATACTAGCAACCGAATCGAACATAAGGTTGAATGGATAGATTGAACAATCATTGTATCTGGGTTGTCTCCGATTATATCGTTATGTTGTATATTCAACTACAGCTACCATGTAACGGTTCTTTCGTTACACATACGAGCGTCTGAATCGATAATAAGGTTGGATGGTTAGACGGAACGATGATTGTAACTAAGTTGTATTCGATCGATTATATCGTGATGACGTTCATATAGAAATACTCACCAGGTTACTGTTCTGTCGTTATACATACGAGCAACCGAATCGAACAGAAGGTTGAATGGATAGTATCTGGGTTGTATTCGATAATGATGTTATGCTGTGTATATAGTTATACACATAAGGTGACGGTATTCCCGTTTCACATACGAGCGACCGAAACGAACAGAAAGTTGAAATGATAGACTGAACAATCAATGTATCTGGGTGGTATCCGATTATATAGCAATACTGTATATATAGTGATACTTACCAGGTGACGGTACTTCCGTTACACATACTAGCGACTGAATCGAACAGAAGGTTGAATGGATAGATGTTGATGTTTATATAGCAATACTCACCAGGTAACTGTTCTTCCGTTTTACAAACAAGCGACCGAATCGAGCAGAAGGTTGAATTCAGTATAGATTGAACAATCATCGTATCTGGGTTGTATTCGATTATGTTTATATAGTTATACTCACCAGGTAACTGTTCTTTCGTTATACATACGAGCGACTGAATTGAACAGAAGGTTGAATGGATAGTATATGGGTTGTATTCGATTATGATGTTATGCTGTGTATATAGTTATACACACTAGGAGACGGTATTCCCGTTTTACATACAAGCGACCGAAACAAAAAGAAAGTTGAATGGATAGACTGAACAATCAATGTATCTGGGTGGTATCCGATTATATCGCAATACTGTATATATAGTGATACTTACCAGGTGACGATACTTCCTTTACACATACTAGCGACTGAATCGAACAGAATGTTGAATGGTTAGACGAAACGATAATTGTATCTTAGTTGTATTCGATGATATCGTGATGATGTTTATATAGCAATACTCACCAGGTAACTGTTCTTCCGTTTTACATACAAGCGACCGAATCGAGCAGAAGGTTGAATTCAGTATAAATTGAACAATCTTCGTATCTGGGTTGTATTCGATTATGTTTATATAGTTATACTCACCAGGTAACTGTTCTTCCGTTATACATACGAGCGACTGAATTGAACAGAAGGTTGAATGGATAGTATATGGGTTGTATTCGATTATGATGTTATGCTGTGTATATAGTTATACACACTAGGAGACGGTATTCCCGTTTTACATACGAGCGACCGAAACGAAAAGAAAGTTGAATGGACAGACTGAACAATCAATTTATCTGGGTGGTGTCCGATTATATCGCAATACTGTATATATAGTGATACTTACCAGGTGACGATACTTCCGTTACACATACTAGCGACTGAATCGAACAGAATGTTGAATGGTTAGACGAAACGATAATTGTATCTGAGTTGTATTCGATGATATCGTGATGATGTTTATATAGCAATACTCACCAGGTAACTGTCCTTCCGTTTTACATACAAGCGACCGAATCGAGCAGAAGGTTAAATGGATAGATTGAACAATCATCGTATCTGAGTTGTATTCGATTATGTTTATATAGATATACTCACCAGGTACCTGTTCTTCCGATATACATACGAGCAACCGAATCGAACATAAGGTTGAATGGATAGATTGAACAATCATCGTATCTGAGTTGTATTCGATTATGTTTATATAGTTAAACTCACCAGGTAACTGTTCTTCCGTTATACATACGAGCGACTGAATTGAACTGAAGGATGAATGGATAGACTAAACAATGATCGTATCTGGGGTTGTATTCGATTATATCGTAATGATGTTCATATAGTTATACTCACCAGGTAACTGTTCTCCAGTTATACATAAGGGCGACTGAACTGAACAGAAAGTTGAATGGATAGACTGAACAATCATCGTATCTGGGTTGTATTCGATTATTTCGTGATGATTATTATATATTATGTCTAACCAGGTAACTGTTCTTTCGTTATACATACTAGCAACCGAATCGAACATAAGGTTGAATGGATAGATTGAACAATCATTGTATCTGGGTTGTCTCCGATTATATCGTTATGTTGTATATTTAACTACACCTACCATGTAACGGTTCTTTCGTTACACATACGAGCGTCTGAATTGAACATAAGGTTGGATGGTTAGACGAAACGATAATTGTATCTGAGTTGTATTCGATGATATCGTGATGATGTTAATATAGAAATACTCACCAGGTTACTGTTCTTTCGTTATACATACGAGCAACCGAATCGAACAGAAGGTTGAATGGATAGTATCTGGGTTGTATTCGATAATGATGTTATGCTGTGTATATAGTTATACACATACGGTGACGGTATTCCCGTTTCACATACGAGCGACCGAAACGAACAGAAAGTTGAATGGATAGACTGAACAATCAATGTATCTGGGTGGTATCCGATTATATCGCTATACTGTATATATAGTGATACTTACCAGGTGACGGTACTTCCGTTACACATACTAGCGACTGAATCGAACAGAAGGTTAAATGGTTAAACGAAACGATAATTGTATCTGAGTTGTATTCGATGATATCGTGATGATGTTAATATAGCAATACTCACCAGGTAACTGTTCTTCCGTTTTACATACAAGCGACCGAATCGAGCAGAAGGTTGAATTCAGTATAGATTGAACAATCATCGTATCTGGGTTGTATTCGATTATGTTTATATAGTTATACTCACCAGGTAACTGTTCTTCCGTTATACATACGAGCGACTGAATTGAACAGAAGGTTGAATGGATAGTATATGGGTTGTATTCGATTATGATGTTATGCTGTGTATATAGTTATACACACTAGGAGACGGTATTCCCGTTTTACATACGAGCGACCGAAACGAAGAGAAAGTTGAATGGATAGACTGAACAATCAATTTATCTGGGTGGTATCCGATTATATCGCAATACTGTATATATAAGGATATTTACCAGGTGCCGATACTTCCGTTACACATACTAGCGACTGAATCGAACAGAATGTTGAATGGTTAGACGAAACGATAATTGTATCTGAGTTGTATTCGATGATATCGTGATGATGTTTATATAGCAATACTAACCAGGTAACAGTCCTTCCGTTTTACATACAAGCGACCGAATCGAGCAGAAGGTTAAATGGATAGATTGAACAATCATCGTATCTGAGTTGTATTCGATTATGTTTATATAGATATACTCACTAGGTACCTGTTCTTCCGATATACATACGAGCAACCGAATTGAACATAAGGTTGAATGGATAGATTGAACAATCATCGTATCTGAGTTGTATTCGATTATGTTTATATAGTTATACTCACCAGGTAACTGTTCTTCCGTTATACATACGAGCGACTGAATTGAACTGAAGGTTGAATGGATAGACTAAACAATGATCGTATCTGGGGTTGTATTCGATTATATCGTAATGATGTTCATATAGTTATACTCACCAGGTAACTGTTCTTCCGTTATACATACGAGCGACTGAATTGAACAGAAGGTTGAATGGATAGTATATGGGTTGTATTCGATTATGATGTTATGCTGTGTATATAGTTATACACACTAGGAGACGGTATTCCCGTTTTACATACGAGCGACCGAAACGAAAATAAAATTGAATGGATAGACTGAACAATCAATGTATCTGGGTGGTATCCGATTATATCGCAATACTGTATATATAGTGATACTTACCATGTGACGATACTTCCGTTACACATACTAGCGACTGAATCGAACAGAATGTTGAATGGATAGACTAAACAATGATCGTATCTGGGGTTGTATTCGATTATATCGTGATGATGTTCATATAGTTATACTCACCAGGTAACTGTTCTCCAGTTATACATAAGAGCGACTGAACTGAACAGAAGGTTGAATGGATAGATTGAACAAACATTGTATCTGGGTTGTCTCAGATTATATCGTTATGTTGTATATTTAAATACACCTACCATGTAACGCTTATTTCGTTACACATACGAGCGTCTGAATCGAACGTTAAATGGTTAGACGAAACGATAATTGTATCTGAGTTGTATTCGATGATATCGTGATGATGTTTATATAGCAATACTCACCAGGTAACTGTTCTTCCGTTTTACATACAAGCGACCGAATCGAGCAGAAGGTTGAATTCAGTATAGATTGAACAATCATCGTATCTGGGTTGTATTCGATTATGTTTATATAGTTATACTCACCAGGTAACTGTTCTTCCGGTATACATACGAGCGACTGAATTGAACAGAAGGTTGAATGGATAGTATATGGGTTGTATTCGATTATGATGTTATGCTGTGTATATAGTTATACACACTAGGAGACGGTATTCCCGTTTCACATACGAGCGACCGAAACGAACAGAAAGTTGAATGGATAGACTGAACAATCAATGTATCTGGGTGGTATCCGATTATATCGCAATTCTGTATATATAGTGCTACTTACCAGGTGACGATACTTCCGTTACACATACTAGCGACTGAATCGAACAGAATGTTGAATGGTTAGACGAAACGATAATTGTATCTGAGTTGAATTCAATGATATCGTGATGATGTTTATATAGCAATACTCACCAGGTAACTGTTCTTCCGTTTAACATACAAGCGACCGAATCGAGCAGAAGGTTAAAATTAGTATAGATTGAACAATCATCGTATCTGGGTTAGATTCGATTATGTTTATATAGTTACACTCACCAAAAAAGAATCATTTGCTACTTTTTTTTCTATAATTGAAAAATTATCTTCTTGTCGACCCTTGTGAATTCTTATTGATTTCGAGTAGTATAAAAAGCTTCTAGAAATCATATAAAATATCAGATAAGGTCGTATTCCTTATCCAAACCAACAAATCCTGATCCAACTGTCTCTACAAGATACCAAATAACATTAGAGTTGTGAATTTCCATACATTTCTCATATATTCTAAAACCTATTGTGAATGGTCACTAAATATAATTGAAATTGTAATTGGAATACCTCGTAAAATCTTTTAGATCCTCAATCACCAGTGCCTGATAAAAACTTGTATACCCTGTATTGTTGTTTTCTTGTCAAAACTTGTGAATTCTCATTGATTTATAGAGTCGCATGAAATCTTATAGAAATCGCATAAGACATCAGATATAAGGTATTCCTTATCCAAACCAACAAATCTTGCCCAAATGTCCCCACAACACCAAATAAGATTAGAGTTGTGAATTTCCATTCATTTCTCATAGATTTTGAAACTTGTGAATGGTCACTAAATATCATTGAAATTGTAATTGGAATACCTCATAAAATCTTTCAGATCCTCGATCACCAGTGCCTGATGAAAACTTGTATACTCTGTATCGTTGTTTTCTTGTCAAAACTTGTGAATTCACATCGATTTCGCGTCGCATAAAATCTTGTAGAAATCTTACAAGACATCAGATAAGGTATTTCTCATACAAACCAATGAATCCTGACCCCACTGTCCCCACAAAATACCAAATAGGATAAGAGTTGTGAATTTCCATTGATTTCTCATATATTCTAAGACTTGTGAACGGGCAAGAAATATCATTAAATTTGATGATGGAATACCTCATCAAACCTCATAGTCTCCTTGAACAACCACTGCCAGATTCAAACTCGTAAACCATGAATTAGGAAATGCTTATAAATGACTTATACAATCCAACAAATCCTGAACCAACTGTCTCCAAAAGATACCAAATATGATAAGAGTTGTGAATTTTCATACATTTCTCATAGATTCTGAAACTTGTGAATTGTCACAGTATCATTGAAATTGTAATTGGATTACCTCATAAAATCTTTCAGATCCCCATCAATCACCAGTGCCTGATGAAAACTTGTATACTCTGTATCGTTGTTTTCTTGTCGAAACTTGTGAATTCTCATCGATTTCGAGTCGCATAAAATCTTGTAGAAATCGCATAAGACATCAGATAAGGTATTCCTTATACAAACCAACAAATCCTGACCCCACTGTCCCCACAAGATACCAAATAGGATTGGAGTTGTGAATTCCCATTGATTTCTCATATATTCTAAGACTTGTGAACGGGCATGAAATATCATTGAATTTGATGGTGGAATACCTCATCAAACCTCATAGTCTCCTTGAACAACCACTGCCAGATTCGAACTCGTGAACCATGAATTAGGAAATGCTTATAAATGACTTATACAAACCAACAAATCCTGAACCAACTGTCTCCACAAGATACCAAATAGGATTAGGGTTGTGAATTTCCGTACATTTCTCATAGATTCTAAAACTCGTGAATGGTCACAAAATATCATTGATATTGTAATTGGAATACCTCATAAAATCTTTCAGATCCCCAATCACCAGTGCCTGATGAAAACTTGTATACTCTGTATCGTTGTTTTCTTGTCAAAACTTGTGAATTCTCATTGATTTCGACTCGCATAAAATCTTTTAGATATCGCACAAGACATCAGATAAGGTATTCCTTATCCGAACCAACAAATCCAGACCCCACTGTCCCCACAAGATACCAAATAGGATTAGAGTTGTGAATTCCCATCAATTTCTCATATATTCTAAGACTTGTTGACGGACATAAAATATCATTAAATTTGAAAGTGGAATACCTTATCGAACCTTATAGACTCCTAGAACAATTACTGCCTGATACAAACTCGTATTCCATGAATTAGGAAATGCTTATAAATGACATCTACTTATAAATCCTCATATATTCGTTCAGAAAGTTCAAGTGGCAGGAATATCGTACGTATAGGTCACAACTTTCCTCAAAGAACCTTATTGATTCTCAAGTCTATATTTTTTCATGAGATTTCATATGGTATTTTTGGCAGGGATTGAATGGATAGATTGAACAATCATTGTATCTGGGTTGTCTCCGATTATATCGTTATGCTGTATATTTAGTTACACCTACCATGTAACGGTTATTTCGTTACACATACGAGCGTCTGAATCGAACATAAGGTTGGATGATTAGACGGAACAATAATTGTAACTGAGTTGTATTCGATTATATCGTGGTTATGTTTATATAGTAATACTCACCAGGTGACTGTTCTTGCGTTATACATACGAGCGACCCAATCGAACAGAAGTTTGGATGGATAGACGGAATGATCATTGTATCTGAGTTGTATTCGATTATATCGTGATGACGTTCATATAGAAATACTCACCAGGTTACTGTTTTTTCTTTATACATACGAGCAACCGAATCGAACAGAAGGTTGAATGGATAGTATCTGGGTTATATTCGATTATGATGTTATGCTGTGTATATATACACATTAGGTGATGGTATTCCCGTTTTACATACGAGCGACCGAAACGAACAGAAAGTTGAATGGATAGACTGAACAATCAATGTATCTGGGTGGTATCCGATTATATCGCAATTCTGTATATATAGTGATACTTACCAGGTGACGGTACTTCCGTTGCACATACTAGCGACTGAATCGAACTTAAGGTTGAATGGTAAGACGAAACGATAATTGTATCTGAGTTGTATTCGATGATATCGTGATGATGTTTTTATAGCAATACTCACCAGGTAACTGTTCTTCCGTTTTACATACAAGCGACCGAATCGAGCAGAAGGTTAAATTTAGTATGGATTGAACAATCATCGTATCTGGGTAGTATTCGATTATGTTTATATAGTTATACTCACCAGGTAACTGTTCTTCCGTTATACATACTAGCGACTGAATCGAACAGAATGTTGAATGGTTAGACGAAACGATAATTGTATCTGAGTTGTATTCGATGATATCGTGATGATGTTTATATAGCAATACTCAACAGGTAACTGTCCTTCAGTTTTACATACAAGTGACCGAATCGAGCAGAAGGTTAAATGGATAGATTGAACAATCATCGTTTCTGAGTTGTATTCGATTATGTTTATATAGTTATACTCACCAGGTACCTGTTCTTTCGTTATACATACGAGCAACCGAATCGAACATAAGGTTGAATGGATAGATTGAACAATCATCGTATCTGAGTTGTATTCGATTATGTTTATATAGTTATACTCACCAAGTAACTGTTCTTCCGTTATACATACGAGCGACTGAATTGAACAGAAGGTTGAATGGATAGACTAAACAATAATCGTATCTGGGTTTGTATTCGATTATTTCGTGATGATTATTATATATTATGTCTAACCAGGTAACTGTTCTTCCGTTATACATACGAGCAACCGAATCGAACATAAGGTTGAATGGATGGATTGAACAATCATTATATCTGGGTTGTCTCAGATTATATCGTTATGCTGTATATTTAGATACACCTACCATGTAACGGTTCTTTCGTTACACATACGAGCGTCTGAATCGAACATAAGGTTGGATGGTTAGACGGAACGATAATTGTAACTGAGTTGTATTCGATTACATCGTGGGAATGTTTATATAGTAATACTCACCAGGTGACTGTTCTTGCGTTATACGTACGAGCGACCCAATCGAACAGAAGGTTAGATGGATAGACGGAATGATCATTGTATCTGAGTTGTATTCGATTATATCGTGATGAAGTTTATATAGAAATACTCACCAGGTTACTGTTCTTTCGTTATACATACGAGCAACCGAATCGAACAGAAGGTTGAATGGATAGTATCTGAGTTGTATTCGATTATGATGTTATGCTGTGTATATAGTTATACACATTAGGTGACGGTATTCCCGTTTTACATACGAGCGACCGAAACGAATAGAAAGTTGAATGGATAGACTGAACAATCAATGTATCTGAGTGGTATCTTATTATATCGCAATATTGTATATATAGTGATACATACCAGGTGACGGTACTTCCGTTACACATACTAGAGACTGAATCGAACAGAAGGTTAAATGGTTAGACGAAACGATAATTGTATCTCTGAGTTGTATTCGATGATATCGTGATGATGTTTATATAGCGATACTCACCAGGTAACTGTTCTTTCGTTTTACATAAAAGCGACCGAATCGAGAAGAAGGTTAAATGAATAGATTGAAAATTCATCGTATCTGGGTTGTATTCGATTAGGTTTATATAGTTATACTCACCAGGTAACTGTTCTTTCGTTTTTCATAAGAACGACTGAATTGAAAAGAAAGTTGAATGGATAGACTAAACAATAATCGTATCTGGGGTTGTATTCGATTATATCTTGATGATGTTCATATAGTTATACTCACCAGAAAACTGTTCTCCAGTTATACATAAGAGCGACTGAACTGAACAGAAGGTTGAATGGATAGACTGAACATTCATCGTATCTGGGTTTTATTTGATTATATCGTGATTATTATCATATAGTATGTCTAACCAGGTAACAGTTCTTCCGTTTTACATACGAGCAACCGAATCGAACATAAGGTTGGATGGATATAGATTGAACAATCATTGTATCTGGGTTGTCTCCGATTATATCGTTATGCTGTATATTTAGTTACACCTACCATGTAACGGTTCTTTCGTTACACATACGAGCATCTGAATCGAACATAAAGTTGGATGGTTAGACGGAACTATAATTGTAACTGAGTTGTATTCGATTATATCGTGGTGATGTTTATATAGTAATACTCACCAGGTGACTGTTCTTGCGTTATACATACGAGCGACCCAATCGAACAGAAGGTTGGATGGATAGACGGAATGATCATTGTATCTGAGTTGTATTCGATTATATCGTGATGACGTTTATATAGAAATACTCACCAGGTTACTGTTCTTTCGTTATACATACGAGCAACCGAATCGAACAGAAGGTTGAATGGATAGTATCTGGGTTGTATTCGATTATGATGTTATGCTGTGTATATAGTTATACACATGAGGTGACGGTATTCCCGTTTTACATACGAGCGACCGAAACGAACAGAATGTTGGATGGATATAGATTGAACAATCATTGTATCTGGGTTGTCTCCGATTATATCGTTATGCTGTATATTTAGTTACACCTACCATGTAACGGTTCTTTCGTTACACATACGAGCATCTGAATCGAACATAAAGTTGGATGGTTAGACGGAACCTTAAATCTAACTGAGTTGTATTCGATTATATCGTGGTGATGTTTATATAGTAATACTCACCAGGTGACTGTTCTTGCGTTTTACATACGAGCGACCCAATCGAACAGAAGGTTGGATGGATAGACGGAATGATCATTGTATCTGAGTTGTATTCGATTATATCGTGATGACGTTTATATAGAAATACTCACCAGGTTACTGTTCTTTCGTTATACATACGAGCAACCGAATCGAACAGAAGGTTGAATGGATAGTATCTGGGTTGTATTCGATTATGACGTTATGCTGTGTATATAGTTATACACATGAGGTGACGGTATTCCCGTTTTACATACGAGCGACCAAAACGAACAGAAAGTTCAATGGATAGACTGAACAATCAATGTATCCGGGTGGTATCCGATTATAACGCAATACTGCATATATAGTGATATTTACCAGTGACGGTACTTCTGTTACACATACTAGCGACTGAATCGAACAGAATGTTGAATGGTTAGACGAAACGATAATTGTATCTGAGTTGTATTCGATGATATCGTGATGATGTTTATATAGCAATACTCAACAGGTAACTGTCCTTCAGTTTTACATACAAGTGACCGAATCGAGCAGAAGGTTAAATGGATAGATTGAACAATCATCGTTTCTGAGTTGTATTCGATTATGTTTATATAGTTATACTCACCAGGTACCTGTTCTTTCGTTATACATACGAGCAACCGAATCGAACATAAGGTTGAATGGATAGATTGAACAATCATCGTATCTGAGTTGTATTAAATTATGTTTATATAGTTATACTCACCAAGTAACTGTTCTTCCGTTATACATACGAGCGACTGAATTGAACAGAAGGTTGAATGGATAGACTAAACAATAATCGTATCTGGGTTTGTATTCGATTATATCGTGATGATGTTTATATAGTTATACTCACCAGGTAACTGTTCTCCAGTTATACATAAGAGCGACTGAACTGAACAGAAGGTTGTATAGATAGACTGATCAATCATCGTATCTGGGTTGTATTCGATTATTTCGTGATGATTATTATATATTATGTCTAACCAGGTAACTGTTCTTCCGTTATACATACGAGCAACCGAATCGAACATAAGGTTGAATGGATAGATTGAACAATCATTATATCTGGGTTGTCTCCGATTATATCGTTATGCTGTATATTTAGATACACCTACCATGTAACGGTTCTTTCGTTACACATACGAGCGTCTGAATCGAACATAAGGTTGGATGGTTAGACGGAACGATAATTGTAACTGAGTTGTATTCGATTATATCGTGGGAATGTTTATATAGTAATACTCACCAGGTGACTGTTCTTGCGTTATACGTACGAGCGACCCAATCGAACAGAAGGTTAGATGGATAGACGGAATGATCATTGTATCTGAGTTGTATTCGATTATATCGTGATGAAGTTTATATAGAAATACTCACCAGGTTACTGTTCTTTCGTTATACATACGAGCAACCGAATCGAACAGAAGGTTGAATGGATAGTATCTGAGTTGTATTCGATTATGATGTTATGCTGTGTATATAGTTATACACATTAGGTGACGGTATTCCCGTTTTACATACGAGCGACCGAAACGAATAGAAAGTTGAATGGATAGACTGAACAATCAATGTATCTGAGTGGTATCCGATTATATCGCAATACTGTATATATAGTGATACATACCAGGTGACGGTACTTCCGTTACACATACTAGAGACTGAATCGAACAGAAGGTTAGATGGTCAGACGAAACGATAATTGTATCTCTGAGTTGTATTCGATGATATCGTGATGATGTTTATATAGCGATACTCACCAGGTAACTGTTCTTTCGTTTTACATAAAAGCGACCGAATCGAGAAGAAGGTTAAATGAATAGATTGAAAATTCATCGTATCTGGGTTGTATTCGATTAGGTTTATATAGTTATACTCACCAGGTAACTGTTCTTCCGTTTTTCATAAGAACGACTGAATTGAACAGAAAGTTGAATGGATAGACTAAACAATAATCGTATCTGGGGTTGTATTCGATTATATCTTGATGATGTTCATATAGTTATACTCACCAGAAAACTGTTCTCCAGTTATACATAAGAGCGACTGAACTGAACAGAAGGTTGAATGGATAGACTGAACATTCATCGTATCTGGGTTTTATTTGATTATATCGTGATTATTATCATATAGTATGTCTAACCAGGTAACAGTTCTTCCGTTATACATACGAGCAACCGAATCGAACATAAGGTTGGATGGATATAGATTGAACAATCATTGTATCTGGGTTGTCTCCGATTATATCGTTATGCTGTATATTTAGTTACACCTACCATGTAACGGTTCTTTCGTTACAAATACGAGCATCTGAATCGAACATAAAGTTGGATGGTTAGACGGAACTATAATTGTAACTGAGTTGTATTCGATTATATCGTGGTGATGTTTATATAGTAATACTCACCAGGTGACTGTTCTTGCGTTATACATACGAGCGACCCAATCGAACAGAAGGTTGGATGGATAGACGGAATGATCATTGTATCTGAGTTGTATTCGATTATATCGTGATGACGTTTATATAGAAATACTCACCAGGTTACTGTTCTTTCGTTATACATACGAGCAACCGCATCGAACAGAAGGTTGAATGGATAGTATCTGGGTTGTATTCGATTATGATGTTATGCTGTGTATATAGTTATACACATGAGGTGACGGTATTCCCGTTTTACATACGAGCGACCAAAACGAACAGAAAGTTCAATGGATAGACTGAACAATCAATGTATCCTGGTGGTATCCGATTATAACGCAATACTGTATATATAGTGATATTTACCAGGTGACGGTACTTCTGTTACACATACTACCGACTGAATCGAACAGAAGGTTAAATGGTTAGACGAAACGATAATTGTATCTCTGAGTTGTATTCGATGATATCGTGATGATGTTTATATAGCAATACTCACCAGGTAACTGTTCTTCCGTTTTACATACAAGCGACCGAATCGAGCAGAAGGTTAAATGGATAGATTGAACAATCATCGTATCTGAGTTGTATTCGATTATGTTTATATAGTTATACTCACCAGGTACCTGTTCTTCCGTTATACATACGAGCAACCGGATCGAACATAAGGTCGAATGGATAGATTGAACAATCATCGTATCTGAGTTGTATTCGATTATGTTTATATAGTTATAATCACCAAGTAACTTTTCTTCCGTTATACATACGAGCGACTGAATTGAACAGAAAGTTGAATGGATAGACTAAACAATGATCGTATCTGGGGTTGTATTCGATTATATCGTGATGATGTTCATATAGTTATACTCACCAGGTGACTGTTCTTGCGTTATACGTACGAGCGACTCAATCGACCAGAAGGTTAGATGGATAGACGGAATGATCATTGTAGATGAGTTGTATTCGATTATATCGTGATGAAGTTTATATAGAAATACTCACCAGGTTACTGTTCTATCGTTATACATACGGGCAACCGAATCGAACATAAGGTTGAATGGATAGATTGAACAATCATTATATCTGGGTTGTGTCCGATTATATCGTTATGCTGTATATTTAGATACACCTACCATGAAACGGTTCTTTCGTTACACATACGAGCGTCTGAATCGAACATAAGGTTGGATGGTTAGACGGAACGATAATTGTAACTGAGTTGTATTCGATTATATCGTGGGAATGTTTATATAGTAATACTCACCAGGTGACTGTTCTTGCGTTATACGTACGAGCGACCCAATCGAACAGAAGGTTAGATGGATAGACGGAATGATCATTGTATCTGAGTTGTATTCGATTATATCGTGATGAAGTTTATATAGAAATACTCACCAGGTTACTGTTCTTTCGTTATACATACGAGCAACCGAATCGAACAGAAGGTTGAATGGATAGTATCTGAGTTGTATTCGATTATGATGTTATGCTGTGTATATAGTTATACACATTAGGTGACGGTATTCCCGTTTTACATACGAGCGACCGAAACGAATAGAAAGTTGAATGGATAGACTGAACAATCAATGTATCTGAGTGGTATCCTATTATATCGCAATACTGTATATATAGTGATACATACCTGGTGACGGTACTTCCGTTACACATACTAGAGAATGAATCGAACAGAAGGTTAAATGGTTAGACGAAACGATAATTGTATCTCTGAGTTGTATTCGATGATATCGTGATGATGTTTATATAGCGATACTCACCAGGTAACTGTTCTTTCGTTTTACATAAAAGCGACCGAATCGAGAAGAAGGTTAAATGAATAGATTGAAAATTCATCGTATCTGGGTTGTATTCGATTAGGTTTATATAGTTATACTCACCAGGTAACTGTTCTTCCGTTTTTCATAAGAACGACTGAATTGAACAGAAAGTTGAATGGATAGACTAAACAATAATCGTATCTGGGGTTGTATTCGATTATATCTTGATGATGTTCATATAGTTATACTCACCAGAAAACTGTTCTCCAGTTATACATAAGAGCGACTGAACTGAACAGAAGGTTGAATGGATAGACTGAACATTCATCGTATCTGGGTTTTATTTGATTATATCGTGATTATTATCATATAGTATGTCTAACCAGGTAACAGTTCTTTCGTTATACATACGAGCAACCGAATCGAACATAAGGTTGGATGGATATAGATTGAACAATCATTGTATCTGGGTTGTCTCCGATTATATCGTTATGCTGTATATTTAGTTACACCTACCATGTAACGGTTCTTTCGTTACACATACGAGCATCTGAATCGAACATAAAGTTGGATGGTTAGACGGAACTATAATTGTAACTGAGTTGTATTCGATTATATCGTGGTGATGTTTATATAGTAATACTCACCAGGTGACTGTTCTTGCGTTATACATACGAGCGACCCAATCGAACAGAAGGTTGGATGGATAGACGGAATGATCATTGTATCTGAGTTGTATTCAATTATATCGTGATGACGTTTATATAGAAATACTCACCAGGTTACTGTTCTTTCGTTATACATACGAGCAACCGAATCGAACAGAAGGTTGAATGGATAGTATCTGGGTTGTATTCGATTATGATGTTATGCTGTGTATATAGTTATACACATGAGGTGACGGTATTCCCGTTTTACATACGAGCGACCGAAACGAACAGAATGTTGGATGGATATAGATTGAACAATCATTGTATCTGGGTTGTCTCCGATTATATCGTTATGCTGTATATTTAGTTACACCTACCATGTAACGGTTCTTTCGTTACACATACGAGCATCTGAATCGAACATAAAGTTGGATGGTTAGACGGTACCTTAAATCAAACTGAGTTGTATTCGATTATATCGTGGTGATGTTTATATAGTAATACTCACCAGGTGACTGTTCTTGCGTTTTACATACGAGCGACCCAATCGAACAGAAGGTTGGATGGATAGACGGAATGATCATTGTATCTGAGTTGTATTCGATTATATCGTGATGACGTTTATATAGAAATACTCACCAGGTTACTGTTCTTTCGTTATACATACGAGCAACCGAATCGAACAGAAGGTTGAATGGATAGTATCTGGGTTGTATTCGATTATGATGTTATGCTGTGTATATAGTTATACACATGAGGTGACGGTATTCCCGTTTTACATACGAGCGACCAAAACGAACAGAAAGTTCAATGGATAGACTGAACAATCAATGTATCCGGGTGGTATCCGATTATAACGCAATACTGTATATATAGTGATATTTACCAGGTGACGGTACTTCTGTTACACATACTAGCGACTGAATCGAACAGAATGTTGAATGGTTAGACGAAACGATAATTGTATCTGAGTTGTATTCGATGATATCGTGATGATGTTTATATAGCAATACTCAACAGGTAACTGTCCTTCAGTTTTACATACAAGTGACCGAATCGAGCAGAAGGTTAAATGGATAGATTGAACAATCATCGTTTCTGAGTTGTATTCGATTATGTTTATATAGTTATACTCACCAGGTACCTGTTCTTTCGTTATACATACGAGCAACCGAATCGAACATAAGGTTGAATGGATAGATTGAACAATCATCGTATCTGAGTTGTATTAAATTATGTTTATATAGTTATACTCACCAAGTAACTGTTCTTCCGTTATACATACGAGCGACTGAATTGAACAGAAGGTTGAATGGATAGACTAAACAATAATCGTATCTGGGTTTGTATTCGATTATATCGTGATGATGTTTATATAGTTATACTCACCAGGTAACTGTTCTCCAGTTATACATAAGAGCGACTGAACTGAACAGAAGGTTGTATAGATAGACTGATCAATCATCGTATCTGGGTTGTATTCGATTATTTCGTGATGATTATTATATATTATGTCTAACCAGGTAACTGTTCTTTCGTTATACATACGAGCAACCGAATCGAACATAAGGTTGAATGGATAGATTGAACAATCATTATATCTGGGTTGTCTCCGATTATATCGTTATGCTGTATATTTAGATACACCTACCATGTAACGGTTCTTTCGTTACACATACGAGCGTCTGAATCGAACATAAGGTTGGATGGTTAGACGGAACGATAATTGTAACTGAGTTGTATTCGATTATATCGTGGGAATGTTTATATAGTAATACTCATACTCACCAGGTGACTGTTCTTGCGTTATACGTACGAGCGACCCAATCGAACAGAAGGTTAGATGGATAGACGGAATGATCATTGTATCTGAGTTGTATTCGATTATATCGTGATGAAGTTTATATAGAAATACTCACCAGGTTACTGTTCTTTCGTTATACATACGAGCAACCGAATCGAACAGAAGGTTGAATGGATAGTATCTGAGTTGTATTCGATTATGATGTTATGCTGTGTATATAGTTATACACATTAGGTGACGGTATTCCCGTTTTACATACGAGCGACCGAAACGAATAGAAAGTTGAATGGATAGACTGAACAATCAATGTATCTGAGTGGTATCCGATTATATCGCAATATATAGTGATACATACCAGGTGACGGTACTTCCGTTACACATACTAGCGACTGAATCGAACAGAAGGTTAAATGGTTAGACGAAACGATAATTGTATCTCTGAGTTGTATTCGATGATATCGTGATGATGTTTATATAGCAATACTCACCAGGTAACTGTTCTTCCGTTTTACATACAAGCGACCGAATCGAGAAGAAGGTTAAATGAATAGATTGAAAATTCATCGTATCTGGGTTGTATTCGATTAGGTTTATATAGTTATACTCACCAGGTAACTGTTCTTCCGTTTTTCATAAGAACGACTGAATTGAACAGAAAGTTGAATGGATAGACTAAACAATAATCGTATATGGGGTTGTATTCGATTATATCTTGATGATGTTCATATAGTTATACTCACCAGAAAACTGTTCTCCAGTTATACATAAGAGCGACTGAACTGAACAGAAGGTTGAATGGATAGACTGAACATTCATCGTATCTGGGTTTTATTTGATTATATCGTGATTATTATCATATAGTATGTCTAACCAGGTAACAGTTCTTCCGTTATACATACGAGCAACCGAATCGAACATAAAGTTGGATGGTTAGACGGAACTATAATTGTAACTGAGTTGTATTCGATTATATCGTGGTGATGTTTATATAGTAATACTCACCAGGTGACTGTTCTTGCGTTATACATACGAGCGACCCAATCGAACAGAAGGTTGGATGGATAGACGGAATGATCATTATATCTGAGTTGTATTCGATTATATCGTGATGACGTTTATATAGAAATACTCACCAGGTTACTGTTCTTTCGTTATACATACGAGCAACCGAATCGAACAGAAGGTTGAATGGATAGTATCTGGGTTTTATTCGATTATGATGTTATGCTGTGTATATAGTTATACACATGAGGTGACGGTATTCCCGTTTTACATACGAGCGACCAAAACGAACAGAAAGTTCAATGGATAGACTGAACAATCAATGTATCTGGGTGGTATCCGATTATAACGCAATACTGTATATATAGTGATATTTACCAGGTGACGGTACTTCTGTTACACATACTAGCGACTGAATCGAACAGAAGGTTAAATGGTTAGACGAAACGATAATTGTATCTCTGAGTTGTATTCGATGATATCGTGATGATGTTTATATAGCAATACTCACCAGGTAACTGTTCTTCCGTTTTACATACAAGCGACCGAATCGAGCAGAAGGTTAAATGGATAGATTGAACAATCATCGTATCTGAGTTGTATTCGATTATGTTTATATAGTTATACTCACCAGGTACCTGTTCTTCCGTTATACATACGAGCAACCGGATCGAACATAAGGTTGAATGGATAGATTGAACAATCATCGTATCTGAGTTGTATTAGATTATGTTTATATAGTTATAATCACCAAGTAACTGTTCTTCCGTTATACATACGAGCGACTGAATTGAACAGAAAGTTGAATGGATAGACTAAACAATGATCGTATCTGGGGTTGTATTCGATTATATCGTGATGATGTTCATATAGTTATACTCACCAGGTAACTGTTCTCCAGTTATACATAAGAGCGTCTGAAATGAACAGAAGGTTGTATAGATATACTGAACAATCATCGTATCTGGGTTGTATTCGATTATATCGTGATGATTATTATATATTATGTCTAACCAGGTAACTGTTCTTCCGTTATACATACGAGCAACCGAATTGAACATAAGGTTGAATGGATAGATTGAACAATCATTGTATCTGGGTTTTCTCCGATTATATCGTTATGCTGTATATTTAGATACACCTACCATGTAACGGTTCTTTCGTTACACATACGAGCGTCTGAATCGAACATAAGGTTGGATGGTTAGACGGAACGATAATTGTAACTGAGTTGTATTCGATTATATCGTGGGAATGTTTATATAGTAATACTCACCAGGTGACTGTTCTTGCGTTATACGTACGAGCGACTCAATCGACCAGAAGGTTAGATGGATAGACGGAATGATCATTGTAGATGAGTTGTATTCGATTATATCGTGATGAAGTTTATATAGAAATACTCACCAGGTTACTGTTCTATCGTTATACATACGAGCAACCGAATCGAACAGAAGGTTGAATGGATAGTATCTGGGTTGTATTCGATTATGATGTTATGCTGTGTATATAATTATACACACTTAGTGACGGTATTCCCGTTTTACATACAAGCGACCGAAACGAACAGAAAGTTGAATGGATATAGATTGAACAATCATTGTATCTGGGTTGTCTCCGATTATATCGTTATGCTGTATATTTAGTTACACCTACCATGTAACGGTTCTTTCGTTACACATACGAGCATCTGAATCGAACATAAAGTTGGATGGTTAGACGGAACTATAATTGTAACTGAGTTGTATTCGATTATATCGTGGTGATGTTTATATAGTAATACTCACCAGGTGACTGTTCTTGCGTTATACATACGAGCGACCCAATCGAACAGAAGGTTGGATGGATAGACGAGTTGTATTCGATTATATCGTGATGACGTTTATATAGAAATACTCACCAGGTTACTGTTCTTTCGTTATACATACGAGCAACCGAATCGAACAGAAGGTTGAATGGATAGTATCTGGGTTGTATTCGATTATGATGTTATGCTGTGTATATAGTTATACACATGAGGTGACGGTATTCCCGTTTTACATACGAGCGACCAAAACGAACAGAATGTTGGATGGATATAGATTGAACAATCATTGTATCTGGGTTGTCTCCGATTATATCGTTATGCTGTATATTTAGTTACACCTACCATGTAACGGTTCTTTCGTTACACATACGAGCATCTGAATCGAACATAAAGTTGGATGGTTAGACGGAACTATAATTGTAACTGAGTTGTATTCGATTATATCGTGGTGATGTTTATATAGTAATACTCACCAGGTGACTGTTCTTGCGTTATACATACGAGCGACCCAATCGAACAGAAGGTTGGATGGATAGACGGAATGATCATTGTATCTGAGTTGTATTCGATTATATCGTGATGACGTTTATATAGAAATACTCACCAGGTTACTGCTCTTTCGTTATACATACGAGCAACCGAATCGAATAGAAGGTTAGATGGATAGACGGAATGATCATTGTATCTCTGAGTTGTATTCGATGATATCGTGATGATGTTTATATAGCGATACTCACCAGGTACCTGTTCTTCCGTTATACATACGAGCAACCGGATCGAACATAAGGTTGAATGGATAGATTGAACAATCATCGTATCTGAGTTGTATTCGATTATGTTTATATAGTTATAACCACCAAGTAACTGTTCTTCCGTTATACATACGAGCGACTGAATTGAACAGAAGGTTGAATGGATAGACTAAACAATGATCGTATCTGGGGTTGTAATCGATTATATCGTGATGATGTTCATATAGTTATACTCACCAGGTAACTGTTCTCCAGTTATACATAAGAGCGTCTGAAATGAACAGAAGGTTGTATAGATAGACTGAACAATCATCGTATCTGGGTTGTGTTCGATTATATCGTGATGATTATTATATATTATGTCTAACCAGGTAACTGTTCTTCCGTTATACATACAAGCAACCGAATCGAACATAAGGTTGAATGGATAGATTGAACAATCATTGTATCTGGGTTTTCTCCGATTATATCGTTATGCTGTATATTTAGATACACCTACCATGTAACGGTTCTTTCGTTACACATACGAGCGTCTGAATCGAACATAAGGTTGGATGGTTAGACGGAACGATAATTGTAACTGAGTTGTATTCGATTATATCGTGGGAATGTTTATATAGTAATACTCACCAGGTGACTGTTCTTGCGTTATACGTACGAGCGACTCAATCGAACAGAAGGTTAGATGGATAGACGGAATGATCATTGTAGATGAGTTGTATTCGATTATATCGTGATGAAGTTTATATAGAAATACTCACCAAGTTACTGTTCTATCGTTATACATACGAGCAACCGAATCGAACAGAAGGTTGAATGGATAGTATCTGAGTTGTATCCGATTATGATGTTATGCTGTGTATATAGTTATACACACTAGGTGACGGTATTCCCGTTTTACATACGAGCGACCGAAACGAATAGAAAGTTGAATGGATAGACTGAACAATCAATGTATCTGAGTGGTATCCGATTATATCGCAATACTGTATATATAGTGATACATACCAGGTGACGGTACTTCCGTTACACATACTAGAGACTGAATCGAACAGAAGGTTAAATGGTTAGACGAAACGATAATTGTATCTCTGAGTTGTATTAGATGATATCGTGATGATGTTTATATAGCGATACTCACCAGGTAACTGTTCTTTCGTTTTACATAAAAGCGACCGAATCGAGAAGAAGGTTAAATGAATAGATTGAAAATTCATCGTATCTGGGTTGTATTCGATTAGGTTTATATAGTTATACTCACCAGGTAACTGTTCTTCCGTTTTTCATAAGAACGACTGAATTGAACAGAAAGTTGAATGGATAGACTAAACAATAATCGTATCTGGGGTTGTATTCGATTATATCTTGATGATGTTCATATAGTTATACTCACCAGAAAACTGTTCTCCAGTTATACATAAGAGCGACTGAACTGAACAGAAGGTTGAATGGATAGACTGAACATTCATCGTATCTGGGTTTTATTTGATTATATCGTGATCATTATCATATAGTATGTCTAACCAGGTAACAGTTCTTCCGTTACTGTTGCAAAGTCTGTTATGGAATATTTCATGAAAGCTGTCTAATTAGAAAAAAATCGGTTGAACCACTGGAAGGTCATGTTGTCATTTGTAGTAAGGAGTGTAAAGAAAAATATTCAATAAACTTGAGAGAACTAGAACTGATGGAAAAAAGTCTTGAGAAATTTAGGGAAGAAAATGATAATAGGGGTAAAATGATAGAAGAGCTGAAGGAGAAATATAATATCGATATGGAAGAGGTTGCTGAACAAATCGAGAAGTTGATGCGAGAAAACAAAGAAAAAGACTCATACATAAAGAGACTAAAGAGAAATACGCAAGACTTTGAAGATCAGGTGTACGAGGAAGAGCAAAAAATGAACACACAGATAAAGGAGAATAGAGAATTGATGACCGTGTTATTGAAGGAAAAAGATGAAGTAAATCAACTCAATGAAGACTTGAAACATAAATTGGCAGAAAATTTTGCTCAGCTGAAATTGTATGAGAAACAGTTGCAAGAATTTTATGATGTTAGAAGAGATATGTTACAAACAATAAAAACACTAACTATGGACAATGATGTTTACGCTTCAGAAATACTTCAACTCAAAAGGAAAGTAGTGCTAGAGGATGAAGAGAAGAAAAATGCGCCATCAAACATGGAAGTGGAGATAAAAAAAGGTGAGCTTAGCAGTACAACAACAATTATTGGAAATAACAATAGGAAAAGAATTATGATAGTGGCTGATGAATATGGAAGAAAGATGAAAGACTTCTTCAAACAAAATAGTGAGAATACAGATATAGAGAGCATTATAAAACCAGGAGCGCTTTTTGGAAGTGTGATTGAAGACATAGTGAATTTAACAAAAAGTTACACGCTTAATGACTATGTTGTGATTATTGCAGGCACAAATGATTTCAAAAGTAAAAAATATCCAACTTTCAAAGAGATCAATAGTAAAATCAGATATTGCAATAATACCAATATAATATTTACCTCAATACCCAGTTTATACTTTCCACAGGTTACTCGAGAATATGTAGAGAGATTTAACAACAGAATGGCAGAATATGTAGGTAGGTTGAACATGTATACTGAAGGAAGTTTCACATGGATAGATATATGTAAAAAAAATGGGAAAGTAGATAAAGCACATATTGCGGAGAAATGTGTGTCGCAAATCAAATCATCAAATAAGCCGATGAAAAATCTCACCTTCATAAGTGTCAATAATGAACAGTCGAATAAAATGAATAATTTGCCTATATCAGATAAGGATACAATTAATTTGATGAATCAGGAACAACATTTTTTAGATCAAATCCCAGTAATAGTGATAGACAATCCATGAATGCTGTTACTACACAAGATTCAACATTATTGTATTTAAATAAAATAAAAACGAATAGATTATTTTATGTGAATAGTCAGAGTATGATGAAGAATCGGGATAACATAGTTTATTGTATTCATTATCACAAACCTCTTGTAGTTTGCTTATCTGAAACCCATGTAACTGATGATATTGAAGATCATGAAATTGAAATGGAAGGTTATAGTATGATAAGATGTAATTCAAGTAGTAGGCACACTGGTGGCGTGACAATATACATACGACAGTTTATCAAAATGCAAATAATATTAAACACTGTATTCAATACAAATACATGGATACTAGCCATTAAATTCGGTATATCCAATACATCATACACTTTGTGTGTATTATACCATTCTCCTAACAGCTCTCATGCAGATTTCTTGCATTTTTTTGAAGACACAGTAGAGGATTTGTTATCTAATAAAAGTACACTAATAATTGTTGGAGACTTCAACATCAATTTGAATTTGACAAATAATACCTATGCTATGAAAATGAAACAACTACTCAATGACATGGGACTATTTCAGCTGATTGAGGAACCTACCAGAGTTACTAAAAATTCCTCCACCCTCATTGACTATTTAATAAGTAATGATAAATCCTTAAAATATGAAGTGAATAATACTCCCAATGTAGCAGACCATCACAATATACTTGTAACTCTTTATGAAAGTGAGTTAATTGCCGAGCCTGATAAAGAAAATGTTTTGTTCAGAAGAAACTTCAAAACTTTCAATGACGCAGAGTTTCAATTTTCCCTTCTCGAGTCCGCATGGAATTCCAATATAGTAGAGAGCAATATTTTGGCGATGAATCTACTTTCATGTTTAATTACTTGTCTGGATGCACATGCGCCTTTCAAAAAATATAAAACTTTTAATAACTTCAAATTGAATGTGTGGTTTTCAGAAGAAGTCATTAGAGAGATTCAAAATAGGGACAGATTATATAAGCAAGTAAAGGCAACTAAATCCGAATCTCTTTGGGACGAGTACAAAATAGTCAGAAATCGTGTAACCCAATTAATTAGACAAGAAACTAAGAAATACTATGAAGAACAAATTGACGAAAATAAACAGGATCCCAAAGCAATGTGGCAATCACTGAAAGAATTGGTAGGTGGAAAAAGAAACCAAAGTAGAAAACAAATTATATTTGAGGGGACACACGTAAATTCTGACAAGGAGATTTCAAATGCTTTCAATTCATTTTTCATCAGTAGCATAAATAATATTGTTGAAAACATCAGTCCTATAAACGAATTCGAAAATACAATAAATAAGTTACCAGAAAGTACAGATAAATTTCTAGTATTCAAAAACATCACTATGCATGAACTGAAGAAGATTGTTTTCTCTTTAAAAAAGAACTCGTGTGACAAAGATGGGATCAATCGTACCATAGTTAAACTGGCTTTTGACATCATTGGGAATAGATTTCTTGATACAATAAATTCATCTTTGGATACTGGGGTTTTTCCTGATGTATGGAAAATATCTACAGTGATTCCGATCCCAAAAATACCTAATACACAACTTGCAGCTGAACATCGTCCAATAAATACACTGCCAATACTTGAGAAATTATTAGAGCTTGCCGTCAAAGATCAACTCCTTGAATTCATCAATGCTAATGAAATACTAATTGAACAACAATCAGGTTTTAGAAAATGTCACTCGTGTGAAACGGCGCTTCAGTTTTTGATATCCAAATGGAAAGTAGACATTCATGACAAGAAAATCATAGGGGTAGTTTTCTTGGATTTACAGAGGGCATTTGAAACTATAAATATAAATTTACTTTTAAAAAAATTAAACAAATATGGAATTGAAGGAAAAGTGTTTGGTTGGTTTCAGAGCTATTTACATAATAGAGAACAACTTGTTAAATACAATAACACATACTCCAATAAAGAACAGGTCAAGCATGGAGTACCTCAAGGGTCGGTACTGGGGCCAATATTATTTATTTTATTTATAAATGACATTATACATCATGTGCAAAATTGTAAGCTGAAACTATTTGCGGATGATACCTTGCTTTATTTCTCTGGTGAAAATGAGGATGTTGAAAAATTCTTGAACGAAGATCTTGAGAATATCTTCACCTGGATCTGTGACAATGGTCTTAAGATTAATGTTAGAAAAACCAAATTTATGATAATATCATCAAAAGCTAAAACAAAAATGATTAAGGAAAATAAAATAAAATTCAATGTTCAGATAAACGGAGAAAGCATTGAAGAAGTGAAAATGTTCAAGTATTTGGGAGTGATCATCGATAACCAACTCAATTTTAACAGTCATTGTGACTATATCAAAAAGAAAATGGCGCGAAAAATAGGTCTCATGTACAGGATTGGAGATAAAGTGTCCCATTTTACTAAATTGACAATTTACAAGTCAATTATTGCACCTCATATCGACTATTGTGGCACTTTACTAAGTTTCCTAGGAAATGAACAGATAAATACACTTCAAAAAATCCAAAATCGTGCAATGAGAGCTGTTTTAAATTGTAAAAGGCGTACACCTATCTCAACAATGCTAAACACTCTGCAATTGATGAACGTGAAACAAAGAGTTTTATATAACACACTGATTTTTGTATACAAATTGAAAAATAACATGTTACCTTCCTATTTATCAAGTGAGCTGAATTATATTCAAGATATACATTGTCACAATACTAGGAGGCAAGCAGCAAATGATTTTTATATAAATTCTGAAAATGTTTCTTGTGATACTTTATTTACAAAAGGTCTAGTCTTGTTCAACAATTTGCCTTGTGAAATGAAAAGAAGTGTGTCACTAGATAGTTTTAAAAATTCGTGTGTGTTATTTGTGAAAGAAAATTATTAGACGAGGAAGGTGAAACTTGTATATTATTCAGTGATATCACCTACTCATTTTTTCATCTCGAAATTAATTGTGTGGGTTCCTTGCTTTTATTTATTGACATATTATACTATATAAATATTGTAATGATTTGAAGAGCACTGTGCTAATAAAGTTTAATATATTCATACGAGCAACCGAATCGAACATAAGGTTGGATGGATATAGATTGAACAATCATTGTATCTGGGTTGTCTCCGATTATATCGTTATGCTGTATATTTAGTTACACCTACCATGTAACGGTTCTTTCGTTACACATACGAGCATCTGAATCGAACATAAAGTTGGATGGTTAGACGGAACTATAATTGTAACTGAGTTGTATTCGATTATATCGTGGTGATGTTTATATAGTAATACTCACCAGGTGACTGTTCTTGCGTTATACATACGAGCGACCCAATCGAACAGAAGGTTGGATGGATAGACGGAATGATCATTGTATCTGAGTTGTATTCGATTATATCGTGATGACGTTTATATAGAAATACTCACCAGGTTACTGTTCTTTCGTTATACATACGAGCAACCGAATCGAACAGAAGGTTGAATGGATAGTATCTGGGTTGTATTCGATTATGATGTTATGCTGTGTATATAGTTATACACATGAGGTGACGGTATTCCCGTTTTACATACTAGCGACCAAAACGAACAGAAAGTTCAATGGATAGACTGAACAATCAATGTATCCGGGTGGTATCCGATTATAACGCAATACTGTATATATAGTGATATTTACCAGGTGACGGTACTTCTGTTACACATACTAGCGACTGAATCGAACAGAATGTTGAATGGTTAGACGAAACGATAATTGTATCTGAGTTGTATTCGATGATATCGTGATGATGTTTATATAGCAATACTCAACAGGTAACTGTCCTTCAGTTTTACATACAAGTGACCGAATCGAGCAGAAGCTTAAATGGATAGATTGAACAATAATCGTTTCTGAGTTGTATTCGATTATGTTTATATAGTTATACTCACCAGGTACCTGTTCTTTCGTTATACATACGAGCAACCGAATCGAACATAAGGTTGAATGGATAGATTGAACAATCATCGTATCTGAGTTGTATTAAATTATGTTTATATAGTTATCCTCACCAAGTAACTGTTCTTCCGTTATACATACGAGCGACTGAATTGAACAGAAGGTTGAATGGATAGACTAAACAATGATCGTATCTGGGGTTGTATTCGATTATATCGTGATGATGTTCATATAGTTATACTCACCAGGTAACTGTTCTCCAGTTATACATAAGAGCGTCTGAAATGAACAGAAGGTTGTATAGATAGACTGAACAATCATCGTATCTGGGTTGTATTCGATTATATCGTGATGATTATTATATATTATGTCTAACCAGGTAACTGTTTTTCCGTTATACATACGAGCAACCGAATCGAACATAAGGTTGAATGGATAGATTGAACAATCATTGTATCTGGGTTTTCTCCGATTATATCGTTATGCTGTATATTTAGATACACCTACCATGTAACGGTTCTTTCGTTACACATACGAGCGTCTGAATCGAACATAAGGTTGGATGGTTAGACGGAACGATAATTGTAACTGAGTTGTATTCGATTATATCGTGGGAATGTTTATATAGTAATACTCACCAGGTGACTGTTCTTGCGTTATACGTACGAGCGACTCAATCGAACAGAAGGTTAGATGGATTGACGGAATGATCATTGTAGATGAGTTGTATTTGATTATATCGTGATGAAGTTTATATAGAAATACTCACCAGGTTACTGTTCTATCGTTATACATACGAGCAACCGAATCGAACAGAAGGTTGAATGGATAGTATCTGAGTTGTATCCGATTATGATGTTATGCTGTGTATATAGTTATACACACTAGGTGACGGTATTCCCGTTTTACGTACGAGCGACCGAAACGAATAGAAAGTTGAATGGATAGACTGAATAATCAATGTATCTGAGTGGTATCCGATTATATCGCAATACTGTATATATAGTGATACATACCAGGTGACGGTACTTCCGTTACACATACTAGAGACTGAATCGAACAGAAGGTTAAATGGTTAGACGAAACGATAATTGTATCTCTGAGTTGTATTCGATGATATCGTGATGATGTTTATATAGCGATACTCACCAGGTAACTGTTCTTTCGTTTTACATAAAAGCGACCGAATCGAGAAGAAGGTTAAATGAATGGATTGAAAATTCATCGTATCTGGGTTGTATTCGATTAGGTTTATATAGTTATACTCACCAGGTAACTGTTCTTCCGTTTTTCATAAGAACGACTGAATTGAACAGAAAGTTGAATGGATAGACTAAACAATAATCGTATCTGGGGTTGTATTCGATTATATCTTGATGATGTTCATATAGTTATACTCACCAGAAAACTGTTCTCCAGTTATACATAAGAGCGACTGAACTGAACAGAAGGTTGAATGGATAGACTGAACATTCATCGTATCTGGGTTTTATTTGATTATATCGTGATCATTATCATATAGTATGTCTAACCAGGTAACAGTTCTTCCGTTATACATGCGAGCAACCGAATCGAACATAAGGTTGGATGGATATAGATTGAACAATCATTGTATCTGGGTTGTCTCCGATTATATCGTTATGCTGTATATTTAGTTACACCTACCATGTAACGGTTCTTTCGTTACACATACGAGCATCTGAATCGAACATAAAGTTGGATGGTTAGACGGAACTATAATTGTAACTGAGTTGTATTCGATTATATCGTGGTGATGTTTATATAGTAATACTCACCAGGTGACTGTTCTTGCGTTATTTATACGAGCGACCCAATCGAACAGAAGGTTGGATGGATAGACGGAATAATCATTGTATCTGAGTTGTATTCGATTATATCGTGATGACGTTTATATAGAAATACTCACCAGGTTACTGTTCTTTCGTTATACATACGAGCAACCGAATCAAACAGAAGGTTGAATGGATAGTATCTGGGTTGTATTCGATTATGATGTTATGCTGTGTATATAGTTATACACATGAGGTGACGGTATTCCCGTTTTACATACGAGCGACCAAAACGAACAGAAAGTTCAATGGATAGACTGAACAATCAATGTATCCGGGTGGTATCCGATTATAACGCAATACTGTATATATAGTGATATTTACCAGGTGACGATACTTCTGTTACACATACTAGCGACTGAATCGAACAGAAGGTTAAATGGTTAGACGAAACGATAATTGTATCTCTGAGTTGCATTCGATGATATCGTGATGATGTTTATATAGCAATACTCACCAGGTAACTGTTCTTCCGTTTTACATACAAGCGACCGAATCGAGCAGAAGGTTAAATGGATAGATTGAACAATCATCGTATCTGAGTTGTATTCGATTATGTTTATATAGTTATACTCACCAGGTACCTGTTCTTCCGTTATACATACGAGCAACCGGATCGAACATAAGGTTGAATGGATAGATTGAACAATCATCGTATCTGGGTTGTATTCGATTATGTTTATATAGTTATAACCACCAAGTAACTGTTCTTCCGTTATACATACGAGCGACTGAATTGAACAGAAGGTTGAATGGATAGACTAAACAATGATCGTATCTGGGGTTGTATTCGATTATATCGTGATGATGTTCATATAGTTATACTCACCAGGTAACTGTTCTCCAGTTATACATAAGAGCGTCTGAAATGAACAGAAGGTTGTATAGATAGACTGAACAATCATCGTATCTGGGTTGTATTCGATTATATCGTGATGATTATTATATATTATGTCTAACCAGGTAACTGTTCTTCCGTTATACATACGAGCAACCGAATCGAACATAAGGTTGAATGGATAGATTGAACAATCATTGTATCTGGATTTTCTCCGATTATATCGTTATGCTGTATATTTAGATACACCTACCATGTAACGGTTCTTTCGTTACACATACGAGCGTCTGAATCGAACATAAGGTTGGATGGTTAGACGGAACGATAATTGTAACTGAGTTGTATTCGATTATATCGTGGGAATGTTTATATAGTAATACTCACCAGGTGACTGTTCTTGCGTTATACGTACGAGCGACTCAATCGAACAGAAGGTTAGATGGATAGACGGAATGATCATTGTAGATGAGTTGTATTCGATTATATCGTGATGAAGTTTATACAGAAATACTCACCAGGTTACTGTTCTATCGTTATACATACGAGCAACCGAATCGAACAGAAGGTTGAATGGATAGTATCTGAGTTGTATCCGATTATGATGTTATGCTGTGTATATAGTTATACACACTAGGTGACGGTATTCCCGTTTCACATACGAGCGACCGAAACGAATAGAAAGTTGAATGGATAGACTGAACAATCAATGTATCTGAGTGGTATCCGATTATATCGCAATACTGTATATATAGTGATACATACCAGGTGACGGTACTTCCGTTACACATACTAGAGACTGAATCGAACAGAAGGTTAAATGGTTAGACGAAACGATAATTGTATCTCTGAGTTGTATTCGATGATATCGTGATGATGTTTATATAGCGATACTCACCAGGTAACTGTTCTTTCGTTTTACATAAAAGCGACCGAATCGAGAAGAAGGTTAAATGAATAGATTGAAAATTCATCGTATCTGGGTTGTATTCGATTAGGTTTATATAGTTATACTCACCAGGTAACTGTTCTTCCGTTTTTCATAAGAACGACTGAATTGAACAGAAAGTTGAATGGATAGACTAAACAATAATCGTATCTGGGGTTGTATTCGATTATATCTTGATGATGTTCATATAGTTATACTCACCAGAAAACTGTTCTCCAGTTATACATAAGAGCGACTGAACTGAACAGAAGGTTGAATGGATAGACTGAACATTCATCGTATCTGGGTTTTATTTGATTATATCGTGATCATTATCATATAGTATGTCTAACCAGGTAACAGTTCTTCCGTTATACATACGAGCAACCGAATCGAACATAAGGTTGGATGGATATAGATTGAACAATCATTGTATCTGGGTTGTCTCCGATTATATCGTTATGCTGTATATTTAGTTACACCTACCATGTAACGGTTCTTTCGTTACACATACGAGCATCTGAATCGAACATAAAGTTGGATGGTTAGACGGAACTATAATTGTAACTGAGTTGTATTCGATTATATCGTGGTGATGTTTATATAGTAATACTCACCAGGTGACTGTTCTTGCGTTATACATACGAGCGACCCAATCGAACAGAAGGTTGGATGGATAGACGGAATGATCATTGTATCTGAGTTGTATTCGATTATATCGTGATGACGTTTATATAGGAATACTCACCAGGTTACTGTTCTTTCGTTATACATACGAGCAACCGAATCGAACAGAAGGTTGAATGGATAGTATCTGGGTTGTATTCGATTATGATGTTATGCTGTGTATATAGTTATACACATGAGGTGACGGTATTCCCGTTTTACATACGAGCGACCGAAACGAACAGAATGTTGGATGGATATAGATTGAACAATCATTGTATCTGGGTTGTCTCCGATTATATCGTTATGCTGTATATTTAGTTACACCTACCATGTAACGGTTCTTTCGTTACACATACGAGCATCTGAATCGAACATAAAGTTGGATGGTTAGACGGAACTATAATTGTAACTGAGTTGTATTCGATTATATCGTGGTGATGTTTATATAGTAATACTCACCAGGTGACTGTTCTTGCGTTATACATACGAGCGACCCAATCGAACAGAAGGTTGGATGGATAGACGGAATGATCATTGTATCTGAGTTGTATTCGATTATATCGTGATGACGTTTATATAGAAATACTCACCAGGTTACTGTTCTTTCGTTATACAAACGAGCAACCGAATCAAACAGAAGGTTGAATGGATAGTATCTGGGTTGTATTCGATTATGATGTTATGCTGTGTATATAGTTATACACATGAGGTGACGGTATTCCCGTTTTACATACGAGCGACCAAAACGAACAGAAAGTTCAATGGATAGACTGAACAATCAATGTATCCGGGTGGTATCCGATTATAACGCAATACTGTATATATAGTGATATTTACCAGGTGACGATACTTCTGTTACACATACTAGCGACTGAATCGAACAGAAGGTTAAATGGTTAGACGAAACGATAATTGTATCTCTGAGTTGCATTCGATGATATCGTGATGATGTTTATATAGCAATACTCACCAGGTAACTGTTCTTCCGTTTTACATACAAGCGACCGAATCGAGCAGAAGGTTAAATGGATAGATTGAACAATCATCGTATCTGAGTTGTATTCGATTATGTTTATATAGTTATAACCACCAAGTAACTGTTCTTCCGTTATACATACGAGCAACCGGATCGAACATAAGGTTGAATGGATAGATTGAACAATCATCGTATCTGGGTTGTATTCGATTATGTTTATATAGTTATAACCACCAAGTAACTGTTCTTCCGTTATACATACGAGCGACTGAATTGAACAGAAGGTTGAATGGATAGACTAAACAATGATCGTATCTGGGGTTGTATTCGATTATATCGTGATGATGTTCATATAGTTATACTCACCAGGTAACTGTTCTCCAGTTATACATAAGAGCGTCTGAAATGAACAGAAGGTTGTATAGATAGACTGAACAATCATCGTATCTGGGTTGTATTCGATTATATCGTGATGATTATTATATATTATGTCTAACCAGGTAACTGTTCTTCCGTTATACATACGAGCAACCGAATCGAACATAAGGTTGAATGGATAGATTGAACAATCATTGTATCTGGGTTTTCTCCGATTATATCGTTATGCTCTATATTTAGATACACCTACCATGTAACGGTTCTTTCGTAACACATACGAGCGTCTGAATCGAACATAAGGTTGGATGGTTAGACGGAACGATAATTGTAACTGAGTTGTATTCGATTATATCGTGGGAATGTTTATATAGTAATACTCACCAGGTGACTGTTCTTGCGTTATACGTACGAGCGACTCAATCGAACAGAAGGTTAGATGGATAGACGGAATGATCATTGTAGATGAGTTGTATTCGATTATATCGTGATGAAGTTTATATAGAAATACTCACCAGGTTACTGTTCTATCGTTATACATACGAGCAACCGAATCGAACAGAAGGTTGAATGGATAGTATCTGAGTTGTATCCGATTATGATGTTATGCTGTGTATATAGTTATACACACTAGGTGACGGTATTCCCGTTTTACATACGAGCGACCGAAACGAATAGAAAGTTGAATGGATAGACTGAACAATCAATGTATCTGAGTGGTATCCGATTATATCGCAATACTGTATATATAGTGATACATACCAGGTGACGGTACTTCCGTTACACATACTAGAGACTGAATCGAACAGAAGGTTAAATGGTTAGACGAAACGATAATTGTATCTCTGAGTTGTATTCGATGATATCGTGATGATGTTTATATAGCGATACTCACCAGGTAACTGTTCTTTCGTTTTACATAAAAGCGACCGAATCGAGAAGAAGGTTAAATGAATAGATTGAAAATTCATCGTATCTGGGTTGTATTCGATTAGGTTTATATAGTTATACTCACCAGGTAACTGTTCTTCCGTTTTTCATAAGAACGACTGAATTGAACAGAAAGTTGAATGGATAGACTAAACAATAATCGTATCTGGGGTTGTATTCGATTATATCTTGATGATGTTCATATAGTTATACTCACCAGAAAACTGTTCTCCAGTTATACATAAGAGCGACTGAACTGAACAGAAGGTTGAATGGATAGACTGAACATTCATCGTATCTGGGTTTTATTTGATTATATCGTGATCATTATCATATAGTATGTCTAACCAGGTAACAGTTCTTCCGTTATACATACGAGCAACCGAATCGAACATAAGGTTGGATGGATATAGATTGAACAATCATTGTATCTGGGTTGTCTCCGATTATATCGTTATGCTGTATATTTAGTTACACCTACCATGTAACGGTTCTTTCGTTACACATACGAGCATCTGAATCGAACATAAAGTTGGATGGTTAGACGGAACTATAATTGTAACTGAGTTGTATTCGATTATATCGTGGTGATGTTTATATAGTAATACTCACCAGGTGACTGTTCTTGCGTTATACATACGAGCGACCCAATCGAACAGAAGGTTGGATGGATAGACGGAATGATCATTGTATCTGAGTTGTATTCGATTATATCGTGATGACGTTTATATAGAAATACTCACCAGGTTACTGTTCTTTCGTTATACATACGAGCAACCGAATCGAACAGAAGGTTGAATGGATAGTATCTGGGTTGTATTCGATTATGATGTTATGCTGTGTATATAGTTATACACATGAGGTGACGGTATTCCCGTTTTACATACGAGCGACCGAAACGAACAGAATGTTGGATGGATATAGATTGAACAATCATTGTATCTGGGTTGTCTCCGATTATATCGTTATGCTGTATATTTAGTTACACCTACCATGTAACGGTTCTTTCGTTACACATACGAGCATCTGAATCGAACATAAAGTTGGATGGTTAGACGGAACTATAATTGTAACTGAATTATATTCGATTATATCGTGGTGATGTTTATGTAGTAATACTCACCAGGTGACTGTTCTTGCGTTATACATACGAGCGACCCAATCGAACAGAAGGTTGGATGGATAGACGGAATGATCATTGTATCTGAGTTGTATTCGATTATATCGTGATTACGTTTATATAGAAATACTCACCAGGTTACTGTTCTTTCGTTATACAAACGAGCAACCGAATCGAACAGAAGGTTGAATGGATAGTATCTGGGTTGTATTCGATTATGATGTTATGCTGTGTATATAGTTATACACATGAGGTGACGGTATTCCCGTTTTACATACGAGCGACCAAAACGAACAGAAAGTTCAATGGATAGACTGAACAATCAATGTATCCGGGTGGTATCCGATTATAACGCAATACTGTATATATAGTGATATTTACCAGGTGACGATACTTCTGTTACACATACTAGCGACTGAATCGAACAGAAGGTTAAATGGTTAGACGAAACGATAATTGTATCTCTGAGTTGCATTCGATGATATCGTGATGATGTTTATATAGCAATACTCACCAGGTAACTGTTCTTCCGTTTTACATACAAGCGACCGAATCGAGCAGAAGGTTAAATGGATAGATTGAACAATCATCGTATCTGAGTTGTATTCGATTATGTTTATATAGTTATAACCACCAAGTAACTGTTCTTCCGTTATACATACGAGCGACTGAATTGAACAGAAAGTTGAATGGATAGACTAAACAATGATCGTATCTGGGGTTGTATTCGATTATATCGTGATGATGTTCATATAGTTATACTCACCAGGTAACTGTTCTCCAGTTATACATAAGAGCGTCTGAAATGAACAGAAGGTTGTATAGATAGACTGAACAATCATCGTATCTGGGTTGTATTCGATTATATCGTGATGATTATTATATATTATGTCTAACCAGGTAACTGTTCTTCCGTTATACATACGAGCAACCGAATCGAACATAAGGTTGAATGGATAGATAGAACAATCATTGTATCTGGGTTTTCTCCGATTATATCGTTATGCTGTATATTTAGATACACCTACCATGTAACGGTTCTTTCGTTACACATACGAGCGTCTGAATCAATCTTAAGGTTGGATGGTTAGACGGAACGATAATTGTAACTAAGTTGTATTCGATTATATCGTGGGAATGTTTATATAGTAATACTCACCGGGTGACTGTTCTTGCGTTATACGTACGAGCGACTCAATCGAACAGAAGGTTAGATGGATAGACGGAATGATCATTGTAGATGAGTTGTATTCGATTATATCGTGATGAAGTTTATATAAAAATACTCACCAGGTTACTGTTCTATCGTTATACATACGAGCAACCGAATCGAACAGAAGGTTGAATGGATAGTATCTGAGTTGTATCCGATTATGATGTTATGCTGTGTATATAGTTATACACACTAGGTGACGGTATTCCCGTTTTACATACGAGCGACCGAAACGAACAGAATGTTGAATGGATAAACTGAACAATCAATGTATCTGGTTGATATCCGATTATATCGCAATACTGTATATATAGTGATACTTACCAGGTGACGGTACTTCCGTTACACATACTAGCGACTGAATCGAACAGAAGGTTAAATGGTTGGACGAAGCGATAATTGTATCTGAGTTGTATTCGATGATATCGTGATGATGTTTATATAGCAATACTCACCAGAAAACTGTTCTTCCGTTTTACATAAAAGCGACCGAATCGAGCAGAAGGTTAAATGGATAGATTGAAAATTCATCGTATCTGGGTTGTATTCGATTAGGTTTATATAGTTATACTCACCAGGTAACTGTTTTTCCGTTATACATAAGAACGACTGAATTGAACAGAAGGTTGAATGGATAGACTAAACAATAATCGTATCTGGGGTTGTATTCGAGTATATCGTGATGATTATCATATAGTATGTCTAACCAGGTAACAGTTCTTCCGTTAAACATACGAGCAACCGAATCGAACAGAAGGTTGAATGGATAGTATCTGGGTTGTATTCGATTATGATGTTATGCTGTGTATATAGTTATACACATTAGGGGAAGGTATTTCCGTTTTACATACGAGCGACCGAAACGAACAGAAAGTTGAATGGATAGACTGAACAATCAATGTATCTGGGTGGTATCCGATTATATCGCAATACTGTATATATAGTGATACTTACCAGGTGACGGTACTTCCGTTACACATACTAGAGACTGAATCGAACAGAAGGTTAAATGGTTAGACGAAACGATAATTGTATCTCTGAGTTGTATTCGATGATATCGTGATGATGTTCATATAGCGATACTCACCAGGTAACTGTTCTTCCGTTTTACATTCAAGCGACCGAATCGAGCAGAAGCTTAAATTCAGTAGAGATTGAACAATCATCGTATCTGAGTTGTATTCGATTATGTTTATATAGTTATTTTCACCAGGTAACTGTTCTTTCGTTATACATACGAGCGACTGAATTGAACAGAAGGTTGAATGGATAGACTAAACAATAATCGTATCTAGGGTTGTATTCGATTATATCGTGATAAGGTTTATATAGTTATACTCACCAGGTAACTGTTCTCCAGTTATACATAAGAGCGACTGAACTGAACAGAAGGTTGTAAGGATAGACTGAACAATCATCGTATCTGGGTTGTATTCGATTATTTCGTGATTATTATTATATATTATGTCTAACCAGCTAACTGTTCTTCCGTTATACATACGAGCAACCGAATAGAACATAAGGTTGAATGGATAGATCGAACAATCATTGTATCTGGGTTGTCTCCGATTATATCGTTATGCTGTATATTTAGATACACCTACCATGTAACGGTTCTTTCGTTACACATACGAGCGTCTGAATCGAACATAAGGTTGGATGGTTAGACGGAACGATAATTGTAACTGAGTTGTATTCGATTATATCGTGGAAATGTTTATATAGTAATACTCACCAGGTGTCTGTTCTTGCGTTATACGTACGAGCGACTCAATCGAACAGAAGGTTGGATGGATAGACGGAATGATTATTGTACCTGAGTTGTATTCGATGATATCGTGATGATGTTTATATAGCAATACTCAACAGGTAACTGTCCTTCAGTTTTACATACAAGTGACCGAATCGAGCAGAAGGTTAAATGGATAGATTGAACAATCATCGTTTCTGAGTTGTATTCGATTATGTTTATATAGTTATACTCACCAGGTACCTGTTCTTTCGTTATACATACGAGCAACCGAATCGAACATAAGGTTGAATGGATAGATTGAACAATCATCGTATCTGAGTTGTATTCGATTATGTTTATATAGTTATACTCACCAAGTGACTGTTCTTCCGTTATACATACGGGCGACTGAATTGAACAGAAGGTTGAATCGATAGACTAAACATTGATCGTATCTGGGGTTGTATTCGATTATATCGTGATGATGTTTATATAGTTATACTCACCAGGTAACTGTTCTCCAGTTATACATAAGAGCGACTGAACTGAACAGAAGGTTGTATAGATAGACTGATCAATCATCGTATCTGGGTTGTATTCGATTATTTCGTGATGATTATTATATATTATGTCTAACCAGGTAACTGTTCTTCCGTTATACATACGAGCAACCGAATCGAACATAAGGTTGAATGTATAGATTGAACAATCATTATATCTGGGTTGTCTCCGATTATATCGTTATGCTGTATATTTAGATACACCTACCATGTAACGGTTCTTTCGTTACACATACGAGCGTCTGAATCGAACATGAGGTTGGATGGTTAGACGGAACGATAATTGTAACTGAGTTGTATTCGATTATATCGTGGGAATGTTTATATAGTAATACTCACCAGGTGACTGTTCTTGCGTTATACGTACGAGCGACCCAATCGAACAGAAGGTTAGATGGATAGACGGAATGATCATTGTATCTGAGTTGAATTCGATTATATCGTGATGAAGTTTATATAGAAATACTCACCAGGTTACTGTTCTTTCGTTATACATACGAGCAACCGAATCGAACAGAAGGTTGAATGGATAGTATCTGAGTTGTATTCGATTATGATGTTATGCTGTGTATATAGTTATACACATTAGGTGACGGTATTCCCGTTTTACATACGAGCGACCGAAACGAATAGAAAGTTGAATGGATAGACTGAACAATCAATGTATCTGAGTGGTATCCGATTATATCGCAATACTGTATATATAGTGATACACACCAGGTGACGGTACTTCCGTTACACATACTAGAGACTGAATCGAACAGAAGGTTAAATGGTTAGACGAAACGATAATTGTATCTCTGAGTTGTATTCGATGATATCGTGATGATGTTTATATAGCGATACTCACCAGGTAACTGTTCTTTCGTTTTACATAAAAGCGACCGAATCGAGAAGAAGGTTAAATGAATAGATTGAAAATTCATCGTATCTGGGTTTTATTCGATTAGGTTTATATAGTTATACTCACCAGGTAACTGTTCTTCCGTTTTTCATAAGAACGACTGAATTGAACAGAAAGTTGAATGGATAGACTAAACAATAATCGTATCTGGGGTTGTATTCGATTATATCTTGATGATGTTCATATAGTTATACTCACCAGAAAACTGTTCTCCAGTTATACATAAGAGCGACTGAACTGAACAGAAGGTTGAATGGATAGACTGAACATTCATCGTATCTGGGTTGTATTTGATTATATCGTGATTATTATCATATAGTATGTCTAACCAGGTAACAGTTCTTCCGTTATACATACGAGCAACCGAATCGAACATAAGGTTGGATGGATATAGATTGAACAGTCATTGTATCTGGGTTGTCTCCGATTATATCGTTATGCTGTATATTTAGTTACACCTACCATGTAACGGTTCATTCGTTACACATACGAGCATCTGAATCGAACATAAAGTTGGATGGTTAGACGGAACTATAATTGTAACTGAGTTGTATTCGATTATATCGTGGTGATGTTTATATAGTGATACTCACCAGGTGACTGTTCTTGCGTTATACATACGAGCGACCCAATCGAACAGAAGGTTGGATGGATAGACGAAATGATCATTGTATCTGAGTTGTATTCGATTATATCGTGATGACGTTTATATAGAAATTCTCACCAGGTTACTGTTCTTTCGTTATACATACGAGCAACCGAATCGAACAGAAGGTTGAATGGATAGTATCTGGGTTGTATTCGATTATGATGTTATGCTGTGTATATAGGTATACACATGAGGTGACGGTATTCCCGTTTTACATACGAGCGACCGAAACGAACAGAAAGTTTAATGGATAGACTGAATAATCAATGTATCTGGGTGGTATACGATTATAACGCAATACTGTATATATAGTGATACTTACCAGGTGACGGTACTTCTGTTACACATACTAGCGACTGAATCGAACAGAAGGTTAAATGGTTAGACGAAACGATAATTGTATCTCTGAATTGTATTCGATGATATCGTGATGATGTTTATATAGCAATACTCACCAAGTAACTGTGCTTCCGTTTTTCATACAAGCGACCGAATCGAGCAGAAGGTTAAATGGATAGATTGAACAATCACCGTATCTGGGTTGTATTCGGTAATGTTTATATAGTTATACTCACCAGAAAACTGTTCTTCCGTTATACATACGAGCGACTGAATTGAACAGAAGGTTGAATGGTTAGACTAAACAATAATCGTATCTGAGGTTGTATTCGAGTATATCGTGATGATGTTTATATAGTTATACTTACCAGGTAACTGTTCTCCAGTTATATATAAGAGCGACTGAACTGAACAGAATGTTGAATGGATAGACTGAACAATCATCGTATCTGGGTTGTATTCGATTATATCGTGATGATTATCATATAGTATGTCTAACCAGGTAACAGTTCTTTCGTTAAACATACGAGCAACCGAATCTAATATAAGGTTGGATGGATAGATTGAACAATCATTGTATCTGAGTTGTCTCCGATTATATCGTTATGCTGTATATTTAGTTACACCTACCATGTAACGGTTCTTCCGTTACACATACGAGCGTCTGAATCGAACATAAGGTTGGATGGATAGACGGAATGATAATTGTATCTGAGTTGTATTCGATTATATCGTGATGACGTTCATATAGAAATACTCACCAGGTTACTGTACTTTCGTTATACATACGAGCAACCGAATCGAACAGGAGGTTGAATGGATAGTATCTGGGTTGTATTCGATTATGATGTTATGCTGTGTATATCGTTATACACACTAGGTGACGGTATTTCCGTTTTACATACGAGCGACCGAAACGAACAGAAAATTGAATGGATAGACTGAACAATCAATGTATCTGGGTGGTATCCGATTATATCGCAATACTGTATATATAGTGATACTTACCAGGTGACGGTACTTCCGTTACACATACTAGCGACTGAATCGAACAAAAGGTCAAATGGTTAGACGAAACGATAATTGTATCTGAGTTGTATTCGATGATATCGTGATGATGTTTATATAGCAATACTCACCAGGTAACTGTTCTTCCGTTTTACATACAAGCGACCGAATCAAGCAGAAGGTTGAATGGATAGATTGAACAATCATCGTATCTGGGTTGTATTCGGTAATGTTTATATAGTTATACTCACCAGGTAACTGTTCTTCCGTTATACATACGAGCGACTGAATTAAACAGATGGTTGAATGGGTAGACTAAACAATAATAGTATCTGGGGTTGTATTCGATTATATCGTGATGATGTTTTTATAGTTATACTCACCAGGTAACTGTATTTTCGTTATACGTAAGAGCGACCGAATCGAAGAGAAGGTTGAGTGGATAGACTGTACAATAATCCTTTCTGGGTTGTATTCGATTATATCGTGATGATTATCATATAGTATGTCTAACCAAGTAACAAATCTTCCGTTATACGTACGAGCAACCGAATCGAACATAAGGTTGAATGGATAGATTGAACAATCATTGTATCTGGGTTGTATCCGAATATATCGTTATGCTGTATATTTAGTTACACCTACCATGTAACGGTTCTTTCGTTACACATACGAGCGTCTGAATCGAACATGAGGTTGGATGGTTTGGCGGAACGATAATTGTATTCGATTATATCGTGGTGATGTTTATATAGTAATAAACACCAGGTGACTGTTCTTGCGTTATACATACGAGCGACCCAATCGAACAGAAGGTTGGATGGATAGACGGAATGATAATTGTATCCGAGTTGTATTCGATTATTCCGTGATGACGTTCATATAGAAATACTCACCAGGTTACTGTTCTTTCGTTAAACATACGAGCAACCGAATCGAATATAAGGTTGGATGGATAGATTGAACAATCATTGTATCTGAGTTGTCTCCGATTATATCGTTATGCTGTATATTTAGTTACACCTACCATGTAACGGTTCTTTCGTTACACATACGAGCGTCTGAATCGAACATAAGGTTGGATGGATAGACGGAATGATAATTGTTTCTGAGTTGTATTCGATTATATCGTGATGACGTTCATATAGAAATACTCACCAGGTTACTGTTCTTTCGTTATACATACGAGCAACCGAATCGAACATAAGGTTGAATGGATAGTATCTGGGTTGTATTCGATTATGATGTTATGCTGTGTATATAATTATACACACTTAGTGACGGTATTCCCGTTTTACATACAAGCGACCGAAACGAACAGAAAGTTGAATGGATAGACTGAACAATCAATGTATCTGGTTGGTATCTGATTATATCGCAATACTGTATATATAGTGATGCTTAACAGGTGACGGTACTTCCGTTACACATACTAGCGACTGAATCGAACAGAAGGTTGAATGATTAGACGAAACGATAATTGTATCTGAGTTGTATTCGATGATATCGTGATGATGTTTATATAGCAATACTCACCAGGTAACTGTTCTTCCGTTTTACTTACAAGCGACCGAATCGAGCAGAAAGTGTAATGGATAGATTGAACAATCATCGTATCTGGGTTGTATTCGATAATGTTTATATAGTTATACTCACCAGGTAACTGTTCTTCCGTTATACATACGAGCGACTGAATTGAACAGAAGGTTGAATGGTTAGACTAAACAATAATCGTATCTGGGGTTGTATTCGAGTATATCGTGATGATGTTCATATAGTTATACTCACCAGGTGACTGTTCTCCAGTTATATATAAGAGCGACTGAACTGAACAGAATGTTGAATGGATAGACTAAACAATCATCGTATCTGGGTGGTATCCGATTATATCGCAATACTGTATAAATAGTGATACTTACCAGGTGACGGTACTCCCGTTACACATACTAGCGACTGAATCGAACAGAAGTTTGAATGGTTAGACGAAACGATAATTGTATCTGAGTTGTATTCGATGATATCGTGATTATGTTTATAGCAATACTCACCAGGTAACTGTTCTTTCGTTTTACATACAAGCGACCGAATCGAGCAGAAGGTTAAATAGATAGATTGAACAATCATCGTATCTGGGTTGTATTCGATTATTTCGTGATGATTATTATATATTATGTCTAACCAGGTAACTGTTCTTCCGTTATACATACGAGCAACCGAATCGAACATGAGGTTGAATGGATAGATTGAACAATCATCGTATCTGAGTTGTATTCGATTATGTTTATATAGTTATACTCACCAGGTACCTGTTCTTCCGTTATACATATGAGCAACCGAATCGAACATGAGGTTGAATGGATAGCTTGAACAATCATCGTATCTGAGTTGTATTCGATTATGTTTATATAGTTATACTCACCAGGTTTCTGTTCTTCCGTTATACATACGAGCGACTGAATTAAACAGAAAGTTGAATGGATAGACTAAACAATGATCGTATCTGGGGTTGTATTCGATTATATCGTGATGATGTTTATATAGTTATACTCACCAGGTAACTGTTCTCCAGTTATACATAAGTGCGACTGAACTGAACAGAAGGTTGAATGGATAGATTGAAAAATCATTGTATCTGGGTTGTCTCCGATTATATCGTTATGCTGTATATTTAGATACACCTACCATGTAACGGTTCTTCCGTTACACATACGACCGTCTGAATCGAACATAAGGTTGGATGGTTAGACGGAACGATAATTGTAACTGAGTTGTATTCAATTATATCGTTATGCTGTATATTTAGTTACACCTACCATGTAACGGTTCTTTCGTTACACATACGAGCGTCTGAATCGAACATAAGGTTGGATGGAGAGACGGAATGATAATTGTATCTGAGTTGTATTCGATTATATCGTGATGACGTTCATATAGAAATACTCACCAGGTTACTGTTCTTTCGTTATACATACGAGCAACCGAATCGAACAGGAGGTTGAATGGATAGTATCTGGGTTGTATTCGATTATGATGTTATGCTGTGTATATAGTTATACACACTAGGTGACGGTATTCCCGTTTTACATACGAGCGACCGAAACGAACAGAAAATTGAATGGATAGACTGAACAATCAATGTATCTGGGTGGATAGACGGAATGATAATTGTATTCGAGTTGTATTCGATTATTTCGTGATGACGTTCATATAGAAATACTCACCAGGTTACTGTTCTTTCGTTATACATACGAGCAACCGAATCGAACAGAAGGTTGAATGGATAGTATCTGGGTTGTATTCGATTATGATGTTATGCTGTGTATATAATTATACACACTTGGTGACGGTATTCCCGTTTTACATACGAGCGACCGAAACGAACAGAAAGTTGAATGGATAGACTGAACAATCAATGTATCTGGTTGGTATCCGATTATATCGCAATACTGTATATATAGTGATACTTACCAGGTGACGGTACTTCCGTTACACATACTAGCGACTGAATCGAACAAAAGGTTAAATGGTTAGACGAAACGATAATTGTATCTGAGTTGTATTCGATGATATCGTGATGATGTTTATAGCAATAATCACCAGGTTACTGTTCTTCCGTTTTACATACAAGCGACCGAATCGAGCAGAAGGTTAAATAGATAGATTGAACAATCATCGTATCTGGGTTGTATTCGATTATGTTTATATAGTTATAACCAGGTAACTGATCTTCCGTTATACATACGAGCGACTGAATTGAACAGAAGGTTGAATGGATAGTATGGGTTGTATTCGATTATGATGTTATGCTGTGTATATAGTTATACACACTAGGTGACGGAATTCCCGTTTTACATACGAGCGACCGAAACGAACAGAAAGTTGAATGGATAGACTGAACAATCGATGTATCTGGGTGGTATCCGATTATATCGCAATACTGTATATATAGTGATACTTACCAGGTGACGGTACTTCCGTTACACATACTAGCGACTGAATCGAACAAAAGGTTAAATGGTTAGACGAAACGATAATTGTATCTGAGTTGTATTCGATGATATCGTGATGATGTTTATATAGCAATACTCACCAGGTAACTGTTCTTCCGTTTTACATACAAGCGACCGAATCGAGCAGAAGGTTAAATAGATAGATTGAACAATCATCGTATCTGGGTTGAATTCGGTAATGTTTATATAGTTATACTCACCAGAAAACTGTTCTTCCGTTATACATACGAGCGACTGAATTGAACAGAAGGTTGAATGGTTAGACTAAACAATAATCGTATCTGAGGTTGTATTCGAGTATATCGTGATGATGTTTATATAGTTATACTCACCAGGTAACTGTTCTCCAGTTATATATAAGAGCGACTGAACTGAACAGAATGTTGAATGGATAGACGGAACAATCATCGTATCTGGGTTGTATTCGATTATATCGTGATGATTATCATATAGTATGTCTAACCAGGTAACAGTTCTTTCGTTAAACATACGAGCAACCGAATCGAATATAAGGTTGGATGGATAGATTGAACAATCATTGTATCTGAGTTGTCTCCGATTATATCGTTATGCTGTATATTTAGTTACACCTACCATGTAACGGTTCTTTCGTTACACATACGAGCGTCTGAATCGAACATAAGGTTGGATGGATAGATGGAATGATAATTGTATTATATGTCAGCGTCCAATCCTCTATATCACTTTACCATGTAGTACGCCACTGTCGTACCAACGCGCACAATGTTTAAAGTTTTATATCCCACTCCTATACTGCTTCTCTCCGTCGTTCTTCGTTCTCGTCATTCGTTGCTTTGTGCCAGTCGCGTACGCATCGCACCGCTCCTGCACAACAACAGTGGTTGGTAAGCATAAGCTAACATAATTGAATAATATTTCAGGCTCTTTAGAGCTAACTGACATGGATTCGAGCAGTGAATCCGATGGAGAGTTTTCAAGAAAGGAACTTTTGAGAAGATTGAGTAGATTAGAGAGAAAGTTCCGTAGAGAAAAACATCGTCGTAGAAACAAATCCCCTACTTCGGAAAGCGAACGACGTTCGTCCTCTGGACGTTCCCGATCTCATAGCGGGCAGAGCGGTGAGAGGAGGGGTCGTCGCTCAAGGTCTCGAATTGCCGGCTCGCGCGCTGATCGAGAACGAGATTATCGTAGCCTGCGCGGTACGGAATCTCGGAGGGGAAACAACGCGGATCGTGCCTCGAACGACACGACAAGCGCACTCACACATTTCCAAGAAATGGGCGATCACAATCTGCGCGATGTGACACCAGAAAATCTTGGAAACATGGAAGTAGGGCGCGGCAGAGAGAATTTGGAGGAGGCAAATAATGCATCTCCCGTATTACAAGTAGACAACGACGAAGAATTATCTGAGGATCTCTTGAAGTGTTCAGGAGACGACCCTAAAAACATCGATCCACCAAAATTCGAGATGCACTCGGCACTTTGTAGTCGCTGGGAACATATTATCAATAAAGGGCTACAGCAGCAGGAAAGAGAAAAACTGATCGAACAGTACCCTCTTCCTCACAACTGCGAAGCATTATCTCCACCACTAGTGAATCCGGAGATTCAAAATATTCTATCTGCCCCGCACTATAAGAGAGACCAATCGTACGTCGGTACACAGACCCAGCTCTGTAGGGGTATATCAGCACTAGCGAAGGGCCTCAACATAATTTTGGAGGATAAAGAAAACATTCCAAAAGAAATCAAGGAGAGAATGCTCGGATGCCTTGGGGACTCTGGTAGAATCCTAGCTGATTTACTGCATAATACCTCGCAAGTGAGACGTACCCTCATAATACCAAGTTTTAGCAAATCTGTTAAGGAAGTGGTAGAGAAAACAACGCCCGAAAAATTCCTTTTTGGACCGGACCTTGGGGAAAAAATCAAAACTGCCAAAACACTAGAAAGAGCTAGCAAGGATTTGAAAGCGTTGCCATCTACCTCTACTATAGCATCAACAAGGCAATACCCGAGGTTCTCTAAAGCAAGGGGGGGGGAGAAACCATCCTTCAATCCAACGACCAGATCTTTAAACAGATATGCCCCGGCTCGTCGACAGAGGGACACGAGGCCGACAAAGGGGGCACCCTCGAAGACAGACAGGTTCACCCGCAGGAGACGATAAAGGTAAGCAATAAGTTACAGTTACCAGGGCGCCTTAAGGTTTTCATTGACGAATGGTCGAAAATAACCAATAATGAATTGATACTATCGTGGATTCAGGGTTACCAAATCCCTTTCTTCAAACCACCAGTACAATTCAATTTGCCAATCCAGAGCAACTCTAACAAAGAAGCAGGACAAATGAAAATTGAAGTACGAGAACTCCTTAAATCAGGAGCAATCGCAGAATGTTCTCCATGCGAAAATCAATTCGTCTCTAGCACTTTCCTCCGAGATAAACATAATGGTAAGAAACGCTTTATCCTAAATCTGAAGAACCTCAACTCGTTCGTAGCCACATCTCACTTCAAGATGGAAGACTACAGAACGGCTCAAAGATTAGCGCAGCGAGGATCGTTCTTGGCCACGGTGGACTTGAAGGATGCTTACTTCCTAGTCCCCATAGCCGATAGTCATAGAAAATTCTTGAGATTCTCGTTCGAGAATGTGCTATACGAATTCAAGTGCCTACCTTTTGGCTTGGCATCTGCCCCTTATTGTTTTACTGAGTTGATGAAACCTATCATGGAAAAAATGAGGACCGAGGGAATAAGTTGTGTGAACTACCTCGACGATTTCCTCATTTTAGGGGACACCAAGGAGGAATGCGCCAGAATCGTCAGCTACCTAATTAATCTTTTGGCCTCTTTGGGTTTCATAATAAACTATGAGAAAAGTTCGTTGACACCATGTAGGAAACAAAAATTCCTCGGCTTCATCCTCAACACTGAAGACATGGTACTTCAACTTCCAGAGGAGAAACGGGAGAACATCCAAAAATTAGCATATTCTTTCATGAAAAAATCACACATTCGAATCAGAGAACTAGCAAAATTCATTGGGTTGTTAGTATCAGTTTGTCCTGCCGTTAGATATGGAGGGCTTTATACCAAAGCATTGGAACGAGATAAATATCTCGCACTATCGAAAAGTTGTCAAAATTTTGAAAGTGAAATGCGATTAAGCAAACGATCTTTAGAAGACCTCGAATGGTGGAGGTTAAATATCTCTAATTCATACAATAATATGAAAAGAGATAATTTTAATATGTAAATTTTTACGGACGCCTCTCTAACGGGGTGAGGGGCATGTTCGGAGGATCTTAGTACAAATGGTTGGTGGTCAGAGACCGACCAACAAAACCATATCAGTTTCCTTGAACTTTTGGCAATTTTTCATGGTTTGAAATGTTTCGCCCGATCCAGAAGAGGTATTAATATTCTGATCAGGACTGATAATACGACAGCCCTGTCTTACATTAATAAAATGGGTGGCATACAGCACGCCAAACTCTGCGAGTTATCCAGAGAAATATGGATGTGGTGCGAACATAGAGACATATGGCTATTTGCCTCCTATATCAAATCAAAAGACAATTGGAGAGCAGATAGGGAATCTAGATCCTTTTCAGAGGATACAGAGTGGTCTCTAGCTACGAAATACTTCGAAAAAATCACTAGCAAACTTGGCACCCCTAGCATAGATCTCTTTGCTTCTAAAGCAAATAATAAATGTCTGCGCTACGTTTCGTGGAAGAGGGATCCAGATTCTGTAGCGATAGATGCATTCACTATTAATTGGGGGAAAGAGTTTTTCTATGCATTTCCTCCTTTTACTCTTATACTGAGGGTCTTACAGAAAGTGATAACTGACCAAGCTCAAGGCATACTAATGGTACCCTTATGGCCTTCCCAACCCTGGTACCCACTTTTTCAAAAACTAAAAACAGATGAAATTCTCTTAGGACCAAATAATGATCTGCTATCTTCCCCTTTCAGCAGTCAACACCCATTGGCCAGGAACCTTACCCTGGTGGCTGCCAGATTATCCGGGAAGCCTTCAGACGCAAGGGGATCCCTGACTGTGCTATAGATACAATGGTAAACTCAATATCAGAATCGACATTGAAACAGTATGAGACAACATACAAGCTCTGGTGGCCCTACTGTAAGAAAAACCACGTTGCTCTGTGGGAATTCAATATAGAAGACATCATAGTATTCCTGCAACACCTGCTAGACACCAAAGGTTCCAAATATGGCACAATGAATTCCCATAAAGCAGCCCTCGCCCTCATATCAATAGGGAACCTGGAAGCCGATACCAGAATCAAAAGATTCATGAAAGGTGTATCAAAAATGAGACCCTCTAGGCCCAAATACGACATCACTTGGGACCCTCAAATCGTATTAAATTACATCAAAAGTATGGGATCGAATACAAATTTATCACTGAAGGACTTATCCTACAAACTAGTCACATTGTTGACATTAGTAACGGCGCATAGACTTCAAACGATATCGTTAATAAGGATATCTAATATCGTCAAATCAGAATCAGGTCTACAGATACCCATCACTGACAATATCAAAACTTCAGGCTTGAACAGAATCCAGCCATGTTTACAGATACCATATTTTCACGAAGATACAAATCTCTGCGTCGCATCTACAATGTGTGAGTATATAAAAGCCACCGAAACGTTGAGAGAATCCACTTCCGATTTCCTTTTCCTTACTCATAAGAAACCGCACGGGACAGCAAACAAGCAGTCCCTCAGTAGATGGGTCAAGGACACACTAAAAGCGGCGGGAATAAATATAACAACCTTCAAAGCTCATTCTACCAGACATGCTTCAACATCTTGGGCGCATAGACAGGGAACATCGCTGGACACCATTATCCATACAGCGGGATGGACAAGGTCTACCACATTCACCAAGTTCTACCATAGGCCCATATCAAGAACGAACGAATTTGCAAACTCCATCTTGAGGAGCGGAGAGGAAGCATGACTCATGCTAATTACCTTATTAGAATACAATTTAAGTTAAAACTCAGTTATAGTTGTTCCTTCATCTTTTGTTAAAATATGCATTGGCATAGAAGAAAAAGAGAACCTTATATTTCCTTTTTAGACAATAAAGTTATCATAATACAAGGATGTTGAATATTTTACGATGGATAACCAAGAAGGACCAAGAAGATAGTAATCGCAACACATATCTCTAAACATCTACATGGTAAAGTGATATAGAGGATTGGACGCTGACATATAATTAATGATCAAACGAACTTACCTGAAGTGAAGTTCGATCGTAATAATATGAAGCGTCCAATCCGAAGATATCACTTCCCACCCGCCCGATGGTACCAAACTCTATCAACCATAGATTGCTACCCCTCTTGCGATTACTGGAAAGCTCTGAACCAAATGACGAGAACGAAGAACGACGGAGAGAAGCAGTATAGGAGTGGGATACAAAACTTTAAACATTGTGCGCGTTGGTACGACAGTGGCGTACTACATGGTAAAGTGATATCTTCGGATTGGACGCTTCATATAATTACGATCGAACTTCACTTCAGGTAAGTTCGTTTGATCATTAATCTTAGTTGTATTCGATTATATCGTGATGACGTTCATATAGAAATACTCACCAGGTTACTGTTTTTTCGTTATACATACGAGCAACCGAATCGAACAGGAGGTTGAATGGATAGTATCTGGGTTGTATTCGATTATGATGTTATGCTGTGTATATAGTTATACACACTAGGTGACGGTATTCCCGTTTTACATACGAGTGACCGAAACGAACAGAAAGTTGAATGAATAGACTGAACAATCAATGTATCTGGGTGGTATCCGATTATATCGCAATACTGTATATATAGTAATACTTACCAGGTGACGGTACTTCCGTTACACATGCTAGCGACTGAATCGAACAGAAGGTTAAATGGTTAGACGAAACGATAATTGTATCTGAGTTGTATTCGATGATATCGTGATGATATTTATATAGCAATAGTCACCAGGTAACTGTTCTTCCGTTTCACATACAAGCGACCGAATCGAGCAGAAGGTTGAATGGATAGAATGAACAATCATCGTATCTGGGTTGTATTCGGTAATGTTTATATAGTTATACTCACCAGGTAACTGTTCTTCCGTTATACATACGAGCGACTGAATTAAACAGAAGGTTGAATGGATAGACTAAACAATAATAGTATCTGGGGTTTTATTCGATTATATCGTGATGATGTTTTTATAGTTATACTCACCAGGTAACTGTCCTTTCGTTATACGTAAGAGCGACCGAATCGAAAAGAAGGTTGAGTGGATAAACTGTACAATGATCCTTTCTGGGTTGTATTCGATTATATCGTGAAGATTATCATATAGTATTGTGGCGTAACTTCACAAAAAGAAGTTAAGGCCTCACTACACGGTGGCTGTATGTCGGAGAGAGGTCGTGGGATTTGAAAATGTTTCTCATGAAATTTTATCAAGATTTTATATGTAAAAATATTATTAAAGCAAACCAAATGGGCGCCACTTCAGAAATATCTGAAGAAGGATAGGGTAGGACAGATCAAAAAAATATCATACCAGGCCTTTTGCAAACCATGCATATACTTATAATATAATAATAACCCTGGTTAGTTCGTTTACAATTATTTGTAATGAGTCAATGTTTGTCTTAATAGATACTGTTAATGAAATATGCCCTGCCAAAAAATAGAAAATGTATAGTAGTAATACTAATTAAATTTACTATAGCAATAGATTGAATCTTCAACTCTATTCAATAGTTTAACTACATTGATATGTTAGTTGAATTTGTTATTAGAAAGAATATTATCAAAATGAAAAGTACAGGCCTCACTGTGGCTATATGACAAAATGGTACCTTGAAGGTCCGGAAGGCATTAATTGAATTTAGAATGAACTTTAGGTTATTCTCTATGAAAAGGAATAACAGCTGTTATTTCAATTCTCACATAGATGAGAACCCTAGTACTTGAATATGTAATATTAAATCTCGAAAATAACCAGGTCGATGAATTCTTTCTTCTAGTTCACCACTGACGAAGAAGAGGTAATTGAAAAGGTACTCACAGGAGGACATCCATTATGATTGTGATATCATTTCATACTTATCAGCAAAAGTATCCATCCTAACAGCAAAATTTTCCATAACCATTGAGGCATCATATCATCTATTATTATTTGTAATCTGCATGGGATCCAGACAAACAGAAAAACAGCTTCTTTATTGATAGGTGGACATCATCAACGAGACCAACAAAAATTTTATTGCCCCATTAGCAATATGGGTGGAAATGTGGGTGGCTTCATCGGAACCATTTATGCCCAACTCATATCTCTCAACATCAGTCTATCCAAAATGTCGGATATATATCAGGATAAGTAACTTGATGAAATAAAAAAAAGGCCTGTAAAGAATATCGCATTGTACGACGTGTTTTCCATAATAATTTGAAGTAATCTGATGAAGTCACTGCAACTCACCTATAGGTGTAAATCGGCCTTTTTGAATATTAAAAATGTTGTTAATTCATAATGATTTTTGATCAAAAATCAAGCGGCGTGCGGCGAGTGCTTGCTCTGGTCATAGTCATTCGAAAAGAGAACGAACGAACCGGTTAACCTCTAGTTTACCTATCCCTGTCCAAAAATTTGCGTTGCGACAAAAACTCCAGAAAACAGTGGCGGTTCTCTAATTATTAGGGTGAATGAAAACACATCGTCAATGAAATTCTTCACAGAACATGTTTCGTTCGGTCTCGCGTATTAGGTTTTCTTGGATGATTCCGTTTCGATCACCTTGAGAGAAATATACAGGTTGTCCAAACAATTTTGGAATTCATTATCTTAAAAATACAATGCCTTTTCGAATGCTGCGGAAATTGAAGTTTCACGATATTAGTGGATCGTTACAGTATGTCTAACCAAGTAACAAATCTTCCGTTATACATACGAGCAACCGAATCGAACATAAGGTTGAATAGATAGATTGAACAATCATCGTATCTGGGTTGTATCCGAATATATCGTTATGCTGTATATTTAGTTACACCTACCAAGTAACGGTTCTTTCGTTACACATACGAGCGTCTGAATCGAACATAAAGTTGGATGGTTAGGCGGAACGATAATTGTAACTGAGTTGTATTCGATTATATCGTGGTGATGTTTATATAGTAATAAACACCAGGTGACTGTTCTTGCGTTATACATACGAGCGACCCAATCGAACAGAAGGTTAGATGGATAGACGGTTCTTTCGTTACACATAAGAGCGTCTGAATCGAACATAAGGTTGGATGGTTAGACGGAACGATAATCATATCTGAGTTGTATTCGATTATATCGTGATGATGTTTATATAGTCATACTCACCAGGTTACTGTTCTTTCGTTATACATACGAGCAACCGAATCGAACAGAAGGTTGAATGGATAGTATCTGGGTTTGAATCGATTATGATGTTATGCTGTGTATATATTTATACACACTAGGTGACGGTATTCCCGTTTTACATACGAGCGAATGAAACGAACAGAAAGTTGAATATATAGACTGAACAATTAATGTATCTGGGTGGTATCCGATTATATCGCAATTCTGTATATATAGTGATACTCACCAGGTGACGATACTTCCGTTTCACATACTAGAGACTGAATCGAACAGAATGTTGAATGGTTAGACGAAACGATAATTGTATCTGATTTGTATTCGATGATATCGTGATGATGTTTATATTTTATTTATTTATTTATTCATTTATTTATTCAATTTTGGGATACAAACAGGTTATAAAAACCCAAAAAGCATCCGCTGATACATCATTCCATAGAATATCCCGTTGAATTTTCACATGACAACAAGATTACATAAAATATAGTACCTAGCGTAATTGTTCGAAAACTAAATAAAAATTAAATTTCTTGCACTGGAGTAGTTTAGAGAATTTTCTTGGCTTTCTGTTTAAAGGAGAGTAGAGATAAGCCGTAAATATCCACATTATTACAGTATTTGTTGAAGCTACTACTTAGTCTAATAATTGGGGAATTACGCCCTAAATTGGTGTTTCGGTAATCTATATTTAGTAAAACTGTGTTACGAGTATTTCTAGGGGGAACATGTTTATAGATTAGAGACAATAATGCTGGACAATCGTATTGGTAATTCAGAATCTTGAAGGTGAACACTAAGTCAGTAATTATTCTGCGTTTTTCTAATTCCAAAATACCAAAAGACTGTCTGGCGATACATATATTATTGATATCATAGGTGCCGTTTATTTTAAAATTCAAAAATCTCACAAATCTATTTTGCACTCTCTCTATTCTGATTTTATATATATTATATCCAGGATTCCATATTACACTAGCGAAATTCAATCTGCTATAAACGAAAGCAAAATATAGAGTCTTCAATGATTTCTGAGATTTGAATTTACTACAAATACGAGTAAGAAATCCCAACATTTTGTTACATTTATTGATTATATATTAATAATGTTTTGTGAAAGTCATCTTCGAATCTAACATGATTCCTAAATCTTTTATGTTGTCTACTCTTGTTACAATAGTGCCAGATAAGTCATAATTGAATTCAAATTTCTGGACGTTCTTTGTGAAAGAGATTACAAAACATTTGTTGAGGTTCAAATATAATCTATTATGTTGACAATACTGTGCGAACCGCATAAGATCGGAGTTAAGTTTAGCGCAATCGTCCCACAACTTAATTTTGAGAAATATTTTCAAATCGTCAGCGTAGAGAGTGAATTTGCTGTATTCAAAACATTTTTTGATGTCATTAATAAAGTATAAAAAAAGCAGGGGGCCCAGGTATGATCCTTGAGGCACCCCTGAGGTAACTGTAAAGGCTTCGGACTGGTATTCATTGATATTCACAATTTGAGACCTGTTGAATACGTATGAGGCGAACCAACGCAGGAGATCCCCATGTACACCGACGTCAGCAAGCTTCCACAATAGTATATTATGATCGATTTTGTCAAATGCCTTGCTGAAGTCCGTGTAAATAGAATCTACTTGCGCCCGCTCATCCATCTGATCACAGATATATTGGGTATACGTCAATAAGTTTGTTTCTATTGCGCGATTAGCAAAGAAGCCATGTTGTTCTTCGATAATTACGCCTTTCAATCGGTTGAACATAGTGTTATGCACCAAGCTCTCTGAAACTTTGCCCAAAATGCAGAGTTTGCTTATTCCTCGATAATTTGTGACTTCCTCCCTGACTCCTGAGTTTTTGAAAATTGGAATGAGAAAAGATGTCTTTCAATAAGTTGGGAAGTGGCCCTCTGTCAAAGATAGGTTGAATAAGTGTGTTAACGGATTGCATAAGCCGCTTGCACATCTCTTTATAAAGAGGGCAGGGATGCCATCCGTACCACTACCCTTTTTTTCATCCAGAGATGTTAGTTTATCCATAATGTCTTTTTTGATCAAGGTGACTTCATTAATTATAATCATGTTTGTTCTCATGATGAACTTTTGTAATGGTCTCTGGGTGTAAGGTTCATAAACATTTCGAAAGAAAGTTACGAACAGATTACAAATATCATCACCACTTGAGGCTTCCTTATCGCCAAATTTTATTAGCGATGGAAATCCTGTACTCTTTTTAGAATTATTAGTGAAATTCCAAAATTTTTTAGGATTCACTTGTATTTCACTTTCCATTTTGGTAACATATGTGTTGTAATCGGACGATATGAGGTTTTTACTTCGACGTCTTAAAAATTTGAATTCATTATAGTAGTTAAGATCTTGAGTTTGCTTCCATTTTTTGTGAATAGACAGTTTCTGTTTTATTGTGTTTATCGTAGCTTGTGAGAAATAAATTGGGTATTTCTTATTCTTGTTTAGGAATTTTGGGACGAGTTCGTCAATTAATGGATTCAATACATTATAAAAGCATGTTATACACTCAACCACAGATTTATCTTTGAATATTATAGGCCAGTCGATAATTTCTAGACGTTCGTTGAGTTCTGAATAATTTGCTTTTTTGAAATTATAATATGTATTAGGTTTTCGATTCAAAGTATTCACTCTGACATTTTTTATAATGAATTCGATTGGTGGATGATGGTCATCGGTATTCACTAAAGGTGAGTCGCTTAGTACAACATTGAAAACTCCGTTATCTCTATTATAAAATATCAAATCCAATAATCTGTTGTTACTGTTATATACAGAGTGGCCACTTTTTTAATGGGATTGTATTGGTAACTTTCAAACCATAAGAGTTAGAAGGTCGGTCATATGGAGAAAAAGTTGCATTCATAGAAGCATTGTCAAGCAGTTCAAATAAATTATTATTAAGATATCATAAGAAAAGTAAATTCTGTCATTTTGATTTTTCTTTTTTTCCAACTTTATTTCGAATATTATCAAAAAATGTCACAGGAGCTTTTTATTCGACAGTAAATTATCCTCATTTTGAAATAATCAGATTTTGTATCCAACGTTTCGTACGCTCTGGGCCACCCTCAACCTCATTTTTTTCTATACGGACCTGCATATTTTATGACACTTTTCGAAATAACTTTTAACGCTGAATTCAACGACATATCATACAATGTCATTCAAAGTTGATTTTCAGGTGATTTTGACCCTTATCCAAATTTCTTGGGGTCGTATCTGTATTACATTTAGGTACCTTTAGTTTGATTAACAACATGCAATACATTTCGATAAGAAAATCAACTTACTCATCTTCAACTGAATGAAACGTAACAGAATCAAAGCAAGAAACAGTAATAATTATTTACAAATTTCAAGAGGTAAAAAACCTAATTCATAATAATTAAACGAAACTTTCATTTAATGAATGAAAAATCATACGGTTATTCAAAAGTAAATGATGAACATTAATGAAGTAATTGTTCGAAATGTCCACCATTTTGTAAAATGCACTTTGCGGTTCTGGAACCCATACTTCTTATACATTTGCTTATTTCGTCTCCTTGAATACCTTCCAATACATTCTCAATCTTCTCGCGAAGAATCTCTATTGTTGGATTTGTCATTTGTTCCGTTGAAATAAATTACAGAATCGAATTTTATTTTGAGATCATTACGATATAATTTTTGCAAGGCTTGGTATTCAAATTTAAAATCATTGTATTCGCGTCTCTTTACTATTTTATTAACAGCAGTTTTTGATAAATTGCATTCACTGGCCACAGTTTTCGATTTTTTTTCTGGGTTCAATTGAATTTGGGTCAGAACATTGATATCGTTGATGGACTTGTTTTTTCTTACATACACACAACTCTAGGTTTATTGAATGTATTATTTTCAAGTAGTAGGCCGTGGATAAAAAAGAACATAACAAGATATGTCATATTATCTGTCACTTCGTTTATTGTTGTGTCACAAGAACTTGTCATTGAATACTTTTCTGAGTAATTTCAATTTAATTTATTCGATATGGTAAGATACACAACAGAAGAGAGATATGTACGAAGTGTACATAAAACTAGATAGAAATTCGTTCAAAGCACAACAAAGGTATGGTGAATTATATCCTGAAAGAACAACACCAAATATTAAAATGTTTCGACGTTTATCTACAACGTTACTTGCACATAATTCATTCATCAAACCTAGAGGTCCTTATGTACGACGAAACGAGCCTATCAATGACATCAATGTTCTGGCCCAAATTCGAATGCATCCAGGAATAGGATCGAGAACTATGGCCAGTGAATGCAATTTATCAAAAAGTGCTGTTAATAAAATACTCAAGAGACACGGATACCATGACTATGAATACCAAGCCGTGCAAAAACTATATCGCAATGATCCTGAGAGAAGGTTCCAATTCTGTGATTGGTTTCAACGGAAGGTGCGGAATAACAACAATTTTGCGCACAATATCATTTGGGGAGACGAAACGACATTCACAAATTCTGGCATGTTCAATCGAAGGAACAAACATTTTTATGCCACAGAAAATCCTCACTTAATTCATGTTAGACATCAATATCGTTTTTCTTTGAACATATGGTGCGGTTTGTTGAATAATAAATTACTGGGACCCTATTTTATTAACGGCAACCCAACCGGAGCAAAATATGTAGAAATTATAGAAGAAATGTTGGATGATCTTCCTATACGGTATCGACGTAATAGTCCATGGTTCCAACAAGACGGGTGTGGTCCACACAACTCAAGAATAGTCACAGACTATCTAAATCGAACTTTTCCCGATTCATGGATTGGAACAAGAGGTCCAGATCTCCGGATTTGAATCCACTCGATTTTAATTTGTGGGGATATTTCAAAAATAAAATTTATGATACTACGAACCCGACAATAGAGATTCTTCGCGAGAAGATTGAGAATGTATTGGAAGGTATTCAAGGAGACGAAATAAGCAAATGTATAAGAAGTATGGGTTCCAGAACCGCAAAGTGCATTTTACAAAATGGTGGACATTTCGAGCAATTACTTCATTAATGTTCATCATTTACTTTTGAATAACCATATTATTTTTCATTCATTAAATGATAGTTTCGTTTAATTATTATGAATTAGGTTTTTCACCTCTTGAAATTTGTAAATAATTATTACTGTTTCTTGCTTTGATTCTGTTACGTTCCATTCAGTTGAAGATGAGTAAGTTGATTTTCTTATCGAAATGTATTGCATGTTGTTAATTAAACTAAAGGTACCTAAATTTAATACAGATACGACCCAAAGAAATTTGGATAAGGGTCAAAATAACCTGAAAATCAACTTTGAATGACATTGTATGATATGTCGTTTAATTCAGCGTTAAAAGTTATTTCGAAAAGTGTCATAAAATATGCAGGTCCGCATTGAAAAAAATGAGGTTGAGGGAGGCCCAGAGCGTACGAAACGTTGGATACAAAATCTGATTATTTCAAAATGAGGATAATTTACTGTCGAATAAAACACTCACGTGACACTTTTTGATAATATTCGAAATAAAGTGGGAAAAAAAGAAAAATCAAAATGACAGAATTTACTTTTCTTATGATATCTCAATAACCGGCCCTGATAATCTCGATTTGTTTGAACTGCTTGACAATGCTTCTATAAATGCAACTTTTTCTCCATTTGACCGACCTTCTAACTCTTATGGTTTAAAAGTTACCAATACAATCCCATTAAAAAAGTGGCCACTCTGTATGCATCAATTCACTGACTGATAACAAGTCGATCAAATTAGAGTTTTTTTCATCAACATTTGTAGGTCTGCCAAAATTATTTTGTTCTACTCTGATCCAGTCGACTTGCGGCATATTGAAGTCACCATAAATCAGAACAGGGTCATCCGTTATATCATCTATAACACTATTTAGTTTGTTGGTAAAACAAACTCGAGAATTATCGTTCTTAGGGGGTAGATAAACACAACAAATATGAAACTTTTGATTGGTCCCATCACATGAGAGGGTGATCCGAATATCTTCGGCGTCACTCTCCCACTTAGTCTGTTGAACAGCTCTGAATGAATTACGTACTGCTATAAGAACTCCTCCACCTTCAGATTTTTTGCTTGCAGTTGTTTGACGATCTCTCCGAAATACTGTATATTGGTTCGCACAAAACAATTCTCCACTGAAGACACAGTCGTTCAAGTTTGTTTCAGTAAGAAGGTAAATGTCAGCATCAATTTTCGTTGAATTTAGTTTGCATTCGTGCGTTTTTGATCGTAGTCCTCGGACATTTTGACTATATACTAGCAAATCCATTTTCGAATGGCGGAATTTAACTATTGGCTATTGAGACATGGGATTTATAGAACTGTTGTGAGATTGGAGGAGGAACGAATTAGTTTAGCATGAGATTTATCATCCTTACGTAAAAATATCTTTGCGTTTCTTACCCTTACGAATTTGTAGTTATTTGTTTTCGCAAAATCTCTAACTTCTTTGAAAAGCATCTCATTTTGTAGAGTGAGATCTTCATTGATATATAAGTTTGATAATGCATTATTAATTTTGATTGATCTTCTTGCGTTTTCGCTATTCTGACGTTTCAGTTTTGCTGAAGCTAGCAGTTGATCTCTGATTTCTCTGGAATTGAATCTTACAATTACGTTTTTTGGGCGATTTTCGAGGGTTTTGTTAGACTGAACACGGTGAACAGTCTCTATTTTGTCTGAGACATTGACACCGAGAAAATTAGATATTTCTACGATGACATCTTTCAGATTTTCATTTCTGTTTTCAGGGACACCCTGTATCTCGATATTATTTAGCCTCGAATTTTGTTCAATATCATTGACTTTCGAAGTCAAGTCAGCCAATTGTTTCTTCAAAACATTATTTTCTGTTTTCAATTCATCAAACTCCTTCATCATATTCCGCATATCGATGAGCGATTTTTCGAAGTCACTTATTTTGGCGGAACAGAATGATACTGAGTTGATTATCTCGTCTTGACTGCGTCTCATACCTCTCAATTCATCTCTCTTTCGAATGAAGACTTTCGTTGAACTCTGTATATTTGCCTCCTCGTTCTGAGTTCTGAGTGCTTCAACTGCTTCTGTCTCGGAGATGTCCGTATCGGCACTCGCTGCGGCCGAACGCATCGAATTGTTAGCGTCAGCTACGGCACAAGCAGGGCATTTCCAGCTGGAGCCGGGCACTGATTTTAGCAATCTATGCTGCTCGGCTGTTAGATTCACACACTTGAAGTGATAGTGGAGTTGACAAAAACCAGAGCATTGAAGGCCAGGTGAGTTTTTCGTGATATGTTGAACACAGTATTTACATACCGATTGCATTTTGCACTTGTTACTTGAATGGTTCACAGAATAGATACTCAAACGCTATATTTATGTAATCTAGGTATTATCCTGATTCGATTGATATCACTTAGCAATACTCACCAGGTAACTGTCCTTCCGTTTTACATACAAGCGACCAAATTGAGCAGAAGGTTAAATGGATAGATTGAACAATCATCGTATTTGAGTTGTATTCGTTTATGTTTATATAGTTATACTCACCAGGTACCTGTTGTTCCGTTATACATACGAGCAACCGAATCGAACATGAGGTTGAATGGATAGATTGAACAATCATCGTATCTGTGTTGTATTCGATTATGTTTATATAGTTATACTCACCAGGTAACTGTTCTTCCGTTATACATACGAGCGACTGAATTGAACAGAAGGTTGAATGGATAGACTGAACAATGATCGTATCTGGGGTTGTATTCGATTATATCGTGATGATGTATATATAGTTATACTCACCAGGTAACTGTTCTCCAGTTATACATAAGAGCGACTGAACTGAACAGAAGGTTGAATGGATAGACTGAACAATCATCGTATCTGGGTTGTATTCGATTATTTCGTTTTGATTATTATATATTATGTCTAACCAGGTAACTGTTCTTCCGTTAAACATACTAGCAACCGAATCGAACATATGGTTGAATGGATAGATTGAAAAATCATTGTATCTGGGTTGTCTCCGATTATATCGTTATGCTGTATATTCAGATACACCTACCATGTAACGGTTATTTCGTTACACATACGAGCGTCTGAATCGAACATAAGGTTGGATGGTTAAACGGAACGATAATTGTAACTGAGTTGTATTCGATTATATCGTGGTAATGTTTATATAGTAATACTCACCAGGTGACTGTTCTTGCGTTATACGTACGAGCGACCCAATCGAACAGAAGGTTGGATGGATAGACGGAATGATCATTGTATCCGAGTTGCATTCGATTATATCGTGATGAAGTTCATATAGAAATACTCACCAGGTTACTGTTCTTTCGTTATTCATACGAGCAATCGAATCGAACAGAAGGTTGAATGGATAGTATCTGGGTTGTATTCGATTATGATGTTATGCTGTGTATATAGTTATACACACTAGGTGACGGTATTCCCATTTTACATACGAGCGACCGAAACGAACAGAAAGTTGAATGGATAGACTGAACAATCAATGTATCTGGTTGGTATCCGATTATATCGCAATACTGTATATATAGTGATACTTACCAGGTGACGATACTTCCGTTACACATACTAGCGACTGAATGGAACAGAAGGTTAGATGGTTAGACGAAGCGATAATTGTATCTGAGTTGTATTCGATAATATCGTGATGATGTTTATATAGCAATACTCACCAGGTAACTGTTCTTCCGTTTTACATAAAAGCGACCGAATCGAGCGGAAGGTTGAATGGATAGATTGAAAATTCATCGTATCTGGGTTGTATTCGATTAGGTTTATATTGTTATACTCACCAGGTAACTATTCTTCCGTTTTTCATAAGAACGACTGAATTGAACAGAAGGTTGAATGGATAGACTCAACAATAATCGTATCTGGGGTTGTATTCGAGTATATCGTGATGATTATCATATAGTATGTCTAACCAGGTAACAGTTCTTTCGTTAAACATACGAGCAACCGAATCGAATATAAGGTTGGATGAATAGATTGAACAATCATTGTCTGGGTTGTCTCCGATTATATCGTTATGCTGTATATTTAGTTACACTTACCATGTAACGGTTCATTCGGCACACATACGAGCGTCTGAATCGAACATAAGGTTGGATGGTTAGACGGAACGATAATTGTAACTGAGTTGTATTCGATTAAATCGTGGTAATGTTTATATAGTAATACTCACCAGGTGACTGTTCTTGCGTTATACGTACGAGCGACCCAATCGAACAGAAGGTTGGATGGATAGACGGAATGATCATTGTATCTGAGTTGTATTCGATTATATCGTGATGAAGTTCATATAGAAGTACTCACCAGGTTACTGTTCTTTTGTTATACATACGAGCAACCGAATCGAACAGAATGTTGAATGGATAGACTGAACAATCAATGTATCAGGGTGGTATCTGATTATATCGCAATACTGTATATATAGTGATACTTACCAGGTGACGGTACTTCCGTTACACATACTAGCGACTGAATCAAACAGAAGGTTAAATGGTTAGACGAAACGATAATTGTATCTCTGAGTTGTATTCGATGATATCGTGATGATGTTTATATAGCAATACTCACCAGGTAACTGTTCTTCCGTTTCACATACAAGCGACCGAATCGAGCAGAAGGTTGAATTCAGTATAGATTGAACAATCATCGTATCTGGGTTGTATTCGATTATGTTTATATAGTTATACTCACCATTAACTGTTCTTCCGTTATACATACGAGCAACCGAATCGAACAGAAGGTTGAATGGAAAGTATCTGGGTTGTATTCGAATATGATGTTATGCTGTGTATATAGTTATACACATTAGGTGACGGTATTCCTGTTTTACATACGAGCGACCGAAACGAACAGAAAGTTGAATGGATAGACTGAACAATCAATGTATCTGGGTGGTATCCGATTATATCGCAATACTGTATATATAGTGATACTTATCAGTTGACGGTACTTCCGTTACACATACTAGCGACTGAATCGAACAGAAAGTTGAATGGTTAGACGAAACGATATTTGTATCTGAGTTATATTCGATGATATCATGATGATGTTTATATAGCAATACTCACCAGGTATCTGTTCTTCCGTTTTACATACAAGCGACCGAATCGAGCAGAAGCTTGAATTTAGTATAGATTGAACATTCATCGTATCTGGGTTGTATTCGATCATGTTTATATAGTAATACTCACCAGGTAACTGTTATTCCGTTATACATACGAGCGACTGAATTGAACAGAAGGTTGAATGGATAGACTAAACAATAATCGTATCTGGGGTTGTATTCGATTATATCGTGATTGTTATCATATAGTATGTCTAACCAGGTAACAGTTCTTCCGTTATACATACGAGCAACCGAATCGAACATAAGGTTGAATGGATAGATTGAACAATCATTGTATCTGTTCTGCTGTATATTTAGTTACACCTACCATGTAACGGTTCTTTCGTTACACATACGAGCGTCTGAATCGAACAGAAGTTTGGATGGTTAGACGGAACGATAATTGTAACTGAGTTGTATTCGATTATATCGTGGTGATGTTTATATAATAATACTCACCAGGTGACTGTTCTTTCGTGGTACATACGAGCGACCTAATGAAACATGAGGTTGGATGTATAGACGGAATGATCATTGTATCTGAGTTGTATTCGATTATATCGTGATGACGTTCATATAGAAATACTCACCAGGTTACTGTTCTTTCGTTATACATACGAGCAACCGAATCGAACAGAAGGTTGAATGGATAGTATCTGGGTTGTATTCGATTATGATGTTATGCTGTGTATATATTCATACACACTAGGTGACGATATTCCCGTTTCACATACAAGCGACCGAAACGAACAGAAAGTTGAATGGATAGACTGAACAATCAATGTATCTGGGTGGTATCCGATTATATCGTAATTCTGTTTATATAGTTATACTCACCAGGTAACTGTTCTTCCGTTATACATACGAGCGACTGAATTGAACAGAAGGTTTAATGGATAGACTAAACAATGATCGTATCTGGGGTTGTATTCGATTATATCATGATGATGTTTATATAGTTAAACTCACCAGGTAACGGTTCTTTCGTTACACATACGAGCGTCTGAATCGAACATAAGGTTGGATGGTTATACGAAACGATAATTGTAACTGAGTTGTATTCGATTATATCGTGGTGAATATTATATATTATGTCTAACCAGGTAAATGTTCTTCCGTTATATATACGAGCAACCGAATCGAACATAAGGTTGAATGGATAGATTGAACAATCATTGTATCTGGGTTGTCTCCGATTATATCGTTATGCTGTATATTTAGTTACACCTACCATGTAACGGTTCTTTCGTAAGACATACGAGCGTCTGAATCGAACATAAGGTTGGATGATTAGACGGAACGATGATTGTAACTGAGTTGTTTTCGATTATATCGTGGTGATGTTTATATAGTAATACTCACCAGGTGACTGTTCTTGCGTTATACATACGAGCGACCCAATCGAACAGAAGGTTGGATAAATAGACGGAATGATCATTGTATCTGAGTTGTATTCGACTATATCGTGATGACGTTCATATAGAAATACTCACCAGGTTACTGTTCTTTCGTTATACATACGAGCAACCGAATCGAACAGAAGGTTGAATGGATAGTATCTGGGTTGTATTCGATTATGATGTTATGCTGTGTATATAGTTATACACACTAGGTGACGGAATTCCCGTTTCACCTACGAGCGACCGAAACGAACAGAAAGTTGAATGGATAGACTGAACAATTTATGTATCTGGGTGGTATCCGATTATATCGCAATACTGTATATATAGTGATACTTACCAGGTGACGGTACTTCCGTTACACATACTAGCGGCTGAATCGAACAGAAGGTTAAATGGTTAGACGAAACGATAATTGTATCTGAGTTGTATTCGATGATATCGTGATGATGTTTATAGCAATACTCACCAGGTAACTGTTCTTCCGTTTTACATACAAGCGACCGAATCGAGCAGAGGGTTAAATAGATAGATTGAACAATCATCGTATCTGGGTTCTATTCGATTATGTTCATATAGTTATATTCACCAGGTAACTGTTCTTCCGTTATACATACGAGCGACTGAATTGAACTTAAGGTTGGATGGATAGACTAAACAATAATCGTATCTGGGATTGTATTCGATTATATCTTGATGATGTTTATATAGTTATACTCACCAGGAAACTGTTCTCCAGTTATACATAAGAGCGACTGAACTGAACAGAAGGTTGAATGGATAGACTGAACAATCATCGTATCTGGGTTGTATTTAATTATATCGTGATGATATCAGTAGTATAGTAGTAACAGTTCTTCCGTTATACATACGAGCAACCGAATCGAACATAAGGTTGAATGGATAGATTGAACAATCATTGTATCTGGGTTGTATCTGAATAAATCTTTATGCTGTATATTCAGTTAAGCCTACCATGTAACGGTTCTTTCGTTACAAATACGAGCGACTGAATCGTAGAGAAGGGTGTATGGATAGACTGAACAATCATCGTATCTGGGTTGTATTCGATCATTTCGTGATGATTATTGCATATTATGTCTAACCAGGTAACTGTTCTTCCGTTATACATACGAGCAATCGAATCGAACATTAGGTTGAATTGATAGATTGAACAATCATGGTATCTGGGTTGTCTCCGATTATATCGTTATACTGTATATTTAGTTACACCTACCATGTGACGGTTCTTTCATTACACATACGAGCGTCTGAATCGAACATAAGGTTGGATGGTTAGACGAAACGATAATTGTAACTGAGTTGTATTCGATTATATCGTGGTGATTTTTTATATATTATGTCTAACCAGATATCAGTTCTTCCGTTATACATACGAGCAACCAAATCGAACATGAGGTTGAATGGATAGATTGAACAAACATTATATCTGGGTTGTCTCCGATTATATTGTTATGCTGTATATTTAGTTACACCAACCATGTAACGGTTCTTTCGTTACACATACGAGCGACTGAATCGAACATAAGGTTGGATGGTTAGACGGAACGATAATTGTAACTGACTTGTATTCGATTATATCGTGGTGATGTTTATATAGTAATACTCACCAGGTAACTGTTCTTCCGTTATACATACTAGCTACTGAATCGAACAGAAGGTTAAATGGTTAGACGAAATGATAATTGTATCTGAGTTGTATTCGATGATATCGTGATGATGTTTATATAGCAATACTCACCAAGTAACTGTCCTTCCGTTTTACATTCAAGCGACCGAATCGAGCAGAAGGTTAAATGGATAGATTGAACAATAATCGTATCTGAGTTGTATTCGATTATGTTTATATTGTTATACTCACCAGGTACCTGTTCTTCCGTTATACATACGAGCAACCGAATCGAACATAAGGTTGAATAGATAGACTAAACAATGATCGTATCTGAGGTTTAATTCCATTATATCGTGATGATGTTTATATAGTTATACTCACCAGGTAACTGTTCTCCAGTTATATATAAGAGCGACTGAACTGAACAGAAGGTTGAATAGATAGACTGAACAATCATCGTATATGGGTTGTATTCGATTATTTCGTGATGATTATTATATATTATGTCTAACCAGTTGACTGTTCTTCCGTTAAACATACGAGCTTCCGAATCGAACATAAGGTTGGATAGATAGATTGAACAATGATTGTATCTGGGTTGTCTCCGATTATATCGTTATTCTGTATATTTAGTTACACCTACCATGTTACGGTTCTTTCGTTACACATACGAGCGTCTGAATCGAACATAAGGTTGGATAAATAGACGGAATGATCATTGTATCTGAGTTGTATTCGATTATATCGTGATGACGTTCATATAGAAATACTCACCAGGTTACTGTTCTTTCGTTATGCATACGAGCAACCGAATCGAACAGAAGGTTGAATGGATAGTATCTGGGTTGTATTCGATTATGATGTTATGCTGTGTATATATTTATACACACTAGGTGACGGTATTCCCGATTTACATACGAGCGACCGAAACGAACAGAAAGTTGAATGGATAGACTGAACAATCAATGTATCTGGGTGGTATCCGATTATATCGCAATAATGTATATATATATAGTGATACTTACCAGGTGACGGTACTTCCGTTACACATAATAGCGACTGAATCGAACAGAAGGTTAAATGGTTAGACGAAACGATAATTGTATCTGAGTTGTATTCGATGATATCGTGATGATGTTTATACAGCAATACTCACCAGGTAACTGTTCTTCCGTTATACATACGAGCAACCGAATCGAACAGAAGGTTGAATGGATAGTATCTGGGTTATATTCGATTATGATGTTATGCTGTGTATATAGTTATACACATTAGGTGACGGTATTCCCGTTTTACATACGAGCGACCGAAACGAACAGAATGTTGAAAGGATAGACTGAACAATCAATGTTTCTGGGTGGTATCCGATTATAACGCAATACTGTATATATAGTGATACTCACCAGGTGACGGTACTTCCGTTACACATACTAGCGACTGAATTGAACAGAATGTTAAATGGTTAGACGAAACGATAATTGTATCTGAGTTGTATTCGATGATATCGTGATGATGTTTATATAGCAATACTCACCAGGTAACTGTTCTTCCGTTTTACATACAAGCGACCGAATCGAGCAGAAGGTTAAATTTAGTATAGATCTTCCGAACGGATAGACCGATTTTCAACTTCGATCATACGAATCTGCTTGTTTTTTTTCATAGAATCCATTTCTCCAATCGAAAAAACCGAAATCGAAAAAAAAAAATGCATCAAAGGGGGCCCCCTTGGAACTTTTTCGAATTCTTCAGATCGACTTAACTTCCGAACGGATGGACCGATTTTCAACTTCGATCATACCAATCTGCTTTATTTTTCATAGAATCCATTTCTCCGATCAAAAAAACCGAAATCGAAAAAAAAAAAATGCATCAAAGGGGGCCCCCTTGGAACTTTTTCGAATTCTTCAGATTGCCTTAACTTTCGAACGTATGGACCGATTTTCAACTTCGATCATACCAATCTGCTTGTTTTTTTTTATAGAATCCATTTCTCCAATCGAAAAAACCGAAATCGAAAAAAAAAATGCATCAAAGGGGGCCCCCTTGGAACTTTTTCGAATTTTTCAGATTGCCTTAACTTCCGAACGGATAGACCGATTTCCAACTTCGATCATACCGATCTGCTTGTTTATTTTCATAGAATCCATTTCTCCAAATGAAAAAACCGAAATCGAAAAAAAAATTGCATCAAAGAAGACCCCCTTGGATCTTTTTCGAATTCTTCAGATCGCCTAACATCCGAACGGATGGACCGATTTTCAACTTCGATCATACCAATCTGCTTGTTTTTTTTCATAGAATCCATTTCTTCGATCGAAAGAACCGAAATCGAAAAAAAAAATGCATCAAAGGGGGCCCCCTTGGAACTTTTTCGAATTCTTCAGATCGCCTAACTTCCGAACGGATGGACCGATTTTCAACTTCGATCATACCAATTTGCTTGTTTTTTTTTCATAGAATCCGTTTCTCCAATCGAAAAAACCGAAATCGAAAAAAAAATGCATCAAAGGGGGCCCCCTTGGAACTTTTTCGAATTCTTCAGATCGCCTTAACTTCCGAACGGATGGACCGATTTTCAACATCGATCATACCAATCTGCTTGTTTTTTCTTCATAGAATCCATTTCTCCAATCAAAAAAACTTAAATCGAAAAAAAAATGCATCAATGAGGGCCCCCTTGGAACTTTCTCGAATTCTTCAGATCGCCTTAACTTCCGAACGGATGGACCGATTTTCAACTTCAATCATAACAATCTGCTTGTTTTCTTTCATAGAATCCATTTCTTCGATCGAAAGAACCGAAATCAGAAAAAAAAATGCATCAAAGGGGGCCTTCTTGGAACTTTTTCGAATTCTTCAGATCGCCTTAACTTCCGAACGGATGGACCGATTTTCAATTTCGCGCATACCAATTCGCTTGTTTTTTTCATAGAATCCATTTCTCCAATCGAAAAAACCGAAATCGAAAAAAAATTGCATCAAAGCGGGTCCCCTTGGAACTTTTTCGAATTCTTCAGATCGCCTTAACTTCCGAACGGATGGACCGATTTTCAACTTCGATCATACCAATCTGCTTGTTTCTTTCATAGAATCCATTTCTCCAATCGAAAAAACCGAAATCGAAAAAAAATGCATCAAAGGGGGCCCCCTTGGAACTTTTTCGAATTCTTCAATCACCTCAACATCCGAACGGATGGACCGATTTTCAACTTCGATCATACCAAACTGCTTGTTTTTTTTCATAGAATCCATTCCTCCAATCAAAAAAACCTAAATCTGAAAAAAAATTGCATCAAAGGGGGTCCCCTTGGAACTTTTTCGAATTCTTCAAATCGCCTTAACTTCCGAACGGATGGACCGATTTTCAACTTCGATCGTACCAATCTGCTTGTTTTTTTTCATAGAATCCATTTCTCCAATCAAAAAAACCAAAATCGAAAAAAAAAATTTATCAAATGTGGTCCCCTTGGAACTTTTCTGAATTCTTCAGACCGCCTTAACTTCCGAACGGATGGACCGATTTTCAATTTCGATCATACCAATCTGCTTGTTTTTTTTTCATAGAATCCATTTCTCCAATCGGAAAAACCGAAATCGAAAAAATAAAAAGCATCATAGGGAGCCCCCTTGGAACTTTTTCGAATTCTTCAGATCGCCTTAACTTCCGAACGGATGGACTGATTTTCAACTTCGATCATACGAATCTGCTTTTTTTTTCATAGAATCCATTTCTCCAATTAAAAAAACCGAAATCGAAAAAATAAAAATCATCAAAGGGAGGAACTTTTTCGAATTCTTCAGATCGCCTTAACTTCCGAACGGATAGACCGATTTTCAACTTCGATCATACGAATCTGCTTGTTTTTTTTCATAGAATCCATTTCTCCGATCAAAAAAACCGAAATCGAAAAAAAAAAAATGCATCAAATTAGGCCCCCTTGGAACTTTCTCGAATTCTTCAGATTGCCTTAACTTTCGAACGTATGGACCGATTTTCAACTTCGATCATACCAATCTGCTTGTTTTTTTTTTATAGAATCCATTTCTCCAATCGAAAAAACCGAAATCGAAAATAAAATGCATCAAAGGGGGCCCCCTTGGAACTTTTTTGAATTCTTCAGATCGCCTAACATCCGAACGGATGGACCGATTTTCAACTTCGATCATACCAATCTGCTTGTTTTTTTTTCATAGAATCCATTTCTTCGATCGAAAGAACCGAAATCGAACAAAAAATGTATCAAAGGGGGCCCCCTTGGAACTTTTTCGAATTCTCCAGATCGCCTAACTTCCGAACGGATGGACCGATTTTCAACTTCGATCATACCAATTTGCTTGTTTTTTTTTTCATAGAATCCATTTCTCCAATCGAAAAAACCGAAATCGAAAAAAAAATGCATCAAAGGGGGCCCCCTTGGAACTTTTTCGAATTCTTCAGATCGCCTTAACTTCAGAACGGATGGACCGATTTTCAACTTCGATCATACCAATCTGCTTGTTTTTTTTACATAGAATCCATTTCTCCAATCGAAAAAACCGAAATCGAAAAAAAAATGCATCCATGGGGGCCCCTTTGGAACTTTTTCGAATTCTTCAAATCGCCTTAACTTCCGAACGGATGGACCGATTTTCAACTTCGATCATACCAATCTGCTTGTATTTTTTCAAAGAATCCATTTCTCCAATCGAAAAAACCGAAATGAAAAAAAAATGCATCAAAGGGGACCCCCTTGGAACTTTTTCGAATTCTTCAGATCGCCTTAACTTCCGAACGGATGGACCGATTTTCAACTTCGATCATACCAATCTGCTTGTTTTTTTCATAGAATCCATTTCTCCAATCGAAAAAACCGAAATCGAAAAAAAAATGCATCAAAGGGGGCCCCCTTGAAACTTTTTCGAATTCCTCAGATCGCCTTAACTTCCGAACGGATGGACCGATTTTCAACTTCGATCATACCAATCTGCTTGTTTTATTTCATAGAATCCATTTCTCCAATCGAAAAAACCGGAATCGAAAAAAAAATGCATCGAAGGGGGCCCCCTTGGAACTTTTTCGAATTCTTCAAATCGCCTTAACTTCCGAACGGATGGACCGATTTTCAACTTCGATCATACCAATCTGCTTGTATTTTTTCAAAGAATCCATTTCTCCAATCGAAAAAACCGAAATGAAAAAAAAATGCATCAAAGGGGACCCCCTTGGAACTTTTTCGAATTCTTCAGATCGCCTCAACTTCCGAACGGATGGACCGATTTTCAATTTCGCGCATACCAATTCGCTTGTTTTTTCCATAGAATCCATTTCTCTGATCGAAAAAAATTGCATCAAAGGGGGTCCCCTTGGAACTTTTTCGAATTCTTCAGATCGCCTTAACTTCCGAACGGATGGACCGATTTTCAACTTCGATCATACCAATCTGCTTGTTTTTTTCATAGAATCCATTTCTCCAATCGAAAAAACCGAAATCGAAAAAAAAATGCATCAAAGAGGGCCCCCTTGGAACTTTTTCGAATTCTTCAGATCGCCTTAACTTCCGAACGGATGGACCGATTTTCAACTTCGATCATACCAATCTGCTTGTTTTATTCCATAGATTCCATTTCTTCAATCGGAAAAACCGAAATCGAAAAAAAAATGCATCAAAGGAGGCCCCCTTGGAACTTTTTCGAATTCTTCAGACCGCCTTAACTTCCGAACGGATGGACCGATTTTCAATTTCGCGCATACCAATTTGATTGTTTTTCCATAGAATCCATTTCTTCAATAGAAAACACCGAAATCGAAAAAAAAATGCATCAAAGGAGGCCCCCTTGGAACTTTTTCAAATTCTTCAGATCGCCTTAACTTCCAAACGGATGGACCGATTTTCAACTTCGATCATAGCAATCTGCTTGTTTTTTTTCATAGAATCCATTTCTCCAATCGAAATAACCTGAATCGAAAAAAAAGTTGCATCAAAGGGGGCCCCCTTGGAACTTTTTCGAATTCTTCAGATCGCCTTAACTTCCGAACGGATGGACCGATTTTCAACTTCGATCTTAACAATCTGATTGTTGTTTTTTCATAGAATCCATTTCTCCAATCGAAAAAACCGAAATCGAAAAAAAAAAAATGCATCAAAGGGGGCCACCTTGGAACTTTTTCGAATTCTTCAGACCGCCTCAACGTCCGAACGGATCGACCGATTTTCAATTTCGCGCATACCAAATTGCTTGTTTTTTCATAGAATCCATTTCTTCAATAGAAAAAACCGAAATCAAAAACAAAATTGCATCAAAGGGGGTCCCCTTGGAACTTTTTCGAATTCTTCAGATCGCCTTAACTTCCGAACGGATTGACCGATTTTCAACTTCGATCATACCAAACAGCTTGTTTTTTTTTCATAGAATTCATTTCTCCAATCGAAAAAACCGAAATCTGAAAAAAAATTGCATCAAAGGGGGTCCCCTTGGAACTTTTTCGAATTCTTCAAATCGCCTTAACTTCCGAACGGATGGACCGATTTTCAACTTCGATCATACCAATCTGCTTGTTTTTTTTTCATAGAATCCATTTCTCCAATCGAAAAAACCGAAATCTGAAAAAAAATTGCATCAAAGGGGGTCCCCTTGGAACTTTTTCGAATTCTTCAAATCGCCTTAACTTCCGAACGGATGGACCGATTTTCAACTTCGATCGTACCAATCTGCTTGTTTTTTTTTTCATAGAATCCATTTCTCCAATCGGAACAACCTAAATCGAAAAAAAAATCTTATCAAAGGGGGTCCCCTTGGAACTTTTTCGAATTCTTCAGATCGCCTTAACTTCCGAACGGATGGACCGATTTTAAACTTCGATCATACCAAACTGCTTGTTTTTTTTCCGTAGAATCCATTTCTCTAATCGAAAAAACCGAAATCTGAAAAAAAATTGCATCAAAGGGGGTCCCCTTGGAACTTTTTCGAATTCTTCAAATCGCCTTAACTTCCGAACGGATGGACCGATTTTCAACTTCGATCGTACCAATCTGCTTGTTTTTTTTTTCATAGAATCCATTTCTCCAATCGGATAAACCAAAATCGAAAAAAAAATTTTATCAAAGGGGGTCCCCTTGGAACTTTTTCGAATTCTTCAGACCGCCTTAACTTCCGAACGGATGGACCGATTTTCAACTTCGATCATACCAATCTGCTTGTTTTTTTTTCATAGAATCCATTTCTCCAATCGAAAAAACCGAAATGAAAAAAAAATGCATCAAAGGGGACCCCCTTGGAACTTTTTCGAATTCTTCAGATCGCCTTAACTTCCGAACGGATGGACCGATTTTCAACTTCGATCATACCAATCTGCTTGTTTTTTTCATAGAATCCATTTCTCCAATCGAAAAAACCGAAATCGAAAAAAAAATGCATCAAAGGGGGCCCCCTTGAAACTTTTTCGAATTCTTCAGATCGCCTTAACTTCCGAATGGATGGACCGATTTTCAACTTCGATCATACCAATCTGCTTGTTTTATTTCATAGAATCCATTTCTCCAATCGAAAAAACCGGAATCGAAAAAAAAATGCATCGAAGGGGGCCCCCTTGGAACTTTTTCGAATTCTTCAGATCGCCTCAACTTCCGAACGGATGGACCGATTTTCAATTTCGCGCATACCAATTCGCTTGTTTTTTCCATAGAATCCATTTCTCCGATCGAAAAAAATTGCATCAAAGGGGGTCCCCTTGGAACTTTTTCGAATTCTTCAGATCGCCTTAACTTCCGAACGGATGGACCGATTTTCAACTTCGATCATACCAATCTGCTTGTTTTTTTCATAGAGTCCATTTCTCCAATCGAAAAAACCGAAATCGAAAAAAAAATGCATCAAAGGGGGCCCCCTTGGAACTTTTTCGAATTCTTCAGATCGCCTTAACTTCCGAACGGATGGACCGATTTTCAACTTCGATCATACCAATCTGCTTGTTTTTTTTTCATAGAATCCATTTCTCCAATCGAAAAAACCGAAATCTGAAAAAAAATTGCATCAAAGGGGGTCCCCTTGAAACTTTTTCGAATTCTTCAAATCGCCTTAACTTCCGAACGGATGGACCGATTTTCAACTTCGATCGTACCAATCTGCTTGTTTTTTTTTTCATAGAATCCATTTCTCCAATCGGAACAACCTAAATCGAAAAAAAAATCTTATCAAAGGGGGTCCCCTTGGAACTTTTTCGAATTCTTCAGATCGCCTTAACTTCCGAACGGATGGACCGATTTTAAACTTCGATCATACCAAACTGCTTGTTTTTTTTCCGTAGAATCCATTTCTCTAATCGAAAAAACCGAAATCTGAAAAAAAATTGCATCAAAGGGGGTCCCCTTGGAACTTTTTCGAATTCTTCAAATCGCCTTAACTTCCGAACGGATGGACCGATTTTCAACTTCGATCGTACCAATCTGCTTTTTTTTTTTCATAGAATCCATTTCTCCGTTCAAGAAAACCGAAATCGAAAAAAAAATGCATCAAAGGGGGCCCCCTTGAAACTTTTTCGAATTCTTCAGATTGCCTTAACTTTCGAACGTATGGACCGATTTTCAACTTCGATCATACCAATCTGCTTGTTTTTTTTTCATAGAATCCATTTCTCCAATCAAAAAAACCGAAATCAAAAAAATAAAAAGCATCAAAGGGAGCTCCCTTGGAACTTTTTCGAATTCTACAGATCGCCTTAACTTTCGAACGTATGGACCGATTTGCTTGTTTTTTCATAGAATCCATTTCTTCAATAGAAAAAACCGAAATCGAAAAAAAAATTGCATCAAAGGGGGTCCCCTTGGAGCTTTTTCGAATTCTTCAGATCGCCTTAACTTCCGAACGGATGGACCGATTTTCAACTTCGATCATACCAAACTGCTTGTTTTTTTTATAGAATCCATTTCTCCAATCGAAAAAACCGAAATCTGAAAAAAAATTGCATCAAAGGGGGTCCCCTTGGAACTTTTTCGAATTCTTCATATCGCCTTAACTTCCGAACGGATGGACCGATTTTCAACTTCGATCATACCAAACTGCTTGTTTTTTTTTCATAGAATCTATTTCTCCAATCGAAAAAACTGAAATCGAAAAAAAATGCATCAAAGGGGGCCCCCTTGGAACTTTTTCGAATTCTTCAGATCGCCTTAACTTCCGAACGGATGGACCGATTTTCAACTTCGATCATACCAAACTGCTTGTTTTTTTTTCATAGAATCTATTTCTCCAATCGAAAAAACTGAAATCGAAAAAAAATGCATCAAAGGGGGCCCCCTTGGAACTTTTTCGAATTCTTCAGATCGCCTTTACTTCCGAACGGATGGACCGATTTTCAACTTCGATCATACCAATCTGCTTGTTTTTTCTTCATAGAATCCATTTCTCCAATCGAAAAAACTGAAATAAAAAAAAATGCATCAATGAGGGCCCCCTTGGAACTTTCTCGAATTCTTCAGATCGCCTTAACTTCCGAACGGATGGACCGATTCTCAACTTCGATCATACCAATCTGCTTGTTTTCTTTCATAGAATCCATTTCTCCAATCGAAAAAACCGGAATCGAAAAAAAAATGCATCAAAGGGGGCCTTCTTGGAACTTTTTCGAATTCTTCAGATCGCCTTAACTTCCGAACGGATGGACCGATTTTCAATTTCGCGCATACCAATTCGCTTGTTTTTTTCATAGAATCCATTTCTCCAATCGAAAAAACCGAAATCGAGAAAAAATTGCATCAAAGGGGGTCCCCTTGGAACTTTTTCGAATTCTTCAGATCGCCTTAACTTCCGAACGGATGGACCGATTTTCAACTTCGATCATACCAATCTGCTTGTTTCTTTCATAGAATCCATTTCTTCAATCGAAAAAACCGGAATCGAAAAAAAAAATGCATCAAAGGGGCCCCCCTTGGAACTTTTTCGAATTCTTCAGATCGCCTTAACTTCCGAACGGATGGACCGATTTTCAACTTCGATCATACCAATCTGCTTGTTTTTTTTTTATAGAATCCATTTCTCCAATCGAAAAAACCGAAATCGAAAAAAAAATGCATCAAAGGGGGCCCCCTTGGAACTTTTTCGAATTCTTCAGATCGCCTTAACTTCAGAACGGATGGACCGATTTTCAACTTCGATCATACCAATCTGCTTGTTTTTTTTACATAGAATCCATTTCTCCAATCGAAAAAACCGAAATCGAAAAAAAAATGCATCCATGGGGGCCCCTTTGGAACTTTTTCGAATTCTTCAAATCGCCTTAACTTCCGAACGGATGGACCGATTTTCAACTTCGATCATACCAATCTGCTTGTATTTTTTCAAAGAATCCATTTCTCCAATCGAAAAAACCGAAATGAAAAAAAAATGCATCAAAGGGGACCCCCTTGGAACTTTTTCGAATTCTTCAGATCGCCTTAACTTCCGAACGGATGGACCGATTTTCAACTTCGATCATACCAATCTGCTTGTTTTTTTTACATAGAATCCATTTCTCCAATCGAAAAAACCGAAATCGAAAAAAAAATGCATCCATGGGGGCCCCTTTGGAACTTTTTCGAATTCTTCAAATCGCCTTAACTTCCGAACGGATGGACCGATTTTCAACTTCGATCATACCAATCTGCTTGTATTTTTTCAAAGAATCCATTTCTCCAATCGAAAAAACCGAAATGAAAAAAAAATGCATCAAAGGGGACCCCCTTGGAACTTTTTCGAATTCTTCAGATCGCCTTAACTTCCGAACGGATGGACCGATTTTCAACTTCGATCATACCAATCTGCTTGTTTTTTTCATAGAATCCATTTCTCCAATCGAAAAAACCGAAATCGAAAAAAAAATGCATCAAAGGGGGCCCCCTTGAAACTTTTTCGAATTCCTCAGATCGCCTTAACTTCCGAACGGATGGACCGATTTTCAACTTCGATCATACCAATCTGCTTGTTTTATTTCATAGAATCCATTTCTCCAATCGAAAAAACCGGAATCGAAAAAAAAATGCATCGAAGGGGGCCCCCTTGGAACTTTTTCGAATTCTTCAAATCGCCTTAACTTCCGAACGGATGGACCGATTTTCAACTTCGATCATACCAATCTGCTTGTATTTTTTCAAAGAATCCATTTCTCCAATCGAAAAAACCGAAATGAAAAAAAAATGCATCAAAGGGGACCCCCTTGGAACTTTTTCGAATTCTTCAGATCGCCTCAACTTCCGAACGGATGGACCGATTTTCAATTTCGCGCATACCAATTCGCTTGTTTTTTCCATAGAATCCATTTCTCTGATCGAAAAAAATTGCATCAAAGGGGGTCCCCTTGGAACTTTTTCGAATTCTTCAGATCGCCTTAACTTCCGAACGGATGGACCGATTTTCAACTTCGATCATACCAATCTGCTTGTTTTTTTCATAGAATCCATTTCTCCAATCGAAAAAACCGAAATCGAAAAAAAAATGCATCAAAGAGGGCCCCCTTGGAACTTTTTCGAATTCTTCAGATCGCCTTAACTTCCGAACGGATGGACCGATTTTCAACTTCGATCATACCAATCTGCTTGTTTTATTCCATAGATTCCATTTCTTCAATCGGAAAAACCGAAATCGAAAAAAAAATGCATCAAAGGAGGCCCCCTTGGAACTTTTTCGAATTCTTCAGACCGCCTTAACTTCCGAACGGATGGACCGATTTTCAATTTCGCGCATACCAATTTGATTGTTTTTCCATAGAATCCATTTCTTCAATAGAAAACACCGAAATCGAAAAAAAAAAATGCATCAAAGGAGGCCCCCTTGGAACTTTTTCAAATTCTTCAGATCGCCTTAACTTCCAAACGGATGGAGCGATTTTCAACTTCGATCATAGCAATCTGCTTGTTTTTTTTCATAGAATCCATTTCTCCAATCGAAATAACCTGAATCGAAAAAAAAGTTGCATCAAAGGGGGCCCCCTTGGAACTTTTTCGAATTCTTCAGATCGCCTTAACTTCCGAACGGATGGACCGATTTTCAACTTCGATCTTAACAATCTGATTGTTGTTTTTTCATAGAATCCATTTCTCCAATCGAAAAAACCGAAATCGAAAAAAAAAAAAATGCATCAAAGGGGGCCACCTTGGAACTTTTTCGAATTCTTCAGACCGCCTCAACGTCCGAACGGATCGACCGATTTTCAATTTCGCGCATACCAAATTGCTTGTTTTTTCATAGAATCCATTTCTTCAATAGAAAAAACCGAAATCAAAAACAAAATTGCATCAAAGGGGGTCCCCTTGGAACTTTTTCGAATTCTTCAGATCGCCTTAACTTCCGAACGGATTGACCGATTTTCAACTTCGATCATACCAAACAGCTTGTTTTTTTTTCATAGAATTCATTTCTCCAATCGAAAAATCCGAAATCTGAAAAAAAATTGCATCGAAGGGGGTCCCCTTGAAACTTTTTCGAATTCTTCAAATCGCCTTAACTTCCGAACGGATGGACCGATTTTCAACTTCGATCATACCAATCTGCTTGTTTTTTTTTCATAGAATCCATTTCTCCAATCGAAAAAACCGAAATCTGAAAAAAAATTGCATCAAAGGGGGTCCCCTTGGAACTTTTTCGAATTCTTCAAATCGCCTTAACTTCCGAACGGATGGACCGATTTTCAACTTCGATCGTACCAATCTGCTTGTTTTTTTTTTCATAGAATCCATTTCTCCAATCGGAACAACCTAAATCGAAAAAAAAATCTTATCAAAGGGGGTCCCCTTGGAACTTTTTCGAATTCTTCAGATCGCCTTAACTTCCGAACGGATGGACCGATTTTAAACTTCGATCATACCAAACTGCTTGTTTTTTTTCCGTAGAATCCATTTCTCTAATCGAAAAAACCGAAATCTGAAAAAAAATTGCATCAAAGGGGGTCCCCTTGGAACTTTTTCGAATTCTTCAAATCGCCTTAACTTCCGAACGGATGGACCGATTTTCAACTTCGATCGTACCAATCTGCTTGTTTTTTTTTTCATAGAATCCATTTCTCCAATCGGATAAACCAAAATCGAAAAAAAAATTTTATCAAAGGGGGTCCCCTTGGAACTTTTTCGAATTCTTCAGACCGCCTTAACTTCCGAACGGATGGACCGATTTTCAACTTCGATCATACCAATCTGCTTGTTTTTTTTTCATAGAATCCATTTCTCCAATCGAAAAAACCGAAATGAAAAAAAAATGCATCAAAGGGGACCCCCTTGGAACTTTTTCGAATTCTTCAGATCGCCTTAACTTCCGAACGGATGGACCGATTTTCAACTTCGATCATACCAATCTGCTTGTTTTTTTCATAGAATCCATTTCTCCAATCGAAAAAACCGAAATCGAAAAAAAAATGCATCAAAGGGGGCCCCCTTGAAACTTTTTCGAATTCTTCAGATCGCCTTAACTTCCGAATGGATGGACCGATTTTCAACTTCGATCATACCAATCTGCTTGTTTTATTTCATAGAATCCATTTCTCCAATCGAAAAAACCGGAATCGAAAAAAAAATGCATCGAAGGGGGCCCCCTTGGAACTTTTTCGAATTCTTCAGATCGCCTCAACTTCCGAACGGATGGACCGATTTTCAATTTCGCGCATACCAATTCGCTTGTTTTTTCCATAGAATCCATTTCTCCGATCGAAAAAAATTGCATCAAAGGGGGTCCCCTTGGAACTTTTTCGAATTCTTCAGATCGCCTTAACTTCCGAACGGATGGACCGATTTTCAACTTCGATCATACCAATCTGCTTGTTTTTTTCATAGAGTCCATTTCTCCAATCGAAAAAACCGAAATCGAAAAAAAAATGCATCAAAGGGGGCCCCCTTGGAACTTTTTCGAATTCTTCAGATCGCCTTAACTTCCGAACGGATGGACCGATTTTCAACTTCGATCATACCAATCTGCTTGTTTTTTTTTCATAGAATCCATTTCTCCAATCGAAAAAACCGAAATCTGAAAAAAAATTGCATCAAAGGGGGTCCCCTTGAAACTTTTTCGAATTCTTCAAATCGCCTTAACTTCCGAACGGATGGACCGATTTTCAACTTCGATCGTACCAATCTGCTTGTTTTTTTTTTCATAGAATCCATTTCTCCAATCGGAACAACCTAAATCGAAAAAAAAATCTTATCAAAGGGGGTCCCCTTGGAACTTTTTCGAATTCTTCAGATCGCCTTAACTTCCGAACGGATGGACCGATTTTAAACTTCGATCATACCAAACTGCTTGTTTTTTTTCCGTAGAATCCATTTCTCTAATCGAAAAAACCGAAATCTGAAAAAAAATTGCATCAAAGGGGGTCCCCTTGGAACTTTTTCGAATTCTTCAAATCGCCTTAACTTCCGAACGGATGGACCGATTTTCAACTTCGATCGTACCAATCTGCTTTTTTTTTTTTCATAGAATCCATTTCTCCGTTCAAGAAAACCGAAATCGAAAAAAAAATGCATCAAAGGGGGCCCCCTTGAAACTTTTTCGAATTCTTCAGATTGCCTTAACTTTCGAACGTATGGACCGATTTTCAACTTCGATCATACCAATCTGCTTGTTTTTTTTTCATAGAATCCATTTCTCCAATCAAAAAAACCGAAATCGAAAAAATAAAAAGCATCAAAGGGAGCTCCCTTGGAACTTTTTCGAATTCTACAGATCGCCTTAACTTTCGAACGTATGGACCGATTTGCTTGTTTTTTCATAGAATCCATTTCTTCAATAGAAAAAACCGAAATCGAAAAAAAAATTGCATCAAAGGGGGTCCCCTTGGAGCTTTTTCGAATTCTTCAGATCGCCTTAACTTCCGAACGGATGGACCGATTTTCAACTTCGATCATACCAAACTGCTTGTTTTTTTTATAGAATCCATTTCTCCAATCGAAAAAACCGAAATCTGAAAAAAAATTGCATCAAAGGGGGTCCCCTTGGAACTTTTTCGAATTCTTCATATCGCCTTAACTTCCGAACGGATGGACCGATTTTCAACTTCGATCATACCAAACTGCTTGTTTTTTTTTCATAGAATCTATTTCTCCAATCGAAAAAACTGAAATCGAAAAAAAATGCATCAAAGGGGGTCCCCTTGGAACTTTTTCGAATTCTTCAGATCGCCTTAACTTCCGAACGGATGGACCGATTTTCAACTTCGATCATACCAAACTGCTTGTTTTTTTTTCATAGAATCTATTTCTCCAATCGAAAAAACTGAAATCGAAAAAAAATGCATCAAAGGGGGCCCCCTTGGAACTTTTTCGAATTCTTCAGATCGCCTTTACTTCCGAACGGATGGACCGATTTTCAACTTCGATCATACCAATCTGCTTGTTTTTTCTTCATAGAATCCATTTCTCCAATCGAAAAAACTGAAATAAAAAAAAAATGCATCAATGAGGGCCCCCTTGGAACTTTCTCGAATTCTTCAGATCGCCTTAACTTCCGAACGGATGGACCGATTCTCAACTTCGATCATACCAATCTGCTTGTTTTCTTTCATAGAATCCATTTCTCCAATCGAAAAAACCGGAATCGAAAAAAAAATGCATCAAAGGGGGCCTTCTTGGAACTTTTTCGAATTCTTCAGATCGCCTTAACTTCCGAACGGATGGACCGATTTTCAATTTCGCGCATACCAATTCGCTTGTTTTTTTCATAGAATCCATTTCTCCAATCGAAAAAACCGAAATCGAGAAAAAATTGCATCAAAGGGGGTCCCCTTGGAACTTTTTCGAATTCTTCAGATCGCCTTAACTTCCGAACGGATGGACCGATTTTCAACTTCGATCATACCAATCTGCTTGTTTCTTTCATAGAATCCATTTCTTCAATCGAAAAAACCGGAATCGAAAAAAAAAATGCATCAAAGGGGCCCCCCTTGGAACTTTTTCGAATTCTTCAGATCGCCTTAACTTCCGAACGGATGGACCGATTTTCAACTTCGATCATACCAATCTGCTTGTTTTTTTTTTATAGAATCCATTTATCCAATCGAAAAAACCGAAATCTGAAAAAAAATTGCATCAAAGGGGGTCCCCTTGGAACTTTTTCGAATTCTTCAAATCGCCTTAACTTCCGAACGGATGGACCGATTTTCAACTTCGATCATACCAATCTGCTTGTTTTTTTTCATAGAATCCATTTCTCCAATCGATAAAACCGAAATCAAAAAAAAAATTGCATCAAAGAGGGCCCCCTTGGAACTTTTTCGAATTCTTCAGATCGCCTTAACTTCCGAACGGATGGACCGATTTTCAACTTCGATCATACCAAACTGCTTGTTTTTTTTTCATAGAATCTATTTCTCCAATCGAAAAAACTGAAATCGAAAAAAAATGCATCAAAGGGGCCCCCCTTGGAACTTTTTCGAATTCTTCAGATCGCCTTAACTTCCGAACGGATGGACCGATTTTCAACTTCGATCATACCAATCTGCTTTTTTTTTTATAGAATCCATTTATCCAATCGAAAAAACCGAAATCTGAAAAAAAATTGCATCATAGGGGGTCCCCTTGGAACTTTTTCGAATTCTTCAAATCGCCTTAACTTCCGAACGGATGGACCGATTTTCAACTTCGATCATACCAATCTGCTTGTTTTTTTTCATAGAATCCATTTCTCCAATCGAAAAAACCGGAATCGAAAAAAAAATTGCATCAAAGGGGGTCCCCTTGGAGCTTTTTCGAATTCTTCAGATCGCCTTAACTTCCGAACGGATGGACCGATTTTCAACTTCGATCATACCAAACTGCTTGTTTTTTTTTATAGAATCCATTTCTCCAATCGAAAAAACCGAAATCTGAAAAAAAATTGCATCAAAGGGGGTCCCCTTGGAACTTTTTCGAATTCTTCATATCGCCTTAACTTCCGAACGGATGGACCGATTTTCAACTTCGATCATACCAATCTGCTTGTTTTTTTTCATAGAATCCATTTCTCCAATCGATAAAACCGAAATCGAAAAAAAAAAATTGCATCAAAGAGGGCCCCCTTGGAACTTTTTCGAATTCTTCAGATCGCCTTAACTTCCGAACGGATGGACCGATTTTCAACTTCGATCATACCAAACTGCTTGTTTTTTTTTCATAGAATCTATTTCTCCAATCGAAAAAACTGAAATCGAAAAAAAATGCATCAAAGGGGGCCCCCTTGGAACTTTTTCGAATTCTTCAGATCGCCTTTACTTCCGAACGGATGGACCGATTTTCAACTTCGATCATACCAATCTGCTTGTTTTTTCTTCATAGAATCCATTTCTCCAATCGAAAAAACTGAATTAAAAAAAAAATGCATCAATGAGGGCCCCCTTGGAACTTTCTCGAATTCTTCAGATCGCCTTAACTTCCGAACGGATGGACCGATTCTCAACATCGATCATACCAATCTGCTTGTTTTCTTTCATAGAATCCATTTCTCCAATCGAAAAAACCGGAATCGAAAAAAAAAATGCATCAAAGGGGGCCTTCTTGGAACTTTTTCGAATTCTTCAGATCGCCTTAACTTCCGAACGGATGGACCGATTCTCAACTTCGATCATACCAATCTGCTTGTTTTCTTTCATAGAATCCATTTCTCCAATCGAAAAAACCGGAATCGAAAAAAAAAAATGCATCAAAGGGGGCCTTCTTGGAACTTTTTCGAATTCTTCAGATCGCCTTAACTTCCGAACGGATGGACCGATTTTCAATTTCGCGCATACCAATTCGCTTGTTTTTTTCATAGAATCCATTTCTCCAATCGAAAAAACCGAAATCGAGAAAAAATTGCATCAAAGGGGGTCCCCTTGGAACTTTTTCGAATTCTTCAGATCGCCTTAACTTCCGAACGGATGGACCGATTTTCAACTTCGATCATACCAATCTGCTTGTTTCTTTCATAGAATCCATTTCTCCAATCGAAAAAACCGGAATCGAAAAAAAAATGCATCAAAGGGGCCCCCCTTGGAACTTTTTCGAATTCTTCAGATCGCCTTAACTTCCGAACGGATGGACCGATTTTCAACTTCGATCATACCAATCTGCTTGTTTTTTTTTTATAGAATCCATTTATCCAATCGAAAAAACCGAAATCTGAAAAAAAATTGCATCAAAGGGGGTCCCCTTGGAACTTTTTCGAATTCTTCAAATCGCCTTAACTTCCGAACGGATGGACCGATTTTCAACTTCGATCATACCAATCTGCTTGTTTTTTTTCATAGAATCCATTTCTCCAATCGATAAAACCGAAATCAAAAAAAAAAATTGCATCAAAGAGGGCCCCCTTGGAACTTTTTCGAATTCTTCAGATCGCCTTAACTTCCGAACGGATGGACCGATTTTCAACTTCGATCATACCAAACTGCTTGTTTTTTCTTCATAGAATCCATTTCTCCAATCGAAAAAACTGAAATCAAAAAAAAATGCATCAATGAGGGCCCCCTTGGAACTTTCTCGAATTCTTCAGATCGCCTTAACTTCCGAACGGATGGACCGATTCTCAACTTCGATCATACCAATCTGCTTGTTTTCTTTCATAGAATCCATTTCTCCAATCGAAAAAACCGGAATCGAAAAAAAAATGTATCAAAGGGGGCCTTCTTGGAACTTTTTCGAATTCTTCAGATCGCCTTAACTTCCGAACGGATGGACCGATTTTCAATTTCGCGCATACCAATTCGCTTGTTTTTTTCATAGAATCCATTTCTTCAATCGAAAAAACCGAAATCGAGAAAAAATTGCATCAAAGGGGGTCCCCTCGGAACTTTTTCGAATTCTTCAGATCGCCTTAACTTCCGAACGGATGGACCGATTTTCAACTTCGATCATACCAATCTGCTTGTTTCTTTCATAGAATCCATTTTTCCAATCGAAAAAACCGGAATCTAAAAAAAATGCATCAAAGGGGCCCCCCTTGGAACTTTTTCGAATTCTTCAGATCGCCTTAACTTCCGAACGGATGGACCGATTTTCAACTTCGATCATACCAATCTGCTTGTTTTTTTTCATAGAATCCATTTCTCCAATCGAAAAAACCGAAATCGAAAAAAAAAATGCATCAAAGGGGGCCACCTTGGAACTTTTTCGAATTCTTCAGACCGCCTCAACTTCCGAACGGATCGACCGATTTTCAATTTCGCGCATACCAATTTGCTTGTTTTTTTATAGAATTCATTTCTTCAATAAAAAAAACCGAAATCGAATAAAAAATTGCATCAAAGGGGGTCCCCTTGGAACTTTTTCGAATTCTTCAGATCGCCTTAACTTCCGAACGGATAGACCGATTTTCAACTTCGATCATACCAATCTGCTTGTTTCTTTCATAGAATCTATTTCTCCAATCGAAAAAACCGAAATCGAAAAAAGAAATGCATCAAAGGGGGCCCCCTTGGAACTTTTTCGAATTCTTCAGATCGCCTTAACTTCCGAACGGATGGACCGATTTTCAACTTCGATCATACCAATCTGCTTGTTATTTTTTCATAGAATCCATTTCTCCAATCGGAAAAACCGAAATCGAAAAAAAAAAAAAATGCATCAAAGGGGGCCACCTTGGAACTTTTTCGAATTCTTCAGACCGCCTCAACTTCCGAACGGATCGACCGATTTTCAATTTCGCGCATACCAAATTGCTTGTTTTTTCATAGAATCCATTTCTTCAATAGAAAAAACCGAAATCGAAAAAAAAATTGCATCAAAAGGGGTCCCCTAGGAACTTTTTCGAATTCTTCAGATCGCCTTAACTTCCGAACGGATTGACCGATTTTCAACTTCGATCATACCAAACTGCTTGTTTTTTTTCATAGAATTCATTTCTCCAATCGAAAAAACTGAAATCTGAAAAAAAATTGCATCAAAGGGGGTCCCCTTGGAACTTTTCTGAATTCTTCAGATCGCCTTAACTTCCGAACGGATGGACCGATTTTCAACTTCGATCATACCAATCTGCTTGTTTTTTTTCATAGAATCCATTTCTCCAATCGAAAAAACCGAAATCGAAAAGAAAAATTGCATCATAGGGGGTCCCCTTGGAACTTTTTCAAATTCATCAGATCGCCTTAACTTCCGAACGGATGGACCGATTTTCTACTTCGGTCATACCAATCTGCTTGTTTTTTTTTTTTCATAGAATCCATTTCTCCAATCGAAGAAACCGAAATCGAAAAAATAAAAAGCATCAAAGGGACCCCCTTTGGAACTTTTTCGAATTCTTCAAATCGCCTTAACTTCCGAACGGATGGACCGATTTTCAACTTCGATCATACGAATCTGCTTTTTTTTTATAGAATCCATTTCTGCAATCGAGAAACCCGAAATCGAAAATAAAAATGCATCAAAGGGGGCCCCCTTGAAACTTTTTCGAATTCTTCAGATCGACTCAACTTCCGAACGGATGGACCGATTTTCAACTTCGATCATACCAATCTGCTTTTTTTTTCATAGAATCCATTTCTCCGATCAAAAAAACCGAAATCGAAAAAAAAAAATGCATCAAAGGGGGCCCCCTCGGAACTTTTTCGAATTCTTCAGATTGCCTTAACTTTCGAACGGATGGACCGATTTTCGACTTCGATCATACGAATCTGCTTGTTTTTTTTTCATAGAATCCATTTCTGCAATCGAAAAAACCGAAATCGAAAGAAAAAATGCATCAAAGGGGGCCCCCTTGGAACTTTTTCGAATTCTTCAGATCGACTTAACTTCCGAACGGATGGACCGATTTTCAACTTCGATCTTACCAATCTGCTTTTTTTTTTCATAGAATCCATTTCTCCGATCAAAAAAACCGAAATCGAAAAAAAAAATGCATCAAAGAGGGCCCCCTTGGAACTTTTTCGAATTCTTCAGATTGCCTTAACTTTCGAACGTATGGACCGATTTGCTTGTTTTTTCATAGAATCCATTTCTTCAATAGAAAAAACCGAAATCGAAAAAAAAAATTGCATCAAAGGGGGTCCCCTTGGAGCTTTTTCGAATTCTTCAGATCGCCTTAACTTCCGAACGGATGGACCGATTTTCAACTTCGATCATACCAAACTGCTTGTTTTTTTTCATAGAATCCATTTCTCCAATCGAAAAAACCGAAATCTGAAAAAAAATTGCATCAAAGGGGGTCCCCTTGGAACTTTTTCGAATTCTTCAAATCGCCTTAACTTCCGAACGGATGGACCGATTTTCAACTTCGATCATACCAATCTGCTTGTTTTTTTTCATAGAATCCATTTCTCCAATCGATAAAACCGAAATCGAGAAAAAAATTGCATCAAAGGGGGCCCCCTTGGAACTTTTACGAATTCTTCAGATCGCCTTAACTTCCGAACGGATGGACCGATTTTCAACTTCGATCATACCAAACTGCTTGTTTTTTTTTCATAGAATCTATTTCTCCAATCAAAAAAACTGAAATCGAAAAAAAAAATGCATCAAAGGGGGCCCCCTTGGAACTTTTTCGAATTCTTCAGATCGCCTTAACTTCCGAACGGATGGACCGATTTTCAACTTCGATCATACCAATCTGCTTGTTTCTTCTTCATAGAATCCATTTCTCCAATCGAAAAAACTGAAATCGAAAAAAAAATGCATCAATGAGGGCCCCCTTGGAACTTTCTCGAATTCTTCAGATCGCCTTAACTTCCGAACGGATGGACCGATTTTCAACTTCGATCATACCAATCTGCTTGTTTTCTTTCATAGAATCCATTTCTCCAATCAAAAAAACCGAAATCGAAGAAAAAATGCATCAAAGGGGGCCTTCTTGGAACTTTTTCGAATTCTTCAGATCGCCTCAACTTCCGAACGGATGGACCGATTTTCAATTTCGCGCATACCAATTCGCTTGTTTTTTTCATAGAATCCATTTCTCCAATCGAAAAAACCGAAATCGAGAAAAAATTGCATCAAAGGGGGTCCCCTTGGAACTTTTTCGAATTCTTCAGATCGCCTTAACTTCCGAACGGATGGACCGATTTTCAACTTCGATCATACCAATCTGCTTGTTTCTTTCATAGAATCCATTTCTCCAATCGAAAAAACCGAAATCGAAAAAAAAATGCATCAAAGGGGGCCCCCTTGGAACTTTTTCGAATTCTTCAGATCGCCTTAACTTCCGAACGGATGGACCGATTTTCAACTTCGATCATACCAATCTGCTTGTTTTTTTTCATAGAATCCATTTCTCCAATCAGAAGAACCGAAATCGAAAAAAAAATGCATCAAAGGGGGCCACCTTGGAACTTTTTCGAAATCTTCAGACCGCCTCAACTTCCGAACGGATCGACCAATTTTCAATTTCGCGCATACCAATTTGCTTGTTTTTTTATAGAATCCATTTCTTCGATAGAAAAAACCGAAATCGAATGAAAAATTGCATCAAAGGGGGTCCCCTTGGAACTTTTTCGAATTCTTCAGATCGCCTTAACTTCCGAACGGATGGACCGATTTTAAACTTCGATCATACCAAACTGCTTGTTTTTTTTTCGTAGAATCCATTTCTCTGATCGATAAAACCGAAATCTGAAAAAAAAATTGCATCAAAGGGGGTCCCCTTGGACCTATTTCGAATTCTTCAAATCGCCTTAACTTCCGAACGGATGGACCGATTTTCAACTTCGATCGTACCAATCTGCTTGTTTTTTTTCATAGAATCCATTTCTCCAATCGGAAAAACCAAAATCGAAAAAAAAATTTCATCAAAGGGGGTCCCCTTGGAACTTTTCTGAATTCTTCAGACCGCCTTAACTTCCGAACGGATGGACCGATTTTCAACTTCGATCATACCAATCTGCTCGTTTTTTTTCATAGAATCCATTTCTCCAATCGAAAAAACCGAAATCGAAAAAATAAAAAGCATCAAAGGGAGCCCCCTTGGAACTTTTTCGAATTCTTCAGATCGCCTTAACTTCCGAACGGATGGACCGATTTTCAACTTCGATCATACGAATCTGCTTTGTCTATCATAGAATCCATTTCTGCAATCGAAAAACCGAAATCGAAAAAAAAAAATGCATCAAAGGGGGCCCCCTTGGAACTTTTTCGAATTCTTCAGATCGCCTTAACTTCCGAACGGATGGACCGATTTTCAACTTCGATCATACCAATCTGCTTTTTTTTTCATAGAATCCATTTCTCCAATCGAAAAAACCGAAATGAAAAAAAAAATGCATCAAAGGGGACCCCTTTGGAACTTTTTCGAATTCTTCAGATCGACTTAACTTCCGAACGGATGGACCGATTTTCAACTTCGATCATACCAATCTGCTTGTTTATTTTCATAGAATCCATTTATCCAATCGAAAAAACCAAAATTGAAAAAAAAAATGCATCAAAGGGGGTCCCCTTGGAACTTTTCTGAATTCTTCAGATCGCCTTAACTTCCGAACGGATGGACCGATTTTCAACTTCGATCGTACCAATCTGCTTGTTTTTTTTTTATAGAATCCATTTCTCCAATCGAAAAAACCGAAATCGAAAAGAAATATTGCATCAAAGGGGGTCCCCTTGGAACTTTTTCGAATTCTTCAGATCGCCTTAACTTCCGAACGGATGGACCGATTTTCAACTTCGATCATACCAATTTGCTTTTTTTTTCATAGAATCCATTTCTCCGATCAAAAAAACCGAAATCGAAAAAAAAATGCATCAAAGGGGGCCCCCTTGGAACTTTTTCGAATTCTTCAGATAGCCTTAACATTCGAACTTATGGACCGATTTTCAACTTCGATCATACCAATCTGCTTGTTTTTTTTTTCATAGAATCCATTTCTCCAATCAAAAAAACCGAAATCGAAAAAATAAAAAGCATCAAAAGGAGACCCCTTGGAACTTTTTCGAATTCTTCAGATCGCCTTAACTTCCGAACGGATGGACCGATTTTCAACTTCGATCATACCAATCTGCTTGTTTTTTCTTCATAGAATCCATTTCTCCAATCGAAAAAACTGAAATCGAAAAAAAAATGCATTAATGAGGGCCCCCTTGGAACTTTCCCGAATTCTTCAGATCGCCTTAACTTCCGAACGGATGGACCGATTTTCAACTTCGATCATACCAATCTGCTTGTTTTCTTTCATAGAATCTATTTCTCCAATCGAAAAAACCGAAATCGAAAAAAAAAATGCATCAAAGGGGGCCTTCTTGGAACTTTTTCGAATTCTTCAGATCGCCTCAACTTCCGAACGGATGGACCGATTTTCAATTTCGCGCATACCAATTCGCTTGTTTTTTTCATAGAATCCATTTCTCCAATCAAAAAAACCGAAATCGAGAAAAAATTGCATCAAAGGGGGTCCCCTTGGAACTTTTTCGAATTCTTCAGATCGCCTTAACTTCCGAACGGATGGACCGATTTTCAACTTCGATCATACCAATCTGCTTGTTTCTTTCATAGAATCCATTTCTCCAATCGAAAAAACCGAAATCGATAAAAAAATGCATCAAAGGGGGCCCCCTTGAAACTTTTTCGAATTCTTCAGATCGCCTTAACTTCCGAACGGATGGACCGATTTTCAACTTCGATCATACCAATCTGCTTGTTTTTTCTCATAGAATCCATTTCTTCAATCGGAAGAACCGAAATCGAAAAAAAAATGCATCAATAGGGGCCACCTTGGAACTTTTTCGAATTCTTCAGACCGCCTCAACTTCCGAACGGATCGACCGATTTTCAATTTCGCGCATACCAATTTGCTTGTTTTTTTATAGAATCCATTTCTTCAATAGAAAAAACCGAAATCGAATAAAAAATTGCATCAAAGGGGGTCCCCTTGGAACTTTTTCGAATTCTTCAGATCGCCTTAACTTCCGAACGGATAGACCGATTTTAAACTTCGATCATACCAAACTGCTTGTTTTTTTTCCATAGAATCCATTTCTCCAATCGCAAAAACCGAAATCTGAAAAAAAATTGCATCAAAGGGGGTCCCCTTGGAACTTTTTCGAATTCTTCAAATCGCCTTAACTTCCGAACGGATGGACCGATTTTCAACTTCGATCGTACCAATCTGCTTGTTTTTTTTTCATAGAATCCATTTCTCCAATCGAAAAAACCAAAATCGAAAAAAAAATTTTATCAAAGGGGGTCCCCTTGGAACTTTTCTGAATTCTTCAGACCGCCTTAACTTCCGAACGGATGGACCGATTTTCAACTTCGATCATACCAATCTGCTCGTTTTTTTTCATAGAATCCATTTCTCCAATCGAAAAAACCGAAATCGAAAAAATAAAAAGCATCAAAGGGAGCCCGCTTGGAACTTTTTCGAATTCTTCAGATCGCCTTAACTTCCGAACGGATGGACCGATTTTCAACTTCGATCATACGAATCTGCTTTTTTTTTTCATAGAATCCATTTCTGCAATCGAAAAACCGAAATCGAAAAAAAAAAATGCATCAAAGGGGGCCCCCTTGGAACATTTTCGAATTCTTCAGATCGCCTTAACTTCCGAACGGATGGACCGATTTTTAACTTCGATCATACCAATCTGCTTTTTTTTCATAGAATCCATTTCTCCAATCGAAAAAACCAAAATGAAAAAAAAAATGCATCAAAGGGGACCCCCTTGGAACTTTTTCGAATTCTTCAGATCGACTTAACTTCCGAACGGATGGACCGATTTTCAACTTCGATCATACCAATCTGCTTTTTTTTTCATAGAATCCATTTCTCCGATCAAAAAAACCGAAATCGAAAAAAAAAATGCATCAAAGGGGGCCCCCTTGGAACTTTTTCGAATTCTTCAGATCGCCTTAACTTCCGAACGGATGGACCGATTTTCAACTTCGATCATACCAATCTGCTTGTTTTTTTTCATAGAATCCATTTCTCCAATCGAAAAAACCGAAATCGAAAAAAAATATTGCATCAAAGGGGGTCCCCTTGGAACTTTTTCGAATTCTTCAGATCGCCTTAACTTCCGAACGGATGGACCGATTTTCAACTTCGATCATACCAATCTGCTTGTTTTTTTTTTCATAGAATCCATTTCTCCAATCAAAAAAATCGAAATCGAAAAAATAAAAAGCATCAAAGGGAGCCCCCTCGGAACTTCTTCGAATTCTTCAGATCGCCTTAACTTCCGAACGGATGGACCGATTTTCAACTTCGATCATACGAATCTGCTTGTTTTTTTTCATAGAATCCATTTCTGCAATCGCAAGAACCGAAATCGAAAAAAAAATACATCAAAGGGGGCCCCCTTGGAACTTTTTCGAATTCTTCAGATCGACTCAACTTCCGAACGGATGGACCGATTTTCAACTTCGATCATACCAATTCGCTTTTTTTTCATAGAATCCATCTCTCCAATCAAAAAAACCGAAATCGAAAAAAAAAATGCATCAAAGGGGGCCCCCTTGGAACTTTTTCGAATTCTTCAGATTGCCTTAACTTTCGAACTTATGGACCGATTTTCAACTCCGATCATACCAATCTGCTTGTTTTTTTTCCATAGAATCCATTTCTTCAATCAAAAATCCGAAATCGAAAAAATAAAAAGCATCAAAGGAGGACCCTTTGGAACTTTTTCGAATTCTTCAGATCGCCTTAACTTCCGAACGGATGGACCGATTTTCAACTTCGATCATACGATTCTGCTTGTTTTTTTTCATAGAATCCATTTTCCAATCGAAAAAACCGAAATCGAAAAAAAAAATGCATCAAAGAAGGCCCCCTTGGAACTTTTTCGAATTCTTCAGATCGACTTAACATCCGAACGGATGGACCGATTTTCAACTTCAATCATACCAATCTGCTTTTTTTCTCCATAGAATCCATTTCTCCGATCAAAAAAACCGAAATCGAAAAAAAAAATGCATCAAAGGGGGCCTCCTTGGAAATTTTTCGAATTCTTCAGATTGCCTTAACTTTCGAACGCATGGACCGATTTTCAACTTCGATCATACCAATCTGCTTGTTTTTTTTCATATAATCCATTTCTTCAATCAAAAAAACCGAAATCGAAAAAAAAATTGCATCAAAGGGGGCCCCCTTGGAACTTTTACGAATTCTTCAGATCGCCTTAACTTCCGAACGGATGGACCGATTTTCAACTTCGATCATACCAAACTGCTTGTTTTTTTTTCTTAGAACCTATTTCTCCGATCGAAAAAACTGAAATCGAAAAAAAAAATGCATCAAAGGGGGCCCCCTTGGAACTTTTTCGAATTCTTCAGATCGCCTTAACATTCGAACGGATGGACCGATTTTCAACTTCGATCATACCAATCTGCTTGTTTCTTCTTCATAGAATCCATTTCTCCAATCGAAAAAACTGAAATCGAAAAAAAAATGCATCAATGAGGGCCCCCTTGGAACTTTCTCGAATTCTTCAGATCGCCTTAACTTCCGAACGGATGGACCGATTTTCAACTTCGATCATACCAATCTGCTTGTTTTCTTCCATAGAATCCATTTCTCCAATCGAAGAAACCGAAATCGAAAAAAAAATGCATCAAAGGGGGCCTTCTTGGAACTTTTTCGAATTCTTCAGATCGCCTCAACTTCCGAACGGATGGACCAATTTTCAATTTCGCGCATACCAATTCGCTTGTTTTTTTCATAGAATCCATTTCTCCAATCGAAAAAACCGAAATCGAGAAAAAATTGCATCAAAGGGGGTCCCCTTGGAACTTTTTCGAATTCTTCAGATCGCCTTAACTTCCGAACGGATGGACCGATTTTCAACTTCGATCATACCAATCTGCTTGTTTCTTTCATAGAATCCATTTCTCCAATCGAAAAAACCGAAATCGAAAAAAAAATGCATCAAAGTGGGCCTTCTTGGAACTTTTTCGAATTCTTCAGATCGCCTCAACTTCCGAACGGATGGACCAATTTTCAATTTCGCGCATACCAATTCGCTTGTTTTTTTCATAGAATCCATTTCTCCAATCGAAAAAACCGAAATCGAGAAAAAATTGCATCAAAGGGGGTCCCCTTGGAACTTTTTCGAATTCTTCAGATCGCCTTAACTTCCGAACGGATGGACCGATTTTCAACTTCGATCATACCAATCTGCTTGTTTTTTTTTCATAGAATCCATTTCTCCAATCAGAAGAACCGAAATCGAAAAAAAAATGCATCAAAGGGGGCCACCTTGGAACTTTTTCGAATTCTTCAGACCGCCTCAACTTCCGAACGGATCGACCAATTTTCAATTTCGCGCATACCAATTTGCTTGTTTTTTTATAGAATCCATTTCTTCAATAGAAAAAACCGAAATCGAATGAAAAATTGCATCAAAGGGGGTCCCCTTGGAACTTTTTCGAATTCTTCAGATCGCCTTAACTTCCGAACGGATGGACCGATTTTAAACTTCGATCATACCAAACTGCTTGTTTTTTTTTCGTAGAATCCATTTCTCTGATCGAAAAAACCGAAATCTGAAAAAAAATTGCATCAAAGGGGGTCCCCTTGGACCTATTTCGAATTCTTCAAATCGCCTTAACTTCCGAACGGATGGACCGATTTTCAACTTCGATCATACCAATTCGCTTTTTTTTCATAGAATCCATCTCTCCAATCAAAAAAACCGAAATCGAAAAAAAAAATGCATCAAAGGGGGCCCCCTTGGAACTTTTTCGAATTCTTCAGATCGACTCAACTTCCGAACGGATGGACCGATTTTCAACTTCGATCATACCAATTCGCTTTTTTTTCATAGAATCCATCTCTCCAATCAAAAAAACCGAAATCGAAAAAAAAAATGCATCAAAGGGGGCCCCCTTGGAACTTTTTCGAATTCTTCAGATTGCCTTAACTTTCGAACTTATGGACCGATTTTCAACTCCGATCATACCAATCTGCTTGTTTTTTTTCCATAGAATCCATTTCTTCAATCAAAAATCCGAAATCGAAAAAATAAAAAGCATCAAAGGAGGACCCTTTGGAACTTTTTCGAATTCTTCAGATCGCCTTAACTTCCGAACGGATGGACCGATTTTCAACTTCGATCATACGATTCTGCTTGTTTTTTTTCATAGAATCCATTTTCCAATCGAAAAAACCGAAATCGAAAAAAAAAATGCATCAAAGAAGGCCCCCTTGGAACTTTTTCGAATTCTTCAGATCGACTTAACATCCGAACGGATGGACCGATTTTCAACTTCAATCATACCAATCTGCTTTTTTTCTCCATAGAATCCATTTCTCCGATCAAAAAAACCGAAATCGAAAAAAAAAATGCATCAAAGGGGGCCTCCTTGGAAATTTTTCGAATTCTTCAGATTGCCTTAACTTTCGAACGCATGGACCGATTTTCAACTTCGATCATACCAATCTGCTTGTTTTTTTTCATAGAATCCATTTCTTCAATCAAAAAAACCGAAATCGAAAAAAAAATTGCATCAAAGGGGGCCCCCTTGGAACTTTTACGAATTCTTCAGATCGCCTTAACTTCCGAACGGATGGACCGATTTTCAACTTCGATCATACCAAACTGCTTGTTTTTTTTTCTTAGAACCTATTTCTCCGATCGAAAAAACTGAAATCGAAAAAAAAAATGCATCAAAGGGGGCCCCCTTGGAACTTTTTCGAATTCTTCAGATCGCCTTAACATTCGAACGGATGGACCGATTTTCAACTTCGATCATACCAATCTGCTTGTTTCTTCTTCATAGAATCCATTTCTCCAATCGAAAAAACTGAAATCGAAAAAAAAATGCATCAATGAGGGCCCCCTTGGAACTTTCTCGAATTCTTCAGATCGCCTTAACTTCCGAACGGATGGACCGATTTTCAACTTCGATCATACCAATCTGCTTGTTTTCTTCCATAGAATCCATTTCTCCAATCGAAAAAACCGAAATCGAAAAAAAAATGCATCAAAGGGGGCCTTCTTGGAACTTTTTCGAATTCTTCAGATCGCCTCAACTTCCGAACGGATGGACCAATTTTCAATTTCGCGCATACCAATTCGCTTGTTTTTTTCATAGAATCCATTTCTCCAATCGAAAAAACCGAAATCGAGAAAAAATTGCATCAAAGGGGGTCCCCTTGGAACTTTTTCGAATTCTTCAGATCGCCTTAACTTCCGAACGGATGGACCGATTTTCAACTTCGATCATACCAATCTGCTTGTTTTTTTTTCATAGAATCCATTTCTCCAATCAGAAGAACCGAAATCGAAAAAAAAATGCATCAAAGGGGGCCACCTTGGAACTTTTTCGAATTCTTCAGACCGCCTCAACTTCCGAACGGATCGACCAATTTTCAATTTCGCGCATACCAATTTGCTTGTTTTTTTATAGAATCCATTTCTTCAATAGAAAAAACCGAAATCGAATGAAAAATTGCATCAAAGGGGGTCCCCTTGGAACTTTTTCGAATTCTTCAGATCGCCTTAACTTCCGAACGGATGGACCGATTTTAAACTTCGATCATACCAAACTGCTTGTTTTTTTTTCGTAGAATCCATTTCTCTGATCGAAAAAACCGAAATCTGAAAAAAAATTGCATCAAAGGGGGTCCCCTTGGACCTATTTCGAATTCTTCAAATCGCCTTAACTTCCGAACGGATGGACCGATTTTCAACTTCGATCGTACCAATCTGCTTGTTTTTTTTCATAGAATCCATTTCTCCAATCGGAAAAACCAAAATCGAGAAAGAAATTTCATCAAAGGGGGTCCCCTTGGAACTTTTCTGAATTCTTCAGACCGCCTTAACTTCCGAACGGATAGACCGATTTTCAACTTCGATCATACCAATCTGCTCGTTTTTTTTCATAGAATCCATTTCTCCAATCGAAAAAACCGAAATCGAAAAAAAAATGCATCAAAGGGGGCCCCCTTGGAACTTTTTCGAATTCTTCAGATCGCCTTAACTTCCGAACGGATGGACCGATTTTCAACTTCGATCATACCAATCTGCTTGTTTTTTTTCATAGAATCCATTTCTCCAATCAGAAGAACCGAAATCGAAAAAAAAAATGCATCAAAGGGGGCCACCTTGGAACTTTTTCGAATTCTTCAGACCGCCTCAACTTCCGAACGGATCGACCAATTTTCAATTTCGCGCATACCAATTTGCTTGTTTTTTTATAGAATCCATTTCTTCAATAGAAAAATCCGAAATCGAATGAAAATCTGCATCAAAGGGGGTCCCCTTGGAACTTTTTCGAATTCTTCAGATCGCCTTAACTTCCGAACAGATGGACCGATTTTAAACTTCGATCATACCAAACTGCTTGTTTTTTTTTCGTAGAATCCATTTCTCTGATCGAACAAACCGAAATCTGAAAAAAAATTGCATCAAAGGGGGTCCCCTTGGACCTATTTCGAATTCTTCAAATCGCCTTAACTTCCGAACGGATTGACCGATTTTCAACTTCGATCGTACCAATCTGCTTGTTTTTTTTCATAGAATCCATTTCTCCAATCGGAAAAACCAAAATCGAAAAAAAATTTCATCAAAGGGGGTCCCCTTGGAACTTTTCTGAATTCTTCAGACCGCCTTAACTTCCGAACGGATGGACCGATTTTCAACTTCGATCATACCAATCTGCTCGTTTTTTTTCATAGAATCCATTTCTCCAATCGAGAAAACCGAAATCGAAAAAATAAAAAGCATCAAAGGGAGCCCCCTTGGAACTTTTTCGAATTCTTCAGATCGCCTTAACTTCCGAACGGATGGACCGATTTTCAACTTCGATCACACGAATCTGCTTTTTCTATCAAAGAATCCATTTCTGCAATCGAAAAACCGAAATCGAAAAAAAAAATGCATCAAAGGGGGCCCCCTTGGAACTTTTTCGAATTCTTCAGATCGCCTTAACTTCCGAACGGATGGACCGATTTTCAACTTCGATCATACCAATCTGCTTTTTTTTTTCATAGAATCCATTTCTCCAATCGAAAAAACCGAAATGAAAAAAAAAATGCATCAAAGGGGACCCCTTTGGAACTTTTTCGAATTCTTCAGATCGACTTAACTTCCGAACGGATGGACCGATTTTCAACTTCGATCATACCAATCTGCTTGTTTATTTTCATAGAATCCATTTATCCAATCGAAAAAACCAAAGTCGAAAAAAAAAATGCATCAAAGGGGGTCCTCTTGGAACTTTTCTGAATTCTTCAGATCGCCTTAACTTCCGAACGGATGGACCGATTTTCAACTTCGATCATTCCAATCTGCTTGTTTTTTTTATAGAATCCATTTCTCCAATCGAAAAAACCGAAATCGAAAAGAAATATTGCATCAAAGGGGGTCCCCTTGGAACTTTTTCGAATTCTTCAGATCGCCTTAACTTCCGAACGGATGGACCGATTTTCAACTTCGATCATACCAATCTGCTTGTTTATTTTTCATAGAATTCATTTCTCCAATCTAAAAAACCGAAATCGGAAAAATAAAAAGCATTAAAGGGAGCCCCCTTGGAACTTTTTCGAATTCTTCAGATCGACTTAACTTCCGAACGGATGGACCGATTTTCAACTTCGATCATACCAATTTGCATTTTTTTTCATAGAATCCATTTCTCCGATCAAAAAAACCGAAATCGAAAAAAAAATGCATCAAAGGGGGCCCCCTTGGAACTTTTTCGAATTCTTCAGATAGCCTTAACATTCGAACTTATGGACCGATTTTCAACTTCGATCATACCAATCTGCTTGTTTTTTTTTTCATAGAATCCATTTCTCCAATCAAAAAAACCGAAATCGAAAAAAAAATGCATCAATGAGGGCCCCCTTGGAACTTTCCCGAATTCTTCAGATCGCCTTAACTTCCGAACGGATGGACCGATTTTCAACTTCGATCATACCAATCTGCTTGTTTTCTTTCATAGAATCTATTTCTCCAATCGAAAAAACCGAAATCGAAAAAAAAAATGCATCAAAGGGGGCCTTCTTGGAACTTTTTCGAATTCTTCAGATCGCCTCAACTTCCGAACGGATGGACCGATTTTCAATTTCGCGCATACCAATTCGCTTGTTTTTTTCATAGAATCCATTTATCCAATCAAAAAAACCGAAATCGAGAAAAAATTGCATCGAAGGGGGTCCCCTTGGAACTTTTTCGAATTCTTCAGATCGCCTTAACTTCCGAACGGATGGACCGATTTTCAACTTCGATCATACCAATCTGCTTGTTTCTTTCATAGAATCCATTTCTCCAATCGAAAAAACCGAAATCGAAAAAAAAATGCATCAAAGGGGGCCCCCTTGGAACTTTTTCGAATTCTTCAGATCGCCTTAACTTCCGAACGGATGGACCGATTTTCAACTTCGATCATACCAATCTGCTTGTTTTTTCTCATAGAATCCATTTCTTCAATCGGAAGAACCGAAATCGAAAAAAAAATGCATCAAAAGGGGCCACCTTGGAACTTTTTCGAATTCTTCAGACCGCCTCAACTTCCGAACGGATCGACCGATTTTCAATTTCGCGCATACCAATTTGCTTGTTTTTTTATAGAATCCATTTCTTCAATAGAAAAAACCGAAATCGAATAAAAAATTGCATCAAAGGGGGTCCCCTTGGAACTTTTTCGAATTCTTCAGATCGCCTTAACTTCCGAACGGATAGACCGATTTTAAACTTCGATCATACCAAACTGCTTGTTTTTTTTCCATAGAATCCATTTCTCCAATCGCAAAAACCGAAATCTGAAGAAAAATTGCATCAAAGGGGGTCCCCTTGGAACTTTTTCGAATTCTTCAAATCGCCTTAACTTCCGAACGGATGGACCGATTTTCAACTTCGATCGTACCAATCTGCTTGTTTTTTTTTTCATAGAATCCATTTCTCCAATCGAAAAAACCAAAATCGAAAAAAAAATTTTATCAAAGGGGGTCCCCTTGGAACTTTTCTGAATTCTTCAGACCGCCTTAACTTCCGAACGGATGGACCGATTTTCAACTTCGATCATACCAATCTGCTCGTTTTTTTTCATAGAATCCATTTCTCCAATCGAAAAAACCGTAATCGAAAAAATAAAAAGCATCAAAGGGAGCCCGCTTGGAACTTTTTCGAATTCTTCAGATCGCCTTAACTTCCGAACGGATGGACCGATTTTCAACTTCGATCATACGAATCTGCTTTTTTTTTCATAGAATCCATTTCTGCAATCGAAAAACCGAAATCGAAAAAAAAAAAATGCATCAAAGGGGGCCCCCTTGGAACTTTTTCGAATTCTTCAGATCGCCTTAACTTCCGAACGGATGGACCGATTTTTAACTTCGATCATACCAATCTGCTTTTTTTTCATAGAATCCATTTCTCCAATCGAAAAAACCAAAATGAAAAAAAAAATGCATCAAAGGGGACCCCCTTGGAACTTTTTCGAATTCTTCAGATCGACTTAACTTCCGAACGAATGGACCGATTTTCAACTTCGATCATACCAATCTGCTTTTTTTTCATAGAATCCATTTCTCCGATCAAAAAAACCGAAATCGAAAAAAAAATGCATCAAAGGGGGCCCCCTTGGAACTTTTTCGAATTCTTCAGATCGCCTTAACTTCCGAACGGATGGACCGATTTTCAACTTCGATCATACCAATCTGCTTGTTTTTTTTTATAGAATCCATTTATCCAATCGAAAAAACCAAAATCGAAAAAAAAAATCGCATCAAAGGGGGTCCCCTTGGAACTTTTCTGAATTTTCAGATCGCCTTAACTTCCGAACGGATGGACCGATTTTCAACTTCGATCATACCAATCTGCTTGTTTTTTTTTCATAGAATCCATTTCTCCAATCAAAAAAATCGAAATCGAAAAAATAAAAAGCATCAAAGGGAGCCCCCTCGGAACTTCTTCGAATTCTTCAGATCGCCTTAACTTCCGAACGGATGGACCGATTTTCAACTTCGATCATACGAATCTGCTTGTTTTTTTCATAGAATCCATTTCTGCAATCGAAAGAACCGAAATCGAAAAAAAAATACATCAAAGGGGGCCCCCTTGGAACTTTTTCAAATTCTTCAGATCGACTCAACTTCCGAACGGATGGACCGATTTTCAACTTCGATCATACCAATTCGCTTTTTTTTCATAGAATCCATCTCTCCAATCAAAAAAACCGAAATCGAAAAAAAAAATGCATCAAAGGGGGCCCCCTTGGAACTTTTTCGAATTCTTCAGATTGCCTTAACTTTCGAACTTATGGACCGATTTTCAACTCCGATCATACCAATCTGCTTGTTTTTTTTCCATAGAATCCATTTCTTCAATCAAAAATCCGAAATCGAAAAAATAAAAAGCATCAAAGGAGGACCCTTTGGAACTTTTTCGAATTCTTCAGATCGCCTTAACTTCCGAACGGATGGACCGATTTTCAACTTCGATCATACGATTCTGCTTGTTTTTTTTCATAGAATCCATTTTCCAATCGAAAAAACCGAAATCGAAAAAAAAAATGCATCAAAGAAGGCCCCCTTGGAACTTTTTCGAATTCTTCAGATCGACTTAACTTCCGAACGGATGGACCGATTTTCAACTTCAATCATACCAATCTGCTCTTTTTCTCCATAGAATCCATTTCTCCGATCAAAAAAACCGAAATCGAAAAAAAAAATGCATCAAAGGGGGCCTCCTTGGAAATTTTTCGAATTCTTCAGATTGCCTTAACTTTCGAACGCATGGACCGATTTTCAACTTCGATCATACCAATCTGCTTGTTTTTTTTTCATAGAATCTATTTCTTCAATCGAAAAAACCGAAATCGAAAAAAAAATTGCATCAAAGGGGGCCCCCTTGGAACTTTTACGAATTCTTCAGATCGCCTTAACTTCCGAACGGATGGACCGATTTTCAACTTCGATCATACCAAACTGCTTGTTTTTTTTTCTTAGAATCTATTTCTCCGATCGAAAAAACTGAAATCGAAAAAAAATTGCATCAAAGGGGGTCCCCTTGGACCTATTTCGAATTCTTCAAATCGCCTTAACTTCCGAACGGATGGACCGATTTTCAACTTCGATCGTACCAATCTGCTTGTTTTTTTTCATAGAATCCATTTCTCCAATCGGAAAAACCAAAATCGAAAAAAAAATTTCATCAAAGGGGGTCCCCTTGGAACTTTTCTGAATTCTTCAGACCGCCTTAACTTCCGAACGGATGGACCGATTTTCAACTTCGAACATACGAATCTGCTTTTTTTTTCATAGAATCCATTTCTGCAATCGAAAAACCGAAATCGAAAAAAAAAAATGCATCAAAGGGGGCCCCCTTGGAACTTTTTCGAATTCTTCAGATCGCCTTAACTTCCGAACGGATGGACCGATTTTCAACTTCGATCATACCAATCTGCTTTTTTTTTTCATAGAATCCATTTCTCCAATCGAAAAAACCGTAATGAAAAAAAAAATGCATCAAAGGGGACCCCCTTGGAACTTTTTCGAATTCTTCAGATCGACTTAACTTCCGAACGGATGGACCGATTTTCAACTTCGATCATACCAATCTGCTTGTTTTTTTTCATAGAATCCATTTATCCAATCGAAAAAACCAAAATCGAAAAAAAAAATTGCATCAAAGGGGGTCCCCTTGGAACTTTTCTGAATTCTTCAGATCGCCTTAACTTCCGAACGGATGGACCGATTTTCAACTTCGATCATACCAATCTGCTTGTTTTTTTTTATAGAATCCATTTCTCCAATCGAAAAAACCGAAATCGAAAAGAAATATTGCATCAAAGGGGGTCCCCTTGGAACTTTTTCGAATTCTTCAGATCGCCTTAACTTCCGAACGGATGGACTGATTTTCAACTTCGATCATACCAATCTGCTTGTTTTTTTTCATAGAATTCATTTCTCCAATCGAAAAAACCGAAATCGGAAAAATAAAAAGCATTAAAGGGAGCCCCCTTGGAACTTTTTCGAATTCTTCAGATCGACTTAACTTCCGAACGGATGGACCGATTTTCAACTTCGATCATACCAATTTGCTTTTTTTTTTTTCATAGAATCCATTTCTCCGATCAAAAAAACCGAAATCGAAAAAAAAAATGCATCAAAGGGGGCCCCCTTGGAACTTTTTCGAATTCATCAGATAGCCTCAACATTCGAACTTATGGACCGATTTTCAACTTCGATCATACCAATCTGCTTGTTTTTTTTCATAGAATCCATTTCTCCAATCAAAAAAACCGAAATCGAAAAAATAAAAAGCATCAAAGGGAGACCCCTTGGAACTTTTTCGAATTCTTCAGATCGCCTTAACTTCCGAACGAATGGACCGATTTTCAACTTCGATCATACCAATCTGCTTGTTTTTTCTCCATAGAATCCATTTCTCCAATCGAAAAAACTGAAATCGAAAAAAAAATGCATCAATGAGGGCCCCCTTGGAATATTCCCGAATTCTTCAGATCGCCTTAACTTCCGAACGGATGGACCGATTTTCAACTTCGATCATACCAATCTGCTTGTTTTCTTTCATAGAATCTATTTCTCCAATCGAAAAAACCGAAATCGAAAAAAAAAATGCATCAAAGGGGGCCTTCTTGGAACTTTTTCGAATTCTTCAGATCGCCTCAACTTCCGAACGGATGGACCGATTTTCAATTTCGCGCATACCAATTCGCTTGTTTTTTTTATAGAATCCATTTCTCCAATCGAAAAAACCGAAATCGAGAAAAAATTGCATCAAAGGGGGTCCCCTTGGAACTTTTTCGAATTCTTCAGATCGCCTTAACTTCCGAACGGATGGACCGATTTTCAACTTCGATCATACCAAACTGCTTGTTTTTTTTTCATAGAATCCATTTCTCCAATCGCAAAAACCGAAATCTGAAAAAAAATTGCATCAAAGGGGGTCCCCTTGGAACTTTTTCGAATTCTTCAAATCGCCTTAACTTCCGAACGGATGGACCGATTTTCAACTTCGATCGTACCAATCTGCTTGTTTTTTTTCATAGAATCCATTTCTCCAATCGAAAAAACCAAAATCGAAAAAAAAATTTTATCAAAGGGGGTCCCCTTGGAACTTTTCTGAATTCTTCAGACCGCCTTAACTTCCGAACGGATGGACCGATTTTCAACTTCGATCATACCAATCTGCTCGTTTTTTTTCATAGAATCCATTTCTCCAATCGAAAAAACCGAAATCGAAAAAATAAAAAGCATCAAAGGGAGCCCGCTTGGAACTTTTTCGAATTCTTCAGATCGCCTTAACTTCCGAACGGATGGACCGATTTTCAACTTCGATCATACGAATCTGCTTTTTTTTTCATAGAATCCATTTCTGCAATCGAAAAACCGAAATCGAAAAAAAAAAATGCATCAAAGGGGGCCCCCTTGGAACTTTTTCGAATTCTTCAAATCGCCTTAACTTCCGAACGGATGGACCGATTTTCAACTTCGATCGTACCAATCTGCTTGTTTTTTTTCATAGAATCCATTTCTCCAATCGAAAAAACCAAAATCGAAAAAAAAATTTTATCAAAGGGGGTCCCCTTGGAACTTTTCTGAATTCTTCAGACCGCCTTAACTTCCGAACGGATGGACCGATTTTCAACTTCGATCATACCAATCTGCTCGTTTTTTTTCATAGAATCCATTTCTCCAATCGAAAAAACCGAAATGAAAAAAAAAAATGCATCAAAGGGGACCCCCTTGGAACTTTTTCGAATTCTTCAGATCGACTTAACTTCCGAACGGATGGACCGATTTTCAACTTCGATCATACCAATCTGCTTTTTTTTTCATAGAATCCATTTCTCCGATCAAAAAAACCGAAATCGAAAAAAAAATGCATCAAAGGGGGCCCCCTTGGAACTTTTTCGAATTCTTCAGATCGCCTTAACTTCCGAACGGATGGACCGATTTTCAACTTCGATCATACCAATCTGCTTGTTTTTTTTTATAGAATCCATTTATCCAATCGAAAAAACCAAAATCGAAAAAAAAAATCGCATCAAATGGGGTCCCCTGGGAACTTTTCTGAATTTTCAGATCGCCTTAACTTCCGAACGGATGGACCGATTTTCAACTTCGATCATACCAATCTGCTTGTTTTTTTTCATAGAATCCATTTCTCCAATCGAAAAAACCGAAATCGAAATGGAATATTGCATCAAAGGGGGTCCCCTTGGAACTTTTTCGAATTCTTCAGATCGCTTTAACTTCCGAACGGATGGACCGATTTTCAACTTCGATCATACCAATCTGCTTGTTTTTTTTTTCATAGAATCCATTTCTCCAATCAAAAAAATCGAAATCGAAAAAATAAAAAGCATCAAAGGGAGCCCCCTCGGAACTTCTTCGAATTCTTCAGATCGCCTTAACTTCCGAACGGATGGACCGATTTTCAACTTCGATCATACGAATCTGCTTGTTTTTTTTTCATAGAATCCATTTCTGCAATCGAAAGAACCGAAATCGAAAAAAAAATACATCAAAGGGGGCACCCTTGGAACTTTTTCGAATTCTTCAGATCGACTCAACTTCCGAACGGATGGACCGATTTTCAACTTCGATCATACCAATTCGCTTTTTTTTCATAGAATCCATCTCTTCAATCAAAAAAACCGAAATCGAAAAAAAAAAAACTGCATAAAAGGGGGCCCCCTTGGAACTTTTTCGAATTCTTCAGATTGCCTTAACTTTCGAACTTATGGACCGATTTTCAACTCCGATCATACCAATCTGCTTGTTTTTTTTCCATAGAATCCATTTCTTCAATCAAAAAAACCGAAATCGAAAAAATAAAAAGCATCAAAGGAAGACCCTTTGGAACTATTTCGAATTCTTCAGATCGCCTTAACTTCCGAACGGATGGACCGATTTTCAACTTCGATCATACGATTCTGCTCGTTTTTTTTCATAGAATCCATTTTCCAATCGAAAAAACCGAAATCGAAAAAAAAATGCATCAAAGAAGGCCCCCTTGGAACTTTTTCGAATTCTTCAGATCGACTTAACTTCCGAACGGATGGACCGATTTTCAACTTCAATCATACCAATCTGCTTTTTTTCTCCATAGAATCCATTTCTCCGATCAAAAAAACCGAAATCGAAAAAAAAAATGCATCAAAGGGGGCCTCCTTGGAAATTTTTCGAATTCTTCAGATTGCCTTAACTTTCGAACGCATGGACCGATTTTCAACTTCGATCATACCAATCTGCTTGTTTTTTTTCATAGAATCCATTTCTTCAATCGAAAAAACCGAAATCGAAAAAAAAATGCATCAAAGGGGGCCCCCTTGGAACTTTTTCGAATTCTTCAGATCGCCATAACTTCCGAACGGATGGACCGATTTTCAACTTCGATCATACGAATCTGCTTGTTTTTCTTCATAGAATCCATTTCTCTAAATGAAAAAACCAAAATAAAAAAAAAATGCATCAAACGGGGCCCCCTTGGAACTTTTTCGAATTCTTCAGATCGACTTAACTTCCGAACGGATGGACCGATTTTCAACTTCGATCATACGAATCTGCTTGTTTTTTTTCATAGAATCCATTTCTGCAATCGAAAGAACCGAAATCGAGAAAAAAATGCATCAAAGGGGGCCCCCTTGGAACTTTTTCGAATTCTTCAGATCGACTTAACTTCCGAACGGATGGACCGATTTTCAACTTCGATCATACCAATTTGCTTTTTTTTTCATAGAATCCATTCCTCCGATCAAAAAAACCGAAATCGAAAAAAAAATGCATCAAAGGGGGCCCCCTTGGAACTTTTTCGAATTCTTCAGATTGCCTTAACTTTCGAACTTATGGACCGATTTTCAACTTCGATCATACCAATCTGCTTGTTTTTTTTTCATAGAATCCATTTCTCCAATCAAAAAAACCGAAATCGAAAAAATTAAAAGCATCAAAGGGAGACCCCTTGAAACTTTTTCGAATTCTTCAGATCGCCTTAACTTCCGAACGGATGGACCGATTTTCAACTTCGATCATACGAATCTGCTTGTTTTTTTTTCATAGAATCCATTTCTCCAATCGAAAAAACCGAAATCGAAAAACAAATGCATCGAAGGGGGCCCCCTTGGAACTTTTTCGAATTCTTCAGATCGACTTAACTTCCGAACGGATGGACCGATTTTCAGCTTCGATCATACCAATCTGCTTTTTTTTTCCATAGAATCCATTTCTCCGATCAGAAAAACCGAAATCGAAAAAAAAATGCATCAAAGGGGGCCCCCTTGGAACTTTTTCGAATTCTTCAGATCGACTTAACTTCCGAACGGATGGACCGATTTTCAACTTCGATCACACCAATCTGCTTTTTTTTTCCATAGAATCCATTTCTCCGATCAAAAAAACCGAAATCAAAAAAAAAAATGCATCAAAGGGGGCCCCCTTGGAACTTTTTCGAATTCTTCAGATTGCCTTAACTTTCGAACGTATGGACCGATTTTCAACTTCGATCATACCAATCTGCTTGTTTTTTTTTTCATAGAATCCATTTCTCCAATCGAAAAAACCGAAATCGAAAGAAAAAATGCATCAAAGGGGGCCCCCTTGAAACTTTTTCGAATTCTTCAGAGCGCCTTAACATCCGAACGGATGGACCGATTTTCAACTTCGATCATACCAATCTGCTTCTTTTTTTTTATTTTCATAGAATTCATTTCTCCGATCGAAAGGACCGAAATCGAAAAAAAAAATGCATCAAAGGGGGCCCCCTTGGAACTTTTTCGAATTCTTCAGATCGCCTAACCTCCGAACGGATGGACCGATTTTCAACTTCGATCATACCAATTTGCTTGTTTTTTTTCATAGAATCCATTTCTCCAATCGAAAAAACCGAAATAAAAAAAAAATGCATCAAAGGGGGCCCCCTTGGAACTTTTTCGAATTCTTCATATCGCCTTAACTTCCGAACGGATGGACCGATTTTCAACTTCGATCATACCAATCTGCTTGTATTTTCTCATAGAATCCATTTCTATAATCGAAAAAACCGAAATGGAAAAAAAATGCATCAAAGGGGACCCCCTTGGAACTTTTTCGAATTCTTCAGATCGCCTTAACTTCCGAACGGATGGACCGATTTTCAACTTCGATCATACCAATCTGCTTGTTTTTTTTCATAGAATCCATTTCTCCAATCAAAAAAACCGAAATCGAAAAAAAAATGCATCAAAGGGGGCCCCCTTGGAACTTTTTCGAATTCTTCAGATCGCCTTAACTTCCGAACGGATGGACCGATTTTCAACTTCGATCATACCAATCTGCTTGTTCTTTTCATTGAATCCATTTCTACAATCATAAAAACCGGAATCGAAAAAAAAAATGCATCAAAGGGGGCCCCCTTGTAACTTTTTCGAATTCTTCAGATCGCCTTAACTTCCGAACGGATGGACCGATTTTCAATTTCGTGCATACCAATTCGCTTGTTTTTTTCATAGAATCCATTTCTCCAATCGAAAGAAATTGCATCAAAGGGGGTCCGCTTGGAACTTTTTCGAATTCTTCAGATCGCCTTAACTTCCGAACGGATGGACCGATTTTCAACTTCGATCATACTGCTTGTTTTTTTCATAGAATCCATTTCTCCAATCGAAAAAACCGAAATCGAAAAAAAAATGCATCAAAGGGGGCCCCCTTGAAACTTTTTCGAATTCTTCAGATCGCCATAACTTCCGAACGGATGGACCGATTTTCAACTTCGATCATACGAATCTGCTTGTTTTTCTTCATAGAATCCATTTCTCTAAATGAAAAAACCAAAATAAAAAAAAATGCATCAAACGGGGCCCCCTTGAAACTTTTTCGAATTCTTCAGATCGACTTAACTTCCGAACGGATGGACCGATTTTCAACTTCGATCATACGAATCTGCTTGTTTTTTTTCATAGAATCCATTTCTGCAATCGAAAGAACCGAAATCGAGAAAAAAATGCATCAAAGGGGGCCCCCTTGGAACTTTTTCGAATTCTTCAGATCGACTTAACTTCCGAACGGATGGACCGATTTTCAACTTCGATCATACCAATTTGCTTTTTTTTCATAGAATCCATTCCTCCGATCAAAAAAACCGAAATCGAAAAAAAAATGCATCAAAGGGGGCCCCCTTGGAACTTTTTCGAAGTCTTCAGATTGCCTTAACTTTCGAACTTATGGACCGATTTTCAACTTCGATCATACCAATCTGCTTGTTTTTTTTTCATAGAATCCATTTCTCCAATCAAAAAAACCGAAATCGAAAAAATTAAAAGCATCAAAGGGAGACCCCTTGAAACTTTTTCGAATTCTTCAGATCGCCTTAACTTCCGAACGGATGAACCGATTTTCAACTTCGATCATACGAATCTGCTTGTTTTTTTTTCATAGAATCCATTTCTCCAATCGAAAAAACCGAAATCGAAAAAAAAATGCATCGAAGGGGGCCCCCTTGGAACTTTTTCGAATTCTTCAGATCGACTTAACTTCCGAACGGATGGACCGATTTTCAACTTCGATCATACCAATCTGCTTTTTTTTTCCATAGAATCCATTTCTCCGATCAGAAAAACCGAAATCGAAAAAAAAATGCATCAAAGGGGGCCCCCTTGGAACTTTTTCGAATTCTTCAGATCGACTTAACTTCCGAACGGATGGACCGATTTTCAACTTCGATCACACCAATCTGCTTTTTTTTCCATAGAATCCATTTCTCCGATCAAAAAAACCGAAATAAAAAAAAAAAATGCATCAAAGGGGGCCCCCTTGAAACTTTTTCGAATTCTTCAGATTGCCTTAACTTTCGAACGTATGGACCGATTTTCAACTTCGATCATACCAATCTGCTTGTTTTTTTTTTCATAGAATCCATTTCTCCAATCGAAAAAACCGAAATCGAAAGAAAAAATGCATCAAAGGGGGCCCCCTTGAAACTTTTTCAAATTCTTCAGAGCGCCTTAACATCCGAACGGATGGACCGATTTTCAACTTCGATCATACCAATCTGCTTCTTTTTTTTTATTTTCATAGAATTCATTTCTCCGATCGAAAAGACCGAAATCGAAAAAAAAAATGCATCAAAGGGGGCCCCCTTGGAACTTTTTCGAATTCTTCAGATCGCCTAACTTCCGAACGGATGGACCGATTTTCAACTTCGATCATACCAATTTGCTTGTTTTTTTTCATAGAATCCATTTCTCCAATCGAAAAAACCGAAATAAAAAAAAAATGCATCAAAGGGGGCCCCCTTGGAACTTTTTCGAATTCTTCATATCGCCTTAACTTCCGAACGGATGGACCGATTTTCAACTTCGATCATACCAATCTGCTTGTATTTTCTCATAGAATCCATTTCTATAATCGAAAAAACCGAAATGGAAAAAAAATGCATCAAAGGGGACCCCCTTGGAACTTTTTCGAATTCTTCAGATCGCCTTAACTTCCGAACGGATGGACCGATTTTCAACTTCGATCATACCAATCTGCTTGTTTTTTTTTCATAGAATCCATTTCTCCAATCAAAAAAACCGAAATCGAAAAAAAAATGCATCAAAGGGGGCCCCCTTGGAACTTTTTCGAATTCTTCAGATCGCCTTAACTTCGGAACGGATGGACCGATTTTCAACTTCGATCATACCAATCTGCTTGTTCTTTTCATTGAATCCATTTCTACAATCATAAAAACCGGAATCGAAAAAAAAAATGCATCAAAGGGGGCCCCCTTGTAACTTTTTCGAATTCTTCAGATCGCCTTAACTTCCGAACGGATGGACCGATTTTCAATTTCGTGCATACCAATTCGCTTGTTTTTTTCATAGAATCCATTTCTCCAATCGAAAGAAATTGCATCAAAGGGGGTCCGCTTGGAACTTTTTCGAATTCTTCAGATCGCCTTAACTTCCGAACGGATGGACCGATTTTCAACTTCGATCATACTGCTTGTTTTTTTCATAGAATCCATTTCTCCAATCGAAAAAACCGAAATCGAAAAAAAAAATGCATCAAAGGGGGCCCCCTTGGAACTTTTTCGAATTCTTCAGATCGACTTAACTTCCGAACGGATGGACCGATTTTCAACATCGATCATACCAATCTGTTTTTTTTTCATAGAAATCATATCTCCGATCAAAAAAACCGAAATCGAAAAAAAAAATGCATCAAAGGGGGCCCCCTTGGAACTTATTCGAATTCTTCAGATTGCCTTAACTTTCGAACGTATGGACCGATTTTCAACTTCGATCATACCAATCTGCTTGTTTTTTTTTTCAAAGAATCCATTTCTCCAATCGAAAAAACCGAAATCGAAAAAAAAAATGCATCAAAGGGGGCCCCCTTGGAACTTTTTCGAATTCTTCAGATCGCCTTAACTTTAGTAGAGTAGAGTAGAGTAGAGTAGAGTAATTTATTTGACCACTTTACATACAAGGTACATTTATGGCAAGTCATTTATAATATTAGCCTAAAGCCTAATTTACTAAAGCCTAATTAAAAAAAAAAAAGTGAGCGAGAACGTCTGTGAATAAAAACAATAGAGTGAAGAGTAAATATAGAAGTTGCACAATTTAAAAATCTTAAAATGAGAACATTGTCACTTAAAAATATAATTGAAATCAACAAAGATTTATAAACATGAGTTAATCACAAGCATATCAAAAATATTTAATTCTCAAAAACTATGAATTGTCCAGCTACAGCAACATATTCCTCGATTGTGTAAAAACAATGTTTGAGAAGGTATCTCTTGATATTATTTTTGAAATTTCTGAAATCCAAAGATTTTACTGATTGATGGAGACAGTTATATAAATTTAGATTTAGCGAGTTTTTTTGAGTAACCGCTAATCGGTGTCTTGGATTATTCAATAAGAATGCAGATCTTGTTGAGTAATTGTGGTTGTTGGAGTGTTTTGGAAACATCTCGATATTTTTGTGAATTTCCAATAACACAACATAAATATATAAAGTAGGAAGTGGCATGATTTCAAAGTGAATAAAAAGAGGAAGACAATGTTCCCTATATCCTACATTTGCCATGATTCTTATGGCTTTTTTCTGGCATCTGAATATAGTTATGGAGTTTGTGGCATGCCCCCAAATCAAAACTCCATAAGAAATGACTGAGTGGAATAGTGAATAGTAGGCCATTTTCAGTGCCATCAAACCTACAGTATGCCTCAGTTGTCTAAGGACAAATAAAACACTAGACAATTTACGAGTAGTTGTTTCTATGTGACTAGACCAACTAAGTCGATCATCAATAGTAATACCTAGAAACTTAACATTATTCCCTAGAATAACATTGGAGTCTGAAGATATTATAATATTCTGGGTTTTTTCATCGTTCAGTTTTAATTTATTTGCTGTAAACCAAGTATTTGCTAAATTTTTATTACTGTCCATTATTTGAGGTAAACTGGTGTGTGACTTATTTGAGCATTTGAGGGTTGTGTCGTCAGCAAACAAAACACATTTAGTCGGTGCAATAAAACTGCACAAGTCATTCATATAAATAATAAACAATAATGGTCCGAGGACAGAACCCTGAGGAACACCATGACAATTTGGCTTCAGATCTGACCTGGTATTGTTTATATCAACGCACTGATATCTATTTTCAAGGTAAGAACCCACTAGATCAAGGGCAGTGCCTCTTACACCATAGTAACTTAATTTCTGAATGAGGATGGAGTGGGATACACAGTCGAAAGCCTTGGTCAGGTCACATAATGTCAAAGAAGTATGTTTACCCTGATCAAGACCCTCGACTATGTCCGTCACCACTTGGTATGCAGCTTGAGTAGTAGATTTATTTCTACGAAAACCATACTGGGATTCGCTAAAATAGAAGTGACTCTCGAAATAAGAATATAAGCGATTTTTTAACAAGATTTCTATTATCTTCCCTGTAGTTGGAATAATGCTAATCGGACGGTGGTTATCAGGTGAAGATCTGCAGCCCTTTTTGTACAAGGGTATAACCCTTGATATTTTAAAAATATCAGGAAAATATTCCAGTTGAAAACACTTGATTAATTAGCGATGATAAGGGTACAGCGAGTATATCGGCCACCGATTTTATCATCGGACTATTTAAGTCATATATATCACGTGAATTTGAGTGTTTCATAGAGGTTATGGCAGAATACACTTCCTGTGGACACACAGGTTCCAAAAAAAATGACTGACATGGAGAGGGAAAAGATTTGAAGTTATTCAATTCGTCGGTTGATAAAGTAGGAAGACCTTTGATAGTTTTTTCGGCTACATTACAAAAAAAGTCATTTAGGTCATCTCCGGATATTTCAATTTGGGGAAGTTTGCGTTTTATTTTATTTCTTTCTGTATTTATTATTTCCCAGCAAGCTTTTGATGTATTACTGGCGCTCAAAATAAATTTTTCATTTGCGATTTTTTTCTGTTTCTGCAAGTTGAATTTGTAATCCTTTTTCAGTATTTTGTAGGCTTTGAAGTATTGAGGGTTTTGGGATACTTCTGCTATTGTTTTCGCAGCCTCAAGGCTATTTCTCATTTGTTTGAGGGAATCATTATACCAATTTAGTTTCAAAAAGTTATTTTTTGATACAGAAAAAGTTTTTTGACGAAATGAAGTTTGGATAGCAGATTGTAGGATATTAAGAAGAGATTCACATAAGAGATTTATCTCTATTTCTTCACATTCAAATATGCTCCAATCCACTTTGAGCATTGAATCTCTAAAAACTTTGAGCCCCTTTTGGGTGACGCATAATTTGACTGTTTTTTCACTACTATTTCCAGAAATTCGATTTGTGATAGCGTACTGACCTTTATGGTCCGAGAGACAGGGATCTAGCACGCCAGTGTTATAAAATATCCCAGTTTGCCCCGTGATTATATTATCTATGCAAGTGGATGACTTTGCCGTAACTCTTGTAAAATCATTAATTGTTGCTTTCAAGCCATAAGAATCGAGTAAACATTTCAGTTGAAAAAGTGATGTTGAATTAGAAAGAAAGTCTATATTGAAATCTCCAAGAACCAAAATGTTTTTGTTTTGCTTTGTGACTTGAGACAATAACTCATCAAAAGTTGTTAGGAAAACATTGACGTCCCCTGTACATGACCTGTATATACTTATGATCTGAGTATTTAGAGATGGAACGTAAATTCCGCAGAATTCCGAGTCAATTTCATTATTAAATTCACTAAGATCTACAATTTTTGGATTCAGATTTTCTTTGCAGTATATAGCAACCCCTCCATGTTTGTGATTTCTTCTACAGAAGTGTGTAGCTAAAAAATAGTTAGGAATATTCACAGTTTTCAAGTTATCATCAGTAAGCCAGTGTTCAGTTAAACATAAAACATCAAAATTAAAATCTTCTAAAAATACGTTTAGTTCGTTAATTTTATTTGATATACACTGTATATTTATGTGATACACACTAAAAACGTTTTCAGACAACAAATTTATATCAAGTTCTTTTGCCCTGGACTCACCATCTATACTTGTACTTGTGGTGCCGTCCCCCTTTTCACTAAAAAACGCGAAACCAGAGCACCGCTTGGCCATATTTCACGCTTCCAGGCTCTGCTGAAGTTTTCTTGTTTGATGGTTACTTTCATAGACGCGTACAATTCAGGTATTTTGGAAGGGTGTTTTTCGCAAATAACTTCTGGAAAGTGCTTTTTTAGTAACTTCTTCAGATCGTCAGGGTTTGTATTTGGATCAAGTCGGGAGACATGCAGTGATACCACTCTAGGTACTGTACCAATGCCTAAATTGTCTTCATTTCCTCCTATCATATATCTTCTGTTCTTATAGTTTTTTCTATGTGAAACTTTTTGCCACTCCTGTTCTTCTGCATTGGTTCCTAAGGCCTGTATATTACGCATTGTATTGGTAGATTCAGCTGTTAAGATAGCTGTATTTACCTCTTCATGCGTGAATATTTTTGGTGTCTGATTTGTTTTATCTCTGTTTTTTGCCACTGAACTATAGATGGGTTTGTTTACTATTGACAACGGTGAATCATTTGTTGGATTCATTTGAACACTTTTTGTTTGTATGAGGCATTTTTCATGATTGGTGTTTTTGCTTGTATTGTCGCCCTTTTTTATTTCATATTTATCCAGTTTTTCAGTTAGAAAAACAATTTTTTCTTTTAACAAACTGCAATTTTCGTTCAGGATATCGTATTTTGATTCCACTTCTTTCAATAACTGACGTAAGAGTCGATTTTCAACTGAATATGGATTTGTTTCGATATTTTGTTCAGAAACTCCCATTTGATTATCAGCACTACAACTTTTCACTTCATGCCGACACAATGCACTTTTCATTTGGGCAGCCTGTACCATGCAACTCGGATGAAAGATGTCCAAGCACTTATAGCACTTATAGCACATTTCGAACGGATGGCCCGATTTTCAACTTCGATCACACCAATCTGCTTTTTTTTTCCATAGAATCCATTTCTCTGATCAAAAAAACCGGAATCGAAAAAACAATGCATCGAAGGGGGCCCCCTTGGAACTTTTTCGAATTCTTCAGATTGCCTTAACTTTCGAACGTATGGACCGATTTTCAACTTCGATCATACCAATCTGCTTGTTTTTTTTCATAGAATCCATTTCTCCAATCGAAAAAACCGGAATCGAAAGAAAAAATGCATCAAAGGGGGCCCCCTTGAAACTTTTTCGAATTCTTCAGAGCGCCTTAACATCCGAACGGATGGACCGATTTTCAACTTCGATCATACCAATCTGCTTCTTTTTTTTTTATTTTCATAGAATTCATTTCTCCGATCGAAAGGACCGAAATCGAAAAAAAAAAATGCATCAAAGGGAACCCCCTTGGAACTTTTTCGAATTCTTCAGATCGCCTAACTTCCGAACGGATGGACCGATTTTCAACTTCGATCATACCAATTTGCTTGTTTTTTTTCATAGAATCCATTTCTCCAATCGAAAAAACCGAAAAAAAAAATACATCAAAGGGGGCCCCCTTGGAACTTTTTCGAATTCTTCATATCGCCTTAACTTCCGAACGGATGAACCGATTTTCAACTTCGATCATACCAATCTGCTTGTATTTTCTCATAGAATCCATTTCTATAATCGAAAAAACCGAAATGAAAAAAAAATGCATCAAAGGGGACCCCCTTGGAACTTTTTCGAATTCTTCAGATCGCCTTAACTTCCGAACGGATGGACCGATTTTCAACTTCGATCATACCAATCTGCTTGTTTTTTTTCATAGAATCCATTTCTCCAATCAAAGAAACCGAAATCGAAAATAAAATGCATCAAAGGGGGCCCCCTTGGAACTTTTTCGAATTCTTCAGATCGCCTTAACTTCCGAACGGATGGACCGATTTTCAACTTCGATCATACCAATCTGCTTGTTCTTTTCATAGAATCCATTTCTTCAATCGAAAAAACCGGAATCGAAAAAAAAAATGCATCAAAGGGGGCCCCCTTGTAACTTTTTCGAATTATTCAGATCGCCTTAACTTCCGAACGGATGGACCGATTTTCAATTTCGCGCATACCAATTCGCTTGTTTTTTCCATAGAATCCATTTCTCCAATCGAAAGAAATTGCATCAAAGGGGGTCCGCTTGGAACTTTTTCGAATTCTTCAGATCGCCTTAACTTCCGAACGGATGGACCGATTTTCAACTTCGATCATACTGCTTGTTTTTTTCATAGAATCCATTTCTCCAATCGAAAAAACCGAAATCGAAAAAAAAAATGCATCAAAGGGGGCCCCCTTGGAACTTTTTCGAATTCTTCATATCGACTTAACTTCCGAACGGATGGACCGATTTTCAACTTCGATCATACCAATCTGTTTTTTTTTCATAGAAATCATATCTTTGATCAAAAAAACCGAAATCGAAAAAAAAAATGCATCAAAGGGGGCCCCCTTGGAACTTATTCGAATTCTTCAGATTGCCTTAACTTTCGAACGTATGGACCGATTTTCAACTTCGATCATACCAATCTGCTTGTTTTTTTTTCAAAGAATCCATTTCTCCAATCGAAAAAACCGAAATCGAAAAAAAAAATGCATCAAAGGGGGCCCCCTTGGAACTTTTTCGAATTCTTCAGATCGCCTCAACTTCCGAACGGATGGACCGATTTTCAACTTCGATCATACGAATCTGCTTGTTTTTTTTCATAGAATCCATTTCTCCAATCGAAAAAACCAAAATCGAAAAAAAAAAATGCATCAAAAGGGGGCCCCCTTGGATATTTTTCGAATTCTTCAGATCGACTTAACTTCCGAACGGATGGCCCGATTTTCAACTTCGATCACACCAATCTGCTTTTTTTTCCATAGAATCCATTTCTCTGATCAAAAAAACCGGAATCGAAAAAAACAATGCATCGAAGGGGGCCCCCTTGGAACTTTTTCGAATTCTTCAGATTGCCTTAACTTTCGAACGTATGGACCGATTTTCAACTTCGATCATACCAATCTGCTTGTTTTTTTTCATAGAATCCATTTCTCCAATCGAAAAAACCGAAATCGAAAGAAAAAATGCATCAAAGGGGGCCCCCTTGGAACTTTTTCGAATTCTTCAGAGCGCCTTAACATCCGAACGGATGGACCGATTTTCAACTTCGATCATACCAATCTGCTTCTTTTTTTTTATTTTCATAGAATCCATTCCTCCGATCGAAAGGACCGAAATCGAAAAAAAAAATGCATCAAAGGGGGCCCCCTTGGAACTTTTTCGAATTCTTCAGATAGCCTAACTTCCGAACGGATGGACCGATTTTCAATTTCGATCATACCAATTTGCTTGTTTTTTTTCATAGAATCCATTTCTCCAATCGAAAAAACCGAAATTGAAAAAAAAATGCATCAAAGGGGGCCCCCTTGGAACTTTTTCGAATTCTTCATATCGCCTTAACTTCCGAACGGATGGACCGATTTTCAACTTCGATCATACCAATCTGCTTGTATTTTTTCATAGAATCCATTTCTATAATCGAAAAAACCGAAATGAAAAAAAAATGCATCAAAGGGGACCCCCTTGGAACTTTTTCGAATTCTTCAGATCGGCTTAACTTCCGAACGGATGGACCGATTTTCAACTTCGATCATACCAATCTGCTTGTTTATTTTCATATAATCCATTTCTCCAATCAAAAAAACCGAAATCTAAAAAAAAAATGCATCAAAGGGGGTCCGCTTGGAACATTTTCGAATTCTTCAGATCGCCTTAACTTCCGAACGGATGGACCGATTTTCAACTTCGATCATACCAATCTGCTTCTTTTTTTTTATTTTCATAGAATCCATTTCTCCGATCGAAAGGACCGAAATCGAAGAAAAAAATGCATCAAAGGGGGCCCCCTTGGAACTTTTTCGAATTCTTCAGATCGCCTAACTTCCGAACGGATGGACCGATTTTCAACTTCGATCATACCAATTTGCTTGTTTTTTTTCATAGAATCCATTTCTCCAATCAAAAAAACCGAAATCAAAAAAAAAATGCATCGAAGGGGGCCCCCTTGTAACTTTTTCGAATTCTTCATATCGCCTTAACTTCCGAACGGATGGACCGATTTTCAACTTCGATCATACCCATCTGCTTGTATTTTCTCATAGAATCCATTTCTATAATCGAAAAAACCGAAATGGAAAAAAAATGCATCAAAGGGGACCCCCTTGGAACTTTTTCGAATTCTTCAGATCGCTTTAACTTCCGAACGGATGGACCGATTTTCAACTTCGATCATACCAATCTGCTTCTTTTTTTTATTTTCATAGAATCCATTCCTCCGATCGAAAGGACCGAAATCGAAAAAAAAAAAATGCATCAAAGGGGGCCCCCTTGGAACTTTTTCGAATTCTTCAGATCGCCTAACTTCCGAACGGATGGACCGATTTTCAATTTCGATCATACCAATTTGCTTGTTTTTTTTCATAGAATCCATTTCTCCAATCGAAAAAACCGAAATTGAAAAAAAAAATGCATCAAAGGGGGCCCCCTTGGAACTTTTTCGAATTCTTCATATCGCCTTAACTTCCGAACGGATGGACCGATTTTCAACTTCGATCATACCAATCTGCTTGTATTTTTTCATAGAATCCATTTCTATAATCGAAAAAACCGAAATGAAAAAAAAATGCATCAAAGGGGACCCCCTTGGAACTTTTTCGAATTCTTCAGATCGGCTTAACTTCCGAACGGATGGACCGATTTTCAACTTCGATCATACCAATCTGCTTGTTTATTTTCATATAATCCATTTCTCCAATCAAAAAAACCGAAATCTAAAAAAAAAATGCATCAAAGGGGGTCCGTTTGGAACATTTTCGAATTCTTCAGATCGCCTTAACTTCCGAACGGATGGATCGATTTTCAACTTCGATCATACCAATCTGCTTCTTTTTTTTTATTTTCATAGAATCCATTTCTCCGATCGAAAGGACCGAAATCGAAGAAAAAAATGCATCAAAGGGGGCCCCCTTGGAACTTTTTCGAATTCTTCAGATCGCCTAACTTCCGAACGGATGGACCGATTTTCAACTTCGATCATACCAATTTGCTTGTTTTTTTTCATAGAATCCATTTCTCCAATCAAAAAAACCGAAATAAAAAAAAATGCATCGAAGGGGGCCCCCTTGGAACTTTTTCGAATTCTTCATATCGCCTTAACTTCCGAACGGATGGACCGATTTTCAACTTCGATCATACCCATCTGCTTGTATTTTCTCATAGAATCCATTTCTATAATCGAAAAAACCGAAATGGAAAAAAAATGCATCAAAGGGGACCCCCTTGGAACTTTTTCGAATTCTTCAGATCGCCTTAACTTCCGAACGGATGGACCGATTTTCAACTTCGATCATACCAATCTGCTTGTTTTTTTTTTCATAGAATCCATTTCTCCAATCAAAAAAACCGAAATCGAAAAAAAATGCATCAAAGGGGGCCCCCTTGGAACTTTTTCGAATTCTTCAGATCGCCTTAACTTCCGAACGGATGGACCGATTTTCAACTTTGATCATACCAATCTGCTTGTTTTTTTCATAGAATCCATTTCTTCAATCGGAAAAACCGGAATCGAAAAAAAAAATGCATCAAAGGGGGCCCCCTTGTAACTTTTTCGAATTCTTCAGATCGCCTTAACTTCCGAACAGATGGACCGATTTTCAATTTCGCGCATACCAATTCGCTTGTTTTTTCCATAGAATCCATTTCTCCAATCGAAAAAAATTGCATCAAAGGGGGTCCGCTTGGAACTTTTTCGAATTCTTCAGATCGCCTTAACTTCCGAACGGATGGACCGATTTTCAACTTCGATCATACTGCTTGTTTTTTTCATAGAATCCATTTCTCCAATCGAAAAAACCGAAATCGAAAAAAAAAAATGCATCAAAGGGGGCCCTCTTGGAACTTTTTCGAATTCTTCAGATCGACTTAACTTCCGAACGGATGGACCGAATTTCAACTTCGATTATACCAATCTGTTTTTTTTTCCATAGAATCCATATCTCCGATCAAAAAAACCGAAATCGAAAAAAAAATGCATCAAAGGGGGCCCCCTTGGAACTTTTTCGAATTCTTCAGATTGCCTTAACTTTCGAACGTATGGACCGATTTTCAACTTCGATCATACCAATCTGCTTGTTTTTTTTTCAAAGAATCCATTTCTCCAATCGAAAAAACCGAAATCGAAAAAAAAAATGCATCAAAGGGGGCCCCCTTGGAACTTTTTCGAATTCTTCAGATCGCCTTAACTTCCGAACGGATGGACCGATTTTCAACTTCGATCATACGAATCTGCTTGTTTTTTTTTTCATAGAATCCATTTCTCCAATCGAAAAAAACCAAAATCGAAAAAAAAAATGCATCGAAGGGGGCCCCCTTGGATCTTTTTCGAATTCTTCAGATCGACTTAACTTCCGAACGGATGGACCGATTTTCAACTTCGATCACACCAATCTGCTTTTTTTTTCCATAGAATCCATTTCTCCGATCAAAAAAACCGAAATCGAAAATAACAATGCATCGAAGGGGGCCCCCTTGGAACTTTTTCGAATTCTTCAGATTGCCTTAACTTTCGAACGTATGGACCGATTTTCAACTTCGATCATACCAATCTGCTTGTTTTTTTTCATAGAATCCATTTCTCCAATCAAAACAACCGAAATAAAAAAAAAATGCATCAAAGGGGGCCCCCTTGGAACTTTTTCGAATTCTTCATATCGCCTTAACTTCCGAACGGATGGACCGATTTTCAACTTCGATCATACCCATCTGCTTGTATTTTCTCATAGAATCCATTTCTATAATCGAAAAAACCGAAATGGAAAAAAAATGCATCAAAGGGGACCCCCTTGGAACTTTTTCGAATTCTTCAGATCGCCTTAACTTCCGAACGGATGGACCGATTTTCAACTTCGATCATACCAATCTGCTTTTTTTTTTTATTTTCATAGAATCCATTCCTCCGATCGAAAGGACCGAAATCGAAAAAAAAAAATGCATCAAAGGGGGCCCCCTTGGAACTTTTTCGAATTCTTCAGATCGCCTAACTTCCGAACGGATGGACCGATTTTCAATTTCGATCATACCAATTTGCTTGTTTTTTTTCATAGAATCCATTTCTCCAATCGAAGAAACCGAAATTGAAAAAAAAAATGCATCAAAGGGGGCCCCCTTGGAACTTTTTCGAATTCTTCATATCGCCTTAACTTCCGAACGGATGGACCGATTTTCAACTTCGATCATACCAATCTGCTTGTATTTTTTCATAGAATCCATTTCTATAATCGAAAAAACCGAAATGAAAAAAAAAATGCATCAAAGGGGACCCCCTTGGAACTTTTTCGAATTCTTCAGATCGGCTTAACTTCCGAACGGATGGACCGATTTTCAACTTCGATCATACCAATCTGCTTGTTTATTTTCATATAATCCATTTCTCCAATCAAAAAAACCGAAATCTAAAAAAAAAATGCATCAAAGGGGGTCCGTTTGGAACATTTTCGAATTCTTCAGATCGCCTTAACTTCCGAACGGATGGACCGATTTTCAACTTCGATCATACCAATCTGCTTCTTTTTTTTTATTTTCATAGAATCCATTTCTCCGATCGAAAGGACCGAAATCGAAGAAAAAAATGCATCAAAGGGGGCCCCCTTGGAACTTTTTCGAATTCTTCAGATCGCCTAACTTCCAAACGGATGGACCGATTTTCAACTTCGATCATACCAATTTGCTTGTTTTTTTTCATAGAATCCATTTCTCCAATCAAAAAAACCGAAATAAAAAAAAAATGCATCGAAGGGGGCCCCCTTGGAACTTTTTCGAATTCTTCATATCGCCTTAACTTCCGAACGGATGGACCGATTTTCAACTTCGATCATACCCATCTGCTTGTATTTTCTCATAGAATCCATTTCTATAATCGAAAAAACCGAAATGGAAAAAAAATGCATCAAAGGGGACCCCCTTGGAAATTTTTCGAATTCTTCAGATCGCCTTAACTTCCGAACGGATGGACCGATTTTCAACTTCGATCATACCAATCTGCTTGTTTTTTTTTTCATAGAATCCATTTCTCCAATCAAAAAAACCGAAATCGAAAAAAAATGCATCAAAGGGGGCCCCCTTGGAACTTTTTCGAATTCTTCAGATCGCCTTAACTTCCGAACGGATGGACCGATTTTCAACTTCGATCATACCAATCTGCTTGTTTTTTTCATAGAATCCATTTCTTCAATCGGAAAAACCGGAATCGAAAAAAAAAATGCATCAAAGGGGGCCCCCTTGTAACTTTTTCGAATTCTTCAGATCGCCTTAACTTCCGAACAGATGGACCGATTTTCAATTTCGCGCATACCAATTCGCTTGTTTTTTCCATAGAATCCATTTTTCCAATCGAAAAAAATTGCATCAAAGGGGGTCCGCTTGGAACTTTTTCGAATTCTTCAGATCGCCTTAACTTCCGAACGGATGGACCGATTTTCAACTTCGATCATACTGCTTGTTTTTTTCATAGAATCCATTTCTCCAATCGAAAAAACCGAAATCGAAAAAAAAAATGCATCAAAGGGGGCCCCCTTGGAACTTTTTCGAATTCTTCAGATCGACTTAACTTCCGAACGGATGGACCGAATTTCAACTTCGATTATACCAATCTGTTTTTTTTCCATAGAATCCATATCTCCGATCAAAAAAACCGAAATCGAAAAAAAAATGCATCAAAGGGGGCCCCCTTGGAACTTTTTCGAATTCTTCAGATTGCCTTAACTTTCGAACGTATGGACCGATTTTCAACTTCGATCATACCAATCTGCTTGTTTTTTTTTCAAAGAATCCATTTCTCCAATCGAAAAAACCGAAATCGAAAAAAAAAATGCATCAAAGGGGGCCCCCTTGGAACTTTTTCGAATTCTTCAGATCGCCTTAACTTCCGAACGGATGGACCGATTTTCAACTTCGATCATACGAATCTGCTTGTTTTTTTTTTTTCATAGAATCCATTTCTCCAATCGAAAAAAACCAAAATCGAAAAAAAAAATGCATCGAAGGGGGCCCCCTTGGATCTTTTTCGAATTCTTCAGATCGACTTAACTTCCGAACGGATGGACCGATTTTCAACTTCGATCACACCAATCTGCTTTTTTTTTCCATAGAATCCATTTTTCCGATCAAAAAAACCGAAATCGAAAATAACAATGCATCGAAGGGGGCCCCCTTGGAACTTTTTCGAATTCTTCAGATTGCCTTAACTTTCGAACGTATGGACCGATTTTCAACTTCGATCATACCAATCTGCTTGTTTTTTTTTCATAGAATCCATTTCTCCAATCAAAAAAACCGAAATCAAAAAAAAATGCATCAAAGGGGGCCCCCTTGGAACTTTTTCGAATTCTTCATATCGCCTTAACTTCCGAACGGATGGACCGATTTTCAACTTCGATCATACCCATCTGCTTGTATTTTCTCATAGAATCCATTTCTATAATCGAAAAAACCGAAATGGAAAAAAAATGCATCAAAGGGGACCCCCTTGGAACTTTTTCGAATTCTTCAGATCGCCGTAACTTCCGAACGGATGGACCGATTTTCAACTTCGATCATACCAATCTGCTTGTTTTTTTTTCATAGAATCCATTTCTCCAATCAAAAAAACCGAAATCGAAAAAAAATGCATCAAAGGGGGCCCCCTTGGAACTTTTTCGAATTCTTCAGATCGCCTTAACTTCCGAACGGATGGACCGATTTTCAACTTCGATCATACCAATCTGCTTGTTTTTTTCATAGAATCCATTTCTTCGATCAGAAAAACCGGAATCGAAAAATAAAATGCATCAAAGGGGGCCCCCTTGTAACTTTTTCGAATTCTTCAGATCGCCTTAACTTCCGAACGGATGGACCGATTTTCAATTTCGCGCATACCAATTCGCTTGTTTTTTCCATAGAATCCATTTCTCCAATCGAAAAAAATTGCATCAAAGGGGGTCCGCTTGGAACTTTTTCGAATTCTTCAGATCGCCTTAACTTCCGAACGGATGGACCGATTTTCAACTTCGATCATACTGCTTGTTTTTTTCATAGAATCCATTTCTCCAATCGAAAAAACCGAAATCGAAAAAAAAAAAATGCATCAAAGGGGGCCCCCTTGGAACTTTTTCGAATTCTTCAGATCGACTTAACTTCCGAACGGATGGACCGAATTTCAACTTCGATCATACCAATCTGTTTTTTTTCCATAGAATCCATATATCCGATCAAAAAAACCGAAATCGAAAAATAAAAATGCATCAAAGGGGGCCCCCTTGGAACTTTTTCGAATTCTTCAGATTGCCTTAACTTTCGAACGTATGGACCGATTTTCAACTTCGATCATACCAATCTGCTTGTTTTTTTTTTCAAAGAATCCATTTCTCCAATCGAAAAAACCGAAATCGAAAAAAAAAATGCATCAAAGGGGGCCCCCTTGGAACTTTTTCGAATTCTTCAGATCGCCTTAACTTCCGAACGGATGGACCGATTTTCAACTTCGATCATACGAATCTGCTTGTTTTTTTTTCATAGAATCCATTTCTCCAATCGAAAAAACCAAAATCGAAAAAAAAAATGCATCAAAGGGGGCCCCCTTGTAACTTTTTCGAATTCTTCAGATCACCTTAACTTCCGAACAGATGGACCGATTTTCAATTTCGCGCATACCAATTCGCTTGTTTTTTCCATAGAATCCATTTCTCCAATCGAAAAAAATTGCATCAAAGGGGGTCCGCTTGGAACTTTTTCGAATTCTCCAGATCGCCTTAACTTCCGAACGGATGGACCGATTTTCAACTTCGATCATACTGCTTGTTTTTTTCATAGAATCCATTTCTCCAATCGAAAAAACCGAAATCGAAAAAAAAAAATGCATCAAAGGGGGCCCCCTTGGAACTTTTTCGAATTCTTCAGATCGACTTAACTTCCGAACGGATGGACCGAATTTCAACTTCGATTATACCAATCTGTTTTTTTTTCCATAGACTCCATATCTCCGATCAAAAAAACCGAAATCAAAAAAAAAATGCATCAAAGGGGGCCCCCTTGGAACTTTTTCGAATTCTTCAGATTGCCTTAACTTTCGAACGTATGGACCGATTTTCAACTTCGATCATACCAATCTGCTTGTTTTTTTTCATAGAATCCATTTCTCCAATCGAAAAAACCGAAATCGAAAAAAAAATTGCATCAACTTTTTCGAATTCTTCAGATCGCCTTAACTTCCAAACGGATGGACCGAATTTCAACTTCGATCATACCAATCTGTTTTTTTTTTCCATAGAATCCATATCTCCGATCAAAAAAACCGAAATCGAAAAAAAAAATGCATCAAAGGGGGCCCCCTTGGAACTTTTTCGAATTCTTCAGATTGCCTTAACTTTCGAACGTATGGACCGATTTTCAACTTCGATCATACCAATCTGCTTGTTTTTTTTTCAAAGAATCCATTTCTCCAATCGAAAAAACCGAAATCGAAAAAAAAAATGCATCAAAGGGGGCCCCCTTGGATCTTTTTCGAATTCTTCAGATCGCCTTAACTTCCGAACGGATGGACCGATTTTCAACTTCGATCATACGAATCTGCTTGTTTTTTTTTCATAGAATCCATTTCTCCAATCGAAAAAACCAAAATCGAAAAAAAAAAAATGCATCAAAGGGGGCCCCCTTGGATTTTTTTCGAATTCTTCAGATCGACTTAACTTCCGAACGGATGGACCGATTTTCAACTTCGATCACACCAATCTGCTTCTTTTTTTTTTATTTTCATAGAATCCATTCCTCCGATCGAAAGGACCGCAATCGAAAAAAAAATGCATCAAATGGGGCCCCCTTGGAACTTTTTCGAATTCTTCAGATCGCCTAACTTCCGAACGGATGGACCGATTTTCAACTCCGATCATACCAATTTGCTTGTTTTTTTTTCATAGAATCCATTTCTCCAATCGAAAAAACCGAAATTGAGAAAAAAATGCATCAAAGGGGGCCCCCTTGGAACTTTTTCGAATTCTTCATATCGCCTTAACTTCCGAACGGATGGACCGATTTTCAACTTCGATCATACCAATCTGCTTGTATTTTTTCATAGAATCCATTTCTATAATCGAAAAAACCGAAATGAAAAAAAATGCATCAAAGGGGACCCCCTTGGAACTTTTTCGAATTCTTCAGATCGGCTTAACTTCCGAACAGATAGACCGATTTTCAACTTCGATCATACCAATCTGCTTGTTTATTTTCATAGAATCCATTTCTCCAATCAAAAAAACCGAAATCAAAAAAAAATGCATCAAAGGGGGTCCGCTTGGAACTTTTTCGAATTCTTCAGATCGCCTTAACTTCCGAACGGATGGACCGATTTTCAACTTCGATCATACTGCTTGTTTTTTTCATAGAATTCATTTCTCCAATCGAAAAACCGAAATCGAAAAAAAAATGCATCAAAGGGGGCCCCCTTGGAACTTTTTCGAATTCTTCAGATCGACTTAACTTCGGAACGGATGGACCGATTTTCAACTTCGATCATACCAATCTGTTTTTTATTTTTCATAGAATCCATTTCTCCAATTGAAACAACCAAAATAAAAAAAAATGCATCAAAGGGGGCCCCCTTGGAACTTTTTCGAATTCTTCAGATCGACTTAACTTCCGAACGGATGGACCGATTTTCAACTTCGATCACACCAATCTGCTTTTTTTTCCATAGAATCCATTTCTCCGATCAAAAAAACCGAAATCGAAAAAAAAAATGCATCAAAGGGGGCCCCCTTGGAACTTTTTCGAATTCTTCAGATTGCCTTAACTTTCGAACGTATGGACCGATTTTCAACTTCGATCATACCAATCTGCTTGTTTTTTTTCATAGAATCCATTTCTCCAATCGAAAAAACCGAAATCGAAAGAAAAAATGCCTCAAAGGGGGCCCTCTTGAAACTTTTTCGAATTCTTCAGAGCGCCTTAACATCCGAACGGATGGACCGATTCTCAACTTCGATCATACCAATCTGCTTCTTTTTTTTTATTTTCATAGAATCCATTTCTCCGATCGAAAGGACCAAAATCGAAAAAAAAATGCATCAAAGGGGGCCCCCTTGGAACTTTTTCGAATTCTTCAGATCGCCTAACTTCCGAACGGATGGACCGATTTTCAACTTCGATCATACTGCTTGTTTTTTTCATAGAATCCATTTCTCCAATCGAAAAAACCGAAATCGAAAAAAAAAATGCATCAAAGGGGGCCCCCTTGGAACTTTTTCGAATTCTTCAGATCGACTTAACTTCCGAACGGATGGACCGAATTTCAACTTCGATCATACCAATCTGTTTTTTTTCCATAGAATCCATATCTCCGATCAAAAAAACCGAAATCGAAAAAAAAAATGCATCAAAGGGGGCCCCCTTGGAACTTTTTCGAATTCTTCAGATTGCCTTAACTTTCGAACGTATGGACCGATTTTCAACTTCGATCATACCAATCTGCTTGTTTTTTTTTTTCAAAGAATCCATTTCTCCAATCGAAAAAACCGAAATCGAAAAAAAAAATGCATCAAAGTGGGCCCCCTTGGAACTTTTTCGAATTCTTCAGATCGCCTTAACTTCCGAACGGATGGACCGATTTTCAACTTCGATCAAACGAATCTGCTTGTTTTTTTTTCATAGAATCCATTTCTCCAAATCGAAAAAACCAAAATCGAAAAAAAAAATGCATCAAAGGGGGCCCCCTTGGATCTTTTTCGAATTCTTCAGATCGACTCAACTTCCGAACGGATGGACCGATTTTCAACTTCGATCACACCAATCTGCTTTTTTTTTCCATAGAATCCATTTCTCCGATCAAAAAAACCGAAATCGAATAAAACAATGCATCGAAGGGGGCCCTCTTGGAACTTTTTCGAATTCTTCAGATTGCCTTATCTTTCGAACGTATGGACCGATTTTCAACTTCGATCATACCAATCTGCTTGTTTTTTTTTCATAGAATCCATTTCTCCAATCGAAAAAACCGAAATCGAAAGTAAAAATGCATCAAAGGGGGCCCCCTTGGAACTTTTTCGAATTCTTCAGAGCGCCTTAACATCCGAACGGATGGACCGATTTTCAACTTCGATCATACCAATCTGCTTCTTTGTTTTTATTTTCATAGAATCCATTCCTCCGATCGAAAGGACCGATATCGAAAAAAAAAAAATGCATCAAAGGGGGCCCCCTTGGAACTTTTTCGAATTCTTCAGATCGCCTAACTTCCGAACGGATGGACCGATTTTCAACTCCGATCATACCAATTTGCTTGTTTTTTTTTCATAGAATCCATTTCTCCAATCGAAAAAACCGAAATTGAAAAAAAAAATGCATCAAAGGGGGCCCCCTTGGAACTTTTTCGAATTCTTCATATCGCCTTAACTTCCGAACGGATGGACCGATTTTCAACTTCGATCATACCAATCTGCTTGTATTTTTTCATAGAATCCATTTCTATAATCGAAAAAACCGAAATGAAAAAAAATGCATCAAAGGGGACCCCCTTGGAACTTTTTCGAATTCTTCAGATCGGCTTAACTTCCGAACAGATAGACCGATTTTCAACTTCGATCATACCAATCTGCTTGTTTATTTTCATAGAATCCATTTCTCCAATCAAAAAAACCGAAATCTAAAAAAAAATGCATCAAAGGGGGTCCGCTTGGAACTTTTTCGAATTCTTCAGATCGCCTTAACTTCCGAACGGATGGACCGATTTTCAACTTCGATCATACTGCTTGTTTTTTTCATAGAATTCATTTCTCCAATCGAAAAACCGAAATCGAAAAAAAAATGCATCAAAGGGGGCCCCATTGGAACTTTTTCGAATTCTTCAGATCGACTTAACTTCGGAACGGATGGACCGATTTTCAACTTCGATCATACCAATCTGTTTTTTATTTTTCATAGAATCCATTTCTCCAATTGAAAAAACCAAAATAAAAAAAAATGCATCAAAGGGGGCCCCCTTGGAACTTTTTCGAATTCTTCAGATCGACTTAACTTCCGAACGGATGGACCGATTTTCAACTTCGATCACACCAATCTGCTTTTTTTCCATAGAATCCATTTCTCCGATCAAAAAAACCGAAATCGAAAAAAAAAATGCATCAAAGGGGGCCCCCTTGGAACTTTTTCGAATTCTTCAGATTGCCTTAACTTTCGAACGTATGGACCGATTTTCAACTTCGATCATACCAATCTGCTTGTTTTTTTTCATAGAATCCATTTCTCCAATCGAAAAAACCGAAATCGAAAGAAAAAATGCCTCAAAGGGGGCCCCCTTGAAACTTTTTCGAATTCTTCAGAGCGCCTTAACATCCGAACGGATGGACCGATTTTCAACTTCGATCATACCAATTTGCTTGTTTTTTCTCATAGAATCCATTTCTCCAATCGAAAAAACCAAAATAAAAAAAAATGCATCAAAGGGGGGCCCCTTGGAACTTTTTCGAATTCTTCAGATCGCCTTAACTTCCGAACGGATGGACCGATTTTCAACTTCGATCATACCAATCTGCTTGTTTTTTTTCATAGAATTCATTCCTCCAATCAAAAAAACCGAAATCGAAAAAAAAAATGCATCGAAGGGGGCCCCCTTGGAACTTTTTCGAATTCTTCAGATCGCCTTAACTTCCGAACGGATGGACCGATTTTCAACTTCGATCATACCAATCTGCTTGTTTTTTTTCATAGAATCCATTTCAACAATCGAAAAAACCGGAATCGAAAAAAAAAATGCATCAAAGGGGGCCCCCTTGTAACTTTTTCGAATTCTTCAGATCGCCTTAACTTCCGAACGGATGGACCGATTTTCAATTTCGCGCATACCAATTCGCTTGTTATTTCCATAGAATCCATTTCTCCAATCGAAAAAAATTGCATCAAAGGGGGTCCGCTTGGAACTTTTTCGAATTCTTCAGATCGCCTTAACTTCCGAACGGATGGACCGATTTTCAACTTCGATCATACTGCTTGTTTTTTTCATAGAATCCATTTCTCCAATCGAAAAAACCGAAATCGAAAAAAAAAATGCATCAAAGGGGGCCCCCTTGGAACTTTTTCGAATTCTTCAGATCGACTCAACTTCCGAACGGATGGACCGATTTTCAACTTCGATCATACCAATCTGTTTTTTTTCCATAGAATCCATATCTCCGATCAGAAAAACCGAAATCGAAAAAAAAAATGCATCAAAGGGGGCCCCCTTGGAACTTTTTCGAATTCTTCAGATTGCCTTAACTTTCGAACGTATAGACCGATTTTCAACTTCGATCATACCAATCTGCTTGTTTTTTTTTTCAAAGAATCCATTTCTCCAATCGAAAAAACCGAAATCGAAAAAAAAATGCATCAAAGGGGGCCCCCTTGGAACTTTTTCGAATTCTTCAGATCGCCTTAACTTCCGAACGGATGGACCGATTTTCAACTTCGATCATACGAATCTGCTTGTTTTTTTTTTCATAGAATCCATTTCTCCAATCGAAAAAACAAAAATCGAGAAAAAAATGCATCAAAGGGGGCCCCCTTGGATCTTTTTCGAATTCTTCAGATCGACTTAACTTCCGAACGTATGGACCGATTTTCAACTTCGATCACACCAATCTGCTTTTTTTTCCATAGAATCCATTTCTCCGATCAAAAAAACCGAAATCGAGAAAAACAATGCATCGAAGGGGGCCCCCTTGGAATTTTTTCGAATTCTTCAGATTGCCTTAACTTTCGAACGTATGGACCGATTTTCAACTTCGATCATACCAATCTGCTTGTTTTTTTTCATAGAATCAATTTCTCCAATCGAAAAAACCGAAATCGAAAAAAAAAATGCATCAAAGGGGGCCCCCTTGGAACTTTTTCGAATTCTTCAGAGCGCCTTAACATCCGAACGGATGGACCGATTTTCAACTTCGATCATACCAATCTGCTTCTTTTTTTTTATTTTCATAGAATCCATTCCCCCGATCGAAAGGACCAAAATCGAAAAAAAAAATGCATCAAAGGGGGCCCCCTTGGAACTTTTTCGAATTCTTCAGATCGCCTAACTTCCGAACGGATGGACCGATTTTCAACTTCGATCATACGAATCTGCTTGTTTTTTTTCATAGAATCCATTTCTCCAATCGAAAAAACCGAAATTGAAAAAAAAATGCATCAAAGGGGGCCCCCTTGGAACTTTTTCGAATTCTTCATATCGCCTTAACTTCCGAACGGATGGACCGATTTTCAACTTCGATCATACCAATCTGCTTGTATTTTTTCATAGAATCCATTTCTATAATCGAAAAAACCGAAATGAAAAAAAAATGCATCAAAGGGGACCCCCTTGGAACTTTTTCGAATTCTTCAGATCGGAACTTCCGAACGGATGGACCGATTTTCAACTTTGATCATACTGCTTGTTTTTTTCATAGAATTCATTTCTCCAATCAAAAAAAAACCGAAATCGAAGAAAAAATGCATCAAAGGGGGCCCCCTTGGAACTTTTTCGAATTCTTCAGATTGCCTTAACTTTCGAACGTATGGACCGATTTTCAACTTCGATCATACTGCTTGTTTTTTTCATAGAATTCATTTCTCCAATCAAAAAAACCGAAATCGAAGAAAAAATGCATCAAAGGGGGCCCCCTTGGAACTTTTTCGAATTCTTCAGATCGACTTAACTTCGGAACGGATGGACCGATTTTCAACTTCGATCATACCAATCTGTTTTTTATTTTTCATAGAAATCATTTCTCCAATCGAAAAAACCAAAATCGAAAAAAAAAAAATGCATCAAAGGGGACCCCCTTGGAACTTTTTCGAATTCTTCAGATCGGCTTAACTTCCGAACGGATGGACCGATTTTCAACTTCGATCATACCAATCTGCTTTTTTTTCCATAGAATCCATTTCTCCGATCAAAAAAACCGAAATCGAAAAAAAAAATGCATCAATTGTTGCCCCCTCGGAACTTTTTCGAATTCTTCAGATTGCCTTAACTTTCGAACGTATGGACCGATTTTCAACTTCGATCATATCAATCTGCTTGTTTTTTTTCATAGAATCCATTTCTCCAATCGAAAAAACCGAAATCGAAAGAAAAAATGCATCAAAGGGGGCCCCCTTGGAACTTTTTCGAATTCTTCAGATCGCCTTAACATCCGAACGGATGGACCGATTTTCAACTTCGATCGTACCAATCTGCTTGTTTTTTTTTTTTCATAGAATCCATTTCTCCGATCGGAAGAACCGAAATCGAGAAAAAAAAATGCATCAAAGGAGGCCCCCTTGGAACTTTTTCGAATTCTTCAGATCGCCTAACTTCCGAACGGATGGACCGATTTTCAACTTCGATCATACCAATCTGCTTGTTTTTTTTCATAGAATCCATTTCTCCAATCGAAAAAACCGAAATCGAAAGAAAAAATGCCTCAAAGGGGGCCCTCTTGAAACTTTTTCGAATTCTTCAGAGCGCCTTAACATCCGAACGGATGGACCGATTCTCAACTTCGATCATACCAATCTGCTTTTTTTTTTTTATTTTCATAGAATCCATTTCTCCGATCGAAAGGACCGAAATCGAAAAAAAAATGCATCAAAGGGGGCCCCCTTGGAACTTTTTCGAATTCTTCAGATCGCCTAACTTCCGAACGGATGGACCGATTTTCAACTTCGATCATACTGCTTGTTTTTTTCATAGAATCCATTTCTCCAATCGAAAAAACCGAAATCGAAAAAAAAAAATGCATCAAAGGGGGCCCCCTTGGAACTTTTTCGAATTCTTCAGATCGACTTAACTTCCGAACGGATGGACCGAATTTCAACTTCGATCATACCAATCTGTTTTTTTTCCATAGAATCCATATCTCCGATCAAAAAAACCGAAATCGAAAAAAAAAATGCATCAAAGGGGGCCCCCTTGGAACTTTTTCGAATTCTTCAGATTGCCTTAACTTTCGAACGTATGGACCGATTTTCAACTTCGATCATACCAATCTGCTTGTTTTTTTTTTTTTCAAAGAATCCATTTCTCCAATCGAAAAAACCGAAATCGAAAAAAAAAATGCATCAAAGGGGGCCCCCTTGGAACTTTTTCGAATTCTTCAGATCGCCTTAACTTCCGAACGGATGGACCGATTTTCAACTTCGATCAAACGAATCTGCTTGTTTTTTTTTCATAGAATCCATTTCTCCAAATCGAAAAAACCAAAATCGAAAAAAAAAATGCATCAAAGGGGGCCCCCTTGTATCTTTTTCGAATTCTTCAGATCGACTCAACTTCCGAACGGATGGACCGATTTTCAACTTCGATCACACCAATCTGCTTTTTTTTCCATAGAATCCATTTCTCCGATCAAAAAAACCGAAATCGAAAAAAACAATGCATCGAAGGGGGCCCCCTTGGAACTTTTTCGAATTCTTCAGATTGCCTTAACTTTCGAACGTATGGACCGATTTTCAACTTCGATCATACCAATCTGCTTGTTTTTTTTTTCAAAGAATCCATTTCTCCAATCGAAAAAACCGAAATCGAAAAAAAAATGCATCAAAGGGGGCCCCCTTGGAACTTTTTCGAATTCTTCAGATCGCCTTAACTTCCGAACGGATGGACCGATTTTCAACTTCGATCATACGAATCTGCTTGTTTTTTTTTTCATAGAATCCATTTCTCCAATCGAAAAAACAAAAATCGAGAAAAAAATGCATCAAAGGGGGCCCCCTTGGATCTTTTTCGAATTCTTCAGATCGACTTAACTTCCGAACGTATGGACCGATTTTCAACTTCGATCACACCAATCTGCTTTTTTTTCCATAGAATCCATTTCTCCGATCAAAAAAACCGAAATCGAGAAAAACAATGCATCGAAGGGGGCCCCCTTGGAATTTTTTCGAATTCTTCAGATTGCCTTAACTTTCGAACGTATGGACCGATTTTCAACTTCGATCATACCAATCTGCTTGTTTTTTTTCATAGAATCAATTTCTCCAATCGAAAAAACCGAAATCGAAAAAAAAAATGCATCAAAGGGGGCCCCCTTGGAACTTTTTCGAATTCTTCAGAGCGCCTTAACATCCGAACGGATGGACCGATTTTCAACTTCGATCATACCAATCTGCTTCTTTTTTTTTATTTTCATAGAATCCATTCCCCCGATCGAAAGGACCAAAATCGAAAAAAAAAATGCATCAAAGGGGGCCCCCTTGGAACTTTTTCGAATTCTTCAGATCGCCTAACTTCCGAACGGATGGACCGATTTTCAACTTCGATCATACGAATCTGCTTGTTTTTTTTCATAGAATCCATTTCTCCAATCGAAAAAACCGAAATTGAAAAAAAAATGCATCAAAGGGGGCCCCCTTGGAACTTTTTCGAATTCTTCATATCGCCTTAACTTCCGAACGGATGGACCGATTTTCAACTTCGATCATACCAATCTGCTTGTATTTTTTCATAGAATCCATTTCTATAATCGAAAAAACCGAAATGAAAAAAAAATGCATCAAAGGGGACCCCCTTGGAACTTTTTCGAATTCTTCAGATCGGCTTAACTTCCGAACGGATGGACCGATTTTCAACTTTGATCATACTGCTTGTTTTTTTCATAGAATTCATTTCTCCAATCAAAAAAAAACCGAAATCGAAGAAAAAATGCATCAAAGGGGGCCCCCTTGGAACTTTTTCGAATTCTTCAGATTGCCTTAACTTTCGAACGTATGGACCGATTTTCAACTTCGATCATACTGCTTGTTTTTTTCATAGAATTCATTTCTCCAATCAAAAAAACCGAAATCGAAGAAAAAATGCATCAAAGGGGGCCCCCTTGGAACTTTTTCGAATTCTTCAGATCGACTTAACTTCGGAACGGATGGACCGATTTTCAACTTCGATCATACCAATCTGTTTTTTATTTTTCATAGAAATCATTTCTCCAATCGAAAAAACCAAAATCGAAAAAAAAAAATGCATCAAAGGGGACCCCCTTGGAACTTTTTCGAATTCTTCAGATCGGCTTAACTTCCGAACGGATGGACCGATTTTCAACTTCGATCATACCAATCTGCTTTTTTTTCCATAGAATCCATTTCTCCGATCAAAAAAACCGAAATCGAAAAAAAAAATGCATCAATTGTTGCCCCCTCGGAACTTTTTCGAATTCTTCAGATTGCCTTAACTTTCGAACGTATGGACCGATTTTCAACTTCGATCATATCAATCTGCTTGTTTTTTTTCATAGAATCCATTTCTCCAATCGAAAAAACCGAAATCGAAAGAAAAAATGCATCAAAGGGGGCCCCCTTGGAACTTTTTCGAATTCTTCAGATCGCCTTAACATCCGAACGGATGGACCGATTTTCAACTTCGATCGTACCAATCTGCTTGTTTTTTTTTTTCATAGAATCCATTTCTCCGATCGGAAGAACCGAAATCGAGAAAAAAAAATGCATCAAAGGAGGCCCCCTTGGAACTTTTTCGAATTCTTCAGATCGCCTAACTTCCGAACGGATGGACCGATTTTCAACTTCGATCATACCAATCTGCTTGTTTTTTTTCATAGAATCCATTTCTCCAATCGAAAAAACCGAAATCGAAAGAAAAAATGCCTCAAAGGGGGCCCTCTTGAAACTTTTTCGAATTCTTCAGAGCGCCTTAACATCCGAACGGATGGACCGATTCTCAACTTCGATCATACCAATCTGCTTCTTTTTTTTTATTTTCATAGAATCCATTTCTCCGATCGAAAGGACCGAAATCGAAAAAAAAATGCATCAAAGGGGGCCCCCTTGGAACTTTTTCGAATTCTTCAGATCGCCTAACTTCCGAACGGATGGACCGATTTTCAACTTCGATCATACTGCTTGTTTTTTTCATAGAATCCATTTCTCCAATCGAAAAAACCGAAATCGAAAAAAAAAAATGCATCAAAGGGGGCCCCCTTGGAACTTTTTCGAATTCTTCAGATCGACTTAACTTCCGAACGGATGGACCGAATTTCAACTTCGATCATACCAATCTGTTTTTTTTCCATAGAATCCATATCTCCGATCAAAAAAACCGAAATCGAAAAAAAAAATGCATCAAAGGGGGCCCCCTTGGAACTTTTTCGAATTCTTCAGATTGCCTTAACTTTCGAACGTATGGACCGATTTTCAACTTCGATCATACCAATCTGCTTGTTTTTTTTTTTCAAAGAATCCATTTCTCCAATCGAAAAAACCGAAATCGAAAAAAAAAATGCATCAAAGGGGGCCCCCTTGGAACTTTTTCGAATTCTTCAGATCGCCTTAACTTCCGAACGGATGGACCGATTTTCAACTTCGATCAAACGAATCTGCTTGTTTTTTTTTCATAGAATCCATTTCTCCAAATCGAAAAAACCAAAATCGAAAAAAAAAATGCATCAAAGGGGGCCCCCTTGGATCTTTTTCGAATTCTTCAGATCGACTCAACTTCCGAACGGATGGACCGATTTTCAACTTCGATCACACCAATCTGCTTTTTTTTCCATAGAATCCATTTCTCCGATCAAAAAAACCGAAATCGAAAAAAACAATGCATCGAAGGGGGCCCCCTTGGAACTTTTTCGAATTCTTCAGATTGCCTTAACTTTCGAACGTATGGACCGATTTTCAACTTCGATCATACCAATCTGCTTGTTTTTTTTTCATAGAATCCATTTCTCCAATCGAAAAAACCGAAATCGAAAAAAAAAATGCATCAAAGGGGGCCCCCTTGGAACTTTTTCGAATTCTTCAGAGCGCCTTAACATCCGAACGGATGGACCGATTTTCAACTTCGATCATACCAATCTGCTTCTTTTTTTTATTTTCATAGAATCCATTTCTCCGATCGAAAGGACCGATATCGAAAAAAAAAAAATGCATCAAAGGGGGCCCCCTTGGAACTTTTTCGAATTCTTCAGATCGCCTAACTTCCGAACGGATGGACCGATTTTCAACTCCGATCATACCAATTTGCTTGTTTTTTTTTCATAGAATCCATTTCTCCAATCGAAAAAACCGAAATTGAAAAAAAAATGCATCAAAGGGGGCCCCCTTGGAACTTTTTCGAATTCTTCATATCGCCTTAACTTCCGAACGGATGGACCGATTTTCAACTTCGATCATACCAATCTGCTTGTATTTTTTCATAGAATCCATTTCTATAATCGAAAAAACCGAAATGAAAAAAAATGCATCAAAGGGGACCCCCTTGGAACTTTTTCGAATTCTTCAGATCGGCTTAACTTCCGAACAGATAGACCGATTTTCAACTTCGATCATACCAATCTGCTTGTTTATTTTCATAGAATCCATTTCTCCAATCAAAAAAACCGAAATCTAAAAAAAAAATGCATCAAAGGGGGTCCGCTTGGAACTTTTTCGAATTCTTCAGATCGCCTTAACTTCCGAACGGATGGACCGATTTTCAACTTCGATCATACTGCTTGTTTTTTTCATAGAATTCATTTCTCCAATCGAAAAACCGAAATCGAAAAAAAAATGCATCAAAGGGGGCCCCATTGGAACTTTTTCGAATTCTTCAGATCGACTTAACTTCGGAACGGATGGACCGATTTTCAACTTCGATCATACCAATCTGTTTTTTATTTTTCATAGAATCCATTTCTCCAATTGAAAAAACCAAAATAAAAAAAAATGCATCAAAGGGGGCCCCCTTGGAACTTTTTCGAATTCTTCAGATCGACTTAACTTCCGAACGGATGGACCGATTTTCAACTTCGATCACACCAATCTGCTTTTTTTTCCATAGATTCCATTTCTCCGATCAAAAAAACCGAAATCGAAAAAAAAAATGCATCAAAGGGGGCCCCCTTGGAACTTTTTCGAATTCTTCAGATTGCCTTAACTTTCGAACGTATGGACCGATTTTCAACTTCGATCATACCAATCTGCTTGTTTTTTTTCATAGAATCCATTTCTCCAATCGAAAAAACCGAAATCGAAAGAAAAAATGCCTCAAAGGGGGCCCCCTTGAAACTTTTTCGAATTCTTCAGAGCGCCTTAACATCCGAACGGATGGACCGATTTTCAACTTCGATCATACCAATTTGCTTGTTTTTTCTCATAGAATCCATTTCTCCAATCGAAAAAACCAAAATAAAAAAAAATGCATCAAAGGGGGGCCCCTTGGAACTTTTTCGAATTCTTCATATCGCCTTAACTTCCGAACGGATGGACCGCTTTTCAACTTCGATCATACCAATCTGCTTGTATTTTCTCATAGAATCCATTTCTATAATTGAAAAAACCGAAATGGAAAAAAAATGCATCAAAGAGGACCCCCTTGGAACTTTTTCGAATTCTTCAGATCGCCTTAACTTCCGAACGGATGGACCGATTTTCAACTTCGATCATACCAATCTGCTTGTTTTTTTTCATAGAATCCATTCCTCCAATCAAAAAAACCGAAATCGAAAAAAAAAATGCATCGAAGGGGGCCCCCTTGGAACTTTTTCGAATTCTTCAGATCGCCTTAACTTCCGAACGGATGGACCGATTTTCAACTTCGATCATACCAATCTGCTTGTTTTTTTTCATAGAATCCATTTCCTCAATCGAAAAAACCGGAATCGAAAAAAAAATGCATCAAAGGGGGCCCCCTTGTAACTTTTTCGAATTCTTCAGATCGCCTTAACTTCCGAACGGATGGACCGATTTTCAATTTCGCGCATACCAATTCGCTTGTTATTTCCATAGAATCCATTTCTCCAATCGAAAAAAATTGCATCAAAGGGGGTCCGCTTGGAACTTTTTCGAATTCTTCAGATCGCCTTAACTTCCGAACGGATGGACCGATTTTCAACTTCGATCATACTGCTTGTTTTTTTCATAGAATCCATTTCTCCAATCGAAAAAACCGAAATCGAAAAAAAAAATGCATCAAAGGGGGCCCCCTTGGAACTTTTTCGAATTCTTCAGATCGACTCAACTTCCGAACGGATGGACCGATTTTCAACTTCGATCATACCAATCTGTTTTTTTTTCCATAGAATCCATATCTCCGATCAGAAAAACCGAAATCGAAAAAAAAAATGCATCAAAGGGGGCCCCCTTGGAACTTTTTCGAATTCTTCAGATTGCCTTAACTTTCGAACGTATAGACCGATTTTCAACTTCGATCATACCAATCTGCTTGTTTTTTTTTCAAAGAATCCATTTCTCCAATCGAAAAAACCGAAATCGAAAAAAAAAAATGCATCAAAGGGGGCCCCCTTGGAACTTTTTCGAATTCTTCAGATCGCCTTAACTTCCGAACGGATGGACCGATTTTCAACTTCGATCATACGAATCTGCTTGTTTTTTTTTCATAGAATCCATTTCTCCAATCGAAAAAACAAAAATCGAGAAAAAAATGCATCAAAGGGGGCCCCCTTGGATCTTTTTCGAATTCTTCAGATCGACTTAACTTCCGAACGTATGGACCGATTTTCAACTTCGATCACACCAATCTGCTTTTTTTTCCATAGAATCCATTTCTCCGATCAAAAAAACCGAAATCGAGAAAAACAATGCATCGAAGGGGGCCCCCTTGGAATTTTTTCGAATTCTTCAGATTGCCTTAACTTTCGAACGTATGGACCGATTTTCAACTTCGATCATACCAATCTGCTTGTTTTTTTTCATAGAATCCATTTCTCCAATCGAAAAAACCGAAATCGAAAAAAAAAATGCATCAAAGGGGGCCCCCTTGGAACTTTTTCGAATTCTTCAGAGCGCCTTAACATCCGAACGGATGGACCGATTTTCAACTTCGATCATACCAATCTGCTTCTTTTTTTTTATTTTCATAAAATCCATTCCCCCGATCGAAAGGACCAAAATCGAAAAAAAAAATGCATCAAAGGGGGCCCCCTTGGAACTTTTTCGAATTCTTCAGATCGCCTAACTTCCGAACGGATGGACCGATTTTCAACTTCGATCATACGAATCTGCTTGTTTTTTTTCATAGAATCCATTTCTCCAATCGAAAAAACCGAAATTGAAAAAAAAATGCATCAAAGGGGGCCCCCTTGGAACTTTTTCGAATTCTTCATATCGCCTTAACTTCCGAACGGATGGACCGATTTTCAACTTCGATCATACCAATCTGCTTGTATTTTTTCATAGAATCCATTTCTATAATCGAAAAAACCGAAATGAAAAAAAAATGCATCAAAGGGGACCCCCTTGGAACTTTTTCGAATTCTTCAGATCGGCTTAACTTCCGAACGGATGGACCGATTTTCAACTTCGATCATACTGCTTGTTTTTTTCATAGAATTCATTTCTCCAATCAAAAAAAACCGAAATCGAAGAAAAAATGCATCAAAGGGGGCCCCCTTGGAACTTTTTCGAATTCTTCAGATTGCCTTAACTTTCGAACGTATGGACCGATTTTCAACTTCGATCATACTGCTTGTTTTTTTCATAGAATTCATTTCTCCAATCAAAAAAACCGAAATCGAAGAAAAAATGCATCAAAGGGGGCCCCCTTGGAACTTTTTCGAATTCTTCAGATCGACTTAACTTCGGAACGGATGGACCGATTTTCAACTTCGATCATACCAATCTGTTTTTTATTTTTCATAGAAATCATTTCTCCAATCGAAAAAACCAAAATCGAAAAAAAAAAATGCATCAAAGGGGACCCCCTTGGAACTTTTTCGAATTCTTCAGATCGGCTTAACTTCCGAACGGATGGACCGATTTTCAACTTCGATCATACCAATCTGCTTTTTTTTCCATAGAATCCATTTCTCCGATCAAAAAAACCGAAATCGAAAAAAAAAATGCATCAATGGGTGCCCCCTCGGAACTTTTTCGAATTCTTCAGATTGCCTTAACTTTCGAACGTATGGACCGATTTTCAACTTCGATCATATCAATCTGCTTGTTTTTTTTCATAGAATCCATTTCTCCAATCGAAAAAACCGAAATCGAAAGAAAAAATGCATCAAAGGGGGCCCCCTTGGAACTTTTTCGAATTCTTCAGATCGCCTTAACATCCGAACGGATGGACCGATTTTCAACTTCGATCGTACCAATCTGCTTGTTTTTTTTTTTTCATAGAATCCATTTCTCCGATCGGAAGAACCGAAATCGAGAAAAAAAAATGCATCAAAGGAGGCCCCCTTGGAACTTTTTCGAATTCTTCAGATCGCCTAACTTCCGAACGGATGGACCGATTTTCAACTTCGATCATACCAATCTGCTTGTTTTTTTTCATAGAATCCATTTCTCCAATCGAAAAAACCGAAATCGAAAGAAAAAATGCCTCAAAGGGGGCCCTCTTGAAACTTTTTCGAATTCTTCAGAGCGCCTTAACATCCGAACGGATGGACCGATTCTCAACTTCGATCATACCAATCTGCTTCTTTTTTTTTATTTTCATAGAATCCATTTCTCCGATCGAAAGGACCGAAATCGAAAAAAAAATGCATCAAAGGGGGCCCCCTTGGAACTTTTTCGAATTCTTCAGATCGCCTAACTTCCGAACGGATGGACCGATTTTCAACTTCGATCATACTGCTTGTTTTTTTCATAGAATCCATTTCTCCAATCGAAAAAACCGAAATCGAAAAAAAAAAATGCATCAAAGGGGGCCCCCTTGGAACTTTTTCGAATTCTTCAGATCGACTTAACTTCCGAACGGATGGACCGAATTTCAACTTCGATCATACCAATCTGTTTTTTTTCCATAGAATCCATATCTCCGATCAAAAAAACCGAAATCGAAAAAAAAAATGCATCAAAGGGGGCCCCCTTGGAACTTTTTCGAATTCTTCAGATTGCCTTAACTTTCGAACGTATGGACCGATTTTCAACTTCGATCATACCAATCTGCTTGTTTTTTTTTTTTCAAAGAATCCATTTCTCCAATCGAAAAAACCGAAATCGAAAAAAAAAAATGCATCAAAGGGGGCCCCCTTGGAACTTTTTCGAATTCTTCAGATCGCCTTAACTTCCGAACGGATGGACCGATTTTCAACTTCGATCAAACGAATCTGCTTGTTTTTTTTTCATAGAATCCATTTCTCCAAATCGAAAAAACCAAAATCGAAAAAAAAAATGCATCAAAGGGGGCCCCCTTGGATCTTTTTCGAATTCTTCAGATCGACTCAACTTCCGAACGGATGGACCGATTTTCAACTTCGATCACACCAATCTGCTTTTTTTTCCATAGAATCCATTTCTCCGATCAAAAAAACCGAAATCGAAAAAAACAATGCATCGAAGGGGGCCCCCTTGGAACTTTTTCGAATTCTTCAGATTGCCTTAACTTTCGAACGTATGGACCGATTTTCAACTTCGATCATACCAATCTGCTTGTTTTTTTTTCATAGAATCCATTTCTCCAATCGAAAAAACCGAAATCGAAAGAAAAAATGCATCAAAGGGGGCCCCCTTGGAACTTTTTCGAATTCTTCAGAGCGCCTTAACATCCGAACGGATGGACCGATTTTCAACTTCGATCATACCAATCTGCTTCTTTTTTTATTTTCATAGAATCCATTTCTCCGATCGAAAGGACCGATATCGAAAAAAAAAAAATGCATCAAAGGGGGCCCCCTTGGAACTTTTTCGAATTCTTCAGATCGCCTAACTTCCGAACGGATGGACCGATTTTCAACTCCGATCATACCAATTTGCTTGTTTTTTTTTCATAGAATCCATTTCTCCAATCGAAAAAACCGAAATTGAAGAAAAAATGCATCAAAGGGGGCCCCCTTGGAACTTTTTCGAATTCTTCATATCGCCTTAACTTCCGAACGGATGGACCGATTTTCAACTTCGATCATACCAATCTGCTTGTATTTTTTCATAGAATCCATTTCTATAATCGAAAAAACCGAAATGAAAAAAAATGCATCAAAGGGGACCCCCTTGGAACTTTTTCGAATTCTTCAGATCGGCTTAACTTCCGAACAGATAGACCGATTTTCAACTTCGATCATACCAATCTGCTTGTTTATTTTCATAGAATCCATTTCTCCAATCAAAAAAACCGAAATCTAAAAAAAAATGCATCAAAGGGGGTCCGCTTGGAACTTTTTCGAATTCTTCAGATCGCCTTAACTTCCGAACGGATGGACCGATTTTCAACTTCGATCATACTGCTTGTTTTTTTCATAGAATTCATTTCTCCAATCGAAAAACCGAAATCGAAAAAAAAATGCATCAAAGGGGGCCCCATTGGAACTTTTTCGAATTCTTCAGATCGACTTAACTTCGGAACGGATGGACCGATTTTCAACTTCGATCATACCAATCTGTTTTTTATTTTTCATAGAATCCATTTCTCCAATTGAAAAAACCAAAATAAAAAAAAATTCATCAAAGGGGGCCCCCTTGGAACTTTTTCGAATTCTTCAGATCGACTTAACTTCCGAACGGATGGACCGATTTTCAACTTCGATCACACCAATCTGCTTTTTTTTCCATAGAATCCATTTCTCCGATCAAAAAAACCGAAATCGAAAAAAAAAATGCATCAAAGGGGGCCCCCTTGGAACTTTTTCGAATTCTTCAGATTGCCTTAACTTTCGAACGTATGGACCGATTTTCAACTTCGATCATACCAATCTGCTTGTTTTTTTTCATAGAATCCATTTCTCCAATCGAAAAAACCGAAATCGAAAGAAAAAATGCCTCAAAGGGGGCCCCCTTGAAACTTTTTCGAATTCTTCAGAGCGCCTTAACATCCGAACGGATGGACCGATTTTCAACTTCGATCATACCAATTTGCTTGTTTTTTCTCATAGAATCCATTTCTCCAATCGAAAAAACCAAAATAAAAAAAAATGCATCAAAGGGGGGCCCCTTGGAACTTTTTCGAATTCTTCATATCGCCTTAACTTCCGAACGGATGGACCGCTTTTCAACTTCGATCATACCAATCTGCTTGTATTTTCTCATAGAATCCATTTCTATAATCGAAAAAACCGAAATGGAAAAAAAAATGCATCAAAGGGGACCCCCTTGGAACTTTTTCGAATTCTTCAGATCGCCTTAACTTCCGAACGGATGGACCGATTTTCAACTTCGATCATACCAATCTGCTTGTTTTTTTTCATAGAATCCATTCCTCCAATCAAAAAAACCGAAATCGAAAAAAAAAATGCATCGAAGGGGGCCCCCTTGAAACTTTTTCGAATTCTTCAGATCGCCTTAACTTCCGAACGGATGGACCGATTTTCAACTTCGATCATACCAATCTGCTTGTTTTTTTTCATAGAATCCATTTCCTCAATCGAAAAAACCGGAATCGAAAAAAAAATGCATCAAAGGGGGCCCCCTTGTAACTTTTTCGAATTCTTCAGATCGCCTTAACTTCCGAACGGATGGACCGATTTTCAATTTCGCGCATACCAATTCGCTTGTTATTTCCATAGAATCCATTTCTCCAATCGAAAAAAATTGCATCAAAGGGGGTCCGCTTGGAACTTTTTCGAATTCTTCAGATCGCCTTAACTTCCGAACGGATGGACCGATTTTCAACTTCGATCATACTGCTTGTTTTTTTCATAGAATCCATTTCTCCAATCGAAAAAACCGAAATCGAAAAAAAAAATGCATCAAAGGGGGCCCCCTTGGAACTTTTTCGAATTCTTCAGATCGACTCAACTTCCGAACGGATGGACCGATTTTCAACTTCGATCATACCAATCTGTTTTTTTTTCCATAGAATCCATATCTCCGATCAGAAAAACCGAAATCGAAAAAAAAAATGCATCAAAGGGGGCCCCCTTGGAACTTTTTCGAATTCTTCAGATTGCCTTAACTTTCGAACGTATAGACCGATTTTCAACTTCGATCATACCAATCTGCTTGTTTTTTTTTTCAAAGAATCCATTTCTCCAATCGAAAAAACCGAAATCGAAAAAAAAAATGCATCAAAGGGGGCCCCCTTGGAACTTTTTCGAATTCTTCAGATCGCCTTAACTTCCGAACGGATGGACCGATTTTCAACTTCGATCATACGAATCTGCTTGTTTTTTTTTCATAGAATCCATTTCTCCAATCGAAAAAACAAAAATCGAGAAAAAAATGCATCAAAGGGGGCCCCCTTGGATCTTTTTCGAATTCTTCAGATCGACTTAACTTCCGAACGTATGGACCGATTTTCAACTTCGATCACACCAATCTGCTTTTTTTTCCATAGAATCCATTTCTCCGATCAAAAAAACCGAAATCGAGAAAAACAATGCATCGAAGGGGGCCCCCTTGGAATTTTTTCGAATTCTTCAGATTGCCTTAACTTTCGAACGTATGGACCGATTTTCAACTTCGATCATACCAATCTGCTTGTTTTTTTTCATAGAATCCATTTCTCCAATCGAAAAAACCGAAATCGAAAAAAAAAAATGCATCAAAGGGGGCCCCCTTGGAACTTTTTCGAATTCTTCAGAGCGCCTTAACATCCGAACGGATGGACCGATTTTCAACTTCGATCATACCAATCTGCTTCTTTTTTTTTATTTTCATAAAATCCATTCCCCCGATCGAAAGGACCGAAATCGAAAAAAAAAATGCATCAAAGGGGGCCCCCTTGGAACTTTTTAGAATTCTTCAGATCGCCTAACTTCCGAACGGATGGACCGATTTTCAACTTCGATCATACGAATCTGCTTGTTTTTTTTCATAGAATCCATTTCTCCAATCGAAAAAACCAAAATTGAAAAAAAAAATGCATCAAAGGGGGCCCCCTTGGAACTTTTTCGAATTCTTCATATCGCCTTAACTTCCGAACGGATGGACCGATTTTCAACTTCGATCATACCAATCTGCTTGTATTTTTTTATAGAATCCATTTCTATAATCGAAAAAACCGAAATGAAAAAAAAAAATGCATCAAAGGGGACCCCCTTGGAACTTTTTCGAATTCTTCAGATCGGCTTAACTTCCGAACGGATGGACCGATTTTCAACTTCGATCATACTGCTTGTTTTTTTCATAGAATTTATTTCTCCAATCAAAAAAAACCGGAATCGAAGAAAAAATGCATCAAAGGGGGCCCCCTTGGAACTTTTTCGAATTCTTCAGATTGCCTTAACTTTCGAACGTATGGACCGATTTTCAACTTCGATCATACTGCTTGTTTTTTTCATAGAATTCATTTCTCCAATCAAAAAAACCGAAATCAAAGAAAAAATGCATCAAAGGGGGCCCCCTCGGAACTTTTTCGAATTCTTCAGATTGCCTTAACTTTCGAACGTATGGACCGATTTTCAACTTCGATCATATCAATCTGCTTGTTTTTTTCCATAGAATCCATTTCTCCAATCGAAAAAACCGAAATCGAAAGAAAAAATGCATCAAAGGGGGCCCCCTTGGAACTTTTTCGAATTCTTCAGATCGCCTTAACATCCGAACGGATGGACCGATTTTCAACTTCGATCGTACCAATATGCTTGTTTTTTTTTTCATAGAATCCATTTCTCCGATCGGAAGAACCGAAATCGAGAAAAAAAAATGCATCAAAGGAGGCCCCCTTGGAACTTTTTCGAATTCTTCAGATCGCCTAACTTCCGAACGGATGGACCGATTTTCAACTTCGATCATACCAATTCGCTTGTTTTTTTTATAGAATCCATTTCTCCAATCGAAAAAACCTAAATCGAAAAAAAAATGCATCAAAGGGGACCCCCTTGGAACTTTTTCGAATTCTTCAGATCGCCTTAACTTCCGAACGGATGGACCGATTTTCAACTTCGATCATACCAATCTGCTTGTATTTTTTTAAAGAATCCATTTCTATAATCGAAAAAACCGAAATGGAAAAAAAAATGAATCAAAGGGGACCCCTTTGGAACTCTTTCGAATTCTTCAGATCGCCTTAACTTCCGAACGGATGGACCGATTTTCAACTTCGATCATACCAATCTGCTTGTTTTTTTTTCATAGAATCCATTTCTCCAATCGAAAAAACCGGAATCGAAAACAAAATACATCAAAGGGGGCCCCCTTGTAACTTTTTCGAATTCTTCAGATCGCCTTAACTTCCGAACGGATGGACCGATTTTCAATTTCGCGCATACCAATTCGCTTGTTTTTTTCATAGAATCTATTTCTCCAATCGAAAAAAATTGCATCAAAGGAGGTCCCCTTGGAACTTTTTCGAATTCTTCAGATCGCCTTAACTTCCGAATGGATAGACCGATTTTCAACTTCGATCATACCAATCTGCTTGTTTTTTTCATAGAATCCATTTTTCCAATCGAAAAAACCGAAATCGAAAAAAAAATGCATCAAAGGTGGCCCCCTTGGAACTTTTTCGAATTCTTCAGATCGCCTTAACTTCCGAACGGATGGACCGATTTTCAACTTCGATCATACCAATCTGCTTGTTTAATCTCATAGAATCCATTTCTCCAATCGGAAAAACCGGAATCGAAAAAAAAAATGCATCAAAGGGGGCCCCCTTGGAACTTTTTCGAATTCTTCAGACCGCCTTAACTTCCGAACGGATGGACCGATTTTCAATTTCGCGCATACCAATTTGATTGTTTTTTCATAGAATCCATTTCTTCAATAGAAAAAACCGAAATCGACAAAAAAATTGCATCAAAGGGGGTCCCCTTGGAACTTTTTCGAATTCTTCAGATCGCTTAAACTTCCGAACGGATGGACCAATTTTCAACTTCGAAAATACCAAACTGCTTGTTTTTTTTCATAGAATCCATTTCTCCAATCGAAAAAACCGAAATCGAAAAAAAAATTGCATCAAAGGGGGTCCCCTTGGAACTTTTTCGAATTTTTCAGATCGCCTTAACTTCCAAACGGATGGACCGATTTTCAACTTCGATCATAGCAATCTGCTTGTTTTTTTTCATAGAATCCATTTCTCCAATCGAAAAAACCGAAATCGAAAAAAAAGTTGCATCAAAGGGGGTCCCTTTGGAACATATCCGAATTCTTCAGATCGCCTTAACTTCCGAACGGATGGACCGATTTTCAACTTCGATCATACCAATCTGCTTGTTTCTTTCATAGAATCCATTTCTCCAATCGAAAAAACCGAAATCGAAAAAAAAATGCATCAAAGGGGGCCCCCTTGGAACTTTTTCGAATTCTTCAGATCGCCTTAACTTCCGAACGGATGGACCGATTTTCAACTTCGATCATACCAATCTGCTTGTTTTTTTTCATAGAATCCATTTCTCCAATCAGAAGAACCGAAATCGAAAAAAAAATGCATCAAAGGGGGCCACCTTGGAACTTTTTCGAAATCTTCAGACCGCCTCAACTTCCGAACGGATCGACCAATTTTCAATTTCGCGCATACCAATTTGCTTGTTTTTTTATAGAATCCATTTCTTCAATAGAAAAAACCGAAATCGAATGAAAAATTGCATCAAAGGGGGTCCCCTTGGAACTTTTTCGAATTCTTCAGATCGCCTTAACTTCCGAACGGATGGACCGATTTTAAACTTCGATCATACCAAACTGCTTGTTTTTTTTTCGTAGAATCCATTTCTCTGATCGAAAAAACCGAAATCTGAAAAAAAATTGCATCAAAGGGGGTCCCCTTGGACCTATTTCGAATTCTTCAAATCGCCTTAACTTCCGAACGGATGGACCGATTTTCAACTTCGATCGTACCAATCTGCTTGTTTTTTTTTCATAGAATCCTTTTCTCCAATCGGAAAAACCAAAATCGAAAAAAAAATTTCATCAAAGGGGGTCCCCTTGGAACTTTTCTGAATTCTTCAGACCGCCTTAACTTCCGAACGGATGGACCGATTTTCAACTTCGATCATACCAATCTGCTCGTTTTTTTTCATAGAATCCATTTCTGCAATCGAAAAACCGAAATCGAAAAAAAAAAATGCATCAAAGGGGGCCCCCTTGGAACTTTTTCGAATTCTTCAGATCGCCTTAACTTCCGAACGGATGGACCGATTTTCAACTTCGATCATACCAATCTGCTTTTTTTTTCATAGAATCCATTTCTCCAATCGAAAAAACCGAAATGAAAAAAAAAATGCATCAAAGGGGACCCCTTTGGAACTTTTTCGAATTCTTCAGATCGACTTAACTTCCGAACGGATGGACCGATTTTCAACTTCGATCATACCAATCTGCTTGTTTATTTTCATAGAATCCATTTATCCAATCGAAAAAATCAAAATCGAAAAAAAAAATGCATCAAAGGGGGTCCCCTTGGAACTTTTCTGAATTCTTCAGATCGCCTTAACTTCCGAACGGATGGACCGATTTTCAACTTCGATCGTACCAATCTGCTTGTTTTTTTTCATAGAATCCATTTCTCCAATCGGAAAAACCAAAATCGAAAAAAAAATTTCATCAAAGGGGGTCCCCTTGGAACTTTTCTGAATTCTCAGACCGCCTTAACTTCCGAACGGATGGACCGATTTTCAACTTCGATCATACCAATCTGCTCGTTTTTTTTCATAGAATCCATTTCTCCAATCGAAAAAACCGAAATCGAAAAAATAAAAAGCATCAAAGGGAGCCCCCTTGGAACTTTTTAGAATTCTTCAGATCGCCTTAACTTCCGAACGGATGGACCGATTTTCAACTTCGATCATACGAATCTGCTTTTTCTATCATAGAATCCATTTCTGCAATCGAAAAACCGAAATCGAAAAAAAAAATGCATCAAAGGGGGCCCCCTTGGAACTTTTTCGAATTCTTCAGATCGCCTTAACTTCCGAACGGATGGACCGATTTTCAACTTCGATCATACCAATCTGCTTTTTTTTTCATAGAATCCATTTCTCCAATCGAAAAAACCGAAATGAAAAAAAAAATGCATCAAAGGGGACCCCTTTGGAACTTTTTCGAATTCTTCAGATCGACTTAACTTCCGAACGGATGGACCGATTTTCAACTTCGATCATACCAATCTGCTTGTTTATTTTCATAGAATCCATTTATCCAATCGAAAAAACCAAAATCGAAAAAAAAAATGCATCAAAGGGGGTCCCCTTGGAACTTTTTCGAATTCTTCAGATCGCCTTAACTTCCGAACGGATGGACCGATTTTCAACTTCGATCATACCAATCTGCTTGTTTCTTTCATAGAATCCATTTCTCCAATCGAAAAAACCGAAATCGAAAAAAAAATGCATCAAAGGGGGTCCCCTTGGAACTTTTTCGAATTCTTCAGATCGCCTTAACTTCCGAACGGATGGACCGATTTTCAACTTCGATCATACCAATTTGCTTTTTTTTTCATAGAATCCATTTCTCCGATCAAAAAAACCGAAATCGAAAAAAAAAATGCATCAAAGGGGGCCCCCTTGGAACTTTTTCGAATTCTTCAGATAGCCTTAACATTCGAACTTATGGACCGATTTTCAACTTCGATCATACCAATCTGCTTGTTTTTTTTCATAGAATCCATTTCTCCAATCAAAAAAACCGAAATCGAAAAAATAAAATGCATCAAAAGGAGACCCCTTGGAACTTTTTCGAATTCTTCAGATCGCCTTAACTTCCGAACGGATGGACCGATTTTCAACTTCGATCATACCAATCTGCTTGTTTTTTCTTCATAGAATCCAATTCTCCAATCGAAAAAACTGAAATCGAAAAAAAAAATGCATCAATGAGGGCCCCCTTGGAACTTTCCCGAATTCTTCAGATCGCCTTAACTTCCGAACGGATGGACCGATTTTCAACTTCGATCATACCAATCTGCTTGTTTTCTTTCATAGAATCTATTTCTCCAATCGAAAAAACCGAAATCGAAAAAAAAAAATGCATCAAAGGGGGCCTTCTTGGAACTTTTTCGAATTCTTCAGATCGCCTCAACTTCCGAACGGATGGACCGATTTTCAATTTCGCGCATACCAATTCGCTTGTTTTTTTCATAGAATCCATTTCTCCAATCAAAAAAACCGAAATCGAGAAAAAATTGCATCAAAGGGGGTCCCCTTGGAACTTTTTCGAATTCTTCAGATCGCCTTAACTTCCGAACGGATGGACCGATTTTCAACTTCGATCATACCAATCTGCTTGTTTCTTTCATAGAATCCATTTCTCCAATCGAAAAAACCGAAATCGAAAAAAAAATGCATCAAAGGGGGCCCCCTTGGAACTTTTTCGAATTCTTCAGATCGCCTTAACTTCCGAACGGATGGACCGATTTTCAACTTCGATCATACCAATCTGCTTGTTTTTTCTCATAGAATCCATTTCTTCAATCGGAAGAACCGAAATCTAAAAAAAAAATGCATCAAAAGGGGCCACCTTGGAACTTTTTCGAATTCTTCAGACCGCCTCAACTTCCGAACGGATCGACCGATTTTCAATTTCGCGCATACCAATTTGCTTGTTTTTTTATAGAATCCATTTCTTCAATAGAAAAAACCGAAATCGAATAAAAAATTGCATCAAAGGGGGTCCCCTTGGAACTTTTTCGAATTCTTCAGATCGCCTTAACTTCCGAACGGATAGACCGATTTTAAACTTCGATCATACCAAACTGCTTGTTTTTTTCCATAGAATCCATTTCTCCAATCGCAAAAACCGAAATCTGAAAAAAAATTGCATCAAAGGGGGTCCCCTTGGAACTTTTTCGAATTCTTCAAATCGCCTTAACTTCCGAACGGATGGACCGATTTTCAACTTCGATCGTACCAATCTGCTTGTTTTTTTTTCATAGAATCCATTTCTCCAATCAAAAAAACCAAAATCGAAAAAAAAATTTTATCAAAGGGGGTCCCCTTGGAACTTTTTCGAATTCTTCAGATCGCCTTAACTTCCGAACGGATGGACCGATTTTCAACTTCGATCATACGAATCTGCTTTTTTTTTTCATAGAATCCATTTCTGCAATCGAAAAACCGAAATCGAAAAAAAAAAATGCATCAAAGGGGGCCCCCTTGGAACATTTTCGAATTCTTCAGATCGCCTTAACTTCCGAACGGATGGACCGATTTTTAACTTCGATCATACCAATCTGCTTTTTTTTCATAGAATCCATTTCTCCAATCGAAAAAACCAAAATGAAAAAAAAAAATGCATCAAAGGGGGCCCCCTTGGAACTTTTTCGAATTCTTCAGATCGCCTTAACTTCCGAACGGATGGACCGATTTTCAACTTCGATCATACCAATCTGCTTGTTTTTTTTTATAGAATCCATTTATCCAATCGAAAAAACCAAAATCGAAAAAAAAAATCGCATCAAAGGGGGTCCCCTTGGAACTTTTCTGAATTTTCAGATCGCCTTAACTTCCGAACGGATGGACCGATTTTCAACTTCGATCATACCAATCTGCTTGTTTTTTTTCATAGAATCCATTTCTCCAATCGAAAAAACCGAAATCGAAAAAAAATATTGCATCAAAGGGGGTCCCCTTGGAACTTTTTCGAATTCTTCAGATCGCCTTAACTTCCGAACGGATGGACCGATTTTCAACTTCGATCATACCAATCTGCTTGTTTTTTTTTTCATAGAATCCATTTCTCCAATCAAAAAAATCGAAATCGAAAAAATAAAAAGCATCAAAGGGAGCCCCCTCGGAACTTCTTCGAATTCTTCAGATCGCCTTAACTTCCGAACGGATGGACCGATTTTCAACTTCGATCATACGAATCTGCTTGTTTTTTTTCATAGAATCCATTTCTGCAATCGAAAGAACCGAAATCGAAAAAAAAATACATCAAAGGGGGCCCCCTTGGAACTTTTTCGAATTCTTCAGATCGACTCAACTTCCGAACGGATGGACCGATTTTCAACTTCGATCATACCAATTCGCTTTTTTTTCATAGAATCCATCTCTCCAATCAAAAAAACCGAAATCGAAAAAAAAAAATGCATCAAAGGGGGCCCCCTTGGAACTTTTTCGAATTCTTCAGATTGCCTTAACTTTCGAACTTATGGACCGATTTTCAACTCCGATCATACCAATCTGCTTGTTTTTTTTCCATAGAATCCATTTCTTCAATCAAAAATCCGAAATCGAAAAAATAAAAAGCATCAAAGAAGGACCCTTTGGAACTTTTTCGAATTCTTCAGATCGCCTTAACTTCCGAACGGATGGACCGATTTTCAACTTCGATCATACGATTCTGCTTGTTTTTTTTCATAGAATCCATTTTCCAATCGAAAAAACCGAAATCGAAAAAAAAATGCATCAAAGAAGGCCCCCTTGGAACTTTTTCGAATTCTTCAGATCGACTTAACTTCCGAACGGATGGACCGATTTTCAACTTCAATCATACCAATCTGCTTTTTTTCTCCATAGAATCCATTTCTCCGATCAAAAAAACCGAAATCGAAAAAAAAAAAATGCATCAAAGGGGGCCTCCTTGGAAATTTTTCGAATTCTTCAGATTGCCTTAACTTTCGAACGCATGGACCGATTTTCAACTTCGATCATACCAATCTGCTTGTTTTTTTTCATAGAATCCATTTCTTCAATCAAAAAAACCGAAATCGAAAAAAAAATTGCATCAAAGGGGGCCCCCTTGGAACTTTTACGAATTCTTCAGATCGCCTTAACTTCCGAACGGATGGACCGATTTTCAACTTCGATCATACCAAACTGCTTGTTTTTTTTTCTTAGAACCTATTTCTCCGATCGAAAAAACTGAAATCGAAAAAAAAAATGCATCAAAGGGGGCCCCCTTGGAACTTTTTCGAATTCTTCAGATCGCCTTAACTTTCGAACGGATGGACCGATTTTCAACTTCGATCATACCAATCTGCTTGTTTCTTCTTCATAGAATCCATTTCTCCAATCGAAAAAACTGAAATCGAAAAAAAAATGCATCAATGAGGGCCCCCTTGGAACTTTCTCGAATTCTTCAGATCGCCTTAACTTCCGAACGGATGGACCGATTTTCAACTTCGATCATACCAATCTGCTTGTTTTCTTCCATAGAATCCATTTCTCCAATCGAAGAAACCGAAATCGAAAAAAAAATGCATCAAAGGGGGCCACCTTGAAACTTTTTCGAATTCTTCAGACCGCCTCAACTTCCGAACGGATCGACCAATTTTCAATTTCGCGCATACCAATTTGCTTGTTTTTTTTATAGAATCCATTTCTTCAATAGAAAAAACCGAAATCGAATGAAAAATTGCATCAAAGGGGGTCCCCTTGGAACTTTTTCGAATTCTTCAGATCGCCTTAACTTCCGAACGGATGGACCGATTTTAAACTTCGATCATACCAAACTGCTTGTTTTTTTTTCGTAGAATCCATTTCTCTGATCGAAAAAACCGAAATCTGAAAAAAAATTGCATCAAAGGGGGTCCCCTTGGACCTATTTCGAATTCTTCAAATCGCCTTAACTTCCGAACGGATGGACCGATTTTCAACTTCGATCGTACCAATCTGCTTGTTTTTTTTCATAGAATCCATTTCTCCAATCGGAAAAACCAAAATCGAAAAAGAAATTTCATCAAAGGGGGTCCCCTTGGAACTTTTCTGAATTCTTCAGACCGCCTTAACTTCCGAACGGATGGACCGATTTTCAACTTCGATCATACCAATCTGCTCGTTTTTTTTCATAGAATCCATTTCTCCAATCGAAAAAACCGAAATCGAAGAAAAAATGCATCAAAGGGGGCCCCCTTGGAACTTTTTCGAATTCTTCAGATCGCCTTAACTTCCGAACGGATGGACCGATTTTCAACTTCGATCATACCAATCTGCTTGTTTTTTTTCATAGAATCCATTTCTCCAATCAGAAGAACCGAAATCGAAAAAAAAATGCATCAAAGGGGGCCACCTTGGAACTTTTTCGAATTCTTCAGACCGCCTCAACTTCCGAACGGATCGACCAATTTTCAATTTCGCGCATACCAATTTGCTTGTTTTTTCATAGAATCCATTTCTCCAATCGAAAAAACCAAAATGAAAAAAAAAAATGCATCAAAGGGGGCCCCCTTGGAACTTTTTCGAATTCTTCAGATCGCCTTAACTTCCGAACGGATGGACCGATTTTCAACTTCGATCATACCAATCTGCTTGTTTTTTTTTATAGAATCCATTTATCCAATCGAAAAAACCAAAATCGAAAAAAAAAATCGCATCAAAGGGGGTCCCCTTGGAACTTTTCTGAATTTTCAGATCGCCTTAACTTCCGAACGGATGGACCGATTTTCAACTTCGATCATACCAATCTGCTTGTTTTTTTTCATAGAATCCATTTCTCCAATCGAAAAAACCGAAATCGAAAAAAAATATTGCATCAAAGGGGGTCCCCTTGGAACTTTTTCGAATTCTTCAGATCGCCTTAACTTCCGAACGGATGGACCGATTTTCAACTTCGATCATACCAATCTGCTTGTTTTTTTTTTCATAGAATCCATTTCTCCAATCAAAAAAATCGAAATCGAAAAAATAAAAAGCATCAAAGGGAGCCCCCTCGGAACTTCTTCGAATTCTTCAGATCGCCTTAACTTCCGAACGGATGGACCGATTTTCAACTTCGATCATACGAATCTGCTTGTTTTTTTTCATAGAATCCATTTCTGCAATCGAAAGAACCGAAATCGAAAAAAAAATACATCAAAGGGGGCCCCCTTGGAACTTTTTCGAATTCTTCAGATCGACTCAACTTCCGAACGGATGGACCGATTTTCAACTTCGATCATACCAATTCGCTTTTTTTTCATAGAATCCATCTCTCCAATCAAAAAAACCGAAATCGAAAAAAAAAAATGCATCAAAGGGGGCCCCCTTGGAACTTTTTCGAATTCTTCAGATTGCCTTAACTTTCGAACTTATGGACCGATTTTCAACTCCGATCATACCAATCTGCTTGTTTTTTTTCCATAGAATCCATTTCTTCAATCAAAAATCCGAAATCGAAAAAATAAAAAGCATCAAAGAAGGACCCTTTGGAACTTTTTCGAATTCTTCAGATCGCCTTAACTTCCGAACGGATGGACCGATTTTCAACTTCGATCATACGATTCTGCTTGTTTTTTTTCATAGAATCCATTTTCCAATCGAAAAAACCGAAATCGAAAAAAAAATGCATCAAAGAAGGCCCCCTTGGAACTTTTTCGAATTCTTCAGATCGACTTAACTTCCGAACGGATGGACCGATTTTCAACTTCAATCATACCAATCTGCTTTTTTTCTCCATAGAATCCATTTCTCCGATCAAAAAAACCGAAATCGAAAAAAAAAAAATGCATCAAAGGGGGCCTCCTTGGAAATTTTTCGAATTCTTCAGATTGCCTTAACTTTCGAACGCATGGACCGATTTTCAACTTCGATCATACCAATCTGCTTGTTTTTTTTCATAGAATCCATTTCTTCAATCAAAAAAACCGAAATCGAAAAAAAAAATTGCATCAAAGGGGGCCCCCTTGGAACTTTTACGAATTCTTCAGATCGCCTTAACTTCCGAACGGATGGACCGATTTTCAACTTCGATCATACCAAACTGCTTGTTTTTTTTTCTTAGAACCTATTTCTCCGATCGAAAAAACTGAAATCGAAAAAAAAAATGCATCAAAGGGGGCCCCCTTGGAACTTTTTCGAATTCTTCAGATCGCCTTAACTTTCGAACGGATGGACCGATTTTCAACTTCGATCATACCAATCTGCTTGTTTCTTCTTCATAGAATCCATTTCTCCAATCGAAAAAACTGAAATCGAAAAAAAAATGCATCAATGAGGGCCCCCTTGGAACTTTCTCGAATTCTTCAGATCGCCTTAACTTCCGAACGGATGGACCGATTTTCAACTTCGATCATACCAATCTGCTTGTTTTCTTCCATAGAATCCATTTCTCCAATCGAAGAAACCGAAATCGAAAAAAAAATGCATCAAAGGGGGCCACCTTGAAACTTTTTCGAATTCTTCAGACCGCCTCAACTTCCGAACGGATCGACCAATTTTCAATTTCGCGCATACCAATTTGCTTGTTTTTTTTATAGAATCCATTTCTTCAATAGAAAAAACCGAAATCGAATGAAAAATTGCATCAAAGGGGGTCCCCTTGGAACTTTTTCGAATTCTTCAGATCGCCTTAACTTCCGAACGGATGGACCGATTTTAAACTTCGATCATACCAAACTGCTTGTTTTTTTTTCGTAGAATCCATTTCTCTGATCGAAAAAACCGAAATCTGAAAAAAAATTGCATCAAAGGGGGTCCCCTTGGACCTATTTCGAATTCTTCAAATCGCCTTAACTTCCGAACGGATGGACCGATTTTCAACTTCGATCGTACCAATCTGCTTGTTTTTTTTCATAGAATCCATTTCTCCAATCGGAAAAACCAAAATCGAAAAAGAAATTTCATCAAAGGGGGTCCCCTTGGAACTTTTCTGAATTCTTCAGACCGCCTTAACTTCCGAACGGATGGACCGATTTTCAACTTCGATCATACCAATCTGCTCGTTTTTTTTCATAGAATCCATTTCTCCAATCGAAAAAACCGAAATCGAAGAAAAAATGCATCAAAGGGGGCCCCCTTGGAACTTTTTCGAATTCTTCAGATCGCCTTAACTTCCGAACGGATGGACCGATTTTCAACTTCGATCATACCAATCTGCTTGTTTTTTTTCATAGAATCCATTTCTCCAATCAGAAGAACCGAAATCGAAAAAAAAATGCATCAAAGGGGGCCACCTTGGAACTTTTTCGAATTCTTCAGACCGCCTCAACTTCCGAACGGATCGACCAATTTTCAATTTCGCGCATACCAATTTGCTTGTTTTTTTATAGAATCCATTTCTTCAATAGAAAAAACCGAAATCGAATGAAAATCTGCATCAAAGGGGGTCCCCTTGGAACTTTTTCGAATTCTTCAGATCGCCTTAACTTCCGAACGGATGGACCGATTTTAAACTTCGATCATACCAAACTGCTTGTTTTTTTTTCGTAGAATCCATTTCTCTGATCGAACAAACCGAAATCTGAAAAAAAATTGCATCAAAGGGGGTCCCCTTGGACCTATTTCGAATTCTTCAAATCGCCTTAACTTCCGAACGGATGGACCGATTTTCAACTTCGATCGTACCAATCTGCTTGTTTTTTTTCATAGAATCCATTTCTCCAATCGGAAAAACCAAAATCGAAAAAAAAAATTTATCAAAGGGGGTCCCCTTGGAACTTTTCTGAATTCTTCAGACCGCCTTAACTTCCGAACGGATGGACCGATTTTCAACTTCGATCATACCAATCTGCTCGTTTTTTTTCATAGAATCCATTTCTCCAATCGAAAAAACCGAAATCGAAAAAATAAAAAGCATCAAAGGGAGCCCCCTTGGAACTTTTTCGAATTCTTCAGATCGCCTTAACTTCCGAACGGATGGACCGATTTTCAACTTCGATCACACGAATCTGCTTTTTCTATCAAAGAATCCATTTCTGCAATCGAAAAACCAAAATCGAAAAAAAAAAATGCATCAAAGGGGGCCCCCTTGGAACTTTTTCGAATTCCTTAGATCGCCTTAACTTCCGAACGGATGGACCGATTTTCAACTTCGATCATACCAATCTGCTTTTTTTTTTCATAGAATCCATTTCTCCAATCGAAAAAACCGAAATGAAAAAAAAAAATGCATCAAAGGGGACCCCTTTGGAACTTTTTCGAATTCTCCAGATCGACTTAACTTCCGAACGGATGGACCGATTTTCAACTTCGATCATACCAATCTGCTTGTTTATTTTCATAGAATCCATTTATCCAATCGAAAAAACCAAAATCGAAAAAAAAAATGCATCAAAGGGGGTCCCCTTGGAACTTTTCTGAATTCTTCAGATCGCCTTAACTTCCGAACGGATGGACCGATTTTCAACTTCGATCATACCAATCTGCTTGTTTTTTTTATAGAATCCATTTCTCCAATCGAAAAAACCGAAATCGAAAAGAAATATTGCATCAAAGGGGGTCCCCTTGGAACTTTTTCGAATTCTTCAGATTGCCTTAACTTCCGAACGGATGGACCGATTTTCAACTTCGATCATACCAATCTGCTTGTTTATTTTTCATAGAATTCATTTCTCCAATCTAAAAAACCGAAATCGGAAAAATAAAAAGCATTAAAGGGAGCCCCCTTGGAACTTTTTCGAATTCTTCAGATCGACTTAACTTCCGAACGGATGGACCGATTTTCAACTTCGATCATACCAATTTGCTTTTTTTTTCATAGAATCCATTTCTCTGATCAAAAAAACCGAAATCGAAAAAAAAATGCATCAAAGGGGGCCCCCTTGGAACTTTTTCGAATTCTTCAGATAGCCTTAACATTCGAACTTATGGACCGATTTTCAACTTCGATCATACCAATCTGCTTGTTTTTTTTTCATAGAATCCATTTCTCCAATCAAAAAAACCGAAATCGAAAAAATAAAAAGCATCAAAAGGAGACCCCTTGGAACTTTTTCGAATTCTTCAGATCGCCTTAACTTCCGAACGGATGGACCGATTTTCGACTTCGATCATACCAATCTGCTTGTTTTTTCTTCATAGAATCCATTTCTCCAATCGAAAAAACTGAAATCGAAAAAAAAATGCATCAATGAGGGCCCCCTTGGAACTTTCCCGAATTCTTCAGATCGCCTTAACTTCCGAACGGATGGACCGATTTTCAACTTCGATCATACCAATCTGCTTGTTTTCTTTCATAGAATCTATTTCTCCAATCGAAAAAACCGAAATCGAAAAAAAAAATGCATCAAAGGGGGCCTTCTTGGAACTTTTTCGAATTCTTCAGATCGCCTCAACTTCCGAACGGATGGACCGATTTTCAATTTCGCGCATACCAATTCGCTTGTTTTTTTCATAGAATCCATTTCTCCAATCAAAAAAACCGAAATCGAGAAAAAATTGCATCAAAGGGGGTCCCCTTGGAACTTTTTCGAATTCTTCAGATCGCCTTAACTTCCGAACGGATGGACCGATTTTCAACTTCGATCATACCAATCTGCTTGTTTCTTTCATAGAATCCATTTCTCCAATCGAAAAAAACGAAATCGAAAAAAAAATGCATCAAAGGGGGCCCCCTTGGAACTTTTTCGAATTCTTCAGATCGCCTTAACTTCCGAACGGATGGACCGATTTTCAACTTCGATCATACCAATCTGCTTGTTTTTTCTCATAGAATCCATTTCTTCAATCGAAAGAACCGAAATCAAAAAAAAAATGCATCAAAAGGGGCCACCTTGGAACTTTTTCGAATTCTTCAGACCGCCTCAACTTCCGAACGGATCGACCGATTTTCAATTTCGCGCATACCAATTTGCTTGTTTTTTTATAGAATCCATTTCTTCAATAGAAAAAACCGAAATCGAATAAAAAATTGCATCAAAGGGGGTCCCCTTGGAACTTTTTCGAATTCTTCAGATCGCCTTAACTTCCGAACGGATAGACCGATTTTAAACTTCGATCATACCAAACTGCTTGTTTTTTTTCCATAGAATCCATTTCTCCAATCGCAAAAACCGAAATCTGAAAAAAAATTGCATCAAAGGGGGTCCCCTTGGAACTTTTTCGAATTCTTCAAATCGCCTTAACTTCCGAACGGATGGACCGATTTTCAACTTCGATCGTACCAATCTGCTTGTTTTTTTTTCATAGAATCCATTTCTCCAATCGAAAAAACCAAAATCGAAAAAAAAATTTTATCAAAGGGGGTCCCCTTGGAACTTTTCTGAATTCTTCAGACCGCCTTAACTTCCGAACGGATGGACCGATTTTCAACTTCGATCATACCAATCTGCTCGTTTTTTTTCATAGAATCCATTTCTCCAATCGAAAAAACCGTAATCGAAAAAATAAAAAGCATCAAAGGGAGCCCGCTTGGAACTTTTTCGAATTCTTCAGATCGCCTTAACTTCCGAACGGATGGACCGATTTTCAACTTCGATCATACGAATCTGCTTTTTTTTTTCATAGAATCCATTTCTGCAATCGAAAAACCGAAATCGAAAAAAAAAAAAATGCATCAAAGGGGGCCCCCTTGGAACTTTTTCGAATTCTTCAGATCGCCTTAACTTCCGAACGGATGGACCGATTTTTAACTTCGATCATACCAATCTGCTTTTTTTTCATAGAATCCATTTCTCCAATCGAAAAAACCAAAATGAAAAAAAAAATGCATCAAAGGGGACCCCCTTGGAACTTTTTCGAATTCTTGAGATCGACTTAACTTCCGAACGGATGGACCGATTTTCAACTTCGATCATACCAATCTGCTTTTTTTTCATAGAATCCATTTCTCCGATCAAAAAAACCGAAATCGAAAAAAAAATGCATCAAAGGGGGCCCCCTTGGAACTTTTTCGAATTCTTCAGATCGCCTTAACTTCCGAACGGATGGACCGATTTTCAACTTCGATCATACCAATCTGCTTGTTTTTTTTTATAGAATCCATTTCTCCAATCGAAAAAACCGTAATGAAAAAAAAAATGCATCAAAGGGGACCCCCTTGGAACTTTTTCGAATTCTTCAGATCGACTTAACTTCCGAACGGATGGACCGATTTTCAACTTCGATCATACCAATCTGCTTGTTTTTTTTCATAGAATCCATTTATCCAATCGAAAAAACCAAAATCGAAAACAAAAATTGCATCAAAGGGGGTCCCCTTGGAACTTTTCTGAATTCTTCAGATCGCCTTAACTTCCGAACGGATGGACCGATTTTCAACTTCGATCATACCAATCTGCTTGTTTTTTTTATAGAATCCATTTCTCCAATCGAAAAAACCGAAATCGAGAAGAAATATTGCATCAAAGGGGGTCCCCTTGGAACTTTTTCGAATTCTTCAGATCGCCTTAACTTCCGAACGGATGGACTGATTTTCAACTTCGATCATACCAATCTGCTTGTTTTTTTTTCATAGAATTCATTTCTCCAATCAAAAAAACCGAAATCGGAAAAATAAAAAGCATTAAAGGGAGCCCCCTTGGAACTTTTTCGAATTCTTCAGATCGACTTAACTTCCGAACGGATGGACCGATTTTCAACTTCGATCATACCAATTTGCTTTTTTTTTCATAGAATCCATTTCTCCGATCAAAAAAACCGAAATCGAAAAAAAAAATGCATCAAAGGGGGCCCGCTTGGAACTTTTTCGAATTCTTCAGATAGCCTTAACATTCGAACTTATGGACCGATTTTCAACTTCGATCATACCAATCTGCTTGTTTTTTTTCATAGAATCCATTTCTCCAATCGAAAAAACCGAAATCGAAAAAATAAAAAGCATCAAAGGGAGACCCCTTGGAACTTTTTCGAATTCTTCAGATCGCCTTAACTTCCGAACGAATGGACCGATTTTCAACTTCGATCATACCAATCTGCTTGTTTTTTCTTCATAGAATCCATTTCTCCAATCGAAAAAACTGAAATCGAAAAAAAATGCATCAATGAGGGCCCCCTTGGAATATTCCCGAATTCTTCAGATCGCCTTAACTTCCGAACGGATGGACCGATTTTCAACTTCGATCATACCAATCTGCTTGTTTTCTTTCATAGAATCTATTTCTCCAATCGAAAAAACCGAAATCAAAAAAAAATGCATCAAAGGGGGCCTTCTTGGAACTTTTTCGAATTCTTCAGATCGCCTCAACTTCCGAACGGATGGACCGATTTTCAATTTCGCGCATACCAATTCGCTTGTTTTTTTCATAGAATCCATTTCTCCAATCGAAAAAACCGAAATCGAGAAAAAATTGCATCAAAGGGGGTCCCCTTGGAACTTTTTCGAATTCTTCAGATCGCCTTAACTTCCGAACGGATGGACCGATTTTCAACTTCGATCATACCAAACTGCTTGTTTTTTTTTCATAGAATCCATTTCTCCAATCGCAAAAACCGAAATCTGAAAAAAAATTGCATCAAAGGGGGTCCCCTTGGAACTTTTTCGAATTCTTCAGATCGACTTAACTTCCGAACGGATGGACCGATTTTCAACTTCGATCATACCAATCTGCTTGTTTTTTTTCATAGAATCCATTTATCCAATCGAAAAAACCAAAATCGAAAACAAAAATTGCATCAAAGGGGGTCCCCTTGGAACTTTTCTGAATTCTTCAGATCGCCTTAACTTCCGAACGGATGGACCGATTTTCAACTTCGATCATACCAATCTGCTTGTTTTTTTTATAGAATCCATTTCTCCAATCGAAAAAACCGAAATCGAGAAGAAATATTGCATCAAAGGGGGTCCCCTTGGAACTTTTTCGAATTCTTCAGATCGCCTTAACTTCCGAACGGATGGACTGATTTTCAACTTCGATCATACCAATCTGCTTGTTTTTTTTTCATAGAATTCATTTCTCCAATCAAAAAAACCGAAATCGGAAAAATAAAAAGCATTAAAGGGAGCCCCCTTGGAACTTTTTCGAATTCTTCAGATCGACTTAACTTCCGAACGGATGGACCGATTTTCAACTTCGATCATACCAATTTGCTTTTTTTTTCATAGAATCCATTTCTCCGATCAAAAAAACCGAAATCGAAAAAAAAAATGCATCAAAGGGGGCCCCCTTGGAACTTTTTCGAATTCTTCAGATAGCCTTAACATTCGAACTTATGGACCGATTTTCAACTTCGATCATACCAATCTGCTTGTTTTTTTTCATAGAATCCATTTCTCCAATCGAAAAAACCGAAATCGAAAAAATAAAAAGCATCAAAGGGAGACCCCTTGGAACTTTTTCGAATTCTTCAGATCGCCTTAACTTCCGAACGAATGGACCGATTTTCAACTTCGATCATACCAATCTGCTTGTTTTTTCTTCATAGAATCCATTTCTCCAATCGAAAAAACTGAAATCGAAAAAAAATGCATCAATGAGGGCCCCCTTGGAATATTCCCGAATTCTTCAGATCGCCTTAACTTCCGAACGGATGGACCGATTTTCAACTTCGATCATACCAATCTGCTTGTTTTCTTTCATAGAATCTATTTCTCCAATCGAAAAAACCGAAATCAAAAAAAAATGCATCAAAGGGGGCCTTCTTGGAACTTTTTCGAATTCTTCAGATCGCCTCAACTTCCGAACGGATGGACCGATTTTCAATTTCGCGCATACCAATTCGCTTGTTTTTTTCATAGAATCCATTTCTCCAATCGAAAAAACCGAAATCGAGAAAAAATTGCATCAAAGGGGGTCCCCTTGGAACTTTTTCGAATTCTTCAGATCGCCTTAACTTCCGAACGGATGGACCGATTTTCAACTTCGATCATACCAAACTGCTTGTTTTTTTTTCATAGAATCCATTTCTCCAATCGCAAAAACCGAAATCTGAAAAAAAAATTGCATCAAAGGGGGTCCCCTTGGAACTTTTTCGAATTCTTCAAATCGCCTTAACTTCCGAACGGATGGACCGATTTTCAACTTCGATCGTACCAATCTGCTTGTTTTTTTTCATAGAATCCATTTCTTCAATCGAAAAAACCAAAATCGAAAAAAAAATTTTATCAAAGGGGGTCCCCTTGGAACTTTTCTGAATTCTTCAGACCGCCTTAACTTCCGAACGGATGGACCGATTTTCAACTTCGATCATACCAATCTGCTCGTTTTTTTTCATAGAATCCATTTCTCCAATCGAAAAAACCGAAATCGAAAAAATAAAAAGCATCAAAGGGAGCCCGCTTGGAACTTTTTCGAATTCTTCAGATCGCCTTAACTTCCGAACGGATGGACCGATTTTCAACTTCGATCATACGAATCTGCTTTTTTTTTCATAGAATCCATTTCTGCAATCGAAAAACCGAAATCGAAAAAAAAAAATGCATCAAAGGGGGCCCCCTTGGAACTTTTTCGAATTCTTCAGATCGCCTTAACTTCCGAACGGATGGACCGTTTTTCAACTTCGATCATACCAATCTGCTTTTTTTTTATAGAATCCATTTCTCCAATCGAAAAAACCGAAATGAAAAAAAAAATGCATCAAAGGGGACCCCCTTGGAACTTTTTCGAATTCTTCAGATCGACTTAACTTCCGAACGGATGGACCGATTTTCAACTTCGATCATACCAATCTGCTTTTTTTTTCATAGAATCCATTTCTCCGATCAAAAAAACCGAAATCGAAAAAAAAAATGCATCAAAGGGGGCCCCCTTGGAACTTTTTCGAATTCTTCAGATCGCCTTAACTTCCGAACGGATGGACCGATTTTCAACTTCGATCATACCAATCTGCTTGTTTTTTTTTATAGAATCCATTTATCCAATCGAAAAAACCAAAATCGAAAAAAAAAAAATCGCATCAAAGGGGGTCCCCTGGGAACTTTTCTGAATTTTCAGATCGCCTTAACTTTCGAACGGATGGACCGATTTTCAACTTCGATCATACCAATCTGCTTGTTTTTTTCATAGAATCCATTTCTCCAATCGAAAAAACCGAAATCGAAAAGAAATATTGCATCAAAGGGGGTCCCCTTGGAACTTTTTCGAATTCTTCAGATCGCCTTAACTTCCGAACGGATGGACCGATTTTCAACTTCGATCATACCAATCTGCTTGTTTTTTTTTTCATAGAATCCATTTCTCCAATCAAAAAAATCGAAATCGAAAAAATAAAAAGCATCAAAGGGAGCCCCCTCGGAACTTCTTCGAATTCTTCAGATCGACTCAACTTCCGAACGGATGGACCGATTTTCAACTTCGATCATACCAATTCGCTTTTTTTTCATAGAATCCATCTCTTCAATCAAAAAAACCGAAATCGAAAAAAAAAACTGCATAAAAGGGGGCCCCCTTGGAACTTTTTCGAATTCTTCAGATTGCCTTAACTTTCGAACTTATGGACCGATTTTCAACTCCGATCATACCAATCTGCTTGTTTTTTTTTCCATAGAATCCATTTCTTCAATCAAAAAAACCGAAATCGAAAAAATAAAAAGCATCAAAAGAAGACCCTTTGGAACTATTTCGAATTCTTCAGATCGCCTCAACTTCCGAACGGATGGACCGATTTTCAACTTCGATCATACGATTCTGCTTGTTTTTTTTCATAGAATCCATTTTCCAATCGAAAAAACCGAAATCGAATAAAAAATGCATCAAAGAAGGCCCCCTTGGAACTTTTTCGAATTCTTCAGATCGACTTAACTTCCGAACGGATGGACCGATTTTCAACTTCAATCATACCAATCTGCTTTTTTTCTCCATAGAATCCATTTCTCCGATCAAAAAAACCGAAATCGAAAAAAAAAAATGCATCAAAGGGGGCCTCCTTGGAAATTTTTCGAATTCTTCAGATTGCCTTAACTTTCGAACGCATGGACCGATTTTCAACTTCGATCATACCAATCTGCTTGTTTTTTTTTCATAGAATCCATTTCTTCAATCGAAAAAACCGAAATCGAAAAAAAAATGCATCAAAGGGGGCCCCCTTGGAACTTTTTCGAATTCTTCAGATCGCCATAACTTCCGAACGGATGGACCGATTTTCAACTTCGATCATACGAATCTGCTTGTTTTTCTTCATAGAATCCATTTCTCTAAATGAAAAAACCAAAATAAAAAAAAAATGCATCAAACGGGGCCCCCTTGGAACTTTTTCGAATTCTTCAGATCGACTTAACTTCCGAACGGATGGACCGATTTTCAACTTCGATCATACGAATCTGCTTGTTTTTTTTCATAGAATCCATTTCTGCAATCGAAAGAACCGAAATCGAGAAAAAAATGCATCAAAGGGGGCCCCCTTGGAACTTTTTCGAATTCTTCAGATCGACTTAACTTCCGAACGGATGGACCGATTTTCAACTTCGATCATACCAATTTGCTTTTTTTTTCATAGAATCCATTTCTCCAATCGAAAAAACCATAATCGAGAAAAAAATGCATCAAAGGAGGCCCCCTTGGAACTTTTTCGAATTCTTCAGATCGCCTTAACTTTCGAACGCATGGACCGATTTTCAACTTCGATCATACCAATCTGCTTGTTTTTTTTTCATAGAATCCATTTCTTCAATCGAAAAAACCGAAATCGAAAAAAAAATGCATCAAAGGGGGCCCCCTTGGAACTTTTTCGAATTCTTCAGATCGCCATAACTTCCGAACGGATGGACCGATTTTCAACTTCGATCATACGAATCTGCTTGTTTTTCTTCATAGAAACCATTTCTCTAAATGAAAAAACCAAAATAAAAAAAAAATGCATCAAACGGGGCCCCCTTGGAACTTTTTCGAATTCTTCAGATTGCCTTAACTTTCGAACGTATGGACCGATTTTCAACTTCGATCATACCAATCTGCTTGTTTTTTTTTTCAAAGAATCCATTTCTCCAATCGAAAAAACCGAAATCGAAAAAAAAAATGCATCAAAGGGGGCCCCCTTGGATCTTTCTCGAATTCTTCAGATCGCCTTAACTTTCGAACGGATGGCCCGATTTTCAACTTCGATCACACCAATCTGCTTTTTTTTTCCATAGAATCCATTTCTCTGATCAAAAAAACCGGAATCGAAAAAACAATGCATCGAAGGGGGCCCCCTTGGAACTTTTTCGAATTCTTCAGATTGCCTTAACTTTCGAACGTATGGACCGATTTTCAACTTCGATCATACCAATCTGCTTGTTTTTTTTTATAGAATCCATTTCTCCAATCGAAAAAACCGAAATCGAAAGAAAAAATGCATCAAAGGGGGCCCCCTTGAAACTTTTTCGAATTATTCAGAGCGCCTTAACATCCGAACGGATGGACCGATTTTCAACTTCGATCATACCAATCTGCTTCTTTTTTTTTATTTTCATAGAATTCATTTCTCCGATCGAAAGGACCGAAATCGAAAAAAAAATGCATCAAAGGGGGCCCCCTTGGAACTTTTTCGAATTCTTCAGATCGCCTAACTTCCGAACGGATGGACCGATTTTCAACTTCGATCATACCAATTTGCTTGTTTTTTTTTCATAGAATCCATTTCTCCAATCGAAAAAACCGAAAAAAAAAATGCATCAAAGGGGGCCCCCTTGGAACTTTTTCGAATTCTTCATATCGCCTTAACTTCCGAACGGATGAACCGATTTTCAACTTCGATCATACCAATCTGCTTGTATTTTCTCATAGAATCCATTTCTATAATCGAAAAAACCGAAATGAAAAAAAAATGCATCAAAGGGGACCCCCTTGGAACTTTTTCGAATTCTTCAGATCGCCTTAACTTCCGAACGGATGGACCGATTTTCAACTTCGATCATACCAATCTGCTTGTTTTTTTTCATAGAATCCATTTCTCCAATCAAAGAAACCGAAATCGAAAAAAAAATGCATCAAAGGGGGCCCCCTTGGAACTTTTTCGAATTCTTCAGATCGCCTTAACTTCCGAACGGATGGACCGATTTTCAACTTCGATCATACCAATCTGCTTGTTCTTTTCATAGAATCCATTTCTTCAATCGAAAAAACCGGAATCGAAAAAAAAAATGCATCAAAGGGGGCCCCCTTGTAACTTTTTCGAATTATTCAGATCGCCTTAACTTCCGAACGGATGGACCGATTTTCAATTTCGCGCATACCAATTCGCTTGTTTTTTCCATAGAATCCATTTCTCCAATCGAAAGAAATTGCATCAAAGGGGGTCCGCTTGGAACTTTTTCGAATTCTTCAGATCGCCTTAACTTCCGAACGGATGGACCGATTTTCAACTTCGATCATACTGCTTGTTTTTTTCATAGAATCCATTTCTCCAATCGAAAAAACCGAAATCGAAAAAAAAAATGCATCAAAGGGGGCCCCCTTGGAACTTTTTCGAATTCTTCATATCGACTTAACTTCCGAACGGATGGACCGATTTTCAACTTCGATCATACCAATCTGTTTTTTTTTCATAGAAATCATATCTTTGATCAAAAAAACCGAAATCGAAAAAAAAGTTGCATCAAAGGGGGTCCCTTTGGAACTTATCCGAATTCTTCAGATCGCCTTAACTTCCGAACGGATGGACCGATTTTCAACTTCGATCATACCAATCTGCTTGTTTTTTTTTCATATAATCCATTTCTCCAATCTAAAAAACCGGAATCGAAAAAAAAAATGCATCAAGGGGGGCCCCCTTGTAACTTTTTCGAATTCTTCAGATCGCCTTAACTTCCAAACGGATGGACCGATTTTCAATTTCGCGCATACCAATTCGCATGTTTTTTCCATAGAATCCATTTCTCCAATCGAAAAAAAAGTTGCATCAAAGGGGGTCCCCTTGGAACTTTTTCGAATTCTTCAGATCGCCTTAACTTCCGAACGGATGGACCGATTTTCAACTTCGATCATACCAATCTGCTTGTTTTTTCATAGAATCCATTTCTCCAATCGAAAAAACCATAATCGAGAAAAAAATGCATCAAAGGAGGCCCCCTTGGAACTTTTTCGAATTCTTCAGATCACCTTAAATTCCGAACGGATGGACCGATTTTCAACTTCGATCATACCAATCTGCTTGTTTTTTCATAGAATCCATTTGTCCAATCGGAAAAACCGAAATAAAAAAAAAAATGCATCAAAGGGGGTCCCCTTGGAACTTTTTCGAATTCTTCAGATCGCCTAAACTTCCGAATGGATGGACCGATTTTCAACTTCGATCATACCAAACTGCTTGTTTTTTTTCATAGAATCCATTTCTCCAATCGAAAAAACCGAAATCAAAAAAAAAGTTGCATCAAAGGGGGTCCTCTTGGAACTTTTTCGAATTCTTCAGATCGCCATAACTTCCAAACGGATGGACCGATTTTCAACTTCGATCATAGCAATCTGCTTGTTTTTTTTCATAGAATCCATTTCTCCAATCGAAAAAACCGAAATCGAAAAAAAAGTTGCATCAAAGGGGGTCCCTTTGGAACTTATCCGAATTCTTCAGATCGCCTTAACTTCCGAACGGATGGACCGATTTTCAACTTCGATCATACCAATCTGCTTGTTTTTTTTCATAGAATCCATTTCTCCAATCGAAAAAACCGAAATCTTAAAATAAAAATGCATCAAAGGGGGCCCCTTTGAAACTTTTTCGAATTCTTCACATCGCCTTAACTTCCGAATGGATTGACCGATTTTCAACTTCGATCATACCAATCTGCTTGTTTTTTTTCATAGAATCCATTTCTTCAATCGAAAAAACCGAAATCTTAAAATAAAAATGCATCAAAGGGAGCCCTCTTGGAACTTTTTCGAATTCTTCAGACCGCCTTAACTTCCGAACGGATGGACCGATTTTCAACTTCGATCATACCAATCTGCTTGTTTTTTTTTTCATAGAATCCATTTCTCCAATCGAAAAAACCGAAATCTGAAAAAAAATTGCATCAAAGGGGGCCCCCTTGGAACTTTTTCGAATTCTTCAGATCGCCTTAACTTCCGAACGGATTGACCGATTTTCAACTTCGATCATACCAATCTGCTCGTTTTTTTCATAGAATCCATTTCTTGAATCGAAAAAACCGAAATCAAAAAAAAAGTTGCATCAAAGGGGGCCCCCTTGGAACTTTTTCGAATTCTTCAGATCGCCATAACTTCCGAACGGATGGACCGATTTTCAACTTAGATCATACCAATCTGCTTGTTGTTTTTTATAGAATCCATTTCTCCAATCGAAAAAATCGAAATCGAAATAAAAGTTGCATCAAAGGGGGCCCCCTTGGAACTTTTTCGAATTCTTCAGATCGCCTTAACTTCCGAACGGATGGACCGATTTTCAACTTCGATCATACCAATCTGCTTGTTTTTTTTTATAAAATCCATTTCTCCAATCGAAAAAACCGAAATCGAAAAAAAAAATGCATCAAAGGGGGCCCTCTTGGAACTTTTTCGAATTCTTCAGATCGCCTTAACTTCCGAACGGATGGACCGATTTTCAACTTCGATCATACCAATCTGCTTGTTTTTTCTTCATAGAATCCATTTCTCCAATCGAAAAAACTGAAATGCATCAATGGGGGCCCCCTTGGAACTTTCTCGAATTCTTCAGATCGCCTTAACTTCCGAACGGATGGACCGATTTTCAACTTCGATCATACCAATCTGCTTGTTTTCTTTCATAGAATCCATTTCTTCAATCGAAAAAACCGAAATCGAAAAAAAAATGTATCAAAGGGGGCCTTCTTGGAACTTTTTCGAATTCTTCAGATCGCCTCAACTTCCGAACGGATGGACCGATTTTCAATTTCGCGCATACCAATTCGCTTGTTTTTTTCATAGAATCCATTTCTCCAATCGAAAAAACCGAAATCGAAAAAAAATTGCATCAAAGGTGGTCCCCTTGGAACTTTTTCGAATTCTTCAGATCGCCTTAACTTCCGAACGGATGGACCGATTTTCAACTTCGATCATACCAATCTGCTTGATTCTTTCATAGAATCCATTTCTCCAATCGAAAAAACCGAAACCAAAAAAAATGCATCAAAGAAGGCCCCCTTGGAACTTTTTCGAATTCTTCAGATCGCCTTAACTTCCGAACGGATGGACCGATTTTCAACTTCGATCATACCAATCTGCTTGTTTTTTTTTATAGAATCCATTTCTCCAATCGGAAAACCCGAAATCGAAAAAAAAATGCATCAGAGGGGGTCACCTTGAAACTTTTTCGAATTCTTCAGACCGCCTCAACTTCCGAACGGATCGACCGATTTTCAATTTCGCGCATACCAATTTGCTTGTTTTTTCATAGAATCCATTTCTTCAATAGAAAAAACCGAACTCGAAAAAAAAAAATGCATCAAAGGGGGCCCCCTTGGAACTTTTTCGAATTCTTCAGATCGCCTTAACTTCCGAACGGATGGACCGATTTTTAACTTCGATCATACCAATCTGCTTTTTTTTCATAGAATCCATTTCTCCAATCGAAAAAACCAAAATGAAAAGAAAATGCATCAAAGGGGACCCCCTTGGAACTTTTTCGAATTCTTCAGATCGCCTTAACTTCCGAACGGATGGACCGATTTTCAACTTCGATCATACCAATCTGCTTGTTTTTTTTTATAGAATCCATTTATCCAATCGAAAAAACCAAAATCGAAAAAAAAAATCGCATCAAAGGGGGTCCCCTTGGAACTTTTCTGAATTTTCAGATCGCCTTAACTTCCGAACGGATGGACCGATTTTCAACTTCGATCATACCAATCTGCTTTTTTTTTTTTCATAGAATCCATTTCTCCAATCAAAAAAATCGAAATCGAAAAAAAAAAAAGCATCAAAGGGAGCCCCCTCGGAACTTCTTCGAATGCTTCAGATCGCCTTAACTTCCGAACGGATGGACCGATTTTCAACTTCGATCATACGAATCTGCTTGTTTTTTTTCATAGAATCCATTTCTGCAATCGAAAGAACCGAAATCGAAAAAAAAATACATCAAAGGGGGCCCCCTTGGAACTTTTTCAAATTCTTCAGATCGACTCAACTTCCGAACGGATGGACCGATTTTCAACTTCGATCATACCAATTCGCTTTTTTTTCATAGAATCCATCTCCAATCAAAAAAACCGAAATCGAAAAAAAAAATGCATCAAAGGGGGCCCCCTTGGAACTTTTTCGAATTCTTCAGATTGCCTTAACTTTCGAACTTATGGACCGATTTTCAACTCCGATCATACCAATCTGCTTGTTTTTTTTCCATAGAATCCATTTCTTCAATCAAAAATCCGAAATCGAAAAAATAAAAAGCATCAAAGGAGGACCCTTTGGAACTTTTTCGAATTCTTCAGATCGCCTTAACTTCCGAACGGATGGACCGATTTTCAACTTCGATCATACGATTCTGCTTGTTTTTTTTCATAGAATCCATTTTCCAATCGAAAAAACCGAAATCGAAAAAAAAAATGCATCAAAGAAGGCCCCCTTGGAACTTTTTCGAATTCTTCAGATCGACTTAACTTCCGAACGGATGGACCGATTTTCAACTTCAATCATACCAATCTGCTCTTTTTCTCCATAGAATCCATTTCTCCGATCAAAAAAACCGAAATCGAAAAAAAAAATGCATCAAAGGGGGCCCCCTTGGAACTTTTTCGAATTCTTCAGATCGCCTTAACTTCCGAACGGATGGACCGATTTTCAACTTCGATCATACCAATCTGCTTGTTTTTTTTTATAGAATCCATTTCTCCAATCGGAAAACCCGAAATCGAAAAAAAAAATGCATCAGAGGGGGTCACCTTGAAACTTTTTCGAATTCTTCAGACCGCCTCAACTTCCGAACGGATCGACCGATTTTCAATTTCGCGCATACCAATTTGCTTGTTTTTTCATAGAATCCATTTCTTCAATAGAAAAAACCGAACTCGAAAATAAAATTGCATCAAAGGGGGTCCCCTTGGAACTTTTTCGAATTCTTCAGATCGCCTTAACTTCCGAATGGATGGACCGATTTTCAACTTCGATCATACCAAACTGCTTGTTTTTTTTTTCATAGAATCCATTTCTCCAATCAAAAAAACCAAAATCGAAAAAAAAATTGCATCAAAGGGGGTCCCCTTGGAACTTTTCTGAATTCTTCAGTTCGCCTTAACTTCCGAACGGATGGACCGATTTTCAACTTCGATCATACCAATCTGCTTGTTTTTTTTCATAAAATCCATTTCTCCAATCGAAAAAACCGAAATCGAAAAGAAATATTGCATCAAAGGGGGTCCCCTCGGAACTTTTTCGAAAATTCTTCAGATCGCCTTAACTTCCGAACGGATGGACCGATTTTCAACTTCGATCATACCAATCTGCTTGTTTTTTTTTTCATAGAATTCATTTCTCCAATCAAAAAAACTGAAATCGAAAAAATAAAAAGCATCAAAGGGAGCCCCCTTGGAACTTTTTCGAATTCTTCAGATCGCCTTAACTTCCGAACGGATGGACCGATTTTCAACTTCGATCATACGAATCTGCTTGTTTTTTTTCATAGAATCCATTTCTGCAATCGAAAAAACCAGAATCGAAAAAAAAAATGCATCAAAGGGGGCTCCCTTGGAACTTTTTCGAATTCTTCAGATCGACTTAACTTCCGAACGGATGGACCGATTTTCAACTTCGATCATACCAATCTGCTTTTTTTTTTCATAGAATCCATTTCTCCGATCAAAAAAACCGAAATCGAAAAAAAATGCATCAAAGGGGGCCCCCTTGGAACTTTTTTAAATTCTTCAGATTGCCTTAACTTTCGAACGTATGGACCGATTTTCAACTTCGATCATACCAATCTGCTTGTTTTTTTTTTCATAGAATCCATTTCTCCAATCAAAAAAACCGAAATCGAAAAAATAAAAAGCATCAAAGGGAGCCCTCTTGGAACATTTTCGAATTCTTCAGATCGCCTTAACTTCCGAACGGATGGACCGATTTTCAACTTCGATCATACGAATCTGCTTGTTTTTTTTCATAGAATCCATTTCTCCAATCGAAAAAACCGAAATTAAAAAAAAAGCATCTAAGGGGGCCTCCTTGGAACTTTTTCGAATTCTTCAGATCGACTTAACTTCTGAACGGATGGACCGATTTTCAACTTCGATCATACCAACCTGCTTGTTTTTTTTTCATAGAAACCATTTCTCCAATCGAAAAAACCGAAATCGAAAAAAAAATGCATCGAAGGGGGCCCCCTTGGAACTTTTTCGAAATCTTCAGATCGCCTCAACTTCCGAACGGATGGACCGATTTTCAACTTCGATCATACCAATCTGTTGTATTTTTTCATAGAATCCATTTCTTCAATCGAAAAAACCGAAATGGGAAAAAAAAATGCATCAAAGGGGACCCGCTTGGAACTTTTTCGAATTCTTCAGATCGCCTTAACTTCCGAACGGATGGACCGATTTTCAACTTCGATCATACCAATCTGCTTGTTTTTTTTCATAGAATCCATTTCTCCAATCAAAAAACCGAAATCGAAAAAAAAAATGCATCAAAGGGGGCCCCCTTGGAACTTTTTCGAATTCTTCAGATCGCCTTAACTTCCGAACGGATGGACCGATTTTCAACTTCGATCATACTAATCTGCTTGTTTTTTTCATAGAAACCATTTCTCCAATCGAAAAAACCGGAATAAAAAAAAAATGGATCAAGGGGGGCCCCCTTGGAACTTTTTCGAATTCTTCAGATCGCCTTAACTTCCGAACGGATGGACCGATTTTCAATTTCGCGCATACCAATTCGCTTGTTTTTTTCATAGAATCCATTTCTTCAATCGAAAGAAATTGCATCAAAGGGGGTCCCCTTGGAACTTTTTCGAATTCTTCAGATCGCCTAAACTTCCGAACGGATGGACCGATTTTCAACTTCGATCATACCAAACTGCTTGTTTTTTTTCATAGAATCCATTTCTCCAATCGAAAAAACCGAAATCGAAAAAAAAATTGCATCAAAGGGGGTCCCCTTGGAACTTTTTCGAATTCTTCAGATCGCCTTAACTTCCAAACGGATGGACCGATTTTCAACTTCGATCATACCAATCTGCTTGTTTTTTTCATAGAATCCATTTCTCCAATCAAAAAAACCGAAATCGAAAAAAAATGCATCAAAGGGGGCCCCCTTGGAACATTTTCGAATTCTTCAGATCGCCTTAACTTCCGAACGGATGGACCGATTTTCAACTTCGATCATATCAATCTGCTTGTTTTTTTCATAGAATCCATTTCTCCAATCGAAAAAACCGAAATCTGAAAAAAAAATTGCATCAAAGGGGGCCCCCTTGGAACTTTTTCGAATTCTTCAGTTCGCCTTAACTTCCGAACGGATGGACCGATTTTCAACTTCGATCATACCAATCTGCTTGTTTTTTTTTATAAAATCCATTTCTCCAATCGAAAAAACCGAAATCGAAAAAAAAAATGCATCAAAGGGGGCCCTCTTGGAACTTTTTCGAATTCTTCAGATCGCCTTAACTTCCGAACGGATGGACCGATTTTCAACTTCGATCATACCAATCTGCTTGTTTTTTCTTCATAGAATCCATTTCTCCAATCGAAAAAACTGAAATGCATCAATGGGGGCCCCCTTGGAACTTTCTCGAATTCTTCAGATCGCCTTAACTTCCGAACGGATGGACCGATTTTCAACTTCGATCATACCAATCTGCTTGTTTTCTTTCATAGAATCCATTTCTTCAATCGAAAAAACCGAAATCGAAAAAAAAATGTATCAAAGGGGGCCTTCTTGGAACTTTTTCGAATTCTTCAGATCGCCTCAACTTCCGAACGGATGGACCGATTTTCAATTTCGCGCATACCAATTCGCTTGTTTTTTTCATAGAATCCATTTCTCCAATCGAAAAAACCGAAATCGAAAAAAAATTGCATCAAAGGTGGTCCCCTTGGAACTTTTTCGAATTCTTCAGATCGCCTTAACTTCCGAACGGATGGACCGATTTTCAACTTCGATCATACCAATCTGCTTGATTCTTTCATAGAATCCATTTCTCCAATCGAAAAAACCGAAACCAAAAAAAATGCATCAAAGAAGGCCCCCTTGGAACTTTTTCGAATTCTTCAGATCGCCTTAACTTCCGAACGGATGGACCGATTTTCAACTTCGATCATACCAATCTGCTTGTTTTTTTTTATAGAATCCATTTCTCCAATCGGAAAACCCGAAATCGAAAAAAAAAATGCATCAGAGGGGGTCACCTTGAAACTTTTTCGAATTCTTCAGACCGCCTCAACTTCCGAACGGATCGACCGATTTTCAATTTCGCGCATACCAATTTGCTTGTTTTTTCATAGAATCCATTTCTTCAATAGAAAAAACCGAACTCGAAAAAAAAAAATGCATCAAAGGGGGCCCCCTTGGAACTTTTTCGAATTCTTCAGATCGCCTTAACTTCCGAACGGATGGACCGATTTTTAACTTCGATCATACCAATCTGCTTTTTTTTCATAGAATCCATTTCTCCAATCGAAAAAACCAAAATGAAAAGAAAATGCATCAAAGGGGACCCCCTTGGAACTTTTTCGAATTCTTCAGATCGCCTTAACTTCCGAACGGATGGACCGATTTTCAACTTCGATCATACCAATCTGCTTGTTTTTTTTTATAGAATCCATTTATCCAATCGAAAAAACCAAAATCGAAAAAAAAAATCGCATCAAAGGGGGTCCCCTTGGAACTTTTCTGAATTTTCAGATCGCCTTAACTTCCGAACGGATGGACCGATTTTCAACTTCGATCATACCAATCTGCTTTTTTTTTTTTTCATAGAATCCATTTCTCCAATCAAAAAAATCGAAATCGAAAAAAAAAAAAGCATCAAAGGGAGCCCCCTCGGAACTTCTTCGAATGCTTCAGATCGCCTTAACTTCCAAACGGATGGACCGATTTTCAACTTCGATCATACCAATCTGCTTGTTTTTTTCATAGAATCCATTTCTCCAATCAAAAAAACCGAAATCGAAAAAAAATGCATCAAAGGGGGCCCCCTTGGAACATTTTCGAATTCTTCAGATCGCCTTAACTTCCGAACGGATGGACCGATTTTCAACTTCGATCATATCAATCTGCTTGTTTTTTTCATAGAATCCATTTCTCCAATCGAAAAAACCGAAATCTGAAAAAAAAATTGCATCAAAGGGGGCCCCCTTGGAACATTTCCGAATTCTTCAGATCGCCTTAACTTCCGAACGGATTGACCGATTTTCAACTTCGATCATACCAATCTGCTTGTTTTTTTCATAGAATCCATTTCTCCAATCAAAAAAACCGAAATCGAAAAAAAAATTGCATCAAAGGGGGTCCCCTTGGAACTTTTTCGAATTCTTCAGATCGCCTAAACTTCCGAACGGAAGGACCGATTTTCAATTTCGATCATACCAAACTGCTTGTTTTTTTTCATAGAATCCATTTCTCCAATCGAAAAAACCGAAATCGAAAAAAAAATTGCATCAAAGGGGGTCCCCTTGGAACTTTTTCGAATTCTTCAGATCGCCTTAACTTCCAAACGAATGGACCGATTTTCAACTTCGATCATAGCAATCTGCTTGTTTTTTTTTTCATAGAATCTATTTCTCCAATCGAAAAAACCGAAATCTAAAAAAAAATTGCATCAAAGGATGCCCCCTTGGAACATTTTCGAATTCTTCAGATCGCCTTAACTTCCGAACGGATTGACCGATTTTCAACTTCGATCATACCAATCTGCTTGTTTTTTTCATAGAATCCATTTCTCCAATCGAAAAAACCGGAATCGAAAAAAAAATGCATCAAAGGGGGCCCCCTTGGAACTTTTTCGAATTTTTCAGATCGCCTTAACTTCCGAACGGATAGACCGATTTTCAACTTCGATCATACCAATCTGCTTGTTTTTTTTCATAAAATCCATTTCTTCAATCAAAGAAACCGAAATCAAAAAAAAAATTGCATCAAAGGGGGCCCCCTTGGAACTTATTCGAATTCTTCAGATCGCCTTAACTTCCGAACGGATGGACCGATTTTCAACATCGATCATACCAATCCGCTTGTTTTTTTTCATAAAATCCATTTCTCCAATCGAAAAAACCGAAATCGAAAAAAAAAATGCATCAAAGGGGGCCCCCTTGGAACTTTTTCGAATTCTTCAGATCGCTTTAACTTCCGAACGGATGGACCGATTTTCAACTTCGCGCATACCAATTTGCTTGTTTTTTTTCATAGAATCCATTTCTCCAATCGAAAAAACCGAAATCAGAAAAAAAAATTGCATCAAAGGGTGCCCCCTTGGAACTTTTTCGAATTCTTCAGTTCGCCTTAACTTCCGAACGGATGGACCGATTTTCAACTTCGATCATACCAATCTGCTTGTTTTTTTTCATAAAATCCATTTCTCCAATCGAAAAAACCGAAATCGAAAAAAAAAAAAATCAAAGGGGGTCCCCTCGGAACTTTTTCGAATTCTTCAGATCGCCTTAACTTCTGAACGGATGGACCGATTTCCAACTTCGATCATACCAATCTGCTTGTTTTTTTTTTCATAGAATCCATTTCTCCAATCAAAAAAACTGAAATCGAAAAAATAAAAAGCATCAAAGGGAGCCCCCTTGGAACTTTTTCGAATTCTTAAGGATCGCCTTAACTTCCGAACGGATGGACCGATTTTCAACTTCGATCATACCAATCTGTTTTTTTTTTCATAGAATCCATTTATCCGATCAAAAAAACCGAAATCGAAAAAAAAAATGCATCAAAGGGGGCCCCCTTGGAACTTTTTTGAATTCTTCAGATTGCCTTAACTTTCGAACGTATGAACCGATTTTCAACTTCGATCATACCAATCTGCTTGTTTTTTTCTCATAGAATCCATTTCCCCAATCAAAAAAACCGAAATCGAAAAAATAAAAAGCATCAAAGGGAGCCCTCTTGGAACATTTTCGAATTCTTCAGATCGCCTTAACTTCCGAACGGATGGACCGATTTTCAACTTCGATCATACGAATCTGCTTGTTTTTTTTTCATAGAATCCATTTCTCCAATCGGAAAAACCGAAATAAAAAAAAAAGCATCTAATGGGGCCTCCTTGGAACTTTTTCGAATTCTTCAGATCGACTTAACTTCCGAACGGATGGACCGATTTTCAACTTCGATCATACCAATCTGCTTGTTTTTTTTTCATAGAAACCATTTCTCCAATCGAAAAAACCGAAATCGAAAAAAAAATGCATCGAAGGGGGCCCCCTTGGAACTTTTTCGAAATCTTCAGATCGCCTCAACTTCCGAACGGATGGACCGATTTTCAACTTCGATCATACCAATCTGCTTGTATTTTTTCATAGAATCCATTTCTCCAATCGAAAAAACCGAAATGGGGAAAAAAATGCATCAAAGGGGACCCGCTTGGAACTTTTTCGAATTCTTCAGATCGCCTTAACTTCCGAACGGATGGACCGATTTTCAACTTCGATCATACCAATCTGCTTGTTTTTTTTCATAGAATCCATTTCTCCAATCGAAAGAAATTGTATCAAAGGGGGTCCCCTTGGAACTTTTTCGAATTCTTCAGATCGCCTTAACTTCCGAACGGATGGAACGATTTTCAACTTCGATCATACCAATCTGCTTGTTTTTTTCATAGAATCCATTTCTTCAATCGAAAAAACCGAAATCGAAAAAAAAAATGCATCAAGGGGGGCCCCCTTGGAACTTTTTCGAATTCTTCAGATCGCCTTAACTTCCGAACGGAAGGACCGATTTTCAATTTCGCGCATACCAATTCGCTTGTTTTTTTTATAGAATCCATTTCTCCAATCGAAAGAAATTGTATCAAAGGGGGTCCCCTTGGAACTTTTTCGAATTCTTCAGATCGCCTTAACTTCCGAACGAATGGACCGATTCTCAACTTCGATCATACCAATCTGCTTGTTTTTTTCACAGAATCCATTTCTCCAATCGAAAAAACCGAAATCGAAAAAAAAAAATGCATCAAAGGGGGCCCCCTTGGAACTTTTTCGAATTCTTCAGATCGCCTTAACTTCCGAACGGATATACCGATTTTCAACTTCGATCATACCAATCTGCTTGTTTTATTTCATAGAATCCATTTCTCCAATCAAAAAAACCGAAATCGAAAAAAAAAATGCATCAAAGGGGACCCCCTTGGAACTTTTTCGAATTCTTCAGACCGCCTTAACTTCCGAACGGATGGACCGATTTTCAACTTCGATCATACCAATCTGCTTGTTTTTTTTTCATAGAATCCATTTCTCCAATCAAAAAAACAGAAATCGAAAAAAAAAATGCATCAAAGGGGGCTCCCTTGGAACTTTTTCGAATTCTTCAGATCGCCTTAACTTCCGAACGGATGGACCGATTTTCAACTTCGATCATACCAATCTGCTTGTTTTTTTCATAGAATCCATTTCTTCAATCGAAAAAACCGGAATCGAAAAAAAAAATGCATCAAGGGGGGCCCCCTTGGAACTCTTTCGAATTCTTCAGATCGCCTTAACTTCCGAACGGATGGACCGATTTTCAATTTCGCGCATACCAATTCGCTTGTTTTTTTCATAGAATCCATTTCTCCAATCGAAAGAAATTGTATCGAAGGGGGTCCCCTTGGAACTTTTTCGAAATCTTCAGATCGCCTCAACTTCCGAACGGATGGACCGATTTTCAACTTCGATCATACCAATCTGCTTGTATTTTTTCATAGAATCCATTTCTCCAATCGAAAAAACCGAAATGGGAAAAAAAAAATGCATCAAAGGGGACCCGCTTGAAACTTTTTCGAATTCTTCAGATCGCCTTAACTTCCGAACGGATGGACCGATTTTCAACTTCGATCATACCAATCTGCTTGTTTTTTTCATAGAATCCATTTCTCCAATCAAAAAAACCGAAATCGAAAAAAAAAATGCATCAAAGGGGGCCCCCTTGGAACTTTTTCGAATTCTTCAGATCGCCTTAACTTCCGAACGGATGGAACGATTTTCAACTTCGATCATACCAATCTGCTTGTTTTTTTCATAGAATCCATTTCTTTAATCGAAAAAACCGGAATCGAAAAAAAAAATGCATCAAGGGGGGCCCCCTTGGAACTTTTTCGATTTCTTCAGATCGCCTTAACTTCCGAACGGATGGACCGATTTTCAACTTCGATAATACCAATCTGCTTGTTTTTTTTTCATAGAATCCATTTCTCCGATCAAAAAAACCGAAATCAAAAAAAAAATGCATCAAAGGGGGCCCCCATGGAACTTTTTTGAATTCTTCAGATTGCCTTAACTTTCGAACGTATGAACCGATTTTCAACTTCGATCATACCAATCTGCTTGTTTTTTTCTCCTAGAATCCATTTCCCCAATCAAAAAAACCGAAATCGAAAAAATAAAAAGCATCAAAGGGAGCCCCCTTGGAACTTTTTCGAATTCTTAAGGATCGCCTTAACTTCCGAACGGATGGACCGATTTTCAACTTCGATCATACCAATCTGTTTTTTTTTTTCATAGAATCCATTTATCCGATCAAAAAAACCGAAATCGAAAAAAAAAATGCATCAAAGGGGGCCCCCTTGGAACTTTTTTGAATTCTTCAGATTGCCTTAACTTTCGAACGTATGAACCGATTTTCAACTTCGATCATACCAATCTGCTTGTTTTTTTCTCATAGAATCCATTTCCCCAATCAAAAAAACCGAAATCGAAAAAATAAAAAGCATCAAAGGGAGCCCTCTTGGAACATTTTCGAATTCTTCAGATCGCCTTAACTTCCGAACGGATGGACCGATTTTCAACTTCGATCATACGAATCTGCTTGTTTTTTTTTCATAGAATCCATTTCTCCAATCGGAAAAACCGAAATAAAAAAAAAAGCATCTAATGGGGCCTCCTTGGAACTTTTTCGAATTCTTCAGATCGACTTAACTTCCGAACGGATGGACCGATTTTCAACTTCGATCATACCAATCTGCTTGTTTTTTTTTCATAGAAACCATTTCTCCAATCGAAAAAACCGAAATCGAAAAAAAAATGCATCGAAGGGGGCCCCCTTGGAACTTTTTCGAAATCTTCAGATCGCCTCAACTTCCGAACGGATGGACCGATTTTCAACTTCGATCATACCAATCTGCTTGTATTTTTTCATAGAATCCATTTCTCCAATCGAAAAAACCGAAATGGGGAAAAAAATGCATCAAAGGGGACCCGCTTGGAACTTTTTCGAATTCTTCAGATCGCCTTAACTTCCGAACGGATGGACCGATTTTCAACTTCGATCATACCAATCTGCTTGTTTTTTTTCATAGAATCCATTTCTCCAATCGAAAGAAATTGTATCAAAGGGGGTCCCCTTGGAACTTTTTCGAATTCTTCAGATCGCCTTAACTTCCGAACGGATGGAACGATTTTCAACTTCGATCATACCAATCTGCTTGTTTTTTTCATAGAATCCATTTCTTCAATCGAAAAAACCGAAATCGAAAAAAAAAATGCATCAAGGGGGGCCCCCTTGGAACTTTTTCGAATTCTTCAGATCGCCTTAACTTCCGAACGGAAGGACCGATTTTCAATTTCGCGCATACCAATTCGCTTGTTTTTTTTATAGAATCCATTTCTCCAATCGAAAGAAATTGTATCAAAGGGGGTCCCCTTGGAACTTTTTCGAATTCTTCAGATCGCCTTAACTTCCGAACGAATGGACCGATTCTCAACTTCGATCATACCAATCTGCTTGTTTTTTTCACAGAATCCATTTCTCCAATCGAAAAAACCGAAATCGAAAAAAAAAAATGCATCAAAGGGGGCCCCCTTGGAACTTTTTCGAATTCTTCAGATCGCCTTAACTTCCGAACGGATATACCGATTTTCAACTTCGATCATACCAATCTGCTTGTTTTATTTCATAGAATCCATTTCTCCAATCAAAAAAACCGAAATCGAAAAAAAAAATGCATCAAAGGGGACCCCCTTGGAACTTTTTCGAATTCTTCAGACCGCCTTAACTTCCGAACGGATGGACCGATTTTCAACTTCGATCATACCAATCTGCTTGTTTTTTTTTCATAGAATCCATTTCTCCAATCAAAAAAACAGAAATCGAAAAAAAAAATGCATCAAAGGGGGCTCCCTTGGAACTTTTTCGAATTCTTCAGATCGCCTTAACTTCCGAACGGATGGACCGATTTTCAACTTCGATCATACCAATCTGCTTGTTTTTTTCATAGAATCCATTTCTTCAATCGAAAAAACCGGAATCGAAAAAAAAAATGCATCAAGGGGGGCCCCCTTGGAACTCTTTCGAATTCTTCAGATCGCCTTAACTTCCGAACGGATGGACCGATTTTCAATTTCGCGCATACCAATTCGCTTGTTTTTTTCATAGAATCCATTTCTCCAATCGAAAGAAATTGTATCGAAGGGGGTCCCCTTGGAACTTTTTCGAAATCTTCAGATCGCCTCAACTTCCGAACGGATGGACCGATTTTCAACTTCGATCATACCAATCTGCTTGTATTTTTTCATAGAATCCATTTCTCCAATCGAAAAAACCGAAATGGGAAAAAAAAATGCATCAAAGGGGACCCGCTTGAAACTTTTTCGAATTCTTCAGATCGCCTTAACTTCCGAACGGATGGACCGATTTTCAACTTCGATCATACCAATCTGCTTGTTTTTTTCATAGAATCCATTTCTCCAATCAAAAAAACCGAAATCGAAAAAAAAAATGCATCAAAGGGGGCCCCCTTGGAACTTTTTCGAATTCTTCAGATCGCCTTAACTTCCGAACGGATGGAACGATTTTCAACTTCGATCATACCAATCTGCTTGTTTTTTTCATAGAATCCATTTCTTTAATCGAAAAAACCGGAATCGAAAAAAAAAATGCATCAAGGGGGGCCCCCTTGGAACTTTTTCGAATTCTTCAGATCGCCTTAACTTCCGAACGGATGGACCGATTTTCAACTTCGATAATACCAATCTGCTTGTTTTTTTTTCATAGAATCCATTTCTCCGATCAAAAAAACCGAAATCAAGAAAAAAATGCATCAAAGGGGGCCCCCATGGAACTTTTTTGAATTCTTCAGATTGCCTTAACTTTCGAACGTATGAACCGATTTTCAACTTCGATCATACCAATCTGCTTGTTTTTTTCTCCTAGAATCCATTTCCCCAATCAAAAAAACCGAAATCGAAAAAATAAAAAGCATCAAAGGGAGCCCTCTTGGAACATTTTCGAATTCTTCAGATCGCCTTAACTTCCGAACGGATGGACCGATTTTCAACTTCGATCATACGAATCTGCTTGTTTTTTTTTCATAGAATCCATTTCTCCAATCGGAAAAACCGAAATAAAAAAAAAAGCATCTAATGGGGCCTCCTTGGAACTTTTTCGAATTCTTCAGATCGACTTAACTTCCGAACGGATGGACCGATTTTCAACTTCGATCATACCAATCTGCTTGTTTTTTTTCATAGAAATCATTTCTCCAATCGAAAAAACCGAAATCGAAAAAAAAAATGCATCGAAGGGGGCCCCCTTGGAACTTTTTCGAAATCTTCAGATCGCCTCAACTTCCGAACGGATGGACCGATTTTCAACTTCGATCATACCAATCTGCTTGTATTTTTTCATAGAATCCATTTCTCCAATCGAAAAAACCGAAATGGGGAAAAAAATGCATCAAAGGGGACCCGCTTGGAACTTTTTCGAATTCTTCAGATCGCCTTAACTTCCGAACGGATGGACCGATTTTCAACTTCGATCATACCAATCTGCTTGTTTTTTTCATAGAATCCATTTCTCCAATCAAAAAAACCGAAATCGAAAAAAAAAATGCATCAAAGGGGGCCCCCTTGGAACTTTTTCGAATTCTTCAGATCGCCTTAACTTCCGAACGGATGGACCGATTTTCAACTTCGATCATACCAATCTGCTTGTTTTTTTCATAGAATCCATTTCTTCAATCGAAAAAACCGGAATCGAAAAAAAAAATGCATCAAGGGGGGCCCCCTTGGAACTCTTTCGAATTCTTCAGATCGCCTTAACTTCCGAACGGATGGACCGATTTTCAATTTCGCGCATACCAATTCGCTTGTTTTTTTCATAGAATCCATTTCTCCAATCGAAAGAAATTGTATCGAAGGGGGTCCCCTTGGAACTTTTTCGAAATCTTCAGATCGCCTCAACTTCCGAACGGATGGACCGATTTTCAACTTCGATCATACCAATCTGCTTGTATTTTTTCATAGAATCCATTTCTCCAATCGAAAAAACCGAAATGGGAAAAAAAATGCATCAAAGGGGACCCGCTTGAAACTTTTTCGAATTCTTCAGATCGCCTTAACTTCCGAACGGATGGACCGATTTTCAACTTCGATCATACCAATCTGCTTGTTTTTTTCATAGAATCCATTTCTCCAATCAAAAAAACCGAAATCGAAAAAAAAAATGCATCAAAGGGGGCCCCCTTGGAACTTTTTCGAATTCTTCAGATCGCCTTAACTTCCGAACGGATGGAACGATTTTCAACTTCGATCATACCAATCTGCTTGTTTTTTTCTCCTAGAATCCATTTCCCCAATCAGAAAAACCGAAATCGAAAAAATAAAAAGCATCAAAGGGAGCCCTCTTGGAACATTTTCGAATTCTTCAGATCGCCTTAACTTCCGAACGGATGGACCGATTTTCAACTTCGATCATACGAATCTGCTTGTTTTTTTTCATAGAAACCATTTCTCCAATCGAAAAAACCGAAATAAAAAAAAAAGCATCTAATGGGGCCTCCTTGGAACTTTTTCGAAATCTTCAGATCGCCTCAACTTCCGAACGGATGGACCGATTTTCAACTTCGATCATACCAATCTGCTTGTATTTTTTCATAGAATCCATTTCTCCAATCGAAAAAACCGAAATGGGGAAAAAAATGCATCAAAGGGGACCCGCTTGGAACTTTTTCGAATTCTTCAGATCGCCTTAACTTCCGAACGGATGGACCGATTTTCAACTTCGATCATACCAATCTGCTTGTTTTTTTTCATAGAATCCATTTTTCTAATCAAAAAAACCGAAATCGAAAAACAAAATGCATCAAAGGGGGCCCCCTTGGAACTTTTTCGAATTCTTCAGATCGCCTTAACTTCCGAACGGATGGACCGATTTTCAACTTCGATCATACCAATCTGCTTGTTTTTTTCATAGAATCCATTTCTTCAATCGAAAAAACCGGAATCGAAAAAAAAAATGCATCAAGGGGGGCCCCCTTGGAACTCTTTCGAATTCTTCAGATCGCCTTAACTTCCGAACGGATGGACCGATTTTCAATTTCGCGCATACCAATTCGCTTGTTTTTTTCATAGAATCCATTTCTCCAATCGAAAGAAATTGTATCGAAGGGGGTCCCCTTGGAACTTTTTCGAAATCTTCAGATCGCCTCAACTTCCGAACGGATGGACCGATTTTCAACTTCGATCATACCAATCTGCTTGTATTTTTTCATAGAATCCATTTCTCCAATCGAAAAAACCGAAATGGGAAAAAAAAATGCATCAAAGGGGACCCGCTTGAAACTTTTTCGAATTCTTCAGATCGCCTTAACTTCCGAACGGATGGACCGATTTTCAACTTCGATCATACCAATCTGCTTGTTTTTTTCATAGAATCCATTTCTCCAATCAAAAAAACCGAAATCGAAAAAAAAAATGCATCAAAGGGGGCCCCCTTGGAACTTTTTCGAATTCTTCAGATCGCCTTAACTTCCGAACGGATGGAACGATTTTCAACTTCGATCATACCAATCTGCTTGTTTTTTTCATAGAATCCATTTCTTCAATCGAAAAAACCGAAATCGAAAAAAAAAATGCATCAAGGGGGGCCCCCTTGGAACTTTTTCGAATTCTTCAGATCGCCTTAACTTCCGAACGGAAGGACCGATTTTCAATTTCGCGCATACCAATTCGCTTGTTTTTTTCATAGAATCCATTTCTCCAATCGAAAGAAATTGTATCAAAGGGGGTCCCCTTGGAACTTTTTCGAATTCTTCAGATCGCCTTAACTTCCGAACGAATGGACCGATTCTCAACTTCGATCATACCAATCTGCTTGTTTTTTTCACAGAATCCATTTCTCCAATCGAAAAAACCGAAATCGAAAAAAAAAAAATGCATCAAAGGGGGCCCCCTTGGAACTTTTTCGAATTCTTCAGATCGCCTTAACTTCCGAACGGATATACCGATTTTCAACTTCGATCATACCAATCTGCTTGTTTTATTTCATAGAATCCATTTCTCCAATCAAAAAAACCGAAATCGAAAAAAAAAATGCATCAAAGGGGACCCCCTTGGAACTTTTTCGAATTCTTCAGACCGCCTTAACTTCCGAACGGATGGACCGATTTTCAATTTCGCGCATACCAATTTGATTGTTTTTTCATAGAATCCATTTCTTCAATAGATAAAACCGAAATCAAAAAAAAAATTGCATCAAAGGGGGTCCCCTTGGAACTTTTTCGAATTCTTCAGATCGCCTAAACTTCCGAACAGATGGACCGATTTTCAACTTCGATCATACCAAACTGCTTGTTTTTTTCATAGAATCCATTTCTCCAATCGAAAAAACCGAAATCGAAAAAAAAATTGCATCAAAGGGGGTCCCCTTGGAACTTTTTCGAATTCTTCAGATCGCCTTAACTTCCAAACGGATGGACCGATTTTCAACTTCGATCATAGCAATCTGCTTGTTTTTTCTTCATAGAATCCATTTCTTCAATCGAAAAAACCGAAATCTGAAAAAAAAAAAATTGCATCAAAGGGGGCCCCCTTGGAACATTTTCGAATTCTTCAGATCGCCTTAACTTCCGAACGGATTGACCGATTTTCAACTTCGATCATACCAATGTGCTTGTTTTTTTCATAGAATCCATTTCTCCAATCAAAAAAACCGAAATCGAAAAAAAAAATGCATCAAAGGGGGCCTTCTTGGAACTTTTTCGAATTCTTCAGATCGCCTTAACTTCCGAACGGATGGACCGATTTTCAACTTCGATCATACCAATCCGCTTGTTTTTTTTTCATAAAATCCATTTCTCCAATCGAAAAAACCGAAATCAAAAAAAAAAATTGCATCAAAGGGGGCCCCCTTGGAACTTTTTCGAATTCTTCAGATCGCCTTAACATCCGAACGGATGGACCGATTTTCAACTTCGAACATACCAAACTGCTTGTTTTTTTTCATAGAATCCATTTCTTCAATCGAAAAAACCGAAATCGAAAAAAAAAATGCATCAAAGGGGGCCCCCTTGGAACTTTTTCGAATTCTTCAGATCGCCTTAACTTCCGAACGGATGGAACGATTTTCAACTTCGATCATACCAATCTGCTTGTTTTTTTCATAGAATCCATTTCTTCAATCGAAAAAACCGAAATCGAAAAAAAAAATGCATCAAGGGGGGCCCCCTTGGAACTTTTTCGAATTCTTCAGATCGCCTTAACTTCCGAACGGAAGGACCGATTTTCAATTTCGCGCATACCAATTCGCTTGTTTTTTTCATAGAATCCATTTCTCCAATCGAAAGAAATTGTATCAAAGGGGGTCCCCTTGGAACTTTTTCGAATTCTTCAGATCGCCTTAACTTCCGAACGAATGGACCGATTCTCAACTTCGATCATACCAATCTGCTTGTTTTTTTCACAGAATCCATTTCTCCAATCGAAAAAACCGAAATCGAAAAAAGAAAATGCATCAAAGGGGGCCCCCTTGGAACTTTTTCGAATTCTTCAGATCGCCTTAACTTCCGAACGGATATACCGATTTTCAACTTCGATCATACCAATCTGCTTGTTTTATTTCATAGAATCCATTTCTCCAATCAAAAAAACCGAAATCGAAAAAAAAAATGCATCAAAGGGGACCCCCTTGGAACTTTTTCGAATTCTTCAGACCGCCTTAACTTCCGAACGGATGGACCGATTTTCAATTTCGCGCATACCAATTTGATTGTTTTTTCATAGAATCCATTTCTTCAATAGATAAGACCGAAATCAAAAAAAAAATTGCATCAAAGGGGGTCCCCTTGGAACTTTTTCGAATTCTTCAGATCGCCTAAACTTCCGAACAGATGGACCGATTTTCAACTTCGATCATACCAAACTGCTTGTTTTTTTCATAGAATCCATTTCTCCAATCGAAAAAACCGAAATCGAAAAAAAAATTGCATCAAAGGGGGTCCCCTTGGAACTTTTTCGAATTCTTCAGATCGCCTTAACTTCCAAACGGATGGACCGATTTTCAACTTCGATCATAGCAATCTGCTTGTTTTTTCTTCATAGAATCCATTTCTTCAATCGAAAAAACCGAAATCTGAAAAAAAAAAAAATTGCATCAAAGGGGGCCCCCTTGGAACATTTTCGAAATCTTCAGATCGCCTTAACTTCCGAACGGATTGACCGATTTTCAACTTCGATCATACCAATGTGCTTGTTTTTTTCATAGAATCCATTTCTCCAATCAAAAAAACTGAAATCGAAAAAAAAATGCATCAAAGGGGGCCTTCTTGGAACTTTTTCGAATTCTTCAGATCGCCTTAACTTCCGAACGGATGGACCGATTTTCAACTTCGATCATACCAATCCGCTTGTTTTTTTTTCATAAAATCCATTTCTCCAATCGAAAAAACCGAAATCGAAAAAAAAAATTGCATCAAAGGGGGTCTCCTTGGAACTTTTTCGAATTCTTCAGATCGCCTAAACTTCCGAACGGAAGGACCGATTTTCAACTTCGATCATACCAAACTGCTTGTTTTTTTTTTTTCATAGAATCCATTTCTCCAATCGAAAAAACAGAAATCGAAAAAAAAATTGCATCAAAGGGGGTCCCCTTGGAACTTTTTCGAATTCTTCAGATCGCCTCAACTTCCAAACGAATGGACCGATTTTCAACTTCGATCATAGCAATCTGCTTGTTTTTTTTCATAGAATCTATTTCTCCAATCGAAAAAACCGAAATGGGAAAAAAAATGCATCAAAGGGGACCCGCTTGGAACTTTTTCGAATTCTTCAGATCGCCTTAACTTCCGAACGGATGGACCGATTTTCAACTTCGATCATACCAATCTGCTTGTTTTTTTTCATAGAATCCATTTCTCCAATCAAAAAAACCGAAATCGAAAAAAAATGCATCAAAGGGGACCCCCTTGGAACTTTTTCGAATTCTTCAGATCGCCTTAACTTCCGAACGGATGGACCGATTTTCAACTTCGATCATACCAATCTGCTTGTTTTTTTCATAGAATCCATTTCTCCAATCGAAAAAACCGGAATCGAAAAAAAAAATGCATCAAGGGGGGCCCCCTTGGAACTTTTTCGAATTCTTCAGATCGCCTTAACTTCCGAAAGGATGGACCGATTTTCAATTTCGCGCATACCAATTCGCTTGTTTTTTTCATAGAATCCATTTCTCCAATCGAAAGAAATTGTATCAAAGGGGGTCCCCTTGGAACTTTTTCGAATTCTTCAGATCGCCTTAACTTCCGAACGAATGGACCGATTCTCAACTTCGATCATAACAATCTGCTTGTTTTTTTCATAGAATCCATTTCTCCAATCGAAAAAACCGAAATCGAAAAAAAAAATGCATCAAAGGGGGCCCCCTTGGAACTTTTTCGAATTCTTCAGATCGCCTTAACTTCCGAACGGATATACCGATTTTCAACTTCGATCATACCAATCTGCTTGTTTTATTTCATAGAATCCATTTCTCCAATCAAAAAAACCGAAATCGAAAAAAAAAATGCATCAAAGGGGACCCCCTTGGAACTTTTTCGAATTCTTCAGACCGCCTTAACTTTCGAACGGATGGACCGATTTTCAATTTCGCGCATACCAATTTGATTGTTTTTTCATAGAATCCATTTCTTCGATAGATAAAACCGAAATCGAAAAAAAAATTGCATCAAAGGGGGTCCCCTTGGAACTTTTTCGAATTCTTCAGATCGCCTAAACTTCCGAACGGATGGACCGATTTTCAACTTCGATCATACCAAACTGCTTGTTTTTTTTCATAGAATCCATTTCTCCAATCGAAAAAACCGAAATCGAAAAAAAAATTGCATCAAAGGGGGTCCCCTTGGAACTTTTTCGAATTCTTCAGATCGCCTTAACTTCCAAACGGATGGACCGATTTTCAACTTCGATCATAGTAATCTGCTTGTTTTTTTTTCATAGAATCCATTTCTCCAATCGAAAAAACCGAAATCTGAAAAAAAAATTGCATCAAAGGGGGCCCCCTTGGAACATTTTCGAATTCTCCAGATCGCCTTAACTTCCGAACGGATTGACCGATTTTCAACTTCGATCATACCAATCTGCTTGATTTTTTCATAGAATCCATTTCTCCAATCAAAAAAACCGAAATCGAAAAAAAAATGCATCAAAGGGGGCCTCCTTGGAACTTTTTCGAATTCTTCAGATCGCCTTAACTTCCGAACGGATGGACCGATTTTCAAGTTCGATCATACCAATCCGCTTGTTTTTTTTTCATAAAATCCATTTCTCCAATCAAAAAAACCGAAATCGAAAAAAAAAATTGCATCAAAGGGGGTCCCCTTGGAACTTTTTCGAATTCTTCAGATCGCCTAAACTTCCGAACGGAAGGACCGATTTTCAACTTCGATCATACCAAACTGCTTGTTTTGTTTCATAGAATCCATTTCTTCAAATCGAAAAAACCGAAATCGAAAAAAAAATTGCATCAAAGGGGGTCCTCTTGGAACTTTTTCGAATTCTTCAGATCGCCTCAACTTCCAAACGAATGGACCGATTTTCAACTTCGATCATAGCAATCTGCTTGTTTTTTTTTCATAGAATCTATTTCTCCAATCGAAAAAACCGAAATCTAAAAAAAAATTGCATCAAAGGGGGCCCCCTTGGAACATTTTCGAATTCTTCAGATCGCCTTAACTTCCGAACGGATTGACCGATTTTCAACTTCGATCATACCAATCTGCTTGTTTTTTTCATAGAATCCATTTCTCCAATCGAAAAAACCGAAATCGAAAAGAAATGCATCAAATGGGGCCTCCTTGGAACTTTTTCGAATTTTCCAGATCGCCTTAACTTCCGAACGGATAGACCGATTTTCAACTTCGATCATACCAATCTGCTTGTTTTTTTTCATACAATCCATTTCTCCAATCAAAAAAACCGAAATCAAAAAATAAAATTGCATCAAAGGGGGCCCCCTTGGAACTTATTCGAATTCTTCAGATCGCCTTAACTTCCGAACGGATGGACCGATTTTCAACTTCGATCATACCAATCCGCTTGTTTTTTTTTCATAAAATCCATTTTTCCAATCGAAAAAACCGAAATCGAGGAAAAAAAAATGCATCAAAGGGGGCCCCCTTGGAACTTTTTCGAAATCTTCAGATCGCCTTAACTTCCGAACGGATGGACCGATTTTCAACTTCGATCATACCAATTGTTTTTTTTTTTCATAGAATCCATTTCTCCAATCGAAGAAACCGAAATCGAAAACAAAAATGCATCAAAGGGGGCCCCCTTGGAACTTTTTCGAATTCTTCAGATCGCCCCAACTTCCGAACGGATGGACCGATTTTCAACTTCGATCATACCAATCTGTTTGTTTTTTTCCATAGAATCCATTTTTCCAATCGAAGAAACCGAAATCGAAAAAAAAATGCATCAAAGGGGGCCCCCTTGGAACTTTTTCGAATTCTTCAGATCGCCTTAACTTCCGAACGGATGGACCGATTTTCAACTTCGATCATACCAATCTGTTTGTTTTTTTTATAGAATCCATTTCTCCAATCTAAAAAACCGAAATCGAAAAGAAAATGCACCAAAGGGGGCCCTCTTGGAACTTTTTCGAATTCTTCAGATCGCCTTAACTTCCGAACGGATGGACCGATTTTCAACTTCGATCGTACCAATCTGCCTGTTTTTTTTCATAGAATCCATTTCTTCAAACAAAAGAACCGAAATCGAAAAAAAAATGCATCAAAGGGGGCCCCCTTGGAAATTTTTCAAATTCTTCAGATCGCCTTAACTTCCGAACGGATGGACCGATTTTCAACTTCGATCATACCAATCTGTTTGTTTTTTTTTCATAGGATCCATTTCTCCAATCGAAAAAACCGATATCGAAAAAAAAATTGCATCTAAGGGTGCCCCCTTGGAACTTTTTCGAATTCTTCAGATCGCCTTAACTTTCGAACGGATGGACCGATTTTCAACTTCGAACATACAAATCTGCATGTTTCTTTTCATAGAATCCATTTTTACAATAGAAAAAACCGGAATAAGAAAAATGCATCAAAGGGGGCCCACTTGGAACTTTTTCGAATTCTTCAGATCGCCTTAACTTCCGAACGGATGGACCGATTTTCAACTTCGATCGTACCAATCTGCTTGTTTTTTTTTATAGAATCCATTTCTCCAATCTAAAAAACCGAAATCGAAAAGGAAATGCACCAAAGGGGGCCCTCTTGGAACTTTTTCGAATTCTTCAGATCGCCTTAACTTCCGAACGGATGGACCGATTTTCAACTTCGATCGTACCAATCTGCTTGTTTTTTTTCATAGAATCCATTTCTTCAAACGAAAAAACCAAAATCGAAAAAAAAATGCATCAAAGGGGGCCCCCTTGGAAATTTTTCAAATTCTTCAGATCGCCTTAACTTCCGAACGGATGGACCGATTTTCAACTTCGATCATACCAATCTGTTTGTTTTTTTTTCATAGGATCCATTTCTCCAATCGAAAAAACCGAAATCGAAAAAAAATTGCATCAAAGGGGGTCCCTTTGGAACTTTTTTGAATTCTTCAGATCGCCTTAACTTCCGAACGGATGGACCGATTTTCAACTTCGATCAAACCAATCTGCTTGTTTTTTTTATAGAATCCATTTCTCCAATCGAAAAAACCGATATCGAAAAAAAAATTGCATCTAAGGGTGCCCCCTTGGAACTTTTTCGAATTCTTCAGATCGCCTTAACTTTCGAACGGATGGACCGATTTTCAACTTCGAACATACAAATCTGCTTGTTTCTTTCCATAGAATCCATTTTTACAATAGAAAAAACCGGAATGAAAAAAATGCATCAAAGGGGGCCCCCTTGGAACTTTTTCGAATTCTTCAGATCGCCTTAACTTCCGAACGGATGGACCGATTTTCAACTTCAATCATACCAATCTGCTTGTTTTTTTTTCATAGAATCCATTTTTTCAAACGAAAGAACCGAAATCGAAAAAAAAACAAATGCATCAAAGGGGGCCCCCTTGGAACTTTTTCGAATTCTTCAGATCGCCTTAACTTCCGAACGGATGGACCGATTTTCAACTTCGATCATACCAATCTGCTTGTTTTTTTCATAGAATCCATTTCTCTAATCGAAAAAACCGGATTCGAAAAGAAAAATTGCATCAAATGAGGTCCCCTTGGAACTTTTTCGAATTCTTCAGATCGCCTTAACTTCCGAACGGATGGACCGATTTTCAACTTCGATGATACGAATCTGCTTTTTTTTTTCATAGAATCCATTTCTCCAATCAAAAAAACCGAAATCGAAAAAATAAAAAGCATCAAAGGGAGCCCCCTTGGAACTTTTTCGAATTCTTCAGATCGCCTTAACTTTCGAACGTATGGACCGATTTTCAACTTCGATCATACCAATCTGCTTGTTTTTTTTCATAGAATCCATTTCTCCAATCGAAAAAACCGAAATGGAAAAAAATAAATGCATCAAAGCGGGCCCCCTTGGAACTTTCTCGAATTCTTCAGATCGCCTTAGCATCCGAACGGTTGGACCGATTTCCAACTTCGATCATACCAATCTGCTTGTTTTTTTTCATAGAATCCATTTCTCCAATCGAAAATACCGGAATCAAAAAAAATTGCATCAAAGGGGGTCCCCTTGGAACTTTTTCGATTTCTTCAGATCGCCTTAACTCCCGAACGGATGGACCGATTTTCAACTTCGATCATACCAATCTGCTTGTTTTTTTCATAGAATCCATTTCTCCAATCAAAAAAACCGAAATCGAAAAAAAAAATGCATCAAAGGGGGCCCCCTTGGAACTTTTTCGAAATCTTCAGATCGCCTTAACTTCCGAACGGATGGACCGATTTTCAACTTCGATCATACCAATCTGCTTGTTTTATTTCATAGAATCCATTTCTACAATCGGAAAAACCGAAATCGAAAAAAAAATGCATCAAAGGGGGCCCCCTTGGAACTTTTTCGAATTCTTCAGACCGCCTTACCTTCCGAACGGATGGACCGATTTTCAATTTCGCGCATACCAATTTGATTGTTTTTTCATAGAATCCATTTCTTCAATAGAAAGAACCGAAATCAAAAAAAAAATTGCATCAATGGGGGTTCCTTCAGAACTTTTTCGAATTCTTCAGATCGCCTAAACTTCCGAACGGATGGACCGATTTTCAACTTCGATCATACCAAACTGCTTGTTTTTTTTCATAGAATCCATTTCTCCGATCGAAAAAACCGAAATCGAAAAAAAAAAATTGCATCAAAGGGGGTCCCCTTGGAACTTTTTCGAATTCTTCAGATCGCCTTAACTTCCAAACGGATAGACCGAATTTCAACTTCGATCATAGCAATCTGCTTGTTTTTTTTCATAGAATCCATTTCTCCAATCGAAAAAACCGACATTGAAAAAAAAGTTCCATCAAAGGGGGTCCCTTTGGAACTTTTCCGAATTCTTCAGATCGCCTTAACTTCCGAACGGATGGACCGATTTTCAACTTCGATCATACCAATCTGCTTGTTTTTTTTATAGAATCCATTTCTCCAATCGAAAAAACCGAAATTGAAAAAAAAAATCATCAAAGGGGGCCCTCTTGGAACTTTTTCGAATTCTTCAGATCGCCTTAACTTCCGAACGGATGGACCGATTTTCAACTTCGATCATACCAATCTGCTTTTTTTTTCATAGAATCCATTTCTCCAATCGAAAAAACCGAAATCGAAAAAAAAAATGCATCAAAGGGGGCCCCCTTGGAACTTTTTCGAATTCTTCAGATCGCCTTAACTTCCGAACGGATGGACCGATTTTCAACTTCGCGCATACCAATTTGCTTGTTTTTTTTTTCAAAGAATCCATTTCTTCAATCGAAGAAACCGAAATCGAAAAAAAAATTGCATCAAAGGGTCCCCCTTGGAACTTCTTCGAATACTTCAGATCGCCCTAACATCCGAACGGATGGACCGATTTTCAACTTCGAACATACAAATCTGCTTGTTTTTTTTCCATAGAATCCATTTCTCCAATAGAAAAAATCGAAATAAAAAAAATGCATCAAAGGAGGCTTTCTTGGAACTTTTTCGAATTCTTCAGATCGCCTTAACTTCCGAACGGATGGACCGATTTTCAACTTCGATCATACCAATCCTTTTTTTTTTTCATAGAATCCATTTCTCCAATCGAAGAAACCGAAATCGAAAAAAAAAATGCATCAAAGGGGGCCCCCTTGGAACTTTTTCGAATTCTTCAGATCGCCTTAACTTTCGAACGGATGGACCGATTTTCAACTCCGAACATACAAATCTGCTTGTTTCTTTCCATAGAATCCATTTTTACAATAGAAAAAACCGGAATAAAAAAAATGCATCAAAGGGGGCCCCCTTGGAACTTTTTCGAATTCTTCAGATCGCCTTAACTTCCGAACGGATGGACCGATTTTCAACTTCAATCATACCAATCTGCTTGTTTTTTTTTTTCATAGAATCCATTTTTTCAAACAAAAGAACCGAAATCGAAAAAAAAAAATTCATCAAAGGGGGCCCCCTTGGAACTTTTTCGAATTCTTCAGATCGCCATAACTTCCAAACGGATGGACCGATTTTCAACTTCGATCATAGCAATCTGCTTGTTTTTTTTCATAGAATCCATTTCTCCAATCGAAAAAACCGAAATCGAAAAAAAAGTTGCATCAAAGGGGGTCCCTTTGGAACTTATCCGAATTCTTCAGATCGCCTTAACTTCCGAACGGATGGACCGATTTTCAACTTCGATCATACCAATCTGCTTGTTTTTTTCATAGAATCCATTTCTCTAATCGAAAAAACCGAAATCGAAAAGAAAAATTGCATCAAATGAGGTCCCCTTGGAACTTTTTCGAATTCTTCAGATCGCCTTAACTTTCGAACGGATGGACCGATTTTCAACTTCGATGATACGAATCTGCTTTTTTTTTTTCATAGAATCCATTTCTCCAATCAAAAAAACCGAAATCGAAAAAATAAAAAGCATCAAAGGGAGCCCCCTTGGAACTTTTTCGAATTCTTCAGATCGCCTTAACTTTCGAACGTATGGACCGATTTTCAACTTCGATCATACCAATCTGCTTGTTTTTTTTCATAGAATCCATTTCTCCAATCGAAAAATCCGAAATCGAAAAAAATAAATGCATCAAAGCGGGCCCCCTTGGAACTTTCTCGAATTCTTCAGATCGCCTTAGCATCCGAACGGTTGGACCGATTTCCAACTTCGATCATACCAATCTGCTTGTTTTTTTTCATAGAATCCATTTCTCCTATCGAAAATACCGGAATCAAAAAAAATTGCATCAAAGGGGGTCCCCTTGGAACTTTTTCGAATTCTTCAGATCGCCTTAACTCCCGAACGGATGGACCGATTTTCAACTTCGATCATACCAATCTGCTTGTTTTTTTCATAGAATCCATTTCTCCAATCGAAAAAACCGAAATCGAAAAAAAAAATGCATCAAAGGGGGCCCCCTTGGAACTTTTTCGAAATCTTCAGATCGCCTTAACTTCCGAACGGATGGACCGATTTTCAACTTCGATCATACCAATCTGCTTGTTTTATTTCATAGAATCCATTTCTACAATCGGAAAAACCGAATTCGAAAAAAAAAATGCATCAAAGGGGGCCCCCTTGGAACTTTTTCGAATTCTTCAGACCGCCTTACCTTCCGAGCGGATGGACCGATTTTCAATTTCGCGCATACCAATTTGATTGTTTTTTCATAGAATCCATTTCTTCAATAGAAAGAACCGAAATCAAAAAGAAAATTGCATCAATGGGGGTTCCTTCAGAACTTTTTCGAATTCTTCAGATCGCCTAAACTTCCGAACGGATGGACCGATTTTCAACTTCGATCATACCAAACTGCTTGTTTTTTTTTCATAGAATCCATTTCTCCGATCGAAAAAACCGAAATCAAAAAAAAAATTGCATCAAAGGGGGTCCCCTTGGAACTTTTTCGAATTCTTCAGATCGCCTTAACTTCCAAACGGATAGACCGAATTTCAACTTCGATCATAGCAATCTGCTTGTTTTTTTTCATAGAATCCATTTCTCCAATCGAAAAAACCGAAATTGAAAAAAAAGTTTCATCAAAGGGGGTCCCTTTGGAACTTTTCCGAATTCTTCAGATCGCCTTAACTTCCGAACGGATGGACCGATTTTCAACTTCGATCATACCAATCTGCTTGTTTTTTTTATAGAATCCATTTCTCCAATCGAAAAAACCGAAATTGAAAAAAAAATTCATCAAAGGGGGCCCTCTTGGAACTTTTTCGAATTCTTCAGATCGCCTTAACTTCCGAACGGATGGACCTATTTTCAACTTCGATCATACCAATCTGCTTTTTTTTTCATAGAATCCATTTCTCCAATCGAAAAAACCGAAATCGAAAAAAAAAATGCATCAAAGGGGGCCCCCTTGGAACTTTTTCGAATTCTTCAGATCGCCTTAACTTCCGAACGGATGGACCGATTTTCAACTTCGATCATACCAATCTGCTTGTTTTATTTCATAGAATCCATTTCTACAATCGGAAAAACCGAAATCGAAAAAAAAAATGCATCAAAGGGGGCCCCCTTGGAACTTTTTCGAATTCTTCAGACCGCCTTACCTTCCGAGCGGATGGACCGATTTTCAATTTCGCGCATACCAATTTGATTGTTTTTTCATAGAATCCATTTCTTCAATAGAAAGAACCGAAATCAAAAAGAAAATTGCATCAATGGGGGTTCCTTCAGAACTTTTTCGAATTCTTCAGATCGCCTAAACTTCCGAACGGATGGACCGATTTTCAACTTCGATCATACCAAACTGCTTGTTTTTTTTTCATAGAATCCATTTCTCCGATCGAAAAAACCGAAATCAAAAAAAAAATTGCATCAAAGGGGGTCCCCTTGGAACTTTTTCGAATTCTTCAGATCGCCTTAACTTCCAAACGGATAGACCGAATTTCAACTTCGATCATAGCAATCTGCTTGTTTTTTTTCATAGAATCCATTTCTCCAATCGAAAAAACCGAAATTGAAAAAAAAGTTCCATCAAAGGGGGTCCCTTTGGAACTTCTCCGAATTCTTCAGATCGCCTTAACTTCCGAACGGATGGACCGATTTTCAACTTCGATCATACCAATCTGCTTGTTTTTTTTATAGAATCCATTTCTCCAATCGAAAAAACCGAAATTGAAAAAAAAATTCATCAAAGGGGGCCCTCTTGGAACTTTTTCGAATTCTTCAGATCGCCTTAACTTCCGAACGGATGGACCTATTTTCAACTTCGATCATACCAATCTGCTTTTTTTTTCATAGAATCCATTTCTCCAATCGAAAAAACCGAAATCGAAAAAAAAAATGCATCAAAGGGGGCCCCCTTGGAACTTTTTCGAATTCTTCAGATCGCCTTAACTTCCGAACGGATGGACCGATTTTCAACTTCGCGCATACCAATTTGCTTGTTTTTTTTTTTTCAAAGAATCCATTTCTTCAATCGAAGAAACCGAAATCGAAAAAAAAATTGCATCAAAGGGTCCCCCTTGGAACTTCTTCGAATACTTCAGATCGCCCTAACTTCCGAACGGATGGACCGATTTTCAACTTCGAACATACAAATCTGCTTGTTTTTTTTCCATAGAATCCATTTCTCCAATAGAAAAAATCGAAATAAAAAAAATGCATCAAAGGAGGCCCCCTTGGAACTTTTTCGAATTCTTCAGATCGCCTTAACTTCCGAACGGATGGACCGATTTTCAACTTCGATCATACCAATCTGTTTGTTTTTTTTTCATAGAATCCATTTCTCCAATCGAAGAAACCGAAATCGAAAAAAAAAATGCATCAAAGGGGGCCCCCTTGGAACTTTTTCGAATTCTTCAGATCGCCTTAACTTCCGAACGGATGGACCGATTTTCAACTTCGATCATACCAATCTGTTTGTTTTTTTCCATTGAATCCATTTCTCCAATCAAAGAAACCGAAATCGAAAAAAAAATGCATCAAAGGGGGCCCCTTTGGAACTTTTTCGAATTCTTCAGATCGCCTTAACTTCCGAACGGATGGACCGATTTTCAACTTCGATCATACCAATCTGTTTGTTTTTTTTATAGAATCCATTTCTTCAATCTAAAAAACCGAAATCAAAAAGAAAATGCACCAAAGGGGGCCCTCTCGGAACTTTTTCGAATTCTTCAGATCGCCTTAACTTCCGAACGGATGGACCGATTTTCAACTTCGATCATACCAATCTGCTTGTTTTTTTTTATAGAATCCATTTCTCCAATCGAAGAAACCGAAATCGAAAAAAAAAATGCATCAAAGGGGGCCCCCTTGGAACTTTTTCGAATTCTTCAGATCGACTTAACTTCCGAACGGATGGACCGATTTTCAACTTCGATCATACCAATCTGCTTTTTTTTTTCCATAGAATCCATTTCTCCGATCAAAAAAACCGAAATCGAAAAAAAAAATGCATCAAAGGGGGCCCCCTTGGAACTTTTTCGAATTCTTCAGATTGCCTTAACTTTCGAACGTATGGACCGATTTTCAACTTCGATCATACCAATCTGCTTGTTTTTTTTCATAGAATCCATTTCTCCAATCGAAAAAACCGGAATCGAAAAAAATAAATGCATCAAAGGGGGCCCCCTTGGAACTTTTTCGAATTCTTCAGATCGCCTTAACATCCGAACGGATGGACCGATTTTCAACTTCGATCATACCAATCTGCTTGTTTTTTTTTCGAAAAAACCGAAATCGAAAAAAAAAATGCATCTAAGGGGGCCCCCTTGGAACTTTTTCGAATTCTTCAGATCGCCTTAACTTCCGAACGGATGGACCGATTTTCAACTTCGATCATACCAATCTGCTTGTTTTTTTTCATAGAATCCATTTCTCCAATCGAAAAATCCGAAATCGAAAAAAAAAATGCATCTAAGGGGGCCCCCTTGGAACTTTATCGAATTCTTCAGATCGCCTTAACTTCCGAACCGATGGACCGATTTTCAACTTCGAACATACCAATCTGCTTGTTTTTTTTCATAGAATCCATTTCTCCAATCGAAAAAACCGGAATCGAAAAAAAAAATGCATCAAAGGTGGCCCCCTTGGAACTTTTTCGAATTCTTCAGATCGCCTTAACTTCCGAACGGATGGACCGATTTTCAATTTCGCGCATACCAATTCGCTTGTTTTTTCCATAGAATCCATATCTCCAATCGAGAAAAATTGCATCAAAGGGGGTCCCCTTGGAACTTTTTCGAATTCTTCAGATCGCCTTAACTTCCGAACGGATGGACCGATTTTCAACTTCGATCATACCAATCTGCTTGTTTTTTTTCATAGAATCCATTTCTCCAATCGAAAAAACCGAAATCGAAAAAAAAGTTGCATCAAAGGGGGTCCCTTTGGAACTTATCCGAATTCTTCAGATCGCCTTAACTTCCGAACGGATGGACCGATTTTCAACTTCGATCATACCAATCTGCTTGTTTTTTTCATAGAATCCATTTCTCTAATCGAAAAAACCGAAATCGAAAAGAAAAATTGCATCAAATGAGGTCCCCTTGGAACTTTTTCGAATTCTTCAGATCGCCTTAACTTTCGAACGGATGGACCGATTTTCAACTTCGATGATACGAATCTGCTTTTTTTTTTTCATAGAATCCATTTCTCCAATCAAAAAAACCGAAATCGAAAAAATAAAAAGCATCAAAGGGAGCCCCCTTGGAACTTTTTCGAATTCTTCAGATCGCCTTAACTTTCGAACGTATGGACCGATTTTCAACTTCGATCATACCAATCTGCTTGTTTTTTTTCATAGAATCCATTTCTCCAATCGAAAAATCCGAAATCGAAAAAAATAAATGCATCAAAGCGGGCCCCCTTGGAACTTTCTCGAATTCTTCAGATCGCCTTAGCATCCGAACGGTTGGACCGATTTCCAACTTCGATCATACCAATCTGCTTGTTTTTTTTCATAGAATCCATTTCTCCTATCGAAAATACCGGAATCAAAAAAAATTGCATCAAAGGGGGTCCCCTTGGAACTTTTTCGAATTCTTCAGATCGCCTTAACTCCCGAACGGATGGACCGATTTTCAACTTCGATCATACCAATCTGCTTGTTTTTTTCATAGAATCCATTTCTCCAATCGAAAAAACCGAAATCGAAAAAAAAAATGCATCAAAGGGGGCCCCCTTGGAACTTTTTCGAAATCTTCAGATCGCCTTAACTTCCGAACGGATGGACCGATTTTCAACTTCGATCATACCAATCTGCTTGTTTTATTTCATAGAATCCATTTCTACAATCGGAAAAACCGAATTCGAAAAAAAAAATGCATCAAAGGGGGCCCCCTTGGAACTTTTTCGAATTCTTCAGACCGCCTTACCTTCCGAGCGGATGGACCGATTTTCAATTTCGCGCATACCAATTTGATTGTTTTTTCATAGAATCCATTTCTTCAATAGAAAGAACCGAAATCAAAAAGAAAATTGCATCAATGGGGGTTCCTTCAGAACTTTTTCGAATTCTTCAGATCGCCTAAACTTCCGAACGGATGGACCGATTTTCAACTTCGATCATACCAAACTGCTTGTTTTTTTTTCATAGAATCCATTTCTCCGATCGAAAAAACCGAAATCAAAAAAAAAATTGCATCAAAGGGGGTCCCCTTGGAACTTTTTCGAATTCTTCAGATCGCCTTAACTTCCAAACGGATAGACCGAATTTCAACTTCGATCATAGCAATCTGCTTGTTTTTTTTCATAGAATCCATTTCTCCAATCGAAAAAACCGAAATTGAAAAAAAAGTTTCATCAAAGGGGGTCCCTTTGGAACTTTTCCGAATTCTTCAGATCGCCTTAACTTCCGAACGGATGGACCGATTTTCAACTTCGATCATACCAATCTGCTTGTTTTTTTTATAGAATCCATTTCTCCAATCGAAAAAACCGAAATTGAAAAAAAAATTCATCAAAGGGGGCCCTCTTGGAACTTTTTCGAATTCTTCAGATCGCCTTAACTTCCGAACGGATGGACCTATTTTCAACTTCGATCATACCAATCTGCTTTTTTTTTCATAGAATCCATTTCTCCAATCGAAAAAACCGAAATCGAAAAAAAAAATGCATCAAAGGGGGCCCCCTTGGAACTTTTTCGAATTCTTCAGATCGCCTTAACTTCCGAACGGATGGACCGATTTTCAACTTCGATCATACCAATCTGCTTGTTTTATTTCATAGAATCCATTTCTACAATCGGAAAAACCGAAATCGAAAAAAAAAATGCATCAAAGGGGGCCCCCTTGGAACTTTTTCGAATTCTTCAGACCGCCTTACCTTCCGAGCGGATGGACCGATTTTCAATTTCGCGCATACCAATTTGATTGTTTTTTCATAGAATCCATTTCTTCAATAGAAAGAACCGAAATCAAAAAGAAAATTGCATCAATGGGGGTTCCTTCAGAACTTTTTCGAATTCTTCAGATCGCCTAAACTTCCGAACGGATGGACCGATTTTCAACTTCGATCATACCAAACTGCTTGTTTTTTTTTCATAGAATCCATTTCTCCGATCGAAAAAACCGAAATCAAAAAAAAAATTGCATCAAAGGGGGTCCCCTTGGAACTTTTTCGAATTCTTCAGATCGCCTTAACTTCCAAACGGATAGACCGAATTTCAACTTCGATCATAGCAATCTGCTTGTTTTTTTTCATAGAATCCATTTCTCCAATCGAAAAAACCGAAATTGAAAAAAAAGTTCCATCAAAGGGGGTCCCTTTGGAACTTCTCCGAATTCTTCAGATCGCCTTAACTTCCGAACGGATGGACCGATTTTCAACTTCGATCATACCAATCTGCTTGTTTTTTTTATAGAATCCATTTCTCCAATCGAAAAAACCGAAATTGAAAAAAAAATTCATCAAAGGGGGCCCTCTTGGAACTTTTTCGAATTCTTCAGATCGCCTTAACTTCCGAACGGATGGACCTATTTTCAACTTCGATCATACCAATCTGCTTTTTTTTTCATAGAATCCATTTCTCCAATCGAAAAAACCGAAATCGAAAAAAAAAATGCATCAAAGGGGGCCCCCTTGGAACTTTTTCGAATTCTTCAGATCGCCTTAACTTCCGAACGGATGGACCGATTTTCAACTTCGCGCATACCAATTTGCTTGTTTTTTTTTTTTCAAAGAATCCATTTCTTCAATCGAAGAAACCGAAATCGAAAAAAAAATTGCATCAAAGGGTCCCCCTTGGAACTTCTTCGAATACTTCAGATCGCCCTAACTTCCGAACGGATGGACCGATTTTCAACTTCGAACATACAAATCTGCTTGTTTTTTTTCCATAGAATCCATTTCTCCAATAGAAAAAATCGAAATAAAAAAAATGCATCAAAGGAGGCCCCCTTGGAACTTTTTCGAATTCTTCAGATCGCCTTAACTTCCGAACGGATGGACCGATTTTCAACTTCGATCATACCAATCTGTTTGTTTTTTTTTCATAGAATCCATTTCTCCAATCGAAGAAACCGAAATCGAAAAAAAAAATGCATCAAAGGGGGCCCCCTTGGAACTTTTTCGAATTCTTCAGATCGCCTTAACTTCCGAACGGATGGACCGATTTTCAACTTCGATCATACCAATCTGTTTGTTTTTTTCCATTGAATCCATTTCTCCAATCAAAGAAACCGAAATCGAAAAAAAAATGCATCAAAGGGGGCCCCTTTGGAACTTTTTCGAATTCTTCAGATCGCCTTAACTTCCGAACGGATGGACCGATTTTCAACTTCGATCATACCAATCTGTTTGTTTTTTTTATAGAATCCATTTCTTCAATCTAAAAAACCGAAATCAAAAAGAAAATGCACCAAAGGGGGCCCTCTCGGAACTTTTTCGAATTCTTCAGATCGCCTTAACTTCCGAACGGATGGACCGATTTTCAACTTCGATCATACCAATCTGCTTGTTTTTTTTTATAGAATCCATTTCTCCAATCGAAGAAACCGAAATCGAAAAAAAAAATGCATCAAAGGGGGCCCCCTTGGAACTTTTTCGAATTCTTCAGATCGACTTAACTTCCGAACGGATGGACCGATTTTCAACTTCGATCATACCAATCTGCTTTTTTTTTTCCATAGAATCCATTTCTCCGATCAAAAAAACCGAAATCGAAAAAAAAAATGCATCAAAGGGGGCCCCCTTGGAACTTTTTCGAATTCTTCAGATTGCCTTAACTTTCGAACGTATGGACCGATTTTCAACTTCGATCATACCAATCTGCTTGTTTTTTTTCATAGAATCCATTTCTCCAATCGAAAAAACCGGAATCGAAAAAAATAAATGCATCAAAGGGGGCCCCCTTGGAACTTTTTCGAATTCTTCAGATCGCCTTAACATCCGAACGGATGGACCGATTTTCAACTTCGATCATACCAATCTGCTTGTTTTTTTTTCGAAAAAACCGAAATCGAAAAAAAAAATGCATCTAAGGGGGCCCCCTTGGAACTTTTTCGAATTCTTCAGATCGCCTTAACTTCCGAACGGATGGACCGATTTTCAACTTCGATCATACCAATCTGCTTGTTTTTTTTCATAGAATCCATTTCTCCAATCGAAAAATCCGAAATCGAAAAAAAAAATGCATCTAAGGGGGCCCCCTTGGAACTTTATCGAATTCTTCAGATCGCCTTAACTTCCGAACCGATGGACCGATTTTCAACTTCGAACATACCAATCTGCTTGTTTTTTTTCATAGAATCCATTTCTCCAATCGAAAAAACCGGAATCGAAAAAAAAAATGCATCAAAGGTGGCCCCCTTGGAACTTTTTCGAATTCTTCAGATCGCCTTAACTTCCGAACGGATGGACCGATTTTCAATTTCGCGCATACCAATTCGCTTGTTTTTTCCATAGAATCCATATCTCCAATCGAGAAAAATTGCATCAAAGGGGGTCCCCTTGGAACTTTTTCGAATTCTTCAGATCGCCTTAACTTCCGAACGGATGGACCGATTTTCAACTTCGATCATACCAATCTGATTGTTTTTTTCATAGAATCCATTTCTCCAATCGAAAAAACCGAAATCGAAAAAAAATACATCAAAGGGGGCCCCCTTGGAACTTTTTCGAATTCTTCAGATCGCCTTAACTTCCGAACGGATGGACCGATTTTCAACTTCGATCATACCAATCTGCTTGTTTTATTTCATAGAATCCATTTCTCCAATCAAAAAAACCGAAATCGAAAAAATAAAAAGCATTAAAGGGAGCCCCCTTGGAACATTTTCGAATTCTTCAGATCGCCTCAACTTCCGAACGGATGGACCGATTTTCAACTTCGATCATACGAATCTGCTTGTTTTTTTTTCATAGAATCCATTTCTCCAATCGAAAAAACCAAAATCGAAGAAAAAAAATGCATCGAAGGGGGCCCCCTTGGAACTTTTTCGAATTCTTCAGATCGCCTCAACTACCGAACGGATGGACCGATTTTCAACTTCGATCATACCAATCTGCTTGTTTTTTTTTCATAGAATCCATTTCTCCAATCAAAAAAACCGAAATCGAAAAAATAAAAAGCATCAAAGGGAGCCCCCTTGGAACTTTTTCGAATTCTTCATATCGCCTTAACTTTCGAACGGATGGACCGATTTTCAACTTCGATCATACGAATCTGCTTTTTTTTTTTTCATAGAATCCATTTCTGCAATCGAAAAAACCGAAATCGAAAAAAAAATGCATCAAAGGGGGCCCCCTTGGAACTTTTTCGAATTCTTCAGATCGACTTTACTTCCGAACGGATGGACCGATTTTCAACTTCGATCATACCAATCTGCTTTTTTTTTTCCATAGAATCCATTTCTCCGATCAAAAAAACCGAAATCGAAAAAAAAAATGCATCAAAGGGGGCCCCCTTGGAACTTTTTCGAATTCTTCAGATTGTCTTAACTTTTGAACGTATGGACCGATTTTCAACTTCGATCATACCAATCTGCTTGTTTATTTTCATAGAATCCATTTCTCCAATCGAAAAAACCGAAATCGAAAAAAATAAATGCATCAAAGGGGGCCCCCTTGGAACTTTTTCGAATTCTTCAGATCGCCTTAACATCCGAACGGATGGACCGATTTTCAACTTCGATCATACCAATCTGCTTGTTTTTTTTCATAGAATCCATTTCTCCAATCGAAAATACCGGAATCAAAAAAAATTGCATCAAAGGGGGTCCCCTTGAAACTTTTTCGAATTCTTCAGATCGCCTTAACTCCCGAACGGATGGACCGATTTTCGACTTCGATCATACCAATCTGCTTGTTTTTTTCATAGAATCCATTTCTCCAATCGAAAAAACCGAAATCGAAAAAAAAAATGCATCAAAGGGGGCCCCCTTGGAACTTTTTCGAAATCTTCAGATCGCCTTAACTTCCGAACGGATGGACCGATTTTCAACTTCGATCATACCAAACTGCTTGTTTTTTTTCATAGAATCCATTTCTCCAATCGAAAAAACCGAAATCGAAAAAAAAAAAAATTGCATCAAAGGGGGTCTCCTTGGAACTTTTTCGAATTCTTCAGATCGCCTTAACTTCCAAACGGATAGACCGGATTTCAACTTCGATCATAGCAATCTGCTTGTTTTTTTTCATAGAATCCATTTCTCCAATCGAAAAAACCGAAATTGAAAAAAAAGTTCCATCAAAGGGGGTCCCTTTGGAACTTTTCCGAATTCTTCAGATCGCCTTAACTTCCGAACGGATGGACCGATTTTCAACTTCGATCATACCAATCTGCTTGTTTTTTTTATAGAATCCATTTCTCCAATCGAAAAAACCGAAATTGAAAAAAAAATTCATCAAAGGGGGCCCTCTTGGAACTTTTTCGAATTCTTCAGATCGCCTTAACTTCCGAACCGATGGACCGATTTTCAACTTCGAACATACCAATCTGCTTGTTTTTTTTTCATAGAATCCATTTCTCCAATCGAAAAAACCGGAATCGAAAAAAAAAATGCATCAAAGGTGGCCCCCTTGGAACTTTTTCGAATTCTTCAGATCGCCTTAACTTCCGAACGGATGGACCGATTTTCAATTTCGCGCATACCAATTCGCTTGTTTTTTCCATAGAATCCATATCTCCAATCGAGAAAAATTGCATCAAAGGGGGTCCCCTTGGAACTTTTTCGAATTCTTCAGATCGCCTTAACTTCCGAACGGATGGACCGATTTTCAACTTCGATCATACCAATCTGATTGTTTTTTTTAAAGAATCCATTACTCCAAACGAAAAAACCGAAATCGAAAAAAAATGCATCAAAGGGGGCCCCCTTGGAACTTTTTCGAATTCTTCAGATCGCCTTAACTTCCGAACGGATGGACCGATTTTCAACTTCGATCATACCAATCTGCTTGTTTTATTTCATCGAATCCATTTCTCCAATCAAAAAAACCGAAATCAAAAAAATAAAAAGCATCAAAGGGAGCCCCCTTGGAACATTTTCGAATTCTTCAGAGCGCCTCAACTTCCGAACGGATGGACCGATTTTCAACTTCGATCATACGAATCTGCTTGTTTTTTTTCATAGAATCCATTTCTCCAATCGAAAAAACCAAAATCGAAGAAAAAAATGCATCGAAGGGGGCCCCCTTGGAACTTTTTCGAATTCTTCAGATCGCCTCAACTACCGAACGGATGGACCGATTTTCAACTTCGATCATACCAATCTGCTTGTTTTTTTTTCATAGAATCCATTTCTCCAATCAAAAAAACCGAAATCGAAAAAATAAAAAGCATCAAAGGGAGCCCCCTTGAAACTTTTTCGAATTCTTCATATCGCCTTAACTTTCGAACGGATGGACCGATTTTCAACTTCGATCATACGAATCTGCTTTTTTTTTCATAGAATCCATTTCTGCAATCGAAAAAACCGAAATCGAAAAAAAAAATGCATCAAAGGGGGCCCCCTTGGAACTTTTTCGAATTCTTCAGATCGACTTTACTTCCGAACGGATGGACCGATTTTCAACTTCGATCATACCAATCTGCTTTTTTTTTTCCATAGAATCCATTTCTCCGATCAAAAAAACCGAAATCGAAAAAAAAAAAATGCATCAAAGGGGGCCCCCTTGGAACTTTTTCGAATTCTTCAGATTGCCTTAACTTTCGAACGTATGGACCGATTTTCAACTTCGATCATACCAATCTGCTTGTTTATTTTCATAGAATCCATTTCTCCAATCGAAAAAACCGAAATCGAAAAAAAAAATGCATCTAAGGGGGCCCCCTCGGAACTTTATCGAATTCTTCAGATCGCCTTAACTTCCGAACCGATGGACCGATTTTCAACTTCGAACATACCAATCTGCTTGTTTTTTTTCATAGAATCCATTTCTCCAATCGAAAAAACCGGAATCGAAAAAAAAAATGGATCAAAGGTGGCCCCCTTGGAACTTTTTCGAATTCTTCAGATCGCCTTAACTTCCGAACGGATGGACCGATTTTCAACTTCGATCATACCAATCTGCTTGTTTTTTTTTCGAAAAAACCGAAATCGAAAAAAAAAATGCATCTAAGGGGGCCCCCTTGGAACTTTTTCGAATTCTTCAGATCGCCTTAACTTCCGAACGGATGGACCGATTTTCAACTTCGATCATACCAATCTGCTTGTTTTTTTTCATAGAATCCATTTCTCCAATCGAAAAATCCGAAATCGAAAAAAAAAATGCATCTAAGGGGGCCCCCTTGGAACTTTATCGAATTCTTCAGATCGCCTTAACTTCCGAACCGATGGACCGATTTTCAACTTCGAACATACCAATCTGCTTGTTTTTTTTCATAGAATCCATTTCTCCAATCGAAAAAACCGGAATCGAAAAAAAAAATGCATCAAAGGTGGCCCCCTTGGAACTTTTTCGAATTCTTCAGATCGCCTTAACTTCCGAACGGATGGACCGATTTTCAATTTCGCGCATACCAATTCGCTTGTTTTTTCCATAGAATCCATATCTCCAATCGAGAAAAATTGCATCAAAGGGGGTCCCCTTGGAACTTTTTCGAATTCTTCAGATCGCCTTAACTTCCGAACGGATGGACCGATTTTCAACTTCGATCATACCAATCTGATTGTTTTTTTCATAGAATCCATTTCTCCAATCGAAAAAACCAAAATCGAAGAAAAAAATGCATCGAAGGGGGCCCCCTTGGAACTTTTTCGAATTCTTCAGATCGCCTCAACTACCGAACGGATGGACCGATTTTCAACTTCGATCATACCAATCTGCTTGTTTTTTTTTCATAGAATCCATTTCTCCAATCAAAAAAACCGAAATCGAAAAAATAAAAAGCATCAAAGGGAGCCCCCTTGAAACTTTTTCGAATTCTTCATATCGCCTTAACTTTCGAACGGATGGACCGATTTTCAACTTCGATCATACGAATCTGCTTTTTTTTTTCATAGAATCCATTTCTGCAATCGAAAAAACCAAAATCGAAAAAAAAAAATGCATCAAAGGGGGCCCCCTTGGAACTTTTTCGAATTCTTCAGATCGACTTTACTTCCGAACGGATGGACCGATTTTCAACTTCGATCATACCAATCTGCTTTTTTTTTTCCATAGAATCCATTTCTCCGATCAAAAAAACCGAAATCGAAAAAAAAAATGCATCAAAGGGGGCCCCCTTGGAACTTTTTCGAATTCTTCAGATTGCCTTAACTTTCGAACGTATGGACCGATTTTCAACTTCGATCATACCAATCTGCTTGTTTATTTTCATAGAATCCATTTCTCCAATCGAAAAAACCGAAATCGAAAAAAAAAATGCATCTAAGGGGGCCCCCTTGGAACTTTATCGAATTCTTCAGATCGCCTTAACTTCCGAACCGATGGACCGATTTTCAACTTCGAACATACCAATCTGCTTGTTTTTTTTCATAGAATCCATTTCTCCAATCGAAAAAACCGGAATCGAAAAAAAAAATGCATCAAAGGTGGCCCCCTTGGAACTTTTTCGAATTCTTCAGATCGCCTTAACTTCCGAACGGATGGACCGATTTTCAACTTCGATCATACCAATCTGCTTGTTTTTTTTTCGAAAAAACCGAAATCGAAAAAAAAAATGCATCTAAGGGGGCCCCCTTGGAACTTTTTCGAATTCTTCAGATCGCCTTAACTTCCGAACGGATGGACCGATTTTCAACTTCGATCATACCAATCTGCTTGTTTTTTTTCATAGAATCCATTTCTCCAATCGAAAAATCCGAAATCGAAAAAAAAAATGCATCTAAGGGGGCCCCCTTGGAACTTTATCGAATTCTTCAGATCGCCTTAACTTCCGAACTGATGGACCGATTTTCAACTTCGAACATACCAATCTGCTTGTTTTTTTTCATAGAATCCATTTCTCCAATCGAAAAAACCGGAATCGAAAAAAAAAAATGCATCAAAGGTGGCCCCCTTGGAACTTTTTCGAATTCTTCAGATCGCCTTAACTTCCGAACGGATGGACCGATTTTCAATTTCGCGCATACCAATTCGCTTGTTTTTTCCATAGAATCCATATCTCCAATCGAGAAAAATTGCATCAAAGGGGGTCCCCTTGGAACTTTTTCGAATTCTTCAGATCGCCTTAACTTCCGAACGGATGGACCGATTTTCAACTTCGATCATACCAATCTGATTGTTTTTTTCATAGAATCCATTTCTCCAATCGAAAAAACCGAAATCGAAAAAAAATGCATCAAAGGGGGCCCCCTTGGAACTTTTTCGAATTCTTCAGATCGCCTTAACTTCCGAACGGATGGACCGATTTTCAACTTCGATCATACCAATCTGCTTGTTTTATTTCATAGAATCCATTTCTCCAATCAAAAAAACCGAAATCGAAAAAATAAAAAGCATTAAAGGGAGCCCCCTTGGAACATTTTCGAATTCTTCAGATCGCCTCAACTTCCGAACGGATGGACCGATTTTCAACTTCGATCATACGAATCTGCTTGTTTTTTTTCATAGAATCCATTTCTCCAATCGAAAAAACCAAAATCGAAGAAAAAAAATGCATCGAAGGGGGCCCCCTTGGAACTTTTTCGAATTCTTTAGATCGCCTCAACTACCGAACGGATGGACCGATTTTCAACTTCGATCATACCAATCTGCTTGTTTTTTTTTCATAGAATCCATTTCTCCAATCAAAAAAACCGAAATCGAAAAAATAAAAAGCATCAAAGGGAGCCCCCTTGGAACTTTTTCGAATTCTTCATATCGCCTTAACTTTCGAACGGATGGACCGATTTTCAACTTCGATCATACGAATCTGCTTTTTTTTTTTCATAGAATCCATTTCTGCAATCGAAAAAACCGAAATCGAAAAAAAAATGCATCAAAGGGGGCCCCCTTGGAACTTTTTCGAATTCTTCAGATCGACTTTACTTCCGAACGGATGGACCGATTTTCAACTTCGATCATACCAATCTGCTTTTTTTTTTCTATAGAATCCATTTCTCCGATCAAAAAAACCGAAATCGAAAAAAAAAATGCATCAAAGGGGGCCCCCTTGGAACTTTTTCGAATTCTTCAGATTGTCTTAACTTTCGAACGTATGGACCGATTTTCAACTTCGATCATACCAATCTGCTTGTTTATTTTCATAGAATCCATTTCTCCAATCGAAAAAACCGAAATCGAAAAAAATAAATGCATCAAAGGGGGCCCCCTTGGAACTTTTTCGAATTCTTCAGATCGCCTTAACATCCGAACGGATGGACCGATTTTCAACTTCGATCATACCAATCTGCTTGTTTTTTTCCATAGAATCCATTTCTCCAATCGAAAATACCGGAATCAAAAAAAATTGCATCAAAGGGGGTCCCCTTGAAACTTTTTCGAATTCTTCAGATCGCCTTAACTCCCGAACGGATGGACCGATTTTCGACTTCGATCATACCAATCTGCTTGTTTTTTTCATAGAATCCATTTCTCCAATCGAAAAAACCGAAATCGAAAAAACAAATGCATCAAAGGGGGCCCCCTTGGAACTTTTTCGAAATCTTCAGATCGCCTTAACTTCCGAACGGATGGACCGATTTTCAACTTCGATCATACCAAACTGCTTGTTTTTTTTCATAGAATCCATTTCTCCAATCGAAAAAACCGAAATCGAAAAAAAAAAAATTGCATCAAAGGGGGTCTCCTTGGAACTTTTTCGAATTCTTCAGATCGCCTTAACTTCCAAACGGATAGACCGGATTTCAACTTCGATCATAGCAATCTGCTTGTTTTTTTTCATAGAATCCATTTCTCCAATCGAAAAAACCGAAATTGAAAAAAAAGTTCCATCAAAGGGGGTCCCTTTGGAACTTTTCCGAATTCTTCAGATCGCCTTAACTTCCGAACGGATGGACCGATTTTCAACTTCGATCATACCAATCTGCTTGTTTTTTTTATAGAATCCATTTCTCCAATCGAAAAAACCGAAATTGAAAAAAAAATTCATCAAAGGGGGCCCTCTTGGAACTTTTTCGAATTCTTCAGATCGCCTTAACTTCCGAACGGATGGACCGATTTTCAACTTCGATCATACCAATCTGCTTGTTTTTTTTCATAGAATCCATTTCTCCAATCGAAAAATCCGAAATCGAAGAAAAAAATGCATCTAAGGGGGCCCCCTTGGAACTTTTTCGAATTCTTCAGATCGCCTTAACTTCCGAACCGATGGACCGATTTTCAACTTCGAACATACCAATCTGCTTGTTTTTTTTTCATAGAATCCATTTCTCCAATCGAAAAAACCGGAATCGAAAAAAAAAATGCATCAAAGGTGGCCCCCTTGGAACTTTTTCGAATTCTTCAGATCGCCTTAACTTCCGAACGGATGGACCGATTTTCAATTTCGCGCATACCAATTCGCTTGTTTTTTCCATAGAATCCATATCTCCAATCGAGAAAATTGCATCAAAGGGGGTCCCCTTGGAACTTTTTCGAATTCTTCAGATCGCCTTAACTTCCGAACGGATGGACCGATTTTCAACTTCGATCATACCAATCTGATTGTTTTTTTTAAAGAATCCATTTCTCCAATCGAAAAAACCGAAATCGAAAAAAAATGCATCAAAGGTGGCCCCCTTGGAACTTTTTCGAATTCTTCAGATCGCCTTAACTTCCGAACGGATGGACCGATTTTCAACTTCGATCATACCAATCTGCTTGTTTTATTTCATAGAATCCATTTCTCCAATCAAAAAAACCGAAATCGAAAAAATAAAAAGCATCAAAGGGAGCCCCCTTGGAACATTTTCGAATTCTTCAGATCGCCTCAACTTCCGAACGGATGGACCGATTTTCAACTTCGATCATACGAATCTGCTTGTTTTTTTTCATAGAATCCATTTCTCCAATCGAAAAAACCAAAATCGAAGAAAAAAATGCATCGAAGGGGGCCCCCTTGGAACTTTTTCGAATTCTTCAGATCGCCTCAACTACCGAACGGATGGACCGATTTTCAACTTCGATCATACCAATCTGCTTGTTTTTTTTTCATAGAATCCATTTCTCCAATCAAAAAAACCGAAATCGAAAAAATAAAAAGCATCAAAGGGAGCCCCCTTGAAACTTTTTCGAATTCTTCATATCGCCTTAACTTTCGAACGGATGGACCGATTTTCAACTTCGATCATACGAATCTGCTTTTTTTTTTCATAGAATCCATTTCTGCAATCGAAAAAACCGAAATCGAAAAAAAAAATGCATCAAAGGGGGCCCCCTTGGAACTTTTTCGAATTCTTCAGATCGACTTTACTTCCGAACGGATGTACCGATTTTCAACTTCGATCATACCAATCTGCTTTTTTTTTTCCATAGAATCCATTTCTCCGATCAAAAAAACCGAAATCGAAAAAAAAAAATGCATCAAAGGGGGCCCCCTTGGAACTTTTTCGAATTCTTCAGATTGCCTTAACTTTCGAACGTATGGACCGATTTTCAACTTCGATCATACCAATCTGCTTGTTTATTTTCATAGAATCCATTTCTCCAATCGAAAAAACCGAAATCGAAAAAAATAAATGCATCAAAGGGGGCCCCCTTGGAACTTTTTCGAATTCTTCAGATCGCCTTAACATCCGAACGGATGGACCGATTTTCAACTTCGATCATACCAATCTGCTTGTTTTTTTTCATAGAATCCATTTCTCCAATCGAAAATACCGGAATCAAAAAAAATTGCATCAAAGGGGGTCCCCTTGAAACTTTTTCGAATTCTTCAGATCGCCTTAACTCCCGAACGGATGGACCGATTTTCAACTTCGATCATACCAATCTGCTTGTTTTTTTCATAGAATCCATTTCTCCAATCGAAAAAACCGAAATCGAAAAAAAAAATGCATCAAAGGGGGCCCCCTTGGAACTTTTTCGAAATCTTCAGATCGCCTTAACTTCCGAACGGATGGACCGATTTTCAACTTCGATCATACCAAACTGCTTGTTTTTTTTCATAGAATCCATTTCTCCAATCGAAAAAACCGAAATCGAAAAAAAAAAAATTGCATCAAAGGGGGTCTCCTTGGAACTTTTTCGAATTCTTCAGATCGCCTTAACTTCCAAACGGATAGACCGGATTTCAACTTCGATCATAGCAATCTGCTTGTTTTTTTTCATAGAATCCATTTCTCCAATCGAAAAAACCGAAATTGAAAAAAAAGTTCCATCAAAGGGGGTCCCTTTGGAACTTTTCCGAATTCTTCAGATCGCCTTAACTTCCGAACGGATGGACCGATTTTCAACTTCGATCATACCAATCTGCTTGTTTTTTTTATAGAATCCATTTCTCCAATCGAAAAAACCGAAATTGAAAAAAAAAAAATTGCATCAAAGGGGGTCTCCTTGGAACTTTTTCGAATTCTTCAGATCGCCTTAACTTCCAAACGGATAGACCGGATTTCAACTTCGATCATAGCAATCTGCTTGTTTTTTTTCATAGAATCCATTTCTCCAATCGAAAAAACCGAAATTGAAAAAAAAGTTCCATCAAAGGGGGTCCCTTTGGAACTTTTCCGAATTCTTCAGATCGCCTTAACTTCCGAACGGATGGACCGATTTTCAACTTCGATCATACCAATCTGCTTGTTTTTTTTATAGAATCCATTTCTCCAATCGAAAAAACCGAAATTGAAAAAAAATTCATCAAAGGGAGCCCTCTTGGAACTTTTTCGAATTCTTCAGATCGCCTTAACTTCCGAACGGATGGACCGATTTTCAACTTCGATCATACCAATCTGCTTTTTTTTTCATAGAATCCATTTCTCCAATCGAAAAAACCGAAATCGAAAAAAAAAAATGCATCAAAGGGGGCCCCCTTGGAACTTTTTCGAATTCTTCAGATCGCCTTAACTTCCGAACGGATGGACCGATTTTCAACTTCGCGCATACCAATTTGCTTGTTTTTTTTTTCAAAGAATCCATTTCTTCAATCGAAGAAACCGAAATCGAAAAAAAAATTGCATCAAAGGGTCCCCCTTGGAACTTCTTCTAATACTTCAGATCGCCCTAACTTCCGAACGGATGGACCGATTTTCAACTTCGAACATACAAATCTGCTTGTTTTTTTTTCAAAGAATCCATTTTTCCAATAGAAAAAACCGAAATATAAAAAAATGCATCAAAGGAGGCCCCCTTGGAACTTTTTCGAATTCTTCAGATCGCCTTAACTTCCGAACGGATGGACCGATTTTCAACTTCGATCATACCAATCTGTTTGTTTTTTTTCATAGAATCCATTTCTCCAATCGAAAAAACCGAAATCGAAAAAAAAATGCATCAAAGGGGGCCCCCTTGGAACTTTTTCGAATTCTTCAGATCGCCTTAACTTCCGAACGGATGGACCGATTTTCAACTTCGATCATACCAATCTGTTTGTTTTTTTCCATAGAATCCATTTCTCCAATCAAAGAAACCGAAATCGAAACAAAAAATGCATCAAAGGGGGCCCCTTTGGAACTTTTTCGAATTCTTCAGATCGCCTTAACTTCCGAACGGATGGACCGATTTTCAACTTCGATCATACCAATCTGTTTGTTTTTTTCATAGAATTCATTTCTTCAATCTAAAAAACCGAAATCGAAAAGAAAATGCACCAAAGGGGGCCCTCTCGGAACTTTTTCGAATTCTTCAGATCGCCTTAACTTCCGAACGGATGGACCGATTTTCAACTTCGATCATACCAATCTGCTTGTTTTTTTTTTATAGAATCCATTTCTCCAATCGAAGAAACCGAAATCGAAAAAAAAAATGCATCAAAGGGGGCCCCCTTGGAACTTTTTCGAATTCTTCAGATCGACTTAACTTCCGAACGGATGGACCGATTTTCAACTTCGATCATACCAATCTGCTTTTTTTTTTCCATAGAATCCAAGAATCCATTTCTCCGATCAAAAAAACCGAAATCGAAAAAAAAATGCATCAAAGGGGGCCCCCTTGGAACTTTTTCGAATTCTTCAGATCGACTTAACTTCCGAACGGATGGACCGATTTTCAACTTCGATCATACCAATCTGCTTTTTTTTTCATAGAATCCATTTCTCCAATCGAAAAAACCGAAATCGAAAAAAATAAATGCATCAAAGGGGGCCCCCTTGGAACTTTTTCGAATTCTTCAGATCGCCTTAACATCCGAACGGATGGACCGATTTTCAACTTCGATCATACCAATCTGCTTGTTTTTTTTTTCGAAAAAACCGAAATCGAAAAAAAAAATGCATCTAAGGAGGCCCCCTTGGAACTTTTTCGAATTCTTCAGATCGTCTCAACTTCCGAACGGATGGACCGATTTTCAACTTCGATCATACCAATCTGCTTGTTTTTTTTCATAGAATCCATTTCTCCAATCGAAAAATCCGAAATCGAAAAAAAAATTCATCTAAGGGGGCCCCCTTGGAACTTTTTCGAATTCTTCAGATCGCCTTAACTTCCGAACGGATGGACCGATTTTCAACTTCGATCATACCAATCTGCTTGTTTTTTTTTCATAGAATTCATTTCTTCAATCAAAAAAACCGAAATCGAAAAAATAAAAAGCATCAAAGAGAGTCCCCTTGGAACTTTTTCGAATTCTTCAGATCGCCTTAACTTCCGACCGGATGGACCGATTTTCAACTTCGATCATACGAATCTGCTTGTTTTTTTTTTATAGAATCCATTTCTCCGATCAAAAAAACCGAAATCGAAAAAAAAAATGCATCAAAGGGGGCCCCCTTGGAACTTTTTCGAATTCTTCAGATTGCCTTAACTATCGAACCTATGGACCGATTTTCAACTTCGATCATACCAATCTGCTTGTTTTTTTTCATAGAATCCATTTCTCCAATCGAAAAAACCGAAATCGAAAAAAATAAATGCATCAAAGGGGGCCCCCTTGGAACTTATTCGAATTCTTCAGATCGCCTTAACATCCGAACGGATGGACCGATTTTCAACTTCGAACATACCAATCTGCTTGTTTTTTTTTCATAGAATCCATTTCTCCAATCGAAAAAACCGGAATCGAAAAAAAAAATGCATCAAAGGTGGCCCCCTTGGAACTTTTTCGAATTCTTCAGATCGCCTTAACTTCCGAACGGATGGACCGATTTTCAATTTCGCGCATACCAATTCGCTTGTTTTTTCCATAGAATCCATATCTCCAATCGAGAAAAATTGCATCAAAGGGGGTCCCCTTGGAACTTTTTCGAATTCTTCAGATCGCCTTAACTTCCGAACGGATGGACCGATTTTCAACTTCGATCATACCAATCTGCTTGTTTTATTTCATTGAATCCATTTCTCCAATCAAAAAAACCGAAATCGAAAAAAAATGCATCAAAGGGAGCCCCCTTGGAACATTTTCGAATTCTTCAGATCGCCTCAACTTCCGAACGGATGGACCGATTTTCAACTTCGATCATACGAATCTGCTTGTTTTCTTTCATATAATCCATTCCTCCAATCGAAAAAACCAAAATCGAAGAAAGAAATGCATCGAAGGGGGCCCCCTTGGAACTTTTTCGAATTCTTCAGATCGCCTCAACTTCCGAACGGATGGACCGATTTTCAACTTCGATCATACCAATCTGCTTGTTTTTTTTTCATAGAATCCATTTCTCCAATCAAAAAAACCGAAATCGAAAAAATAAAAAGCATCAAAGGGGGCCCCCTTGGAACTTTTTCGAATTCTTCATATCGCCTTAACTTTCGAACGGATGGACCGATTTTCAACTTCGATCATACGAATCTGCTTTTTTTTTTTTCATAGAATCCATTTCTGCAATCGAAAAAACCGAAATCGAAAAAAAAAAAATGCATCAAAGGGGGCCCCCTTGGAACTTTTTCGAATTCTTCAGATCGACTTAACTTCCGAACGGATGGACCGATTTTCAACTTCGATCATACCAATCTGCTTTTTTTTTCCATAGAATCCATTTCTCCGATCAAAAAAACCGAAATCGAAAAAAAAAATGCATCAAAGGGGGCCCCCTTGGAACTTTTTCGAATTCTTCAGATTGCCTTAACTTTCGAACGTATGGACCGATTTTCAACTTCGATCATACCAATCTGCTTGTTTATTTTCATAGAATCCATTTCTCCAATCGAAAAAACCGAAATCGAAAAAAATAAATGCATCAAAGGGGGCCCCCTTGGAACTTTTTCGAATTCTTCAGATCGCCTTAACATCCGAACGGATGGACCGATTTTCAACTTCGATCATACCAATCTGCTTGTTTTTTTTTCCGAAAAAACCGAAATCGAAAAAAAAAATGCATCAAAGGGGGCCCCCTTGGAACTTTTTCGAATTCTTCAGGTTGCCTTAACTTCCGAACAGATGGACCGATTTTCAACTTCGATCATACCAATCTGCTTGTTTTTTTTCATAGAATCCATTTCTCCAATCGAAAGAACCGAAATCGAAAAAAAATGCATCAAAGGAGGCCCCCTTGGAACTTTTTCGAATTCGTCAGATCGCCTCAACTTCCGAACGGATGGACCGATTTTCAACTTCGATCATACCAATCTGCTTGTTTTTTTTCATAGAATCCATTTCTCCAATCGAAAGAACCGAAATCGAAAAAAAATGCATCAAAGGGGGCCCCATTGGAACTTTTTCGAATTCTTCAGATCGACTTAACATCCGAACGGATGGACCGATTTTCAACTTCGATCATACCAATCTGCTTGTTTTTTTTTTCGAAAAAACCGAAATCGAAAAAAAAAATGCATCTAAGGAGGCCCCCTTGGAACTTTTTCGAATTCTTCAGATCGCCTTAACTTCCGAACGGATGGACCGATTTTCAACTTCGATCATACCAATCTGCTTGTTTTTTTTCATAGAATCCATTTCTCCAATCGAAAAATCCGAAATCGAAAAAAAAATTCATCTAAGGGGGCCCCCTTGGAACTTTTTCGAATTCTTCAGATCGCCTTAACTTCCGAACGGATGGACCGATTTTCAACTTCGATCATACCAATCTGCTTGTTTTTTTTTTCATAGAATTCAATTCTCCAATCAAAAAAACCGAAATCGAAAAAATAAAAAGCATCAAAGAGAGTCCCCTTGGAACTTTTTCGAATTCTTCAGATCGCCTTAACTTCCGACCGGATGGACCGATTTTCAACTTCGATCATACGAATCTGCTTGTTTTTTTTCATAGAATCCATTTCTCCGATCAAAAAAACCGAAATCGAAAAAAAATGCATCAAAGGGGGCCCCCTTGGAACTTTTTCGAATTCTTCAGATTGCCTTAACTATCGAACCTATGGACCGATTTTCAACTTCGATCATACCAATCTGCTTGTTTTTTTTCATAGAATCCATTTCTCCAATCGAAAAAACCGAAATCGAAAAAAATAAATGCATCAAAGGGGGCCCCCTTGGAACTTTTTCGAATTCTTCAGATCGCCTTAACATCCGAACGGATGGACCGATTTTCAACTTCGAACATACCAATCTGCTTGTTTTTTTTTCATAGAATCCATTTCTCCAATCGAAAAAACCGGAATCGAAAAAAAAAATGCATCAAAGGTGGCCCCCTTGGAACTTTTTCGAATTCTTCAGATCGCCTTAACTTCCGAACGGATGGACCGATTTTCAATTTCGAACATACCAATCTGCTTGTTTTTTTTTCATAGAATCCATTTCTCCAATCGAAAAAACCGGAATCGAAAAAAAAAATGCATCAAAGGTGGCCCCCTTGGAACTTTTTCGAATTCTTCAGATCGCCTTAACTTCCGAACGGATGGACCGATTTTCAATTTCGCGCATACCAATTCGCTTGTTTTTTCCATAGAATCCATATCTCCAATCGAAAAAAATTGCATCAAAGGGGGTCCCCTTGGAACTTTTTCGAATTCTTCAGATCGCCTTAACTTCCGAACGGATGGACCGATTTTCTACTTCGATCATACCAATCTGCTTGTTTTTTTCATAGAATCCATTTCTCCAATCGAAAAAACCGAAATCGAAAAAAAATGCATCAAAGGGGGCCCCCTTGGAACTTTTTCGAATTCTTCAGATCGCCTTAACTTCCGAACGGATGGACCGATTTTCAACTTCGATCATACCAATCTGCTTGTTTTATTTCATTGAATCCATTTCTCCAATCAAAAAAACCGAAATCGAAAAAATAAAAAGCATCGAAGGGAGCCCCCTTGGAACATTTTCGAATTCTTCAGATCGCCTCAACTTCCGAACGGATGGACCGATTTTCAACTTCGATCATACGAATCTGCTTGTTTTCTTTCATAGAATCCATTCCTCCAATCGAAAAAACCAAAATCGAAGAAAGAAATGCATCGAAGGGGGCCCCCTTGGAACTTTTTCGAATTCTTCAGATCGCCTCAACTTCCGAACGGATGGACCGATTTTCAACTTCGATCATACCAATCTGCTTGTTTTTTTTTCATAGAATCCATTTCTCCAATCAAAAAAACCAAAATCGAAAAAATAAAAAGCATCAAAGGGGGCCCCCTTGAAACTTTTTCGAATTCTTCATATCGCCTTAACTTTCGAACGGATGGACCGATTTTCAACTTCGATCATACGAATCTGCTTTTTTTTTTTTCATAGAATCCATTTCTGCAATCGAAAAAACCGAAATCGAAAAAAAAAAATGCATCAAAGGGGGCCCCCTTGGAACTTTTTCGAATTCTTCAGATCGACTTAACTTCCGAACGGATGGACCGATTTTCAACTTCGATCATACCAATCTGCTTTTTTTTTCCATAGAATCCATTTCTCCGATCAAAAAAACCGAAATCGAAAAAAAAAAATGCATCAAAGGGGGCCCCCTTGGAACTTTTTCGAATTCTTCAGATTGCCTTAACTTTCGAACGTATGGACCGATTTTCAACTTCGATCATACCAATCTGCTTGTTTATTTTCATAGAATCCATTTCTCCAATCGAAAAAACCGAAATCGAAAAAAATAAATGCATCAAAGGGGGCCCCCTTGGAACTTTTTCGAATTCTTCAGATCGCCTTAACATCCGAACGGATGGACCGATTTTCAACTTCGATCATACCAATCTGCTTGTTTTTTTTCCGAAAAAACCGAAATCGAAAAAAAAAATGCATCAAAGGGGGCCCCCTTGGAACTTTTTCGAATTCTTCAGGTTGCCTTAACTTCCGAACAGATGGACCGATTTTCAACTTCGATCATACCAATCTGCTTGTTTTTTTTCATAGAATCCATTTCTCCAATCGAAAGAACCGAAATCGAAAAAAAATGCATCAAAGGAGGCCCCCTTGGAACTTTTTCGAATTCGTCAGATCGCCTCAACTTCCGAACGGATGGACCGATTTTCAACTTCGATCATACCAATCTGCTTGTTTTTTTTCATAGAATCCATTTCTCCAATCGAAAGAACCGAAATCGAAAAAAAATGCATCAAAGGGGGCCCCATTGGAACTTTTTCGAATTCTTCAGATCGACTTAACATCCGAACGGATGGACCGATTTTCAACTTCGATCATACCAATCTGCTTGTTTTTTTTTTCGAAAAAACCGAAATCGAAAAAAAAAATGCATCTAAGGAGGCCCCCTTGGAACTTTTTCGAATTCTTCAGATCGCCTTAACTTCCGAACGGATGGACCGATTTTCAACTTCGATCATACCAATCTGCTTGTTTTTTTTCATAGAATCCATTTCTCCAATCGAAAAATCCGAAATCGAAAAAAAAATTCATCTAAGGGGGCCCCCTTGGAACTTTTTCGAATTCTTCAGATCGCCTTAACTTCCGAACGGATGGACCGATTTTCAACTTCGATCATACCAATCTGCTTGTTTTTTTTTCATAGAATTCATTTCTCCAATCAAAAAAACCGAAATCGAAAAAATAAAAAGCATCAAAGAGAGTCCCCTTGGAACTTTTTCGAATTCTTCAGATCGCCTTAACTTCCGACCGGATGGACCGATTTTCAACTTCGATCATACGAATCTGCTTGTTTTTTTTCATAGAATCCATTTCTCCGATCAAAAAAACCGAAATCGAAAAAAAATGCATCAAAGGGGGCCCCCTTGGAACTTTTTCGAATTCTTCAGATTGCCTTAACTATCGAACCTATGGACCGATTTTCAACTTCGATCATACCAATCTGCTTGTTTTTTTTCATAGAATCCATTTCTCCAATCGAAAAAACCGAAATCGAAAAAAATAAATGCATCAAAGGGGGCCCCCTTGGAACTTTTTCGAATTCTTCAGATCGCCTTAACATCCGAACGGATTGGACCGATTTTCAACTTCGAACATACCAATCTGCTTGTTTTTTTTTTTTCATAGAATCCATTTCTCCAATCGAAAAAACCGGAATCGAAAAAAAAAATGCATCAAAGGTGGCCCCCTTGGAACTTTTTCGAATTCTTCAGATCGCCTTAACTTCCGAACGGATGGACCGATTTTCAATTTCGAACATACCAATCTGCTTGTTTTTTTTTCATAGAATCCATTTCTCCAATCGAAAAAACCGGAATCGAAAAAAAAAATGCATCAAAGGTGGCCCCCTTGGAACTTTTTCGAATTCTTCAGATCGCCTTAACTTCCGAACGGATGGACCGATTTTCAATTTCGCGCATACCAATTCGCTTGTTTTTTCCATAGAATCCATATCTCCAATCGAAAAAAATTGCATCAAAGGGGGTCCCCTTGGAACTTTTTCGAATTCTTCAGATCGCCTTAACTTCCGAACGGATGGACCGATTTTCTACTTCGATCATACCAATCTGCTTGTTTTTTTCATAGAATCCATTTCTCCAATCGAAAAAACCGAAATCGAAAAAAAATGCATCAAAGGGGGCCCCCTTGGAACTTTTTCGAATTCTTCAGATCGCCTTAACTTCCGAACGGATGGACCGATTTTCAACTTCGATCATACCAATCTGCTTGTTTTATTTCATTGAATCCATTTCTCCAATCAAAAAAACCGAAATCGAAAAAATAAAAAGCATCAAAGGGAGCCCCCTTGGAACATTTTCGAATTCTTCAGATCGCCTCAACTTCCGAACGGATGGACCGATTTTCAACTTCGATCATACGAATCTGCTTGTTTTCTTTCATAGAATCCATTCCTCCAATCGAAAAAACCAAAATCGAAGAAAGAAATGCATCGAAGGGGGCCCCCTTGGAACTTTTTCGAATTCTTCAGATCGCCTCAACTTCCGAACGGATGGACCGATTTTCAACTTCGATCATACCAATCTGCTTGTTTTTTTTTCATAGAATCCATTTCTCCAATCAAAAAAACCGAAATCGAAAAAATAAAAAGCATCAAAGGGGGCCCCCTTGGAACTTTTTCGAATTCTTCATATCGCCTTAACTTTCGAACGGATGGACCGATTTTCAACTTCGATCATACGAATCTGCTTTTTTTTTTTTCATAGAATCCATTTCTGCAATCGAAAAAACCGAAATCGAAAAAAAAAAATGCATCAAAGGGGGCCCCCTTGGAACTTTTTCGAATTCTTCAGATCGACTTAACTTCCGAACGGATGGACCGACTTTCAACTTCGATCATACCAATCTGCTTTTTTTTTCCATAGAATCCATTTCTCCGATCAAAAAAACCGAAATCGAAAAAAAAAATGCATCAAAGGGGGCCCCCTTGGAACTTTTTCGAATTCTTCAGATTGCCTTAACTTTCGAACGTATGGACCGATTTTCAACTTCGATCATACCAATCTGCTTGTTTATTTTCATAGAATCCATTTCTCCAATCGAAAAAACCGAAATCGAAAAAAATAAATGCATCAAAGGGGGCCCCCTTGGAACTTTTTCGAATTCTTCAGATCGCCTTAACATCCGAACGGATGGACCGATTTTCAACTTCGATCATACCAATCTGCTTGTTTTTTTTTCCGAAAAAACCGAAATCGAAAAAAAAAAATGCATCAAAGGGGGCCCCCTTGGAACTTTTTCGAATTCTTCAGGTTGCCTTAACTTCCGAACAGATGGACCGATTTTCAACTTCGATCATACCAATCTGCTTGTTTTTTTTCATAGAATCCATTTCTCCAATCGAAAGAACCGAAATCGAAAAAAAATGCATCAAAGGAGGCCCCCTTGGAACTTTTTCGAATTCGTCAGATCGCCTCAACTTCCGAACGGATGGACCGATTTTCAACTTCGATCATACCAATCTGCTTGTTTTTTTTTTCGAAAAAACCGAAATCGAAAAAAAAAATGCATCTAAGGAGGCCCCCTTGGAACTTTTTCGAATTCTTCAGATCGCCTTAACTTCCGAACGGATGGACCGATTTTCAACTTCGATCATACCAATCTGCTTGTTTTTTTTTATAGAATCCATTTCTCCAATCGAAAAATCCGAAATCGAAAAAAAAATTCATCTAAGGGGGCCCCCTTGGAACTTTTTCGAATTCTTCAGATCGCCTTAACTTCCGAACGGATGGACCGATTTTCAACTTCGATCATACCAATCTGCTTGTTTTTTTTTCATAGAATTCATTTCTCCAATCAAAAAAACCGAAATCGAAAAAATAAAAAGCATCAAAGAGAGTCCCCTTGGAACTTTTTCGAATTCTTCAGATCGCCTTAACTTCCGACCGGATGGACCGATTTTCAACTTCGATCATACGAATCTGCTTGTTTTTTTTCATAGAATCCATTTCTCCGATCAAAAAAACCGAAATCGAAAAAAAATGCATCAAAGGGGGCCCCCTTGGAACTTTTTCGAATTCTTCAGATTGCCTTAACTATCGAACCTATGGACCGATTTTCAACTTCGATCATACCAATCTGCTTGTTTTTTTTCATAGAATCCATTTCTCCAATCGAAAAAACCGAAATCGAAAAAAATAAATGCATCAAAGGGGGCCCCCTTGGAACTTTTTCGAATTCTTCAGATCGCCTTAACATCCGAACGGATGGACCGATTTTCAACTTCGAACATACCAATCTGCTTGTTTTTTTTTTCATAGAATCCATTTCTCCAATCGAAAAAACCGGAATCGTAAAAAAAAATGCATCAAAGGTGGCCCCCTTGGAACTTTTTCGAATTCTTCAGATCGCCTTAACTTCCGAACGGATGGACCGATTCTCAATTTCGCGCATACCAATTCGCTTGTTTTTTCCATAGAATCCATATCTCCAATCGAAAAAAATTGCATCAAAGGGGGTCCCCTTGGAACTTTTTCGAATTCTTCAGATCGCCTTAACTTCCGAACGGATGGACCGATTTTCAACTTCGATCATACCAATCTGCTTGTTTTATTTCATCGAATCCATTTCTCCAATCAAAAAAACCGAAATCGAAAAAATAAAAAGCATCAAAGGGAGCCCCCTTGGAACATTTTCGAATTCTTCAGATCGCCTCAACTTCCGAACGGATGGACCGATTTTCAACTTCGATCATACGAATCTGCTTGTTTTCTTTCATAGAATCCATTCCTCCAATCGAAAAAACCAAAATCGAAGAAAGAAATGCATCGAAGGGGGCCCCCTTGGAACTTTTTCGAATTCTTCAGATCGCCTCAACTTCCGAACGGATGGACCGATTTTCAACTTCGATCATACCAATCTGCTTGTTTTTTTTTCATAGAATCCATTTCTCCAATCAAAAAAACCGAAATCGAAAAAATAAAAAGCATCAAAGGGGGCCCCCTTGGAACTTTTTCGAATTCTTCATATCGCCTTAACTTTCGAACGGATGGACCGATTTTCAACTTCGATCATACGAATCTGCTTTTTTTTTTTTCATAGAATCCATTTCTGCAATCGAAAAAACCGAAATCGAAAAAAAAAATGCATCAAAGGGGGCCCCCTTTGAAACTTTTTCGAATTCTTCAGATCGACTTAACTTCCGAACGGATGGACCGATTTTCAACTTCGATCATACCAATCTGCTTTTTTTTTCCATAGAATCCATTTCTTCGATCAAAAAAACCGAAATCGAAAAAAAAAATGCATCAAAGGGGGCCCCCTTGGAACTTTTTCGAATTCTTCAGATTGCCTTAACTTTCGAACGTATGGACCGATTTTCAACTTCGATCATACCAATCTGCTTGTTTATTTTCATAGAATCCATTTCTCCAATCGAAAAAACCGAAATCGAAAAAAATAAATGCATCAAAGGGGGCCCCCTTGGAACTTTTTCGAATTCTTCAGATCGCCTTAACATCCGAACGGATGGACCGATTTTCAACTTCGATCATACCAATCTGCTTGTTTTTTTTTCCGAAAAAACCGAAATCGAAAAAAAAAATGCATCAAAGGGGGCCCCCTTGGAACTTTTTCGAATTCTTCAGGTCGCCTTAACTTCCGAACAGATGGACCGATTTTCAACTTCGATCATACCAATCTGCTTGTTTTTTTTCATAGAATCCATTTCTCCAATCGAAAGAACCGAAATCGAAAAAAAATGCATCAAAGGAGGCCCCCTTGGAACTTTTTCGAATTCGTCAGATCGCCTCAACTTCCGAACGGATGGACCGATTTTCAACTTCGATCATACCAATCTGCTTGTTTTTTTTCATAGAATCCATTTCTCCAATCGAAAGAACCGAAATCGAAAAAAAATGCATCAAAGGGGGCCCCATTGGAACTTTTTCGAATTCTTCAGATCGACTTAACTTCCGAACGGATGGACCGATTTTCAACTTCGATCATACCAATCTGCTTTTTCTTTCCATAGAATCCATTTCTCCGATCAAAAAAACCGAAATCGAAAAAAAAAATGCATCAAAGGGGGCCCCCTTGGAACTTTTTCGAATTCTTCAGATTGCCTCAACTTTCGAACGTATGGACCGATTTTCAACTTCGATCATACCAATCTGCTTGTTTTTTTCATAGAATCCATTTCTCCAATCGAAAAAACCGAAATCGAAAAAAATGAATGCATCAAAGGGGGCCCCCTTGGAACTTTTTCGAATTCTTCAGATCGCCTTAACATCCGAACGGATGGACCGATTTTCAACTTCGAACATACCAATCTGCTTGTTTTTTTTTCATAGAATCCATTTCTCCAATCGAAAAAACCGGAATCGAAAAAAAAAATGCATCAAAGGTGGCCCCCTTGGAACTTTTTCGAATTCTTCAGATCGCCTTAACTTCCGAACGGATGGACCGATTTTCAATTTCGCGCATACCAATTCGCTTGTTTTTTCCATAGAATCCATATCTCCAATCGAAAAAAATTGCATCAAAGGGGGTCCCCTTGGAACTTTTTCGAATTCTTCAGATCGCCTTAACTTCCGAACGGATGGACCGATTTTCTACTTCGATCATACCAACCTGCTTGTTTTTTTCATAGAATCCATTTCTCCAATCGAAAAAACCGAAATCGAAAAAAAATGCATCAAAGGGGGCCCCCTTGGAACTTTTTCGAATTCTTCAGATCGCCTTAACTTCCGAACGGATGGACCGATTTTCAACTTCGATCATACCAATCTGCTTGTTTTATTTCATTGAATCCATTTCTCCAATCAAAAAAACCGAAATCGAAAAAATAAAAAGCATCAAAGGGAGCCCCCTTGGAACATTTTCGAATTCTTCAGATCGCCTCAACTTCCGAACGGATGGACCGATTTTCAACTTCGATCATACGAATCTGCTTGTTTTCTTTCATAGAATCCATTCCTCCAATCGAAAAAACCAAAATCGAAGAAAGAAATGCATCGAAGGGGGCCCCCTTGGAACTTTTTCGAATTCTTCAGATCGCCTCAACTTCCGAACGGATGGACCGATTTTCAACTTCGATCATACCAATCTGCTTGTTTTTTTTTCATGGAATCCATTTCTCCAATCAAAAAAACCGAAATCGAAAAAATAAAAAGCATCAAAGGGGGCCCCCTTGGAACTTTTTCGAATTCTTCATATCGCCTTAACTTTCGAACGGATGGACCGATTTTCAACTTCGATCATACGAATCTGCTTTTTTTTTTTTTCATAGAATCCATTTCTGCAATCGAAAAAACCGAAATCGAAAAAAAAAAATGCATCAAAGGGGGCCCCCTTGGAACTTTTTCGAATTCTTCAGATCGACTTAACTTCCGAACGGATGGACCGATTTTCAACTTCGATCATACCAATCTGCTTTTTTTTTCCATAGAATCCATTTCTCCGATCAAAAAAACCGAAATCGAAAAAAAAAAAATGCATCAAAGGGGGCCCCCTTGGAACTTTTTCGAATTCTTCAGATTGCCTTAACTTTCGAACGTATGGACCGATTTTCAACTTCGATCATACCAATCTGCTTGTTTATTTTCATAGAATCCATTTCTCCAATCGAAAAAACCGAAATCGAAAAAAATAAATGCATCAAAGGGGGCCCCCTTGGAACTTTTTCGAATTCTTCAGATCGCCTTAACATCCGAACGGATGGACCGATTTTCAACTTCGATCATACCAATCTGCTTGTTTTTTTTTCCGAAAAAACCGAAATCGAAAAAAAAAATGCATCAAAGGGGGCCCCCTTGGAACTTTTTCGAATTCTTCAGGTTGCCTTAACTTCCGAACAGATGGACCGATTTTCAACTTCGATCATACCAATCTGCTTGTTTTTTTTCATAGAATCCATTTCTCCAATCGAAAGAACCGAAATCGAAAAAAAATGCATCAAAGGAGGCCCCCTTGGAACTTTTTCGAATTCGTCAGATCGCCTCAACTTCCGAACGGATGGACCGATTTTCAACTTCGATCATACCAATCTGCTTGTTTTTTTTCATAGAATCCATTTCTCCAATCGAAAGAACCGAAATCAAAAAAATGCATCAAAGGGGGCCCCATTGGAACTTTTTCGAATTCTTCAGATCGACTTAACATCCGAACGGATGGACCGATTTTCAACTTCGATCATACCAATCTGCTTGTTTTTTTTTTTCGAAAAAACCGAAATCGAAAAAAAAAATGCATCTAAGGAGGCCCCCTTGGAACTTTTTCGAATTCTTCAGATCGCCTTAACTTCCGAACGGATGGACCGATTTTCAACTTCGATCATACCAATCTGCTTGTTTTTTTTCATAGAATCCATTTCTCCAATCGAAAAATCCGAAATCGAAAAAAAAATTCATCTAAGGGGGCCCCCTTGGAACTTTTTCGAATTCTTCAGATCGCCTTAACTTCCGAACGGATGGACCGATTTTCAACTTCGATCATACCAATCTGCTTGTTTTTTTTTCATAGAATTCATTTCTCCAATCAAAAAAACCGAAATCGAAAAAATAAAAAGCATCAAAGAGAGTCCCCTTGGAACTTTTTCGAATTCTTCAGATCGCCTTAACTTCCGACCGGATGGACCGATTTTCAACTTCGATCATACGAATCTGCTTGTTTTTTTTCATAGAATCCATTTCTCCGATCAAAAAAACCGAAATCGAAAAAAAAAATGCATCAAAGGGGGCCCCCTTGGAACTTTTTCGAATTCTTCAGATTGCCTTAACTATCGAACCTATGGACCGATTTTCAACTTCGATCATACCAATCTGCTTGTTTTTTTTCATAGAATCCATTTCTCCAATCGAAAAAACCGAAATCGAAAAAAATAAATGCATCAAAGGGGGCCCCCTTGGAACTTTTTCGAATTCTTCAGATCGCCTTAACATCCGAACGGATGGACCGATTTTCAACTTCGAACATACCAATCTGCTTGTTTTTTTTTCATAGAATCCATTTCTCCAATCGAAAAAACCGGAATCGAAAAAAAAAATGCATCAAAGGTGGCCCCCTTGGAACTTTTTCGAATTCTTCAGATCGCCTTAACTTCCGAACGGATGAACCGATTTTCAATTTCGCGCATACCAATTCGCTTGTTTTTTCCATAGAATCCATATCTCCAATCGAAAAAAATTGCATCAAAGGGGGTCCCCTTGGAACTTTTTCGAATTCTTCAGATCGCCTTAACTTCCGAACGGATGGACCGATTTTCTACTTCGATCATACCAATCTGCTTGTTTTTTTCATAGAATCCATTTCTCCAATCGAAAAAACCGAAATCGAAAAAAAATGCATCAAAGGGGGCCCCCTTGGAACTTTTTCGAATTCTTCAGATCGCCTTAACTTCCGAACGGATGGACCGATTTTCAACTTCGATCATACCAATCTGCTTGTTTTTTTCATAGAATCCATTTCTCCAATCGAAAAAACCAAAATCGAAGAAAGAAATGCATCGAAGGGGGCCCCCTTGGAACTTTTTCGAATTCTTCAGATCGCCTCAACTTCCGAACGGATGGACCGATTTTCAACTTCGATCATACCAATCTGCTTGTTTTTTTTCATAGAATCCATTTCTCCAATCAAAAAAACCGAAATCGAAAATATAAAAAGCATCAAAGGGGGCCCCCTTGGAACTTTTTCGAATTCTTCATATCGCCTTAACTTTCGAACGGATGGACCGATTTTCAACTTCGATCATACGAATCTGCTTTTTTTTTTTTCATAGAATCCATTTCTGCAATCGAAAAAACCGAAATCGAAAAAAAAAATGCATCAAAGGGGGCCCCCTTGGAACTTTTTCGAATTCTTCAGATCGACTTAACTTCCGAACGGATGGACCGATTTTCAACTTCGATCATACCAATCTGCTTTTTTTTTCCATAGAATCCATTTCTCCGATCAAAAAAACCGAAATCGAAAAAAAAAAATGCATCAAAGGGGGCCCCCTTGGAACTTTTTCGAATTCTTCAGATTGCCTTAACTTTCGAACGTATGGACCGATTTTCAACTTCGATCATACCAATCTGCTTGTTTATTTTCATAGAATCCATTTCTCCAATCGAAAAAACCGAAATCGAAAAAAATGAATGCATCAAAGGGGGAACTTTTTCGAATTCTTCAGATCGCCTTAACATCCGAACGGATGGACCGATTTTCAACTTCGATCATACCAATCTGCTTGTTTTTTTTTTCGAAAAAACCGAAATCGAAAAAAAAAATGCATCAAAGGGGGCCCCCTTGGAACTTTTTCGAATTCTTCAGGTCGCCTTAACTTCCGAACAGATGGACCGATTTTCAACTTCGATCATACCAATCTGCTTGTTTTTTTTCATAGAATCCATTTCTCCAATCGAAAGAACCGAAATCGAAAAAAAATGCATCAAAGGAGGCCCCCTTGGAACTTTTTCGAATTCGTCAGATCGCCTCAACTTCCGAACGGATGGACCGATTTTCAACTTCGATCATACCAATCTGCTTGTTTTTTTTCATAGAATCCATTTCTCCAATCGAAAGAACCGAAATCGAAAAAAAATGCATCAAAGGGGGCCCCATTGGAACTTTTTCGAATTCTTCAGATCGACTTAACTTCCGAACGGATGGACCGATTTTCAACTTCGATCATACCAATCTGCTTTTTCTTCCCATAGAATCCATTTCTCCGATCAAAAAAACCGAAATCGAAAAAAAAAATGCATCAAAGGGGGCCCCCTTGGAACTTTTTCGAATTCTTCAGATTGCCTCAACTTTCGAACGTATGGACCGATTTTCAACTTCGATCATACCAATCTGCTTGTTTTTTTTCATAGAATCCATTTCTCCAATCGAAAAAACCGAAATCGAACAAAATAAATGCATCAAAGCGGGCCCCCTTGGAACTTTCTCGAATTCTTCAGATCGCCTTAACATCCGAACGGATGGACCGATTTTCAACTTCGATCATACCAATCTGCTTGTTTTTTTTCATAGAATCCATTTCTCCAATCGAAAATACCGGAATCAAAAAAAATTGCATCAAAGGGGGTCCCCTTGGAACTTTTTCGAATTCTTCAGATCGCCTTAACTCCCGAACGGATGGACCGATTTTCAACTTCGATCATACCAATCTGCTTGTTTTTTTCATAGAATCCATTTCTCCAATCGAAAAAACCGAAATCGAAAAAAAAATGCATCAAAGGGGGCCCCCTTGGAACTTTTTCGAAATCTTCAGATCGCCTTAACTTCCGAACGGATGGACCGATTTTCAACTTCGATCATACCAATCTGCTTGTTTTATTTCATAGAATCCATTTCTTCAATCGGAAAAACCGAAATCGAAAAAAAAATGCATCGAAGGGGGACCCCTTGGAACTTTTTCGAATTCTTCAGACCGCCTTACCTTCCAAACAGATGGACCGATTTTCAATTTCGCGCATACCAATTTGATTGTTTTTTCATAGAATCCATTTCTTCATTAGAAAGAACCGAAATCGAAAAAAAAATTGCATCAATGGGGGATCCTTCAGAACTTTTTCGAATTCTTCAGATCGCCTTAACTTCCAAACGGATAGACCGATTTTCAACTTCGATCATAGCAATCTGCTTGTTTTTTTTTCATAGAATCCATTTCTCCAATCGAAAAAACCGAAATTGAAAAAAAAATTCTATCAAAGGGGGTCCCTTTGGAACTTTTCCGAATTCTTCAGATCGCCTTAACTTCCGAACGGATGGACCGATTTTCAACTTCGATCATACCAATCTGCTTGTTTTTTTTATAGAATCCATTTCTCCAATCGAAAAAACCGAAATCTTAAAAAAAAAATTGCATCAAAGGCGGCCCCCTTGGAACTTTTTCGAATTCTTCAGATCGCCTTAACTTCCGAATGGATTGACCGATTTTCAACTTCGATCATACCAATCTGCTTGTTTTTTTCATAGAATCCATTTCTCGAATCGAAAAAACCGAAATCGAAAAAAAAAATGCATCAAAGGGGGCCCCCTTGGAACTTTTTCGAATTTTTCAGATCGCCTTAACTTCCGAACGGATAGACCGATTTCCAACTTCGATCATACCAATCTGCTTGTTTATTTTCATAGAATCCATTTCTCCAATCGAAAAAACCGAAATCGAAAAAAAAATTGCATCTAAGAAGACCCCCTTGGAACTTTTTCGAATTCTTCAGATCGCCTTAACTTCCGAACGGATGGACCGATTTTCAACTTCGATCATACCAATCCGCTTGTGTTTTTTCATAGAATCCATTTCACAAATCGAAAAAACCGAAATCGAAAAACAAAATTCATCAAAGGGGGCCCTCTTGAAACTTTTTCGAATTCTTCAGATCGCCTTAACTTCCGAACGGATGGACCGATTTTCAACTTCGATCATACCAATCTGCTTTTTTTTTCATAGAATCCATTTCTTCAATCGAAAAAACCGAAATCGAAAAAAAAAATGCATCAAAGGGGGCCCCCTTGGAACTTTTTCGAATTCTTCAGATCGCCTTAACTTCCGAACGGATGGACCGATTTTCAACTTCGCGCATACCAATTTGCTTGTTTTTTTTCAAAGGATCCATTTCTTCAATCGAAGAAACCGAAATCGAAAATATAAAAAGCATCAAAGGGGGCCCCCTTGGAACTTTTTCGAATTCTTCATATCGCCTTAACTTTCGAACGGATGGACCGATTTTCAACTTCGATCATACGAATCTGCTTTTTTTTTTTTTCATAGAATCCATTTCTGCAATCGAAAAAACCGAAATCGAAAAAAAAAAATGCATCAAAGGGGGCCCCCTTGGAACTTTTTCGAATTCTTCAGATCGACTTAACTTCCGAACGGATGGACCGATTTTCAACTTCGATCATACCAATCTGCTTTTTTTTTCCATAGAATCCATTTCTCCGATCAAAAAAACCGAAATCGAAAAAAAAAAATGCATCAAAGGGGGCCCCCTTGGAACTTTTTCGAATTCTTCAGATTGCCTTAACTTTCGAACGTATGGACCGATTTTCAACTTCGATCATACCAATCTGCTTGTTTATTTTCATAGAATCCATTTCTCCAATCGAAAAAACCGAAATCGAAAAAAATGAATGCATCAAAGGGGGAACTTTTTCGAATTCTTCAGATCGCCTTAACATCCGAACGGATGGACCGATTTTCAACTTCGATCATACCAATCTGCTTGTTTTTTTTTTCGAAAAAACCGAAATCGAAAAAAAAAATGCATCAAAGGGGGCCCCCTTGGAACTTTTTCGAATTCTTCAGGTCGCCTTAACTTCCGAACAGATGGACCGATTTTCAACTTCGATCATACCAATCTGCTTGTTTTTTTTCATAGAATCCATTTCTCCAATCGAAAGAACCGAAATCGAAAAAAAATGCATCAAAGGAGGCCCCCTTGGAACTTTTTCGAATTCGTCAGATCGCCTCAACTTCCGAACGGATGGACCGATTTTCAACTTCGATCATACCAATCTGCTTGTTTTTTTTCATAGAATCCATTTCTCCAATCGAAAGAACCGAAATCGAAAAAAAATGCATCAAAGGGGGCCCCATTGGAACTTTTTCGAATTCTTCAGATCGACTTAACTTCCGAACGGATGGACCGATTTTCAACTTCGATCATACCAATCTGCTTTTTCTTTCCATAGAATCCATTTCTCCGATCAAAAAAACCGAAATCGAAAAAAAAAATGCATCAAAGGGGGCCCCCTTGGAACTTTTTCGAATTCTTCAGATTGCCTCAACTTTCGAACGTATGGACCGATTTTCAACTTCGATCATACCAATCTGCTTGTTTTTTTTCATAGAATCCATTTCTCCAATCGAAAAAACCGAAATCGAACAAAATAAATGCATCAAAGCGGGCCCCCTTGGAACTTTCTCGAATTCTTCAGATCGCCTTAACATCCGAACGGATGGACCGATTTTCAACTTCGATCATACCAATCTGCTTGTTTTTTTTCATAGAATCCATTTCTCCAATCGAAAATACCGGAATCAAAAAAAATTGCATCAAAGGGGGTCCCCTTGGAACTTTTTCGAATTCTTCAGATCGCCTTAACTCCCGAACGGATGGACCGATTTTCAACTTCGATCATACCAATCTGCTTGTTTTTTTCATAGAATCCATTTCTCCAATCGAAAAAACCGAAATCGAAAAAAAAATGCATCAAAGGGGGCCCCCTTGGAACTTTTTCGAAATCTTCAGATCGCCTTAACTTCCGAACGGATGGACCGATTTTCAACTTCGATCATACCAATCTGCTTGTTTTATTTCATAGAATCCATTTCTTCAATCGGAAAAACCGAAATCGAAAAAAAAATGCATCGAAGGGGGACCCCTTGGAACTTTTTCGAATTCTTCAGACCGCCTTACCTTCCAAACAGATGGACCGATTTTCAATTTCGCGCATACCAATTTGATTGTTTTTTCATAGAATCCATTTCTTCATTAGAAAGAACCGAAATCGAAAAAAAAATTGCATCAATGGGGGATCCTTCAGAACTTTTTCGAATTCTTCAGATCGCCTTAACTTCCAAACGGATAGACCGATTTTCAACTTCGATCATAGCAATCTGCTTGTTTTTTTTTCATAGAATCCATTTCTCCAATCGAAAAAACCGAAATTGAAAAAAAAATTCTATCAAAGGGGGTCCCTTTGGAACTTTTCCGAATTCTTCAGATCGCCTTAACTTCCGAACGGATGGACCGATTTTCAACTTCGATCATACCAATCTGCTTGTTTTTTTTATAGAATCCATTTCTCCAATCGAAAAAACCGAAATCTTAAAAAAAAAATTGCATCAAAGGCGGCCCCCTTGGAACTTTTTCGAATTCTTCAGATCGCCTTAACTTCCGAATGGATTGACCGATTTTCAACTTCGATCATACCAATCTGCTTGTTTTTTTCATAGAATCCATTTCTCGAATCGAAAAAACCGAAATCGAAAAAAAAAATGCATCAAAGGGGGCCCCCTTGGAACTTTTTCGAATTTTTCAGATCGCCTTAACTTCCGAACGGATAGACCGATTTCCAACTTCGATCATACCAATCTGCTTGTTTATTTTCATACAATCCATTTCTCCAATCGAAAAAACCGAAATCGAAAAAAAAATTGCATCTAAGAAGACCCCCTTGGAACTTTTTCGAATTCTTCAGATCGCCTTAACTTCCGAACGGATGGACCGATTTTCAACTTCGATCATACCAATCCGCTTGTGTTTTTTCATAGAATCCATTTCACAAATCGAAAAAACCGAAATCGAAAAACAAAATTCATCAAAGGGGGCCCTCTTGAAACTTTTTCGAATTCTTCAGATCGCCTTAACTTCCGAACGGATGGACCGATTTTCAACTTCGATCATACCAATCTGCTTTTTTTTTCATAGAATCCATTTCTTCAATCGAAAAAACCGAAATCGAAAAAAAAAATGCATCAAAGGGGGCCCCCTTGGAACTTTTTCGAATTCTTCAGATCGCCTTAACTTCCGAACGGATGGACCGATTTTCAACTTCGCGCATACCAATTTGCTTGTTTTTTTTCAAAGGATCCATTTCTTCAATCGAAGAAACCGAAATCGAAAATATAAAAAGCATCAAAGGGGGCCCCCTTGGAACTTTTTCGAATTCTTCATATCGCCTTAACTTTCGAACGGATGGACCGATTTTCAACTTCGATCATACGAATCTGCTTTTTTTTTTTTTCATAGAATCCATTTCTGCAATCGAAAAAACCGAAATCGAAAAAAAAAAATGCATCAAAGGGGGCCCCCTTGGAACTTTTTCGAATTCTTCAGATCGACTTAACTTCCGAACGGATGGACCGATTTTCAACTTCGATCATACCAATCTGCTTTTTTTTTCCATAGAATCCATTTCTCCGATCAAAAAAACCGAAATCGAAAAAAAAAAATGCATCAAAGGGGGCCCCCTTGGAACTTTTTCGAATTCTTCAGATTGCCTTAACTTTCGAACGTATGGACCGATTTTCAACTTCGATCATACCAATCTGCTTGTTTATTTTCATAGAATCCATTTCTCCAATCGAAAAAACCGAAATCGAAAAAAATGAATGCATCAAAGGGGGAACTTTTTCGAATTCTTCAGATCGCCTTAACATCCGAACGGATGGACCGATTTTCAACTTCGATCATACCAATCTGCTTGTTTTTTTTTTCGAAAAAACCGAAATCGAAAAAAAAAATGCATCAAAGGGGGCCCCCTTGGAACTTTTTCGAATTCTTCAGGTCGCCTTAACTTCCGAACAGATGGACCGATTTTCAACTTCGATCATACCAATCTGCTTGTTTTTTTTCATAGAATCCATTTCTCCAATCGAAAGAACCGAAATCGAAAAAAAATGCATCAAAGGAGGCCCCCTTGGAACTTTTTCGAATTCGTCAGATCGCCTCAACTTCCGAACGGATGGACCGATTTTCAACTTCGATCATACCAATCTGCTTGTTTTTTTTCATAGAATCCATTTCTCCAATCGAAAGAACCGAAATCGAAAAAAAATGCATCAAAGGGGGCCCCATTGGAACTTTTTCGAATTCTTCAGATCGACTTAACTTCCGAACGGATGGACCGATTTTCAACTTCGATCATACCAATCTGCTTTTTCTTTCCATAGAATCCATTTCTCCGATCAAAAAAACCGAAATCGAAAAAAAAAATGCATCAAAGGGGGCCCCCTTGGAACTTTTTCGAATTCTTCAGATTGCCTCAACTTTCGAACGTATGGACCGATTTTCAACTTCGATCATACCAATCTGCTTGTTTTTTTTCATAGAATCCATTTCTCCAATCGAAAAAACCGAAATCGAACAAAATAAATGCATCAAAGCGGGCCCCCTTGGAACTTTCTCGAATTCTTCAGATCGCCTTAACATCCGAACGGATGGACCGATTTTCAACTTCGATCATACCAATCTGCTTGTTTTTTTTCATAGAATCCATTTCTCCAATCGAAAATACCGGAATCAAAAAAAATTGCATCAAAGGGGGTCCCCTTGGAACTTTTTCGAATTCTTCAGATCGCCTTAACTCCCGAACGGATGGACCGATTTTCAACTTCGATCATACCAATCTGCTTGTTTTTTTCATAGAATCCATTTCTCCAATCGAAAAAACCGAAATCGAAAAAAAAATGCATCAAAGGGGGCCCCCTTGGAACTTTTTCGAAATCTTCAGATCGCCTTAACTTCCGAACGGATGGACCGATTTTCAACTTCGATCATACCAATCTGCTTGTTTTATTTCATAGAATCCATTTCTTCAATCGGAAAAACCGAAATCGAAAAAAAAATGCATCGAAGGGGGACCCCTTGGAACTTTTTCGAATTCTTCAGACCGCCTTACCTTCCAAACAGATGGACCGATTTTCAATTTCGCGCATACCAATTTGATTGTTTTTTCATAGAATCCATTTCTTCATTAGAAAGAACCGAAATCGAAAAAAAATTGCATCAATGGGGGATCCTTCAGAACTTTTTCGAATTCTTCAGATCGCCTTAACTTCCAAACGGATAGACCGATTTTCAACTTCGATCATAGCAATCTGCTTGTTTTTTTTTCATAGAATCCATTTCTCCAATCGAAAAAACCGAAATTGAAAAAAAAATTCTATCAAAGGGGGTCCCTTTGGAACTTTTCCGAATTCTTCAGATCGCCTTAACTTCCGAACGGATGGACCGATTTTCAACTTCGATCATACCAATCTGCTTGTTTTTTTTATAGAATCCATTTCTCCAATCGAAAAAACCGAAATCTTAAAAAAAAAATTGCATCAAAGGCGGCCCCCTTGGAACTTTTTCGAATTCTTCAGATCGCCTTAACTTCCGAATGGATTGACCGATTTTCAACTTCGATCATACCAATCTGCTTGTTTTTTTCATAGAATCCATTTCTCGAATCGAAAAAACCGAAATCGAAAAAAAAAATGCATCAAAGGGGGCCCCCTTGGAACTTTTTCGAATTTTTCAGATCGCCTTAACTTCCGAACGGATAGACCGATTTCCAACTTCGATCATACCAATCTGCTTGTTTATTTTCATACAATCCATTTCTCCAATCGAAAAAACCGAAATCGAAAAAAAAATTGCATCTAAGAAGACCCCCTTGGAACTTTTTCGAATTCTTCAGATCGCCTTAACTTCCGAACGGATGGACCGATTTTCAACTTCGATCATACCAATCCGCTTGTGTTTTTTCATAGAATCCATTTCACAAATCGAAAAAACCGAAATCGAAAAACAAAATTCATCAAAGGGGGCCCTCTTGAAACTTTTTCGAATTCTTCAGATCGCCTTAACTTCCGAACGGATGGACCGATTTTCAACTTCGATCATACCAATCTGCTTTTTTTTTCATAGAATCCATTTCTTCAATCGAAAAAACCGAAATCGAAAAAAAAAATGCATCAAAGGGGGCCCCCTTGGAACTTTTTCGAATTCTTCAGATCGCCTTAACTTCCGAACGGATGGACCGATTTTCAACTTCGCGCATACCAATTTGCTTGTTTTTTTTCAAAGGATCCATTTCTTCAATCGAAGAAACCGAAATCGAAAAAAAAATTGCATCAAAGGGTGCCCCCTTGAAACTTCTTCGAATACTTCAGATCGCCCTAACTTCCGAACGGATGGACCGATTTTCAACTTCGAACATACAAATCTGCTTGTTTTTTTTTCATAGAATCCATTTCTCCAATAGAAAAAACCGAAATTTAAAAAAATGCATCAAAGGAGGCCCCCATGGAACTTTTTCGAATTCTTCAGATCGCCTTAACTTCCGAACGGATGGACCGATTTTCAACTTCGATCATACCAATCTGTTTGTTTTTTTTTCATAGAATCCATTTCTCCAATCGAAGAAACCAAAATCGAAAAAAAATGCATCAAAGGGGGCCCCCTTGGAACTTTTTCGAATTCTTCAGATCGCCTTAACTTCCGAACGGATGGACCGATTTTCAACTTCGATCATGCCAATCTGTTTGTTTTTTTCCATCGAATCCATTTCTCCAATCGAAGAAACCGAAATCGAAAAAAAAAGTGCATCAAAGGGAGCCCCCTTGGAACTTTTTCGAATTCTTCAGATCGCCTTAACTTCCGAACGGATGGACCGATTTTCAACTTCGATCATACCAATCTGTTTGTTTTTTTCATAGAATCCATTTCTTCAATCTAAAAAACCGAAATCGAAAAGAAAATGCACCAAAGGGGGCCCTCTCGGAACTTTTTCGAATTCTTCAGATCGCCTTAACTACCGAACGGATGGACCGATTTTCAACTTCGATCATACCAATCTGCTTGTTTTTTTTTATAGAATCCATTTCTCTGATCGAAAGAACCGAAATCGAAAAAATAAAAAGCATCAAAGGGAGCCCCCTTGGAACTTTTTCGAATTCTTCATATCGCCTTAACTTTCGAACGGATGGACCGATTTTCAACTTCGATCATACGAATCTGCTTTTTTTTTTCATAGAATCCATTTCTGCAATCGAAAAAACCGAAATCGAAAAAAAAAATGCATCAAAGGGGGCCCCCTTGGAACTTTTTCGAATTCTTCAGATCGACTTAACTTCCGAACGGATGGACCGATTTTCAACTTCGATCATACCAATCTGCTTTTTTTTTTTTCCATAGAATCCATTTCTCCGATCAAAAAAACCGAAATCGAAAACAAAAATTCATCAAAGGGGGCCCCCTTGGAACTTTTTCGAATTCTTCAGATTGCCTTAACTTTCGAACGTATGGACCGATTTTCAACTTCGATCATACCAATCTGCTTGTTTATTTTCATAGAATCCATTTCTCCAATCGAAAAAACCGAAATCGAAAAAAATAAATGCATCGAAGGGGGCCCCCTTGGAACTTTTTCGAATTCTTCAGATCGCCTTAACATCCGAACGGATGGACCGATTTTCAACTTCGATCATACCAATCTGCTTGTTTTTTTTCCGAAAAAACCGAAATCGAAAAAAAAAATGCATCAAAGGGGGCCCCCTTGGAACTTTTTCGAATTCTTCAGGTCGCCTTAACTTCCGAACAGATGGACCGATTTTCAACTTCGATCATACCAATCTGCTTGTTTTTTTTCATAGAATCCTTTTCTCCAATCGAAAAAACCGAAATCGAAAAAAAATGCATCAAAGGGGGCCCCCTTGGAACTTTTTCGAATTCGTCAGATCGCCTCAACTTCCGAACGGATGGACCGATTTTCAACTTCGATCATACCAATCTGCTTGTTTTTTTTTCATAGAATCCATTTCTCAAATCAAAAAAACCGAAATCCAAAAAATAAAAAGCATCAAAGGGAGCCCCCTCGGAACTTTTTCGAATTCTTCAGATCGCCTTAACTTCCGAACGGATGGACCGATTTTCAACTTCGATCATACGAATCTGCTTGTTTTTTTTCATAGAATCCATTTCTGCAAATCGAAAAAACCGAAATCGAAAAAAAAATGCATCAAAGGGGGCCCCATTGGAACTTTTTCGAATTCTTCAGATCGACTTAACTTCCGAACGGATGGACCGATTTTCAACTTCGATCATACCAATCTGCTTTTTCTTCCCATAGAATCCATTTCTCCGATCAAAAGGACCGAAATCGAAAAAAAAAAATGCATCAAAGGGGGCCCCCTTGGAACTTTTTCGAATTCTTCAGATTGCCTTAACTTTCGAACGTACGGACCGATTTTCAACTTCGATCATACTAATCTGCTTGTTTTTTTTTCATAGAATCCATTTCTCCAATCAAAAAAACCGAAATCGAAAAAAATAAATGCATCAAAGCGGGCCCCCTTGGAACTTTCTCGAATTCTTCAGATCGCCTTAACATCCGAACGGATGGACCGATTTTCAACTTCGATCATACCAATCTGCTTGTTTTTTTTCATAGAATCCATTTCTCCAATCGAAAATACCGGAATCAAAAAAAATTGCATCAAAGGGGGTCCCCTTGGAACTTTTTCGAATTCTTCAGATCGCCTTAACTCCCGAACGGATGGACCGATTTTCAACTTCGATCATACCAATCTGCTTGTTTTTTTCATAGAATCCATTTCTCCAATCGAAAAAACCGAAATCGAAAAAAAAAAAATGCATCAAAGGGGGCCCCCTTGGAACTTTTTCGAAATCTTCAGATCGCCTTAACTTCCGAACGGATGGACCGATTTTCAACTTCGATCATACCAATCTGCTTGTTTTATTTCATAGAATCCATTTCTTCAATCGGAAAAACCAAATTCGAAAGAAAAATTGCATCAAAGGGTGCTTCCTTGGAACTTTTTCGAATTCTTCAGATCGCCTTAACTTCCGAACGGATGGACCGATTTTCAACTTCGAACATACAAATCTGCTTGTTTTTTTTCCATACAATCCATTCCTCCAATAGAAAAAACCGAATTAAAAAAAAATGTATCGAAGGGGGCCCCCTTGGAACTTTTCCGAATTCTTCAGATCGCCTTAACTTCCGAACGGATAGACCGATTTCCAACTTCGATCATACCAATCTGCTTGTTTATTTTCATAGAATCCATTTCTCCAATCGAAAAAACCGAAATCGAAAAAAAAATTGCATCTAAGAAGACCCCCTTGGAACTTTTTCGAATTCTTCAGATCGCCTTAACTTCCGAACGGATGGACCGATTTTCAACTTCGATCATACCAATCCGCTTGTGTTTTTTCATAGAATCCATTTCACGAATCGAAAAAACCGAAATCGAAAAAAAAAATTCATCAAAGGGGGCCCTCTTGGAACTTTTTCGAATTCTTCAGATCGCCTTAACTTCCGAACGGATGGACCGATTTTCAACTTCGATCATACCAATCTGCTTTTTTTTTCATAGAATCCATTTCTCCAATCGAAAAAACCGAAATCGAAAAAAAAAATGCATCAAAGGGGGCCCTCTTGGAACTTTTTCGAATTCTTCAGATCGCCTTAACTTCCGAACGGATGGACCGATTTTCAACTTCGCGCATACCAATTTGCTTGTTTTTTTTTTCAAAAAATCCATTTCTTCAATCGAAGAAACCGAAATCGAAAAAAAAATTGCATCAAAGGGTGCCCCCTTGGAACTTCTTCGAATACTTTAGATCGCCCTAACTTCCGAACGGATGGACCGATTTTCAACTTCGAACATACAAATCTGCTTGTTTTTTTTTCATAGAATCCATTTCTCCAATAGAAAAAACCGAAATATAAAAAAATGCATCAAAGGAGGCCCCCTTGGAACTTTTTCGAATTCTTCAGATCGCCTTAACTTCCGAACGGATGGACCGATTTTCAACTTCGATCATACCAATCTGTTTGTTTTTTTTTTCATAGAAACCATTTCTACAATCGAAGAAACCAAAATCGAAAAAAAAATGCATCAAAGGGGGCCCCCTTGGAACTTTTTCGAATTCTTCAGATCGCCTTAACTTCCGAACGGATGGACCGATTTTCAACTTCGATCATACCAATCTGTTTGTTTTTTTCCATAGAATCCATTTCTTCAATCGAAGAAACCGAAATCGAAAAAAAAAATGCATCAAAGGGGGCCCCCTTGGAACTTTTTCGAATTCTTCAGATCGCCTTAACTTCCGAACGGATGGACCGATTTTCAACTTCGATCATACCAATCTGTTTGTTTTTTTCATAGAATCCATTTCTTCAATCTAAAAAACCGAAATCGAAAAGAAAATGCACCAAAGGGGGCCCTCTCTGAACTTTTTCGAATTCTTCAGATCGCCTTAACTACCGAACGGATGGACCGATTTTCAACTTCGATCATACGAATCTGCTTGTTTTTTTTCATAGAATCCATTTCTGCAAATCGAAAAAACCGAAATCGAAAAAAAAATGCATCAAAGGGTGCCCCATTGGAACTTTTTCGAATTCTTCAGATCGACTTAACTTCCGAACGGATGGACCGATTTTCAACTTCGATCATACCAATCTGCTTTTTCTTTCCATAGAATCCATTTCTCCGATCAAAAGAACCGAAATCGAAAAAAAAAATGCATCAAAGGGGGCCCCCTTGGAACTTTTTCGAATTCTTCAGATTGCCTTAACTTTCGAACGTACGGACCGATTTTCAACTTCGATCATACCAATCTGCTTGTTTTTTTTCATAGAATCCATTTCTCCAATCGAAAAAAACCGAAATCGAAAAAAATAAATGCATCAAAACGGGCCCCCTTGGAACTTTCTCGAATTCTTCAGATCGCCTTAACATCCGAACGGATGGACCGATTTTCAACTTCGATCATACCAATCTGCTTGTTTTTTTCATAGAATCCATTTCTCCAATCGAAAATACCGGAATCAAAAAAAATTGCATCAAAGGGGGTCCCCTTGGAACTTTTTCGAATTCTTCAGATCGCCTTAACTCCCGAACGGATGGACCGATTTTCAACTTCGATCATACCAATCTGCTTGTTTTTTTCATAGAATCCATTTCTCCAATCGAAAAAACCGAAATCGAAAAAAAAAAAAATGCATCAAAGGGGGCCCCCTTGGAACTTTTTCGAAATCTTCAGATCGCCTTAACTTCCGAACGGATGGACCGATTTTCAACTTCGATCATACCAATCTGCTTGTTTTATTTCATAGAATCCATTTCTTCAATCGGAAAAACCAAATTCGAAAAAAAAATTGCATCAAAGGGTGCTTCCTTGGAACTTTTTCGAATTCTTCAGATCGCCTTAACTTCCGAACGGATGGACCGATTTTCAACTTCGAACATACAAATCTGCTTGTTTTTTTTCCATACAATCCATTTCTCCAATAGAAAAAACCGAAATAAAAAAAAATGTATCGAAGGGGGCCCCCTTGGAACTTTTCCGAATTCTTCAGATCGCCTTAACTTCCGAACGGATAGACCGATTTCCAACTTCGATCATACCAATCTGCTTGTTTATTTTCATAGAATCCATTTCTCCAATCGAAAAAACCGAAATCGAAAAAAAAATTGCATCTAAGAAGACCCCCTTGGAACTTTTTCGAATTCTTCAGATCGCCTTAACTTCCGAATGGATGGACCGATTTTCAACTTCGATCATACCAATCCGCTTGTGTTTTTTCATAGAATCCATTTCACGAATCGAAAATACCGAAATCGAAAAAATGCATCTAAGGGGGCCCCCTTGGAACTTTTTCGAATTCTTCAGATCGCCTTAACTTCCGAACGGATGGACCGATTTTCAACTTCGATCATACCAATCTGTTTGTTTTTTTCCATAGAATCCATTTCTCCAATCGAAGAAACCGAAATCGAAAAAAAAAATGCATCAAAGGGGGCCCCCTTGGAACTTTTTCGAATTCTTCAGATCGCCTTAACTTCCGAACGGATGGACCGATTTTCAACTTCGATCATACCAATCTGTTTGTTTTTTTCATAGAATCCATTTCTTCAATCTAAAAAACCGAAATCGAAAAGAAAATGCACCAAAGGGGGCCCTCTCGGAACTTTTTCGAATTCTTCAGATCGCCTTAACTACCGAACGGATGGACCGATTTTCAACTTCGATCATACGAATCTGCTTGTTTTTTTTCATAGAATCCATTTCTGCAAATCGAAAAAACCGAAATCGAAAAAAAAAATGCATCAAAGGGGGCCCCATTGGAACTTTTTCGAATTCTTCAGATCGACTTAACTTCCGAACGGATGGACCGATTTTCAACTTCGATCATACCAATCTGCTTTTTCTTTCCATAGAATCCATTTCTCCGATCAAAAGAACCGAAATCGAAAAAAAAATGCATCAAAGGGGGCCCCCTTGGAACTTTTTCGAATTCTTCAGATTGCCTTAACTTCCGAACGGATGGACCGATTTTCAACTTCGATCATACCAATCTGTTTGTTTTTTTTTTATAGAAACCATTTCTACAATCGAAGAAACCAAAATCGAAAAAAAAATGCATCAAAGGGGGCCCCCTTGGAACTTTTTCGAATTCTTCAGATCGCCTTAACTTCCGAACGGATGGACCGATTTTCAACTTCGAACATACAAATCTGCTTGTTTTTTTTCCATACAATCCATTTCTCCAATAGAAAAAACCGAAATAAAAAAAAATGTATCGAAGGGGGCCCCCTTGGAACTTTTCCGAATTCTTCAGATCGCCTTAACTTCCGAACGGATAGACCGATTTCCAACTTCGATCATACCAATCTGCTTGTTTATTTTCATAGAATCCATTTCTCCAATCGAAAAAACCGAAATCGAAAAAAAAATTGCATCTAAGAAGACCCCCTTGGAACTTTTTCGAATTCTTCAGATCGCCTTAACTTCCGAACGGATGGACCGATTTTCAACTTCGATCATACCAATCCGCTTGTGTTTTTTCATAGAATCCATTTCACGAATCGAAAAAACCGAAATCGAAAAAAAAAATTCATCAAAGGGGGCCCTCTTGGAACTTTTTCGAATTCTTCAGATCGCCTTAACTTCCGAACGGATGGACCGATTTTCAACTTCGATCATACCAATCTGCTTTTTTTTTCATAGAATCCATTTCTCCAATCGAAAAAACCGAAATCGAAAAAAAAAAATGCATCAAAGGGGGCCCTCTTGGAACTTTTTCGAATTCTTCAGATCGCCTTAACTTCCGAACGGATGGACCGATTTTCAACTTCGCGCATACCAATTTGCTTGTTTTTTTTCAAAGAATCCATTTCTTCAACCGAAGAAACCGAAATCGAAAAAAAAAATTGCATCAAAGGGTGCCCCCTTGGAACTTCTTCGAATACTTCAGATCGCCCTAACTTCCGAACGGATGGACCGATTTTCAACTTCGAACATACAAATCTGCTTGTTTTTTTTCATAGAATCCATTTCTCCAATAGAAAAAACCGAAATATAAAAAAATGCATCAAAGGAGGCCCCCTTGGAACTTTTTCGAATTCTTCAGATCGCCTTAACTTCCGAACGGATGGACCGATTTTCAACTTCGATCATACCAATCTGTTTGTTTTTTTTTCATAGAAACCATTTCTACAATCGAAGAAACCAATATCGAAAAAAAAATGCATCAAAGGGGGCCCCCTTGGAACTTTTTCGAATTCTTCAGATCGCCTTAACTTCCGAACGGATGGACCGATTTTCAACTTCGATCATACCAATCTGTTTGTTTTTTTCCATAGAATCCATTTCTCCAATCGAAGAAACCGAAATCGAAAAAAAAATGCATCAAAGGGGGCCCCCTTGGAACTTTTTCGAATTCTTCAGATCGCCTTAACTTCCGAACGGATGGACCGATTTTCAACTTCGATCATACCAATCTGTTTGTTTTTTTCATAGAATCCATTTCTTCAATCTAAAAAACCGAAATCGAAAAGAAAATGCACCAAAGGGGGCCCTCTCGGAACTTTTTCGAATTCTTCAGATCGCCTTAACTACCGAACGGATGGACCGATTTTCAACTTCGATCATACGAATCTGCTTGTTTTTTTTCATAGAATCCATTTCTGCAAATCGAAAAAACCGAAATCGAAAAAAAAAAATGCATCAAAGGGGGCCCCATTGGAACTTTTTCGAATTCTTCAGATCGACTTAACTTCCGAACGGATGAACCGATTTTCAACTTCGATCATACCAATCTGCTTTTTCTTTCCATAGAATCCATTTCTCCGATCAAAAGAACCGAAATCGAAAAAAAAAAAATGCATCAAAGGGGGCCCCCTTGGAACTTTTTCGAATTCTTCAAATTGCCTTAACTTTCGAACGTACGGACCGATTTTCAACTTCGATCATACCAATCTGCTTGTTTTTTTTTCATAGAATCCATTTCTCCAATCGAAAAAACCGAAATCGAAAAAAAAAATGCATCAAAGGGGGCCCTCTTGGAACTTTTTCGAATTCTTCAGATCGCCTTAACTTCCGAACGGATGGACCGATTTTCAACTTCGCGCATACCAATTTGCTTGTTTTTTTTTCAAAGAATCCATTTCTTCAATCGAAGAAACCGAAATCGAAAAAAAATTGCATCAAAGGGTGCCCCCTTGGAACTTCTTCGAATACTTCAGATCGCCCTAACTTCCGAACGGATGGACCGATTTTCAACTTCGAACATACAAATCTGCTTGTTTTTTTTTCATAGAATCCATTTCTCCAATAGAAAAAACCGAAATATAAAAAAATGCATCAAAGGAGGCCCCCTTGGAACTTTTTCGAATTCTTCAGATCGCCTTAACTTCCGAACGGATGGACCGATTTTCAACTTCGATCATACCAATCTGTTTGTTTTTTTTTTCATAGAAACCATTTCTACAATCGAAGAAACCAAAATCGAAAAAAAAATGCATCAAAGGGGGCCCCCTTGGAACTTTTTCGAATTCTTCAGATCGCCTTAACTTCCGAACGGATGGACGGATTTTCAACTTCGATCATACCAATCTGTTTGTTTTTTTCCATAGAATCCATTTCTTCAATCGAAGAAACCGAAATCGAAAAAAAAAATGCATCAAAGGGGGCCCCCTTGGAACTTTTTCGAATTCTTCAGATCGCCTTAACTTCCGAACGGATGGACCGATTTTCAACTTCGATCATACCAATCTGTTTGTTTTTTTCATAGAATCCATTTCTTCAATCTAAAAAACCGAAATGGAAAAGAAAATGCACCAAAGGGGGCCCTCTCTGAACTTTTTCGAATTCTTCAGATCGCCTTAACTACCGAACGGATGGACCGATTTTCAACTTCGATCATACGAATCTGCTTGTTTTTTTTTCATAGAATCCATTTCTGCAAATCGAAAAAACCGAAATCGAAAAAAAAAATGCATCAAAGGGTGCCCCATTGGAACTTTTTCGAATTCTTCAGATCGACTTAACTTCCGAACGGATGGACCGATTTTCAACTTCGATCATACCAATCTGCTTTTTCTTTCCATAGAATCCATTTCTCCGATCAAAAGAACCGAAATCGAAAAAAAAAAATGCATCAAAGGGGGCCCCCTTGGAACTTTTTCGAATTCTTCAAATTGCCTTAACTTTCGAACGTACGGACCGATTTTCAACTTCGATCATACCAATCTGCTTGTTTTTTTTTCATAGAATCCATTTCTCCAATCGAAAAAACCGAAATCGAAAAAAAAAATGCATCAAAGGGGGCCCTCTTGGAACTTTTTCGAATTCTTCAGATCGCCTTAACTTCCGAACGGATGGACCGATTTTCAACTTCGCGCATACCAATTTGCTTGTTTTTTTTTCAAAGAATCCATTTCTTCAATCGAAGAAACCGAAATCGAAAAAAAATTGCATCAAAGGGTGCCCCCTTGGAACTTCTTCGAATACTTCAGATCGCCCTAACTTCCGAACGGATGGACCGATTTTCAACTTCGATCATACCAATCTGCTTGTTTTTTTTTCATAGAATCCATTTCTCCAATCGAAAAAACCGAAATCGAAAAAAAAAATGCATCAAAGGGGGCCCTCTTGGAACTTTTTCGAATTCTTCAGATCGCCTTAACTTCCGAACGGATGGACCGATTTTCAACTTCGCGCATACCAATTTGCTTGTTTTTTTTTCAAAGAATCCATTTCTTCAATCAAAGAAACCGAAATCGAAAAAAAATTGCATCAAAGGGTGCCCCCTTGGAACTTCTTCGAATACTTCAGATCGCCCTAACTTCCGAACGGATGGACCGATTTTCAACTTCGAACATACAAATCTGCTTGTTTTTTTTTCATAGAATCCATTTCTCCAATAGAAAAAACCGAAATATAAAAAAATGCATCAAAGGAGGCCCGCTTGGAACTTTTTCGAATTCTTCAGATCGCCTTAACTTCCGAACGGATGGACCGATTTTCAACTTCGATCATACCAATCTGTTTGTTTTTTTTTTCATAGAAACCATTTCTACAATCGAAGAAACCAAAATCGAAAAAAAAATGCATCAAAGGGGGCCCCCTTGGAACTTTTTCGAATTCTTCAGATCGCCTTAACTTCCGAACGGATGGACGGATTTTCAACTTCGATCATACCAATCTGTTTGTTTTTTTCCATAGAATCCATTTCTTCAATCGAAGAAACCGAAATCGAAAAAAAAAATGCATCAAAGGGGGCCCCCTTGGAACTTTTTCGAATTCTTCAGATCGCCTTAACTTCCGAACGGATGGACCGATTTTCAACTTCGATCATACCAATCTGTTTGTTTTTTTCATAGAATCCATTTCTTCAATCTAAAAAACCGAAATGGAAAAGAAAATGCACCAAAGGGGGCCCTCTCTGAACTTTTTCGAATTCTTCAGATCGCCTTAACTACCGAACGGATGGACCGATTTTCAACTTCGATCATACGAATCTGCTTGTTTTTTTTTCATAGAATCCATTTCTGCAAATCGAAAAAACCGAAATCGAAAAAAAAAATGCATCAAAGGGTGCCCCATTGGAACTTTTTCGAATTCTTCAGATCGACTTAACTTCCGAACGGATGGACCGATTTTCAACTTCGATCATACCAATCTGCTTTTTCTTTCCATAGAATCCATTTCTCCGATCAAAAGAACCGAAATCGAAAAAAAAAATGCATCAAAGGGGGCCCCCTTGGAACTTTTTCGAATTCTTCAGATTGCCTTAACTTTCGAACGTACGGACCGATTTTCAACTTCGATCATACCAATCTGCTTGTTTTTTTTCATAGAATCCATTTCTCCAATCGAAAAAAAACCGAAATCGAAAAAAATAAATGCATCAAAACGGGCCCCCTTGGAACTTTCTCGAATTCTTCAGATCGCCTTAACATCCGAACGGATGGACCGATTTTCAACTTCGATCATACCAATCTGCTTGTTTTTTTCATAGAATCCATTTCTCCAATCGAAAATACCGGAATCAAAAAAAATTGCATCAAAGGGGGTCCCCTTGGAACTTTTTCGAATTCTTCAGATCGCCTTAACTCCCGAACGGATGGACCGATTTTCAACTTCGATCATACCAATCTGCTTGTTTTTTTCATAGAATCCATTTCTCCAATCGAAAAAACCGAAATCGAAAAAAAAAATGCATCAAAGGGGGCCCTCTTGGAACTTTTCCGAATTCTTCAGATCGCCTTAACTTCCGAACGGATAGACCGATTTCCAACTTCGATCATACCAATCTGCTTGTTTATTTTCATAGAATCCATTTCTCCAATCGAAAAAACCGAAATCGAAAAAAAAATTGCATCTAAGAAGACCCCCTTGGAACTTATTCGAATTCTTCAGATCGCCTTAACTTCCGAACGGATGGACCGATTTTCAACTTCGATCATACCAATCCGCTTGTGTTTTTTCATAGAATCCATTTCACGAATCGAAAAAACCGAAATCGAAAAAAAAAATTCATCAAAGGGGGCCCTCTTGGAACTTTTTCGAATTCTTCAGATCGCCTTAACTTCCGAACGGATGGACCGATTTTCAACTTCGATCATACCAATCTGCTTTTTTTTTCATAGAATCCATTTCTCCAATCGAAAAAACCGAGATCGAAAAAAAAAAATGCATCAAAGGGGGCCCTCTTGGAACTTTTTCGAATTCTTCAGATCGCCTTAACTTCCGAACGGATGGACCGATTTTCAACTTCGCGCATACCGATTTGCTTGTTTTTTTTCAAAGAATCCATTTCTTCAACCGAAGAAACCGAAATCGAAAAAAAAAATTGCATCAAAGGGTGCCCCCTTGGAACTTCTTCGAATACTTCAGATCGCCCTAACTTCCGAACGGATGGACCGATTTTCAACTTCGAACATACAAATCTGCTTGTTTTTTTTCATAGAATCCATTTCTCCAATAGAAAAAACCGAAATATAAAAAAATGCATCAAAGGAGGCCCCCTTGGAACTTTTTCGAATTCTTCAGATCGCCTTAACTTCCGAACGGATGGACCGATTTTCAACTTCGATCATACCAATCTGTTTGTTTTTTTTTCATAGAAACCATTTCTACAATCGAAGAAACCAAAATCGAAAAAAAAATGCATCAAAGGGGGCCCCCTTGGAACTTTTTCGAATTCTTCAGATCGCCTTAACTTCCGAACGGATGGACCGATTTTCAACTTCGATCATACCAATCTGTTTGTTTTTTTCCATAGAATCCATTTCTCCAATCGAAGAAACCGAAATCGAAAAAAAAAATGCATCAAAGGGGGCCCCCTTGGAACTTTTTCGAATTCTTCAGATCGCCTTAACTTCCGAACGGATGGACCGATTTTCAACTTCGATCATACCAATCTGTTTGTTTTTTTCATAGAATCCATTTCTTCAATCTAAAAAACCGAAATCGAAAAGAAAATGCACCAAAGGGGGCCCTCTCGGAACTTTTTCGAATTCTTCAGATCGCCTTAACTACCGAACGGATGGACCGATTTTCAACTTCGATCATACGAATCTGCTTGTTTTTTTTCATAGAATCCATTTCTGCAAATCGAAAAAACCGAAATCGAAAAAAAAAATGCATCAAAGGGTGCCCCATTGGAACTTTTTCGAATTCTTCAGATCGACTTAACTTCCGAACGGATGGACCGATTTTCAACTTCGATCATACCAATCTGCTTTTTCTTTCCATAGAATCCATTTCTCCGATCAAAAGAACCGAAATCGAAAAAAAAAATGCATCAAAGGGGGCCCCCTTGGAACTTTTTCGAATTCTTCAGATTGCCTTAACTTTCGAACGTACGGACCGATTTTCAACTTCGATCATACCAATCTGCTTGTTTTTTTTTCATAGAATCCATTTCTCCAATCGAAAAAACCGAAATCGAAAAAAAAAAATGCATCAAAGGGGGCCCTCTTGGAACTTTTTCGAATTCTTCAGATCGCCTTAACTTCCGAACGGATGGACCGATTTTCAACTTCGCGCATACCAATTTGCTTGTTTTTTTTTCAAAGAATCCATTTCTTCAATCGAAGAAACCGAAATCGAAAAAAAAATTGCATCAAAGGGTGCCCCCTTGGAACTTCTTCGAATACTTCAGATCGCCCTAACTTCCGAACGGATGGACCGATTTTCAACTTCGAACATACAAATCTGCTTGTTTTTTTTTCATAGAATCCATTTCTCCAATAGAAAAAACCGAAATATAAAAAAATTGCATCTAAGAAGACCCCCTTGGAACTTTTTCGAATTCTTCAGATCGCCTTAACTTCCGAACGGATGGACCGATTTTCAACTTCGATCATACCAATCCGCTTGTGTTTTTTCATAGAATCCATTTCACGAATCGAAAAAACCGAAATCGAAAAAAAAAATTCATCAAAGGGGGCCCTCTTGGAACTTTTTCGAATTCTTCAGATCGCCTTAACTTCCGAACGGATGGACCGATTTTCAACTTCGATCATACCAATCTGCTTTTTTTTTCATAGAATCCATTTCTCCAATCGAAAAAACCGAGATCGAAAAAAAAAAATGCATCAAAGGGGGCCCTCTTGGAACTTTTTCGAATTCTTCAGATCGCCTTAACTTCCGAACGGATGGACCGATTTTCAACTTCGCGCATACCGATTTGCTTGTTTTTTTTCAAAGAATCCATTTCTTCAACCGAAGAAACCGAAATCGAAAAAAAAAATTGCATCAAAGGGTGCCCCCTTGGAACTTCTTCGAATACTTCAGATCGCCCTAACTTCCGAACGGATGGACCGATTTTCAACTTCGAACATACAAATCTGCTTGTTTTTTTTCATAGAATCCATTTCTCCAATAGAAAAAACCGAAATATAAAAAAATGCATCAAAGGAGGCCCCCTTGGAACTTTTTCGAATTCTTCAGATCGCCTTAACTTCCGAACGGATGGACCGATTTTCAACTTCGATCATACCAATCTGTTTGTTTTTTTTTCATAGAAACCATTTCTACAATCGAAGAAACCAAAATCGAAAAAAAAATGCATCAAAGGGGGCCCCCTTGGAACTTTTTCGAATTCTTCAGATCGCCTTAACTTCCGAACGGATGGACCGATTTTCAACTTCGATCATACCAATCTGTTTGTTTTTTTCCATAGAATCCATTTCTCCAATCGAAGAAACCGAAATCGAAAAAAAAAATGCATCAAAGGGGGCCCCCTTGGAACTTTTTCGAATTCTTCAGATCGCCTTAACTTCCGAACGGATGGACCGATTTTCAACTTCGATCATACCAATCTGTTTGTTTTTTTCATAGAATCCATTTCTTCAATCTAAAAAACCGAAATCGAAAAGAAAATGCACCAAAGGGGGCCCTCTCGGAACTTTTTCGAATTCTTCAGATCGCCTTAACTACCGAACGGATGGACCGATTTTCAACTTCGATCATACGAATCTGCTTGTTTTTTTTCATAGAATCCATTTCTGCAAATCGAAAAAACCGAAATCGAAAAAAAAAATGCATCAAAGGGTGCCCCATTGGAACTTTTTCGAATTCTTCAGATCGACTTAACTTCCGAACGGATGGACCGATTTTCAACTTCGATCATACCAATCTGCTTTTTCTTTCCATAGAATCCATTTCTCCGATCAAAAGAACCGAAATCGAAAAAAAAAATGCATCAAAGGGGGCCCCCTTGGAACTTTTTCGAATTCTTCAGATTGCCTTAACTTTCGAACGTACGGACCGATTTTCAACTTCGATCATACCAATCTGCTTGTTTTTTTTTCATAGAATCCATTTCTCCAATCGAAAAAACCGAAATCGAAAAAAAAAAATGCATCAAAGGGGGCCCTCTTGGAACTTTTTCGAATTCTTCAGATCGCCTTAACTTCCGAACGGATGGACCGATTTTCAACTTCGCGCATACCAATTTGCTTGTTTTTTTTTCAAAGAATCCATTTCTTCAATCGAAGAAACCGAAATCGAAAAAAAAATTGCATCAAAGGGTGCCCCCTTGGAACTTCTTCGAATACTTCAGATCGCCCTAACTTCCGAACGGATGGACCGATTTTCAACTTCGAACATACAAATCTGCTTGTTTTTTTTTCATAGAATCCATTTCTCCAATAGAAAAAACCGAAATATAAAAAAATGCATCAAAGGAGGCCCCCTTGGAACTTTTTCGAATTCTTCAGATCGCCTTAACTTCCGAACGGATGGACCGATTTTCAACTTCGATCATACCAATCTGTTTGTTTTTTTTTTCATAGAAACCATTTCTACAATCGAAGAAACCAAAATCGAAAAAAAAATGCATCAAAGGGGGCCCCCTTGGAACTTTTTCGAATTCTTCAGATCGCCTTAACTTCCGAACGGATGGACCGATTTTCAACTTCGATCATACCAATCTGTTTGTTTTTTTCCATAGAATCCATTTCTTCAATCGAAGAAACCGAAATCGAAAAAAAAAATGCATCAAAGGAAGCCCCCTTGGAACTTTTTCGAATTCTTCAGATCGCCTTAACTTCCGAACGGATGGACCGATTTTCAACTTCGATCATACCAATCTGTTTGTTTTTTTCATAGAATCCATTTCTTCAATCTAAAAAACCGAAATGGAAAAGAAAATGCACCAAAGGGGGCCCTCTCTGAACTTTTTCGAATTCTTCAGATCGCCTTAACTACCGAACGGATGGACCGATTTTCAACTTCGATCATACGAATCTGCTTGTTTTTTTTTCATAGAATCCATTTCTGCAAATCGAAAAAACCGAAATCGAAAAAAAAAATGCATCAAAGGGTGCCCCATTGGAACTTTTTCGAATTCTTCAGATCGACTTAACTTCCGAACGGATGGACCGATTTTCAACTTCGATCATACCAATCTGCTTTTTCTTTCCATAGAATCCATTTCTCCGATCAAAAGAACCGAAATCGAAAAAAAAAATGCATCAAAGGGGGCCCCCTTGGAACTTTTTCGAATTCTTCAGATTGCCTTAACTTTCGAACGTACGGACCGATTTTCAACTTCGATCATACCAATCTGCTTGTTTTTTTTCATAGAATCCATTTCTCCAATCGAAAAAAAACCGAAATCGAAAAAAATAAATGCATCAAAACGGGCCCCCTTGGAACTTTCTCGAATTCTTCAGATCGCCTTAACATCCGAACGGATGGACCGATTTTCAACTTCGATCATACCAATCTGCTTGTTTTTTTCATAGAATCCATTTCTCCAATCGAAAATACCGGAATCAAAAAAAATTGCATCAAAGGGGGTCCCCTTGGAACTTTTTCGAATTCTTCAGATCGCCTTAACTCCCGAACGGATGGACCGATTTTCAACTTCGATCATACCAATCTGCTTGTTTTTTTCATAGAATCCATTTCTCCAATCGAAAAAACCGAAATCGAAAAAAAAAATGCATCAAAGGGGGCCCTCTTGGAACTTTTTCGAAATCTTCAGATCGCCTTAACTTCCGAACGGATGGACCGATTTTCAACTTCGATCATACCAATCTGCTTGTTTTATTTCATAGAATCCATTTCTTCAATCGGAAAAACCAAATTCGAAAAAAAAATTGCATCAAAGGGTGCTTCCTTGGAACTTTTTCGAATTCTTCAGATCGCCTCAACTTCCGAACGGATGGACCGATTTTCAACTTCGAACATACAAATCTGCTTGTTTTTTTTCCATACGATCATACGAATCTGCTTGTTTTTTTTTCATAGAATCCATTTCTGCAAATCGAAAAAACCGAAATCGAAAAAAAAAATGCATCAAAGGGTGCCCCATTGGAACTTTTTCGAATTCTTCAGATCGACTTAACTTCCGAACGGATGGACCGATTTTCAACTTCGATCATACCAATCTGCTTTTTCTTTCCATAGAATCCATTTCTCCGATCAAAAGAACCGAAATCGAAAAAAAAAAAATGCATCAAAGGGGGCCCCCTTGGAACTTTTTCGAATTCTTCAAATTGCCTTAACTTTCGAACGTACGGACCGATTTTCAACTTCGATCATACCAATCTGCTTGTTTTTTTTTCATAGAATCCATTTCTCCAATCGAAAAAACCGAAATCGAAAAAAAAAATGCATCAAAGGGGGCCCTCTTGGAACTTTTTCGAATTCTTCAGATCGCCTAAACTTCCGAACGGATGGACCGATTTTCAACTTCGCGCATACCAATTTGCTTGTTTTTTTTTCAAAGAATCCATTTCTTCAATCGAAGAAACCGAAATCGAAAAAAAATTGCATCAAAGGGTGCCCCCTTGGAACTTCTTCGAATACTTCAGATCGCCCTAACTTCCGAACGGATGGACCGATTTTCAACTTCGAACATACAAATCTGCTTGTTTTTTTTTCATAGAATCCATTTCTCCAATAGAAAAAACCGAAATATAAAAAAATGCATCAAAGGAGGCCCCCTTGGAACTTTTTCGAATTCTTCAGATCGCCTTAACTTCCGAACGGATGGACCGATTTTCAACTTCGATCATACCAATCTGTTTGTTTTTTTTTCATAGAAACCATTTCTACAATCGAAGAAACCAAAATCGAAAAAAAAATGCATCAAAGGGGGCCCCCTTGGAACTTTTTCGAATTCTTCAGATCGCCTTAACTTCCGAACGGATGGACGGATTTTCAACTTCGATCATACCAATCTGTTTGTTTTTTTCCATAGAATCCATTTCTTCAATCGAAGAAACCGAAATCGAAAAAAAAATGCATCAAAGGGGGCCCCCTTGGAACTTTTTCGAATTCTTCAGATCGCCTTAACTTCCGAACGGATGGACCGATTTTCAACTTCGATCATACCAATCTGTTTGTTTTTTTGATAGAATCCATTTCTTCAATCTAAAAAACCGAAATGGAAAAGAAAATGCACCAAAGGGGGCCCTCTCTGAACTTTTTCGAATTCTTCAGATCGACTTAACTTCCGAACGGATGGACCGATTTTCAACTTCGATCATACCAATCTGCTTTTTCTTTCCATAGAATCCATTTCTCCGATCAAAAGAACCGAAATCGAAAAAAAAAATGCATCAAAGGGGGCCCCCTTGGAACTTTTTCGAATTCTTCAGATTGCCTTAACTTTCGAACGTACGGACCGATTTTCAACTTCGATCATACCAATCTGCTTGTTTTTTTTCATAGAATCCATTTCTCCAATCGAAAAAAAACCGAAATCGAAAAAAATAAATGCATCAAAACGGGCCCCCTTGGAACTTTCTCGAATTCTTCAGATCGCCTTAACATCCGAACGGATGGACCGATTTTCAACTTCGATCATACCAATCTGCTTGTTTTTTTCATAGAATCCATTTCTCCAATCGAAAATACCGGAATCAAAAAAAATTGCATCAAAGGGGGTCCCCTTGGAACTTTTTCGAATTCTTCAGATCGCCTTAACTCCCGAACGGATGGACCGATTTTCAACTTCGATCATACCAATCTGCTTGTTTTTTTCATAGAATCCATTTCTCCAATCGAAAAAACCGAAATCGAAAAAAAAAATGCATCAAAGGGGGCCCTCTTGGAACTTTTCCGAATTCTTCAGATCGCCTTAACTTCCGAACGGATAGACCGATTTCCAACTTCGATCATACCAATCTGCTTGTTTATTTTCATAGAATCCATTTCTCCAATCGAAAAAACCGAAATCGAAAAAAAAATTGCATCTAAGAAGACCCCCTTGGAACTTTTTCGAATTCTTCAGATCGCCTTAACTTCCGAACGGATGGACCGATTTTCAACTTCGATCATACCAATCCGCTTGTGTTTTTTCATAGAATCCATTTCACGAATCGAAAAAACCGAAATCGAAAAAAAAAATTCATCAAAGGGGGCCCTCTTGGAACTTTTTCGAATTCTTCAGATCGCCTTAACTTCCGAACGGATGGACCGATTTTCAACTTCGATCATACCAATCTGCTTTTTTTTTCATAGAATCCATTTCTCCAATCGAAAAAACCGAAATCGAAAAAAAAAAATGCATCAAAGGGGGCCCTCTTGGAACTTTTTCGAATTCTTCAGATCGCCTTAACTTCCGAACGGATGGACCGATTTTCAACTTCGCGCATACCGATTTGCTTGTTTTTTTTCAAAGAATCCATTTCTTCAACCGAAGAAACCGAAATCGAAAAAAAAAATTGCATCAAAGGGTGCCCCCTTGGAACTTCTTCGAATACTTCAGATCGCCCTAACTTCCGAACGGATGGACCGATTTTCAACTTCGAACATACAAATCTGCTTGTTTTTTTTCATAGAATCCATTTCTCCAATAGAAAAAACCGAAATATAAAAAAATGCATCAAAGGAGGCCCCCTTGGAACTTTTTCGAATTCTTCAGATCGCCTTAACTTCCGAACGGATGGACCGATTTTCAACTTCGATCATACCAATCTGTTTGTTTTTTTTTCATAGAAACCATTTCTACAATCGAAGAAACCAAAATCGAAAAAAAAATGCATCAAAGGGGGCCCCCTTGGAACTTTTTCGAATTCTTCAGATCGCCTTAACTTCCGAACGGATGGACCGATTTTCAACTTCGATCATACCAATCTGTTTGTTTTTTTCCATAGAATCCATTTCTCCAATCGAAGAAACCGAAATCGAAAAAAAAAATGCATCAAAGGGGGCCCCCTTGGAACTTTTTCGAATTCTTCAGATCGCCTTAACTTCCGAACGGATGGACCGATTTTCAACTTCGATCATACCAATCTGTTTGTTTTTTTCATAGAATCCATTTCTTCAATCTAAAAAACCGAAATCGAAAAGAAAATGCACCAAAGGGGGCCCTCTCGGAACTTTTTCGAATTCTTCAGATCGCCTTAACTACCGAACGGATGGACCGATTTTCAACTTCGATCATACGAATCTGCTTGTTTTTTTTCATAGAATCCATTTCTGCAAATCGAAAAAACCGAAATCGAAAAAAAAATGCATCAAAGGGGGCCCCATTGGAACTTTTTCGAATTCTTCAGATCGACTTAACTTCCGAACGGATGAACCGATTTTCAACTTCGATCATACCAATCTGCTTTTTCTTTCCATAGAATCCATTTCTCCGATCAAAAGAACCGAAATCGAAAGAAAAAAAATGCATCAAAGGGGGCCCCCTTGGAACTTTTTCGAATTCTTCAGATCGCCTTAACTTCCGAACGGATGGACCGATTTTCAACTTCGATCATACCAATCTGTTTGTTTTTTTCATAGAATCCATTTCTTCAATCTAAAAAACCGAAATGGAAAAGAAAATGCACCAAAGGGGGCCCTCTCTGAACTTTTTCGAATTCTTCAGATCGCCTTAACTACCGAACGGATGGACCGATTTTCAACTTCGATCATACGAATCTGCTTGTTTTTTTTTCATAGAATCCATTTCTGCAAATCGAAAAAACCGAAATCGAAAAAAAAAATGCATCAAAGGGTGCCCCATTGGAACTTTTTCGAATTCTTCAGATCGACTTAACTTCCGAACGGATGGACCGATTTTCAACTTCGATCATACCAATCTGCTTTTTCTTTCCATAGAATCCATTTCTCCGATCAAAAGAACCGAAATCGAAAAAAAAAATGCATCAAAGGGGGCCCCCTTGGAACTTTTTCGAATTCTTCAGATTGCCTTAACTTTCGAACGTACGGACCGATTTTCAACTTCGATCATACCAATCTGCTTGTTTTTTTTTCATAGAATCCATTTCTCCAATCGAAAAAACCGAAATCGAAAAAAAAAATGCATCAAAGGGGGCCCTCTTGGAACTTTTTCGAATTCTTCAGATCGCCTTAACTTCCGAACGGATGGACCGATTTTCAACTTCGCGCATACCAATTTGCTTGTTTTTTTTTCAAAGAATCCATTTCTTCAATCGAAGAAACCGAAATCGAAAAAAAAATTGCATCAAAGGGTGCCCCCTTGGAACTTCTTCGAATACTTCAGATCGCCCTAACTTCCGAACGGATGGACCGATTTTCAACTTCGAACATACAAATCTGCTTGTTTTTTTTCATAGAATCCATTTCTCCAATAGAAAAAACCGAAATATAAAAAAATGCATCAAAGGAGGCCCCCTTGGAACTTTTTCGAATTCTTCAGATCGCCTTAACTTCCGAACGGATGGACCGATTTTCAACTTCGATCATACCAATCTGTTTGTTTTTTTTTTCATAGAAACCATTTCTACAATCGAAGAAACCAAAATCGAAAAAAAAATGCATCAAAGGGGGCCCCCTTGGAACTTTTTCGAATTCTTCAGATCGCCTTAACTTCCGAACGGATGGACCGATTTTCAACTTCGATCATACCAATCTGTTTGTTTTTTTCCATAGAATCCATTTCTTCAATCGAAGAAACCGAAATCGAAAAAAAAATGCATCAAAGGGGGCCCCCTTGGAACTTTTTCGAATTCTTCAGATCGCCTTAACTTCCGAACGGATGGACCGATTTTCAACTTCGATCATACCAATCTGTTTGTTTTTTTCATAGAATCCATTTCTTCAATCTAAAAAACCGAAATGGAAAAGAAAATGCACCAAAGGGGGCCCTCTCTGAACTTTTTCGAATTCTTCAGATCGCCTTAACTACCGAACGGATGGACCGATTTTCAACTTCGATCATACGAATCTGCTTGTTTTTTTTTCATAGAATCCATTTCTGCAAATCGAAAAAACCGAAATCGAAAAAAAAAAATGCATCAAAGGGTGCCCCATTGGAACTTTTTCGAATTCTTCAGATCGACTTAACTTCCGAACGGATGGACCGATTTTCAACTTCGATCATACCAATCTGCTTTTTCTTTCCATAGAATCCATTTCTCCGATCAAAAGAACCGAAATCGAAAAAAAAAATGCATCAAAGGGGGCCCCCTTGGAACTTTTTCGAATTCTTCAGATTGCCTTAACTTTCGAACGTACGGACCGATTTTCAACTTCGATCATACCAATCTGCTTGTTTTTTTTCATAGAATCCATTTCTTATAATAAAAAGCATCAAAGAGAGTCCCCTTGGAACTTTTTCGAATTCTTCAGATCGCCTTAACTTCCGAACGGATGGACCGATTTTCAACTTCGATCATACCAATCTGCTTTTTCTTTCCATAGAATCCATTTCTCCGATCAAAAGAACCGAAATCGAAAAAAAAAATGCATCAAAGGGGGCCCCCTTGGAACTTTTTCGAATTCTTCAGATTGCCTTAACTTTCGAACGTACGGACCGATTTTCAACTTCGATCATACCAATCTGCTTGTTTTTTTTCATAGAATCCATTTCTCCAATCGAAAAAAAACCGAAATCGAAAAAAATAAATGCATCAAAACGGGCCCCCTTGGAACTTTCTCGAATTCTTCAGATCGCCTTAACATCCGAACGGATGGACCGATTTTCAACTTCGATCATACCAATCTGCTTGTTTTTTTCATAGAATCCATTTCTCCAATCGAAAATACCGGAATCAAAAAAAATTGCATCAAAGGGGGTCCCCTTGGAACTTTTTCGAATTCTTCAGATCGCCTTAACTCCCGAACGGATGGACCGATTTTCAACTTCGATCATACCAATCTGCTTGTTTTTTTCATAGAATCCATTTCTCCAATCGAAAAAACCGAAATCGAAAAAAAAAATGCATCAAAGGGGGCCCTCTTGGAACTTTTCCGAATTCTTCAGATCGCCTTAACTTCCGAACGGATAGACCGATTTCCAACTTCGATCATACCAATCTGCTTGTTTATTTTCATAGAATCCATTTCTCCAATCGAAAAAACCGAAATCGAAAAAAAAATTGCATCTAAGAAGACCCCCTTGGAACTTTTTCGAATTCTTCAGATCGCCTTAACTTCCGAACGGATGGACCGATTTTCAACTTCGATCATACCAATCCGCTTGTGTTTTTTCATAGAATCCATTTCACGAATCGAAAAAACCGAAATCGAAAAAAAAAATTCATCAAAGGGGGCCCTCTTGGAACTTTTTCGAATTCTTCAGATCGCCTTAACTTCCGAACGGATGGACCGATTTTCAACTTCGATCATACCAATCTGCTTTTTTTTTCATAGAATCCATTTCTCCAATCGAAAAAACCGAAATCGAAAAAAAAAAATGCATCAAAGGGGGCCCTCTTGGAACTTTTTCGAATTCTTCAGATCGCCTTAACTTCCGAACGGATGGACCGATTTTCAACTTCGCGCATACCGATTTGCTTGTTTTTTTTCAAAGAATCCATTTCTTCAACCGAAGAAACCGAAATCGAAAAAAAAAATTGCATCAAAGGGTGCCCCCTTGGAACTTCTTCGAATACTTCAGATCGCCCTAACTTCCGAACGGATGGACCGATTTTCAACTTCGAACATACAAATCTGCTTGTTTTTTTTCATAGAATCCATTTCTCCAATAGAAAAAACCGAAATATAAAAAAATGCATCAAAGGAGGCCCCCTTGGAACTTTTTCGAATTCTTCAGATCGCCTTAACTTCCGAACGGATGGACCGATTTTCAACTTCGATCATACCAATCTGTTTGTTTTTTTTTCATAGAAACCATTTCTACATTCGAAGAAACCAAAATCGAAAAAAAAATGCATCAAAGGGGGCCCCCTTGGAACTTTTTCGAATTCTTCAGATCGCCTTAACTTCCGAACGGATGGACCGATTTTCAACTTCGATCATACCAATCTGTTTGTTTTTTTCCATAGAATCCATTTCTCCAATCGAAGAAACCGAAATCGAAAAAAAAAATGCATCAAAGGGGGCCCCCTTGGAACTTTTTCGAATTCTTCAGATCGCCTTAACTTCCGAACGGATGGACCGATTTTCAACTTCGATCATACCAATCTGTTTGTTTTTTTCATAGAATCCATTTCTTCAATCTAAAAAACCGAAATCGAAAAGAAAATGCACCAAAGGGGGCCCTCTCGGAACTTTTTCGAATTCTTCAGATCGCCTTAACTACCGAACGGATGGACCGATTTTCAACTTCGATCATACGAATCTGCTTGTTTTTTTTCATAGAATCCATTTCTGCAAATCGAAAAAACCGAAATCGAAAAAAAAATGCATCAAAGGGGGCCCCATTGGAACTTTTTCGAATTCTTCAGATCGACTTAACTTCCGAACGGATGAACCGATTTTCAACTTCGATCATACCAATCTGCTTTTTCTTTCCATAGAATCCATTTCTCCGATCAAAAGAACCGAAATCGAAAAAAAAAAATGCATCAAAGGGGGCCCCCTTGGAACTTTTTCGAATTCTTCAGATCGCCTTAACTTCCGAACGGATGGACCGATTTTCAACTTCGATCATACCAATCTGTTTGTTTTTTTCATAGAATCCATTTCTTCAATCTAAAAAACCGAAATGGAAAAGAAAATGCACCAAAGGGGGCCCTCTCTGAACTTTTTCGAATTCTTCAGATCGCCTTAACTACCGAACGGATGGACCGATTTTCAACTTCGATCATACGAATCTGCTTGTTTTTTTTTCATAGAATCCATTTCTGCAAATCGAAAAAACCGAAATCGAAAAAAAAAATGCATCAAAGGGTGCCCCATTGGAACTTTTTCGAATTCTTCAGATCGACTTAACTTCCGAACGGATGGACCGATTTTCAACTTCGATCATACCAATCTGCTTTTTCTTTCCATAGAATCCATTTCTCCGATCAAAAGAACCGAAATCGAAAAAAAAAATGCATCAAAGGAGGCCCCCTTGGAACTTTTTCGAATTCTTCAGATTGCCTTAACTTTCGAACGTACGGACCGATTTTCAACTTCGATCATACCAATCTGCTTGTTTTTTTTTCATAGAATCCATTTCTCCAATCGAAAAAACCGAAATCGAAAAAAAAAATGCATCAAAGGGGGCCCTCTTGGAACTTTTTCGAATTCTTCAGATCGCCTTAACTTCCGAACGGATGGACCGATTTTCAACTTCGCGCATACCAATTTGCTTGTTTTTTTTTCAAAGAATCCATTTCTTCAATCGAAGAAACCGAAATCGAAAAAAAAATTGCATCAAAGGGTGCCCCCTTGGAACTTCTTCGAATACTTCAGATCGCCCTAACTTCCGAACGGATGGACCGATTTTCAACTTCGAACATACAAATCTGCTTGTTTTTTTTTCATAGAATCCATTTCTCCAATAGAAAAAACCGAAATATAAAAAAATGCATCAAAGGAGGCCCCCTTGGAACTTTTTCGAATTCTTCAGATCGCCTTAACTTCCGAACGGATGGACCGATTTTCAACTTCGATCATACCAATCTGTTTGTTTTTTTTTTCATAGAAACCATTTCTACAATCGAAGAAACCAAAATCGAAAAAAAAAATGCATCAAAGGGGGCCCCCTTGGAACTTTTTCGAATTCTTCAGATCGCCTTAACTTCCGAACGGATGGACCGATTTTCAACTTCGATCATACCAATCTGTTTGTTTTTTTCCATAGAATCCATTTCTTCAATCGAAGAAACCGAAATCGAAAAAAAAAATGCATCAAAGGGGGCCCCCTTGGAACTTTTTCGAATTCTTCAGATCGCCTTAACTTCCGAACGGATGGACCGATTTTCAACTTCGATCATACCAATCTGTTTGTTTTTTTCATAGAATCCATTTCTTCAATCTAAAAAACCGAAATGGAAAAGAAAATGCACCAAAGGGGGCCCTCTCTGAACTTTTTCGAATTCTTCAGATCGCCTTAACTACCGAACGGATGGACCGATTTTCAACTTCGATCATACGAATCTGCTTGTTTTTTTTTCATAGAATCCATTTCTGCAAATCGAAAAAACCGAAATCGAAAAAAAAAATGCATCAAAGGGTGCCCCATTGGAACTTTTTCGAATTCTTCAGATCGACTTAACTTCCGAACGGATGGACCGATTTTCAACTTCGATCATACCAATCTGCTTTTTCTTTCCATAGAATCCATTTCTCCGATCAAAAGAACCGAAATCGAAAAAAAAAATGCATCAAAGGGGGCCCCCTTGGAACTTTTTCGAATTCTTCAGATTGCCTTAACTTTCGAACGTACGGACCGATTTTCAACTTCGATCATACCAATCTGCTTGTTTTTTTTCATAGAATCCATTTCTCCAATCGAAAAAAAACCGAAATCGAAAAAAATAAATGCATCAAAACGGGCCCCCTTGGAACTTTCTCGAATTCTTCAGATCGCCTTAACATCCGAACGGATGGACCGATTTTCAACTTCGATCATACCAATCTGCTTGTTTTTTTCATAGAATCCATTTCTCCAATCGAAAATACCGGAATCAAAAAAAATTGCATCAAAGGGGGTCCCCTTGGAACTTTTTCGAATTCTTCAGATCGCCTTAACTCCCGAACGGATGGACCGATTTTCAACTTCGATCATACCAATCTGCTTGTTTTTTTCATAGAATCCATTTCTCCAATCGAAAAAACCGAAATCGAAAAAAAAAATGCATCAAAGGGGGCCCTCTTGGAACTTTTTCGAAATCTTCAGATCGCCTTAACTTCCGAACGGATGGACCGATTTTCAACTTCGATCATACCAATCTGCTTGTTTTATTTCATAGAATCCATTTCTTCAATCGGAAAAACCAAATTCGAAAAAAAAATTGCATCAAAGGGTGCTTCCTTGGAACTTTTTCGAATTCTTCAGATCGCCTTAACTTCCGAACGGATGGACCGATTTTCAACTTCGAACATACAAATCTGCTTGTTTTTTTTCCATACAATCCATTTCTCCAATAGAAAAAACCGAAATAAAAAAAAATGTATCGAAGGGGGCCCCCTTGGAACTTTTCCGAATTCTTCAGATCGCCTTAACTTCCGAACGGATAGACCGATTTCCAACTTCGATCATACCAATCTGCTTGTTTATTTTCATAGAATCCATTTCTCCAATCGAAAAAACCGAAATCGAAAAAAAAATTGCATCTAAGAAGACCCCCTTGGAACTTTTTCGAATTCTTCAGATCGCCTTAACTTCCGAACGGATGGACCGATTTTCAACTTCGATCATACCAATCCGCTTGTGTTTTTTCATAGAATCCATTTCACGAATCGAGAAAACCGAAATCGAAAAAATGCATCAAAGGGGGCCCCCTTGGAACTTTTTCGAATTCTTCAGATCGCCTTAACTTCCGAACGGATGGACCGATTTTCAACTTCGATCATACCAATCTGTTTGTTTTTTTCCATAGAATCCATTTCTCCAATCGAAGAAACCGAAATCGAAAAAAAAAATGCATCAAAGGGGGCCCCCTTGGAACTTTTTCGAATTCTTCAGATCGCCTTAACTTCCGAACGGATGGACCGATTTTCAACTTCGATCATACCAATCTGTTTGTTTTTTTCATAGAATCCATTTCTTCAATCTAAAAAACCGAAATCGAAAAGAAAATGCACCAAAGGGGGCCCTCTCGGAACTTTTTCGAATTCTTCAGATCGCCTTAACTACCGAACGGATGGACCGATTTTCAACTTCGATCATACGAATCTGCTTGTTTTTTTTCATAGAATCCATTTCTGCAAATCGAAAAAACCGAAATCGAAAAAAAAAATGCATCAAAGGGGGCCCCATTGGAACTTTTTCGAATTCTTCAGATCGACTTAACTTCCGAACGGATGGACCGATTTTCAACTTCGATCATACCAATCTGCTTTTTCTTTCCATAGAATCCATTTCTCCGATCAAAAGAACCGAAATCGAAAAAAAAAATGCATCAAAGGGGGCCCCCTTGGAACTTTTTCGAATTCTTCAGATTGCCTTAACTTCCGAACGGATGGACCGATTTTCAACTTCGATCATACCAATCTGTTTGTTTTTTTTTTATAGAAACCATTTCTACAATCGAAGAAACCAAAATCGAAAAAAAAATGCATCAAAGGGGGCCCCCTTGGAACTTTTTCGAATTCTTCAGATCGCCTTAACTTCCGAACGGATGGACCGATTTTCAACTTCGAACATACAAATCTGCTTGTTTTTTTTTCCATACAATCCATTTCTCCAATAGAAAAAACCGAAATAAAAAAAAATGTATCGAAGGGGGCCCCCTTGGAACTTTTCCGAATTCTTCAGATCGCCTTAACTTCCGAACGGATAGACCGATTTCCAATTTCGATCATACCAATCTGCTTGTTTATTTTCATAGAATCCATTTCTCCAATCGAAAAAACCGAAATCGAAAAAAAAATTGCATCTAAGAAGACCCCCTTGGAACTTTTTCGAATTCTTCAGATCGCCTTAACTTCCGAACGGATGGACCGATTTTCAACTTCGATCATACCAATCCGCTTGTGTTTTTTCATAGAATCCATTTCACGAATCGAAAAAACCGAAATCGAAAAAAAAAATTCATCAAAGGGGGCCCTCTTGGAACTTTTTCGAATTCTTCAGATCGCCTTAACTTCCGAACGGATGGACCGATTTTCAACTTCGATCATACCAATCTGCTTTTTTTTTCATAGAATCCATTTCTCCAATCGAAAAAACCGAAATCGAAAAAAAAAATGCATCAAAGGGGGCCCTCTTGGAACTTTTTCGAATTCTTCAGATCGCCTTAACTTCCGAACGGATGGACCGATTTTCAACTTCGCGCATACCAATTTGCTTGTTTTTTTTCAAAGAATCCATTTCTTCAATCGAAGAAACCGAAATCGAAAAAAAAATTGCATCAAAGGGTGCCCCCTTGGAACTTCTTCGAATACTTCAGATCGCCCTAACTTCCGAACGGATGGACCGATTTTCAACTTCGAACATACAAATCTGCTTGTTTTTTTTCATAGAATCCATTTCTCCAATAGAAAAAACCGAAATATAAAAAAATGCATCAAAGGAGGCCCCCTTGGAACTTTTTCGAATTCTTCAGATCGCCTTAACTTCCGAACGGATGGACCGATTTTCAACTTCGATCATACCAATCTGTTTGTTTTTTTTTCATAGAAACCATTTCTACAATCGAAGAAACCAAAATCGAAAAAAAAATGCATCAAAGGGGGCCCCCTTGGAACTTTTTCGAATTCTTCAGATCGCCTTAACTTCCGAACGGATGGACCGATTTTCAACTTCGATCATACCAATCTGTTTGTTTTTTTCCATAGAATCCATTTCTCCAATCGAAGAAACCGAAATCGAAAAAAAAAATGCATCAAAGGGGGCCCCCTTGGAACTTTTTCGAATTCTTCAGATCGCCTTAACTTCCGAACGGATGGACCGATTTTCAACTTCGATCATACCAATCTGTTTGTTTTTTTCATAGAATCCATTTCTTCAATCTAAAAAACCGAAATCGAAAAGAAAATGCACCAAAGGGGGCCCTCTCGGAACTTTTTCGAATTCTTCAGATCGCCTTAACTACCGAACGGATGGACCGATTTTCAACTTCGATCATACGAATCTGCTTGTTTTTTTTCATAGAATCCATTTCTGCAAATCGAAAAAACCGAAATCGAAAAAAAAAATGCATCAAAGGGGGCCCCATTGGAACTTTTTCGAATTCTTCAGATCGACTTAACTTCCGAACGGATGGACCGATTTTCAACTTCGATCATACCAATCTGCTTTTTCTTCCATAGAATCCATTTCTCCGATCAAAAGAACCGAAATCGAAAAAAAAAATGCATCAAAGGGGGCCCCCTTGGAACTTTTTCGAATTCTTCAAATTGCCTTAACTTTCGAACGTACGGACCGATTTTCAACTTCGATCATACCAATCTGCTTGTTTTTTTTTCATAGAATCCATTTCTCCAATCGAAAAAACCGAAATCGAAAAAAATAAATGCATCAAAGCGGGCCCCCTTGGAACTTTCTCGAATTCTTCAGATCGCCTTAACATCCGAACGGATGGACCGATTTTCAACTTCGATCATACCAATCTGCTTGTTTTTTTTCATAGAATCCATTTATCCAATCGAAAATACCGGAATCAAAAAAAATTGCATCGAAGGGGGTCCCCTTGGAACTTTTTCGAATTCTTCAGATCGCCTTAACTCCCGAACGGATGGACCGATTTTCAACTTCGATCATACCAATCTGCTGGTTTTTTTCATAGAATCCATTTCTCCAATCGAAAAAACCGAAATCGAAAAAAAAAATGCATCAAAGGGGGCCCCCTTGGAACTTTTTCGAAATCTTCAGATCGCCTTAACTTCCGAACGGATGGACCGATTTTCAACTTCGATCATACCAATCTGCTTGTTTTATTTCATAGAATCCATTTCTTCAATCGGAAAAACCAAATTCGAAAGAAAAATTGCATCAAAGGGTGCTTCCTTGGAACTTTTTCGAATTCTTCAGATCGCCTGAACTTCCGAACGGATGGACCGATTTTCAACTTCGAACATACAAATCTGCTTGTTTTTTTTCCATACAATCCATTTCTCCAATAGAAAAAACCGAAATAAAAAAAAATGTATCGAAGGGGGCCCCCTTGGAACTTTTCCGAATTCTTCAGATCGCCTTAACTTCCGAACGGATAGACCGATTTCCAACTTCGATCATACCAATCTGCTTGTTTATTTTCATAGAATCTATTTCTCCAATCGAAAAAACCGAAATCGAAAAAAAAATTGCATCTAAGAAGACCCCCTTGGAACTTTTTCGAATTCTTCAGATCGCCTTAACTTCCGAACGGATGGACCGATTTTCAACTTCGATCATACCAATCCGCTTATGTTTTTTCATAGAATCCATTTCACGAATCGAAAAAACCGAAATCGAAAACAAAAATTCATCAAAGGGGGCCCTCTTGGAACTTTTTCGAATTCTTCAGATCGCCTTAACTTCCGAACGGATGGACCGATTTTCAACTTCGATCATACCAATCTGCTTTTTTTTTCATAGAATCCATTTCTCCAATCGAAAAAACCGAAATCGAAAAAAAAAATGCATCAAAGGGGGCCCTCTTGGAACTTTTTCGAATTCTTCAGATCGCCTTAACTTCCGAACGGATGGACCGATATTCAACTTCGCGCATACCAATTTGCTTGTTTTTTTTTTCAAAGAATCCATTTCTTCAATCGAAGAAACCGAAATCGAAAAAAAAATTGCATCAAAGGGTGCCCCCTTGGAACTTCTTCGAATACTTCAGATCGCCCTAACTTCCGAACGGATGGACCGATTTTCAACTTCGAACATACAAATCTGCTTGTTTTTTTTTCATAGAATCCATTTCTCCAATAGAAAAAACCGAAATATAAAAAAATGCATCAAAGGAGGCCCCCTTGGAACTTTTTCGAATTCTTCAGATCGCCTTAACTTCCGAACGGATGGACCGATTTTCAACTTCGATCATACCAATCTGTTTGTTTTTTTTTCATAGAAACCATTTCTACAATCGAAGAAACCAAAATCGAAAAAAAAATGCATCAAAGGGGGCCCCCTTGGAACTTTTTCGAATTCTTCAGATCGCCTTAACTTCCGAACGGATGGACCGATTTTCAACTTCGATCATACCAATCTGTTTGTTTTTTTCCATAGAATCCATTTGTTCAATCTAAAAAACCGAAATCGAAAAGAAAATGCACCAAAGGGGGCCCTCTCGGAACTTTTTCGAATTCTTCAGATCGCCTTAACTACCGAACGGATGGACCGATTTTCAACTTCGATCATACCAATCTGCTTGTTTTTTTTATAGAATCCATTTCTCTAATCGAAAGAACCGAAAGCGAAAAAATAAAAAGCACTGGAACTTTTTCGAATTCTTCATATCGCCTTAACTTTCGAACGGATGGACCGATTTTCAACTTCGATCATACGAATCTGCTTTTTTTTTTCATAGAATCCATTTCTGCAATCGAAAAAACCGAAATCAAAAATAAAATGCATCAAAGGGCCCCCCCTTGGAACTTTTTCGAATTCTTCAGATCGACTTAACTTCCGAACGGATGGACCGATTTTCAACTTCGCGCATACCAATTTGCTTGTTTTTTTTTCAAAGAATCCATTTCTTCAATCGAAGAAACCGAAATCGAAAAAAAAATTGCATCAAAGGGCCCCCCCTTGGAACTTTTTGGAATTCTTCAGATCGACTTAACTTCCGAACGGATGGACCGATTTTAAACTTCGATCATACCAATCTGCTTTTTTTTTCCATAGAATCCATTTCTCCGATCAAGAAAACCGAAATCGAAAACAAAAATGCATCAAAGGGGGCCCCCTTGGAACTTTTTCGAATTCTTCAGATTGCCTTAACTTTCGAACGTATGGACCGATTTTCAACTTCGATCATACCAATCTGCTTGTTTATTTTCATAGAATCCATTTCTCCAATCGAAAAAACCGAAATCGAAAAAAATAAATGCATCGAAGGGGGCCCCCTTGGAACTTTTTCGAATTCTTCAGATCGCCTTAACATCCGAACGGATGGACCGATTTTCAACTTCGATCATACCAATCTGCTTGTTTTTTTCCGAAAAAACCGAAATCGAAAAAAAAATGCATCAAAGGGGGCCCCCTTGGAACTTTTTCGAATTCTTCAGGTTGCCTTAACTTCCGAACAGATGGACCGATTTTCAACTTCGATCATACCAATCTGCTTGTTTTTTTTCATAGAATCCATTTCTCCAATCGAAAAAACCGAAATCGAAAAAAAATGCATCAAAGGGGGCTCCCTTGGAACTTTTTCGAATTCGTCAGATCGCCTCAACTTCCAAACGGATTGACCGATTTTCAACTTCGATCATACCAATCTGCTTGTTTTTTTTTCATAGAATCCATTTCTCAAATCAAAAAAACCGAAATCCAAAAAATAAAAAGCATCAAAGGGAGCCCCCTCGGAACTTTTTCGAATTCTTCAGATCGCCTTAACTTCCGAACGGATGGACCGATTTTCAACTTCGATCATACGAATCTGCTTGTTTTCTTTTTCATAGAATCCATTTCTGCAAATCGAAAAAACCGAAATCGAAAAAAAAAAAATGCATCAAAGGGGGCCCCATTGGAACTTTTTCGAATTCTTCAGATCGACTTAACTTCCGAACGGATGGACCGATTTTCAACTTCGATCATACCAATCTGCTTTTTCTTTCCAAAGAATCCATTTCTCCGATCAAAAGAACCGAAATCGAAAAAAAAAATGCATCAAAGGGGGCCCCCTTGGAACTTTTTCGAATTCTTCAGATTGCCTTAACTTTCGAACGTACGGACCGATTTTCAACTTCGATCATACAATCTGCTTGTTTTATTTCATAGAATCCATTTCTTCAATCGGAAAAACCAAATTCGAAAAAAAAATTGCATCAAAGGGTGCTTCCTTGGAACTTTCTCGAATTCTTCAGATCGCCTTAACTTCCGAACGGATGGACCGATTTTCAACTTCGAACATACAAATCTGCTTGTTTTTTTTCCATACAATCCATTTCTCCAATAAAAAAAACCGAAATAAAAAAAAATGTATCGAAGGGGGCCCCCTTGGAACTTTTCCGAATTCTTCAGATCGCCTTAACTTCCGAACGGATAGACCGATTTCCAACTTCGATCATACCAATCTGCTTGTTTATTTTCATAGAATCCATTTCTCCAATCGAAAAAACCGAAATCGAAAAAAAAATTGCATCTAAGAAGACTCCCTTGGAACTTTTTCGAATTCTTCAGATCGCCTTAACTTCCGAACGGATGGACCGATTTTCAACTTCGATCATACCAATCCGCTTGTGTTTTTTCATAGAATCCATTTCACAAATCGAAAAAACCGAAATCGAAAAAAAAAATTCATCAAAGGGGGCCCTCTTGGAACTTTTTCGAATTCTTCAGATCGCCTTAACTTCCGAACGGATGGACCGATTTTCAACTTCGATCATACCAATCTGCTTTTTTTTTCATAGAATCCATTTCTCCAATCGAAAAAACCGAAATCGAAAAAAAAATGCATCAAAGGGGGCCCTCTTGGAACTTTTTCGAATTCTTCAGATCGCCTTAACTTCCGAACGGATGGACCGATTTTCAACTTCGCGCATACCAATTTGCTTGTTTTTATTTCAAAGAATCCATTTCTTCAATCGAAGAAACCGAAATCGAAAAAAAAATTGCATCAAAGGGTGCCCCCTTGGAACTTCTTCGAATACTTCAGATCGCCCTAACTTCCGAACGGATGGACCGATTTTCAACTTCGAACATACAAATCTGCTTGTTTTTTTTTCATAGAATCCATTTCTCCAATAGAAAAAACCGAAATATAAAAAAATGCATCAAAGGAGGCCCCCTTGGAACTTTTTCGAATTCTTCAGATCGCCTTAACTTCCGAACGGATGGACCGATTTTCAACTTCGATCATACCAATCTGTTTGTTTTTTTTTCATAGAAACCATTTCTACAATCGAAGAAACCAAAATCGAAAAAAAAATGCATCAAAGGGGGCCCCCTTGGAACTTTTTCGAATTCTTCAGATCGCCTTAACTTCCGAACGGATGGACCGATTTTCAACTTCGATCATACCAATCTGTTTGTTTTTTTTCCATAGAATCCATTTCTCCAATCGAAGAAACCGAAATCGAAAAAAAAATGCATCAAAGGGGGCCCCCTTAAAACTTTTTCGAATTCTTCAGATCGCCTTAACTTCCGAACGGATGGACCGATTTTCAACTTCGATCATACCAATCTGTTTGTTTTTTTCATAGAATCCATTTCTTCAATCTAAAAAACCGAAATCGAAAAGAAAATGCACCAAAGGGGGCCCTCTCGGAACATTTTCGAATTCTTCAGATCGCCTTAACTTCCGAACTGATGGACCGATTTTCAACTTCGATCATACCAACCTGCTTGTTTTTTTTTATAGAATCCATTTCTCCAATAGAAAGAACCGAAATCGAAAATAAAATGCATCAAAGGGGGGCCCCTTGGAAATTTTTCGAATTCTTCAGATCGCCTTAACTTCCGAACGGATGGACCGATTTTCAACTTCGATCATACCAATCTGTTTGTTTTTTTTTCATAGAATCCATTTCTCCAATCGAAAAAACCGAAATCGAAAAAAAAATTGCATCAAAGGGGGTCTCCTTGGAACTTTTTTGAATTCTTCAGATCGCCTTAACTTCCGAACGGATGGACCGATTTTCAACTTCGATCATACCAATCTGCTTGTTTTTTTTCATAGAATCCATTTCTCCAATCGAAAAAACCAAATTCGAAAAAAAAATTGCATCAAAGGGTGCTTCCTTGGAACTTTTTCGAATTCTTCAGATCGCCTTAACTTCCGAACGGATGGACCGATTTTCAACTTCGAACATACAAATCTGCTTGTTTTTTTTTCAAACAATCCATTTCTCCAATAGAAAAAACCGAAATAAAAAAAAATGTATCGAAGGGGGCCCCCTTGGAACTTTTTCGAATTCTTCAGATCGCCTTATCTTCCAAACGGATGGACCGATTTTCAACTTCGATCATAGCAGTCTGCTTGTTTTTTTTCATAGAATCCATTTCTCCAATCGAAAAAACCGAAATCGAAAAAAAAGTTGCATCAAAGGGGGTCCCTTTGGAACTTTTTCGAATTCTTCAGATCGCCTTAACTTCCGAACGGATGGACCGATTTTCAACTTCGCTCATACCAATCCGCTTGTTTTTTTTCATAGAATCCATTTCTCCAATCGAAAAAACCGAAATCGAAAGAAAAAATGCATCAAAGGGGGCCCTCTTGGAACTTTTTCGGATTCTTCAGATCGCCTTAACTTCCGAACGGATGGACAGATTTTCAACTTCGATCATACCAATCTGCTTTTTTTTTTCATAGAATCCATTTCTCCAATCGAAAAAACCGAAATCGAAAAAAAAAAAAAAAGCATCAAAGGGGGCCCCCTTGGAACTTTTTCGAATTCTTCAGATCGCCTTAACTTCCGAACGGATGGACCGATTTTCAACTTCGCGCATACCAATTTGCTTGTTTTTTTTCATAGAATCCATTTCTCCAATCGAAAAAACCGAAATCGAAAAAAAAAGATGCATCAAAGGGGGTCCCCTTGGAACTTTTTCGAATTCATCAGATCGCCTTAACTTCCGAACGGATGGACCGATTTTCAACTTCGATCATACTAACCTGCTTGTTTTTTTTCATAGAGTCCATTTTTCCAATCGAAAAAACCGAAATAGAAAAAAAATTGCATCAAAGGGCCCCCTTGGAAATTTTTCGAATTCTTCAGATCGCCTTAACTTCCGAACGGATGGACCGATTTTCAACTTCGATCATACCAATCTGCTTTTTTTTTCATAGAATCCATTTCTCCGATCAAAAAAACCGAAATCTTAAAAAAATGCATCAAAGGGGGCCTCCTTGGAACTTTTTCGAATTCTTCAGATTGCCTTAACTTTCGAACGTATGTACCGATTTTCAACTCCGATCATACCAATCTGCTTGTTTTTTTTTTCATAGAATCCATTTCTCCAATCAAAAAAACCGAAATCGAAAAAATAAAAAGCATCAAAGGGAGCCCCCTTGGAACTTTTTCGAATTCTTCAGATTGCCTTAACTATCGAACGTATGGACCGATTTTCAACTTCGATCATACCAATCTGCTTGTTTTTTTTTCATAGAATCCATTTCTCCAATCGAAAAAACCGAAATCGAAAAAAATAAATGCATCAAAGGGGGCCCCCTTGGAACTTTTTCGAATTCTTCAGATCGCCTTAACATCCGAACGGAAGGACCGATTTTCATCTTCGAACATACCAATCTGCTTGTTTTTTTCCATAGAATCCATTTCTCCAATCGAAAAAACCGGAATCGAAAAAAAAAAATGCATCAAAGGGGGCCCCCTTGGAACTTTTTCGAATTCTTCAGATCGCCTTAACTTCCGAACGGATGGACCGATTTTCAACTTCGATCATACCAATCTGTTTGTTTTTTTCCATAGAATCCATTTCTCCAATCGAAGAAACCGAAATCGAAAAAAAAATGCATCAAAGGGGGCCCCCTTAAAACTTTTTCGAATTCTTCAGATCGCCTTAACTTCCGAACGGATGGACCGATTTTCAACTTCGATCATACCAATCTGTTTGTTTTTTTCCATAGAATCCATTTCTCCAATCGAAGAAACCGAAATCGAAAAAAAAATGCATCAAAGGGGGCCCCCTTAAAACTTTTTCGAATTCTTCAGATCGCCTTAACTTCCGAACGGATGGACCGATTTTCAACTTCGATCATACCAATCTGTTTGTTTTTTTCATAGAATCCATTTCTTCAATCTAAAAAACCGAAATCGAAAAGAAAATGCACCAAAGGGGGCCCTCTCGGAACATTTTCGAATTCTTCAGATCGCCTTAACTTCCGAACTGATGGACCGATTTTCAACTTCGATCATACCAACCTGCTTGTTTTTTTTTATAGAATCCATTTCTCCAATAGAAAGAACCGAAATCGAAAATAAAATGCATCAAAGGGGGGCCCCTTGGAAATTTTTCGAATTCTTCAGATCGCCTTAACTTCCGAACGGATGGACCGATTTTCAACTTCGATCATACCAATCTGTTTGTTTTTTTTTCATAGAATCCATTTCTCCAATCGAAAAAACCGAAATCGAAAAAAAAATTGCATCAAAGGGGGTCTCCTTGGAACTTTTTTGAATTCTTCAGATCGCCTTAACTTCCGAACGGATGGACCGATTTTCAACTTCGATCATACCAATCTGCTTGTTTTTTTTCATAGAATCCATTTCTCCAATCGAAAAAACCAAATTCGAAAAAAAAATTGCATCAAAGGGTGCTTCCTTGGAACTTTTTCGAATTCTTCAGATCGCCTTAACTTCCGAACGGATGGACCGATTTTCAACTTCGAACATACAAATCTGCTTGTTTTTTTTTCAAACAATCCATTTCTCCAATAGAAAAAACCGAAATAAAAAAAAATGTATCGAAGGGGGCCCCCTTGGAACTTTTTCGAATTCTTCAGATCGCCTTATCTTCCAAACGGATGGACCGATTTTCAACTTCGATCATAGCAGTCTGCTTGTTTTTTTTCATAGAATCCATTTCTCCAATCGAAAAAACCGAAATCGAAAAAAAAGTTGCATCAAAGGGGGTCCCTTTGGAACTTTTTCGAATTCTTCAGATCGCCTTAACTTCCGAACGGATGGACCGATTTTCAACTTCGCTCATACCAATCCGCTTGTTTTTTTTCATAGAATCCATTTCTCCAATCGAAAAAACCGAAATCGAAAAAAAAAATGCATCAAAGGGGGCCCTCTTGGAACTTTTTCGGATTCTTCAGATCGCCTTAACTTCCGAACGGATGGACAGATTTTCAACTTCGATCATACCAATCTGCTTTTTTTTTTCATAGAATCCATTTCTCCAATCGAAAAAACCGAAATCGAAAAAAAAAAAAAAGCATCAAAGGGGGCCCCCTTGGAACTTTTTCGAATTCTTCAGATCGCCTTAACTTCCGAACGGATGGACCGATTTTCAACTTCGCGCATACCAATTTGCTTGTTTTTTTTCATAGAATCCATTTCTCCAATCGAAAAAACCGAAATCGAAAAAAAAAGATGCATCAAAGGGGGTCCCCTTGGAACTTTTTCGAATTCATCAGATCGCCTTAACTTCCGAACGGATGGACCGATTTTCAACTTCGATCATACTAATCTGCTTGTTTTTTTTCATAGAGTCCATTTTTCCAATCGAAAAAACCGAAATAGAAAAAAAATTGCATCAAAGGGCCCCCTTGGAAATTTTTCGAATTCTTCAGATCGCCTTAACTTCCGAACGGATGGACCGATTTTCAACTTCGATCATACCAATCTGCTTTTTTTTTCATAGAATCCATTTCTCCGATCAAAAAAACCGAAATCGAAAAAAATAAATGCATCAAAGGGGGCCCCCTTGGAACTTTTTCGAATTCTTCAGATTGCCTTAACTTTCGAACGTATGGACCGATTTTCAACTTCGATCATACCAATCTGCTTGTTTTTTTTTCATAGAATCCATTTCTCCAATCGAAAAAACCGAAATCGAAAAAAATAAATGCATCAAAGGGGGCCCCCTTGGAACTTTTTCGAATTCTTCAGATCGCCTTAACATCCGAACGGATGGACCGATTTTCATCTTCGAACATACCAATCTGCTTGTTTTTTTCCATAGAATCCATTTCTCCAATCGAAAAAACCGGAATCGAAAAAAAAAATGCATCAAAGGGGGCCCCCTTGGAACTTTTTCGAATTCTTCAGATCGCCTTAACTTCCGAACGGATGGACCGATTTTCAATTTCGCGCATACCAATTCGCTTGTTTTTTCCATAGAATCCATTTCTCCAATCGCAAAAAAATCAAAGGGGGTCCCCTTGGAACTTTTTCGAATTCTTCAGATCGCCTTAACTTCCGAACGGATTGACCGATTTTCAACTTCGATCATACCAATCTGCTTGTTTTTTTCATAGAATCCATTTCTCCAATCGAAAAAACCGAAATCGAAAAAAAATGCATCAAAGGAGGCCCCCTTGGAACTTTTTCGAATTCTTCAGATCGACTTAACTTCCGAACGGATGGACCGATTTTCAACTTCGATCATACCAATCTGCTTTTTTTCCATAGAATCCATTTCTCCGATCAAAAAAACCGAAATCGAAAAAAATAAATGCATCAAAGGGAACTTTTTCGAATTCTTCAGATTGCCTTAACTTTCGAACGTATGGACCGATTTTCAACTTCGATCATACCAATCTGCTTGTTTTTTTTCATAGAATCCATTTCTCCAATCGAAAGAACCGAAATCGAAAATAAAATGCATCAAAGGGGGGCCCCTTGGAAATTTTTCGAATTCTTCAGATCGCCTTAACTTCCGAACGGATGGACCGATTTTCAACTTCGATCATACCAATCTGTTTGTTTTTTTTTCATAGAATCCATTTCTCCAATCGAAAAAACCGAAATCGAAAAAAAAATTGCATCAAAGGGGGTCTCCTTGGAACTTTTTTGAATTCTTCAGATCGCCTTAACTTCCGAACGGATGGACCGATTTTCAACTTCGATCATAACAATCTGCTTGTTTTTTTTCATAGAATCCATTTCTCCAATCGAAAAAACCAAATTCGAAAAAAAAATTGCACCAAAGGGTGCTTCCTTGGAACTTTTTCGAATTCTTCAGATCGCCTTAACTTCCGAACGGATGGACCGATTTTCAACTTCGAACATACAAATCTGCTTGTTTTTTTTTCCAAACAATCCATTTCTCCAATAGAAAAAACCGAAATAAAAAAAAATGTATCGAAGGGGGCCCCCTTGGAACTTTTTCGAATTCTTCAGATCGCCTTATCTTCCAAACGGATGGACCGATTTTCAACTTCGATCATAGCAGTCTGCTTGTTTTTTTTCATAGAATCCATTTCTCCAATCGAAAAAACCGAAATCGAAAAAAAAGTTGTATCAAAGGGGGTCCCTTTGGAACTTTTTCGAATTCTTCAGATCGCCTTAACATCCGAACGGATGGACCGATTTTCAACTTCGCTCATACCAATCCGCTTGTTTTTTTTCATAGAATCCATTTCTCCAATCGAAAAAACCGAAATCGAAAAAAAAATGCATCAAAGGGGGCCCTCTTGGAACTTTTTCGGATTCTTCAGATCGCCTTAACTTCCGAACGGATGGACAGATTTTCAACTTCGATCATACCAATCTGCTTTTTTTTTTCATAGAATCCATTTCTCCAATCGAAAAAACCGAAATCGAAAAAAAAAAAGCATCAAAGGGGGTCCCCTTGGAACTTTTTCGAATTCATCAGATCGCCTTAACTTCCGAACGGATGGACCGATTTTCAACTTCGATCATACCAATCTGCTTGTTTTTTTTCATAGAGTCCATTTTTCCAATCGAAAAAACCGAAATCGAAAAAATAAAAAGCATCAAAGGGAGCCCCCTTGGAACTTTTTCGAATTCTTCAGATTGCCTTAACTATCGAACGTATGGACCGATTTTCAACTTCGATCATACCAATCTGCTTGTTTTTTTTCATAGAATCCATTTCTCCAATCGAAAAAACCGAAATCGAAAAAAATAAATGCATCAAAGGGGGCCCCCTTGGAACTTTTTCGAATTCTTCAGATCGCCTTAACATCCGAACGGATGGACCGATTTTCATCTTCGAACATACCAATCTGCTTGTTTTTTTCCATAGAATCCATTTCTCCAATCGAAAAAACCGGAATCAAAAAAAAAAAATGCATCAAAGGGGGCCCCCTTGGAACTTTTTCGAATTCTTCAGATCGCCTTAACTTCCGAACGGATGGACCGATTTTCAATTTCGCGCATACCAATTCGCTTGTTTTTTCCATAGAATCCATTTCTCCAATCGAAAAAAAATCAAAGGGGGTCCCCTTGGAACTTTTTCGAATTCTTCAGATCGCCTTAACTTCCGAACGGATTGACCGATTTTCAACTTCGATCATACCAATCTGCTTGTTTTTTTCATAGAATCCATTTCTCCAATCGAAAAAACCGAAATCGAAAAAAAATGCATCAAAGGGGGCCCCCTTGGAACTTTTTCGAATTCTTCAGATCGCCTTAACTTCCGAACGGATGGACCGATTTTCAACTTCGATCATACGAATCTGCTTGTTTTTTGTTCATAGAATCCATTTCTCCAATCGAAAAAACAGAAATAAAAAAAAAAATGCATCTGAGGGGGCCCCCTTGGAACTTTTTCGAATTCTTTAGATCGCCTTAACATCCGAACGGATGGACCGATTTTCAACTTCGATCATACCAATCTGCTTGTTTTTTTTTTCGAAAAAACCGAAATCGAAAAAAAAAGCATCAAAGGGGGCCCCCTTGGAACTTTTTCGAATTCTTCAGATCGCCTTAACTATCGAACGTATGGACCGATTTTCAACTTCGATCATACCAATCTGCTTGTTTTTTTTCATAGAATCCATTTCTCCAATCGAAAAAACCGAAATCGAAAAAAATAAATGCATCAAAGGGGGCCCCCTTGGAACTTTTTCGAATTCTTCAGATCGCCTTAACATCCGAACGGATGGACCGATTTTCAACTTCGAACATACCAATCTGCTTGTTTTTTTTCATAGAATCCATTTCTCCAATCGAAAAAACCGGAATCGAAAAAAAAAAAATGCATCAAAGGGGGCCCCCTTGGAACTTTTTCGAATTCTTCAGATCGCCTTAACTTCCGAACGGATGGACCGATTTTCAATTTCGCGCATACCAATTCGCTTGTTTTTTCCATAGAATCCATTTCTCCAATCGAAAAAAAATCAAAGGCGGTCCCCTTGGAACTTTTTCGAATTCTTCAGATCGCCTTAACTTCCGAACGGATGGACCGATTTTCAACTTCGATCATACCAATCTGCTTGTTTTTTTCATGGAATCCATTTCTCCAATCGAAAAAACCGAAATCGAAAAAAAATGCATCAAAGGGGGCCCCCTTGGAACTTTTTCGAATTCTTCAGATCGCCTCAACTTCCGAACGGATGGACCGATTTTCAACTTCGATCATACGAATCTGATTGTTTTTTGTTCATAGAATCCATTTCTCCAATCGAAAAAACCGAAATCAAAAAAAAAATGCATCTAAGGGGGCCCCCTTGGAACTTTTTCGAATTCTTCAGATCGACTTAACTTCCGAACGGATGGACCGATTTTCAACTTCGATCATACCAATCTGCTTTTTTTTCCATAGAATCCATTTCTCCGATCAAATAAACCGAAATCGAAAAAAAAAATGCATCAAAGGGGGCCCCCTTGGAACTTTTTCGAATTCTTCAGATTGCCTTAACTTTCGAACGTATGGACCGATTTTCAACTTCGATCATACCAATCTGCTTATTTTTTTTTCATAGAATCCATTTCTCCAATCGAAAAAACCAAAATCGAAAAAAATAAATGCATCAAAGGGGGCCCCCTTGAAACTTTTTCGAATTCTTAAAATCGCCTTAACATCCGAACGGATGGACCGATTTTCAACTTCGATCATACCAATCTGCTTGTTTTTTTTTTCGAAAAAACCGATATCGAAAAAAAAAAAGCATCAAAGGGGGTCCCCTTGGAACTTTTTCGAATTCTTCAGATCGCCTTAACTTCCAAACGGATGGACCGATTTTCAACTTCGATCATACCAAACTGCTTGTTTTTTTTCATAGAATCCATTTCTTCAATCGAAAAAACCGAAATCGAAAAAAAAATTGCATCAAAGGGGGTCCCCTTGGAACTTTTTCAAATTCTTCAGATCGCCTCAACTTCCAAACGGATGGACCGATTTTCAACTTCAATCATACCAATCTGCTGGTATTTTTTCATAGAATCCATTTCTCCAATCGAAGAAACCGAAATCAAAAAAAAAATTGCATCAGAGGGGGCCCTCTTGGAACTTTTTCGAATTCTTCAGATCGCCTTAACTTCCGAACGGATGGACCGATTTTCAACTTCGCTCATACCAATCTGCTTTTTTTTATCATAGAATCCATTTCTTCAATCGAAAAAACCGAAATCGAAAAAAAAAATGCATCGAAGGGGGCCCCCTTGGAACTTTTTCGAATTCTTCAGATTGCCTTAACTATCGAACGTATGGACCGATTTTCAACTTCGATCATACCAATCTGCTTGTTTTTTTTTCATAGAATCCATTTCTCCAATCGAAAAAACCGAAATCGAAAAAAATAAATGCATCAAAGGGGGCCCCCTTGGAACTTTTTCGAATTCTTCAGATCGCCTTAACATCCGAACGGATGGACCGATTTTCATCTTCGAACATACCAATCTGCTTGTTTTTTTCCATAGAATCCATTTCTCCAATCGAAAAAACCGGAATCGAAAAAAAAAATGCATCAAAGGGGGCCCCCTTGGAACTTTTTCGAATTCTTCAGATCGCCTTAACTTCCGAACGGATGGACCGATTTTCAATTTCGCGCATACCAATTCGCTTGTTTTTTCCATAGAATCCATTTCTCCAATCGAAAAAAAATCAAAGGGGGTCCCCTTGGAACTTTTTCGAATTCTTCAGATCGCCTTAACTTCCGAACGGATTGACCGATTTTCAACTTCGATCATACCAATCTGCTTGTTTTTTTCATAGAATCCATTTCTCCAATCGAAAAAACCGAAATCGAAAAAAAATGCATCAAAGGGGGCCCCCTTGGAACTTTTTCGAATTCTTCAGATCGCCTTAACTTCCGAACGGATGGACCGATTTTCAACTTCGATCATACGAATCTGCTTGTTTTTTGTTCATAGAATCCATTTCTCCAATCGAAAAAACAGAAATAAAAAAAAAAATGCATCTGAGGGGGCCCCCTTGGAACTTTTTCGAATTCTTTAGATCGCCTTAACATCCGAACGGATGGACCGATTTTCAACTTCGATCATACCAATCTGCTTGTTTTTTTTTTCGAAAAAACCGAAATCGAAAAAAAAAGCATCAAAGGGGGCCCCCTTGGAACTTTTTCGAATTCTTCAGATCGCCTTAACTTCCGAACGGTTGGACCGATTTTCAACTTCGATCATACGAATCTGCTTGTTTTTTGTTCATAGAATCCATTTCTCCAATCGCAAAAAAATCAAAGGGGGTCCCCTTGGAACTTTTTCGAATTCTTCAGATCGCCTTAACTTCCGAACGGATTGACCGATTTTCAACTTCGATCATACCAATCTGCTTGTTTTTTTCATAGAATCCATTTCTCCAATCGAAAAAACCGAAATCGAAAAAAAATGCATCAAAGGGGGCCCCCTTGGAACTTTTTCGAATTCTTCAGATCGCCTTAACTTCCGAACGGATGGACCGATTTTCAACTTTGATCATACGAATCTGCTTGTTTTTTGTTCATAGAATCCATTTCTCCAATCGAAAAAACAGAAATTAAAAAAAAAAATGCATCTGAGGGGGCCCCCTTGGAACTTTTTCGAATTCTTCAGATCGACTTAACTTCCGAACGGATGGACCGATTTTCAACTTCGATCATACCAATCTGCTTTTTTTCCATAGAATCCATTTCTCCGATCAAAAAAACCGAAATCGAAAAAAATAAATGCATCAAAGGGGGCCCCCTTGGAACTTTTTCGAATTCTTCAGATTGCCTTAACTTTCGAACGTATGGACCGATTTTCAACTTCGATCATACCAATCTGCTTGTTTTTTTTCATAGAATCCATTTCTCCAATCGAAAGAACCGAAATCGAAAAAAAAAAAGCATCAAAGGGGGTCCCCTTGGAACTTTTTCGAATTCATCAGATCGCCTTAACTTCCGAACGGATGGACCGATTTTCAACTTCGATCATACCAATCTGCTTGTTTTTTTTCATAGAGTCCATTTTTCCAATCGAAAAAACCGAAATCGAAAAAATAAAAAGCATCAAAGGGAGCCCCCTTGGAACTTTTTCGAATTCTTCAGATTGCCTTAACTATCGAACGTATGGACCGATTTTCAACTTCGATCATACCAATCTGCTTGTTTTTTTTCATAGAATCCATTTCTCCAATCGAAAAAACCGAAATCGAAAAAAATAAATGCATCAAAGGGGGCCCCCTTGGAACTTTTTCGAATTCTTCAGATCGCCTTAACATCCGAACGGATGGACCGATTTTCATCTTCGAACATACCAATCTGCTTGTTTTTTTCCATAGAATCCATTTCTCCAATCGAAAAAACCGGAATCGAAAAAAAAAAATGCATCAAAGGGGGCCCCCTTGGAACTTTTTCGAATTCTTCAGATCGCCTTAACTTCCGAACGGATGGACCGATTTTCAATTTCGCGCATACCAATTCGCTTGTTTTTTCCATAGAATCCATTTCTCCAATCGAAAAAAATCAAAGGGGGTCCCCTTGGAACTTTTTCGAATTCTTCAGATCGCCTTAACTTCCGAACGGATTGACCGATTTTCAACTTCGATCATACCAATCTGCTTGTTTTTTTCATAGAATCCATTTCTCCAATCGAAAAAACCGAAATCGAAAAAAAATGCATCAAAGGGGGCCCCCTTGGAACTTTTTCGAATTCTTCAGATCGCCTTAACTTCCGAACGGATGGACCGATTTTCAACTTCGATCATACGAATCTGCTTGTTTTTTGTTCATAGAATCCATTTCTCCAATCGAAAAAACAGAAATAAAAAAAAAATGCATCTGAGGGGGCCCCCTTGGAACTTTTTCGAATTCTTTAGATCGCCTTAACATCCGAACGGATGGACCGATTTTCAACTTCGATCATACCAATCTGCTTGTTTTTTTTTTCGAAAAAACCGAAATCGAAAAAAAAAGCATCAAAGGGGGCCCCCTTGGAACTTTTTCGAATTCTTCAGATCGCCTTAACTATCGAACGTATGGACCGATTTTCAACTTCGATCATACCAATCTGCTTGTTTTTTTTCATAGAATCCATTTCTCCAATCGAAAAAACCGAAATCAAAAAAAAAATGCATCTAAGGGGGCCCCCTTGGAACTTTTTCGAATTCTTCAGATCGACTTAACTTCCGAACGGATGGACCGATTTTCAACTTCGATCATACCAATCTGCTTTTTTTTCCATAGAATCCATTTCTCCGATCAAATAAACCGAAATCGAAAAAAAAAATGCATCAAAGGGGGCCCCCTTGGAACTTTTTCGAATTCTTCAGATTGCCTTAACTTTCGAACGTATGGACCGATTTTCAACTTCGATCATACCAATCTGCTTATTTTTTTTTCATAGAATCCATTTCTCCAATCGAAAAAACCAAAATCGAAAAAAATAAATGCATCAAAGGGGGCCCCCTTGAAACTTTTTCGAATTCTTAAAATCGCCTTAACATCCGAACGGATGGACCGATTTTCAACTTCGATCATACCAATCTGCTTGTTTTTTTTTTTCGAAAAAACCGATATCGAAAAAAAAAAAGCATCAAAGGGGGTCCCCTTGGAACTTTTTCGAATTCTTCAGATCGCCTTAACTTCCAAACGGATGGACCGATTTTCAACTTCGATCATACCAAACTGCTTGTTTTTTTTCATAGAATCCATTTCTTCAATCGAAAAAACCGAAATCGAAAAAAAAATTGCATCAAAGGGGGTCCCCTTGGAACTTTTTCAAATTCTTCAGATCGCCTCAACTTCCAAACGGATGGACCGATTTTCAACTTCAATCATACCAATCTGCTGGTATTTTTTCATAGAATCCATTTCTCCAATCGAAGAAACCGAAATTGAAAAAAAAATTGCATCAGAGGGGGCCCTCTTGGAACTTTTTCGAATTCTTCAGATCGCCTTAACTTCCGAACGGATGGACCGATTTTCAACTTCGCTCATACCAATCTGCTTTTTTTTATCATAGAATCCATTTCTTCAATCGAAAAAACCGAAATCGAAAAAAAAAATGCATCAAAGGGGGCCCCCTTGGAACTTTTTCGAATTCTTCAGATTGCCTTAACTATCGAACGTATGGACCGATTTTCAACTTCGATCATACCAATCTGCTTTTTTTTTTTTCATAGAATCCATTTCTCCAATCGAAAAAACCGAAATCGAAAAAAATAAATGCATCAAAGGGGGCCCCCTTGGAACTTTTTCGAATTCTTCAGATCGCCTTAACATCCGAACGGATGGACCGATTTTCATCTTCGAACATACCAATCTGCTTGTTTTTTTCCATAGAATCCATTTCTCCAATCGAAAAAACCGGAATCGAAAAAAAAAAATGCATCAAAGGGGGCCCCCTTGGAACTTTTTCGAATTCTTCAGATCGCCTTAACTTCCGAACGGATGGACCGATTTTCAATTTCGCGCATACCAATTCGCTTGTTTTTTCCATAGAATCCATTTCTCCAATCGCAAAAAAATCAAAGGGGGTCCCCTTGGAACTTTTTCGAATTCTTCAGATCGCCTTAACTTCCGAACGGATTGACCGATTTTCAACTTCGATCATACCAATCTGCTTGTTTTTTTCATAGAATCCATTTCTCCAATCGAAAAAACCGAAATCGAAAAAAAATGCATCAAAGGGGGCCCCCTTGGAACTTTTTCGAATTCTTCAGATCGCCTTAACTTCCGAACGGATGGACCGATTTTCAACTTCGATCATACGAATCTGCTTGTTTTTTGTTCATAGAATCCATTTCTCCAATCGAAAAAACAGAAATAAAAAAAAAAAAATGCATCTGAGGGGGCCCCCTTGGAACTTTTTCGAATTCTTCAGATCGACTTAACTTCCGAACGGATGGACCGATTTTCAACTTCGATCATACCAATCTGCTTTTTTTCCATAGAATCCATTTCTCCGATCAAAAAAACCGAAATCGAAAAAAATAAATGCATCAAAGGGGGCCCCCTTGGAACTTTTTCGAATTCTTCAGATTGCCTTAACTTTCGAACGTATGGACCGATTTTCAACTTCGATCATACCAATCTGCTTGTTTTTTTTCATAGAATCCATTTCTCCAATCGAAAGAACCGAAATCGAAAAAAAAAAAGCATCAAAGGGGGTCCCCTTGGAACTTTTTCGAATTCATCAGATCGCCTTAACTTCCGAACGGATGGACCGATTTTCAACTTCGATCATACCAATCTGCTTGTTTTTTTTCATAGAGTCCATTTTTCCAATCGAAAAAACCGAAATCGAAAAAATAAAAAGCATCAAAGGGAGCCCCCTTGGAACTTTTTCGAATTCTTCAGATTGCCTTAACTATCGAACGTATGGACCGATTTTCAACTTCGATCATACCAATCTGCTTGTTTTTTTTCATAGAATCCATTTCTCCAATCGAAAAAACCGAAATCGAAAAAAATAAATGCATCAAAGGGGGCCCCCTTGGAACTTTTTCGAATTCTTCAGATCGCCTTAACATCCGAACGGATGGACCGATTTTCATCTTCGAACATACCAATCTGCTTGTTTTTTTCCATAGAATCCATTTCTCCAATCGAAAAAACCGGAATCGAAAAAAAAAAAATGCATCAAAGGGGGCCCCCTTGGAACTTTTTCGAATTCTTCAGATCGCCTTAACTTCCGAACGGATGGACCGATTTTCAATTTCGCGCATACCAATTCGCTTGTTTTTTCCATAGAATCCATTTCTCCAATCGAAAAAAAATCAAAGGGGGTCCCCTTGGAACTTTTTCGAATTCTTCAGATCGCCTTAACTTCCGAACGGATTGACCGATTTTCAACTTCGATCATACCAATCTGCTTGTTTTTTTCATAGAATCCATTTCTCCAATCGAAAAAACCGAAATCGAAAAAAAATGCATCAAAGGGGGCCCCCTTGAAACTTTTTCGAATTCTTCAGATCGCCTTAACTTCCGAACGGATGGACCGATTTTCAACTTCGATCATACGAATCTGCTTGTTTTTTGTTCATAGAATCCATTTCTCCAATCGAAAAAACAGAAATAAAAAAAAAATGCATCTGAGGGGGCCCCCTTGGAACTTTTTCGAATTCTTTAGATCGCCTTAACATCCGAACGGATGGACCGATTTTCAACTTCGATCATACCAATCTGCTTGTTTTTTTTTTCGAAAAAACCGAAATCGAAAAAAAAAGCATCAAAGGGGGCCCCCTTGGAACTTTTTCGAATTCTTCAGATCGCCTTAACTATCGAACGTATGGACCGATTTTCAACTTCAATCATACCAATCTGCTTGTTTTTTTTCATAGAATCCATTTCTCCAATCGAAAAAACCGAAATCGAAAAAAATAAATGCATCAAAGGGGGCCCCCTTGGAACTTTTTCGAATTCTTCAGATCGCCTTAACATCCGAACGGATGGACCGATTTTCAACTTCGAACATACCAATCTGCTTGTTTTTTTTCATAGAATCCATTTCTCCAATCGAAAAAACCGGAATCGAAAAAAAAAAATGCATCAAAGGGGGCCCCCTTGGAACTTTTTCGAATTCTTCAGATCGCCTTAACTTCCGAACGGATGGACCGATTTTCAATTTCGCGCATACCAATTCGCTTGTTTTTTCCATAGAATCCATTTCTCCAATCGAAAAAAAATCAAAGGCGGTCCCCTTGGAACTTTTTCGAATTCTTCAGATCGCCTTAACTTCCGAACGGATGGACCGATTTTCAACTTCGATCATACCAATCTGCTTGTTTTTTTCATGGAATCCATTTCTCCAATCGAAAAAACCGAAATCGAAAAAAAATGCATCAAAGGGGGCCCCCTTGGAACTTTTTCGAATTCTTCAGATCGCCTCAACTTCCGAACGGATGGACCGATTTTCAACTTCGATCATACGAATCTGATTGTTTTTTGTTCATAGAATCCATTTCTCCAATCGAAAAAACCGAAATCAAAAAAAAAATGCATCTAAGGGGGCCCCCTTGGAACTTTTTCGAATTCTTCAGATCGACTTAACTTCCGAACGGATGGACCGATTTTCAACTTCGATCATACCAATCTGCTTTTTTTTCCATAGAATCCATTTCTCCGATCAAATAAACCGAAATCGAAAAAAAAAATGCATCAAAGGGGGCCCCCTTGGAACTTTTTCGAATTCTTCAGATTGCCTTAACTTTCGAACGTATGGACCGATTTTCAACTTCGATCATACCAATCTGCTTATTTTTTTTTCATAGAATCCATTTCTCCAATCGAAAAAACCAAAATCGAAAAAAATAAATGCATCAAAGGGGGCCCCCTTGAAACTTTTTCGAATTCTTAAAATCGCCTTAACATCCGAACGGATGGACCGATTTTCAACTTCGATCATACCAATCTGCTTGTTTTTTTTTTCGAAAAAACCGATATCGAAAAAAAAAAGCATCAAAGGGGGCCCCCTTGGAACTTTTTCGAATTCTTCAGATCGCCTTAACTTCCGAACGGATGGACCGATTTTCAACTTCGATCATACCAATCTGCTTGTTTTTTTTTTCATAGAATCCATTTCTCCAATCGAAAAAACCGAAATCGAAAAAAATAAATGCATCAAAGGGGGCCCACTTGGAACTTTTTCGAATTCTTCAGATCGCCTTAACATCCGAACGGATGGACCGATTTTCAACTTCGATCATACGAATCTGCTTGTTTTTTTCATAGAATCCATTTCTGCGATCGAAAAAACCGAAATCGAAAAAAAAAATGCATCAAAGGGGGCCCCCTTGGAACTTTTTCGAATTCTTCAGATCGACTTAACTTCCGAACGGATGGACCGATTTTCAACTTCGATCATAGCAATCTGCTTGTTTTTTTTCATAGAATCCATTTCTCCGATCAAAAAAACCGAAATCGAAAAAAATAAATGCATCAAAGGGGGCCCCCTTGGAACTTTTTCGAATTCTTCAGATTGCCTTAACTTTCGAACGTATGGACCGATTTTCAACTTCGATCATACCAATCTGCTTGTTTTTTTTCATAGAATCCATTTCTCCAATCGAAAGAACCGAAATCGAAAATAAAATGCATCAAAGGGGGGCCCCTTGGAAATTTTTCGAATTCTTCAGATCGCCTTAACTTCCGAACGGATGGACCGATTTTCAACTTCGATCATACCAATCTGTTTTTTTTTTTTTCATAGAATCCATTTCTCCAATCGAAAAAACCGAAATCGAAAAAAAAATTGCATCAAAGGGGGTCTCCTTGGAACTTTTTTGAATTCTTCAGATCGCCTTAACTTCCGAACGGATGGACCGATTTTCAACTTCGATCATACCAATCTGCTTGTTTTTTTTCATAGAATCCATTTCTCCAATCGAAAAAACCAAATTCGAAAAAAAAATTGCACCAAAGGGTGCTTTCTTGGAACTTTTTCGAATTCTTCAGATCGCCTTAACTTCCGAACGGATGGACCGATTTTCAACTTCGAACATACAAATCTGCTTGTTTTTTTTCCAAACAATCCATTTCTCCAATAGAAAAAACCGAAATAAAAAAAAATGTATCGAAGGGGGCCCCCTTGGAACTTTTTCGAATTCTTCAGATCGCCTTATCTTCCAAACGGATGGACCGATTTTCAACTTCGATCATAGCAGTCTGCTTGTTTTTTTTCATAGAATCCATTTCTCCAATCGAAAAAACCGAAATCGAAAAAAAAGTTGCATCAAAGGGGGTCCCTTTGGAACTATTTCGAATTCTTCAGATCGCCTTAACATCCGAACGGATGGACCGATTTTCAACTTCGCTCATACCAATCCGCTTGTTTTTTTTCATAGAATCCATTTCTCCAATCGAAAAAACCGAAATCGAAAAAAAAATGCATCAAAGGGGGCCCTCTTGGAACTTTTTCGGATTCTTCAGATCGCCTTAACTTCCGAACGGATGGACAGATTTTCAACTTCGATCATACCAATCTGCTTTTTTTTTTCATAGAATCCATTTCTCCAATCGAAAAAACCGAAATCGAAAAAAAAAAGCATCAAAGGGGGTCCCCTTGGAACTTTTTCGAATTCATCAGATCGCCTTAACTTCCGAACGGATGGACCGATTTTCAACTTCGATCATACCAATCTGCTTGTTTTTTTTCATAGAGTCCATTTTTCCAATCGAAAAAACCGAAATCGAAAAAATAAAAAGCATCAAAGGGAGCCCCCTTGGAACTTTTTCGAATTCTTCAGATTGCCTTAACTATCGAACGTATGGACCGATTTTCAACTTCGATCATACCAATCTGCTTGTTTTTTTTCATAGAATCCATTTCTCCAATCGAAAAAACCGAAATCGAAAAAAATAAATGCATCAAAGGGGGCCCTCTTGGAACTTTTTCGAATTCTTCAGATCGCCTTAACATCCGAACGGATGGACCGATTTTCATCTTCGAACATACCAATCTGCTTGTTTTTTTCCATAGAATCCATTTCTCCAATCGAAAAAACCGGAATCGAAAAAAAAAAAATGCATCAAAGGGGGCCCCCTTGGAACTTTTTCGAATTCTTCAGATCGCCTTAACTTCCGAACGGATGGACCGATTTTCAATTTCGCGCATACCAATTCGCTTGTTTTTTCCATAGAATCCATTTCTCCAATCGAAAAAAAATCAAAGGGGGTCCCCTTGGAACTTTTTCGAATTCTTCAGATCGCCTTAACTTCCGAACGGATTGACCGATTTTCAACTTCGATCGTACCAATCTGCTTGTTTTTTTCATAGAATCCATTTCTCCAATCGAAAAAACCGAAATCGAAAAAAAATGCATCAAAGGGGGCCCCCTTGGAACTTTTTCGAATTCTTCAGATCGCCTTAACTTCCGAACGGATGGACCGATTTTCAACTTCGCGCATACCAATTTGCTTGTTTTTTTTCATCGAATCCATTTCTCCAATCGAAAAAATTGAAATCGAAAAAAAAAGATGCATCAAAGGGGGTCCCCTTGGAACTTTTTCGAATTCATCAGATCGCCTTAACTTCCGAACGGATGGACCGATTTTCAACTTCGATCATACTAATCTGCTTGTTTTTTTTCATAGAGTCCATTTTTCCAATCGAAAAAACCGAAATAGAAAAAAAATTGCATCAAAGGGCCCCCTTGGAAATTTTTCGAATTCTTCAGATCGCCTTAACTTCCGAACGGATGGACCGATTTTCAACTTCGATCATACCAATCTGCTTTTTTTTTCATAGAATCCATTTCTCCGATCAAAAAAACCGAAATCTTAAAAAAATGCATCAAAGGGGGCCCCCTTGGAACTTTTTCGAATTCTTCAGATTGCCTTAACTTTCGAACGTATGTACCGATTTTCAACTCCGATCATACCAATCTGCTTGTTTTTTTTTTCATAGAATCCATTTCTCCAATCAAAAAAACCGAAATCGAAAAAATAAAAAGCATCAAAGGGAGCCCCCTTGGAACTTTTTCGAATTCTTCAGATTGCCTTAACTATCGAACGTATGGACCGATTTTCAACTTCGATCATACCAATCTGCTTGTTTTTTTTTCATAGAATCCATTTCTCCAATCGAAAAAACCGAAATCGAAAAAAATAAATGCATCAAAGGGGGCCCCCTTGGAACTTTTTCGAATTCTTCAGATCGCCTTAACATCCGAACGGATGGACCGATTTTCATCTTCGAACATACCAATCTGCTTGTTTTTTTCCATAGAATCCATTTCTCCAATCGAAAAAACCGGAATCGAAAAAAAAAAATGCATCAAAGGGGGCCCCCTTGGAACTTTTTCGAATTCTTCAGATCGCCTTAACTTCCGAACGGATGGACCGATTTTCAATTTCGCGCATACCAATTCGCTTGTTTTTTCCATAGAATCCATTTCTCCAATCGCAAAAAAATCAAAGGGGGTCCCCTTGGAACTTTTTCGAATTCTTCAGATCGCCTTAACTTCCGAACGGATTGACCGATTTTCAACTTCGATCATACCAATCTGCTTGTTTTTTTCATAGAATCCATTTCTCCAATCGAAAAAACCGAAATCGAAAAAAAATGCATCAAAGGGGGCCCCCTTGGAACTTTTTCGAATTCTTCAGATCGCCTTAACTTCCGAACGGATGGACCGATTTTCAACTTCGATCATACGAATCTGCTTGTTTTTTGTTCATAGAATCCATTTCTCCAATCGAAAAAACAGAAATAAAAAAAAAAAATGCATCTGAGGGGGCCCCCTTGGAACTTTTTCGAATTCTTCAGATCGACTTAACTTCCGAACGGATGGACCGATTTTCAACTTCGATCATACCAATCTGCTTTTTTTCCATAGAATCCATTTCTCCGATCAAAAAAACCGAAATCGAAAAAAATAAATGCATCAAAGGGGGCCCCCTTGGAACTTTTTCGAATTCTTCAGATTGCCTTAACTTTCGAACGTATGGACCGATTTTCAACTTCGATCATACCAATCTGCTTGTTTTTTTTCATAGAATCCATTTCTCCAATCGAAAGAACCGAAATCGAAAATAAAATGCATCAAAGGGGGGCCCCTTGGAAATTTTTCGAATTCTTCAGATCGCCTTAACTTCCGAACGGATGGACCGATTTTCAACTTCGATCATACCAATCTGTTTGTTTTTTTTTCATAGAATCCATTTCTCCAATCGAAAAAACCGAAATCGAAAAAAAAATTGCATCAAAGGGGGTCTCCTTGGATCTTTTTTGAATTCTTCAGATCGCCTTAACTTCCGAACGGATGGACCGATTTTCAACTTCGATCATACCAATCTGCTTGTTTTTTTTCATAGAATCCATTTCTCCAATCGAAAAAACCAAATTCGAAAAAAAAATTGCACCAAAGGGTGCTTCCTTGGAACTTTTTCGAATTCTTCAGATCGCCTTAACTTCCGAACGGATGGACCGATTTTCAACTTCGAACATACAAATCTGCTTGTTTTTTTTCCAATAATCCATTTCTCCAATAGAAAAAACCGAAATAAAAAAAAATGTATCGAAGGGGGCCCCCTTGGAACTTTTTCGAATTCTTCAGATCGCCTTATCTTCCAAACGGATGGACCGATTTTCAACTTCGATCATAGCAGTCTGCTTGTTTTTTTTCATAGAATCCATTTCTCCAATCGAAAAAACCGAAATCGAAAAAAAAGTTGCATCAAAGGGGGTCCCTTTGGAACTTTTTCGAATTCTTCAGATCGCCTTAACATCCGAACGGATGGACCGATTTTCAACTTCGCTCATACCAATCCGCTTGTTTTTTTTCATAGAATCCATTTCTCCAATCGAAAAAACCGAAATCGAAAAAAAAATGCATCAAAGGGGGCCCTCTTGGAACTTTTTCGGATTCTTCAGATCGCCTTAACTTCCGAACGGATGGACAGATTTTCAACTTCGATCATACCAATCTGCTTTTTTTTTTCATAGAATCCATTTCTCCAATCGAAAAAACCGAAATCGAAAAAAAAAAAGCATCAAAGGGGGTCCCCTTGGAACTTTTTCGAATTCATCAGATCGCCTTAACTTCCGAACGGATGGACCGATTTTCAACTTCGATCATACCAATCTGCTTGTTTTTTTTCATAGAGTCCATTTTTCCAATCGAAAAAACCGAAATCGAAAAAATAAAAAGCATCAAAGGGAGCCCCCTTGGAACTTTTTCGAATTCTTCAGATCGCCTTAACATCCGAACGGATGGACCGATTTTCATCTTCGAACATACCAATCTGCTTGTTTTTTTCCATAGAATCCATTTCTCCAATCGAAAAAACCGGAATCGAAAAAAAAAAATGCATCAAAGGGGGCCCCCTTGGAACTTTTTCGAATTCTTCAGATCGCCTTAACTTCCGAACGGATGGACCGATTTTCAATTTCGCGCATACCAATTCGCTTGTTTTTTCCATAGAATCCATTTCTCCAATCGAAAAAAAATCAAAGGGGGTCCCCTTGGAACTTTTTCGAATTCTTCAGATCGCCTTAACTTCCGAACGGATTGACCGATTTTCAACTTCGATCATACCAATCTGCTTGTTTTTTTCATAGAATCCATTTCTCCAATCGAAAAAACCGAAATCGAAAAAAAATGCATCAAAGGGGGCCCCCTTGGAACTTTTTCGAATTCTTCAGATCGCCTTAACTTCCGAACGGATGGACCGATTTTCAACTTCGATCATACGAATCTGCTTGTTTTTTGTTCATAGAATCCATTTCTCCAATCGAAAAAACAGAAATAAAAAAAAAATGCATCTGAGGGGGCCCCCTTGGAACTTTTTCGAATTCTTTAGATCGCCTTAACATCCGAACGGATGGACCGATTTTCAACTTCGATCATACCAATCTGCTTGTTTTTTTTTTCGAAAAAACCGAAATCGAAAAAAAAAGCATCAAAGGGGGCCCCCTTGGAACTTTTTCGAATTCTTCAGATCGCCTTAACTATCGAACGTATGGACCGATTTTCAACTTCGATCATACCAATCTGCTTGTTTTTTTTCATAGAATCCATTTCTCCAATCGAAAAAACCGAAATCGAAAAAAATAAATGCATCAAAGGGGGCCCCCTTGGAACTTTTTCGAATTCTTCAGATCGCCTTAACATCCGAACGGATGGACCGATTTTCAACTTCGAACATACCAATCTGCTTGTTTTTTTTCATAGAATCCATTTCTCCAATCGAAAAAACCGGAATCGAAAAAAAAAAATGCATCAAAGGGGGCCCCCTTGGAACTTTTTCGAATTCTTCAGATCGCCTTAACTTCCGAACGGATGGACCGATTTTCAATTTCGCGCATACCAATTCGCTTGTTTTTTCCATAGAATCCATTTCTCCAATCGAAAAAAAATCAAAGGCGGTCCCCTTGGAACTTTTTCGAATTCTTCAGATCGCCTTAACTTCCGAACGGATGGACCGATTTTCAACTTCGATCATACCAATCTGCTTGTTTTTTTCATGGAATCCATTTCTCCAATCGAAAAAACCGAAATCGAAAAAAAATGCATCAAAGGGGGCCCCCTTGGAACTTTTTCGAATGCTTCAGATCGCCTCAACTTCCGAACGGATGGACCGATTTTCAACTTCGATCATACGAATCTGATTGTTTTTTGTTCATAGAATCCATTTCTCCAATCTAAAAAACCGAAATCAAAAAAAAAATGCATCTAAGGGGGCCCCCTTGGAACTTTTTCGAATTCTTCAGATCGACTTAACTTCCGAACGGATGGACCGATTTTCAACTTCGATCATACCAATCTGCTTTTTTTTCCATAGAATCCATTTCTCCGATCAAATAAACCGAAATCGAAAAAAAAAATGCATCAAAGGGGGCCCCCTTGGAACTTTTTCGAATTCTTCAGATTGCCTTAACTTTCGAACGTATGGACCGATTTTCAACTTCGATCATACCAATCTGCTTATTTTTTTTTCATAGAATCCATTTCTCCAATCGAAAAAACCAAAATCGAAAAAAATAAATGCATCAAAGGGGGCCCCCTTGAAACTTTTTCGAATTCTTAAAATCGCCTTAACATCCGAACGGATGGACCGATTTTCAACTTCGATCATACCAATCTGCTTGTTTTTTTTTTCGAAAAAACCGATATCGAAAAAAAAAGCATCAAAGGGGGCCCCCTTGGAACTTTTTCGAATTCTTCAGATCGCCTTAACTTCCGAACGGATGGACCGATTTTCAACTTCGATCATACCAATCTGCTTGTTTTTTTTTTCATAGAATCCATTTCTCCAATCGAAAAAACCGAAATCGAAAAAAATAAATGCATCAAAGGGGTCCCACTTGGAACTTTTTCGAATTCTTCAGATCGCCTTAACATCCGAACGGATGGACCGATTTTCAACTTCGATCATACGAATCTGCTTGTTTTTTTCATAGAATCCATTTCTGCGATCGAAAAAACCGAAATCGAAAAAAAAAATGCATCAAAGGGGGCCCCCTTGGAACTTTTTCGAATTCTTCAGATCGACTTAACTTCCGAACGGATGGACCGATTTTCAACTTCGATCATAGCAATCTGCTTGTTTTTTTTCATGGAATCCATTTCTCCGATCAAAAAAACCGAAATCGAAAAAAATAAATGCATCAAAGGGAGCCCCCTTGGAACTTTTTCGAATTCTTCAGATTGCCTTAACTTTCGAACGTATGGACCGATTTTCAACTTCGATCATACCAATCTGCTTGTTTTTTTTCATAGAATCCATTTCTCCAATCGAAAGAACCGAAATCGAAAATAAAATGCATCAAAGGGGGGCCCCTTGGAAATTTTTCGAATTCTTCAGATCGCCTTAACTTCCGAACGGATGGACCGATTTTCAACTTCGATCATACCAATCTGTTTGTTTTTTTTTTCATAGAATCCATTTCTCCAATCGAAAAAACCGAAATCGAAAAAATAATTGCATCAAAGGGGGTCTCCTTGGAACTTTTTTGAATTCTTCAGATCGCCTTAACTTCCGAACGGATGGACCGATTTTCAACTTCGATCATACCAATCTGCTTGTTTTTTTTCATAGAATCCATTTCTCCAATCGAAAAAACCAAATTCGAAAAAAAATTGCACCAAAGGGTGCTTCCTTGGAACTTTTTCGAATTCTTCAGATCGCCTTAACTTCCGAACGGATGGACCGATTTTCAACTTCGAACATACAAATCTGCTTGTTTTTTTTCCAAACAATCCATTTCTCCAATAGAAAAAACCGAAATAAAAAAAAATGTATCGAAGGGGGCCCCCTTGGAACTTTTTCGAATTCTTCAGATCGCCTTATCTTCCAAACGGATGGACCGATTTTCAACTTCGATCATAGCAGTCTGCTTGTTTTTTTTCATAGAATCCATTTCTCCAATCGAAAAAACCGAAATCGAAAAAAAAGTTGCATCAAAGGGGGTCCCTTTGGAACTTTTTCGAATTCTTCAGATCGCCTTAACATCCGAACGGATGGACCGATTTTCAACTTCGCTCATACCAATCCGCTTGTTTTTTTCATAGAATCCATTTCTCCAATCAAAAAAACCGAAATCGAAAAAAAAATGCATCAAAGGGGGCCCTCTTGGAACTTTTTCGGATTCTTCAGATCGCCTTAACTTCCGAACGGATGGACAGATTTTCAACTTCGATCATACCAATCTGCTTTTTTTTTCATAGAATCCATTTCTCCAATCGAAAAAACCGAAATCGAAAAAAAAAAGCATCAAAGGGGGTCCCCTTGGAACTTTTTCGAATTCATCAGATCGCCTTAACTTCCGAACGGATGGACCGATTTTCAACTTCGATCATACCAATTGAAACGAATATTTTCGTTTCGGTATATTTTAATATGCATCAGCCTGTTCATCATATCGATAGCCAAAATATTCGAAGTTTTTGTCGGATTGAAGGAAAAAACAGCACGACTGCCTGAAACGATCGCTCGATCGCGAGAAGCGTCACTTGTGGTTAAGCTGTCCAGCAGTGGTCAAAGAACTATATGAGTTGACATTTTTCATTCGGAATTTCCGAAGTACCGTTTAGACGGATCCTAGTCAATCATAATTATATCACGAATTGCGGGTATCGTTGAGTTGTTCCATTGGTGTACCTACTCGCAATTTTCATCGTTGTATACGGATCAAACTAGGCCATTCGCTGTTTTTCGGAAACGTCTCTGCAATAAGGAAACTGTGCTAGAGGTATGTACCTATATAATGTTTTTTTCTATTGCTATGTATTATATAGCATCCTCATCATCTGTAAAATGTCAAGATTTTGAATTATTTTGCTGTGTCGATTTTCATCTTCAAAATTAGTCATTGAAGTTTTCTAATATAATAGTTTTCTGGGGATATTAATTGCTATTGTTTTTTTGTATTAGGCGTTTATTGGGGGTGCAAATTTTCCATCGTCGCCCGTTGGAAGGGATAGAAAATCAGGCTTTATACGGAGAGTGCAAATTCCACCTTCACCTTTTGTTGGGGAACCGAAACTTCTTCCAGTGCCGTCCTCCCGGGTATTCGATTGGGCCGCAAAGGACACCTCCCAGCTTACACTTAAGTACCCCAGTGCGGGAAATTTAGTTAATCAGAATTGAATCTCATTTACTATTCGTTCATATTCTCCTATAACCATTTATTTCTTTATCTCCACCCAAATATGTACCAGAGTTTGGACTGAAGTTCGGTTGTTATTTTCTTTTATTTCATATACTTCTGGTCCCAGCTCCGATACTCTTGCAAGAGCTAGGAATTGATATAAATATTTTCACTATCATATGATCAAAAATCCATAATAAAAATCCCTCTCTATGCAAACTCGTTTATATATATATATATGTCTATATGTGGAAAAACTCCCTTCAATTTAAGCACTGAAACCATTGAATATCTAGAAGAAACAGAAAAATATTTTAGTAATTTACATTTTTTTGGTTACTATATTATATGCTGATTGACAGACAAAATTACTTGGCGCCCTTTTCTATTTTTTTGTGTATTAAACGACCCACCCCTAGCACCGCTGTGGTAACCCGATTGGCATATTTTAACTGTTTTCAGGCCTACAGTCAATATAAACGTAACAGTTATTTTGGCGCCCAACGTGGGGCCTATGTGACGACTATGTTTACTGTCGATTTATTTTGTTCAGAAGGTAGAGTTTTTCCTAGTTGTGGAATGTAAGAAAGAAATGTTTTAGAATACAACGCCAAATTACTGCGATAAATTGATCTGATTTGGAATTGTACTAATTGGATATTTGAATATTTTTTTTATGTTCCTTCACATACCCTCATACAATCTATAGTATGGTTTATTATTGAATTAGAACGATTTATGCACTTTTATTTGTTCAGTGGATTCTCAAACATTGAACTTGTTATACATTGGGTTATAATTTCACTACATACAGGGTGACACCAATAACTACAGCTGAATATTATTGTACGATAATTGAACGGCATTATTTCTTTTTATGAAACTGTTATGAAATGTCTGATTATTGTGGTTATATAAACCGACTATTGTTGTAATCTTATCGCTATTGATTTCATGAATAGGGTTTGACGGTCATTGATAATTGATTTGATGTCAGCATAATTTTCTTTTCGATTGCTAGGTGCCGGTAGTGTGAGATGGGAGGACTGACCTGTTGTTGATTTGGAATACCCTTTATTATATTTCAATTTCGTCATCAATACGTTGATTGCTACACATACTGTTTCTCATATTTTTTTTTGTCTTCAATAAATTCATAAAAGGAAATCGACATGGATGCACATCATCTTTCTCGAGAACAAATTCAGTACGAGTTGGCGGTTAGGGGTTATACAGATTTTGGTGCTGAAACGGTACGAACTATGCGTCGATTGCTGATTGAAAAGCTGAATATCGAGGCATTCGGCCAAATTGTCACTCATGAATCATTCAATCCAGATATGGAAAGTGAGCTTGATATTTGCAACAGGAAAACTATAGAGCTGAAACATATTGTTGAAAAATTCGAAGGGAAACCTGGTAGCGACGGAGGCTTGTATATTTTTTCGATTCTACATCATTTGTTTGCTCGATTACGTAGATTAAAGGTGACCGATGATCCAGCTGGAGAAATTTTGAAAAGCCGTATTCAAGATTTGTTAGGGCAATTAGAAACCATTGAGGAAACTTTGGATAATAGAAGTTTCCCAAATCTTCCTGATTCGCAAGAATCGACCCCTATTCTCAATACTCATCATACACCGAATCCGCCTCCAACATGTAATCCACAGGGTGTTTCGTCGTCGTCTACTGTCGTAGTTCATGAAAGCAGAGTTCCAGTGAGCAAGTGGGGAGTTACTTTTGATGGAAAACAGACTGGTTTAAGTGTGAATGCGTTTTTGGAGAAAATCGATACCTACAGGGTGGCTCGAAATGTTTCGGAACAGGAATTGAAGAATTCTCTTGTCGATCTCCTACAGGGTGATGCTCTCACTTGGTATATTTCGATTCGTTCCCAAGTTGATTCCTGGCAAACGTTTATACAACTATTCAAGGAGGAATATTTGCCTCATGATCATAACGAACGATTATGGGAGTTGATACGGGCTCGATATCAAAACTCGAATGAATCTATTGGCGCGTACTTTGCTTGTATGATCAATTTATTCAACAGGTTAGACAATTCAGCTTCCGACGAAGAAAAGCTATATGTACTTAGACGAAATATTTTGCCGTATTATATTCATCATTTAGGGTCTCAGGATTCAGTAGCCAGTGTGGAGGAGCTCCGAGCATTATGTAAGAAATGGGAAGTGAACAGGCAAATAGCTTCTAGGCCGCGAAGCTCACTTAATTCACACATAAGTTCTATTGAGCCAGACTTAGCAGGTGAAACACAGGTTACATCTCAAACTTCTAGGAGTCATAGGGTTAATGAGGTTGTTCAGTCTGACGAAGGGTCATCAAATCTGAAGTGTTGGAATTGCCATGAAAAGGGCCATCGTTTTCAAAGTTGTACAAAGCGACGCACAAACAAATTTTGTTTCCGGTGTGGCAAGACTGGAGTAACCCGTTATTCTTGTGAGAAATGTTCAAAAAACGGACTACGAAGCCATCGGTGAGTCGTCCTTTGGCTGTTTCCTGTTATAAACCGGCTGATTATTCGTGGGAGTCTTGGTTAGATTTTGTTAGGATTGAATACCGTAGGGATAAGATAAATAGTATGTTTAATTCAAGAACCGGAGATACCCGTCCATTTCTCATTGTCGATATTTATGGAATAAAATTTACAGGTTTGTTGGATAGTGGTGCTTCTTGTACAGTGATTGGTAATGATGGTTGGAAAAAATTACAACGCCTCAATATTGATTTGAAATTAGAGAAAAATTGTCCTTCAGTCACGGTAGCTGATGGATCAAATTGTCAAGTGTTGGGATCAGTGCACTTACCAATTTCCTTAGATGATAAGATTATTATTATCAGGGCGTTAGTGGTTCTTGGAATAAAAGAGACTATAATTTTAGGCATCGATTTTTGGCGGAAGATGGATATAATCCCTTCTTTCAGCAGTAATACATATACCTTGGGAGAGGTAGAACAGATACATTCCATTGTTGAAACTGACCAGCTGAATACACAGGACTCAGAGGCATTGAAAGAGGTCATTGCAGATTTTTTTCAGAGACAGACTGGAGTATTAGGTTGTGCTAAAAATGTTTTTCATAAGATTGATACGGGTCAGGCCGTTCCAGTGAAGCAACGATATTATCCTGTGTCGCCGTATATGCAAAAAATTATTGATGATGAGGTTAATAAAATGTTGGAGTTGGGGGTGATAGAACCGTCTAATTCCCCATGGTCTTCGCCTGTAGTGGTTGTTAAAAAACCTAGCGGGGAGTACCGTTTCTGCATAGATTTTCGAAAGGTGAATGAGGTAACTAAAAGGGATGCTTATCCTCTCCCATACATAAATATGATTCTTGATAGGTTGCGAGGGGCAAAAGTATTATCTTCAATCGACTTGAAGAGTGCTTATTGGCAGATTCCTTTGGAGGAATCGTCAAAAGAGAAAACCGCTTTTACCGTACCAGGAAAGGGCCTCTTTCAATTTACCAGGATGCCGTTTGGACTGCAAAATGCTCCATCTTGTTTTCAGCGCCTCGTTGATCAGTTAGGAGCAGATTTGGAACCATATCTATTCATATATTTAGACGATATAATTATTGCTACGCCCGACTTTGAAACTCATCTGAAGATTTTGAAACAGGTTTTTGTTAGACTCGAAAAGGTTGGTTTGACAGTCAACAAAGAGAAATGTGAATTCGTTAAAAGTGAATTGAGGTATTTGGGATTTATGGTAGATAAATATGGATTGCGACCAGATCCAGCAAAGATTGAGAGTATGGTGAATTTTCCTACCCCGAAAACTGCGAAGGAGGTTCGCCGATTCATTGGTTTGATATCGTGGTATAGGAGATTTGTCCCAGGTTTTGCCAGCAGGGTGTCTCCATTGTCAAAGTTAACAAGGAAAAATCAAAAATTTGTATGGGATGAATCTACCGAACAAGCTTTTTTGGATATCAAACAGTGTCTTATTTCGGCTCCAATCTTAGCATGCCCAGATTTTAGCCGAAAATTTACCATTCAAACAGACGCATCTCAGGTTGGCTTGGGTTGTGTTCTGACGCAGGAGTTCCCAGAAGGAGAAAAGGTAATCGCATATGCGAGTCGCTCACTTACTGAGCAGGAATCGAAATATAGTACTACCGAACTGGAGTGTTTAGCCGTGGTGTTTGGGATTGAGAAGTTTAGACCTTATATCGATGGAGTACGATTTGATGTAGTAACTGATCATTTTAGCCTCAAGTGGTTGTTCAATTTAAAGAATCCTAGTGGAAGACTGGTACGTTGGATGTTAAGGCTGCAAGGCTATGATTTCCAAGTGTTACATCGGAAAGGTTCCATGCATTCTGTACCAGATGCACTTTCTAGAGCGGTATGCTTCATTGATATTACAGAGAAGAATTTTGATAATTGGTATTCTGCGTTGTTGAAGGATATTTCAGAAACTCCTCACAAATTTCCAAGATTCAGAATCAAAGACGGTAAAATTCAGAAACTTGTTGATTCAGGACATCCTCAGTACGATGGTGAATACGATTGGAAATGGGTAGTACCGAAAAACTTACGTCAGGCCGTCCTTTTGGAGACCCATGCCGATGCCACTTCAGGTCATCTAGGCTACTTCAAGTCACTCAAACGTATCTCTTCTTATTACTACTGGCCGAAAATGAATGTAGATATAGCTCGATTTGTTCGAAATTGCGAAATTTGTAAGAGTCAGAAACCTCAACAGAAGTTGCCTCATGGTGTTATGCATCCGCGAGTTGTCGATTATCCTTGGCAATATGTTTGCACGGATTTTATGGGACCATTTCCCATGTCGAAGAAACGAAATAGGTTTGTGTTGGTGGTATCAGATCTCTTCACAAAATTTTCGGTTGTTTTCCCTCTCAAATCTGCTCATTCGGCGGCTCTCGTCAAACACCTTGAAGAAGACGTGTTTCTCATATATGGGGTTCCACAGTTTCTCATTTGTGACAATGGCAAACAGTATGTAAGCAATAGTTTCAAGAAAATGGTAACATCTTATGATTGTAAGTTCATTTATAATGCAGCTTATAGTCCACAGGCCAACCCCTGTGAAAGAGTGAACAAAACCCTAAAAACAATGATACGTTCCTATATTACTGATAATCAGCGGGATTGGGATATCAATTTGCCGAAGTTGGGATTTGCACTCCGAACAGCTGTTCATGAAATTACAGGGTATTCACCTGCTTACTTGAATTTCGGACGTAATCCATTTATTTCGGGAAAAATGTATAAATCCTATTCAGAGTATCAAGGAAGTACTAACATGGACTTTGCGAGTAGGGAACCGCTAGCAGAGCACGTAAAAGGTCTGCAAGATATATGTTCACACGTAAGATCTCGCTTACAAAAATCATATCAAATGAGTTCAAATAGGTATAATTTGAGGCACAGACCCCTTTCATTGGAAATTGGTCAAGTGGTTTGGAAACGAAATTTTGCCTTGTCAGACGCTGGTAATTATTTCTCCTCCAAATTGTGTCCCAAATTCATCAAATGTATAGTACGCCGTAAAATTAGTACTAATGTTTATGAGCTCGAGTCCGTTGATAAGAGACAATCTCTTGGCTCATGGCACATAAAAGATATCAAGGTTGACTAGGTTCAATTTTTTTTTTTTTTTATAAGTGAAGGGGGGATGAAACGAATATTTTCGTTTCGGTATATTTTAATATGCATCAGCCTGTTCATCATATCGATAGCCAAAATATTCGAAGTTTTTGTCGGATTGAAGGAAAAAACAGCACGACTGCCTGAAACGATCGCTCGATCGCGAGAAGCGTCACTTGTGGTTAAGCTGTCCAGCAGTGGTCAAAGAACTATATGAGTTGACATTTTTCATTCGGAATTTCCGAAGTACCGTTTAGACGGATCCTAGTCAATCATAATTATATCACGAATTGCGGGTATCGTTGAGTTGTTCCATTGGTGTACCTACTCGCAATTTTCATCGTTGTATACGGATCAAACTAGGCCATTCGCTGTTTTTCGGAAACGTCTCTGCAATAAGGAAACTGTGCTAGAGGTATGTACCTATATAATGTTTTTTTCTATTGCTATGTATTATATAGCATCCTCATCATCTGTAAAATGTCAAGATTTTGAATTATTTTGCTGTGTCGATTTTCATCTTCAAAATTAGTCATTGAAGTTTTCTAATATAATAGTTTTCTGGGGATATTAATTGCTATTGTTTTTTTGTATTAGGCGTTTATTGGGGGTGCAAATTTTCCATCGTCGCCCGTTGGAAGGGATAGAAAATCAGGCTTTATACGGAGAGTGCAAATTCCACCTTCACCTTTTGTTGGGGAACCGAAACTTCTTCCAGTGCCGTCCTCCCGGGTATTCGATTGGGCCGCAAAGGACACCTCCCAGCTTACACTTAAGTACCCCAGTGCGGGAAATTTAGTTAATCAGAATTGAATCTCATTTACTATTCGTTCATATTCTCCTATAACCATTTATTTCTTTATCTCCACCCAAATATGTACCAGAGTTTGGACTGAAGTTCGGTTGTTATTTTCTTTTATTTCATATACTTCTGGTCCCAGCTCCGATACTCTTGCAAGAGCTAGGAATTGATATAAATATTTTCACTATCATATGATCAAAAATCCATAATAAAAATCCCTCTCTATGCAAACTCGTTTATATATATATATATGTCTATATGTGGAAAAACTCCCTTCAATTTAAGCACTGAAACCATTGAATATCTAGAAGAAACAGAAAAATATTTTAGTAATTTACATTTTTTTGGTTACTATATTATATGCTGATTGACAGACAAAATTACTTGGCGCCCTTTTCTATTTTTTTGTGTATTAAACGACCCACCCCTAGCACCGCTGTGGTAACCCGATTGGCATATTTTAACTGTTTTCAGGCCTACAGTCAATATAAACGTAACACAATCTGCTTGTTTTTTTTCATAGAGTCCATTTTTCCAATCGAAAAAACCGAAATCGAAAAAATAAAAAGCATCAAAGGGAGCCCCCTTGGAACTTTTTCGAATTCTTCAGATTGCCTTAACTATCGAACGTATGGACCGATTTTCAACTTCGATCATACCAATCTGCTTGTTTTTTTTCATAGAATCCATTTCTCCAATCGAAAAAACCGAAATCGAAAAAAATAAATGCATCAAAGGGGGCCCCCCTGGAACTTTTTCGAATTCTTCAGATCGCCTTAACATCCGAACGGATGGACCGATTTTCATCTTCGAACATACCAATCTGCTTGTTTTTTTCCATAGAATCCATTTCTCCAATCGAAAAAACCGGAATCGAAAAAAAAAAAATGCATCAAAGGGGGCCCCCTTGGAACTTTTTCGAATTCTTCAGATCGCCTTAACTTCCGAACGGATGGACCGATTTTCAATTTCGCGCATACCAATTCGCTTGTTTTTTCCATAGAATCCATTTCTCCAATCGAAAAAAAATCAAAGGGGGTCCCCTTGGAACTTTTTCGAATTCTTCAGATCGCCTTAACTTCCGAACGGATTGACCGATTTTCAACTTCGATCATACCAATCTGCTTGTTTTTTTCATAGAATCCATTTCTCCAATCGAAAAAACCGAAATCGAAAAAAAATGCATCAAAGGGGGCCCCCTTGGAACTTTTTCGAATTCTTCAGATCGCCTTAACTTCCGAACGGATGGACCGATTTTCAACTTCGATCATACGAATCTGCTTGTTTTTTGTTCATAGAATCCATTTCTCCAATCGAAAAAACAGAAATAAAAAAAAAAATGCATCTGAGGGGGCCCCCTTGGAACTTTTTCGAATTCTTTAGATCGCCTTAACATCCGAACGGATGGACCGATTTTCAACTTCGATCATACCAATCTGCTTGTTTTTTTTTTCGAAAAAACCGAAATCGAAAAAAAAAGCATCAAAGGGGGCCCCCTTGGAACTTTTTCGAATTCTTCAGATCGCCTTAACTATCGAACGTATGGACCGATTTTCAACTTCGATCATACCAATCTGCTTGTTTTTTTTCATAGAATCCATTTCTCCAATCGAAAAAACCGAAATCGAAAAAAATAAATGCATCAAAGGGGGCCTCCTTGGAACTTTTTCGAATTCTTCAGATCGCCTTAACATCCGAACGGATGGACCGATTTTCAACTTCGAACATACCAATCTGCTTGTTTTTTTTCATAGAATCCATTTCTCCAATCGAAAAAACCGGAATCGAAAAAAAAAAAATGCATCAAAGGGGGCCCCCTTGGAACTTTTTCGAATTCTTCAGATCGCCTTAACTTCCGAACGGATGGACCGATTTTCAATTTCGCGCATACCAATTCGCTTGTTTTTTCCATAGAATCCATTTCTCCAATCGAAAAAAAATCAAAGGCGGTCCCCTTGGAACTTTTTCGAATTCTTCAGATCGCCTTAACTTCCGAACGGATGGACCGATTTTCAACTTCGATCATACCAATCTGCTTGTTTTTTTCATGGAATCCATTTCTCCAATCGAAAAAACCGAAATCGAAAAAAAATGCATCAAAGGGGGCCCCCTTGGAACTTTTTCGAATTCTTCAGATCGCCTCAACTTCCGAACGGATGGACCGATTTTCAACTTCGATCATACGAATCTGATTGTTTTTTGTTCATAGAATCCATTTCTCCAATCGAAAAAACCGAAATCAAAAAAAAAAATGCATCTAAGGGGGCCCCCTTGGAACTTTTTCGAATTCTTCAGATCGACTTAACTTCCGAACGGATGGACCGATTTTCAACTTCGATCATACCAATCTGCTTTTTTTTCCATAGAATCCATTTCTCCGATCAAATAAACCGAAATCGAAAAAAAAAATGCATCAAAGGGGGCCCCCTTGGAACTTTTTCGAATTCTTCAGATTGCCTTAACTTTCGAACGTATGGACCGATTTTCAACTTCGATCATACCAATCTGCTTATTTTTTTTTCATAGAATCCATTTCTCCAATCGAAAAAACCAAAATCGAAAAAAATAAATGCATCAAAGGGGGCCCCCTTGAAACTTTTTCGAATTCTTAAAATCGCCTTAACATCCGAACGGATGGACCGATTTTCAACTTCGATCATACCAATCTGCTTGTTTTTTTTTTCGAAAAAACCGATATCGAAAAAAAAAAAAGCATCAAAGGGGGCCCCCTTGGAACTTTTTCGAATTCTTCAGATCGCCTTAACTTCCGAACGGATGGACCGATTTTCAACTTCGATCATACCAATCTGCTTGTTTTTTTTTTCATAGAATCCATTTCTCCAATCGAAAAAACCGAAATCGAAAAAAAAAAAATGCATCAAAGGGGGCCCCCTTGGAACTTTTTCGAATTCTTCAGATTGCCTTAACTTTCGAACGTGTGGACCGATTTTCAACTTCGATCATACCAAACTGCTTGTTTTTTTTCATAGAATCCATTTCTCCAATCGAAAAAACCGAAATCGAAAAAAAAATTGCATCAAAGGGGGTCCCCTTGGAACTTTTTCGAAATCTTCAGATCGCCTTAACTTCCAAACGAATGGACCGATTTTCAACTTCGATCATAGCAATCTGCTTGTTGTTTTTCATAGAATCTATTTCTCCAATCGAAAAAACCGAAATCTAAAAAAAAAAATTGCATCAAAGGGGGCCCCCATGGAACTTTTTCGAATTCTTCAGACCGCCTTAACTTCCGAACGGATGGACCGATTTTCAATTTCGCGCATACCAATTTGATTGTTTTTTCATAGAATCCATTTCTTCGATAGAAAAAACCGAAATCGAAAAAAAAATTGCATCAATGGGGGTCCCCTTGGAACTTTTTCGAATTCTTCAGATCGCCTAAACTTCCGAACGGATGGACCGATTTTCAACTTCGATCTTACCAAACTGCTTGTTTTTTTTTCATAGAATCCATTTCTCCAATCGAAAAAACCGAAATCGAAAAAAAAATTGCATCAAAGGGGGTCCCCTTGGAACTTTTTCGAATTCTTCAGATCGACTTAACTTCCAAACGGATAGACCGATTTTCAACTTCGATCATAGCAATCTGCTTGTTTTTTTTCATAGAATCCATTTCTCCAATCGAAAAAACTGAAATTGAAAAAAAAGTTGCATCAAAGGGGGTCCCTTTGAAACTCTTCCGAATTCTTCAGATCGCCTTAACTTCCGAACGGATGGACCGATTTTCAATTTCGATCATACCTATCTGCTTGTTTTTTTTATAGAATCCATTTCTCCAATCGGATAAACCGAAATCTATATAAAAAAAATTGCATCAAAGGGGGCCCCCTTGGAACTTTTTCGAATTCTTCAGATCGCCTTAACTTCCGAACGGATTGACCGATTTTCAACTTCGATCATACCAATCTGCTTGTTTTTTTCATAGAATCCATTTCTTCAATCGAAAAAACCGAAATCGAAAAAAAAAATGCATCAAAGGGGGCCCCCTTGGAACTTTTTCGAATTTTTCAGATTGCCTTAACTTCCGAACGGATAGACCGATTTCCAACTTCGATCATACCGATCTGCTTGTTTATTTTCATAGAATCCATTTCTCCAATTGAAAAAACCGAAATCGAAAAAAAAATTGCATCAAAGAAGACCCCCTTGGAACTTTTTCGAATTCTTCAGATCGCCTTAACTTCCGAACGGATGGACCGATTTTCAACTTCGATCATACCAATCCGCTTGTGTTTTTTCATAGAACCCATTTCTCCGATCGAAAAAACCGAAATCGAAAAAAAAAATGCATCAAAGGGGGCCGTCTTGGAACTTTTTCGAATTCTTCAGATCGCCTTAACTTCCGAACGGATGGACCGATTTTCAACTTCGCGCATACCAATCTGCTTGTTTTTTTTTTCATAGAATCCATTTCTCCAATCGAAAAAACCGAAATCGAAAAAAATAAATGCATCAAAGGGGGCCCACTTGGAACTTTTTCGAATTCTTCAGATCGCCTTAACATCCGAACGGATGGACCGATTTTCAACTTCGATCATACGAATCTGCTTGTTTTTTTCATAGAATCCATTTCTGCGATCGAAAAAACCGAAATCGAAAAAAAAAATGCATCAAAGGGGGCCCCCTTGGAACTTTTTCGAATTCTTCAGATCGACTTAACTTCCGAACGGATGGACCGATTTTCAACTTCGATCATACCAATCTGCTTTTTTTTTTCCATAGAATCCATTTCTCCGATCAAAAAAACCGAAATCGAAAAAAAAAAAATGCATCAAAGGGGGCCCCCTTGGAACTTTTTCGAATTCTTCAGATTGCCTTAACTTTCGAACGTGTGGACCGATTTTCAACTTCGATCATTCCAAACTGCTTGTTTTTTTTCATAGAATCCATTTCTCCAATCGAAAAAACCGAAATCGAAAAAAAAATTGCATCAAAGGGGGTCCCCTTGGAACTTTTTCGAAATCTTCAGATCGCCTTAACTTCCAAACGAATGGACCGATTTTCAACTTCGATCATAGCAATCTGCTTGTTGTTTTTCATAGAATCTATTTCTCCAATCGAAAAAACCGAAATCTAAAAAAAAAAATTGCATCAAAGGGGGCCCCCATGGAACTTTTTCGAATTCTTCAGACCGCCTTAACTTCCGAACGGATGGACCGATTTTCAATTTCGCGCATACCAATTTGATTGTTTTTTTATAGAATCCATTTCTTCGATAGAAAAAACCGAAATCGAAAAAAAAATTGCATCAATGGGGGTCCCCTTGGAACTTTTTCGAATTCTTCAGATCGCCTAAACTTCCGAACGGATGGACCGATTTTCAACTTCGATCTTACCAAACTGCTTGTTTTTTTTTCATAGAATCCATTTCTCCAATCGAAAAAACCGAAATCGAAAAAAAAATTGCATCAAAGGGGGTCCCCTTGGAACTTTTTCGAATTCTTCAGATCGACTTAACTGTCAAACGGATAGACCGATTTTCAACTTCGATCATAGCAATCTGCTTGTTTTTTTTCATAGAATCCATTTCTCCAATCGAAAAAACTGAAATTGAAAAAAAAGTTGCATCAAAGGGGGTCCCTTTGGAACTCTTCCGAATTCTTCAGATCGCCTTAACTTCCGAACGGATGGACCGATTTTCAATTTCGATCATACCTATCTGCTTGTTTTTTTTATAGAATCCATTTCTCCAATCGGATAAACCGAAATCTATATAAAAAAAATTGCATCAAAGGGGGCCCCCTTGGAACTTTTTCGAATTCTTCAGATCGCCTTAACTTCCGAACGGATTGACCGATTTTCAACTTCGATCATACCAATCTGCTTGTTTTTTTCATAGAATCCATTTCTTCAATCGAAAAAACCGAAATCGAAAAAAAAAATGCATCAAAGGGGGCCCCCTTGGAACTTTTTCGAATTTTTCAGATTGCCTTAACTTCCGAACGGATAGACCGATTTCCAACTTCGATCATACCGATCTGCTTGTTTATTTTCATAGAATCCATTTCTCCAATTGAAAAAACCGAAATCGAAAAAAAAATTGCATCAAAGAAGACCCCCTTGGAACTTTTTCGAATTCTTCAGATCGCCTTAACTTCCGAACGGATGGACCGATTTTCAACTTCGATCATACCAATCCGCTTGTGTTTTTTCATAGAACCCATTTCTCCGATCGAAAAAACCGAAATCGAAAAAAAAAATGCATCAAAGGGGGCCGTCTTGGAACTTTTTCGAATTCTTCAGATCGCCTTAACTTCCGAACGGATGGACCGATTTTCAACTTCGCGCATACCAATTTGCTTGTTTTTTTTTTCATAGAATCCATTTCTCCAATAGAAAAAACCGAAATAAAAAGAAATGCATCAAAGGGGGCCCCCTTGGAACTTTTTCGAATTCTTCAGATCGCCTTAACTTCCGAACGGATGGACCGATTTTCAACTTCGATCATGCCAATCTGTTTGTATTTTTTCATAGAATCCATTTCTCCAATCGAAGAAACCAAAATCGAAATAAAAATGCATCAAAGGAGGCCCCCTTGGAACTTTTTCGAATTCTTCAGATCGCCTTAACTTCCGAACGGATGGACCGATTTTCAACTTCGATCATACCAATCTGTTTGTTTTTTTCCATAGAATCCATTTCTCCAATCGAAGAAACCGAAATCAAAAAAAAAAATGCATCAAAGGGGGCCCCCTTGGAACTTTTTCGAATTCTTCAGATCGCCTTAACTTCCGAACGGATGGACCGATTTTCAACTTCGATCATACCAATCTGTTTGTTTTCTTCATAGAATCCATATCTCCAATCTAAAAAACCGAAATCGATAAGAAAATGCACCAAAGGGGGCCCTCTCGGAACTTTTTCGAATTCTTCAGTTCGCCTTAACTTCCGAACGGATGGACCGATTTTCACCTTCGATCATACCAATCTGCTTGTTTTTTTTTTTATAAAATTCATTTCTTCAAACGAAAGAACCGAAATCGAAAAAAAAAAAAAATGCATCAAAGGGGGCCCCCTTGGAACTTTTTCGAATTCTTCAGATCGCCTTTACTTCCGAACGGATGGACCGATTTTCAACTTCGATCATACCAATCTGTTTGTTTTTTTTTTCATAGAATCCATTTTTTCAATCGAAAAAACCGAAATCGAAAAAAAAATTGCATCAAAGGGGGTCCCCTTGGAACTTTCTTGAATTCTTCAGATCGCCTTAACTTCCGAACGGATGGACCGATTTTCAACTTCGATCATACCAATCTGCTTGTTTTTTTTTCATAGAATCCATTTCTCCAATCGAAAAAACCAAATTCGAAAAAAAAATTGCATCAAAGGGTGCCCCCTTGGAACTTTTTCGAATTCTTCAGATCGCCTTAACTTCCGAACGGATAGACCGATTTTCAACTTCGAACATACAAATCTGCTTGTTTTTTTTCCATACAATCCATTTCTCCGATAGAAAAAACCGAAATAAAAAAAAATGTATCGAAGGGGGCCCCCTTGGAACTTTTTCGAATTCTTCAGATCGCCTTAACTTCCGAACGGATGGACCGATTTTCAACTTCGATCATTCCAATCTGTTTGTTTTTTTCATAGAATCCATTTCTCCAATCTAAAAAACCGAAATCGAAGAGAAAATGCACCAAAGGGAGCCCTCTTGGAACTTTTTCGAATTCTTCAGATCGCCTTAACTTCCGAATGGATGGACCGATTTTCAACTTCGATCATACCAATCTGCTTGTTTTTTTTTCATAGAATCCATTTCTCCAATCGAAAGAACCGAAATCGAAAAAAAAATGCATCAAAGGGGGTCCCCTTGGAACTTTCTCGAATTCTTCAGATCGCCTTAACTTCCGAACGGATGGACCGATTTTCAACTTCGATCATAGCAATCTGCTTGTTTTTTTTTTCATAGAATCCATTTCTGCTATCGAAAAAACCGAAATCGAAAAATAAAAATGCATCGAAGGGGGCCCCCTTGGAACTTTTTCGAATTCTTCAGATCGACTTAACTTCCGAACGGATGGACCGAGTTTCAACTTCGATCATACCATTCTGCTTTTTTTTTTCCATAGAATCCATTTCTCCGATCAAAAAAACCGGAATCGAAAAAAAAATGCATCGAAGGGAGCCCCCTTGGAACTCTTTCGAATTCTTCAGATTGCCTTAACTTTCGAACGTATGGACCGATTTTCAACTTCGATCATACCAATCTGCTTGTTTTTTTTTCATAGAATCCATTTCTCCAATCGAAAAAACCGAAATCGAAAAAAATAAATGCATCAAAGGGGGCCCCCTTGGAACTTTTTCGAATTCTTCAGATCGCCTTAACATCCGAACGGATGGACCGATTTTCAACTTCGATCATACCAATCTGCTTGTTTTTTTTTCCAAAAAACCGAAATCGAAAAAAAAAAATGCATCAAAGGGGGCCCCTTTGGAACTTTTTCGAATTCTTCAGGTCGCCTTAACTTCCGAACAGATGGACCGATTTTCAACTTCGATCATACCAATCTGCTTGTTTTTTCATAGAATCCATTTCTCCAATCGAAAAAACCGAAATCGAAAAGAAAATGCATCAAAGGGGGCCCCCTTGGAACTTTTTCGAATTCTTCAGACCGCCTTAACTTCCGAACGGATGGACCGATTTTCAATTTCGCGCATTCCAATTTGATTGTTTTTTCCTAGAATCCATTTCTTCAATAGAAAAAACCGAAATCGAAAAAAAAATTGCATCGAATGGGGTCCCCTTGGAACTTTTTCGAATTCTTCAGATCGCCTAAACTTCCGAACGGATGGACCGATTTTCAACTTCGATCATACCAAACTGCTTGTTTTTTTTCATAGAATCCATTTCTTCAATCGAAAAAACCGAAATCGAAAGAAAAATTGCATCAAAGGGGGTCCCCTTGGAACTTTTTCGAATTCGTCAGATCGCCTCAACTTCCGAACGGATGGACCGATTTTCAACTTCGATCATACCAATCTGCTTGTTTTTTTTAATAGAATCCATTTCTCCAATCAAAAAAACCGAAATCCAAAAAATAAAAAGCATCAAAGGGAGCCCCCTTGGAACTTTTTCGAATTCTTCTGATCGCCTTAACTTCCGAACGGATGGACCGATTTTCAACTTCGATCATACGAATCTGCTTGTTTTTTTTCATAGAATCCATTTCTGCAATCGAAAGAACCGAAATCGAAAAAAAAAAATGCATCAAAGGGGGCCCCCTTGGAACTTTTTCGAATTCTTCAGATCGCCTTAACTTCCGAACGGATGGACCGATTTTCAACTTCGATCATAACATTCTGCTTGTTTTATTTCATAGAATCCATTTCTCCAATCGAAAAAACCGAAATCGAAAAAAAAATGCATCAAAGGGGGCCCCCTTGGAACTTTTTCGAATTCTTCAGACCTCCTTAACTTCCGAACGGATGGACCGATTTTCAATTTCGCGCATTCCAATTTGATTGTTTTTTCCTAGAATCTATTTCTCCGATCAAAAAAACCGAAATCGAAAAAAAAATGCATCAATGGGGGATCCTTCAGAACTTTTTCGAATTCTTCAGATCGCCTAAACTTCCGAACGGATGGACCGATTTTCAACTTCGATCATACGAATCTGCTTGTTTTTTTTCATAGAATCCATTTCTGCAATCGAAAGAACCGAAATCGAAAAAAAAATGCATCAAAGGGGGCCCCCTTGGAACTTTTTCGAATTTTTCAGATCGACTTAACTTCCGAACGGATGGACCGATTTTCAACTTCGATCATACCAATCTGCTTTTTCTTTCCATAGAATCCATTTCTCCGATCAAAAAAACCGAAATCGAAAAAAAAATGCATCAAAGGGGGCCCCCTTGGAACTTTTTCGAATTCTTCACATCGCCTTAACTTCCAAACGGATGGACCGATTTTCAACTTCGATCATACCAATCTGTTTGTTTTTTCCATAGAATCCATTTCTCCCATCGAAGAAACCGAAATCGAAAAAAAATGCATCAAAGGGGGCCCACTTGGAACTTTTTCGAATTCTTCAGATCGCCTTAACTTCCGAACGGATGGACCGATTTTCAACTTCGATCATACCAATCTGTTTGTTTTTTTCTATTAAATCCATTTCTTCAAACGAAAGAACCGAAATCGAAAAAAAAAAAAAAAAATGCATCAAAGGGGGCCCCCTTGGAACTTTTTCGAATTCTTCAGATCGCCTTAACTTCTGAACGGATGGACCGATTTTCAACTTCGATCATACCAATCTGTTTGTTTTTTTTTTCATAGAATCCATTTCTCCAATCGAAAAAACCGAAATCGAAAAAAAAATTGCATCAAAGGGGGTCCCCTTGGAACTTTTTTGAATTCTTCAGATCGCCTTAACTTCCGAACGGATGGACCGATTTTCAACTTCGATTATACCAATCTGCTTGTTTTTTTTCATAGAATCCATTTCTCCAATCGAAAAAACCAAATTCGAAAAAAAAAATTGCATCAAAGGGTGCCCCTTTGGAACTTTTTCGAATTCTTCAGATCGCCTTAACTTCCGAACGGATGGACCGATTTTCAACTTCGAACATACAAATCTGCTTGTTTTTTTTTTCATAGAATCCATTTCTCCAATCGAAAGAACCGAAATCGAAAAAAAAAAAATGCATCAAAGGGGGCCCCCTTGGAACTTTTTCGAATTCTTCAGATCGCCTTAACTTCCGAACGGATGGACCGATTTTCAACTTCGATCATAACATTCTGCTTGTTTTATTTCATAGAATCCATTTCTCCAATCGAAAAAACCGAAATCGAGAAAAAAATGCATCAAAGGGGGCCCCCTTGGAACTTTTTCGAATTCTTCAGACCGCCTTAACTTCCGAACGGATGGACCGATTTTCAATTTCGCGCATTCCAATTTGATTGTTTTTTCCTAGAATCCATTTCTTCAATAGAAAAAACCGAAATAGAAAAAAAAATTGCATCAAATGGGGTCCCCTTGGAACTTTTTCGAATTCTTCAGATCGCCTAAACTTCCGAACGGATGGACCGATTTTCAACTTCGATCATACCAAACTGCTTGTTTTTTTTTCATAGAATCCATTTCCTCAATCGAAAAAACCGAAATCGAAAGAAAAATTGCATCAAAGGGGGTCCCCTTGGAACTTTTTCGAATTCTTCAGATCGCCTTAACTTCCAAACGGATGGACCGATTTTCAACTTCGATCATAGCAATCTGCTTGTTTTTTTTTCATAGAATCCATTCCTGCAATCGAAAAAACCGAAATCGAAAAAAAAAATGCATCAAAGGGGGCCCCCTTGGAACTTTTTCGAATTCTTCAGATCGACTTAACTTCCGAACGGATGGACCGATTTTCAACTTCGATCATACCAATCTGCTTTTTTTTTCCATAGAATCCATTTCTCCGATCAAAAAAACCGAAATCGAAAAAAAAAATGCATCAAAGGGAGCCCCCTTGGAAATTTTTCGAATTCTTCAGATTGCCTTAACTTTCGAACGTATGGACCGATTATCAACTTCGATCATACCAATCTGCTTGTTTTATTTCATAGAATCCATTTCTCCAATCGAAAAAACCGAAATCGAAAAAAATAAATGCATCAAAGGGGGCCCCCTTGGAACTTTCTCGAATTCTTCAGATCGCCTTAACATCCGAACGGATGGACCGATTTTCAACTTCGAACATACCAAACTGCTTGTTTTTTTTCATAGAATCCATTTCTTCAATCGAAAAAACCGAAATCGAAAAAAAAATTGCATCAAAGGGGGTCCCCTTGGAACTTTTTCAAATTCTTCAGATCGCCTTAACTTCCAAACGGATGGACCGATTTTCAACTTCGATCATACCAATCTGCTTTTTTTTTTCCATAGAATCCATTTCTCCGATCAAAAAAACCGAAATCGAAAAAAAAAAATGCATCAATGGGGGCCCCCTTGGAACTTTTTCGAATTCTGCAGATTGCCTTAACTTTCGAACGTGTGGACCGATTTTCAACTTCGATCATACCAAACTGCTTGTTTTTTTTCATAGAATCCATTTATCCAATCGAAAAAACCGAAATCGAAAAAAAATTGCATCAAAGGGGGTCCCCTTGGAACTTTTTCGAAATCTTCAGATCGCCTTAACTTCCAAACGAATGGACCGATTTTCAACTTCGATCATAGCAATCTGCTTGTTTTTTTTCATAGAATCTATTTCTCCAATCGAAAAAACCGAAATCTAAAAAAAAAATTGCATCAAAGGGGGCCCCCATGGAACTTTTTCGAATTCTTCAGACCGCCTTAACTTCCGAACGGATGGACCGATTTTCAATTTCGCGCATACCAATTTGATTGTTTTTTCATAGAATCCATTTCTTCGATAGAAAAAACCGAAATCGAAAAAAAAATTGCATAAATGGGGGTCCCCTTAGAACTTTTTCGAATTCTTCAGATCGCCTAAACTTCCGAACGGATGGACCGATTTTCAACTTCGATCTTACCAAACTGCTTGTTTTTTTTTCATAGAATCCATTTCTCCAATCGAAAAAATCGAAATCGAAAAAAAAATTGCATCAAAGGGGGTCCCCTTGAAACTTTTTCGAATTCTTCAGATCGCCTTAACTTCCAAACGGATAGACCGATTTTCAACTTCGATCATAGCAATCTGCTTGTTTTTTTTCATAGAATCCATTTCTCCAATCGAAAAAACCGAAATCGAAAAAAATAAATGCATCAAAGGGGGCCCCCTTGGAACTTTTTCGAATTCTTCAGATCGCCTTAACATCCGAACGGATGGACCGATTTTCAACTTCGAACATACAAATCTGCTTGTTTTTTTTTTCATAGAATCCATTTCTCCAATCGAAAGAACCGAAATCGAAAAAAAAAAAATGCATCAAAGGGGGCCCCCTTGGAACTTTTTCGAATTCTTCAGATCGCCTTAACTTCCGAACGGATGGACCGATTTTCAACTTCGATCATAACATTCTGCTTGTTTTATTTCATAGAATCCATTTCTCCAATCGAAAAAACCGAAATCGAGAAAAAAATGCATCAAAGGGGGCCCCCTTGGAACTTTTTCGAATTCTTCAGACCGCCTTAACTTCCGAACGGATGGACCGATTTTCAATTTCGCGCATTCCAATTTGATTGTTTTTTCCTAGAATCCATTTCTTCAATAGAAAAAACCGAAATAGAAAAAAAAATTGCATCAAATGGGGTCCCCTTGGAACTTTTTCGAATTCTTCAGATCGCCTAAACTTCCGAACGGATGGACCGATTTTCAACTTCGATCATACCAAACTGCTTGTTTTTTTTTCATAGAATCCATTTCCTCAATCGAAAAAACCGAAATCGAAAGAAAAATTGCATCAAAGGGGGTCCCCTTGGAACTTTTTCGAATTCTTCAGATCGCCTTAACTTCCAAACGGATGGACCGATTTTCAACTTCGATCATAGCAATCTGCTTGTTTTTTTTTCATAGAATCCATTCCTGCAATCGAAAAAACCGAAATCGAAAAAAAAAAAATGCATCAAAGGGGGCCCCCTTGGAACTTTTTCGAATTCTTCAGATCGACTTAACTTCCGAACGGATGGACCGATTTTCAACTTCGATCATACCAATCTGCTTTTTTTTTCCATAGAATCCATTTCTCCGATCAAAAAAACCGAAATCGAAAAAAAAAATGCATCAAAGGGAGCCCCCTTGGAAATTTTTCGAATTCTTCAGATTGCCTTAACTTTCGAACGTATGGACCGATTTTCAACTTCGATCATACCAATCTGCTTGTTTTATTTCATAGAATCCATTTCTCCAATCGAAAAAACCGAAATCGAAAAAAATAAATGCATCAAAGGGGGCCCCCTTGGAACTTTCTCGAATTCTTCAGATCGCCTTAACATCCGAACGGATGGACCGATTTTCAACTTCGAACATACCAAACTGCTTGTTTTTTTTCATAGAATCCATTTCTTCAATCGAAAAAACCGAAATCGAAAAAAAAATTGCATCAAAGGGGGTCCCCTTGGAACTTTTTCAAATTCTTCAGATCGCCTTAACTTCCAAACGGATGGACCGATTTTCAACTTCGATCATACCAATCTGCTTTTTTTTTTCCATAGAATCCATTTCTCCGATCAAAAAAACCGAAATCGAAAAAAAAAAATGCATCAAAGGGGGCCCCCTTGGAACTTTTTCGAATTCTTCAGATTGCCTCAACTTTCGAACGTGTGGACCGATTTTCAACTTCGATCATACCAAACTGCTTGTTTTTTTTCATAGAATCCATTTATCCAATCGAAAAAACCGAAATCGAAAAAAAATTGCATCAAAGGGGGTCCCCTTGGAACTTTTTCGAAATCTTCAGATCGCCTTAACTTCCAAACGAATGGACCGATTTTCAACTTCGATCATAGCAATCTGCTTGTTTTTTTTCATAGAATCTATTTCTCCAATCGAAAAAACCGAAATCTAAAAAAAAAATTGCATCAAAGGGGGCCCCCATGGAACTTTTTCGAATTCTTCAGACCGCCTTAACTTCCGAACGGATGGACCGATTTTCAATTTCGCGCATACCAATTTGATTGTTTTTTCATAGAATCCATTTCTTCGATAGAAAAAACCGAAATCGAAAAAAAAATTGCATAAATGGGGGTCCCCTTAGAACTTTTTCGAATTCTTCAGATCGCCTAAACTTCCGAACGGATGGACCGATTTTCAACTTCGATCTTACCAAACTGCTTGTTTTTTTTTCATAGAATCCATTTCTCCAATCGAAAAAATCGAAATCGAAAAAAAAATTGCATCAAAGGGGGTCCCCTTGGAACTTTTTCGAATTCTTCAGATCGCCTTAACTTCCAAACGGATAGACCGATTTTCAACTTCGATCATAGCAATCTGCTTTTTTTTTTTCATAGAATCCATTTCTCCAATCGAAAAAACCGAAATCGAAAAAAATAAATGCATCAAAGGGGGCCCCCTTGGAACTTTTTCGAATTCTTCAGATCGCCTTAACATCCGAACGGATGGACCGATTTTCAACTTCGATCATACCTATCTGCTTGTTTTTTTTATAGAATCCATTTCTCCAATCGGAAAAACCGAAATCTATATAAAAAAAATTGCATCAAAGGGGGCCCCCTTGGAACTTTTTCGAATTCTTCAGATCGCCTTAACTTCCGAACGGATTGACCGATTTTCAACTTCGATCATACCAATCTGCTTGTTTTTTTCATAGAATCCATTTCTTCAATCGAAAAAACCGAAATCGAAAAAAAAAATGCATCAAAGGGGGCCCCCTTGGAACTTTTTCGAATTTTTCAGATTGCCTTAACTTCCGAACGGATAGACCGATTTCCAACTTCGATCATACCGATCTGCTTGTTTATTTTCATAGAATCCATTTCTCCAATTGAAAAAACCGAAATCGAAAAAAAAATTGCATCAAAGAAGACCCCCTTGGAACTTTTTCGAATTCTTCAGATCGCCTTAACTTCCGAACGGATGGACCGATTTTCAACTTCGATCATACCAATCCGCTTGTGTTTTTTCATAGAACCCATTTCTCCGATCGAAAAAACCGAAATCGAAAAAAAAAATGCATCAAAGGGGGCCGTCTTGGAACTTTTTCGAATTCTTCAGATCGCCTTAACTTCCGAACGGATGGACCGATTTTCAACTTCGCGCATGCCAATTTGCTTGTTTTTTTTTCCATAGAATCCATTTCTCCAATAGAAAAAACCGAAATAAAAAGAAATGCATCAAAGGGGGCCCCCTTGGAACTTTTTCGAATTCTTCAGATCTCCTTAACTTCCGAACGGATGGACCGATTTTCAACTTCGATCATGCCAATCTGTTTGTATTTTTTCATAGAATCCATTTCTCCAATCGAAGAAACCAAAATCGAAATAAAAATGCATCAAAGGAGGCCCCCTTGGAACTTTTTCGAATTCTTCAGATCGCCTTAACTTCCGAACGGATGGACCGATTTTCAACTTCGATCATACCAATCTGTTTGTTTTTATCCATAGAATCCATTTCTCCAATCGAAGAAACCGAAATCAAAAAAAAAAATGCATCAAAGGGGGCCCCCTTGGAACTTTTTCGAATTCTTCAGATCGCCTTAACTTCCGAACGGATGGACCGATTTTCAACTTCGATCATACCAATCTGTTTGTTTTCTTCATAGAATCCATATCTTCAATCTAAAAAACCGAAATCGATAAGAAAATGCACCAAAGGGGGCCCTCTCGGAACTTTTTCGAATTCTTCAGTTCGCCTTAACTTCCGAACGGATGGACCGATTTTCACCTTCGATCATACCAATCTGCTTGTTTTTTTTTATAAAATTCATTTCTTCAAACGAAAGAACCGAAATCGAAAAAAAAAAATGCATCAAAGGGGGCCCCCTTGGAACTTTTTCGAATTCTTCAGATCGCCTTTACTTCCGAACGGATGGACCGATTTTCAACTTCGATCATACCAATCTGTTTGTTTTTTTTTTCATAGAATCCATTTTTTCAATCGAAAAAACCGAAATCGAAAAAAAAATTGCATCAAAGGGGGTCCCCTTGGAACTTTTTTGAATTCTTCAGATCGCCTTAACTTCCGAACGGATGGACCGATTTTCAACTTCGATCATACCAATCTGCTTGTTTTTTTTTCATAGAATCCATTTCTCCAATCGAAAAAACCAAATTCGAAAAAAAAATTGCATCAAAGGGTGCCCCCTTGGAACTTCTTCGAATTCTTCAGATCGCCTTAACTTCCGAACGGATAGACCGATTTTCAACTTCGAACATACAAATCTGCTTGTTTTTTTTCCATACAATCCATTTCTCCGATAGAAAAAACCGAAATAAAAAAAAATTTATCGAAGGGGGCCCCCTTGGAACTTTTTCGAATTCTTCAGATCGCCTTAACTTCCGAACGGATGGACCGATTTTCAACTTCGATCATTCCAATCTGTTTGTTTTTTTCATAGAATCCATTTCTCCAATCTAAAAAACCGAAATCGAAGAGAAAATGCACCAAAGGGAGCCCTCTTGGAACTTTTTCGAATTCTTCAGATCGCCTTAACTTCCGAATGGATGGACCGATTTTCAACTTCGATCATACCAATCTGCTTGTTTTTTTTTCATAGAATCCATTTCTCCAATCGAAAGAACCGAAATCGAAAAAAAAAATGCATCAAAGGGGGTCCCCTTGGAACTTTTTCGAATTCTTCAGATCGCCTTAACTTCCGAACGGATGGACCGATTTTCAACTTCGATCTTACCAAACTGCTTGTTTTTTTTTCATAGAATCCATTTCTCCAATCGAAAAAATCGAAATCGAAAAAAAAATTGCATCAAAGGGGGTCCCCTTGGAACTTTTTCGAATTCTTCAGATCGCCTTAACTTCCAAACGGATAGACCGATTTTCAACTTCGATCATAGCAATCTGCTAGTTTTTTTTCATAGAATCCATTTCTTCAATCGAAAAAACCGAAATTGAAAAAAAAGTTGCATCAAAGGGGGTCCCTTTGGAACTCTTCCGAATTCTTCAGATCGCCTTAACTTCCGAACGGATGGACCGATTTTCAACTTCGATCATACCTATCTGCTTGTTTTTTTTATAGAATCCATTTCTCCAATCGGAAAAACCGAAATCTATATAAAAAAAATTGCATCAAAGGGGGCCCCCTTGGAACTTTTTCGAATTCTTCAGATCGCCTTAACTTCCGAACGGATTGACCGATTTTCAACTTCGATCATACCAATCTGCTTGTTTTTTTCATAGAATCCATTTCTTCAATCGAAAAAACCGAAATCGAAAAAAAAAAATGCATCAAAGGGGGCCCCCTTGGAACTTTTTCGAATTTTTCAGATTGCCTTAACTTCCGAACGGATAGACCGATTTCCAACTTCGATCATACCGATCTGCTTGTTTATTGTCATAGAATCCATTTCTCCAATTGAAAAAACCGAAATCGAAAAAAAAATTGCATCAAAGAAGACCCCCTTGGAACTTTTTCGAATTCTTCAGATCGCCTTAACTTCCGAACGGATGGACCGATTTTCAACTTCGATCATACCAATCCGCTTGTGTTTTTTCATAGAACCCATTTCTCCGATCGAAAAAACCGAAATCGAAAAAAAAAATGCATCAAAGGGGGCCGTCTTGGAACTTTTTCGAATTCTTCAGATCGCCTTAACTTCCGAACGGATGGACCGATTTTCAACTTCGCGCATGCCAATTTGCTTGTTTTTTTTTCATAGAATCCATTTCTCCAATAGAAAAAACCGAAATAAAAAGAAATGCATCAAAGGGGGCCCCCTTGGAACTTTTTCGAATTCTTCAGATCGCCTTAACTTCCGAACGGATGGACCGATTTTCAACTTCGATCATGCCAATCTGTTTGTATTTTTTCATAGAATCCATTTCTCCAATCGAAGAAACCAAAATCGAAATAAAAATGCATCAAAGGAGGCCCCCTTGGAACTTTTTCGAATTCTTCAGATCGCCTTAACTTCCGAACGGATGGACCGATTTTCAACTTCGATCATACCAATCTGTTTGTTTTTATCCATAGAATCCATTTCTCCAATCGAAGAAACCGAAATCAAAAAAAAAAATGCATCAAAGGGGGCCCCCTTGGAACTTTTTCGAAATCTTCAGATCGCCTTAACTTCCGAACGGATGGGCCGATTTTCAACTTCGATCATACCAATCTGTTTGTTTTCTTCATAGAATCCATATCTCCAATCTAAAAAACCGAAATCGATAAGAAAATGCACCAAAGGGGGCCCTCTCGGAACTTTTTCGAATTCTTCAGTTCGCCTTAACTTCCGAACGGATGGACCGATTTTCACCTTCGATCATACCAATCTGCTTGTTTTTTTTTATAAAATTCATTTCTTCAAACGAAAGAACCGAAATCGAAAAAAAAAAAAAAAGCATCAAAGGGGGCCCCCTTGGAACTTTTTCGAATTCTTCAGATCGCCTTTACTTCCGAACGGATGGACCGATTTTCAACTTCGATCATACCAATCTGTTTGTTTTTTTTTTCATAGAATCCATTTTTTCAATCGAAAAAACCGAAATCGAAAAAAAAATTGCATCAAAGGGGGTCCCCTTGGAACTTTTTTGAATTCTTCAGATCGCCTTAACTTCCGAACGGATGGACCGATTTTCAACTTCGATCATACCAATCTGCTTGTTTTTTTTTCATAGAATCCATTTCTCCAATCGAAAAAACCAAATTCGAAAAAAAAATTGCATCAAAGGGTGCCCCCTTGGAACTTCTTCGAATTCTTCAGATCGCCTTAACTTCCGAACGGATAGACCGATTTTCAACTTCGAACATACAAATCTGCTTGTTTTTTTTCCATACAATCCATTTCTCCGATAGAAAAAACCGAAATAAAAAAAAATGTATCGAAGGGGGCCCCCTTGGAACTTTTTCGAATTCTTCAGATCGCCTTAACTTCCGAACGGATGGACCGATTTTCAACTTCGATCATTCCAATCTGTTTGTTTTTTTCATAGAATCCATTTCTCCAATCTAAAAAACCGAAATCGAAGAGAAAATGCACCAAAGGGAGCCCTCTTGGAACTTTTTCGAATTCTTCAGATCGCCTTAACTTCCGAATGGATGGACCGATTTTCAACTTCGATCATACCAATCTGCTTGTTTTTTTTTCATAGAATCCATTTCTCCAATCGAAAGAACCGAAATCGAAAAAAAAAATGCATCAAAGGGGGTCCCCTTGGAACTTTTTCGAATTCTTCAGATCGCCTTAACTTCCGAACGGATGGACCGATTTTCAACTTCGATCATAGCAATCTGCTTGTTTTTTTTTTCATAGAATCCATTTCTGCTATCGAAAAAACCGAAATCGAAAAAAAAAAATGCATCGAAGGGGGCCCCCTTGGAACTTTTTCGAATTCTTCAGATCGACTTAACTTCCGAACGGATGGACCGAGTTTCAACTTCGATCATACCAATCTGTTTGTTTTTTTTTCATAGAATCCATTTTTTCAATCGAAAAAACCGAAATCGAAAAAAAAATTGCATCAAAGGGGGTCCCCTTGGAACTTTTTTGAATTCTTCAGATCGCCTTAACTTCCGAACGGATGGACCGATTTTCAACTTCGATCATACCAATCTGCTTGTTTTTTTTTCATAGAATCCATTTCTCCAATCGAAAAAACCAAATTCGAAAAAAAAATTGCATCAAAGGGTGCCCCCTTGGAACTTTTTCGAATTCTTCAGATCGCCTTAACTTCCGAACGGATAGACCGATTTTCAACTTCGAACATACAAATCTGCTTGTTTTTTTTCCATACAATCCATTTCTCCGATAGAAAAAACCGAAATAAAAAAAAATTTATCGAAGGGGGCCCCCTTGGAACTTTTTCGAATTCTTCAGATCGCCTTAACTTCCGAACGGATGGACCGATTTTCAACTTCGATCATTCCAATCTGTTTGTTTTTTTCATAGAATCCATTCCTCCAATCTAAAAAACCGAAATCGAAGAGAAAATGCACCAAAGGGAGCCCTCTTGGAACTTTTTCGAATTCTTCAGATCGCCTTAACTTCCGAATGGATGGACCGATTTTCAACTTCGATCATACCAATCTGCTTGTTTTTTTTTCATAGAATCCATTTCTCCAATCGAAAGAACCGAAATCGAAAAAAAAAATGCATCAAAGGGGGTCCCCTTGGAACTTTTTCGAATTCTTCAGATCGCCTTAACTTCCGAACGGATGGACCGATTTTCAACTTCGATCATAGCAATCTGCTTGTTTTTTTTTCATAGAATCCATTTCTGCTATCGAAAAAACCGAAATCGAAAAAAAAAAATGCATCGAAGGGGGCCCCCTTGGAACTTTTTCGAATTCTTCAGATCGACTTAACTTCCGAACGGATGGACCGAGTTTCAACTTCGATCATACCAATCTGCTTTTTTTTTTCCATAGAATCCATTTCTCCGATCAAAAAAACCGGAATCGAAAAAAAAATGCATCGAAGGGAGCCCCCTTGGAACTCTTTCGAATTCTTCAGATTGCCTTAACTTTCGAACGTATGGACCGATTTTCAACTTCGATCATACCAATCTGCTTGTTTTTTTTTCATAGAATCCATTTCTCCAATCGAAAAAACCGAAATCGAAAAAAATAAATGCATCAAAGGGGGCCCCCTTGGAACTTTTTCGAATTCTTCAGATCGCCTTAACATCCGAACGTATGGACCGATTTTCAACTTCGATCATACCAATCTGCTTGTTTTTTTTCCAAAAAACCGAAATCGAAAAAAAAAATGCATCAAAGGGGGCCCCTTTGGAACTTTTTCGAATTCTTCAGGTCGCCTTAACTTCCGAACAGATGGACCGATTTTCAACTTCGATCATACCAATCTGCTTGTTTTTTCATAGAATCCATTTCTCCAATCGAAAAAACCGAAATCGAAAAGAAAATGCATCAGAGGGGGCCCCCTTGGAACTTTTTCGAATTCTTCAGACCGCCTTAACTTCCGAACGGATGGACCGATTTTCAATTTCGCGCATTCCAATTTGATTGTTTTTCCTAGAATCCATTTCTTCAATAGAAAAAACCGAAATCGAAAAAAAAATTGCATCAAATGGGGTCCCCTTGGAACTTTTTCGAATTCTTCAGATCGCCTAAACTTCCGAACGGATGGACCGATTTTCAACTTCGATCATACCAAACTGCTTGTTTTTTTTCATAGAATCCATTTCTTCAATCGAAAAAACCGAAATCGAAAGAAAAATTGCATCAAAGGGGGTCCCCTTGGAACTTTTTCGAATTCGTCAGATCGCCTCAACTTCCGAACGGATGGACCGATTTTCAACTTCGATCATACCAATCTGCTTGTTTTTTTTAATAGAATCCATTTCTCCAATCAAAAAAACCGAAATCCAAAAAATAAAAAGCATCAAAGGGAGCCCCCTTGGAACTTTTTCGAATTCTTCTGATCGCCTTAACTTCCGAACGGATGGACCGATTTTCAACTTCGATCATACGAATCTGCTTGTTTTTTTCATAGAATCCATTTCTGCAATCGAAAGAACCGAAATCGAAAAAAAAAATGCATCAAAGGAGGCCCCCTTGGAACTTTTTCGAATTCTTCAGATCGCCTTAACTTCCGAACGGATGGACCGATTTTCAACTTCGATTATAACATTCTGCTTGTTTTATTTCATAGAATCCATTTCTCCAATCGAAAAAACCGAAATCGGAAAAAAATGCATCAAAGGGGGCCCCCTTGGAACTTTTTCGAATTCTTCAGACCGCCTTAACTTCCGAACGGATGGACCGATTTTCAATTTCGCGCATTCCAATTTGATTGTTTTTTCCTAGAATCCATTTCTCCGATCAAAAAAACCGAAATCGAAAAAAAATGCATCAATGGGGGATCCTTCAGAACTTTTTCGAATTCTTCAGATCGCCTAAACTTCCGAACGGATGGACCGATTTTCAACTTCGATCATACGAATCTGCTTGTTTTTTTTCATAGAATCCATTTCTGCAATCGAAAGAACCGAAATCGAAAATAAAAAAGCATCAAAGGGGGCCCCCTTGAAACTTTTTTGAATTTTTCAGATCGACTTAACTTCCGAACGGATGGACCGATTTTCAACTTCGATCATACCAATCTGCTTTTTCTTTCCATAGAATCCATTTCTCCGATCAAAAAAACCGAAATCGAAATAAAAATGCATCAAAGGGGGCCCCCTTGGAACTTTTTCGAATTCTTCAGATCGCCTTAACTTCCAAACGGATAGACCGATTTTCAACTTCGATCATACCAATCTGCTTTTTTTTTCCATAGAATCCATTTCTCCAATCGAAAAAACAGAAATCGAAAAAAAAATGCATCGAAGGGGGCCCCCTTGGAACTTTTTCGAATTCTTCAGATCGCCCTAACTTCCGAACGGATGGACCGATTTTCAACTTCGATCATACCAATCTGTTTGTTTTTTTTCCATAGAATCCATTTCTCCCATCGAAGAAACCGAAATCGAAAAAAAATGCATCAAAGGGGGCCCCCTTGGAACTTTTTCGAATTCTTCAGATCGCCTTAACTTCCGAACGGATGGACCGATTTTCAACTTCGATCATACCAATCTTTTTGTTTTTTTCTATTAAATCCATTTCTTCAAACGAAAGAACCGAAATCGAAAAAAAAAAAAAATGCATCAAAGGGGGCCCCCTTGGAACTTTTTCGAATTCTTCAGATCGCCTTAACTTCCGAACGGATGGACCGATTTTCAACTTCGATCATACCAATCTGTTTGTTTTTTTTTTTCATAGAATCCATTTCTCCAATCGAAAAAACCGAAATCGAAAAAAAAATTGCATCAAAGGGGGTCCCCTTGGAACTTTTTTGAATTCTTCAGATCGCCTTAACTTCCGAACGGATGGACCGATTTTCAACTTCGATCATACCAATCTGCTTGTTTTTTTTATAGAATCCATTTCTCCAATCGAAAAAACCAAATTCGAAAAAAAAAATTGCATCAAAGGGTGCCCCTTTGGAACTTTTTCGAATTCTTCAGATCGCCTTAACTTCCGAACGGATGGACCGATTTTCAACTTCGAACATACAAATCTGCTTGTTTTTTTCCATACAATCCATTTCTCCGATAGAAAAAACCGAAATAAAAAAAAAATGTATCGAAGGGGGCCCCCTTGAAACTTTTTCGAATTCTTCAGATCGCCTTAACTTTCGAACGGATGGACCGATTTTCAACTTCGATCATACCAATCTGTTTGTTTTCTCATAGAATCCATTTCTCCAATCTAAAAAACCGAAATCGAAAAGAAAATGCACCAAAGGGAGCCCTCTTGGAACTTTTTCGAATTCTTCAGATCGCCTTAACTTCCGAACGGATGGACCGATTTTCAACTTCGATCATACCAATCTGCTTGTTTTTTTTTTCATAGAATCCATTTCTCCAATCGAAAGAACCGAAATCGAAAAAAAAAAAATGCATCAAAGGGGGCCCCCTTGGAACTTTTTCGAATTCTTCAGATCGCCTTAACTTCCGAACGGATGGACCGATTTTCAACTTCGATCATAACATTCTGCTTGTTTTATTTCATAGAATCCATTTCTCCAATCGAAAAAACCGAAATCGAGAAAAAAATGCATCAAAGGGGGCCCCCTTGGAACTTTTTCGAATTCTTCAGACCGCCTTAACTTCCGAACGGATGGACCGATTTTCAATTTCGCGCATTCCAATTTGATTGTTTTTTCCTAGAATCCATTTCTTCAATAGAAAAAACCGAAATAGAAAAAAAAATTGCATCAAATGGGGTCCCCTTGGAACTTTTTCGAATTCTTCAGATCGCCTAAACTTCCGAACGGATGGACCGATTTTCAACTTCGATCATACCAAACTGCTTGTTTTTTTTCATAGAATCCATTTCCTCAATCGAAAAAACCGAAATTGAAAGAAAAATTGCATCAAAGGGGGTCCCCTTGGAACTTTTTCGAATTCTTCAGATCGCCTTAACTTCCAAACGGATGGACCGATTTTCAACTTCGATCATAGCAATCTGCTTGTTTTTTTTTCATAGAATCCATTCCTGCAATCGAAAAAACCGAAATCGAGAAAAAAATGCATCAAAGGGGGCCCCCTTGGAACTTTTTCGAATTCTTCAGACCGCCTTAACTTCCGAACGGATGGACCGATTTTCAATTTCGCGCATTCCAATTTGATTGTTTTTTCCTAGAATCCATTTCTTCAATAGAAAAAACCGAAATAGAAAAAAAAATTGCATCAAATGGGGTCCCCTTGGAACTTTTTCGAATTCTTCAGATCGCCTAAACTTCCGAACGGATGGACCGATTTTCAACTTCGATCATACCAAACTGCTTGTTTTTTTTCATAGAATCCATTTCCTCAATCGAAAAAACCGAAATCGAAAGAAAAATTGCATCAAAGGGGGTCCCCTTGGAACTTTTTCGAATTCTTCAGATCGCCTTAACTTCCAAACGGATGGACCGATTTTCAACTTCGATCATAGCAATCTGCTTGTTTTTTTTTCATAGAATCCATTCCTGCAATCGAAAAAACCGAAATCGAAAAAAAAAAATGCATCAAAGGGGGCCCCCTTGGAACTTTTTCGAATTCTTCAGATCGACTTAACTTCCGAACGGATGGACCGATTTTCAACTTCGATCATACCAATCTGCTTTTTTTTTCCATAGAATCCATTTCTCCGATCAAAAAAACCGAAATCAAAAAAAAATGCATCAAAGGGAGCCCCCTTGGAAATTTTTCGAATTCTTCAGATTGCCTTAACTTTCGAACGTATGGACCGATTTTCAACTTCGATCATACCAATCTGCTTGTTTTATTTCATAGAATCCATTTCTCCAATCGAAAAAACCGAAATCGAAAAAAATAAATGCATCAAAGGGGGCCCCCTTGGAACTTTCTCGAATTCTTCAGATCGCCTTAACATCCGAACGGATGGACCGATTTTCAACTTCGAACATACCAAACTGCTTGTTTTTTTTCATAGAATCCATTTCTTCAATCGAAAAAACCGAAATCGAAAAAAAAATTGCATCAAAGGGGGTCCCCTTGGAACTTTTTCGAATTCTTCAAATCGCCTTAACTTCCGAACGGATGGACCGATTTTCAACTTCGATCGTACCAATCTGCTTGTTTTTTTTCATAGAATCCATTTCTCCAATCGAAAAAACCAAAATCGAAAAAAAAATTTTATCAAAGGGGGTCCCCTTGGAACTTTTCTGAATTCTTCAGATCGCCTTAACTTCCGAACGGATGGACCGATTTTCAACTTCGATCATACCAATCTGCTTTTTTTTTTTTCCATAGAATCCATTTCTCCGATCATAAAAACCGAAATCGAAAAAAAAAAAAATGCATCAAAGGGGGCCCCCTTGGAACTTTTTCGAATTCTTCAGATTGCCTTAACTTTCGAACGTGTGGACCGATTTTCAACTTCGATCATACCAAACTGCTTGTTTTTTTTCATAGAATCCATTTCTCCAATCGAAAAAAATGAAATCGAAAAAAAATTGCATCAAAGGGGGTCCTCTTGGAACTTTTTCGAAATCTTCAGATCGCCTTAACTTCCAAACGAATGGACCGATTTTCAACTTCGATCATAGCAATCTGCTTGTTTTTTTTCATAGAATCTATTTCTCCAATCGAAAAAACCGAGATCTAAAAAAAAAATTGCATCAAAGGGGGCCCCCATGGAACTTTTTCGAATTCTTCAGACCGCCTTAACTTCCGAACGGATGGACCGATTTTCAATTTCGCGCATACCAATTTGATTGTTTTTTCATAGAATCCATTTCTTCGATAGAAAAAACCGAAATCGAAAAAAAAATTGCATCAATGGGGGTCCCCTTAGAACTTTTTCGAATTCTTCAGATCGCCTAAACTTCCGAACGGATGGACCGATTTTCAACTTCGATCTTACCAAACTGCTTGTTTTTTTTTCATAGAATCCATTTCTCCAATCGAAAAAATCGAAATCGAAAAAAAAATTGCATCAAAGGGGGTCCCCTTGGAACTTTTTCGAATTCTTCAGATCGCCTTAACTTCCAAACGGATAGACCGATTTTCAACTTCGATCATAGCAATCTGCTTGTTTTTTTTCATAGAATCCATTTCTCCAATCGAAAAAACCGAAATTGAAAAAAAAGTTGCATCAAAGGGGGTCCCTTTGGAACTCTTCCGAATTCTTCAGATCGCCTTAACTTCCGAACGGATGGACCGATTTTCAACTTCGATCATACCTATCTGCTTGTTTTTTTTATAGAATCCATTTCTCCAATCGGAAAAACCGAAATCTATATAAAAAAAATTGCATCAAAGGGGGCCCCCTTGGAACTTTTTCGAATTCTTCAGATCGCCTTAACTTTCGAACGGATTGACCGATTTTCAACTTCGATCATACCAATCTGCTTGTTTTTTTCATAGAATCCATTTCTTCAATCGAAAAAACCGAAATCGAGAAAAAAAATGCATCAAAGGGGGCCCCCTTGGAACTTTTTCGAATTTTTCAGATTGCCTTAACTTCCTAACGGATAGACCGATTTCCAACTTCGATCATACCGATCTGCTTGTTTATTTTCATAGAATCCATTTCTCCAATTGAAAAAACCGAAATCGAAAAAAAAATTGCATCAAAGAAGACCCCCTTGGAACTTTTTCGAATTCTTCAGATCGCCTTAACTTCCGAACGGATGGACCGATTTTCAACTTCGATCATACCAATCCGCTTGTGTTTTTTCATAGAACCCATTTCTCCGATCGAAAAAACCGAAATCGAAAAAAAAAATGCATCAAAGGGGGCCGTCTTGGAACTTTTTCGAATTCTTCAGATCGCCTTAACTTCCGAACGGATGGACCGATTTTCAACTTCGCGCATGCCAATTTGCTTGTTTTTTTTTCCATAGAATCCATTTCTCCAATAGAAAAAACCGAAATAAAAAGAAATGCATCAAAGGGGGCCCCCTTGGAACTTTTTCGAATTCTTCAGATCGCCTTAACTTCCGAACGGATGGACCGAATTTCAACTTCGATCATGCCAATCTGTTTGTATTTTTTCATAGAATCCATTTCTCCAATCGAAGAAACCAAAATCGAAATAAAAATGCATCAAAGGAGGCCCCCTTGGAACTTTTTCGAATTCTTCAGATCGCCTTAACTTCCGAACGGATGGACCGATTTTCAACTTCGATCATACCAATCTGTTTGTTTTTATCCATAGAATCCATTTCTCCAATCGAAGAAACCGAAATCAAAAAAAAAATGCATCAAAGGGGGCCCCCTTGGAACTTTTTCGAATTCTTCAGATCGCCTTAACTTCCGAACGGATGGACCGATTTTCAACTTCGATCATACCAATCTGTTTGTTTTCTTCATAGAATCCATATCTCCAATCTAAAAAACCGAAATCGATAAGAAAATGCACCAAAGGGGGCCCTCTCGGAACTTTTTCGAATTCTTCAGTTCGCCTTAACTTCCGAACGGATGGACCGATTTTCACCTTCGATCATACCAATCTGCTTGTTTTTTTTTATAAAATTCATTTCTTCAAACGAAAGAACCGAAATCGAAAAAAAAAAAAATGCATCAAAGGGGGCCCCCTTGGAACTTTTTCGAATTCTTCAGATCGCCTTTACTTCCGAACGGATGGACCGATTTTCAACTTCGATCATACCAATCTGTTTGTTTTTTTTTTCATAGAATCCATTTTTTCAATCGAAAAAACCGAAATCGAAAAAAAAATTGCATCAAAGGGGGTCCCCTTGGAACTTTTTTGAATTCTTCAGATCGCCTTAACTTCCGAACGGATGGACCGATTTTCAACTTCGATCATACCAATCTGCTTGTTTTTTTTTCATAGAATCCATTTCTCCAATCGAAGAAACCGAAATCAAAAAAAAAATGCATCAAAGGGGGCCCCCTTGGAACTTTTTCGAATTCTTCAGATCGCCTTAACTTCCGAACGGATGGACCGATTTTCAACTTCGATCATACCAATCTGTTTGTTTTCTTCATAGAATCCATATCTCCAATCTAAAAAACCGAAATCGATAAGAAAATGCACCAAAGGGGGCCCTCTCGGAACTTTTTCGAATTCTTCAGTTCGCCTTAACTTCCGAACGGATGGACCGATTTTCACCTTCGATCATACCAATCTGCTTGTTTTTTTTTATAAAATTCATTTCTTCAAACGAAAGAACCGAAATCGAAAAAAAAAAAAAATGCATCAAAGGGGGCCCCCTTGGAACTTTTTCGAATTCTTCAGATCGCCTTTACTTCCGAACGGATGGACCGATTTTCAACTTCGATCATACCAATCTGTTTGTTTTTTTTTTCATAGAATCCATTTTTTCAATCGAAAAAACCAAATTCGAAAAAAAAATTGCATCAAAGGGTGCCCCCTTGGAACTTCTTCGAATTCTTCAGATCGCCTTAACTTCCGAACGGATAGACCGATTTTCAACTTCGAACATACAAATCTGCTTGTTTTTTTTCCATACAATCCATTTCTCCGATAGAAAAAACCGAAATAAAAAAAAATGTATCGAAGGGGGCCCCCTTGGAACTTTTTCGAATTCTTCAGATCGCCTTAACTTCCGAACGGATGGACCGATTTTCAACTTCGATCATTCCAATCTGTTTGTTTTTTTCATAGAATCCATTTCTCCAATCTAAAAAACCGAAATCGAAGAGAAAATGCACCAAAGGGAGCCCTCTTGGAACTTTTTCGAATTCTTCAGATCGCCTTAACTTCCGAATGGATGGACCGATTTTCAACTTCGATCATACCAATCTGCTTGTTTTTTTTTCATAGAATCCATTTCTCCAATCGAAAGAACCGAAATCGAAAAAAAAAATGCATCAAAGGGGGTCCCCTTGGAACTTTTTCGAATTCTTCAGATCGCCTTAACTTCCGAACGGATGGACCGATTTTCAACTTCGATCATAGCAATCTGCTTGTTTTTTTTTTTCATAGAATCCATTTCTGCTATCGAAAAAACCGAAATCGAAAAAAAAAAATGCATCGAAGGGGGCCCCCTTGGAACTTTTTCGAATTCTTCAGATCGACTTAACTTCCGAACGGATGGACCGAGTTTCAACTTCGATCATACCAATCTGTTTGTTTTTTTTTCATAGAATCCATTTTTTCAATCGAAAAAACCGAAATCGAAAAAAAAATTGCATCAAAGGGGGTCCCCTTGGAACTTTTTTGAATTCTTCAGATCGCCTTAACTTCCGAACGGATGGACCGATTTTCAACTTCGATCATACCAATCTGCTTGTTTTTTTTTCATAGAATCCATTTCTCCAATCGAAAAAACCAAATTCGAAAAAAAAATTGCATCAAAGGGTGCCCCCTTGGAACTTTTTCGAATTCTTCAGATCGCCTTAACTTCCGAACGGATAGACCGATTTTCAACTTCGAACATACAAATCTGCTTGTTTTTTTTCCATACAATCCATTTCTCCGATAGAAAAAACCGAAATAAAAAAAAAAGTTTCGAAGGGGGCCCCCTTGGAACTTTTTCGAATTCTTCAGATCGCCTTAACTTCCGAACGGATGGACCGATTTTCAACTTCGATCATTCCAATCTGTTTGTTTTTTTCATAGAATCCATTTCTCCGATCTAAAAAACCGAAATCGAAGAGAAAATGCACCAAAGGGAGCCCTCTTGGAACTTTTTCGAATTCTTCAGATCGCCTTAACTTCCGAATGGATGGACCGATTTTCAACTTCGATCATACCAATCTGCTTGTTTTTTTTTCATAGAATCCATTTCTCCAATCGAAAGAACCGAAATCGAAAAAAAAAATGCATCAAAGGGGGTCCCCTTGGAACTTTTTCGAATTCTTCAGATCGCCTTAACTTCCGAACGGATGGACCGATTTTCAACTTCGATCATAGCAATCTGCTTGTTTTTTTTTTCATAGAATCCATTTCTGCTATCGAAAAAACCGAAATCGAAAAAAAAAAATGCATCGAAGGGGGCCCCCTTGGAACTTTTTCGAATTCTTCAGATCGCCTTAACATCCGAACGTATGGACCGATTTTCAACTTCGATCATACCAATCTGCTTGTTTTTTTTCCAAAAAACCGAAATCGAAAAAAAAAATGCATCAAAGGGGGCCCCTTTGGAACTTTTTCGAATTCTTCAGGTCGCCTTAACTTCCGAACAGATGGACCGATTTTCAACTTCGATCATACCAATCTGCTTGTTTTTTCATAGAATCCATTTCTCCAATCGAAAAAACCGAAATGGAAAAGAAAATGCATCAAAGGGGGCCCCCTTGGAACTTTTTCGAATTCTTCAGACCGCCTTAACTTCCGAACGGATGGACCGATTTTCAATTTCGCGCATTCCAATTTGATTGTTTTTCCTAGAATCCATTTCTTCAATAGAAAAAACCGAAATCGAAAAAAAAATTGCATCAAATGGGGTCCCCTTGGAACTTTTTCGAATTCTTCAGATCGCCTAAACTTCCGAACGGATGGACCGATTTTCAACTTCGATCATACCAAACTGCTTGTTTTTTTTCATAGAATCCATTTCTTCAATCGAAAAAACCGAAATCGAAAGAAAAATTGCATCAAAGGGGGTCCCCTTGGAACTTTTTCGAATTCGTCAGATCGCCTCAACTTCCGAACGGATGGACCGATTTTCAACTTCGATCATACCAATCTGCTTGTTTTTTTTTAATAGAATCCATTTCTCCAATCAAAAAAACCGAAATCCAAAAAATAAAAAGCATCAAAGGGAGCCCCCTTGGAACTTTTTCGAATTCTTCTGATCGCCTTAACTTCCGAACGGATGGACCGATTTTCAACTTCGATCATACGAATCTGCTTGTTTTTTTTCATAGAATCCATTTCTGCAATCGAAAGAACCGAAATCGAAAAAAAAAATGCATCAAAGGGGGCCCCCTTGGAACTTTTTCGAATTCTTCAGATCGCCTTAACTTCCGAACGGATGGACCGATTTTCAACTTCGATTATAACATTCTGCTTGTTTTATTTCATAGAATCCATTTCTCCAATCGAAAAAACCGAAATCGGAAAAAAATGCATCAAAGGGGGCCCCCTTGGAACTTTTTCGAATTCTTCAGACCGCCTTAACTTCCGAACGGATGGACCGATTTTCAATTTCGCGCATTCCAATTTGATTGTTTTTTCCTAGAATCCATTTCTCCGATCAAAAAAACCGAAATCGAAAAAAAATGCATCAATGGGGGATCCTTCAGAACTTTTTCGAATTCTTCAGATCGCCTAAACTTCCGAACGGATGGACCGATTTTCAACTTCGATCATACGAATCTGCTTGTTTTTTTTCATAGAATCCATTTCTGCAATCGAAAGAACCGAAATCGAAAAAAAAAAAGCATCAAAGGGGGCCCCCTTGAAACTTTTTCGAATTTTTCAGATCGACTTAACTTCCGAACGGATGGACCAATTTTCAACTTCGATCATACCAATCTGCTTTTTCTTTCCATAGAATCCATTTCTCCGATCAAAAAAACCGAAATCGAAATAAAAATGCATCAAAGGGGGCCCCCTTGGAACTTTTTCGAATTCTTCAGATCGCCTTAACTTCCAAACGGATAGACCGATTTTCAACTTCGATCATACCAATCTGCTTTTTTTTTCATAGAATTCATTTCTCCAATCGAAAAAACAGAAATCGAAAAAAAAATGCATCGAAGGGGGCCCCCTTGGAACTTTTTCGAATTCTTCAGATCGCCCTAACTTCCGAACGGATGGACCGATTTTCAACTTCGATCATACCAATCTGTTTGTTTTTTTCCATAGAATCCATTTCTCCCATCGAAGAAACCGAAATCGAAAAAAAATGCATCAAAGGGGGCCCCCTTGGAACTTTTTCGAATTCTTCAGATCGCCTTAACTTCCGAACGGATGGACCGATTTTCAACTTCGATCATACCAATCTTTTTGTTTTTTTCTATTAAATCCATTTCTTCAAACGAAAGAACCGAAATCGAAAAAAAAAAAAAAATGCATCAAAGGGGGCCCCCTTGGAACTTTTTCGAATTCTTCAGATCGCCTTAACTTCCGAACGGATGGACCGATTTTCAACTTCGATCATACCAATCTGTTTGTTTTTTTTTTCATAGAATCCATTTCTCCAATCGAAAAAACCGAAATCGAAAAAAAAATTGCATCAAAGGGGGTCCCCTTGGAACTTTTTTGAATTCTTCAGATCGCCTTAACTTCCGAACGGATGGACCGATTTTCAACTTCGATCATACCAATCTGCTTGTTTTTTTTATAGAATCCATTTCTCCAATCGAAAAAACCAAATTCGAAAAAAAAAATTGCATCAAAGGGTGCCCCTTTGGAACTTTTTCGAATTCTTCAGATCGCCTTAACTTCCGAACGGATGGACCGATTTTCAACTTCGAACATACAAATCTGCTTGTTTTTTTCCATACAATCCATTTCTCCGATAGAAAAAACCGAAATAAAAAAAAAAATGTATCGAAGGGGGCCCCCTTGAAACTTTTTCGAATTCTTCAGATCGCCTTAACTTTCGAACGGATGGACCGATTTTCAACTTCGATCATACCAATCTGTTTGTTTTCTCATAGAATCCATTTCTCCAATCTAAAAAACCGAAATCGAAAAGAAAATGCACCAAAGGGAGCCCTCTTGGAACTTTTTCGAATTCTTCAGATCGCCTTAACTTCCGAACGGATGGACCGATTTTCAACTTCGATCATACCAATCTGCTTGTTTTTTTTTCATAGAATCCATTTCTCCAATCGAAAGAACCGAAATCGAAAAAAAAAATGCATCAAAGGGGGCCCCCTTGGAACTTTTTCGAATTCTTCAGATCGCCTTAACTTCCGAACGGATGGACCGATTTTCAACTTCGATCATAACATTGTTTTATTTCATAGAATCCATTTCTCCAATCGAAAAAACCGAAATCGAGAAAAAAATGCATCAAAGGGGGCCCCCTTGGAACTTTTTCGAATTCTTCAGACCGCCTTAACTTCCGAACGGATGGACCGATTTTCAATTTCGCGCATTCCAATTTGATTGTTTTTTCCTAGAATCCATTTCTTCAATAGAAAAAACCGAAATAGAAAAAAAAATTGCATCAAATGGGGTCCCCTTGGAACTTTTTCGAATTCTTCAGATCGCCTAAACTTCCGAACGGATGGACCGATTTTCAACTTCGATCATACCAAACTGCTTGTTTTTTTTCATAGAATCCATTTCCTCAATCAAAAAAACCGAAATTGAAAGAAAAATTGCATCAAAGGGGGTCCCCTTGGAACTTTTTCGAATTCTTCAGATCGCCTTAACTTCCAAACGGATGGACCGATTTTCAACTTCGATCATAGCAATCTGCTTGTTTTTTTTTCATAGAATCCATTCCTGCAATCGAAAAAACCGAAATCGAAAAAAAAAATGCATCAAAGGGGGCCCCCTTGGAACTTTTTCGAATTCTTCAGATCGACTTAACTTCCGAACGGATGGACCGATTTTCAACTTCGATCATACCAATCTGCTTTTTTTTTCCATAGAATCCATTTCTCCAATCGAAAAAACCGAAATCGAAAAAAAAATTGCATCAAAGGGGGTCCCCTTGGAACTTTTTTGAATTCTTCAGATCGCCTTAACTTCCGAACGGATGGACCGATTTTCAACTTCGATCATACCAATCTGCTTGTTTTTTTTATAGAATCCATTTCTCCAATCGAAAAAACCAAATTCGAAAAAAAAAATTGCATCAAAGGGTGCCCCTTTGGAACTTTTTCGAATTCTTCAGATCGCCTTAACTTCCGAACGGATGGACCGATTTTCAACTTCGAACATACAAATCTGCTTGTTTTTTTCCATACAATCCATTTCTCCGATAGAAAAAACCGAATAAAAAAAAAAATGTATCGAAGGGGGCCCCCTTGAAACTTTTTCGAATTCTTCAGATCGCCTTAACTTTCGAACGGATGGACCGATTTTCAACTTCGATCATACCAATCTGTTTGTTTTCTCATAGAATCCATTTCTCCAATCTAAAAAACCGAAATCGAAAAGAAAATGCAGCAAAGGGAGCCCTCTTGGAACTTTTTCGAATTCTTCAGATCGCCTTAACTTCCGAACGGATGGACCGATTTTCAACTTCGATCATACCAATCTGCTTGTTTTTTTTTTCATAGAATCCATTTCTCCAATCGAAAGAACCGAAATCGAAAAAAAAAATGCATCAAAGGGGGCCCCCTTGGAACTTTTTCGAATTCTTCAGATCGCCTTAACTTCCGAACGGATGGACCGATTTTCAACTTCGATCATAACATTCTGCTTGTTTTATTTCATAGAATCCATTTCTCCAATCGAAAAAACCGAAATCGAGAAAAAAATGCATCAAAGGGGGCCCCCTTGGAACTTTTTCGAATTCTTCAGACCGCCTTAACTTCCGAACGGATGGACCGATTTTCAATTTCGCGCATTCCAATTTGATTGTTTTTTCCTAGAATCCATTTCTTCAATAGAAAAAACCGAAATAGAAAAAAAAATTGCATCAAATGGGGTCCCCTTGGAACTTTTTCGAATTCTTCAGATCGCCTAAACTTCCGAACGGATGGACCGATTTTCAACTTCGATCATACCAAACTGCTTGTTTTTTTTCATAGAATCCATTTCCTCAATCGAAAAAACCGAAATTGAAAGAAAAATTGCATCAAAGGGGGTCCCCTTGGAACTTTTTCGAATTCTTCAGATCGCCTTAACTTCCAAACGGATGGACCGATTTTCAACTTCGATCATAGCAATCTGCTTGTTTTTTTTTCATAGAATCCATTCCTGCAATCGAAAAAACCGAAATCGAAAAAAAAAATGCATCAAAGGGGGCCCCCTTGGAACTTTTTCGAATTCTTCAGATCGACTTAACTTCCGAACGGATGGACCGATTTTCAACTTCGATCATACCAATCTGCTTTTTTTTTTCCATAGAATCCATTTCTCCGATCAAAAAAACCGAAATCGAAAAAAAAAATGCATCAAAGGGAGCCCCCTTGGAAATTTTTCGAATTCTTCAGATTGCCTTAACTTTCGAACGTATGGACCGATTTTCAACTTCGATCATACCAATCTGCTTGTTTTATTTCATAGAATCCATTTCTCCAATCGAAAAAACCGAAATCGAAAAAAATAAATGCATCAAAGGGGGCCCCCTTGGAACTTTCTCGAATTCTTCAGATCGCCTTAACATCCGAACGGATGGACCGATTTTCAACTTCGAACATACCAAACTGCTTGTTTTTTTTCATAGAATCCATTTCTTCAATCGAAAAAACCGAAATCAAAAAAAAATTGCATCAAAGGGGGTCCCCTTGGAACTTTTTCAAATTCTTCAGATCGCCTTAACTTCCAAACGGATGGACCGATTTTCAACTTCGATCATAACAAACTGCTTGTTTTTTTTCATAGAATCCATTTCTTCAATCGAAAAAACCGAAATCGAAATAAAAATTGCATCAAAGGGGGTCCCCTTGGAACTTTTTCAAATTCTTCAGATCGCCTCAACTTCCAAACGGATGGACCGATTTTCAACTTCAATCATACCAATCTGCTGGTATTTTTTCATAGAATCCATTTCTCCAATCGAAGAAACCGAAATCAAAAAAAAAATTGCATCAGAGGGGGCCCTCTTGGAACTTTTTCGAATTCTTCAGATCGCCTTAACTTCCGAACGGATGGACCGATTTTCAACTTCGCTCATACCAATCCGCTTGTTTTTTTTCATAGAATCCATTTCCCCAATCGAAAAAACCGAAATCGAAAAAAAAAATGCATCAAAGGGGGCCCTCTTGGAACTTTTTCGGATTCTTCAGATCGCCTTAACTTCCGAACGGATGGACAGATTTTCAACTTCGATCATACCAATCTGTTTTTTTTTATCATAGAATCCATTTCTTCAATCGAAAAAACCGAAATCGAAAAAAAAATGCATCAAAGGGGGCCCCCTTGGAACTTTTTCGAATTCTTCAGATCACCTTAACTTCCGAACAGATGGACCGATTTTCAACTTCGCGCATACCAATTTGCTTGTTTTTTTTCATAGAATCCATTTCTTCAATCGAAAAAACCGAAATCGAAAAAAAAATTGCATCAAAGGGGGTCCCCTTGGAACTTTTTCGAATTCATCAGATCGCCTTAACTTCCGAACGGATGGACCGATATTCAACTTCGATCATACCAATCTGCTTGTTTTTTTTCATAGAATCCATTTCTCCAATCGAAAAAACCGAAATCGAAAAAAAACTTGCATCAAAGGGGGTCCCCTTGGAACTTTTTCGAATTCTTCAGATCGCCTTAATTTCCGAACGAATGGACCGATTTTCAACTTCGATCATACCAATCTGCTTGTTTTTTTTTCATAGAATTCACTTCTCCCATCGAAGAAACCGAAATCGAGAAAAAATGCATCAAAGGGGGCCCCCTTGGAACTTTTTCGAATTCTTCAGATCGCCTTAACTTCCGAACGGATGGACCGATTTTCAACTTCGATCATACCAATCTGTTTGTTTTTTTCTATTAAATCCATTTCTTCAAACGAAAGAACCAAAATCAAAAAAAAAAATGCATCAAAGGGGGCCCCCTTGGAACTTTTTCGAATTCTTCAGATCGCCTTAACTTCCGAACGGATGGACCGATTTTCAACTTCGATCATAACATTCTGCTTGTTTTATTTCATAGAATCCATTTCTCCAATCGAAAAAACCGAAATCGAAAAAAAAATTGCATCAAAGGGGGTCCCCTTGAAACTTTTTTGAATTCTTCAGATCGCCTTAACTTCCGAACGGATGGACCGATTTTCAACTTCGATCATACCAATCTGCTTGTTTTTTTTCATAGAATCCATTTCTCCAATCGAAAAAACCAAATTCGGAAAAAAAATTGCATCAAAGGGTGCCCCTTTGGAACTTTTTCGAATTCTTCAGATCGCCTTAACTTCCGAACGGATGGACCGATTTTCAACTTCGAACATACAAATCTGCTTGTTTTTTTCCATACAATCCATTTCTCCGATAGAAAAAACCGAAATAAAAAAAAATGTATCGAAGGGGGCCCCCTTGGAACTTTTTCGAATTCTTCAGATCGCCTTAACTTCCGAACGGATGGACCGATTTTCAACTTCGATCATACCAATCTGTTTGTTTTTTCATAGAATCCATTTCTCCAATCTAAAAAACCGAAATCGAAAAGAAAATGCACCAAAGGGAGCCCTCTTGGAACTTTTTCGAATTCTTCAGATCGCCTTAACTTCCGAACGGATGGACCGATTTTCAACTTCGATCATACCAATCTGCTTGTTTTTTTTTCATAGAATCCATTTCTCCAATCGAAAGAACCGAAATCGAAAAAAAAAATGCATCAAAGGGGGCCCCCTTGGAACTTTTTCGAATTCTTCAGATCGCCTTAACTTCCGAACGGATGGACCGATTTTCAACTTCGATCATAACATTCTGCTTGTTTTATTTCATAGAATCCATTTCTCCAATCGAAAAAACCGAAATCGAAAAAAAAATGCATCAAAGGGGGCCCCCTTGGAACTTTTTCGAATTCTTCAGACCGCCTTAACTTTCGAACGGATGGACCGATTTTCAATTTCGCGAATTCCAATTTGATTGTTTTTTTCTAGAATCCATTTCTTCAATAGAAAAAACCGAAATCGAAAAAAAAATTGCATCAAATGGGGTCCCCTTGGAACTTTTTCGAATTCTTCAGATCGCCTAAACTTCCGAACGGATGGACCGATTTTCAACTTCGATCATACCAAACTGCTTGTTTTTTTTCATAGAATCCATTTCCTCAATCGAAAAAACCGAAATCGAAAGAAAAATTGCATCAAAGGGGGTCCCCTTGGAACTTTTTCGAATTCTTCAGATCGCCTTAACTTCCAAACGGATGGACCGATTTTCAACTTCGATCATACCAAACTGCTTGTTTTTTTTCATAGAATCCATTTCTTCAATCGAAAAAACCGAAATCGAAAAAAAAAATTGCATCAAAGGGGGTCCCCTTGGAACTTTTTCAAATTCTTCAGATCGCCTCAACTTCCAAACGGATGGACCGATTTTCAACTTCAATCATACCAATCTGCTGGTATTTTTTCATAGAATCCATTTCTCCAATCGAAGAAACCGAAATCGAAAAAAAAATTGCATCAGAGGGGGCCCTCTTGGAACTTTTTCGAATTCTTCAGATCGCCTTAACTTCCGAACGGATGGACCGATTTTCAACTTCGCTCATACCAATCTGCTTTTTTTTATCATAGAATCCATTTCTTCAATCGAAAAAACCGAAATCGAAAAAAAAAATGCATCAAAGGGGGCCCCCTTGGAACTTTTTCGAATTCTTCAGATCACCTTAACTTCCGAACAGATGGACCGATTTTCAACTTCGCGCATACCAATTTGCTTGTTTTTTATCATAGAATCCATTTCTTCAATCGAAAAAACCGAAATCGAAAAAAAAATGCATCAAAGGGGGCCCCCTTGGAACTTTTTCGAATTCTTCAGATCACCTTAACTTCCGAACAGATGGACCGATTTTCAACTTCGCGCATACCAATTTGCTTGTTTTTTTTCATAGAATCCATTTCTTCAATCGAAAAAACCGAAATCGAAAAAAAAATTGCATCAAAGGGGGTCCCCTTGGAACTTTTTCGAATTCATCAGATCGCCTTAACTTCCGAACGGATGGACCGATATTCAACTTCGATCATACCAATCTGCTTGTTTTTTTTCATAGAATCCATTTCTCCGATCGAAAAAACCGAAATCGAAAAAAAACTTGCATCAAAGGGGGTCCCCTTGGAACTTTTTCGAATTCTTCAGATCGCCTTAATTTCCGAACGAATGGACCGATTTTCAACTTCGATCATACCAATCTGCTTGTTTTTTTTTCATAGAATTCACTTCTCCCATCGAAGAAACCGAAATCGAGAAAAAATGCATCAAAGGGGGCCCCCTTGGAACTTTTTCGAATTCTTCAGATCGCCTTAACTTCCGAACGGATGGACCGATTTTCAACTTCGATCATACCAATCTGTTTGTTTTTTTCTATTAAATCCATTTCTTCAAACGAAAGAACCGAAATCGAAAAAAAAAAAAATGCATCAAAGGGGGCCCCCTTGGAACTTTTTCGAATTCTTCAGATCGCCTTAACTTCCGAACGGATGGACCGATTTTCAACTTCGATCATACCAATCTGTTTGTTTTTTTTTCATAGAATCCATTTCTCCAATCGAAAAAACCGAAATCGAAAAAAAAATTGCATCAAAGGGGGTCCCCTTGGAACTTTTTTGAATTCTTCAGATCGCCTTAACTTCCGAACGGATGGACCGATTTTCAACTTCGATCATACCAATCTGCTTGTTTTTTTTCATAGAATCCATTTCTCCAATCGAAAAAACCAAATTCGAAAAAAAAATTGAATCAAAGGGTGCCCCTTTGGAACTTTTTCGAATTCTTCAGATCGCCTTAACTTCCGAACGGATGGACCGATTTTCAACTTCGAACATACAAATCTGCTTGTTTTTTTCCATACAATCCATTTCTCCGATAGAAAAAACCGAAATAAAAAAAAATGTATCGAAGGGGGCCCCCTTGGAACTTTTTCGAATTCTTCAGATCGCCTTAACTTCCGAACGGATGGACCGATTTTCAACTTCGATCATACCAATCTGTTTGTTTTTTCATAGAATCCATTTCTCCAATCTAAAAAACCGAAATCGAAAAGAAAATGCACCAAAGGGAGCCCTCTTGGAACTTTTTCGAATTCTTCAGATCGCCTTAACTTCCGAACGGATGGACCGATTTTCAACTTCGATCATACCAATCTGCTTGTTTTTTTTTCATAGAATCCATTTCTCCAATCGAAAGAACCGAAATCGAAAAAAAAAATGCATCAAAGGGGGCCCCCTTGGAACTTTTTCGAATTCTTCAGATCGCCTTAACTTCCGAACGGATGGACCGATTTTCAACTTCGATCATAACATTCTGCTTGTTTTATTTCATAGAATCCATTTCTCCAATCGAAAAAACCGAAATCGAAAAAAAAATGCATCAAAGGGGGCCCCCTTGGAACTTTTTCGAATTCTTCAGACCGCCTTAACTTCCGAACGGATGGACCGATTTTCAATTTCGCGAATTCCAATTTGATTGTTTTTTCCTAGAATCCATTTCTTCAATAGAAAAAACCGAAATCGAAAAAAAAATTGCATCAAATGGGGTCCCCTTGGAACTTTTTCGAATTCTTCAGATCGCCTAAACTTCCGAACGGATGGACCGATTTTCAACTTCGATCATACCAAACTGCTTGTTTTTTTTCATAGAATCCATTTCCTCAATCGAAAAAACCGAAATCGAAAGAAAAATTGCATCAAAGGGGGTCCCCTTGGAACTTTTTCGAATTCTTCAGATCGCCTTAACTTCCAAACGGATGGACCGATTTTCAACTTCGATCATACCAAACTGCTTGTTTTTTTTCATAGAATCCATTTCTTCAATCGAAAAAACCGAAATCGAAAAAAAAATTGCATCAAAGGGGGTCCCCTTGGAACTTTATCAAATTCTTCAGATCGCCTCAACTTCCAAACGGATGGACCGATTTTCAACTTCAATCATACCAATCTGCTGGTATTTTTTCATAGAATCCATTTCTCCAATCGAAGAAACCGAAATCGAAAAAAAAATTGCATCAGAGGGGGCCCTCTTGGAACTTTTTCGAATTCTTCAGATCGCCTTAACTTCCGAACGGATGGACCGATTTTCAACTTCGCTCATACCAATCCGCTTGTTTTTTTTCATAGAATCCATTTCCCCAATCGAAAAAACCGAAATCGAAAAAAAAAATGCATCAAAGGGGGCCCTCTTGGAACTTTTTCGGATTCTTCAGATCGCCTTAACTTCCGAACGGATGGACAGATTTTCAACTTCGATCATACCAATCTGCTTTTTTTTATCATAGAATCCATTTCTTCAATCAAAAAAACCGAAATCGAAAAAAAAATGCATCAAAGGGGGCCCCCTTGGAACTTTTTCGAATTCTTCAGATCACCTTAACTTCCGAACAGATGGACCGATTTTCAACTTCGCGCATACCAATTTGCTTGTTTTTTTTCATAGAATCCATTTCTTCAATCGAAAAAACCGAAATCGAAAAAAAAATTGCATCAAAGGGGGTCCCCTTGGAACTTTTTCGAATTCATCAGATCGCCTTAACTTCCGAACGGATGGACCGATATTCAACTTCGATCATACCAATCTGCTTGTTTTTTTTCATAGAATCCATTTCTCCAATCGAAAAAACCGAAATCGAAAAAAAACTTGCATCAAAGGGGGTCCCCTTGGAACTTTTTCGAATTCTTCAGATCGCCTTAATTTCCGAACGAATGGACCGATTTTCAACTTCGATCATACCAATCTGCTTGTTTTTTTTTCATAGAATTCACTTCTCCCATCGAAGAAACCGAAATCGAGAAAAAATGCATCAAAGGGGGCCCCCTTGGAACTTTTTCGAATTCTTCAGATCGCCTTAACTTCCGAACGGATGGACCGATTTTCAACTTCGATCATACCAATCTGTTTGTTTTTTTCTATTAAATCCATTTCTTCAAACGAAAGAACCGAAATCGAAAAAAAAAAAATGCATCAAAGGGGGCCCCCTTGGAACTTTTTCGAATTCTTCAGATCGCCTTAACTTCCGAACGGATGGACCGATTTTCAACTTCGATCATACCAATCTGTTTGTTTTTTTTTTTCATAGAATCCATTTCTCCAATCGAAAAAACCGAAATCGAAAAAAAAATTGCATCAAAGGGGGTCCCCTTGGAACTTTTTTGAATTCTTCAGATCGCCTTAACTTCCGAACGGATGGACCGATTTTCAACTTCGATCATACCAATCTGCTTGTTTTTTTTCATAGAATCCATTTCTCCAATCGAAAAAACCAAATTCGAAAAAAAAAAAAATTGCATCAAAGGGTGCCCCTTTGGAACTTTTTCGAATTCTTCAGATCGCCTTAACTTCCGAACGGATGGACCGATTTTCAACTTCGAACATACAAATCTGCTTGTTTTTTTCCATACAATCCATTTCTCCGATAGAAAAAACCGAAATAAAAAAAAATGTATCGAAGGGGGCCCCCTTGGAACTTTTTCGAATTCTTCAGATCGCCTTAACTTCCGAACGGATGGACCGATTTTCAACTTCGATCATACCAATCTGTTTGTTTTTTCATAGAATCCATTTCTCCAATCTAAAAAACCGAAATCGAAAAGAAAATGCACCAAAGGGAGCCCTCTTGGAACTTTTTCGAATTCTTCAGATCGCCTTAACTTCCGAACGGATGGACCGATTTTCAACTTCGATCATGCCAATCTGCTTGTTTTTTTTTCATAGAATCCATTTCTCCAATCGAAAGAACCGAAATCGAAAAAAAAAAAAATGCATCAAAGGGGGCCCCCTTGGAACTTTTTCGAATTCTTCAGATCGCCTTAACTTCCGAACGGATGGACCGATTTTCAACTTCGATCATAACATTCTGCTTGTTTTATTTCATAGAATCCATTTCTCCAATCGAAAAAACCGAAATCGAAAAAAAAATGCATCAAAGGGGGCCCCCTTGGAACTTTTTCGAATTCTTCAGACCGCCTTAACTTCCGAACGGATGGACCGATTTTCAATTTCGCGAATTCCAATTTGATTGTTTTTTCCTAGAATCCATTTCTTCAATAGAAAAAACCGAAATCGAAAAAAAAATTGCATCAAATGGGGTCCCCTTGGAACTTTTTCGAATTCTTCAGATCGCCTAAACTTCCGAACGGATGGACCGATTTTCAACTTCGATCATACCAAACTGCTTGTTTTTTTTCATAGAATCCATTTCCTCAATCGAAAAAACCGAAATCGAAAGAAAAATTGCATCAAAGGGGGTCCCCTTGGAACTTTTTCGAATTCTTCAGATCGCCTTAACTTCCAAACGGATGGACCGATTTTCAACTTCGATCATACCAAACTGCTTGTTTTTTTTCATAGAATCCATTTCTTCAATCGAAAAAACCGAAATCGAAAAAAAAATGCATCAAAGGGGGCCCCCTTGGAACTTTTTCGAATTCTTCAGATCACCTTAACTTCCGAACAGATGGACCGATTTCCAACTTCGCGCATACCAATTTGCTTGTTTTTTTCATAGAATCCATTTCTGTAATCGAAAAAACCGAAATCGAAAAAAAAATTGCATCAAAGGGGGTCCCCTTGGAACTTTTTCGAATTCATCAGATCGCCTTAACTTCCGAACGGATGGACCGATATTCAACTTCGATCATACCAATCTGCTTGTTTTTTTTCATAGAATCCATTTCTCCAATCGAAAAAACCGAAATCGAAAAAAAACTTGCATCAAAGGGGGTCCCCTTGGAACTTTTTCGAATTCTTCAGATCGCCTTAATTTCCGAACGAATGGACCGATTTTCAACTTCGATCATACCAATCTGCTTGTTTTTTTTTCATAGAATTCACTTCTCCCATCGAAGAAACCGAAATCGAGAAAAAATGCATCAAAGGGGGCCCCCTTGGAACTTTTTCGAATTCTTCAGATCGCCTTAACTTCCGAACGGATGGACCGATTTTCAACTTCGATCATACCAATCTGTTTGTTTTTTTCTATTAAATCCATTTCTTCAAACGAAAGAACCGAAATCGAAAAAAAAAAAATGCATCAAAGGGGGCCCCCTTGGAACTTTTTCGAATTCTTCAGATCGCCTTAACTTCCGAACGGATGGACCGATTTTCAACTTCGATCATACCAATCTGTTTGTTTTTTTTTTTCATAGAATCCATTTCTCCAATCGAAAAAACCGAAATCGAAAAAAAAATTGCATCAAAGGGGGTCCCCTTGGAACTTTTTTGAATTCTTCAGATCGCCTTAACTTCCGAACGGATGGACCGATTTTCAACTTCGATCATACCAATCTGCTTGTTTTTTTTCATAGAATCCATTTCTCCAATCGAAAAAACCAAATTCGAAAAAAAAATTGCATCAAAGGGTGCCCCTTTGGAACTTTTTCGAATTCTTCAGATCGCCTTAACTTCCGAACGGATGGACCGATTTTCAACTTCGAACATACAAATCTGCTTGTTTTTTTCCATACAATCCATTTCTCCGATAGAAAAAACCGAAATAAAAAAAAATTTATCGAAGGGGGCCCCCTTGGAACTTTTTCGAATTCTTCAGATCGCCTTAACTTCCGAACGGATGGACCGATTTTCAACTTCGATCATACCAATCTGTTTGTTATTTCATAGAATCCATTTCTCCAATCTAAAAAACCGAAATCGAAAAGAAAATGCACCAAAGGGAGCCCTCTTGGAACTTTTTCGAATTCTTCAGATCGCCTTAACTTCCGAACGGATGGACCGATTTTCAACTTCGATCATACCAATCTGCTTGTTTTTTTTTTCATAGAATCCATTTCTCCAATCGAAAGAACCGAAATCGAAAAAAAAAATGCATCAAAGGGGGCCCCCTTGGAACTTTTTCGAATTCTTCAGATCGCCTTAACTTCCGAACGGATGGACCGATTTTCAACTTCGATCATAACATTCTGCTTGTTTTATTTCATAGAATCCATTTCTCCAATCGAAAAAACCGAAATCGAGAAAAAAATGCATCAAAGGGGGCCCCCTTGGAACTTTTTCGAATTCTTCAGACCGCCTTAACTTCCGAACGGATGGACCGATTTTCAATTTCGCGCATTCCAATTTGATTGTTTTTTCCTAGAATCCATTTCTTCAATAGAAAAAACCGAAATATAAAAAAAAATTGCATCAAATGGGGTCCCCTTGGAACTTTTTCGAATTCTTCAGATCGCCTAAACTTCCGAACGGATGGACCGATTTTCAACTTCGATCATACCAAACTGCTTGTTTTTTTTCATAGAATCCATTTCCTCAATCGAAAAAACCGAAATTGAAAGAAAAATTGCATCAAAGGGGGTCCCCTTGGAACTTTTTCGAATTCTTCAGATCGCCTTAACTTCCAAACGGATGGACCGATTTTCAACTTCGATCATAGCAATCTGCTTGTTTTTTTTTTCATAGAATCCATTCCTGCAATCGAAAAAACCGAAATCGAAAAAAAAAATGCATCAAAGGGGGCCCCCTTGGAACTTTTTCGAATTCTTCAGATCGACTTAACTTCCGAACGGATGGACCGATTTTCAACTTCGATCATACCAATCTGCTTTTTTTTTCCATAGAATCCATTTCCCCGATCAAAAAAACCGAAATCGAAAAAAAAAATGCATCAAAGGGAGCCCCCTTGGAAATTTTTCGAATTCTTCAGATTGCCTTAACTTTCGAACGTATGGACCGATTTTCAACTTCGATCATACCAATCTGCTTGTTTTATTTCATAGAATCCATTTCTCCAATCGAAAAAACCGAAATCGAAAAAAATAAATGCATCAAAGGGGGCCCCCTTGGAACTTTCTCGAATTCTTCAGATCGCCTTAACATCCGAACGGATGGACCGATTTTCAACTTCGAACATACCAAACTGCTTGTTTTTTTTCATAGAATCCATTTCTTCAATCGAAAAAACCGAAATCAAAAAAAAATTGCATCAAAGGGGGTCCCCTTGGAACTTTTTCAAATTCTTCAGATCGCCTTAACTTCCAAACGGATGGACCGATTTTCAACTTCGATCATAACAAACTGCTTGTTTTTTTTCATAGAATCCATTTCTTCAATCGAAAAAACCGAAATCGAAAAAAAAATTGCATCAAAGGGGGTCCCCTTGGAACTTTTTCAAATTCTTCAGATCGCCTCAACTTCCAAACGGATGGACCGATTTTCAACTTCAATCATACCAATCTGCTGGTATTTTTTCATAGAATCCATTTCTCCAATCGAAGAAACCGAAATCAAAAAAAAAATTGCATCAGAAAGGGCCCTCTTGGAACTTTTTCGAATTCTTCAGATCGCCTTAACTTCCGAACGGATGGACCGATTTTCAACTTCGCTCATACCAATCCGCTTGTTTTTTTTCATAGAATCCATTTCCCCAATCGAAAAAACCGAAATCGAAAAAAAAAATGCATCAAAGGGGGCCCTCTTGGAACTTTTTCGGATTCTTCAGATCGCCTTAACTTCCGAACGGATGGACAGATTTTCAACTTCGATCATACCAATCTGCTTTTTTTTATCATAGAATCCATTTCTTCAATCGAAAAAACCGAAATCGAAAAAAAAAATGCATCAAAGGGGGCCCCCTTGGAACTTTTTCGAATTCTTCAGATCACCTTAACTTCCGAACAGATGGACCGATTTTCAACTTCGCGCATACCAATTTGCTTGTTTTTTTTCATAGAATCCATTTCTTCAATCGAAAGAACCGAAATCGAAAAAAAAATTGCATCAAAGGGGGTCCCCTTGGAACTTTTTCGAATTCTTCAAATCGCCTTAACTTCCGAACGGATTGACCGATTTTCAACTTCGATCATACCAATCTGCTTGTTTTTTTCATAGAATCCATTTCTTCAATCGAAAAAACCGAAATCGAAAAAAAAAATGCATCAAAGGGGGCCTTCTTGGAACTTTTTCGAATTCTTCAGATCGCCTTAACTTCCGAACGGATAGACCGATTTTAAACTTCGATCATACCAAACTGCTTGTTTTTTTTCCATAGAATCCATTTCTCCAATCGCAAAAACCGAAATCTGAAAAAAAATTGCATCAAAGGGGGTCCCCTTGGAACTTTTTCGAATTCTTCAAATCGCCTTAACTTCCGAACGGATGGACCGATTTTCAACTTCGATCGTACCAATCTGCTTGTTTTTTTTTTCATAGAATCCATTTCTCCAATCGAAAAAACCAAAATCGAAAAAAAAATTTTATCAAAGGGGGTCCCCTTGGAACTTTTCTGAATTCTTCAGACCGCCTTAACTTCCGAACGGATGGACCGATTTTCAACTTCGATCATACCAATCTGCTCGTTTTTTTTCATAGAATCCATTTCTCCAATCGAAAAAACCGTAATCGAAAAAATAAAAAGCATCAAAGGGAGCCCGCTTGGAACTTTTTCGAATTCTTCAGATCGCCTTAACTTCCGAACGGATGGACCGATTTTCAACTTCGATCATACGAATCTGCTTTTTTTTTTCATAGAATCCATTTCTGCAATCGAAAAACCGAAATCGAAAAAAAAAAATGCATCAAAGGGGGCCCCCTTGGAACTTTTTCGAATTCATCAGATCGCCTTAACTTCCGAACGGATGGACCGATATTCAACTTCGATCATACCAATCTGCTTGTTTTTTTTCATAGAATCCATTTCTCCAATCGAAAAAACCGAAATCGAAAAAAAACTTGCATCAAAGGGGGTCCCCTTGGAACTTTTTCGAATTCTTCAGATCGCCTTAATTTCCGAACGAATGGACCGATTTTCAACTTCGATCATACCAATCTGCTTGTTTTTTTTTCATAGAATTCACTTCTCCCATCGAAGAAACCGAAATCGAAAAAAAATGCATCAAAGGGGGCCCCCTTGGAACTTTTTCGAATTCTTCAGATCGCCTTAACTTCCGAACGGATGGACCGATTTTCAACTTCGATCATACCAATCTGTTTGTTTTTTTCTATTAAATCCATTTCTTCAAACGAAAGAACCAAAATCGAAAAAAAAAAAATGCATCAAAGGGGGCCCCCTTGGAACTTTTTCGAATTCTTCAGATCGCCTTAACTTCCGAACGGATGGACCGATTTTCAACTTCGATCATACCAATCTGTTTGTTTTTTTTTTCATAGAATCCATTTCTCCAATCGAAAAAACCGAAATCGAAAAAAAAATTGCATCAAAGGGGGTCCCCTTGAAACTTTTTTGAATTCTTCAGATCGCCTTAACTTCCGAACGGATGGACCGATTTTCAACTTCGATCATACCAATCTGCTTGTTTTTTTTCATAGAATCCATTTCTCCAATCGAAAAAACCAAATTCGAAATAAAAATTGCATCAAAGGGTGCCCCTTTGGAACTTTTTCGAATTCTTCAGATCGCCTTAACTTCCGAACGGATGGACCGATTTTCAACTTCGAACATACAAATCTGCTTGTTTTTTTCCATACAATCCATTTCTCCGATAGAAAAAACCGAAATAAAAAAAAATGTATCGAAGGGGGCCCCCTTGGAACTTTTTCGAATTCTTCAGATCGCCTTAACTTCCGAACGGATGGACCGATTTTCAACTTCGATCATACCAATCTGTTTGTTTTTTCATAGAATCCATTTCTCCAATCTAAAAAACCGAAATCGAAAAGAAAATGCACCAAAGGGAGCCCTCTTGGAACTTTTTCGAATTCTTCAGATCGCCTTAACTTCCGAACGGATGGACCGATTTTCAACTTCGATCATACCAATCTGCTTGTTTTTTTTTCATAGAATCCATTTCTCCAATCGAAAGAACCGAAATCGAAAAAAAAATGCATCAAAGGGGGCCCCCTTGGAACTTTTTCGAATTCTTCAGATCGCCTTAACTTCCGAACGGATGGACCGATTTTCAACTTCGATCATAACATTCTGCTTGTTTTATTTCATAGAATCCATTTCTCCAATCGAAAAAACCGAAATCGAAAAAAAAATGCATCAAAGGGGGCCCCCTTGGAACTTTTTCGAATTCTTCAGACCGCCTTAACTTTCGAACGGATGGACCGATTTTCAATTTCGCGAATTCCAATTTGATTGTTTTTTCCTAGAATCCATTTCTTCATTAGAAAAAACCAAAATCGAAAAAAAAATTGCATCAAATGGGGTCCCCTTGGAACTTTTTCGAATTCTTCAGATCGCCTAAACTTCCGAACGGATGGACCGATTTTCAACTTCGATCATACCAAACTGCTTGTTTTTTTTCATAGAATCCATTTCCTCAATCGAAAAAACCGAAATCGAAAGAAAAATTGCATCAAAGGGGGTCCCCTTGGAACTTTTTCGAATTCTTCAGATCGCCTTAACTTCCAAACGGATGGACCGATTTTCAACTTCGATCATACCAAACTGCTTGTTTTTTTTCATAGAATCCATTTCTTCAATCGAAAAAACCGAAATCGAAAAAAAAAATTGCATCAAAGGGGGTCCCCTTGGAACTTTTTCAAATTCTTCAGATCGCCTCAACTTCCAAACGGATGGACCGATTTTCAACTTCAATCATACCAATCTGCTGGTATTTTTTCATAGAATCCATTTCTCCAATCGAAGAAACCGAAATCGAAAAAAAAATTGCATCAGAGGGGGCCCTCTTGGAACTTTTTCGAATTCTTCAGATCGCCTTAACTTCCGAACGGATGGACCGATTTTCAACTTCGCTCATACCAATCTGCTTTTTTTTATCATAGAATCCATTTCTTCAATCGGAAAAACCGAAATCGAAAAAAAAAATGCATCAAAGGGGGCCCCCTTGGAACTTTTTCGAATTCTTCAGATCACCTTAACTTCCGAACAGATGGACCGATTTTCAACTTCGCGCATACCAATTTGCTTGTTTTTTATCATAGAATCCATTTCTTCAATCGAAAAAACCGAAATCGAAAAAAAAATGCATCAAAGGGGGCCCCCTTGGAACTTTTTCGAATTCTTCAGATCACCTTAACTTCCGAACAGATGGACCGATTTTCAACTTCGCGCATACCAATTTGCTTGTTTTTTTTCATAGAATCCATTTCTTCAATCGAAAAAACCGAAATCGAAAAAAAAATTGCATCAAAGGGGGTCCCCTTGGAACTTTTTCGAATTCATCAGATCGCCTTAACTTCCGAACGGATGGACCGATATTCAACTTCGATCATACCAATCTGCTTGTTTTTTTTCATAGAATCCATTTCTCCAATCGAAAAAACCGAAATCAAAAAAAAACTTGCATCAAAGGGGGTCCCCTTGGAACTTTTTCGAATTCTTCAGATCGCCTTAATTTCCGAACGAATGGACCGATTTTCAACTTCGATCATACCAATCTGCTTGTTTTTTTTTCATAGAATTCACTTCTCCCATCGAAGAAACCGAAATCGAGAAAAAATGCATCAAAGGGGGCCCCCTTGGAACTTTCTCGAATTCTTCAGATCGCCTTAACTTCCGAACGGATGGACCGATTTTCAACTTCGATCATACCAATCTGTTTGTTTTTTTCTATTAAATCCATTTCTTCAAACGAAAGAACCGAAATCGAAAAAAAAAAAAATGCATCAAAGGGGGCCCCCTTGGAACTTTTTCGAATTCTTCAGATCGCCTTAACTTCCGAACGGATGGACCGATTTTCAACTTCGATCATACCAATCTGTTTGTTTTTTTTTCATAGAATCCATTTCTCCAATCGAAAAAACCGAAATCGAAAAAAAAATTGCATCAAAGGGGGTCCCCTTGGAACTTTTTTGAATTCTTCAGATCGCCTTAACTTCCGAACGGATGGACCGATTTTCAACTTCGATCATACCAATCTGCTTGTTTTTTTTCATAGAATCCATTTCTCCAATCGAAAAAACCAAATTCGAAAAAAAAAATTGCATCAAAGGGTGCCCCTTTGGAACTTTTTCGAATTCTTCAGATCGCCTTAACTTCCGAACGGATGGACCGATTTTCAACTTCGAACATACAAATCTGCTTGTTTTTTTCCATACAATCCATTTCTCCGATAGAAAAAACCGAAATAAAAAAAAATGTATCGAAGGGGGCCCCCTTGGAACTTTTTCGAATTCTTCAGATCGCCTTAACTTCCAAACGGATGGACCGATTTTCAACTTCGATCATACCAAACTGCTTGTTTTTTTTCATAGAATCCATTTCTTCAATCGAAAAAACCGAAATCGAAAAAAAAATTGCATCAAAGGGGGTCCCCTTGGAACTTTATCAAATTCTTCAGATCGCCTCAACTTCCAAACGGATGGACCGATTTTCAACTTCAATCATACCAATCTGCTGGTATTTTTTCATAGAATCCATTTCTCCAATCGAAGAAACCGAAATCGAAAAAAAAATTGCATCAGAGGGGGCCTTCTTGGAACTTTTTCGAATTCTTCAGATCGCCTTAACTTCCGAACGGATGGACCGATTTTCAACTTCGCTCATACCAATCCGCTTGTTTTTTTTCATAGAATCCATTTCCCCAATCGAAAAAACCGAAATCGAAAAAAAAAATGCATCAAAGGGGGCCCTCTTGGAACTTTTTCGGATTCTTCAGATCGCCTTAACTTCCGAACGGATGGACAGATTTTCAACTTCGATCATACCAATCTGCTTTTTTTTATCATAGAATCCATTTCTTCAATCGAAAAAACCGAAATCGAAAAAAAAATGCATCAAAGGGGGCCCCCTTGGAACTTTTTCGAATTCTTCAGATCACCTTAACTTCCGAACAGATGGACCGATTTTCAACTTCGCGCATACCAATTTGCTTGTTTTTTTTCATAGAATCCATTTCTTCAATCGAAAAAACCGAAATCGAAAAAAAAATTGCATCAAAGGGGGTCCCCTTGGAACTTTTTCGAATTCATCAGATCGCCTTAACTTCCGAACGGATGGACCGATATTCAACTTCGATCATACCAATCTGCTTGTTTTTTTTCATAGTATCCATTTCTCCAATCGAAAAAACCGAAATCGAAAAAAAACTTGCATCAAAGGGGGTCCCCTTGGAACTTTTTCGAATTCTTCAGATCGCCTTAATTTCCGAACGAATGGACCGATTTTCAACTTCGATCATACCAATCTGCTTGTTTTTTTTTCATAGAATTCACTTCTCCCATCGAAGAAACCGAAATCGAGAAAAAATGCATCAAAGGGGGCCCCCTTGGAACTTTTTCGAATTCTTCAGATCGCCTTAACTTCCGAACGGATGGACCGATTTTCAACTTCGATCATACCAATCTGTTTGTTTTTTTCTATTAAATCCATTTCTTCAAACGAAAGAACCGAAATCGAAAAGAAAATGCACCAAAGGGAGCCCTCTTGGAACTTTTTCGAATTCTTCAGATCGCCTTAACTTCCGAACGGATGGACCGATTTTCAACTTCGATCATGCCAATCTGCTTGTTTTTTTTTCATAGAATCCATTTCTCCAATCGAAAGAACCGAAATCGAAAAAAAAAAAAATGCATCAAAGGGGGCCCCCTTGGAACTTTTTCGAATTCTTCAGATCGCCTTAACTTCCGAACGGATGGACCGATTTTCAACTTCGATCATAACATTCTGCTTGTTTTATTTCATAGAATCCATTTCTCCAATCGAAAAAACCGAAATCGAAAAAAAAATGCATCAAAGGGGGCCCCCTTGGAACTTTTTCGAATTCTTCAGACCGCCTTAACTTCCGAACGGATGGACCGATTTTCAATTTCGCGAATTCCAATTTGATTGTTTTTTCCTAGAATCCATTTCTTCAATAGAAAAAACCGAAATCGAAAAAAAAATTGCATCAAATGGGGTCCCCTTGGAACTTTGTCGAATTCTTCAGATCGCCTTAACTTCCGAACGGATGGACCGATTTTCAACTTCGAACATACAAATCTGCTTGTTTTTTTCCATACAATCCATTTCTCCGATAGAAAAAACCGAAATAAAAAAAAATTTATCGAAGGGGGCCCCCTTGGAACTTTTTCGAATTCTTCAGATCGCCTTAACTTCCGAACGGATGGACCGATTTTCAACTTCGATCATACCAATCTGTTTGTTTTTTCATAGAATCCATTTCTTCAATCGAAAAAACCGAAATCGAAAAAAAAATGCATCAAAGGGGGCCCCCTTGGAACTTTTTCGAATTCTTCAGATCACCTTAACTTCCGAACAGATGGACCGATTTCCAACTTCGCGCATACCAATTTGCTTGTTTTTTTCATAGAATCCATTTCTTTAATCGAAAAAACCGAAATCGAAAAAAAAATTGCATCAAATGGGGTCCCCTTGGAACTTTTTCGAATTCATCAGATCGCCTTAACTTCCGAACGGATGGACCGATATTCAACTTCGATCATACCAATCTGCTTGTTTTTTTTCATAGAATCCATTTCTCCAATCGAAAAAACCGAAATCGAAAAAAAACTTGCATCAAAGGGGGTCCCCTTGGAACTTTTTCGAATTCTTCAGATCGCCTTAATTTCCGAACGAATGGACCGATTTTCAACTTCGATCATACCAATCTGCTTGTTTTTTTTTCATAGAATTCACTTCTCCCATCGAAGAAACCGAAATCGAGAAAAAATGCATCAAAGGGGGCCCCCTTGGAACTTTTTCGAATTCTTCAGATCGCCTTAACTTCCGAACGGATGGACCGATTTTCAACTTCGATCATACCAATCTGTTTGTTTTTTTCTATTAAATCCATTTCTTCAAACGAAAGAACCGAAATCGAAAAAAAAAAAATGCATCAAAGGGGGCCCCCTTGGAACTTTTTCGAATTCTTCAGATCGCCTTAACTTCCGAACGGATGGACCGATTTTCAACTTCGATCATACCAATCTGTTTGTTTTTTTTTTCATAGAATCCATTTCTCCAATCGAAAAAACCGAAATCGAAAAAAAAATTGCATCAAAGGGGGTCCCCTTGGAACTTTTTTGAATTCTTCAGATCGCCTTAACTTCCGAACGGATGGACCGATTTTCAACTTCGATCATACCAATCTGCTTGTTTTTTTTCATAGAATCCATTTCTCCAATCGAAAAAACCAAATTCGAAAAAAAAATTGCATCAAAGGGTGCCCCTTTGGAACTTTTTCGAATTCTTCAGATCGCCTTAACTTCCGAACGGATGGACCGATTTTCAACTTCGAACATACAAATCTGCTTGTTTTTTTCCATACAATCCATTTCTCCGATAGAAAAAACCGAAATAAAAAAAAATTTATCGAAGGGGGCCCCCTTGGAACTTTTTCGAATTCTTCAGATCGCCTTAACTTCCGAACGGATGGACCGATTTTCAACTTCGATCATACCAATCTGTTTGTTTTTTCATAGAATCCATTTCTCCAATCTAAAAAACCGAAATCGAAAAGAAAATGCACCAAAGGGAGCCCTCTTGGAACTTTTTCGAATTCTTCAGATCGCCTTAACTTCCGAACGGATGGACCGATTTTCAACTTCGATCATACCAATCTGCTTGTTTTTTTTTCATAGAATCCATTTCTCCAATCGAAAGAACCGAAATCGAAAAAAAAAATGCATCAAAGGGGGCCCCCTTGGAACTTTTTCGAATTCTTCAGATCGCCTTAACTTCCGAACGGATGGACCGATTTTCAACTTCGATCATAACATTCTGCTTGTTTTATTTCATAGAATCCATTTCTCCAATCGAAAAAAACGAAATCGAAAAAAAAATTGCATCAAAGGGGGTCCCCTTGGAACTTTTTCGAATTCTTCAGATCGCCTAAACTTCCGAACGGATGGACCGATTTTCAACTTCGATCATACCAAACTGCTTGTTTTTTTTCATAGAATCCATTTCCTCAATCGAAAAAACCGAAATCGAAAGAAAAATTGCATCAAAGAGGGTCCCCTTGGAACTTTTTCGAATTCTTCAGATCGCCTTAACTTCCAAACGGATGGACCGATTTTCAACTTCGATCATACCAAACTGCTTGTTTTTTTTCATAGAATCCATTTCTTCAATCGAAAAAACCGAAATCGAAAAAAAAATTGCATCAAAGGGGGTCCCCTTGGAACTTTTTCAAATTCTTCAGATCGCCTCAACTTCCAAACGGATGGACCGATTTTCAACTTCAATCATACCAATCTGCTGGTATTTTTTCATAGAATCCATTTCTCCAATCGAAGAAACCGAAATCGAAAAAAAAATTGCATCAGAGGGGGCCCTCTTGGAACTTTTTCGAATTCTTCAGATCGCCTTAACTTCCGAACGGATGGACCGATTTTCAACTTCGCTCATACCAATCCGCTTGTTTTTTTTCATAGAATCCATTTCCCCAATCGAAAAAACCGAAATCGAAAAAAAAATGCATCAAAGGGGGCCCTCTTGGAACTTTTTCGGATTCTTCAGATCGCCTTAACTTCCGAACGGATGGACAGATTTTCAACTTCGATCATACCAATCTGCTTTTTTTTATCATAGAATCCATTTCTTCAATCGAAAAAACCGAAATCGAAAAAAAAATGCATCAAAGGGGGCCCCTTTGGAACTTTTTCGAATTCTTCAGATCACCTTAACTTCCGAACAGATGGACCGATTTTCAACTTCGCGCATACCAATTTGCTTGTTTTTTTCATAGAATCCATTTCTTCAATCGAAAAAACCGAAATCGAAAAAAAAATTGCATCAAAGGGGGTCCCCTTGGAACTTTTTCGAATTCATCAGATCGCCTTAACTTCCGAACGGATGGACCGATATTCAACTTCGATCATACCAATCTGCTTGTTTTTTTTTCATAGAATCCATTTCTCCAATCGAAAAAACCGAAATCGAAAAAAAACTTGCATCAAAGGGGGTCCCCTTGGAACTTTTTCGAATTCTTCAGATCGCCTTAATTTCCGAACGAATGGACCGATTTTCAACTTCGATCATACCAATCTGCTTGTTTTTTTTTCATAGAATTCACTTCTCCCATCGAAGAAACCGAAATCGAGAAAAAATGCATCAAAGGGGGCCCCCTTGGAACTTTTTCGAATTCTTCAGATCGCCTTAACTTCCGAACGGATGGACCGATTTTCAACTTCGATCATACCAATCTGTTTGTTTTTTTCTATTAAATCCATTTCTTCAAACGAAAGAACCGAAATCGAAAAAAAAAAATGCATCAAAAGGGGCCCCCTTGGAACTTTTTCGAATTCTTCAGATCGCCTTAACTTCCGAACGGATGGACCGATTTTCAACTTCGATCATACCAATCTGTTTGTTTTTTTTTTCATAGAATCCATTTCTCCAATCGAAAAAACCGAAATCGAAAAAAAAATTGCATCAAAGGGGGTCCCCTTGGAACTTTTTTGAATTCTTCAGATCGCCTTAACTTCCGAACGGATGGACCGATTTTCAACTTCGAACATACAAATCTGCTTGTTTTTTTCCATACAATCCATTTCTCCGATAGAAAAAACCGAAATAAAAAAAAATGTATCGAAGGGGGCCCCCTTGGAACTTTTTCGAATTCTTCAGATCGCCTTAACTTCCGAACGGATGGACCGATTTTCAACTTCGATCATACCAATCTGTTTGTTTTTTCATAGAATCCATTTCTCTAATCTAAAAAACCGAAATCGAAAAGAAAATGCACCAAAGGGAGCCCTCTTGGAACTTTTTCGAATTCTTCAGATCGCCTTAACTTCCGAACGGATGGACCGATTTTCAACTTCGATCATGCCAATCTGCTTGTTTTTTTTTCATAGAATCCATTTCTCCAATCGAAAGAACCGAAATCGAAAAAAAAAATGCATCAAAGGGGGCCCCCTTGGAACTTTTTCGAATTCTTCAGATCGCCTTAACTTCCGAACGGATGGACCGATTTTCAACTTCGATCATAACATTCTGCTTGTTTTATTTCATAGAATCCATTTCTCCAATCGAAAAAACCGAAATCGAAAAAAAAATGCATCAAAGGGGGCCCCCTTGGAACTTTTTCGAATTCTTCAGACCGCCTTAACTTCCGAACGGATGGACCGATTTTCAATTTCGCGAATTCCAATTTGATTGTTTTTTCCTAGAATCCATTTCTTCAATAGAAAAAACCGAAATCGAAAAAAAAATTGCATCAAATGGGGTCCCCTTGGAACTTTTTCGAATTCTTCAGATCGCCTAAACTTCCGAACGGATGGACCGATTTTCAACTTCGATCATACCAAACTGCTTGTTTTTTTTCATAGAATCCATTTCCTCAATCGAAAAAACCGAAATCGAAAGAAAAATTGCATCAAAGGGGGTCCCCTTGGAACTTTTTCGAATTCTTCAGATCGCCTTAACTTCCAAACGGATGGACCGATTTTCAACTTCGATCATAGCAATCTGCTTGTTTTTTTTTCATAGAATCCATTCCTGCAATCGAAAAAACCGAAATCGAAAAAAAAATGCATCAAAGGGGGCCCCCTTGGAACTTTTTCGAATTCTTCAGATCGACTTAACTTCCGAACGGATGGACCGATTTTCAACTTCGATCATACCAATCTGCTTTTTTTTCCATAGAATCCATTTCTCCGATCAAAAAAACCGAAATCGAAAAAAAAAATGCATCAAAGGGAGCCCCCTTGGAAATTTTTCGAATTCTTCAGATTGCCTTAACTTTCGAACGTATGGACCGATTTTCAACTTCGATCATACCAATCTGCTTGTTTTATTTCATAGAATCCATTTCTCCAATCGAAAAAACCGAAATCGAAAAAAATAAATGCATCAAAGGGGGCCCCCTTGGAACTTTTTCGAATTCTTCAGATCGCCTTAACATCCGAACGGATGGACCGATTTTCAACTTCGAACATACCAAACTGCTTGTTTTTTTTCATAGAATCCATTTCTTCAATCGAAAAAACCGAAATCGAAGAAAAAATTGCATCAAAGGGGGTCCCCTCGGAACTTTTTCAAATTCTTCAGATCGCCTTAACTTCCAAACGGATGGACCGATTTTCAACTTCGATCATACCAAACTGATTGTTTTTTTTCATAGAATCCATTTCTTCAATCGAAAAAACCGAAATCGAAAAAAAAATTGCATCAAAGGGGGTCCCCTTGGAACTTTTTCGAATTCTTCAGATCGCCTCAACATCCAAACGGATGGACCGATTTTCAACTTCGCTCATACCAATCCGCTTGTTTTTTTTCATAGAATCCATTTCTCCAATCGAAGAAACCGAAATCGAAAAAAAAAATTGCATCAGAGGGGGCCCTCTTGGAACTTTTTCGAATTCTTCAGAACGCCTTAACTTCCGAACGGATGGACCGATTTTCAACTTCGCTCATACCAATCCGCTTGTTTTTTTTCATAGAATCCATTTCCCCAATCGAAAAAACCGAAATCGAAAAAAAAAATGCATCAAAGGGGGCCCTCTTGGAACTTTTTCGGATTCTTCAGATCGCCTTAACTTCCGAACGGATGGACAGATTTTCAACTTCGATCATACCAATCTGCTTTTTTTTATCATAGAATCCATTTCTTCAATCGAAAAAACCGAAATCGAAAAAAAAATGCATCAAAGGGGGCCCCCTTGGAACTTTTTCGAATTCTTCAGATCACCTTAACTTCCGAACAGATGGACCGATTTTCAACTTCGCGCATACCAATTTGCTTGTTTTTTTTTCATAGAATCCATTTCTTCAATCGAAAAAACCGAAATCGAAAAAAAAATTGCATCAAAGGGGGTCCCCTTGGAACTTTTTCGAATTCATCAGATCGCCTTAACTTCCGAACGGATGGACCGATATTCAACTTCGATCATACCAATCTGCTTGTTTTTTTTCATAGAATCCATTTCTCCAATCGAAAAAACCTAAATCGAAAAAAAAATTGCATCAAAGGGGGTCCCCTTGGAACTTTTTCGAATTCTTCAGATCGCCTTAATTTCCGAACGAATGGACCGATTTTCAACTTCGATCATACCAATCTGCTTGTTTTTTTTCATAGAATTCATTTCTTCAATCGAAAAAACCGAAATAGAAAAAAAATTGCATCAAAGGGGGCCCCCTTGAAACTTTTTCGAATTCTTCAGATCGCCTTAACTTCCGAACGGATGGACCGATTTTCAACTTCGATCATACCAATCTGCTTGTTTTTTTTTTATAAAATCCATTTCTACAATAGAAAAAACCGAAATAAAAAAAATGCATCAAAGGGGGCCCCCTTGGAACTTTTTCGAATTCTTCAGATCGCCTTAACTTCCGAACGGATGGACCGATTTTCAACTTCGATCATACCAATCTGTTTTTTTTTTCATAGAATTCATTTCATCAATCGAAGAAACCGAAATCGAAAAAAAAAATGCATCAAAGGGGGCCCCCCTGGAACTTTTTCGAATTCTTCAGATCGCCTTAACTTCCGAACGGATGGACCGATTTTCAACTTCGATCATACCAATCTGTTTGTTTTTTTCATAGAATCCATTTCTTCAATCTAAAATACCGAAATCGAAAAGAAAATGCACCAAAGGGGGCCCTCTTGGAACTTTTTCGAATTCTTCAGATCGCCTTAACTTCCGAACGGATGGACCGATTTTCAACTTCGATCATACCAATCTGCTTGTTTTTTTTTCATAGAATCCATTTCTTCAATCCAAAAAACCGAAATCGAAAAGAGAATGCACCAAAGGGGGCCCTCTTGGAACTTTTTCGAATTCTTCAGATCGCCTTAACTTCCGAACGGATGGACCGATTTTCAACTTCGATCATACCAATCTGCTTGTTTTTTTTCATAGAATCCATTTCTTCAAACGAAGGAACCGAAATCGAAAAAGAAAAAAAATGCATCAAATGAAGCCCCCTTGGAACTTCTTCGAATTCTTCAGATCGCCTTAACTTCCGAACGGATGGACCGATTTTCAACTTCGATCATACCAATCTGTTTGTTTTTTTTTTATAGAATCCATTTCTCCAATCGAAAAAACCGGAATCGAAAAAAAAAATACATCAAAGGGGGCCCTCTTGGAACTTTTTCGAATTCTTCGGATCGCCTTAACTTCCGAACGGATGCACCGATTTTCAACTTCGATCATACCAATCTGCTTGTTTTTTTTTCATAGAATCCATTTCTCCAATCGAGAAAACCGAAATCGAAAAAAAAATGCATCAAAGGGGGCTCCCTTGGAACTTTTTCGAATTCTTCAGATCACCTTAACTTCCGAACAGATGGACCGATTTTCAACTTCGCGCATACCAATTTGCTTGTTTTTTTTTCATAGAATCCATTTCTTCAATCGAAAAAACCGAAATCGAAAAAAAAATTGCATCAAAGGGGGTCCCCTTGGAACTTTTTCGAATTCATCAGATCGCCTTAACTTCCGAACGGATGGACCGATATTCAACTTCGATCATACCAATCTGCTTGTTTTTTTTCATAGAATCCATTTCTCCAATCGAAAAAACCTAAATCGAAAAAAAAATTGCATCAAAGGGGGTCCCCTTGGAACTTTTTCGAATTCTTCAGATCGCCTTAATTTCCGAACGAATGGACCGATTTTCAACTTCGATCATACCAATCTGCTTGTTTTTTTCATAGAATTCATTTCTTCAATCGAAAAAACCGAAATAGAAAAAAAATTGCATCAAAGGGGGCCCCCTTGAAACTTTTTCGAATTCTTCAGATCGCCTTAACTTCCGAACGGATGGACCGATTTTCAACTTCGATCATACCAATCTGCTTGTTTTTTTTTTATAAAATCCATTTCTACAATAGAAAAAACCGAAATAAAAAAAAATGCATCAAAGGGGGCCCCCTTGGAACTTTTTCGAATTCTTCAGATCGCCTTAACTTCCGAACGGATGGACCGATTTTCAACTTCGATCATACCAATCTGTTTTTTTTTTCATAGAATTCATTTCATCAATCGAAGAAACCGAAATCGAAAAAAAAAAATGCATCAAAGGGGGCCCCCCTGGAACTTTTTCGAATTCTTCAGATCGCCTTAACTTCCGAACGGATGGACCGATTTTCAACTTCGATCATACCAATCTGTTTGTTTTTTTCATAGAATCCATTTCTTCAATCTAAAATACCGAAATCGAAAAGAAAATGCACCAAAGGGGGCCCTCTTGGAACTTTTTCGAATTCTTCAGATCGCCTTAACTTCCGAACGGATGGACCGATTTTCAACTTCGATCATACCAATCTGCTTGTTTTTTTTTCATAGAATCCATTTCTTCAATCCAAAAAACCGAAATCGAAAAGAGAATGCACCAAAGGGGGCCCTCTTGGAACTTTTTCGAATTCTTCAGATCGCCTTAACTTCCGAACGGATGGACCGATTTTCAACTTCGATCATACCAATCTGCTTGTTTTTTTTCATAGAATCCATTTCTTCAAACGAAGGAACCGAAATCGAAAAAGAAAAAAAATGCATCAAATGAAGCCCTCTTGGAACTTCTTCGAATTCTTCAGATCGCCTTAACTTCCGAACGGATGGACCGATTTTCAACTTCGATCATACCAATCTGTTTGTTTTTTTTTATAGAATCCATTTCTCCAATCGAAAAAACCGGAATCGAAAAAAAAAATACATCAAAGGGGGCCCTCTTGGAACTTTTTCGAATTCTTCGGATCGCCTTAACTTCCGAACGGATGCACCGATTTTCAACTTCGATCATACCAATCTGCTTGTTTTTTTTTCATAGAATCCATTTCTCCAATCGAGAAAACCGAAATCGAAAAAAAAATGCATCAAAGAGGGCCCCCTTGGAACTTTTTCGAATTCTTCAGATCGCCTTAACTTCCGAACGGATGGACCGATTCTCAACTCCGATCATACCAATCTGTTGGTTTTTTTTCATAGAATCCATTTCTCCAATCGAAAAAACCGAGATCGAAAAATAAAATGCATCAAAGGGGGCCCCCTTGGAATTTTTTCGAATTCTTCAGATCGCCTTAACTTCCGAACGGAAGGACCGATTTTCAACTTCGATCATGCCAATCTGCTTGTTTTTTTCATAGAATCCATTTCTCCAATCGAAGAAACCAAAATCGAAAAAAAAAATCATCAAAGGGGGCCCCCTTGGAACTTTTTCGATTTCTTCAAATCGCCTAAACTTCCGAACGGATGGACCGATTTTCAACTTCGATCATACCAATCTGTATGTTTTTTTTCATAAAATCCATTTCTCCAATCGAAAAAACCGAATTCGAAAAAAAAAATGCATCAAAGGGGGCCCCCATGGAACTTTTTCGAATTCTTCAGATCGCCTTAACTTCCAAACGGATGGACCGATTTTCAACTTCGATCATACCAATCTGCTTGTTTTTTTCATTGAATCCATTTCTCCAATCGAAAAAACCGAAATCGAAAAAAAAAATGCATCAAAGGGGGCCCCCTTGGAACTTTTTCGAATTCTTCAGATCGCCTTAACTTCCGAACGGATGGACCGATTTTCAACTTCGATCATACCAATCTGCTTGTTTTTTTCATAGAATCAATTTCTCGAATCGAAAAAACCGAAATCGAAAAATAAATTGCATCAAAGGGGGCCCCTTTGGAACTTTTTCGAATTCTTCAGATCGCCTTAACCTCCGAACGGATGGACCGATTTGCATCTTCGATCATACCAATCTGCTTGTTTTTTTTTGTTTTTTTTTCATAGAGTCCATTTCTCCAATCGAAAAAACCGAAATCGAAAAAAAAATTGCATCAAAGGGGGCCCCCTTGGAACTTTTTCGAATTTATCAGATCGCCTTAACTTCCGAACGGATGGACCGATTTTCAACTTCGATCATACCAATCTTTTTTTTTTTTTTTTTTTTTTTTTTTTTTTTTTTTTTTTTTTTTTTTTTTTTTTTTTTTTTTTTTTTTTTTTCATAGAATCCATTTCTCCAATCGAAAAAACCGGAATCAAAAAAAAAAATGCATATAGATTGATCAATCATCGTATCTGAGTTGTATTCGATTATGTTTATATAGTTATACTCACCAGGTACCTGTTCTTCCGTTATACATACGAGCGACTGAATTGAACAGAAGGTTGAATGGATAGACTAAACAATAATCGTATCTGGGGTTGTATTCGATTATATCGCAATACTGTATATATAGTGATACTTACCAGGTGACGGAACTTCCGTTACACATACTAGCGACTGAATCGAACAGAAAGTTGAATGGTTAGACGAAATGATAATTGTATCTCTGAGTTGTATTCGATGATATCGTGATGATGTTTATATAGCAATACTCACCAGGTAACTGTTCTTTCGTTTCACATACAAGCGTCCGAATCGAGCAGAAGCTTAAATTTAGTATAGGTTGAACAATCATCGTATCTGGGTTGTAATCGATTATGTTTATATAGTTATACTCACCAGGTAACTGCTCTTCCGTTATACATACGAGCGACTGAATTGAACAGAAGGTTGAATGGATAGACTAAACAATAATCGTATCTGGGGTTGTATTCGATTATATCTTGATGATGTTCATATAGTTATACTCACCAGGAAACTGTTCTCCAGTTATACATAAGAGCGACTGAACTGAACAGAAGATTGAATGGATAGACTGAACATTCATCGTATCTGGGTTGTATTTGATTATATCGTGATTATTATCATATAGTATGTCTAACCAGGTAACAGTTCTTTCGTAATACATACGAGCAACCGAATCGAACATAAGGTTGGATGGATAGATCGAACAATCATTGTATCTGGGTTGTCTCCGATTATATCGTTATGCTGTATATCTAGTTACACCTACCATGTAACGGTTTTTTCGTTACACATACGAGCGTATCAATAGAACATAAGATTGGATGGTTAGACGGAACGATAATTGTAACTGAGTTGTATTCGATTATATCGTGGTGATGTTTATATAGCAATACTCACCAGGTAACTGTTCTTCCGTTTTACATACAAGCGACCGAATCGAGCAGAAGCTTAAATTTAGTATAGATTGAACAATCATCGTATCTGGGTTGTATTCGATAATGTTTATATATTTATACTCACCAGGTAACTGTTCTTCCGTTATACATACGAGCGACTGAATCGAACAGAAGGTTGAATGGATAGACTAAACAATAATCGTATCTGGGGTTGTATTCAATTATATCTTGATGTTGTTCATATAGTTATACTCACCAGGTAACTGTTCTCCAGTTATACATAAGAGCGACTGAACTGAACAGAAGGTTGAATGGATAGACTGAACATTCATCGTATCTGGGTTGTATTTGATTATATCGTGATTATTATCATATAGTATGTCTAACCAGGTAACAGTTCTTCCGTTATACATACGAGCAACCGAATCGAACAGAAGGTTGGATGGATAGATTGAACAATCATTGTATCTGGGTTGTCTCCGATTATATCTTTATGCTGTATATTAAGTTACACCTACCATGTAACGGTTCTTTCGTTACACATACGAGCGTCTGAATCGAACATAAGGTTGGATGGTTAGACGGAACGATAATTGTAACTGAGTTGTATTCGATTATATCGTGGTGATGTTCATATAGTAATACTCACCAGGTGACTATTCTTGCGTTATACATACGAACGACTCAATCGAACAGAAGGTTGAATGGATAGTATCTGGGTTGTATTCGATTATGATGTTATGCTGTGTGTATAGTTATACACATAAGGTGACGGTATTCCTGTTTTACATACGAGCGACCGAAACGAACAGAAAGTTGAATGGATAGACTGAACAATCAATGTATCTGGGTGGTATCCGATTAAATCGCAATACTGTATATAGTGATACTTACCAGGTGACGGTACTTCCGTTGCACATACTAGCGACTGAATCGAACATAAGGTTGGATGATTAGACGGAACAATAATTGTAACTGAGTTGTATTCGATTATATCGTGATGATGTATATATAGTAATACTCACCAGGTGACTGTTCTTGCGTTATACATACGAGCGACCCAATCGAACAGAAGTTTGGATAAATAGACGGAATGATCATTGTATCTGAGTTGTATTCGATTATATCGTGATGACGTTCATATAGAAATACTCACCAGGTTACTGTTTTTTCTTTATATATACGAGCGACCGAAACGAACAGAAAGTTGAATGGATAGACTGAACAATCAATATATCTGGGTGGTATCCGATTATATCGCAATACTGTATATATAGTGATACTTACCAGGTCACGGTACTTCCGTTGCACATACTAGCGACTGAATCGAACTTGAGGTTAAATGGTAAGACGAAACGATTATTGTATCTGAGTTGTATTCGATGATATCGTGATGATGTTTATATAGCAATACTCACCAGGTAACTGTTCTTTCGTTTTACATACAAGCGACCGAATCGAGCAGAAGGTTAAATTTAGTATGGATTGAACAATCATCGTATCTGGGTTGTATTCGATTATGGAAAAATGGATTAGCCATAAATTGGAAAAAAAATTTGAGAGAAAAATAGTCTATCCAATTAAAAATATCAAACATAGTTTGAAATGAATGTCTGGTAGACTACGAGCAGAAAACAACTACTTTCCTGGTAAATACCACGCAGAACATTGAATTATATCTGTTCGTAGTCCATGCAACGATTCACACTGTGAATGCAGATCGCAAATGTTTCTTTCTTCCTAAGACGTGACAAATTCACATCGTGACAGGCACGCCTAACAACCTACAGACCGGTTTCGGGCTCATTGGCCCTCATCAGTGCAGGGTAGTTATCCAAGTAGAGACCGTAAGATCTCAACTCGAAGCGTTGCCTGTCCCAATGCATTTTTGTCGCGTCTATTTGACCGCACCGAGCCGCGTTCCAACAGACAATTGAAAGTGGCGACATCATGCGGCAGAAGAAAGAAACACTCCAGAACCGAATCTCCCAAGTTTTACAGAACTTGGAAGTGGCTGACAGCTCGACTAAGCTCAATAAATGAAAAAATGGATTAGCCATAAATTGGAAAAAAAATTTGAGAGAAAAATGGTCTATCCAATTAAAAATATCAAACATAGTTTGAAATGAATGTCTGGTAGACTACGAGCAGAAAACAACTAATTTCCTGGTAAATACCACGCAGAACATTGAATTATATCTGTTCGTAGTCCATGCAACGGAAGAAAGAAACATTTGCGATCTGCATTCACAGTGTGAATCGTTGCATGGACTACGAACAGATATAATTCAATGTTCTGCGTGGTATTTACCAGGAAAGTAGTTGTTTTCTGCTCGTAGTCTACCAGACATTCATTTCAAACTATGTTTGATATTTTTAATTGGATAGACTATTTTTCTCTCAAATGTATTCGATTATGTTTATATAGTTATACTCACCAGGTGACTGGTCTTCCGTTAAACATACTAGCGACTGAATCGAACAGAATGTTGAATGGTTAGACGAAACGATAATTGTATCTGAGTTGTATTCGATGATATCGTGATGATGTTTATATAGCAATACTCACCAGGTAACTGTCCTTCAGTTTTACATACAAGTGACCGAATCGAGCAGAAGGTTAAATGGATAGATTGAACAATCATCGTATCTGAGTTGTATTCGATTATGTTTATATGGTTATACTCACCAGGTACCTGTTCTTCCGTTATACATACGAGCAACCGAATCGAACATAAGGTTGAATGGATAGACTGAACAATCATCGTATCTGAGTTGTATTCGATTATGTTCATATAGTTATACTCACCAAGTAAATGTTCTTCCGTTATACATACGAGCGACTGAATTGAACAGAAGGTTGAATGTATAGACTAAACAATGATCGTATCTGGGGTTGTATTCGATTATATCGTGATGATGTTTATATAGTTAAACTCACCAGGTAACTGTTTTCCAGTTATACATAAGAGCGACTGAACTGAACAGAAGGTTGTATGGATAGACTGAACAATCATCGTATCTGGGTTGTATTCGATTATTTCGTGATGATTATTATATATTATGTCTAACCAGGTAACTGTTCTTTCGTTATACATACGAGCAACCGAATCGAACATAAGGTTGAATGGATAGATTGAACAATCAATGTATCTGGGTTGTCTCCGATTAAATCGTTATGCTGTATATTTAGATACACCTACCATGTAACGGTTCATTCGTTACACATACGAGCGTCTGAATCGAACATTAGGTTGGATGGTTAGACGGAACGATAATTGTAACTGAGTTATATTCGATTATATCGTGGGAATGTTTATATAGTAATACTAACCAGGTGACTGTTCTTGCGTTATACGTACGAGCAACCCAATCGAACAGAAGGTTAGATGGATAGACGGAATGATCATTGTATCTGAGTTGTATTCGATTATATCGTGATGAAGTTTATATAGAAATACTCACCAGGTTACTGTTCTTTCGTTATACATACGAGCAACCGAATCGAACAGAAGGTTGAATGGATAGTATCTGAGTTGTATTCGATTATGATGTTATGCTGTGTATATAGTTATACACACTAGGTGACGGTATTCCCGTTTTACATACGAGCGACCGAAACGAACAGAAAGTTGAATGGATAGACTGAACAATCAATGTATCTGGTTGGTATCCGATTATATCGCAATACTGTATATATAGTGATACTTACCAGGTGACGGTACTTCCGTTACACATACTAGCGACTGAATCGAACAGAAGGTTGAATGGTTAGACGAAGCGATAATTGTATCTGAGTTGTATTCGATGATATCGTGATGATGTTTATATAGCATTACTCACCATGTAGCTGTTCTTCCGTTTCACATAAAAGCGACCGAATCGAGCAGAAGGTTAAATGGATAGATTGAAAATTCATCGTATCTGGGTTGTATTCGATAAGGTTTATATAGTTATACTCACCAGGTAAATGTTCTTCCGTTATACATACGAGCGACTGAATTGAACAGAAGGTTGAATGGATAGACTAATCAATAATCGTATCTGGGGTTGTATTCGATTATATCTTGATGATGTTCATATAGTTTTACTCACCAGGAAACTGTTCTCCAGTTATACATAAGAGCGACTGAACTGAACAGAAAGTTGAATGGATAGACTGAACAAACAATGTATCTGGGTGGTATCCGAATATATCGCAATACTGTATATATAGTGATACTTACCAGGTGACGGTACTTCCGTTACACATACTAGCGACTGAATCGAACAGAAAGTTGAATGGTTAGACGAAATGATAATTGTATCTCTGAGTTGTATTCGATGATATCGTGATGATGTTTATATAGCAATACTCACCAGGTAACTGTTCTTTCGTTTTACATACAAGCGTCCGAATCGAGCAGAAGCTTAAATTTAGTATAGATTGAACAATCATTGTATCTGGGTTGTAATCGATTATGTTTATATAGTTATACTCACCAGGTAACTGCTCTTCCGTTATACATACGAGCGACTGAATTGAACAGAAGGTTGAATGGATAGACTAAACAATAATCGTATCTGGGGTTGTATTCGATTATATCTTGATGATGTTCATATAGTTATACTCACCAGGAAACTGTTCTCCAGTTATACATAAGAGCGACTGAACTGAACAGAAGATTGAATGGATAGACTGAACATTCATCGTATCTGGGTTGTATTTGATTATATCGTGATTATTATCATATAGTATGTCTAACCAGGTAACAGTTCTTTCGTAATACATACGAGCAACCGAATCGAACATAAGGTTGGATGGATAGATTGAACAATCATTGTATCTGGGTTGTCTCCGATTATATCGTTATGCTGTATATCTAGTAACACCTACCATGTAACGGTTCTTTCGTTACACATACGAGCGTATGAATCGAACATAAGATTGGATGGTTAGACGGAACGATAATTGTAACTGAGTTGTATTCGATTATATCGTGGTGATGTTTATTTAGCAATACTCACCAGGTAACTGTTCTTCCGTTTTACATTCAAGCGACCGAATCGAGCAGAAGCTTAAATTTAGTATAGATTGAACAATCATCGTATCTGGGTTGTATTCGATAATGTTTATATATTTATACTCACCAGGTAACTGTTTTTCCGTTATACATGAGAACGACTGAATTGAACAGAAGGTTGAATGGATAGACTAAACAATAATCGTATCTGGGGTTGTATTCGAGTATTTCGTGATGATTATCATATAGTATGTCTGACCAGGTGACAGTTCTTCCGTTAAACATACGAGTAACCGAATCGATTATAAGGTTGGATGGATAGATTGAACAATCATTGTATCTGGGTTGTCTCCGATTATATCGTTATGCTGTATATTTAGTTACACCTACCGTGTAACGGTTCTTTCGTTACACATACGAGCGTCTGAATCGAACATGAGGTTGGATGGTTAGACGGAACGATAATTGTAACTGAGTTGTATTCGATTATATCGTGGTGATGTTTATATAGCAATACTCACCAGGTGACTGTTCTTGCGTTATACATACGAGCGACCCAATCGAACAGAAGGTTGGATGGATAGACGGAATGATCATTGTATCTAAGTTGTATTCGATTATATCGTGATGACGTTCATATAGAAATACCCACCAGGTTACTGTTCTTCCGTTATACATACGAGCAACCGAATCGAACAGAAGGTTGAATGGATAGTATCTGGGTTGTATTCGATTATGATGTTATGCTGTGTATATAGTTATACACATAAGGTGACGGTATTCCCGTTTTACATACGAGCGACCGAAACGAACAGAATGTTGAATGGATAGACTGAACAATCAATGTATCTGGGTGGTATCCGATTATATCGCAATACTGTATATATAGTGATACTTACCAGGTGACGGTACTTCCGTTACACATACTAGCGACTGAATCGAACAGAAGGTTAAATGGTTAGACGAAACGATAATTGTATCTGAGTTGTATTCGATGATATCGTGATAATGTTTATATAGCAATACTCACCAGGTAACTGTTCTTTCATTTTTCATACAAGCGACCGAATCGAGCAGAAGGTTGAATTCAGTATAGATTGAACAATCATCGTATCTGGGTTGTATTCGATTATGTTTATATAGTTATACTCACCAGGTAACTGTTCTTCCGTTATTGTTGAAGATATTTACATCTTACTGTGTTAATGTTTTTAATATTTTACTTCGTTGTTGCTGAGGTTATGAAAATAATTGAATTTGTTGGTGTGACGGAAAATATATAGAATTTTTAAAACTTGTCAAAAAATTGATTATTCTGAAAAAGAGATTATACTGGTAAAACTTGTTAGAGCTTCAAACAAAATACTTCGGGAAGTTTTAACAATTGGTCCTTCGAGCTTTGAAACCAGAATTAATGTCTTTGGATCCGATAACAACGGGCAGGAAGAGCACAAGGTGTAATTTGGGTGTTCCACCTGCAAGATACGGATTCACGGAAGGAATAGAAACAAGAATACCAGAGGAAGAAAGAAAATCTAGTAAGGAATCTACAAAGGAAGAAATGAGTCATATGAACGAGAGTATTGGTAGCGGTCAGGAGAAGACGAGTACAAGAAGAACCCACGTGAAATCTACTGGAGGAAACGAAGAATATGAAGAAATATCTACTAGAGGAAGCGGAGAGAACAAGAAATCTACTACAGGAAGCAGCTGTAAAATGAAGAGATCTACAGGAGGAGAGAATTCTTCGACGTCAACTGAAAGAATGAGGATGCTGAAAAATAAGGAGAGGGAGTTGAAGTTGCAGATGCTACAGCTACAATTGGATGCAATTCAGGAAGAGAAATCGATCATGTCATCCAGCAAGGGTTCTGAAACTCTATCGGAAGTAGGTATTTCAGAAGAGGATAAGCTGAAGTATACACAACATTGGGTGGATCAAAGTAAGAATTTAAATAATGATTTTTGTACCGTTGATGATGAAAATGTTGCTGTTGTTTCGAATACAAGAATGAATGAAGTTGTCACTGATAATTTCAAAATGAAATCACAACCAACTTATGATATTTCTAATAATGAACAAAAATACTTGAGAGATATAGGTGAAGAGAGTATATCAGGTATTCTAACAAAATGTATGCAGAGTTTGAGTTCCAATATAGAAAAATTAGCCAACAGACACTATGTGTCCCCTTTGCCTGAATTTCACGGTGATATAAATGAATTTCCTTTCTGGATCAACGAATTTGAGAGGTCAACGAAAAAGAAAAATATTTCAAATGCAGAAAACTTGAATCGTTTACAAAAATGTCTAAAGGGTCGTGCGAAGGAACTTGTTAAGGATCTATATTGTAGTTCGAATAATGTTATGAATATAATTGAAACATTGAGATTAAATTTTGGAAAAACCGAATGGATAATAATAAATTTGATAGAAAGAGCAAGAAAATGCGTCAATCCGAAAGAAGATTCAATGGACTCTTTCATTCAATTTTCAGTTGTAGTCTCTAATATGGTAGTTGCTATGGAAAACTCTGAATGTGATAAATATCTAGATAATCCTGAATTATTGATTAAACTAGAAGAGAAATTGCCAAAAAATTCTAAAAGATCATGGGCTACAGAAAAAATTAAAATCAATCTAACTACATCAAGTGTCAATTTAAAGAATTTTTCTGACTGGTTGAAAACAGAAGTTAGTTTGCTAATGTCAGTTAATGTTCCATCTCAAATGAATACAAATAAGGGTTACACTTTTCAGAAAAAAGAAGGAATTATGAATGTGGTTGGAAAAGACAAGGAAACATGCAAGTTATGTAAGGAAAGTCATTACAGAATAGAAAACTGTAAGAAATTTTTAGAAATGTCGGTAGAAAATAGAAGGAAGTATGTACAAGAAAATGGTCTTTGTTACAAATGTCTGATTTCTGGACATCCGGTAAAGAAATGTTTCAGGAAAATAAAATGTGATATAGATCAATGTGGTGGTAAACACAATAGACTTGTACATATCAGGAGAGAGAGCAGAGAAGTAACCATGGAAGAAGGTAATTCATCGATAAAAAATCAAGAGGAACAGAAAACAAATTTCTGCGGGTTCCTGGAGAATCAATACTCTGCACTTCTGAAGATAGTTAAAGTAAGGATTTATGGACCATGTGAGTATTTAGATACTTTCGCTTTATTGGATGAGGGATCAACTGTAACGCTGATAGACTCTAGTATTACTGAAAAGGTTGGGTTGGATGGGCCAAATTCACCCATATGTTTACAGTGGACGAATCAGATTACCCATGATGAAGAATCCTCGAAGGCAGTGGACTTTGATATATGTGGAATTTTGGAAAACAAGAAATATACAGTAAGAAGTGCAAGAACGGTAAGAAATTTGAAACTACCTAAACAGAAATTTGACATTGATAATATTTGTAAGAAATACAAGTATATAGATCGCTCAATTTTGAAATCAATTCAGTTTGCTGATCCAAAAATCTTGATTGGACAAGATAACATCAGCATAATATCATCTCAGAATATCATTCAGCCACAATATAATCAGCTAGCTTTGAGTAAGACTAAATTAGGTTGGGTTGTTCATGGACCATATTCAAACGATGTAGACATTTTGAATCACAGCATCTATCTTTGCCAACATGATGATGGATATCTACAAAAATTAATTGAGGATAATTTTAGAATTGAGAATACTGAAATCTCACAAAGAGATGAATATTCACGGGAAGATCAAAGGGCTGTAAATATATTTCAAAACACAATTCGAAGGTGCGGGAATCATTTTGAAATAGGTTTACCTTGGAAAAATGATAATGTAATCCTACCTGATAGTAAGAAATTAGCTTACAGTAGACTTTTATGTATGGAGAGAAAAATGGATAGAGATGTTAAATTTGCAGAGCAGTACTGTGAAAAAATAGAAGAATACGAGCGGAAGGGATATGCCAGGAAGATAAAGAATGACGAAGTGGAGAATGATAATGGAAAAATATGGTATTTGCCGCATTTTGCTGTTACCAATGTCAATAAGCCAGGTAAAGTTCGGCTGGTCTTCGACGCTGCAGCAAAGGTCAATGGGGTAAGTCTCAATGACTTTTTACTGAAGGGACCTGATTTTTATCCTTCACTTCTTGCTATCCTATGGCGATTTCGAGAAAAGAAATATGCATTTTGCGGAGACATTAAAGAAATGTTTCACCAAGTGATTATCAGGCAAGAAGATAGGAAATGTCAAAGGTTTTTATTCAGAGGTATAGACAGAAACAGGGATCCTGATATTTATGAAATGCGAGCCATGATTTTCGGATCTATTTGTTCTCCATCTATTGCACAGTATGTCAAGAACTACAATGCCATGGAATTTCAGGAAAAATATCCAGATATAATGCGGATAATGATTCAACAACATTATGTAGATGATTATCTGGATTGTAAGAATACTTTAGAAGAATCAATTGAAACTATAAAAACTGTTATTAAAGTTCATGAAAGAGGGGGATTCAAAATGGTCAATTGGTTGTCAAATGAATCCGAAATTTTGAAATATCTTCCTTCTGAATACCTTTCTGCAAGCAATTCACTAAATTTAGACGCGAACAAATTAGATAGAGTGCTTGGATTATTTTGGAACTTACATGAGGACACATTGGAGTTCAATACAAAATTTCATGAGGTACATCAGGAATTAATGACTGGAGAAAAAATTCCTACCAAACGAGAGATTTTAAAATTAGTGATGACAGTTTTCGATCCAATTGGATTTCTTTCCCCTTTGATAGCTACTGGAAGGCTCATAATGCAAGATTGTTGGATGGAAAAAATCAATTGGGATCAAAAAGTAAATGAGGACATTTTCATAAAATGGAAGAAATGGACTGAATTGATTCAAAAAATCAATAGTCTCAAAATTCCTAGACAATATTTTCGAAATATGACTGAAGAAGTACAATTACACATGTTTTGCGATGCTGGAAGTAAAGCATATTGTACTGTTGCATATTTAAGAGCAAAATTAGGAGATCATGTTGAAGTTTCCATGATTTCGTCGAAGTCGAAGTTAGGCCCTCTGAATAAAATCATGAGTATACCACGAATGGAATTGCAAGGAGCAGTTTTAGCTACGAGATTGGGAAAATCAATTGAGAAAGAAATATCATTTAATATAAAAGAAATATTTTGGTGGACTGATTCAAGTATAGTCTTGAAATGGATTAGGTCAGAATCAAATCGTTTAAAATCATTTGAGGCGCATAGGATTCAGGAAATAATCGATAACACGAAGAAAGAAAACTGGAGGTGGTTACCATCGAAATTGAACCCAGCGGATATGGGAAGTAAAGAATTATATGAATTTGATTTTTCTATTTGGCTGAGAGGACCGCATTTTCTAAAGCAAGGGGAATCATTATGGCCGCAAGAAGAAAACGAAACTATTGGAGAGATGCAGGATAAGATTGAATATATCAATTTAATTAACATTACAGATGCTAATTTGCAGCTACCAGATGAAAAACGGTTTTCTAAATGGTTCAGATTGTTGAGGAGAACTGCTTGGATGCTTCGATTCATGAATAATTGTAGACAAAAAATGCATTCGATAGGAGAACTACAATTACAGGAATTAGCAAAATCTGAAACTATGTGGTGGAGAAAATTGCAAGCTAGACATTTTCTTGATGATATAGTGGTAATGAGAGAAAATCAAAATTTACCGAAATCATCCAAATTATTTGACTTGTCACCATTTCTTGATGAAAATGGAGTAATAAGAATGAATAGTCGTATAAAGTATGCAGATATTTCACATGACAGTAAATTTCCTATCATTTTACCATCTGGGAAGGAAGAAACCACTATTTTATTGTTAGTGCAACATTACCATGAATTGGTTCATCACACAGGGCACGAAACAGTCATGAATAATCTGAGAGCAAAATTTTGGATAATTTCTGCAAGACAAACAGTGAAAACGACAATTAGAAATTGTCAATATTGCAGAATAAAAAGAAGTAAACCAAAACCACCTGAAATGGCTCCACATCCGGAATTTAGACTCAAAAGTTTTACAAGACCTTTCAGTTATGTTGGAATTGATTACTTCGGACCACTTTTGGTGAAAGTAAAAAGATCAGTAGAAAAAAGGTATGGGGTTCTATTGACATGTATGAATACCAGAGCTGTGCATATTGAGGTATCAGATTCTCTAACTACTGATTCTGCAATAATGGCTATTCAGAGATTCATTGGAAGAAGAGGACACCCTTTAGAAATGCATTCGGACAACGGAACGAATTTTGTTGGAGCCGAAAGAGAGATGAAGAAGAACTTGAATGATTTTGATCAGAACAAAATCATTAGAAAATTATCTAAACTGAATATCAAATGGATATTCAATTCACCAGCTGCTCCACACATGGGAGGAGTTTGGGAGAGGCTAATCCAGTCTGTGAAACGAGTTCTATACGTAATATTGAAAGAACAACACCCTTCTCATGAATTATTATGTACACTTTTGATTGAAACCGAAAGTATTGTGAATTCAAGACCCATCAGCTATATATCTAATGATGCTACGGACGAAATTGAAGCGTTAACTCCATTTCACTTTCTTATCGGCACATCTAATGCAGATAACTCTCCAGGAACATTTGAGGCTGACGTTCTATATGGCAGAAAACAATGGAGGATTTCCCAGTATTTAGCTGATAGATTTTGGCAAAGGTGGACCAAGGAATACCTACTAAAACTACAAAAACGATCGAAATGGCATAATGTCAACGAAACTTTCAAAGTTGGGGACATTGTAGCTGTAGCAGACAACAACTCCCGGAATAAATGGAATATGGCGAGAATTCTCCAAGTGTACCCAGGTCGCGATGGTCAAGTGAGAACAGTCCAGCTGAAGACGAGAAGTACTACATTGATTCGGCCAGTGCACCAGCTTTGTCGGTTGGAGGTTGGAGAATGTTGAAGATATTTACATCTTACTGTGTTAATTTTTTTAATATTTTACTTCGTTGTTGCTGAGGTTATGAAAATAATTGAATTTGTTGGTGTGACGGAAAATATATAGAATTTTTAAAACTTGTCAAAAAATTGATTATTCTGAAAAAGAGATTATACTGGTAAAACTTGTTAGAGCTTCAAACAAAATACTTCGGGAAGTTTTAACAGTTATACATACGAGCAACCGAATCGAACATAAGGTTGAATGGATAGATTGAACAATCATCGTATCTGAGTTGTATTCGATTATGTTTATATAGTTATACTCACCAGGTAACTGTTCTTCCGTTATACATACGAGCGACTGAATTGAACAGAAGGTTGAATGGATAGACTAAACAATGATCGTATCTGGGGTTGTATTCGATTATATCGTGATGATGTTCATATAGTTATACTCACCAGGTAACTGTTCTCCAGTTATACATAAGAGCGACTGAACTGAACATAAGGTTGAATGGATAGACTGAACAATCATCGTATCTGGGTTGTATTCGATTATTTCGCGATGATTATTATATATTATGTCTAACCAGGTAACTGTTCTTTCGTTATACATACGAGCAACCGAATCGAACATAAGGTTGGATGGATAGATTGAACAATCATTGTATCTGGGTTGTCTCCGATTATATCGTTATGTTGTATATTTAACTACACCTACCATGTAACGGTTCTTTCGTTACACATACGAGCGTCTGAATCGAACATTAGGTTGGATGGTTAGACGGAACGATAATTGTAACTGAGTTGTATTCGATTATATCGTGATGACGTTCATATAGAAATACTCACCAGGTTACTGTTCTTTCGTTATACATACGAGCAACCAAATCGAACAGAAGGTTGAATGGATAGTATCTGGGTTGTATTCGATTATGATTTTATGCTATGTATATAGTTATACACACTAGGAGACGGTATTTCCATTTTACATACGAGCGACCGAAACGAAAAGAAAGTTGAAGGGATAGACTGAACAATCAATGTATCTGGGTGGTATCCGATTATATCGCAATACTGTATATATAGTGATACTTACCAGGTGACGGTACTTCCGTTACACATACTAGCGACTGAATCGAACAGAAGGTTAAATGGTTAGACGAAACGATAATTGTATCTGAGTTGTATTCGATGATATCGTGATGATGTTTATATAGCAATACTCACCAGGTAACTGTTCTTCCGTTTTATATACAAGCGACCGAATCGAGCAGAAGCTTGAATTCAGTATAGATTGAACAATCATCGTATCTGGGTTGTATTCAATTATGTTTATATAGGTATACTCACCAGGTAACTGTTCTTCCGTTATACATACGAGCGACTGAATTGAACAGAAGGTTGAATGGATAGTATATGGGTTGTATTCGATTATGATGTTATGCTGTGTATATAGTTATACACACTAGGAGACGGTATTTCCATTTTACATACGAGCGACCGAAACGAGAAGAAAGTTGAATGGATAGACTGAACAATCAATGTATCTGGGTGGTATCCGATTAAATCGCAATACTGTATATATAGTGATACTTACCAGGTGACGGTACTTCCGTTACACATGCTAGCGACTTAATCGAACAGAAGGTTGAATGGTTAGACGAAACGATAATTGTATCTGAGTTGTATTCGATGTTATCGTGATGATGTTTATATAGCAATCCTCACCAGGTAACTGTTCTGCCGTTTTACATACAAGCGACCGAATCGAGCAGAAGGTTAAATGAATAGATTGAACAATCATCGTATCTGGGTTGTATTCGATTATGTTTAAATAGTAATACTCACCAGGTAACTGTTCTTCCGTTTTACATACAAGCGACCGAATGGATCAGAAGGTTGAATTTAGTATAGATTGAACAATCATCGTATCTGGGTTGTATTTGATTATATCGTGATTATCATCACATAGTATGTCCAACCAGGTAACAGTTCTTCCGTTATACATACGAGCAACCAAATCGAACATAAGGTTGAATGGATAGATTGAACAATCATTGTATCTGGGTTGTCTCCGATTATATCGTTATGCTGTATATTTAGTTACACCTACCATGTAACGGTTCTTTCGTTACACATACGAGCGTCTGAATCGAACATAAGGTTGGATGGTTAGACGGAACGATAATTGTAACTGAGTTGTATTCGATTATATCGTGGTAATGTTTATATAGTGATACTCACCAGGTGACTGTTCTTGCGTTGAAAGTACGAGCGACCAAATCGAACAGAATGTTGGATGAATAGACGGAATGACCATTATATCTGAGTTGTATTCGATTATATCGTGGTAATGTTCATATAGTTATACTCACCAGGTAACTGTTCTTCCATTATACATAAGAACGACTGAATTGAACAGAAGGTTGAATGGATAGACTAAACAATAATCGTATCTGGGGTTGTATTCGAGTATATCGTGATGATTATCATATAGTATGTCTAACCAGGTAACAGTTCTCATATATAATCTAACCAGAAACCAAGAAACATTGATTGTTCAGTCTATCCATTCAACTTTCTTTTCGTTTCGGTCGCTCGTATGTAAAACGGGAATACCGTCACCTAGTGTGTATAACTATATACACAGCATAACATCATAATCGAATACAACCCATATCCATTCAACCTTCTGTTCAATTCAGTCGCTCGTATGTATAACGGTGAGTATAACTATATAAACATAATCGAATACAACCCAGATACGATGATTGTTCAATCTATACTAAATTTAAGCTTCTGCTCGATTCGGTCGCTTGTATGTAAAACGGAAGAACAGTTACCTGGTGAGTATTGCTATATAAACATCATCACGATATCATCGAATACAACTCAGAGATACAATTATCATTTCGTCTAACCATTTAACCTTCTGTTCGATTCAGTCGCTAGTATGTGTAACGGAAGTACCGTCACCTGGTAAGTATCACTATTTATACAGTATTGCGATATAATCGGAGACCTCCCAGATACATTGATTGTTCAGTCTATCCATTCAACTTTCTGTTCGTTTCGGTAGCTCGTATGTAAAACGGGAAAACCGTCACCTAGTGTGTATAACTATTTACACAGCATAACATCATAATCGAATACAACCCAGATACTATCCATTCAACCTTATGTTCGATTCGGTTGCTCGAATGTGTAACAGAAGAACTGTTACCTGGTTAGACATACTATATGATAATCATCACGATATAATCGAATACAACCCAGATACAATGATTGTTCAGTCTATTCATTCAACCTTCTGTTCAGTTCAGTCGCACTTATGTATAACTGGAGAACAGTTACCTGTTGAGTATAACTATATAAACATCATCACGATATAATCGAATAAACCTCAGATACGATCATTGTTTAGTCTAATCATTCAACCTTCTGTTTGATTCAGTCGCTCGTATGTATAACGGAAGAACAGTTACCTGGTGAGTATAACTATATGAACCAAATCGAATACAACCCAGATACGATGAATTTTCAATCTATCCATTTAACCTTCTGCTCGATTCGGTCGCTTTTATGTAAAACGGAAGAACAGTTACCTGGTGAATATTGCTATATAAACATCATCACGATATCATCGAATACAACTCAGATACAATTATCGCTTCGTCTAACCATTCAACCTTCTGTTCGATTCAGTCGCTAGTATGTGTAACGGAAGTACCGTCACCTGGTTAGTATCACTATATATACAGTATTGCGATATAATCGGATACCAACCAGATACATTGATTGTTCAGTCTATCCATTCAACTTTCTGTTCGTTTCGGTAGCTCGTATGTAAAACGGGAAAACCGTCCCCTAGTGTGTATAACTATATACACAGCATAACATCATAATCGAATACAACCCAGATACTATCCATTCAACCTTCTGTTCGATTCGAATGCTCGTATGTATAACGAAAGAACAGTAACCTGGTGAGTATTTCCATATGAACTTCATCACGATATCATCGAATACAACTCAGAGATACAATTATCAATTCGTCTAACCATTTAACCTTCTGTTCGATACAGTCGCTAGTATGTGTAACTGAAGTACCGTCACCTGGTAAGTATCACTATATATACAGTTTCGCGATATAATCGGATACCACCCAGATACATTGATTGTTCAGTCTATCCATCCAACTTTCTGTTCAATTCAGTCGCTCTTATGTATAACTGAAGAACAGTTTCCTGGTGAGTATAACTATATGAACATCATCAAGATATAATCGAACACAACCCCAGATACCATTATTGTTTAGTCTATCCATTCAACTTTCTGTTCAATTCAGTCGCTCGTATGTATAACGGAAGAACAGTTACCTGGTGAGTATAACTATATAAACATAATCGAATACAACCCAGATACGATGATCGTTCAATCTATACTAAATTTAACCTTCTGCTCGATTCGGTCGCTTGTATGTAAAACGGAAGAACAGTTACCTGGTGAGTATTGCTATATGAACATCATCACGATATCATCGAATACAACTCAGATACAATTATCGTTTCGTCTAACCATTTAACCTTCTGTTCGATTCAGTCGCTAGTATGTATAACGAAAGTACCGTCACCTAGTAAGTATCACTATATATTCAGTATTGCGATATAATCGGATACCACCCAGATACATTGATTGTTCAGTCTATCCATTCAACTTTCTGTTCGTTTCGGTCGCTCGTATGTGAAACGGGAATACCGTCACCTAATGTGTATAACTATATACACAGCATAACATCATAATCGAATACAACCCAGATACTATCCATTCAACCTTCTGTTCGATTCGAATGCTCGTATGTATAAAGAAAAAACAGTAACCTGGTGAGTATTTCTATATGAACGTCATCACGATATAATCGAATACAACTCAGATACAATGATCATTCCGTCTATTTATCCAAACTCCTGTTCGATTGGGTCGCCCGTATGTATAACGCAAGAACAGTCACCTGGTGAGTATTACTATATAAACATCATCACGATATAATCGAATACAACTCAGTTACAATTATTGTTCCGTCTAATCATCCAACCTTATGTTCGATTCATACGCTCGTATGTGTAACGAAAGAAACGTTACATGGTAGGTGTAACTAAATATACAGCATAACGATATAATCGGAGACAACCCAGATACAATGATTGTTCAGTCTATCCATTCAACTTTCTGTTCGTTTCGGTCGCTCGTATGTAAAACGGGAATACCGTCATCAAATGTGTATAACTATATACACAGCATAACATCATAATCGAATACAACCCAGATACTATCCATTCAACCTTCTGTTCGATTCGGTTGCTCGTATGTATAACGAAAGAACAGTAACCTGGTGAGTATTTCTATATGAACGTCATCACGATATAATAGAATACAACTAAGATACAATGATCATTCCGTCTATCCATCTAACCTTCTTTTCGATTAGGTCGCTCGTATGTATAACGCAAGAACAGTCACCTGGTGAGTATTACTATATAAACATCACCACGATATAATCGAATACAAATCAGTTACAATTATCGTTTCGTCTAACCATCCAACCTTATGTTCGATTCAGACGCTCGTGTGTGTAACGAAAGAACTGTTACCTGGTTAGACATACTATATTATAATCATCACGATATAATCAAATACAACCCAGATACGATGATTGTTCAGTCTATCCATTCAACCTTCTATTCAGTTCAGTCGCTCTTGTGTATAACTGGAGAACAGTTTCCTGGTGAGAATAACTATATGAACATCATCAAGATATAATCGAATACAACCCCAGATACGATTATTGTTTAGTCTATCCATTCAACCTTCTGTTCAATTAAGTCGCTCGTATGTATAACGGAAGAACAGTTACCAGGTGAGTATAACTATATGAACATAATCGAATACAACCCAGATACGATGATTGTTCAATCTATACTAAATTCAACCTTCTGCTCGATTCGGTCGCTAGTATGTAAAACGGAAGAACAGTTACCTGGTGAGTATTTCTATATAAACATCATCACGATATCATCGAATACAACTCAGATACAATTATCGTTTCGTCTAACCATTTAACCTTCTGTTCGATTCAGTCGCTAGTATGTGTAACGGAAGTACCATCACCTGGTAAGTATCACTATATATTCAGTATTGCGATATAATTGGATACCACCCAGATACATTGATTGTTCAGTCTATCCATTCAACTTTCTGTTCGTTTCGGTCGCTCGTATGTAAAATGGGAGTACCGTCACCTAATGTGTATAACTATATACACAGCATAACATCATAATCGAATACAACCCAGATACTATCCATTCAACCTTCTGTTCGATTCGGTTGCTCGTATGTATAACGAAAGAACAGTAACCTGGTGAGTATTTCTATATGAACGTCATCACGATATAATCGAATACAACTCAGTTACAATGATCATTCCGTCTATCCATCCAACCTTCTGTTCGATTGGGTCGCTCGTATGTATAACGCAAGAACAGACACCTGGTGAGTATTATTATATAAACATCACCACGATATAATCGAATACAACTCAGTTACAATTATCGTTCCGTCTAATCATCCAACCTTATGTTTGATGCAGATGCTCGTATGTGTAACGAAAGAACCGTTACATGGTAGGTGTAACTGAATATACAGCATAACGATAAAATCGGAGACAACCCAGATACAATGATTGTTCAATCTATCCATTCAACCTTATGTTCAGTTCAGACGCTCTTATGTATAACTGGAAAACAGTTACCTGTTGAGTATAACTATATAAACATCATCACGATATAATCGAATACAACCTCAGATACGATCATTGTTTAGTCTATCCATTCAACCTTCTGTTCAATTCAGTCGCTTGTATGTATAACGGAAGAACAGTTACCTGGTGAGTATAACTATATAAACCTAATCGAATACAACCCAGATACGATGAATTTTCAATCTATCCATTTAACCTTCTGCTCGATTCGGTCGCTTTTATGTGAAACGGAAGAACAGTTACCTGGTGAGTATTGCTATAAACATCATCACGATATCAACGAATACAACTCAGATGCAATCATCGTTCCGACTAACCATCCAACCTTATGTTCGATTCAGACGCTCGTATGTGTAACGAAAGAACCATTACATGGTAGGTGTATCTAATTATACAGCACGACGATATAATCGGAGACAACCCAGACACAATGATTTTTCAATCTATCCATTCAACCTTATGTTCGATTCGGTTGCTCGTATGTATAACGGAAGGACAGTTACCTGGTTAGACATAATATATAATAATCATCACGAAATAATCGAATACAACCCAGATACGATGATTATTCAGTCTATCCATTCAACCTTCTGTTCAGTTCAGTCGCTCTCATGTATAACTGGAGAACAGTTACCTGGTGAGTATAACTATATAAACATCATCACGATATCATCGAATACAACCCCAGATACGATCATTGTTTAGTCTATCCATTCAACCTTTTGTTCAATTCAGTCGCTCGTATGTATAACGGAAGAACAGTTACCTGGTGAGTATAACTATATAAACATAATCGAATACAACCCAGATACGATGATTGTTCAATCTATCTATTTAACCTTCTGCTCGATTCGGTCGCTTGTATTTAAAACGTAAGAACAGTTACCTGGTGAGTATTGCTATAAACATCTTCACGATATCATCGAATACAACTCAGATACAATCATCGTTTCGTCTAACCATCCAACCTTCTGTTCGATTGGGTCGCTCGTATGTATAACGCAAGAACAGTCACCTGGTGAGTAATACTATATAAACATCACCACGATATAATCGAATACAACTCAGTTACAATTATCGTTCCGTCTAATCATCCAACCTTATGTTCGATGCATACGCTCGTATGTGTAACGAAAGAACCGTTACATGGTAGGTGTAACTAAATATACAGCATAAAGATATAATCGGAAACAACCCAGATAAAATGATTGTTCAATCTATCCATTCAACCTTATGTTCGATTCGGTTGCTCGTATGTGTTACAGAAGAACTGTTACCTGGTTGGACATACTATATGATAGTCATCACGATATAATCGAATACAACCTAGATACAATGATTGTTCAGTCTATCCATTCAACCTTCTGTTCAGTTCAGTCGCTCTTATGTATAACTGGAGAACAGTTACCTATTGAGTATAGCTATATAAACATTATCACGATATAATCGAATAAGACCTCAGATACGATCATTGTTTAGTCTATCCATTCAACCTTCTGTTCAATTCAGTCGCTCGTATATATAACGGAAGAACAGTTACCTGGTGAGTATAACTATATAAACCTAATCAAATACAACCCAGATACGATGAATGTTCAGTCTATCCATTCAACCTTCTGTTCAGTTCAGTCGCTCTTATGTATAACGGAAGAACAGTTACCTGGTGAGTATAACTATATAAACATAATCGAATACAACCCAGATACGATGATTGTTCAATCTATACTAAATTTAACCTTCTGCTCGATTCGGTCGCTTGTATGTAAAACGGAAGAACAGTTACCTGGTGAGTATTGCTATATAAACATCATCACGATATCATCGAATACAACTCAGATACAATTATCGTTTCGTCTAACCATTTAACCTTCTGTTCGATTCAGTCGCTAGTATGTATAACGAAAGTACCGTCACCTAGTAAGTATCACTATATATTCAGTATTGCGATATAATCGGATACCACCCAGATACATTGATTGTTCAGTCTATCCATTCAACTTTCTGTTCGTTTCGGTCGCTCGTATGTGAAACGGGAATACCGTCACCTAATGTGTATAACTATATACACAGCATAACATCATAATCGAATACAACCCAGATACTATCCATTCAACCTTCTGTTCGATTCGAATGCTCGTATGTATAAAGAAAAAACAGTAACCTGGTGAGTATTTCTATATGAACGTCATCACGATATAATCGAATACAACTCAGATACAATGATCATTCCGTCTATTTATTCAAACTCCTGTTCGATTGGGTCGCCCGTATGTATAACGCAAGAACAGTCACCTGGTGAGTATTACTATATAAACATCATCACGATATAATCGAATACAACTCAGTTACAATTATTGTTCCGTCTAATCATCCAACCTTATGTTCGATTCATACGCTCGTATGTGTAACGAAAGAAACGTTACATGGTAGGTGTAACTAAATATACAGCATAACGATATAATCGGAGACAACCCAGATACAATGATTGTTCAGTCTATCCATTCAACTTTCTGTTCGTTTCGGTCGCTCGTATGTAAAACGGGAATACCGTCATCAAATGTGTATAACTATATACACAGCATAACATCATAATCGAATACAACCCAGATACTATCCATTCAACCATCTGTTCGATTCGGTTGCTCGTATGTATAACGAAAGAACAGTAACCTGGTGAGTATTTCTATATGAACGTCATCACGATATAATAGAATACAACTAAGATGCAATGATCATTCCGTCTATCCATCTAACCTTCTTTTCGATTGGGTCGCTCGTATGTATAACGCAAGAACAGTCACCTGGTGAGTATTACTATATAAACATCACCACGATATAATCGAATACAAATCAGTTACAATTATCGTTTCGTCTAACCATACAACCTTATGTTCGATTCAGACGCTCGTGTGTGTAACGAAAGAACTGTTACCTGGTTAGACATACTATATTATAATCATCACGATATAATCAAATACAACCCAGATACGATGATTGTTCAGTCTATCCATTCAACCTTCTGTTCAGTTCAGTCGCTCTTGTGTATAACTGGAGAACAGTTTCCTGGTGAGTATAACTATATGAACATCATCAAGATATAATCGAATACAACCCCAGATACGATTATTGTTTAGTCTATCCATTCAACCTTCTGTTCAATTCAGTCGCTCGTATGTATAACGGAAGAACAGTTACCTGGTGAGTATAACTATATGAACATAATCGAATACAACCCAGATACGATGATTGTTCAATCTATACTAAATTCAACCTTCTGCTCGATTCGGTCGCTAGTATGTAAAACGGAAGAACAGTTACCTGGTGAGTATTTCTATATAAACATCATCACGATATCATCGAATACATCTCAGATACAATTATCGTTTCGTCTAACCATTTAACCTTCTGTTCGATTCAGTCGCTAGTATGTGTAACGGAAGTACCATCACCTGGTAAGTATCACTATATATTCAGTATTGCGATATAATCGGATACCACCCAGATACATTGATTGTTCAGTCTATCCATTCAACTTTCTGTTCGTTTCGGTCGCTCGTATGTAAAATGGGAGTACCGTCACCTAATGTGTATAACTATATACACAGCATAACATCATAATCGAATACAACCCAGATACTATCCATTCAACCTTCTGTTCGATTCGGTTGCTCGTATGTATAACGAAAGAACAGTAACCTGGTGAGTATTTCTATATGAACGTCATCACGATATAATCGAATACAACTCAGTTACAATGATCATTCCGTCTATCCATCCAACCTTCTGTTCGATTGGGTCGCTCGTATGTATAACGCAAGAACAGACACCTGGTGAGTATTATTATATAAACATCACCACGATATAATCGAATACAACTCAGTTACAATTATCGTTCCGTCTAATCATCCAACCTTATGTTTGATGCAGACGCTCGTATGTGTAACGAAAGAACCGTTACATGGTAGGTGTAACTGAATATACAGCATAACGATATAATCGGAGACAACCCAGATACAATGATTGTTCAATCTATCCATTCAACCTTATGTTCAGTTCAGACGCTCTTATGTATAACTGGAAAACAGTTACCTGTTGAGTATAACTATATAAACATCATCACGATATAATCGAATACAACCTCAGATACGATCATTGTTTAGTCTATCCATTCAACCTTCTGTTCAATTCAGTCGCTTGTATGTATAACGGAAGAACAGTTACCTGGTGAGTATAACTATATAAACCTAATCGAATACAACCCAGATACGATGAATTTTCAATCTATCCATTTAACCTTCTGCTCGATTCGGTCGCTTTTATGTGAAACGGAAGAACAGTTACCTGGTGAGTATTGCTATAAACATCATCACGATATCATCGAATACAACTCAGATGCAATCATCGTTCCGACTAACCATCCAACCTTATGTTCGATTCAGACGCTCGTATGTGTAACGAAAGAACCATTACATGGTAGGTGTATCTAATTATACAGCACGACGATATAATCGGAGACAACCCAGACACAATGATTTTTCAATCTATCCATTCAACCTTATGTTCGATTCGGTTGCTCGTATGTATAACGGAAGGACAGTTACCTGGTTAGACATAATATATAATAATCATCACGAAATAATCGAATACAACCCAGATACGATGATTATTCAGTCTATCCATTCAACCTTCTGTTCAGTTCAGTCGCTCTCATGTATAACTGGAGAACAGTTACCTGGTGAGTATAACTATATAAACATCATCACGATATTATCGAATACAACCCCAGATACGATCATTGTTTAGTCTATCCATTCAACCTTTTGTTCAATTCAGTCGCTCGTATGTATAACGGAAGAACAGTTACCTGGTGAGTATAACTATATAAACATAATCGAATACAACCCAGATACGATGATTGTTCAATCTATCTATTTAACCTTCTGCTCGATTCGGTCGCTTGTATTTAAAACGTAAGAACAGTTACCTGGTGAGTATTGCTATAAACATCTTCACGATATCATCGAATACAACTCAGATACAATCATCGTTTCGTATAACCATCCAACCTTCTGTTCGATTGGGTCGCTCGTATGTATAACGCAAGAACAGTCACCTGGTGAGTAATACTATATAAACATCACCACGATATAATCGAATACAACTCAGTTACAATTATCGTTCCGTCTAATCATCCAACCTTATGTTCGATGCATACGCTCGTATGTGTAACGAAAGAACCGTTACATGGTAGGTGTAACTAAATATACAGCATAAAGATATAATCGGAAACCACCCAGATAAAATGATTGTTCAATCTATCCATTCAACCTTATGTTCGATTCGGTTGCTCGTATGTGTTACAGAAGAACTGTTACCTGGTTGGACATACTATATGATAGTCATCACGATATAATCGAATACAACCTAGATACAATGATTGTTCAGTCTATCCATTCAACCTTCTGTTCAGTTCAGTCGCTCTTATGTATAACTGGAGAACAGTTACCTATTGAGTATAGCTATATAAACATTATCACTATATAATCGAATAAGACCTCAGATACGATCATTGTTTAGTCTATCCATTCAACCTTCTGTTCAATTCAGTCGCTCGTATATATAACGGAAGAACAGTTACCTGGTGAGTATAACTATATAAACCTAATCAAATACAACCCAGATACGATGAATGTTCAGTCTATCCATTCAACCTTCTGTTCAGTTCAGTCGCTCTTATGTATAACTGGAGAACATTTTTTTTGTGAGTATAACTATATGAACAACATCAAGATATGCTTGAATACAACCCCAGATACGATTATCGTTTAGTCTATCCATTCAACCTTCTGTTCAATTCAGTCGCTCGTATGTATAACGGAAGAACAGTTACCTGGTGAGTATGAATATATAAACATTATCGAATACAACCCAGATACGATGATTGTTCAATCTATACTAAATTTAAGCTTCTGCTCGATTCGGTCGCTTGTATGTAAAACGGAAGCACAGTTACCTGGTGAGTATTGCTATATAAACATCACCACGATATAATCGAATACAACTCAGTTACAATTATCGTTCCGTCTAACCATCCAATCTTATGTTCGATTCATACGCTCGTATGTGTAACGAAAGAACCGTTACATGGTAGGTGTAACTAGATATACAGCATAACGATATATTCGGAGACAACCCAGATACAATGATTGTTCAATCTATCCATCCAACCTTATGTTCGATTCGGTTGCTCGTATGTATTACGAAAGAACTGTTACCTGGTTAGACATACTATATGATAATAATCAAATACAACCCAGATACGATGAATGTTCAGTCTATCCATTCAATCTTCTGTTCAGTTCAGTCGCTCTTATGTATAACTGGAGAACAGTTTCCTGGTGAGTATAACTATATGAACATCATCAAGATATAATCGAATACAACCCCAGATACGATTATTGTTTAGTCTATCCATTCAACCTACTGTTCAATTCAGTCGCTCGTATGTATAACGGAAGAGCAGTTTCCTGGTGAGTATAACTATATAAACATAATCGATTACAACCCAGATACGATGATTGTTCAAACTATACTAAATTTAAGCTTCTGCTCGATTCGGACGCTTGTATGTAAAACGAAAGAACAGTTACCTGGTGAGTATTGCTATATAAACATCATCACGATATCATCGAATACAACTCAGAGATACAATTATCATTTCGTCTTACCATTCAACTTTCTGTTCGATTCAGTCGCTAGTATGTGTAACGGAAGTACCGTCACCTGGTAAGTATCACTATATATACAGTATTGCGATATAATCGGATACAACCCAGATACATTGTTTGTTCAGTCTATCCATTCAACTTTCTGTTCAGTTCAGTCGCTCTTATGTATAACTGGAGAACAGTTTCCTGGTGAGTATGACTATATGAACATCATCAAGTTATAATCGAATACAACTCCAGATACGATTATTGATTAGTCTATCCATTCAACCTTCTGTTCAATTCAGTCGCTCGTATGTATAACGGAAGAACATTTACCTGGTGAGTATAACTATATAAACCTTATCGAATACAACCCAGATACGATGAATTTTCAATCTATCCATTTAACCTTCTGCTCGATTCGGTCGCTTTTATGTAAAACGGAAGAACAGCTACATGGTGAGTAATGCTATATAAACATCATCACGATATCATCGAATACAACTCAGATACAATTATCGCTTCGTCTAACTATTCAACCTTCTGTTCGATTCAGTCGCTAGTATGTGTAACGGAAGTACCGTCACCTGGTAAGTATCACTATATATACAGTATTGCGATATAATCGGATACCAACCAGATACATTGATTGTTCAGTCTATCCATTCAACTTTCTGTTCGTTTCGGTCGCTCGTATGTAAAACGGGAATACCGTCACCTAGTGTGTATAACTATATACACAGCATAACATCATAATCGAATACAACTCAGATACTATCCATTCAACCTTCTGTTCAATTCAGTCGCTCGTATGTATAACGGAAGAACAGTTACCTGGTGAGTATAACTATATAAACATAATCGAATACAACTCAGATACGATGATTGTTCAATCTATCCATTCAACCTTATGTTCGATTCGGTTGCTCGTATGTATAACGGAAGAACAGGTACCTGGTGAGTATAACTATATAAACATAATTGAATATAACTCAGATATGATGATTGTTCAATCTATCCATTTAACCTTCTGCTCGATTCGGTCGCTTGTATGTAAAACGGAAGGACAGTTACCTGGTGAGTATTGCTATAAAAACATCATCACGATATCATCGAATACAACTCAGATACAGTCATCGTTTCGTCTAACCATTCAACATTCTGTTCGATTCAGTCGCTAGTATTTGTAACGGAAGTATCGTCACCTGGTAAGTATCACTATATATACAGTATTGCGATATAATCGGATACCACCCAGATACATTGATTGTTCAGTCTATCCATTCAACTTTTTTTTTGTATCAGTCGCTCGTATGTAAAACGGGAATACCGTCTCCTAGTGTGTATAACTATATACACAGCATAACATCATAATCGAATACAACCCATATACTATCCATTCAACCTTCTGTTCGATTCGGTTGCTCGTATGTATAACGAAAGAACAGTTACCTGGTGAGTTTAACTATATAAACATAATCGAATACAACCCAGATACGATGATTGTTCAATCTATACTGAATTCAACCTTCTGCTCGATTCGGTCGCTTGTATGTAAAACGGAAGAACAGTTACCTGGTGAGTATTGCTATATAAACATCATCACGATATCATCGAATACAACTCAGATACAGTTATCGTTTCGTCTAACCATTTAACCTTCTGTTCGATTCAGTCGCTAGTATGTTTAACGGAAGTACCGTCACCTGGTAAGTATCACTATATATACAGTATTGCGATATAATCGGATACCACCCAGATACTTTGATTGTTCAGTCTATCCATTCAACTTTCTGTTCGTTTCGGTCGCTCGTATGTAAAACGGGAATACCGTCACCTTATGTGTATAAATATATACACAGCATAACATCATAATCGAATACATCCCAGATACTATCCATCCAACCTTCTGTTCGATTGGGTCGCTCGTACGTATAATGCAAGAACAGTCACCTGGTGAGTATTACTATATAAACATTACCACGATATAATCGAATACAACTCAGTTACAATTATCGTTTCGTCTAACCATCCAACCTTATGTTCGATTCAGACGCTCGTATGTGTAACGAAAGAACCGTTACATGGTAGGTGTATCTAAATATACAGCATAACGATATAATCGGAGACAACCCAGATACAATGATTGTTCAATCTATCCATCCAACCTTATGTTCGATTCTGTTGCTCGTATGTTTAACGGAAGAACTGTCACCTGGTTAGACATACTATATGATAATCATCACGATATACTCGAATAAAACCCCAGATACGATTATTGTTTAGTCTATCCATTCAACCTTCTGTTCAATTCAGTCGTTCTCATGTATAACGGAAGAACAGTTACCTGGTGAGTATAACTATATATACATAATCGAATACAACTCAGATAAAATGATTGTTCAATCTATCCATTCAACCTTATGTTCGATTCGGTTGCTCGTATGTATAACGGAAGAACAGGCACCTGGTGAGTATAACTATATAAACATAATCGAATACAATTCAGATACGATGATTGTTCAATCTATCCATTTAACCTTCTGCTCGATTCGGTCGCTTGTATGTAAAACGGAAGGACAGGTACCTGGTGAGTATTGCTATATAAACATCATCACGATATCATCGAATACAACTCAGATACAATTATCGTTTCGTCTAACCATTCAACATTCTGTTCGATTCAGTCGCTAGTATGTGTAACGGAAGTATCGTCACCTGGTAAGTATCACCATATATACAAAATTGCGATATAATCGGATATTACCCAGATAAATTAATTGTTCAGTCTATCCATTCAACTTTCTGTTCGTTTCGGTCGCTCGTATGTAAAACGGGAATACCGTCACCTAGTGTGTATAAATATATACACAGCATAACATCATAATCGAATACAACCCAGATACTATCCATTCAACCTTCTGTTCGATTCGGTTGCTCGTATGTATAACGAAAGAACAGTAACCTGGTGAGTATTACTATATAAACATAACCACGATAAAATCGAATACAACTCAGTTACAATTATCGTTCCGTCTAACCATCCAACCTTATGTTCGATTCAGACGCTCGTATGTGTAACGAAAGAACCGTTACATGGTAGGTGTAACTGAATATACAGCATAACGATATAATCGGAGGCAACCCAGATACAATGATTGTTCAATCTATCCATTCAACCTTACGTTCGATTTGGTTGCTCGTATGTATAACGGAAGAACTGTCACCTGGTTAGACATACTATATGATAATAATCACGATATAATCAAATACAACCCAGATACGATGATTGTTCAGTCTATCCATTCAAACTTTTGTTCAGTTCAGTCGCTCTTATGTATAACTGGAGAACAGTTACCTGGTGAGTATAACTATATGAACATCATCACGATATAATCGAATACAACCCCAGATACGATCATTGTTTAGTCTATCCATTCAACCTTCTGTTCAATTCAGTCGCTCGTATGTATAACGGAAGAACAGGTACCTGGTGAGTATAACTATATAAACATAATTGAATACAACTCAGATATGATGATTGTTCAATCTATCCATTTACCTTCTGCTCGATTCGGTCGCTTGTATGTAAAACGGAAGGACAGTTACCTGGTGAGTATTGCTATAAAAACATCATCACGATATCATCGAATACAACTCAGATACAATTATCGTTTCGTCTAACCATTCAACATTCTGTTCGATTCAGTCGCTAGTATGTGTAACGGAAGTATCGTCACCTGGTAAGTATCACTATATATACAGTATTGCGATATAATCGGATACCACCCAGATACATTGATTGTTCAGTCTATCCATTCAACTTTCTTTTCGTTTCAGTCGCTCGTATGTAAAACGGGAATACCGTCTCCTAGTGTGTATAACTATATACACAGCATAACATCATAATCGAATACAACCCATATACTATCAATTCAACCTTCTGTTCGATTCGGTTGCTCGTATGTATAACGATAGAACAGTTACCTGGTGAGTATAACTATATAAACATAATCGAATACAACCCAGATACGATGATTGTTCAATCTATACTGAATTCAACCATCTGCTCGATTCGGTCGCTTGTATGTTAAACGGAAGAACAGTAACCTGGTGAGTATTGCTATATAAACATCATCATGATATCATCGAATACAACTCAGATACAATTATCGTTTCGTCTTACCATTTAACCTTCTGTTCGATTCAGTCGCTAGTATGTGTAACGGAAGTACCGTCACCTGGTAAGTAACACTATATATACAGTATTGCGATATAATCGGATACCACCCAGATACATTGATTGTTCAGTCTATCCATTCAACTTTCTGTTCGTTTCGGTCGCTCGTATGTAAAACGGGAATACCGTCACCTTATGTGTATAACTATATACACAGCATAACATCATAATCGAATACAACCCAGATACTATCCATTCAAACTTCTGTTCGATTCGGTTGCTCGTATGTATAACGAAAGAACAGTAACCTGGTGAGTATTTCTGTATGAACGTCATCACGATATAATCGAATACAACTCAGATACAATGAACATTCCGTCTATCCATCCAACCTTCTGTTCGATTGGGTCGCTCGTATGTATAATGCAAGAACAGTCACCTGGTGAGTATTGCTATATAAACATCACCACGATATAATCGAATACAACTCAGTTACAATTATAGTTCCGTCTAACCATCCAACCTTATGTTCGATTCAGACGCTCGTTACATGGTAGGTGTATCTAAATATACAGCATAACGATATAATCGGAGACAACCCAGATACAATGATTGTTCAATCTATCCATTCAACCTTCTGTTCAATTCAGTCGCTCGTATGTATAACGGAAGAACAGGTACCTGGTGAGTATAACTATGTAAACATAATCGAATACAACTCAGATACGATGATTGTTCAATATATCCATTTAACCTTCTGCTCGATTCGGTCGCTTGTATGTAAAACGGAAGGACAGTTACCTGGTGAGTATTGCTATATAAACATCATCACGATATCATCGAATATAACTCAGATACAATTATCGTTTCGTCTAACCATTCAACATTCTGTTCGATTCAGTCGCTAGTATGTGTAACGGAAGTATCGTCACCTGGTAAGTATCACCATATATACAAAATTGCGATATAATCGGATACCACCCAGATACATTGATTGTTCAGTCTATCCATTCAACTTTCTGTTCGTTTCGGTCGCTCGTATGTAAAACGGGAATACCGTCACCTAGTGTGTATAAATATATACACAGCATAACATCATAATCGAATACAACCCAGATACTATCCATTCAACCTTCTGTTCGATTCGGTTGCTCGTATGTATAACGAAAGAACAGTAACCTGGTGAGTATTTCTATATGAACGTCATCACGATATAATCGAATACAACTCAGATACAATGATCATTCCGTCTATCCATCCAATATGGCGTCAAGTGAACGATGTGAATTTGAGTGCTCCAACGAAATTTCAAATTTCATGTTCAATTGCTGTGGGAAAACCCCAAAAAGTGGATACTATGTTTGTATAAAGTGTTATGGAGTGTTTCACAAAAGCTGCTTACATAAAAGCGCATCAATTACTTTCATCAAGAATAATAAAGTTATATGCAGGAACTGCCAAAACCAGAGTGAGTTTGACGAGAATTTAGATAAATCGTATTCGATTCTAATTCATGAACTGGAAGATGAAAATAAACAAAAGGATTTAACGATCACCAAAATGGAGAAAAAATATAAACTTTTTTATGACAAAGCCTTGGATGCGGAGGCTGAATATTATGATAAACTGCATGAATATGAAAAAACAATCAAGTGCTTAACGGACAAACTTAAAAAACTAGAAAATAAGGAGATTAAAACACGAACAGATAACGTTCATGTTAGTACCCAGACCTCGAAAAAAAAAAAGGCACACTTCACAAAACCTAGATGTATCCAAAACAACTAAGGATTCCCCTTCGCAAACGGATATTCCAATTAATGATACTATGTTGCCAGATGGAAATAAAACAACCAATACAAGGGATGGTAATAAACAATTATTGTTTATCAACAGTGAAAAAACAAAAAAAGTTAAGAAGATGAAAAATAAATGTGAACTACCAGAAATGAAGATAAGTAAGTCAGTAGCAGAGGTTGAAAAAAATAAAACATCAGAGATATCAAAGACTAAAAATGGAAAACCAGGTGATGAAAGTCATATAGAACCAGAAAAACCTGATAGCAGACCACTATCAGGTGATTACAATTCGAATATCTCCATCTCCTCAAATGAAGAAGCAATCCAACTAGAAAATAGGAATGAAGAAATAAGAAATAATGAATCTTTAATGGAAGAAATCAGGAAAACAGAATTGGAAAACAGGACCATCACAGAAGATATTCACATAGGGGTCAGAAAGAAGATTTTCATTCTAGGGGACGAATATATGTTGAATTTTTCCAAAGTATTGAAATCTACGCTGGATGAATCGCAATTTATAGTTGAGGAATACATCAACCCAGGAATAGAACTTGCAGAAATTACTAGAGATTCATTTCAGAGAACAATGCTCTATGGACAAAACGACTATGTAATTGCGATGTTCAGCACAAACAACATCAGTAATAGAAAGTCGTTAAGACAAGCATTAAGAAATCTACTTCCACTTGGTAGGTACACGAATTTGTTGATGGTATCCGAGACATCTCAGGTATTGGATATAAGCGTAAATAGATTAATAAGTGACTATATAAAAAAATATATGAGAAAAATTAGAAATACCTCTATCAAATTCACTGTTGATGCTAGGGTACAATCAAGTAAATGGTGTGTACTCGATACAATAATCGAATTTGTTACGCAACCTGGATTAAACTGTCGTGTTAATTTGAAGACTATACACGTTGATCAACAAATTTATAACAATAAAAATGTTGGATCAACCGCAACTGCCTCAAAAAATCATACTGATCGTGATTTTTTAGAGAATACCCATCAGGAGAATGTATTTCTGTGATGTTGTTGAATATTCAATCAATGAGAAATAAATAAGATGACCTTTATATTTTTTTTGGAAAGCCAAAATTTTCCTGATATTGTTATGTTAACTGAACATTGGCTAGAGTCAGACGAACCTCTTTTTTTGCCCGAATACTTTTTGATATCGAAATTCTGTAGAACGAAGTCTGTGCATGGTGGTACATTAATACTCATCCACAAAACATAATGTGAATCAGTCAGATTTATTGAATGTAAAAAATTTGATCACATGTTGGTGGAAAAAGAATTTGAATTTTCGGTAATTTTTTGCGATACTTATGATTTATTTATGTTTTGCCTTTATCGTTCACCATTATGTAATGATAATATATTTCTAGAAAGGACGGAAATGCTATTGTCGCTAATACCTCCTAGTGCATCTGTGGTATTTGCTGGTGATTTTAATATAAATTTTGAAGACAAACTTTCTAGATCTACACTTTTACTAGAAAACGTGTTGAACACCTTTATTCTCGTAATGCATGTTAATTCTCCGACACGTATATCTAAATATTCTAGCTGTACTTTGGATTATGTATGTTCAAATACTGAGAAAATTACCTGCGAAGTCATTAGTGCTGGTCTATCCGATCATGAGTCAATTCTGTTTGATATCCAGATCTTTTTAAAATCATCATTAACTCCTAAAAAGCGACTCGGAAGGATTTATAGCCAAAGAAATTATGCGACTTTTGAACGAATTTGTAACGATACAAGTTGGAATGTTGTACAGCCCCACAAAGTTGACCCATTGAGTGGGTTTCATAATACTCTGTCTCATATTTTCAATATTGCGTTTCCTCTTACAAAAATTAAGAATAAAGTTAAAAAACCATGGATCACGAAAGGCATAAAGATTTCGGCGAATAATCTGAGATCTTTGCACTTAATCTATAAATATTTGGCTAATAATAATGAAGCCTTCATCTTACTATATAATAGGTATAGAAATGTTTATAGGAAAACTATAAAGGCGGCTAAACAGATGTATTATAGTCGAAGAATAGAAAAGTCAGCTAATAAACAAAAAGAATGTTGGGCGATTACCAATGACCTCAGAGGCAAAAACAATGCGGTTCCAGTGCAAACTGATATAGACTCTGACTATATAAATAAATATTATTGCTTCGTGGCAGGAAACTTATCGAAGGATATCAAAGCGAAAATTCATCCTCTGAGTTATCTCAAGGACAAATCTATTACAGAGTCGTTTTTCTTCATGCCTACAGACACTTCTGAGATAATACAAATATTTCAAGAGATAAAAAACTTGAATTCTTCAGGCTGGGATGAAATGAATATAAAATTATTTATGAATCTTCCCAAATCCGCCCTGAATGCTCTGGTTGCTAGTATCAATGACTGTTTCATAACGGGACTATTTCCGACATGTTTAAAAATATCGATCGTCATTCCACTGCATAAAAGTGGCGACACTAACAATCCTGCTAACTACAGGCCCATTTCTATGCTACCAACTCTGGCAAAAATAATGGAAAAACTTGTGAAAAAAAGAATGATGTTGTTTTTGGATAAATTCAATATTATAAGTTCTAGTCAGTTTGGGTTTCAAAGTTCAAAAAATACCGGCGATGCTATGTTTCATCTACTTGAAAATGTTTATTTGCGTCTGAACGATCAAGAAATGGCTGCAGCAGTTTTCTGCGATCTTTCGAAAGCCTTTGACTGCGTGGATAATGAAATTCTGCTGCAAAAACTAGAAATATACGGCTTTAGAGATATGTCATTGAAATGGTTCAGGTCATATTTGTCAAAAAGAACTCAAAAAGTAAAAATCGAAGACAAAATCTCACAGCTCCAGAGCATAACAAGCGGAGTTCCACAGGGATCAGTCCTTGGGCCTATTCTGTTCTTGCTATATATTAACGATCTAGCCTCAATTAATATAGCTGCAGAGCTAACCCAGTTTGCAGATGATACTACGTTATTTTGGCACGGCAAGAATGAATTGGAATTGCGGGGGCTGATCAATGAGGATATTAAGAAGATAAAAGACTGGTGCGATGCTAACCTTTTATCATTCAATGTATCAAAAACTAGTATCATTACCTTCAAATGTTGCCATCTGGATATCCACTTGGGTAGTCAATTAATTAAAAATAACATTGCGACAAAATTTTTAGGCTTAGAAATTGACAAAAATCTTGAATTCACGAAGCATATAAATAGCCTTTGTAAAAAAATTACGTCAGGTTGCTTTGCCGTCAGGGTATCAGCAAATGAATTAAGCACTTATGCAGCTAAAAATGTGTATTTTGCTCTCATCGATTCTCACCTGAGATATGGTATCTGTTTCTGGGGAACATGCTGCCAATATTTATTTGATATGGTATTTGTTCTCCAAAAAAGAGGAGTTAGATATATGTGTAAGGTTAAATTCAGAGATTCATGTAGGCCGTTATTCATAAAATATCATATTTTGACTTTGCCTTGCATTTTCATCCTGGAGACTGTGTGTTTAATGCAAAAGAAATATAGAAGCGAAATCTTCGCTTCATCCCAATATAACACGAGAAACACACTCAATATTCGTCTACCCATACCAGTATCCATGAAAATAAAAAGGTCCTTTATCTACAATGGTAAAAAAATGTTCAATCATCTGCCAAGCGAGATTAAAGGTGAAACGAGCAAACATGTTTTCAGAAAAAATGTGAAAAAGATTCTTTTATCGAAGGCATATTACTCCTTAAACGAATTCTACGAAGATAGAAATATGGGCAATGTACTGCATAATTAATTACTGCATTATGTTATTTTCAATTATAAATATTTTATATCTATGACTTTTCTTCTAAATGTTCACATTTGACTTGATTTCTTGTGTGTAACTTTTACAATGACTATGTTTTTTTATATTTATTTTTGTTGTTCGTCGTTCGTTTAACTTGTTCGTTTCATTCTCTATTTAATGTTTTATCTTTAATTATTTTTTATAGAATATGACAATTTGTATTTTATATTTTTATATTTTTACACATTAATTTAAAATTCTGAGATTTTGTTAATGAGAATGTATGTTCTTCGGACAATAAAGTATATATAAAGTATAAAGTATATACCAACCTTATGTTCGATTGGGTCGCTCGTATGTATAACGCAAGAACAGTCACCTGGTGAGTATTACTATATAAACATAACCACGATATAATCGAATACAACTCAGTTACAATTATCGTTCCGTCTAACCATCCAACCTTATGTTCGATTTGGTTGCTCGTATGTATAACGGAAGAACTGTCACCTGGTTAGACATACTATATGATAATAATCACGATATAATCAAATACAACCCAGATACGATGATTGTTCAGTCTATCCATTCAAACTTTTGTTCAGTTCAGTCGCTCTTATGTATAACTGGAAAACAGTTACCTGGTGAGTATAACTATATGAACATCATCACGATATAATCGAATACAACTCAGATACGATGATTGTTCAATCTATCCATTCAACCTTATGTTCGATTCGGTTGCTCGTATGTATAACGGAAGAACAGGTACCTGGTGAGTAAAACTATATGAACATAATTGAATACAACTCAGATATGATGATTGTTCAATCTATCCATTTACCCTTCTGCTCGATTCGGTCGCTTGTATGTAAAACGGAAGAACAGTTACCTGGTGAGTATTGCTATATAAACATCATCACGATATCATCGAATACAACTCAGATACAATTATCGTTTCGTCTAATCATTTAACCTTCTGTTCGATTCAGTCGCTAGTATGTGTAACGGAAGTACCGTCACCTGGTAAGTATCACTATATATACAGTATTGCGATATAATCGGATACCACCCAGATACATTGATTGTTCAGTCTATCCATTCAACTTTCTGTTCGTTTCGGTCGCTCGTATGTAAAACGGGAATACCGTCACCTAATGTGTATAACTATATACACAGCATAACATCATAATCGAATACAACCCAGATACTATCCATTCAACCTTCTGTTCGATTCGGTTGCTCGTAGTTATAACGAAAGAACAGTCACCTGGTGAGTATTACTATATAAACATTACCACGATATAATCGAATACAACTCAGTTACAATTATCGTTCCGTCTAACCATCCAACCTTATTTTCGATTCATACGCTCGTATGTGTAATGAAAGAACCGTTACATGGTAGGTGTATCTAAATATACAGCATAACGATATATTCGGAGACAACCCAGATACAATGATTGTTCAATCTATCCATTCAACCTTATGTTCGATTCGGTTGCTCGTATGTATAACGGAAGAACAGTTACCTGGTTAGACATAACATATAATAATCATCACAAAATAATCGAATACAACCCAGATACGTTGATTGTTCAGTCTATCCATACAACCTTCAGTTCAGTTCAGTCGCTCTTATGTATAACTGAAAAACAGTTACCTGGTGAGTATAACTATATAAACATAAGCGAATACAACTCAGATACGAAGATTGTTCAATCTATCCATTCAACCTTATGTTCGATTTGGTTGCTCGTATGTATAACGGAAGAACGGGTACCTGGTGAGTATAACTATATAAACATAATCGAATACAACTCAGATACGATGATTGTTCAATCTATCCATTTAACCTTCTGCTCGATTCGGTCGCTTGTATGTAAAACGAAAGGACAGTTACCTGGTGAGTATTGCTATATAAACATCATCACGATATCATCGAATACAACTCAGATACAATTATCGTTTCGTCTAACCATTCAACATTCTGTTCGATTCAGTCGCTATGTTCGATTTGGTTGCTCGTATGTATAACGGAAGAACTGTTACCTGGTTAGACATACTATATGATAATAATCACGATATAATCAAATACAACCCAGATACGATGATTGTTCAGTCTATCCATTCAACCTTCTGTTCAGTTCAGTCGCTCTTATGTATAACTGGAGAAAAGTTACCTGGTGAGTATAACTATATAAACATAATCGAATACAACTCAGATACGATGATTGTTCAATATATCCATTTAACCTTCTGCTCGATTCGGTCGCTTGTATGTAAAACGGAAGGACAGTTACCTGGTGAGTATTGCTATATAAACATCATCACGATATCATCGAATACAACTCAGATACAATTATCGTTTCGTCTATCCATTCAACATTCTGTTCGATTCAGTCGCTAGTATGTTTAACGGAAGTATCGTCACCTGGTAAGTATCACTATATACACAGAATTGCGATATTATCGGATACCACCCAGATACATTGATTGTTCAGTCTATCCATTCAACTTTCTGTTCGTTTCGGTCGTTCGTATGTAAAACGAGAATACCGTCACCTAGTGTGTATAACTCTATACACAGCATAACATCATATTCGAATACAACCCAGATACTATCCATTCAACCTCCTGTTCGATTCGGTTGATCGTATGTATAACGAAAGAACAGTATCCTGGTGAGTATTTCTATATGAACGTCATCACGATATAATCGAATACAACTCAGATACAATTATCATTCCGTCTATCCATCCAACCTTCTGTTCGATTGGGTCGCTCGTATGTATAACGCAAGAACAGTCACCTGGTAAGTATTACTATATAAACATTACCACGATATAATCGAATACAACTCAGTTACAATTATCGTTCCGTCTAACCATCCAACCTTATGTTCGATTCAGACGCTCGTATGTGTAACGAAAGAACCGTTACATGGTAGGTGTAACTAAATATACAGAATAACGATATAATCGGAGACAACCCAGATACAATGATTGTTCAATCTATCCATCCAACCTTATGTTCGATTCGGAAGCTCGTATGTTTAACGGAAGAACAGTTACCTGGTTAGACATAATATATTATAATCATCACGAAATAATCGAATACAACCCAGATACGTTGATTGTTCAGTCTATCCATACAACCTTCTGTTCAGTTCAGTCGCTCTTATGTATAACTGAAAAACAGTTACCTGGTGAGTATAACTATATAAACATAAGCGAATACAACTCAGATACGAAGATTGTTCAATCTATCCATTCAACCTTATGTTCGATTTGGTTGCTCGTATGTATAACGGAAGAACGGGTACCTGGTGTGTATAACTATATAAACATAATCGAATACAACTCAGATACGATGATTGTTCAATCTATCCATTTAACCTTCTGCTCGATTCGGTCGCTTGTATGTAAAATGAAAGGACAGTTACCTGGTGAGTATTGCTATATAAACATCATCACGATATCATCGAATACAACTCAGATACAATTATCGTTTCGTCTAACCATTCAACATTCTGTTCGATTCAGTCGCTATGTTCGATTTGGTTGCTCGTATGTATAACGGAAGAACTGTTACCTGGTTAGACATACTATATGATAATAATCACGATATAATCAAATACAACCCAGATACGATGATTGTTCAGTCTATCCATTCAACCTTCTGTTCAGTTCAGTCGCTCTTATGTATAACTGGAGAAAAGTTACCTGGTGAGTATAACTATATAAACATAATCGAATACAACTCAGATACGATGATTGTTCAATATATCCATTTAACCTTCTGCTCGATTCGGTCGCTTGTATGTAAAACGGAAGGACAGTTACCTGGTGAGTATTGCTATATAAACATCATCACGATATCATCGAATACAACTCAGATACAATTATCGTTTCGTCTATCCATTCAACATTCTGTTCGATTCAGTCGCTAGTATGTTTAACGGAAGTATCGTCACCTGGTAAGTATCACTATATACACAGAATTGCGATATTATCGGATACCACCCAGTTACATTGATTGTTCAGTCTATCCATTCAACTTTCTGTTCGTTTCGGTCGTTCGTATGTAAAACGAGAATACCGTCACCTAGTGTGTATAACTCTATACACAGCATAACATCATATTCGAATACAACCCAGATACTATCCATTCAACCTCCTGTTCGATTCGGTTGATCGTATGTATAACGAAAGAACAGTAACCTGGTGAGTATTTCTATATGAACGTCATCACGATATAATCGAATACAACTCAGATACAATTATCATTCCGTCTATCCATCCAACCTTCTGTTCGATTGGGTCGCTCGTATGTATAACGCAAGAACAGTCACCTGGTAAGTATTACTATATAAACATCACCACGATATAATCGAATACAACTCAGTTACAATTATCGTTCCGTCTAACCATCCAACCTTATGTTCGATTCAGACGCTCGTATGTGTAACGAAAGAACCGTTACATGGTAGGTGTAACTAAATATACAGAATAACGATATAATCGGAGACAACCCAGATACAATGATTGTTCAATCTATCCATCCAACCTTATGTTCGATTCGGAAGCTCGTATGTTCAACGGAAGAACAGTTACCTGGTTAGACATAATATGCCACGTGCTTTCTACTATGACTACCTGGAAAGCGAATGCAAAATAAGCACGAGCAAAGTTGCCCCGAAGCTCTGTCGGGTATAGGGGGGGTTCGAATCAAAACACACCGTATATATAATATCAAGAGGGCGCCACCAACTTACAAGCTGCGAGTTTAAGTTGGAAAACTCCCGAGTTCTTCCAGGTTCCGCTTTCCAGAAACTTATTCACAATAGAGGGACAAAAGAAATGGTCGAGAGATATTCAATACCAGATTTATTCAGACTGACTCTGTATACTCATTACGGGTAGTTTTCACAGTACCTACCTATAGCGTACCTTATAAGCTCCGATTAACTGATGATTATACACACAACAATGATGATTATAATAATACCTACACCCCGACGTGATCACGTTGAGTTTACACCCGGTATTTTCATAATAGAATTAATGAATAATAAATAATAAAACTTTAGTTGAATTCCATTAATCGGTAAAGCCGTAATGTTCTTTTCTCAGCCAGTCTCAATCAAATCATGATAAAGTAAATGCAGTTAGCACAATTTCAAAATCCCCAAAGCACATATAATCATATAATAACACATATAAAAAAAATCATGCAGCTTATCTGGTTTGAGTTTTAAAGGTTTAGAACATGAAGCCGCAGTCCATAGCTTATAATTAATTCCAAAGCCCACAGCCGAGTCATCCAGATAGCCAGAGGTTGCGTCATGCACCAGGATGAAATGCGCCGGTATAACCTCACAGATGGTTTGCCGACAGCCAAGCAATAAATTAAAATAGTTGGTACAGAAAGAGAGAGAGCTTATACCAGAAAGTCTGAAAGCATGTACGAGGAGGCACCAAAGCCTGTACAAGGACCCTGAAATAATCAATCATGAGAAGTTTTGTCGACTTACCGAAGTCCCACTTCATACCTCTTTTTAATTGAGGGTGCTAGAAAAATCCACGAACTCAAAATGGAGGTTCTAGTGAAGCAGATGTTGTTTGAACAAATCCTTCAAAATGAAGATACCTACACCACTAATAATCACTACTGAGTGATAACACGAAAGGTGATGATTGGTTATGCAAGAAGTGCAGTAATATCCACCATAGGGTGAAACTTTTCAGTTCCAAAACAAAGAAAAAGTTTAAGCGCACCAACACTTCTTTATCTCAAACGACATCTCATCTCCTTTTCTCCAACCCCGTTTCTCGCTCGTCAAGAATCCCATTTGCCAATCACATTTCGAAGCCAAGTGAGTATCAACCAAATCATTCCATTTCAACATTGGCTGTAGGTCAGATAAAGACAAGTACCTATCTCATATGCGAAATGGTAGCAAGGGACTATACAACATAAAAGAAAGAAGTAAAAGAGCGACACTGCGATGACAATGCTGTCAGCAGGAATCAGCTGTCGCTATACCAGTAACCTATAATGATAAACAAAACAAGCCAAACATGAATAAACTTAAGAAAAACAGGTAAGCTATCATTTTTATCCCCATACCCAACAACAATTGAAACCTAAATTTATTCTTCGTGAATATCTAACCACTTTGATATTGTATGTTTTTGTTAATAGGTACGATCTCATCCGCAGACGGACAACAGGACCACCAGCACCTCGGACCAGAGCGAACTCAGTGAAGTGCCGTTCAATTTAGTTTTGTTTACCCGTGTATCCTTCGGAATAAATTATCAATAATTGGTCGCCTATTATTTTGCATGTGAGTACCTACCGCAATATGATTTTTCAATAAACATTCACTCAACACACACACCAATACGCACACATAGAAAATGAAACGTTACAAATTCTCCCCCCACTTTAAAAGTTTTTTTTCCCAAAAATCTTTCGCGGAATTAGTCCTTCGGAGGACTGTCGGTAAGATCTTGGCAGTGCCATGTACCTCTAGGATTGCCACGATTGTCTTTCAGTTCGTAGGTCCACGGGGATACACGCTTAGAGACGATAAATGGACCAACAAACTCTGGAGCCAACTTGGCAGCAAAATATTTTGACTTATCCGAGAGTACAGGATTACGACGCCAGACCGGTTGACCAACGATATATTGAACATCTCGCCGACGGAGATCGTACACCTTTTTATTTTGCTCATAAGCCTTCAGCATACGTTTTTGAACATCATCAAAAAGTTTCGTAAATGCTTGCTGGCGTTCCACCGTCAAAGAAGACCTATTAAATTGGATCAGCTCATCAGGTTTCGTTTTAGAACCCTTAGCTGGAAGTTCACGGCCATAAACAATGAAATTAGGTGAATATCTTGTCACCTCATGCCTAGTTGAACGAATAGCGAATCCAACCTGAGCTAAATTTTGGTCCCAACTCCTATGATTGTCTGCCACATAGGATCGGATCATAGTTTTAATGACGCGGTTTATCCTTTCACAAGGATTAGCCTGTGGATGATACAGAGCAGTGAACCTTATGTCGACATTATAGGTTTTCATAAGTTTCTGAAACTCCTTGGACCTAAATTGCACTCCGTTATCGACGATAATCGAGTCAGGACAACCGAAGACTGTGAATACCTGATCCTCTAGAATACGAATAACCACCGTAGCAGTTGCCTTGCGCAGCGGAAAAATTAGAGGAAATTTACTGAAACAGCAAGCAACAACGAAGAGGTATTGATTTCCTGATTTTGAACGCGGCAAAGGACCAACTAAATCAGCACACAACAACTCAAACGGCCGAGATACTCCAAATTGAGGACTTAACATCAATCCCGCTGGTGGTTTTTGCTTAGGTTTCACGGCATGACAAGTGAGACAACGTCGAATGATTGATGCTACATCGAACCGCATCTTTGGCCAATAATATGCCTCCGACAATTTATTGAATGTTTTATACACCCCTACATGACATAAATCTTGATGTATCTTCTCCACCAAGGCGCGACGCTGCTTCTTAGGAACAACTTCTCTCCAAAAATCTTTCTCCAGAGATAATGCTGGATGAGAGGGATTAACATGTTTAAATAATTTGTTATCTACACAACACCAAGCTGGAAATTTATGGGGAGACTTGATTACCCTAGCCATCAGATTCTGGTACCACTCATCCTGAACGTCATAATCTTGAGGTCGATCAACAGCGGTCGAAGTATTCAAAGTCGCCGAAACAGAATCGAGAACAGGAACGGAACGTGATAAGGTATCTGGTACAATGTTCTCTTTTCCTTTGCGGTGGCAGATGACAAAATCGTATTGTTGGAGCTTGATAGCCCAACGAGCAAGACGACCAGAAGGTGTTTGAAGGCGGTTAAGCCAGACTAAACTACTGTGATCGGTCAGAACGGTGAATTTTGAGCCTTCAACATAAGGCCTCAACTTCTCAATTGCCCAAAGTACAGCCAAGCATTCGCGTTCGGTTGTCGTATAGTTTCTTTCAAGCCGGGTAAGTGATCTTGACAAATAACAGACAACCTTTTCCCCGTCAGGATGTTGTTGGGTTAGAACGGCTCCAATACCAAACCCTGAGGCATCGGTTTGAATTGTAAATGGTAACGTGAAATCTGGACAAGATAGAACCGGAGCAGAAATTAAATGTTCTTTCAAAGACTGAAAGGCGGATCCGCAAGCTTCAGACCACACAAAAGATCGGTTTTTCTTTAGCAAATCACAAATTGGAGCAACTAGGGTGGAAAAGTTTGGTACAAAACGTCGATACCAAGACGCTAGACCAAGAATACGACGAACTTCGGAGACACTTTTTGGAATAGGGAGGTTAATAATGGCTCGAACTTTCTCCGGATCTACCCGTAAACCATTGGCATCAATTATATATCCGAGATACAAAAGTTCAGGCCTACAGAAATGACATTTCTCTCTAGCAACCGTCAAGTTCGCGACTTTCAAACGTTTAAATACCTCCTTGAGGACCTCAATATGCTTTTCAAACGTTTGGGTAACGATTATAATATCGTCCAGATACACAAAACAATGCGGCTCTAAATCCGGACCCAAAACCCTATCAATTAGCCGCTGAAACGTTGCCGGAGAATTGGCTAAGCCCATAGGAAGTCGTCGGAACTGGTAAAGTCCCCGATTGGGTACGGTAAAGGCAGTTAAAGGTTTAGATTCGTCAGTGAGAGGAACTTGAAAATAAGCTGATTTTATATCCATTGACGATAAGTATCGGGCATCCCGCAACTTATCTAGAGTGGCCGAAACGTACGGAAGTGGATATGCATCTTTCTCGGTGACCTGATTCAACTTACGGTAGTCTACACAAAACCGATAACTGTTATCCTTCTTTTTCACCAGAAGAATAGGTGCGGACCATGGGCTAGTTGACGGCTCAACAATATTCTCGTCCAACAATTTTTTCAACTCCTGGTCAATATGAGTTTGCATGAAGGGAGAAACTGGATAATAACGTTGTTTAATTGGTGGAGAATTCGTCCGTATTTCATGTCGAGTCAATGTGGTACATCCTAGTTTGTCACCCATTTCAGTGAAAGCATTCTCAACTAACTCATTCAACCTTTCATTTTCTTCACAGGATAAATCATTGTGAGAATTTAACGCTACCGAATTTACACTCACTTCACTTGTATTCGTGAAAACCCATTCACCATGTCGCAAATCCGGAATCAACCCCAATTGTTTCCAAAAATCAATTCCCAAAATCAGTTTATGTTTCAATGAAGGAATTACCAATGCTTTGATTAATTTCTCACGATTTTCTACTCTCATTGGTATTTCCACACTACCTAAAATCGAACATTCATCACCATTCGCAACCATACACGATACAACATCACTTACATCTAATCTTAAATTAAGTTTACTCAGAATGTCCCATCCGGGACCTCCTACAACAGTGTTGGATGCCCCTGAATCCAAAAGGCCTAACATATTTATTCCCAAAATGGATACATTAAGGTAAGGCCTTTCATCATTTTGAGTATGTGACAGAATGTAATCCAAAATTGCACGCTGCTCCAATGGTAACGAGCTAGCGGTGGCGCTGGTGACCGTCCGTACAGAAGAGATCGTATTACGGTCGATTAACGATCTCCCTGACCGTTTCCCGAACGCCTAGTACATTTCGGACAAGTACGAACAGTGTGATTGGGAGTGCCACATCTGAAACAGTATTTACTTTTTTCAGGAGAGGTGCAATCTCTAGCCCTATGTCCTGAGGATTTACAATTCCAGCATATCGATACAACATTCACAGTAGGCTCCACTCGAGAAGTAGATGGAGAATCAACATTTGTATAAATATATGCGAGGTCGGGTTCCATCAAATTATTCCTGTTTCGAGGCGGAGGGGCGAAAGACTCAATGGATTCCTTTCGAGCTTCTAATTGCCTACCGATTTCGAGGAGATGACTAACTGACTGAACTTTTATTAACCCTAACTGGCTCTGGTAGAAGGGCGAAATATTTGATAATAAAATTTTCAAGCGAACCGAGTCACTAACCGTAACTGTAAGTCTATTGAACATATTTGTCATAATCGCGATATACAGTCCCATATTTTCTTGGGGACCTTGCGTTCTATGTTTTATTTCCTGCAACAATTTATCGTTGAAGTTCGGAGGTTGAAATTGCAACCGAAGTTCAGAAACTAAATCCGTCCATGAAAAAATTCTATTCCGAATTGACCTATACCAAATTTGAGCTTTTCCGGTGAATAAGTCGCTTGCTGATTGAAACAGCTGGGCTTTGGATACATTTCGAGATAAACACATCTCTTCCATATTTTCTAAAAATGCGCTCAGAGATATTTTGGCATTGTCACCATCGAATTTAGTAAATACCCACTTAGAAACTGGAACACAACTTGAGTGAGAAACAAGGGGTGGTGGTTGAATGGTAGAATTGAGAGCGGGTGGTTGTATAGGCTCGACCTCATCATCAGAACTATCACTGTCTGAACTATCACTGGCAGAAGACAACACCATAGCACTCAGTTCTATCGGTGTCTGAGCTCGCTGAGAAGCCCTTGTGTATTTACGCGCCCGAGATTTTAATTTTGAATGTAAATTCAATAGTTCAACTAACCATTTAGATTTGGTAACTTTTTCCTCATTTGTGATCGCAACCATTCGTTCAGCTCGCTTAAAACAATGAATAAGTTTACTAGTAATCCTCAAGAACGAATTACTATTCCGAGAATCTACAAATTCATTAGTTAAAACCTCTAAGTCAACGAATTTTGCAACAAGATAATCCGTATCTGCCGTAAATGAAAACGGATATGGTGGAAAGGTTATACTAGAATTAGTTTTCTCTAACTTCAAATACCCGCGTAAGCACTTTCGCATATCATCAACGGTGGTTTTATCAGTAACTCCTCTAATAATAAGTTCGTAAGATAACTCCTCCTTATCAAGCCGGTTAATCTCGAATTTTCCATCCATTTTTAAACAAAAATAATTTAATATTACCACTGGAATGAAAAAAATCAATGAAATCCCTTGATTTACAGAAATCCGCAATACGACGGTGAGCGTCGCGACGTTACGCCGCTTCTAAATCGAAAATATATAAACAAAAAAAATTACCTACTAAAAATTCAACCCTTATCAAGAGATTCTTTTCTTGAGAAACGTATAAGACACGCTTTAGCTTACTAAAGGCGCGCCGATATCCCATACGATTAAATAGCCCGACACTATTTTTTTTTCCTCGGTAACGTATCTCTAATAGATGCTCTGAAAGCAGCCAATTTACCAATTATAAAAAAAACTAATTGTTTCCTCTGCCGTTGTCAAGGTTAGTGGAACCCAATCGACACAAAAACAAATACAGTACGCGCGATACCTAGAAATAAAAAAAAACGACCTATTCATATAGTCAGTTTCACTTTTTGAACTGAAAAAGTGATCGAGGAAGTTGACAACAGAAATTCGACGCCAGGCGTCACGATAATTCGATGAAAATGACTTGATAACGACACCAATGCTTGCTAAAATGATTCAAATTCACCTCATTTCGTACTATTAGCTACCAAAAATATCGATAATACTAAAAACTCAAAAACGACGCTGGGCGTCGGGATGCTCAAACGACGCTTTAGGCCCCACGTTGGGCGCCAAATTTGCCACGTGCTTTCTACTATGACTACCTGGAAAGCGAATGCAAAATAAGCACGAGCAAAGTTGCCCCGAAGCTCTGTCGGGTATAGGGGGGGTTCGAATCAAAACACACCGTATATATAATATCAAGAGGGCGCCACCAACTTACAAGCTGCGAGTTTAAGTTGGAAAACTCCCGAGTTCTTCCAGGTTCCGCATTCCAGAAACTTATTCACAATAGAGGGACAAAAGAAATGGTCGAGAGATATTCAATACCAGATTTATTCAGACTGACTCTGTATACTCATTACGGGTAGTTTTCACAGTACCTACCTATAGCGTACCTTATAAGCTCCGATTAACTGAAGTTCTTATTTCATCAACAATGATGATTATAATAATACCTACACCCCGACGTGATCACGTTGAGTTTACACCCGGTATTTTCATAATAGAATTAATGAATAATAAATGATAAAACTTTAGTTGAATTCCATTAATCGGTAAAGCCGTAATGTTCTTTTCTCAGACAGTCTCAATCAAATCATGATAAAGTAAATGCAGTTAGCACAATTTCAAAATCCCCAAAGCACATATAATCATATAATAACACATATAAAAAAAATCATGCAGCTTATCTGGTTTGAGTTTTAAAGGTTTAGAACATGAAGCCGCAGTCCATAGCTTATAATTAATTCCAAAGCCCACAGCCGAGTCATCCAGATAGCCAGAGGTTGCGTCATGCACCAGGATGAAATGCGCCGGTATAACCTCACAGATGGTTTGCCGACAGCCAAGCAATAAATTAAAATAGTTGGTACAGAAAGAGAGAGAGCTTATACCAGAAAGTCTGAAAGCATGTACGAGGAGGCACCAAAGCCTGTACAAGGACCCTGAAATAATCAATCATGAGAAGTTTTGTCGACTTACCGAAGTCCCACTTCATACCTCTTTTTAATTGAGGGTGCTAGAAAAATCCACGAACTCAAAATGGAGGTTCTAGTGAAGCAGATGTTGTTTGAACAAATCCTTCAAAATGAAGATACCTACACCACTAATAATCACTACTGAGTGATAACACGAAAGGTGATGATTGGTTATGCAAGAAGTGCAGTAATATCCACCATAGGGTGAAACTTTTCAGTTCCAAAACAAAGAAAAAGTTTAAGCGCACCAACACTTCTTTATCTCAAACGACATCTCATCTCCTTTTCTCCAACCCCGTTTCTCGCTCGTCAAGAATCCCATTTGCCAATCACATTTCGAAGCCAAGTGAGTATCAACCAAATCATTCCATTTCAACATTGGCTGTAGGTCAGATAAAGACAAGTACCTATCTCATATGCGAAATGGTAGCAAGGGACTATACAACATAAAAGAAAGAAGTAAAAGAGCGACACTGCGATGACAATGCTGTCAGCAGGAATCAGCTGTCGCTATACCAGTAACCTATAATGATAAACAAAACAAGCCAAACATGAATAAACTCAAGAAAAACAGGTAAGCTATCATTTTTATCCCCATACCCAACAACAATTGAAACCTAAATTTATTCTTCGTGAATATCTAACCACTTTGATATTGTATGTTTTTGTTAATAGGTACGATCTCATACGCAGACGGACAACAGGACCACCAGCACCTCGGACCAGAGCGAACTCAGTGAAGTGCCGTTCAATTTAGTTTTGTTTACCCGTGTATCCTTCGGAATAAATTATCAATAATTGGTCGCCTATTATTTTGCATGTGAGTACCTACCGCAATATGATTTTTCAATAAACATTCACTCAACACACACACCAATACGCACACATAGAAAATGAAACGTTACAAATATATTATAATCATCACGAAATAATCGAATACAACCCAGTTACGATGATTGTTCAGTATATCCATTCAACCTTTTCTACGATTGAGTCGCTCGTATGTGTAACGAAAGAACCGTTACATGGTAGGCTAAACTGAATATACAGCATAACGATATATTCGGATACAACCGAGATACAATGATTGTTCAATCCATCCATTCAACCTTATGTTCGATTCGGTTGCTCGTTTGTATAACGGAAGAACTGTTACCTGGTTTGACATACTATATGATAATCATCACGATATAATCGAATACAACCCAGATACGATGATTGTTCAGTCTATTCATTCAACTTTCTGTTCAATTCAGTCGCTCGTATGTATATCGGAAGAAGAGTTATCTGGTGAGAATAACTATATAAACATTATCGAATACAACCCAGATAGGTTGAATTTTCAATCTATCCATTCAACCTTCTGCTCGATTCGGTCGCTTGTATGTAAAACGGAAGAACAGTTACCTGGTGAGTATTGCTATATAAACATCATCACCATATCATCGAATACAACTCAGATACAATTATCGTTTCGTCCAACCATTTAACCTTCTGTTCGATTCAGTCGCTGGTATGTGTAAAGGATTTACCGTCACCTATTAATATCACTATATATACAGTATTGCGATATAATCGGATACCACTCAGATACATTGATTGTTCAATCTATCCATTCAACCTTCTGTTCAGTTCAGTCGCTCTTATATATAACTGGAGAACAGTTACCTGATGAGTATAACTATATAAACATCATCACGATATAATGGAATAAAACCTCAGATACGATCATTGTTTAGTCTATCCATTCAACCTTATGTTCGATTCAGTTGCTCGTATGTATAACGGAAGAACAGGTACCTGGTGAGTATAACAATATAAACATAATCGAATACAACTCAGATACGATTATTGTTCAATCTATCCATTCAATCTCTGCTCGATTCGGTCGCTTGTATGTAAAACGGAAGGACAGTTACTTGGTGAGTATTGCTATATAAACATCATCACGATATCATCGAATACAACTCAGATACAATTATCATTTCGTCTAACCATTTAACCTTCTGTTCGATTCAGTAGCTCGTATGTATAACGGAAGAACAGTTACCTGGTGATTATTACTATATAAACATATACGAATACAACCCAGATACGATGATTGTTCAATCTATCCATTTAACCTTCTGCTCAATTCGGTGGCTTGTATGTAAAACGGAAGAACAGTTACCTGGTGAGTATTGCTATATAAACATCATCACGATATCATCGAATCCAACTCAGATACAATTATCGTTTCGTCTAACCATTTAACTTTCTGTTCGATTCAGTCGCTAGTATGTGTAACGGAAGTACCGTCACCTGGAAAGTATCACTATATATACAGTATTGCGATATAATCGGATACCACCCAGATACATTGATTGTTCAGTCTATCCATTCATTTTTCTGTTCGTTTGTAAAACGCTCGTTTGTAAAACGGGAATACCGTCACCTAATGTGTATAACTATATACACTGCATAACATCATAATCGAATACAACCCAGATACTATCCATTCAACCTTCTGTTCGATTCGGTTGCTCGTATGTATAACGAAAGAACAGTAACCTGGTGAGTATTTCTATATGAACGTCATCACGATATAATCGAAAACAACTCAGATACAATGATTATTCCGTCTATCCATCAAACCTTCTGTTCGATTGGGTCGCTCGTATGTATAACGCAAGAACAGTCACCTGGTGAGTATTCTTATATAAACATCACCACGATATAATCGAATACAACTCAGTTACAATTATCGTTCCGTCTAATCATCCAACGTTATGTTCGATTCAGACGCTCGTATGTGTTACGAAAGGATCGTTACATGGTAGGTGTAACTGAATATACAGCATAACGATATAATCGGAGACAACCCAGGTACAATGATTGTTCAATCTATCCATTCAACCTTATGTTCGATTCGGTTGCTCGTATGTATAACGGAAGATCAGTTAGCTGGTTAGACATAATATATAAAAAATCACCACGATATAATCGAATACAACTCAGTTACAATTATCGTTCCGTCTAACCATCCAACCTTATGTTCGATTCAGACGCTCGTATGTGTAACGAAAGAACCGTCACATGGTAGGTGTAACTAAATATACAGCATAACGATATAATCGGAGACAACCCAGATACAATGATTGTTCAATCTATCCATTCAACCTTATGTTCGATTCGGTTGCTCGTATGTATAACGGAAGAACAATTACCTGGTTAGACATAATATGTAATAATCATCACGAAATAATCGAATACAACCCAGATACGATGATTGTTCAGTCTATCCATTCACCCTTCTCTACGATTCAGTCGCTCGTATTTGTAACGAAAGAACCGTTACATGGCAGGCTAAACCAAATATACAGCTTAACGATATATTCAGATACAACCCAGATACAATGATTGTTCAATCTATCCATTCAACCTTATGTTCGATTCGGTTGCTCGTATGTATAACGGAAGAACTGTTACCTGGTTAGACATACTATATGATAATCATCACGATATAATTAAATACAACCCAGATACGATGATTGTTCAGTCTATCCATTCAACCTTCTGTACAGTTCAGTCGCTCTTATGTATAACTGGAGAACAGTTTCCTAATGAGTATAACAATATAAACATCATCAAGATATAATCGAATACAACCCCAGATACGATTATTGTTTAGTCTATCCATTTAACCTTAAGTTCAATTCAGTCGCTCGTATGTAAAACGCAAGAACAGTCACCTGGTGAGTATTATTACATAAACATCACCACGATAAAATCGAATACAACTCAGTTACAATTATCGTTCCGTCTAATCATCCAACCATATGTTCGATTTAGACGCTCGTATGTGTTACGAAAGAACCGTTACATGGTAGGTGTAACTAAATAAACAGCATAACGATATAATCGGAGACAACCCAGATACAATCAATGTTCAATCTATCCATTCAACCTTATGTTCGATTCGGTTGCTCGTATGTATAACAGAAGAACAGTTACCTGGTTAGACATAATATATAATAATCACCACGATATAATCGAATACGACTCAGTCACAATTATCGTTTCGTCTAACCATCCAACCTTATGTTTGATTCAGACGCTCGTATTAGTAACGAGAGAACCGTTACATGGTAGGTGTAACAAAATAAACAGCATAACGATATAATCGGAGACAACTCAGATACAATGTTTGTTCATTCTATCCATTCAACCATATGTTCGATTTGGTTGCTCGTATGGATAACGGAAGAACTGATACCTGGTTAGACATACTATATAATTAAATACAACCCAGATACGATAATTGTTCAGTCTATCCATTCAACCTTCTGTACAGTTCAGTCGCTCCCATGTATAACTGGAGAACAGTTACCTGGTGAGTATAACTATATAAACATCATCACGATATAATCGAATACAACCCCAGATACGATTATTGTTTAGTCTATCCATTCAACCTTCTGTTCATTTCAGCCGCTCGTATGTATAACGAAAGAACAGTTACCTGATGAGTATAACTATATAAACATAATCGAATACAACCCAGATACGATGATTGTTCAATCTATCCATTTAACCTTCTGCTCGATTCGGTCGTTTGTATGTGAAACGGAAGAACAGTTACCTGGTGAGTATTGCTATATAAACATTATCACGATATCATCGAATACAGCTCAGTTACAATTATCGTTTCGTCTAACCATTTAACCTTCTGTTCGATTCAGTCGCTAGTATGTGTAACGGAAGTACCGTCACCTGGTAAGTATCACTATATATACAGTATTGCGATATAATCGGATACCACCCAGATAAATTGATTGTTCAGTCTATCCATTCAAGTTTCTGTTCGTTTCGGTCGCTCGTATTGAAAACGGGAATACCGTCACCTAGTGTGTATAACTATATACACAGCATAACGTCATAATCGAATACAACCCAGATACTATCCATTCAACCTTCAGTTCGATTCGGTTGCACGTATGTATAACGCAAGAACAGTCACCTGGTGAGTATTACTATATAAACATCACCACGATATAATCAAATACAACTCAGTTACAATAATCGTTCAGTCTATCCATCCAACCTTATGTTCGATTCAGACGCTCGTATGTGAAACGAAAGAACCGTTACATGGTAGGTGTAACTGAATATACAGCATAACGATATAATCGGAGACAACCCAGATACAATGATTGTTCAATCTATCCATTCAACCTTATGTTCGATTTGGTTGCTCGTATGTATAACGGAAGAACTGTTACCTGGTTAAACATACTATATGATAATCATCACGATATAATCGAATACAACCCAGATACGATGATTGTTCAGTCTATCCATTCAACCTTCTGTTCAATTCAGTCGCTCTTATGTATAACTGGAGAACAGTTACCTGGTGAGTATAACTATATGAACATCATCACGATTTAATCGAATACAACCCCAGATACGATTAGTGTTTAGTCTATCCATTCAACCTTCTGTTCAATTCAGTCGCTCGTATGTATAACGGAAGAACAGTTACCTGGTGAGTATAACTATATATACATAATTGAATACAACCCAGATACGATGATTGTTCAATTTATCCATTAAACCTTCTGCTCTATTCGGTCGCTTGTATGTATAACGGAAGAACAGTTACCTGGTGAGTATTGCTATATAAACATTATCACGATATCATCGAATACAACTCAGATACAATTATCGTTTCGTCTAACCATTTAACCTTCTGTTCGATTCAGTCGCTAGTATGTGTAACGGAAGTACCGTCACCTGGTAAGTATCACTATATATACAGTATTGCGATCTATCCATCCAACCTTCTGTTCGATTTGGTCGCTTGTACGTATAACGCAAGAACAGTCACCTGGTGAGTATTACTATATGAACATTACCACGATATAATCGAATACAACTCAGTTACAATTATCGTTCCGTCTAACCATCCAACCTTATGTTCGATTCAGACGCTCGTATGTGTAACGAAGGAACCGTTACATGGTAGGTGTATCTAAATATACAGCATAACGATATAATCGGAGACAACCCAGATACAATGATTGTTCAATATATATATTCAACCTAATGTTCGATTCAGTTGCTCGTATGTTCAACGGAAGAACATTTACCTGGTTAGACATAATATATAATAATCATCACGAAATAATCGAATACAACCCAGTTACGATGATTGTTCAGTCTATCCATTCAACCTTCTGTTCAGTTCAGTCGGTCTTATGTATAACTGGAGAACAGTTACCTGGTGAGTATAACTATATAAACATCATCACGATATAATCGAATACAACCCCAGATACGATCATTGTTTAGTCTATCCATTAAACCTTCTGTTCAATTCAGTCGCTCGTATGTATAACGGGAGAACAGTTACCTGGTGAGTATAACTATATAAACATAATCGAATACAACTCAGATACGATGATTGTTCAATCTATCCATTCAACCTTATGTTCGATTGGGTTGCTCGTATGTATAACGGAAGAACAGGTACCTGGTGAGTATAACTATATAAACAGAATTGCGATATAATCGTGTACCACCCAGATACATTGATTGTTCAGTCTATCCATTCAACTTTCTGTTCGTTTCGGACGCTTGTATGTGAAACGGGAATAACGTCACCTAGTGTGTATAAATATATACACAGCATATCATCATAATCGAATACAACCCAGATACTATCCATTCAACCTTCTGTTCGATTCGGTTGCTCGTATGTATAACGAAAGAACAGTAACCTGGTGAGTATTTTTATATGAACGTCATCACGATATAATCGAATACAACTCAGATACAATGATCATTCCGTCTATCCATCCAACCTTATGCTGTGTATATAGTTATACACATAAGGTGACGGTATTCCCGTTTTACATACGAGCGACCGAAACGAACAGAAAGTTGAATGGATAGACTGAACAATCAATGTATCTGTGTGGTATCCGATTATATCGCAATACTGTATATATAGTGATACTTACCAGGTGACGATACTTCCGTTACACATACTAGCGACTGAATCGAACAGAATGTTGAATGGTTAGACGAAACGATAATTGAATCTGAGTTGTTTTCGATGATATCGTGATGATGTTTATATAGCAATACTCACCAGGTAACTGTTCTTTCGTTTTACATACAAACGACCGAATCGAGCAGAAGGTTGAATTCAGTATAGATTGAACAATCATCGTATCTGAGTTGTATTCGACTATGTTTATATAGTTATACTCACCAGGTAACTGTTCTTCCGTTATACATACGAGCAACCGAATCGAACATAAGGTTGAATGAATAGATTGAACAATCATCGTATCTGAGTTGTATTCGATTATGTTTATATAGTTATACTCACCAGGTAACTGTTCTTCCGTTATACATACGAGCGACTGAATCGAACAGAAGGTTGAATGGATAGACTAAATAATGTTCGTATCTGGAGTTGTATTCGTTTATATCGTGATGATGTTCATATAGTTATACTCACCAGGTAACTGTTCTCCAGTTATACATGAGAGCGACTGAACTGAACAGAAGGTTGAATGGATAGACTAAACAATAATCGTATCTGGGGTTGTATTCGAGTATATCGTGATGATTATCATATAGTATGTCTAACCAGGTGACAGTTCTTCCGTTAAACATACGAGCAACCGAATCGAACATAAGGTTGGATGGATAGATTGAACAATCATTGTATCTGGGTTGTCTCCGATTATATCCTTATGCTGTATATTTAGTTACACCTACCATGTAACGGTTCTTTCGTTACACATACGAGCGTCTGAATCGAACATAAGGTTGGATGGTTAGACGGAACGATAATTGTAACTGAGTTGTATTCGATTATATCGTGGTGATGTTTATATAGTAATACTCACCAGGTGACTGTTCTTGCGTTATACATACGAGCGACCCAATCGAACAGAAGGTTGGATGGATAGACGGAATGATCATTGTATCTGAGTTGTATTCGATTATATCGTGATGACGTTCATATAGAATTACTTAGCAGGTTACTGTTCTTTCGTTATACATACGAGCAACCAAATCGAACAGAAGGTTGAATGGATAGATTGAACAATCATTGTATCTGGGTTGTCTCCGATTATATCGTTATGCTGTATATTTAGTTACACCTACCATGTAACGGTTCTTTCGTTACACATACGAGCGTCTGAATCGAACATGAGGTTGGATGGTTAGACGGAACGATAATTGTAACTGAGTTGTATTCGATTATATCGTGGTGATGTTTATATAGTAATACTCACCAGGTGACTGTTCTTGCGTTATACATACGAGCGACCCAATCGAACATAAGGTTGGATGGATAGACGGAATGATCATTGTATCTGAGTTGTATTCGATTATATCGTGATGACGTTCATATAGAATTACTCACCAGGTTACTGTTCTTTCGTTATACATACGAGCAACCGAATCGAACAGAAGGTTGAATGGATAGTATCTGGGTTGTATTTGATTATGATGTTATGCTGCGTATATAGTTATACACATAAGGTGACGGTATTCCCGTTTTACATACGAGCGACCGAAAGGAACAGAAAGTTGAATGGATAGACTGAACAATCAATGTATCTGGGTGGTATCCGATTATATCGCAATACTGTATATATAGTGATACTTACCAGGTGACGGTACTTCCGTTACACATACTAGCGACTGAATCGAACAGAAGGTTAAATGGTTAGACGAAACGATAATTGTATCTGAGTTGTATTCGATGATATCGTGATGATGTTTATATAGTGTCACGTATGGGATCATATAGTATATCAAGAATTATTAACCTTCCATCTATTAAGTTCATTGCATTTCCATTTATTCAAAATTGCGAAACATATAACAATCAGTCCACGATAATCATAACATACCAGGTTTATCGACTTAGGAAAATTTAAAGTAAGCTTCCTAAATTGAATTCATTGAACTTCAAAACTTGCAGTTTCGAAACTGTGACGATGCGCCCGGTCAAGTCGTGCTTGTTTGCTGATCTTGCAAGAGTCGGATATAAGTACTTTTTGATCGGGGGAATTCATCATTCGTTAATTCAATTCAGGATTCAGTAATTCAATCATTCAGTCATTGGTCATTATTAATTATTATTACGATTCCGACCACGATTCCGATTTTGACACTCAGTCTGATTTTGGCCTCCTTATTCGCGATTCGGATTTATCGGGGAGTGATAACTTCACCATCATTTCAAAGGAAGCCATGGACCTTAGTAAGAGACACATCTCCTCGGCCTGGACGACAGTTATATTACTCATGTAAGTACTTATATTATTTTGTTACCTTTCTTAATCCCTCGTTGTGCCCTTATGTCAGTTGAGTCAGGAAATAACGTGAAAATGCACTTAGTCACAAACCCCAATTCACTTTGTTCACTTTTATAATTCACTTTATTATTTTAAATATTCACATGTTCACTATTTTCTCACCATAAGATTTATGTTGGCTAATTTCACTTATTAAATGTTTAAACTGAATAACGCATTCTTTCTTTGATGTATCCATGATAGGGTTGGAAGTAATCAACCACCTCTCGTAGCCAAGCGATAACCCCAAATTAAGCTCACAGCCCAGGGTAGGCACACACCCAGGACGTAACATATGGTGGAGGCGCCTCGTCTCGTTTCCGTAGGTTTCATTCTTCATAATGTACCTAAAAGAGATATTTGAGTAAATTTTCATTTTTTTCAATTATCATTCTAACGTAAATTTGATTATGAATTTGAATGAAGTGAAGTGTATTATCATATGGGGTACTAATTGAAGATTGAACAATCATCGTATCTGAGTTGTATTCGATTATGTTTATATAGTTATACTCACCAGGTAACTGTGCTTCCGTTATACATACGAGCGACTGAATTGAACTGAAGGTTGAATGGATAGACTAAACAATGATCGTATCTGGGGTTGTATTCGATTATATCGTGATGATGTTCATATAGTTATACTCACCAGGTAACTGTTCTCCAGTTATACATAAGAGCGACTGAACTGAACAGAAGGTTGAATGGATAGACTGAACAATCATCGTATCTGGGTTGTATTCGATTATTTCGTGATGATTATTATATATTATGTCTAACCAGGTAACTGTTCTTTCGTTATACATACTAGCAACCGAATCGAACCTAAGGTTTAATGGATAGATTGAACAATCATTGTATCTGGGTTGTTTCCGATTATATCGTTATGTTGTATATTCAACTACACCTACCATGTAACGGTTCTTTCGTTACACATACGAGCGTCTGAATCGAACATAAGGTTGGATGGTTAGACGGAACGATAATTGTAACTAAGTTGTATTCGATTATATCGTGATGACGTTCATATAGAAATACTCTTTCGTTATACATACGAGCAACCGAATCGAACAGAAGGTTGAATGGATAGTATCTGAGTTGTATTCGATAATGATGTTATGCTGTGTATATAGTTATACACATAAGGTGACGGTATTCCCGTTTCACATACGAGCGACCGAAACGAACAGAAAGTTGAATGGATAGACTGAACAATCAATGTATCTGGGTGGTATCCGATTATATCGCAATACTGTATATATAGTGATACTTACCAGGTGACGGTACTTCCGTTACACATACTAGCGACTGAATCGAACTGAAGGTTAAATGGTTGGACGAAACGATAATTGTATCTGAGTTGTATGCGATGATATCGTGATGATGTTAATATAGCAATACTCACCAGGTAACTGTTCTTCCGTTTTACATACAAGCGACCGAATCGAGCAGAAGGTTGAATTCAGTATAGATTGAACAATCATCGTATCTGGGTTGTATTCGATTATGTTTATATAGTTATACTCACCAGGTAACTGTTCTTCCGTTATACATACGAGCGACTGAATTGAACAGAAGGTTGAATGGATAGTATATGGGTTGTATTCGATTATGATGTTATGCTGTGTATATAGTTATACACACTAGGAGACGGTATTCCCGTTTTGAATACGAGCGACCGAAACGAAAAGAAAGTTGAATGGATAGACTGAACAATCAATGTATGGTATCCGATTATATCGCAATACTGTATATATAGTGATACTTACCAGGTGACGATACTTCCGTTACACATACTAGCGACTGAATCGAACAGAATGTTGAATGGTTAGACGAAACGATAATTGTATCTGAGTTGTATTCGATGATATCGTGATGATGTTTATATAGCAATACTCACCAGGTAACTGTTCTTCCGTTTTACATACAAGCGACCGAATCGAGCAGAAGGTTGAATTCAGTATAGATTGAACAATCATCGTATCTGGGTTGTATTCGATTATGTTTATATAGTTATACTCACCAGGTAACTGTTCTTCCGTTATACATACGAGCGACTGAATTGAACAGAAGGTTGAATGGATAGTATATGGGTTGTATTCGATTATGATGTTATGCTGTGTATATAGTTATACACACTAGGAGACGGTATTCCCGTTTCACATACGAGCGACCGAAACGAAAAGAAAGTTGAATGAATAGACTGAACAATCAATGTATCTGGGTGGTATCCGATTATATCGCAATACTGTATATATAGTGATAGTTGTATTCGATTATGTTTATATAAATATACTCACCAGGTACCTGTTCTTCCGATATACATACGAGCAACCGAATCGAACATAAGGTTGAATGGATAGATTGAACAATCATCGTATCTGAGTTGTATTCGATTATGTTTATATAGTTATACTCACCAGGTAACTGTTCTTCCGTTATACATACGAGCGACTGAATTGAACTGAAGGTTAAATGGATAGACTAAACAATCATCGTATCTGGGATTGTATTCGATTATATCGTGATGATGTTCATATAGTTATACTCACCAGGTAACTGTTCTCCAGTTATACATAAGAGCGACTGAACTGAACAGAAGGTTGAATGGATAGACTGAACAATCATCGTATCTGGGTTGTATTCGATTATTTCGTGATGATTATTATATATTATGTCTAACCAGGTAACTGTTCTTTCGTTATACATACTAGCAACCGAATCGAACCTAAGGTTGAATGGATAGATTGAACAATCATTGTATCTGGGTTGTTTCCGATTATATCGTTATGTTGTATATTTAACTACACCTACCATGTAACGGTTCTTTCGTTACACATACGAGCGTCTGAATCGAACATAAGGTTGGATGGTTAGACGGAACGATAATTGTAACTAAGTTGTATTCGATCATATCGTGATGACGTTCATATAGAAATACTCACCAGGTTACTGTTCTTTCGTTATACATACGAGCAACCGAATCGAACAGAAGTTTGAATGGATAGTATCTGGGTTGTATTCGATAATGATGTTATGCTGTGTATATAGTTATACACATAAGGTGACGGTATTCCCGTTTCACATACGAGCGACCGAAACGAACAGAAAGTTGAATGGATAGACTGAACAATCAATGTATCTGGGTGGTATCCGATTATATCGCAATACTGTATATATAGTGATACTTACCAGGTGACGGTACTTCCGTTACACATACTAGCGACTGAATCGAACAGAAGGTTAAATGGTTAGACGAAACGATAATTGTATCTGAGTTGTATAGTGATACTTACCAGGTGACGGTACTTCCGTTACACATACTAGCGACTGAATCGAACAGAAGGTTAAATGGTTAGACGAAACGATAATTATATCTGAGTTGTATTCGATGATATCGTGATGATATTTATATAGCAATACTCACCAGGTAACTGTTCTTCCGTTTTACATACAAGCGACCGAATCGAGCAGAAGGTTGTATTCAGTATAGATTGAACAATCATCGTATCTGGGTTGTATTCGATTATGTTTATATAGTTATACTCACCAGGTAACTGTTCTTCCGTTATACATACGAGCGACTAAATTGAACAGAAGGTTGAATGGATAGTATATGGGTTGTATTCGATTATGATGTTATGCTGTGTATATAGTTATACACACTAGGAGACGGTATTCCCGTTTTACATACGAGCGACCGAAACAAAAAGAAAGTTGAATGGATAGACTGAACAATCAATGTATCTGGGTGGTATTCGATGATATCGCAATACTGTATATATAGTGATACTTACCAGGTGACGATACTTCCGTTACACATACTAGCGACTGAATCGAACAGAATGTTGAATGGTTAGACGAAACGATAATTGTATCTGAGTTGTATTCGATGATATCGTGATGATGTTTATATAGCAATACTCACCAGGTAACTGTTCTTCCGTTTTACATACAAGCGACCGAATCGAGCAGAAGGTTGAATTCAGTATAAATTGAACAATCATCGTATCTGGGTTGTATTCGATTATGTTTATATAGTTATACTCACCAGGTTACTGTTCTTCCGTTATACATACGAGCGACTAAATTGAACAGAAGGTTGAATGGATAGTATATGGGTTGTATTCGATTATGATGTTATGCTGTGTATATAGTTATACACACTAGGAGACGGTATTCCCGTTTTACATACGAGCGACCGAAACGAAAAGAAAGTTGAATGGATAGACTGAACAATCAATTTATCTGGGTGGTATCCGATTATATCGCAATACTGTATATATAGTGATACTTACCAGGTAACTGTCCTTCCGTTTTACATACAAGCGACCGAATCGAGCAGAAGGTTAAATGGATAGATTGAACAATCAACGTATCTGAGTTGTATTCGATTATGTTTATATAGATATACTCAACAGGTACCTGTTCTTCCGATATACATACGAGCAACCGAATCGAACATAAGGTTGAATGGATAGATTGAACAATCATCGTATCTGAGTTGTATTCGATTATGTTTATATAGTTATACTCACCAGGTAACTGTTCTTCCGTTATACATACGAGCGACTGAATTGAACTGAAGGTTGAATGGATAGATTAATCAATGATCGTATCTGGGGTTGTATTCGATTATATCGTGATGATGTTCATATAGTTATACTCACCAGGTAACTGTTCTCCAGTTATACATAAGAGCGACTGAACTGAACAGAAGGTTGAATGGATAGACTGAACAATCATCGTATCTGGGTTGTATTCGATTATTTCGTGATGATTATTATATATTATGTCTAACCAGGTAACTGTTCTTTCGTTATACATACTAGCAACCGAATCGAACCTAAGGTTGAATGGATAGATTGAACAATCATTGTATCTGGGTTGTCTCCGATTATATCGTTATGTTGTATATTTAACTACACCTACCATGTAACGGTTCTTTCGTTACACATACGAGCGTCTGAATCGAACATTAGGTTGGATGGTTAGACGGAACGATAATTGTAACTAAGTTGTATTCGATTATATCGTGATGACGTTCATATAGAAATACTCACCAGGTTACTGTTCTTTCGTAATACATACGAGCAACCGAATCGAACAGAAGGTTGAATGGATAGTATCTGGGTTGTATTCTATAATGATGTTATGCTGTGTATATAGTTATACACATAAGGTGACGGTATTCCCGTTTCACATACGAGCGACCGAAACGAACAGAAAGTTGAATGGATAGACTGAACAATCAATGTATCTGGGTGGTATCCGATTATATCGCAATACTGTATATATAGTGATACTTACCAGGTGACGGTACTTCCGTTACACATACTAGCGACTGAATCGAACAGAAGGTTAAATGGTTAGACGAAACGATAATTGTATCTGAGTTGTATTCGATGATATCGTGATGATGTTAATATAGCAATACTCACCAGGTAACTGTTCTTCCGTTTTACATACAAGCGACCGAATCGAGCAGAAGGTTGAATTCAGTATAGATTGAACAATCATCGTATCTGGGTTGTATTCGATTATGTTTATATAGTTACAGGTAACTGTTCTTCCGTTAAACATACGAGCGACTGAATTGAACAGAAGGTTGAATGGATAGTATATGGGTTGTATTCGATTATGATGTTATGCTGTGTATATAGTTATACACACTAGGAGACGGTATTCCCGTTTTACATACGAGCGACCGAAACGAAAAGAAAGTTGAATGAATAGACTGAACAATCAATGTATCTGGGTGGTATCCGATTATATCGCAATACTGTATATATAGTGATTATATCGTGATGATGTTCATATAGTTATACTCACCAGGTAACTGTTCTCCAGTTATACATAAGAGCGACTGAACTGAACAGAAGGTTGAATGGATAGACTGAACAATCATCGTATCTGGGTTGTATTCGATTATTTCGTGATGATTATTATATATTATGTCTAACCAGGTAACTGTTCTTTCGTTATACATACTAGCAACCGAATCGAACCTAAGGTTGAATGGATAGATTGAACAATCATTGTATCTGGGTTGTCTCCGATTATATCGTTATGTTGTATATTCAACTACACCTACCATGTAAGGATAGACTAAACAATGATCGTATCTGGGGTTGTATTCGATTATATCGTGATGATGTTCATATAGTTATACTCACCAGGTAACTGTTCTCCAGTTATACATAAGAGCGACTGAACTGAACAGAAGGTTGAATGGATAGACTGAACAATCATCGTATCTGGGTTGTATTCGATTATTTCGTGATGATTATTATATATTATGTCTAACCAGGTAACTGTTCTTTCGTTATACATACTAGCAACCGAATCGAACCTAAGGTTGAATGGATAGATTGAACAATCATTGTATCTGGGTTGTCTCCGATTATATCGTTATGTTGTATATTCAACTACACCTACCATGTAACGGTTCTTTCGTTACACATACGAGCGTCTGAATCGAACATTAGGTTGGATGGTTAGACGGAACGATAATTGTAACTAAGTTGTATTCGATTATATCGTGATGACGTTCATATAGAAATACTCACCAGGTTACTGTTCTTTCGTTATACATACGAGCAACCGAATCGAACAGAAGGTTGAATGGATAGTATCTGGGTTGTATTCGATAATGATGTTATGCTGTGTATATAGTTATACACATAAGGTGACGGTATTCCCGTTTCACATACGAGCGACCGAAACGAACAGAAAGTTGAATGGATAGACTGAACAATCAATGTATCTGGGTGGTATCCGATTATATCGCAATACTGTATATATAGTGATACTTACCAGGTGACGGTACTTCCGTTACACATACTAGCGACTGAATCGAACAGAAGGTTAAATGGTTAGACGAAACGATAATTGTATCTGAGTTGTATTCGATGATATCGTGATGATGTTAATATAGCAATACTCACCAGGTAACTGTTCTTCCGTTTTACATACAAGCGACCGAATCGAGCAGAAGGTTGAATTCAGTATAGATTGAACAATCATCGTATCTGGGTTGTATTCGATTATGTTTATATAGTTATACTCACCAGGTAACTGTTCTTCCGTTATACATACGAGCGACTGAATTGAACAGAAGGTTGAATGGATAGTATATGGGTTGTATTCGATTATGATGTTATGCTGTGTATATAGTTATACACACTAGGAGACGGTATTCCCGTTTTAAATACGAGCGACCGAAACGAAAAGAAAGTTGAATGGATAGACTGAACAATCAATGTATCTGGGTGGTATCCGATTATATCGCAATACTGTATATATAGTGATACTTACCAGGTGACGATACTTCCGTTACACATACTAGCGACTGAATCGAACAGAATGTTGAATGGTTAGACGAAACGATAATTGTATCTGAGTTGTATTCGATGATATCGTGATGATGTTTATATAGCAATACTCACCAGGTAACTGTCCTTCCGTTTTACATACAAGCGACCGAATCGAGCAGAAGGTTAAATGGATAGATTGAACAATCATCGTATCTGAGTTGTATTCGATTATGTTTATATAGATATACTCACCAGGTACCTGTTCTTCCGATATACATACGAGCAACCGAATCGAACATAAGGTTGAATGGATAGATTGAACAATCATCGTATCTGAGTTGTATTCGATTATGTTTATATATTTATACTCACCAGGTAACTGTTCTTCCGTTATACATACGAGCGACTGAATTGAACTGAAGGTTGAATGGATAGACTAAACAATGATCGTATCTGGGGTTGTATTCGATTATATCGTGATGATGTTCATATAGTTATACTCACCAGGTAACTCTTCTCCAGTTATACATAAGAGCGACTGAACTGAACAGAAGGTTAAATGGATAGACTGAACAATCATCGTATCTGGGTTGTATTCGACTATTTCGTGATGATTATTATATATTATGTCTAACCAGGTAACTGTTCTTTCGTTATACATACTAGCAACCGAATCGAACAAAAGGTTGAATGGATAGTACCTGGGTTGTATTCGATTATGATGTTATGCTGTGTATATAGTTATACACATAAGGTGACGGTATTCCCGTTTCACATACGAGCGACCGAAACGAACAGAAAGTTGAATGGATAGACTGAACAATCAATGTATCTGGGTGGTATCCGATTATATCGCAATACTGTATATATAGTGATACTTACCAGGTGACGGTACTTCCGTTACACATACTAGCGACTGAATCGAACAGAAGGTTGAATGGTTAGACGAAACGATAATTGTATCTGAGTCGTATTCGATGATATCGTGATGATATTTATATAGCAATACTCACCAGGTAACTGTTCTTCTGTTTTACATACAAGCGACCGAATCGAGCAGAAGGTTGAATTCAGTATAGATTGAACAATCATCGTATCTGGGTTGTATTCGATTATGTTTATATAGTTATACTCACCAGGTAACTGTTCTTCCGTTATACATACAAGCGACTGAATTGAACAGAAGGTTGAATGGATAGTATATGGGTTGTATTCGATTATGATGTTATGCTGTGTATATAGTTATCCACACTAGGAGACGGTATTCCCGTTTTACATACGAGCGACCGAAACGAAAAGAAAGTTGAATGGATAGACTGTTACGAGGTGTGTCAAAATAACAAATTAATAATATAGATTTGAATTGACGTGAATAACGGCAATGGTAGAAAATGCTCACCTTTTGAATCTTCTTTATTCTTCCTTCATGGATGGGCTAGCCCGCTGGTTATACTATTGGAGATGATGAGGATAATTCTTGGAGAATCTCGGTAGAAACCGATAACCGATAAATATATCCCGATATATTATATACACAATAGGGAACGATCAATCACCAACCGATGTGTCGCACAGAGTGAATAAATATCTGTGGTTTTACGGTGTTGTCAAGTATATTGCAAATTCTACCATATAAAACTCGCGTGTCAAAATTATTGGATAAATCAAAATAACCTGACGAAATAGAAGTCCATACACCCAATTTAAGTTTAAATTACTATATATACTTATATCTTTATATTATATTATATTTACTTATCATTAAAAACTAAAAATCGATACTGAACATCCTGCCCACCGATGAAATGTCTAGCATTTCATGAAATTAATTGGAACAAGGAATAGGAAGAGGGCATACTTTAATAACGGGGCGTTTAAGCACGCCCTGTGTGGTTTTTAAGGTAACCACTCGCGTTATGCCATCGCGACCTGGGTGAGTTTCCATAACACGACCCAATTGCCATTTTAAAGGCGGTAACTGATCATTTTTTATCAAAACTAAAGTACCGGGGGAAATGTTGGTTATAGGAAGATGCCATTTTCCCCTTTGTTGCAGAGTATGTAAATATTCCGCCTGCCAACGCTTCCAAAAACTTTGATGCAACTGCAACAATAATTGCCACCTATTTAAACGGTTGAGTTTAATGTGAGTGACAATTTCGTCTGGAATCGTGTTCAAGGGCTCCAGTGTTAAGAAATGACCCGGAGTTAAGACATTTAAATCATTTGGATCAGCACTCACCGGACACAAAGGCCGAGAATTCAAGATTGCTTCGATTTGAATAAGAACTGTGTTGAGTTCTTCATACGTTAAGAGTTGCTCTCCGATTACTCGAGATAGATGCCTTTTAACGGATTTAATTCCAGCTTGATGGAGACCTCCAAAATGGGGCCCAGATGGAGGATTGAAAACCCAACGAATACCCTCAACCTCAGCGCTTGATTTCATGAGTTGGGAAATATACTTTTGAGCACTAGTGAAATTGGTGCCATTATCACTATGGATTTCTGAACACCTTCCGCGTCGAGCCATGAAACGTCTCAAGCAGGCTAAAAAAGCCTCAGTAGATAGGTCTGATGCTAACTCAACGTGTATGGCTTTAGTTGAAAAACATACAAAAATACATAAATAGGCCTTCAGAACTTTAGCGCCTCTGACATTGCTATGCTTAATTAAAAACGGACCACCATAGTCTATTCCTATAAACGAGAAGGGTTTTAAGGTAGAAATTCGACTTTGAGGCAAATCTGCCATTGGAGGCTGTACGGATGTTGGATTGAGACGCCAACAAGTAAGACATTTGGAAAGAGTAGTCCTTATAGCGCGTTTTGCAGACAAAACCCAAAATTGTTGTAATAGAAGATGCTGGACTGCTTGCACACCCGGATGTAAATACTGTTTATGAATATTTTCTATTATAAGGTAAGTCAAACGATGATCACGGGGGAGTAGAATTGGGTGTTTAACGGAATCGGAAAGACTTGCATACTTCAAACGTCCACCTACCCGTAATAGAGATTTATCGTCGAGAAATGGGTTAAGTAGTCTGAGAGGTTTTGAGGCTAAACAACCTTTTTTCAATCGAGAAATATCTTCAGAAAAAACTTGTTTTTGTACAACAGCAACTAATATCAAAAGGGCTCGTTGCAGATCATCAATTGTGAAAGGACCTATGTGGTGTTGAGTGGGATGCCTGGAATTGTGAATAAAACGGAACATATATGCAACGATGCGTTTGATCTTTTCAAGAGAAGAAAATTTATTTAAAAGTAAAACTATTGAATCGTGTTCAACCAGAGCAGAGAAATTAAATATTCTTTCTTCCGATTGAACTTCTGGTGAAGTGAATTGGGAGAGGTCAGGAGTCAGGGGGAAGCTACTATCCATTGACGATAACCAGGGTGGACCTGCCCACCATAAGGCATGATTAATGATTTCATCTGGAAATAAACCTCTTGATGCACAGTCAGCAGGGTTCTCAGCCGACGGCACGTGATTCCAGCAAGCTGGAGCTACCTTGTCTTGTATTTGGGAAACCCTGTTACTAACAAAGGTATGTAGTTTATGTGGAGAAGATCGAATCCACTTTAGAACCACCATGGAATCTGACCAGGCATAAATACGATCGATTGCTAAATTATCAGCAAAAGTGCTAGCTACTAAAGCTATCAATTCAGCTAGGATGACAGCGCCACATAATTCCAAACGGGGAAGAGAGATTCTTTTCAATGGAGCAACCTTTGACCGTGCAGCTACTATCGACGCAGATATATGAGTATTACTAGTGACACGAAGATATACCACAGCGGCATACCCTTTCTCTGAGGCATCACAAAAGCCATGAAGGTCAACGCAAGTGGCATTTTCGATGAACAGTTGACGTTGTATCTTCAAATCTGAAAGATGACAAAGTTGGGACTGGAATAATGACCAACGATCAAGTACATCCTGAGGAGGTATATCATCCCAACCTAAACCTAATGACCACAAGTGTTGTATGAGCAACTTTGCGAAAAAAGTTATTGGAGATAGAAATCCAAGAGGATCGAACATTCTGGCACATTCGGATAAGAGTGACCTTTTTGTGAGACTTCGATCACGAGCTTGAACAGAGTAAGAAAAGCAATCTGCTGATGGGTGCCATTGTAGGCCTAAAATTTTGACAATATTGTCATCAGGTTCAAAAGATAAGTGTTGATGATGTAAATGTTCGGGCGGAATTTGAGATAAAATAATTGGATGATTACTAGACCATTTTCGGAGTTCGAACGCTCCCTTTTTCAGGAGATTAATGCATTCACGTTGGAGATGAAGGGCTGACTCTAAAGAATGAGTTCCTATAACCAGATCATCAACATATGTAGATTTTAACAATGCTTGACTCGCAAGAGGAAAGTTCAACCTTTCATCTTCAGCGAGTTGCTGAATAGTACGTAGTGCTAAGTATGGTGCACAACTCGTACCATATGTCACTGTGTTCAGCTGGAATTCTGAGATTGGATCTGACGTAGAGAATCTCCATAAGATTCTTTGATAACTTCTATGATGAGGAGTGACTAGGATCTGCCTATACATTTGTTTTATATCAGCAGTGAATACATGTGAAAATAGCCTGAAATTGAGCAATATAAAAATGATATCCCTTTGAAGTTTGGGACCAACTAATAAGGTGTCATTTAATGATCGTTCATTGGAGGAATGCGCAGAGGCGTCGAACACTACCCTCAGTTTGGTTGTGCTGCTCTCTGGCTTCAAAACGCAGTGGTGGGGAATGTAGTATGAATGATTAGAAGATGATGTGTCCGAAATCAAATCCATATGGCCACTTTTCCAATATTCATCCATAAAAGCACAATAATCCTTATAAATGAGTGGATTTTGAACGAGACGTCGTTCTAATGATAGAAAGCGACGTAGAGCAAGTGATTTGGAATCTCCAAATGTTGGATCTGAGTCACGAAATGGAAGTGATACCATGTATCTCCCATTATCAACCCTTTGAACAGTTTCACAGAATATTTTTTCACATAATAATTCATCTGAAGACCATAATTTGGTTCGGGGAATTTCCTCCAGTTCCCAGAATTTTCGCAATGTTTCATCTAGACAATGAGATGACGTGGTAGATGAGAAAAATGTATTGGTATGAATTTGAGAAGGAGGAAGGCAACTCAATCGTCCCATAAGGACCAATCCAAAGATAGTTTCAATGGCGGCTGGTTCCTTGCCTTTACCCACAATACGACCTGCAGCTAATATACTTGGAAACAGATCTGCACCAATGAGTAAATCTATGGTACCGGGACTGCCAAAGTTTGGATCAGCTAATTTCAAACTTTCATTAACAGAGATAGAGTTACTTTCAACACTAACATCAGGTAGAGGATTACAAATTCTATCAAGAATTAGAGCATCAATTTCGAGACTGCAAGTATTATCATACGTGGAATACAACGTACAGGTGAGACCTTCAGTAGCCTTAGCAGTTTCTGCTCCGCCAAGACCACGAATTGTGACAGATATTTTGAATGTTCTCAAACTCAATCGTTTGGCACATTTTCTACTAATAAATGTAGATTGTGAACCACAATCTAGGAGTATACGGACTTCGTGAAAAATTCCATGAATATCCTGGATTTTTGCCCTCGCCGTTGCGAGTAATACTGTCGAATTGAATAAACCATTTTCCGATGAACTCGTCAAAACATCAACAACAGAATTCAATGAAGTTGAATTGGGGTGAGAAGGGGAGGAAGTCGCATCCTGAGATACATTTTCCGGAGATGGAGTAACGTTAGTGACATCTTGGAAATGAAGCAAGGTGTGTTGTTTCTTAGCACATTCCCTACATGCCGAAGAGGAAGAACACTGTTTGTTCGAGTGACGTGATCCTAAGCAATTAGTACACCAAGTTTTTTGTTTGCAAACTTCAAATCTTTTCTTAGGAGACAGTGATAGGAACTGAGGACAAGTATAAATTTGGTGTTCTACCTTATTACAATAGGAACAACTAAGTTTCGTAGAATTTCCAAAGAATGATGAACTTTGTTTCAATGTATGAGATGAAGGGTTCAATTTGACTTTATTTCTTTGGGGTTCAATGAGTGGAGGTTTTCTTTGGAAAGTGAAATCAGCAGCATCATACGCTGCACACTGCTTCATAATAAAATCTTGTAAAGAAGTGAATGACGGTAGTTCATCATTTTTACCTTCTTCTAACTCAAAACGAGTAACCGTTGTTGTATCTAGTCTTTTGAGCATCATAAAACATAAAATGAAGTCCCACTGTTCGACTGGTAGTTTCAGGGTTTTTAGAGCAGCTAGATTTTCAGTGAATACATCCAAAAGTTTTCTAAGATTTTTAGAGTTCACTTGATTTTCCGGAATTTTTTGAGTTTCATCAATTTCACGGAAGTGAGCAAAAGCTGTGAAACGTTTATTGTCATAACGCTTAATTAGAGCATTATAAGCAATTACATAATTTTCTGAACAAAGAGGTATTGTACGAATAAGAGCGAGAGCAGGGCCTTTTACCACAGAAATTAAATAACTAAATTTTTCTATATTTGATAGTGAATCATTATCGTGAATCATCGTGTCGTACAGATCAATAAAGGAGCGAAAAGTAGTTACATCTCCGGAAAAAGTCGGCACCTCCAATTTTGGCAAACGCACATTATTTCTTGATGCAACTGATACATTAAGTCCGACCTGTGACACATTTTGAGAATCTATCTCGAATATTTGTTCATAAATGGTTTGAATTCTATAATAATCATTATCGAAGCTTGTTCGTTCAGCTTCATATGCTTCCGAGTTCTCAGTTTCAATTGTAGAAACAATTCCGATCAAAGATGTATGTTGCTTGTGGAAATCATCAAAAATATGTTCGATATGTTTGAAGCGAGCTTTGAATTGAAGATGAACTTCCTTGTCCAATAATGCCGATTCTGCAATCGTTTTGAGTTCTGTCATCCGATTGATATCCGTTTGACGAAAAGCAGAAAGTTGCCTAATTTTATTTTGATTTGACATCATGAACTCAGGTAAATTCAACAATTCATCAGCTGAGTAACTGAAATAAAATATAACTTCACGTTACAGTAACGTGAACTAATGCAATTGATCCTCGCTTCAACAAAAAATGTCACAAAAGGGCAAAATGGCAACTATATATATATAGAGAGACAATAACTGATTCTCAACGGAATTCAACTAAATCAGAGAATGAATATGATAAATAGGAACAATAGCTACTTCCCCACAATCACTATAGCATCTGATATACTTCCAAAATTATAAGAAAATTTCAGTTATCTACTCAACGGATATTCCAGAGAAAAAATTAGACATGGCAACAATGCATTTTAACGACGATAAAATAGCGCTCGGACATCTATATAAAACTGAATGGTTTTTTGCGGGCCATCCAATATTGGCAATATTCCACTTTTTACGAAGACTAAAGAGGCAAAATGATTGATGAGTACCGTTTTTTTTTATTGAGAAATTGTAAAGGATAGAATGGAATGAGCAATGAACTTCTATTTTTCAGATTATTAGGGTAACTAACAAACACTAGTTCTTTTCTAGAATGCAATCTAGGCTCCGAAGGACCAACTGTTACGAGGTGTGTCAAAATAACAAATTAATAATATAGATTTGAATTGACGTGAATAACGGCAATGGTAGAAAATGCTCACCTTTTGAATCTTCTTTATTCTTCCTTCATGGAAGCCCGCTGGTTATACTATTGGAGATGATGAGGATAATTCTTGGAGAATCTCGGTAGAAACCGATAACCGATAAATATATCCCGATATATTATATACACAATAGGGAACGATCAATCACCAACCGATGTGTCGCACAGAGTGAATAAATATCTGTGGTTTTACGGTGTTGTCAAGTATATTGCAAATTCTACCATATAAAACTCGCGTGTCAAAATTATTGGATAAATCAAAATAACCTGACGAAATAGAAGTCCATACACCCAATTTAAGTTTGAATTACTATATATACTTATATCTTTATATTATATTATATTTACTTATCATTAAAAACTAAAAATCGATACTGAACATAGACTGAACAATCAATGTATCTGGGTGGTATCCGATTATATCGCAATACTGTATATATAGTGATACTTATCAGGTGACGATACTTCCGTTACACATACTAGCGACTGAATCGAACAGAATGTTGAATGGTTAGACGAAACGATAATTTTATCTGAGTTGTATTCGATGATATCGTGATGATGTTTATATAACAATACTCACCAGGTAACTGTCCTTCCGTTTTACATACAAGCGACCGAATCGAGCAGAAGGTTAAATGGATAGATTGAACAATCATCGTATCTGAGTTGTATTCGATTATGTTTATATAGATATACTCACCATGTACCTGTTCTTCCGATATACATACGAGCAACCGAATCGAACATAAGGTTGAATGGATAGATTGAACAATCATCGTATCTGAGTTGTGTTCGATTATGTTTATATAGTTATACTCACCAGGTAACTGTTCTTCTGTTATACATACGAGCGACTGAATTGAACTGAAGGTTGAATGGATAGACTAAACAATGATCGTATCTGGAGTTGTATTCGATTATATCGTGATGATGTTCATATAGTTATACTCACCAAGTAACTGTTCTCCAGTTATACATAAGAGCGACTGAACTGAACAGAAGGTTGAATGGATAGACTGAACAATCATCGTATCTGGGTTGTATTCGATTATTTCGTGATGATTATTATATATTATGTCTAACCAGGTAACTGTTCTTTCGTTATACATACTAGCAACCGAATCGAACATAAGGTTGAATGGATAGATTGAACAATCATTGTATCTGGGTTGTCTCCGATTATATCGTTATGTTGTATATTTAACTACACCTACCATGTAACGGTTCTTTCGTTACACATACGAGCGTCTGAATCGAACATAAGGTTGGATGGTTAGACGAAACGATAATTGTAACTAAGTTGTATTCGATTATATCGTGATGACGTTCATATAGAAATACTCACCAGGTTACTGTTCTTTCGTTATACATACGAGCAACCGAATCGAACAGGAGGTTGAATGGATAGTATCTGGGTTGTATTCGATTATGATGTTATGCTGTGTATATAAATATACACACTAGGAGACGGTATTCCCGTTTTACATACGAGCGACCGAAACAAAAAGAAAGTTGAATGGATAGACTGAACAATCAATGTATCTGGGTGGTATCCGATTATATCGCAATACTGTATATATAGTGATACTTACCAGGTGACGATACTTCCGTTACACATACTAGCGACTGAATCGAACTGAATGTTGAATGGTTAGACGAAACGATAATTGTATCTGAGTTGTATTCGATGATATCGTGATGATGTTTATATAGCAATACTCACCAGGTAACTGTTCTTCCGTTTCACATACAAGCGACCGAATCGAGCAGAAGGTTGAATTCAGTATAGATTGAACAATCACCGTATCTGGGTTGTATTCGATTATGTTTATATAGTTATACTCACCAGGTAACTGTTCTTCCGTTATACATACGAGCGACTGAATTGAACAGGAGGTTGAATGGATAGATTGAACAATCATCGTATCTGAGTTGTATTCGATTATGTTTATATAGTTATACTCACCAAGTAACTGTTCTTCCGTTATACATACGAGCGACTGAATTGAACTGAAGGTTGAATGGATAGACTAAACAATGATCGTATCTGGGGTTGTATTCGATTATATCGTGATGATGTTCATATAGTTATACTCACCAGGTAACTGTTATACATAAGAGCGACTGAACTGAACAGAAGGTTGAATGGATAGACTGAACAATCAATGTATCTGGGTGGTATCCGATTATATCGCAATACTGTATATATAGTGATACTTACCAGGTGACGGTACTTCCGTTACACATACTAGCGACTGAATCGAACAGAAGGTTAAATGGTTAGACGAAACGATAATTGTATCTGAGTTGTATTCGATGATATCGTGATGATGTTTATATAGCAATACTCACCAGGTAACTGTTCTTCCGTTTTACATACAAGCGACCGAATCGAGCAGAAGGTTGAATTCAGTATAGATTGAACAATCATCGTATCTGGGTTGTATTCGATTATGTTTATATAGTTATACTCACCAGGTAACTGTTCTTCCGTTATACATACGAGCGACTGAATTGAACAGAAGGTTGAATGGATAGTATATGGGTTGTATTCGATTATGATGCTATGCTGTGTATATAGTTATACACACTAGGAGACGGTATTCCCGTTTTACATACGAGCGACCGAAACGAAAAGAAAGTTGAATGGATAGACTGAACAATCAATGTATCTGGGTGGTATCCGATTATATCGCAATACTGTATATATAGTGATACTTACCAGGTGACGATACTTCCGTTACACATACTAGCGACTGAATCGAACAGAATGTTGAATGGTTAGACGAAACGATAATTGTATCTGAGTTGTATTCGATGATATCGTGATGATGTTTATATAGCAATACTCACCAGGTAACTGTTCTTCCGTTTAACATACAAGCGACCGAATCGAGCAGAAGGTTGAATTCAGTATAGATTGAACAATCATCGTATCTGGGTTGTATTCGATTATGTTTATATAGTTATACTCACCAGGTAACTGTTCTTCCGTTATACATACGAGCGACTGAATTGAACAGAATGTTGAATGGATAGTATATGGGTTGTATTCGATTATGATGTTATGCTGTGTATATAGTTATACACACTAGGAGACGGTATTCCCGTTTTACATACGAGCGACCGAAACGAAAAGAAAGTTGAATGGATAGACTGAACAATCAATGTATCTGGGTGGTATCCGATTATATCGCAATACTGTATATATAGTGATACTTACTAGGTGACGATACTTCCGTTACACATACTAGCGACTGAATCGAACAGAATGTTGAATGGTTAGACGAAACGATGATTGTATTTGAGTTGTATTCGATGATATCGTGATGATGTTTATATAGCAATACTCACCAGATAACTGTCCTTCCGTTTTACATACAAGCGACCGAATCGAGCAGAAGGTTAAATGGATAGATTGAACAATCATCGTATCTGAGTTGTATTCGATTATGTTTATATAGATATACTCACCAGGTACCTGTTCTTCCGATATACATACGAGCAACCGAATCGAACATAAGGTTGAATGGATAGATTGAACAATCATCGTATCTGAGTTGTATTCGATTATGTTTATATAGTTATACTCACCAGGTAACTGTTCTTCCGTTATACATACGAGCGACTGAATTGAACTGAAGGTTGAATGGATAGACTAAACAATGATCGTATCTGGGGTTGTATTCGATTATATCGTGATGATGTTCATATAGTTATACTCACCAGGTAACTGTTCTCCAGTTATACATAAGAGCGACTGAACTGAACAGAAGGTTGAATGGATAGACTGAACAATCATCGTATCTGGGTTGTATTCCATTATTTCGTGATGATTATTATATATTATGTCTAACCAGTTAACTGTTCTTTCGTTATACATACTAGCGTCTGAATCGAACATAAGGTTGGATGGTTAGACGAAACGATAATTGTAACTGAGTTGTATTCGATTATATCGTGGTGATGTTTATATAGTAATACTCACCAGGTGACTGTTCTTGCGTTATACATACGAGCGACCCAATCGAACATAAGGTTGGATGGATAGACGGAATGATCATTGTATCTGAGTTGTATTCGATTATATCGTGATGACGTTCATATAGAAATACTCACTAGGTTACTGTTCTTTCGTTATACATACGAGAAACCGAATCGAACAGAAGGTTGAATGGATAGTATCTGGGTTGTATTCGATTATGATGTTATGCTGTGTATATAGTTATACACACTAGGTGACGGTATTCCCGTTTTACATACGAGCGACCGAAACGTACGGAAAGTTGAATGGATAGACTGAACAATCAATGTATCTGCTTGGTATCCGATTATATCGCAATACTGTATATATAGTGATACTTACCAGGTGACGGTACTTCCGTTACACATACTAGCGACTGAATCAAACAGAAGGTTGAATGGTTAGACGAAGCGATAATTGTATCTGAGTTGTATTCGATTATATCGTGATGATGTTTATATAGCAATATTCACCAGGTAACTGTTCTTCCGTTTTACATAGAAGCGACCGAATCGAGCAGAAGGTTAAATGAATAGATTGAAAATTCATCGTATCTGGGTTGTGTAACGCTTTCTGCTCAGAGAAGCGTTATTTGGCGCTTTAGCTCGGGTGCTATATATACAGATCTCGGGCGCCACCTATATTATAGTGGTAGGTCCACTTGCACCGGGCAACTATCAGTGAAGAAAGTTTAATCCAGGGGTCTTTAGATGTTAACTGTCAAAGTGACATTTGCAAAAGTATCAATACCCTGAATCTGGTTGCTTTGGTAAAAAGAAAATCGAAACTAAAACTCAAATCTAAATCAAAGAAAATAAAACTACCAATAATAATAAAGCTATTATTATATTCCTCTAATATTTACAATAAATCGAAAACTAGCAAGTACAACTATATACAATATATCCTACTAGATAACATTCCCCCTCCCACGGGTACGTTTCTCCCGAGAAACAAAATAAAATAATCACAATTTTCGCGGTGCTAGAATATTCCCGGGAAAGCAAAATCAAAAAGCAAAGAAATCAATCGCTATGCGGAGCAGATTTATCAAAACTCTAATCAGGCAAATTCGGATACGGCGGTTTCCTGAGTCTGTCTCAAGGTAGACAGGCATTCCCTGGTATTTTGTCCTACCACCCGAATATAATTCGCTGATGGTATGCCAAAACACCCCGTATATTGATTCAAGCAGGGAGTAAAACAACCAGAAACAACTTCAGGTACCGAATAGAATTCGCAGAACCTGAAGCAGTCGCCTAGCATGTACCTAATATCCCCCAGTCCGAATATAATTCGCTGACAGTGGGATAATAGTCACCCTGTACAAGAATGCAAGTACGGCCCTCTCAACTCAACACGGATTATGAATCACCTCCTCCTTGCGGTCTCAAGAAGTCGGCTATCTTCGGTTATTAGTTCGCGGTTTCGAACTTCTCTCTCTTCCAGACCACTCAGCTGCGGCTTCAGCTTTGCGGTGCTCCCAAGAGAGTCTAGTGTCCAGCTGGCGGTCTCAAGCAGGACTGGCGTTTTCGCGTCGCGATCGCGGGTATATCTCCGTTCGCCCCACTCTACTCTCGGTTTGATTCAGTGGGGATCGCTCGAAGTGCGCATCGCTGCAAACTTGACTCGATATCGTCGAACGCCAGCCTATCTCGCTAATTAATTATCAGTAATTATAACTATCAAATCATGACTTCGCGCTAACTCGATATTTACTAATACACTTCCGGTGTGTGAAAACAAATCGTTACGAAAAAGAATGGAATTCCTAGCACGAAGTTTACCCTGGATACTACCCGATTACTACTATATACAGTATGTTCATAAAAATTCAAGTAACTTCGTTACAGTTGTATTCGATTAGGTTTATATAGTTATACTCACCAGGTAACTGTTCTTCCGTTTTTCATAAGAACGACTGAATTGAACAGAAAGTTGAATGGATAGACTGAACAATAATCGTATCTGGGATTGTATTCGAGTATATCGTGATGATTATCATATAGTATGTCTAACCAGGTAACAGTTCTTTCGTTATACATACGAGCAATCGAATCGAACATAAGGTTGAATGGATAGATTGAACAATCATTGTATCTGGGTTGTCTCCGATTATATCGTTATGTTGTATATTTAACTACACCTACCATGTAACGGTTCTTTCGTTACACATACGAGCGTCTGAATCGAACATAAGGTTGGATGGTTAGACGGAACGATAATTGTAACTGAGTTGTATTCGATTATATCGTGATGACGTTTATATAGAAATACTCACCAGGTTACTGTTCTTTCGTTATACATACGAGCAACCGAATCGAACAGATGGTTGAATGGTTAGTATCTGGGTTGTATTCGATTATGATGTTATGCTGTGTATAATATAGTTATACACATAAGGTGACGGTATTCCCGTTTCACATACGAGCGACCGAAACGAACAGAAAGTTGAATGGATAGACTGAACAATCAATGTATCTGGGTGGTATGTGATTATATCGCAATACTGTATATATAGTGATACTTACCAGGTGACAGTACTTTCGATACACATACTAGCGACTGAATCGAACAGAAGGTTAAATGGTTAGACGAAACGATAATTGTATCTGAGTTGTATTCGATGATATCGTGATGATGTTTATATAGCAATACTCACCAGGTAACTGTTCTTCCGTTTTATATACAAGCGACCGAATCGAGCAGAAGGTTGAATTCAGTATAGATTGAACAATCATCGTATCTGGGTTGTATTCAATTATGTTTATATAGGTATACTCACCAGGTAACTGTTCTTCCGTTATACATACGAGCGACTGAATTGAACAGAATGTTGAATGGATAGTATATGGGTTGTATTCGATTATGATGTTATGCTGTGTATATAGTTATACACACTAGGAGACGGTATTCCCGTTTTACATACGAGCGACCGAAACGAAAAGAAAGTTGAATAGATAGACTGAACAATCAATGTATCTGGGTGGTATCCGATTATATCGCAATACTGTATATATAGTGATACTTACCAGGTGACGGTACTTCCGTTACACATGCTAGCGACTAAATCGAACAGAAGGTTGAATGGTTAGACGAAACGATAATTGTATCTGAGTTTTATTCGATGATATCGTGATGATGTTTATATAGCAATACTCACCAGGTAACTGTTCTTCCGTTTTACATACAAGCGACCGAATCGAGCAGAAGGTTGAATTTAGTATAGATTGAACAATCATCGTATCTGGGTTGTATTCGATTATGTTTATATAGTTATACTCACCAGGTAACTGTTCTTCCGTTATACATACGAGCGACTGAATTGAACAGAAGGTTGAATGGATAGACTAAACAATAATCGTATCTGGGTTTGTATTCGATTATATCTTGATGATGTTCATATAATTATACTCACCAAGAAACTGTTCTCCAGTTATACATAAGAGCGACTGAACTGAACAGAAGGTTGAATGGATAGACTGAACAATCATCGTATCTGGGTTGTATTTGATTATATCGCAATACTGTATATATAGTGATACTTACCAGGTGACGATACTTCCGTTACACATACTAGCGACTGAATCGAACAGAATGTTGAATGGTTAGACGAAACGATAATTGTATCTGAGTTGTATTCGATGATATCGTGATTATGTTTATATAGCAATACTCACCAGATAACTGTCCTTCCGTTTTACATACAAGCGACCGAATCGAGCAGAAGGTTAAATGGATAGATTGAACAATCATCGTATCTGAGTTGTATTCGATTATGTTTACATAGATATACTCACCAGGTACCTGTTCTTCCGATATACATACGAGCAACCGAATCGAACATAAGGTTGAATGGATAGATTGAACAATCATCGTATCTGAGTTGTATTCGATTATGTTTCTATAGTTATACTCACCAGGTAACTGTTCTTCCGTTATACATACGAGCGACTGAATTGAACTGAAGGTTGAATGGATAGACTAAACAATGATCGTATCTGGGGTTGTATTCGATTATATCGTGGTAATGTTCATATAGTTATACTCACCAGGTAACTGTTCTCCAGTTATACATAAGAGCGACTGAACTGAACAGGAGGTTGAATGGATAGACTGAACAATCATCGTATCTGGGTTGTATTCGATTATTTCTTGATGATTATTATATATTATGTCCAACCAGGTAACTGTTCTTTCGTTATACATACTAGCAACCGAATCGAACATAAGGTTGAATGGATAGATTGAACAATCATTGTATCTGAGTTGTCTCTGATTATATCGTTATGTTGTATATTTAACTACACCTACCATGTAACGGTTCTTTCGATACACATACGAGCGTCTGAATCGAACATAAGGTTGGATGGTTAGACGGAACGATAATTGTAACTGAGTTGTATTCGATTATATCGTGATGACGTTCATATTGAAATACTCACCAGGTTACTGTTCTTTCGTTATACATACGAGCAACCGAATCGAACAGAAGGTTGAATGGATAGTATCTGGGTTGTATTCGATTATGATGTTATGCTGTGTATATAGTTATACACATAAGGTGACGGTATTCCCGTTTCACATACGAGCGACCGAAAAGAACAGAAAGTTGAATGGATAGACTGAACAATCAATGTATCTGGGTGGTATCCGATTATATCGCAATACTGTAAATATAGTGGTACTTACCAGGTGACGGTACTTCCGTTACACATACTAACGACTGAATCGAACAGAAAGTTAAATGGTTAGACGAAACGATAATTGTATCTGAGTTGTATTCGATGATATCGTGATGATGTTTATATAGCAATACTCACCAGGTAACTGTTCTTCCGTTTTATATACAAGCGACCGAATCGAGCAGAAGGTTGAATTCAATTATGTTTATATAGGTATACTCTCCAGGTAACTGTTCTTCCGTTATACATACGAGCGACTGAATTGAACAGAAGGTTGAATGGATAGTATATGGGTTGTATTCGATTATGATGTTATGCTGTGTATATAGTTATACACACTAGGAGACGGTATTCCCGTTTTACATACGAGCGACCGGAACGAAAAGAAAGTTGAATTGATAGACTGAACAATCAATGTATCTGGGTGGTATCCGATTATATCGCAATACTGTATATATAGTGATACTTACCAGGTGACGGTACTTCCGTTACACATTCTAGCGACTGAATCGAACAGAAGGTTGAAGGGTTAGACGAAACGATAATTGTATCTGAGTTGTATTCGATGATATCGTGATGATGTTTATATAGCAATACTCACCAGGTAACTGTTCTTCCGTTTTACATACAAGCGACCGAATCGAGCAGAAGGTTAAATGAATAGATTGAACAATCATCGTATCTGGGTTGTATTCGATTATGTTTATATAGTGATACTCACCAGGTAACTGTTCTTCCGTTTTACATACAATCGACCGAATCGAGCAGAAGGTTTTAATTTAGTATAGATTGAAGAATCATCGTATCTGGGTTGTATTCGATTATGTTTATATAGTTATACTAACCAGGTAACTGTTCTTCCGTTATACATACGAGCGACTGAATTGAACAGAAGGTTGAATGGATAGACTAAACAATAATCGTATCTGGGGTTGTATTCGATTATATCTTGATGATGTTCATATTATTATACTCACCAGGAAACTGTTCTCCAGTTATACGTAAGAGCGACTGAACTGAACAGAAGGTTGAATGGATAGACTGAACAATCATCGTATCTGGGTTGTATTTGATTATATCGTGATTATCATCACATAGTATGTCTAACCAGGTAACAGTTCTTCCGTTATACATAGGAGCAACCAAATCGAACATGAGGTTGAATGGATAGATTGAACAATCTTTGTATCTGGGTTGTCTCCGATTATATCGTTATGCTGTATATTTAGTTAGTATTTTAACTGAGTTGTATTCGATTATATCGTGGTGATGTTCATATAGTAATACTCACCAGGTGACTGTTCTTGCGTTATACATACGAGTGACCCAATCGAACATAAGGTTGGCTGGATAGACGGAATGATCATTGTATCTGAGTTGTATTCGATTATATCGTGATGACGTTCATATAGAAATACTCACCAGGTTAGTGTTCTTTCGTTATACATACGAGAAACCGAATCGAACAGAAGGTTGAATGGATAGTATCTGGGTTGTATTCGATTATGATGTTATGCTGTGTATATAATTATACACACTAGGTGACGGTATTCCCGTTTTACATACGAGCGACCGAAACGAACGGATTATATCGTTATGCTGTATATTCAGTAACGGTTCTTTCGTTACACATACGAGCGTCTGAATCGAACATAAGGTTGGATGGTTAGACGGAACGATAATTGTAACTGAGTTTTATTCGATTATATCGTGGTAATGTTTATATAGTAATACTCACCAGGTGACTGTTCTTGCATTATACGTACGAGCGAACCAATCAAACATAAGGTTGGATGGATAGACGGAATGATCATTGTATCTGAGTTGTATTCGATTTATCGTGATGACGTTCATATAGAAATACTCACCAGGTTACTGTTCTTTCGTTATACATACGAGCAACCGAATCGAACAGAAGGTTGAATGGATAGTATCTGGGTTGTATTCGATTATGATGTTATGCTGTGTATATAGTTATACACATTAGGTGACGGTATTCCCGTTTTACATACGAGCGACCGAAACGAACAGAAAGTTGAATGGAAAGACTGAACAATCAATGTATCTGGGTGGTATCCGATTATATCGCAAAACTGTATATATAGTGATACTTACCAGGTGACGGTACTTCCGTTACACATACTAGCGACTGAATCGAACAGAAGGTTAAATGGTTAGACGAAACGATAATTGTATCTGAGTTGTATTCGATGATATCGTGATGATGTTTATATAGCAATACTCACCAGGTAACTGTTCTTCCGTTCTACATACAAGCGACCGAATCGAGCAGAAGGTTGAATTCAGTATAGATTGAACAATCATCGTATCTGGGTTGTATTCGATTATGTTCATATAGTTATACTCACCAGGTAACTGTTCTTCCGTTATACATACGAGCGACTGAATTGAACAGAAGGTTGAATGGATAGTATATGGGTTGTATTCGATTATGATGTTATGCTGTGTATATAGTTATACACACTAGGAGACGGTATTCCCGTTTTACATACGAGCGACCGAAACGAAAAGAAAGTTGAATGGATAGACTGAACAATCAATGTATCTGGGTGGTATCCGATTATATCGCAATACTGTATATATAGTGATACTTACCAGGTGACGATACTTTCGTTACACATACTAGCGACTGAATCGAACAGAATGTTGAATGGTTAGACGAAACGATAATTGTATCTGAGTTGTATTCGATGATATCGTGATGATGTTTATATAGCAATACTCACCAGGTAACTGTCCTTCCGTTTTACATACAAGCGACCGAATCGAGCAGAAGGTTAAATGGATAGATTGAACAATCATCGTATCTGAGTTGTATTCGATTATGTTCATATAGATATACTCACCAGGTACCTGTTCTTCCGATATACAAACGAGCAACCGAATCGAACATAAGGTTGGTTGGATAGATTGAACAATCATCGTATCTGAGTTGTATTCGATTATGTTTATATAGATATACTCACCAGGTAACTGTTCTTCCGTTATACATACGAGCGACTGAATTGAACAGAAGGTTGAGTGGATAGACTAAATAATGTTCGTATCTGGAGTTGTATTCGATTATATCGTGATGATGTTTATATAGTTATACTCACCAGGTAACTGTTCTCCAGTTATACATAAGAGCGACTGAACTGAACAAAAGGTTGAATGGATAGACTAAACAATAATCGTATCTGGGGTTGTATTCGAGTATATCGTGATGATCATCATATAGTATGTCTAACCAGGTGACAGTTCTTCCGTTGAACATACGAACAACCGAATCGAACATAAGGTTGGATGGATAGATTGAACAATCATTGTATCTGGGTTGTCTCCGATTATATCGTTATGCTGTATATTTAGTTACACCTACCATGTAACGGTTCTTTCGTTACACATACGAGCGTCTGAATCGAACATAAGGTTAGATGGTTAGACGGAACGATAATTGTAACTGAGTTGTATTCGATTATTGGTGCATTACATGGTGCATTACATGAAAGAGGCCAGGAAAAATAATAAACAAGCCAGTATACGGGGTAACAAATTACTAGTTGATGGAAACCTATACACAATTCAGGAAATAAAAGAAGAAATTGAAAGCGTGAAAAATAGAGACTACTTCTCACCACCTCCCCATCGAGAAATAGTCAGTGAACCCTCGACACCCACTGTTTTTCCAGAAGAAGAAAACTGCCCAGATATTGAGGAAGTCGCTGCCGCAAAAAGAAATATCCTTGAAAAGAAGAAATCAATGAAAAAACAGATTGATGACCGCTCCAACTCAATATCCGGGAATACACCAAAGAAATTAGGTGCCACCACGCGTTCAACTTTAGGTAAAAAAAACTGATGAGACATTTATTACTGATAATATTGCAAATAAGCGGAATTGTATATTGTTAGCTACAAACAAAAGCAAATTATTTTATTATTATATCAAGAGTACCTAATAGTATCGTACAACAATATATTTATATTTATTTATTTTTTTCTTTATTACTTAGTATAATATGAATTCATATATCAGGGACTTTAAGATAAAACAGATGAAAACAGTGGTAACAGCAAATGCAACAGAATGTAGAGGGAATTTACAGTCCAATACTCAACAAAATGATATCAAGCTAATTCACAACAATATTAGAAGTATAACAAAAAACTGGGATGAATTCAAAATAATGCTAAGTGAGCTGGATAACTGGTTTGATATTATTGTGTTGACTGAAACGTGGAATATACAAGACACTTCGTTTTTCAATCTTGATGGTTATGATCTTCTATATAATAATGGCGATTTCAATCAAAATGACGGAGTTGTTGTTTTTCTCAGAAATAGATTCACCTATGAATACGAAATTATTGATATAGCTGGTGCAAAAATTATCGAAATCAAAATTGAACTTCATGATAAACATTTTTTATTCGTCGCTGCTTATAGACCACCATCACTTAATGTCGATAATTTTATTGAAAGCTATGGAAATTATCTCAACACTTTGAACAAGAAATACGATATGTATATACTGACGGGAGATTTTAACATTGACATTCTAGCAGAGGGAAACTACATTAGCGATTATCTCAATATTCTGGGAGAACTAGGCTATGAATCAATGATTAATGACTACACCCGTGTACAGAAAGACTCCAAGTCATGTCTAGATCACATATTCATCAGAAGTAAATCTCAGGATATCAAGATCAACCCACAAATTTATAAAACTCAGGTAACTGATCATTTCAACACCATCACCCAAATCGTACCACTTGATACAGAAATTAAAGAACATGTACAAAAAACGAAATCATTTTTGGATACAACAAATCTTAAGAAAGCACTCAAAAATGAACACTGGATAGAAATTTATTCATCCACTAACGCGAACATCGCTGCAGAACTTTTTTCAGAAAAATTAAAATACTATATCCACACATTCACCAAAACAGTCAAACTGAAACGAAATGAACAAAAAAGGAAAACTTGGATTACGAATGGAATTATAAAATCTACCAATAAAAAACGTGATCTATACACAAAAATGAAAATGGACCCAAATGAACATAATATAATTAATTATAAAAAATATCAAAATGAACTCAATAAATTAATTAAACTGGCTAAGAAAAAATTCTATCAGAACATTAAACATCATAATAGCAATACCACGAATCTATGGAATGCTATAAAACAAATCACAGACACCAATAACATCAAGAAAAACGAAATCACGAAAATGAAACTAGATAATGGAACCATAACTACCGATAAATCATCAATAGCAAACACATTTTGTGAATATTTTACCAATGTGGGAACAAAACTCGCTAGTCAAATCAAAGCAAACAGGAGCGCATATCCCACTTGTATGACACATACGTGCAATTCTATATATCTCGAAGAAACGAACGAGAAGGAAATTTCAGAAATCATTCATAACCTAAAGAACAAAAAAGCGCCTGGCATAGACGGGCTCCGTGCCGAAACCATAAAAGAATTAGAGTTAGAAATTGCACATCCACTTGCATGGATAATCAATTTATGTTTATCGAAAGGAGAAGTCCCAGAAATTTTTAAAATAGCCATAATAAAGCCAATACATAAAAGCGGGGACAGGATGAGTGTGACTAACTACAGACCAATTTCCCTCATCTCTAATTTAGCAAAAATTTTCGAAAAAGTATTGAAAATCAGAATAGAGAAATACCTAAAGAAATATGAACTCTTATCAGATAGGCAATTCGGTTTTCGGGAAGGTAAATCTACACAGGACGCAATTGCCAGAGTAATATCAGAACTGAGCGATTGCATTGACAAGAAAACACCAGCAATTTGTGTCTTTGTAGACTTAGCGAAAGCCTTTGATACGGTTGATCACAGACAGCTTGTCCACACGCTCGAATGTTTTGGCTTCAGGGGCGTAGCAAAAGATCTAATGAACAATTACTTGCAAGGAAGAAAACAACTCGTGAATATTGATGATGAATATAGCACTATGAGAATAGTTGAATGTGGTGTTCCCCAAGGTACTGTACTAGGGCCAATGTTATTCAATATATACCTTAACGACCTATATCAATTATCACAGTCTGGTAAAATAACAAGTTTCGCGGATGATACAGCCATTGTATATCATGATACAGATTGGAATTCTTTGAAAATAAAAGCTGAGAGAGATCTCGCAAAATTATTTAAATGGTTTAATGGAAAATTATTAACAGTAAATTACACCAAAACTCATTTTATATCATTCACCTCATATGCTACAAATCTACCATCCTATCAACAGCTGAATATACAGATCGAAGATGAGTTAATTGCTATTTCTATCATTGATACCATCAAATATTTAGGGATTTTCATAGATAGTCACCTACGATGGGACCGACACATTACATATGTAACTAAAAAACTTCGTAGTTTACTATTTAAATTCAGACAACTTTCTGAAGTTCTAGAAATAAAACAAATGAAAATACTTTACCATTCCCTCATAGAAACTCACATAAATTATGGAATCATAGCCTGGGGCGGGGCGCTCAACACGCATTTACTCAATCTAGAAGTAGTTCAAAGACGATTGCTGAAAATAGTATACAAAAAACCATGGATATACGAAACGAACACACTATTCACTGAAACACAAATAATGGACGTTCGACAATTATTCTACAAAGCTATTCTTGTGAGACAACACAGTAACAAACATGAACTTGCTACTATCGACCATATGTATAGTACTAGATACAAAGAAAATCGTGTCTATGTACCAAGAGCTGAAAAATGTCAAATGCAAAGAAATTACCTTTATCTAGGCCCAAAACTTTATAATCTGATTCCCACCGAACTCAAAATTATCAATACAAATGGCTTATTCAAAAAATTGCTGAGTAAATGGATCCTTTCAAAACCTCGAACAGAGCTACATAGACTGATTAACCCTCAAACAAATACGTGAAAGATATGTGACTACTCTGTTGTTAGTTTTACTCATTCCATATAAGCAACATTACGAACAAGTATGTGAATATAAAAAAAAATGATTTCAACACATACATAAAGCTGATTTATATATTAATAAAAATGTGAAATAACCATCAAGAAATGAAAACGATGACATGAAATATACCATAAAAATGAAAAGGTAGATGAAGTCTATGCACAGGCTCCGCCTCCTTTAGACCTTCAACTTTTTCAATTCTATTAATAGTAATTAGTTCAATTTTTTTTTTTTCAATAATTGTACTCTACTCAACCCACGCACAGGGTTACCCTCCTGTGGGAATCTAATATTTTATTCTTTTTATATTGTAAATTATTGTAAACGTACCTACCTTAATGTGAATAAAATATTCATTCATTCATTCATTCATTCATTCATATCGTGGTGATGTTCATATAGAATTACTCACCAGGTTACTGTTCGTTCGTTATACATACGAGCAACCGAATCGAACAGAAGGTTGAATGGATAGTATCTGGGTTGTATTCGATTATGATACTATGCTGTGTATATAGTTATACACATTAGGTGACGGTATTCCCGTTTTACATACGAGCGACCGAAACGAACAGAAAGGTGAATGGAAAGACTGAACAATCAATGTATCTGGGTGGTATCCGATTATATCGCAATACTGTATATATAGTGATACTTACCAGGTGACGGTACTTCCGTTACACATACTAGCGACTGAATCGAACAGAAGGTTAAATGGTTAGACGAAACGATAATTGTATCTGAGTTGTATTCGATGATATCGTGATGATGTTTATATAGCAATACTCACCAGGTAACTGTTCTTCCGTTTTACATACAAGCGACGGAATCGAGCAGAAGGTTGAATTCAGTATAGATTGAACAATCGTCGTATCTGGGTTGTATTCGATTATGTTCATATAGTTATACTCACCAGGTAACTGTTCTTCCGTTATACATACGAGCGACTGAATTGAACAGAAGGTTGAATGGATAGTATATAGGTTGTATTCGATTATGATGTTATGCTGTGTATATAGTTATACACACTAGGAGACGGTATTACCGTTTTACATACGAGCGACCGAAACGAAAAGAAAGTTGAATGGATAGACTGAACAATCAATGTATCTGGATGGTATCCGACTATATCGCAATACTGTATATATAGTGATACTTACCAGGTGACGATACTTTCGTTACACATACTAGCGACTGAATCGAACAGAATGTTGAATGGTTAGACGAAACGATAATTGTATCTGAGTTGTATTCGATGATATCGTGATGATGTTTATATAGCAATACTCACCAGGTAACTGTCCTTCCGTTTTACATACAAGCGACCGAATCGAGCAGAAGGTTAAATGGATAGATTGAACAATCATCGTATCTGAGTTGTATTCGATTATGTTTATATAGATATACTCACCAGGTACCTGTTCTTCCGATATACATACGAGCAACCGAATCGAACATAAGGTTGAATGGATAGATTGAACAATCATCGTATCTGAATTGTATTCGATTATGTTTATATAGTTATACTCACCAGGTAACTGTTCTTCCGTTATACATACGAGCGACTGAATTGAACAGAAGGTTGAATGGATAGTCTAAACATTGATCGTATCTGGGGTTGTATTCGATTATATCGTGATGATGTTCATATAGTTATACTCACCAGGTAACTGTTCTCCAGTTATACATAAGAGCGACTGAACTGAACAGAAGGTTGAATGGATAGATTGAACAATCATTGTATCTGGGTTGTCTCCGATTATATCGTTATGCTGTATATTTAGATACACCTACCATGTAACGGTTCTTTCGTTACACATACGAGTGTCTGAATCGAACATAAGGTTGGATGGTTAGACGGAACGATAATTGTAACTGAGTTGTATTCGATTATATCGTGGTAATGTTTATATAGTAATACTCACCAGGTGACTGTTCTTGCATTATACGTACGAGCGACCCAATCGAACAGAAGGTTGGATGGATAGACGGAATGATCATTGAATCTGAGTTGTATTCGATTATATCGTGATGAAGTTCATATAGAAATACTCACCAGGTTACTGTTCTTTCGTTATACATACGAGCAACCGAATCGAACAGAAGGTTGAATGGATAGTATCTGAGTGGTATTCGATTATGATGTTATTCTGTGTATATAGTTATACACACTAGGTGACGGTATTTCCGTTTTACATACGAGCGACCGAAACGAACAGAAAGTTGAATGGATGACTGAACAATCGATGTATCTGGTTGGTATCCGATTATATCGCAATACTGTATATATAGTGATACTAACCAGGTGACGGTACTTCCGTGACACATACTAGCGACTGAATCGAACAGGAGGTTGAATGTTTAGACGAAGCGATAATTATATCTGAGTTGTATTCGATGATATCGTGATGATGTTTATATAGCATTACTCACCAGGTAACTGTTCTTCCGTTTTACATAAAAGCGACCGAATCGAGCAGAAGGTTAATGGATAGATTGAAAATTCATCGTATCTGGGTTGTATTCGATTATGTTTATATAGTTATACTCACCAGCTAACTGTTCTTCCGTTATACATGAGAACGACTGAATTGAACAGAAGGTTGAATGGATAGACTAAACAATAATCGTATCTGGGGTTGTATTCGAGTATATCGTGATGATTATCATATAGTATGTCCAACCAGGTAACAGTTCTTCCATTAAACATACGAGCAACCGAATCGAACATAAGGTTGGATGGATAGATTGAACAATCATTGTATCTGGGTTGTCTCCGATTATATCGTTATGCTGTATATTTAGTTACACCTACCATGTAACGGTTCTTTCGTTACACATACGAGCGTCTGAATCGAATATAAGGTTGGATGGTTAGACGGAACGATAATTGTTACTGAGTTGTATTCGATTATATCGTGGTGATGTTCATATAGTAATACCCACCAGGTGACTGTTCTTGTGTTATACATACGAGCGACCCAATCGAACAGAAGGTTGGATGGATAGACGGAATGATCATTGTATCTGAGTTGTATTCGATTATATCGTGATGACGTTCATATAGAATTACTCACCAGGTTACTGTTCTTTCGTTATACATACGAGCAACCGAATCGAACAGAAAGTTGAATGGATAGTATCTGGGTTGTATTCGATTATGATGTTATGCTGTGTATATAGTTATACACACTAGGTGACGGTATTCCCGTTTTGTATACGAGCGACCGAAACGAACAGAAAGTTGAATGGATAGACTGAACAATCAATGTATCTGGTTGGTATCCGATTATATCGCAATACTGTATATATAGTGATACTTACCAGGTGACGGTACTTCCGTTACACATACTAGCGACTGAATCGAACAGGAGGTTAGATGTTTAGACGAAGCGATAATTGTATCTGAGTTGTATTCGATGATATCGTGATGATGTTTATATGGCAATACTCACCAGGTAACTGTTCTTCCGTTTTACATACAAGCGACCGAATCGAGCAGGAGGTTAATGGATAGATTGAACATTCATCGTATCTGGGTTGTATTCGATTATGTTTATATTGTTATACTCACCAGGTTACTGTTCTTCCGTTATACATGAGAACGACTGAATTGAACAGAAGGTTGAATGGATAGACTAAACAATAATCGTATCTGGGATTGTATTCGAGTATATCGTGATGATTATCATATAGGATGTCTAACCAGGTAACAGTTCTTCCATTAAACATACGAGCAACCGAATCGAACATAAGGTTGGATGGATAGATTGAACAATCATTGTATCTGGGTTGTTTCCGATTATATCGTTATGCTGTATATTTAGTTACACCTACCATGTAACGGTTCTTTCGTTACACATACGAGCGTCTGAATCGAACTTAAGGTTGGATGGTTAGACGGAACGATAATTGTAACTAAGTTGTATTCGATTATATCGTGGTGATGTTTATATAGTAATACTCACCAGGTGACTGTTCTTGCGTTATACATACGAGCGACCCAATCGAACAGAAGGTTGGATGGATAGACGGAATGATCATTATATCTGAGTTGTATTCGATTATTTCGTGATGACGTTCATATAGAAATACTCACCAGGTTACTGTTCTTTCGTTATACATACGAGCAACCGAATCGAACAGAAGGTTGAATGGATAGTATCTGGGTTGTATTCGATTATGATGTTATGCTGTGTATATAGTTATACACATAAGGTGACGGTATTCCCATTTTACATACGAGCGACCGAAACGAACAGAAAGTTGAATGGATAGACTGAACAATCAATGTATCTGGGTGGTATCCGATTATATCGCAATACTGTATTTATAGTGATACTTACCAGGTGACGGTACTTCCGTTACTTATACTAGCGATTGAATCGAACAGAAGGTTAAATGGTTAGACGAAACGATAATTGTATCTGAGTTGTATTCGATGATATCGTGATGATGTTTATATAGCAATACTCACCAGGTAACTGTTCTTGCGTTATACATACGAGCAACCGAATCGAACAGAAGGTTAAATTTAGTATAGATTGAACAATCATCGTATCTGGGTTGTATTCGATTATGTTTATATAGTTATACTCACCAGGTAACTGTTCTTTCGTTATACATACGAGCGACTGAATTGAACAGAAGGTTGAATGGATAGATTGAACAATCATTGTATCTGGGTTGTATTCGATTATGTTTATATAGTAATACTCACCAGGTAACTGTTCTTTCGTTTTACATACAAGCGACCGAATCGAGCAGAAGGTTAAATTTAGTATAGATTGAACAATCATCGTATCTGGGTTGTATTCGATTATGTTTATATAGTTATACTCACCAGGTAACTGTTCTTTCGTTATACATACGAGCGACTGAATTGAACAGAAGGTTGAATGGATAGATCGAACAATCATTGTATCTGGGTTGTCTCCGATTATATCTTTATGCTGTATATTTAGTTACACCTACCATGTAACGGTTCTTTCGTTACACATACGAGCGTCTGAATCGAACATAAGGTTGGATATTTAGACGGAACGATAATTGTAACTGAGTTGTATTCGATTATATCGTGGTGATGTTTATATAGTAATACTCACCAGGTGCCTGTTCTTGCGTTATGCATACGAGCAACCGAATCGAACAGAAGGTTGAATGGATAGTATCTGAGTTGTATTCGATTATGATGTTATGCTGTGTATATAGTTATACACATAAGGTGACGGTATTCCCGTTTTACATACGAGCGACCGAAACGAACAGAAAGTTGAATGGATAGACTGAACAATCAATGTATCTGGGTGGTATCCGATTATATCGCAATATTGTATATATAGTGATACTAACCAGGTAACTGTTCTTCCGTTATACATACGAGCGACTGAATTGAACAGAAGGTTGAATGGATAGACTAAATAATGTTCGTATCTGGAGTTGTATTCGATTATATCGTGATGATGTTTATATAGTTATACTCACCAGGTAACTGTTCTCCAGTTATACATAAGAGCGACTGAACTGAACAAAAGGTTGAATGGATAGACTAAACAATAATCGTATCTGGGGTTGTATTCGAGTATATCGTGATGATCATCATATAGTATGTCTAACCAGGTGACAGTTCTTCCGTTGAACATACGAACAACCGAATCGAACATAAGGTTGGATGGATAGATTGAACAATCATTGTATCTGGGTTGTCTCCGATTATATCGTTATGCTGTATATTTAGTTACACCTACCATGTAACGGTTCTTTCGTTACACATACGAGCGTCTGAATCGAACATAAGGTTAGATGGTTAGACGGAACGATAATTGTAACTGAGTTGTATTCGATTATATCGTGGTGATGTTCATATAGAATTACTCACCAGGTTACTGTTCGTTCGTTATACATACGAGCAACCGAATCGAACAGAAGGTTGAATGGATAGTATCTGGGTTGTATTCGATTATGATACTATGCTGTGTATATAGTTATACACATTAGGTGACGGTATTCCCGTTTTACATACGAGCGACCGAAACGAACAGAAAGGTGAATGGAAAGACTGAACAATCAATGTATCTGGGTGGTATCCGATTATATCGCAATACTGTATATATAGTGATACTTACCAGGTGACGGTACTTCCGTTACACATACTAGCGACTGAATCGAACAGAAGGTTGAATGGTTAGACGAAACGATAAGTGTATCTGAGTTGTATTCGATGATATCGTGATGATGTTTATATAGCAATACTCACCAGGTAACTGTTCTTCCGTTTTACATACAAGCGACGGAATCGAGCAGAAGGTTGAATTCAGTATAGATTGAACAATCATCGTATCTGGGTTGTATTCGATTATGTTCATATAGTTATACTCACCAGGTAACTGTTCTTCCGTTATACATACGAGCGACTGAATTGAACAGAAGGTTGAATGGATAGTATATAGGTTGTATTCGATTATGATGTTATGCTGTGTATATAGTTATACACACTAGGAGACGGTATTACCGTTTTACATACGAGCGACCGAAACGAAAAGAAAGTTGAATGGATAGACTGAACAATCAATGTATCTGGGTGGTATCCGACTATATCGCAATACTGTATATATAGTGATACTTACCAGGTGACGATACTTTCGTTACACATACTAGCGACTGAATCGAACAGAATGTTGAATGGTTAGACGAAACGATAATTGTATCTGAGTTGTATTCGATGATATCGTGATGATGTTTATATAGCAATACTCACCAGGTAACTGTCCTTCCGTTTTACATACAAGCGACCGAATCGAGCAGAAGGTTAAATGGATATATTGAACAATCATCGTATCTGAGTTGTATTCGATTATGTTTATATAGATATACTCACCAGGTACCTGTTCTTCCGATATACATACGAGCAACCGAATCGAACATAAGGTTGAATGGATAGATTGAACAATCATCGTATCTGAATTGTATTCGATTATGTTTATATAGTTATACTCACCAGGTAACTGTACTTCCGTTATACATACGAGCGACTGAATTGAACAGAAGGTTGAATGGATAGTCTAAACATTGATCGTATCTGGGGTTGTATTCGATTATATCGTGATGATGTTCATATAGTTATACTCACCAGGTAACTGTTCTCCAGTTATACATAAGAGCGACTGAACTGAACAGAAGGTTGAATGGATAGATTGAACAATCATTGTATCTGGGTTGTCTCCGATTATATCGTTATGCTGTATATTTAGATACACCTACCATGTAACGGTTCTTTCGTTACACATACGAGTGTCTGAATCGAACATAAGGTTGGATGGTTAGACGGAACGATAATTGTAACTGAGTTGTATTCGATTATATCGTGGTAATGTTTATATAGTAATACTCACCAGGTGACTGTTCTTGCATTATACGTACGAGCGACCCAATCGAACAGAAGGTTGGATGGATAGACGGAATGATCATTGAATCTGAGTTGTATTCGATTATATCGTGATGAAGTTCATATAGAAATACTCACCAGGTTACTGTTCTTTCGTTATACATACGAGCAACCGAATCGAACAGAAGGTTGAATGGATAGTATCTGAGTGGTATTCGATTATGATGTTATTCTGTGTATATAGTTATACACACTAGGTGACGGTATTTCCGTTTTACATACGAGCGACCGAAACGAACAGAAAGTTGAATGGATGACTGAACAATCGATGTATCTGGTTGGTATCCGATTATATCGCAATACTGTATATATAGTGATACTAACCAGGTGACGGTACTTCCGTTACACATACTAGCGACTGAATCGAACAGGAGGTTGAATGTTTAGACGAAGCGATAATTATATCTGAGTTGTATTCGATGATATCGTGATGATGTTTATATAGCATTACTCACCAGGTAACTGTTCTTCCGTTTTACATAAAAGCGACCGAATCGAGCAGAAGGTTAATGGATAGATTGAAAATTCGTCGTATCTGGGTTGTATTCGATTATGTTTATATAGTTATACTCACCAGGTAACTGTTCTTCCGTTATACATGAGAACGACTGAATTGAACAGAAGGTTGAATGGATAGACTAAACAATAATCGTATCTGGGGTTGTATTCGAGTATATCGTGATGATTATCATATAGTATGTCCAACCAGGTAACAGTTCTTCCATTAAACATACGAGCAACCGAATCGAACATAAGGTTGGATGGATAGATTGAACAATCATTGTATCTGGGTTGTCTCCGATTATATCGTTATGCTGTATATTTAGTTACACCTACCATGTAACGGTTCTTTCGTTACACATACGAGCGTCTGAATCGAATATAAGGTTGGATGGTTAGACGGAACGATAATTGTAACTGAGTTGTATTCGATTATATCGTGGTGATGTTCATATAGTAATACCCACCAGGTGACTGTTCTTGTGTTATACATACGAGCGACCCAATCGAACAGAAGGTTGGATGGATAGACGGAATGATCATTGTATCTGAGTTGTATTCGATTATATCGTGATGACGTTCATATAGAATTACTCACCAGGTTACTGTTCTTTCGTTATACATACGAGCAACCGAATCGAACAGAAAGTTGAATGGATAGTATCTGGGTTGTATTCGATTATGATGTTATGCTGTGTATATAGTTATACACACTAGGTGACGGTATTCCCGTTTTGTATACGAGCGACCGAAACGAACAGAAAGTTGAATGGATAGACTGAACAATCAATGTATCTGGTTGGTATCCGATTATATCGCAATACTGTATATATAGTGATACTTACCAGGTGACGGTACTTCCGTTACACATACTAGCAACTGAATCGAACAGGAGGTTAGATGTTTAGACGAAGCGATAATTGTATCTGAGTTGTATTCGATGATATCGTGATGATGTTTATATGGCAATACTCACCAGGTAACTGTTCTTCCGTTTTACATACAAGCGACCGAATCGAGCAGGAGGTTGATGGATAGATTGAACATTCATCGTATCTGGGTTGTATTCGATTATGTTTATATTGTTATACTCACCAGGTTACTGTTCTTCCGTTATACATGAGAACGACTGAATTGAACAGAAGGTTGAATGGATAGACTAAACAATAATCGTATCTGGGATTGTATTCGAGTATATCGTGATGATTATCATATAGAATGTCTAACCAGGTAACAGTTCTTCCATTAAACATACGAGCAACCGAATCGAACATAAGGTTGGATGGATAGATTGAACAATCATTGTATCTGGGTTGTTTCCGATTATATCGTTATGCTGTATATTTAGTTACACCTACCATGTAACGGTTCTTTCGTTACACATACGAGCGTCTGAATCGAACTTAAGGTTGGATGGTTAGACGGAACGATAATTGTAACTAAGTTGTATTCGATTATATCGTGGTGATGTTCATATAGAAATACTCACCAGGTTACTGTTCTTTCGTTATACATACGAGCAACCGAATCGAACAGAAGGTTGAATGGATAGTATCTGGGTTGTATTCGATTATGATGTTATGTTGTGTATATAGTTATACACATAAGGTGACGGTATTCCCATTTTACATACGAGCGACCGAAACGAACAGAAAGTTGAATGGATAGACTGAACAATCAATGTATCTGGGTGGTATCCGATTATATCGCAATACTGTATTTATAGTGATACTTACCAGGTGACGGTACTTCCGTTACTTATACTAGCGATTGAATCGAACAGAAGGTTAAATGGTTAGACGAAACGATAATTGTATCTGAGTTGTATTCGATGATATCGTGATGATGTTTATATAGCAATACTCACCAGGTAACTGTTCTACCGTTTTACATACAAGCGACCGAATCGAGCAGAAGGTTGAATTCAGTATAGATTGAACAATCATCGTATCTGAGTTGTATTCGATTATGTTTATATAGTTAAACTCACCAGGTAACTGTTCTTCCGTTATACATACGAGCGACTGAATTGAACAGAAGGTTGAATGGATAGTATATGAGTTGTATTCGATTATGATGTTATGCTGTGTCTATAGTTATACACACTAGGAGACGGTATTCCCGTTTTACATACGAGCGACCGAAACGAAAAGAAAGTTGAATGGATAGACTTAACAATCAATGTATCTGGGTGGTATCCGATTATATCGCTATACTGTATATATAGTGATACTTACCAGGTGACGTACTTCCGTTACACATGCTAGCGACTGAATCGAACAGAAGGTTGAATGGTTAGACGAAACGATAATTGTATCTGAGTTGTATTCGATGATATCGTGATGATGTTTATATAGCAATACTCACCAGGTAACTGTTCTTCCGTTTTACATACAAGCGACCGAATCGAGCAGAAGGTTAAATAAATAGATTGAACAATCATCGTATCTGGGTTGTATTCGATTATGTTTATATAGTAATACTCACCAGGTAACTGTTCTTTCGTTTTACATACAAGCGACCGAATCGAGCAGAAGGTTAAATTTAGTATAGATTGAACAATCATCGTATCTGGGTTGTATTCGATTATGTTTATATAGTTATACTCACCAGGTAACTGTTCTTTCGTTATACATACGAGCGACTGAATTGAACAGAAGGTTGAATGGATAGATTGAACAATCATTGTATCTGGGTTGTCTCCGATTATATCTTTATGCTGTATATTTAGTTACACCTACCATGTAACGGTTCTTTCGTTACAAATACGAGCGTCTGAATCGAACATAAGGTTGGATATTTAGACGGAACGATAATTGTAACTGAGTTGTATTCGATTATATCGTGGTGATGTTTATATAGTAATACTCACCAGGTGCCTGTTCTTGCGTTATACATACGAGCAACCGAATCGAACAGAAGGTTGAATGGATAGTATCTGAGTTGTATTCGATTATGATGTTATGCTGTGTATATAGTTATACACATAAGGTGACGGTATTCCCGTTTTACAAACGAGCGACCGAAACGAACAGAAAGTTGAATGGATAGACTGAACAATCAATGTATCTGGGTGGTATCCGATTATATCGCAATACTGTATATATAGTGATACTTACCAGGTGACGGTACTTCCGTTACACATACTAGCGACTGAATCGAACAGAAGGTCAAATGGTTAGACGAAACGATAATTGTATCTGAGTTGTATTCGATGATATCCTGATGATGTTTATATAGCAATACTCACCAGGTAACTGTTCTTCCGTTTTACATACAAGCGACCGAATCGAGCAGAAGGTTGAATGGATAGATAGAACAATCATCGTATCTGGGTTGTATTCGGTAAGGTTTATATAGTTATACTCACCAGGTAACTGTTCTTCCGTTATACATAAGAGCGACTGAATTAAACAGAAGGTTGAATGGATAGACTGAACAATAATAGTATCTGGGGTTGTAATCGATTATATCGTGATGATGTTTTTATAGTTATACTCACCAGGTAACTGTCCTTTCGTTATACGTAAGAGCTACCGAATCGAAGAGAAGGTTGAGTGGATAGACTGTACAATCATCCTTTCTGGGTTGTATTCGATTATATAGTGATGATTATCATATAGTATGTCTAACCAAGTAACAAATCTTCCGTTATACATACGAGCAACCGAATCGATCATAAGGTTGAATGGATAGATTGAACAATCATTGTATCTGGGATGTATCCGAATATATCGTTATGCTGTATATTTAGTTACACCTACCATGTAACGGTTCTTTCGTTACACATATGAGCGTCCGAATCGAACATAAGGTTGGATGGTTTGGCGGAACGATAATTGTAACTGAGTTGTATTCGATTATATCGTGGTGATGTTTATATAGTAATAAACACCAGGTGACAGTTCTTGCGTTATACATAAGAGCGACCCAATCGTACAGAAGGTTGGATGGATAGACGGAATGATAATTGTATCCGAGTTGTATTCGATTATTCCGTGATGACGTTCATATAGAAATACTCACCAGGTTACTGTTCTTTCGTTATACATACGAGCAACCGAATCGAACAGAAGGTTGAATGGATAGTATCTGGGTTGTATTCGATTATGATGTTATGCTGTATATTTAGATACACCTACCATGTAACGGTTCTTTCGTTACACATACGAGCGTCTAAATCGAACATAAGGTTGGATGGTTAGACGGAACGATAATTGTAACTGAGTTGTATTCGATTATATCGTGGTGATGTTTATATAGTAATACTCACCAGGTGACTGTTCTTGCATTATACGTACGAGCGACCCAATCGAACAGAAAGTTGGATGGATAGACGGAATGATCATTGTATCTGAGTTGTATTCGATTATATCGTGATGAAGTTCATGTAGAAATACTCACCAGGTTACTGTTCTTTCGTTTTACATACGAGCAACCGAATCGAACAGAAGGTTGAATGGATAGTATCTGGGTTGTATTCGATTATGATGTTATGCTGTGTATATAGTTATACACACTAGGTGACGGTATTCCCGTTTTACATACGAGCGACCGAAACGAACAGAAAGTTGAATGGATAGACTGAACAATCAATGTATCTGGTTGGTATCCGATTATATCGCAATACTGTACTTACCAGGTGAAGGTACTTCCGTTACACATACTAGCGACTGAATCGAACAGGAGGTTGAATGGTTAAACGAAGCTATAATTGTATCTGAGTTGTATTCGATGATATCGCGATGATGTTTATATAGCAATACTCACCAGGTAACTGTCCTTTCGTTAAACGTAAGAGCGACCGAATCGAAGGAAAGGTTGAGTGGATAGACTGTACAATCATCGTATCTGGGTTTTATTCGATTATGTTCATATAGTTATACTCACCAGGTAACTGATCTTCCGTTATACATACGAGCGACTGAATTGAACAGAAGGTTGAATGGATAGTATCTGGGTTGTATTCGATTATGATGTTATGCTGTGTATATAGTTGACGGTATTCCCGTTTTACATACGAGCGACCGAAACGAACAGAAAGTTGAATGGATAGACTGAACAATCGATGTATCTGGGTGGTATCCGATTATATCGCAATACTGTATATATAGTGATACTTACCAGGTGACGGTACTTCCGTTACACATGCTAGCGACTGAATCGAACAGAAGGTTAAATGGTTAGACGAAACGATAATTGTATCTGAGTTGTATTCGATGATATCCTGATGATGTTTATATAGCAATACTCACCAGGTAACTGTTCTTCCGTTTCACATACAAGCGACCGAATCGAGCAGAAGGTTGAATTGATAGATTGAACAATCATCGTATCTGGGTTGTATTCGGTAATGTTTATATAGTTATACTCACCAGGTAACTGTTCTTCCGTTATACATACGAGCGACTGAATTGAACAGAAGGTTAAATGGGTAGACTAAACAATAATAGTATCTGGGGTTGTATTCGATTATATCGTGATGATGTTTTTATAGTTATACTCACCAGGTAACTGTCCTTTCGTTATACGTGAGAGCGACCGAATCGAAGAGAAGGTTGAGTGGATAGACTGTACAATCATCCTGTACAATCATCCTATCGTGATGATTATCATATAGTATGTCTAACCAAGTAACAAATCTTCCGTTATATATACGAGCAACCGAATCGAACATAAGGTTGAATGGATAGATTGAACAATCATTGTATCTGGGTTGTATCCGAATAAATCGTTATGCTCTATATTTTGTTACACCTACCATGTAACGGTTCTTTCGTTACACATACGAGCGTCTGAATCGAACATAAGGTTGGATGGTTTGGCGGAACGATAATTGTATCTGAGTTGTATTCGATTATATCGTGGTGATGTTTATATAGTAATAAACACCAGGTGACTGTTTTTGTGTTATACATACGAGCGACCCAATCGAACAGAAGGTTGGATGGATAGACGGTTCTTTCGTTACACATAAGAGCGTCTGAATGGAACATAGGGTTGGATGGTTAGACGGAACGATAATCGTATCTGAGTTGTATTCGATTATATCGTGGTGATGTTTATATAGTAATACTCACCAGATTACTGTTATTTCGTTATACATACGAGCAACCGAATCGAACAGAAGGTTGAATGAATAGTATCTGGGTTTGAATCGATTATGATGTGTATATATTTATACACACTAGGTGACGGTATTCCCGTTTTACATACAAGCGACCGAAACGAACAGAAAGTTGGATATATAGATTGAACAATTAATGTATCTGGGTGGTATCCGATTATATCGCAATTCTGTATATATATAGTGATACTCACCAGGTGACGATACTTCCGTTACACATACTAGCGACTGAATCGAACAGAATGTTGAATGGTTAGACGAAACGATAATTGTATCTGATTTGTATTCGATGATTACGTGATGATGTCTATATAGCAATACTCACCAGGTAACTGTCCTTCCGTTTTACATACAAGCGACCAAATTGAGCAGAAGGTTGAATGGATAGATTGAACAATCATCGTATTTGAGTTGTATTCGATTATGTTTATATAGTTATACTCACCAGGTACCTGTTCTCTCGTTATACATACGAGCAACCAAATCGAACATAGAATAGAATAGAATAGAATAGAATAGAATAGAATAGAATAGAATAGAATAGAATAGAATAGAATAGAATAGAATAGAATAGAATAGAATAGAATAGAATAGAATAGAATAGAATAGAATAGAATAGAATAGAATAGAATAGAATAGAATAGAATAGAATAGAATAGAATAGAATAGAATAGAATAGAATAGAATAGAATAGAATAGAATAGAATAGAATAGAATAGAATAGAATAGAATAGAATAGAATAGATAGAATAGAATAGAATAGAATAGAATAGAATAGAATAGAATAGAATAGAATAGAATAGAATAGAATAGAATAGAATAGAATAGAATAGAATAGAATAGAATAGAATAGAATAGAATAGAATAGAATAGAATAGAATAGAATAGAATAGAATAGAATAGAATAGAATAGAATAGAATAGAATAGAATAGAATAGAATAGAATAGAATAGAATAGAATAGAATAGAATAGAATAGAATAGAATAGAATAGAATAGAATAGAATAGAATAGAATAGAATAGAATAGAATAGAATAGAATAGAATAGAATAGAATAGAATAGAATAGAATAGAATAGAATAGAATAGAATAGAATAGAATAGAATAGAATAGAATAGAATAGAATAGAATAGAATAGAATAGAATAGAATAGAATAGAATAGAATAGAATAGAATAGAATAGAATAGAATAGAATAGAATAGAATAGAATAGAATAGAATAGAATAGAATAGAATAGAATAGAATAGAATAGAATAGAATAGAATAGAATAGAATAGAATAGAATAGAATAGAATAGAATAGAATAGAATAGAATAGAATAGAATAGAATAGAATAGAATAGAATAGAATAGAATAGAATAGAATAGAATAGAATAGAATAGAATAGAATAGAATAGAATAGAATAGAATAGAATAGAATAGAATAGAATAGAATAGAATAGAATAGAATAGAATAGAATAGAATAGAATAGAATAGAATAGAATAGAATAGAATAGAATAGAATAGAATAGAATAGAATAGAATAGAATAGAATAGAATAGAATAGAATAGAATAGAATAGAATAGAATAGAATAGAATAGAATAGAATAGAATAGAATAGAATAGAATAGAATAGAATAGAATAGAATAGAATAGAATAGAATAGAATAGAATAGAATAGAATAGAATAGAATAGAATAGAATAGAATAGAATAGAATAGAATAGAATAGAATAGAATAGAATAGAATAGAATAGAATAGAATAGAATAGAATAGAATAGAATAGAATAGAATATAATAGAATAGAATAGAATAGAATAGAATAGAATAGAATAGAATAGAATAGAATAGAATAGAATAGAATAGAATAGAATAGAATAGAATAGAATAGAATAGAATAGAATAGAATAGAATAGAATAGAATAGAATAGAATAGAATAGAATAGAATAGAATAGAATAGAATAGAATAGAATAGAATAGAATAGAATAGAATAGAATAGAATAGAATAGAATAGAATAGAATAGAATAGAATAGAATAGAATAGAATAGAATAGAATAGAATAGAATAGAATAGAATAGAATAGAATAGAATAGAATAGAATAGAATAGAATAGAATAGAATAGAATAGAATAGAATAGAATAGAATAGAATAGAATAGAATAGAATAGAATAGAATAGAATAGAATAGAATAGAATAGAATAGAATAGAATAGAATAGAATAGAATAGAATAGAATAGAATAGAATAGAATAGAATAGAATAGAATAGAATAGAATAGAATAGAATAGAATAGAATAGAATAGAATAGAATAGAATAGAATAGAATAGAATAGAATAGAATAGAATAGAATAGAATAGAATAGAATAGAATAGAATAGAATAGAATAGAATAGAATAGAATAGAATAGAATAGAATAGAATAGAATAGAATAGAATAGAATAGAATAGAATAGAATAGAATAGAATAGAATAGAATAGAATAGAATAGAATAGAATAGAATAGAATAGAATAGAATAGAATAGAATAGAATAGAATAGAATAGAATAGAATAGAATAGAATAGAATAGAATAGAATAGAATAGAATAGAATAGAATAGAATAGAATAGAATAGAATAGAATAGAATAGAATAGAATAGAATAGAATAGAATAGAATAGAATAGAATAGAATAGAATAGAATAGAATAGAATAGAATAGAATAGAATAGAATAGAATAGAATAGAATAGAATAGAATAGAATAGAATAGAATAGAATAGAATAGAATAGAATAGAATAGAATAGAATAGAATAGAATAGAATAGAATAGAATAGAATAGAATAGAATAGAATAGAATAGAATAGAATAGAATAGAATAGAATAGAATAGAATAGAATAGAATAGAATAGAATAGAATAGAATAGAATAGAATAGAATAGAATAGAATAGAATAGAATAGAATAGAATAGAATAGAATAGAATAGAATAGAATAGAATAGAATAGAATAGAATAGAATAGAATAGAATAGAATAGAATAGAATAGAATAGAATAGAATAGAATAGAATAGAATAGAATAGAATAGAATAGAATAGAATAGAATAGAATAGAATAGAATAGAATAGAATAGAATAGAATAGAATAGAATAGAATAGAATAGAATAGAATAGAATAGAATAGAATAGAATAGAATAGAATAGAATAGAATAGAATAGAATAGAATAGAATAGAATAGAATAGAATAGAATAGAATAGAATAGAATAGAATAGAATAGAATAGAATAGAATAGAATAGAATAGAATAGAATAGAATAGAATAGAATAGAATAGAATAGAATAGAATAGAATAGAATAGAATAGAATAGAATAGAATAGAATAGAATAGAATAGAATAGAATAGAATAGAATAGAATAGAATAGAATAGAATAGAATAGAATAGAATAGAATAGAATAGAATAGAATAGAATAGAATAGAATAGAATAGAATAGAATAGAATAGAATAGAATAGAATAGAATAGAATAGAATAGAATAGAATAGAATAGAATAGAATAGAATAGAATAGAATAGAATAGAATAGAATAGAATAGAATAGAATAGAATAGAATAGAATAGAATAGAATAGAATAGAATAGAATAGAATAGAATAGAATAGAATAGAATAGAATAGAATAGAATAGAATAGAATAGAATAGAATAGAATAGAATAGAATAGAATAGAATAGAATAGAATAGAATAGAATAGAATAGAATAGAATAGAATAGAATAGAATAGAATAGAATAGAATAGAATAGAATAGAATAGAATAGAATAGAATAGAATAGAATAGAATAGAATAGAATAGAATAGAATAGAATAGAATAGAATAGAATAGAATAGAATAGAATAGAATAGAATAGAATAGAATAGAATAGAATAGAATAGAATAGAATAGAATAGAATAGAATAGAATAGAATAGAATAGAATAGAATAGAATAGAATAGAATAGAATAGAATAGAATAGAATAGAATAGAATAGAATAGAATAGAATAGAATAGAATAGAATAGAATAGAATAGAATAGAATAGAATAGAATAGAATAGAATAGAATAGAATAGAATAGAATAGAATAGAATAGAATAGAATAGAATAGAATAGAATAGAATAGAATAGAATAGAATAGAATAGAATAGAATAGAATAGAATAGAATAGAATAGAATAGAATAGAATAGAATAGAATAGAATAGAATAGAATAGAATAGAATAGAATAGAATAGAATAGAATAGAATAGAATAGAATAGAATAGAATAGAATAGAATAGAATAGAATAGAATAGAATAGAATAGAATAGAATAGAATAGAATAGAATAGAATAGAATAGAATAGAATAGAATAGAATAGAATAGAATAGAATAGAATAGAATAGAATAGAATAGAATAGAATAGAATAGAATAGAATAGAATAGAATAGAATAGAATAGAATAGAATAGAATAGAATAGAATAGAATAGAATAGAATAGAATAGAATAGAATAGAATAGAATAGAATAGAATAGAATAGAATAGAATAGAATAGAATAGAATAGAATAGAATAGAATAGAATAGAATAGAATAGAATAGAATAGAATAGAATAGAATAGAATAGAATAGAATAGAATAGAATAGAATAGAATAGAATAGAATAGAATAGAATAGAATAGAATAGAATAGAATAGAATAGAATAGAATAGAATAGAATAGAATAGAATAGAATAGAATAGAATAGAATAGAATAGAATAGAATAGAATAGAATAGAATAGAATAGAATAGAATAGAATAGAATAGAATAGAATAGAATAGAATAGAATAGAATAGAATAGAATAGAATAGAATAGAATAGAATAGAATAGAATAGAATAGAATAGAATAGAATAGAATAGAATAGAATAGAATAGAATAGAATAGAATAGAATAGAATAGAATAGAATAGAATAGAATAGAATAGAATAGAATAGAATAGAATAGAATAGAATAGAATAGAATAGAATAGAATAGAATAGAATAGAATAGAATAGAATAGAATAGAATAGAATAGAATAGAATAGAATAGAATAGAATAGAATAGAATAGAATAGAATAGAATAGAATAGAATAGAATAGAATAGAATAGAATAGAATAGAATAGAATAGAATAGAATAGAATAGAATAGAATAGAATAGAATAGAATAGAATAGAATAGAATAGAATAGAATAGAATAGAATAGAATAGAATAGAATAGAATAGAATAGAATAGAATAGAATAGAATAGAATAGAATAGAATAGAATAGAATAGAATAGAATAGAATAGAATAGAATAGAATAGAATAGAATAGAATAGAATAGAATAGAATAGAATAGAATAGAATAGAATAGAATAGAATAGAATAGAATAGAATAGAATAGAATAGAATAGAATAGAATAGAATAGAATAGAATAGAATAGAATAGAATAGAATAGAATAGAATAGAATAGAATAGAATAGAATAGAATAGAATAGAATAGAATAGAATAGAATAGAATAGAATAGAATAGAATAGAATAGAATAGAATAGAATAGAATAGAATAGAATAGAATAGAATAGAATAGAATAGAATAGAATAGAATAGAATAGAATAGAATAGAATAGAATAGAATAGAATAGAATAGAATAGAATAGAATAGAATAGAATAGAATAGAATAGAATAGAATAGAATAGAATAGAATAGAATAGAATAGAATAGAATAGAATAGAATAGAATAGAATAGAATAGAATAGAATAGAATAGAATAGAATAGAATAGAATAGAATAGAATAGAATAGAATAGAATAGAATAGAATAGAATAGAATAGAATAGAATAGAATAGAATAGAATAGAATAGAATAGAATAGAATAGAATAGAATAGAATAGAATAGAATAGAATAGAATAGAATAGAATAGAATAGAATAGAATAGAATAGAATAGAATAGAATAGAATAGAATAGAATAGAATAGAATAGAATAGAATAGAATAGAATAGAATAGAATAGAATAGAATAGAATAGAATAGAATAGAATAGAATAGAATAGAATAGAATAGAATAGAATAGAATAGAATAGAATAGAATAGAATAGAATAGAATAGAATAGAATAGAATAGAATAGAATAGAATAGAATAGAATAGAATAGAATAGAATAGAATAGAATAGAATAGAATAGAATAGAATAGAATAGAATAGAATAGAATAGAATAGAATAGAATAGAATAGAATAGAATAGAATAGAATAGAATAGAATAGAATAGAATAGAATAGAATAGAATAGAATAGAATAGAATAGAATAGAATAGAATAGAATAGAATAGAATAGAATAGAATAGAATAGAATAGAATAGAATAGAATAGAATAGAATAGAATAGAATAGAATAGAATAGAATAGAATAGAATAGAATAGAATAGAATAGAATAGAATAGAATAGAATAGAATAGAATAGAATAGAATAGAATAGAATAGAATAGAATAGAATAGAATAGAATAGAATAGAATAGAATAGAATAGAATAGAATAGAATAGAATAGAATAGAATAGAATAGAATAGAATAGAATAGAATAGAATAGAATAGAATAGAATAGAATAGAATAGAATAGAATAGAATAGAATAGAATAGAATAGAATAGAATAGAATAGAATAGAATAGAATAGAATAGAATAGAATAGAATAGAATAGAATAGAATAGAATAGAATAGAATAGAATAGAATAGAATAGAATAGAATAGAATAGAATAGAATAGAATAGAATAGAATAGAATAGAATAGAATAGAATAGAATAGAATAGAATAGAATAGAATAGAATAGAATAGAATAGAATAGAATAGAATAGAATAGAATAGAATAGAATAGAATAGAATAGAATAGAATAGAATAGAATAGAATAGAATAGAATAGAATAGAATAGAATAGAATAGAATAGAATAGAATAGAATAGAATAGAATAGAATAGAATAGAATAGAATAGAATAGAATAGAATAGAATAGAATAGAATAGAATAGAATAGAATAGAATAGAATAGAATAGAATAGAATAGAATAGAATAGAATAGAATAGAATAGAATAGAATAGAATAGAATAGAATAGAATAGAATAGAATAGAATAGAATAGAATAGAATAGAATAGAATAGAATAGAATAGAATAGAATAGAATAGAATAGAATAGAATAGAATAGAATAGAATAGAATAGAATAGAATAGAATAGAATAGAATAGAATAGAATAGAATAGAATAGAATAGAATAGAATAGAATAGAATAGAATAGAATAGAATAGAATAGAATAGAATAGAATAGAATAGAATAGAATAGAATAGAATAGAATAGAATAGAATAGAATAGAATAGAATAGAATAGAATAGAATAGAATAGAATAGAATAGAATAGAATAGAATAGAATAGAATAGAATAGAATAGAATAGAATAGAATAGAATAGAATAGAATAGAATAGAATAGAATAGAATAGAATAGAATAGAATAGAATAGAATAGAATAGAATAGAATAGAATAGAATAGAATAGAATAGAATAGAATAGAATAGAATAGAATAGAATAGAATAGAATAGAATAGAATAGAATAGAATAGAATAGAATAGAATAGAATAGAATAGAATAGAATAGAATAGAATAGAATAGAATAGAATAGAATAGAATAGAATAGAATAGAATAGAATAGAATAGAATAGAATAGAATAGAATAGAATAGAATAGAATAGAATAGAATAGAATAGAATAGAATAGAATAGAATAGAATAGAATAGAATAGAATAGAATAGAATAGAATAGAATAGAATAGAATAGAATAGAATAGAATAGAATAGAATAGAATAGAATAGAATAGAATAGAATAGAATAGAATAGAATAGAATAGAATAGAATAGAATAGAATAGAATAGAATAGAATAGAATAGAATAGAATAGAATAGAATAGAATAGAATAGAATAGAATAGAATAGAATAGAATAGAATAGAATAGAATAGAATAGAATAGAATAGAATAGAATAGAATAGAATAGAATAGAATAGAATAGAATAGAATAGAATAGAATAGAATAGAATAGAATAGAATAGAATAGAATAGAATAGAATAGAATAGAATAGAATAGAATAGAATAGAATAGAATAGAATAGAATAGAATAGAATAGAATAGAATAGAATAGAATAGAATAGAATAGAATAGAATAGAATAGAATAGAATAGAATAGAATAGAATAGAATAGAATAGAATAGAATAGAATAGAATAGAATAGAATAGAATAGAATAGAATAGAATAGAATAGAATAGAATAGAATAGAATAGAATAGAATAGAATAGAATAGAATAGAATAGAATAGAATAGAATAGAATAGAATAGAATAGAATAGAATAGAATAGAATAGAATAGAATAGAATAGAATAGAATAGAATAGAATAGAATAGAATAGAATAGAATAGAATAGAATAGAATAGAATAGAATAGAATAGAATAGAATAGAATAGAATAGAATAGAATAGAATAGAATAGAATAGAATAGAATAGAATAGAATAGAATAGAATAGAATAGAATAGAATAGAATAGAATAGAATAGAATAGAATAGAATAGAATAGAATAGAATAGAATAGAATAGAATAGAATAGAATAGAATAGAATAGAATAGAATAGAATAGAATAGAATAGAATAGAATAGAATAGAATAGAATAGAATAGAATAGAATAGAATAGAATAGAATAGAATAGAATAGAATAGAATAGAATAGAATAGAATAGAATAGAATAGAATAGAATAGAATAGAATAGAATAGAATAGAATAGAATAGAATAGAATAGAATAGAATAGAATAGAATAGAATAGAATAGAATAGAATAGAATAGAATAGAATAGAATAGAATAGAATAGAATAGAATAGAATAGAATAGAATAGAATAGAATAGAATAGAATAGAATAGAATAGAATAGAATAGAATAGAATAGAATAGAATAGAATAGAATAGAATAGAATAGAATAGAATAGAATAGAATAGAATAGAATAGAATAGAATAGAATAGAATAGAATAGAATAGAATAGAATAGAATAGAATAGAATAGAATAGAATAGAATAGAATAGAATAGAATAGAATAGAATAGAATAGAATAGAATAGAATAGAATAGAATAGAATAGAATAGAATAGAATAGAATAGAATAGAATAGAATAGAATAGAATAGAATAGAATAGAATAGAATAGAATAGAATAGAATAGAATAGAATAGAATAGAATAGAATAGAATAGAATAGAATAGAATAGAATAGAATAGAATAGAATAGAATAGAATAGAATAGAATAGAATAGAATAGAATAGAATAGAATAGAATAGAATAGAATAGAATAGAATAGAATAGAATAGAATAGAATAGAATAGAATAGAATAGAATAAGAATAGAATAGAAATAGAATAGAAATGGAATAGAATGGAATAGAATGGAATAGAAATGGAATAGAATAGAAATAGAAATAGAATAGAATAGAATAGAATGGAATAGAATGGAATAGAATGGAATAGAATAGAATAGAATAGAATAGAATAGAATAGAATAGAATAGAATAGAATAGAATAGAATAGAATAGAATAGAATAGAAATAGAATAGAATAGAATAGAATAGAATAGAAATAGAATAGAATAATAGAATAGAATAGAATAGAATAGAATAGAATAGAATAGAATAGAATAGAAATAGAATAGAATAGAATAGAATAGAATGGAATGGAATAGATAGAATAGAATAGAATAGAATAGAATAGAAATAGAATAGAATAGAATAGAATAGAATAGAAATAGAATAGAATAGAAATAGAATAGAATAGAATAGAATAGAATAGAATAGAATAGAATAGAATAGAATAGAATAGAATAGAATAGAATAGAATAGAATGGAAATAGAATAGAATAGAATGGAATGAATAGAATGGAATAGAATAGGAATAGAATAGAATAGAATAGAATAGAATAGAATAGAATAGAATAGAATAGAAATAGAATAGAATATGAATAGAATAGAATAGAATAGAATAGAATAGAATAGAAATAGATAGAATAGATAGAATAGAATAGAATAGAATAGAATAGAATAGAATAGAATAGAATAGAATAGAAATAGAATAGAATAGAATAGAATAGAATAGAATAGAATAGAATAGAATAGAATAGAAATAGAATAGAATAGAATAGAAATAGAATAGAATAGAAATAGAATAGAATAGAATAGAATAGAATAGAATAGAATAGAATAGAATAGAATAGAATAGATAGAATAGAATAGAATAGAATAGAATAGAATAGAATAGAATAGAAATAGAATAGAATAGAAATAGAATAGAATAGAATAGAAATAGAATAGAATAGAATAGAAATAGAATAGAATAGAATAGAATAGAATAGAATAGAATAGAATAGAAATAGAATAGAATAGAATAGAATAGAATAGAATAGAATAGAATAGAATAGAATAGAATAGAATAGAATAGAATAGAATAGAAATAGAATAGAATAGAATAGATAGAATAGAATAGAATAGAAATAGAATAGAATAGAATAGAATAGAATAGAAATAGAATAGAATAGAATAGAATAGAAATAGAATAGAATAGAAATAGAATAGAATAGAATAGAATAGAATAGAATAGAATAGAATAGAATAGAATAGAATAGAATAGAATAGAAATAGAATAGAATAGAATAGAATAGAATAGAATAGAATAGAAATAGAATAGAAATAGAATAGAATAGAATAGAATAGAATAGAATAGAATAGAATAGAAATAGAATAGAATAGAATAGAATAGAATAGAATAGAATAGAATAGAAATAGAATAGAATAGAATAGAATAGAAATAGAATAGAATAGAATAGAATAGAATAGAATAGAAATAGAATAGAATAGAATAGAAATAGAATAGAAAATAGAATAGAATAGAATAGAATAGAAATAGAATAGAATAGAAATAGAATAGAATAGAATAGAATAGAATAGAATAGAATAGGAATAGAATAGAATAGAATAGAATAGAATAGAATAGAATAGAATAGAATAGAATAGAATAGAATAGAATAGAATAGAAATAGAATAGAATAGAATAGAATAGAATAGAATAGAATAGAATAGAATAGAATAGAATAGAAATAGAATAGAATAGAATAGAATAGAATAGAATAGAATAGAATAGAATAGAATAGAATAGAAATAGAATAGAATAGAATAGAATAGAATAGAATAGAATAGAATAGAAATAGAATAGAATAGAATAGAATAGAATAGAATAGAATAGAATAGAATAGAATAGAATAGAATAGAATAGAATAGAATAGAATAGAATAGAATAGAATAGAATAGAATAGAAATAGAATAGAATAGAATAGAATAGAATAGAATAGAATAGAATAGAATAGAATAGAATAGAATAGAATAGATAGAATAGAATAGAAATAGAATAGAATAGAATAGAAATAGAATAGAATAGAAAATAGAATAGAATAGAAATAGAAATAGAATAGAATAGAATAGAATAGAATAGAAAAGAATAGAAATAGAATAGAATAGAATAGAATAGAATAGAATAGAATAGAATAGAATAGAATAGAAATAGAATAGAATAGAATAGAAATAGAATAGAATAGAATAGAATAGAATAGAATAGAATAGAATAGAATAGAATAGAATAGAATAGAATAGAATAGAAATAGAATAGAATAGAATAGAATAGAAATAGAATAGAATAGAAATAGAATAGAATAGAATAGAATAGAATAGAATAGAATAGAATAGAAATAGAATAGAATAGAATAGAATAGAATAGAATAGAATAGAATAGATAGAATAGAATAGAATAGAATAGAATAGAATAGAATAGAATAGAATAGAATAGAATAGAATAGAATAGAATAGAAATAGAATAGAATAGAAATAGAATAGAATAGAATAGAATAGAATAGAATAGAATAGAAATAGAATAGAATAGAATAGAATAGAATAGAATAGAATAGAATAGAATAGAATAGAATAGAATAGAATAGAATAGAATAGAATAGAATAGAAAAATAGAAATAGAATAGAATAGAATAGAATAGAATAGAATAGAATAGAATAGAATAGAATAGAATAGAATAGAATAGAATAGAAATAGAATAGAATAGAAATAGAATAGAATAGAATAGAATAGAATAGAATAGAATAGAATAGAATAGAAATAGAATAGAATAGAAATAGAATAGAATAGAATAGAATAGAATAGAATAGAAATAGAATAGAATAGAATAGAATAGAATAGAATAGAATAGAAATAGAATAGAATAGAATAGAATAGAATAGAATAGAATAGAATAGAATAGAATAGAATAGAAATAGAATAGAAATAGAATAGAATAGAATAGAATAGAATAGAATAGAATAGAATAGAATAGAATAGAATAGAATAGAATAGAATAGAATAGAATAGAATAGAATAGAATAGAATAGAATAGAATATAGAATAGAATAGAATAGAATAGAATAGAATAGAATAGAATAGAATAGAATAGAATAGAATAGAATAGAATAGAATAGAATAGAATAGAATAGAATAGAATAGAATAGAATAGAATAGAATAGAATAGAATAGAATAGAATAGAATAGAATAGAATAGAATAGAATAGAATAGAATAGAATAGAATAGAATAGAATAGAATAGAATAGAATAGAATAGAATAGAATAGAATAGAATAGAATAGAATAGAATAGAATAGAATAGAATAGAATAGAATAGAATAGAATAGAATAGAATAGAATAGAATAGAATAGAATAGAATAGAATAGAATAGAATAGAATAGAATAGAATAGAATAGAATAGAATAGAATAGAATAGAATAGAATAGAATAGAATAGAATAGAATAGAATAGAATAGAATAGAATAGAATAGAATAGAATAGAATAGAATAGAATAGAATAGAATAGAATAGAATAGAATAGAATAGAATAGAATAGAATAGAATAGAATAGAATAGAATAGAATAGAATAGAATAGAATAGAATAGAATAGAATAGAATAGAATAGAATAGAATAGAATAGAATAGAATAGAATAGAATAGAATAGAATAGAATAGAATAGAATAGAATAGAATAGAATAGAATAGAATAGAATAGAATAGAATAGAATAGAATAGAATAGAATAGAATAGAATAGAATAGAATAGAATAGAATAGAATAGAATAGAATAGAATAGAATAGAATAGAATAGAATAGAATAGAATAGAATAGAATAGAATAGAATAGAATAGAATAGAATAGAATAGAATAGAATAGAATAGAATAGAATAGAATAGAATAGAATAGAATAGAATAGAATAGAATAGAATAGAATAGAATAGAATAGAATAGAATAGAATAGAATAGAATAGAATAGAATAGAATAGAATAGAATAGAATAGAATAGAATAGAATAGAATAGAATAGAATAGAATAGAATAGAATAGAATAGAATAGAATAGAATAGAATAGAATAGAATAGAATAGAATAGAATAGAATAGAATAGAATAGAATAGAATAGAATAGAATAGAATAGAATAGAATAGAATAGAATAGAATAGAATAGAATAGAATAGAATAGAATAGAATAGAATAGAATAGAATAGAATAGAATAGAATAGAATAGAATAGAATAGAATAGAATAGAATAGAATAGAATAGAATAGAATAGAATAGAATAGAATAGAATAGAATAGAATAGAATAGAATAGAATAGAATAGAATAGAATAGAATAGAATAGAATAGAATAGAATAGAATAGAATAGAATAGAATAGAATAGAATAGAATAGAATAGAATAGAATAGAATAGAATAGAATAGAATAGAATAGAATAGAATAGAATAGAATAGAATAGAATAGAATAGAATAGAATAGAATAGAATAGAATAGAATAGAATAGAATAGAATAGAATAGAATAGAATAGAATAGAATAGAATAGAATAGAATAGAATAGAATAGAATAGAATAGAATAGAATAGAATAGAATAGAATAGAATAGAATAGAATAGAATAGAATAGAATAGAATAGAATAGAATAGAATAGAATAGAATAGAATAGAATAGAATAGAATAGAATAGAATAGAATAGAATAGAATAGAATAGAATAGAATAGAATAGAATAGAATAGAATAGAATAGAATAGAATAGAATAGAATAGAATAGAATAGAATAGAATAGAATAGAATAGAATAGAATAGAATAGAATAGAATAGAATAGAATAGAATAGAATAGAATAGAATAGAATAGAATAGAATAGAATAGAATAGAATAGAATAGAATAGAATAGAATAGAATAGAATAGAATAGAATAGAATAGAATAGAATAGAATAGAATAGAATAGAATAGAATAGAATAGAATAGAATAGAATAGAATAGAATAGAATAGAATAGAATAGAATAGAATAGAATAGAATAGAATAGAATAGAATAGAATAGAATAGAATAGAATAGAATAGAATAGAATAGAATAGAATAGAATAGAATAGAATAGAATAGAATAGAATAGAATAGAATAGAATAGAATAGAATAGAATAGAATAGAATAGAATAGAATAGAATAGAATAGAATAGAATAGAATAGAATAGAATAGAATAGAATAGAATAGAATAGAATAGAATAGAATAGAATAGAATAGAATAGAATAGAATAGAATAGAATAGAATAGAATAGAATAGAATAGAATAGAATAGAATAGAATAGAATAGAATAGAATAGAATAGAATAGAATAGAATAGAATAGAATAGAATAGAATAGAATAGAATAGAATAGAATAGAATAGAATAGAATAGAATAGAATAGAATAGAATAGAATAGAATAGAATAGAATAGAATAGAATAGAATAGAATAGAATAGAATAGAATAGAATAGAATAGAATAGAATAGAATAGAATAGAATAGAATAGAATAGAATAGAATAGAATAGAATAGAATAGAATAGAATAGAATAGAATAGAATAGAATAGAATAGAATAGAATAGAATAGAATAGAATAGAATAGAATAGAATAGAATAGAATAGAATAGAATAGAATAGAATAGAATAGAATAGAATAGAATAGAATAGAATAGAATAGAATAGAATAGAATAGTTTATTCATCCTGTAAGATCACAATACATGATATAGGATATGTCATATTGTACAGATTTTAAAACTAAATAACATTAAAAGTCAGCTTATCCATCAGACTATTTTCCATATAAATACTCCTCTATGCTATAAAAAATAGAATAGAATAGAATAGAATAGAATAGAATAGAATAGAATAGAATAGAATAGAATAGAATAGAATAGAATAGAATAGAATAGAATAGAATAGAATAGAATAGAATAGAATAGAATAGAATAGAATAGAATAGAATAGAATAGAATAGAATAGAATAGAATAGAATAGAATAGAATAGAATAGAATAGAATAGAATAGAATAGAATAGAATAGAATAGAATAGAATAGAATAGAATAGAATAGAATAGAATAGAATAGAATAGAATAGAATAGAATAGAATAGAATAGAATAGAATAGAATAGAATAGAATAGAATAGAATAGAATAGAATAGAATAGAATAGAATAGAATAGAATAGAATAGAATAGAATAGAATAGAATAGAATAGAATAGAATAGAATAGAATAGAATAGAATAGAATAGAATAGAATAGAATAGAATAGAATAGAATAGAATAGAATAGAATAGAATAGAATAGAATAGAATAGAATAGAATAGAATAGAATAGAATAGAATAGAATAGAATAGAATAGAATAGAATAGAATAGAATAGAATAGAATAGAATAGAATAGAATAGAATAGAATAGAATAGAATAGAATAGAATAGAATAGAATAGAATAGAATAGAATAGAATAGAATAGAATAGAATAGAATAGAATAGAATAGAATAGAATAGAATAGAATAGAATAGAATAGAATAGAATAGAATGGAATAGAATAGAATAGAATAGAATAGAATAGAATAGAATAGAATAGAATAGAATAGAATAGAATAGAATAGAATAGAATAGAATAGAATAGAATAGAATAGAATAGAATAGAATAGAATAGAATAGAATAGAATAGAATAGAATAGAATAGAATAGAATAGAATAGAATAGAATAGAATAGAATAGAATAGAATAGAATAGAATAGAATAGAATAGAATAGAATAGAATAGAATAGAATAGAATAGAATAGAATAGAATAGAATAGAATAGAATAGAATAGAATAGAATAGAATAGAATAGAATAGAATAGAATAGAATAGAATAGAATAGAATAGAATAGAATAGAATAGAATAGAATAGAATAGAATAGAATAGAATAGAATAGAATAGAATAGAATAGAATAGAATAGAATAGAATAGAATAGAATAGAATAGAATAGAATAGAATAGAATAGAATAGAATAGAATAGAATAGAATAGAATAGAATAGAATAGAATAGAATAGAATAGAATAGAATAGAATAGAATAGAATAGAATAGAATAGAATAGAATAGAATAGAATAGAATAGAATAGAATAGAATAGAATAGAATAGAATAGAATAGAATAGAATAGAATAGAATAGAATAGAATAGAATAGAATAGAATAGAATAGAATAGAATAGAATAGAATAGAATAGAATAGAATAGAATAGAATAGAATAGAATAGAATAGAATAGAATAGAATAGAATAGAATAGAATAGAATAGAATAGAATAGAATAGAATAGAATAGAATAGAATAGAATAGAATAGAATAGAATAGAATAGAATAGAATAGAATAGAATAGAATAGAATAGAATAGAATAGAATAGAATAGAATAGAATAGAATAGAATAGAATAGAATAGAATAGAATAGAATAGAATAGAATAGAATAGAATAGAATAGAATAGAATAGAATAGAATAGAATAGAATAGAATAGAATAGAATAGAATAGAATAGAATAGAATAGAATAGAATAGAATAGAATAGAATAGAATAGAATAGAATAGAATAGAATAGAATAGAATAGAATAGAATAGAATAGAATAGAATAGAATAGAATAGAATAGAATAGAATAGAATAGAATAGAATAGAATAGAATAGAATAGAATAGAATAGAATAGAATAGAATAGAATAGAATAGAATAGAATAGAATAGAATAGAATAGAATAGAATAGAATAGAATAGAATAGAATAGAATAGAATAGAATAGAATAGAATAGAATAGAATAGAATAGAATAGAATAGAATAGAATAGAATAGAATAGAATAGAATAGAATAGAATAGAATAGAATAGAATAGAATAGAATAGAATAGAATAGAATAGAATAGAATAGAATAGAATAGAATAGAATAGAATAGAATAGAATAGAATAGAATAGAATAGAATAGAATAGAATAGAATAGAATAGAATAGAATAGAATAGAATAGAATAGAATAGAATAGAATAGAATAGAATAGAATAGAATAGAATAGAATAGAATAGAATAGAATAGAATAGAATAGAATAGAATAGAATAGAATAGAATAGAATAGAATAGAATAGAATAGAATAGAATAGAATAGAATAGAATAGAATAGAATAGAATAGAATAGAATAGAATAGAATAGAATAGAATAGAATAGAATAGAATAGAATAGAATAGAATAGAATAGAATAGAATAGAATAGAATAGAATAGAATAGAATAGAATAGAATAGAATAGAATAGAATAGAATAGAATAGAATAGAATAGAATAGAATAGAATAGAATAGAATAGAATAGAATAGAATAGAATAGAATAGAATAGAATAGAATAGAATAGAATAGAATAGAATAGAATAGAATAGAATAGAATAGAATAGAATAGAATAGAATAGAATAGAATAGAATAGAATAGAATAGAATAGAATAGAATAGAATAGAATAGAATAGAATAGAATAGAATAGAATAGAATAGAATAGAATAGAATAGAATAGAATAGAATAGAATAGAATAGAATAGAATAGAATAGAATAGAATAGAATAGAATAGAATAGAATAGAATAGAATAGAATAGAATAGAATAGAATAGAATAGAATAGAATAGAATAGAATAGAATAGAATAGAATAGAATAGAATAGAATAGAATAGAATAGTTTATTCATCCTGTAAGATCACAATACATGATATAGGATATGTCATATTGTACAGATTTTAAAACTAAATAACATTAAAAGTCAGCTTATCCATCAGACTATTTTCCATATAAATACTCCTCTATGCTATAAAAACATTGTTCAGTAAGAAAGTTCTTCAGTTTAAGTTTGAAACGATTGTTATTTGATTCTGACTTGATATAGTCTGGAAGTCGATTAAAAAACTTTATACCTATATAATTTGGACATTTTTCGAAAAGAGCTGTTGAATGTTTTGGAAGTCTTAAAAGACTTCCGTGTCTGGTGGGATATGAATGAAAGTTTGAGTTTTGGCTGAAATTTTTCATATTATTTTTTATGAATAATAAAGTTTTATAAATATAAATTGATGGCATAGTCATCAATTTTAACTTAATGAAGTGTTCTTTGCACGATTCTCTATAATCAAGGTTCAATATTAAGCGTATCACACGTTTTTGGCCTATGAATATTTTAGAAGCACCAACTGCATTCCCCCAGAGACTAATGTTATAAGATATATGCGAGTAGATAATTGCGTAGTATACATCTATCAGCTGTAGAGTTGTAAATATACTCTTTAATTGAAGCATCGCATAGTAGCCACTATTTAGTTTTTTAGATAAGTTGTTGATATGTGTCTCCCAACTCATATTGCTATCTATGTGTAAACCTAGAAATTATGTGGACGAAGAAAGTTTGATATTCTCGTTATTTACGTTTACCACGTATTGATTAGCAATTGCCGCTATTTTTGAGTGAAACTGCATGCAAACAGTTTTATCAGAGTTTACAATCAGGGAATTTCTTCTACACCATAATGTGAACTGTCTTGATATTGTATTCAGATTGACACACAATTCTTCCTGAGACTGTGCTGATGTCACTAAAATTGTATCATCAGCATATAGAATGATACTTTCTGAATTGATGAACTTAGGCATATCATTTATGTAACACAGAAATATCAGAGGACCAAGGATTGATCCCTGCGGTACACCGAGATTGATTTCGTGTGAGTCAGATTCAAAATCACCGATTTTAACGTACATCTTTCTGAAATTTAGGTATGATCTAAGCCAATCTGAAAAATTTCCACGGAAACCAAGTCCTTCCATTTTGTTTATGGCCACATTTATGTTAATAGTATCGAAAGCTTTCGATAGATCAAAGAAAAGCGCGCCTACACACCTTCCTTGCTCCAGGGACTTATGGATAGAGTTCCAAAGAGCGCAGGCTGCGCTCTCCGTTGATATACCAGGAAGAAAGCCATTTTGAGATTCACTTAGGACATTATGTTTATTAAGAAACGAAAGCATTTTGTTGTAAATGCATTTCTCAAACACTTTGCAGAGCACTGTAGGCACTGTAATTTGTCGGTAGTTTTCCATAAAGAGGTGATTGCCTTTTTTCAATATAGGCGAAACAACTCCAGTTTTCAAATCAATTGGAAAAATACCCTGCTGAACAGATTCGTTAATAAGATCAGAAAAAGTGACCGCTATTACTTGTCCTATTGTCTTTATAATCTTTGTAGAAATGCAGTCAGTTCCTATAGTGTTACCATTTTTCAGAGAGTTAATGGCCGTCATCACTTCCGAAGCATCCACTGGGGAAAAATAAAATGTTTTGTCAACCTTCATCACTGTAGAGAGATTGAAAGTATCACAACCGAAGTGAGCTTGGATTGCATTTAGTGCGGTTGATGCAAAATATGTGGCAAAAGCGTCGGCAATTTCAATTTGATTTACAATGGTTTTTCCTGAAATTTCAATTTTTTCAATATTACTTGGATGGGACATTTTCCCGGTTTTTTTGTTAACAGTTTTCCATATAAATTTCTGTTTTTGTTGTGGATTCTTAGTTTGTAAACTTTTTTGGAAAGATAATTTTTTTGTATGGTTGATTTTATTTTCATGTTTTTTTTTGCTTCTTTATAGCTAACATGCAAATTGACATCATCGGAATTTTTTGTCAGCCAAAACATGTTCTTTAATTCCACTCCCATCCGCCTAATTTCTTCTGTTACCCATTTATTGTTATTTTTCGATTTCAGAGATGTTTTGACAGTTTTCATTGGGCATATTACATCAACATAATAGGAAACAGTATTGAGAAATATCTTATATGCTAAATTGATATCGTCAAGACATTCATAAGCAGACTCAAAATTTTCATAGCTCAACCTTTCCTGCAAACTTTCTAGTTGTCGGTCTGACATGTTTCTGAATTTGACGGTATTTGTTGAATTTACCTGTGTCTCACTATAAGCCGCTTTCTTAACATTGATCAATACCTCGATCCCAAGGTGGTCTGCAATGTTGAAATCTACGATATTTTCTTTATATTCGGTAGAACAATTTGTAAGAAAGTAGTCAATTTTTGTTTTAGTCATTTTACCGTTTTTATCTACAAAAACTCGTGTAGGAGCTTCTGCATTTTGGCAAATCAAATGAAAACTTTCAATAAGGTCATTCAGTGCAGCTTTTTCTCGTGTTTCTTTTAAAAAATCTATATTAAAGTCTCCGCAAATCAAAACGTTATCAAAGTGAACAATACAGTAATTTAGAGCCATGAATAATTTGCTTATGAAAGTCTCGAAATTGCCTTCGGGTGATCTATAAATATTTAATAGACAATAGCGGGAGTTTTGGAGAACAAATGAGATATTACAACATTCGAAGTGTATCTCCTAAGCCATATCATTCAGGAACGAAGAAACATTGAAGTCTATATAGTTTTTAACAAATATTATAACACCTCCGTGGATTTTTTCAGTTCTGTTAAACCATGTCGCTTTACAATAGTCATCAAAACAAATTGTCTTGATATTCATCTCATTACACCACGTTTCAGAGAAACATAAAATATCTTTACTGTTGTCACTTAAGATTACCTCATTTCTGTTCATTTTGTTCATTAAAGACTGTACATTTACACTTATGATTGTAAAATTATGTGGATTGTTAGCGATCTTACCATCACAGATTGATTTTTTTCTGTGAGAGTGCAAAATAGAGTAGTCTTCCCCTTGAGATTCGGTGATGGGCACTTGATTTGGGAGTGTATAATCCTCCGTCTGACTAGTAGAGCTATTCAAGATTCCTGAAGGTGAGGATCCATCACTTCTGTTGGCCTCCTCTTCATCGAAAAAAACGATATCATGGATCCATTTGGCCACGTTTCACGTTTCCATGCTTCATTAAGTAATTCTCGATCGATGATGACCTTCATGGAGGAATACAATTCAGGTTTCCTAGAAGGGTGTACCTCACACTTTACCCCCGGTAGTTTACTATTCAGAAACATCTTGAGGTCATCCGGCTTAGTTCCTGTTTTTAACCTAGTGACATGTAGGTAAACCTTTCTTGGGATAGTCTCTATTGTACTCGACTCTGTATTTCCTACCAGGAATTTCCTCTTTCTCTTGTGGGCCACCTGAGACCAACCTTCATCATTCTGTACATGTTTTTCACTGGAAGTTTGGGCCAAGTGTTGGACCTTGTTCATTATTGTGTCGTTTTGGGCTTGTGTTATTGCCGTCTTGATATGTTGCGGAGATATTAGATCCCGCGGAGATTCCAATGTTCGAGTAGTAGCCACTGCCGGTTCAATTTGTTTGGGATTGTCTAGGTTATTCATGACTGTTGTAGGTTGAGTTTTTTTTCTTCTTTGGAGGTCAACTTCGTTTATCCGAGATTCACATGGTTTTTGTTTGATTTTTTCTTCAAGCAATTCATTCGTTCTCTTTAGCAATTTATTGTTTTCAAGTAGAATTTGATATTTTTCTTCTTTCTCCAATAATATTTTCCTTAGGAAATTGATTTCTGATTTTATCATAATTGCATTTTCTTCTTGATTGACTTGGTCTTCATTTTTATTATTTTGCGGAATTTTACACACCTCGCAGATGATTCTTGTGTCACATAATTTCTCACATTTCTGCTTTTTCCTGGCTGCACAGGATAAATGAAAAACTGAACCACACTTTACACATACTAAAACGTTGGTAGTTTTTTGGCAACATTTGAACATTTTTTCTTTAAAATTTCCATCATTTATAGAGCAGAGCTCTTTCACGTGCGCATCACTCGACGCCATCTTTAGTACAATTGATTATTATATATTATGTCTAACCAGGTAACTGTTCTTCCGTTATACATACGAGCAACCGAATCGAACATTAGATTGCATGGATAGATTGAACAATCATTGTATCTGGGTTGTTTCCGATTATATCGATAAGCTGTATATTTAGTTACACCTACCATGTAACGGTTCTTTCGTTACACATACGAGCGTCTGAATCGAACATAAGGTTGGATGGTTAGACAGAACAATAATTGTAACTGAGTTTTATTCGATTATATCGTGGTGATGTTTATTTAGTTATACTCAGGTGACTGTTCTTGCGTTATACATACGAGCGACCAAATCGAACAGAAGGTTGGATGGATAGACGGAATGATAATTGTATCTGAGTTGTATTCGATTATATCGTGACGACGTTCATATAGAAATACTCACCAGGTTACTGTTCTTCCGTTATACATACGAGCAACCGAATCGAACATAAGGTTGAATGGATATATTGAACAATCATTGTATCTGGGTTGTCTCCGTTTATATCGTTATGCTGTATATTTAGTTACACCTACCATGTAACGGTTCTTTCGTTACACATAAGAGCGTTTGAATCGAACATAAGGTTGGATGGTTTGACGGAATGATAATTGTAACTGAGTTGTATTCGATTATAACGTGGTGATGTTTATATAGTTATACTCACCAGGTTACTGTTCTTTCGTTATACATACGAGCAACCTAATCGAACAGAAGGTTGAATGGATAGTATCTGGGTTGTATTCGATTATGATGTTATGCTGTGTATATAGTTATACATACTAGGTGACGGTATTCCCGTTTTACATACGAGCGACCGAAACGAACAGAAAGTTGAATGGATGCACTGAACAATCAATGTATCTGGATGGTATCCGATTATATCGCAATACTGTATATATAGTGATACTAACCAGGTGACGGTACTTCCTTCACACATACTAGCGACTGAATCGAACAAAAGGTTAAATGGTTAGACGAAACGATAATTGTATCTGAGTTGTATTCGATGATATCGTGATGATGTTTATATAGCAATACTCACCAAGTAACTGTTCTTCCGTTTTACATACAAGCGACCGAATCGAGCAGAAGGTTAAATGGATAGATTGAACAAACATCGTATCTGGGTTGTATTCGATAATGTTTATATAGTTATACTCACCAGGTAACTGTTCTTCCGTTATACATACGAGCGACTGAATTGAACAGAAGGTTGAATGGATAGACTGAACAATAATCGTATCTGGGGTTGTATTCGATTATATCGTGATGATGTTTTTATAGTTATACTCACCAGGTAATTGTCCTTTCGTTATACGTTAGAGCGACCGAATCGAAGAGAAGGTTGAGTGGATAGACTGTACAATCATCCTTTCTGGGTTGTATTCGATTATATCGTGATGATTATGTATGTCTAACCAGGTAACAGTTCTTCCGTTATACATACGAGCAACCGAATCGAACATAAGGTTGAATAGATAGATTGAACAATCATTGTATCTGGGTTGTATCTGAATATATCGTTATTCTGAATATTTAGTTTAGCCTACCCTGTAACGGTTCTTTCGTTACACATACGAGCGACTGAATCGTAAAGAAGGGTGAATGGATAGACTGAACAATCATCGTATCTGGGTTGTATTCGATTATTTCGTGATGATTATTATATATTATGTCTAACCAGGTAACTGTTCTTCCGTTATACATACGAGCAACCGAATCGAACATTAGATTGCATGGATAGATTGAACAATCATTGTATCTGGGTTGTTTCCGATTATATCGATAAGCTGTATATTTAGTTACACCTACCATGTAACGGTTCTTTCGTTACACATACGAGCGTCTGAATCGAACATAAGGTTGGATGGTTAGACAGAACAATAATTGTAACTGAGTTTTATTCGATTATATCGTGGTGATGTTTATTTAGTTATACTCAGGTGACTGTTCTTGCGTTATACATACGAGCGACCAAATCGAACAGAAGGTTGGATGGATAGACGGAATGATAATTGTATCTGAGTTGTATTCGATTATATCGTGACGACGTTCATATAGAAATACTCACCAGGTTACTGTTCTTCCGTTATACATACGAGCAACCGAATCGAACATAAGGTTGAATGGATATATAGAACAATCATTGTATCTGGGTTGTCTCCGTTTATATCGTTATGCTGTATATTTAGTTACACCTACCATGTAACGGTTCTTTCGTTACACATAAGAGCGTTTGAATCGAACATAAGGTTGGATGGTTTGACGGAATGATAATTGTAACTGAGTTGTATTCGATTATAACGTGGTGATGTTTATATAGTTATACTCACCAGGTTACTGTTCTTTCGTTATACATACGAGCAACCTAATTGAACAGAAGGTTGAATGGATAGTATCTGGGTTGTATTCGATTATAATGTTATGCTGTGTATATAGTTATACATACAAGGTGACGGTATTCCCGTTTTACATACGAGCGACCGAAACGAACAGAAAGTTGAATGGATGCACTGAACAATCAATGTATCTGGATGGTATCCGATTATATCGCAATACTGTATATATAGTGATACTAACCAGGTGACGGTACTTCCTTCACACATACTAGCGACTGAATCGAACAGAAGGTTAAATGGTTAGACGAAACGATAATTGTATCTGAGTTGTATTCGATGATATCGTGATGATGTTTATATAGCAATACTCACCAAGTAACTGTTCTTCCGTTTTACATACAAGCGACCGAATCGAGCAGAAGGTTAAATGGATAGATTGAACAAACATCGTATCTGGGTTGTATTCGATAATGTTTATATAGTTATACTCACCAGGTAACTGTTCTTTCGTTATACATACGAGCGACTGAATTGAACAGAAGGTTGAATGGATAGACTGAACAATAATCGTATCTGGGGTTGTATTCGATTATATCGTGATGATGTTTTTATAGTTATACTCACCAGGTAATTGTCCTTTCGTTATACGTTAGAGCGACCGAATCGAAGAGAAGGTTGAGTGGATAGACTGTACAATCATCCTTTCTGGGTTGTATTCGATTATATCGTGATGATTATGTATGTCTAACCAGGTAACAGTTCTTCCGTTATACATACGAGCAACCGAATCGAACATAAGGTTGAATAGATAGATTGAACAATCATTGTATCTGGGTTGTATCTGAATATATCGTTATTTTGAATATTTAGTTTAGCCTACCCTGTAACGGTTCTTTCGTTACACATACGAGCGACTGAATCGTAAAGAAGGGTGAATGGATAGACTGAACAATCATCGTATCTGGGTTGTATTCTATTATTTCGTGATGATTATTATATATTATGTCTAACCAGGTAACTGTTCTTCCGTTTTACATACGAGCAACCGAATCGAACATTAGATTGCATGGATAGATTGAACAATCATTGTATCTGGGTTGTTTCCGATTATATCGTTAAGCTGTATATTTAGTGACACCTACCATGTAACGGTTCTTTCGTTACACATACGAGCGTCTGAATCGAACATAAGGTTGGATGGTTAGACAGAACGATAATTGTAACTGAGTTGTATTCGAATATATCGTGGTGATGTTAATATAGTTATACTCACCAGGTGACTGTTCTTGCGTTATACATAAGAGCGACCCAATCGAACAGAAGGTTGGATGGATAGACGGAATGATAATTGTATCTGAGTTGTATTCGATTATATCGTGACGACGTTCATATAGAAATACTCACCAGGTTACTGTTCATTCGTTATACATACGAGCAAACCGAATCGAACAGAAGGTTGAATGGATAGTATCTGGGTTGTATTCGATTATGATGTTATGCTGTGTATATAATTATACACACTAGGTGACGGTATTCCCGTTTTACATACGAGCGACCAAAACGAACAGAAAGTTGAATGGATAGTCTGAACAATCAATATATCTGAGTGGTATCCGATTATATCGCAATACTGTATATATAGTGATACTTACCAGGTGACGGTACTTCCGTTACACATACTAGCCACTGAATCGAACAGAAGGTTAAATGTTGTATGATGATGTTTATATAGCAATACTCACCAGGTAACTGTTCTTCCGTTTTACTTACAAGAGACCGAATCGAGCAGAAGGTTGAATGGATAGATTGAACAATCATCGTATCTGGGTTGTATTCGATAATGTTTATATAGTTATACTCACCAGGTAACTGTTCTTCCGTTATACATAAGAGCGACTGAACTGAACAGACGGTTGAATGGATAGACTAAACAATAATCGTATCTGGGGTTGTATTCGATTATATCGTGATGATGTTTTTATAGTTATACTCACCAGGTAACTGTCCTTTCGTTATACGTAAGAGCGACCGAATCGAAGAGGAGGTTGAGTGGCTAGACTGTACAATCATCCTTTCTGGGTTGTATTCGATTATATCGTGATGATTATCATATAGTAAGTCTAAACAGGTAACAGTTCTTCCGTTATACATACAAGCAACCGAATCGAACATGAGGTTGAATGGATAGATTGAACAATCATTGTATCTGGGTTGTATCCGAATATATAGTTATGCTGTATATTCAGTTAAGGCTACCATGTAACGGTTCTTTCGTTACACATACGAGCGACTGAATCGTAGAGAAGGGTGAATGGATAGACTGAACAATCATCGTATCTGGGTTGTATTCGATTATTTCGTGATGATTATTATATATTATGTCTAACCAGGTAACTGTTTTTCCGTTATACATACGAGCAACCGAATCGAACATAAGGTTAAATGGATAGATTGAACAATCATTGTATCTGGGTTGTCTCCGATTATATCGTTATGCTGTATATTTAGTTACACCTACCATGTAACGGTTCTTTCGTTACACATACGAGCGTCTGAATCGAACATAAGGTTGGATGGTTAGACGGAACGATAATTGTAACTGAGTTGTATTCGATTATATCGTGGTGATGTTTATGAAGTAATACTCACCAGGTGACTGTTCTTGCGTTATACATACGAGCGACCCAATCGAACAGAAGGTTGGATGGATAGACGGAATGATAATTGTATCTGAGTTGTATTCGATTATATCGTGATGATGTTTATATAGCAATACTCACCAGGTAACTGTCCTTCCGTTTTACATACAAGCGACCGAAACGAGCAGAAGGTTAAATGGATAGATTGAACAATCATCGTATCTGAGTTGTATTCGATTATGTTTATATAGTTATACTCGCCAGGTACCTGTTCTTCCGTTATACATACGAGCAACCGAATCGAACATAAGGTTGAATGGATAGATTGAACAATCATTGTATCTGGGTTGTATCCGAATATATCGTTATGCTGTATATTCAGTTACACCTACCATGTAACGGTTCTTTCGTCACACATACGAGCGTCTGAATCAAACATTAGGTTGAATGGTTAGACGGAACGATAATCGTTACTGAGTTGTATTCGATTATATCGTGGTGATGTTTATATAGTAATACTCACTAGGTGACTGTTCTTGCATTATACATCCGAGCGACCCAATTGAACAGAAGGTTGGATGGATAGACGGAATGATCATTGTATCTGAGTTGTATTCGATTATATCGTGATGACGTTCATATAGATATACTCACCAGGTTACTGTTCTTTCGTTATACATACGAGTAACCGAATCGAACAGAAGGTTGAATGGATAGTCTGAACGATCAATGTATCTGGGTGGTATCCGATTATATCGCAATACTGTATATATAGTGATACTTACCAGGTGTCGATACTTCCGTTACACATACTAGCGACTGAATCGAACAGAATATTAAATGGTAAGACGAAACGATAATTGTATCTGAGTTGTATTCGATGATATCGTGATAATGTTTATATAGCAATACTAACCAGGTAACTGTCCTTCCGTTTTACATACAAGCGACCAAATCGAGCAGAAGGTTAAATGGATAGATTGAACAATCATCGTATCTGAGTTGTATTCGATTATGTTTATATAGTTATACTCACCAGGTACCTGTTCTTCCGTTATACATACGAGCAACCGAATCGAACATAAGGTTGAATGGATAGATAGAACAATCATCGTATCTGGGTTGTATTCGATTATGTTTATATAATTATACTCACCAGGTAACTGTTCTTCCGTTATACATACGAGCGACTGAATTGAACAGAAGGTTGAATGGATAGACTAAACAATGATCGTATCTGGGGTTGTATTCGATTAAATTGTGATGATGTTTATATAGTTATACTCACCAGGTAACTGTTCTTCAGTTATACATAAGAGCGACTGAACTGAACAGAAGGTTTAATGGATAGACTGAACAATCATCGTATCTGGGTTGTATTCGATTATTTCGTGATGATTATTATATATTATGTCTAACCAGGTAACTGTTCTTCCGTTATACATACGAGCAACCGAATCGAACATAAGGTTGAATGGATAGATTGAGAAATCATTGTATCTGGGTTGTCTCCGATTATATCGTTATGCTGTATATTTAGTTACACCTACCATGTAACGGTTCTTTCGTTACACATACGAGCGTCTGAATCGAACATAAGGTTGGATGGTTAGATGGAACGATAATTGTAACTGAGTTGTATTCGATTATATCGTGGTGATGTTTATATAGTAATACTCACTAGGTGACTGTTCTTGCATTATACATCCGAGCGACCCAATTGAACAGAAGGTTGGATGGATAGACGGAATGATCATTGTATCTGAGTTGTATTCGATTATATCGTGATGACGTTCATATAGATATACTCACCAGGTTACTGTTCTTTCGTTATACATACGAGTAACCGAATCGAACAGAAGGTTGAATGGATAGTATCTGGGTTGTATTCGATTATGATGTTATGCTGTGTATATAGTTATACACACTAGGTGACGGTATTCCCGTTTTACATACGAGCGACCGAAACGAACAGAAAGTTGAATGGATAGTCTGAACAATCAATGTATCTGGGTGGTATCCGATTATATCGCAATACTGTTTATATAGTGATACTTACCAGGTGACGATACTTCCGTTACACATACTAGCGACTGAATCGAACATGAGGTTGAATGGATAGATTGAACAATCATTGTATCTATAATAATATCTATAAATGGTTAGACGAAACGATAATTGTATCTGAGTTGTATTCGATGATATCGTGATGATGTTTATATAGCAATACTCACCAGGTCACTGTTCTTTCGTTTTACATACAAGCGACCGAATCGAGCAGAAGGTTAAATGGATAGATTAAACAATCATCGTATCTGGGTTGTATTCGATTATGTTTATATAGTTATACTCACCAGGTAACTGTTCTTCCGTTATAAATACGAGCGACTGAATTGAACAGAAGTTTGAATGGATAGACTAAACAATAATTGTATTTGGGGTTGTATTCGATTATATCGTGATGCTGTTTATATAGTTATACTCACCAGGTAACTGTTCTCCAGTTATACATGAGAGCGACTGAACTGAACAGAAGGTTGAATGGATAGACTGAACAATCATCGTATCTGGGTTGTATTCGATTATATCTTGATGATTATCATATAGTATGTCTAACCAGGTAACAGTTCTTTCGTTATACATACGAGCAACCGAATCGAACATGAGGTTGAATGGATAGATTGAACAATCATTGTATCTGGGTTGTATCCGAATATATCGTTATGCTGTATATTCAGTTACACCTACCATGTAACGGTTCTTTCGTTACACATACGAGCGTCTGAATCGAACATTAGGTTGGATGGTTAGACGGAACGATAATCGTAACTGAGTTGTATTCGATTATATCGTGGTGATGTTTATATAGTAATACTCACCAGGTGACTGTTCTTGCATTATACATCCGAGCGACCCAATCGAACAGAAGGTTGGATGGATAGACGGAATGATCATTGTATCTGAGTTGTATTCGATTATATCGTGATGACGTTCATATAGATATACTCACCAGGTTACTGTTCGTTCGTTATACATACGAGCGACCGAAACGAACAGAAAGTTGAATGGATAGTCTGAACAATCAATGTATCTGGGTGGTATCCGATTATATCGCAATACTGTATATATAGTGATACTTACCAGGTGTCGGTACTTCCGTTACACATACTAGCGACTGAATCGAACAGAATGTTAAATGGTTAGACGAAACGATAATTGTATCTGAGTTGTATTCGATGATATCGTGATAATGTTTATATAGCAATACTCACCAGGTAACTGTCCTTCCGTTTTACATACAAGCGACCGAATTGAGCAGAAGGTTAAATGGATAGATTGAACAATCATCGTATCTGAGTTGTATTCGATTATGTTTATATAGTTATACTCACCAGGTACCTGTTCTTCCGTTATACATACGAGCAACCGAATCGAACATAAGGTTAAATGGATAGATTGAACAATCATTGTATCTGGGTTGTCTCCGATTATATCGTTATGCTGTATATTTAGTTACACCTACCATGTAACGGTTCTTTCGTTACACATACGAGCGTCTGAATCGAACATAAGGTTGGATGGTTAGACGGAACGATAATTGTAACTGAGTTGTATTCGATTATATCGTGGTGATGTTTATGAAGTAATACTCACCAGGTGACTGTTCTTGCGTTATACATACGAGCGACCCAATCGAACAGAAGGTTGGATGGATAGACGGAATGATAATTGTATCTGAGTTGTATTCGATTATATCGTGATGATGTTTATATAGCAATACTCACCAGGTAACTGTCCTTCCGTTTTACATACAAGCGACCGAAACGAGCAGAAGGTTAAATGGATAGATTGAACAATCATCGTATCTGAGTTGTATTCGATTATGTTTATATAGTTATACTCGCCAGGTACCTGTTCTTCCGTTATACATACGAGCAACCGAATCGAACATAAGGTTGAATGGATAGATTGAACAATCATTGTATCTGGGTTGTATCCGAATATATCGTTATGCTGTATATTCAGTTACACCTACCATGTAACGGTTCTTTCGTCACACATACGAGCGTCTGAATCAAACATTAGGTTGAATGGTTAGACGGAACGATAATCTTTACTGAGTTGTATTCGATTATATCGTGGTGATGTTTATATAGTAATACTCACTAGGTGACTGTTCTTGCATTATACATCCGAGCGACCCAATTGAACAGAAGGTTGGATGGATAGACGGAATGATCATTGTATCTGAGTTGTATTCGATTATATCGTGATGACGTTCATATAGATATACTCACCAGGTTACTGTTCTTTCGTTATACATACGAGTAACCGAATCGAACAGAAGGTTGAATGGATAGTCTGAACGATCAATGTATCTGGGTGGTATCCGATTATATCGCAATACTGTATATATAGTGATACTTACCAGGTGTCGATACTTCCGTTACACATACTAGCGACTGAATCGAACAGAATATTAAATGGTAAGACGAAACGATAATTGTATCTGAGTTGTATTCGATGATATCGTGATAATGTTTATATAGCAATACTAACCAGGTAACTGTCCTTCCGTTTTACATACAAGCGACCAAATCGAGCAGAAGGTTAAATGGATAGATTGAACAATCATCGTATCTGAGTTGTATTCGATTATGTTTATATAGTTATACTCACCAGGTACCTGTTCTTCCGTTATACATACGAGCAACCGAATCGAACATAAGGTTGAATGGATAGATAGAACAATCATCGTATCTGGGTTGTATTCGATTATGTTTATATAATTATACTCACCAGGTAACTGTTCTTCCGTTATACATACGAGCGACTGAATTGAACAGAAGGTTGAATGGATAGACTAAACAATGATCGTATCTGGGGTTGTATTCGATTAAATTGTGATGATGTTTATATAGTTATACTCACCAGGTAACTGTTCTTCAGTTATACATAAGAGCGACTGAACTGAACAGAAGGTTTAATGGATAGACTGAACAATCATCGTATCTGGGTTGTATTCGATTATTTCGTGATGATTATTATATATTATGTCTAACCAGGTAACTGTTCTTCCGTTATACATACGAGCAACCGAATCGAACATAAGGTTGAATGGATAGATTGAGAAATCATTGTATCTGGGTTGTCTCCGATTATATCGTTATGCTGTATATTTAGTTACACCTACCATGTAACGGTTCTTTCGTTACACATACGAGCGTCTGAATCGAACATAAGGTTGGATGGTTAGATGGAACGATAATTGTAACTGAGTTGTATTCGATTATATCGTGGTGATGTTTATATAGTAATACTCACTAGGTGACTGTTCTTGCATTATACATCCGAGCGACCCAATTGAACAGAAGGTTGGATGGATAGACGGAATGATCATTGTATCTGAGTTGTATTCGATTATATCGTGATGACGTTCATATAGATATACTCACCAGGTTACTGTTCTTTCGTTATACATACGAGTAACCGAATCGAACAGAAGGTTGAATGGATAGTATCTGGGTTGTATTCGATTATGATGTTATGCTGTGTATATAGTTATACACACTAGGTGACGGTATTCCCGTTTTACATACGAGCGACCGAAACGAACAGAAAGTTGAATGGATAGTCTGAACAATCAATGTATCTGGGTGGTATCCGATTATATCGCAATACTGTTTATATAGTGATACTTACCAGGTGACGATACTTCCGTTACACATACTAGCGACTGAATCGAACATGAGGTTGAATGGATAGATTGAACAATCATTGTATCTATAATAATATCTATAAATGGTTAGACGAAACGATAATTGTATCTGAGTTGTATTCGATGATATCGTGATGATGTTTATATAGCAATACTCACCAGGTCACTGTTCTTTCGTTTTACATACAAGCGACCGAATCGAGCAGAAGGTTAAATGGATAGATTAAACAATCATCGTATCTGGGTTGTATTCGATTATGTTTATATAGTTATACTCACCAGGTAACTGTTCTTCCGTTATAAATACGAGCGACTGAATTGAACAGAAGTTTGAATGGATAGACTAAACAATAATTGTATTTGGGGTTGTATTCGATTATATCGTGATGCTGTTTATATAGTTATACTCACCAGGTAACTGTTCTCCAGTTATACATGAGAGCGACTGAACTGAACAGAAGGTTGAATGGATAGACTGAACAATCATCGTATCTGGGTTGTATTCGATTATATCTTGATGATTATCATATAGTATGTCTAACCAGGTAACAGTTCTTTCGTTATACATACGAGCAACCGAATCGAACATGAGGTTGAATGGATAGATTGAACAATCATTGTATCTGGGTTGTATCCGAATATATCGTTATGCTGTATATTCAGTTACACCTACCATGTAACGGTTCTTTCGTTACACATACGAGCGTCTGAATCGAACATTAGGTTGGATGGTTAGACGGAACGATAATCGTAACTGAGTTGTATTCGATTATATCGTGGTGATGTTTATATAGTAATACTCACCAGGTGACTGTTCTTGCATTATACATCCGAGCGACCCAATCGAACAGAAGGTTGGATGGATAGACGGAATGATCATTGTATCTGAGTTGTATTCGATTATATCGTGATGACGTTCATATAGATATACTCACCAGGTTACTGTTCGTTCGTTATACATACGAGCGACCGAAACGAACAGAAAGTTGAATGGATAGTCTGAACAATCAATGTATCTGGGTGGTATCCGATTATATCGCAATACTGTATATATAGTGATACTTACCAGGTGTCGGTACTTCCGTTACACATACTAGCGACTGAATCGAACAGAATGTTAAATGGTTAGACGAAACGATAATTGTATCTGAGTTGTATTCGATGATATCGTGATAATGTTTATATAGCAATACTCACCAGGTAACTGTCCTTCCGTTTTACATACAAGCGACCGAATTGAGCAGAAGGTTAAATGGATAGATTGAACAATCATCGTATCTGAGTTGTATTCGATTATGTTTATATAGTTATACTCACCAGGTACCTGTTCTTCCGGTATACATACGAGCAACCGAATCGAACATAAGGTTGAATGGATAGATAGAACAATCATCGTATCTGGGTTGTATTCGATTATGTTTATATAATTATACTCACCAGGTAACTGTTCTTCCGTTATACATACGAGCGACTGAATTTAACAGAAGGTTGAATGGATAGACTAAACAATGATCGTATCTGGGGTTGTATTCGATTAAATTGTGATGATGTTTATATAGTTATACTCACCAGGTAACTGTTCTTCAGTTATACATAAGAGCGACTGAACTGAACAGAAGGTTTAATGGATAGACTGAACAATCATCGTATCTGGGTTGTATTCGATTATTTCGTGATGATTATTATATATTATGTCTAACCAGGTAACTGTTCTTCCGTTATACATACGAGCAACCGAATCGAACATAAGGTTGAATGGATAGATTGAGAAATCATTGTATCTGGGTTGTCTCCGATTATATCGTTATGCTGTATATTTAGTTACACCTACCATGTAACGGTTCTTTCGTTACACATACGAGCGTCTGAATCGAACATAAGGTTGGATGGTTAGATGGAACGATAATTGTAACTGAGTTGTATTCGATTATATCGTGGTGATGTTTATATAGTAATACTCACTAGGTGACTGTTCTTGCATTATACATCCGAGCGACCCAATTGAACAGAAGGTTGGATGGATAGACGGAATGATCATTGTATCTGAGTTGTATTCGATTATATCGTGATGACGTTCATATAGATATACTCACCAGGTTACTGTTCTTTCGTTATACATACGAGTAACCGAATCGAACAGAAGGTTGAATGGATAGTCTGAACGATCAATGTATCTGGGTGGTATCCGATTATATCGCAATACTGTATATATAGTGATACTTACCAGGTGTCGGTACTTCCGTTACACATACTAGCGACTGAATCGAACAGAATATTAAATGGTAAGACGAAACGATAATTGTATCTGAGTTGTATTCGATGATATCGTGATAATGTTTATATAGCAATACTAACCAGGTAACTGTCCTTCCGTTTTACATACAAGCGACCAAATCGAGCAGAAGGTTGAATGGATAGATTGAACAATCATCGTATCTGAGTTGTATTCGATTATGTTTATATAGTTATACTCACCAGGTACCTGTTCTTCCGTTATACATACGAGCAACCGAATCGAACATAAGGTTGAATGGATAGATAGAACAATCATCGTATCTGGGTTGTATTCGATTATGTTTATATAATTATACTCACCAGGTAACTGTTCTTCCGTTATACATACGAGCGACTGAATTGAACAGAAGGTTGAATGGATAGACTAAACAATGATCGTATCTGGGGTTGTATTCGATTAAATTGTGATGATGTTTATATAGTTATACTCACCAGGTAACTGTTCTTCAGTTATACATAAGAGCGACTGAACTGAATAGAAGGTTTAATGGATAGACTGAACAATCATCGTATCTGGGTTGTATTCGATTATTTCGTGATGATTATTATATATTATGTCTAACCAGGTAACTGTTCTTCCGTTATACATACGAGCAACCGAATCGAACATAAGGTTGAATGGATAGATCGAGAAATCATTGTATCTGGGTTGTCTCCGATTATATCGTTATGCTGTATATTTAGTTACACCTACCATGTAACGGTTCTTTCGTTACACATACGAGCGTCTGAATCGAACATAAGGTTGGATGGTTAGATGGAACGATAATTGTAACTGAGTTGTATTCGATTATATCGTGGTGATGTTTATATAGTAATACTCACCAGGTGACTGTTCTTGCGTTATACGTACGAGCGACCCAATCGAACAGGAGGTTGGATGGATAGACGGAATGATCATTGAATCTGAGTTGTATTCGATTATATCGTGATGAAGTTCAGAAATACTCACCAGGTTACTGTTCTTTCGTTATACATACGATCAACCGAATCGAACAGAAGGTTGAATGGATAGTATCTGGGTTGTATTCGATTATGATGTTATGCTGTGTATATAGTTATACACACTAGGTGACGGTATTCCCGTTTTACATACGAGCGACCGAAACGAACAGAAAGTTGAATGGATAGTCTGAACAATCAATGTATCTGGGTGGTATCCGATTATATCGCAATACTGTTTATATAGTGATACTTACCAGGTGACGGTACTTCCGTTACACATACTAGCGACTGAATCGAACATGAGGTTGAATGGATAGATTGAACAATCATTGTATCTATAATAATATCTATAAATGGTTAGACGAAACGATAATTGTATCTGAGTTGTATTCGATGATATCGTGATGATGTTTATATAGCAATACTCACCAGGTCGCTGTTCTTTCGTTTTACATACAAGCGACCGAATCGAGCAGAAGGTTAAATGGATAGATTAAACAATCATCGTATCTGGGTTGTATTCGATTATGTTTATATAGTTATACTCACCAGGTAACTGTTCTTCCGTTATAAATACGAGCGACTGAATTGAACAGAAGTTTGAATGGATAGACTAAACAATAATTGTATTTGGGGTTGTATTCGATTATATCGTGATGCTGTTTATATAGTTATACTCACCAGGTAACTGTTCTCCAGTTATACATGAGAGCGACTGAACTGAACAGAAGGTTGAATGGATAGACTGAACAATCATCGTATCTGGGTTGTATTCGATTATATCTTGATGATTATCATATAGTATGTCTAACCAGGTAACAGTTCTTTCGTTATACATACGAGCAACCGAATCGAACATGAGGTTGAATGGATAGATTGAACAATCATTGTATCTGGGTTGTATCCGAATATATCGTTATGCTGTATATTCAGTTACACCTACCATGTAACGGTTCTTTCGTTACACATACGAGCGTCTGAATCGAACATTAGGTTGGATGGTTAGACGGAACGATAATCGTAACTGAGTTGTATTCGATTATATCGTGGTGATGTTTATATAGTAATACTCACCAGGTGACTGTTCTTGCATTATACATCCGAGCGACCCAATCGAACAGAAGGTTGGATGGATAGACGGAATGATCATTGTATCTGAGTTGTATTCGATTATATCGTGATGACGTTCATATAGATATACTCACCAGGTTACTGTTCGTTCGTTATACATACGAGCGACCGAAACGAACAGAAAGTTGAATGGATAGTCTGAACAATCAATGTATCTGGGTGGTATCCGATTATATCGCAATACTGTATATATAGTGATACTTACCAGGTGTCGGTACTTCCGTTACACATACTAGCGACTGAATCGAACAGAATGTTAAATGGTTAGACGAAACGATAATTGTATCTGAGTTGTATTCGATGATATCGTGATAATGTTTATATAGCAATACTCACCAGGTAACTGTCCTTCCGTTTTACATACAAGCGACCGAATTGAGCAGAAGGTTAAATGGATAGATTGAACAATCATCGTATCTGGGTTGTATTCGATTATGTTTATATAGTTATACTCACCAGGTACCTGTTCTTCCGGTATACATACGAGCAACCGAATCGAACATAAGGTTGAATGGATAGATAGAACAATCATCGTATCTGGGTTGTATTCGATTATGTTTATATAATTATACTCACCAGGTAACTGTTCTTCCGTTATACATACGAGCGACTGAATTGAACAGAAAGTTGAATGGATAGACAGAACAATGATCGTATCTGGGGTTGTATTCGATTAAATTGTGATGATGTTTATATAGTTATACTCACCAGGTAACTGTTCTTCAGTTATACATAAGAGCGACTGAACTGAACAGAAGGTTTAATGGATAGACTGAACAATCATCGTATCTGGGTTGTATTCGATTATTTCGTGATGATTATTATATATTATGTCTAACCAGGTAACTGTTCTTCCGTTATACATACGAGCAACCGAATCGAACATAAGGTTGAATGGATAGATTGAGCAATCATTGTATCTGGGTTGTCTCCGATTATATCGTTATGCTGTATATTTAGTTACACCTACCATGTAACGGTTCTTTCGTTACACATACGAGCGTCTGAATCGAACATAAGGTTGGATGGTTAGATGGAACGATAATTGTAACTGAGTTGTATTCGATTATATCGTGGTGATGTTTATATAGTAATACTCACCAGGTGACTGTTCTTGCGTTATACGTACGAGCGACCCAATCGAACAGGAGGTTGGATGGATAGACGAAATGATCATTGAATCTGAGTTGTATTCGATTATATCGTGATGAAGTTCAGAAATACTCACCAGGTTACTGTTCTTTCGTTATACATACGATCAACCGAATCGAACAGAAGGTTGAATGGATAGTATCTGGGTTGTATTCGATTATGATGTTATGCTGTGTATATAGTTATACACACTAGGTGACGGTATTTCCGTTTTACATACGAGCGACCGAAACGAACAGAAAGTTGAATGGATAGTCTGAACAATCAATGTATCTGGGTGGTATCCGATTATATCGCAATACTGTTTATATAGTGATACTTACCAGGTGACGGTACTTCCGTTACACATACTAGCGACTGAATCGAACATGAGGTTGAATGGATAGATTGAACAATCATTGTATCTATAATAATATCTATAAATGGTTAGACGAAACGATAATTGTATCTGAGTTGTATTCGATGATATCGTGATGATGTTTATATAGCAATACTCACCAGGTCACTGTTCTTTCGTTTTACATACAAGCGACCGAATCGAGCAGAAGGTTAAATGGATAGATTAAACAATCATCGTATCTGGGTTGTATTCGATTATGTTTATATAGTTATACTCACCAGGTAACTGTTCTTCCGTTATAAATACGAGCGACTGAATTGAACAGAAGTTTGAATGGATAGACTAAACAATAATTGTATTTGGGGTTGTATTCGATTATATCGTGATGCTGTTTATATAGTTATACTCACCAGGTAACTGTTCTCCAGTTATACATGAGAGCGACTGAACTGAACAGAAGGTTGAATGGATAGACTGAACAATCATCGTATCTGGGTTGTATTCGATTATATCTTGATGATTATCATATAGTATGTCTAACCAGGTAACAGTTCTTTCGTTATACATACGAGCAACCGAATCGAACATGAGGTTGAATGGATAGATTGAACAATCATTGTATCTGGGTTGTATCCGAATATATCGTTATGCTGTATATTCAGTTACACCTACCATGTAACGGTTCTTTCGTTACACATACGAGCGTCTGAATCGAACATTAGGTTGGATGGTTAGACGGAACGATAATCGTAACTGAGTTGTATTCGATTATATCGTGGTGATGTTTATATAGTAATACTCACCAGGTGACTGTTCTTGCATTATACATCCGAGCGACCCAATCGAACAGAAGGTTGGATGGATAGACGGAATGATCATTGTATCTGAGTTGTATTCGATTATATCGTGATGACGTTCATATAGATATACTCACCAGGTTACTGTTCGTTCGTTATACATACGAGCGACCGAAACGAACAGAAAGTTGAATGGATAGTCTGAACAATCAATGTATCTGGGTGGTATCCGATTATATCGCAATACTGTATATATAGTGATACTTACCAGGTGTCGGTACTTCCGTTACACATACTAGCGACTGAATCGAACAGAATGTTAAATGGTTAGACGAAACGATAATTGTATCTGAGTTGTATTCGATGATATCGTGATAATGTTTATATAGCAATACTCACCAGGTAACTGTCCTTCCGTTTTACATACAAGCGACCGAATTGAGCAGAAGGTTAAATGGATAGATTGAACAATCATCGTATCTGAGTTGTATTCGATTATGTTTATATAGTTATACTCACCAGGTACCTGTTCTTCCGGTATACATACGAGCAACCGAATCGAACATAAGGTTGAATGGATAGATAGAACAATCATCGTATCTGGGTTGTATTCGATTATGTTTATATAATTATACTCACCAGGTAACTGTTCTTCCGTTATACATACGAGCGACTGAATTAAACAGAAAGTTGAATGGATAGACAGAACAATGATCGTATCTGGGGTTGTATTCGATTAAATTGTGATGATGTTTATATAGTTATACTCACCAGGTAACTGTTCTTCAGTTATACATAAGAGCGACTGAACTGAACAGAAGGTTTAATGGATAGACTGAACAATCATCGTATCTGGGTTGTATTCGATTATTTCGTGATGATTATTATATATTATGTCTAACCAGGTAACTGTTCTTCCGTTATACATACGAGCAACCGAATCGAACATAAGGTTGAATGGATAGATTGAGCAATTATTGTATCTGGGTTGTCTCCGATTATATCAGTATGCTGTATATTTAGTTACACCTACCATGTAACGGTTCTTTCGTTACACATACGAGCGTCTAAATCGAACATAAGGTTGGATGGTTAGACGGAACGATAATTGTAACTGAGTTGTATTCGATTATATCGTGGTGATGTTTATATAGTAATACTCACCAGGTGACTGTTCTTGCGTTATACGTACGAGCGACCCAATCGAACAGGAGGTTGGATGGATAGACGGAATGATCATTGAATCTGAGTTGTATTCGATTATATCGTGATGAAGTTCAGAAATACTCACCAGGTTACTGTTCTTTCGTTATACATACGATCAACCGAATCGAACAGAAGGTTGAATGGATAGTATCTGGGTTGTATTCGATTATGATGTTATGCTGTGTATATAGTTATACACACTAGGTGACGGTATTCCCGTTTTACATACGAGCGACCGAAACGAACAGAAAGTTGAATGGATAGTCTGAACAATCAATGTATCTGGGTGGTATCCGATTATATCGCAATACTGTATATATAGTGATACTTACCAGGTGACGGTACTTCCGTTACACATACTAGCGACTGAATCGAACAGAATGTTAAATGGTTAGACGAAACGATAATTGTATCTGAGTTGTATTCGATGATATCCTGATGATGTTTATATAGCAATACGCACCAGGTAAATGTTCTTTCGTTTTACATACAAGCGACCGAATCGAGCAGACGGTTAAATGGATAGATTGAACAATCATCGTATCTGGATTGTATTCGATAATGTTTATATAGTTATACTCACCAGGTAACTGTTCTTCCGTTATACATACGAGCGACTGAATCGAACAGAAGGTTGAATGGATAGACTAAACAATAATCGTATCTGGGGTTGTATTCGATTATATCGTGATGATGTTTTTATAGTTATACTCACCAGGTAACTGTCCTTTCGTTATACGTAACAGCGACCGAATCGAAGAGAAGGTTGAGTGGATAGACTGTACAATCATCCTTTCTGGGTTGTTTTCGATTACATCGTGATGATTATCATATAGTAAGTCTAACCAGGTAACAGTTCTTCCGTTATACATACGAGCAACCGAATCGAACATAAGGTTGAATGGATAGATTGAACAATCATTGTATCTGGGTTGTCTCCGTTTATATCGTTATGCTGTATATTTAGTTACACCTACCATGTAACGGTCCTTTCGTTACACATACGAGCGTCTGAATCGAACATAAGGTTGGATGGTTAGACAGAACGATAATTGTAACTGAGTTGTATTCGATTATATCGTGGTGATGTTTATATAGTTATACTCACCAGGTTACTGTTCTTTCGTTATACATACGAGCAAACCGAATCGAACAGAAGGTTGAATGTATAGTATCTGGGTTGTATTCGATTATGATGTTATGCTGTGTATATAATTATACACACTAGATGACGGTATTCCCGTTTTACATACGAGCGACCGAAACGAACAGAATGTTGAATGGATAGACTGAACAATCGATGTATCTGGGTGGTATCCGATTATATCGCAATACTGTATATATAGTGATACTTACCAGGTGACGGTACTTCCGTTACACATACTAGCGACTGAATCGAACAGAAGGTTAAATGGTTAGACGAAACGATAATTGTATCTGAGTTGTATTCGGTGATATCGTGATGATGAGCAATACTAACCAGGTAACTGTTCTTCCGTTTTACATACAAACGACCGAATCGAGCAGAAGGTTAAATGGTCAGATTGAACAATCATCGTATCTGGGTTGTATTCGATAATGTTCATATAGTTATACTCACCAGGTAACTGTTCTTCCGTTATACATACGAGCGACTGAATTGAACAGAAGGTTGAATGGATAGACTAAACAATAATCGTTTCTGGGGTTGTATTCGATTATATCGTGATGATCATTTTATAGTTATACTCACCAGGTAACTGTCCTTTCGTTATACGTTAGAGCGACCGAATCGAAGAGAAGGTTGAGTGGATAAGTAGAAGGTTTAGGCCGAATCCAGGTCTCCCCCAAGGTCGTCTCTCTCAAGGCCACCCCCCAAGGCCACCCCCCAAGGTCGCATAACATATTATGCTTGCGGTACGCCACTGGTGACCTTGGGGGGAGTGGTCTTGGAGAGTGTCCTTGGGGGGTAACCTTCGATTGGGAGCGATTTTGCGTTTGGATGACCTTGGGAGAATACAGTGATCTCGGGTGGAGTGGCCTTGGGAGTATACGTGCACTCTTTTGAGAGACGACCTTGGCGATTGATGATATATGCGCTCTTTTCGCGACCTTGGGAAGATGTGGAAGAGTTCCTCTGACTCAGAGAGTATGTGATCTTGATGGCATGTTGGCATACCATCACCATATATCGTTCACGGTAGTAGGGGTTGTAATCACATATAAATACGGGGTCCGCCACGCACAGGATCATAGTTCTCTCTTTCCATAACATTGAGCTCATAATCCACCGACGCAAGTTGAAAAGTTATTGTGCGCTTATAGTTCTGATGTGTTTTATGTAAGTACACTTATTATTATATTTTTTCGTTCCCCTTTCACTCAGGAAATAATAATGGCTGATTCAAAAATTAATTTAGTTGCGATCAATGAAAAAATCAATGAGGATAATGAAATAATCAAACAAACCTTGATATCATCACTACCTCTCAATAAAAGCCACACAACCAAGAAAATTTCATTGTGTGGGACTAGATATGGTAGATGTGGGACGGTAATACTCTATGATGAAGAGACTGAAATAAATTTGAGATGTTGGTTGCCAAAAAGAGTTGTCGATCGATTGATGGAAAGTGATATTGATGAGATGAATTCTTCTAACGGTCATTATACTTTAACGTATTTGGGTCAGAGTGAGCCTTCTTTTATTGGTGCGAAGACAAGAACGCTTATCAGATTCGACACCAAAAGAATATGAAAAAATATAAATATAATCAGAGTTCATAGATATGTTAAGCTGATTTATATAGTGAAAAGGGGTTCGAATTTGTTATAATAATAATAATTATCCCCACATATAACATAATCATTATTATTGCGCACCAATAATGACGGTGAAATTATTTGGTAAGTGCAACAGAGGTAGTACATACAATAATTGATTGAATTCATGATTCGCCAATTTTTTTCGAATCTAATTATTTTTTATTGTTTGCAGAATACACCGATCAACCTCTATAGATATATAAAATGTGGATGCAATATTCTAGTCAGTCATGACCGATAGTGGAAGATATCATGTCAGGTGTGAGGAGGATGAAATGCCAATTCGCTGATTTGGAGCGTGATATTCTACATGCAGTTAATTATGACGTGAGCTTGTGCTTTGATCAAGACCATGTTCAACGTCTCTACAAACAGGCTGAACAATACAAAAATGGCTTCCTGCTTTGTTGCCGATTCGAATATAGTAACATCAATCTGGAGCAATTCGTTGAAGCAATGTTCGAAGGTGACTTGGTACAACACCTTTATGAAATTTTCGATTTCCTACCCAATTACCTTGTTCGAAAATACAACATTGGTATAACTCCAACGTCATCTGATGCTGAAGAAAATTGTCTATGATCCTATATCAGATCCTTATATGATGCGTGAATCTGTATATATAACCAAATAAAAAATATTGGTGTAAAAATAAAACAATGCTATATATATATTTTTTCGTTTTATTCAGTATAATATTCGAACCACGTATACAATAATCAATTATATATGTTATTCGAGTTATGATAAAAATAGTTGTAGGAATTTGATATTCATACGGCACCCATCTGTATGGAACCATCCAATGCACTATACGTCAAATATGCGTCATTAAGAATCAGTGCGTAGACCTTGGTATGGGACGGAAACTTTGATATACGTGTTTCAAACTCCAACTTGATGTTGACAGTTGAGGATTTCATAGCATCTGGCTGATGGTTGCAGTCAATGATGAATAGGGGATTTTAACGGAATTCCCCGATACTCATCATTGGTTCACTCATATCTTTGCCATAGTAACTGCGTTGAAAATTTTCATATGCATAATAGGCTACTGCATCCAATTTCTTATCAAAATCCAAATTCCATCGCTCGTACGGATAAACTTCCGAATTTAGATACAGGCGAATATTGTTCACTCCTGCATGGATGAATTCTGTTACATTCTTAGATCTATCGTCTGTATTATTAGAGTTTTGGAAGCCTATGATGATGTATCGAGGTCGTTCAAGACTATTAGTCGTTTTGACAGACCAAATGTCGGAAACCGTTTCCCGAATTATTGGTAATTCGTACAAATCCCACATTCTGTATGCAACTTTCACTTTCGCCGTAGCACTTTTATTCAAACGATTCAGCAGCTTCAATCTCTGCTTATCTGATAAGATAACATGCCTTATCTTCCACTCAATTTTGTTTATCTCCACTTTCGCATCAACCTCTCCCATATAGGAGTTCTTGAATGAACGAGCTATGATGAGTATGAGCTCCTGCTTAATATTCAGAATACTCTTATCATAATCTTCAGCAAACCCCATCAGATACTTGAGCGGTAATTTACCACTGAAAACGTGACTAGTTTCATCCAGAATTCCCTGTTTTTTATTATCGAGGCCCCATCCGACTGTTTCTAGGAATTTCGCATTCGCCTCACCATATGACACCATACTTTTCATAGTAGCAGTTATACCTGGTTTTCGAACCATACATACTTGTTCACCACCCATTTCATATCGTATCTCGTCGAATAGAAATGCCAAAGCATTATTCGACAAATAGCAGGTTTTAGTGAGATCATTGGGTGTGAATTTCTCCTCGATGTAAATATAACTCTCAGAAACGTCGAGAATTAGATCTTGGAAATTGATTGCAATCCTTACTTCATCTGAATTCTTGAATGATGGTGAACCATATGGTTTGTATGTGTGCTCATGTAGGCTTATGAGCGAATGATCCAAAATTAGTTCATCTAATACTTCCAATTGCGGATTGATTGAGTTTGTAGCAACCATTTTCTCGCTGTTTATCGCCGCAGCTTGAGACCAATTGACTTCAAGAAATGTTTATCGTTTGCAGACAATATATGTCTAACTCGTCCGGGTAGCTCAGCTCGAATTAATCCTTTACCAGTTGTTCCACCCTTCTTATTGGTTTTCTGACGGTGAGTGTTGGTATTAGTTAGGAAAGTACGTTTCGATTGGTTCCCGAAACAAAATCCCATGTTCCTTTCAAAATATCCGATTTTTAAGCAATATGTTTCAATTCAAGCTTCACGATGATTTTTTCTCCTCGAAAATCAACTGGAAAGCTATCATCGTCCAATATCCGCAGTGTAATGTTGTCGATGAACTGACGTCCAGCGGGGCTGATGGGTAGATATATAATATTTTGTGGCTCCTTTGACAGTTTATATCCAGGCTCCACATCAACATCGAACTCATATAGTGTATGCACCTCCTCACCATTCAGGAATGCTCCTGTGGTAATATTACAATCCACTCTTATGAGGCGCACTTTTATTATATTTACAGGCTCTGTGGATTCATGCAACACGTTCGGTGAGTATTATTTCGCCTCAAATCCCAACACAGTTGCAATAGAATTCTCGAATGTCAAATCCACCTCATGCATGCATTTCATTTCACATTTGAGAGTATTATTATTAGCATGGAGATAAAATATTTCGTCAATGTTTCGATCATCTAGTGTTTCTAATCTTGCGAAACCTTTCTGTAGAGCTTCATTGATTTCATCTATTTCATAGACACCGGGTGGTATAAAGAGTACTCGATGGGTAACCGTAGCTCCTGATTTCACCCAAATATCCAAACGATTATTCTTCCCATCTATATTGAGTATAGAGTTGTAAGTATAGAAACCATGCAACCCCTAACCGTATTTTTTTTTGTATCAAGTTCAATGGGTGGGTGAAAGTCGACACTGAGAACACTGCGATCTCCAGATATGGTGAACGTTTGTGACATGGTATCTAGAAGAAAAAAACGACGGCGGCAAACGGTGGCAAACGTCAATATATGCAACAACAACCTTATTGTTGCTTGCAACAATGAAGAATGCCGCTATTTCCGGAAGATGAAGTATTAATATCAAATTTATTATCAGTTGCCACATTCACATCATTGATTTGACAATAACAGCAAAATATTCTTCTTGGCGCTGGCCCATCATTGTTGTCACTATTGTGTGGTCTGCCACCCTCTTCACCGTGATGTTCCTCACAAAATCGATATTTTGAAATATCTGGATCACTCTGTAACTTTTCAGGCAGCATATCTCACACTAGAGCAATTTCATGTGAAGCACACCCGATGAGAACTTCTTTTGGCATGTCTGCAAACTGTTTTCTACTCATCTTCAGCAAGGAACGCATTCTTGAGTAAGCCAATAATGAGTGACCCATTTGTTTGATGCTTTCTCTATCCATTTTCACTGCGACTGTTTTTGATTTTTTTGTTCGTTAAGAGAAATCTCAAGCACAAATGACCACACCAGACTGTGTTGTTATCTTGATGGCGCTCGTAGTTATATGTGATTTTGATGGTATTCGGAGGTTTCAAACCCCTCTCCCAATATTCCAGCAACTCTTGTGGTGGGGGTAAATCGCCATAGCTATCGTAATAGTTTATTGCTCTGTTGCGTTTCTTGTATGCAACCCAGTGTGTACCTCTACCTTGAGCACTATCTAGATTTATAATAGCTGATTCGATGGTGTGTGGTGCAAACCTTGGTAGGCTATCTCTCATGAATATACCTCGGAAGTGTGGAACTTTCATTTCATCTCTGTAATTCAATAGATCAATGTCTGTTCCCCGGTCCCTCCGAGGTAATTCATCTAGTTTTTTGAATTTTGGGGCTTCAAATAGATACCTAATCCCTTTCTATACGGTTTCAGATAAACACCGCTACCAACTTTTCCGAGAGCAATCGCCTCCATATGTATATTGTGACGATTTTATTCGGCAAGTTGTAGCATTTAAATTTACCACCTTAAGATTTAAATTTGAAACCAATTTAAAATAGTAATATACCATCTGAAATTACTATAATATAGCTACAGTTTAGTTAATAAACAATATACTCACAGAAAACATTCAGTTTGTCACCAACAAATCTTTGAAAATAAAAGGAATTTATTAAAACAACACTATATCACACAAGTTTCTAATGATAGTATATCACAAACACACTAGGTATTACTCTTGCTTCTGACATTCTAAGGACTTTTGGAGGTGATGTAACTAGCTGCAGGAATCTTATGATTTCTGGCTATCTGTCTGATCCAGGCCTGGAATGGAAGAAAATAGTCAGTAAAGATATACATTCAAAAGTAAACAAGCGACTTACCACTGTGTTCTCTGGTGTGATAGATTCTATGGTACTGACTATTTCAGGGTTTGTGAAGATCGTCTCTTCGATCTGAATGTGATTCTGAGTGATTTATTGGATTTTTGTTTATTTTTCTGAATATAATCGTATAGGTTATAATTATTTTCTAGACGTCGATGTCATTGCTTGGTCTGTCATTGATCTTCTGTCATCGATCTTTTGTCATCGATCTTCTGTCATCGATCTTCTGCCATCGGTCTTCTGTCTCAAGTTGGTTAGCCGTAAATGTTCGTGTCCGTAGCAGAATAGAAAGAAGAATAATGGTAGTCTTCTCGGATTATCTTCGTTGGACTTCGTTCTGTCAAACGAGATAGCATTTATGGTTCTGACCAATGGTAGGCTGAGGATTCAAAACTGGCGCTGATTTCATACAGGATATGGAGTTTTTTGGCAAATGTTGGAATGAGGAGAGGGTATCCATCCTGGAGCAGCTACCTCGAGGCTTTTTCCTGTGTGGCCATGATGAGGTGCGCTTGACTCGTTTTTGAGATAGCTTTTTTTTTGGTGTGTTTAACCAGAAATTAACCCTTTTGGGGAATTTGTGTAAGAGTCGTTGGGGCCGAGTTCAAGTCGCACCCATCGATTGTGGTTTTGGAGCCTTTTTATGGGGATTTGTGCCGACCACCGGAAGACTGCCATGCGGTAGGAACGCCGCCATTTTGTCCTGTCAATCCTGTTTACTGTTTTGAATATCTTCTAGTTTTACCTCCCTTCTCAGAAGGTAAGTTATGACTTATGAGCCAGCAATGATATCTTCAGGGGGAAAATATACCTATTTTTTCTTTGGGTTTTTTCTTTGGCACATGTCCTCTAATGAGGCTATTTTTGTTAGGGTGTTAGGGTACAGCTTAGCCCTCATCAGACTCCTGGCATCGAACGACTCCTGTGGCAACTCTTGTGGCAACTCTTGACTCTGGTCAAGATTCCCACGAGGGCCAACACCGAGTCACTTTTAAATCTTGGCCAGAGTCGACAGACAACCACCGGATGAGGACCAGTAGAGCTGGTAGAGGCTGGCGACCTGCTGAGCTACACCATCGACCCCTGGCTGACCTGGGAGTGTGAGCCTTCTTCTAGTCTTCTCTTCGTCATCTTCCTGTGCTGTTTCCTGTCTGCTTCCTGTTTTCTTCCTGTCGTTGCTGTTTCCAACTACACCAAGTGGACCTTGGATAGAGGCTACGTTTATGGACCATTGGACCTTATCACCAGGTTTTTTTACACCTTCAGTGTTGTATTATTTCTTTGAGATTTATTCATATTAGTATTAATCATACCATCATTTTTTGGACAACTAATTATTCATATCACATATCATACTACCATGATTATATTATGAACCGTAACCTAAAGAGCTCTTGTGAAGCTCCCACATAGAACTATGTGACAGCGGATTTAGTCACAGGTTTATTACCAATATACTTCATTGGGCTTATATTGAGAAGTATAACATCCGGTATACATATGTATGTATCTTGATATGATATATTATTTAATTGATTTAATTATTACTAATATGATCTATTACTGTGGTCCATAACATATATTTGCCTTGTTAATTTTTGATGTCTATTATATGTACTTGTATGTGATATGGTTTTATTCTTCTATTTGTCCAACCCAGATATCTAAGAAAGTTTAATTCTATAATTTCAGGTATTTGTTTGAAGATAGGTATTTGGTTTTTCAATTTTCCAAATATTTTATAACTTACTATCAAATTGAGTGGCGCCCTCTAAAATTTGAATTTTCAATCTCCGAGCCAAAAAAAATCCGAACTCACTATATCTGTTTTCCGGCGAACAGCTGCCGTCAGCAAATGTGTTTCTATTTTTTTAATTTCAATTTTGGAATATAGAGTAGGCCACATAAATAGCGTCCAACGTGTGGGGCTCGAAAATTCGAAATTTCATGTTAAATAAATTTTTGTAAAACCTGAATTTGATTTTCTTAGATTGTTTGGTTTGGAACATTTAGTTGAATAAACAGCCTATCCATCAAGTCTAGTTCATTTGAAGACAGACATTTCAGGAACAGCTTTAGGTATTATTTTGAAACAGGTATCAAGTATATTACAAGACAGTTTTGACAGGAAAGATTTTTTTCTAAAAGAAATCTTAGAACTTGTCGCATTTGAGAACATTTTGGCGGTTTGTCTGTGTTTGTTTGTAATGTTTTACATATTTTGGAGCTAAATAATTTTACAACGTTGCCACGTTTGGTAAATTTTCGGATTTATGATTGAATTTTTATTCAATGGTTTGTGGTAAGTGAACTGTTGGTAAAATTAAGACAATAGTTCAGCTTATTTCACATTTTCGAGTGAACTGTTGGTAACAATTTAGACAATAGTTCAACTCAATTTTTGTTTTTAGTTGGCAACGTTATTTCATTTTTAGGTGAATTGTTGGTAACAATTAAGACAATAGTTCGACCCATTTCACATTTTCAGTCACTGTTGTTTGTTATGTAAACTGTTGGTAAAGATTTTGACACTAGTTTAACTGATTCACGTTTTAGTCAAAGTTTTTTTGGTGAGGAAACTGTTGGTAACAATTTTGACAATAGTGTCACGAGTAGAACATTCAGTATATTAGAGTATATTCCAAATTGATATTTCATAGTTTTATAAATAATTATTTCATCAAGAATGACTGACATTGAACTAAACGTGCTAACTGAGGAACCCATGCACAAACGTGATCACACGAACTTGTATTTCTAATAAATAGTAAATGTGAGGGTTCTGAAGTTAGTCTGGTCTGGGGCTACTCGTGACACCACATCATCATAATGTAAGTTAGTTTTAGGATCATCTCCATTTTTGTATATTCATATTCATAACCATATGATACTCCTGTTATTCTTATATTTAAATAAATGTTGTTATGTTTCAAATACTTTCAACTACCTCAAAACTATTAGTGCCTGTATTATTAAAATACCTCTCGCTACCCTCTGTAGTAACCCCCGATCACGACATGAGGGAGGCTTTTTTCCCCAAAGCTTCCCCCTAGTTGTGACATATGGTGGAGGCGCCTTAGGCTTCAATCCTCGAGTTCCATTCTTCATAATGGACTCAATTGATTTTTCATTGATTTTCACAATTTATTTTTCCTTCAAGGCACTAATAGAAAAGGTTTTCGAAAGTTTATCAGTAGAGTAACATAGCTTATGAATATTGAAGTTGTTTAGTCACGGAATTTTTAGATATATTTTTTTGTAAATAATTCAAGTAGTACCTATGCAATCAACGTAAGTTTAATTTGAAAATTCATAGCACCAGATCAGACTCACGAAGTCACTCCCCAGACTTCGTTTTTTTCCTAACTGCATCGTAGGTAATTTTAAAAATATTTTCAAATCAATGATTTTCACCTACTTTACTTTTTGCCTTCTGTACTTTCAATTTTTTCAAATATGTTCAGAAAGATGAACGAAATAATGTGTTGAAAATTAATCGAATAGCATATATAATTTATATTTCATCAATTGATGTAAAATGTCTGAGTCATTCACATCATGTATTGAGTTTCACATTAGTTATCAAAACAATAACGAATCATCTACATGCTCAAATTACCATAATAATTTTTTGAATCAAAACAATAGTTGAAAATATTACGATCTGAAATGATTATAGAACAACCGTATGAATAATTATAATAATAGAAGAGTTTTTGCGCCATTCCTCTTGATTTCAAATGTAGTGTTATTTATGGGATGATATTTGATATTTAATTTGATATTTTGAGCGCAAGTATTATGAGATGTATTTTTCTTGTTGACTCTCTAGAAAGAGAGGATATTCTACTTGGTTCCGAGGAGAACCCAAATGTGCGGTATTTAGTGAGTTATAGAGGAGGGAATCCTGGAAGATGTGCCACAGTAGAGCATGAAGTATATACCTTACTCGTGATGATTTTTGTCCTCGAGTGGAAGGACATGAATTGATGTTTTATTAGATGAAATATTGAGCTCGTATGAGATTATCAATTATTATTATATTGATCCCAGGGGAATAGATTATTCCAAAGAGAAAAATAATGATATAGGAATGAACTCGCAGAAATAGAATTTTTTTGTAGATGATATCTCTCAACTATTGAATGTAGTGAAATAACTTAATTTTGAAACAAAAGATTTACATAGAGAGTTGTCAAACTAATATTTCAGAGGCTGATTATTGATTCGAAGTAAGGCGATGATTCCGATTGTTTTTTTTTAGAATGACAAATCAAGTTTTCCTAACGGTCTTCTTTTTTTTGAAATATTCTATCATTTGTCATGAGAAGGGAAAGTGGAAATATAATTGTGTTAGATGAACAGTACAAACGAACTGATTATCAAAATTTTTCTCGATTAAATCCAGTAAGGATTTTTTTTTTGAAGAAGAAGTAACTACGATTTCGATGCCAGTTGGGGAAAAATATTTTCGGTATATAATATAAGGACTCCAGCTATTTATCTTAGTATTATCAAATCATTATTCGAAAGAATAAAAATATACATATGGATTATTATAAGCCTTATATATTAAATGTGAAAATTATTCACAAATAGGAAAATTTTCAGTTAAGGTAAATTTAGATTTATAGTTATCTGACACAATTAAATGTTTTCCATGTAACGACGAGATCACACCATTGGACAATGCACATAAATAATGGCACACAGCACATCAGACAACCAGGAGGATGCAGCACTAGCTGAACTAGATGGACTCAGTATGGCAGAGCATGTCCCAATGCTTTCTGAGGATTATCCAAGAGTGAAGAGTGGATATGGGGAATGTGCATGGAATGAGGCTGACGAAGCATCACTGAAGTTGAGTCGAGGTCAAGTTCAACATATTCAACAAAATGCTGATGAAGCACTACACGGTCGGAGCCGAAAGTCGATGACCAGAACCAGAGATGTCTGATCAACCCTAGATATTCATCAAACTAGTCCAGAACATGGATAGAGAACCAAGCTGGATGGACTGAGTAGTTCAGCTGTTCTATCCATGCGTCTGGAAATCAAGAATAAGCCCATATCTAAAATTCCTGAAGTCCTACCGTGAAGATGTCTGATAATGGACAAGTGTTGGGTGAGTGCCTGACTTGAAACAATTATTGTGAATGTGTATTGTGGACTCTAAGTATAGAGCGAGTGTGGACTCTATTCATTCTAGATATTTACATATGATTCGTATTTTTTTTTCTTGTTAACATATTTCCTCTCATTTTTAGGGTATTGATTTAGGTTATTGAATATTTTAGTGAGTTAGGTTATCAATTTGGAAAGCTGGGGTCCAGCTTTTCTGGAGAGGGGAGTAATGTCACGAGTAGAACATTTAGTATATTAGAGTATATTCCAAATTGATATTTCATAGTTTTATAAATAATTATTTCATCAAGAATGACTGACATTGAACTAAACGTGCTAACTGAGGAACCCATGCACAAACGTGATCACACGAACTTGTATTTCTAATAAATAGTAAATGTGAGGGTTCTGAAGTTAGTCTGGTCTGGGGCTACTCGTGACACCACATCATCATAATGTAAGTTAGTTTTAGGATCATCTCCATTTTTGTATATTCATATTCATAACCATATGTTACTCCTGTTATTCTTATATTTAAATAAATGTTGTTATGTTTCAAATACTTTCAACTACCTCAAAACTATTAGTACCTGTATTATTAAAATACCTCTCGCTACCCTCTGTAGTAACCCCCGATCACGACATGAGGGAGGCTTTTTTCCCCAAAGCTTCCCCCTAGTTGTGACATATATACTGCCACATATTTTTCGTATGTTTTTATGTAATCCCACACACAAGAAGAGGCACTTTACAACGCAACGAGACTGGGTTTCACCAAATACGAAAACTACCAAACAGGCATCATGACAGAGGCAAATCAGCAACCAACAAACAGCACGTTTCTGACATAAAAGGCATCACAACGAGCTATGGGGTAGAAGGCGATACTGAGAGGGCCACGCAACGATCAACGAGTACTTAGTTCCAGCAACTATCGAGAAAACCAGTGGAGAATATCTCCAAAGCAACATCATCAGAGAGATAGGATACAAATGGAAATCTTACAACAAGGATACCGTTGCGGTACCACCAGTATGCAGTCCAGGATGACTAGCCATGCCAATAAGCTGGTCCCAGGCCTACGAGCTGTGTCGAAACAACAAGTTACGTCTTGGAAGTCTGTTGCCATATACCAGGGCACGAGAAATGGTCAGTGTGAAACCCAGAGACTACGTGAAGTGCCAGAGAGACGCATAAGTGCGAAAGTGTGTGGATAAACTTACAATTATTGGTGTTTTTGTGAGTGGACAGTTTCTAGATGGGATTTATTTTATAAATTCTGATTGTTTCATTGAATTCAACAATATTGGCGGTACATTTCGTAGAATAATTGTAACTTTAGATTAGGAGTATTACAGAAATACCCATCTGACCATTTAAACGACGGGGGCCGTCGTTTTTGGAGGAGGGGCATGTCACAAATGGGAATATATTGTAGAAATTCCCATAATCTCGAAGCAATCCATAACCATAGGTCGGTCATGTCTTTGTTTATGCTTCAATCTAAATTCAATGAACTATGAATTTTGGAAAAGTACATGAACATAAACACAGGCATGATGCCATTAACATTTGGTGACCTCAGATCACCGAACTTTTGCGGAACGCGACAGTTATGAAAATTACTACAATATAAAAAGACTGGGAAATCAATTCAAAGGAATCACTCAATCAGACAGAGTCAGAGAGGCATAGTGGAGTTTTGAATAGTGATGCCGATCTGATCTTCATTTTCGGAGATGGTCCATGGGCCATTCTCTACCTCCAGGCCCCCATATAGTATATAATTAGACGATAGGATTATGTTATAAGGTATGTTAGTATTTTCTTGTTTTTTTTTGTGAACCCGAATTTATGTTCGTGTTGAATAAATGTGTAATGAATATTTGATTGGAACAAGTAGTTTCTTTTAGTTGTTCACACCCTACAGATAGAACACGATTTTAGGTAACCCCCGCCTAAAGTTCGTGACAATAGTTTTGCTCGCAAATTTTCTTAGATATATCGTGACATTTCAGTGACGTACTTGTGATAGATTTTGTTATTTTTCAGCTCCATCTGTGTTTGTTAAAGATCAAAAATATCGTCTATTAACATCAAATAGAGAAAGAACTTGATAGTCCAGCAATTTTGATTTGGTTGTACAGTACAAATTTCTGATAAATATTATGGAAATCTTTCTAGTACCCAAGGTATTGAACTTTTACCTGACAGCAGAGATTGTTATGTTCAGAATATCAAGGGGCTTTGTCATGTTTTTTGAAACAGTCAAGGAAGGGTTACATAAGACTTACCAGAAAAATGTTTCTAGTCACCAAAAAGTTGTCAGTTCCATTTAAGAGCCATAGGCTTTTGAAATTTTGAGGATCAATAGTCATAATTCATGTCAAGCATAAATTATAGATTGAATTTTTTTGAAGTACAAACATATACACATTTTTTGACCTCATTAATACTTTGTACAATTTAGAATGTCAGTCATGATGATTCATTTCAGGATTGATTAACCTGAACATCATAATTGAGATGATTGTAAAACTTGTATAGTTTTGCAAATGTTTTTTTGTTTTTTGTAACTGTAGTTTTGGATGGAATTGGATTTAACAATCTGATTTTGACATTTTAACCGATTTTGACCTAACCAATTTTGACAATTTAACGGATTATGACATTTTAACTGAATTTTGACAATCACTGATTTTTGACTTCCAAAAGGAACGTTTGGTACGCGCAGTTACTATTCATCCGAAACCTCATTTGTTTTTTTCATTTTGATTTAATTTTATAAAAAATTGTTTACCAATTTTTTCTCTTAGGAGAGGGGTATGTGTAGCATTTAAATTTACCACCATAAGATTCAAATTTGAAACCAATTTAAAATAGTAATATACCATCTGAAATTACTATAATATAGCTACAGTTTAGTTAATAAACAATATACTCACAGAAAACATTCAGTTTGTCACCAACAAATCTTTGAAAATAAAAGGAATTTATTAAAACAACACTATATCACACAAGTTTCTAATGATAGTATATCACAAACACATCAGGTATTACTCTTGCTTCTGACATTCTAAGGACTTTTGGAGGTGATGTAACTAGCTGCAGGAATCTTATGATTTCTGGCTATCTGTCTGATCCAGGCCTGGAATGGAAGAAAATAGTCAGTAAAGATATACATTCAAAAGTAAACAAGCGACTTACCACTGTGTTCTCTGGTGTGATAGATTCTATGGTACTGACTATTTCAGGGTTTGTGAAGATCGTCTCTTCGATCTGAATGTGATTCTGAGTGATTTATTGGGTTTTTGTTTATTTTTCTGAATATAATCGTATAGGTTATAATTATTTTCTAGACGTCGATGTCATTGCTTGGTCTGTCATTGATCTTCTGTCATCGATCTTCTGTCATCGATCTTCTGCCATCGGTCTTCTGTCTCAAGTTGGTTAGCCGTAAATGTTCGTGTCCGTAGCAGAAAAGAAAGAAGAATAATGGTAGTCTTCTCGGATTATCTTCGTTGGACTTCGTTCTGTCAAACGAGATAGCATTTATGGTTCTGACCAATGGTAGGCTGAGGATTCAAAACTGGCGCTGATTTCATACAGGATGTGGAGTTTTTTTGGCAAATGTTGGAATGAGGAGAGGGTATCCATCCTGGAGCAGCTACCTCGAGGCTTTTTCCTGTGTGGCCATGATGAGGTGCGCTTGACTCGTTTTTGAGATTCCTTTTTTTTTGGTGTGTTTAACCAGAAATTAACCCTTTTGGGGAATTTGTGTAAGAGTCGTTGGGGCCGAGTTCAAGTCGCACCCATCGATTGTGGTTTTGGAGCCTTTTTATGGGGATTTGTGCCGACCACCGGGAGACTGAAATGCGGTAGGAACGCCGCCATTTTGTCCTGTTAATCCTGTTTACTGTTTTGAATATCTTCTAGTTTTACCTCCCTTCTCAGAAGGTAAGTTATGACTTATGAGCCAGCAATGATATCTTCAGGGGGAAAATATACCTATTTTTTCTTTGGGTTTTTTCTTTGGCACATGTCCTCTCATGAGGCTATTTTTGTTAGGGTGTTAGGGTACAGCTTAGCCCTCATCAGACTCCTGGCATCGAACGACTCCTGTGGCAACTCTTGTGGCAACTCTTGACTCTGGTCAAGATTCCCACGAGGGCCAACACCGAGTCACTTTTAAATCTTGGCCAGAGTCGACAGACAACCATCGAATGAGGACCAGTAGAGCTGGTAGAGGCTGGCGACCTGCTGAGCTACACCATCGACCCCTGGCTGACCTGGGAGTGTGAGCCTTCTTCTAGTCTTCTCTTCGTCATCTTCCTGTGCTGTTTCCTGTCTGCTTCCTGTTTTCTTCCTGTCGTTGCTGTTTCCAACTACACCAAGTGGACCTTGGATAGAGGCTACGTTTATGGACCATTGGACCTTATCACCAGGTTTTTTTACACCTTCAGTGTTGTATTATTTCTTTGAGATTTATTCATATTAGTATTTATCATACCATCATTTTTTGGACAACTAATTATTCATATCACATATCATACTACCATGATTATATTATGAACCGTAACCTAAAGAGCTCTTGTGAAGCTCTCACATAGTACTATGTGACAGCGGATTTAGTCACAGGTTTATTACCAATATACTTCATTGGGCTTATTTTGAGAAGTATAACATCCGGTATACATATGTATGTATCTTGATATGATATATTATTTAATTGATTTAATTATTACTAATATGATCTATTACTCTGGTCCATAACATATATTTGCCTTGTTCATTTTCGGTGTCTATTATATGTACTTGTATGTGATATGGTTTTATTCTTCTATTTGTCCAACCCAGATATCTAAGAAAGTTTAATTCTATAATTTCAGGTATTTGTTTGAAGATAGTTATTTGGTTTCTCAATTTTCCAAATATTTTATAACTTACTATCAAATTGAGTGGCGCCCTGTAAAATTTGAATTTTCAATCTCCGAGCCAAATAAAATCCGAACTCACTATATCTGTTCTCCGGCAAACAGCTGCCGTCAGCATAATGTGAACTACTTTGTTTTGATTTCATTTTTGAGTTATAAAGTAGGCCATAAAGTTGCTCCTAACTCTCTTTGGTCGAATGAATTGCGCGTGCTATACTAGCGCTTCCTGCAGCCAAACTACCTAACGCTGATAAGCCTGCAAAAATTGGTATGAGTGGAAGGATTCCACCAACTTTTGGGATTGGTATTATTCTGGGTGTCCAGATATTTTTTTTCCACCAGCCATCTTCACGAATTTTCGAGCAGCTCCAATCGCCATAAGTGACGTTTTATTCAAATTTCGTACGATATCGCCTTTTTTACCCATTTGACGTATCACGTTGCGAACCTTGTTGACTACACCAGAACCAAAAGCAATTTTCCTGATACGCTTCGATTTACTCATCTTTCTCGTTACTCGGTGTCTATTCAACCCACCGTTCTTATCTTTACACCCCATACCAAAATGCCTCTTTCCTTTCATTAGGTTGGTTACTAACCAGGATGCTGTCTTTTCACCCACGTTAGCGTCCTTCGATTTAACTCTTTCCCAGGCAGCTTCCTCCAATCTTTTATCAGCTGAATGCCTAGCAGTTAAATCGTTTGGATGCTTGAGATACGCTATATCGTGTTCCTTGCAGGCTCTATCAAGTTGATTTATCCCCAGATCACCTCGAGCTAATCTTTTCTGTAGTTTTGTTCCAGGCCCACAATATTGATAACCACCGGGAATATGTGATTCGAATAGCAGTTTATTAATCAGGTTTTTGACAAGCCCGGCTCCACTTTTATTTTTTCTTTGATTTATTTTTTTCGCAATCGATGTGCAGTGTGCCACACTCATAATATAAATGGTGTGAATATGTGTTGCGCTTCCTTATATATCATTCGACCGTCATGCGATGCGGATTGTCCAGCAGTCAGAAGTGTTCAATGTGGACAATTTTGATGGAAAGGTGGGATTGGGAAATGGTGCAATTACGCAACGGCGGCATGGTGCATTATTTCCAAACACGATGCGCAGCCTCATAATTGGTCCATCTAATTGCGGCAAAACGAATGTTATGATATCACTTCTCACCAACGTGAATGGTTTACGATTTGCCAATGTTTACCTCTACTCAAAATCACTATATCAACCAAAGTATGAGTATCTGCGGAAGGTGTTGGAGCCGATCAGGGGGTTGGGATTCCACACTTTCGATAATAATGTAGACATAGTAGAACCGAGCGATGCAAAATCTGATAGCATTTTTATATTTGATAATGTTATGTGTGAAAAACAGGATGTTATCAGATCTTATTTCTCGATGGGGCGACATAAGAATGTGGATTGCTTCTATCTGGCACAAACATATTCCAGAGTTCCCAAGCAGCTGATCCGTGATAATTCGAACTTCATAGTGATGTTCAAACAAGATGACATGAATCTACATCACATTTTTTCCGATCACGTGTCTCCAGATGTGACTTTCAAACAATTCCAGGATATGTGCGCACAAAGTTGGACAAGTAAATATGGGTTTCTCGTTATCGATAAAGATAGTGAGATTCATGAGGGACGCTATAGAAAAGGATTCGATAATTTCATATGACCATGACATGTCAGTAGAATTTGATCCATTCAATCTTCAGATGCGACAATGGCTACATCTAATGAAAACAGTTTCGGGACGGAATCTGAAATCATCCTAAAACGTGAACTCATAGAAGCAACCGATGCAGTGAGGAAAAAGTTCAGAAGCCTCAAGAGTGATCGTATGGATACTCAAATGGTACTCGAGAAGATGTATGAACCTATAACAAAACCATTGAATGCTATTTCAGTTGCAACTTCTGTGGGTGATAATATTGCAACTACATCATCTATGGTGAAGAATATCGATGAGAAACCAGTCAAGTCTATGATTACACAACCTACGCATTATTCCACACCGATGTCGGGAAAAGAGTCGAGTGTTATGAAATCATCTAGGAAACTCATGAAAACGGACAGTTCTGCCGACGATTTTGCGTCATTGGATGGTGATGAAGACGAAGTAGCCCCCAATTATCTGACAATGTTGGATACACCGCCAATATCATCAAACTCGCACATCTCCACCGATGCCATTTCACCAATTAATAGCACAATCACGAGCGAATTGAGTCAACAGTTGAAAAAACATTTAGAAAATCTGAATTCTGGCGACCCCAATTATGATACCACATACGGTGTCCGTATCGATTCTTCCGCAGGGGGTATGATGGTGGGAAATATGGAGATTCGTTTTCCCCCAGGACAAATCGAATTATGGCGCAATAATAAGAGGAGCAAGTTGTTTCCAGCTACTCCCTAGCTATATAATCTGATATTCATTAAACATGTTCCGACATCGGTGAGTGATAGAGATGGGCAGGTGTATGCATTAATATTGGAAATTACCAGAGCACCATATAAGGAATACAATATACGGAAAGGATTGAATACAAGCACAAAATCGAGAAAAAAGTTTCAGCAGATCATCAAACCATTAATTGGTTCACCCCATGACATGAGGAGTAAGCAACGTAAGGGTATAGGTGGGGGGAGAATAATGCAACCGATACCTTTTGAAAAGCTTGTAAGTAAGTGCCCTAAGGATTATGTATATTGGAATGTTGCTACAGAATTAGTTGTCCGGCTTCGACTACTGTGGAGTTCGAAAATGGCTGGCCACACTGGACATGATAATGACATAATGTCTATAATTGAGGAAATGCGTGAAGAAGGTATCGTGTATTGAGTTGTGCTCAATCTCACATACACAATTTTTCAAATATATAAAATCCATATCGTAGGAGCTATCATACTAGTATATAAACGTTATTCAGAGAGGTCACATGCATTTTGCATTGGCATATTACTGGCTTGGGGATGAGTGCGACAAATAGGCAAATCGCCAATGAATTGCGTCTCTTTGCTGCAAGAAAGATTCACATTTCTTTCTACTCGCAGCAATCTTAGCATCCACACCAGAATTCCATTGCTTCAAATCAACATCATACCGTTATACGTAGTCGATCAGCTGTTTTGGCGGCAGTGGAATAGATGTGGGAATGCGAGCATCATGGTCGGCTGTATCTGCCACGCTATCATCAACAGGCTGTACATTCTCATTGGCCGGGCGTACAACATCAACACGAATCACATTTATTTCAGGCCTCGATGGATTCGTGCGTTTTATAGCCGTTGAGGGAGCAGCAACTTTCTTATGGGACCTATACCATTTTGAAATCTCGCCTCCTCGGTATGGGTTTGCCTTGCTCGTGTGTTTGAGGAATTTTTGAAGGACTGATGAAGATCCCGCTTTCTCCTTCGCAGATGGCGACGACGACGACAATAGTGGCAGCAGCGGTGATGATGCTGATTTCCTTTTTTTCGAAAGGTGTAGTTTCCTACCCTTCTTAGGTGATTGGAAATCGCCATCGTCATCATGAGCATAATCACCACCAACTCCCTTAGATGTCGATGGCATCGGCGATGGCGGAGGTCTCTTGAAACCTTTGAAAGATCTCTTCATTCCACTCCCGGAGTCGCTATTGCCGGCTTCAGATGGTCCTTTAGGGCAGAGAAGGGGTATATCCTCAACAACCAATGAAGGAAGTGTGAGAGGTTGTTCTGATGGGTCAGTGAATGCTTCATCCCCTTCCAAATACTCTCGTATTTGTCCACTGAGCCACTCTCGCTGGGACTCGGTCTGGTCCTTTGGATCCATTGGTAGATCGCTGAAGCTCTTCTCCATATCTGCAATAGTCAAAGTATAAAATGAAAAATTGTTGAAGCGAACAGTTTTAGGACAATAAACTCACTTAAGATGGGTAGAGCTTGTTCTGCATCTTCCCCGAAGAAGACATCGTTGAATATACTATCATCGGACATAACTGAAACAATAAAAATCACATTCGATACCAATTTTTTATACATAAAAAGAAGTCGAATGAGGCAATAGCCAATCATGAAAATAGGTACTCACTCATCATGTTTGCTGCTGTAGTGTGGAATAACGATTGACGAAAGAGGAGGAATATTCTGGTGGTAGACGGCGTCTGCTAACAGAATGAAGATTTGGTGTGCGCGTCACCGGTTTTTTCAACTCACTCCCCACTCTCAACCCTTCCCCTTCCTATTCACAACCCCCTACTCCAGCATTCACCTTGACTTGATGCAAATCGACCTTGTTGCAGAGTGGCCCAAGGTCGCAATAGAATGTATATGAGTGGTTCCGAAAAACTTGAGATAATTTAGTAAAAAATATTGCAGAATTGGAAAAATATGCAAAAAAAAACAGAAAAAATCCAAAAAAATTCCGAAAAATTCTAAAAAAAAATTCGAAAAAAAAGTGGAAAAAAAATGAAAATTTCAAAAAAAAATCGGAAAAAAAACAAGAAAAAAAATTTTTCGACCCGGGTGCGGCATAGAGACCGCCGGAAAAAAAAACTTTTTGACACAGGTGTGGGGCACCACACATGTGTTAAACATTTTTTTGGAGGAAAGTTTTTCGGACCCCCTACCCCCACGGGCCGAAAAACTTAAAAAATACCTAACCAGCGCGGTAGGGAAGAACTTCGATCATAGGGAATTGTTTTATTCAATGAAAATCAAATTATAAAATTTATAATTTTTATTTGCTACAATGTACAATAAAATCACGTTAAGATAGAGACCTACTAATTTAGTTGGGAAGTAACAAATCTCATCATGCGTTCTAATTGAGATATTCTATCAACACATTCCTTCTTTGACGAACTTCTTGAACCCGTTTACTGCTTCTTGCATCTCAGACATTTGTAGGTTGTGGAATTTCATTGGTATACCATCCCCATCATTTATTGGATAGCCAATATTCACTAGCCGTTTACCCTGCATATCATAATTTTCACTGTTGTCGAATTTGAATCCGATTCCTGGGCGCCCTTGTGAAAAACTTATCGATTTTTTCTTCTTTCGACCAAATTTATCGATAGTGTTATACATTCTTCAACCACAACAGCTCGACGTGAACTAACTATATATTACTTGAATATCGAACTGTGTACGAATGCATCTCTCCTTCCCACCCCACCTCCACTTCCAAGAAATATATTTATACATATATCCCATTCAACTCCATCTCTATCAAGTTATTGAATATTTTTGTTTCACAGAAATAATAGGCATTGCTGCTCGAAAATGTTTTATTCTAGAATAGATTTGCATACACATATTCATCTCCATCTTCATATGTTGAAAGGAATAGAGTAATCATAGAATACATTCAATAATTATATATTTCAAATTCACAAGATACAATTCGAAACGGATATAATATGATAAATAATACAACACTTTCTTCTTCTTTGTATAGGATGATTCAAAATATTCGAAATTCGAGATCTACGTCATATATAGAATATCATGAAATAAAAATTATATGTACACATAGGTATATGAAATATCATTACGGGAAAACGAAATAAATTAATCACTATTTCGTGGGTATAGAGTTATCTTTTGAAGTCCTGTTTGTTCCATTTCCAATAGTCTTATCAGCCCATCTAACCCGCTATCGTTTGAATTTTTGTTTCGGTCCGATTCCGCATGAGTAATTGCTTGCTGTAGCCAAAGCACATTTTGTTCGGGACTCACTTTATAGAATTCGATGTCATTATGCCCCCACGGTAGAGTTTTTGGTGTGTTAGGTATAATGAAACGTTTATCGTCATGATATGAAAGGGCAACTTTGTTTTTCATTTCCGTATAAATATCATGATGATCACTACGGAAACAATTCATTTTTCTGAAGATAAAGCCGCCTTTCTGTACAATATTTTTGTAATCATCCAGTGTTAATTGGGTTCTAACCACAGAACTTGAGATGCCTTTTGCTTTCTTCAATTCACTACCTAAAGATCGAACACAATATGCTTTGGCCCTAGTTCCATAGAAACTCACAATAGGATCATCTGGAACATCCTTCATATTTCCCACGACTGATTTCGTAATCGGCATACCCATTTTATTGTTCACGGGCTAATTGGATGTGTCGAAATACGCTATGTTTTCCTTCATGAAATTGTAAAAGTTTTCTGTCTCTATTTTCAGGATCAAGGAATCTGTATCAGTATATAATAATTGTGATTTGCTAGCAAACTGTTTATTGATACATTCATAAAGAAAATTATATATGACGACTTTCGACACATCTAATATACAAAAACCCAAATAAAGTGGTTTGTCATAGTGCACCCTTACTTTACCCATGTGGATCGCTACAAAATTCTCATGAAATATTTTACAGGTTTTATAATTCGGTTGCGCAATCAATGCATTGGCACCCATCCTTCTTTTGACACTATCCCAATGAGTAACCAGTTTGATATCAGTTCTTTTATCTACATTCTCCATTGTCTTGCCATAAACTGAGTTAACCATATTTTTAAACAGATCTTTATCCGCCTTATTGGTACTCTTGTTACGCATTTCAGTATTGAGGTCTACATACTTCTTCAGCCACGGGGATTGATTGAATTTAAGAACTCTATGAGTTTTCACCAATACCAGCCCATTCATCAAAGCTTGTTTGAGGTTTCTTTGATGCACGATATATTGAGATTTGTTGAACAAATTTGGAATCAATTTCAGTAATTTCGATATCGAACCAGGAGGCGACATTGACTCTACGAGAAATGGAAGATCCGAATGAGCGTCATGTAATCCTTCGGGATAGTGTACATCCACTTCAAAGATATACCCGCATGGACCATCGTCCGCCAAATTCATAACATCCAATTCTTCAATGTCTTCAGAAGATAACCACTCGAAACCAGAAGTAGGTAGCGGTTGCGACATGCTATGCCCATATAAATTAGTTGCATCAAGATACATAATAAATGATGTTGGTTCATTTGGATTGAAATTCGGAAGAAAACTATTATTTGCTACATGGGATCTGATGCTGCACTGGCTAATGCCACCCCTTATTCCTTTCTTGAAGAAATGTATCATATCTATGTCGGTTAGTGATTCCAATTCAACTTTGGTATATCTCAACAAAGCATCCCATGATAAACCGGGTGCTGTGAAGTATCGGCTAGGATCTAACTTATATGTTCTCAAACAAACCTTCCGAAAGTTTTCGAAAACATCGCATAGTAATAGAACATCTGATTTCAAGTAAATGTCTGAGTAATCTCCGAGAGATTTACACTTGAATAGGTTCCAGACAAGCTCAGCTCTCCGATAATCTCCATCCGAAATGTGTTGGTTGGAAAGGTTATCATAAAAATCATTTTTTGATGGTAAAACTTGAACGTCCAATTTATCCAATCAAGTAATGAAGCTATATGGGAAAATACATTTTTTAGTCATGACTTCAAATTGTATTGGGTCTCGGAAATGCTTCATAGTTTCAATTAATTGATTCGATTTCAAATTTCCAGCTAACGTTTCAAGGGATCGTGGAAGAAACTTGTAGCTATCTAAAAAGCGGAGTTTGAGAAATATGTCATGATTGTGGCCATCTTTTCCCAGATATTTGTCAAACAAGATGTGCTTGGTGAATGAAATATATTTCTCCTTTGTTTGAGCCACGCAATCTACTTGTTCATTCTGATCGAATAATTCTTCGATAAAAAGATGGCTATCATAACCGCTCATATTATGAAAGAATATGGGAATGAAATTTGGAATTTTATAATTCAAATTGCAAATTGAGTGTGCTGTTCCAAATCTCTTCCTACCAGTTAAATGACAGTGATCTCTCACTTTAACATCACCATATTCGAAGGGTTTATCACAAATACCGCACTCGGTTGCTCTGTTAAAATCAAGCTCTTCTGCTCGAGTCAATTTCTCCATCGGAACTATATGCTTCAAATATGTATTGTATATATTTTTTGAATCATTCACTAAACTAATTTCTTCGATACACCTTTGCCACGAAAAGAAACAAATTTCGTGATGGAATCATCGTATGAGCATTCGAATCTGGTTCACAAGTATGTATCGGCTTCAATACTGACTCAAAATCTGCATATATAACGAAGGGTACCTTCATCTGTTTCTCGAAGTTCTCAAATTTCAAAAGATTTTTCTGTGTATCATTACCAAATTTATCAATTTCTAGTTTTGTAGACGGTGTTGTTGTAAAAGTATGATAACAATCATTCTGTTGATGGCGCAACAACTTAGACTCGTCAGAGAAATATAACAAACATCCATCACAGAAATATTTCTTATGACCTCTCGAAGATATTTGACTTGAAACCAATCTAGACGAGTTCTTTATCCAGCAATAGTGACTATTACCAGAATCATCTGTCATCAATAGTAAGTTAACATGTTTAATCATTCTCTTTCTAGCATAATGAAGTGGGCCAACCACTTGATACTCAACTTGCTGATTTTCAAAGACGCTTTCTAAACCATAAACATTTATGGAACAGTCGTTTAGGGCCTCAAATTTAGGTATACTTGCTACCTTGACAGGAAACTCTATACCCACCAGATTCAGGACTGTTGAAAAATGCGGGTACGAAGACATTTCACACGGCTTGCTGTATGCTGGATATAGTGCAGATGTCACAGCCCATGCGAAACAGCATTCGTCCTGATCAATCACATTCACCACCGCCGTCTCGTTCTCGATGAATCTGGGGAGTTTCAAGTAGGAACAGCCTCGCAGCGGGCTATATTTATTGATGTTTATCTCGAGAAATAATATCTTCTCGAGAGCCCACCCTGTAACAATAGAAAATATTGAGGTGACAATATTCTTCAATGGGTTCGCATTAATAGCTAAAATGTTACAATTGAACTCACCAGAATCACGTTCTTCGAATTCCGTTGAAAGATTCACAATCATCTCCTTGAATGTATCTATGCAAGCTTTCAGATCGAGGGAAGAATCGATGATATGATTGGGTGTAATGAAAGATTTATTATCACGAATATCCTTAGATTCAATCACATATCTCCCAAACATTTCCATGTTCACTATGATGGTGTGGTGAATCGAGACCATATTGTTTAATAATGATATGATAGTCGCTCTATTCTCATCAAAAAATGTATTATAATCTAATACTCCAGTTCTACATTCCACTCTGTAACTGATGATGCGGCATCTGAATGCGCTCTCAATCACGGATATGCCATTTCCTCGATTAATACAAGCATTCGTACGATGCTCCAATGACCTCTTATGTGCAGCCATTCTGTCTGCAGGAACTGTTTCATCACATACAGTGCATGTTTGCACATTTCCAATCGCTGATGTTGATGATGCACCAACATCATCTAATCGTGACTTCTTTGCCGCAGATGGACCAACACTCCCTATACACGACAATTTCTGATGGCGCCGCAGGTTATCACTTCGTGTAAAGGATTGGGCACAAGCACTGCAGAACAACATTTCGATTAAGCGAATGCAAAGTACACTTTCGAGAATGAAAAAGGAGTGTGTGACAATCGAAAGCAATGGGAGAACTGAAGTCTAACGAACACACCTCTCAATTTATAGGGGAGAGGAGTGATGACGTAGAACTCTGCAAGGTTATCCCCTCCTAACTGAGTGACCTCGAGTGAAGGATGTCGAGCGAGCCATCAAGGTCACATACTCTCTGAGTCAGAAGAACTCTTCCACATCTTCCCAAGGTCGCGAAAAGAGCGCATATATCATCAATCGCCAAGGTCGTCTCTCAAAAGAGTGCACGTATACTCCCAAGGCCACTCCACCCGAGATCACTGTATTCTCCCAAGGTCATCCAAACGCAAAATCACTCCCAATCGAAGGTAACCACCAAGGACAACCTCCAAGACCACTCCCCCCAAGGTCACCAGTGGCGTACCGCAAGCATAATCTGTGATGCGACCTTGGGGGTGGCCTTGGGGGTGGCCTTGGGGGGTGGCCTTGGGGGGAACGACCTTGGGGGGAGACCTGGAATCGGCTTAAACCTTCTACTTGGATAGACTGTACAATCATCCTTTCTGGGTTGTATTCGATTATATCGTGATGATTATCATATAGTATGTCTAACCAGGTAACAGTTCTTCCGTTATACATACGAGCAACCGAATCGAACATAAGGTTGAATGGATAGATTGAACAATCAATGTATCTGGGTTGTATCCGAATATATCGTTATGCTGTATATTTAGTTTAGCCTACCATGTAACGGTTCTTTCGTTACACATACGAGCGACTGAATCGTAGAGAAGGGTGAATGGATAGACTGAACAATCATCGTATCTGGGTTGTATTCGATTACTTCGTGATGATTATTTTATATTATGTCTAACCAGGTAACTGTTCTTTCGTTATACATACGAGCAAACGAATCGAACATAAGATTGAATGGATAGATTGAACAAACCAGGTGACGGTACTTCCGTTACACATACTAGCGACTGAATCGAACAGAAATTTAAATGGTTAGACGAAACGATAATTGTATCTGAGTTGTATTCGATGATATCGTGATGATGTTTATATAGTATCTGGGTTGTATTCGATTATGATGTTATGCTGTGTATATAGTTATACACACTAGGTGACGGTATTCCCGTTTTACATAGGAGCGACCGAAACGAACAGAAAGCTGAATGGATGGACTGAACAATCAATGTATAAGGGTGGTATCCGATTATATCGCAATACTGTATATATAGTGATACTTAGCAGGTGACGGTACTTCCGTTACACATACTAGCGACTGAATCGAACAGAAGGTTAAATGGTTAGACGAAACGATAATTGTATCTGAGTTGTATTCGATGATATCGTGATGATGTTCATATAGCAATACTCACCAGGTAACTGTTCTTCCGTATTACATACAAGCGACCGAATCGAGCAGAAGGTTAAATGGATAGATTGAATAATCATCGTATCTGGGTTGTATTCGATAATGTTTATATAGTTATACTCAAAAGGTAACTGTTCTTCCGTTATACATACGAGCGACTGAATTGAACAGAAGGTTGAATGGATAGACTGAACAATAATCGTATCGGGGGTTGTATTCGATTATATCGTGATGATGTTTTCATAGTTATACTCACCAGGTAACTGTCCTTTCGTTATACGTAAAAGCGACCGAATCGAAGAGAAGGTTGAGTGGATAGACTGTACAATCATCCTTTCTGGGTTTTATTCGATTAATTCGTGATGATTATCATATAGTATGTCTAACCAGGTAACAGTTCTTCCGTTATACATACGAGCAACCGAATCGAACATAAGGTTGAATGGATAGATTGAACAATCATTGTATCTGGGTTGTATCCGAATATATCGTTATGCTGTATATTTAGTTTAGCCTAACATGTAACGGTTCTTTCGTTACACATACGAGCGACTGAATCGTAGAGAAGGGTGAATGGATAGAATGAACAATCATCGTATCTGGGTTGTATTCGATTATTTCGTGATGATTATTATATATTATGTCTAACCAGGTAACTGTTCTTCCGTTATACATACGAGCAACCGAATCGAACATAAGGTTGAATAATAATAATAATAATATAATAATAATAATAATAATATTTATTCACCCATACATAATACATAATGAGCATGGAAATGCATAACAAAAAAAAAGTGAATAAATTGAAAGGAGGACCACAAAAGGAGAACCTTGAATGTGGTTTTTCATTTTATTCAAATAATTGACATACATATCAGGTAGAGATTTCCAATTAGAGGAGGATATGACTATATTTTAATACATGATAGGTATATACACAATCATACAATATTAAGGAATAATTACTATTTATAATCAATGATTACAGCAATATGTATTTTTAGTATCAATATACTGGTGAATTATCATTCGAGGCATACTAAGTATCCATTTTTTTATTTTATTCTTGAACATTTTGAGAGAATTCAAATGCCTTATTTCGAGGGAAACGGTATTATAGAGTTTGGGTCCCAGGTAAATATAACTCCGTTGTAAAATATTTTTTTCAGGTTTTGGGACGTATGAAGAGTTTGTTCTATATCGGGTATTATACATATGCGATATTTTAATAGGATCATTTTTGTGCTTGTGCTGTCTTGTCACCGTTGCAACAAAAAACAATTGCCGTATATCAAGAACATGGGTTTCATTATATAATTCATTTGTAGGGTAGGTACGTGGTTTATGGTTTATAATTTTCAAAAAAAACTTTTGGATTTTCTGTAGTTTATCTATATGTTTGTTGACGGCTGCTCCCCATGCTATAATACCATAATTTAAGTGGGTTTGTACTAGTGCATAATATAGAATTCGGAGGTGGTCTGTGGCGAGAATATTCGATAAGTATTTAAACTTATATAGGATGGAACGGAGTTTTCTTGTTATATAATTGATGTGTACATTCCACTTCAAGGTATTATCGATGAATATACCCAAGTATTTGGTATTCTCAACACTATTTATAGGAATTGCTTGATGTTCATCAATGTTAACTATCAATGATTTATAGGTTGGTAGGTGTTTCGAATATGATGTGAATGGAAGGAAATGTGTTTTGTCGAAATTTACTGTTAGTAAGCGGTCTTTGAACCAATTAAAAATTTTAGTCAAATCATTTTCCGCTTTATATTTCAGAGAATCCCAGGTATTTTCTTTTAAAATGATAACCGTATCATTGGCAAAACTCAATACTTCGCCATTTAGTGATAGTTCGAACAAATCATTGATATATAAATTAAATAAAAGAGGACCAAGAACTGTTCCTTGGGGAACACCATACTCCACTAATCTCGAATCGCTTTTGGTATCATCAATTATGACTTGCTGTATTCTATTGGTCAAGTAATTTTTCATCAAATCGAATGCTTGTCCTCTAATTCCTATGCTTTCCAGTATCGTCAGGAGATGATTGTGGCTGACTGTATCAAACGCTTTCGCGAGGTCGATAAAAATACAAAGTACTGGTTTCTTTTTATCAATAGAGTCACTGATTTTTGAAGTGAGATAAGTTATCGCATCCTCTGTTGACCTATTTTCCCTGAAGCCAAATTGGTTGTTGGCTAGAATTTCGAATTTATTAAGGAAGTTCAGGATGCGTGCTTTAATGATCATTTCGAAAATTTTACCTAAATTGGAAATCAATGATATCGGGCGGTAATTTGATACATTCAGTCTATTTCCCTTCTTGAACAACGGTTTTACTATAGCAGATTTAAAAGCATTTGGGAACTGACCTGATCTGATGCCCCAGTTTATGATGAATTCTAATGGTGCTGTTATGTCATCAACAACATACTTTAGGATTTCAGCTGTTAGTTTATCGTCACCAGGTGATTTTTTATTCTTCAATTTCATAATACATTCTTTTATTTCGTATTGATTAGTTTCTAGAAATAATATTGTGTTTGGAATGTGAGTCCTGGAAGTTGGTTCTATCACTCGATTTTGTTTAATTTTTTCTGCCATCTTTTTTCCAATGCTTGAAAAGAAATCATTAAAAGTATCAGCAATTTGTTTGGTATCCGCTATTGAGCATCCGTTTTCAGATTGAATTTTTTCTATTGCATTTTCTTTTCTACAATGTTGATTGCCACTGATTTCATTGACTACCTTCCAAAGTGCAGCAGAATTATTTTCGTTTGAATTAATTTTATTTCGATAATATGAAGACTTCGCAGTTTTTATAAGATCATTGAGTTTATTTCTGTATTTTTTGTATTTGATGCAATTTTCTTCGATTGGGTCTTTTTTCATTGCAGAATATAGAATATTTTTCTCGGTGACAGATTTAACAAGACCGTCAGAAATCCAGGGTCGTTTTTTGGGTTGATTTTTCATTTTGGTGGTAGTTGTACAGTATTCTATTGACTTTTTTAATTTCCCAATGAAAGAGTTTACCGCTGAATTTATATCATCCGAAGTATATACATCAAACCAGTTTTCCTTTTCAACAGTTTTTTTTAAATTTCCTTTATTTAAGAAATTTTTATATATATAGTTATTTTTGACATTTTTCCCTGTTTCAGGTATAATCATTTGTAAAGCGAGTGAGAAGTGGTCAGTGATAGTGGTTTCCAGAACAACTGGAGTGATACTGTTAACTTTTTCATCATATTTAATAAAAATGTGATCAATGCATGTTTTCGTTTCCCCCTGTATTCTCGTGAATGTATTTATTGCCGATGAGTATCCATATTCTCCCATCACATTCAGATAATCCTGCATACTCTCATTTTCATCATCCAGTATATTGATATTTATATCTCCAATAAAAATTTCAGTTCTACAATAATTTCGACAGCTCTCTAGATAGGTATGGAAATCTATAATGAATGAATCAACTGAGCTAGCTGGAGGCCTATATAATGCTGTTAGTAATATATTCTCGTTTTCAAATTTTGCTATGACTTGTATGGATTTTAATATACCAATCTTTGTAATTTGATATGAATAGTTCATTCGTTGTCTGATATATATTACAAGACCATCATTTTGGTTGATGTCTCCATCATTATACAAGAGATCGTATCCATCTAATTTGAAAACAGATAAATCACCAATTTGCCAAGTCTCAGATAGTACTATAATATCAAAATTGAACTGGATAGTACTGAGCAGAACTTTTAATTCGTCCAAGTTTTTGTTGATGGATCGAATGTTTGTGTGGAATATTCTAAGTTTTCTCGAATCTGTTTGAGTATTGAACATTTCAGTGAGATGACCCACTAAACATGTAATGTTACAAAATATTGCAACAATATTATGTATTGCTTGCCATTGTAAGATAATAATATAATATTGCATAAGGCTAACTGCTATATTCAAGTTTTCAACATAACAAAAAAAACTATCGACAAGTTGTATGTAAATTAAAAAGCAAGCTATTGATAATGTTTCAGGTGCAATATTGCGTGAGCCATGAAAGTTCATTATAAATGCAACATTATAGAAACTATATAGGAACAATGTGTGTGCAAGTTACATTTGGAACTATCGAACAAATTCAAATCACAATGTTACACTCGGTTTCAAATCCTATTATATTAACAACAATACATAAGCTAACTTCAAACAATATTGACAGTATTTAGAAAACACAATGTATGTTCAATTTTCGATCGCATCATCGCAGAAATATACAAAATGATACCCTTCTACAATTTTGAATAGTAAATATAAAGAAACTTGAAGAAATATTTCATCTATCAGGTTACCAACCAATTTTGAATTTCCCGGTCTCGAGGAGATGGAAGATGCCACCTAACGGGGCGACACCAAGCCCATAGACGAATCAAAATAAGCGCTACGCCGCCTGGTGAAAATCAGAGTAACTAAAAATCTTGACATAGTTCTCACGTTCTCCTTTGTTTTGTGTTTGTTTTTATGTGATTTTTTTTACAAATATTTATTATTTGAAATCATTCAGAGAGCTATGAGTCGTTCGAATCGTTATTGTTCAGTTCCTCAGTGTTCTTCCTGGGAAAAGAAATGTTCAAGTGTGAATTTCCATGCTTTTCCTCCAGCTGGTGATAAATATCGTGTTTGGGTAGAAGGGAAATCGGGGAGTAAAGTGCTGATGGATCGACAAAAAGCTTGGCAACTGAAACTGAAAATTGGTAAACCAGTTACAAGAAATATGAAAGTATGCTCCCTGCATTTTATAGATGATGATTATTTTTATCGAGGTAAGCACGAACTACATATGCGATTTTAGGTTATGTCAATGAGGATAATTGTTTACAGATTCCAATTCCAAACAAAGAAGGTTTTTGAAAAAAACTGCTGTGCCTTCCATAAATCTTCCTGTTGGATCTAGTACTTCAAAGGAACAACCTGAATGTTCTAGTAGTAGAACTGAAAGATTGAAACAAAGAAGTCTCAACAAAGAAGTACTTGTTGCTGATGAAGAATCAAGTGAAGAATGTTCTTATTGTGAAGAAATCGAACCTGCTACACCATCAACTGCTTCTCAAGATGAAATTGAAGCTGCTCAAGGACTATTGCAGCTTCTTCAGGGGCAGCCAGATTATAATGGACCCAAAACTTTCAAGGATTTTGAAGTGCAAGTAAATACTCCTAAAGTGTCTACTTTGTGTGATATGATAACTACTGATAGTGCTCTAAACAGTTTTACTGGCCTCAATAATATAAAACTATTAGATACAATAGTAACAGCAGTGCAATCTGTTTACAGTGATCAAAGGTCCCATAGATTAACAATCAAACAGCGCATTGTTTTAGTGTTGACAAAATTGAAATGTGACCTTACATATGTGACATTATCTCTTCTATTTGGCATTTCACAAGAATTATGCCAAAAATATATTTATGAAATGCTACCCATTATGAGTAGAGTTCTGAGTTGTGTTATAAGATTCCCAGAATATTCTGAAATACAGAAAAACATGCCAAAATGTTTTGAAAGTTTTCAAAATACTCGAATCATCTTAGACTGTACAGAAATTTTTATACAGAAACCAAAGTGCCTTTGCTGTAGGATCAGGTTTTACTCTCAGTATAAATCTAATAATACAGTGAAATTCATGACAGGTGTTTCTCCTGGAGGTTTAATTACTTATATTAGTGAACCATATGGGGGAAGAGCATCTGATAAAACAATTTTCCAGCAAAGTGACCTTATTTTGAAGTTAGAAAGCTCACAGGATGCTATTATGGTGGACAAAGGCTTCATGATAGATGATATTTGTCAACAGTTTAAAATAAAGTTGATCAGGCCACCATTTCTGAAAGACAAAAAACAGTTGACTACAGAAGAAGCATTGTTGAATGCCAAAATAGCAGCTGCAAGAGTTCATATTGAAAGAGTCAATCAGAGAATTAAGATATTCAAAATCTTAGGTTGTAAATTGCAGTGGTCTCTTGTGAAGAAAGTTAAGGATATATTTATAATTGCTTGTGCTATAACAAATTTGTCCAATTCAATATTAGCAGATCATAGATTTTTAAGAGATTAGATTATTCATAATATAATTGTATAAATAGGTACATCTAATTTATTTTTAGGAAGATCTTGTGTAAATTGATCACCTCTCAATTAATGAAAAATTTGTTGATATGTTATAGTATTCCTAAAAATCTTCAATACATCAATCATTATTTTTCATACTTTGTTGGGAATGCTCAAATTGAAGGGTAATATGCTTTGTGGGTTGATCAATTCAGGTAATCAAAGAAAATGTTCAACTAAAGTTTATTATTCTTGCATATAACATGTAACATTTTTTCAAAATAGTTGGTCTTGACTACTGTTAATAAATTTTTTGTGAAATTATGATTATAATTAATTTTTAATATTTCCACACTTTTGTCAAAGGAAGCATATAATATGAAATAGCAAGTAGACAAATTCAATACTGCCATGCCTAATTGAATTTGTCCATAATATTTATGCTTTTCTTTCAAAAAATATTGGTTTCCTCTTTTTTGAAGGAATTTTGTATTTGGTAGCACTTCATTTATGCTTCTGGTAGCCCCTGAAAAATAAAATACCTATACTGAAGATTTTCATCATTGAAAATGATTTCATTCAACAGATATACATTATATAGCTTACTTATAAGTGAAAATTTTAAGGACCTCACCTTCATACAAACATTTCACTTCTAGTAGAGCAACAGGTCTGTTGTCTTCAAAAATAATACCATCTGGAGAAAACCCAAGCCAAGGATTTGAGTGTGAGACAACCATACCACAATCCACAACTTGAAGGGATGTTCTTGCAATAAAAGCATCTTTGGCATCACCTTCAAACTTGACTCCATGTTTGGTGAACTTATTACTGAATCCTTTGGCATAAAAATATTTCATGGCTTTATTATCCCAGTCAGATTTGGAGTAGGTATACAACTCATATATTCGTGAACCTATAAATAAATATATAAGATTAGTTTCAAGATTTTTGGGCTATAAAATAATTTACCTGTTACCCTATATTTCCTCTGTTCATGCCACTCTTTAGATTGTTGCCTAATGTCTATTATCATGTCAGAAACTTCATTGAAAAGTTTTGAATACAAATTCTTACAACATTCATTCTCATTCTCAACTGTTATGATTGAAGCTTCTAACATGACAATAGACTGGCATGCATTGTCCAAAATCACTTGAAGGTGATTATTGGCAGGCACTACTTCCTTGAAAACTTCACCAGTGAAACTTCTTCTTCCAACACTAAAAGCAATGTTTTAATTTTACCAGCCATTACCTTATTTGAACCGAGCTTTATTATATTGCAACTTACTTATGTTTTGAAACAGCAGATTCAGGTAATTGGCTTATGAAAAAATCATACATTTTATTGTCATCTACTTCCAATTGACATTGCTCAATTTTTTGTTCAAAACATGGCATATCTTTGATAGGAACAGCTTTGTATTTGTCTCTGGTCATGTGCTTTTGGGCTGACCAAACACATTTAAGATCTGTCTGGGAAATAATCTCAAAATCTTCAAGATTTTCCCTAAAACAAAAAAAAACAGCAGAAAACGAAAAGGACAATAAGCACATAATTCATTCTTTTTAAAAATTAACTTGGCACGATAACGCCTTTTCGAATAGTAAAATGATACACCTTGTACACTTGATTAGAACAGCAGAAATGTGTTTACATCTACCACTATTCCCAGCTTTACAGGAACACAACATGGTCTTGATTTTGATGGTCCCTTTCTCCAAGTCACAATTAAGTTCTCCTTGAATTTGATGCGGGTCAGAATTGAGTGCACTACTCTGAAGGCACAAAGCACAAATCATGACTTTGTCTGGAGTAGAAGAATTCAACCGTCCACATAATATTACATGTCCAGCATTCAAAACTTCTTCACCTTCATAAACACTCCTAGAAGTATTCGTGCCTTCAAGATACCCCAAGTATTCCACCAAACTTAGTCTTGCCATTTGAATCTGAAAAAGGGTACAAGGATTAACCCATGATCTTCTAACCTAAGATTTCTCTCAATTTGGCTACGAAACAAATGATGATAATCACTTACCGCCTCAATAACAATGAGAATACATACACAGTAACACACTTGTTCACTAAAGAAGCCTAAAAAGTTTTTATATTTATGGTAAAATAATATTTCAAGAACACAAATAAACACACAACAAATACAACGTAAATATATCAATGTCAATATTTATAGTTCTACGACTGCCCACATTGGCGCTGCATTCTTATTTTCAGATGCCTATAGACAAAGAAAGTTTCACGAAAGTTTGTTTATGTTTATCCCGTCCCGTATCGTGCAGTCTTGCGTCGCTGGTTTTTTATTCTTGATTTTGATACTTTTACTTTTATAAATTATTAGTAAAGTACATTTGTTTGTTGAATAAGAGTGTTGAAGCAGCACAATGGACAATGTCAATAATACATTTAAGGCATCTCCATATTCATGTAAGGTAAGCGATACATCATTTTTATTATTTTAGGTTAGGATAGTTTGGTAGGAAAATGCTTTTTTTTAGTTTTCCTCCTCATATTGCGAATAAATCTGATGGTTGTGTTGTTTCGTGTGCATCTTATTATAAAGTAGGATTGAAATCGTCGTTATCAATTTGTATTCATTGAAATATGATGATATTTCGATTGTGATTAGTGTGGACATTTTTAGATCCAAAAACATCGTGAGAAGTACTCAAAATACGTTGAAAAAATACGTGAAATAGTAAGACAAGATACTAAAAGAAAATTGATGAACTCGAAGGTTGAAGTTGAAACTGATGAGGCCCTCGATGATTCTCAAACTTGTTGCCATGATATTTCACAAGATAAAAATGAGAACCCATCAGTTACCTCTCCCCTTACATTCTTCTCAGAAACCCCAGTCATTGTTCCTTATTTTCCATTGAATAAGTAATACTGATTAGTTTAATATAGTAAAAACCCAGGCATCAGATAACTCTACTACATTAGCTAATAATTTGAGAAATTGGGCAATTGATTGATGCATATCCAATACGAATTTCAATAAACTTTTTAAAATATAAAAACCTTCCATATGTTTGTCGTACTTTACTGAAAACCAAAAAGTCTGGCACAATTTCAATTACAGAGAATGGAAAATATCATTTTGACCTATTTGCAGGAAACAATTAAGAGTATTGTATAGATGTGTATGTCAAGGTTTTGAAGACTTGGTAGTAGATCAAGTTGTCAATCTTCCATCCAAACATTCCATTGATTATTATTGTTTCAGGTGCCTGGATGAGGCCAAGCAGAGTTTTTTTTTAATTTGATATTTTGATATTTGTTTTTATTTTGTTGTGATATTTCAATTCAAATAAAAGTTTTATTATAAAATGTTTGCCTTTTTGACCCCCAAGACTTCCATAGACATTTGAAATCAATAACTTGTCATATAGGTATATAGAATGTCTCACAAAGTTGGAAGCATATGGAATACTTTTTTATTATTTATTTTAGAAAAAAAAAAGTAATGCATGTAATAAAAGCTGAAATCATCAGGTATTAAGTTTTTTCAGTTGTATGAGAGGTTTCTTAAAATATGCGAATCTAATAATAAAGTTACTTCGATTTTTACAATATCGAAAATTGTCAGATTAAAGTCAGTTAGAAATGAAAGTTACGTTCAGATATTCAAATCTACCAAATTAGGTTGTGTTATTCTCAACATTTTTCTTTTTTTGTGAGTGTTTATAATGTGTTTCAAGTTTCCGACTATGTTGAACTTTTTATAAACAATAGATTTTTCTTTCAAAACTGAATGGAAAAGTTTACAAAACCATATTTTTCATGGTATATAGATATGACTGAACATTTGAATGTATTTTCAATTCTGAATAACCTTGCATAACAACTTTCGATTTTGTTTAAAATAAAGGTACATTATCCACTACTAAGTGATTTTTTTTAACAACCCGCTTATACGACTGAAAAAATTTAATATCTGATGATTGTAATATAGCTTTTAGAGCATGCAGAACTTTTTTCGTAAAATCAATGATATTAATTATTTTCACATGGTTCCAACCTAGTGAGACCAACTGTATATAACAGAAGCATAGGAAAAATCTATTTATTGTTTCAAATGAAAATACTATATTAAGGTATAATCATTTCAGAAGATTTGTTGGGTTTTAACTCCTTGCTCTAAAAACTAGAAAATGAATATGATTTTCATAGAAGGCACATCAATAGTTAATGATATTTTCCAAGATATCGAAACTGATTTGCCTACCATGAATATTGTATGCATTCATTTTCTATCAATATTTTAGAAGCAATAAGTGAAAATCCAAAAATTGTTCAGTAATGAACAAACCTACTGGAAAGTAATTTATGAAATCTTCCTGTTATGTTATAGAAATGAATAGACAAGGTTGGTGGTAAGTTGCTGCTATATAACATAATATTGAATATGTTATTCTCTTCTAATTCATATTCTATGTTACGGTAACCTTGCTCCAACTACTAATTATTAAACATTACATCCATCAATATATTTCAGCAGTTGCTGCAACATTGTCACTATGCCACATTTTTAATATCACATTTGCAATATTCCTGTATATTATATGCGAAATTGCAGTAACCTTGCTGGAATAATTGATACGAAATATACCATTTTTAATATTGCTGAACGTCCGTTTCAGTAGTTGCTGAACCTTTGCAGTAAGGTAGCAGAAAACTCTGATGGAACATTACACATTACGATGAAAGGTTACTGAAATATTGAATGAATGTTACTTTGCTTAGTGGGGATTAACTGAATCTGCTTCTGATGTAATTATTTTTCGTTCTCTGAAATCTCTAATATACTTATTCATTATTTGTAGATTATCTTACGAGCTATCTAATAGAAATTTTGATAAATTGTTGTGATAAATATATCAAGCAGTATTTTACATGAAATTTACAGTTGGTATAGTTGGTTAATAAGGAAAAATCAATTTGAAAAATAATATGGCATATAATGAAAGTGTTTACGTTGAATCTGTAAGTTTCACTAGGAGTGCTTCACTTCACTTATTACTAGAGATCGAATTGTTTCTTGTGGGTCTCTTCTTTATTTCCGCCGTTGTCTTTGTTTTCTTCGGTTTTCCTTCATTTGTTAATTCCACCGTATCTTTCCGTATTTCCAAAATTTCTGGGTCTTCTTCAATATCTTCCGTGTGTTTTCTGTGGATCGCACTTGGTGTGGGTGGCGCACTATTAGATCTAGGTTGTAATTCAACTACGAAATCCTTTTTGTTTTCCTCTAATTCTTCTGAAGTGTATGGAACGCCATTCACATACAATTTATGGTTCTTGATATATGCTTGGTAGTTTTCATTCCTTGCTCTCTTCATATGTTTTACCAAGATTTTATTTGTAGCCTGGTCTTCAGGTCCTAAATCGTGTGATATGGAGATACCGGTACTGCGTAATTTCTTCAAATTCAGAAAGATTTTTTGTTTTTGCAAGTATGAGATGAATTCTAGGATAATGGTTCCTTTCTTTCCTAGGAGATATATGTTGTTCACATCTTTTTCTGTAATGTTACTATTCGAATATTTGATTTAGTTTGTCTATAGTTACTCTAAGTAAATTATCTTTGTTTGCTTCAATTCCGAAAATGACGATATTATTCTTTCTGTTGAAGCGTTCAATATTGACAATTCTTTCTTCTAGCTTATTCAATTTCTCATCAAGAGCTTTTGTTTTATCATTTAAGCTATTTCTTACACTATTAATTTCAATTTTCAGTTCATTCGTTTGTTTATTAATGAGTGTTTCTAGCTTAGAGAGTAATACATCGTTCGAAATTTCACTCATATTATTTCGTACTTCTCCCGTACTATTACTTTTTTTCTTGGTGATAAGTAAAAAGTTATCCACGTTTTTGTACACTCCTTTCTTCTGATTCTTGTATGTATTATTATTATATAGATATTTGGTATTTGTTTCATTCAAAGTCCGATTTCATATATCGACATTAGAAATTTTACTCACTTTGTTCGGCTTGTTTTTTGGAACACGTCACTATAAAATCCAATTTTGAATACTCATTTTTAACTGCTAATGATCACTATTTTGTCGGGAGCGTATTGCTTCGTGCTTGCTTCGTGCTTGCGAATGGATAGATTAAACAATCATTGTATCTGGGTTGTCTCCGATTATATCGTTATGCTGTATATTTAGTTACACCTACCATGTAACGGTTCTTTCGTTACACATACGAGCGTCTGAATCGAACATAAGGTTGGATGGTTAGACGGAACGATAATTGTAACTGAGTTGTATTCGATTATATCGAGGTGATGTTTATATAGCAATACTCACCAGGTGACTGTTCTTGCGTTATACATACGAGCGACCCAATCGAACAGAAGGTTGGATGGATAGACGGAATTATAATTGTATCTGAGTTGTATTCGATTATATCGTGATGACGTTCATATAGAAATACTCACCAGGTTACTATTCTTCCGTTATACATACGAGCAACCGAATCGAACAGAAGGTTGAATGGATAGTATCTGGGTTGTATTCGATTATGATGTTATGCTGTGTATATAGTTATACACACTAGGTGACGGTATTCCCGTTTTACATACGAGCGACCGAAACGAACAGAAATTTGAATGGATAGAATGAACAATCAATGTATCTGGGTGGTATCCGATTATATCGCAATATTGTATATATAGTGATACTTACCAGGTGACGGTACTTCCGTTACACATACTAGCGACTGAATCGAACAGAAATTTAAATGGTTAGACGAAACGATAATTGTATCTGAGTTGTAGTCGATGATATCGTGATGATGTTTATATAGTATCTGGGTTGTATTCGATTATGATGTTATGCTGTGTATATAGTTATACACACTAGGTGACGGTATTCCCGTTTTACATACGAGCGACCGAAACGAACAGAAAGCTGAATGGATAGACTGAACAATCAATGTATCTGGGTGGTATCCGATTATATCGCAATACTGTATATATAGTGATACTTAGCAGGTGACGGTACTTCCGTTACACATACTAGTGACTGAATCGAACAGAAGGTTAAATGGTTAGACGAAACGATAATTGTATCTGAGTTGTATTCGATGATATCGTGATGATGTTTATATAGCAATACTCACCAGGTAACTGTTCTTCTGTATTACATATAAGCGACCGAATCGAGCAGAAGGTTGAATGGATAGATTGAACAATCATCGTATCTGGGTTGTATTCGATAATGTTTATATAGTTATACTCAAAAGGTAACTGTTCTTCCGTTATACATACGAGCGACTGAATTGAACAGAAGGTTGAATGGATAGACTAAACAATAATCGTATCTGGGATTGTATTCGAATATATCGTGATGATGTTTTTATAGTTATACTCACCAGGTAACTGTCCTTTCGTTATACGTAAGAGCGACCGAATCGAAGAGAAGGTTGAATGGATAGATTAAACAATCATTGTATCTGGGTTGTATCCGAATATATCGTTATGCTGTATATTTAGTTTAGCCTACCATGTAACGGTTCTTTCGTTACACATACGAGCGACTGAATCGTAGAGAAATGTGAATGGATAGACTGAACAATCATCGTATCTGGGTTGTATTCGATTATTTCGTGATGATTATTATATATTATGTCTAACCAGGTAACTGTTCTTCCGTTATACATACGAGCAACCGAATCGAATATAAGGTTGAATGGATAGATTAAACAATCATTGTATCTGGGTTGTATCCGAATATATCGTTATGCTGTATATTTAGTTTAGCCTACCATGTAACGGTTCTTTCGTTACACATACGAGCGACTGAATCGTAGAGAAGGGTGAATGGATAGACTGAACAATCATCGTATCTGGGTTGTATTCGATTATTTCGTGATGATTATTATATATTATGTCTAACCAGGTAACTGTTCTTCCTTTTGTTTGAAGGTGGCTGACAATGTCTCGAGTTGTGAAGAAAAGTTTCGGACTTCCATTGTCTAAAGGTATGAAGATTTGAATCCTGAGAAAAGAAAAGATGAGTTATGCTGAAAAAACGAAATAAGTGATGAATAAAAAATTAACTATTTTATCGAATCAAGAAGATTCGAGTATCAATAAATTAGGTTAGTATTAGTGTTAGTATATATGAAGTCGAAGAATGTAGATTTAAATGGGAGTTTAACTAGTCGATGAGCCTGAAAATAAGAAAAAAAGAAAAAAGAAAAAATTGAATTAGAAATCAATAGCCTGAAAAAAGAAAAGTTGAATAGCCTGAAAAAAAAAAGTTGAATTAAAAATTAAAATAAAATGAATGAATAAAGAATTAAAATTATGAGAAAGATTCAAATCGAGTTTTTCACGACGTTTCGATTGTGTGTATCTACAATCGTCTTCAGGTGAGAACTAACAAAGTCCTGGGATACGGGGGTATTTATAGGTCAGCTATGGCGGGATTTTCCGGTTCAGTGAGCCGTAACCAGTTGATTCGGCTAATCAGCGGTTTCCATGTGTTGCGGATCTCGACGCTTGGTTGACTGAAAGCGTTATTATTCATTATGTATGCTGCTTCCTTGAATTTCCTCCTGAACCAGTGTTCTTCTCTATGGATGATTTCTGCCTCAGACCATTCGATGTTATGTTGGTGGGTCCACACATGTTCTGCGATTCCTGACTTGGTGGTTTCTCCTCGTTGGGTGTTTTTCTTGTGTTCGCCGATTCTGGTTTCCAGTGGTCTCTTGGTTTTTTTTTTTTTTCAGGCTATTGATTTCTAATTCAATTTTTTCTTTTTTTCTTTTTTTCTTATTTTCAGGCTCATCGACTAGTTAAACTCCCATTTAAATCTACATTCTTCGACTTCATATATACTAACACTAATACTAACCTGATTTATTGATACTCGAATCTTCTTGATTCGATAAAATAGTTAATTTTTTATTCATCACTTATTTCGTTTTTTCAGCATAACTCATCTTTTCTTTTCTCAGGATTCAAATCTTCATACCTTTAGACAATGGAAGTCCGAAACTTTTCTTAACTGTTCTTCCGTTATACATACGAGCAACCGAATCGAACATAAGGTTGAATGGATAGATTGAACAATCATTGTATCTGAGTTGTCTCCGATTATATCGTTATGCTATATATTTGATTACACCTACCATGTAACGGTTATTTCGTTACACATACGAGCGTCCGAATCGAACATAAGGTTGGATGGTTAGACGGAACGATAATTGTAACCGAGTTGTATTCGATTATATCGTGGTGATGTTTATATAGTAATACTCACCAGGTGACTGTTCTTGCTTTATACATACGAGCGACCTAATCGAACAGAAGGTTGGATGGATAGACAGAATGATAATTGTATCTGTTGTATTCGATTATCTCGTGATGACGTTCATATAGAAATACTCACCAGGTTACTGTTCTTTCGTTATACATACGAGCAACCGAATCGAACAGAAGGTTGAATGGATAGTATCTGGGTTGTATTCGATTATGATGTTATGCTGTGTATATAGTTATACAGACTAGGTGACGGTATTCCCGTTTTACATAGAGCGACCGAAACGAACAGAAAGTTGACTGGATAGACTAAACAATCAATGTATCTGGGTGGTATCCGATCATATCGCAATACTGTATATATAGTGATACTTACCTGGTGACGGTACTTCCGTTACACATACTAGCGACTAAATCGAACAGGAGGTTAAATGGTTAGACGAAACGATAATTGTATCTGAGTTGTATTCGATGATATCGTGATGATGTTTATATAGCAATACTCACCAGGTAACTGTTCTTCCGTTTCACATACAAAAGACCGAATCGAGCAGAAGGTTAAATGGTCAGATTGAACAATCATCGTATCTGGGTTGTATTCGATAATGTTTATATAGTTATACTCACCCACTCGAGGACAAAAATCATCACGAGTAAGGTATATCCTTCATGCTCTACTGTGGCACATCTTCCAGGATTCCCTCCTCTATAACTCACTAAATACCGCACATTTGGGTTCTCCTCGGAACCAAGTAAAATATCCTCTCTTTCTAGAGAGTCAACAAGAAAAATACATCTCATAATACTTGAGCTCAAAATATCAAATTAAATATCAAATATCATTCCATAAATAACACTGCATTTGAAATCAAGAGGAATGGCGCAAAAACTCTTCAATTATTATAATTATTCATACGGTTGTTCTATAATCATTTCAGATCGTAATATTCTCAACTATTGTTTTGATTCAAAAAATTATTATGGTACTTTGAGCATGTAGATGATTCGTTATTGTTTTGATAACTAATGTGAAACTCAATACATGATGTGAATGACTCAGACATTTTATATCGATTGATGAAATATAAATTATATATGCTATTCGATTAATTTTCAACACATTATTTCGTTCATCTTTCTGAACATATTTGAAAAAATTGAAAGTACAGGAGGCAAAAAGTAAAGTAGGTGGAAAATATTTTTAAAATTACCTACGATGCAGTTAGGAAAAAAAACGAAGTCTGGGAAGTGACTTCGTGAGTCTGATCTGGTGCTATAAATTTTCAAATTAAACTTACGTTGATTGCATTGGTACTACTTGAATTATTTACAAAAAAATATATCTGAAAATTCCGTGACTAAACAACTTCAATATTCATAAGCTATGTTACTCTACTGATAAACTTTCGAAAACCTTTTCTATTAGTGCCTTGAAGAAAAAATAAATTGTGAAAATCCATGAAAAATCAATTGAGTCCATTATGAAGAATGGAACTCGAGGATTGAAGCCTAAGGCGCCTCCACCATATGTCACAACTAGAGGGAAGCTTTGGGGTAAAAGCCTCCCTCATGTCGTGATCGGGGGGTTACTACAGAGGGTAGCGAGAAGTATTTTAATAATACAGGCACTAATAGTTTTGTGGTAGTTGAAAGTATTCGAAACATAACAACCTTTATTCAACTATAGGAATAACAAGCGTAAGTAACATAGGGTTATGAATATGAATATACAAGATGAAGATGATCCTAAAACTAACTTACATTACGATGATGTGGTGTCACGAGTAGCCCCAGACTAGACTAACTTCAGAACCCTCACATTTACTATTTATTAGAAATACAAGTTCGTGTGATCACGTTTGTGCATGGGTTCCTCAATTAGCACGTTTAGTTCAATGTCAGTCATTCTTAATGAAATATTTATTTATAAAACTATGAAATGTCAATTTGGAATATACTCTAATGTACTGAATGTTCTACTCGTGACAATATTAATGATCTATGTAAACTGAATCTAAGACTTGACCTAAACAATACGGTTTTTGATGATGAAACAAATTTATTAATAGGGGAAGAAACATACCCAGAGGTAATAAGAAGTAGCATTGAAGTATTTCATGAAACAAAAGAATGGTTCACAAGAAATAGATTAATATTGAATGAAAATAAAAATATTTAATTTTATTTAGAACACCCCAAGTTCAATGCGAACCGAGACAAAATATAAACTTAGAAAGCACCAAAGTGACAATAGCGGAAGATACCAAATTTCTGGGTATCTACATCGATGGATTCCTGAAATGGAATAAACACATTGATTACACAGCAAACAAACTCAGCAGGATATCATATGGAATAAGAGTGGTCAATAAACACCTAGAGAAAGAATCTGTGAAAATGATTTAATATGCCAACTTTGAATCAGTTGCTAGATACGGTATTATTTTCTGGGAAAGCAACAGTAACATTGAAAGGATTTTTGTTATCCAGAAAAGAACCCTCAGAATAATCAATAATATGAAACACAACGAAACATGTAGATCTGTATTTGAAAACAACAATATAATGACAATTTTTGCTCTGTATATCTATGAATGCCTGATGTTTTTATTCAAAAATAAACATCTATTTAGTAGTAGTATCGGTCAACACACATACCATACTCGCAGAAATGTCCTCACATATCCTGTACATAGGTTGACCCGATCGGAAAAAACTTCTTACTATATGACAATAAAATGCTACAACCATTAACCTAACAATTTTAGGAATATTAATGTCCTGAGTAAATTCAAAAAAGAAATAAAAAAAATGCTGATTGAATTAGAACCCTACAACATGAATGATAATCTGAAATAAAAAATATAAAGTGTACAATTTTCCTCCTGTGACGCCATTTCATTCTGTGCCGCCTGTTACAAAAATTGTAATTGTCAGCTCAATTTTGAAATAAAGATGTTTATTATTATTATTATTATCTGGGTGGTATCCGATTATATCGCAATACTCTATATATAGTGATACTTACCAGGTGACGGTACTTCCGTTACACATACTAGCGACTGAATCGAACAGGAGGTTAAATGGTTAGACGAAACGATAATTGTATCTGAGTTGTATTCGATGATATCGTGATGATGTTTATATAACAATACTCACCAGGTAACTGTTCTTCCGTTTTACATACAAGCGACCGAATCGAGCAGAAGGTTAAATGGATAGATTGAACAATCATCGTATCTGGGTTGTATTCGATAATGTTTATATAGTTATACTCACCAGGTAACTGTTCTTCCGTTATACATACGAGCGACTGAATTGAACAGAAGGTTGAATGGATAGACTAAACAATAATCGTATCTGGGGTTGTATTCGATTATATCGTGATGATATTTTTATAGTTATACTCACCAGGTAACTGTCCTTTCGTTATACGTAAGAGCGACCGAATCGAAGAGGAGGTTGAGTGGATAGACTGTAGAATCATCCTTTCTGGGTTGTATTCGATTATATCGTGATGATTATCATATAGTAAGTCTAACCAGGTAACAGTTCTTCCGTTATACATACGAGCAACCGAATCGAACATGAGGTTGAATGGATAGATTGAACAATAATTGTATCTGGGTTGTATCCGAATATATCGTTATGCTGTATATTTAGTTTAGCCTACCATGTAACGGTTCTTTCGTTACACATACGAGCGACTGAATCGTAGAGAAGGGTGAATGGATAGACTGAACGATCATCGTATCTGGGTTGTATTCGATTATTTCGTGATGATTATTATATATTATGTCTAACCAGGTAACTGTTCTTCCGTTATACATACGAGTAACCGAATCGAACATAAGGTTGAATGGATAGATTGAACAATCATTGTATCTGGGTTGTCTCCGATTATATCGTTATGCTGTATATTTAGTTACACCTATCATGTAACGGTTCTTTCGTTACACATACGAGCGTCTGAATCGAACATAAGGTTGGATGGTTAGACGGAACGATAATTGTAACTGAGTTGTATTCGATTATATCGTGGTGATGTTTATATAGTAATACTCACCAGGTGACTGTTCTTGCGTTATACATGCGAGCGACCCAATCGAACAGAAGGTTGGATGGATAGACGGAAGGATAATTGTATCTGAGTTGTATTCGATTATATCGTGATGACGTTCATATAGAAATACTCACCAGGTTACTGTTCGTTCGTTATACATACGAGCGACCGAAACGAACAGAAAGTTGAATGGATAGTCTGAACAATCAATGTATCTGGGTGTTATCCGATTATATCGCAATACTGTATATATAGTGATAATTACCAGGTGACGGTACATCCGTTACACATACAAGCGACTGAATCGAACAGAAGGTTAAATGGTTAGACGAAACGATAATTGAATCTGAGTTGTATTCGATAATATCGTGATGATGTTTATGTAGCAATACTCACCAGGTAACTGTCCTTCCGTTTAACATACTAGCGACCGAATCGAGCAGAAGGTTGAATGGATAGATTGAACAATCATCGTATCTGGGTTGTATTCGATTATGTTTATATAGTTATACTCACCAGGTATTTGTTCTTCCGTTATACATACGAGCGACTGAATTGAACAGAAGGTTGAATGGATAGACTAAACAATGATCGTATCTGGGGTTGTATTTGATTATATCGTGATGATGTTTATATAGTTATACTCACCAGGTAACTGTTCTCCAGTTATACATAAGAGCGACTGAACTGAACAGAAGGTTTAATGGATAGACTGAACGATCATCGTATTCATATAGAAATACTCACCAGGTAACTGTTCTTTCGTTATACATACGAGCAACCGAATCGAACAGAAGGTTGAATGGATAGTATCTGGGTTGTATTCGATTATGATGTTATGCTGTGTATATAGTTATACACACTAGGTGACGGTATTCCCGTTTTACATACGAGCGACCGAAACGAACAGAAAGTTTAATGGATAGACTGAACAATCGATTCATCTGGGTGGTATCCGATTATATCGCAATACTTTATATATAGTGATACTTACCAGTTGACGGTACTTCCGTTACACATACTAGCGACTGAATCGAACAGAAGGTTAAATGGTTAGACGAAACGATAATTGTATCTGAGTTGTATTCGATGATATCGTGATGATGTTTATATAGCAATACTCACCAGGTAACTATTCTTTCGTTTTACATACAAGCGACCGAATCGAGCAGAAGGTTTAATGGATAGATTGAACAATCATCGTATCTGGGTTGTATTCGATTATGTTTATATAGTTATACTCACCAGTAACTGTTCTTCCGTTATACATACGAGCGACTGAATTGAACAGAAGGTTGAATGGATAGACTAAACAATAATCGTATCAGGGGTTGTATTCGATTATATCGTGATGCTGTTTATATAGTTATACTCACCAGGTAACTGTTCTCCAGTTATACATAAGAGCGATTGAACTGAACAGGAGGTTGAATGGATTGACTGAACAATCATCGTATCTGGGTTGTATTCGATTATTTCGTGATGATGATTATATATTATGTCTAACCAGGTAACTGTTCTTCCGTTATACATACGAGCAACCAAATCGAACATAAGGTTGAATGGATAGATTGAACAATCATTGTATCTGGGTTGTCTCCGATTATATCGTTATGCTGTATATTTAGTTACACCTACCATGTAACGGTTCTTTCGTTACACATACGAGCGTCTGAATCGAACATAAGGTTGGATGGTTAGACGGAACGATGATTGTTACTGAGTTGTATTTGATTATATCGTGGTGATGTATATATGGTAATACTCAACAGGTGCCTGTTTTTGCGTTATACGTACGAGCGACTCAATCGAACAGAAGGTTGGATGGATAAACGGAATGATCATTGTATCTGAGTTGTATTCGATTATATCGTGATGACGTTCATATAAAAATACTCACCAGGTTACTGTTCTTTCGTTATACATACGAGCAACCGAATCGAACAGAAGGTTGAATTGATAGTATCTGGGTTGTATTCGATTATGATGTTATGCTGTGTATATAGTTATACACACTAGGTGACCGTATTCCCGTTTTACATACGAGCGACCGAAACGAACAGAAAGTTGAATGGATAGACTGAACAATCAATGTATCTGGTTGGTATCCGATTATATCGCAATACTGTATATATAGTGATACTTACCAGGTGACGGTACTTCCGTTACACATACTAGCGACTGAATCGAACAGAAGGTTAAATGGTTAGACGAAACGATAATTGTATCTGAGTTGTATTCGATGATATCGTGATGATGTTTATATAGCAATTCTCACCAGGAAACTGTTCTTCCGTTTTACATACAAGCGACCGAATCGAGCAGAAGGTTAAATGGATAGATTGAAAATTTATCGTATCTGGGTTGTATTCGATTATGTTTATAAAGTTATAGTCACCAGGTAACTGTTCTCCAGTTATACATAAGAGCGACTGAACTGAACAGAAGGTTGAATGGATAGACTGAACAATCATCGTATCTGGGTTGTATTCGATTATATCGTGATGATTATCATATAGTATGTCTAACCAGGTAACAGTTCTTCCGTTATACATACGAGCAACCGAATCGAACATAAGGTTGGAAGGATAGATTGAACAATCATTGTATCTGGGTTGTCTCCGATTATATCGTTATGCTGTATATTTAGTTACACCTACCATGTATCGGTTCTTTCGTTACACATACGAGCGTCTGAATCGAACATAAGGTTGGATGGTTGGACGGAACGATTATTGTAACTGAGTTGTATTCGATTATATCGTGGTAATGTTTATAAAGTAATACTCACCAGGTGACTGTTCTTGCGTTATACATACGAGCGACCCAATCGAACAGAAGGTTGGATGGATAGACGGAATGATAATTGTATCTGATTTGTATTCGATTATATCGTGATGACATTCATATAGAAATACTCATCAGGTTACTGTTCTTTCGTTATACATACGAGCAACCGAATCGAACAGGACGTTGAATGGATAGTATCTGGGTTGTATTCGATTATGATGTTATGCTGTGTATATAGTTATACACACTAGGTGACGGTATTCCCGTTTTACATACGAGCGACCGAAACGAACAGAAAGTTTAATGGATAGACTGAACAATCGATTTATCTGGGTGGTATCCGATTATATCGCAATACTGTATATATAGTGATACTTACCAGGTGACGGTACTTCCGTTACGCATACTAGCGACTGAATCGAACAGAAGGTTAAATGGTTAGACGAAACGATAATTGTATCTGAGTTGTATTCGATGATATCGTGATGATGTTTATATAGCAATACTCACCAGGTAACTATTCTTTCGTTTTACATACAAGCGACCGAATCGAGCAGAAGGTTTAATGGATAGATTGAACAATCATCGTATCTGGGTTGTATTCGATTATGTTTATATAGTTATACTCACCAGTAACTGTTCTTCCGTTATACATACGAGCGACTGAATTGAACAGAAGGTTGAATGGATAGACTAAACAATAATCGTATCTGGGGTTGTATTCGATTATATCGTGATGCTGTTTATATAGTTATACTCACCAGTAACTGTTCTTCCGTTATACATACGAGCGACTGAATTGAACAGAAGGTTGAATGGATAGACTAAACAATAATCGTATCTGGGGTTGTATTCGATTATATCGTGATGCTGTTTATATAGTTATACTCACCAGGTAACTGTTCTCCAGTTATACATAAGAGCGATTGAACTGAACAGGAGGTTGAATTGATTGACTGAACAATCATCGTATCTGATTTGTATTCGATTATATCGTGATGACGTTCATATAGAAATACTCACCAGGTTACTGTTCTTTCGTTAAACATACGAGCAACCGAATCGAACATAAGGTTGAATTGATAGTATCTGGGTTGTATTCGATTATGATGTTATGCTGTGTATATAGTTATACACACTTGGTGACCGTATTCCCGTTTTACATACGAGCGACCGAAAAGAACAGAAAGTTGAATGGATAGACTGAACAATCAATGTATCTGGTTGGTATTTGATTATATCAAAATACTGTATATATAGTGATACTTACCAGGTGACGGTACTTCCGTTACACATACTAGCGACTGAATCGAACAGAAGGTTAAATGGTTAGACGAAACGATAATTGTATCTGAGTTGTATTCGATGATATCGTGATAATGTTTATATAGCAATACTCACCAGGAAACTGTTCTTCCGTTTTACATACAAGCGACGGAATCGAGCAGAAGGTTAAATGGATAGATTGAAAATTCATCGTATCTGGGCTGTATTCGATTATGTTTATATTGTTATACTCACCAGGTAACTGTTCTTCCGTTATACATACGAGCGACTGAATTGAACAGAAGGTTGAATGGATAGACTAAACAATAATCGTATCTGGGGTTGTATTCGAGTATATCGTGATGATATTTATATAGTTATAGTCACCAGGTAACTGTTCTCCAGAGTTATGTCATCGAACCAGCCGGCATCAGCCGTCGGCATGTCATCGAACCAGCCGTTCACACTGAGGAGATGCGGACGCAGCATTTTACCTGACCCGGCAGAAATTATGGAATATGCATTGCTTTGTTCCATGAACTTTTTTATAACATTCATATTAATCATTCTATTTGTAAGACTCGAACGAATCGGTCGTATCAATAAAAGTATTTCTTGAGTTTTTAAAAACGTTTGTCGTTCATTGAAAAACTTAAGTGGCGCAGTCGGTAGGATACTCGAAGGCATCTATCGTAGATATCCTTGGGTATCAATCCTTCATCGAGAAGAACCAGTGAAAGAAAAAACCAGAGAAGCTATCCATCGCGGATCCAAAGAAGAATGAAAACTTGGAAGTCAATGTAAGTCACTCATTGTTTCCTTATAATTTTATCCATACGTATCTGATATTTCCTATGTCATTGATTTCCTCTGATCCAGAATCTGAACCAGAAATCTCAGAAATTACTAGTGGTATCGGTGTAGAACTTGAAGAAATTTTAAGTAGATCATTGCAATCACTGAATCTGAACAATCAATCTCAAATAGAATCAGTAGAAATTGAAACATCAAACATGTCTGAACCTAAAACTTTTGATATGAAACTATTACAAATAGTTCCCGAATTCGACGGTAACCCTTCCAGACTTTATAGATATCTCGAAACAGTCACTGATTTATTGAATGAATACTACGATGCAAGACCAGCATATGCAAATAGTACTTCAAATAAAATCTTACTACATAGTGTACTTTCAAAACTCACTGGGGCAGCCGAAGAGGTCTTTTCTCTCAGTGGCAGCAATGATTGGCATACTATCAAAAATTTATTGATAACTCATTTTGGCGACCAGAGAAACGAAAGCAGCTTGATTTCAGATTTAGGCTCATTGAGACAAAATCCTAACGAAAATTCTTTGCAATTTTATTCTAGAATACAGTCGACTCTGAACTTACTACATAATTTTATAAATTTACACGAAGTTAACGAAGCGATAAAAATAAGCAAGAAAGCTTTGTACGATTCACATGCATTGCATATTTTGCTCGTTGGTTTAAAAGAACCTCAAAGTTCAATGATCAGATCCATGAAACCGAATAATCTCGCAGAAGCTCAAAAATATATCATAGAAGATAATAATATCAGATATTTGCAAAAAGCGAGTACTAGTTTTGCTCCAAGACCTCAAATGGGTAAACCACGAAATCAAGTACCAATACAAAACTATTTCCCAATCTCATCTCCGAACTATCCACATAATAATTTCCAAAATAATTATGTCAATGCTACTCGACCGCAATTTTTGCCTCAACAAAATTCCAACCAATCACAATTTCCTCTTCGACAAAATTTCAGTCAACCCCAATTTCCAAGAGGCCCAATCTCAATTCAACCTAGACAAAATGTTCCATCTCAAAGATATTTTACGAATAGTCAAGTATTCGGAAAACCACGTAATGTTTGGAAAAATCCTCCAGCAGGCAACTCGTCCAACCCTAAACCTACCCCAATGAGTGGTATAACTAAAACGCACAATTTCAATAGGAACACAAATCAACAATCATATAATCATTTCCAACGTGACCCTAATCAGAAACTGAATTTCATTGCAGAAGAAGTTTATAATGTCGAACCGCACGAAAATGACCAAACACGCACTTATGATCAAAACCACCCTTATGACCAAGCACATTATTCTTGTGACCAACATTATTACGAGGAACAATTAATATATCCATCGGACGAGATTCCTCAGTTCGAATATAATGATGGAAGTGATCAAAATTTTCACGAAGTTGCCCACGAACAAGAGGAGACATAATTGAATTGAATACGATATACGACAAAAAAGAACTCCCATTTATTCGAATTTCTGACCCACCGATAAAATTACTAATAGACACCGGAGCTACAAAATCATTTTTGAACCCAGAAGTTGCCGAAAGATATTATAAAAATACAATATACAAAGAACCTTTTATAGTTAAATCAGTTTTTCAACAATCTCAACGTGACTTATGTGCTAAAGTTCCAGCTTTCAACGAGTTTAACTTCAACAAACAACTAAAATTTCACTTATTCAAATTTCACCAATATTTTGATGGACTGATAGGTCTCGATATTTTGAAACAATTAGAAGCTCAAATCGATCTCTCAAATTCTATCTTATATACACCATTATCCCAAAATCAAATTGAATATTACGAATCTAAAAAAAGAGTCTTGTTTTTCATCGAATTAGAAGCAGGTACCGGAACAAAAATCAGAATTCCCGTTAATCAGTCGTCGGGAGATGTTATAGTACCCCCAATCAAAATCAATGATTGCCTCATAAGAGAAACCTTAACCACTGCTGAAAACGGTTACGCTTGGGTAGAACTCGAAAATCCAAATGAAAATAATTGTCAAATTCACTTATTCGAACCAATAAAAACCAACCCATTTCTTCACGAAAATTACGAACTTTATCATGCTGATATTGAGGAAACAGACAAGACAATGACAATGAATAATCCTGATATTCGCGAACTTATTCGAACTGAACATATGAATACTGAGGAAAAGAAACATATAGAAAAACTTTGTCAATCATACTCCGATATTTTTCATTACGAGGGACACGAACTGACATTCACAAATCAAGTGAAACATTACATAAATACGAAAGACGAAATACCAGTGTACACCAAATCATATAGGTACCCGTTCATACACAAAGAGGAAGTCCAATCGCAAATAAATACAATGCTTGAACAAAACATAATTCGTCAGAGCAATTCCCCATGGTCATCTCCGATATGGATAGTACCTAAAAAAGCAGACGCTAGTGGGAAAAAGAAATGGAGGATCGTAGTTGACTACCGAAAAGTCAATGAAAAGACCATAGACGATAGGTACCCAATTCCCAACATTAGTGACGTACTAGACAAACTAGGAAGATGTCTGTATTTTTCTACGTTAGATCTGGCAAGCGGATTTCATCAAATTGAAATGGCCCCAGAGGACATTCCAAAAACAGCTTTTAACGTTGAAAATGGCCATTATGAGTACGTCAGAATGCCTTTCGGGCTGAAAAATGCGCCAGCAACTTTTCAGCGAGTAATGGATAACGTACTCAAAGGTCTTCAGAATAAAATATGTTTGGTGTACATGGACGACATCATAATATTTTCAACATCACTCCAGGAACACTTAATAAACTTAAAAAACGTATTTCAACGACTGAGAGAAACTAACTTAAAAGTCCAGCTAGATAAATCAGAATTCTTGAAAAAGGAAGTCGCTTTCTTGGGTCACATAATAACACCAGAAGGGGTAAAACCAAATCCTTCTAAAATCAAAGCCATCATGGACTATCCAATTCCAAAAACAACACGAGAAATTAAAGGGTTCCTAGGACTGATCGGCTACTATCGAAAATTTATCAAAGACTTCGCTAAGATTACAAAACCGTTCACAGCGTGCTTGAAGAAAGGCACAGAAATCAAACACGACGAAAAATTCATCGGAACATTCAATCATTGCAAGACTTTACTCACCAACGACCCAATACTACAATACCCAGACTTCGATAAACCTTTCAATTTGACTACAGACGCCAGTAATGTTGCCATTGGAGCAATACTCTCCCAAGGACCTATTGGATCAGACAAACCAATTGCGTACGCTTCTCGTACACTTAATAATTCGGAACAGAACTACAGTACTACCGAAAAGGAACTTTTGGCGATAGTTTGGGCAACCAAATACTTCAGGCCATATTTATTTGGCAGAAAATTCAAAATCATCACAGACCACAAACCCCTACAATGGTTGATGTCGCTGAAAGAACCTAACTCAAAGTTGGTGCGCTGGAGATTGAAACTGGAGGAATTCGACTACGAAGTCGTCTATAAAAAAGGAAGCAAAAACACCAACGCAGACGCACTTTCAAGAATAGAAATCTACGCCAATGAAGCAGAACCTTCGACATCAAATCAGACCACATCACAGAATCAGCTCCCAATATTCAGGTATATGGAAGAGTTCAACGACACTTTGGAAAGGCAAATACAACAAGACGACAATGAGTCAATTGCCAACAATATAGACGAAACACCAAATGTCGAGAACGTCGAAGGAGATGGAGAATCCGTGCACACGAACGAAGAAGACCCAATACAAGAGATAAATCCTAGCGAGTCACCAATTAACGTATTTCAGAATCAATTGATAATTTCGAATTCTTGCCTCCCCAAAAAACATACGAAGAAATGCCTATGGGACAACAAGAAAACTAGATGGAAAATTTACCTAGTAAATAATGACCTAACACCTATAATATCATTTTTCGGAGAATTTGGTAATCCAAAGAGTACATATGCATTTTTCTTCGAAAATAATGATAATGAAGATCTCTATGCAAGCCTAAGTAACTTAATGAGACAAACTTTCAAGAATTCAGCCTTCAAACTTCTGAAATGTAACTCGAAACTCGAAGATATCACAGATCCAGATAGACAAAAAGAAATTTTACAATACAACCATGAGACTAAGACTAATCACAGAGGGATCCAGGAAACCATCCAACAAATCAAAAAAAGATATTATTGGCCCAATATTGCCAATGACGTCAGACATTACATTAATACTTGCGCGACATGTCAACTAGTCAAATACGACAGAAATCCACCGAAAATACACCTACAACTCACCCCTACTCCGAAAAAACCATTCGAGATAGTCCATATAGACGTATTCCAAGCAAACAATCAAAAATTCCTCACCATCTTGGATAGCTTTTCCAAATATGGACAAGCGTTTCCACTACCTTCAGCAGATGCAATTTCTATCGTTAATGCACTCATTAACTTCATGTCATTTCATGGAATGCCTCTTCAAATTGTTGCTGATAGCGGAACAGAGTTCAGAAATTCTATCCTGACCGATTTTGCGAAACTTCATAAAATCAATTTCCACTTGACAACCCCAAAAAATTCTAACAGTAACGCCCCTGTAGAACGTTTTCACTCAACGATCCTAGAACATCTCAGAGTGTTGAAATTAGAAAACTCACAAATGACCACTGTAGATATGATGCCTTATGCGATATTTGGGTATAATCATTCGATCCATTCGGTAACAAAAAAGAAGCCTATCGATATAATTACAGGACATTTGGATTCGAAGGATCCATTCGACATTGATATTAACCAAGAACTATTGAATAATTACATTCAAGAACATAAACAGAAAACTCAACTTATTTATAATCATATACATGATATTTCTCACAGGCAGAAAGAAAAGGTTATAGAAAAAGCGAACAAAAACCGCGAAGACCCAGTAACTTACGTAGAAAATAGCGAAGCATATCGTCATGACATTAAAACCCGTGGAAAAAAGCTAAGACCTCCGTTCATTAAAGAAATAGTACAGAAGGACAAAGACAAAAAACTTGAGACCCAACGCAATACCTACCATAAAAACATCTTCAAGAAACCAAGGGCAAAAATAACAAAATCAAATTTGTTACAGGATAATCCTAATAACAACAATCCACCTAGTGCTGACGACGACCAAGAACGTAATAATAACTGACCTGCAGAACAACCCGGGAATTTTACCATTCAAACTTGGTAATGCACAAATCAAAGTAGGAACACATACATTCCTACATTATTTGGAACTCGAGCCAATTAATAATGAAATAATACTTCTCGAAGACCAATATAGACAAATTAAATTATCCCTAGAAAAACAGAAATTGACTTCGACCTATGATTCCTCCTTACAAACCATCGAACAACACATTGACTACCAGACGAAATCCGTGAAAGAAAAATTTCAATCTATATATCCTTTCAATAACAGAAAAAAACGCGGACTTATAAATGGTTTGGGTAACATAGTAAAAGCCATCTCCGGTAATTTAGACCAAGAAGATGCAGAACGATATGACGGAGCTATTGAAACCCTCCAGAAAAACCAGGGCAAAATTGTCAATTCATTGAATCAACAAATATCCTTAACTAAACAAATTCTCGACAATAACAATAAAACATTATCTTTGATGATCCACAACCAAGATGTAATTAGGGAAAGTATAGAACAACTTCAGAAAAATAATACTTACTATTTCTCAATATTAGATACATTTACACAAATAAAATTCAATCTAGATACACTGCTTTCGATTCTCACGAATATTGAAAATTCAATCTCATTTGCAAAACTTGGAAGGCTACACAGTAGTATTATATCAATCGAAGATATGAAATCAATAATGAATTCTCTCCGGGAACACCATTCAATAAATCAGCTGGTTTACTCGGATATTTCTGACATTCACAAACAGTATGATATTATTTCCGTAGATGCATATTTCTCAAACCATCGATTAGTTTATGCATTACATATACCTCTCGTACATCCTGAGATTTTTACCCATTACCACCTCTATTCTATACCCACCAAAAACTCGACCACTATAATCCCAAAAAATCCTTTCTTCACAATGAGTGACGGCCTTTTCCAATATGAAGCCGAGCCGTGCCACCATCTGGATTCCAAGTATCTTTGTGAAAACAACTATCTAATCAATGGACTGCAAGAACAGGACTGCCTCTTCTCTATTCTTCAAGTGAAGGATAACAGACCCGAATGTCAAATAGTTCAAGTCACAACCAAGAAACACTTGATTGAAGAAATCAGCGAATCATATTATATCGGTATATTTCCAAATCGGGAAAAAGTCCAAATCAAATGCGACCAAACAGATTTTGTGATGCTTCAAGGTACCTATCTCATCCAAATACCATACCACTGTAGCATCCAAACTTCGAGATATGGCTACACTAACGAAAAAGGAGAATCCGCCGAGAAACCACTACTGTTACCAGAAATCAAAATTCAAGAACAAGAAAGAAACAATCGTCTTCAGATGGACGACATCCAATTGGACCAACTACACGAGCTGCAGTTGAGGGAAAACAGCATCCAACCCCTCCGAATAGATGATCAACAATTGCCGAATCACTACCCATGGACCATCCCATTGTACGTAGTAATAATTTTGGTACTACTTTATTTTGGGATACGTACTGTAATGAAGATCAAGAGGACACCCAGAAAAGGCGACCAACATCCTCAACCATCAGAAGTTTTGTTCGTACCGACCAAAACTCCCTCTTAAGGATGGAGGAGTTATGTCATCGAACCAGCCGGCATCAGCCGTCGGCATGTCATCGAACCAGCCGTTCACACTGAGGAGATGCGGACGCAGCATTTTACCTGACCCGGCAGAAATTATGGAATATGCATTGCTTTGTTCCATGAACTTTTTTATAACATTCATATTAATCATTCTATTTGTAAGACTCGAACGAATCGGTCGTATCAATAAAAGTATTTCTTGAGTTTTTAAAAACGTTTGTCGTTCATTGAAAAACTTAAGTCCAGTTATACATGAGAGCGACTGAACTGAACAGAAGGTTGAATGGATAGACTGAACAATCATCGTATCTGGGTTGTATTCGATTATATCGTGATGATTATCATATAGTATGTCTAACCAGGTAACAGTTCTTCCGTTATACATACGAGCAACCGAATCGAACATAAGGTTGAATGGATAGATTGAACAATCATTGTATCTCGGTTGTATCCGAATATATCGTTATGCTGTATATTCAGTTCACCATGTAACGGTTCTTTCGTTACACATACGAGCGACTGAATCGTAAAGAAGGGTGAATGGATAGACTGATCAATAATCGTATCTGGGTTGTATTCGATTATTTCGTGATGATTATTATATATTATGTCTAACCAGGTAACTGTTCTTCCGTTAAACATACGAGCAACCGAATCGAACATAAGGTTGGATGGATAGATTGAACAATCATTGTATCTGGGTTGTCTCCGATTATATCGTTATGCTGTATATTTAGTTCAGCCTACCATGTAACGGTTCTTTCGTTACACATACGAGCGTCTGAATCGAACATAAGGTTGGATGGTTGGACGGAACGATAATTGTAACTGAGTTGTATTCGATTATATCGTGGTGATGTTCATATAGTAATACTCACCAGGGACTGTTCTTGCGTTATACATACGAGCGACCCAATCGAACAGAAGGTTGGATGGATAGACGGAATGATAATTGTATCTGAGTTGTATTCGATTATATCGTGATGACGTTCATATAGAAATACTCACCAGGTTACTGTTCTTTTGTTTTACATACGAGCAACCGAATCGAACAAGAGGTTGAATGGATAGTATCTGGGTTGTATTCGATTATGATGTTATGCTGTGTATATAGTTATACACACTAGGTGACGGTATTCCCGTTTTACATACGAGCGACCGAAACGAACAGAAAGTTGAATGGATAGTCTGAACAATCAATGTATCTGGGTGGTATCCGATTATATCGCAATACTGTATAAATAGTGATACTTACAAGGTGACGGTACTTTCGTTACACATACTAGCGACTGAATCGAACAGAAGGTTGAATGGTTAGACGAAACGATGATTGTATCTGAGTTGTATTCGATGATATCGTGATGATGTTTATATTGCAATACTCACCAGGTAACTGTTCTTTCGTTTCACATACAAGCGACCGAATCGAGCTGAAGGTTAAATGGATAGATTGAACAATCATCGTATCTGGGTTGTATTCGATTATGTTTATATAGTTATACTCATCAGGTAACTGTTCTTCCGTTATACATACGAGCGACCGAAACGAACAGAAAGTTGAATGGATAGACTGAACAATCAATGTATCTGGTTGGTATCCGATTATATCGCAATACTGTATATATAGTGATACTTACCAGGTGACGGTACTTCCGTTACAAATACTAGCGACTGAATCGAACAGAAGGTTAAATGGTTAGACGAAACGATAATTGTATCTGAGTTGTATTCGATGATATCGTGATGATGTTCATATAGCAATACTCACCAGGTAACTGTTCTTCCGTTTTACATACAAGCGACCGAATCGAGCAGAAGGTTAAATGGATAGATTGAACAATCATCGTATCTGGGTTGTATTCGATTATGTTTATATAGTTATACTCACCAGGTAACTGTTCTTCCGTTATACATACGAGCGACTGAATTGAACAGAAGGTTGAATGGATAGACTGAACAATCATCGTATCTGGGTTGTATTCGATTATATCGTGATGATTATCATATAGTATGTCTAACCAGGTAACAGTTCTTCCGTTATACATACGAGCAACCGAATCGAACATAAGGTTGAATGGATAGTTTGAACAATCATTGTATCTGGGTTGTATCCGAATATATCGTTATGCTGTATATTTAGTTTAGCCTACCATGTAACGGTTCTTTCGTTACACATACGAGCGTCTGAATCGAACATTAGGTTGGATGGTTAGACGGAACGATAATTGTAACTGAGTTGTATTTGATTATATCATGATGACGTTCATATAGAAATACTCACCAGGTTACTGTTCTTTCGTTATACTCACGAGCAACCGAATCGAACAGAAGGTTGAATGGATAGTATCTGGGTTGTATTCGATTATGATGTTATGCTGTGTATATAGTTATACACACTAGGTGACGGTATTTTCGTTTTACAAACGAGCGACCGAAACGAACAGAAAGTTGAATGGATAGTCTGAACAATCAATGTATCTGGGTGGTATCCGATTATATCGCAATACTGTATAAATAGTGATACTTACAAGGTGACGGTACTTTCGTTACACATACTAGCGACTGAATCGAACAGAAGGTTGAATGGTTAGACGAAACGATGATTGTATCTGAGTTGTATTCGATGATATCGTGATGATGTTTATATTGCAATACTCACCAGGTAACTGTTCTTTCGTTTCACATACAAGCGACCGAATCGAGCTGAAGGTTAAATGGATAGATTGAACAATCATCGTATCTGGGTTGTATTCGATTATGTTTATATAGTTATACTCATCAGGTAACTGTTCTTCCGTTATACATACGAGCGACCGAAACGAACAGAAAGTTGAATGGATAGACTGAACAATCAATGTATCTGGTTGGTATCCGATTATATCGCAATACTGTATATATAGTGATACTTACCAGGTGACGGTACTTCCGTTACAAATACTAGCGACTGAATCGAACAGAAGGTTAAATGGTTAGACGAAACGATAATTGTATCTGAGTTGTATTCGATGATATCGTGATGATGTTCATATAGCAATACTCACCAGGTAACTGTTCTTCCGTTTTACATACAAGCGACCGAATCGAGCAGAAGGTTAAATGGATAGATTGAACAATCATCGTATCTGGGTTGTATTCGATTATGTTTATATAGTTATACTCACCAGGTAACTGTTCTTCCGTTATACATACGAGCGACTGAATTGAACAGAAGGTTGAATGGATAGACTGAACAATCATCGTATCTGGGTTGTATTCGATTATATCGTGATGATTATCATATAGTATGTCTAACCAGGTAACAGTTCTTCCGTTATACATACGAGCAACCGAATCGAACATAAGGTTGAATGGATAGTTTGAACAATCATTGTATCTGGGTTGTATCCGAATATATCGTTATGCTGTATATTTAGTTTAGCCTACCATGTAACGGTTCTTTCGTTACACATACGAGCGTCTGAATCGAACATTAGGTTGGATGGTTAGACGGAACGATAATTGTAACTGAGTTGTATTTGATTATATCATGATGACGTTCATATAGAAATACTCACCAGGTTACTGTTCTTTCGTTATACTCACGAGCAACCGAATCGAACAGAAGGTTGAATGGATAGTATCTGGGTTGTATTCGATTATGATGTTATGCTGTGTATATAGTTATACACACTAGGTGACGGTATTTTCGTTTTACAAACGAGCGACCGAAACGAACAGAAAGTTGAATGGATAGTCTGAACAATCAATGTATCTGGGTGGTATCCGATTATATCGCAATCCTGTATATATAGTGATACCTACCAGGTGACGGTACTTCCGTTACACATACTAGCGACTGAATCGAACAGAAGGTTAAATGGTTAGACGAAACGATAATTTTATCTGAGTTGTATTCGATGATATCGTGATGATGTTTATATAGCAATACTCACCAGGTAACTGTTCTTTCGTTTTACATACAAGCGACTGAATTGAACAGAATGTTGAATGGATAGACTAATCATTAATCGTATCTGGGGTTGTATTCGAGTATATCGTGATGATGTTATATAGTTATACTCACCAGGTAATTGTTCTCCAGTTATACATAAGAGCGACTGAACTGAACAGAAGGTTGAATGGATAGACTGAACAATCATCGTATCTGGGTTGTATTCGATTATATCGTGATGATTATCATATAGTATGTCTAACCAGGTAACAGTTCTTCTGTTATACATACGAGCAACCGAATCGAACGTAAGGTTGAATGGATAGATTGAACAATCATTGTATCTCGGTTGTATCCGAATATATCGTTATGCTGTATATTTAGTTTAGCCTACCATGTAACGGTTCTTTCGTTACACATACGAGTGACTGAATCGTAAAGGAGGGTGAATGGATAGACTGAACAATCATCGTATCTGGGTTGTATTCGATTATTTCGTGATGATTATTATATATTATGTCTAACCAGGTAACTGTTCTTCCGTTAAACATACGAGCAACCGAATCGAACATAAGGTTGGATGGATAGATTGAACAATCATTGTATCTGGGATGTCTCCGATTATATCGTTATGCTGTATACTTAGTTACACCTACCATGTAACGGTTCTTTCGTTACACATACGAGCAACCGAATCGAACAGAAGGTTGAATGGATAGTATCTGGGTTGTATTCGATTATGATGTTATGCTGTGTATATAGTTATACACACTAGGTGACCGTATTCCCGTTTTACATACGAGCGACCTAAACGAACAGAAAGTTGAATGGAAAGACTGAACAATCAATGTATCTGGGTGGTATTCGATAATGTTTATATTATATTCCGCGCCTCGTCTTCGAGATCACAATGGTAGTTAGATGTCGCCACTATTTCAAAGAACAAACGCCCTACCTCTGACCCGCACCGTCGTCCATGTTTCATTACTTCGCTTTGGCGTTGAAGTGTAGCCACGTTCACCGCGATTGTAAATAATTTTTAATTAAGAGACAAGAAGTGCAATGAATCCATCCAGGAAAAGACGTTGATCATTATCGAATACTTCTGAACGTGAAATTGATTCGAAATATGTGAGATAGAAGTTGAAAGAATTACAAGAAAGCTTGGTTCTACTGGAACAAAGAGAACGAAAGCGTAGGTCGCGTAGACGACATTCAAGTTCGGACAGTGATTGTTCGAGAGGGTCCACTCAATCAGAATATTCCAGCGGTAAGTTCTTTTTCAGATCTCGCACATATAAGAGTTGCGTGACTGGACTGGTGTACAGAAGATTGTATTAGAATTGTAATAAAATTTAATAAAATGACAGCTGATGGGAGTGTATAATGCCACGACGAAACATCATCATGAGTTGATATGTTATATTAGACGAGATCTAATTGCATTTTTGCAAGCACTCCAAACCACGGTATAAGGAAGGACATCCTAGATTAGACGAGATCTATTCTATGTAATATCACTAGTTGATATTGGAAGGGTTAGACGAGATATAATCTCTGGAGTTAGACGAGATCTAATCTCTAGTGCTTGATGTCACCAAAGTATGATCATAGACATTATGGAAGTGTCTAGTACCACAATGGTACGGAAAATATCACTAGTTGATATTTTTCATCACAAATATAATTTGTGAAATACTAATTATTGCAGATAGCAAATGTCTGGTGACATGACCTTACGGTGAAATAAGAGTGCTTGCAGGAGATGTAGTCTCGATTCCTCCGCTACTATCAGGTGTCATTCAAAGTTGAGGAGTATGCCTTATGGATAATGAATATTACAGGTAGCCCTTCTGGGGATGATAACCGAGGGAGAAACTCTCCAGAAACTCCAGCTCGAAACACACCACCAACTCTCCTTGTTGGAGATGAAAATGTCCCCAATAATGGGCAAGAAAATGTGGATGACAAGCATCCTCAACTTAATGGTGAAGTTTTGGAGATCTTGGGGGAAGAAGCTCCTCCAGCAAAAATGTTAGGGGATCCCTCACATATTGATCTTGCAAAAAGGTGGGAGCATATATTGAGAAGTGGTTTGAATAATGAAAACCGAGAAGCACTTTTCAAGAAATATCTGATACCAGCCAATTGTCTCCTTCTAGAGGCACCAAAATTAAATGTAGAGGTAAAATCTTCTGTTAGTGAATCAGCAATCAGGAGAGATGATAGATTAGCACAAATACAAAATCAATCAGGTGCTGGACTTACAGCAATAGGTAATGTTCTATCAACTTTGTTGTCGGAGGAAACGGAGGGGGGAAGACCCCTACCACTCATCATGGCCTTGAGTGATGCGGCGAGACTATTTGCGGATATTCATCATGACGAATCTGAGTCAAGAAAAATCTTGATATCTTCTGGTATTAACAAAGACTTGAAGGATACTTTAACAAAATCTTCTATTGATGGCTGGCTTTTTGGGGAGAACTTAGAGGAGAGAGTTAAGGTAGCAAAAGCCTTGGAAAAATCTTGTCAGAATTTCAGGCCTCAAATCCCTAAAGCTAAACCACAAAAGCAATACACCAAACATTTAAACTCGAAAAGTCTACCTCGACAGAAGATACCTTACCGTCAAGGTGGACGAATACAAACTCCTCGGACATCGAACCACAAACACAAGCAGAGTCGGAACTACTACAAATACAACCAGACAAGGAAGTCATATCCAAGATCAGAGAAGCAGCACATGTGAATGAGGTAACAAATCAGCAATATGCAGGAAGACTACAATTTTTCATTGAGGAATAGAAGTCTTCACCTTGTGACCCATTGGTTCTGGGGTGGCTGGGTGGATATCCTCCTAATTTTATAAGGAAGCCCCATCAACATGAGGCACTAATAAGTCCGAAATGGTCTTTACAGGATATGGCATACATAACAACAGCAATTGATAACATAAAAGCCATTGGGGCAATATCCGAAGGTCACCCATGCCCAAATCAATTTGTATCTAGGATATTTTTCTAGTTACTAAAGCTGATGGTTCACATCGTTTGATTTTGAATTTACAAAAATTCAATGAATATATAGGTTGCCAACATTTCAAGTTGGAAGATCATAAGACAGTTCTAAGAATGATAAAAAATAAGTGTTTTATGGCAACTGTGGATTTAGAAGATGCCTATTTACTATTTCCTATACTGGATAGTCATAGAAAGTTCCTCAGGTTTCAGTGGGATGGAAAATTATTCCAGTATAATTCCTTACCCTTTGGACTTAACAGTGCCCCATGGGTTTTTACGAAACTGATGAAGCCAGTGTTAGCTTACCTCAGGTCTAGAGGTTTTCGTTCAGTGCTTTATTTGGATGATTTCTTGTTATTGGGTGATAGTTACCAGGCATGTCTTGAGAACGTACAGGCAACTTGCAAATTATTAGAAACACTAGGGTTCATTATAAATTATGAGAAAAGTAAATTAGAACCGGCACAAACATGCAAATATCTGGGTTTTGTATATGATTCACAGAAAATGTCAATATCACTACCTTCTTCAAAGGAAGAATCAGTAAGCAAATTGATCCAGAGAATTAGCTCAAGACATACTATCAGAATTAGAGAATTTGCTCAGTTTCTAGGGGTTTTGGTATCTATCTGCCCAAGTATAAAATATAGTTGGTTGTATACCAAAGAATTTGAAAGATCAAAATATCTTGCTTTAATGAATTCAGAAAACAATTATGATGCTTTCATGACACTTCATGAGTCATTGAAAGACGATTTCACCTGGTGGAAGATTAATGTCAAAAAATCTGGGAATATAATTAAGGGAGACAGATTCGATGTAGAGATTTTTTCGGATGCTTCCCTAACCGGTTGGGGGGTTTCTTGTAATGATCAAATCATCACATGGCCATTGGAGTATAACGGAACAAAAGTTCCATATTAATTATTTGGAACTTCTTGCGGCTTTCTTTGGGCTCCAGTGTTTTGCAAAAAATATGTCAAACTGTAACATCCTTCTCAGAATAGACAACACTACGGCCATATCCTATATAAATAGGATGGGGGGTGTGCAATATCCAAAACTCAATGAACTTTCAAGAAAGTTATGGCAGTGGTGTGAGGAACGCAACTTATTCATGTTTGCTTCCTATATTAAATCTTCAGATAATATGGTGGCTGATTTTGAATCAAGAAAACTTGAAATAGAGACAGAGTGGGAGTTGTCACCAAATGCTTACAAGGAAATAACTGGAAAGTTTCCCTTACCAAATATTGATTTATTTGCAACTCGGAATAATAAAAAATGTGAAAGGTTCGTTTCATGGCATAGAGACCCAGAAGCTTTCTGTGTTGATGCATTCACGCTACAATGGAAAGATTATTTTTTGTATGCGTTTCCTCCATTTTCCGTTATCCTCAGAGTTTTTCAAAAGATTATTAGTGAGGAGGCAGAGGGAATTGTGGTTGTTCCTTTATGGTGCACGCAACCATGGTTTCCGCTGTTTCAGTCCCTTTTGGTTGAAAAACCAATTAAATTTCATCCGAATGCTAATTTGCTGTTATCATTTGATAGGTCTCGTCATCCTCTCTGGAAGAAACTTACCCTGGTGGCAGGGCACTTATCAGGGAGGCGTATATGAGAAAGGGAGTTCCAGCGGCATCCCTAGATATTATGTTATCTTCAATTAGTGATTCTACTTTGAGACAATATGATACTGGGTTGAAACTCTGGTGGAAATTTTGTAAAGCCGCTAAAATTGATATCTTGCAAGGTTCAGTGACAACAGTCTTAACTTTTTTGACTGAATGTTTCGAAAGAGGTTTGTCGTATGGTTCTCTGAACTCATTCAGATCAGCATTAAGTTTGATTTTACCACCTGATATAACTCAAAATCATGTGATTTGTAACGAAATATAATTCGTTACTATCTGGTTAATGTTCAATATTTATATTTAATTAATCATTCACTGTTTATTGTTCAAAATATCAAGATTTCGAGTAAACATCTTTCGTGAATAACAACACAACACTACAATATCAGCAGAGTCATCTCTGAGAATTGTAAATCGCCTGTTGTGATATTCAGTGAATGATAGATGATTATAAAGAACGCTTTAATTACCGTTTCTGCAAATATCCCGTATCGACCTCTATTGATGAATAGATATATTAAAGTAATAGATAACATAGACTCCTGCGTGAAGCCTAATTCGCGAAATGGTAATACGGGATATGTCCGTTAAACCGGTTGGACCAATGAAATTGAACAAAATCAGTCAGGTGACCAGCAGGAGCTTCTTCAGAGTTGAAGCAAGGAGGCTCGCTCTCTTCCTTACGAATTCTGATGGAGAGAGCCATTGTTTTCTAATAGAGGAATTTTCGTTCCCTTTTCTCCAGGAAAAATTTTGAGAACATATGTTTTCTTGAATAGGATGTGTGAGTGAGTTAAGGTAGGCACAATTTTGATTAGCGATTGCTATAATTTATTTGGATTAATGGATTAATTACAGCAGGATTTTGATTTTTGCAAATGGCGGTGATTTGACACCAACCACCGACGGCTTTCGCGTGGAGAACCTTTTTACCTCTGATATTCTCATAAATATTGCTTAATTGTTTAATATATATCTATGGATTTGGTTGATCATAGGAAATAGTCATATATTAGATGAATTTTTGTGGTGATTCTCTTTTTTGAGCATGTTTTGACACCGGTTTTGCAAACCACGTGTTGAACAGGAATCTGCTGTTTTTTTTTACTTTTTTAGCACGTAAGCAGCCAAAAGTTTTTGACTGGACTCATTTCCTAACTCTTCCTAACCGATACGTAAAGAAAAGGAAGGTTGAAATTGTTCCGGTTTCCAGAAGGATCTTGTACAGGTGAGTGAGACATGTAAAATTTTTTTTACATAATAATTTTGTAGTACTTCCGATCACTCACTTGTACAAACCTTCTTACTAAGATCAATTTCACAATTCCTAATTGAATTTAAAAAAGTAATAGTAAAGATATCAGAGGTATATAATGTCCTGTTAGTAAGGTAAAATTTCATATCCTCACTATATTGTGCCTACCTTATCTATCTTTTGCATATCTTGAATTCATTGCACCTCTTGCCTATATTTTGGTGTCATATCTTAAAAATTTATATTTTCAAATTTTTTCTATATCAGATGATATAGTTAGATTCATTATCTTTCAACTCCTTACAAGTGGCCAATTGTACGGAGTGGAATTACTTCATGCTCATGATATTCAGCATAACATAATACATGATTATATAATACATAATTATATGAATTGTATGTTTATGGATTGCTTAGAGTATTACTGATAAAATTGTATAATTGATGGAATTATATAGCCCTCAGCTGTAATTCAACCCTGATCACTGACTGATTCTCGTTTTCCACCTTTTATATGTCTTCGATCGAGTGATTGACATCCAACAAACACAGCTATACTGAGCGCCTGAACTTTGGGAAGTATTGGGAGATGCTAGAAAATCTGGGTTCCTGGCAGATGTTTCAGTGCTGAAACAGTTGCATCGACCTACCTCAGAGCTGAGCAGGTCATCTCTGCAATCCATCGAGACTATAGAGCTGCAGGCATCTTTAACAGGACACCTCTAAAAATCCTAGTGGTTACCGCAAGTATAGAGCTGTAGTAACGTATACGATCAAACTCGCGGAATAGAGATCAGTTAGTTTTTGTCAAAACCTATATTTGTCACATTGCCTCACCAACTTATGTTATAGAATATATATTTTTTTCCGAATCTCTTGTTTTATTGCTCTAACTCAGGAGAGAGTTCTGAAAGATTTTAGATTATTGTCTTTTGTAATTTTTTTTGTCTATTTTTTTTACAATAATAAATAGACTGGCGCTCAACTTCACTTGACACAATATAAAATTCATTCTCTTAGCTATAAAAATCATCTACAGAAGAATAGTCCAAAGAATTCACCCCTCTGGAATCTCATGCTCAATATTCTTGGAGCTAAGGGCTGAAAGAATTTTCTTTCGTATCAGATTAAACGTTTTTTCAGAGGTATTTTCAGAAAGAGACCCTCCAAACCGAAGTATAAGGTAACTTGGGATCCTTCCCTGGTTTTAGATTATCTCGGCACCCTTTTTCCAAACGAATCTCTGAGTTTAGAGTTGTTAACTTATAAGTTAGCGACATTATTAGCAATTGTTACAGCTCACCGGATACAGACTTTATCCATAATAGATATCAGAAATATAACTACCACTGAAGATAGTATTGAAATCAAAATTCCTGATCAGATAAAGACATCTGGATACAATAGATATCAACCATCATTACAATTGCCTTTTTTCAGAGATAACCCAAAAATTTGTGTAGCATCGACATTACAGTGTTACTTACAAAAAACCAAGGCATTACGCAATGCTAACCGTTTCGTTCTTTTTATCTGTCTTGAGAAACCATATAAAGATGCATGTGCACAGACCATTAGTAGATGGATTTAGCGCACCTTAACTAAGAGCGGACTAGATACTAGTATTTTTTCAGCTTATAGAACTAGACACGCTTCTACGTCTGCTGCATCTAGAAAAGGGGTATCACTGAACGTTATTAGAAATACAGCTGGTTGGTCCGAAGGGTCAAAAACCTTTGCGGATTTTTACAACAGACCCATAGCAAATGATCCTTTATCATTTGCAAGGGCAGTTCTTTCTGATTAGAGACTGATGTCATCCCTGTTGTTCTTTGTTGACCATTTAGCCCTAAGAGTTCATTTTTTTATATGTTTGTTTGAATCCCAACATTTTGGTTTGGGAGGTGTTTACTCTTTTAAGTTCACATATAAGATGGCTATGTGACAAATATTGTTGTTAGCCGAATAAAAATTATTATAATTCGTTGCAACTTCTTTAAACATCTAACATTGTGATCTCGAAGACGAGGCGCGGAATATAATTGAAAGATCAAACGAACTTACCTTAGTGAAGTTCGATCTTAATTATATGAAGCGCCTCGTCGAAGAGATCACTTTCCCATCCCTACCCAGGCTTAATGCCATCCCATGAGTTAGTTGCAACTCACAGCTTTGAAATTAGTAATGAAACATGGAAGACGGTGCGGGTCAGAGGTAGGGTGTTTGTTATTTGAAATAGTGGCGACATCTAACGTAGAGTGGAGGTACTACCATTGTGATCTCTTCGACGAGGCGCTTCATATAATTTAGATCGAACTTCACTAAGGTAAGTTCGTTTGATCTTATAATAGTTATACTCACCAGGTAACTGTTCTTCCGTTATACATACGAGCGACTGAATTGAACAGAAGGTTGATTGGATAGACTGAACAATAATCGTATCTGGGGTTGTATTCGATTATATCGTGATGATGTTTTTATAGTTATACTCACCAGGTAACTGTCCTTTCGTTATACGTAAGAGCGACCGAATCGAAGAGAAGGTTGAGTGGATAGACTGTACAATCATCATTTTTGGGTTGTATTCGATTAAATCGTGATGATTATCATATAGTATGTCTAACCAGGTAACAGTTCTTCCGTTATACATACGAGCAACCGAATCGAACAGAAGGTTGAATGGATAGATTGAACAATCATTGTATCTGGGTTGTATCCGAATATATCGTTATGCTGTATATTTGGTTCAGCCTATCAGGTAACGGTTCTTTCATTACACATACGAGCGGCTGAATCGTAGAGAAGGGTGAATATATAGACTGAACAATCATCGTATCTGGGTTGTATTCGATTATTTCGTGATGATTATTATATATTATGTCTAACCAGGTAACTGTTCTTCCGTTATAAATACGAGCAACCGAATCGAACATAAGGTTGAATGAATAGATTGAACAATCATTGTATCTAGGTTGTCTCCGATTATATCGTTATGCTGTATATTTAGTTACACCTACCATGTAACGGTTCTTTCGTTACACGAAAGAGCGTCTGAATCGAACATAAGGTTGGATGGTTAGACGGAAATATAATTGTAACTGAGTTGTATTCGATTATATCGTGGTGATGTTTATATAGTAATACTCACCAGGTGACTGTTCTTGCGTTATACATAAGAGCGACCCAATCAAACAGAAGGTTGGATGGATAGACGGAATGATAATTGTATCTGAGTTGTATTCGATTATATCGTGATCACGTTCATATAGAAATACTCACCAGGTTACTGTTCTTTCGTTATACATACGAGCAACCGAATCGAACAGAAGGTTGAATGGATAGTATCTGGGTTGTATTCGATTATGATGTTATGCTGTGTATATAGTTATACACACTAGGTGACGGTAATCCCGTTTTACATACGAGCGACCGAAACGAACAGAAAGTTGAATGGATAGACTGAACAATCAATGTATCTGGGTGGTATCCGATAATATCGCAATACTGTATATATAGTGATACTTACCAGGTGACGGTACTTCCGTTACACATACTAGCGACTGAATCGAACAGAAGGTTAAATGGTTAGACGAAACGATAATTGTATCTGAGTTGTATTCGATGATATCGTGATGATGTTTATATAGCAATACTCACCAGGTAACTGTTCTTTCGTTTTACATACGAGCGACTGAATTGAACAAAAGGTTGAATGGATAGATTGAACAATCATTGTATCTGGGTTGTATCCGAATATATCGTTATGCTGTATATTTGGTTTAGCCTACCATGTAACGGTTCTTTCGTTACACATACGAGCGACTGAATCGTAGAGAAGGATGAATGTATAGACTGAACAATCATCGTAACTGGGTTGTATTCGATTATTTCGTGATGTCTAACCAGGTAACTGTTCTTCCGTTGTGAAGAAAAGTTTCGGACTTCCATTGTCTAAAGGTATGAAGATTTGAATCCTGAGAAAAGAAAAGATGAGTTATGCTGAAAAAACGAAATAAGTGATGAATAAAAATTAACTATTTTATCGAATCAAGAAGATTCGAGTATCAATAAATCAGGTTAGTATTAGTGTTAGTATATATGAAGTCGAAAAATGTAGATTTAAATGGGAGTTTAACTAGTCGATGAGCCTGAAAATAAGAAAAAATTGAATTAGAAATCAATAGCCTGAAAAAGAAAGGTTGAATTAGAAATCAATAGCCTGAAAAAAGAAAAGTTGAATAGCCTGAAAAAGGAAAAGTTGAATTAAAAATTAAAATAAAATGAATGAATAAAGAATTAAAATTATGAGAAAGATTCAAATCGAGTTTGTCACGACGTTTCGATTGTGTGTATCTACAATCGTCTTCAGGTGAGAACTAACAAAGTCCTGTGATACGGGGGTATTTATAGGTCAGCTATGGCGGGATTTTTCGGTTCAGTGAGCCGTAACCGGTTGATTCGGCTAATCAGCGGTTTCCATGTGTTGCGGATCTCGACGCTTGGTTGACTGAAAGCGTTATTATTCATTATGTATGCTGCTTCCTTGAATTTCCTCCTGAACCAGTGTTCTTCTCTATGGATGATTTCTGCCTCAGACCATTTGATGTTATGTTGGTGGGTCCACACATGTTCTGCGATTCCTGACTTGGTGGTTTCTCCTCGTTGGGTGTTTTTCTTGTGTTCGCCGATTCTGGTTTCCAGTGGTCTCTTGGTTTCTCCGATGTATGATTTGCCACATTCGCATGGTACTCGATAAACACAATTCTTGGAGTCACTGTTTTTGTTCGTTGGTCTGGTTTTGGTGAGTTGGCTGCGGATGGTGTTTCCAGATTTGAAGCAGGTCTTGATCTTGTATTTGGATCCAATCTTCTTGATTCTCTCTGACAATCCTTTGATGTAGGGAAGGCACAATGTTGGTTGTTGCGGTTCTTCTTCTTTTTGGATTATCCTCTGTTTCCTGCTCTTCAACGTCTGTTCCACCAATTTCCTTGAATAGCCGTTCTGGTAGAGGTCTCTCTTGATGTGGTCCAGTTCGGAAGTTAGGCTTTCCTCGTTGTTGCAGAGGCTGAAGGCACGATCAATCAGAGTTTTCACTATGCCCCTTTTCGTAGCTCCGTGATGGTTGGATCCATTGTTGAGATATTGTCCTGTGTGAGTTGGTTTCCTGTAAACAGAAGTTTGCCATTTGTTGTCTGTTCTCTTCACTTTCACGTCCTGGACGTGAAAGTGAAACGTGAAAGTGAAGAGAACAGACAACAAATGGCAAACTTCTGTTTACAGGAAACCAACTCACACAGGACAATATCTCAACAATGGATCCAACCATCACGGAGCTACGAAAAGGGGCATAGTGAAAACTCTGATTGATCGTGCCTTCAGCCTCTGCAACAACGAGGAAAGCCTAACTTCCGAACTGGACCACATCAAGAGAGACCTCTACCAGAACGGCTATTCAAGGAAATTGGTGGAACAGACGTTGAAGAGCAGGAAACAGAGGATAATCCAAAAAGAAGAAGAACCGCAACAACCAACATTGTGCCTTCCCTACATCAAAGGATTGTCAGAGAGAATCAAGAAGATTGGATCCAAATACAAGATCAAGACCTGCTTCAAATCTGGAAACACCATCCGCAGCCAACTCACCAAAACCAGACCAACGAACAAAAACAGTGACTCCAAGAATTGTGTTTATCGAGTACCATGCGAATGTGGCAAATCATACATCGGAGAAACCAAGAGACCACTGGAAACCAGAATCGGCGAACACAAGAAAAACACCCAACGAGGAGAAACCACCAAGTCAGGAATCGCAGAACATGTGTGGACCCACCAACATAACATCAAATGGTCTGAGGCAGAAATCATCCATAGAGAAGAACACTGGTTCAGGAGGAAATTCAAGGAAGCAGCATACATAATGAATAATAACGCTTTCAGTCAACCAAGCGTCGAGATCCGCAACACATGGAAACCGCTGATTAGCCGAATCAACCGGTTACGGCTCACTGAACCGAAAAATCCCGCCATAGCTGACCTATAAATACCCCCGTATCACAGGACTTTGTTAGTTCTCACCTGAAGACGATTGTAGATACACACAATCGAAACGTCGTGACAAACTCGATTTGAATCTTTCTCATAATTTTAATTCTTTATTCATTCATTTAATTTTAATTTTTAATTCAACTTTTCCTTTTTCAGGCTATTCAACTTTTCTTTTTTCAGGCTATTGATTTCTAATTCAACCTTTCTTTTTCAGGCTATTGATTTCTAATTCAATTTTTTCTTATTTTCAGGCTCATCGACTAGTTAAACTCCCATTTAAATCTACATTTTTCGACTTCATATATACTAACACTAATACTAACCTGATTTATTGATACTCGAATCTTCTTGATTCGATAAAATAGTTAATTTTTATTCATCACTTATTTCGTTTTTTCAGCATAACTCATCTTTTATTTTCTCAGGATTCAAATCTTCATACCTTTAATAATAATAATAATAATAATAATAATATTTATTCCTTAAATTGATCATATAAAATGATATAGGAATCGTCACTAAAATGTGTGAATTTGTCAAGAACACAAAAGATTAAATACATTAAAATACATTACGTATAAAAGTAAAGAAATAGGATTACATATTAAAAGTATTAAAGACAAACATTTGAAAAAATACATTAAAAAAATACATATTAAAAAGTAAAGTTGGGCAATTATTGGTATATATAAAAATAAATTATATTTAAAATTATAATAATAATTATAATAATAATAAAGTCCGAAACTTTTCTTCACAACTCGAGACATTGTCAGCCATTTTCAAACAAAAAATGTTCTTCCGTTATACATACGAGCAACCGAATCGAACATAAGGTTGAATGGATAGATTGAACAATCATTGTATCTGGGTTGTCTCCGATTATATCGTTATGCTGTATATTTAGTTACACCTACCATGTAACGGTTCTTTCGTTACACATACGAGCGTCTGAATCGAACATAAGGTTGGATGGTTAGACGGAACGATAATTGTAACTGAGTTGTATTCGATTATATCGTGGTGATGTTTATATGGTAATACTCACCAGGTGACTGTTCTTGCGTTATACATACGAGCGACCCAATCGAACAGAAGGTTGGATGGATAGACGGAATGATAATTGTATCTGAGTTGTATTCGATTATATCGTGATGACGTTCATATAGAAATACTCACCAGGTCACTGTTCTTTCGTTATACATACGAGCAACAGAATCGAACAGAAGGTTGAATGGATATTATCTGGGTTGTATTCGATTATGATGTTATGCTGTGTGTATATAGTAATACACACTAGGTATATAGTAATACACACTAGGTGACGGTATTCCCGTTTTACATACGAGCGACCGAAACGAACAGAAAGTTGAATGGATAGACTGAACAATCAATGTATCTGGGTGGTATGCGATTATATCGCAAAACTGTATATATAGTGATACTAATCAGGTGACGGTACTTCCGTTACACATACTAGCGACTGAATCGAACAAAAGGTTGAATGGTCAGACGAAACGATAATTGTATCTGAGTTGTATACGATGATATCGTGATGATGTTTATATAGCAATACTCACCAGGTAACTGTTCTTCCGTTTTACATACAAGCGACCAAATCGAGCAGAAGGTTAAATGGATAGATTGAACAATCATCGTATCTGGGTTGTATTCGATAATGTTTATATATTTATACTCACCAGGTAACTGTTCTTCCGTTATCCATACGAGCGACTGAATTGAACAGAAGGTTGAATGGATAGACTAAACAATAATCTTATCTGGGGTTTTATTCGATTATATCATGATGATCTTTTTATAGTTATACTCACCAGTTAACTGTCCATTCGTTATACGTAAGAGCGACCGAATCGAAAAGAAAGTTGAGTGGATAGACTGTACAATTCATCCTTTCCGGGTTGTATTCGATTATATCGTGATGATCATCATATAGTATGTCTAACCAGGTAACAGTTCTTCCGTTATACATACGAGCAACCGAATCGAACATAAGGTAGAATGGATAGATTGAACAATCATTGTATCTGGGTTGTATCCGAATATATCGTTATGCTGTATATTTAGTTACACCTACCATGTAACGGTTCTTTCGTTACACAAAAGAGCGTCTGAATCGAACATAAGGTTGGATGTTTAGACGGAATGATAATTGTATCTGAGTTGTATTCGATTATAATAATAATAATAATAAGCGTCTTTATTACTTTCGAATAGAGTATACAAATAGAGTCTTGAACAAAAATGTTTCAAAAGTAAAAACGAAGTTCAATTCAGTTTCTAGATCACTCCTTCCACTGAATTGCTCTACCACTTAACCATATCGTGATGACGTTCATATAGAAATACTCACCAGGTTACTGTTCATTCGTTATACATACGAGCAACCGAATCGCAATACTGTATATATAGTGATACTTACCAGGTGACGGTACTTCCGTTACACATACTAGCGACTGAATCGAACAGAAGGTTAAATGGTTAGACAAAACGATAATTGTATCTGAGTTGTATTCGATGATATCGTGATGATGTTTATATAGCAATACTCACCAGGTAACTGTTCTTCCGTTTTACATACAAGCGACCGAATCGAGCAGAAGGTTAAATGGATAGATTTAACAATCATCGTATATGGGTTGTATTCGATAATGTTTATATAGTTATACTCACCAGGTAACTGTTCTTCCGTTATACATTCGAGCGACTGAATTGAACAGAAGGTTGATTGGATAGACTGAACAATAATCGTATCTGGGGTTGTATTCGATTATATCGTGATGATGTTTTAATAGTTATACTCACCAGGTTACTGTCCTTTCGTTATACGTAAGAGCGACCGAATCGAAGGGAAGGTTGAGTGGATAGACTGTACAATCATCCTTTCTGGGTTGTATTCGATTATATCGTAATGATTATCATATAGTATGTCTAACCAGGTAACAGTTCTTCCGTTATACATACGAGCAACCGAATCGAACAGAAGGTTGAATGGATAGATTGAACAATCATTGTATCTGGGTTGTATCCAAATATATCGTTATGCTGTATATTTAGTTCAGCCTACCATGTAACGGTTCTTTCGTTACACATACGAGCGGCTGAATCGAAATGAAGGGTGAATGAATAGACTGAACAATCATCGTATCTGGGTTGTATTCGATTATTTCGTGATGATTATTATATATTATGTCTAACTAGGTAACTGTTCTTCCGTTATACATACGAGCAACATAATCGAACATAAGGTTGAATGGATAGATTGAACAATCATTGTATCTGGGTTGTCTCCGATTATATCGTTATGCTGTATATTTAGTTACACCTACCATGTAACGGTTACACAAAAGAGCGTCTGAATCGAACAGAAGGTTAAATGGTTGGACGAAACGATAATTGTATCTGAGTTGTATTCGATGATATCGTGATGATGTTTATATAGCAATACTCACCAGGTAACTGTTCATCCGTTTTACATACAAGCGACCGAATCGAGCAGAAGGTTAAATGGATAGATTGAACAATCATCGTATCTGGGTTGTATTCGATAATGTTTATATAGTTATACTCACCAGGTAACTGTTCTTCCGTTATACATACGAGCGACTGAATTGAACAGAAGGTTGAATGGATAGACTAAACAATAATCTTATCTGGGGTTGTATTCGATTATATCGTGATGATGTTTTTATAGTTATACTCACCAGTTAACTGTCCTTCCGTTATACGTAAGAGCGACCGAATCGAAGAGAAAGTTGAGTGGATAGACTGTACAATCATCCTTTCCGGGTTGTATTCGATTATATCGTGATGATTATCATATAGTATGTCTAACCAGGTAACAGTTCTTCCGTTATACATACGAGCAACCGAATCGAACATAAGGTTGAATGGATAGATTGAACATTCATCGTATCTGGGTTGTATTCGATTATTTCGTGATGATTATTATATATTTTATAACTTGGGAGACATTCGTTGGTTTTTAAAAAAAATGTTTATTTGATTTGAAGATGTTTCTTGGATCGAGACTGATTTATAGAAACGTAATTTTGATATGAACAAGTCGAAAGCTAGTTTCTTATTCGACTGTTGAGAGTAATCTGTTTTTGTTTATTATATGAACTGCATCTCGAGGAAAATGCTGAAAATGCAACTCTCGCAATTCTAGAGTCACGTAGGTAGAGATAACAATATGAATCGTATATTATTTTATAAGTTCAAATGGGATAATAGGATATAACACCTCCCCCATTAAGATTTTTTCTTAATCTGAAAGATTAATGAAAGATTTAGAAAAAATTATGAATTTGGAATTGGAATCATTTTGAAATCGTCTCGTTGAAAGAATATAAAATTACAGAACATGAATACAAGGTGAGTATATAAGTGAACATGAATAAAAATAATAGAATAAAATAATATGAAAAAAATATAAATTCTTCGTTCAAATCTTCTTGGGATTCCGGCGGGATGCAACTGGTACTGGAGCCGTTGGAGTCTGGTAGAGTATCTCTTCGGATGATTCATTGAAAGTGGACAAATGAATCGAGGGCCTTCTTGAAACATTCGATCTAACGTTACAATAGTTGAATATTTGAGGACAACATCCTCCGGGGTGATGTCCATCATCTGAACTGGTGCGGCCATTGAAGTATCCCAGAAGTTTCTTCTTCAAGCAACATTTGAAGAGTATCCATAGAATGAGAATAATAATGAGTACCATACAAATATACGTGAAGGTACCCAAATGTCTCTGACTGAATGATTCATTGATCATATCATTTAGGTTGTGGTCGTATTCATGAAGTTTTTCTTGAGCTATATTCAGTTCATCTAGGTTGAGATGATTGATTTTTACTGGCTTCAAGACTGGCAATTCATCTTTGTTTGGTAAATGATTACAGCAATCATATGTGATTTCAGGAATGTACAGTTGAAGTTCCATAGTTTCATTGTTATTGAGACTTGCGTATACGCGTGTGGTACCAATAAATGCACTACACTTGGGTTCGAGTGTAAGAAGTAAATTTTCTCGAACTATTTCTGTTTCTGAGTTTCTACCTGGGCATTTTGTAGTAACAGGAAGTTCATCAGAAATTGTCAGGAGCCATTTGTTATCAGCTAGTTTTTGGACGTTATAGTCTTCAATTCCTAATACGAGTTTTTCGCAATTAGGCATGACCTTTGATTCTATCAGAATTGAAACTTCACAAGGAGAGTCCTGAGATATCGTCTTGGGAAAATGATTGAAGCAAATTCGAATTTGATTTTCGATTATTTCTGAACAATCATCGAGTTGAACTGTAATATATTGCTTACTATCCCTCGCTATTGCTGCGTACTTATAGGAAGGTAAAATTGTGTGGAAAAGATTTGTTTTGGGATTTTTGGTAGGTGCAGAATAAATGTGGTAAAAATCATAATCTGAATTATCAACAATAGGGATATGTAGAATGAAAACAATTCTTTCATTTGTTTGAAAAGCTTTGAGTTTGATTAAAGAAATGATATTTGAAATATGTTGATGTGTCGGTGGAAAAGGTAAATTTCCATGAGATAAAGCCATAGGGATTTTATTCATTTGTTCTATTAACAAATTAGGATCTATTACTGAAGGATGAACTATTTTTAATCTAGCAAAAGTGATGCTGTTGATAATATCATTGAGCTGATCAAGAATTATAGTATTTGACTGCATTATTTGTTCGATTTTCTCTAAAATCTGTATCTGAAGTTCGAAATAATATTTCGTTTCACGATTTTTCAATATTTCACTTTGAATTGCTTTCAAGTCTTCATTGAATGTTTCTTCATCAATGTTTAATTTCATAATTGTACTATTAAAGTTTTTTATAGTACTGGAAACGATTTGAATTTGATTTTTCATCAAAAGTTGAAGATTTTTGTCATCTTTCTCTAGTTGGTTTATGCATTCATTATAGTAATCACCATCTGAGGCATCTAGATTTCCTGTAATAATTTTCCAAATTGAACCTGCTCCGTTAATAAGTCCACGTTTGAAACGATTTGATGTTTCCAAGAGAATTTCGGAAAATTTCGATTTTCTTTGCTTATTGATTGTATTCAATAGCGAAGTTTGGGCAGAAAATGCTATTTTGAATGAAGGGTTAATATTGTTATGGTTCAAAAGTGTATTCAATGATTCTCGAACGTTCAGGCTTTGTTTGAATGAATTTCGAAGTAGAGAGATATTTTTGTATACGACAAGTTTCCATTCATCGTTTGATATTTTCGCTATTCCTTCTTTTTGGAAAAACATACCAGTTGGTGTATTTATATGTTCTATTGTTGCTGAGGATCTGTAGTCTCTGCAGAAGAACCTGGAATAGATGAAGCTTGTTTCAGTCTGTCGAAATTAACAACTGAAGTCTTATTTTGATTTATTTCGAGTTCAGCAGTGGTTGGATTTATTATACGAGTTATTTTATAAGGACCATTATATTTGTTTTTCATTTTATTTCCTATCTGAGATTCTCGTAAATAAACATAATCTCCTGCTTTATATTGAGGTTGATTGGTTTTCACATGTCTATCGAATCTGTCTTTAGATTTCTGTTTCGATTGATCAATGTTGGATTTGACATTTTCAAAAATAAAAGTGTCAAATCCAAGCTTTTTTCAAAAATAAAAGAAGCTTGATTTTTCATATCATTAACGTAATTTGTCTGAAGTTGATCTTCACTAAACAATATTTCATTGTCATCATCTCTGATGTGACCAAAAATTATTTCTTCAGGGGTGTACTTAGTTGAATTTGATTTGCTTCTATTATATGACTTTATACAAAATGGAATTCCTTCTAAAATTGGTTTATTTGGATTTTCCAAATGATAGGCTCGTAAAGAATCTAGAAGAGTTGCGTGGAATCGTTCCACTACACTATTCGATTGGGGGTGAGCGACTGCACTATAAGTCATTTTAAATTTGTATAGTTTAGATAAATCTCTCAGATATTGATTATCGAATTCTAAACCTGAATCTGAATGTATTCTTTTTGGAATCGGGTAATGCTGAAAGTATAGCAATAGTTTATCGATAATTGTGATAGCTTGTTTGTTTTGAACGGGGTACGCTTGAGTAAATTTCGAAAAATTGTCAACGATTGTAAGTAGAATATTATTACGATTAATATCCAATAAATCAATATTGATGTGTTCAAAAGGTTTTTCGGGAGTTTGAGTTATCACTAGTGGATAATCAAGATTTCTTCTGTTAGTCTTAGTCTTATTACAAATTGTACAATTTTTTATAAAATTCTCAACATCTGTTTTGAGGTTGGGCCAAACGAAACGATCTCTGATCCTACGAAATGTTTCGTTGATACCTTTGTGAACTGAGGTTTTACTAGAATGATAATTTTCAAGTATATTTTTTCTTTCATCTTCTGAAGGTACTTTTACAATATCATGACAAATAGTAAACGTGATATTTTCTTTATCCTTGAAAATAAAACTCAAAATATCTAGAAATGGTAAGTGTTTCAGAGGGTTTATGAAATAATTCACATTTTCGGGTAGTTCGTCTCTGATTGAATAAAATATTCGAAAACAATCTTTTAAGCTTATCGAATCAAGTTTCATAGTGGGTAATTGAATGAGATAATACTTCCTGTGTTCAAACCTAAGACTTTGCTTAGTCGTAAGAGTTTGTGCGAGATTTAATTTCTGATTTTCAGGGTCAATGCAAGTATCATTAATTACTGCGAGCAAATGTGGAGTATCTTTGTTTTCGTTCTGTGGAACAAGTAATATGATATTATTATGCGATGCGAAAATAAGATTATCATTTGTTTGCTTTATTATGTCGAAGTTAATTAGGGACTGCGTTTTTCTTTTATCTATGAATTCATAAAATTTGTTCAGGAAATAAACTTCATTTTCGTCTTGATTTCTTTCTGAACTATTTGAATTTTCATCATTGGATAAGTCTGTCAAAACGTTTATTTTTATTCTAGATAAAGAATCTGCTATATTTTGTTTACCTGGTATATAATCAATTTCATACTCGTATTGTTCTAATTGGAGTTTCCATCTCATTAGTCTGGATGATGGTTCGGAAATTGAAAAAAGCCATTTCAGTGGTTTATGATCACTGAGTATTTTAAATTTTCGGCCATATAAATAAAGTCGGAAATGCTTTACTGACCATATTATACTGAGTAATTCTTTCTCGATTACTGAATAACGAATTTCTGCGCCATTCAAGGTTCTTGAAGCGTATGCGATTGGTAGATTTTTATTTGATTTGTTTTGAGAAAGGACTGAGCCGATTGCAAAATTACTTGCATCACATGTTAATAAAAATTCTTGCTCGAAATCTGGGTACTGAAGTATCGGGGTTGAAGTTAGACATTTTTTTAATGTTTCAAATGATTTAACGCATTTTTCATCAAAATTGAATTGTATATTTTTCTTAAGAAGTTGAGTAAGAGGTTTTGCGATGTCAGAATAATTACTTATGAATCTGCGATAATAGCCTGTTAAACCTAAGAAAGATTTTATATCTTTCGGATTTTTTGGAGTTGGAAATTTCATTACTGTTTCGATTTTTACTGGATTAGGTTTTACGCCATCTTTAGTAACTATGTGTCCCAAATAAGCTACTTCTTTCTTCAAGAATTCGCATTTACAAGGTTGAATTTTGAAATTACACTGAGAAAGTCTATCGAAAACTTTTTCAAGCCTCTGAATGTGATCTGACAGGGTAGAACTAAAAATAATGATATCATCCATGTATACCATACATAGTTCTCCTTGAATTCCGGTTAAAACATTATCCATAACTCTTTGGAACGTAGCTGGTGCATTTCTGAGACCAAAGGGCATTCTCAGAAATTCATAGTGCCTGTTTTCAACACTGAAAGCTGTTTTTGGAATGTCACGTTTTTCTATCTCAATTTGGTGAAACCCTGACGCTAAATCTAATGTTGTGAAATACGTACATTTACCTAATTGATCGAGTAAATCTTCTATATTTGGTAATGGATATTTGTCTCCGATGGTAACTTCATTAAGTTTCCTATAGTCAATGACTATACGCCATTTCTGTATTCCACTCGCATCTAACTTTTTCGGAACTATCCACACTGGACTATTCCATGGGCTCACTGAAGGTTGAATGATTTTTTGATTGAGTAAATCACTTATTTGATTTTTTACTTCTTGCTTCAAAGAATGTGGATAACGATAAGTTTTGGTAGAAATTGGACATTTTTCTTCGGTTATTATTGAATGTTTAATTTGATTGGTGAACGAAAGACTATCGTTTTTCAAATAAAAAATATCTTGGTATTTCAAGCATAGATTTTCTATTTCTATTTTTTTTTCTTGATTTAGATGATCTAGTCTAAGTTCTGAGATAATTTTTTCTTCTCGGTTGATTTCTTGAAAACTATTTATCTGGACTGTTTCATTTGTTTTTGTTTCAATTATTGATTCAATTTGAATTGGAGGTATTTCAATTGTTTGTTCCTTCACAGAAAAATTAGCAATGGTAGTTATGAACTTATCATTCTCGTTTATTTTTACAATACTACTTGGAATCTTTATTTGATCATTTATTGAAATTTCTGGACAAATTCCTTCCGAAATTATGTCATCTTGAATCTGCATTTGTAATTCAATTGTTTGAATTGTTCTTGCTGGAATTGTTATTTGAGTATTTTCTGTATTAATTGGGTGGTGAACATGGAGTTCGAGCTCTTTGAAAAATAATTTCAGTTTCTTTTTCGCAATATCAATTTCTGCGTTCATTATTTCTAGAAAATCAATACCTACTAATCCATCAAATGGAAAGTCGAAATCTATCAGATAGTATCTTAGAATTTTTGTTGGTGCGACTGTTATGTCAATACTTTTTCTGATTTTTTCTTCGCTAGACAAACCATTTATGCCGTAGATTGAGAAATTTTCATCGTTGAATTGAATATGAGATTTTTGTTTTGCAATATCTGTTTTCATTAGTGAAATTGGAGCGCCTGTGTCTAATAAAAATTTGAATCCCTGTTTATCTTTGATGTAGAACAGTTTTTTATTGAGATTACCTAGTACTGAGAGTTGAATTCGCTCATTTGTTCGAATTCTTGTATCTGTGATTCGGGCTGGTTCTGTTTCTGATTCTGAGGAGAGCAAAGTCCCGAATAATTTGTCTCCTCCTGGTAGTTTAAATGATTAACTCGATTTTGAGTGTTATTTTGATTTCTTTGAATCACTGATGGTCGATCTTGGTTTCTTGAAATATTTTGTGTTCCAGAAGTTCCGGGGTTTTGGAAATTCGAAACTCTGTTTTGATTTTGATTCGTTTTTTGATTTGATTGTGAATCATTTTGTCCGTTGTTCCTTTGACGTTTGAAACAATCGTTTATGAGGTGACCTGTCTTTTTACAATAATTGCAAAATTTCTGATCTTGTTGTATTTTATTTGTTTGAATACCATAATTTTCTTTCGGAAAAGTACGATTGAATTGCTGAGGATTTGGTTTTGGGTTTGGTTTTGAAATCCTGAAATTTTTCAAATATGCGATGTTTTCTTCTTCTATCAAAAATTGTTCTGCCTCATCGAGAGATTATGGTCTCTGTGAGCGAATGATTGAACCGAAAGGCTCGTTTAATCCTGCTAGAACAGTTTTTAGAGATATTTTCTCGTGTGATTGATTTAATGCTGCTTTTTCTTGTGCATTCAGATTGTTATCAAGAGCAACACTGGTTCTCAGTTTTGTTAGTAAATCTTCTATTCTCTGAACAAAAGATCTAGGTGTTTCATTTGATTTTTGAAAAGATGAAGTAAGATCTCGTAACAATCCTTCTGTGTCACGACAATCACCGTAGTGACCTATCAAAAGTACACGAATATCTTCCCATGTTTGAAGTTGTCTACTAGAAATAAACCTTTTCGCTTTGCCTGTTAGCTTGCTTTTTATTATGAAAATTAGAGCATTTTCTTGATTTTCGTCAACTTGATTTGTTACAAAATTACATGCTTCGATGAAATCATGGAGGGTTGCTTGTTCTCCATCATATTCTGGTATCATATCTCGAAGTTCTTTCAAGGAAAAACCTACTGCTTCTGCCATTTGTTCGATTTGTTTTTCTTGTGTTGTTTGTGTTGATTTGTGTTTATTTGTGTGCAAGGAATTGGATTGATTCTTTGGGAATCGAGGGGAAAATTGCAGGAAAGGTTTACTTTACGCCACAATAATCAGAAGATAGAAACAATAACTTACAGAGCTACGATGAGGAGCTTGAGCTTCATCAAGGCTAACTTCTGTAGTCGATGTTCTTGGAACGATGACGATTCTGGTTCAGGAAAGGTGCCGCTGAGTTCCAGAGGACGACTCGTTGTTGGACTCTCCAGGAAAGGTGCCGCTGGAAAGTTCTGCTCGAGGGTTGCTTTGTTGATTGTCTTGCACTTGGAAACTGCACTGCGATTCGTCCAGGAAAGGTGCCACTGGTCTTCACCGGAATACAGTTCGTTTGACTTTTTTTTTTGAGAAAGTCTTTTCTGGTTTTTCACTAAATCGCTTTTACAGAGCGGTTTTTCGACCTTTTCGTAGATCCGTCACGACTGCGCCAATTTTATAACTTGGGAGACATTCGTTGGTTTTAAAAAAAAATGTTTATTTGATTTGAAGATGTTTCTTGGATCGAGACTGATTGATAGAAACGTAATTTTGATATGAACAAGTCGAAAGCTAGTTTCTTATTCGACTGTTGAGAGTAATCTGTTTTTGTTTATTATATGAACTGCATCTCGAGGAAAATGCTGAAAATGCAACTCTCGCAATTCTAGAGTCGCGTAGGTAGAGATAACAATATGAATCGTATATTATTTTATAAGTTCAAATGGGATAATAGGATATAACATATATTATGTCTAACAAGGTAACTGTTTTTCCGTTATACATACGAGCAACCGAATCGAACATGAGGTTGAATGGATAGATTGAACAATCATTGTATCTGGGTTGTCTCCGATTATATCGTTATGCTGTATATTTGGTTACACCTACCATGTAACGGTTCTTTCGTTACACATACGAGCGTCTGAATCGAAAATAAGGTTGGATGGTTAGACGGAACGATAATTGTAACTGAGTTGTATTCGATTATATCGTGGTAATGTTTATATAGTAATACTCACCAGGTGACTGTTCTTGCGTTATACATACGAGCGACCGAAACGAACAGAAAGCTGAATGGATAGACTGAACAATCAATGTATCTGGGTGGTATCCGATTATATCGCAATACTGTGTATATATATATAGTGATACTTACCAGGTGACGGTACTTCCGTTACACATACTAGCGACTGAATCGAACAGAAGGTTAAATGGTTGGACGAAACGATAATTGTATCTGAGTTGTATTCGATGATATCGTGATGATGTTTATATAGCAATACTCACCAGGTAACTGTTCATCCGTTTTACATACAAGCGACCGAATCGAGCAGAAGGTTAAATGGATAGATTGAACAATCATCGTATCTGGGTTGTATTCGATAATGTTTATATAGTTATACTCACCAGGTAACTGTTCTTCCGTTATACATACGAGCGACTGAATTGAACAGAAGGTTGAATGGATAGACTAAACAATAATCTTATCTGGGGTTGTATTCGATTATATCGTGATGATGTTTTTATAGTTATACTCACCAGTTAACTGTCCTTCCGTTATACGTAAGAGCGACCGAATCGAAGAGAAAGTTGAGTGGATAGACTGTACAATCATCCTTTCCGGGTTGTATTCGATTATATCGTGATGATTATCATATAGTATGTCTAACCAGGTAACAGTTCTTCCGTTATACATACGAGCAACCGAATCGAACATAAGGTTGAATGGATAGATTGAACATTCATCGTATCTGGGTTGTATTCGATTATTTCGTGATGATTATATTTCGGCGTCCAGTCCTCGATATCACTTTGTTTACAATGTAGTACGCGCTCTCTTCCACTTCGTGCACAAGGTTTAAAGATTCTAAAAATAAACACGCCACTCGCCCCTCTCCGCCAACCGCCGGCGATCCGATGCGCATCCGCTGCTATTTGGTTCATTGTGTTTCTTGTGCTTCGTGCGAAAGGATCGTTCACTGCGGCGAACGTAAGCAAATCGAACAGTTTATTGTATTTTAGTTACAGGGAGCAGCTATAAGCCTAAAGAGGTAATAGTATAATATAACAATTTTTCAGTTTCATTTCAGAACAAATGGGACGGTCTAGGAAACATAAAAGGAATAGGAGCCCCTCGACTAGCGATGAGTCAGAGGATCGTGTAGATTCTCGAGAACTCACTAAACGCTTAAAAAGGCTAGAGGATGAGTTTAAGAGAAAACATTCTCATTCAGGGTCTCGCTCTCGAAGCAGATCTCATTATAACTATGATCGATCTCGATCAACGATTGGTGAACGTGAGTCACGTGTAGTGCTCGCGGAAAATAATTCTAGACTTCATAGGGAGAGTGCTGTTCAGTCTCTTATCGAGACAGGAAATGTTGACGAGTCTGAGTCAATTGGAGGGGACGAACGGGGCATTGAGAACCGGTCAGAAACAGCTCTTAGAGATACGTGTAGTATCGACGGAGAGCAGAATAATGATGAATTGATAATTCACAATGATGAGGTTTTACCTGATGATATCTTACAGATATTGGGCGATGATCCAGAAAAGGAGAAAGATAATACATTTATGTTACATGAGGCATTGGTTCCTAGGTGGAAACATATCCTCGTTAATGGTCTTCCGAAAGACGAGTCGTTGGGTTTGTTGAACAAATTCAACATACCAACAAATCTAACATTGTTGTCTCCACCCAAACTGAATCCTGAAATAGTTAAAATGTTGAATAATAAAGATTATAAACAGAATTTCTTCAGGGATGGATCTCATGCAGAGGTTCAAAACCAACTGGGTAAAGGTTTATGTGCTTTAGGCCAAGGTATAAATCTAATACTAGCTAATATGGAAAAGTTTCCCACAGAAGTGAAGGAGAATCTTCTCTCAAGTTTATGTGATTCTGGTCGTATTCTGACTAGCTTGTTTCATCGAGTTTCAGTAACAAGAAAGAATTCAATCACTCCGTTTCTGAATGCTAATCTGAAAGAATTAGTTGAAAAATGCCCCTCAGGGGAACACTTGTTCAACATAGATTTAGCAGAAAAAATCAAGACAGCAAAAAGCATTGAATCACTAAGTAAGGATCTTAAAAAATCAGATACAGTGTACCGTCCAACAATCATTGGAAAACAAAACTTGAGGGGGGGGAACAATTATCGAAGGATTCCTATGCAACCTGCAAGTGCAAATTTAAACTTTCAACGCCCGGTCCGTCGAACGGGGCAGACGAGATCATACAAGGGGCAGACCTCGAAAAACTCCAGAGGGGACAGTCACAGGGACCCCCAAGTCCCTCCCCGGAGGGATATCCACAGGAGGAGAGAATAATTTCGGTGAGTAGTGGCTATGCAGGTCGATTAAAACTATTTTACAAAGAGTGGACGAAAATTACTTCCAACCAAGTAATTTTGAGTTGGATTCAAGGCTACAAATTGTCATTTACCACTAAGCCGGTTCAACCTCTACCACCTAAACCAAAAATATTTTCTTTCAAAGAAAATCAAGACATTCATAAAGAGTTGAAAAAATTATTGGAAATAGGAGCCATTGAAATATGTCAACCCACTCAAAATCAATTTATTTCAAGAATTTTCTTAGTTGATAAACCCAACGGTAAAAAACGGTTTATTTTGAATTCAAAAAATCTGAATGTACATATGACAGCACCGCATTTCAAAATGGAGGATATTAGAACTGCTATTAGACTCATCCAACCCGGATGTTTTGCTGCATCTATCGATTTGAAAGATGCGTACTATCTATTGCCAATATATGAATATCATAAAAAATATCTCAGATTCTTTTTTGATGATACATTATATCAGTTTACCGTATTACCGTTCGGCTTAACATTAGCTCCATATATTTTTTCCAAGGTTCTGCGACCTGTAATAGAAAATTTACGTTCTAGGGGAGTTATATGTGTTAACTATCTAGATGATTTCCTGATTTTAGGATCGACTAAAGTCGAATGTTCTAGAAACATAAGTCTCACTAAATCCCTTTTGGAATCATTGGGTTTCATAATTAATACTGAAAAAAGTATTCTCATTCCGAAGGAAAGGTGTAAATTCTTGGGTTTCATATTGGATTCTATGAATATGTCAATAGAACTACCATTCGAGAAACGTGAGAAAATCATCAAGTGAATTGATATTTTCGAAAATACTAGGACTTGTAAGATTCAGACGTTTGCTCAATTCTTAGGTATCCTCACATCGGCTTGCCCAGCAGTCAAATATGGTTGGCTTTATACGAAGTATTTCGAGAGAGTCAAGTTTTTAGCTCTGAGAAAAAATCATGGGAATTTCAATGCGAATATGACTATAAATCAACATGTATTATCTGATCTAAAATGGTGGCGAATGAACATCAAAGACGCTTTCAATGATCTGGTGAAGGACAATTATAGTTTAGAAATTTTTACAGATGCTAGTCTGTCTGGTTGGGGTGCTTTTTGTGATGGTAGGAGTACTCGAGGCTGGTGGATCGAGTCTGAAGAAAAAGAGCATATTAATTTTCTGGAGCTCCAGGCTATATTTCTTGGTCTTAAATGTTTCGCTAGAAATTTGATCAATGTAAATATATTGATAAGAACAGACAACACCACTGCATTGTCATACGTTAACAAGATGGGTAGTGTACAATATGAAAAATTAAATATGTTGGCGAGACAGATATGGCAGTGGTGTGAATGTAGGAATCTTTGGATTTTTGCTTCATACATTAGTTCTTCCGAAAATTGGCAAGCAGATCAAGCATCTCGGACTCTACTTCCTGAAACGGAATGGTCATTGAATCAACAAGATTTTCAACATATTTCTGATTTGCTTGGAGTTCCAGAAATAGATCTTTTTGCCTCAATGAATAATAATAAATGTGAACGATATGTCTCCTGGTTTAAGGACCCTGGGGCTGAATACGTGGATGCTTTCACTATTAATTGGGGAAATCACTTTTTCTATGCATTTCCTCCGTTTTGTTTGGTCTTGAGAGCCATACAAAAAATCTATAATGATAAAGCGACAGGCATTCTCGTAGTTCCTCTTTGGAGGAGTCAAGCCTGGTATCCTCTTTATTCAAATTTGATGATTAGTGAACCAATCTATCTCGGCCCTAGAAATGACCTTTTATTTTGTCCTTACAGTCACACAGAGCATCCCTTGTCGAAGGATCTTATCCTGGTAGCAGCCAAGTTATCAGGCAGGCCTTTGGAATGAAGGGTATACCAGAAGAAGCAATGGATATTCCACTAAAATCGCTGACAGACTCAACAATTGATCAGTATAACACTACTTATAAACAGTGGTGGGAGTTTTGTAAGAGCAATAGCATATCTCTGTTCGATTGTAAAGTACCTCAGGTCATAACATTTTTCCATAAGTTATTGCAGTCAAGTAATAACAGGTACGGCTCGTTCAATTCACATAGAGCAGCATTATCTTTAATATCATCAAATAATATAGGAGATGATCCAATTTTGAAAAGATTCATGAGAGGCATTCATAAATCAAGACCACCGGAGCCAAGGTATGAAACTACTTGGGACCCACAACAAGTGTTATCATATCTAGAAAAAATACCGAATGATAATCTACGAAGATTGAGCACTAAATTGATAACTCTGTTGGCATTAGCAACTGGTCAAAGGATACAAACTTTGTTTTTGATTAAATGGCGAAATATTCAAAGGACTAATGCAGGAATGAGAATATTGATTCCGGATCCAATAAAGACTTCTGGTCTTAAAAAGATGCAACCATGTCTGAACTTGCCATATTTTTCAGATAACCCAACTTTATGTGTTGCAAAATTGATCGAAGAATATTTAGAAATAACTAAGTCTATTCGACAAGAACATTGCGACGGACTATTTTTAACTTATAAAAAACCACACGGTCCTGCTTCTAAGCAAACTTTGAGTCGTTGGGTAAAGGATACGCTTCAAGCAGCTGGAGTAGATACCTCTATGTTCAAAGCACATTCAACTAGGCATGCATCTACTTCCGCAGCCTTGAGAAACGGAATTTCCATGGACACTATACGCAAATCGGCAGGATGGACTAATGAGTCATCGGTGTTTGGAAAATTCTACAACAGACCTTTACTTTCAACAGATAATTTTCTTGAAGCTGTTTTCACTGGTTGAGTCAAAAGAAAATTGGAATATTTCAGTTTATTTGATATTTTGTTGGAAGATTTTATTTCGATATTTGTTCATAATTAATGTATTATGTACTTTCGTTTGAGTGGTTACACACTAGCAGTTATCTACGTTTAAAATTCTGTTTACTTTTGAATTACGTAGTTTCATTGTACCTATATCCATCCTGATTATTTTTCGACTTGATATCTTTGAACAACTACATTGTAAACAAAGTGATATCGAGGACTGGACGCCGAAATATAATCAATCGATCAAAAGAACTTACCTGAAGTTCGATCGAAATTATATGAGGCGTCCAGTCCGAAGATATCACTACCCACCCTCCCATAAACCCGTTTTCGATAAAATAATCAGATGGGTCTTTAAACTAATGAACCAAATAGCAGCGGATGCGCATCGGATCGCCGGCGGTTGGCGGAGAGGGGCGAGTGGCGTGTTTATTTTCAGAATCTTTAAACCTTGTGCACGAAGTGGAAGAGAGCGCGTACTACATTGTAAACAAAGTGATATCTTCGGACTGGACGCCTCATATAATTTCGATCGAACTTCAGGTAAGTTCTTTTGATCGATAAATTATTATATATTATGTCTAACAAGGTAACTGTTTTTCCGTTATACATACGAGCAACCGAATCGAACATTAGGTTGAATGGATAGATTGAACAATCATTGTATCTGGGTTGTCTCCGATTATATCGTTATGCTGTATATTTGGTTACACCTACCATGTAACGGTTCTTTCGTTACACATACGAGCGTCTGAATCGAAAATAAGGTTGGATGGTTAGACGGAACGATAATTGTAACTGAGTTGTATTCGATTATATCGTGGTAATGTTTATATAGTAATACTCACCAGGTGACTGTTCTTGCGTTATACATACGAGCGACCGAAACGAACAGAAAGTTGAATGGATAGACTGAACAATCAATGTATCTGGGTGGTATCCGATTATATCGCAATACTGTGTATATATATATAGTGATACTTACCAGGTGACGGTACTTCCGTTACACATACTAGCGACTGAATCGAACAGAAGGTTAAATGGTTAGACGAAACGATAATTGTAACTGAGTTGTATTCGATGATATCGTGATTATGTTTATATAGCAATACTCACCAGGTAACTGTTCTTCCGTTTTACATAAAAGCGACCGAATCGAGCAGAAGGTTAAATGGATAGATTGAACAATCATCGTATCTGGGTTGTATTCGATAATGTTTATATAGTTATACTCACCAGGTAACTGTTCTTCCGTTATACTTACGAGCGACTGAATTGAACAGAAGGTTGAATGGATAGACTAAACAATAATCGTATCTGGGGTTGCATTCGATTATATCGTGATGATGTTTTTATAGTTATACTCACCAGGTAACTGTCCTTTCGTTATACGTAAGAGCGACCGAATCGAAGAGAAGGTTGAGTGGATAGACTGTACAATCATCCTTTCTGGGTCGTTTTCGATTATATCGTGATGATTATCATATAGTAAGTCTAACCAGGTAACAGTTCTTCCGTTATACATACGAGCAACCGAATCGAACATAAGGTTGAATGGATAGATTGAACAATCATTAGGTCTCCGATTATATCGTTATGCTGTATATTTAGTTACACCAACCATGTAACAGTTCTTTCGTTACACATACGAGCGTCTGAATCGAACATAAGGTTGGATGGTTTGACGGAACGATAATTGTAACTGAGTTGTATTCGATTATATCGTGGTGATGTTTATATAGTAATACTCACCAGGTTACTGTTCTTTCGTTATACATACGAGCAACCGAATCGAACAGAAGGTTGAATGGATAGTATCTGGGTTGTATTCGATTATGATGTTATGCTGTGTATATAGTTATACACACTTGGTGACGGTATTCCTGTTTTACATACGAGCGACCGAAACGAACAGGAAGTTGAATGGATACACTGAACAATCAATGTATCTGGGTGGTATCCGATTATATCGCAATGTGATGTTTATATGGTAATACTCACCAGGTGACTGTTCTTGCGTTATACATACGAGCAACCGAATCGAACAGAAGGTTGAATGGATAGTATCTGGGCTGTATTCGATTATGATGTTATGCTGTGTATATAGTTATACACACTAGGTGACGGTATTCCCGTTTTACATACGAGCGACCGAAACGAACAGAAAGTTGAATGGATAGACTGAACAATACTAGCGACTGAATCGAACAGAAGGTTAAATGGTTAGACGAAACGATAATTGTATCTGAGTTGTATTCGATGATATCGTGATGATGTTTATATATCAATACTCACCAGGTAACTGTTCTTTCGTTTTACATACAAGCGACCGAATCGAGCAGAAGGTTAAATGGATAGATTGACAATCATCGTATCTGGGTTGTATTCGATTATGTTCATATAGTTATACTCACCAGGTAACTGTTCTTCCGTTATACATACGAGCGACTGAATTGAACAGATGGTTGGATGGATAGACGGAATGATCATTGTATCTGAGTTGTATTCGATTATATCGTGATGACGTTCATATAGAAATACTCACCAGGTTACTGTTCTTTCGTTATTCTCACAAGCAACCGAATCGAACAGAAGGTTGAATGGATAGTATCTGGGTTGTATTCGATTATGATGTTATGCCGTGTATAGATAGATAGATAGATCTTTATTTAAATAGAAATCCTAATATACATATGAGAATTATAGTATAATATAAAATAATATACAAAATATATATATATAACGACGTAGTGTATATCCAAGCAAAGAAGTAGTACTTTTTCATAGTACTTACACTAGTATAAGTTACATCACCAAAATATAAATCAAGTTCAGAATATTAAAATACATAAATAATCATTTTAATGTGACTACATATTTAGTTTTAATCATATTTAATAAACAAAAAAAAAATATAATAATAATAACCCGAGCAAACAGTTTCAAATATTTATATTGCACAATACAAAGAAAGAACCCCACTGACAAATAAACAAACATATTTATATTTACCCCCATTATACTTGTATGTATTTCTTCAATCTGTCTTTGAAATTTATCAGTGAAGATGATGATTTAATGGCATCTGGTAATTTATTAAATTCTAGAAATCCCTTGAAAAATAATGAGTTCATAGTATTGCGGTAAGACGTTTTTGGTACATAGATTTCATTTTTACCACGAGTATTATGGTTATGGATATTTTTATTGAAAGTTACGTATTTCTGAAAATATTCGGGTGCCATGTTGTTAAGTATTTTAAATATTAAAATCATGGTAAAATAGAAAAGTCTTTCTTCTACTGGAAACCAATTTAGGCTCATTAACATCGATTTAATGGGGGTGAGTCGACTCGCTTTCAAAATAATCCTCATTCCACGATTTTGCAGTTTTTGCAGCAAATTTATTTTATTCAGACTAAACAGGTATACAATCGATGCGCAATAATCAAAATGCGGCTGAATTATTGAATTATAAACTTTAATTTTAGACTCAGTCGACAAATGTTGAGATATTCGGGTGAAAAAATAAAGTTTTTTTGAAATTTTTTTGTATATATAATCAAAATGATCATTGAAAGTCAAACAATTATCGAGAAGAAAACCCAAATATTTAACTTTTGAAACCACGTCAATTCTTTCATTATTGATGCTCAGGTGGATATTAACAATGTCAATTGCATTATATTTATATTTGGTTGTGAAGATCATTGCCTGAGTTTTAGCTACATTCAATTTCAGTTTATTTGCGCCCAAATATTTGCTTATTGATATTGATATGGTGTTCATTTTTTGTATAGCACTTTCAATATTGACATCACTACAAGCAATCAAAGTGTCATCAGCGAATAGGTTAATGAATTCAGTATCCACGATAAGTTCAATATCATTTAGGTATAATATAAATAGTAGAGGGCCTAGCACGCTTCCCTGTGGAACACCTACGTCATTTTCCAATTCCGATGACATGTGATCATTAAACCGTACCCGTTGCTTCCGATGTTGAGGATAGTTATTCAGCCAATCATACACTCTACCCCCAATGCCATATTGTTTTAATTTAGATAGCAATATTTTTTTGTCGATCGTCTCAAAAGCCCTCTTCAAGTCAAGAAATACGGCAATAACATATTTATTATCATCTAAATGATTTTTAATATGACATAGTGTAAGTTGCAAGGCTGATTCACATGAGTAATTTTTTCTGAATCCAGACTGATTATTCATTAAAATGCAATTCGTAGACACATGGTGTAGTAATTGTTCATATACTGCCATTTCTAGAAGTTTTTCAATTGGTGGCAGAGTATTTACTGGCCGAAATTCTTCAGCTATAGTGGTATTGGTTACTTTTTGAATTGGTATGACCGTACTTATCTTTAAATTTTTCGGAATTTTACCTGTGACTGAAGATGTATTAATAAAATTCAAGATAACATGTCCAATGGTTTCAAATATTTCTTTTAACATTTTGCAGTTTAATGTTTCATACAAAGAAAATTTATTATCCAAGCTGCTGATTATTTTGCGTAATTCCTGCATGGAGAGTTCCTCAAAACTATCGAATGACAAAAATAAGTTATTATTTGAATTAGTCCATATTTCAGTGTTATTTATTCCCTGAATAATGTTCTGAATACTTCCAACAAAATATTCATTGAAACTATGTGCTGTCTCCCTACTATCTTTCGAAACTATTTGCCCATTTCCTGTGTTAAAGCTTATATGTTGTGGAATATCCTGATTTGTATTCTTAACTAATTTTTTTAATGTTTTCCACATTTCCTTGGGATTATTTTTGAACCTATCTATTTTATCGTAATAGTACTTTTCTTTTTTTAGCTTATAGCTATATAGTTATACACACTAGGTGACGGTATTCCCGTTTTACATACGAGCGACCGAAACGAACAGAAAGTCGAATGGATAGTCTGAACAATCAATGTATCTGGATGGTATCCGATTATATCGCAATACTGTATATATAGTGATACTCACCAGGTGACGGTACTTCCGTTACAAATACTAGCGACTGAATCGAACAGAAGGTTAAATGGTTAGACGAAACGATAATTGTATCTGAGTTGTATTCGATGATATCGTGATGATGTTTATATAGCAATACTCACCAGGTAACTGTTCTTCCATTTTACATACAAGCGACCGAATCGAGCAGAAGGTTAAATGGATAGATTGAACAATCATCGTATCTGGGTTGTATTCGATTATGTTTATATAGTTATACTCACCAGGTAACTGTTCTTCCGTTATACATACGAGCGACTGAATTTAACAGAAGGTTGAATGGATAGACTGAACAATCATCGTATCTGGGTTGTATTCGATTATATCTTGATGATTATCAAATAGTATGTCTAACCAGGTAACAGTTCTTCCGTTATACATACGAGCAACCGAATCGAACATAAGGTTGAATGGATAGATTGAACAATCATTGTATCTGGGTTGTATCCGAATATATCGTTATGCTGTATATTTAGTTTAGCCTACCATGTAACGGTTCTTTCGTTACACATACGAGCGTCTGAATCGAACATAAGGTTGGATGGTTAGACGGAACGATAATTGTAACTGAGTTGTATTCGATTATATCGTGGTGATGTTTATATAGTAATACTCACCAGGTGACTGTTCTTGCGTTATACATACGAGCGACCCAATCGAACAGAAGGTTGGATGGATAGACGGAATGATCATTGTATCTGAGTTGTATTCGATTATATCATGATGACGTTCATATAGAAATACTCACCAGGTGACTGTTCTTTCGTTATACTTACGAGCAACCGAATCGAACAGAAGGTTGAATGGATAGTATCTGGGTTGTATTCGATTATGATGTTATGCTGTGTATATAGTTATACACACTAGGTGACGGTATTCCCGTTTTACATACGAGCGACCGAAACGAACAGAAAGTTGAATGGATAGTCTGAACAATCAATGTATATGGGTGGTATCCGATTATATCGCAATCCTATATATATATATAGTGATACTTACCAGGTGACGGTACTTCCGTTACACATACTAGCGACTGAATCGAACAGAAGGTTGAATGGTTAGACGAAACGATAATTTTATCTGAGTTGTATTCGATGATATCGTGATGATGTTTATATAGCAATACTCACCAGGTAACTGTTCTTTCGTTTTACATACAAGCGACTGAATTGAACAGAAGGTTGAATGGATAGACTAAACAATAATCGTATCTGGGGTTGTATTCGAGTATATCGTGATGATGTTTATATAGTTATACTCACCAGTGACTGTTCTCCAGTTATACATAAGAGCGACTGAACTGAAGAGAAGGTTGAATGGATAGACTGAACAATCATCGTATCTGGGTTATATTCGATTATATCGTGATGATTATCATATAGTATGTCTAACCAGGTAACTGTTCTTCCGTTAAACATACGAGCAACCGAATCGAACATGAGGTTGGATGGATAGATTGAACAATCATTGTATCTGGGTTGTCTCCGATTATATCGTTATTCTGTATATTTAGTTACACCTACCATGTAACGGTTCTTTCGTTACACATACGAGCGTCTGTATCGAACATAAGATTGGATGGTTAGACGAAACGATAATTGTAACTGAGTTGTATTCGATTATATCGTGGTGTTGTTAATATAGTAATACTCACCAGGTGACTGTTCTTGCGTTATACATACGAGCGACCCAATCGAACAGAAGGTTGGATGGATAGACGGAATGATAATTGTATCTGAGTTGTATTCGATTATATCGTGATGACGTTCATATAGAAATACTCACCAGGTTACTGTTCTTTCGTTATACATAAGAGCAACCGAATCGAACAGGAGGTTGAATGGATAGTATCTGGGTTGTATTCGATTATGATGTTATTCTGTGCATATACTAATACACACTAGGTGACGGTATTCCCGTTTTACATACGAGCGACCGAAACGAACAGAAAGTTGAATGGATAGACTGAACAATCAACGTATCTGGGTGGTATCCGATTATATCGCAATACTGTATATATAGTAATACTTACCAGGTGACGGTACTTCCGTTACACATACTAGCGACTGAATCGAACAGAAGATTAAATGTTTAGACGAAACGATAATTGTATCTGAGTTTTATTCGATGATATCGTGATGATGTTTATATAGCAATACTCACCAGGTAACTGTTCTTCCGTTTTACATACAAGCGACCGAATCGAGCAGAAGGTTGAATGGATAGATTGAACAATAATCGTATCTGGGTTGTATTCGATTATGTTCATATAGTTTTACTCACCAGGTAACTGTTCTTCCGTTATACATACGAGCGACTGAATTGAACAGAAGGTTGAATGGATAGACTGAACAATCATCGTATCTGGGTTGTATTCGATTATATCGTGATGATTACCATATAGTATGTCTAACCAGGTAACAGTTCTTCCGTTATACATACGAGCAACCGAATCGAATATAAGCTTGAATGGATATATTGAACAATCATTGTATCTGGGTTGTATCCGAATATATCGTTATGCTGTATATTTAGTTTAGCCTACCATGTAACGGTTCTCTCGTTACACAAACGAGCGTCTGAATCGAACATAAGGTTGGATGGTTAGTCGGAACGATAATTGTAACTGAGTTGTATTCGATTATATCGTGGTGATGTTTATATAGTAATACTCACCAGGTGACTGTTCTTGCGTTTCACATACGAGCGACCCAATCGAACAGATGGTTGGATGGATAGACGGGATGATCATTGTATCTGAGTTGTATTCGATTATATCGTGATGACGTTCATATAGAAATACTCACCAGGTTACTGTTCTTTCGTTATACATACGAGCAACCGAATCGAACAGGAGGTTGAATGGATAGTATCTGGGTTGTATTCGATTATGATGTTATTCTGTGTATATACTTATACACAGTAGGTGACGGTATTCCCGTTTTACATACGAGCGACCGAAACGAACAGAAAGTTGAATGGATAGACTGAACAATCAACGTATCTGGGTGGTATCCGATTATATCGCAATACTGTATATTTAGTGATACTTACCAGGTAACGGTTCTTCCGTTACACATACTAGCGACTGAATCGAACAAAAGATTAAATGGTTAGACGAAACGATAATTGTATCTGAGTTGTATTCGATGATATCGTGATGATGTTTATATAGCAATACTCACCAGGTCTCTGTTCTTCCGTTTTACATACAAGCGACCGAATCGAGCAGAAGGTTAAATGGATAGATTGAACAATCATCGTATCTGGGTTGTATTCGATTATGTTCATATAGTTATACTCACCAGGTAACTGTTCTTCCGTTATACATACGAGCGACTGAATTGAACAGAAGGTTGAATGGATAGACTGAACAATCATCGTATCTGGGTTGTATTCGATTATATCGTGATGATGTTCATATAGAAATACTCACCAGGTTACTGTTCTTTCGTTATACATACGAGCAACCGAATCGTACAGGAGGTTGAATGGATAGTATCTGGGTTGTGTTCGATTATGATGTTATGCTGTGTATATAGTTCTACACACTAGGTGACGGTATTCCCGTTTTACATACGAGCGACCAAAACGAACAGAAAGTCGAATGGATAGTCTGAACAATCAATGTATCTGGGTGGTATCCGATTATATCGCAATACTGTATATATAGTGATACTTACCAGGTGACGGTACTTCCGTTACACATACTAGCGACTGAATCGAACAGAGGGATAAATGATTAGACGAAACGATGATTGTATATGAGTTGTATTCGATGATATCGTGATGATGTTTATATAGCAATACTCACCAGGTAACTGTTCTTTCCTTTTACATACAAGCGACCGAATCGAGCAGAAGGTTAAATGGATAGATTGAACAATCATCGTATCTGGGTTGTATTCGATTATGTTTATATAGTTATACTCACCAGGTAACTGTTTTTCCGTTATACATACGAGCGACTGAAATGAACAGAAGGTTGAATGGATAGACTAAACAATAATTGTATCTTGGGTTGTATTCGATTATATCGTGATGCTGTTTATATAGTTATACTCACCAGGTAACTGTTCTCCAGTTATACATTAGAGCGACTGAACTGAACAGAAGGTTGAATGGATAGACTGAACAATCATCGTATCTGGGTTGTATTCGATTATATCGTGATGATTATCATATAGTATGTCTAACCAGGTAACAGTTCTTCCGTTATACATACGAGCAACCGAATCGAACGTAAGGTTGGATGGATAGATTAAACAATCATTGTATCCGGGTTGTCTCCGATTATATCGTTATGCTGTATATTTAGTAACACCTACCATGTAACGGTTCTTTCGTTACACATACGAGAGTCTGAATCGAACATAAGGTTGGATGGTTGGATGGAACGATAATTGTAACTGAGTTGTATTCGATTATATCGTGGTGATGTTTATATAGTAATACTCACCAGGTGACTGTTCTTGCGTTATACATACGAGCGACACAATCGAACAGAAGGTTGGATGGATAGACGAAATGATAATTGTATCTGAGTTGTATTCGATTATATCGTGATGACGTTCATATAGAAATACTCACCAGGTTACTGTTCTTTCGTTTAACATACAAGCGACCGAATCGAGCAGAAGGTTAAATGGATAGATTGAACAATCATCGTATCTGGGTTGTATTCGATTATGTTTATATAGTTATACTCACCAGCTAACTGTTTTTCCGTTATACATACGAGCGACTGAAATGAACAGAAGGTTAAATGGATAGACTAAACAATAATTGTATCTGGGGTTGTATTCGATTATATCGTGATGCTGTTTATATAGTTATACTCACCAGGTAACTGTAAGGTTGAATGGTTAGACGAAACGATAATTGTATCTGAGTTGTATTCGATGATATCGTGATGATGTTTATATAGCAATACTCACCAGGTAACTGTTCTTCCGTTTTACATACAAGCGACCGAATCGAGCAGAAGGTTAAATGGATAGATTGAACAATCATCGTATCTGGGTTGTATTCGATTATGTTCATATAGTTATACTCACCAGGTAACTGTTCTTCCGTTATACATACGAGCGACTGAATTGAACAGAAGGTTGAATGGATAGACTGAACAATCATCGTATCTGGGTTGTATTCTATTATATCTTGATGATTATCATATAGTATGTCTAACCAGGTAACAGTTCTTCCGTTATACATACGAGCAACCGAATCGAACATAAGGTTGAATGGATAGATTGAACAATCATTGTATCTGGGTTGTATCCGAATATATCGATATGCTGTATATTTAGTTTAGCCTACCATGTAACGGTTCTTTCGTTACACATACGAGCGTCTGAATCGAACATAAGGTTGGATGGTTAGACGGAACGATAATTGTAACTGAGTTGTATTCGATTATATCGTGGTGATGTTTATATAGTAATACTCAACAGGTGACTGTTCTTGCGTTATACATACGAGCGACGTTATCGAACAGAAGGTTGGATGGATAGACGGAATGATCATTGTATCTGAGTTGTATTCGATTATATCATGATGACGTTCATATAGAAATACTCACCAGGTTACTGTTCTTTCGTTATACTTACGAGCAACCGAATCGAACAGAAGGTTGAATGGATAGTATCTGGGTTGTATTCGATTATGATGTTATGCTGTGTATATAGTTATACACACTAGGTGACGATATTCCCGTTTTACATACGAGCGACCGAAACGAACAGAAAGTTGAATGGATAGTCTGAACAATCAATGTATCTATGTGGTATCCGATTATATCGCAATCCTGTATATATAGTGATACTTACCAGGTGACGGTACTTCCGTTACACATACTAGCGACTGAATCGAACAAAAGGTTGAATGGTTAGACGAAACGATAATTTTATCTGAGTTGTATTCGATGATATCGTGATGATGTTTATATAGCAATACTCACCAGGTAACTATTCTTCCGTTTTACATACAAGCGACCGAATCGAGCAGAAGGTTAAATGGATAGATCGAACAATCATCGTATCTGGGTTGTATTTGATAATGTTAATATAGTTATACTCACCAGGTAACAGTTCTTCCGTTATACATACGAGCGACTGAATTGAACAGAAGGTTGAATGGATAGACTAAACAATAATCGTATCTGGGGTTGTATTCGAGTATATCGTGATGATGTTTATATAGTTATACTCACCAGGTAACTGTTCTCCAGTTATACATAAGAGCGACTGAACTGAACAGAAGGTTGAATGGATAGACTGTACAATCATCCTTTCTGGGTTGTATTCGATTATATCGTGATGATTATCATATAGTATGTCTAACCAGGTAACAGTTCTTCCGTTATACATACGAGCAACCGAATCGAACATAATCCAATGAACTACATTGGTGCACACATACTGCTATCATACTCTCGATAAAAACTCGAAACAAAGTGGGTTTATAGTGATTTAAAATTTCCTGAAAAGTGTGATATAGTACACACTCCACGTCTGAGACACAGTGAGTTGAAAACCTGCCAATATTTCGATACCATTTCAGTTTCCTGTTAACAATTTCATGCGGCCACATTGCAAAATCAACCTTTGACCGCTCTGAAACGTAAACAAACCTAACACAGAGCTGCCAAACCTTTTCGAAAATCCGGAGTAGTTGGGTGCTGTCACGAGATGAGCGATACTTGTCAGAAATGCACTCTGCGAATCACTTCCCAGCAATCAAGGGTATCATGTAATACATGTAAAAAGAAATATCATGGCTCATGCATGAATCTTACTACCACGGACATAACGTTTATACAAGAAGTTAATAAAGAGTGGAATTGCCATCATTGCTCACGGCGATCGAGAAGTCTATCAATATCATCTGATAATGGCGAAAAAGAGGGCAAGAAAGAAAATTCAGACATAGATCAGTCTTCGTGTCAATTCCAGATTATAATTGAAAAACTCAACAAACTAGCCAAAGATCAGGGTGACCTGCTGAAATCACAAAAAACTGTAGCTAGTGACGTAGCATCGATGAGGAAAACACAGGAGAGTTTACAAGAGGAACTATTACGAATGAACCTTAACATAGAGAAGCATGAAGAGAAACTGGTAAACCACGAAAATCAAATTCAAGAATGTAAGAACAGCTGTGAAAACATCAGAGCTATCAATAACAACATCAATGAATCTCTTGGACAACTTCAATCTAATCTATCTCAACTTCAAAATAGCACAGAACTCAGAACTGAATCACTGAAAGATATTAGAGAATCAGTCAATCGTGAAAAAAACATAATTTTATTTGGAATCCCTGAATCAAATGCTGATGATGAGAATATGGTCGAAAAAATAATGAAATTTCTCGTCAACAGATTCGGAGTAGAAGTTCCACGCTACCATATCATCCATCATCATAGACTAGGGAAAGATAATGCCCAAGCGACACCACGACCCCTGAAAATCTACTTCGACAACGGCTTAATTACCAAGTTCTTACTCAGATCGAAAAGAGTTATAGAATCAAACGAGAATTTCAAACATATCACAATAAAAGATGATGAAACAAAAACTGAGCGAGACTTCCTGCATAATCTCAGACAAGAAATGAAAACACGTATCGAAGACGGGGAAAATGACATCACAATCAAATATATTGAAGGAAAGCCACAAATTGTAAAAAAACAGGATACAAATATGATTTCGAATAAGAAGGAAGCAAAAACTTCGAAACAACAAAAAAAGGAAGCAGTAAATAGAATACCGACTAAAAAATAGCAACCAATTGATAGCCTTATGATATTTCATCAAAACATCCAATCCCTCAGACCGAAAGTTGATGAACTCGATATATTTCTTGAAGACTTTTCATATAATAATAAGTGTATAGACGTGGTTGTATTATCTGAACATTTTATGAAAAGTGAGGAACTTGAATATTTGAACTTCAAAAACTTTACTATTTCATCTAATTTCTGCAGATCACAACTGAAACACGGAGGAATCATTTTCTTGTTGCGAAAAAAATCGATTTTTGTTGAGTATAAAGATCTGAACACCAAACCAATTGAAAAAGATTTTGAATTTGCCGCAGTATATGATAAATCTGAACAGAGAATTATTATAGGCATATATAGGTCACCTAAAGGAGATAAAAATGTTTTTCTCTCTCTATTCTGGGATCTTCTAAATGAAATTGTTAACATTAAGAAAATAACAAATATAGTGTTATGTGGGGACTTCAATATCAACATTCTGTCACCTGGAAAACTCAAAACTGATTTTGAAAATACACTTGAACAATTTGGTCTTGTATGTACTATTGAAGAACCCACAAGAATCACTAAAAACACTCAAACATTATTAGATAATATTATAATAACTGAAACGGAATTGCCGTATATTGCTGAAAATATCGAAATAGGTTTGTCAGATCATAATGGTCAATTTATTATCTGTAACAAACATTCTGAAAAAGAAAAAAAACCTAAGACATTCGAGATGAGAAGAAATTTGAACGTATCTAACAGAAGAAGATTCACCAATTTATTGCAAAATACCGATTGGGTACAACTTTATTCTTTAAAAAACACAAACTTGGCCTTCGATATGTTCTATGAAAAATTGTTGAACTGCTTCAGTTTAGCTTTTCCGATGCAAAAAATCAAATCTGACGCTTCGGACCAAAACAAAAAATGGATCACTAAAGGTATAAAAACGTCTTGCGAAAATAAACGAGTTCTGATAGACATAAAGAAAAGATCAGGAAGCCATCACATAATTCAATACATCAAAAGCTATTGTAGCATCCTGAAACGGGTCATTAAAGAAGCAAAACGGAGAAATTTCAAAAATTTCATGGAAAATTCGAGAAATAAAATCAAAACGACCTGGGATTTCGTTAATAGTTCTTTGAACAGAACAAAACTCAACATAATGGAATCAATAACATTAAAAAAAAAATAATGAAATCCTCAGTCAGCCAGAAAAAATATCTGAGGAATTTTGTCGATTTTTCGCGGAAGAAGCATATGAAATAACCTCCAATCTATCCTCTTCTGAAATTTTTTCAGACTATTTGCGACAGGCGGAATTCGTAAATATCGACTCATTTTTTTTCTTCCCAGCAATTGAGAAAGACATTATAAATATAATAAAAACAATGCCAAACAAAAAATCAAGTGGTCATGATGAGATTCCTATCACTTTAATTAAAGAGAACGTTGAGCTTCTCATAACACCTTTTACCTATCTTTGTAATCTTTCAATAAGCACCGGAATATTTCCTGATATATTTAAGTTGGGCGTTGTGAAGCCATTATTTAGAAAGGGAGATAGTGAGAACGTGTCGAACTACCGACCTGTCACATTATTGCCAACTTTATCCAAAATAATCGAAAAATTCGTTAAAATGCAACTAGTTAAATATATGGATAAATTCAACATCATCACTTCATCACAGTTTGGATTTCAGGAAAAAAAAAATACATCATGCGCGGTTTTCGCACTGACTGATAAGATTACTCAGCTCGTGGAAGATAGGAGAAATGTTTTGGGAATATTCTGCGACCTGTCAAAGGCTTTTGATTGCGTTGATTTCGATATTCTTTTACATAAACTCAACTATTATGCCGTGAGAGGTACACCACTCAAATGGTTCAAGTCATATTTGACAGGTCGCAGAATTTATACCGAACTATCACATGTTATAGGAGGTATTGGCACGACGGTAAGGTCAGAAAAACACGATATAAAGTGTAGAGTACCACAGGGTTCAGTTTTGGGACCAATCCTTTTCTTAGTGTATATCAATGATCTCATACACAACTTTCCTGATGTTATGTTTTCATTATTTGCCGACGACACCAGCATGAATAAGAAGAATATGAATGACCTAATCTCGTTTAGTCAGACACAAATGAATAATGTGATAAATTGGTTCACCTCGAATAAACTTCTTCTCAATAGTTCGAAAACTTTCACTATGACTTTTCAGCACCCCCGAACTCCGAAAACAAATGTAATATTACATACAACATCTGGCGATATTCAACCTACAGAAAACTTAAAATTTTTGGGTGTGTACTTAAATAAAAATCTGAACTTTAGTAGCCACATTGAAAACCTCAATAAAAAATTAAGCAAATCAATATTCGCCATAAATATAATCAGAAAAGAGCTAGGTATAAAGTCGGCAATAAATGTTTATTACGCGTATTTTCAGAGTACTGCGTCATATGGCATTGAATTCTGGGGATCCTCAAATTTGGTACAACAAACTCTGAAAATTCAAAAGAAGGCAATCAGAATTATATTTAGACTAAAACCAACTGAGTCCTGCAGGCAATACTTCAAAAAACATAGAATAATGACATTAATAAACTTATATATATACAACCTATCAATTAAAATATTTTCGAATAGACACACAATCCATAAGTCATCTGAAACACATAACTACTATACGAGATCTAACAATGTACTCACTCTTCCGAACTATAGATACGAAACATCTAGGAAAAGTGCCCTATACTCAGGAGTTAAAATATTCAACCATCTTAAAATGTCAATCCAAACATCGGAAAACGAAAATGTTTTCAAAAAAAGACTTCGTTTATTTTTGCAAGACAATATATTTTACAGTTTGGATGAATTCTTCACGAACATATGTTAAAATTCTCGAGCAAACATAGAGTATGATGTGCAAAACCAATCTGAAAAAATCTCATTTTAGTTTTATTTTATTTTATTTATTATTTTTTTTTCTTTCTCATTTTTCCGAATGCCTAACAAGGCTTTAACATTTTTTTTTGTCCATTTACTTAAAAATTTATTTCGATATATAACGGAAATACTATTAGTTTGTACTACATTGTTATAAGGATATACATTTTCTGTATATATTGGGGAAATAAAATTCTACTTCTACTATTCTACTTAAGGTTGAATAGATAGATTGAACAATCATTGTATCTGAGTTGTATCCGAATATATCGTTATGCTGTATATTTAGTTTAGCCTACCATGTAACGGTTCTTTCGTTACACATACGAGCGTCTGAATCGAACATAAGGTTGGATGGATAGATTGAACAATCATTGTATCTGGGTTGTCTCCGATTATATCGTTATGCTGTATACTTAGTTACACCTACCATGTAACGGTTCTTTCGTTACACATACGAGCAACCGAATCGAACAGAAGGTTGAATGGATAGTATCTGGGTTGTATTCGATTATGATGTTATGCTGTGTATATAGTTATACACACTAGGTCAACGTATTCCCGTTTTACATACGAGCGACCTAAACGAACAGAAAGTTGAATGGATAGACTGAATAATCAATGTATCTGGGTGGTATCCGATTATATCGCAATACTGTATATATAGTGATACTTACCAGGTGACGGTACTTCCGTTACACATACAAGCGACCGAATCGAGCAGAAGGTTAAATGGATAGAATGAAAATTCATCGTATCTGGGTTGTATTCGATTATGTTTATATAGTTATACTCACCAGGTAACTATTCTTCCGTTATACATACGAGCGACTGAATTGAAAAGAAGGTTGAATGGATAGACTGAACAATAATCGTATCTGGGGTTGTATTCGAGTATATCGTGATGATGTTTATATAGTTATACTCACCAGGTAACTGTTCTCCAGTTATACATAAGAGCGACTGAACTGAACAGAAGGTTGAATGGATAGACTGTACAATCATCCTTTCTGGGTTGTATTCGATTATATCGTGATGATTATCATATAGTATGTCTAACCAGGTAACAGTTCTTCCGTTATACATACGAGCAACCGAATCGAACATAAGGTTGAATAGATAGATTGAACAATCATTGTATCTGAGTTGTATCCGAATATATCGTTATGCTGTATATTTAGTTTAGCCTACCATGTAACGGTTCTTTCGTTACACATACGAGCGACTGAATCGTAGAGAAGGGTGAATGGATAGACTGATCAATCATCGTATCTGGGTTGTATTCGATTATTTCGTGATGATTATTATATATTATGTCTAACCAGGTAACTGTTCTTCCGTTATACATACGAGCAACCAAATCGAACATAAGGTTGAATGGATAGATTGAACAATCATTGTATCTGGGTTGTCTCCGATTATATCGTTATGCTGTATATTTAGTTACACCTACCATGTAACGGTTCTTTAGTTACACATACGAGCGTCTGAATCGAACATAAGGTTGGATGGTTAGACAAAACGATAATTGTAACTGAGTTGTATTCGATTATATCGTGGTGATGTTTATATAGTAATACTCACCAGGTGACTGTTCTTGCGTTATACATACGAGCGACCCAATCGAACAGAAGGTTGGATGGATAGACGGAATGATAATTGTATCTGAGTTGTATTCGATTATATCGTGATGACGTTCATATAGAAATACTTACCAGGTTACTGTTCTTTCGTTATACATACGAGCAACCGAATCGAACAGAAGGTTGAATGGATAGTATCTGGGTTGTATTCGATTATGATGTAATGCTGTGTATATAGTTATACACACTAGGTGACGGTATTCCCGTTTCACATACGAGCGACCGAAACGAACAAAAAGTTGAATGGATAGACTGAACAATCAATGTATCTGGGTGGTATCCGATTATATCGCAAAACTGTATATATAGTGATACTTACCAGGTGACGATACTTCCGTTACACATACTAGCGACTGAATCGAACAGAAGGTTAAATGGTTAGACGAAACGATAATTGTATCTGAGTTGTATTCGATGATATCGTGATGATGTTTATATAGCAATACTCACCAGGTAACTGTTCTTCCGTTTCACATACAAGCGACCGAATCGAGCAGAAGGTTAAATGGATAGATCGAACAATCATCGTATCTGGGTTGTATTTGAAAATGTTAATATAGTTATACTCACCAGGTAACTATTCTTCCGTTATACATACGAGCGACTGAATTGAAAAGGAGGTTGAATGGATAGACTAAACAATAATCGTATCTGGGGTTGTATTCGACTATATCGTGATGATGTTTATATAGTTATACTCACCAGGTAATTGTTCTTTCGTTATACGAAAGAGCGACCGAATCGAAGAGAAGGTTGAGTGGATAGACTGTACAATCATCCTTTCTGGGTTGTATTCGATTATATCGTGGTGATTATCATATAGTATGTCTAACCAGGTAACAGTTATTTTGTTATACATACGAGCAACCGAATCGAACATAAGGTTGAATGGATGAATTTAACAATCATTGTATCTGGGTTTTATCCGAATATATCGTTATGCTGTATATTTAGTTTAGCCTACCATGTAACGGTTCTTTCGTTACACATACGAGCGACTGAATCGTAGAGAAGGGTGAATGGATAGACTGGACAATCATCGTATCTGGGTTGTATTCGATTATTTCGTGATGATTATTATATATTATGTCTAACCAGGTAACTGTTCTTCCGTTATACATACGAGCAACCGAATCGAACATATGGTTGAATGGATAGATTGAACAATCATTGTATCTGGGTTGTCTCCGATTATATCGTTATGCTGTATATTTAGTTAAACCTACCATGTAACGGTTTTTTCGTTACACATACGAGCGTCTGAATCGAACATAAGGTTGGATGGTTAGACGGAACGATAATTGTAACTGAGTTGTATTCGATTATATCGTGGTGATGTTTATATAGTAATACTCACCAGGTGACTGTTCTTGCGTTATACATACGAGCGACCCAATCGAACAGAAGGTTGGATGGATAGACGGAATGATAATTGTATCTGAGTTGTATCCGATTATATCGTGATGTCGTTCATATAGAAATACTCACCAGGTTACTGTTCTTTCGTTATACATAAGAGCAACCGAATCGAACAGAAGGTTGAATGGATAGTATCTGGGTTGTATTCGATTATGATGTTATGCTGTGTATATAGTTATACACACTAGGTGACGGTATTCTCGTTTTACATACGAGCGACCGAAACGAACAGAAAGTTGAATGGATAGACTGAACAATCAATGTATCTGGGTGGTATCCGATTATATCGCAATACTGTATATAAAGTGATACTTACCAGGTGACGCTACTTCCGTTACACATACTAGCGACTGAATCGAACAGAAGGTTAAATGGTTAGACGAAACGATAATTGTATCTGAGTTGTATTCGATGATATCGTGATGATGTTTATATAGCAATACTCACCAGGTAACTGTTCTTCCGTTTTACATACAAGCGACCGAATCGAGCAGAAGGTTAAATGGATAGATTGAACAATCATCGTATCTGGGTTGTATTCGATAATGTTAATATAGTTATACTCACCAGGTAACTGTTCTTCCGTTATACATACGAGCGACTGAATTGAACAGAAGGTTGAATGGATAGACTAAACAATAATCGTATCTGGGGTTGTATTCGATTATATCGTGATGATGTTTTTATAGTTATACTCACCAGGTAATTGTCCTTTCGTTATACGATAGAGCGACCGAATCGAAGAGAAGGTTGAGTGGATAGACTGTACAATCATCCTTTCTGGGTTGTATTCGATTATATCGTGGTGATTATCATATAGTATGTCTAACCAGGTAACAGTTATTCTGTTATACATACGAGCAACCGAATCGAACATAAGGTTGAATGGATGAATTAAACAATCATTGTATCTGGGTTTTATCCGAATATATCGTTATGCTGTATATTTAGTTTAGCCTACCATGTAACGGTTCTTTCGTTACACATACGAGCGACTGAATCGTAGAGAAGGGTGAATGGATAGACTAAAAAATTCATCGTATCTGGGTTGTATTCGATTATTTCGTGATGATTATTATATATTATGTCTAACCAGGTAACTGTTATTTCGTTATACATACGAGCAACCGAATCGAACAGAAGGTTGAATGGATAGTATCTGGGTTGTATTCGATTATGATGTTATGCTGTGTATATAGTTATACACACTAGGTGACGGTATCCTCGTTTTACATACGAGCGACCGAAACGAACAGAAAGTTGAATGGATAGACTGAACAATCGATGTATCTGGGTGGTATCCGATTATATCGCAATACTGTATATGAAGTGATACTTACCAGGTGACGGTACTTCCGTTACACATACTAGCGACTGAATCGAACAGAAGGTTAAATGGTTAGACGAAACGATAATTGTATCTGAGTTGTATTCGATGATATCGTGATGATGTTATATAGCAATACTCACCAGGTTACTGTTCTTCCGTTTTACGTACAAGCGACCGAATCGAGCAGAAGGTTAAATGGATAGATTGAACAATCATCGTATCTGGGTTGTATTCGATAATGTTTATATAGTTATACTCACCAGGTAACTGTTCTTCCGTTATACATACGAGCGACTTAATTGAACAGAAGGTTGAATGGATAGAATAAACAATAATCGTATCTGGGGTTGTATTCGATTATATCGTGATGATGTTTTTATAGTTATATTCACCAGGTAACTGTCCTTTCGTTATACGTAAGAGCGACCGAATCGGAGAGAAGGTTGAGTGGATAGACTGTACAATCATCCTTTCTGGGTTGTATTCGATTATATCGTGATGATTATCATATAGTATGTCTAACCAGGTAACAGTTCTTTCGTTATACATACTTGCAAACGAATCGAACATAAGGTTGAATGGATAGATTGAACAATCATTGTATCTGGGTTGTATCCGAATATATCGTTATGCTGTATATTTAGTTCAGCCTACCATGTAACGGTTCTTTCGTTACACATACGAGCGGCTGAATCGTAGAGAAGGGTGAATGGATAGACTGAACAATCATCGTATCTGGGTTGTATTCGATTATTTCGTGATGATTATTATATATTATGTCTAACCAGGTAACTGTTATTCCGTTATACATACGAGCAACCGAATCGAACATAAGGTTGAATGGATTGATTGAACAATCAATGTATCTGGGTTGTCTCCGATTATATCGTTATGCTGTATATTTAGTTACACCTACCATTTAACGGTTCTTTCGTTACACAAAAGAGCGTCTGAATCGAACATAAGGTTGGATGGTTAGACGGAACGATATCTGTAACTGAGTTGTATTCGATCATATCGTGGTGATGTTTATATAGTAATACTCACCAGGTGACTGTTCTTGCGTTATACATACGAGCGACCCAATCGAACAGAAGGTTGGATGGATAGACGGAATGATAATTGTATCTGAGTTGTATTCGATTATATCGTGATGACGTTCATATAGAAATCAATCAATCAATCAATCAATCAAAAATATACTTTATTGTCAAAGACTTTCACCTTATTGACAAAGCATGCAATATGGTCACAAATGTAAATATAATATAATATAATATTGAAAACAATATCAGATATCAATATAAAAATGAGTACAAAAGGGTACATCGTCAAGAGTCATATTAAAATCAAAGTACAAAGTAAAAAATGAAAATAAATAAAAACTAGGTATACATAGATATATATAATATATAATATAATATATTATCAGTCTTCACATAATGATAAAATATCAGTAATATATATTTTGAAATCACACAAAATTACATAAACCTAGATACATTGTCAATAATCATAAATATATATAAAGAAACGAACAATGAATTGAAAATTATGCTTTTTTTTTAGTCACCCCACGATTGGGACAAATAGAGTGGCTAGAGTATGTCATTGTAATACTCCTGCAAGTTATAGTAAGCTTTCTGTGAAAGTGCTTCCCTCACTTTTTTTTTTAACTTTTTTGGGCATGGTTCATTTCTGTAGGCTGCTGATAGATGATTATAAATTTTCTTGCCTTCATATATAATTGATCTTTTAGTCAAGCTAGATTTTGGTATAGGCAAGGGAGTACAACCTTTTTTTCTAGTCTGATATTTTCCTATTTCAGTTAAATTTAGATTGATGGCGTATTTCTTGTGTATCAGGCACACAGTTTCCAGTACATAAAGACAAAATAGAGTTAAAATTTTTTGATTAATGAATAGTGGTTTGCAGTGATCACGGAACTAAGCTCTACAAATATATCGAATTGCTCTTTTCTGTAATATAAATACTGAGTTGAACAAATAATCACTGCATAACCCCCGAAATGCGATGCCATACCTTAAATGTGATTCAATTAACGAGAAGTATACCAACCTAGCTGAAGCAGTATTCAATTCCTTTGAAACAACTTTGATTGCAAAACAGCCAGTAGATATCTTTTTATTCAAGCTAGAAACATGTACATCAAATTTCGGTTTGTTGTCTATGAACATACCTAAAAACTTAGTATTTGGTTTATTGGTGATAATGTGCTTTTCCAAGAGTAGGTCATCCAGGTTGAACTTGAAGGAGATTACATTTGTTTTATTCATGTTAAAACACAGTGAATTGGAGTCACACCATTGCTTTATTTCAGTGAGGTCATGAGTAATCACTTCTTGCAAGTGATTTATATCATTCCCATGCCATAAAATAGTTGTGTCATCCGCAAAGAACGTGAACTTTCCCTGAATGCGAATAGAGGCTAGGTCGTTTATATACAAAAGAAACAGGATTGGACCCAAGACTGACCCCTGTGGTACGCCCATAGTGACGTTGTTGATCTGAGATTGGTTGTCTTTGATTTTAACTATCTGACCCCTTTCTGATGAGTATGTACGAAACCAGTTCAAAGATGAATTCCTATAACCGTAGAACTCCAGCTTTTGCAGCAGTAGTTCGTGATCAACACAGTCGAAGGCCTTCGAGAAATCGCAGAACACTGCTGCAGCCACTTCTCCATCATTTAAAGTCATATAAGTATTCTCGAGTAACGAGAAGATCGCATCATTTGTGTTTTTTTCGCTTTGAAATCCATACTGAAATTTGTTTATTATATTATTATTCATAAGATGATTCATCATTCTTCTTTTTACCAGTTTTTCTATTATTTTTGATAATGTTGGCAGAAGTGAAATCGGTCGGTAATTAGCGGGTTCGTCCGCATCACCGCCCTTATGGAGAGGTATCACGAGTGCTTTTTTTAGGCAGGATGGAGATTTCCCTATTCTGAAAGATTTGTTGATTGCTTCCACTAGAATATGAAGAACAAAATCAGGAAGGTTAAAAAAAAATCTCACTGACAATCCATCTATACCTGATGAGCTTTTATTAGTTATTTCCTTCAGGACATCTTTTAGCTCGATTATATTAGTATCTTCAAAGTGAAAGTTATCTACTAAATACTCACCAAGTTACTGTTCTTTCGTTATACATACGGGCAACCGACTCGAACAGAAGGATGAATGGATAGTATCTGGGTTGTATTCGATTATGATGTTATGCTGTGTATATAGTTACACACACTAGGTGACGGTATTCCCGTTTTACATACGAGCGACCGTAACGAACAGAAAGTTGAATGGATAGACTGAACAATCAATGTATCTGGGTGGTATCCGATTATATCGCAATACTGTATATATAGTGATACTTACCAGGTGACGGTACTTCCGTTACACATACTAGCGACTGAATCGAACAGAAGGTTGAATGATTAGACAAAACGATAATTGTATCTGAGTTGTATTCGATGATATCGTGATGATGTTTATATAGCAATACTCACCAGGTAACTGTTTTTCCGTTTTACATACAAGCGACCGAATCGAGCAGAAGGTTAAATGGATAGATTGAACAATCATCGTATCTGGGTTGTATTCGATAATGGTTATATTATATTCCGCGCCTCGTCTTCGAGATCACAATGGTAGTACCTCCACTCTACGTTAGATGTCGCCACTATTTCAAAGAACAAACGCCCTACCTCTGACCCGCACCGTCGTCCATGTTTCATTACTTCGCTTTGGCGTTGAAGTGTAGCCACGTTCACCGCGATTGTAAATAATTTTTGATTTAGAGACAAGAAGTGCAATGAATCCATCCAGGAAAATACGTAGATCATTATCGAATACTTCTGAACGTGAAATTGATTCGAAATATGTGAGAAAGAAGTTGAAAGAATTACAAGAAAGCTTGGTTCTACTGGAACAAAGAGAACGAAAGCGTAGGTCGCGTAGACGACATTCAAGTTCGGACAGTGATTGTTCGAGAGGGTCCACTCAATCAGAATATTCCAGCGGTAAGTTCTTTTTCAGATCTCGCACATATAAGAGTTGCGTGACTGGACTGGTGTACAGAAGATTGTATCAGAATTGTAATAAAATTTAATAAAATGACAGCTGATGGGAGTGTATAATGCCACGACGAAACATCATCATGAGTTGATATGTTATATTAGACGAGATCTAATTACATTTTTGCAAGCACTCCAATCCACGGTATAAGGAAGGACATCCTAGATTAGACGAGATCTATTCTATGTAATATCACTAGTTGATATTGGAAGGGTTAGACGAGATCTAATCTCTGGAGTTAGACGAGATCTAATCTCTAGTGCTTGATGTCACCAAAGTATGATCATAGACATTATGGAAGTGTCTAGTACCACAATGGTACGGAAAATATCACTAGTTGATATTTTTCATCACGAATATAATTTGTGAAATACTAATTATTGCAGATAGCAAATGTCTGGTGACATGATCTTACGGTGAAATAAGAGTGCTTGCAGGAGATGTAGTCTCGATTCCTCCGCTACTATCAGGTGTCATTCAAAGTTGAGGAGTATGCCTTATGGATAATGAATATTACAGGTAGCCCTTCTGGGGATGATAACCGAGGGAGAAACTCTCCAGAAACTCCAGCTCGAAACACACCACCAACTCTCCTTGTTGGAGATGAGAATGTCCCCAATAATGGGCAAGAAAATGTGGATGACGAGCATCCTCAACTTAATGGTGAAGTTTTGGAGATCTTGGGGGAAGAAGCTCCTCCAGCAAAAATGTTAGGGGATCCCTTACATATTGATCTTGCAAAAAGGTGGGAGCATATATTGAGGAGTGGTTTGAATAATGAAAACCGAGAAGCACTTTTCAAGAAATATCTGACACCAGCCAATTGTCTCCTTCTAGAGGTACCAAAATTGAATGTAGAGGTAAAATCTTCTGTTAGTGAATCAGCAATCAGGAGAGATGATAGATTAGCACAAATACAGAATCAATCAGGTGCTGGACTTACAGCAATAGGTAATGTTCTATCAACTTTGTTGTCGGAGGAAACGGAGGGGGGAAGACCCCTACCACTCATCATGGCCTTGAGTGATGCGGCAAGACTATTTGCGGATATTCATCATGACGAATCTGAGTCAAGAAAAATCTTGATATCTTCTGGTATTAACAAAGACTTGAAGGAGACTTTAACAAAATCTTCTATTGATGGCTGGCTTTTTGGGGAGAACTTAGAGGAGAGAGTTAAGGTAGCAAAAGCCTTGGAAAAATCTTGTCAGGATTTCAGGCCTCAAATCCCTAAAGCTAAACCACAAAAGCAATACACCAAACATTTAAACTCGAAAAGTCTACCTCGACAGAAGATACCTTACCGTCAAGGTGGACGAATACAAACTCCTCGGACATCGAACCACAAACACAAGCAGAGTCGGAACTACTACAAATACAACCAGACAAGGAAGTCATATCCAAGATCAGAGAAGCAGCACATGTGAATGAGGTAACAAATCAGCAATATGCAGGAAGACTACAATTTTTCATTGAGGAATGGAAGTCTTCACCTTGTGACCCATTGGTTCTGGGGTGGCTGGGTGGATATCCTCTTAATTTTATAAGGAAGCCCCATCAACATGAGGCACTAATAAGTCCGAAATGGTCTTTACAGGATATGGCATACATAACAACAGCAATTGATAACATAAAAGCCATTGGGGCAATATCCGAAGGTCACCCATGCCCAAATCAATTTGTATCTAGGATATTTTTAGTTTCTAAAGCTGATGGTTCACATCGTTTGATTTTGAATTTGAAAAAATTCAATGAATATATAGGTTGCCAACATTTCAAGTTGGAAGATCATAAGACAGTTCTAAGAATGATAACAAATAAGTGTTTTATGGCAACTGTGGATTTAAAAGATGCCTATTTACTATTACCTATACTGGATAGTCATAGAAAGTTCCTCAGGTTTCAGTGGGATGGAAAATTATTCCAGTATAATTCCTTACCCTTTGGACTTAACAGTGCCCCATGGGTTTTTACGAAACTGATGAAGCCAGTGTTAGCTTACCTCAGGTCTAGAGGTTTTCGTTCAGTGCTTTATTTGGATGATTTTTTGTTATTGGGTGATAGTTACCAGGCATGTCTTGAGAACGTACAGGCAACTTGCAAATTATTAGAAACACTAGGGTTCATTATAAATTATGAGAAAAGTAAATTAGAACCGGCACAAGCATGCAAATATCTGGGTTTTGTATATGATTCACAGAAAATGTCAATATCACTACCTTCTTCAAAGGAAGAATCAGTAAGCAAATTGATCCAGAGAATTAGCTCAAGACATACTATCAAAATTAGAGAATTTGCTCAGTTTCTAGGGGTTTTGGTATCTATCTGCCCAAGTATAAAATATAGTTGGTTGTATACCAAAGAATTTGAAAGATCAAAATATCTTGCTTTAATGAATTCAAACAACAATTATGATGCTTTCATGACACTTCATGAGTCATTGAAAGACGATTTCACCTGGTGGAAGATTAATGTCAAAAAATCTAGGAATATAATTAAGGGAGACAGATTCGATGTAGAGATTTCTTCGGATGCTTCCCTAACCGGTTGGGGGGTTTCTTGTAATGATCAATCATCACATGGCCATTGGAGTATAACGGAACAAAAGTTCCATATTAATTATTTGGAACTTCTTGCGGCTTTCTTTGGGCTCCAGTGTTTTGCAAAAAATATGTCAAACTGTAACATCCTTCTCAGAATAGACAACACTACGGCCATATCCTATATAAATAGGATGGGGGGTGTGCAATATCCAAACCTCAATGAACTTTCAAGAAAGTTATGGCAGTGGTGTGAGGAACGCAACTTATTCATGTTTGCTTCCTATATTGAATCTTCAGATAATATGGTGGGTGATTTTGAATCAAGAAGACTTGAAATAGAAACAGAGTGGGAGTTGTCACCAAATGCTTACAAGGAAATAACTGGAAAGTTTCCCCTACCAAATATTGATTTATTTGCAACTCGGAATAATAAAAAATGTGAAAGGTTCGTTTCATGGCATAGAGACCCAGAAGCTTTCTGTGTTAATGCATTCACGCTACAATGGAAAGATTATTTTTTGTATGCGTTTCCTCCATTTTCCGTTCTCCTCAGAGTTTTGCAAAAGATTATTAGTGAGGAGGCAGAGGGAATTGTGGTTGTTCCTTTATGGTGCACGCAACCATGGTTTCCGCTGTTTCAGTCCCTTTTGGTTGAAAAACCAATTAAATTTCATCCGAATGCTAATTTGCTGTTATCATTTGATAGGTCCCGTCATCCTCTCTGGAGGAAACTTACCCTGGTGGCAGGGCACTTATCAGGGAGGCGTATATGAGAAAGGGAGTTCCAGCGGCATCCCTAGATATTATGTTATCTTCAATTAGTGATTCTACTTCGAGACAATATGATACTGGGTTGAAACTCTGGTGGAAATTTTGTAAAGCCGCTAAAATTGATATCTTGCAAGGTTCAGTGACAACAGTCTTGACTTTTTTGACTGAATGTTTCGAAAGAGGTTTGTCGTATGGTTCTCTGAACTCATTCAGATCAGCATTAAGTTTGATTTTACCACCTGATATAACTCAAAATCATGTGATTAAACGTTTTTTCAGAAAGAGACCCTCCAAACCGAAGTATAAGGTAACTTGGGATCCTTCCCTGGTTTTAGATTATCTCGGCACCCTTTTTCCAAACGAATCTCTGAGTTTGGAGTTGTTAACTTATAAGTTAGCGACATTATTAGCAATTGTTACAGCTCACCGGATACAGACTTTATCCATAATAGATATCAGGAATATAACTACCACTGAAGATAGTATTGAAATCAAAATTCCTGATCAGATAAAGACATCTGGATACAATAGATATCAACCATCATTACAATTGCCTTTTTTCAGAGATAACCCAAAAATTTGTGTAGCATCGACATTACAGTGTTACTTACAAAAAACCAAGGCATTACGCAATGCTAACCGTTTCGTTCTTTTTATCTGTCTTGAGAAACCATATAAAGATGCATGTGCACAGACCATTATTAGATGGATTGAGCGCACCTTAACTAAGAGCGGACTAGATACTAGTATTTTTTCAGCTTATAGTACTAGACACGCTTCTACGTCTGCTGCATCTAGAGAAGGGGTATCACTGAACGTTATTAGAAATACAGCTGGTTGGTCCGAAGGGTCAAAAACCTTTGCGGATTTTTACAACAGACCCATAGCAAATGATCCTTCATCATTTGCAAGGGCAGTTCTTTCTGATTAGAGACTGATGTCATCCCTGTTGTTCTTTGTTGACTATTTAGCCCTAAGAGTTTATTTTTTTATATGTTTGTTTGAATCCCAACATTTTGGTTTGGGAGGTGTTTACTCTTTTAAGTTCACATATAAGATGGCTATGTGACAAATATTGTTGTTAGCCGAATAAAAATTATTATAATTCGTTGCAACTTCTTTAAACATCTACCATTGTGATCTCGAAGACGAGGCGCGGAATATAATTAAAATATCAAACGAACTTACCTTAGTGAAGTTCGATCTTAATTATATGAAGCGCCTCGTCGAAGAGATCACTTTCCCATCCCTACCCAGGCTTAATGCCATCCCATGAGTTAGTTGCAACTCACAGCTTTGAAATTAGTAATGAAACATGGACGACGGTGCGGGTCAAAGGTAGGGCGTTTGTTCTTTGAAATAGTGGCGACATCTAACGTAGAGTGGAGGTACTACCATTGTGATCTATTCGACGAGGCGCTTCATATAATTTAGATCGAACTTCACTAAGGTAAGTTCGTTTGATCTTATAATAGTTATACTCACCAGGTAACTGTTCTTCCGTTATACATACGAGCGACTGAATTGAACAGAAGGTTGATTGGATAGACTGAACAATAATCGTATCTGGGGTTGTATTCGATTATATCGTGATGATGTTTTTATAGTTATACTCACCAGGTAACTGTCCTTTCGTTATACGTAAGAGCGACCGAATCGAAGAGAAGTTGAGTGGATAGACTGTACAATCATCCTTTCTGGGTTGTATTCGAATATATCGTGATGATTATCATATACTATGTCTAACCAGGTAACAGTTCTTCCGTTATACATACGAGCAACCGAATCGAACAGAAGGTTGAATGGATAGATTGAACAATCATTGTATCTGGGTTGTATCCGAATATATCGTTATGCTGTATATTTAGTTCAGCCTACCATGTAACGGTTCTTTTATTACACATACGAGCGGCTGAATCGTAGAGAAGGGTGAATGGATAGACTGAACAATCATCGTATCTGGGTTGTTTTCGATTATTTCGTGATGATTATTATATATTATGTCTAACCAGGTAACTGTTCTTCCGTTATACATACGAGCAACCGAATCGAACATAAGGTTGAACGGATAGTTTGAACAATCATTGTATCTGGGTTGTCTCCGATTATATCGTTATGCTGTATATTTAGTTACACCTACAATGTAACGGTTCTTTCGTTACACATACGAGCGTCTGAATCGAACATAAGGTTGTATGGTTAGACGAAACAATAATTGTAACTGAGTTGTATTCGATTATATCATGGTGATGTTTATATGGTAATACTCACCAGGTGACTGTTCTTGAGTTATACATACGAGCGACCCAATCGAACAGAAGGTTGGATGGATAGACGGAATGATCATTGTATCTGAGTTGTATTCGATTATATCGTGATGACGTTCATATAGAAATACTCACCAGGTTACTGTTCTTTCGTTATACATACGAGCAACAGAATCGAACAGAAGGTTGAATGGATATTATCTGGGTTGTATTCGATTATGATGTTATGCTGTGTATATAGTTATACACACTAGGTGACGGTATTCCCGTTTCACATACGAGCGACCAAAACGAACAGAAAGTTGGATGGATAGACTGAACAATCAATGTATCTGGGTGGTATGCGATTATATCGCAATACTGTATATATAGTGATACTAATCAGGTGACGGTACTTCCGTTACACATACTAGCGACTGAATCGAACAGATGGTTGAATGGTCAGACGAAACGATAATTGTATCTGAGTTGTATACGATGATATCGTGATGATGTTTATATAGCAATACTCATCAGGGAACTGTTCTTCCGTTTTACATACAAGCGACCAAATCGAGCAGAAGGTTAAATGGATAGATTGATCAATCATCGTATCTGGGTTGTATTCGATAATGTTTATATAGTTATACTCACCAGGTAACTGTTCTTCCGTTATACATACGAGCGACTGAATTGAACAGAAGGTTGAATGGATAGACTAAACAATAATCTTATCTGGGGTTTTATTCGATTATATCATGATGATCTTTTTATAATTATACTCACCAGTTAACTGTCCATTCGTTATACCTAAGAGCGACCGAATCGAAACAAAAGTTGAGTGGATAGACTGTACAATCATCCTTTCCGGGTTGTATTCGATTATATCGTGATGATTATCATATAGTATGTCTAACCAGGTAACAGTTCTTCCGTTATACATACGAGCAACCGAATCGAACAGAAGGTTGAATGGATAGATTGAACAATTATTGTATCTGGGTTGTATCCGAATATATCGTTATTATGTTTTTATAGTTATACTCACCAGGTAACTGTCCTTTCGTTATCCGTAAAAGCGACCGAATCGAAGAGAAGGTTGAGTGGATAGACTGTAGAATCATCCTTTCTGGGTTGTATTCGATTATTTCGTGATGATTATTATATATTATGTCTAACCAGGTAACTGTTCTTCCGTTATACATACGAGCAACCGAATCTAACATAAGGTTGAATGGATAGATTGAACAATCAATGTATCTGGGTTGTCTCCGATTATATCGTTATGCTGTATATTTAGTTACACCTACCATGTAACGGTTCTTTCGGTACACGAAAGAGCGTCTGAATCGAACATAAGGTTGGATGGTTAGACGGAACGATAATTGTAACTGAGTTGTATTCGATTATATCGTGGTGATGTTTATATAGTAATACTCACCAGGTGACTGTTCTTGCGTTATACATAAGAGCGACCAAATCAAACAGAAGGTTGGATGGATAGACGGAATGATGATTGTATCTGAGTTGTATTCGATTATATCGTGATGAAGTTCATATAGAAATACTCACTAGGTGACGGTATTCCCGTTTTACATACGAGCGACCGAAACGAACAGAAAGTTGAATGGATAGACTAAACAATCAATGTTTCTGGGTGGTATCCGATTATATCGCAATACTGTGTATATATATATAGTGATAATTACCAGGTGACGGTACTTCCGTTACACATACTAGCGACTGAATCGAACAGAAGGTTAAATGGTTAGACGAAACGATAATTATATCTGAGTTCTATTCGATAATATCGTGATTATGTTTATATAGCAATACTCACCAGGTAACTGTTCTTCCGTTTTACATACAAGCGACCGAATCGAGCAGAAGGTTAAATGGATAGATTGAACAATCATCGTATCTGGGTTGTATTCGATAATGTTTGTATAGTTATACTCACCAGGTAACTGTTCTTCCGTAATACAAACGAACGACTGAATTGAACAGAAGGTTGAATGGATAGACTAAACAATTATCGTATCTGGGGTTGTATTCGATTATATCGTGATGATGTTTTTATAGTTATACTCACCAGGTAACTGTCTTTTCGTTATACGTAAGAGCGACCGAATCGAAGAGAAGGTTGAGTGGATAGAGTGCACAATCATCCTTTCTGGGTTGTTTTCGATTATATCGTGATGATTATCATATAGTAAGTCTAACTAGGTAACAGTTCTTCCGTTATACATACGAGCAACCGAATCGAACATAAGGTTGAATGGATAGATTGAACAATCATTGTATCTGGGTTGTCTCCGTTTATATCGTTATGCTGTATATTTAGTTACACCTACCATGTAACGGTTCTTTCGTTACACATACGAGCGTCTGAATCGAACATAAGGTTGGATGGTTTGACGGAACGATAATTGTAACTGAGTTGTATTCGATTATATCGTGGTGATGTTTATATAGTAATACTCACCAGGTTACTGTTCTTTCGTTATACATACGAGCAACCGAATCGAACAGAAGGTTGAATGGATAGTATCTGGGTTGTATTCGATTATGATGTTATGCTGTGTATATAGTTATACACACTAGGTGACGGTATTCCCGTTTTACATACGAGCGAACGAAACGAACAGAAAGTTGAAAGGATACACTGAACAATCAATGTATCTGGGTGGTATCCGATGATATCGTGATGATGTTTATATAGCAATACTCACCAGGTAACTGCTCTTCCGTTTTACATACAAGCGACCGAATCGAGCAGAACATTAAATGGTTAGACGAAACGATAATTGTAACTGAGTTGTATTCGATGATATCTTGATGATGTTTATATAGCAACACTCACCAGGTAACTGTTCTTCCGTTTTACATACAAGCGACCGAATCGAGCAGAAGGTTAAATGGATAGATTGAACAATCATCGTATCTGGGTTGTATTCGATAATGTTTATATAGTTATACTCACCAGGTAACTGTTTTTCCGTTATACATACGAGCGACTGAATTGAACAGAAGGTTGAATGGATAGACTAAACAATAATCGTATCTGAGGTTGTATTCGATTATATCGTGATGATGTTTTTATAGTTATACTCACCAGGTAACTGTCCTTTCGTTATACGTTAGAGCGACCGAATCGAAAAGAAGGGTGAATGGATAGACTGAACAATCATCGTATCTGTGTTGTATTCGATTATTTCGTGATGATTATTATATATTATGTCTAACCAGGTAACTGTTCTTCCGTTATACATACGAGCAACCGAATCGAACATAAGGTTGAATGGATAGTTTGAACAATCATTGTATCTGGGTTGTCTCCGATTATATCGTTATGCTGTAGATTTAGTTACACCTACCATGTAACGGTTCTTTCGTTACACATACGAGCGTCTGAATCGAAAATAAGGTTGGATGGTTAGACGGAACGATAATTGTAACTGTGTTGTATTCGATTATATCATGGTGATGTTTATATAGTAATACTCACCAGGTGACTGTTCTTGCGTTATACATACGAGCGACCGAAACGAACAGAAAGTTGAATGGATAGACTGAACAATCAATGTATCTGGGTGGTATCCGATTATATCGCAATACTGTGTATATATATATATAGTGATACTCACCAGGTGACGGTACTTCCGTTACACATACTAGCGACTGAATCGAACAGAAAGTTAAATGGTAAGACGAAACAATAATTGTATCTGAGTTGTATTCGATGATATCGTGATTATGTTTATATAGCAATACTCATCAGGTAACTGTTCTTCCGTTTTACATACAAGCGACCGAATCGAGCAGAAGGTTGAAAGAATAGATTGAACAATCATCGTATCTGGGTTGTATTCGATAATGTTTGTATAGTTATACTCACCAGGTAACTGTTCTTCCGTTATACATACGAGCGACTGAATTGAACAGAAGGTAGAATGGATAGACTAAACACTAATCGTATCTGGGGTTGTATTCGATTACATCGTGATGATTATCATATAGTAAGTCTAACCAGGTAACAGTTCTTCCGTTATATATACGAGCAAGCGAATCGAACATAAGGTTGAATGGATAGATTGAACAATCATTGTATCTGGGTTGTTTCCGAATATATCGTTATTCTGAACATTTAGTTTACCCTACCATGTAACGGTTCATTCGTTACACATACGAGCGACTGAATCGTAAAGAAGGGTGACTGGATAGACTGAACAATCATCGTATCTGGGTTGTATTCGATTATTTCGTGATGATTATTATATATTATGTCTAACCAGGTAACTGTTCTTCCGTTATACATACGAGCAACCGAATCGAACATAAGATTGCATGGATAGATTGAACAATCATTGTATCTGGGTTGTTTCCAATTATATCGTTATGATGTATATTGAGTTACACCTACCATGTAACGGTTCTTTCGTTACACATACGAGCGTCTGAATCGAACAGAAGGTTAAATGGTTAGACGGAACGATAATGGTAACTGAGTTGTATTCGATTATATCGTGATGATGTTTATATAGTAATACTCACCAGGTGACTGTTCCTGCGTTATACATACGAGCGACCCAATCGAACAGAAGGTTGGATGGATAGACGTATTGATAATTGTATCTGAGTTGTATTCGATTATATCGTGATGACGTTCATATAGAAATACTCACCAGTTTACTGTTCTTTTGTTATACATACGAGCGACCGAATCGAACAGAAGGTTGAATGGATAGTATCTGGGTTGTATTAGATTATGATGTTATGCTGTGTATATAGTTATACACACTAGGTGACGGTATTCCCGTTTTACATACGAGCGACCGAAACGAACAGAAAGTTGAATGGATAGACTGAACAATCAATGTATCTGGGTGGTATGCGATTATATCGCAATACTGTATATATAGTGATACTTACCAGTTGACGGTACTTCCGTTACACATACTAGCTTCTTAATCGAACAGGAGGTTAAATGGTTAGACGAAACGATAATTGTATCTGAGTTGTATTCGATGATATCGTGATGATGTTTATATAGCAATACTCACCAGGTAACTGTTCTACCGTTTCACATACAAGCGACCGAATCGAGCAGAAGGTTAAATGGATAGATTGAACAATCATTGTATCTGGGTTGTCTCCGATTATATCGTTATGCTGTATATTTAGTTACACCTACAATGTAACGGTTCTTTCGTTACACATACGAGCGTCTGAATCGAACATAAGGTTGTATGGTTAGACGAAACAATAATTGTAACTGAGTTGTATTCGATTATATCATGGTGATGTTTATATGGTAATACTCACCAGGTGACTGTTCTTGAGTTATACATACGAGCGACCCAATCGAACAGAAGGTTGGATGGATAGACGGAATGATCAATGTATCTGAGTTGTATTCGATTATATCGTGATGACGTTCATATAGAAATACTCACCAGGTTACTGTTCTTTCGTTATACATACGAGCAACAGAATCGAACAGAAGGTTGAATGGATATTATCTGGGTTGTATTCGATTATGATGTTATGCTGTGTATATAGTTATACACACTAGGTGACGGTATTCCCGTTTCACATACGAGCGACCGAAACGAACAGAAAGTTGGATGGATAGACTGAACAATCAATGTATCTGGGTGGTATGCGATCATATCGCAATACTGTATATATAGTGATACTAATCAGGTGACGGTACTTCCGTTACACATACTAGCGACTGAATCGAACAGATGGTTGAATGGTCAGACGAAACGATAATTGTATCTGAGTTGTATACGATGATATCGTGATGATGTTTATATAGCAATACTCATCAGGGAACTGTTCTTCCGTTTTACATACAAGCGACCAAATCGAGCAGAAGGTTAAATGGATAGATTGATCAATCATCGTATCTGGGTTGTATTCGATAATGTTTATATAGTTATACTCACCAGGTAACTGTTCTTCCGTTATACATACGAGCGACTGAATTGAACAGAAGGTTGAATGGATAGACTACACAATAATCTTATCTGGGGTTTTAATCGATTATATCATGATGATCTTTTTATAATTATACTCACCAGTTAACTGTCCATTCGTTTTACGTAAGAGCGACCGAATCGAAACAAAAGTTGAGTGGATAGACTGTACAATCATCCTTTCCGGGTTGTATTCGATTATATCGTTATGATTATCATATAGTATGTCTAACCAGGTAACAGTTCTTCCGTTATACATACGAGCAACCGAATCGAACAGAAGGTTGAATGGATAGATTGAACAATCATTGTATCTGGGTTGTATCCGAATATATCGTTATTATGTTTTTATAGCTATACTCACCAGGTAACTGTCCTTTCGTTATCCGTAAAAGCGACCGAATCGAAGAGAAGGTTGAGTGGATAGACTGTAAAATCATCCTTTCTGGGTTGTATTCGATTATTTCGTGATGATTATTATATATTATGTCTAACCAGGTAACTGTTCTTCCGTTATACATACGAGCAACCGAATCTAACATAAGGTTGAATGGATAGATTGAACAATCAATGTATCTGGGTTGTCTCCGATTATATCGTTATGCTGTATATTTAGTTACACCTACCATGTAACGGTTCTTTCGGTACACGAAAGAGCGTCTGAATCGAACATAAGGTTGGATGGTTAGACGGAACGATAATTGTAACTGAGTTGTATTCGATTATATCGTGGTGATGTTTATATAGTAATACTCACCAGGTGACTGTTCTTGCGTTATACATAAGAGCGACCAAATCAAACAGAAGGTTGGATGGATAGACGGAATGATGATTGTATCTGAGTTGTATTCGATTATATCGTGATGACGTTCATATAGAAATACTCACTAGGTGACGGTATTCCCGTTTTACATACGAGCGACCGAAACGAACAGAAAGTTGAATGGATAGACTAAACAATCAATGTATCTGGGTGGTATCCGATTATATCGCAATACTGTGTATATATATATAGTGATAATTACCAGGTGACGGTACTTCCGTTACACATACTAGCGACTGAATCGAACAGAAGGTTAAATGGTTAGACGAAACGATAATTATATCTGAGTTCTATTCGATAATATCGTGATTATGTTTATATAGCAATACTCACCAGGTAACTGTTCTTCCGTTTTACATACAAGCGACCGAATCGAACAGAAGGTTGGATGGATAGACGTATTGATAATTGTATCTGAGTTGTATTCGATTATATCGTGATGACGTTCATATAGAAATACTCACCAGTTTACTGTTCTTTTGTTATACATACGAGCAACCGAATCGAACATAAGATTGCATGGATAGATTGAACAATCATTGTATCTGGGTTGTTTCCAATTATATCGTTATGATGTATATTGAGTTACACCTACCATGTAACGGTTCTTTCGTTACACATACGAGCGTCTGAATCGAACAGAAGGTTAAATGGTTAGACGGAACGATAATGGTAACTGAGTTGTATTCGATTATATCGTGATGATGTTTATATAGTAATACTCACCAGGTGACTGTTCCTGCGTTATACATACGAGCGACCCAATCGAACAGAAGGTTGGATGGATAGACGTATTGATAATTGTATCTGAGTTGTATTCGATTATATCGTGATGACGTTCATATAGAAATACTCACCAGTTTACTGTTCTTTTGTTATACATACGAGCGACCGAATCGAACAGAAGGTTGAATGGATAGTATCTGGGTTGTATTAGATTATGATGTTATGCTGTGTATATAGTTATACACACTAGGTGACGGTATTCCCGTTTTACATACGAGCGACCGAAACGAACAGAAAGTTGAATGGATAGACTGAACAATCAATGTATCTGGGTGGTATCCGATTATATCGCAATACTCTATATATAGTGATACTTACCAGTTGACGGTACTTCCGTTACACATACTAGCTTCTTAATCGAACAGGAGGTTAAATGGTTAGACGAAACGATAATTGTATCTGAGTTGTATTCGATGATATCGTGATGATGTTTATATAGCAATACTCACCAGGTAACTGTTCTACCGTTTTACATACAAGCGACCGAATCGAGCAGAAGGTTAAATGGATAGATTGAACAATCATTGTATCTGGGTTGTCTCCGATTATATCGTTATGCTGTATATTTAGTTACACCTACAATGTAACGGTTCTTTCGTTACACATACGAGCGTCTGAATCGAACATAAGGTTGTATGGTTAGACGAAACAATAATTGTAACTGAGTTGTATTCGATTATATCATGGTGATGTTTATATGGTAATACTCACCAGGTGACTGTTCTTGAGTTATACATACGAGCGACCCAATCGAACAGAAGGTTGGATGGATAGACGGAATGATCAATGTATCTGAGTTGTATTCGATTATATCGTGATGACGTTCATATAGAAATACTCACCAGGTTACTGTTCTTTCGTTATACATACGAGCAACAGAATCGAACAGAAGGTTGAATGGATATTATCTGGGTTGTATTCGATTATGATGTTATGCTGTGTATATAGTTATACACACTAGGTGACGGTATTCCCGTTTCACATACGAGCGACCGAAACGAACAGAAAGTTGGATGGATAGACTGAACAATCAATGTATCTGGGTGGTATGCGATTATATCGCAATACTGTATATATAGTGATACTAATCAGGTGACGGTACTTCCGTTACACATACTAGCGACTGAATCGAACAGATGGTTGAATGGTCAGACGAAACGATAATTGTATCTGAGTTGTATACGATGATATCGTGATGATGTTTATATTGCAATACTCATCAGGGAACTGTTCTTCCGTTTTACATACAAGCGACCAAATCGAGCAGAAGGTTAAATGGATAGATTGATCAATCATCGTATCTGGGTTGTATTCGATAATGTTTATATAGTTATACTCACCAGGTAACTGTTCTTCCGTTATACATACGAGCGACTGAATTGAACAGAAGGTTGAATGGATAGACTAAACAATAATCTTATCTGGGGTTTTATTCGATTATATCATGATGATCTTTTTATAATTATACTCACCAGTTAACTGTCCATTCGTTATACGTAAGAGCGACCGAATCGAAACAAAAGTTGAGTGGATAGACTGTACAATCATCCTTTCCGGGTTGTATTCGATTATATCGTGATGATTATCATATAGTATGTCTAACCAGGTAACAGTTCTTCCGTTATACATACGAGCAACCGAATCGAACAGAAGCTTGAATGGATAGATTGAACAATCATTGTATCTGGGTTGTATCCGAATATATCGTTATTATGTTTTTATAGCTATACTCACCAGGTAACTGTCCTTTCGTTATCCGTAAAAGCGACCGAATCGAAGAGAAGGTTGAGTGGATAGACTGTAAAATCATCCTTTCTGGGTTGTATTCGATTATTTCGTGATGATTATTATATATTATGTCTAACCAGGTAACTGTTCTTCCGTTATACATACGAGCAACCGAATCTAACATAAGGTTGAATGGATAGATTGAACAATCAATGTATCTGGGTTGTCTCCGATTATATCGTTATGCTGTATATTTAGTTACACCTACCATGTAACGGTTCTTTCGGTACACGAAAGAGCGTCTGAATCGAACATAAGGTTGGATGGTTAGACGGAACGATAATTGTAACTGAGTTGTATTCGATTATATCGTGGTGATGTTTATATAGTAATACTCACCAGGTGACTGTTCTTGCGTTATACATAAGAGCGACCAAATCAAACAGAAGGTTGGATGGATAGACGGAATGATGATTGTATCTGAGTTGTATTCGATTATATCGTGATGACGTTCATATAGAAATACTCACTAGGTGACGGTATTCCCGTTTTACATACGAGCGACCGAAACGAACAGAAAGTTGAATGGATAGACTAAACAATCAATGTATCTGGGTGGTATCCGATTATATCGCAATACTGTGTATATATATATAGTGATAATTACCAGGTGACGGTACTTCCGTTACACATACTAGCGACTGAATCGAACAGAAGGTTAAATGGTTAGACGAAACGATAATTATATCTGAGTTCTATTCGATAATATCGTGATTATGTTTATATAGCAATACTCACCAGGTAACTGTTCTTCCGTTTTACATACAAGCGACCGAATCGAGCAGAAGGTTAAATGGATAGATTGAACAATCATCGTATCTGGGTTGTATTCGATAATGTTTGTATAGTTATACTCACCAGGTAACTGTTCTTCCGTAATACAAACGAACGACTGAATTGAACAGAAGGTTGAATGGATAGACTAAACAATTATCGTATCTGGGGTTGTATTCGATTATATCGTGATGATGTTTTTATAGTTATACTCACCAGGTAACTGTCTTTTCGTTATACGTAAGAGCGACCGAATCGAAGAGAAGGTTGAGTGGATAGAGTGTACAATCATCCTTTCTGGGTTGTTTTCGATTATATCGTGATGATTATCATATAGTAAGTCTAACTAGGTAACAGTTCTTCCGTTATACATACGAGCAACCGAATCGAACATAAGGTTGAATGGATAGATTGAACAATCATTGTATCTGGGTTGTCTCCGTTTATATCGTTATGCTGTATATTTAGTTACACCTACCATGTAACGGTTCTTTCGTTACACATACGAGCGTCTGAATCGAACATAAGGTTGGATGGTTTGACGGAACGATAATTGTAACTGAGTTGTATTCGATTATATCGTGGTGATGTTTATATAGTAATACTCACCAGGTTACTGTTCTTTCGTTATACATACGAGCAACCGAATCGAACAGAAGGTTGAATGGATAGTATCTGGGTTGTATTCGATTATGATGTTATGCTGTGTATATAGTTATACACACTAGGTGACGGTATTCCCGTTTTACATACGAGCGAACGAAACGAACAGAAAGTTGAAAGGATACACTGAACAATCAATGTATCTGGGTGGTATCCGATGATATCGTGATGATGTTTATATAGCAATACTCACCAGGTAACTGCTCTTCCGTTTTACATACAAGCGACCGAATCGAGCAGAACATTAAATGGTTAGACGAAACGATAATTGTAACTGAGTTGTATTCGATGATATCTTGATGATGTTTATATAGCAACACTCACCAGGTAACTGTTCTTCCGTTTTACATACAAGCGACCGAATCGAGCAGAAGGTTAAATGGATAGATTGAACAATCATCGTATCTGGGTTGTATTCGATAATGTTCATATAGTTATACTCACCAGGTAACTGTTTTTCCGTTATACATACGAGCGACTGAATTGAACAGAAGGTTGAATGGATAGACTAAACAATAATCGTATCTGGGGTTGTATTCGATTATATCGTGATGATGTTTTTATAGTTATACTCACCAGGTAACTGTCCTTTCGTTATACGTTAGAGCGACCGAATCGAAAAGAAGGGTGAATGGATAGACTGAACAATCATCGTATCTGTGTTGTATTCGATTATTTCGTGATGATTATTATATATTATGTCTAACCAGGTAACTGTTCTTCCGTTATACATACGAGCAACCGAATCGAACATAAGGTTGAATGGATAGTTTGAACAATCATTGTATCTGGGTTGTCTCCGATTATATAGTTATGTTGTATATTTAGTTACACCTACCATGTAACGGTTCTTTCGTTACACATACGAGCGTCTGAATCGAAAATAAGGTTGGATGGTTAGACGGAACGATAATTGTAACTGAGTTGTATTCGATTATATCATGGTGATGTTTATATAGTAATACTCACCAGGTGACTGTTCTTGCGTTATACATACGAGCGACCGAAACGAACAGAAAGTTGAATGGATAGACTGAACAATCAATGTATCTGGGTGGTATCCGATTATATCGCAATACTGTGTATATATATATATAGTGATACTCACCAGGTGACGGTACTTCCGTTACACATACTAGCGACTGAATCGAACAGAAAGTTAAATGGTAAGACGAAACAATAATTGTATCTGAGTTGTATTCGATGATATCGTGATTATGTTTATATAGCAATACTCATCAGGTAACTATTCTTCCGTTTTACATACAAGCGACCGAATCGAGCAGAAGGTTGAAAGAATAGATTGAACAATCATCGTATCTGGGTTGTATTCGATAATGTTTGTATAGTTATACTCACCAGGTAACTGTTCTTCCGTTATACATACGAGCGACTGAATTGAACAGAAGGTAGAATGGATAGACTAAACACTAATCGTATCTGGGGTTGTATTCGATTACATCGTGATGATTATCATATAGTAAGTCTAACCAGGTAACAGTTCTTCCGTTATACATACGAGCAAGCGAATCGAACATAAGGTTGAATGGATAGATTGAACAATCATTGTATCTGGGTTGTCTCCGTTCATATCGTTATGCTGTATATTTAGTTACACCTACCATGTAACGGTTCTTTCGTTACACATACGAGCGTCTGAATCGAACATAAGGTTGGATGGTTTGACGGAACGATAATTGTAACTGAGTTGTATTCGATTATATCGTGGTGATGTTTATATAGTAACACTCACCAGGTTACTGTTCTTTCGTTATACATACGAGCGACCGAAACGAACAGAAAGTTGAATGGATACACTGAACAATCAATGTATCTGGGTGGTATCCGATTATATCGCAATACTGTATATATAGTGATACTTACCAGGTGACGGTACTTCCTTTACACATACTAGCGACTGAATCGAACAGAAGGTTAAATGGTTAGACGAAACGATAATTGTATCTGAGTTGTATTCGATGATATCGTGATGATGTTTATATAGCAATACTCACCAGGTAACTGTTCTTTCGTTTTACATACAAGCGACCGAATCGAGCAGAACGTTAAATGGATAGATTGAACAATCATCGTATCTGGGTTGTTTTCGATAATGTTTATATAGTTATACTCACCAGGTAACTGTTCTTCCGTTATACATACGAGTGACTGAATTGAACAGAAGGTTGAATGAATAGACTAAACAATAATCGTATCTGGGGTTGTATTCGATTATATCGTGATGATGTTTTTATAGTTATACTCACCAGGTAATTGTCCTTTCGTTATACGTAAGAGCGACCGAATCGAAGAGAAGGTTGAGTGCATAGACTGTACAATCATCCTTTCTGGGTTGTATTCGATTATATCGTGATGATTATCATATAGTATGTCTAACCAGGTAACAATTCTTCCGTTATAAATACGAGCAACCGAATCGAACATAAGATTGAATAGATAGATTGAACAATCATTGTATCTGGGTTGTTTCCGAATATATCGTTATTCTGAATATTTAGTTTACCCTACCATGTAACGGTTCATTCGTTACACATACGAGCGACTGAATCGTAAAGAAGGGTGACTGGATAGACTGAACAATCATCGTATCTGGGTTGTATTCGATTATTTCGTGATGATTATTATATATTATGTCTAACCAGGTAACTGTTCTTCCGTTATACATACGAGCAACCGAATCGAACATAAGATTGCATGGATAGATTGAACAATCATTGTATCTGGGTTGTTTCCAATTATATCGTTATGATGTATATTGAGTTACACCTACCATGTAACGGTTCTTTCGTTACACATACGAGCGTCTGAATCGAACAGAAGGTTAAATGGTTAGACGGAACGATAATGGTAACTGAGTTGTATTCGATTATATCGTGATGATGTTTATATAGTAATACTCACCAGGTGACTGTTCCTGCGTTATACATACGAGCGACCCAATCGAACAGAAGGTTGGATGGATAGACGTATTGATAATTGTATTTGAGTTGTATTCGATTATATCGTGATGACGTTCATATAGAAATACTCACCAGTTTACTGTTCTTTTGTTATACATACGAGCGACCGAATCGAACAGAAGGTTGAATGGATAGTATCTGGGTTGTATTAGATTATGATGTTATGCTGTGTATATGGTTATACACACTAGGTGACGGTATTCCCGTTTTACATACGAGCGACCGAAACGAACAGAAAGTTGAATGGATAGACTGAACAATCAATGTATCTGGGTGGTATCCGATTATATCGCAATACTCTATATATAGTGATACTTACCAGTTGACGGTACTTCCGTTACACATACTAGCTTCTTAATCGAACAGGAGGTTAAATGGTTAGACGAAACGATAATTGTATCTGAGTTGTATTCGATGATATCGTGATGATGTTTATATAGCAATACTCACCAGGTAACTGTTCTACCGTTTTACATACAAGCGACCGAATCGAGCAGAAGGTTAAATGGATAGATTGAACAATCATCGTATCTGGGTTGTATTCGATAATGTTTATATAGTTATACTCACCAGGTAACTGTTCTTCCGTTATACATACGAGCGACTGAATTGAACAGAAGGTTGAATGGATAGACTAAACAATAATCGTATCTGGGGTTGTATTCGATTATATCGTGATGATGTTTTTATAGTTATACTCACCAGGTAACTGTCCTTTCGTTATACGTAAGAGCGACCGAATCGATGAGAAGGTTGAGTGGATAGACTGTACAATCATCCTTTCTGGGTTGTATTCGTTTATATCGTGATGATTATCATATAGTAAGTCCAACCAGGTAACTGTTCTTCCGTTATACATACGAGCAACCGAATCGACCATAAGGTTGAATGGTTAGATTGAACAATCATTGTATCTGGGTTGTCTCCGATTATATCGTTATGCTGTGTATTTAGTTACACCTACCATGTAACAGTTCTTTCGTTACACATACGAGCGTCTGAATCGAAAATAAGGTTGGATGGTTAGACGGAACGATAATTGTAACTGAGTTGTATTCGATTATATCGTGGAGATGTTTATATAGTAATACTCACCAGGTGACTGTTCTTGCGTTATACATACGAGCGACCGAAACGAACAGAAAGTTGAATGGATAGACTGAACAATCAATGTATCTGGGTGGTATCCGATTATATCGCAATACTGTGTATATATATATAGTGATACTTATAGGTGACGGTACTTCCGTTACACATACTAGCGACTGAATCGAACAGAAGGTTAAATGGTTGGACGAAACGATAATTGTATCTGAGTTGTATTCGATGATATCGTGATTATGTTTATATAGCAATACTCACCAGGTAACTGTTCTTCCGTTTTACATACAAGCGACCGAATCGAGCAGAAGGTTAAATGGATAGATTGAACAATCATCGTATCTGGGTTGTATTCGATTATATCGTGATGATGTTTTTATAGTTATACTCACCAGGTAACTGTCCTTTCGTTATACGTAAGAGCGACCGAATCGAAGAGAAGGTTGAGTGGATAGACTGTACAATCATCCTTTCTGGGTTGTTTTCGATTATATCGTGATGATTATCATATAGTAAGTCTAACCAGGTAACAGATCTTCCGTTATACATACGAGCAACCGAATCGAACATAGGGTTGAATGGATAGATTGAACAATCATTGTATCTGGGTTGTCTTCGTTTATATCGTTATGCTGTATATTTAGTTACACCTACAATGTAACGGTTCTTTCGTTACACATACGAGCGTCTGAATCGAACATAAGGTTGGATGGTTTGACGGAACGATAATTGTAACTGAGTTGTATTCGATTATATCGTGGTGATGTTTATATAGTAATACTCACCAGGTTACTGTTCTTTCGTTATACATACGAGCAACCGAATCGAACAGAAGGTTGAATGGATAGTGTTGCAGATCGAAATGCTCGATTATATAAGAGAAAAAATGGACCTTTAATCCCGGTCTTTTCAGGATGCGAATTGCGTAAAAACAAAGAAATAAAATAAAGATTATAGAAGGTTCCGACAACGATCAGCACTAAAGGGACTCACCGATTTCGTTGGAGTCCTGGTTCCCGATCGAGCTTCTGGAAAGGGCCTTTTCACTCTACTAGAAACTGTCTGGATCAAGGTCTGGATCTAACTTGGGGTAGTAACCGCACACACTTATGCAATTGTGTGGTTAGTCACATGAATGTTAAGGGCGGTATTTCACTAATTGTACTTATGCCACAAAGCAAAATTAAGCGTAAACAGTATATATCGCAGCACTTTCACACCGGCTATATTGGCACGCTTCTCAGACGCAATTGCCCCTCAGTGCTGACAGAAGATATGCGCAAGCGATTTCGACAATTTACAAAATGACACAAAAACTATATAGTTTGTTTTGTTCGTTCTGCAACATTTCTCCCCGGCAAAAAATGACATAACTGCATTTTTTTTTAAAAATAAGTAGATCCCGTACAAGGTTTTTTTTTTAAGAATAATTTGATTAACAGAGATTGAGACGTACACAAAATGAAAGAAGGCATATTTCACACCTTAAGAAATAGGAACTGGACACAGTTTCACGAGCGGTCTCTTCAGTTCGCCTGAAGATGTTTTCACCGTTGCAACCCGTACAATATCGTCATCACCCGGATGCACTTCAACTATACGAGCAAGAGTCCATTTGCAGGGAGGATTATTGTCGTCCTTAGTAAGGACCAGGCAACCGATTTCAGGATTGACGCTCGGGTTCAGCCATTTTCCGCGCTGTTGCAACGTATGCAAATATTCACGTTGCCAACGTTTCCAGAAATCCTGTTGGATGCGTTGTAATAGTTGCCATCTGGATAGGCGATTCAACGGTAGCTGTGAATAAGCAGGCGTAGGTAAGGCAGAAAGGGGCTCCAAAGTGAGGAAATGCCCAGGAGTGAGAGCATTGATGTCCTCTATATCGAAGGAAATCGGTGTCAAAGGACGCGAGTTCAACAGGGATTCTATCAGGCACAATACTGTAGAAAATTCCTCGAATGTAAGAATTTGCTCACCTATTACTTTATTTAGATGATGTTTCACCGATTTGACTCCCGCTTCAGCTAAGCCATTGAAATGGGGTCCCGAAGGAGGGAAAAAAACGAAATTAATAGTTTCCTGATCGGCAGCGGCTTTCATTAGATTGAGCTCCCGACTGGCTCCTACAAAATTGGTGGCATTATCACAATGCAAATGTGAAACACGACCCCGGCGGGCGACGAACCTTTGTAACGCGGCAAGGAATATATCCGAGGAAAGATCGCTAGCAAGTTCGAGATGAACTGCTTTTGTAGCGAAACAGACGAAGATACAAATGTATGCTTTCGTAGTTCTTACTCCTCGATGACGACTTGGTGTTACAAAGTAGGGTCTTCCAAAATCAACCGCAGAATGAAGAAACGGTTTTACTTGGACAAGACGTGAGGGTGGCAATGAAGCCATCGGGGGTTGAAAATTAATAGGGTTAGTTTTCCAACAGCGGAGGCATTTAGATATTACGGAATTTATCGCCCGTCTTGACGACAAAATCCAAAAGGTTTGGGAAAGCAAATATTGAGTTGTGCGGTGGCCAGAATGAAAATACTTTTCGTGATAGTAGCGGATAATCAAAGCGGTTAAAGAACTTTGACGGGGAAGAAGCATAGGATGCTTCGCGTTATAGGAAATAGGAGCGTGTTTCAGACGGCCACCTACTCGAAGAATTCCCTCGTCATCAAAAAACACATTGAGTTTGCGAAGCGGGCGTGAAAATACTTTGTTGTAGAGTTCACTGGCGAAATGAACTTGTTGAGTAGATTTCACCAATAATAAAAGAGATGCTTGAAGTTCGTGACTGTGCAGTGAACCTACTCGTTTAGAAGCGGGATTTTTTAGGTTGAAGATAAACCTCAAAATGTATGAGAGAATGCGTTGAATCGAACAAAAAGACGATTTGTCATTTAGAAGATTCTGTAAGGGATTATAGATATTTGGAGCGGCGAGCATAACTATCCTTTTTTCATCTTCAACGGGGTAGGAGAAATTGAGCGGAGGTAACTCTAAAGGTAGGTCTAATTCGAGTAAAAGCGATGGACCAGAGAACCAAAGATCATGAGACATCAAAGCGGAAGGAAGTAAGCCACGTCAAGCAGCATCAGCAGGGTTGTATTTGGTTTTAACATAGTGCCAAGAAGTGTGCGGAATTTTGTCCAGAATATAAGTTACTCTATTGGCGACAAAAGTTGGCCAACGATGCGGCGAACCTTTAATCCAATATAAGGTGATTTGCGAATCAGACCATGCATATGTGTTACGAAATGATATTTTTGTTCCAATACATTTCAATACAAAAGACATGAGTTTGGAAAGCAGAACAGCGGCACATAATTCGAGGCGTGGAATGGATATTTTTTTATGGAAGCAACTTTAGACCTAGAGTATAAAAAATGCGTTGTAATTTTGCAGTTTTGATCGATTGAACGAATATAAATCACACCAGCATAGCCCTTTTCACTTGCATCGCAAAACCCATGCAATTCATAAAAGATTTCTACATTAGGTAATGGTGGAGGAATCACTAAACGAGGAATTCGTAAGTCTGACAACAAGGAAAGTTCGGAAATATATTGATGCCAAACTCGAACAATATCGTTTGAAGGGACATCATCCCAACCTACTCCAAGTGTCCATAAGCGTTGGATCAGATGTTTTGTATAAAAGGTAACTGGGGAAACAAATCCGAGAGGGTCATAAACACGTGCTAATTCAGACAACATGACTCGTTTGGTGCAACTTTGAGTGTTACGAAGTTTGACAGCGAAGAAAAAACAATCCGAAACAGGGTTCCATTGTAGACCAAGAATTTTTAAGGAAGAATTGGTAGAATCGGAATCAAAGTCAAGCGGGTTAGTCGATAAGTGGGATTCCGGTAAGTCGTTTTATAGAGAGGGTTCATTGCTGCACCACTTCCTCAATTCGAAACCTCCTTTCTGCATTACTGAAATTAATTGGCGGCGGAGAGTGATTGCTTCCTCTAAGGTAGGGATACTGACAACTACATCATCAATGTAACAAAAATTGTTAATGACTTCTACTGCCAGCGGAAATTCATTACCTTCATCCTCACATAATTGGCGAAGGCATCTAAGGGCTTGAAAGGGCGCGGAACTCAAACCGTACGTAAGAGTGCGTAATCTATAGTCGCGAACTTCCTCGTGAGGTGAGAACCTCCAAAGAATTCGTTGGTAGTCAGTGTGGGAGTGTTCCACCCAAATCATTCGGTACATCTGTTTGATGTCGGCACACAAAACATACGGATATAAACAGAAATTCAATAAAATATGCGAAATATCTTGCTGAAGTTTAGGTCCAACCATTAAACAATCATTCAAGGATTTTTTATTAGAAATCTTGGCGGAGGCGTTAAAGACCACCCGGAGTTTTGTAGATTGACTTTCCGGTTTGAGAACACAATGATGTACCAAATAATATGAGCGAGCGGGGATATCATTTTCTTTAATCAATTCCATGTGATTTAGTTGTAGATATTCTCTCATGAAGTCACAATATTGAGAATACAGGTTAGGATTTTTCAATAGTCTACGTTCTTGAGAATAAAATCGAGATAATGCATAATCACGCATACCCGGGAAACAAGGATAATTTTCTCGAAAAGGAAGCGATACGGTATAGCGACCGTTTTCATCACGACAACATGTGTCCTTGAAGGATATCTTCAGGAGCGGCTGATATAACATTTGGAACACTTTCAGTTTCCCAGAATTTTTTAATTACATTCTCTAGTGAACTTTCTGAGGCGGTACAAAAAAAAGAAGAAACTGCGGGTATTTTATGAATGTTGACTGTCCCCATTAGAATGAATCCAAAAACGGTGTTAATTGCAACTGGAAGATCTGAAGTTCCAGATAAAGATTCATTCAAGATTATTTTAGAAAATATATCGGCTCCCAACAAAATATCGATATTTCCGGGCAAATAAAAATTAGGATCTGCGAGTTGTAAATTTTGAATATGATTCCAGTTATCCACAGGTAAAGTGATAGAGGGTAACTTATCACAAATTTTGTTCAAAATAATAGCATCTGTGTATAATAAGGGATTTTCTTTACCACGCGGCTTCAAAGATAATGAAACTAAACCATTATTGATATTAGACTGCATTGGCCCAAGTCCTTTAACTTCAATTGAACATGCTGATTTACGTAAACCTAACTGAGTGACAGCTTTTTGTGTTATAAAAGAAGTCATACTTCCAGAATCTAACAAACATCTGAATGTACCATAGTTTCCACGATTATCGCAAACATCAACCAAAGCGGTAGACAATAATACACTTTTTTCGCCTGAAATAACACCAGTAGCGGCGAACGTGGAACTATGAGAGGGCTCAGTATTATTTGTATTCATAGGAGGTACAACTTGCGGATTAACAGGGAATCGGTTGGGCGTAGCTTGATTGGAACACCCTAAATTTCCCCCCCCTGTTGCACGATCAAGGTGCAACAAGGTATGATGGGAGCGGGATTGGCATTTTTTGCAAGCATGCGTTGAGCGACAAGATCTCAAATCATGAGAGCTACTTAAGCAATTAAAACATAAATGTTGCGATTTGCAAAAACTGTGACGATCACGAGGCGATTTATTAGCGAATACACTGCAAGTGTACAAAGAATGATTGTCCTTGCAAAAGACGCAAGAAGATGATGGTGAGCGAGCGGCTGTCTTATTGACAAATAAGGTTGTTCGCGGTGAATTAAGATGAGATTTTTGCGGTGCCGGTTTCATAGAACGAGCGGACAAAGAAGTCGAATTATTGAGTGTGTCTAGTACAATACAGCGGCTGTTTAAGAAAGTCATTAATTCGATGTAAGTCGGTACTTCATTAGAACGATGTTCCATTTCAAAACTCGTAATTGTTGCGGAATCTAATCTATTCAACAGCATCATAGTTAAGATGAAGTCCCATTTCTCAGTAGGAAAATCTAACGTCTTCAGGGCTGCCAAATTTTCGGAAAAAATATCAATAATTTTTCTTAAATTTGCAGAATTTTCGCAATTCATTTTCGTAGTGTTTTCAATTTCCGCCCAATGAGCTTGAGCCCGAAGACGTTTGTTGGAATACCTTTTGATCAAAGTATCGTAGGCGATTAAATAATTATCGGAAGATAGCGGTAAAGTGCGTACCAGCGATGCGGGAGGTCCCTGTAGGGTAGAAAGCAAGTAATTGAATTTTTCCACATTACTCAAAGATGGATTTTCATGAACCATTGCATTGAATTGATCTAAAAATGACACAAAAGTCTTATAATCCCCATTGAATTTTCCTAACTCAATTTGAGGTAGGCGGACATTTGAAAAATTACTGTTGGTGGCTGTAGGACCGGGTGTAAACATAGTACTATTGTGTGGCAAATTAGGTTCTTGCTGTAATAGTTCAGCATACATGGCTTTGACATTATAATAATCTTGTAAGAAGGCTTGACGAATAACATTTTCATCATCTACTTCGGTATCAGGGTCTGTCAGCAGAGTACTACAAACACTATTATGATGTTTTAAAAATTCCTCATAAGTTTCCTGGATATCTGCACACCGAACCTTGAATAATGTTCGCACTGATTTATCAGTTTTTGCCTTTTCGGATAAAGTAACTAGAGCATGCATATCACTAATGCAAACACTGCGAAGATGTTTGAACTTTTTCAATTTTTCCATAATTGAATATCAGTTATATTGCGAGTGGTTGAATATTAAATACGCGGTAATTTCGAAGCGAGAAGAAATAAAATGAATATCAGATACTGACAGAAATTTAGCGAATATAGCGGAAAGCGGACAGGTCGAATCGAATGTTTACTATAGTTTTAAAAGTATCTGATATATTCACCAGTGGATACTCAATACGAAAGAAAACCCACAAAAGCAGAAATAGATAAATCAGCGTAGAACGAAATCAGAGATTATCTTTACGCGAAGTCGATTTCAAAGTACTGATTGACAATAAACAGACCAGAAAATCAGCTGTTGGCGAATTACAAAAAACACAGGTCAACGACCGAGACTTATCTATAAGGCAAAAAAGGGACAAATGAATAGGCGATCAAAACAATTGAACGATCAGACAAAGATATTCGAAATTCGATGTCCTGCGCACACCTCCTCAAGATAATTGATAAACAACGCGAGCACGTGGTGGCCAGCGACACGCAAAATTTAAATGGCGATTAGAGGTTTTGAAAGAATCGTTCGGAGCGAGAAGAAAATTTAAATTATAACTTTCTGAATATCAAACGATTTGAACAATTCTTTCACGAAACTGGAGTACTTTTCCATGCGGAATATTAATACAACAATGCCCCCACTCTACTAAGTGCGAATCAATCTCTGTATGCAAGAGAAAAATTTTCAAAGTGGGTTATTCAACGATTTTAGCAGAAAAAAAATATGAAAAGCACGGGATACGGATCCGGCTCGAAGGACCAATGTTGCAGATCGAAAAGCTCGATTATATAAGAGAAAAAATGGACCTTTAATCCCGGTCTTTTCAGGATGCGAATTGCGTAAAAACAAAGAAATAAAATAAAGATTATAGAAGGTTCCGACAACGATCAGCACTAAAGGGACTCACCGATTTCGTTGGAGTCCTGGTTCCCGATCGAGCTTCTGGAAAGGGCCCTTTCACTCTACTAGGAACTGTCTGGATCAAGGTCTGGATCTAACTTGGGGTAGTAACCGCACACACTTATGCAATTGTGTGGTTAGTCACATGAATGTTAAGGGCGGTATTTCACTAATTGTACTTATGCCACAAAGCAAAATTAAGCGTAAACAGTATATATCGCAGCACTTTCACACCGGCTATATTGGCACGCTTCTCAGACGCAATTGCCCCTCAGTGCTGACAGAAGATATGCGCAAGCGATTTCGACAATTTACAAAATGACACAAAAACTATATAGTTTGTTTTGTTCATTCTGCAACAGATAGTATCTGGGTTTTATTCGATTATGATGTTATGCTGTGAATATAGTTATACACACTAGGTGACGGTATTCCCGTTTTACATACGAGCGACCGAAACGAACAGAAAGTTGAATGGATACACTGAACAATCAATGTATCTGGGTGGTATCCGATTATATCGCAATACTGTATATATAGTGATACTTACCAGGTGACGGTACTTCCTTTACACATACAAGCGACTGAATCGAACAGAAGGTTAAATGGTTAGACGAAACGATAATTGTATCTGAGTTGTATTCGATGATATCGTGATGATGTTTATATAGCAATACTCACCAGATAACTGTTCTTCCGTTTTACATACAAGCGACCGAATCGAGCAGAAGGTTAAATGGATAGATTGAACAATCATCGTATCTGGGTTGTATTCGATAATGTTTATATAGTTATACTCACCAGGTAACTGTTATTCCGTTATACATACGAGCGACTGAATTGAACAGAAGGTTGAATGGATAGACTAAACAATAATCGTATCTGGGGTTGTATTCGATTACATCGTGATGATGTTTTTATAGTTATACTCACCAGGTAATTGTCCTTTCGTTATACGTAAGAGCGACCGAATCGAAGAGAAGGTTGAGTGGATAGACTGTACAATCATCCTTTCTGGGTTGTATTCGATTATATCGTGATGATTATCATATAGTATGTCTAACCAGGTAACAGTTCTTCCGTTATACATACGAGCAACCGAATCGAACAAAAGGTTGAATAGATAGATTGAACAATCATTGTATCTGGGTTGTATCCGAATATATCGTTATTCTGAATATTTAGATTAGCCTACCATGTAACGGTTCTTTCGTTACACATACGAGCGACTGAATCGTAAAGAAGGGTGATTGGATAGACTGAACAATCATCGTATCTGGGTTGTATTCGGTTATTTCGTGATGATTATTATATATTATGTCTAACCAGGTAACTGTTCTTCCGTTATACATACGAGCAACCGAATCGAACATAAGATCGCATGGATAGATTGAACAATCATTGAATCTGGGTTGTTTCCGATTATATCGTGTAACCAACTTTAGACAATTTATCTTGAAGTGCTATTTATAAGACAATTATTCTAAATACTGATTAGCAAGGCACCGGCAGCTTTTCATCTGGTGAGCTGTGATCGTGAATTCAATATTAGGTTGAGTTGATAGGGCGCCACTTAGTTTGAATCAGACTTTAAACCAAGAAAAAATATAGATCTACGATTCACTTACTTTCCTGTAAGAAAAATTAATAGAAACACTGTATGAACTCAATTGTGGTTTAATGGTATCTTGTAAAACCCTGATGATATACATTTATATGGTAAAATCATATGACACTCAAAATTTCAATTATAAACAACCAGAGTATGATCATAGAATTAATATTCACTATCTCTTATGTGAATCCTATGTTCCCGTTATAGATCTATATTGGGGCGCACATTTCATATAAAAACAATATATTATATATACTATCAAATGGTACTAGTTAAATATCAAATTCCGAAAGTCCCGTTTTTAAAAAGATTTATTACGAGTAGATTTTACAAAGTATGGTTCCTAGAGAACATCTATATTGGTTGAATTCAAAAGTCAGACTAACTATGGAAACGAGAAAGATTGTGAACATGGATATATGAGAATAAGCAATATCAGCATCTTGCTGGCCGTTCCCGTGAGATCTCTTGAAGTTCATGACGGTCGTTGCTTCGGATGTCGCTGAGTTAGGAAGGAATCAAATTGTAACTACTCCATCCCCTGAAGAAGTTTTATGAGGGACGAAGAAAACTGGAGTCTCCGTCGCTGGCTTCTGCGGTGGCTTCGTTGGGCAGGTGAAGATTCGGCGGTACTTGTAGACTACGATGGCCAAGATGATCGTGATGATGATGTATACCGGGGCTGTCCAAAGATGACTATGGTCGGAGGCTTCTTCGATGACTAAGGGTTGTAGGCGTTCTTGCTCGTTCTGGATTCGGTGGAGTTCGTCGAGGGCGACTTTCTCTAGGTGAATCGGGCTGAGATGCTTCGTTGGCTTGCTGTTGATGGTTTTGATTCTCGGCAGGGTAAGCGGCTCTTCGTGAACCATTTCTTTGGAATTCAGGTAGCTGTCTTCGGGGGTGTGAAATTCACAGCCGGGTGGTAACTCGATGAGGAACGTCCCTTGCAGTACTAATATGCTAGAGACTTGGCAATTAGTGGCAACTTTCGTTGAATGTGGAAATACACCAATGTAGTGGGCTTCTGTCAGCTGTTCGATCAGGGTAGTATTGATCGATATCGGAACTTGTCTGCATTCGACTACTTCGTCTGAGAGTTGAAGAATCTGCGTGATGCAATCTGGTGTACGGGTTCGGTACTGAATGGCTATATTCGGGCAAAGGTAGCCAAAGTCGATTTTTCGGCAGGGCTGCTCGGTGTACTGATGGAGTACGCTATTCATTGTCAGATAGGGTTTAGGTGGAATAATGGTTGAGAGATTACTAGTAGGGATTGAGAATAAATGATAGTGAATGAACGATTCTGGGATTAGGAGTGGAAAGTGTAAAATGAAAACGATCATTGATTTTGAGTAATAAGCATCAATTGATATAATATCGTAGTATTTCAGCAAGTCTTCTTCGTTCGTATAAAGCAGCTGTCCTTTTTGGTGGTGTTGAAGCATTATTTTGAGTATCGATTTCAATTCATCGGTCTTTACGATACTATTATGGAGAGTATTGGTTCTTGCAAAAGTAATAGCATTTTCTAAATCGGTGAGAAGTTGTAGTATCAGTTGTAGCGAGAGGTTTATTTGATCTAGGACATTCCTTGTTCGCATATAATCATCGAATTCGAAGATGAATTTGTTAAGATCCGATCTGATTGTATTGATTTCCAAGGCAATTACTTCTTGATTGTGAGTTATCGTGCTGACAGTGTTGTTGAAATTTTCAATAAGTCGAGTTGTGAGTGAAATATGTTGGTTTAGTCGTTGGATTATATTCTTTTGGTTACCTTGGAGGGTTGTTATGGCATTATCGTATTTTTCGGCATCCTCTTGATCCAAATTTCCAGATATTGATTTGATAATGGTACCGAAACCATTTATAAGGCCTCTTTTATTTCTATGAGATGGGTAGATCGTCTGAAATTTTCGGTGAACTGCATCCAACTGATATCGTAATCCTTGGTCAAAATTCTGTAGACTCTCAAAATATGGGTGACTCAGTCCGTCTAAGATGGCTAAAGTGACTTCTTCGTATTGGTTGCTCAAAGAGTCTATTTCTATGGCTATCGGTGTGAGATTGTAATAATGTATAAAGTCATGTGAACTAGTTTGAATCTTTGCTTGTCCCAGCTTGAGGGTAAGAATTCCTGGGTTGTCCTTCAGGTCCTGGATGTTGATTTCCTGTCCCATCACGGGATTCCATCTGCAATGAAGATTCACGGTCAGTTCTTCTTTTGGACTTGTGTTTGATGTTTTTCTTGTGAATGGAAGTATTAGGTAGCTTGACAGTGACAGGATTATTCGATGTCACGACTTTTCGAGTGAATCTGGGTAGCAATTTGTTCCGTTTTTCTGTAGTTTTTGTATAGATGTTGGTATTCGTTTTGTAGGTGATTGGCACTTGTCTCATAACTCATCTTTTCTTTTCTCAGGATTCAAATCTTCATACCTTTAGACAATGGAAGTCCGAAACTTTTCTTCAGAAGTGCATTTATTACATTTATCGCATTTGCACCATCTATAGGGTACGCTTGACCGTATTTCGAGAATGCGTCTATAATTGTCAAAAATTTCTGTCCGTTCGCTTGAAAAGTATCGATGTGAAGAAGTTCCATCGGTTTTGTCGGTGTTGGAGTGATCATGAATTTAGGTTTTGCTGGTTTCCTATCATATTTATTCACTTGACAGATTTCACAAAAATCGATATAGTCTTGAATGTCGATTTTAATTGATGGCCAATAATATCTTCGTCTTAATTGCATTTCTGTCTCGTTTATACCACGATGGTTGGTTTTTCCCTCATGATAATTTCTTATAATTTCCTTCTGTCTTTCCATGTCAGAAACGTCTTCTACTATTTGACTACATTTTACTAAGTCATACGCGGTATTCTTGAAAGTTCTCTGCAAAATGTCGCAAATATCTTGGTAATGTTCATCTTTATCGAAATATAGCGCGTGTTTAATTTTTGGTGGAACGTAATTTTTGAAAAATTTAATTACATCATTTTCTATATCGTTCAGTCCTATTTGAACATGGATTCGTTTCTTATTTGGAAATATTTGTTCTATTATCGGTCCAACAGAGCTGAAATTGACGAATTTCATCTTCACTTGGTTGTTGTAACAATTCAGTGGTTTTTCTGATATTGGAATACTTAGAGTAGGATTTTCGTGATTCGAATGAACGGTGATATCATCTGTTTCTTCTGGGATCTCGTCTGCTGTCTCGGTTTCCGATGTGTTATTTCCTTGCCGTAAGTCATGTCCTTCGTCAGCTGTTTCAGTGGACGATGTATCGTTGCTCCTCCTGCGTTCGAGTAGGTCAAGTTCTCCGTTTGATGCCTTATCATTTCGTGGAAGATGAGGTTGATTATCTGGTTGTTCGATATTAACATCTGTCTGTACATCTGATGCATTGTTATACATGGATGCATTGTCTACGTCTGTCGAGGCTGATAGTGTTTCATTCAAATTTCTCACGTATTCTTCCAATGCTTGCAATTCTTTCGTTTGGATTTCAATTCGTGAAAGTGCATCGGCATTCACGTTACTTTTGCCTTTTTTATATATGACTTCATAGTCATATTCTTCCAACTTGAGTCTCCATCTCACTAACTTTGAATTGGCATCTTTAAGTGAAAATAACCATTGAAGTGGGCGGTGGTCAGATAATATTTTAAATTTTCGTCCAAAGAGATACGGCCTAAAGTATTTTGTTGACCATATTATCGATAGCATCTCCTTTTCGATAGTCGAGTAGTTTTGTTCAGTATTGCTGAGTGTTCTCGAAGCATAGGCTATGGGCTTGTCTTTGCCTACTGGTCCCTGAGACAGAACGGCGCCAATAGCGTAATTGCTTGCATCAGTTGTTAGATTAAATGGCTTAGAGAAATCGGGATACTGTAACAATGGTTCGTTCGTTAGGAGATTTTTACAAGTTTCGAAGCATTGGATGAATTGCGGTGTGTGCTCTATTTTCGCATCTTTCTACAAACATGCCGTCAGAGGTTTTGTGATTTTGGCTAGGTCCTTTATGAATTTTCGGTAGTAACCGAGAAGTCCAAGAAATCCTTTTATTTCTTTTGGTGTCCTGGGAATTGGATAACGTAGAATAGCTTCGATCTTTTGGGGGTTTGGTTTTATACCTTCTGGGGTGATAACGTGCCCGAGAAAAGCTACTTCCTTCCGTAAAAATTCGGACTTGTCTAGCTGAATTTTGAGGTTTGTTTCTCGTAACCTTTGGAATACTTTACTGATGTTGATCATATGTTCTTGTAGGGATGTCGAATAGATGATAATATCGTCCATGTATACGAGACAAACATGACCTTGGAGACCTCTCAAAACGTTGTCCATTACCCTGCTGAAGGTAGCCGGGGCATTCTTGAGCCCAAAAGGCATCCTTACATACTCATAGTGGCCATGTTCCACGTTAAAAGCAGTTTTTTGAATGTCCTCCTTAGCCATCTCGATTTGGTGGAAACCACTAGCAAGGTCGAGTGTCGTAAAGTATTGACATCGTCCAAGCTTATCGAGAATATCCGAAATATTCGGCAGTGGGTACCTGTCATCGATGGTTTTCTCGTTAACCTTTTTGTAGTCTACTACTATCCTCCATTTGGTCTTTCCAGAGGCATCCGGTTTTTTGGGTACGACCCATATTGGTGAAGACCAGGGTGAATTACTTGGTCTTATAATTTGTTGCTCTAACATGGAGGCTATTTGATTCTGAACTTCCTCTTTATGGACATGTGGATATCTGTAAGACTTTGTGTATACTGGTATCTCGTCTTTGGTCTTGATGAAATGTTTGACCTGATTCGTGAATGTCAGTGGCATATTGGGTCTATGAAAGATATCTGCATATTTCTTGCATAGTTTGGTGATTTGGTTTTTCTCCTCTACATTCAAATGATCGGTCCTGATTAAGTTTTCGATCTCAATTTCTTGTGCTTCCATCGGATTGATTTCAGCTGTAAATAGATGAAAGTCATCTAAATGAATTTTGGAACTATTGATTGGTTCCGATAAATTGAGTTGTAATTGTTGGTCGCTATTATTCAAAAGTTCGGTCCAAGCCATTTGATTGCATGCTTGGCTCAGTGTTTCTTGTAGTAAAGCTCCTTGAATTTTTTGTCGAGGTAAAATGATAGGTCCTTCGTTTTCTTTCACAGGGAGTCTAACACGAGTGACAGTATGAGGGTCCAATTGTACGGAGAAAAATTGTTTTTGATCTGTCTGATAATAATATATAGGCATACTAGAGTGTTGCGTGATCAATCTTGAATTTGGAAAATCTAGATGAGCTTTTAATAATTTCAAGTTATCTAATCCAATAAGTCCGTCGAAGGTTGTATGAAATTTGAAAAGATAAAATTTCATTGTTAAATCGTTCTTAAATTCTGGGAAACTTGGAATTTCGGCACTATGATCTTGGGAGTAATTTTGAAAAATAGATGTTACAATGAATGGTTCATGTTTGATGCAATTCTTGAATTTTCCAAATGCAATATATGGGTTTAAAAAAGACTTTGTCGCTCCGGTGTCGATGAGTAATTTCAACGGTGGTTCGGAGATAGTTATATATGGTAATTCTTTTTTGTCTGTGAGACTGTGGATTTCCACTATATCTCGTGGTTTTGACTGCTGTCTATCTGAAAATTTTCATTCTGCTCTTCAGATGGGAATTCCACATTTTCTTCATTGGTGTGGTCTTCGTATTGTTCTTGCATTTCGCAGTAATTATCATAATTGTATGCATATGAACAATCTTCGTAAAATTGTTCAGGGTCCTGATGTTCTAGATTATATACTTCTTCAGGAATATTCTGTGGTGGATGGTATTGGAAATTACTTCTGAATGGTCTTCTATACTGATTTGATGGGCCTGCTGTATTTCGGGTACTCACACTCATTGGAGTTGGTTTCGGTTGCGTTTGTGTGGTATTTCTAGAGACTATCGACATTGGGGTGGCTCTTGGTTGGAACTGTCCTGAATTATTTCGTTGAGTCCAAACATTTTGAGGTTTTCCAAAAACTTGTTGGTTTGTGAAGAACTTTTGTGGTTGATTGTTTCCTCTTTGCGGTACATTGATGGGCCCTTGTGGAAAAGTTGGACGTATTTGCATCATTGGCTGTGGATTCCAAAATGAACTTTGTGCCGGTGGTCTGAAATTTCTTTGTGGCGGTGCCTGTCTTTTATCTGACGTGAAGTTTGTAGGTCCGTTATTCCGTTGCAAGTATCGTATATTATTTTCTTCCTGTATATATTGCATTGCAATAGCCAAATTAGCCGGTCTCATGGCCCGAATTGTTGAGCCAAGGGGTTCCTTGAGTCCTGCTAGGAAGGTAGTGAGAGTTTGTTGTTGGAAAAATGCTTTTTTACTTTGTTTTACCACATCGTTATCGTTATGGATGTCTAAATAATTCGAAATGGTATTCAATAGTCCCATACATCGCTCATAGAAGTGAAGCGGTGATTCGTTTTGCTGTCGTAAGTTGACTAGATCTCTTGTTAGAGAATTTTCATCTCTTTGATCGCCAAAATTTTGTATCAAGGTATTTTTAATCGAAGGCCAATCGCCACAACCGTATATTGAAACAACTTCTTTCGCTCTGCCTGTCAGCTTGTTTATGATTCCTTGTAGAAGTAGAACATTTTGAAGACAATTCAATGTGGTCGTATCAAAGTAATGATTCAAAAGCGTAGTTGCGACTCTGATGAAATCGTAGAGTCCGTTTGGATTTCCGTCGTATTCTGGTAAAATGCATAGATTCTTAACGTCGAATGCTGGTTTTGCCATGGTATTTGTTCGAGAAATCGTCAATATTTCACGAAATAGTTCACTCAAATCAAAATTTACACTGGTATCGTTGTGGGAATTCGGTTTGGGGGAGTCTGACATAAAAATAGGTACTTACAGTAAGATAGTGATGATGATCAAGATCATTCCTTCTACTGCTGTCCTTTCTGTGATCCTTGGTGGTTAGCGGCGATGCTTCCTTCCAGGGACGAGATTCTTGAGATCGCGAACAAACGTTTAAAAACGACGAGGATCTTTTTCAAAAAGACTCTTTCGCGATCCTACCGACTGCGCCAGTTAAATATCAAATTCCGAAAGTCCCGTTTTTAAAAAGATTTATTACGAGTAGATTTTACAAAGTATGGTTCCTAGAGAACATCTATATTGGTTGAATTCTACTGTGATTCCCAGAAATTTAACTGTATCACTGCATGTCAATTTTTGATTGTTAATGATCAAAGAGTCAGGTGTTACCATGGTCTCATAATTTTTGAATATCATGCAATTTGTTTTGTTATCATTCAAGACTAACCTATTTTCAGAAAAAAAGATCTTCATTCTACTTAACATTGTATTTCCCTCATGAATGATGTCTCGTAGGTCACTACCCTTAAGCAATACATTCGTATCATCTGCAAAGCATAGAAGATGACTAGATGCTGGATCAACAACAATATTTTCAATATCATTAACAAAAATCAAAAATAGAATGGGTCCCAGGATACTCCCCTGCGGAACCCCGAAGGACACCTCCAAGGCCTCAGACTGCACCCCAATGCCATTTCCATTCAGCTCTACTAGTTGACTTCTATTTGTTAGATATGATTTTAACCAATCATGGGTATTTCCTCTTATACCATATTTGTACAGTTTATCGAGCAATAGTTTGTGGTCTATGCAATCGAAAGCCTTAGAGAGGTCCAGGAAAATTCCACAGGAAAGATCCCCTCCTTCCATGGCTTCAAGAATTCTATTAGTGAAACTGAATAATGCTGTGTCAGTGGATTTGTTTTTGAGATAACCATGCTGACAGTCTGAAAATAGATTAAAAGTATCAAAAAAAGATACCAATCTTTTTGCCATTAGGATTTCAAAAATCTTTGAAAAGCAAGTTAACATGCTAATGGGTCTATAATTCGATATTAATGTCATATCACCTTTTTTGAATAATGGTTTCACCAAAGCAGTCCTCAAATTGCTTGGAAAAACTCCATCTTCAAAAGATTTATTTACTAAATATACAAGAATTTTCACTATATGTGGTGTGCATGATTTCAGAACATGTATAGGAATTTCATCAACTCCTGTGCTCCTTTTGTTTTTCATGTTTCTTATAACTTCTGTGATTTCTACTTCTGTTACTGGATTTAAAAATAAAGTATTGTGGTGAAGATGAAAGAGGTTTTCAAAATTATTTGTATTTACCTTAGATTGGGATGACAAAATGTTTGATGCATTATTAATGAAAAATTCATTGAATTTTCTAGCTAATTCAGGTGATACTTGTGTTGTAAAGTTCTGATGAGATTGTGCACCAGTCACTTCCTTCACTATAGCCCACATTGTTTTCGATTTATTATCAGATTCCATGATTCGATTTCTGAAATAATTTTTTTTGTTTGTTCAAGAATGTTATTATATTCCTGCTTCAATTTATTGTAATCATCTTTATACATTTTATCATTCCTTGCTAATAACTGGAAAAGACATACCTGTTCTTTTAGTGATGAGATTTCAGGTGAATTAAAAAGATATGATTTTCTTCTCACCTTCATTTTAGGAAAGTGACTTTCAAAATGATCTGAAAAAGCATTTGTAAAAAGTAGGATTGCCTCATTGAAGCTATTTGCTGTATACACATTTTCCCATGTTTCACTGCTCAGTTTCTGACAAAAATTCAGAGTATTTTCCCTTTTATAGCTACGCTGAATAATATCCTGGCTTATTACAGATAAGGGACTTAAATCACATGCTATAATTTGAGCCTTATGATCAGAAAAACCCATATCCACCACATTACCTACCTTGTCTCCTGAAAAATTGGTAATAATATTATCTAAACATGTTTTGCTATGTGATGTAACTCTTGTGTAATCCCTTATAGTTAATTCAGCATTGAAACACATCAGCAGGTCCATGAAGTCCCTAGTAGCCACACAGTTAGAGAGAGTGTCAATATTGAAATCACCAAACACAAAATAGGTTAGATTACTATTATGTAAAAAATTCAATGAAACCTGGAACTTCTGAAGGAATGAAATAGTGGAACTACTAGGTGATCTATAGATGCAAACAACAATGATCCATTGACCCTTCATCTTGCATTTGACACCACAGCATTCAAAAACCAACTCTTCACCCATGGAGTTAATCTCATGGCTAGGAATATTTGTAATTTCTTCTGATATATAAACTACTGAGCCTCCATGAGAACCTACTTGCCGACAGTAGCTAGAAGCCTGATGAAAACCTTTTATTTTATTTAACTTCAGTTTATCTTCAGTTTGCCAATGTTCTGAAAAATATATAATTGGGCATCTTGAGTCATCAACTGCCCTCTGTATCATGTTCAAGGAATTTCCCACTGACTGTACATTGTGGTGAAATATCAAGTTATATAAAGTTTTTTCTTTTGCATGTGTTTTGCATTTTCCATGTGATGCACTCACACATTTGGTGAGTGGTTTGATCTCCGGGATAAAAAATGGGATACCAGGGCACCTTTAGGCCAAACTTCCTGGGTCCAAGCAATATTCATCTCTTCTTCCTTGACTGATACTTTGTATGATGCATAGGATTCTGGATACTTAGATTTCACTGCTACACATCTTACATCTGTGAGACTGAGTTTCAAAAAGTCGACAAGTTCATCACCTTGTATATCAGGTTTCAAACGGGTTAGGTAAAGGTCAACATATTTTGGGACTGTCATCCGCTCACCCTCTTTTCCACCAATGAGGAAACTATTTTTCCTATTCGTACGTCTAGATTTTGCCTGAGTCCATGAATTGTTTCTATCCAAATTTGTATTTACTTCTGCAAGATCCTGTATTTCTTTGATTTTCGCCATCGATGCTGCCTGATGTATGCCGAGAGACACATCGGAATCTGTTATAGTATGCTGCTTCTGTTTACTTTGGATTTCTATGTTAGGATTGTTAGGTGTTATTTTCATTTGTCTTGTGTCAATCGGATTTGTCTTAGGGTTTTCTTTCTTCCTCATTTTATTTTTATTACCTTGTGTCTTCATGTTATTGAATTCATCTTCTCTTCTTGCTGCCTGAGTCTCTACTGGGATACTTCCATTTCGCGGAGAAGAAGAAGTGTTTATCTGTGACTCATATGCATGTTCCTTTTGCTCTTCACGTTGTAAATGTAAAGATGCCAAGGTCGAGCTTGTTTTGGAGGATTTTTTGTCGAAGTTTTTGTTACCTTGTCTTTCATTAAAGATTTGTTGTTGGTCGTCCAATTTTGTTTCTAGATGCAAAGTTTTTTCTTTTAGCAGAGCATTATTTTCTTGAAGTATAGAATACTTTTCTTCCATTTCCAGAATGATCCTTCTGTACAGTAGAATATTATCACTGGCTTCATTTGTATTCTCACTTTTATGTCTAATCCTAACCTCGTTTACTGCAATATGTTTACAGGAGGCAGTTTTCGCGCTGGCTGTTTGATTCAGACACGCCGGATGAAAAATATCACTACAAAGCGCACACTTCTGACATGTAACCACTTTCTTATTGCAGTGAAAACACAATTTATTGTCATTATTTTCACTATTTTTTGGAGCTATCGAAATCACCTCTACTTCAGAAGACGCCATCTTGAAAAGCTTATTCTCTGTATTTCATCAGATGAATCGACAATATAGGAGAGATCTTTGATAAGTTCGCAGGTGGTAGATGATGATATCATGAATCACGACCATAATTCAAAGATTGTGATGATGTTGATGTTATCTCCCTGAATCATCATGTTTATTACATCTCATATTCGATATGCAACTTTGCATTCCTCAGGGCATCATGTGGGGAGATAAACAACGCATTCATGAAATACCTTTGTTTTTCTGCTATTCTACTTGAATCAGCATTATTCTTATATTTGATATGTCAAGATTCATCTCGCAATAATGATTTCAACTGTATTGTTCTCGAATGTGGAGGGGGGCTATAAATAGATACATGAAATTGCTCTCAGTCTGAAAGTATTTTTACTTAGTCTATCATGTCAACATCAAGTCGAGATAGTGGTTATGTGAGTGTGTCAGAAGACGATATTGATTCAAATTTCACCGAATCATCTTTCAATAGTGCGGAATATCATCAAGAATTAGATGAAGTGTTGGAGATGTACGAAAATGCAGCCCGAGCCGAGGAACATTACCTACTCTACACATTATTCCAGTTGAGAACCTTCCAGGTAGGGGTGGGTTTGAGTCCAGCAAGAAAATTCAATCCATCTATAATTTTATCACAACCATACAAACCAAATAAACAATATTTTTGTACAACGGAATGGAAAACTTTCACTGATTTACTGAAACGAGCATTGGACAATTTTTTCTACGAGAAGTTACCAACCCACCAAGATGAATATGAGCCAGTAACGTTTCCATGTGGAGATTTCTGCAAAGTATCACAATTGGTGTTTGATGGGATCAAATGTCTACTCGTCAAAAAACATGATGTCGAGTTCCTTATCGATGTCGAGGATGCTACGCAGATCCTTCAAGTTCATCGAAGTTTAGTGGATCATCGGGTGGTTTTACTGGAAAACATGAACTTCTGTACATTTTATAATAATATTTTGAATTTGCTTAAATCGATTTTCAATAAAGATGCTGGTTATATTGATTATTTTGAAGCTCTGTATTCATTTTGTGAAATATCAAATGACAGTTTAGTAAGTAATGCACTCAGGGAATATTTGTTCCTTCATAAATTGAATGTATTGAGAGATTTGAATAATGTGTGAGAAATATATATAAAAATCTATAATTCTTCGTTTTTATTTTTCCTCTAGGAATTATTATGTATAACATTCACCAAATTTGAAAGATGAAAGTGGATTATTCTTCTATTTTTTATAAAATGATTATTGTTACCACCAGATCCATTCAATGAATTTGCGAATTTCTTGGGAACTTGAAAAAGAAAAGTGTGACCTAGCAAACGATCCTTTTCCACATTCATGAAGCTTACTCGATCGAAAACCTGAGTCTCACACACGTCTTAGACGTCGCGTATGATGTCAGGTTCTACGTCATGTATGACGTTAGGTTTGATATTATTCCATTTACTAGCATTCCTGAATCCATCATTATATTGATATCGAGGTTTTTCAACTAAGTGTATGGGTTTTTCATTGAGGTTGACATCTGTTGGTGAATAATTGTGAAAGTGGTGGTAAATAATGACTCATTATACATATATCATTACATAGATCAACTTGAATTTGGAAGCCATAATGAAATGAATATACTCTTGATGTTTTATGTCATATACTGTCCTATTTTCATGTAACCATAATTTAACGAATCCAAAACTAATGTTAATAATTATAATTGAAGTTTTGAACATAGCTATTCGGTCACGTAGATCTTCCGCCATCCGGAAGTGAATATTCCATGTGATGATTCATTGAGAATTTTGTGTCACCCTGTATCATAATAATCTGGTTTCAACACCAGGTCATTTGTCTATGACTCACTCACTCCTATCGACCCTATCGTCGAATCTTTCAATTACTCACTTCTCTTGCTTCTAGTACTCTTTGTCGTCTGTCGTTGAATTTTTCAATGACATCCCTACAATTTTGGTATAGTGTTTTTTCAAAGTTTTTGATATTGTTCAATGAATAAGTGATGGTTATTGAATTTATAAATCGTTTTGAACATTTTCATACGTTGTTTGATTGATTTTTCACAAGGACAGTACGTCGATGCAATATATGTATAACTCATATCTGACGTTTCGTCATGCTATTTGTTGTTTTTGAAGTTCTTATACGTTGCTTGGTAGATTTCCGACGGAGGCACGACGTCAGCGTGGTGTACGTACGACGCATGCGTGGAGTTTTTATTTTCAAAATTTTCAACGTCATAAAATGAATGCGTGATGGATATCATGTCATGCTTTTTCTCATTTCAAGGTTTTAAACACGTTGTATTATGGATTTTTGATATAGGCGCTACGTTTGCACGACGTATGTATGACGTATGCGCAACGTATGCACAACGCATGCGTCATGTTTTTTTTTAACGTTTTTAATGTTCTTCAATGATTGCCCTATGATTATTTTTATATCTACAACTTTATGTTGATGAACAACAGAAATCTTAGTACGCCAAGCGTCAAATGTCGGACACCGAATGTCAGATGCCAGATGCTAAACTTCAATAGCTACCATTTTGGATTTGCAATGTCAGTACGTTATCAATCGTTTTTATGTTGCTGTTTGATAGATTCTCGATGAATGTGTGACGTTTGCATGACGTATGTTCGACGCATGTGCGACGTATGGGTGATGTATGCGTGATGAATTTTGATGTTTTCTACTTGTTTAATGAATGCGTGACGCTTTGTCATGCGAATCATCGTATTAAAAAATTTTAGACGACGTTGTCTGATAGATCTTTGACGGATACACGACGTTAGCATGATATATGTAAGACGCATGCTTGACTTTTCGTCGTGCTATTTATCATTTTTGATAGTTTTTTGATAAGGGTGCGATGTCTGCGCGTTTTTTGTATTTGCGTGACATATGTGCGTTGTATTCGTAAGGTTTGACATTGTTATGAATGTTTATCAATTGATATCAATTTTGGTCTTAAGTCTCAAAATATATACAAGTTGAATTTTCGAAATGTCCGTGAAAAATCATTCTTCTGGAGTACCCATATAATCCCTCTTCACTAGAAAAACAAAAAGTTTGAGCTCTTTTCATCATGGGGATCATAAATGTATCATTTGTTTTCTCCTATGTCGCGTTTCCACGAAAATATAGGAACACTTTTTAATCAATATAAAATTGTTTTCGTCACTGATCATAATACAACCATATCCAACCTCACGTGACCAAGGCTCTCAAGTTCCAGTCGTTGAGCGTCAACTATCAAATTATACCTATCAAACGTTAAACGTCATCATTAATTCTTGATACATCCTGTACCAGTCAGTACATTTGTATTTCTCGAACGGTACACCTATTGAAAATATTAAGTGTTATTTCTTACATACCCAGTATATTTCTTCCAGACTAGATAGTTTTTACATCCCTGTATTTTATCAGCCTGTTGGTTCCATCGTTAGACCTATCGAAAACATTTTGAATGAAAGCATTGATTTCTGTAGACGTTAACACATATTCTCTTTGCTGAAAGTGCGATCCCAAATATAGAAAAGTATATATGTTTCGTATCATATTTTTCGAGGTGAATAATGATTGAAGTATCTGGCTTCAATATAATGTGATGAGAATAGTTATACAGCTTTGGAATTTATAACCATACCTTGATCAGAGCTCCGTTTTTGAAATTTCGATAATTCTTATTCCTTGAAACATTCACCTCGAGATTTCCGATAATATTCCATGTATTGCCGATGCTGGAAGTGCAATCCTAGATATAGAAAATTATATCTGTTTCGAGACATATTTTTTGATTAGATCAATGATTGAAGTACCTGGTTCCAATATAATGTGATCTTAATAGTTATATAGCCTTGGAATTTATAAACATACCTTGATCAGAGCTTTTTTTTGAAACTTTATCAACCCTATGACTTTGAAACATTCACCGCAAGAGTTCCGATCGTATTCCATATGTTATCGATTACTCCAAAATTGATTATCGATTTTCTATTCATCATATCACCTACTAGGTTTTCATAATGGTGTAAATGGCATTCCCTGATATGAGTTGTACAAAAATTTTAGTCTCCTACTAGAATATTGATTAATAAGATGGAAACATGAGTTAACCGTGGACTCGAATCGACTCTTCATAGTGCTTTCTTGCGTGTAACAGTGTTGTTTTGATTATTTCACCAATTTTCGTCGATATCTCGCAAACCTTGAGATTTTGTATATAGGTAAGTTGATATATTCGGGATGTCCGTAAGAAATCCTTCTCTCAGAGTACCCACCTGGCTCTGTTTACTGAAAAAATTTCAACCGGAAGTTAAACTGGAAGTTGTTGTTTCGATGTCCGAACGTTATGGGGATCACGAACATCTCATTTTTTCCCTATATCTCGATTTTTTACGAATTGGAAGAGGATATATTCTGATAATTCATCAAGGGGATAGATCTGTTAGAAAAGCAGTACTCAAAGAGATGGTGAACAGTTTTTATTATTTTTTTTAATATTCAGATATATTTTGATTGATATCTCGCAAACCTTGGGACTTTGTATATAGGTAAGTTAATATATTCGGAATGACCGTGGAATATCCTTTTCAATGAGTACCCACATGACCCTGTGTACTGACAAAATGGAAACCGGAAGTGAAACCGGAAGTTGTTGTTTTTGGAGTCTATATGTCATGGGGGTCACGAATATACCATAAGTTTTTCTCTATATCGCTTTTTAATGAACGGAAAGTGAATATTTCGTGATAATATCTGGAAGCTGGATCGACCAGAAAATCATTACACGAAGAGATTGTGAATTGTTTGCATAGATTTTTTCATTATTTCGATTAATTTTGATTGATATCTCTTTAACCTTGAGACTTTGTACATAGGTAAAATGATATATTAAGAATGACCGTGAAAAATCCTTCTCTCAGAGTACCCACATGACTATGTTGAGTGGAAAAATGGGAACCCGAAGTGAAACCGGAAGTTGATGTTTTTGAAGTCTACACGTCATGGGGATCACGAATAAAACATTAGTTTTTGTCTATATCGATTTATGATGAACCGAAAGTGAATATTTTTTTATAATTCGTCGAAAAGCTGGATCGACCAGAAAATCATCACACGAAGAGATTGTAAATTGTTTACATAGATTTTTTTTCATCATTTCAATTTATTTTGATTGATATCTCTTTAACCTCGAGACTTTGTACATCGGTAAAATGATATATTTGAAATGTCCGTGAAAAATCCTTCTCTCAGAGTACCCACATGACTATGTTAAGTGGAGAAATGGAAACCGAAAGTGAAACCGGAAGTTGATGTTTTTGAAATTTAAACGTCATGGGGATCACGAATAAAACATTAGTTTTTCTCTATGTCGCTTTTTAATAAACCGTAAGTGAATATTTTTCGATATTTCGTAGCGAAAATGAATCATTTTGTCATTGACATCTTTATATTAACGAGTTCATGAATTCTGTTGCGTCGATATCAATGCTGTGGTTCGGATTCTACTTGTGTGAGCTGTAGGTATATTAACTTCATAACACGAAAATTACTAAACAGTTGGTGACCTTGTGATATTAGCGACAATTTTGATTATGGATTCTGTCATGTCGATATCAATGTGGCGGTTCGGATTCTACTTTTGTGAGCTGTGGGTATATTAAATATGAAAATTACTAAATACTTAGTGACCTTGTGATATCAGCAATCATTTCGAAATGATGACGTCATACGTCAGATGTCAAATACCCAACTTCAGGCAGCCACACCTTATCATACGTCAAACTTTATTCATCAATTTGAAGTATTCAGACGTGGTGATCGAAAAGTGCATAATTGCATATCGAGCTGTTATTCAAGGACATAACAAAATCGCAATCTGTAAACAATTGAAGTCATGATTCATGATATCATCGCCGGCCACGTGCAAAATTATGAAATACGCCATTGTTCATCAATGTATTGACCGAGTTATGGGAAGCCACACTGTGCCGCCATTGATGCATCGCCAAAGTCATCCAATGTTAGAGGCTGTTGACTCAGCGTATTATTTATATAAAACTATTTGTAATCGTCATTTGATAGCTTTACTTCATCGAGACCCGTTTGAATAAAGTTCATGTAGTTCACTTGTTGTTTTTAAAAAGTCACTTTCCGCCTACGAATCCAAAATTGGCGCAGTCGGTAGGATTCTTTTGCAAAACGGTGCAACGACAAAATCGCGTTAAACCGGTCTGTTTTAACAGTTTGAAAGCAAAAAAAAAACGTTAGTGGTTCGTGATACAACAAAAACTCAAGTGTCTACGCCTGGTAGAGGACAAGCATCGCCAAAACCAGCTCAAATTGGAGGACAAACATCGCCGAAGATTTGAAAAAACTGGAAGAGGACACACATCGCCAACACCAGTTCTAGGATAGGAAGTCCAGGGACAAGAGACAGCATCGCTCAACTCCTAGTGGCATTAGAGATAAGAAGAAACGAAGAAACGAAGAAACGAAGAAACAAGAAACCAAGAAAATCATCACTCATCACCATCAGTACTTGAGAATGAAAAAATCGACAGTGTTTCTACTGTAAGTCATTCATTCTTTTTCATATCCATTCCTTGTATATAATTGTTAATATTATATCTTCAAATCCACGTAGCCGTAGAAAAGAAATCATTTTCGCATTTTAAAATTTTATGTCAGATTTGGAAAATAATATCGAATATTTGATTCAAAATTTCAATAGTATATCAGTAGAAGATAATTTAATAGAATCTCAAACTAGCAATATGACCGAAGTAAATTATCAATTATTGAGACTTTATATCGATACTATTCCGCAATACGATGGAAATCCCCATACGTTAGGAGTTTTCATTGACAACTGTGAAAGTCTAATATCAAATTTTCAAAATCCCACAAATCATTCTTTGACCAATTTCATTGTGAGAGCAATTGTTGGAAAATTAACACACAGAGCATTAAGTTTAGTTGGTTCTAGAATAGAATTAAAAACTTGGACAGATATAAAAAACGCATTGAAATTATGTTTTGGAGATCAAAGAAATCTTGATTGTTTGGTTCAGGACCTTATAACTATGAGACCTTTGGAAAATGAAACACCATATAATTTTGGAATGAGAATTCAAGATTCTAGAAGTTTGATTGCTGCTAAATTGAACGCTTCTAATGGTTCAGCTCAACAAAAAACAATACAAATGCAAAATTATGAAGATCTATCTTTGAAAACATTTATTCGATGTTTACCAAATTCACTTCAGAATAATGTAAGACTAAGAAATCCTGATAGTTTGGAAAAAGCAATGTCATTAGTTATAGAAGAAGAAAATTTCATGTACAGTCAAAACAGAAATAATTCCATTAATCTACAGAGTTCTTATAAACCAATTCCAAAAATAACACCTGCTAATCAAAATAATGTTCAGAGACCAATATTTCCACATTATCAAAATAATGTTCAGAGACCAATATTTCCACAATATCAAAACCATTTTCAAAGGCCTTATTTTTCACAAAATTTGCCGAGTACTAGTCAGAACATGAATCCTTCATACAATCCATTTCGATCACTTCCTTATTATTTGAATAGACCTAATCCATTTCAGAATAATCAATCTCAATTTCGCCCCAATAATTTCAATCAACAAAGATCAAGCCAAATAACTCAAATACCACAAAATTTTAATCGATCAAATAATTCTCAAATTCGAAGAAATTATTATAGACCAGAACCAATGGATACATCCACAGGAAATACAGTAATCAATCGACAAAAATCATCTACTCAAGCCCAATTATTTGCACAAGATATCGAAGAATTCGAAAATCCTTTCGAAAACCAACCAGAGATGAATCATGATGAAAATACTATGTCAAATGAATACCAACATCCTGATTATTACCCTGAGTATAACGAATACGAACAAGAACAAAATGATAACGATTATTATTCCAATATTCCCGAATATTCTCAAATTAATGAACCGGAAAATCCAAAAACAATTTTTTCCCATGTTCCCTACATAATGAATCTAAACTTATCAAAGAATAATTTACCCCATATTTTTATCCCAGAATTAAAAGCAAATTTTCTAATTGATACAGGAAGTACAAGAAGTTTTATGACACCAGAATTAGCATATAAATTTTATAGTAATAACATATTCAAACAAGATTTTCATAAACAAAGTGCTCATAATATTTCATACCATAATGAAATAGCAATTATTCCAGTATTTAATATTTTTAGAATTCCAGAAACGCATAAATTTTATTTATTCAAATTCAGTAATAAATATGACGGACTTATAGGCATTGATTTACTGAAACAACTTAAAGCCCTTGTAGACGTGAATTCAAAATTAATAATTACACCTTTTGTAAAAATTCCAATTATTTATGAAACTGAAGAATTGACAGAACTGAAAAATAAATTAAAAAATAAAAGTTATACATTAATAATTCCTCCGAGAATTCAAAAAACAGTCAGATTACCAGTTAATCAAAAAGAAGGTATAGGTTTATTAAATTATATTAAATTCGCAAACTTAACGGAATCCCCTCGTGCAGTAGTGAACGTGAAAAATTATTTTGCTACAACTATGATTTCGAATGCAAATGAATTTGCATCAAAAATTGAAATACATGCTCCGTTCGAAATTGAAATTCTAGATATTGCAGAGATCAATTTCATTGAAAAAATGGAAACTGATGAGACTTTAACACAAAATCAAGACAATCTCACGAAGCGAAACTTAAAAAACATTCGCCTTGACCATTGTAATTTAGAAGAGAAAAAAGCAATAAAAAACCTTTGCTTTGAATACAGAGACATATTTCATTGTGAAGAAATTCCTTTAACCTTTACGAATCAAATTCAACATAAAATTAATTTGAATAATGAATCGCCAATCTATACAAAGACATATCGTTATCCAGAAATCCACAAACAAGAAGTAAAGTCACAAATTCATAAAATGTTATAACAAGGTATTATACAAAATTCAACTTCCCCTTGGTCTAGTCCTATTTGGATAGTTCCAAAAAAGTTAGATGTTACCGGAAAAAGAAAATGGAGAATGGTTATAGATTATCGGAAACTAAATGAAAAAACTATTGATGATAAATACCCACTTCCGAATATCACGGATATACTAGATAAATTAGGTAAAAGCCAATATTTTAGCACTCTTGATCTTGCTAACGGATTTCACCAAATTGAAATGCATTCAGATGATATTTCAAAAACTGCTTTTTCAACAGAAAATGGACATTACGAATTTAAACGAATGCCCTTCGGATTAAAAAATGCACCCAGTACATTCCAGAGAGTAATGGACAATATTTTACGAGGTTTACAAAATGAAATTTGTTTAGTTTACCTTGATGATATCGTTATTTTTTCGACATCACTTCAAGAACATATTGAAAAACTGAAATTAGTATTTGAAAGATTGAGACAATCCAATTTTAAAGTTCAATTAGACAAATCCGAATTTTTACGTAAAGAAGTCAATTATTTAGGACATGTTATTACACCTGATGGAGTAAAACCGAATGCAGAGAAAATTCAAGCTATAAAGAAATTTCCAATCCCCAAAACCCAGAAAGAAATCAAAAGCTTTCTTGGATTACTCGGATACTATAGGAAATATATAAAAGATTTCGCGAAAATTACAAAACCGATGACTCTTTGTTTGAAGAAAAATTCAAAAGTAATTCATGATCAGAATTTCATATCAGCCTTTAATTCGTGTAAACAATTATTATCAAATTCACCAATACTTCAATATCCAGATTTTTCGAAAAAATTTATATTAACTACAGACGCATCAAAAGTTGCGTTAGGCGCTGTTTTATCACAAGGTAATGTAGGTAGTGACAAACCAATCGCATACGCATCCAGAACTTTAAATGATACAGAGCAAAAATATAGTACAATTGAAAGAGAATTACTCGCAATTGTATGGGCATGCAAATATTTTAGGCCTTATTTGTTTGGAAGAAAATTCGAAATTTATTGTGATCATAGACCATTAGTTTGGTAATTCAAATTAAAAGAACCCAATTCGAAATTAGTTCGATGGCGTTTAAAATTAGAAGAATTTGATTATGAAATAATTCATAAAAAAGGAAAATTAAACACCGTAGCTGACGCATTATCGAGAATTGAAATCAATGCATTAGAAGATGAATCAATGATTAATAATCCAGGAGATATTGATCAAGAAACTTTAGAATATCTTCGAAATTTATCAGAAAATATAGCGAAACTAAATCAATCCGATCAAATGAATCCCCCTGTACAACAAATTGCATCCAGTTCTAATAATAAAGATAAGATTCAGATAATCTCGGACGTACAAATAATACCTCCAGAAGATAATGAAATTAATCGGAATAATACTGATCTTGACCATGAAAAACAAATGACTCAACATACAACAGCAAATGAAACAACAAACAATGGAATCCAGATATATAATGAAATCATCAACAACAAATTGAATCAAATCATTGTCTTACCAAACCCATATCCCAAGTTAGAGATAAAGCAAGAAAAATATGAGAATTATAAAATTATTACCTTGAAAATTCCAACAAAGAATAATAGAGATCTAATATTAGAATTCCTTAGAGATTATACGATTACAGCCAAATGTTATTGTATGCATTTTCATAATGATAATCTGTATAATGATTTCAACTCAGTCTATCTTGAGTATTTTTCTGAAAAAGGACCAAAATTAATAAGATGTTTACAAAAAGTGAATACAGTAATTGATAAAGATGAACAGATAATGTTAATGAAAAATCACCATGAAGGAAAATCAAATCACAGAGGTATTAAAGAAACCCTTGAATATTTAAAACGAAATTATTATTGGAAAAATATGAACACTACTATAACTGAATATATTAATTCATGTGACATTTGTCAGAGAACGAAATATTCCAGAAAAAAACCATATACACCTCTGATGCACACCGAAACAGCATCAAAGCCATTTGAAATTGTACACATAGATCTATTTTTCTTTAATAATAAAAATTATTTAACGATAGTAGATTCTTTTACAAAATTTGCCCAAGCATATCAAGTGTTAGGAAAAACAGCTATTCATATTAGTCAAGCGTTAATAAAATACTTTTCATCATTCGGAGTACCAAAGAAATTAATTATTGACCATGGAACAGAATTTAATAATGACACGGTGAAAGAAATATTAAAAATGCACAAAATAAACATTCATTTCACAACTCCAGAACATCATGAATCTAACAGCATTGTTGAACGTTTTCACTCAACAATAATTGAACATTTGAGAATCGTAAAAGAAATACACCCTGATGAAGACGAAAATATAATGGACTATGCAATATTAGGATATAATAGTACAGTCCATAGTTCTACGAATTATACACCTTTTGAATTGACTTTTGGACATACTCAAACACGAGATCCAAATGAAATCCTAATACCCACCGAATTCTATTCTGATTATGCAGAAAATCATAAAGAAAAATTAAAACACGTTTATGAGAAGGTAAATCAATTATTGGAAACGAAAAAAGAAAAAGTTCTTGAAAAAACTAATAAAGATGGAAATTCTAGTAATGAATTCCATGTAGGACAAACGGTATATAAAGTCAACCCTGCAAAACGTAATAAAAAGAATAATAAATTCTTAGGACCTTTTGAAACCACTGAAATGTTAGAAAGAAATAAAGTCGAGATAACTAATAAGAAAAAACCCGATAAAAAAGAGATCATTCATATAAAGGAACTGAGAAAACCTATTATTGTTTCAGATTCCTCATCTCCTACTCCTTCGGAACATTCGAATTCCCGAGATTCCACAACTTGAATAAGAATCCCGGAATATTACCCTATAAGCTAGGTAACGCCCAAAACAAAGTAGATTGTTGGACGTTTATACAAATATTTGATATAACCAATATTATAGAGGAATTTTACATACTACAAAATATGTTTAGTAATATGAGAACATTATTCAAAGGGAACTACACAAAAAAAAATTACGATAGAGAATTTCACAATTCTTATAATCTTATAAATAATATTGAACAGAAAATCAAATCTCAGATACATCAATTAAATCCTACAAAAACTAGCAAGAAAAGTAAGAGAGGAATTTTTGACGGTCTAGGAACAGTCATAAAGACATTAACAGGAAATCTAGATCAAAATGATGCAGAAAAATATGACAATGCTATTCAAAAATTGTCTGATAATCAATCAAAAATGAAAACTATTTTGAAAGATCAAATAACCCTCCTTCAAAAATCAATTGATAACTTCAAAAATAATACAAAGGCTCTAGCACATAATCAAATTGTATTAGAATCTAGAATTATGCAAATTGAACAGATATTGAAATCTAAAGAGATAGAAAGTATGGAAAGCTATGAATATTTTATTATTCATGTGGTCCTATTCCAAATAAACATGAGTTTTCAAGCAATATATGATATCTTAGAAAGAATCGAAACGGCAATTACTTTTTCCAAGTTGAATACATTCCATAATTCCATGATAGATCCAAATAAACTTCTACAAGAAATATCAACTATAAGTAAACAGCTCAAAAATGGAAGACTTCCTTATGAACCAATTTTAGAAAATATATTAATTTTTGAGAAAATCATCGAAATAAAATGTTATAGTAAAGGAAATCAAATAATATTTATTCTCGAGACACCAATAGTGGAATTTGAGAGCTATAATTATTATCATTTATATTCCTTACCAATCCAAAAAGAAAATATCTTCAAAGCTATTATTCCTCAATCAAAATACCTTATCCTGAATGAAAAACAGTTTGTATATTTGAATTCAAAATGTTCTGAAATAATACCAGAAGAATACATTTGTCAAGAAACAAGTCCTGTGAAGATCAAGAAAGAAAATCTCCCATGTGAAATAGAAATGTTACTTTATTCCGAAAATGTTACAAATTGTCATCAGATACAAGTTGAAATTCAAGAAATCAAGATTCAAAAACTTGAGAAAAATACTTGGATAATTATTACTCCTAAGAAAGTAGTAGCCCAACAACAATGTGAGAAAAATAAAGATAACGTCCCATTGGAAGGAACCTATCTACTAGAATTGAACCCAGAATGTAAAATTAAAATTGAAGATATCCAAATCAGAAATTATCATAGTTCTCAAAGACAAGTCAACATTATAGACTTGCCCGAGATAAAAGAAGACCTCCACGCCATTGGAAATTTGAAAATAAACTTCAAGCCATTGAAGATGGATTCAATTAATTTAGATGAATTGGATCATATTAGAAGCAAACTCGATATTCAAAATGAACAATTAAATGACATCGAAACTCCTGTTATTGCAAAAAATATCAGTGTATGGACATTAATTATGTATGTTCTACTTGTCGTTTCTATATGTTACCTTGCCTGCAAGTTCTTCAAGAAGAAGCTACAACAAAGAGCCCAATCAAGAAATCAACCAGAAGAATCCGAGATGCAAAATTCTGTATGCAGCCCCGGATTTTCCTTCTAAGGATGGAGGAGTTATGGGAAGCCACACTGTGCCGCCATTGATGCATCGCCAAAGTCATCCAATGTTAGAGGCTGTTGACTCAGCGTATTATTTATATAAAACTATTTGTAATCGTCATTTGATAGCTTTACTTCATCGAGACCCGTTTGAATAAAGTTCATGTAGTTCACTTGTTGTTTTTAAAAAGTCACTTTCCGCCTACGAATCCAAAATTACCGAAATGTTGAGATAAGCATGACATAATCATCGCTATCTATGAATAATTATGGCCGTGACCACCTGCAAAGTTATGGAAGGCCCCATTCATATATCGACGAAATGTAGAGATTGCATCATCTTGTGCAATTTGGATTATTATTACAACGCTTTTTATAACTTCTAATTGGACCGTCCGTAGCATCATTGTTAGGGTGTGACAAAGAGATAGCGGCTATTTGACATTTGGCATTTGACATTTGACATTTGACATTTGACATTTGACATTCGACATTCGACATTCGACATTCGACATTCGACATTCGACATTCGACATTCGACATTCGACATTCGACATTCGACATTCGACATTCGACATTTGACATTTGACATTTGACATTTGACATTTGACATTTGACATTTGACATTTGACATTTGACATTTGACATTTGACATTTGACATTTGACATTTGACATTTGACATTTGACATTTGACATTTGACATTTGACATTTGACATTTGACATTTGACATTTGACATTTGACATTTGACATTTGACATTTGACATTTGACATTTGACATTTGACATTTGACATTTGACATTTGACATTTGACATTTGACATTTGACATTTGACATTTGACTTTTGACTTTTGACTTTTGACATTTGACATTTGACATTTGACATTTGACATTTGACATTTGACATTTGACATTTGACATTTGACATTTGACATTTGACATTTGACATTTGGCATTTGACATTTGACATTTGACATTTGACATTTGACATTTGACATTTGACATTTGACATTTGACATTTGACATTTGACATTTGACATTTGACATTTGACATTTGACATTTGACATTTGACATTTGACATTTGACATTTGACATTTGACATTTGACATTTGACATTTGACATTTGACATTTGACATTTGACATTTGACATTTGACATTTGACATTTGACATTTGACATTTGACATTTGACATTTGACATTTGACATTTGACATTTGACATTTGACATTTGACATTTGACATTTGACATTTGACATTTGACATTTGACATTTGACATTTGACATTTGACATTTGACATTTGACATTTGACATTTGACATTTGACATTTGACATTTGACATTTGACATTTGACATTTGACATTTGACATTTGACATTTGACATTTGACATTTGACATTTGACTTTTGACTTTTGACATTTGACATTTGACATTTGACATTTGACATTTGACATTTGACATTTGACATTTGACATTTGACATTTGACATTTGACATTTGACATTTGACATTTGACATTTGACATTTGACATTTGACATTTGACATTTGACATTTGACATTTGACATTTGACATTTGACATTTGACATTTGACATTTGACATTTGACATTTGACATTTGACATTTGACATTTGACATTTGACATTTGACATTTGACATTTGACATTTGACATTTGACATTTGACATTTGACATTTGACATTTGACATTTGACATTTGACATTTGACATTTGACATTTGACATTTGACATTTGACATTTGACATTTGACATTTGACATTTGACATTTGACATTTGACATTTGACATTTGACATTTGACATTTGACATTTGACATTTGACATTTGACATTTGACATTTGACATTTGACATTTGACATTTGACATTTGACATTTGACATTTGACATTTGACATTTGACATTTGACATTTGACATTTGACATTTGACATTTGACATTTGACATTTGACATTTGACATTTGACATTTGACATTTGACATTTGACATTTGACATTTGACATTTGACATTTGACAGTTGGCTACCAAACGTTAGATGTCAGACGCCTAACTTCAGCAAGCACACCCTGTATACATCAATTTAGGGTATTCACACGTGGTGGTTCGAAGTGGTTCGGATTCCACTTGAGTAAGCTGTAGGTGCATTATGGTATATTTCCAGATATTTTCAAACGTCTGGCATCAATGCCTCATTTTTTCAAACGTCTGGCAACAGTGTCAGTCGCTTTGTCGTCTCTTATCTTTGTAACGTTACGCGAAATATTGTATCATGTTGAATCACCAATGGAATGCAGCGAACCTGACCTTGAATGCAATTATGTCTATTAATACACTGATGTTTATTGAATGAATAAGCCATTGTTCCTTTCCCTGCTCCATGGATCTGCTCGAATACATCACGCTGTTGCATCATGGCGTGATATGTTGAGTCATCATTGGAATGCAGCGAACCTGACCTTGAATGCGATTATCTCTATTCATACACTGATGTATAATGAATGAATGAGCCATTGTTCGTTTCCCTGCTCCCCGCTTGCCGAGGTTGCTACGTTCCACAAAGCACAAATAACCGCATCGGTTTATTTTTAGAAATGTAAATTGATATGTCCCGCAGTGCCCGCGTGGATGAAGCGTTTGGTCTTGAAACTTTGCACCGTATTGGTGCGGGTTCGAATCCCGATTGTATTGGCTTTTTTTTAAATGGAATATGACGTCATGTCTTCGGATTGCGCAGCGCTAAGGGTCCAGAGGGGGGTACAGCGTAAAAGGCCTAAGGGGGTAGTGTGAGGGGGTGTGGTCTGCAAGATGTCTTCAGATCGAAGATGTCTTCAGATTGAAGATGTCTTCCTGACCTTCACTAGACCCCCCTACTGTATGGTCACTGCTGATGGACATGCCATCCACGGGGTTACTTGAGGTCAAAGTGAGCTAGAACCGGCTTAGCTCTACTACTTCGATTTGGTCGGTCGTATATGTTACAGATGAACCGTTACCTGGTAAGTATAACTATATATATAGCATCACGATATAATCGAATACAACCCAGATAGGATGATTGTACAGTCTATCCCCTCAACCTTCTGTTCGATTCGGTCCCTCATACGTATAACGGAAGGACAGTTACCTGGTGAGTATAACTATATAAACATCATCACGATATAATCGAATACAACCCAGATACAATGATTGTTCAATCTATCCATTTAACCTTCTGTTCGATTCGGTCGCTCGTATGTGAAACGAAAGAACAGTTACCTGGTGAGTACTGCTATATAAACATTATCACGATATCATCGAATAAAACTCAGATACGATTATCGTTTCGTCTATCCATTCAACCTTCTGTTCAATTCAGTCGCTCGTATGTATAACGGAAGAACAGTTACCTGGTTAGTATAACTATATAAACATAATCGAAAACAACCCTGATACGATGATTGTTCAATCTAACCATTCACCTTCTGTTCGATTTAGTCGCTAGTATGTGTAACGGAAGTACGGTAAGTATCACTATATATACGGTATTGCGATATAATCGGATACCACCCAGATACATTGATTGTTCAGTCTATCCATTCAACTTTCTGTTCGTTTCGGTCGCTCGTATGTATAACGGAAATACCGTCACCTAGTGAATATTGATTGATTGATACACAGCATAACATTATAATCGAATACAACCCAGATACTATCCATTCAAACTCCTGTTCGATTCGGTTGCTCGTATGTATAATGGAAGAACAGTTACCTGGAGGGTATTTCTATATGAACGTCATCACGATATAATCGAATACAACTCAGATACAATGATCGTTTCGTCTATCCATCCAACCTTCTGTTCGATTGGGTCGCTCGTATGTATAACGCAAGAACAGTTACCTGGTGAGTATTGCTATATTAACATCACCACGATATAATCGAATACAACTCAGTTACAATTATCGTTCAGTCCAACCATCCAACCTTCTGTTCGATTCAGACGCTCGTATGTGTAACGAAAGAACCGTTACAAGGTAGGTGTAACTTAATATACAGCATAACGACATAATCGGATACAACCCAGATACAATGATTTTTCAATCTATCCATTCAACCTTATGTTTGATTCGGTTGCTCGTGTGTATAACGGAAAAACAGTTACCTGGTTAGACATAATATATAATAATCATCACGATTTTATCGAATACAACCCAGATACGATGATTGTTCAGTCTATCCATACTATATGATAATCATCACGATATAATCGAATACAACCCAGATACGATGATTGTTCAGTCTATCCATTCAACCTTCTGTTCAGTTCAGTCGCTCTCATGTATAACTGGAGAACAGTTACCTGGTGAGTATAACTATATCAACATCATTACGATATAATCGAATACAACCCAGATACGATGATTGTTGAGTCTATCCATACTATATGATAATCATCACGATATAATCGAATACAACCCAGATACGATGATTGTTCAGTCTATCCATTCAACCTTCTGTTCAGTTCAGTCGCTCTTATGTATAACTGGAGAACAGTTACCTGGTGAGTATAACTATATAAACATCATCACGATATAATCGAATACAACCCAGTTACGATGATTGTTCTATCTATACATTCAATCTCCTGTTCGATTCGGTCGTTCGTATATAAAACGGAAGAACAGTTACCTGGATAGTATTGCTACATGAACATAATCACGATATCATCGAATACAACTCAGATACAATGATCGTTTCGTCTATCTATTCGACTCTCTGTATAATTTAGTCGCTTGTACTTTTGAAGGACCTGGTGAGTATAACTATATAAACATCATCACGATATAGTCGAATGATACCCAGATACGATGAGTTCAATCTATCCATTCAACCTTCTGTTCGATTCGGTCGGTCGTATGTGTTACAGATGAACCGTTACCTGGTACGTATATAGCATCACGATATAATCGAATACAACCCAGATAGGATGATTGTATAGTCTATCCACTCAACCTTCTGTTCGATTTGGTCGCTCTTACGTATAACGGAAGGACAGTTAACTGGTGAGAATAACTATATGAACATCATCACGATATGATCTAATACAACCCAGACACGATTATTGTTTAGTCTATCCATTCAACCTTTTGTTCAATTCAGTCGCTCGTATGTATAACGGAAGAACAGTAACCTGGTGAGTATAACTATATAAACATAATCGAATACAACCCAGATACGATGATTGTTCAATCTATCCATTTAACCTTCTGTTCGATTCGGTCGCTCGTATGTGAAACGGAAGAACAGTTACCTGGTGAGTACTGCTATATAAACATTATCACGATATCATCGAATACAACTCATATACAATTATCGTTTCGTCTAACCATTCGACCTTCTGTTCGATTCAGTCGCTAGTATGTGTAACGGAAGTACCGTCACCTAATAAGTATCACTATATATACAGTAATGCGATATAATCGGATACCACCCAGATACATTGATTGTTCAGTCTATCCATTCAACTTTCTGTTCGTTTCGGTCGCTCGTTTGTATAACGGGAATACCGTCACCTAGTGAGTATAACTATAAACACAGCAAAACATTATAATCGAATACAACCCAGATACTATCCATTCAACTTTCTGTTTGATTCGGTTGCTCGTATGTATAATGGATGAACAGTAACCTGGTGAGTATTTCTATATGAACGTCATCACGACATAATCGAATACAACTCAGATACAATGATCGTTTCGTCTATCCATCCAACCTTCTGTTCGATTGGGTCGCTCGTATGTAAAACGCAAGAATCGTTACCTGGTGAGTATTGCTATATAAACATCACCACGATATAATCGAATACAACTCAGTTACAATTATCGTTCCGTCCGACCATCCAACCTTTTGTTCGATTCAGACGCTCGTATGTGTAACGAAAGAACCGTTACATGGTAGGTGTAACTTAATATACAGCATAACGATATAATCGGATACAACCCAGATACAATGATTGTTCAATCTATCCATTCAACCTTATGTTTGATTCGGTTGCTCGTGTGTATAACGGAAGAACAGTTGCCTTGTTAGACATAATATATAATAATCATCACGATTTTATCGAATACAACCCAGATACGATGATTGTTCAGTCTATCCATACTATATTATAATCATCACGATATAATCGAATACAACCCAGATACGATGATTGTTCAGTCTATCCATTCAACTTTCTGTTCAGTTCAGTCGCTCGTATGTATAACGGAAGAACAGTTACCTGGTGAGTATAACTATATGAACATAATCGAATACAACCCAGATACGATGATTGTTCAATCTATCCATTTAACATTCCGTTCGATTCGGTCGCTTGTATGTTAAACGGAAGAACAGTAACCTGGTGAGTACTTCTATATAAACATTATCACGATATCATCGAATAAAACTCAGATACAATTATCGTTTCGTCTATCCATTCAACCTTCTGTTCAATTCAGTCGCTCGTATGTATAACGGGAATACCGTCACCTAGTGAATATAACTATATACACAGCATAACATTATAATCGAATACAACCCAGATACTATCCATTCAACCTGCTGTTCGATTCGGTTGCTCGTATGTATAATGGAAGAACAGTTACCTGGTGGGTATTTCTATATGAACGTCATCACGATATAATCGAATACAACTCAGATACAATGATCGTTCCGTCTATCAATCCAACCTTCTGTTCGATTGGGTCGCACGTATGTATAACGCAAGAACAGTTACCTGGTGAGTATTGCTATATAAACATCACCACGATATAATCGAATACAACTCAGTTACAATTATCGTTCCGTCCAACCATCCAACCTTCTGTTCGATTCAGACGCTCGTATGTGTAACGAACTAAATATACAGCATAACGATATAATCGGTTACAACCCAGATACAATGATTGTTCAATCTATCCATTCCATCTTATGTTTGATTCGGTTGCTCGTGTGTATAACGGAAGAACAGTTGCCTGGTTAGACATAATATATAATAATCATCACGATTTCATCGAATACAACCCAGATACGATGATTGTTCAGTCTATCCATACTATATTATAATTATCACGATATAATCGAATACAACCCAGATAGGATGATTGAACAGTCTATCCACTCAACCTTCTGTTCAGTTCAGTCGCTCTTATGTATAACTGAAGAACAGTTACCTGGTGAGTATAACTATATAAACATCATTACGATATAATCGAATACAACCCAGATACGATGATTGTTAAGTCTATCCATACTATATGATAATCATCACGATATAATCGAATACAACCCAGATACGATGATTGTTCAGTCTATCCATTCAACCTTCTGTTCAGTTCAGTCGCTCTTATGTATAACTGGAGAACAGTTACCTGGTGAGTATAACTATATAAACATCGTCACTATATAATCGAATACAACCCAGAAACGATGATTGTTCTATCTATACATTCAATCTCCTGTTCGATTCGGTCGTTCGTATGTAAAACGGAAGAGCAGTTACCTGGATAGTATTGCTACATAAACATCATCACGATATCATCGAATACAACTCAGATACAATTATCGTTTCGTCTATCTATTCGACCTTCTGTATAATTTAGTCGCTTGTACTTATGAAGAACCTGGTGAGTATAAATATATAAACATCATCACGATATATATAATCGAATGATACCCAGATACGATGAGTTCAATCTATCCATTCATTCTTCTGTTCGATTCGGTCGGTCGTATGTGTTACAGATGAACCGTTACCTGGTAAGTATAACTATATAATTATCATCACGATATGATTGAATACAACCCAGATACGATTATTGTTTAGTCTATATATTCAACCTTCTGTTCAATTCAGTCGCTCGTATGTATAATGGAAGAACAGTTACCTGGTGAGTATAACTATATAAACATAATCGAATACAACCCAGATACGATGATTGTTCAATCTATCCATTTAACCTTCTGTTCGATTCGGTCGCTAGTATGTGAAATGAAAGAACAGTCACCTGGTGAGTACTGCTATATAAACATTATCACGATATCATCGAATACAACTCAGATACAATTATCGTTTCGTCTAACCATTCGACCTTCTGTTCGATTTTGTCACTGGTATGTGTAACGGAAGTACCGTCACCTGGTAAGTATCACTATACATACAGTATTGCGATATAATCGGATACCAACCAGATACATTAATTGTTCAGTCTATCCATTCAACTTTCTGTTCGTTTCGGTCGCTCGTTTATATAACGGGAATACCGTCACCTAGTGAGTATAACTATATACACAGAATAACATTATAATCGAATACAACCCAGATACTATCCATTCCACTTTCTGTTCGATTCGGTTGCTCGTATGTAAAATGGATGAACAGTAACCTGGTGAGTATTTCTATATGAACGTCATCACGACATAATCGGATACAACTCAGATACAATGATCGTTCCGTCTATCAATCCAACCTTCTGTTCGATTGGGTCGCTCGTATGTATAACGCAAGAACCGTTACCTGGTGAGTATTACTATATAAACAAAACCACGATATAATCGAATACAACTCAGTTACAATAATCGTTCTGTCTAACCATCCAACCTTCTGTTCGATTCAGACGCTCGTATGTGAATCGAAAGAACCGTTACATGGTAGGTGTAACTTAATATACAGCATAACGATATAATCGGATGCAACCCAGATACAATGATTGTTCAATCTATCCATCCAACCTCATGGTTGATTCGGTTGCTCGTATGTATAACGAAAGAACAGTTACCTGGTTAGACATAATATATAATAATCATCACGATATAATCGAATACAACCCAGATACAATGGTTGTACACTCTATCTATTCAACCTTCTCTTCGATTTGGTCGGTCGTATATGTTACAGATGAACCGTTACCTGGTGAGTATAACTATATATATAGCATCACGATATAATCGAAAACAACCCAGATAGGATGATTGTACAGTCTATCCACTCAACCTTCTGTTCGATTCGGTCGCTCTTACGTATAACGGAAGGACCGTTACCTGGTGAGTATAACTATATAAACATCATCACGATATGATCGAATACAACCCAGATACGATTATTGTTTAGTCAATCCATTTAACCTTCTGTTCGATTCGGTCGCTCGTATGTGAAACGGAAGAACAGTTACCTGGTGAGTACTGCTACTCAGATACAATTATCGTTTCGTCGATCCATTCAACCTTCTGTTCAATTCAGTCGCTCGTATGTACAACGGAAGAACAGTTACCTGGTGAGTATAACTATATAAACATAATCGAATACAACCCTGATACGATGATCGTTCAATCTAACCATCCACCTTCTGTTCGATTCAGTCGCTAGTATGTGTAACGGAAGTACCGTCACCTGGTAAGTATCACTATATATTATACAGTATTGCGATATAATCGGATATCACCCAGATACATTGATTGTTCAGTCTATCCATTCAACTTTCTGTTCGTTTCGGTCGCTCGTATGTATAACGGGAATACCGTCACCTAGTGAGTATAACTATAAACATCTAGTCGACCTTCTGTATAATTTAGTCGCTTGTACTCATGAAGGACCTGGTGAGTATAACTATATAAACATCATCACGATATAATCGAATGATACCCAGATACGATGAGTTCAATCTATCCATTCAACCTTCTGTTCGATTCGGTCGGTCGTATGTGTTACAGATGAACCGTTACCTGGTAAGTATAACTATATATATAGCATCACGATATAATCGACTCAGATACAATGATCGTTCCAACCTTCTTTTCGATTCAGACGCTCGTATGTGTAACGAAAGAACCGTTACAAGTTAGGTGTAACGAAATTTACAGCATAACGATATATTTGGATACAACCCAGATACAATGATTGTTCAATCTATTCATTCAACCTTATGTTCGATTCGGTTGCTCGTTTGTATAACGGAAAAACAGTTACCTGGTAAGACATACTATATGATAATCATGACGATATAATCGAATACAACCCAGATACGATAATTGTTCAGTCCATCCATTCAGCCTTCTGTTCATTTCAGTCGCTCTTATTTATAACTGGAGAACAGTTACCTGGTGAGTATAACTATATAATTATCATCACGATATAATCGAATACAACCCAGATACGATGATTATTGTTCTATCTATACATTCAATCTCCTGTTCGATTCGGTCGGTCGTATGTGTTACAGATGAACCGTTACCTGGTAAGTATAACTATATATATAGCATCATGATATAATCGAATACAACCCAGATAGGATGATTGTACAGTTTATCCACTCAACCTTCTGTTCGATTCGGTCGCTCTTACGTATAACGGAAGGACAGTTAACTGGTGAGAATAACTATATAAACATCATCACGATATGATCGAATACAAATCAGATACAGTAATCGTTTCGTCAAACCATTAAACCATCTGTTCGATTCAGTCGCTAGTATGTGTAACGGAAGTACCGTCACCTGGTAAGTATCACTATATATACAGTATTGCGATATAATCGGATACCACCCAGATACATTGATTGTTCAATCTATCCATTCAACTTTCTGTTCGTTTCGGTCGTTCGTATGTATATCGGGATTATCGTCACCTAGGTTGTATAACTATATACACAGCATAACATTATAATCGAATACAACCCAGATACTATCCATTCAACCTTCTGTTCGATTCGGTTGCTCGTATGTATAACGGAAGAACAGTAACCTGGTGAGTATTTATATATGAACGTCATCACGATATAATCGAATACAACTCAGATACAAAGATCGTTATGTCTATCCATCCAACCTTCTGTTCCATTCAGACTTGTATGTGTAACGAAAGAACCGTTACATGGTAGGTGTAACTAAATATACAGCATAACGTTATAATCGGATACAACCCAGATACAATGATTGTTAAATCTATTCATTCAACCTTATGTTCGATTCGGTTGTTCGTATGTATAACGGAAGAACAGTTACCTGGTAAGACATACTATATGATAATCATCACGATATAATCGAATACAACCCAGATACGATGATTGTTCAGTCTATCCATTCAACCTTCTGTTCAGTTCAGTCGCTCTTATGTATAACTGGAGAACAGTTACCTGGTGAGTGTAACTATATAATTATCATCACGATATAATCGAATACAACCCAGATACGATGGTTGTTCTATCTATACATTCAATCTCCTGTTCGATTCGGTCGTTCGTATGTAAAACGGAAGAACAGTTACCTGGATAGTATCTCTATATAAACATCATCACGATATCATCGAATACAACTCAGATACAATTGTCGTTTCGTCTATCTATTCAACTTTCTGTTCAATTCAGTCGCTTGTTTTTATGAAGGACCTGGTGAGAATAACTATATAAACATCATCACGATATTATCGAATGATACCCAGATACGATGAGTTCAATCTATCCATTCAACCTCCTGTTCGATTCGGTCGGTCGTATGTGTAACAGATGAACCGTTAGCTGGTTAGTATAACTATGTTTGTGATGATTGATATCAATAGAGAAGCCAATAGAAATAAAAATAACAAGAACGATAACACAACCTCTAGCAGATATAATATTGCAAAACTAAATAACCACTTATCACAAGAAAATTGGCATAATGTTTTACAATCTGTCCATGCACAACATTCTACTAATATATTCTATGCAACCTTCAATAATTGTTTAGAGAAAAGTAAGAAGATATTCAAAAGAAACACTAATGAATCAAAAAAAATTAAGCCTCGGATTACAGCTGGTTTGGTACAATCAATAAAACATAGAGACAAAATGAAAAAAACGCTCAATCATAGATATTCACCTCTTTTAGAATTAGAGTACAAACGTTATAGAAATCATTCAAATAAACTTCTGAATCAGACAAAAAATAAATACTACTCAAATCAAATAAAAAAATAGCCAATATGACATGAAGAAAACTTACCGTATCATAAGTGAAGCAACCAATGAAAAAAATAATAAATTATCTAACAAATTCCAACTTGTTGATGAAAATGGCAAAGATTTTGATGATGATAATGAAATGGCGAACTATTGTGTCAAATATTTTACTAATATAGGTATTGATATGGTAAAAAATGTCCCTACTCAGCAATTTATGCTGCCACCACTCACTCCAAATCAAAATTCTATGTTCTTAACTCCTGTAACTGATCGGAAATCATACAACAAATATCTTCACTTAAAAACAATTGTTCTCCCGGAATAGATAATATTACTACTACGATGATCAAAAATATTCACATTAACATCCTGGCTCCTCTTGTACACATTTTCAATCTCATCTTCTTAACAGGAGTTGTCCCTTATAATAATAATAATAATAATAATGTTTATTTACGAAATGTAACATAATAGTATATCATAAATGTATATAACATACAAAAAAAACAATATAACATGTAAATAAACACAAAATCCCACTGGAACACGAGGTTGTACGTGGGCAGTGATTTTTATATGCATCAATGAATAAATATAAATATAACCAGTTACAAATACGAGAATATACTTTTTCACATTGAAGATAATTAACAAACATTAGCATTCCATACACTAAATATTTTCAAACATAATTGTTTGTGTTCACTATTCCGTGAATAGTAAGGCGATCTAAAGTGAGAACATAATATTTCATTGTTTTTTTCACTTTGTGTATATTATTATTTTCCATAATATATTTTTTATGAAAATCTGGTAAGTAGTTATAAATCCGTGTAGCCAAATAAAAGTGGTTCCGTTGACCTACATTTTTTTTAGAAGTTTCTGTCTTCGCAAATGACTTCGTTTTTTGACGTGTTTGATGTGAATGGTCTATTAAATGAATAATGGCCTTGTGTTTGTGGATAAATATGAGTACATTAAAATAGAACATTTGCCTTATGTCTAGCATAGCTGTTTCAGCGAACAGTTGCTCTGTTGGATGAGTACGTTTTTTTTTGAAAATTATCTTTAGAAAATATTTTTGCATGATTATCATTCGTTTCAGGTAAATATCCAGTGCTCCACCCCAAGCCAAGATGCCATACTGCAGGCGTGATTCTACCAATGCATAATATATTATTTTCATGAGATGCGTATCAAGAATGTTAGTCAAATGTTTGAATCTGAATAGCATAGTTCTCAAGGTGTTCACTGTATTCTGAATATGTTTATCCCATCTGAGATGTTGATCTATAGTTACTCCCAGATATTTAATATTTTTTATGTAATTAATGGAAATTACTTCATCCCCGAATGTGATTGCCAGTTTATCATAGTCTGGCAATTTGTTTTTGTATGATGTGAAAGGTATGAATTTTGTTTTTTCGAAGTTTATTGTGAGCTTCATGTGATTGAACCAGTGGATTATAGTTTGCATATCACTCTCAACATTCGTTTTCAAGTTCTCTCAACTTTCACCTCTATAGAAAATAACTGTATCATCAGCAAAGCTTGTGACATCACCAGAAGTATCGAGATTGAGAAGACCATTCAGATATATATTGAACAGCAAAGGGCCCAAGAGCTTTTAACGTTTCCTTCTCTCTTCATTTATAATTGCATATTATATATAAAAAATAACCCAGCTATTCTCAATCAGTCTCGTAAGAATATTGTACACAACTTAAGACAAAACTTCAATATCAATATACCATCCCATCGTTTGTCAACTGTGGCTAACAGTCCGTTGGTTTTGCCGATCAAATTATACAACCACTTACCCACTAGGCTTAAAATATTATCAAATGTGAAGAAATTCAAATATGAAGTTCGAAAACTTTTAGTTAATGGAGTTTTTTATTCGGTTCCAGAATATATGTGTTGTAACCTGGTATAACCACTTTTACATGTACACTTTTTATACACTATCTTTTATATACCTTTTTATACAATTTTTTGTCTTCATACACTGTTTTTTTTTTTTATATATATATTATATTATTATTTAATTGTATACTGTAATGTACTAAAATTTTAACTGACAATATCCTATACTTATGTATTTATAAGTCTGACTGTAAATAAAGTAATTGAATTGAATTGAATTGAATTGGATGTGGGAAAGAGGGCGCGATAGTTCAGATTTTAGTTTTTTTAGTGATTCTGCTCTTATGGAATCGTATCCTGGAGCTTTATTATGTTTTAAAGAATCTATGATCTGCTCAATCTCTTTATTATCTGTAGGCTTGATGAAAAATGAATGAGGACAGTTTTGTTCCATATGCATTTCATAGGGGTTTATTTTTATTTGGCTTGCGAGTTGTTTTCCAACATTGACGTAGTAGTCATTGAAGGTATTCGAGATTTCTTTTTTATTTTCCGTTAGAGTATTGTCCTCTAGTTTAATTTGTTTGATTTCGCTCGTATTGACCGCACTATACATGCTTTTTATTGTATTCCACAGATTTTTTGAGTTTGATTTTTCCTTACCTATTTCACTTTTATAGTAGTTGTATTTTGTTATTTTGATGAGATGGCTTAGTTGATTTTTATAGTTGACATATTCTTCTTTATATTTAACTGGATTCATTTTGAATTTCTTATGAAGGTTATTTTTTTTATTTGTGCTGACGATGATAGCTTTTGTAATCCAAGATTTCCGTTCAAACAATCGATAATAACTCCTATATTCAAAGCAGGTGACAAAACAAAAATAAATAATTACAGACCGATAAGTGTACTGAATAACTTCGGTAGAATCTTTGAAAAATGCCTCAAAAATCGTTTAATGGATTTCCTTAAAACTAACCAGATCCTGAATGATTATCAATTTGGATTTCAGGCTGGTAAATCAACAATACACTGTAGTGAACAAAATTATAAGCAAGCTGGACAAAAGTAGAAAATGTATAGGTGTCTTTCTAGACCTGGCGAAAGCATTTGACACAGTGAACCATCAGAAACTTCTCTGCGTTCTTGAAACAAACGGAATCCGAGGTTCTGTGCTGGATATTTTTAGTCATTACTTAGAAAATAGACAACAACAAGTTAAAATTCATGACTCACTAAGTGTTGCAACTACCGTTAAGATATGAGTACCTCAAGGAACGGTACTGGGACCAATACTCTTTTCACTCTATATCAATTCAATGCTTTCACTCTCAAATGCTAAAATTGTGTCCTATGCTGATGATACTGTAATCTTATTCGAGGGTGATACTTGGTCACAAGCTGAATTAAATGTTCAGAGAGAACTGAATATAATAACGAATTGGCTAAATGCTTTCCAGTTATCACTGAATGTTGAAAAAACACACTATATAGCTTTTTTTTGTCAATGATGCAAATAGGCCACAGTTCCAGAATATTAGCATTACCAATCTAAATAAAAACATTTCAGAAGTTAGCCAAATCAAATATTTAGGCATTATAATTGACAAAAATCTCAGGTGGGAAACACACATCAATTACTTAACAACAAAACTCAGAAAGCTGATTTACAAATTTTATATACTGAGAGAGATATTGTCGATTAAACTGTTACTTATAATATACAAGTCACTCGTGGAGTCACTCCTACGCTATGGAATACTAGTGTGGGGTGGTTTGTATGAGACTTCACTACAAAATCTCAAAGTGATCCAAAATTTTATATTAAAAATCATCTTTAGACGAAAAAAACGATCGTCGACGAATGCATTATAAGTAGAGGGTTTACAGCGGCGGAGAGGGATCATGTGGACGGATGTGGACGGTGGACGGATCATGTGGACGGTGGACGGATCATGTGGACGGATGTGGACGGTGGACGGATCATGTGGACGGTGGACGGATCATGTGGACGGTGGACGGATCATGTGGACGGTGGACTGGAGGTGGGCGGGAGGTGGACGGGAGGTGGACGGATCATGTGGACGGTGGACGGATCATGTGGACGGTGGACGGATCATGCGGACGGTGGACGGATCATGTGGACGGTGGACGGATCAGGTGGACGGTGGCGGAGGTGGCGGAGGCGGAGGAGGCGCAGGCGGAGGCGCAGGCGGAGGTGCAGGCGGTGCAGGCGCAGGCGGAGGTGCAGGAGCCGAGGATCTGAGTAGTGAACGACCGGAGGTATTTCCTTCGAGCCAAAGACTGTATAAGCCCGAAATTGCCGAGCCCATGTTCTCACGCAGACGTTTAAAATAAAATAAAATTTATTACATCTATCAAATTCCAAAGTTATGGACATGAATAGTGTGACGTAACAATGAACGATAAACTACGACATCTAATACCTAGAATAAGAAGGCAGTAGAAAAAATATCACCCTGATGAAATCTTTGTTCTGAACCATTCCTATCATGATAATGAAAAGTCGAGGGGTTCGGCCGCAGATGTCCCAGGTAATAAAATCTTCACCGCGGGCTTTATCGTTGACCCTCACAGCAGGTAACCTCACAAATTCCATAATATATGAATTAAACTATCTGATGTCCCAACGCGTTTTCGTACGTTTACCATTAAATAGTAAGGACTTTCAGTTGTTGGGAGAAAACATAAAATAAATACAGGATGGACCAGAGAAAACATTGGTACAATTTGGCGTCCAGAAGTGCAGAGTGATTTCAGCGTTTGATTTATCGAAAAATTATATACGGAATATATAAAAAATTGGTATACAGAATGTATCGAAAGAATTATATACTGGGTGTATTGGAAATGATGTGCAGGGTGTATTGAAAAATTACGTAAATACGAATAAATAGAATCGATAAGGGAAAAATGGGTCAAGCAGACGGCTATCTTTGCGCATAGTGGTAAATCAGTGTGTATTAGAACAGGATGGGCCGAAAACATGGCATCGATCAAAATAATCAAGATGACCGCCTAGAGAAAACAAATATGGCGTTGATGGAAATATAAATTGGGTAAGTCACCTATAAAGAAAATCGAACATGCCATTGAAGATATGAAATAAGATGGTCTTCTAGAAAGAAAAAATCAATATGGCGTCGAATTTTTGGATTAGAATGGCTCTCTACTGAAAAAACAAAGGATATGTATATAATAAATGAAGCAATTCGCTCTCTCAGAGGTTATATATGGGGTTATTCTACGTGTGAGCTATCGTAAAAATAATATACAGGATGAATCGAAAGAATGTCTATACAGGGGAGATTAGAGAAAAACATAGAATTGCTAGTGCAGATAGATTTTATTGTAGTATAAGGTGATATCCTCGTATGCGAAGAAAAAAAATATACAGGATGGATCAAAATGATACTTATATGGACTGGATCCAAGGAAAACGATGCATAAATACAATGGATTGATCAAGCAGATCGCCATTGGGATACAGTGCTAGACATCCATAAGAGTTATGAGAGAATGATATACAAGGTGGGTCGAGAAAAAAAAATTCAGATACACAACCGATGGAAATAATATGTGATGAGTAAGGGATGAAACGAAGGAATGTGATAGACATACAGGATGGATCTCTAGAAATCTGCTTTCTTTTTGATTCAGATAGATTATGAAATAATGAAATATTGATCAAGGAGGTGGTTCTTTCTGCGTTATATCTCAGTATGAGAGCACAAAATCTCATTCAACATGAGTCGAAGAAAACATGGCGTCGAACAAAATGATTAGGATGACCGTATAGGAGAAATGAAACAGATGGCGAGCGTTCATGATTGTATTATGGAAAAAAGGCGAAAGAAAAAATATGGTCTCGAAAAATAAGTGTGATGCAGCCTAGAGAACAACAAACATGGCGTCGAACAAAAAAATCAAGAGGGCCACCTACAGACAAAGCAAATTAAGTGTTGTGATATGAATTGGGATGCATACCAATAGAGAAAAATATATGGCATTGGAGATATAAAATAAGATGATTGTCTAGATGAATAAAAAAATTAAAAATATGGCGTCGAATTTAGGTATAATAATGACTGTCTATAGAAAAAACAAACATGGAATTATATGATATGAATTGTTTTTGAGTTTGAAAAACTTCGAGTTGAGGAAAAAATGTAATCGTCAAACATATGAATCAAAATTATTATTGCTTTAAAATAATATCATATATCGGAACTTTCACACGAAATCCGAGTTCGAATCCATATATCAGCAGGTGTACACCCACATTCAATGGATATCGACTGGCACCAGGCGCTGGTAGATAACTTCCTTAGTTGGGGTCAAAGGTGTACATGTGGCGAGCGTGCTTCCAGGAACCGGTTTTCAGGTAAAAATTCGATGTTTTGAAAATTTTCCACCATATTACATAAAGGCATTCTGAAATAATTTCTATGGATCATTTAATTTGATGATATTTTATAAAATTTGCAGCAGTTTCTATGAATCTATTATAATGAGATGAAAATTCAGCTCGCTTCAAAACCTTCAAGTGATATCTTATGATGTAATCCTGGTGTGTTATCTCTCAAACAGTTCCCTCTGATAGGGACAAACATGCCGAGCCGTTGGTCACCAACAACTTCGAATCGAATATTTGGGATTTTATGACTCAGTGTTACTCCAATGAAATTTCATATGAAGCTCCTTATTCTCTCCGGTAGTAATATCAAATAATTTTTCGCACATTCTACTCGGGTATAAGATAAACATCGTCCATTCTTCAACTTCCACAATATGTTGTTAATAATACTTTTTTAAATATAGATATAAACTATCTATCTATCGATGAAACAGTGGATTTGATAATCTGCTTATTGAACATTATGTCAAGTATGAGTTAAAAAAATGGGTTCATAGGTAAGATCAGTGGAAAATCATAAAGAAGTACCTAATAAAATACTATTTCGCCCTATACTCATGAAAAGAACCATCTTATGCGGGATAACTAATCAAACGGGATTGATACAAATATCGGAACGTAGGAACCTGATGTAAAACCGCGAGTTCAAGACTATACTTCATATACAGCCTATCGAATGAAATATTATGCGCGAGTTCAAGACAGTTGAATCCATAGAGACAAAAGAAGAAAAGTAGATTTTTAACCACATTGAAGAATCATTTCTAACTTATTAATATTGCTATTTGGATGTATGTCATATAAAAATCACTAATATCTCTACTGATACCACTTACAAAATGTGAAACCTGCGATAAGGTATACTCATATAAAACACCTGTCTATTGAATCATAAGATTTAACAACTGTATATTAGTCATTAGGAATTCATCGAATAATCGTATTCAGATAGTTCAACACAGAAGTTCACACAGATCGATGAACCTTCGCCACTGCGAGCAGGGAGGAAAGCAGATATATTTGTCGTCATATTCAAACGATTATATTTTATAATGGAGAGCTCTTTATCGAATGATTTGGAAATTCACCGTGGAGATCATCAATTCCATTACCATCAATTATCTAATTCAACTACATATGATTATTATATGGATAATGATACGATAAATGCCTGCATCGAATTTCATTCCACTCATTACAATTATATAATAATACGATACACAATTTTTCGTTCGATCCATAAAATCTCGCACACATATGATATCATTTATATATTATTTTTTTGTTCGCTTTCTCTCTTCTATCTCATCGAACTTTCCCATCAAAAACGTAGCAGATATGCTATTTTGATTGATTTTCGCTGCATAGAGTGTTCAATGAAATATTCGTAAGGTGGAGTTAGATTTGCATAAGTTATTTTCTCTATATCCCATTAAATATGATGGAATATATCAACAAAACGAATTGGGGTTGAATTATCAGAAATTACCAAAATGAGATGTTTTTCAATCAGCAAATACATTCATTCTATAGATATTTTAAGATATTTGAGGAATCTAGCGATCAATGTCCGATTGACATCATCCACTCTTTTGTATCCCGAAACAATGAATAATAGATGCATTTGTTCATGTATAGGTTCTTCTTTCGAATTTCTCCAAGATACGATGATTTTCAATCATCCTTGGTTTTTACTGACAATCAATCAAATAATTAGGAAACACATATCGTATATGGCATAGTACAAAACAGAAATTAATATATATTATATGTCCTTCGCACATGTTGTTGCTTCATTACTGGTATACATCGGAAACTTAATCCGGTAGTGATTATAATTGATACATTCAGCTATATAATAATCTAAGAGATATATAGAATATAACACCATCTGCATTGAAAAGTGGGATAACTTATAGATTTTTGAAATGTCCCATAGGTTTTCGAGTTCCATAATACCTCAGTTTCTGGTATACTTATATTTCTACTTTGTATAATCAGCTATCAGAATAATCTTAGAACTAGCGCCATCTACACTGAATGTTGGAAATAATTATCGGCATTGGTCTATCTTCGAAAATAATATACACTCTATGACATCTTTAGATACAAATTGTTGGATGAGGGTAATGAAAATATGAAGAAAAGAGAAGAAAGCTGCTCTTCACGGGACGTCAAACTTCCAAATGAATAGGGCTGTTCATGAGGTTAAAATAAACTAGAAATTTTATGCGGCATCTCGCGGATAGGGGGTCAGGTGTTTCCTAACCACAAGACGATTTCGTTTGAAAATCATCAACCGGTGGATGCGATTGAACCTGTAATATAGTAGCCGACAAACTAATGAACCGAGATTTTGCGTGTACCACAACCTTTGGGATTTGTGGTCCTTTATTGATTCGAAAGATATTCTAATACCTCTACGACAACAATATACTCAACATCTCCCGTTAAAATAAAAATAACAACATAATTACAAAGTACTTTAATAGATAATGCCGATATACCTCAATAAAGTCACGATACATTTCATTTCTTTGGTATTTTCAATACTCGTAGGTGACGATGTTATTGCTCTCATCCTATCGATTAATTCATTTACATCAGTCCAATTTTCCCACTCGTACACCAAGTTTTCTGGAATTTCATCTGCATTATTCGTACTAATTCGTTTTGTCGGAAATCCTCTTCCGGTATCAATCTGCCCTGGCCCCTTTCTGTTACGGTTTGGTGGAAATAATAACGAAATAACGAATCTATACTTCCAAGATGAATTGGCGTTTGTAGAATTCCTCTGGTCATATTTCTTTTTATGCGCTAGATTCAGAGGTTAGGTTAGGTGAGGCCTCGAGACGCTAGATTCAGAGGTTAGGTTAGGTTAGGTCTCGAGACGTTAGTTTGTTAGGTTAGGTTAGGTCTCCGACCTAACCTAACCTCTGAATCTAAGAAAAAGAAAAAGAAATATGACCAGAGGAATTCTACAAACGCCAATTCATCTTGGAAGTATAGATTCGTTATTTCGTTATTATTTCCACCAAACCGTAACAGAAAGGGGCCAGGGCAGATTGATACCGGAAGAGGATTTCCGACAAAACGAATTAGTACGAATAATGCAGATGAAATTCCAGAAAACTTGGTGTACGAGTGGGAAAATTGGACTGATGTAAATGAATTAATCGATAGGATGAGAGCAATAACATCGTCACCTACGAGTATTGAAAATACCAAAGAAATGAAATGTATCGTGACTTTATTGAGGTATATCGGCATTATCTATTAAAGTACTTTGTAATTATGTTGTTATTTTTATTTTAACGGGAGATGTTGAGTATATTGTTGTCGTAGAGGTATTAGAATATCTTTCGAATCAATAAAGGACCACAAATCCCAAAGGTTGTGGTACACGCAAAATCTCGGTTCATTAGTTTGTCGGCTACTATATTACAGGTTCAATCGCATCCACCGGTTGATGATTTTCAAACGAAATCGTCTTGTGGTTAGGAAACACCTGACCCCCTATCCGCGAGATGCCGCATAAAATTTCTAGTTTATTTTAACCTCATGAACAGCCCTATTCATTTGGAAGTTTGACGTCCCGTGAAGAGCAGCTTTCTTCTCTTTTCTTCATATTTTCATTACCCTCATCCAACAATTTGTATCTAAAGATGTCATAGAGTGTATATTATTTTCGAAGATAGACCAATGCCGATAATTATTTCCAACATTCAGTGTAGATGGCGCTAGTTCTAAGATTATTCTGATAGCTGATTATACAAAGTAGAAATATAAGTATACCAGAAACTGAGGTATTATGGAACTCGAAAACCTATGGGACATTTCAAAAATCTATAAGTTATCCCACTTTTCAATGCAGATGGTGTTATATTCTATATATCTCTTAGATTATTATATAGCTGAATGTATCAATTATAATCACTACCGGATTAAGTTTCCGATGTATACCAGTAATGAAGCAACAACATGTGCGAAGGACATATAATATATATTAATTTCTGTTTTGTACTATGCCATATACGATATGTGTTTCCTAATTATTTGATTGATTGTCAGTAAAAACCAAGGATGATTGAAAATCATCGTATCTTGGAGAAATTCGAAAGAAGAACCTATACATGAACAAATGCATCTATTATTCATTGTTTCGGGATACAAAAGAGTGGATGATGTCAATCGGACATTGATCGCTAGATTCCTCAAATATCTTAAAATATCTATAGAATGAATGTATTTGCTGATTGAAAAACATCTCATTTTGGTAATTTCTGATAATTCAACACCAATTCGTTTTGTTGATATATTCCATCATATTTAATGGGATATAGAGAAAATAACTTATGCAAATCTAACTCCACCTTACGAATATTTCATTGAACACTCTATGCAGCGAAAATCAATCAAAATAGCATATCTGCTACGTTTTTGATGGGAAAGTTCGATGAGATAGAAGAGAGAAAGCGAACAAAAAAATAATATATAAATGATATCATATGTGTGCGAGATTTTATGGATCGAACGAAAAATTGTGTATCGTATTATTATATAATTGTAATGAGTGGAATGAAATTCGATGCAGGCATTTATCGTATCATTATCCATATAATAATCATATGTAGTTGAATTAGATAATTGATGGTAATGGAATTGATGATCTCCACGGTGAATTTCCAAATCATTCGATAAAGAGCTCTCCATTATAAAATATAATCGTTTGAATATGGCGACAAATATATCGGCTTTCCTCCCTGCTCGCAGTGGCGAAGGTTCATCGATCTGTGTGAACTTCTGTGTTGAACTATCTGAATACGATTATTCGATGAATTCCTAATGACTAATATACAGTTGTTAAATCATATGATTCAATAGACAGGTGTTTTATATGAGTATACCTTATCGCAGGTTTCACATTTTGTAAGTGGTATCAGTAGAGATATTAGTGATTTTTATATGACATACATCCAAATAGCAATATTAATAAGTTAGAAATGATTCTTCAATGTGGTTAAAAATCTACTTTTCTTCTTTTGTCTCTATGGATTCAACTGTCTTGAACTCGCGCATAATATTTCATTCGATAGGCTGTATATGAAGTATAGTCTTGAACTCGCGGTTTTACATCAGGTTCCTACGTTCCGATATTTGTATCAATCCCGTTTGATTAGTTATCCCGCATAAGATGGTTCTTTTCATGAGTATAGGGCGAAATAGTATTTTATTAGGTACTTCTTTATGATTTTCCACTGATCTTACCTATGAACCCATTTTTTTAACTCATACTTGACATAATGTTCAATAAGCAGATTATCAAATCCACTGTTTCATCGATAGATAGATAGTTTATATCTATATTTAAAAAAGTATTATTTACAACATATTGTGGAAGTTGAAGAATGGACGATGTTTATCTTATACCCGAGTAGAATGTGCGAAAAATCATTTGATATTACTACCGGAGAGAATAAGGAGCTTCATATGAAATTTCATTGGAGTAACACTGAGTCATAAAATCCCAAATATTCGATTCGAAGTTGTTGGTGACCAACGGCTCGGCATGTTTGTCCCTATCAGAGGGAACTGTTTGAGAGATAACACACCAGGATTACATCATAAGATATCACTTGAAGGTTTTGAAGCGAGCTGAATTTTCATCTCATTATAATAGATTCATAGAAACTGCTGCAAATTTTATAAAATATCATCAAATTAAATGATCCATAGAAATTATTTCAGAATGCCTTTATGTAATATGGTGGAAAATTTTCAAAACATCGAATTTTTACCTGAAAACCGGTTCCTGGAAGCACGCTCGCCACATGTACACCTTTGACCCCAACTAAGGAAGTTATCTACCAGCGCCTGGTGCCAGTCGATATCCATTGAATGTGGGTGTACACCTGCTGATATATGGATTCGAACTCGGATTTCGTGTGAAAGTTCCGATATATGATATTATTTTAAAGCAATAATAATTTTGATTCATATGTTTGACGATTACATTTTTTCCTCAACTCGAAGTTTTTCAAACTCAAAAACAATTCATATCATATAATTCCATGTTTGTTTTTTCTATAGACAGTCATTATTATACCTAAATTCGACGCCATATTTTTAATTTTTTTATTCATCTAGACAATCATCTTATTTTATATCTCCAATGCCATATATTTTTCTCTATTGGTATGCATCCCAATTCATATCACAACACTTAATTTGCTTTGTCTGTAGGTGGCCCTCTTGATTTTTTTGTTCGACGCCATGTTTGTTGTTCTCTAGGCTGCATCACACTTATTTTTCGAGACCATATTTTTTCTTTCGCCTTTTTTCCATAATACAATCATGAACGCTCGCCATCTGTTTCATTTCTCCTATACGGTCATCCTAATCATTTTGTTCGACGCCATGTTTTCTTCGACTCATGTTGAATGAGATTTTGTGCTCTCATACTGAGATATAACGCAGAAAGAACCACCTCCTTGATCAATATTTCATTATTTCATAATCTATCTGAATCAAAAAGAAAGCAGATTTCTAGAGATCCATCCTGTATGTCTATCACATTCCTTCGTTTCATCCCTTACTCATCACATATTATTTCCATCGGTTGTGTATCTGAATTTTTTTTTCTCGACCCACCTTGTATATCATTCTCTCATAACTCTTATGGATGTCTAGCACTGTATCCCAATGGCGATCTGCTTGATCAATCCATTTTATTTATGCATCGTTTTCCTTGGATCCAGTCCATATAAGTATCATTTTGATCCATCCTGTATATTTTTTTTCTTCGCATACGAGGATATCACCTTATACTACAATAAAATCTATCTGCACTAGCAATTCTATGTTTTTCTCTAATCTCCCCTGTATAGACATTCTTTCGATTCATCCTGTATATTATTTTTACGATAGCTCACACGTAGAATAACCCCATATATAACCTCTGAGAGAGCGAATTGCTTCATTTATTATATACATATCCTTTGTTTTTTCAGTAGAGAGCCATTCTAATCCAAAAATTCGACGCCATATTGATTTTTTCTTTCTAGAAGACCATCTTATTTCATATCTTCAATGGCATGTTCGATTTTCTTTATAGGTGACTTACCCAATTTATATTTCCATCAACGCCATATTTGTTTTCTCTAGGCGGTCATCTTGATTATTTTGATCGATGCCATGTTTTCGGCCCATCCTGTTCTAATACACACTGATTTACCACTATGCGCAAAGATAGCCGTCTGCTTGACCCATTTTTCCCTTATCGATTCTATTTATTCGTATTTACGTAATTTTTCAATACACCCTGCACATCATTTCCAATACACCCAGTATATAATTCTTTCGATACATTCTGTATACCAATTTTTTATATATTCCGTATATAATTTTTCGATAAATCAAACGCTGAAATCACTCTGCACTTCTGGACGCCAAATTGTACCAATGTTTTCTCTGGTTCATCCTGTATTTATTTTATGTTTTCTCCCAACAACTGAAAGTCCTTACTATTTAATGGTAAACGTACGAAAACGCGTTGGGACATCAGATAGTTTAATTCATATATTATGGAATTTGTGAGGTTACCTGCTGTGAGGGTCAACGATAAAGCCCGCGGTGAAGATTTTATTACCTGGGACATCTGCGGCCGAACCCCTCGACTTTTCATTATCATGATAGGAATGGTTCAGAACAAAGATTTCATCAGGGTGATATTTTTTCTACTGCCTTCTTATTCTAGGTATTAGATGTCGTAGTTTATCGTTCATTGTTACGTCACACTATTCATGTCCATAACTTTGGAATTTGATAGATGTAATAAATTTTATTTTATTTTAAACGTCTGCGTGAGAACATGGGCTCGGCAATTTCGGGCTTATACAGTCTTTGGCTCGAAGGAAATACCTCCGGTCGTTCACTACTCAGATCCTCGGCTCCTGCACCTCCGCCTGCGCCTGCACCGCCTGCACCTCCGCCTGCGCCTCCGCCTGCGCCTCCTCCGCCTCCGCCACCTCCGCCACCGTCCACCTGATCCGTCCACCGTCCACATGATCCGTCCACCGTCCGCATGATCCGTCCACCGTCCACATGATCCGTCCACCGTCCACATGATCCGTCCACCTCCCGTCCACCTCCCGCCCACCTCCAGTCCACCGTCCACATGATCCGTCCACCGTCCACATGATCCGTCCACCGTCCACATGATCCGTCCACCGTCCACATCCGTCCACATGATCCGTCCACCGTCCACATGATCCGTCCACCGTCCACATCCGTCCACATGATCCCTCTCCGCCGCTGTAAACCCTCTACTATTATATTCTCCAGATATATTTAATATTCGGTCATTATATTTTCTGACAATTTTAATTTTTGCCTATAAGAGTAGTCATCTTCAGCAAACATTCAAGCATGGTTACAATACACGAGGCACATTAAACCAGCTACTTGTTACACCACTTAACAACAAGAACATTAGTCACCGTTTTGTAACATATACTCAACCTAAAGCTTATAATCTATTACCTCTCACCATTCGAAAATGTCCTAACCTCAAGAAATTCACATCAAATATTAAATTATATATGTATAGTAATTACAAAGACTTTTTGAGAATTATAGAAACATAAAAATTGTAAACTTATTATTTACCAACTCAAAAATAATACCTGCTGATGTTTATATAGCAATACTATCCAGGTAACTGTTCTTTCGTTTTACATACGAACGACCAAATCGAACAGGAGATTGAATGTATAGATAGAACAATCATCGTATCTGGGTTGTATTCGATTATATCGTGCTGATGTTTATATAGTTATACTCACCAGGTTACCGTTCTCCTGTTATACATAAGAGCGACTGAACTGAACAGAAGGTTGAATAGATAGACTGAACAATCATCGTATCTGGGTTGTATTCGATTATATCGTCATGATTATCATATAGTATGTCTAACCAGATAACTGTTCTTCCGTTATTCATACGAGCAACCGAATCGAACATAAGGTTGAATGGATAGATTAAACAATCATTGTATCTGGGTTGTATTCGATTATATCGTCATGATCATCATATAGTATGTCTGACCAGGTAACTGTTCTTCCATGATACATACGAGCAACCGAATCGAACAGAAGGTTGAACGGATAGTATCTGGGTTGTATTCGATTATAATGTTATGCTGTATATGTAGTTATACTCACTAGGTGACGGTATTCCCGTTATATATACGAGCGACCGAAACGAACAGAAAGATGAATGGATAGACTGAACAATCAATGTATCTGAGTGGTTTCCGATTATATCGCAATACTGTATATATAGTGATACTTACCAGGTGACGGTACTTCCGTTACACATACTAGCGACTGAATCGAACAGAAGGTTGAATGGTTAGACAAAACGATAATTGTATCTAAGTTGCATTCGATGATATCGTGATGATGTTAATATAGCAATACTCACCAGGTAACTGTTCTTCCGTTTCACATACGAGCGACGGAATCGAACAGAAGGTTAAATGGATAGATTGAACAATCATCGTATCTGGGTTGTATTTGATTATGTTTATATAGTTATACTCACCAGGTAACTGTTATTCCGTTATACATACGAGCGACTGAATTGAACAGAAGTTTGAATGGATAGACTGAACAATAATCGTATCTGGGTTGTATTCGATTATATCGTGATGATGTTTATATAGTTATACTCACCAGGTTACTGTTCTTCCATTATACATACGAGCAACCGAATCGAACAGAAGGTTGAATGGATAGTATCTGGGTTGTATTCGATTATAAAGTTATGATGTGTATATAGTTATACTCACTAGGTGACGGTATTCCCGTTATACATACGAGCGACCGAAACGAACAAAAGTTGAATGGATGGACTGAACAATTAATGTTTCTGGGTGGTATCCGATTTTATCGCAATACTGTATATATAGTGATACTTACCAGGTGACGGTTATTCCGTTACACATACTAGCGACTGAATCGAACAGAAGGTTGAATGGATAGATTGAACTCATTGTATCTGGGTATCATTCGATTATATCGTGATGATGTTTATATATTTATACTCACCAGGACCATCATAAATACAAGCGACTGAATTGAACAGAAGGTTGAATAGATAGACGAAACGATAATTGTATCTGAGTTGTATTCGATGATATCGTGATGAAGTTTATATAGCAATACTATCCAGGTAACTGTTCTTCCGTTTTACATACGAACGACCAAATCGAACAGGACATTGAATGTATAGATAGAACAATCATCGTATCTGGGTTGTATTCGATTATATCGTGATGATGTTCATATAGAAATACTCACCAGGTTACTGTTCTTCCATTATACATACGAGCAACCCAATCGAACAGAAGGTTGAATGGATAGTATCTGGGTTGTATTCGATTATAATGTTATGCTGTGTATATAGTAATACTCACTAGGTGACGGTATTCCCGTTATACATACGAGCGACCGAAACGAACAGAAAGTTGAATGGATAGACTGAACAATTAATGTATCTGGGTGGTATCCGATTATATCGTGATACTGTATGTATAGTGATACTCACCAGGTGCCGGTACTTCCGTTACACATACTACCGACGGAATCGAACAGAAGGTTAAATGGTTAGACGAAAGTATAATTGTATCTGAGTTGTATTCGATTATATCGTGGTGATTTTTTTATAGTAATACTCACCAGGTAACTGTTCTTGCGTTATACATACGAGCGACCCAATCGAACAGAAGGTTGGATGGATAGACGAAACGATCATTGTATCTGAATTGTATTCGATTATATCGTGACGACGTTCATATAGAAATACTCACCAGGTTACTGTTCTTCCATTATACATACGAGCAACCGAATCGAACAGAAGGTTGAATGGATAGTATCTGGGTTGTATTCGATTATAATGTTATGCTGTGTATATAGTTATGCTGCGTCGACTGTATATCGAGAGTGTCTCTGATAATTCGAATAAATAAACATATTCTGACAAAGAAATAATTAGGACTGTGAATACGAGGGCCATAATAAAGGCAGAGTGAGTCACTGAGTGAGTTTTTGAACAGAATACTGCATGTTTTGATGCTCCTGTCACGTAAATCCTTTCAAAGAAATCAAAACACGACCTTTGGACTCCCACGATTCCCCACAACATACCTTCCTGATTTCAAACACCGTTGCCAACTTTCAACTTTCAACAAAGTTTTCGAACCTTTTTTATTATAATCTGCGGAAAAAAGGAATGGATGAAGAAATTAAGCAAATGTTCAGAACCTTATGTGAACAGAATAATGAAATAAAAGAAAATATAAAATCAATCAAAGAGGAGCTGCTCACCTCAAACAACAGAGTCAGAGATCTAGAAGAAAAAGTTCATGAATTAGAAAAAGAAAACAAAAATCTCAATCTTTGCATTGAAAACAACTATAGAAAGTCCAAAGAAAATAATCTAATATTACACGGTGTGGAAGAGAAAGAAAATATAGACTTATTGGAGGAACTGATAAATTTTATGAAAGAAAAACTTGATGTTACTGTACATGAGTACGAAGTGAACAACATATATCGTATTGGAAAAATAAGTACACATAAAACACGTCCAATCGTTATACAATTTACACGCTACATAAAGAAGAGGGAGATATTGAGTAAGTGCAATAAACTGAAAGGGACCAGCATATTCATCAGCCACGACCTCACACCTCAAGAGAGAGAAGAAAAACAAACACTTCTAAAACACTACAAAGAAGCGAAAGAAAAGAACTACCTAACAAAACTCTACCGGAATAAATTGATAATAAATGGCGATACTTATACATACGATAATCTAAAGGATAAAGAAGATATCATACAGACAGAAGAAATAGAGGAAATCGAGGAAAACAACGAAGAACAAATAACGAGAGGGAAATCAGTACACACGAAGGCTACACAAAAACTAACCCAATCACAACCGGAATCATCTGTGACCTATATCACCAGACATCAAGGAAAGAATCGACCAAGGAATGGTGGTGGAGATCTTCCCACTCCACCCTCCAAAAAAATCAAAAAATAAGTCTATCCAAAATTTTAGTATTTATGTATTTGTGTTTTTATGTTTTATACTGATAATTTAACTTGTATGATTTTTTTTTTAAACCTCTGATATTATATTATGTGAACTTTCATTATACCAACGAAGTGAGATAAAAACAAAAAATGGATCCATATATAAGAGACTTCATTATCACCAAATTGAAATCTTTCTCCCTGAGTACTGATGAAGAAGTGAAGCAAGTTCTAGAAGTCAATAATCCATATGAAAATTTCAAAATATTACATAATAACATCCGTAGTATATCAAATAATTTCGATGAATTTTTGATCTTCCTCGATGAATTAGATGAATCTTTCGATTGTATAGTCCTTACAGAAACACACATAATTCCGGATATCACAATCTTCAACATTCCTGGTTACAAAACGATATATAATTCTGGTCAATTAAACCAGAACGACGGAGTAATAATTTTCGTAAGATCAGGGGAGTATGATTCTCACACCACAATCAATCTAAATGATAGTTTCCTTCTTAGAGCTAGAATGACTGTGCATAACTCAACTTTCATTGTAAATGGCATATACAGATCACCATCCACAGACATTGATCCTTTTGTTGACCAGTTGAATGCTATTTTGAGTAGAGAAGATGAAACATCGCATTATAATATAATAATTGGTGATATAAACATTGATTTATTGAATACTTCTCGCGACACTGAATATTACCTAGATACTCTGAGCGAACATGGATATATATCGGCAATAAATACACCTACAAGAGTTCAAAAAAAATCTCGCACATGTTTAGATCATATATTCATAAAATCAAGAGATCATAACTATGACACAATCTTACCAATTACGTTTGAAACATCCATTACCGACCACTACACAACTCTAGCTCAAATAGTAATAACAAATAAAAAAAGTGTCGAAATACAAAAGGCAGCACATTATTATAAACAAATAAATGAACAAAAATTCGTAGAAGATATAAAAAAAGAAAATTGGGCAACCGTTTATAATTATGAAGACCTTGACTCTGCAACAAATGAACTAATTAAAATTATAAAAACTAACCAAAATAGATGCACTAGATACATAAAAATTAATAATAAGCAAAGGCAACGAAAAAAATGGATGACGAAATCCCTCGTGAAGTCAGTGAACAAAAAAAATAGTTTATACTACAGACTAAAGAAGGAACCAAATAATACCGCTCTCTCTGAAGAATACCGAGATCTTAAGTTGAATCTGAACAAATTAATTAAGACCACCAAAAACACATATTACAGAAATCGTCTTGAGGAGGTGAAAAATGATTCTAGAAAACTTTGGCAAACTGTGAACGAAGTACTGACTAACGTTGAAAATCCACCAGTTAAATCAGTTATCACAGAAGATAATCGAGAGATTAGTGACAGTTTCGAAATAGCAAACGAATTCAATAAATATTTCATATCCGTTGGCGAACAATTAGCTGAAAAAATAAACAAAAATCCAGACTACACAGAAAAAAAAATTGTATGTGATCACTCATTTTTCTTTCATCCAACAACCGAGAATGAAATGAAAGGAGTAATATCTCAGTTAAAAAATAAAAAAGCCCCTGGCATTGATAATATCAAAGCAGAAACCCTCAAACTTATCTCCAACTACATAGCAAAACCACTAACCTATATTGTTAATAAATCTCTGGAACAGGGTTATTTCCCCACAGCACTCAAAATGGCGATTGTAACGCCGATTCATAAAAATGGAAACATGACCGATGTTTCTAATTATAGGCCTATCACTTTGATATCGTGTTTAGCAAAAATTTTGGAGAAAGTTATCCAGAGGAGGTTGAATAAATTCCTCGAAAAGTACAACTTAATGTCAAAATCACAGTATGGTTTCAGAGAAAACATGTCCACTCAAGATCCTATAAAAATATTGACACAAAATATATATCAATGTTTAGATGAGTCCATGCCATCAATTGGTGTCTTCATAGACCTGCGAAAAGCATTTGATACCGTAGATCACTGTATATTACTTAAAACTCTAGAGGATATGGGGATAAGAGGTTTAGCACATAACATTTTCAGTAGCTACCTCTTTAATAGACAACAAATAGTAAAAATTGGTGATAAAGTTAGTGACGAAGAAATCATTACATGTGGTGTACCCCAAGGTACAGTATTAGGACCAATCCTATTCAATATATACCTTAACAATCTTTTCTCAATAAGCACTCACTCAAAAATCATCAGTTTTGCCGATGATACAGTCATATTCTGTAAAGATGCCGACTGGTTCAATTTGAAACTCAAGCTAGAGGACGACCTAGTCCAAATTAAGAAGTGGTTTGATTACAGACTGTTATCAATCAATTTCGAAAAAACGTACTACGTACCATTCAGTAGCTATGATATATCCCTGCCAGAATATAACATCGCAATATCTGACTTGGCCGTCATCAAACCAGTCAAAAAAATTAAGTATCTTGGCATAATCCTAGATAACCATCTGAGATGGGACCAACATATATCACATGTTGTCAAGAAATTAAGATGTATTCTGTACAAATTTAAAAAGATAATCAACATTCTCAATCATAAACAAAAAATAATATTGTATAAAAGTTTGGTTGAATCTCATCTGAATTACGGCATAATTGGATGGGGAGGGGTCTCTAAAACACATCTACACTCGCTTGAAGTTATTCAAAAACGATTCTTACGATGTATCCTACAAAAGGGATATAACTACCCTAGTGACCTTCTCTACTCGGAATCTGAGATATTCGATCAGAGACAACTATTCTTCATGAACATAGCCATAGTTCAATATAAACATAAAAACGAATTAATTTTTTCCAACCATAATTATAGAACACGTCATAAAAAAATAAATGTAATACCAGTCATGCACAAGTCAGTCGGCCAAAGGAACTATTATTATCTAGGACCGAAAGTTTTTAATCATCTACCAGAAACACTAAAATGCGAGCTAAACCGTAAAAAATTCGCAAAAAACCTCAAAGCGTATGTTGAAAATACATCTCGTGAAGAAATACACGACATAATCGAAAAATGAGTGCATACTTTATCTAACCTCCTTTATAATATTGTACTGTCTATATCTGCATATTGTGTTATATATTGTATCCATGCAAATTTTACTCCTTTTTGTTATAATTTTTCATACTTCAACCGATCCAAATTACCGTACTATATGAATATCTGGCTCATATTACTCTAATATAACTCTAGAAATCAGTATCTGTGATAAGTATGCATCCTATTTATTGTATATGTTGTATATGTTTCTATTTTATCTTTATTGTATTCTCTTACAAACAAGCAGGTATACCCTGCTTCGTAAGTATTTCAATTCATTCACTACGAATGCTATTAATTTATAGTGTAAATGTAATATGTCTGAATAAATTATTATTATTATTATTATTATTATTATTATTATTATACTCACTAGGTGACGGTATTCCCGTTATATATACGAGCGACCGAAACGAACAGAAAGTTGAATGGATAGACTGAACAATCAATGTATCTGAGTGGTATCCGATTATATCGCAATACTGTATATATAGTGATACTTACCAGGTGACGGTATGGATAGATTGAACTCATTGTATCTGGGTATCATTCGATTATATCGTGATGATGTTTATATATTTATACTCACCAGGACCATCATAAATACAAGCGACTGAATCGAACAGAAGGTTGAATGGTTAGACGAAACGATAATTGTTTCTAAGTTGTATTCGATGATATCGTGATGATGTTTATATAGCAATACTCACCGGGTAACTGTTCTTCCGTTTTACATACGAGCGACCAAATCGAACAGTAGGTTGAATGGATAGATTGAACAATCATCGTATCTGGGTTGTATTTGATTATGTTTATATAGTTATACTCACCAGGTAACTGTTCTTCCGTTATACATACGAGCGACTGAATTGAATGGATAGACTTAACAATAATCGTATCTGGGTTGTATTCGATTATATCGTGATGATGTTTATATAGTTATACTTACCAGGTAACGGTTCATATGTAACATATACGGCCGACCAAATCGAACAGAAGGTTGAATGGATAGATTGAACAACCATTGTATCGGGGTTGTATTCAATTATATCGTGATGATTATTATATATTATGTCTAACCAGGTAACTGTTCTTCCGTTATACATACGAGCAACCGAATCAACCATAAGGTTGGATGGATAGATTGAACAATCATTGTATCTGGGTTGTATCCGATTATATCGTTATGCTGTATATTAAGTTACACCTACCATGTAACGGTTCTTTCGTTACACATACGAGCGTCTGAAAGTTGAATGGATAGTATCTGGGTTGTATTCGATTATAATGTTATGCTGTGTATATAGTTATGCTCACTAGGTGACGGTATTCCCGTTATACAAACGAGCGACCGAAACGAACAGAAAGTTGAATGGATAGACTGAACAATCAATGTATCTGGGTGGTATCCGATTATATCGTAATACTGTATATATAGTGATACTAACCAAGTGACGGTACTTCTGTTACACATACTAGCGACTGAATCGAACAGAAGGTCGAATGGTTATACGAAACGATAATTGTAACTGAGTTGTATTCGATTATATCGTGGTTTTGTTTATATAGTAATACTCACCAGTTAACGGTTCTTGCGTTATACATACGAGCGACCCAATCGAACAAAAGGTTGGATGGATAGACGAATTGATCATTGTATCTGAGTTTTATTCGATTATGTCGTGATGACGTTTATATAGAAATACTCACCAGGTAACTGTTCTTCCGTTTTACATACAAGCGACCGAATCGAGCAGAAGGTTAAATGGATAGATTGAACAATCATCGTATCTGGGTTGTATTCGATTATGTTTATATAGTTATACTCACCAGGTAACTGTTCTTCCGTTATACATACTAGCGACTGAATTGAACAGAAGGTTGAATGAATAGACTAAACAATAATTGTATCTGGGTTGTATTCGATTATATCGTGATGATGTTTATATAGTTATACTCACCAGGTAACTGTCCTTCCGTTAAACGTAAGAGCGACCGAATCGAACAGAAGGTTGGGTGGAAAGACTGTCTGGGTTGTGTTCGATTATATCGTGATGCTATATATATAGTTACACTAACCAGGTAACGGTTCATCTGTAACACATACGACCGACCGAATCGAACAGAAGGTTGAATGGATAGATTGAACAATCATTGTATCTGGGATGTATCTGAATCTATCAATATGCTGTATATTTAGTTGAGCCTACCATGTAACGGTTCCTTCGTTACACATACGAGCGACTGAATCGTAAAGAAGGTTGAATGGATAGACTGAACAGTCATCGTATCTGGGTTGTATTCGATTATATCGTGATTATTATCATATATTATGTCTAACCAGGTAACTGTTCTTCCGTTATACATACGAGCAACCGAATCAACCATGAGGTTGGATGGATAGATTGAACAATCATTGTATCTGGGTTGTATCCGATTATATCGTTATGCTGTATATTAAGTTACACCTACCATGTAACGGTTCCTTCGTTACACATACGAGCGTCTGAATCGAACAGAAGGTTGGATGGTTAGACGGAACGATAATTGTAACTGAGTTGTATTCGATTATATCGTGATGTTTATATAGCAATAGTCACCAGGTAACTGTTCTTCCGTTTTGACATACGAGCGACCGAATCGAACAGAAGGTAAAATGGATATATTGAACAATCATCGTATCTGGGTTGTATTCGATTATGTTTATATAGTTATACTCACCAGGTAAGTGTTCTTCCGTTATACATACGAGCGACTGAATTGAACAGAAAGTTGAATTAATAGACTAAACAATAATCGTATCTGGGTTGTATTCGATTATATAGTGATGATGTTTATATAGTTATACTCACCAGGTAACGATTCATATGTAACATATACGACCGACCAAATCGAACAGAAGGTTGAATGGATAGATTGAACAACCATTGTATCTGGGTTGTATTCGATTATATCGTGATGATTATTATATATTATGTCTAACCAGGTAACTGTTCTTCCGTTATACATACGAGCAACCGAATCAACCATAAGGTTGGATGGATAGATTGAACAATCATTGTATCTGGGTTGTATCCGATTATATCGTTATGCTGTATATTAAGTTACACCTACCATGTAACGGTTCTTTCGTTACACATACGAGCGTCTGAATCGAACAGAAGGTTGGATGGTTAGACGGAACGATAATTGTAACTGAGTTGTATTCGAATATATCGTGGTTTTGTTTATATAGTAATACTCACAAGGTAACGGTTCTTGCGTTATACATACGAGCGACCCAATCGAACAGAAGGTTGGATGGATAGACGGAACGATCATTGTATCTGAGTTGTATTCGATTATGTCGATATGACGTTCATATAAAAATACTCACCAGGTTACTGTTTTTCCATTATACATACGAGCAACCGAATCGAACAGAAAGTTGAATGGATAGTATCTGGGTTGTATTTGATTATAATGTTATGCTGTGTATATAGTTAAGCTCACTAGGTGACGGTATTCCCGTTATACAAACGAGCGACCGAAACGAACAGAAAGTTGAATGGATCGACTGAACAATCAATGTATCTGGGTGGTATCCGATTATATCGCAACACTGTATATATTGATACTTACCAAGTGACGGTACTTCTGTTACACATACTAGCGACTGAATCGAACAGAAGGTCGAATGGTTATACGGAACGATAATTGTAACTGAGTTGTATTCGATTATATCGTGGTTTTGTTTATATAGTAATACTCACCAGGTAACGGTTCTTGCGTTATACATACGAGCGACCCAATCGAACAGAAGGTTGGATGGATAGACGAATTGATCATTGTATCTGAGTTGTATTCGATTATGTCGTGATGACGTTTATATGGAAATACTCACCAGGTAACTGTTCTTCCGTTTTACATACAAGCGACCGAATCGAGCAGAAGGTTAAATGGATAGATTGAACAATCATCGTATCTGGGTTGTATTCGATTATGTTTATATAGTTATACTCACCAGGTAACTGTTCTTCCGTTATACATACCAGCGACTGAATTGAACAGAAGGTTGAATGGATAGACTAAACAATAATTGTATCTGTGTTGTATTCGATTATATCGTGATTATGTTTCTATAGTTATACTCACCAGGTAACTGTCCTTCCGTTAGACGTAAGAGCGACCGAATCGAACAGAAGGTTGAGTGGATAGACTGTACAATCATACTATCTGGGTTGTATTCGATTATATCGTGATGCTATATATATAGTTACACTAACCAGGTAACGGTTCATCTGTAACACATACGACCGACCGAATCGAACAGAAGGTTGAATGGATAGATTGAACAATCATTGTATCTGGGATGTATCTGAATCTATCAATATGCTGTATATTTAGTTGAGCCTACCATGTAACGGTTTCTTCGTTACACATACGAGCGACTGAATCGTAAAGAAGGTTGAATGGATAGACTGAACAATCATCGTATCTGGGTTGTATTCGATTATATCGTGAATATTATCATATATTATGTCTAACCAGGTAACTGTTCTTCCGTTATACATACGAGCAACCGAATCAACCATGAGGTTGGATGGATAGATTGAACAATCATTGTATTTGGGTTGTATCCGATTATATCGCGAAACTGTATATATAGTGATACTTACCAGGTGACGGTACTTCCGTTACACATACTAGCGACTGAATCGAACAGAAGGTGAATGGTTAGATTGAACAATCATCGTATCAGGGTTGTATTCGATCATGTTCATATAGTTATACTCACCAGGTAACTGTTCTTCCGTTATACATACGAGCGACTGAATTGAACAGAAGGTTGAATGGATAGACGAAACGATAATTGTATCTGAGTTTTATTGGATGATATCGTGATAATGTTTACATAGCAGTACTCACCAGGTAACTGTTCTCCCGTTTCACATACGAGCGACCGAATCGAACAGAAGGTTAAATGGATAGATTGAACAATCATCGTATCTGGGTTGTATTCGATTATATCGTGATGCTGTTTATATAGTAATACTCACCAGGTAACTGTCCTTCGTTATACGTAAGAGCGACCGAATCGAACAGAAGGTTGAGTGGATACAATCATCCTATCTGGGTTGTTTTCGATTATATCGTGATGCTATATGTATAGTTATACTTACCAGGTAACGGTTCATCTGTAACATATACGACCGACCAAATCGAACAGAAGGTCGAATGGATAGATTGAACAACCATCGTATCTGAGTTGTATTCGATTATATCGTGGTTTTGTTTATATAGTAATACTCACCAGGTAACGTTTCTTGCGTTATACATACGAGCGATCCAATCGAACAAAAGGTTGGATGGATAGACGGAACGATCATTGTATCTGAGTTGTATTCGATTAGGTCGTGATGACATTCATATAGAAATACTCACCAGGTTACTGTTCATCCATTATACATACGAGCAACCGAATCGAACAGAATATTGAATGGATAGTATCTGGGTTGTATTCGGTTATAATGTTATGCTGTGTATATAGTTATACACTAGGTGACGGTGTTCTCGTTATACAAACGAGCGACCGAAACGAACAGAAAGTTGAATGGATAGACTGAACAATCAATGTATCTGGGTGGTATCCGATTATATCGCAATACTGTATATATAGTGATACTTACCAAGTGACGGTACTTCTGTTACACATACTAGCGACTGAATCGAACAGGTGACGGTATTTTCGTTATACAAACGAGCGACCGAAACGAACAGAAAGTTGAATGGATAGACTGAACAATCAATGTATCTGGGTGGTATCCGATTATATCGCATAACTGTATATATAGTGATACTTACCAGGTGACGGTACTTCCGTTACACATACTAGCGACTGAATCGAACAGAAGGTGAATGGTTAGATTGAACAATCATCGTATCAGGGTTGTATTCGATCATGTTCATATAGTTATACTCACCAGGTAACTGTTCTTCCGTTATACATACGAGCGACTGAATTGAACAGAAGGTTGAATGGATAGACGAAACGATAATTGTATCTGAGTTTTATTGGATGATATCGTGATAATGTTTATATAGCAGTACTCACCAGGTAACTGTTCTTCCGTTTCACATACGAGCGACCGAATCGAACAGAAGGTTAAATGGATAGATTGAACAATCATCGTATCTGGGATGTATTCGATTATATCGTGATGCTATATATATAATATAATAATATAATAATATAATATATATTCATTTGTACATAATTACATTACATGTATAAAATATTAATGCATGAATATGTATAGATCAATCGATGTCAATTAGAGTAATACAATATCCGCTCTTCAAGGTTATAGGGTAATATTCAAGATACGCAAAGTTAAAAAAACTTGTCTGCTGAAACTTGAACACCACTTTTTCGTTTTTAACTTCTGATCCGAGAGACTACTCTTCGATACTCAGATTAATTGCATGTTGATAATGTAATGTATATAAAAACAAAGAAAATATATATACCTATATGTATAACAAAAAAAAATGTGAAAAAAAAAACAATAATTTCTCAAATCCCTATTTGGAAACACCAATGTTTCCCTCATCTCCTCTTAAGATTAAGTAATCGTGATAATACAACCATAAATATATTTTTTCATAAAAATGCTGAAATTTTCATAATATCATATATAGCATAAAGAGAAAAAAGAAAACAAAAAATAACATTTCATCTGATCTCCTTCTGTTTTATAACTATCTATTTATTTGCAATTCATTCTGAGACAACCACTTTGTAATCAAGTATTTGAAACATTTCAATTTTATTTTGTTTTTCAACTCTTGTGGAATCGTATTGTAAAGTATTTTTCCGGCATATGTGAAATTACATTTTGCAATTGTTTTTTTAATTTTATGCATTTTCACATGGTCGGTGGCGATAAATCTGGTTTCATAAGTATGATTTGTTTCCATTGATGATAATGAATTCGTTCTTATTAGTTGTAGTAGTGATATTTTGTAGTACAGGTTTCTAATACTCAAAATATTTGTGTGCTTATATATTTGTGCTGTAGGAAAGTGACGGTCCAATTTATGAATGATCTTTATAATACGTTTTTGTAGAATTATAAGAGGTTTCATTGTCGTTTCATACGCCCCTCCCCATCCTACTAAACCATATGTAAGTAGTGATTGTGCTAGACCGAAATATATAGTTCTCATACCTTGACAACTTACAAATTTGCTTATTTGACTGAATAGATATGTTAAAGATCTAATCTTCTTAGTTAATTCTGCTATATGTCTGTCCCATTTCAGGTTAGAGTCTATGGTGATACCCAAATAATTTGTTTGAAATCTACTTTCAATTTTCCAACAGTGTTTTCTGAAAGGTAGATATACTGTTATGAAATCATTAGATGGTAGTTTGTTTTTGTAACTTGTGAAAGGAATATAAACTGTTTTGTCCAAATTAATGGTAAGTAAATTCGAGTCAAACCATTCAGTTATCTTCTGTAAGTCTTTTGATATTATTTCGTTCACTTCTTCCCATGAGTTGCTTTCCACGAAGAGAACCGTGTCATCTGCATAAGATATAATCATGCCTTTGCAATCTATATTCAATAAATCGTTCAAATATATTATGAACAGCACAGGGCCTATTACTGTTCCTTGTGGTATTCCGCAAGTTACTTCTAATTTGTCGCTATGGACCTTTTGTATTTCTACTATTTGTTGTCTATTTTCCAGAAAGCTTTTGAATATTTGAAAACCCGTTCCTCTAATCCCAATATTTTCCAGTTTTGACAAAAGTTTTTGATGATTCACCGTGTCGAAAGCTTTTGCTAAATCGATGAAAACACCTGCACACGGTTTGCGATTATCCAAGCATTTGTAAATTTTATCTATTAAAAATGCTATTGCGTCGTTTGTTGATGTATTTGCCTTGAAACCAAATTGCAACTTAGAAAGACTATTATTTTTTGACAGGAAACACATTAGTCTCGTTTTCAGAGCTTTTTCGAAAATTTTTGATACATTTGACATTAAACTTATTTTCCTGTAGTTCACTATTTGCTTACTGTCTCCTTTTTTGAAGATAGGCTTTATCACTGCTATTTTGAAAGCTTTTGGACATTCCCCTTTCGTAAATATCAAATTGATTATATGAGTCAAAGGTGCTGCGATTTCAGTTGCAATTTCTTTCAAAACATCATTTTTTATTGTGTCAGTACCTGGAGCCGATTTTGTTTTCAAAGAGTTTATTATTTGAATAACTTCTATTTCATCAACGGGTGTCAGGAAAATTGAATATTGTGTATGTTTGTCGGAGGTCGATTTATTTTTTGCGGTACTTATGTTAGTTATATCCTTGGCCATTTTGTTTCCTATTGTTGCATAATGTTCATTGAACAGTGTAGCCATGTTTTTTGGTCTAGTTTCTAGACGTCCATCACCATCAAGAATAGCATTGATCTGTTCCTTATTTTTGCATTTATTTATACCATTATATTCGTTAATTGAGCCCCAGAGAGTTTTGCTATCATTTTTACTGTTTTCAATTTTCTGAGAGTAGTAGTTTTGTTTTGATTTATTTATAATTGACACTATTTTATTCCGATACATTTTATATTCTCTGTAAGTAATTTGGCTTTTTGTAGTTTTGTATTTTTTATATAATTTATCCCTTTTTGATATTGATTCGATGATTCCCCTGGTTATCCATGGTTTCTTATTAATCTTATATTTATTTGTTTTTGTGTAAGTTATACTCTTTCTCAACAAGTTTATAAAGTTATCTGTAATGTGGTCTATGTTTTCACTGTTATATACACCTTCAAAGGTTTGGTTTTTCATTGCATTTTTTAACTTTGGAAAATTAATGTATTTTCGTTTTACGATTTCCTCATTGTTTTTGTTGATTTGATCGCATTGTAGAATGATAGGGTAATGATCTGTGATTTTTGAATGTAGTATTATTGGTGTCAGAGCTTCATTTTCAATGAAATTACTTTTCAGAAATATATGATCTATGCAAGTTTTTGAGTTATTTTCTTCTCTGGTGAATTCATTTATGAGAGCCTTGTATCCGTTTTCATACATAATATTAAGATATTCTTGTGACTCGTCGTTCTCGCTTCGGATATCGATATTCATGTCGCCAATTATTATTTCTGTGTCACTTTTTCCTCTATTTTTCAGGTAAATTTCTAATTCCGAATTGAAGTTATTTACACTTATTGGCGGTGGTTTATAAATTCCTGTTATGGAAATGGTTTTTTTATTATGTTTTATGTTCACTCGAATGCAGTTTAGTGTTGAGATATTCACAATTTCAAATTTATGGTCATATCCCTTTCGTATATATATAATTTACACCATCGTTCTTATTGGTATTTCCATCGTTATATATTTTCGAGTAGCCTACTAAATTATAGATGTTTGTATTTTGCAATTTCCATGTTTCAGTTAGTATTATAACGTCGAATATTTCATTGAACTGATTTAGCATGAGCTCTAACTGCGAGAAATTTTTTTGTATGCTTCTTATATTCGTATGGAATAGTTTGAATTTCAAGTTTTCAGGTTCTAAATAACTTTTCGCTTTGTTGACATCTTCCGCTACAATAGTGGTTATCTCAAAAGAATCAAAATCGCGTATATATTCATTCATTTTTAGTTTAATACTTACATATAAATAAAAAATATCTTCGAGAATTTAATCGTGACTATTCGACTTGTATAGATACATGTATATCTGCTGTTCTTTAATGGGGTTATTTTTTGCTTCTCATCGATTTAGGACTATAGTAAACCTTGTGTTTTTTCCTGTTTGGTGTTTTATTTTCCACCAGTGGTCGTTTCTTGGATGCTGGAACTAGACTTGTGCTTGCAGTTTTGTTATTACTTTCTTCTTCGTTCTGCTTTTCAGCCCCACCGTCTGACTCCTCTGTTTCACTTTCTTTATTTTCTTCTTCCTTTGCTTCTAATTGTTTCAGATATTCTACTGAATGCGGTACGTTATTTATTAATAGAGATTGTCCTCTGATTTTGGCTTCGTGACCTTTAGATCTTGCTATATTCATATGCTTCACCAAAGTTTTCTGTTTGCCTCTCTATCTTCCTTGCATAAGTCGTTCGAAAGTCCTACTCCGTTCTCCTTGAGTTTTTTCAGTGCTTCTCTATTTTCGAAGAGAGTACTTTTTTTAATGTGGGTGATGAATTCTAGTACGATAGGGGAATCCTCCGTTCGGCCTAGTTTGTAAATATCGTTTATATCCTCTGCTATAATTTGTGTTCCGAGTAGATTATTTAGTTGCTGAATGGTATCTTTCAGTAACTCTCTCGGATCTCTAGTGGATTTCAATCCGAAGATGACAACGTTATTTTTTCTGCTTTGTCTTTCTAATTGTATGCACCTTTCCCTTAATTCATCCACTTCAATGTTGATCTTATTGACTTTATCAGTAATTTCGTTAATCGATTTATTTAACTTCTTTGTAATCTCCTCTGTTTGTTTGCTATTGGCTTTCACAATCAGTTCATATAATTGCTCCTGTTCTTCTGTTAGGATTTTGTTCTCCATTTCTCCGTTTTATTTCGTTCTTCGTTTGACCATTGGTGGTGGTGGCCTTCTCCTTCCTTAGTTTTCGACACGCTATATTTTGATGGTAAATTATTATCAATCAAATATCTCGATTTTCGGCTATATCACTGTTTTCAGCAAAATTTCCTTATATCATCCAGATCAATACTTTTTTTATCTTCGGTTTGTGAGGTTTTTAAATATTCTCGGTGCTTTATATACCACTATTTTTGTTGATTTTATTTGGACTCACTTTCGGAACGACCACTCTCTCTCTCAATCGTATCTCGTATCAATACTTAGTTATACTTACCAGGTAACGGTTCATCTGTAACATATACGACCGACCAAATCGAACAAAAGGTTGAATGGATAGATTGAACAACCATTGTATCTGGGTTATATTCGATTATATCGTGATGATTATTATATATTATGTCTAACCAGGTAACTGTTCTTCCGTTATACATACGAGCAACCGAATCAACCATAAGGTTGGATGGATAGATTGAACAATCATTGTATCTGGGTTGTATCTGATTATATCGTTATGCTGTATATTAAGTTACACCTACCATGTAACGGTTCTTTCGTTACACATACAAGCGTCTGAATCGAACAGAAGGTTGGATGGTTAGACGGAACGATAATTGTAACTGAGTTGTATTCGATTATATCGTGGTTTTGTTCATATAGTAATACTCACCAGGTAACGGTTCTTGCGTTATACATACGAGCGACCCAATCGAACAGAAGGTTGGATGGATAGACGGAACGATCATTGTATCTGAGTTGTATTCGATTATGTCGAGATGACGTTCATATAAAAATACTCACCAGGTTACTGTTTTTCCATTATACATACGAGCAACCGAATCGAACAGAAAGTTGAATGGATAGTATTTGGGTTGTATTTGATTATAATGTTATGCTGTGTATATTGTTAAGCTCACTAGGTGACGGTATTCCCGTTATACAAACGAGCGACCGAAACGAACAGAAAGTTGAATGGATAGACTGAACAATCAATGTATCTGGGTGGTATCCGATTATATCGCAATACTGTATATATAGTGATACTTACCAAGTGACGGTACTTCTGTTACACATACTAGCGACTGAATCGAACAGAAGGTCGAATGGTTATACGAAACGATAATTGTAACTGAGTTGTATTCGATTATATCGTGGTTTTGTTTATATAGTAATACTCACCAGGTAACGGTTCTTGCGTTATACATACGAGCGACCCAATCGAACAGAAGGTTAAATGGATAGATTGAACAATCATCGTATCTGGGTTGTATTCGATTATGTTTATATAGTTATACTCACCAGGTAACTGTTCTTCCGTTATACATACTAGCGACTGAATTGAACTGAAGGTTGAATGGATAGACTAAACAAATGGATAGACTAAACAATAATTATTATCTGGGTTGTATTCGATTATATCGTGATGATGTTTATATAGTTATACTCACCAGGTAACTGTCCTTCCATTAGACGTAGGAGCGACCGAATCGAACAGAAGGTTGAGTGGATAGACTGTACAATCATACTATCTGGGTTGTATTCGATTAAATCGTGATGCTATATATATAGTTACACTTACCAGGTAACGGTTCATCTATAACACATACGACCGACCGAATCGAACAGAAGGTTGAATGGATAGATTGAACAATCATTGTATCTGGGATGTATCTGAATCTATCAATATGCTGTATATTTAGTTGAGCCTACCATGTAACGGTTCCTTCGTTACACATACGAGCGACTGAATCGTAAAGAAGGTTGAATGGATAGACTGAACAATCATCGTATCTGGGTTGTATTCGATTATATCGTGATTATTATCATATATTATGTCTAACCAGGTAACTGTTCTTCCGTTATACATACGAGCAACCGAATCAACCATGAGGTTGGATGGATAGATTGAACAATCATTGTATCTGGGTTGTATCCGATTATATCGTTACGCTGTATATTAAGTTACACCTACCATGTAACGGTTCCTTCGTTACACATACGAGCGTCTGAATCGAACAGAAGGTTGGATGGTTAGACGGAACGCTAATTGTAACTGAGTTGTATTCGATTATATCGTGATGTTTATATAGCAATAGTCACCAGGTAACAGTTCTTCCATTTCACATACGAGCGACCGAATCGAACAGAAGGTAAAATGGATATATTGAACAATCATCGTATCTGGGTTGTATCCGATTATATCGTTATGCTGTATATTAAGTTACACCTACCATGTAACGGTTCTTTCGGTACACATACGAGCGACCCAATCGAACAGAAGGTTGGATGGATAGACGGAACGATTATTGTATCTGAGTTGTATTCGATTATATCGTGATGACATTCATATAGAAAATTACTGTTCTTTCATTATACATACGAGCAACCGAATCGAACAGAAGGTTGAATGGATAGTATCTGGGTTGTATTCGATTATAATGTTATGCTGTGTATATAGTTATACTCACTAGGTGACGGTATTCCCGTTATAAATACGAGCGACCGAAACGAACAGAAAGTTGAATGGATAGACTGAATATTCAATGTATCTGGGTGGTAACCGATTATATCGCAATACTGTATATAGAGTGTTACTTACCAGGTGACGGTACTTTCGTTACACATACTAGCGACTGAATCTAACAGAAGGTGAATGGTTAGATTGAACAATCATCGTATCAGGGTTGTATTCGATTATGTTTATATAGTTATACTCACCAGGTAACTGTTCTTCCATTATACAAACGAGCTACTGAATTGAACAGAGGGTTGAATGGATAGACTAAACATTTATCGTATCTGGGTTGTATTCGATTATATCGTGATGATGTTTATATAGTTATACTCACCAGGTAACGGTTCATATGTAACATATACGACCGACCAAATCGAACAGAAGGTTGAATGGATAGATTGAACAACCATTGTATCTGGGTTGTATTCGATTATATCGTGATGATTATTATATATTATGTCTAACCAGGTAACTGTTCTTCCGTTATACATACGAGCAACCGAATCAACCATAAGGTTGGATGGATAGATTGAACAATCATTGTATCTAGGTTGTATCCGATTATATCGTTATGCTGTATATTGAGTTACACCTACCATGTAACGGTTCTTGCGTTATGCATACGAACGACCCAATCGAACAGAAGGCTGGATGGATAGACGAAACGATCATTGTATCTGAGTTGTATTCGATTATGTCGTGATGACGTTCATATGGAAATACTCACCAGGTTGCTGTTTTTCCATTATACATACGAGCAACCGAATCGAACAGAAAGTTGAATGGAAAGTATCTGGGTTGTATTCGATTATAATGTTATGCTGTGTATATAGTTATACTCACTAGGTGACGGTATTCCCGTTATACAAACGAGCGACCGAAACGAACAGAAAGTTGAATGGATAGACTGAACAATCAATGTATCTGGGTGGTATCCGATTATATAGCAATACTGTATATATAGTGATACTTACCAAGTGACGGTACTTCTGTTACACATACTAGCGACTGAATCGAACAGGTGACGGTATTCCCGTTATACAAACGAGCGACCGGAACGAACAGAAAGTTGAATGGATAGACTGAACAATCAATGTATCTGGGTGGTATCCGATTATATCGCAATACTGTATATATAGTGATACTTACCAAGTGACGGTACTTCTGTTACACATACTAGCGACTGAATCGAAGAGAAGTTCGAATGGTTATACGAAACGATAATTGTAACTGAGTTGTATTCGATTATATCGTGGTTTTGTTTATATAGTAATACTCACCAGGTAACGGTTCTTGCGTTATACATACGAGCGACCCAATCGAACAGAAGGTTGGATGGATAGACGAATTGATCATTGTATCTGAGTTGTATTCGATTATGTCGTGATGACGTTCATATAGAAATACTCACCAGGTAACTGTTCTTCCGTTTTACATACAAGCGACCGAATCGAGCAGAAGGTTAAATGGATAGATTGAACAATCATCGTATCTGGGTTGTATTCGATTATGTTTATATAGTTATACTCACCAGGTAACTGTTCTTCCGTTAAACATACTAGCGACTGAATTGAACAGAAGGTTGAATGGATAGACTAAACAATAATTGTATCTGGGTTGTATTCGATTATATCGTGATGATATTTATATAGTTATACTCACCAGGTAACTGTCCTTCCGTTAGACGTAAGAGCGACCGAATCGATCAGAAGGTTGAGTGGATAGACTGTACAATCATACTATCTGGGTTGTATTCGATTATATCGTGATGCTATATATATAGTTACATTTACCAGGTAACGGTTCATCTGTGACACATACGACCGACCGAATCGAACAGAAGGTTGAATGAATAGATTGAACAATCATTGTATCTGGGATGTATCTGAATCTATCAATATGCTGTATATTTAGTTGAGCCTACCATGTAACGGTTCCTTCGTTACACATACGAGCGACTGAATCGTAAAGAAGGTTGAATGGATAGACTGAACAATCATCGTATCTGGGTTGTATTCGATTATATCGTGATGTTTATATAGCAATAGTCACCAGGTAACTGTTCTTCCATTTTACATACGAGCGACCGAATCGAACAGGAGGTAAAATGGATATATTGAACAATCATCGTATCTGGGTTGTATCCGATTATATCGTTATGCTATATATTAAGTTACACCTACCATGTAACGGTTCTTTCGGTACATATACGAGCGACCCAATCGAACAGAAGGTTGGATGGATAGACGGAACGATTATTGTATCTGAGTTGTATTCGATTATATCGTGATGACGTTCATATAGAAATACCCACCAGGTTACTGTTCTTCCATTATACATACGAGCAACCGAATCGAACAGAAGGTTGGATGGATAGTATCTGGGTTGTATTCGATTATTAGGTTATGCTGTGTATATAGTTATACTCACTAGGTGACGGTATTCCCGTTATAAATACGAGCGACCGAAACGAACAGAAAGTTGAATGGATAGACTGAATATTCAATGTATCTGGGTGGTAACCGATTATATCGCATAACTGTATATAGAGTGATACTCACCAGGTGACGGTACTTTCGTTACACATACTAGCGACTTAATCGAACAGAAGGTGAATGGTTAGATTGAACAATCATCGTGTCTGGGTTGTATTCGATTATATCGTGATGCTGTTTATATAGTTATACTTACCAGGTAACTGTCCTTCCATTATACAAACGAGATACTGAATTGAACAGAGGGTTTTATTGGATGATATCGTGATGATGTTTATATAGCAGTACTCACCAGGTAACTGTTCTTCCGTTTCACATACGAGCGACCGAATCGAACAGAAGGTTAAATGGATAGATTGAACAATCATCGTGTCTGGGTTGTATTCGATTATATCGTGATGCTGTTTATATAGTTATACTTACCAGGTAACTGTCCTTCCGTTATACGTAAGAGCGACCGAATCGAACAGAAGGTTGAGTGGATAGACTGTACAATCATCCTATCTGGGTTGTTTTCGATTATATCGTGATGCTATATATATAGTTATACTTACCAGGTAACGGTTCATCTGTAACATATACGACCGACCAAATCGAACAGAAGGTTGAATGGTTGAAAGGTTGAAAGGTTGAAAGGTTGAATGGATAGATTGAACAACCATTGTATCTATCTAATATAGACAATAAAACGACAACGCTTATCATTGGCGGAGATTTCAATATCAATTTCATGGTTCATAGTACCAATCTAACGTTATTGGAAGACTTGCTATCCTCTTATGAAATTGACATTAGTTTAAGGGTGCCAACAAGGGTGAAGGCAAATTCTATGACATGTATCGACAACTTTTTAATAAAGTCAAACTTCATCCATAGTGTAGCAATAGTCGACCTAAATTTATCTGATCATTACTCACAGTTCTTGAAAATTGATTTCAATCTAAACAATGAAGCCAGCAAGGGGAAACACAAGCAATTCTACTATCGTAGGGATTTTTGCGATGAGAATCCAATGAGATTCCACAACAACCTTCAACAAGAAGACTGGGTAGAGGTATTTGCACAGGAATGTCCCAACTTGGCATATGAACTTTTCACTCAGCTTCTTACATACTACTTTGAGATGTCTTTCCCATCAAGACAGGTAACTGTAGGGCCACCGAGAAAGAAGTTCAACCCAAAAATAATGATGTCTCCGGAGCTAGAATACATGAAAAACAGAGTTTCACTTTTTAATAAGCTAGCTAAAAATGACAGCAACTATACTGAAATATGTAGGAGAGTGAACAGAGAATATAGGCAAGAGTTACAATCAACAAATATTTAATATTATGATGAATTGATCACTCAATCTGGCAACAAGTCTAAAACAACCTGGAAAATTATAAATGACCTACAAAAAATACATCCCAATAAAGATGAACTGATTTTAGTTGAACAAAATATTCAATACAGGGGTAGAGCTCTGGCTGAAAAATTCAATACCCATTTTACGAAACCTTTGTCTGAACACTTCACAATTGATACTAGTTTTCTCGAAAGTAATATCTCACTCAATACATCAACTTTTTTTATGTCTCCAATCACTGAGAGGGAATTAATACAATTAATTGATAAACTCAAAAACTCCAATTCGTATGGGACTGACCAAATATCAAACAAGTTGATTAAATGTTGTGCATCTGAATTGTGTTCCATACTTACCTTCTTGATTAATTTGTCAACAGAAAAAGGAATTTTCCCAAATAAACTGAAATTGGCGAGTGTATCTCCTGTATATAAAAAAGGTGATACCAATGACTTGAATAATTACAGAGCAATAAGTATTTTTTCCAGCATCTCGAAACTATACGAATTGAATTTGAAGGAACAACTGAATGCTTTTTTTACCTCGATGAAATTATTATCCCCATCCCAACATGGTTTTACGACTAATAAAAGCACTGATACAGCTCTATATGACTTTCACAGTCGAATAATAACTGCCTTGGACAAAAAAAAGTGTGTTTTAGGATTATTCATTGATTTTTCACGAGCGTTTGATTGCGTGAATCACAGCCTTTTACTTGAAAAACTGTCGAGATATGGAGTTAGAGGAATGCCACTGAATTTACTAAGTTCTTACCTGGAAAATAGGAGACAAGTAGTGAAAATTGAGGAAAATATAAGTTCTGAAAAACATATCATTGATGGTGTACCCCAAGGATCAATTCTGGGACCTTTTTTATATCTTGTTTTTGCCAATGATTTATTAGATTATCTCAATAGGAATTCTGCCACTCATTGCATATGTTATGCTGATGACACTAATATATTGGTTTTTGCAGATGATTTGAACACACTTAGAAATACAGCTGAAAGCACATTGGAAAAAGTCATAATTTGGTCTGAGAAAAACAATTTGCATATAAATAAAACAAAAACCAATATGTTACAGTTCATGATAAAAGGACAACAGATTGAGATGTATCTGTTTGAGAATACTGATTTGGAACTGAATGCAGTAAAATCTACGAAAATGTTAGGTGTTGTCTTTGATAACAGATTGCAATGGATGCCACAAGTTGACAATCTATGCAAGAAACTAAGAAAAGTCTGCTATTCCCTTAGGTATCTCTCAAATTATTGTAGCAAAAGCATCCTGCTAACTTTATATTATGCAAATTTTAACTCTCATCTGAGGTATGGTATTTTGAACTGGGGCACAAGCTCCTCTGTAGACCGAGTGTTCATCATACAGAAGTATGCCATAAGGATCATTGCAAAGTTGGGATTTAGGGATTCTTGTAGGGAATCATTTCGGAATTTGAATATATTGACAGTTGCAGGAATATATATACTTGAGGCTTGCACATATGTATACCGCAATAAAAACAAACTGGCTGCCAATAGATCGGCACATAATTACTGTACACGTAATTCCCAATTAATCCTACCGTGTCAACATCGCACTGTACTATATCAAAAAAGTTTCGAATATCTGGGATGCAAATTGTATAACAGACTTCCTGATGACATTAAGGTATCAAGTACTGTATACATTTTCAAGAAGAAAGTTAAGAAACTACTATTTTCAAAAAATTGCTACACTATGGAGGAGTTTCTGTTGTGATTTGCCATTTCTGACGTGTTTAATCTCATTTATATATACATATACAATTCATCTTGATGTTTATGGCGTGTATGTGTTGTTTCTATATTTATATCTAGTTTTATTTATTTATATGTATTTGTTGTTTTATCTTTATATTTTTTATTCCTTATGATATAATGTTTAACTATTTTTCCTATTTTAATGACGTTTTGCTCTTTTTTATTTGTATTACCACACTGTTGGTGTGCAATCTAATTTGAGAAAATAAAGAGTTTATTATTATTATTATTATTATTATCTGGGTTGTATTCGGTTATATCGTGATGATTATTATATATTATGTCTAACCAGGTAACTGTTCTTCCGTTATACATACGAGCAACCGAATCAACCATAAGGTTGGATGGATAGATTGAACAATCATTGTATCTGGGTTGTATCCGATTATATCGTTATGCTGTATATTAAGTTACACCTACCATGTAACGGTTCTTTAGTTACACATACGAGCGTCTGAATCGAACAGAAGGTTGGATGGTTAGTCGGAACGATAATTGTAACTGAGTTGTATTCGATTATATCGTGGTTTTGTTTATATAGTAATACTCACCAGGTAACGGTTCTTGCGTTATACATACGAGCGACCCAATCGAACAGTAGGTTGAATGGATAGACGGAACGATCATTGTATCTGAGTTGTATTCGATTAGGTCGTGATGACGTTCATATAGAAATACTCACCAGGTTACTGTTCATCCATTATACATACGAGCAACCGAATCGAACAGAATATTGAATGGATAGTATCTGGGTTGTATTCGATTATAATGTTATGCTGTGTATATAGTTATACTCACTAGGTGACGGTATTCTCGTTATACAAACGAGCGACCGAAACGAACAGAAAGTTGAATGGATAGACTGAACAATCAATGTATCTGGGTGGTATCCGATTATATCGCAATACTGTATATATAGTGATACTTACCAAGTGACGGTACTTCTGTTACACATACTAGCGACTGAATCGAACAGGTGACGGTATTCCCGTTATACAAACGAGCGACCGAAACGAACAGAAAGTTGAATGGATAGACTGAACAATCAATGTATCTGGGTGGTATCCGATTATATCGCAAAACTGTATATATAGTGATACTTACCAGGTGACGGTACTTCCGTTACACATACTAGCGACTGAATCGAACAGAAGGTGAATGGTTAGATTGAACAATCATCGTATCAGGGTTGTATTCGATCATGTTCATATAGTTATACTCACCAGGTAACTGTTCTTCCGTTATACATACGAGCGACTGAATCGAACAGAAGGTTAAATGGATAGACGAAACGATAATTGTATCTGACTTTTATTGGATGATATCGTGATAGTGTTTACATAGCAGTACTCACCAGGTAACTGTTCTTCCGTTTCACATACGAGCGACCGAATCGAACAGAAGGTTAATTGGATAGATTGAACAATCATCGTATCTGGGTTGTATTCGATTATATCGTGATGCTGTTTATATAGTAATACTCACCAGGTAACTGTCCTTCCGTTATACGTAAGAGCGACCGAATCGAACAGAAGGTTGAGTGGATAGACTGTACAATCATCCTATCTGGGTTGTTTTCGATTATATCGTGATGCTATATATATAGTTATACTTACCAGGTAACGGTTCATCTGTAACATATACGACCGACCAAATCGAACAAAAGGTTGAATGGATAGATTGAACAACCATTGTATGTGAGTTGTATTCGATTATATCGTGGTTTTGTTTATATAGTAATACTCACCAGGTAACGTTTCTTGCGTTATACATACGAGCGACCCAATCGAACAGAAGGTTGGATGGATAGACGGAACGATCATTGTATCTGAGTTGTATTCGATTAGGTCGTGATGACGTTCATATAGAAATACTCACCAGGTTACTGTTCATACATTATACACACGAGCAACCAAATCGAACAGAATATTGAATGGATAGTATCTGGGTTGTATTCGATTATAATGTTATGCTGTGAGTAGTTATACACCAGGTGACGGTATTCTCGTTATACAAACGAGCGACCGAAACGAACAGAAAGTTGAATGGATAGACTGAACAATCAATGTATCTGGGTGGTATCCGATTATATCGCAATACTGTATATATAGTGATACTTACCAAGTGACGGTACTTCTGTTACACATACTAGCGACTGAATCGAACAGGTGACGGTATTCCCGTTATACAAAGGAGCGACCGAAACGATCAGAAAGTTGAATGGATAGACTGAACAATCAATGTATCTGGGTGGTATATGATTATATCGCATAACTGTATATATAGTGATACTTACCAGGTGACGGTACTTCCGTTACACATACTAGCGACTGAATCGAACAGAAGGTGAATGGTTAGATTGAACAATCATCGTATCAGGGTTGTATTCGATCATGTTCATATAGTTATACTCACCAGGTAACTATAGTGATACTTACCAAGTGACGGTACTTCTGTTACACATACTAGCGACTGAATCGAACAGGTGACAATATTCCCGTTATACAAACGAGCGACCGAAACGAACATAAAGTTAAATGGATAGACTGAACAATCAATGTATCTGGGTGGTATCCGATTATATCGCAAAACTGTATATATAGTGATACTTACCAGGTGACGGTACTTCCGTTACACATACTTGCGACTGAATCGAACAGAAGGTGAAAGGTTAGATTGAACAATCATCGTATCAGGGTTGTATTCGATCATGTTCATATAGTTACACTCACCAGGTAACTGTTCTTCCGTTATACATACGAGCGACTGAATTGAACAGAAGGTTGAATGGATAGACGAAACGATAATTGTATCTGAGTTTTATTGGATGATATCGTGATAATGTTTCAATGGCAGTACTCACCAGGTAACTGTTCTTCCGTTTCACATACGAGCGACCGAATCGAACAGAAGGTTAAATGGATAGATTGAACAATCATCGTATCTGGGTTGTATTCGATTATATCGTGATGCTGTTTATATAGTTATACTCACCAGGTAACTGTCCTTCCGTTATACGTAAGAGCGACCGAATCGAACAGAAGGTTGAATGGATAGATTGAACAACCATTGTATCTGGGTTGTATTCGGTTATATCGTGATGATATATTATGTATTATGTCTAACCAGGTAACTATTCTTCCGTTATGCATACGAGCAACCGAATCAACCATAAGGTTGGATGGATAGATTGAACAATCATTGTATCTGGGTTGTATCCGATTATATCGTTATGCTGTATATTAAGTTACACCTACGAGCGTCTGAATCGAACAGAAGGTTGGATGGTTAGACGGAACGATAATTGTAACTGAGTTGTATTCGATTATATCGTGGTTTTGTTTATATAGTAATACTCACCAGGTAACGGTTCTTGCGTTATACATACGAGCGACCCAATCGAACAGAAGGTTGGATGGATAGACGGAACGATCATTGTATTGTATTCGATTAGGTCGTGATGACGTTCATATAGAAATACTCACCAGGTTACTGTTCATCCATTATACATACGAGCAACCGAATCGAACAGAATATTGATTGGATAGTATCTGGGTTGTATTCGATTATAATGTTATGCTGTGTATATAGTTATACTCACTAGGTGACGGTATTCTCGTTATACAAACGAGCGACCGAAACGAACAGAAAGTTGAATGAATAGACTGAACAATCAATGTATCTGGGTGGTATCCGATTATATCGCAATACTGTATATATTGTCGCAACTCAGTCTCGCTTGGCTTTTACGAGAGGGTTTTTTCAAGGGTTTCCATTCAACTATATTCTTCCCAAATAAAAACAAGGTTTTAATCTGACTCGCACATTTATTTCAAAATCAAAAACTGAGGAAAGTCCTGCCAAACGGCAGCATGAATGGAAAAAAACAAATGAACATAAAAAATCCGAGAACAGTTCGTACTTACAATAAGCTCACCAGCAATGTCGTTAGAGGGCAGCTAACCATTATTCCTATGGTCGGGATTTCCAGGTTGTAGAACAATCTGATCAATTCAAAGTGGAATATTGAATTGCTTGATGTTTCACTTTTTACGCTATTTATATTAGAAACGATGCTTAGCTTGCATTATGTTTACAACAGGCCTGGAGATCCGTACCGATGAATTATTGAATAATATAATTTTGTCGACTCTACAGATTCTAAAGGTGAATGTAACTAGGTATATCCTGCAAATCGAAATAATTTTACTGTCTATGAACTCTAATATGGAATTGTAAATATATATACTGAATGATTGAATTTGGAATAAGGTGATTGAAGGTTTTTGAATGTCTTTAGGAATAATGGTTTTACAACTCGTTTCTCATACTTGACACATCTCCCCCCTCTAGACAAAGCTGGCCCCCAGCTTTATTAAATTTCGTATGGAAAGATTAAAATGAAAATAAACAAATATAACATAAAAATACAATCGAAGAAAAAAAACTAAAATATTGGAAACATTACATACATGATCTTATATTTTAACGATTTGAAAGTTCAATTGGAAATTTTCTATTCTAGAATGAGTAAAAAAAACATGTCTGTCCATTTAATCAGTTTGTTTCATAGCGAATATGAGTCACCATTACTTATTCGTTCGGCACTGGGCACTGCACTTTGTTTTTGTCACTTTGCACTGATTGTCTTGGGGTCACAGGTCTGCGTCCACTGTTACAGAAATTAGGTCATTCTGCTTTTATTCTCCTAGGTCAGTTTTGCTTGCGTATCGCATATCATCATAATGCGATGGTATCTCGGAATGCTGGACGATATCTGCAATCAGCAAATTGTCTCTAAGCGGGAACTCGCATTTCTGACTTCTCGGAATACATCTTGATGGCTGCTGGCTTCAAGGAGGAAAATGGCAATGTAGCAGTGTGCTTAACTGGCTGTGGTGTGATACATTTGTATGTTCTCTTTATAGGATTGATAAAGAGAAGAGAAGATGAATACTTGGTAGCTTATTTACTGAGTCGGTTATTTATCGGGCGTATTTTGGTCATACGGGCATTTATCGGTTTTCGTGAATTATTTTTTGAAATACGTGTAGACTTTCCAATGGCCTCGTGTGTATCGGGGTAGTGATTCGTCGTGAGTTGTTCACTTTTGATCGGGATACCAGACATTGTTCGTCGGATGGTAAGTTCTGCTTATTCAGCGCTTTTAACTTGTGTTTTCCAATGAAAACCTCAATTTATCACCTAGATTTCCGTGTTCGGGAGGGTGATTCGGGTCCAATGTGGTACTCAAAACAGGAATTGAAACAGCATTTGGATAAATCAGTACCGTCTGCTCATCAGGGTTTCATCTCCATTGTTGATGTCTACGTTTTCCCAGGGCTGCGAAACGACGTAAGTTTCATCTCTCTTTTCCATGCATGTATCAGTCTTGCCAAAAATGTATCGCAATGATGTATTTCAGCTCGTGTTCCTCTAGGGCCCCTCGCTGGATCTGTCCAAGATTGTTGACCATGACCGGAGTGACGAGACAGTGGCTGGTTCAGTGTACAGACTCAGTAGAAGCTCCACAGTGCCTTGTAGTTTGGTGGTTCGCTCACATGAAACAACAGAAATATTCGGCAGTAAGTGTTTCTTTTAATCACATTTTTATCTATAATGATACAGTTACATATCCTATATGCTAGTTCAAAAATGATACTTTAAAAATTCAAATAATTCAATCAGTGACTGACATAAAAATGGAATATTGACTACTCAAAATATGAAAGATTTCTATTGAAATGACACACCCATTTCTTGATTTTTTTTCTTGGAATACTTGAATAAACTTACATAATCATTTTTCTCAAATAATTTTTTTTTCAATTTACCTATCGGATAAGATAATTCTTTGTCTTTCATATTTATCAGAGAACAACTACTTTCCTGGCTTATACCTATCGACGAACGTTGGATTATATCTGATAAATAATTATTAGAATTATGGAAATAACATGATTTCGATGAAGATGATAGAGATTATTTATATCTGTTCTCATATTCACATAACATTATCTGATTATTATTTATGACAAAACTATTCAACTTCCTCTATCACAAATATTTCTGTCTGTCGTGAACATTTCCACAACATTTATACTCATCGTCTCTTCTTGAAACGAATAAACTTCCCTTTTTTTTTTCATTGACTTATTTAGCCCTTTCTTGACTAAGCTACTCAGCGTAGTACTTTCTACGCCTCAAAAATCACCTATATTCTCAATTAGACACATGAATCGCAATTTCGGGAGCGTCCTCCACATTTTGCTTCCTCATCTGTATTTTGTGTACCGCTTGCACACATTTCAAAAAAACTATATTCTTTACTCATTCTCATAACTCTTTCTTTGTAATCCTCAATAATAACTAGTTCATTCTGTAATTATTTCTTCTTCTCTATAATAATCCTTTTCATAATATTTCTTCATCTCTACATTAATCGAAATGTTATTTCTGGTTATTTTTTCTTGTATCCTAAACGAATTCAATTTTCGAATGTTATATTCATATAGAGTGAGGGTGTGTCTTTGTTTTCGTTTTGATCTACTTCTACTATTTTTTTTTTTTTTTTTTTTTTTCACTTAAACCTTAAAAATTTTGCAGTTATATCTTGGTATATTTCTTGGTATATCTACAGTGTCCTATATTCAGTGGCAATATTAAAATTTATTGTATTTTTCATTTTATTAAATTATTCCTATTGAACTATATTTCAGTTTGAGTCAGAATCCTCTACTTTATATAATATGCATGACGCACTTTTTCCTTCAGATAAGGAAGATGGGTTTCCTTCCAGCTCTAGAACATATTTATTTGTCTGTTCTGATTTTTTACTTGTTCTTTCTGCTGGTACAGGATTTTCTGTTTTTGTTTCAGGTTCTCTATGATTGGATCTTATCTTGGCAATTAATTTATATAAGATGTAACAGAGGAAAATCAGGAAAGCTGTACATAGGAAAGAGAAAAATACATCGTGGTGAATTTTGCTTCCTTCGTCGGCTTGTACATGCTGTAATGCAGGAAAGATGGCTAAATTCGGATGGTTTCGGAAAAGAATATAAGCTACACATATTGACAAAATTGAATTCCAAATTATGAAGATTGAGTCTCCATGCATACCGTAAGTATCGGAGTAAGACCATGTTGTCTTATCTTCAATCATTTCTAAAATATCATGCAAATTATCTTGAGATGATGTTAAGTTTACATGAGGTATGTTAACTGTCCAATTTGTATTCAGACATTCAGTTATATTGCTGAAAGTTGGCAAACTGAATTTGGTATTGGGGTTGATGATAAAGGATTTCAAATTCGACCACGCAGCAGGAATCATGTGGGAAACTATAGCTGTGAAGAAAAGTTTCGGACTTCCATTGTCTAAAGGTATGAAGATTTGAATCCTGAGAAAAGAAAAGATGATTTATGCTGAAAAAACGAAATAAGTGATGAATAAAAATTAACTATTTTATCGAATCAAGAAGATTCGAGTATCAATAAATCAGGTTAGTATTAATGTTAGTATATATGAAGTCGAAAAATGTAGATTTAAATGGGAGTTTAACTAGTCTAATAGCCTGAAAAAAGAAAAGTTGAATTAGAAATCAATAGCCTGAAAAAAGAAAAGTTGAATTAGGAATCAATGCCTGAAAAACATCGGATCCAACCATCACGGAGCTACGAAAAGGGGCATAGTGAAAACTCTGATTGATCGTGCCTTCAGCCTCTGCAACAACGAGGAAAGCCTAACTTCCGAACTGGACCACATCAAGAGAGACCTCTACCAGAACGGCTATTCAAGGAAATTGGTGGAACAGACGTTGAAGAGCAGGAAACAGAGGATAATCCAAAAAGAAGAAGAACCGCAACAACCAACATTGTGCCTTCCCTACATCAAAGGATTGTCAGAAAGAATCAAGAAGATTGGATCCAAATACAAGATCAAGACCTGCTTCAAATCTGGAAACACCATCCGCAGCCAACTCACCAAAACCAGACCAACGAACATAAACAGTGACTCCAAGAATTGTGTTTATCGAGTACCATGCGAATGTGGCAAATCATACATCGGAGAAACCAAGAGACCACTGGAAACCAGAATCGGCGAACACAAGAAAAACACCCAACGAGGAGAAACCACCAAGTCAGGAATCGCAGAACATGTGTGGACCCACCAACATAACATCAAATGGTCTGAGGCAGAAATCATCCATAGAGAAGAACACTGGTTCAAGAGGAAATTCAAGGAAGCAGCATACATAATGAATAATAACGCTTTTAGTCAACCAAGCGTCGAGATCCGCAACACATGGAAACCGCTGATTAGCCGAATCAACCGGTTACGGCTCACTGAACCGGAAAATCCCGCCATAGCTGACCTATAAATACCCCCGTATCCCAGGACTTTGTTAGTTCTCACCTGAAGACGATTGTAGATACACACAATCGAAACGTCGTGACAAACTCGATTTGAATCTTTCTCAGAATTTTAATTCTTTATTCATTCATTTTATTTTAATTTTTAATTCAACTTTTCTTTTTTTTTTTTTTTCAGGCATTGATTCCTAATTCAACTTTTCTTTTTTCAGGCTATTGATTTCTAATTCAACTTTTCTTTTTTCAGGCTATTAGACTAGTTAAACTCCCATTTAAATCTACATTTTTCGACTTCATATATACTAACATTAATACTAACCTGATTTATTGATACTCGAATCTTCTTGATTCGATAAAATAGTTAATTTTTATTCATCACTTATTTCGTTTTTTCAGCATAAATCATCTTTTCTTTTCTCAGGATTCAAATCTTCATACCTTTAGACAATGGAAGTCCGAAACTTTTCTTCACAACTCGAGACATTGTCAGCCACCTTCAAACAAAAAACTATAGCTGTATTTGGCAAGTTTTGAAGACAAGGATATCTTTCAGGTATAATTTCTTCATTGTTCATTGATAGTTTGCAATTGCAAGGGATATTCACTTTCATTGCACCAGGAGTATTATAAGATGATTCAGGAAATTTTGTGATTTGGTTTGGGCATTCGATTGAGGTTGGATTTTTCGGATGGGTAATCATATAAATTTCTTCTTCAATTTCGGAAATCACTGTGGTTGAGGATTTATGGCAACTCAAAGGACAATGGTGGTTCATCTCTTCTACTGTCGCTCCTAAGAAAAGTTTCTTTGCACAAGCTGGTCCTTGTGTAGAATCAGCAGAGAAGCGTGGTAGGTAGCAAAGTTTGTCATGAAATGGTTTGCAATGCTGGAGACCTGTGCCAGATATTTGCCTCAATTTTACTGAATTATTGAATTTTGAAACTGCTAAAAATATCGTGTCATGAATGATTTTACATGTTTGGTTATGCCATGCAAAAGGTGTAGTGATTAATTGGTGAAGGTCCCAAGAGTGAGATTGTTGTGTAATTGGTATGCGAATATGAATGTAAATATCTTCTTCACTGAATGTGCAATCACAAATTGGTAATTGATAATATTTCGAAATATCATTAAGTGGGATTGCTAATACTTGTTTTGAGTCTTTCAATTCTTTAAGTAAATTTTTCAGATCATGAGAGAGTATGGATGGGTTCAAAATTGCTATTGGGATCTGATGTTGTCGGTATGATGCTAAAATACCTTGTCTCTTGATTGCTCTACCAATTTGTATTATATTCTTCAATGATTGGAATTCATTGCTCAGAATCGAGATCGAAATTTGATGTTGTTCAATGTTCTCTGAAACAACTTCGTTCTTCAGATTTCCCATGAATTTTTCCAAATCGTGAATGTGTTTTTCAGTTATTTTGAAAGACGAAGCAATAGCTTCTTCATATTCTTTGAATTTGACTGAATTTTCACTTATGGCCTTTATTGATTTAGTTAACCCTTTTTTCAGATTAGACATTTTTTCTTGTAATTCCGTTTCATGCATTACTAAACCTTCCAATTTATTGTCAGTAGCAACTCCGCAACACCAATTCATTGCGTCTCCTAGAAAGTCTAGAGCTCTTTTCTTCCGATAAAGATTTTCGGTATTTCCTGAAAAATTCCTCAGGTAAAGGGGACTCCAACTTTGAGAAAGTGTTTGAAACTCGACGTTAAATGCTTCTTGAAGTAGATTCAAGTTATTGATGGCCCTACATTCAGTTGAAGTACTATCTACTTTCTTTGTACAAATGCCTATATTTTGATTTCCATTATTTTTTGACTCTATTTTCTCATGCCAATTAGCTTGATAGATCAGGGGGATTGTAGCCTCATAACTCACCGTATGGGGAAGGGGTTTCCAAAAAGCGCCTGCTGTGACCTCTAAATTGTGAGTGCTACTGGCTCTATTCATGAATTGGCTGGATAACCTGGGGGATTATTTGAAACTTCACTAAGTTTTATATCAGGGATACATTGTGAGGGTCTGACTGGGCTAAGATTAAGAACTCTTATACAAGTTTCTTTTTCTTTGGGAAACTTATTTGCATGCTTAAACATGGAATAAAATATAAAATACTATTTCTTATCTTAAATTTACGCTATTTTCTAAGAATATTATTCCTTCTCCTCAACTTCATCTGGTTTGGCAGTCCATGGGTCATGGTATGGAAGGATGCGTCCTACGTGTACTACTTCTTTTTTCGAGTTTGATGCAGTACCCTTTTTAACTTCATAATCTACATCTCCTATTCTTTTCGTGATGAAGTAAGGACCGAACCATCGCAGCATCAGTTTATCACTCCGTCCGACCTTCCGTACTGGCGTAAATACTTTCACCTTATCACCTATGCTAAATTCCAAATGGCGGTGTTTTTCGTCGTACCGTTGTTTATCTATTCCTTGTCTTTTTCTAATATTTTCGACTGCGTTACTACGTACTGCTAGGGCGCGTTCTCTTATTTCTATGGCATCTGGTGACGATATTGTGGACATTAGATTAGCTTCGGTTGGAAGGATTGGTTCTCTTGCATATACCAACATAAAGGGTGAATATTTTGTTGTGTCCTGTCTTGCTGTGTTATATGCGAAAGTAACGTGTGGTATGTATTCGTCCCAATCTGTTTGCTGAGTATTCGTATACATTGACAACATATTTGCCAGACTACCGTTGAATCGCTCTACTAGGCCGTTACAGCTAGGGTGATATGCTGTGGTATATTGGTTTACGCTTCCCATTATATGTAAAAGTTCTTGCACTAATTGTGACATGAAAGTTTTTCCTCTATCGCTCAGTAGATGTTTTGGAGAACCGTGACGTGTTATGATTTTTTCTAGGATAAACTTTGCAACTGGACCTGCCTTTCCACTAGGAAGAGCTTCAGTCTCTGCCCATCTGGTTGCATAGTCGGTGGCTACTACAATCATGGTTTTTCCATTTCTGCTCCTATGGAAGGGTCCTAAGAGGTCTATTCCAATTTTCTCGAAAGGTGTTCCGACGGGGATTGGTTGTAATAATCCAGCTGGTTTCTTATTCTTCTGCCCTTTCCTTGCTTGGCAGTCCCTGCATCCTTTCACAAATTTTTCTACATCCTTATATAAATCTGTCCAATAATATCTCGACTTGATTCTGTGCAATGTTTTCGCTATTCCTAGGTGACCTGAAAGAGGTTCAGTGTGGTTTGTCACCAAGATTTCACTGATTAAATGCCTAGGAATTACTAGCAAGTTCTCTAGTCCTTCTGGATTTGGGTTAGCTTTATACAGAACATTTTCTATCAGTCTGAAATTCTTTGCTCTCCTTCTCATTCCTATCGTAGCTAATGGGTCTGCTGGATCCTTGATGATTTTAATTATATTCTGAATTTCTAGATCCAGTAGTTGTTCTTTGTCAATATCATCAGGTAACAGAAGGAAAGTGGGAATATCTTCGAAGTCGTCGCCCTCCTTGTTATCAAGTACAGGATTCCTTGATAAACAATCAGCATCTGAATGTCTTCGACCATTTTTATGTACTATAGTATAGTCATATTCTGATAGTTTGAGAGACCATCTGGCGAGTTTTCCTGTAGGATCTTTCAAAGACCTTATGTAGCAAAGAGCATGGTGGTCTGTTACAATTTTGACTGGTCTACCATAAATTAAATGGCGCAGGTATGATAATGACCAAATGGCTGCAAGTCCTTCCAATTCCGTGATAGTATAGTTTACTTCACTCTTTGATAAACTTCTGCTTATATAAGCTACAGGGTGACTCTGTCCGTCCTCATTTTCTTGTAATAAAATGGCACCAATTCCGCTTATACTTGCATCTACCCGCAATTCACATTCTTTATTCGGATTAAAGTGTTGTAAAACTGGGGCAGTTGTAAGTTTCCTTTTCAGTTCGTTGAAAGCTTCTTCTTGTTGTTTTCCCCATTTGAATTTCACATCTTTTTTTGTTATCGTGTGTAGTGGACGGGCTATCGTTGCAAAGTCCTTGATGAATTTTCTGTAAAAATTGCACAAACCAATGAAACTTTGTACCTGTTTGACGTTTTTAGGTTGAGTAAAATTTTCAATTGAGATTAGGATACTCTTGTCAGGTGATACTCCTTCATCACTGACTACATGTCCTAAGACTTTGACATTCCTCTTGATATAGACACATTTGCTAGGCTTCAATGTTAAACCTGCTTGACGTAATCGGTGAAAAACATTTTTTAATTTTTTCAGATGTGCTTCCAATGTGTCCGAGAAGATGATTATATCGTCCAGATAGATGAGGATATCCTTCCACTTCATCCCTTCGAAGACTCTGTCTGCAAGCTGCTGAAACGTTCCAGGTGCATTGCATAATCCGAAGCTTAAAACATTGAATTCATAAGTGCCGTGTCCTTGTGTAGTGAAAGCAGTGTATTGTTTAGAGTTTTCGTCAATTTTTACTTGCCAGTACCCACTAAACATATCTAGGGTGGAAAAATATTTCGCCCCTCCAAGGTATGTTAGGATATCATCCATGTTAGGAATTGGGTAAGTAGATTTTTTGGTTACACTGTTAACTTTTCTGTAGTCTACGCAAAAGCGTATTGAGCCGTCCTTTTTTCGAACTAAGACTACAGGACTTGCCCAAGGAGAATGGCATGGACGTATTATATTGTGTTGCAGCATTTCTGAAATCTGTTCTTCTATTATTTCTCTTTCTTTCTGAGATACTCGATAGGGGCGACATTTTATAGGCTTTGCGTCTCCTACGTCAATCTTATGTTCAATGAGATCTGTGAGGCCCATTTGCCTAGTTGCCTTAGAAAATATATCTTGGTATTCTTCCAGGAGATCTATAAGCTGTGTTTTGAAATTGTTATCCTCTATATGGTCTAAGTTATGGTCTTCAATGGAGACTTCTTCATTAGATTCAGATGTATACAGTACTAGGGCTGTATTTGATAAATCAGTAAAATTTTTTATATACCAGCCTACTGTTGATCCTTGAAATAATATGATTTGGTGATATTTGTTATAGTGTACGTGGATAGCAGGCTGATTTGGTAACTGAGGTTTCTCAATGCATGCAAGGCCATTTTAAAAAAAAAAAATTTCATTGATTTCGAAATCATATTGTTCATTAACATCGGGTTCTGTTTGTATGGGAAGATAATAATCGTGATTGGGTGTAAGTATCATATCTTTAACCAGTCTGACCTTGATTTTCAGTTCGGGTCTTGTTGACCATATTTTATACTCGTCCTCAATATTTTCTGTCTCATATTCTGTTTGAGAACTGATTGGTGAAGTCTGTTCTTCCTGTTTGAAGATCATATCACTGAATTGCACTGGGGGTGGTATTATGTGATATTCTTCAGTGTCTGCCTCCTCGAGTTTGTTTCCTGAGTTCTGATCCAATTTTTCATTCTCATTTTCACATAATCCTGAATCGTATGAAAAGCTGCTGTTGACTGTGTTTTTCCTTTCGTCATTTTTCTGTTTACCAGCATCTGATTTGATAATGTTTTCCAAACTGTTCCTTGTATTAATTATACATTGTTCTTGGTACAAGTCTTTATATGAAATGAGATCTTTTGAGCCATAAATTGTGGTTGTTGTTATGGTGCTCCTTTTATTGTTATTCTGCCGTAGACTTATATTGTAGCTGTTACTCTCATTGTCGCTCAATGTGAGAGAATTATTTTCAAAATTTATGATAGCTTTGAACTTCTTAAGAAATTCCATTCCGAGTATCAAAGGATATGGTAACTTGTCTATTACTATAGTATCGCATATTGTGTGGAGGTTGTCAATATTTACTGTCACCTTTGCCCTACCTAATGTATGAATTCTTTTTCCTCCTACTGCCAAAAGAAATTTGTTGTTATGGTTTGGTAAATAACGGTCAATCAAATCCTTACTCACAATATTTTGTTCCGCCCCCGTATCTAGAATAATCTTCGTCTTCTGGTTATTTACAATTCCATCAATGGTTAATATATTATATGAAGGTATTTTGGGTATAGGTACCCCGTTGGTGGATAGGACGACACCGGGGTTCAATTGTGGCGTCCATTTCCGTTTGGGTATTGTCTATCTCGACAGCTTGAAGCAAAATGTCCTGTTCGTCCACAATTATAGCATTTTGGCCTGCCATCTGTGGTTCGTGTATTAGGAATATTTGGGTTATTTTGGTATTGTCTATTATTTTGAAAATTGTTTCCAACTCCGTTTTGAATATTTTGTTGAAAATTTTGGGAATTTTGATGATAATTACTGTGATTATTTTGAAAATTCCTTTGGTTTTGGGGTGGTTCATTTCTAAAATTATTTAATCTTGGTCCTGGATTCTGATAGTTATGGTTTTGGTAGTAATTTGGACGTTGCTGGTTATAATTGTTGAATCTTTGGTTCCCTTGGAGCTGTTGATTCGGTTGGTATCTTGGTGTGTATTGGTTGAAATTATTGAATCTGGGCTGAAATCTAGGATGATGCGGGTTTCTGGGCTGAAAGTGGCTAGATGATTGATTCGTATTTGATCTATTTGGTTCCATTGATAAAGGTATAGCGTTCAGAGTTGATTTTGATGTGATGTCATCTAATTTGATGACAATGGTTTTGAAATCACTCATATCCATGTTGTCGGGTCTTATGAGCCGATATGCTGCGTATACGTTGGGTCGAATGCCATTTTCAAAAAATTTGCGAAAATCCGCAGCATTGAGTGAAGGGTCATATTCATAGAACATTGTTTTCAAATCATAAAAATATGATTTGACAGATTCATTTTCACCTTGTTTTCTCTGGAGTAAACGAATTTCTAAACTTCGTTTAATATCTTCGTCTCCAAATTCTTTCACGAAGTCTTGGCAGATTTCCTCCCATGTTTTTTCTGCGTTATTTTCTTGTTCGCCATAAATTTTGTACCAAATGTTGGCTGCTCCTTCCAAAAATGTACCGAAATAATAAATTTTGAGTTTATCATCCCATCCATTTGCTATTGACGTTCTTTTGTAGCATTCTATGAAGGAGTTGGCATTTCCTTTATTCGGGTTGAAAATTTGTGGTGAAATGAATGTAGGGGTGGCTGCAGTTTTTGCTGCTGTGAAAGCTTCGCTCAAAGTTGTGTTAGCCATTTTTATTATAGTGGGCTGTTCAATTCGAGTGGGTGTGTTTGTTGTATTTCTTGTTGGATATTCTTCTCTATTTTGATTTGTCTCTATATTTTCGTCTGTTGAGTCACTTTCTTGATCCGGGGTTATTTTATCAGGTTTTTTCGTATTATCTCCGTATGTCTCGAAGTAGCTGTCCTTTACTTCAAAGTTGTCTTCTCTATGCAGTACTGTTTCCTCTAAAATACTATTTCCACATGCCAACTCTTCGTCTTCTTCTTCTTTATTGGTTATGTCTAGATTTACTTCTTTTTTCTTTCGTGGGTATCCTGTATTCGATTCTTTGTTATGTTCTGGTATGGGACTCAAGCAAGATCTTTCTGGTGATCGCGAAATTCGTGAAGATCTACGAAATATCCCTAGTTCATCTTCTAGATTAGTGAACAATTCGGTGCTTCGGTGACGAGGGTTGAAATTTTCTTCTGATTTTACTTTCAGTAATAATTTGTCTCCTCTAGTGAAAGGTTTTTTTCCTGGCATTCCTACATTCGCATCACAACAAATATGATTTGTCTTGTCTGAGAGGTTTTCGTTATCATAACTGTATGCTATTATTAGAGTAATTCAACATAATTCAAAATAATGGAAACCTATTTGAAATATCTTACTACTGTGACTACTATGTAAATGTATTCAATAAATAGCTGTTTCCCCTTTACCTACTGGGAACCTATCTGTGTTTTTCATGAAAAAAGCTTCGGATAAATCACTTATTCATATCTACCACTCTTTTTCAAGTAATAATTATTATCCAAAATTGTAGAAAAAAACAATACTCATGTCGTAAAATATCTTAATGACTAAACTGAACTATGGCATGAATAATTCTATTTCATTCGCGTAATAATTTCTGAAAAATATTGTTTTCTTTCAGAAAATGTTGAGAATTGTGGGTGAATATATTCAAATGAATATCTCCTATTTTGATTCAATCCTCACCGAATAATCTTTTGAATTTTAGCTGTAATTTCTCTTCATGTGACAACTGTATTGTAGGAGTTACAGGGCGTTCTGGCATTTGATCACGAGAGTAAAATAAGTTAGGGTTGCTTTCAAAAATATTCCCTAATTGTGACAGGTTTATACTAACTACAAGTTTCTGACAATTTTGACTTTGGGAATTTTCAAGAGCTAATTTCTGTTTAATCTGTTTATTTATCATTCGTTGACGACGGCTAGGATTTTTACGGGCCATTACAAACAAATAGTTGAAAAAAAAAAAAAAAAAAGAAAAAAACTACGTGTGATTGCTAATTAAACGAGGCTGGTGTACAGATATTCGCTGTAATTATGCAATCAAAATGATACATCTGCCCAAGCTGATAAGACAGGTATTGAGAAATGTACCCCTCGTAGTAAGTTATAAATTTTCGTAAACTACCCCAATTATATGTTTGGTAATCATTGAGAGCTGATGTGGACAGGTACTCGTTGTGATTAACCGAACTTAACAATGCACTCCTGAGCTGATAAGACAGGTATCAGAAGAGTATTGCTTATAATTTGAGTAGGTAAAAACTATCAGAGAAAAAAGAATCGTACGGACCATATTCAATAACTAACAAAACACCCTGTATTCCTGAAATAAATTCCTAGCTCCATGAAAATAATGAACGAAATTATTTATATGCAAATAAGTATTGAAAAATAGTGTAGAAAAATAAGTGATTAACCTGGTATCATTATAGTTATCAAGTATTGATTTATTGGAAAAAAAATAGCAAGTTGCAAAAATGTATGCTTTTATTTGGAAAAAAAAATCGAAGTTGAATGGAATTATGTTAATTATTTTTTAAATGCATTTTGGAAAACGAAGCCGTTGCGCCTCCACCACGTGTCGCAACTCAGTCTCGCTTGGCTTTTACGAGAGGGTTTTTTCAAGGGTTTCCATTCAACTATATTCTTCCCAAATAAAAACAAGGTTTTAATCTGACTCGCACATTTATTTCAAAATCAAAAACTGAGGAAAGTCCTGCCAAACGGCAGCATGAATGGAAAAAAACAAATGAACATAAAAAATCCGAGAACAGTTCGTACTTACAATAAGCTCACCAGCAATGTCCTTAGAGGGCAGCTAACCATTATTCCTATGGTCGGGATTTCCAGGTTGTAGAACAATCTGATCAATTCAAAGTGGAATATTGAATTGCTTGATGTTTCACTTTTTACGCTATTTATATTAGAAACGATGCTTAGCTTGCATTATGTTTACAACAGGCCTGGAGATCCGTACCGATGAATTATTGAATAATATAATTTTGTCGACTCTACAGATTCTAAAGGTGAATGTAACTAGGTATATCCTGCAAATCGAAATAATTTTACTGTCTATGAACTCTAATATGGAATTGTAAATATATATACTGAATGATTGAATTTGGAATAAGGTGATTGAAGGTTTTTGAATGTCTTTAGGAATAATGGTTTTACAACTCGTTTCTCATACTTGACAATATAGTGATATTCACCAGGTGACGGTACTTCTGTTACACATACAAGCGACTGAATCGAACAGGTGACGGTATTCCCGTTATACAAACGAGCGACCGAAATGAACAGAAAGTTGAATGGATAGACTGAACAATCAATGTATCTGAGTGGTATCCGATTATATCGCAATACTGTATATATAGTGATACTTACCAGGTGACGTTACTTCCGTTACACATACTAGCGTCTGAATCGAACAGAAGGTTGAATGGTTAGACGAAACGATAATTGTATCTAAGTTGTATTCGATGATATCGTGATGATGTTTATATAGCAATACTCACCGGGTAACTGTTCTTCCGTTTTACATACGAGCGACCAAATCGAACAGTAGGTTAAATGGATAGATTGAACAATCATCGTATCTGGGTTGTATTTGATTATGTTTATATAGTTATACTCACCAGGTAACTGTTCTTCCCTTATACATACGAGCGACTGAATTGAACGGAAGGTTAAATGGATAGACGAAACGATAATTGTATCTGACTTTTATTGGATGATATCGTGATAGTGTTTACATAGCAGTACTCACCAGGTAACTGTTCTTCCGTTATACGTAAGAGCGACCAAATCGAACAGAAGGTTGAGTGGATAGACTGTACAATCATCCTATCTGGGTTGTTTTCGATTATATCGTGATGCTATATATATAGTTATACTTACCAGGTAACGGTTCATCTGTAACATATACGACCGACCAAATCGAACAGAAGGTTGAATGGATAGATTGAACAACCATTGTATCTGGGTTGTATTCGGTTATATCGTGATGATTATTATATATTATGTCTAACCAGGTAACTGTTCTTCCGTTATACATACGAGCAACCGAATCAACCATAAGGTTGGATGGATAGATTGAACAATCATTGTATCTGGGTTGTATCCGATTATATCGTTATGCTGTATATTAAGTTACACCTACCATGTAACGGTTCTTTAGTTACACATACGAGCGTCTGAATCGAACAGAAGGTTGGATGGTTAGTCGGAACGATAATTGTAACTGAGTTGTATTCGATTATATCGTGGTTTTGTTTATATAGTAATACTCACCATGTAACGGTTCTTGCGTTATACATACGAGCGACCGAAACGAACAGAAAGTTGAATGGATAGACTGAACAATCAATGTATCTGGGTGGTATCCGATTATATCGCAAAACTGTATATATAGTTATACTTACCAGGTGACGGTACTTCCGTTACACATACTAGCGACTGAATCGAACAGAAGGTGAATGGTTAGATTGAACAATCATCGTATCAGGGTTGTATTCGATCATGTTCATATAGTTATACTCACCAGGTAACTGTTCTTCCGTTATACATACGAGCGACTGAATCGAACAGAAGGTTAAATGGATAGACGAAACGATAATTGTATCTGACTTTTATTGGATGATATCGTGATAGTGTTTACATAGCAGTACTCACCAGGTAACTGTTCTTCCGTTTCACATACGAGCGACCGAATCGAACAGAAGGTTAAATGGATAGATTGAACAATCATCGTATCTGGGTTGTATTCGATTATATCGTGATGCTGTTTATATAGTAATACTCACCAGGTAACTGTCCTTCCGTTATACGTAAGAGCGACCGAATCGAACAGAAGGTTGAGTGGATAGACTGTACAATCATCTTATCTGGGTTGTTTTCGATTATATCGTGATGCTATATATATAGTTATACTTACCAGGTAACGGTTCATCTGTAACATATACGACCGACCAAATCGAACAGAAGGTTGAATGGATAGATTGAACAACCATTGTATGTGAGTTGTATTCGATTATATCGTGGTTTTGTTTATATAGTAATACTCACCAGGTAACGTTTCTTGCGTTATACATACGAGCGACCCAATCGAACAGAAGGTTGGATGGATAGACGGAACGATCATTGTATCTGAGTTGTATTCGATTAGGTCGTGATGACGTTCATATAGAAATACTCACCAGGTTACTGTTCATCCATTATACACACGAGCAACCAAATCGAACAGAATATTGAATGGATAGTATCTGGGTTGTATTCGATTATAATGTTATGCTGTGTGTAGTTATACACCAGGTGACGGTATTCTCGTTATACAAACGAGCGACCGAAACGAACAGAAAGTTGAATGGATAGACTGAACAATCAATGTATCTGGGTGGTATCCGATTATATCGCAATACTGTATATATAGTGATACTTACCAAGTGACGGTACTTCTGTTACACATACTAGCGACTGAATCGAACAGGTGACGGTATTCCCGTTATACAAAGGAGCGACCGAAACGAACAGAAAGTTGAATGGATAGACTGAACAATCAATGTATCTGGGTGGTATATGATTATATCGCATAACTGTATATATAGTGATACTTACCAGGTGACGGTACTTCCGTTACACATACTAGCGACTGAATCGAACAGAAGGTGAATGGTTAGATTGAACAATCATCGTATCAGGGTTGTATTCGATCATGTTCATATAGTTATACTCACCAGGTAACTATAGTGATACTTACCAAGTGACGGTACTTCTGTTACACATACTAGCGACTGAATCGAACAGGTGACAATATTCCCGTTATACAAACGAGCGACCGAAACGAACATAAAGTTGAATGGATAGACTGAACAATCAATGTATCTGGGTGGTATCCGATTATATCGCAAAACTGTATATATAGTGATACTTACCAGGTGACGGTACTTCCGTTACACATACTTGCGACTGAATCGAACAGAAGGTGAAAGGTTAGATTGAACAATCATCGTATCAGGGTTGTATTCGATCATGTTCATATAGTTACACTCACCAGGTAACTGTTCTTCCGTTAAACATACGAGCGACTGAATTGAACAGAAGGTTGAATGGATAGATGAAACGATAATTGTATCTGAGTTTTATTGGATGATATCGTGATAATGTTTCAATGGCAGTACTCACCAGGTAACTGTTCTTTCGTTTCACATACGAGCGACCGAATCGAACAGAAGGTTAAATGGATAGATTGAACAATCATCGTATCTGGGTTGTATTCGATTATATCGTGATGCTGTTTATATAGTTATACTCACCAGGTAACTGTCCTTCCGTTATACGTAAGAGCGACCGAATCGAACAGAAGGTTGAGTGGATAGACTGTACAATCAATGTATCTGAGTGGTATCCAATTATATCGTGATGCTATATATATAGTTATACTTACCAGGTAACGGTTCATCTGTAACATATACGACCGACCAAATCGAACAGAAGGTTGAATGGATGGATTGAACAACCATTGTATCTGGGTTGTATTCGGTTATATCGTGATGATATATTATGTATAATGTCTAACCAGGTAACTACTCTTCCGTTATGCATACGAGCAACCGAATCAACCATAAGGTTGGATGGATAGATTGAACAATCATTGTATCTGGGTTGTATCCGATTATATCGTTATGCTGTATATTAAGTTACACCTACGAGCGTCTGAATCGAACAGAAGGTTGGATGGTTAGACGGAACGATAATTGTAACTGAGTTGTATTCGATTATATCGTGGTTTTGTTTATATAGTAATACTCACCAGGTAACGGTTCTTGCGTTATACATACGAGCGACCCAATCGAACAGAAGGTTGGATGGATAGACGGAACGATCATTGTATTGTATTCGATTAGGTCGTGATGACGTTCATATAGAAATACTCACCAGGTTACTGTTCATCCATTATACATACGAGCAACCGAATCGAACAGAATATCGATTGGATAGTATCTGGGTTGTATTCGATTATAATGTTATGCTGTGTATATAGTTATACTCACTAGGTGACGGTATTCTCGTTATACAAACGAGCGACCGAAACGAACAGAAAGTTGAATGAATAGACTGAACAATCAATGTATCTGGGTGGTATCCGATTATATCGCAATACTGTATATATAGTGATACTCACCAGGTGACGGTACTTCTGTTACACATACAAGCGACTGAATCGAACAGGTGACGGTATTCCCGTTATACAAACGAGCGACCGAAACGAACAGAAAGTTGAATGGATAGACTGAACAATCAATGTATCTGAGTGGTATCCGATTATATCGCAATACTGTATATATAGTGATACTTACCAGGTGACGGTACTTCCGTTACACATACTAGCGTCTGAATCGAACAGAAGGTTGAATGGTTAGACGAAACGATAATTGTATCTAAGTTGTATTCGATGATATCGTGATGATGTTTATATAGCAATACTCACCGGGTAACTGTTCTTCCGTTTTACATACGAGCGACCAAATCGAACAGTAGGTTAAATGGATAGATTGAACAATCATCGTATCTGGGTTGTATTTGATTATGTTTATATAGTTATACTCAACAGGTAACTGTTCTTCCGTTATACATACGAGCGACTGAATTGAACAGAAGGTTAAATGGATAGACGAAACGATAATTGTATCTGACTTTTATTGGATGATATCGTGATAGTGTTTACATAGCAGTACTCACCAGGTAACTGTTCTTCCGTTTCACATACGAGCGACCGAATCGAACAGAAGGTTAAATGGATAGATTGAACAATCATCGTGTCTGGGTTGTATTCGATTATATCGTGATGCTGTTTATATAGTTATACTTACCAGGTAACTGTCCTTCCGTTATACGTAAGAGCGACCAAATCGAACAGAAGGTTGAGTGGATAGACTGTACAATCATCCTATCTGGGTTGTTTTCGATTATATCGTGATGCTATATATATAGTTATACTTACCAGGTAACGGTTCATCTGTAACATATACGACCGACCAAATCGAACAGAAGGTTGAATGGATAGATTGAACAACCATTGTATCTGGGTTGTATTCGGTTATATCGTGATGATTATTATATATTATGTCTAACCAGGTAACTGTTCTTCCGTTATACATACGAGCAACCGAATCAACCATAAGGTTGGATGGATAGATTGAACAATCATTGTATCTGGGTTGTATCCGATTATATCGTTATGCTGTATATTAAGTTACACCTACCATGTAACGGTTCTTTAGTTACACATACGAGCGTCTGAATCGAACAGAAGGTTGGATGGTTAGACGGAACGATAATTGTAACTGAGTTGTATTCGATTATATCGTGGTTTTGTTTATATAGTAATACTCACCAGGTAACGGTTCTTGCGTTATACATACGAGCGACCCAATCGAACAGTAGGTTGAATGGATAGACGGAACGATCATTGTATCTGAGTTGTATTCGATTAGGTCGTGATGACGTTCATATAGAAATACTCACCAGGTTACTGTTCATCCATTATACATACGAGCAACCGAATCGAACAGAATATTGAATGGATAGTATCTGGGTTGTATTCGATTATAATGTTATGCTGTGTATATAGTTATACTCACTAGGTGACGGTATTCTCGTTATACAAACGAGCGACCGAAACGAACAGAAAGTTGAATGGATAGACTGAACAATCAATGTATCTGGGTGGTATCCGATTATATCGCAATACTGTATATATAGTGATACTTACCAAGTGACGGTACTTCTGTTACACATACTAGCGACTGAATCGAACAGGTGACGGTATTCCCGTTATACAAACGAGCGACCGAAACGAACAGAAAGTTGAATGGATAGACTGAACAATCAATGTATCTGGGTGGTATCCGATTATATCGCAAAACTGTATATATAGTGATACTTACCAGGTGACGGTACTTCCGTTACACATACTAGCGACTGAATCGAACAGAAGGTGAATGGTTAGATTGAACAATCATCGTATCAGGGTTGTATTCGATCATGTTCATATAGTTATACTCACCAGGTAACTGTTCTTCCGTTATACATACGAGCGACTGAATTGAACAGAAGGTTGAATGGATAGACGAAACGATAATTGTATCTGACTTTCATTGGATTATATCGTGATAGTGTTTACATAGCAGTACTCACCAGGTAACTGTTCTTCCGTTTCACATACGAGCGACCGAATCGAACAGAAGGTTAAATGGATAGATTGAACAATCATCGTATCTGGGTTGTATTCGATTATATCGTGATGCTGTTTATATAGTAATACTCACCAGGTAACTGTCCTTCCGTTATACGTAAGAGCGACCGAATCGAACAGAAGGTTGAGTGGATAGACTGTACAATCATCCTATCTGGGTTGTTTTCGAATATATCGTGATGCTATATATATAGTTATACTTACCAGGTAACGGTTCATCTGTAACATATACGACCGACCAAATCGAACAGAAGGTTGAATCGATAGATTGAACAACCATTGTATGTGAGTTGTATTCGATTATATCGTGGTTTTGTTTATATAGTAATACTCACCAGGTAACGTTTCTTGCGTTATACATACGAGCGACCCAATCGAACAGAAGGTTGGATGGATAGACGGAACGATCATTGTATCTGAGTTGTATTCGATTAGGTCGTGATGACGTTCATATAGAAATACTCACCAGGTTACTGTTCATCCATTATACATACGAGCAACCGAATCGAACAGAATATTGAATGGATAGTATCTCGGTTGTATTCGATTATAATGTTATGCTGTGTATATAGTTATACACTAGGTGACGGTATTCTCGTTATACAAACGAGCGACCGAAACGAACAGAAAGTTTAATGGATAGACTAAACAATCAATGTATCTGGGTGGTATCCGATTATATCGCAATACTGTATATATAGTGATACTTACCAAGTGACGGTACTTCTGTTACACATACTAGCGACTGAATCGAACAGGTGACGTTATTCCCGTTATACAAACGAGCGACCGAAACGAACAGAAAGTTGAATGGATAGACTGAACAATCAATGTATCTGGGTGGTATCCGATTATATCGCAATACTGTATATATAGTGATACTTACCAAGTGACGGTACTTCTGTTACACATACTAGCGACTGAATCGAACAGAAGGTCGAATGGTTATACGAAACGATAATTGTAACTGAGTTGTATTCGATTATATCGTGGTTTTGTTTATATAGTAATACTCACCAGGTAACGGTTCTTGCGTTATACATACGAGCGACCCAATCGAACAGAAGGTTGGATGGATAGACGAATTGATCTTTGTATCTGAGTTGTATTCGATTATGTCGTGATGACGTTTATATAGAAATACTCACCAGGTAACTGTTCTTCCGTTTCACATACAAGCGACCGAATCGAGCAGAATGTTAAATGGATAGATTGAACAATCATCGTATCTGGGTTGTATTCGATTATATCGTGATGATGTTTATATAGTTATACTCACCAGGTAACTGTCCTTCCGTTAGACGTAAGAGCGACCGAATCGAACAGAAGGTTGAGTGGATAGACTGTACAATCATACTATCTGGGTTGTATTCCATTATATCGTGATGCTATATATATAGTTACACTTACCAGGTAACGGTTCATCTGTAACACATACGACCGACCGAATCGGACAGAAGGTTGAATGGATAGATTGAACAATCATTGTATCTATGATGTATCTGAATCTATCTATATGCTGTATATTTAGTTGAGTCTACCATGTAACGGTTCCTTCGTTACACATACGAGCGACTGAATCGTAAAAAGGTTGAATGGATAGACTGAACAATCATCGTATCTGGGTTGTATTCGATTATATCGTGATTATTATCATATATTATGTCTAACCAGGTAACTGTTCTTCCGTTATACATACGAGCAATAGGATCAAACATAAGGTTCAATGGATAGATTGAACAATCATTGTATCTGGGTTGTATTCGATTATATCGTTATGCTATATATTAAGTTACACCTACCATGTAACGGTTCCTTCGTTACACATACGAGCGTCTGAATCGAACAGAAGGTTGGATGGTTAGACGGAACGCTAATTGTAACTGAGTTGTATTCGATCATATCGTGATGTTTATATAGCAATAGTCACCAGGTAACTGTTCTTCCATTTTACATACGAGCGACCGAATCGAACAGAAAGTTGAATGGATAGACTGAACAATCAGTGTATCTGGGTGGTATCCGATTATATCGCAAAACTGTATATATAGTGATACTTACCAGGTGACGGTACTTCCGTTACACATACTAGCGACTGAATCGAACAGAAGGTGAATGGATAGATTGAACAATCATCGTATCAGGGTTGTATTCGATCATGTTCATATAGTTATACTCACCAGGTAACTGTTCTTCCGTTATACATACGAGCGACTGAATTGAACAGAAGGTTGAATGGATAGACGAAACGATAATTGTATCTGAGTTTCATTGGATGATATCGTGATAGTGTTTACATAGCAGTACTCACCAGGTAACTGTTCTTCCGTTTCACATACGAGCGACCGAATCGAACAGAAGGTTAAATGGATAGATTGAACAATCATCGTATCTGGGTTGTATTCGATTATATCGTGATGCTGTTTATATAGTAATACTCACCAGGTAACTGTCCTTCCGTTATACGTAAGAGCGACCGAATCGAACAGAAGGTTGAGTGGATAGACTGTACAATCATCCTATCTGGGTTGTTTTCGATTATATCGTGATGCTATATATATAGTTATACTTACCAGGTAACGGTTCATCTGTAACATATACGACCGACCAAATCGAACAGATGGTTGAATGGATAGATTGAACAACCATTGTATGTGAGTTGTATTCGATTATATCGTGGTTTTGTTTATATAGTAATACTCACCAGGTAACGTTTCTTGCGTTATACATACGAGCGACCCAATCGAACAGAAGGTTGGATGGATAGACGGAACGATCATTGTATCTGAGTTGTATTCGATTAGGTCGTGATGACGTTCATATAGAAATACTCACCAGGTTACTGTTCATCCATTATACATACGAGCAACCGAATCGAACAGAATATTGAATGGATAGTATCTCGGTTGTATTCGATTATAATGTTATGCTGTGTATATAGTTATACACTAGGTGACGGTATTCTCGTTATACAAACGAGCGACCGAAACGAACAGAAAGTTTAATGGATAGACTAAACAATCAATGTATCTGGGTGGTATCCGATTATATCGCAATACTGTATATATAGTGATACTTACCAAGTGACGGTACTTCTGTTACATATACTAGCGACTGAATCGAACAGGTGACGTTATTCCCGTTATACAAACGAGCGACCGAAACGAACAGAAAGTTGAATGGATAGACTGAACAATCAATGTATCTGGGTGGTATCCGATTATATCGCAATACTGTATATATAGTGATACTTACCAAGTGACGGTACTTCTGTTACACATACTAGCGACTGAATCGAACAGAAGGTCGAATGGTTATACGAAACGATGATTGTAACTGAGTTGTATTCGATTATATCGTGGTTTTGTTTATATAGTAATACTCACCAGGTAACGGTTCTTGCGTTATACATACGAGCGACCCAATCGAACAGAAGGTTGGATGGATAGACGAATTGATCTTTGTATCTGAGTTGTATTCGATTATGTCGTGATGACGTTTATATAGAAATACTCACCAGGTAACTGTTCTTCCGTTTCACATACAAGCGACCGAATCGAGCAGAAGGTTAAATGGATAGATTGAACAATCATCGTATCTGGGTTGTATTCGATTATATCGTGATGATGTTTATATAGTTATACTCACCAGGTAACTGTCCTTCCGTTAGACGTAAGAGCGACCGAATCGAACAGAAGGTTGAGTGGATAGACTGTACAATCATACTATCTGGGTTGTATTCCATTATATCGTGATGCTATATATATAGTTACACTTACCAGGTAACGGTTCATCTGTAACACATACGACCGACCGAATCGGACAGAAGGTTGAATGGATAGATTGAACAATCATTGTATCTATGATGTATCTGAATCTATCTATATGCTGTATATTTAGTTGAGTCTACCATGTAACGGTTCCTTCGTTACACATACGAGCGACTGAATCGTAAAAAGGTTGAATGGATAGACTGAACAATCATCGTATCTGGGTTGTATTCGATTATATCGTGATTATTATCATATATTATGTCTAACCAGGTAACTGTTCTTCCGTTATACATACGAGCAATAGGATCAAACATAAGGTTCAATGGATAGATTGAACAATCATTGTATCTGGGTTGTATTCGATTATATCGTTATGCTATATATTATGTTACACCTACCATGTAACGGTTCCTTCGTTACACATACGAGCGTCTGAATCGAACAGAAGGTTGGATGGTTAGACGGAACGCTAATTGTAACTGAGTTGTATTCGATCATATCGTGATATTTATATAGCAATAGTCACCAGGTAACTGTTCTTCCATTTTACATACGAGCGACCGAATCGAACAGAAAGTTGAATGGATAGACTGAACAATCAGTGTATCTGGGTGGTATCCGATTATATCGCAAAACTGTATATATAGTGATACTTACCAGGTGACGGTACTTCCGTTACACATACTAGCGACTGAATCGAACAGAAGGTGAATGGTTAGATTGAACAATCATCGTATCAGGGTTGTATTCGATCATGTTCATATAGTTATACTCACCAGGTAACTGTTCTCCGTTATACATACGAGCGACTGAATTGAACAGAAGGTTGAATGGATAGACGAAACGATAATTGTATCTGAGTTTCATTGGATGATATCGTGATAGTGTTTACATAGCAGTACTCACCAGGTAACTGTTCTTCCGTTTCACATACGAGCGACCAAATCGAACAGAAGGTTAAATGGATAGATTGAACAATCATCGTATCTGGGTTGTATTCGATTATATCGTGATGCTGTTTATATAGTAATACTCACCAGGTAACTGTCCTTCCGTTATACGTAAGAGCGACCGAATCGAACAGAAGGTTGAGTGGATAGACTGTACAATCATCCTATCTGGGTTGTTTTCGATTATATCGTGATGCTATATATATAGTTATACTTACCAGGTAACGGTTCATCTGTAACATATACGACCGACCAAATCGAACAGAAGGTTGAATGGATAGATTGAACAACCATTGTATGTGAGTTGTATTCGATTATATCGTGGTTTTGTTTATATAGTAATACTCACCAGGTAACGTTTCTTGCGTTATACATACGAGCGACCCAATCGAACAGAAGGTTGGATGGATAGACGGAACGATCATTGTATCTGAGTTGTATTCGATTAGGTCGTGATGACGTTCATATAGAAATACTCACCAGGTTACTGTTCATCCATTATACTTACGAGCAACCGAATCGAACAGAATATTGAATGGATAGTATCTCGGTTGTATTCGATTATAATGTTATGCTGTGTATATAGTTATACACTAGGTGACGATATTCTCGTTATACAAACGAGCGACCGAAACGAACAGAAAGTTTAATGGATAGACTAAACAATCAATGTATCTGGGTGGTATCCGATTATATCGCAATACTGTATATATAGTGATACTTACCAAGTGACGGTACTTCTGTTACACATACTAGCGACTGAATCGAACAGGTGACGTTATTCCCGTTATACAAACGAGCGACCGAAACGAACAGAAAGTTGAATGGATAGACTGAACAATCAATGTATCTGGGTGGTATCCGATTATATCGCAATACTGTATATATAGTGATACTTACCAAGTGACGGTACTTCTGTTACACATACTAGCGACTGAATCGAACAGAAGGTCGAATGGTTATACGAAACGTTAATTGTAACTGAGTTGTATTCGATTATATCGTGGTTTTGTTTATATAGTAATACTCACCAGGTAACGGTTCTTGCGTTATACATACGAGCAACCCAATCGAACAGAAGGTTGGATGGATAGACGAATTGATCTTTGTATCAGAGTTGTATTCGATTATGTCGTGATAACGTTTATATAGAAATGCTCACCAGGTAACTGTTCTTTCGTTTTACATACAAGCGACCGAATCGAGCAGAAGGTTAGATGGATAGATTGAACAATCATCGTATCTGGGTTGTATTCGATTATATCGTGATGATGTTTATATAGTTATACTCACCAGGTAACTGTCCTTCCGTTAGACGTAAGAGCGACCGAATCGAACAGAAGGTTGAGTGGATAGACTGTACAATCATACTATCTGGGTTGTATTCCATTATATCGTGATGCTATATATATAGTTACACTTACCAGGTAACGGTTCATCTGTAACACATACGACCGACCGAATCGGACAGAAGGTTGAATGGATAGATTGAACAATCATTGTATCTATGATGTATCTGAATCTATCTATATGCTGTATATTTAGTTGAGCCTACCATGTAACGGTTCCTTCGTTACACATACGAGCGACTGAATCGTAAAAAGGTTGAATGGATAGACTGAACAATCATCGTATCTGGGTTGTATTCGATTATATCGTGATTATTATCATATATTATGTCTAACCAGGTAACTGTTCTTCCGTTATACATACGAGCAATAGGATCAAACATAAGGTTCAATGGATAGATTGAACAATCATTGTATCTGGGTTGTATTCGATTATATCGTTATGCTATATATTAAGTTACACCTACCATGTAACGGTTCCTTCGTTACACATACGAGCGTCTGAATCAAACAGAAGGTTGGATGGTTAGACGGAACGCTAATTGTAACTGAGTTGTATTCGATCATATCGTGATATTTATATAGCAATAGTCACCAGGTAACTGTTCTTCCATTTTACATACGAGCGACCGAATCGAACAGAAGGTAAAATGGATATATTGAACAATCATCGTATCTGGGTTGTATCCGATTATATCGTTATACTGTATATTAAGTAACACCTACCATGTAACGGTTCTTTCGGTACACATACGAGCGACCCAATCGAACAGAAGCTTGGATGGATAGACGGAACGATTATTGTATCTGAGTTGTATTCGATTATATCGTGATGACGTTCATATAGAAATACCCACCAGGTTACTGTTCTTCCATTATACATACGAGCAACCGAATCGAACAGAAGGTTGAATGAATAGTATCTGGGTTGTATTCGATTATAATGTTATGCTGTGTATATAGTTATACTCACTAGGTGACGGTATTCCCGTTATAAATACGAGCGACCGAAACGAACAGAAAGTTGAATGGATAGACTGAATATTCAATGTATCTGGGTGGTAACCGATTATATCGCAATACTGTATATAGAGTGATACTTACCAGGTGACGGTACTTTCGTTACACATACTAGCGACTGAATCTAACAGAAGGTGAATGGTTAGATTGAACAATCATCGTATCAGGGTTGTATTCGATTATGTTTATATAGTTATACTCACCAGGTAACTGTTCTTCCATTATACAAACGAGCGACTGAATTGAACAGAGGGTTGAATGGATAGACTAAACAATTATCGTATCTGGGTTGTATTCGATTATATCGTGATGATGTTTATATAGTTATACTCACCAGGTAACGGTTCATATGTAACATATACGACCGACCAAATCGAACAGAAGGTTGAATGGATAGATTGAACAACCAATGTATCTGGGTTGTATTCGATTATATCGTGATGATTATTATATATTATGTCTAACCAGGTAACTGTTCTTCCGTTATACATACGAGCAACCGAATCAACCATAAGGTTGGATAGATTGAACAATCATTGTATCCGGGTTGTATCTGATGATATCGTTATGCTGTATATTAAGTTACACCTACCATGTAACGGTTCTTGCGTTATACATACGAGCGACCCAATCGAACAGAAGGCTGGATGGATAGACGAAACGATCATTGTATCTGAGTTGTTCTCGATTATGTCGTGATGACGTTCATATAGAAATACTCACCAGGTTGCTGTTTTTCCTTTATACATACGAGCAACCGAATCGAACAGAAAGTTGAATGGAAAGTATCTGGGTTGTATCCGATTATAATGTTATGCTGTGTATATAGTTATACTCACTAGGTGACAGTATTCTCGTTATACAAACGAGCGACCGAAACGAACAGAAAGTTTAATGGATAGACTGAACAATCAATGTATCTGGGTGGTATCCGATTATATCGCAATACTGTATATATAGTGATACTTACCAAGTGACGGTACTTCTGTTACACATACTAGCGACTGAATCGAACAGGTGACGGTATTCCCGTTATACAAACGAGCGACCGAAACGAACAGAAAGTTGAATGGATAGACTGAACAATCAATGTATCTGGGTGGTATCCGATTATATCGCAATACTGTATATATAGTGATACTTACCAAGTGACGGTACTTCTGTTACACATACTAGCGACTGAATCGAACAGAAGGTCGAATGGTTATACGAAACGATAATTGTAACTGAGTTGTATTCGATTATATCGTGGTTTTGTTTATATAGTAATACTCACCAGGTAACGGTTCTTGCGTTATACATACGAGCGACCCAATCGAACAGAAGGTTGGATGGATAGACGAATTGATCATTGTATCTGAGTTGTATTCGATTATGTCGTGATGACGTTTATATAGAAATACTCACCAGGTAACTGTTCTTCCGTTTTACATACAAGCGACCGAATCGAGCAGAAGGTTAAATGGATAGATTGAACAATCATCGTATCTGGGTTGTATTCGATTATATCGTGATGATGTTTATATAGTTATACTCACCAGGTAACTGTCCTTCCGTTAGACGTAAGAGCGACCGAATCGAACAGAAGGTTGAGTGGATAGACTGTACAATCATACTATCTGGGTTGTATTCCATTATATCGTGATGCTATATATATTGTTACACTTACCAGGTAACGGTTCATCTGTAACACATATGACCGACCGAATCGGACAGAAGGTTGAATGGATAGATTGAACAATCATTGTATCTATGATGTATCTGAATCTATCTATATGCTGTATATTTAGTTGAGCCTACCATGTAACGGTTCCTTCGTTACACATACGAGCGACTGAATCGTAAAAAGGTTGAATGGATAGACTGAACAATCATCGTATCTGGGTTGTATTCGATTATATCGTGATTATTATCATATATTATGTCTAACCAGGTAACTGTTCTTCCGTTATACATACGAGCAATAGGATCAAACATAAGGTTCAATGGATAGATTGAACAATCATTGTATCTGGGTTGTATTCGATTATATCGTTATGCTATATATTAAGTTACACCTACCATGTAACGGTTCCTTCGTTACACATACGAGCGTCTGAATCGAACAGAAGGTTGGATGGTTAGACGGAACGCTAATTGTAACTGAGTTGTATTCGATCATATCGTGATGTTTATATAGCAATAGTCACCAGGTAACTGTTCTTCCATTTTACATACGAGCGACCGAATCGAACAGAAGGTAAAATGGATATATTGAACAATCATCGTATCTGGGTTGTATCCGATTATATCGTTATACTGTATATTAAGTAACACCTACCATGTAACGGTTCTTTCGGTACACATACGAGCGACCCAATCGAACAGAAGCTTGGATGGATAGACGGAACGATTATTGTATCTGAGTTGTATTCGATTATATCGTGATGACGTTCATATAGAAATACCCACCAGGTTACTGTTCTTCCATTATACATACGAGCAACCGAATCGAACAGAAGGTTGAATGAATAGTATCTGGGTTGTATTCGATTATAATGTTATGCTGTGTATATAGTTATACTCACTAGGTGACGGTATTCCCGTTATAAATACGAGCGACCGAAACGAACAGAAAGTTGAATGGATAGACTGAATATTCAATGTATCTGGGTGGTAACCGATTATATCGCAATACTGTATATAGAGTGATACTTACCAGGTGACGGTACTTTCGTTACACATACTAGCGACTGAATCTAACAGAAGGTGAATGGTTAGATTGAACAATCATCGTATCAGGGTTGTATTCGATTATGTTTATATAGTTATACTCACCAGGTAACTGTTTTTCCATTATACAAACGAGCGACTGAATTGAACAGAGGGTTGAATGGATAGACTAAACAATTATCGTATCTGGGTTGTATTCGATTATATCGTGATGATGTTTATATAGTTATACTCACCAGGTAACGGTTCATATGTAACATATACGACCGACCAAATCGAACAGAAGGTTGAATGGATAGATTGAACAACCATTGTATCTGGGTTGTATTCGATTATATCGTGATGATTATTATATATTATGTCTAACCAGGTAACTGTTCTTCCGTTATACATACGAGCAACCGAATCAACCATAAGGTTGGATAGATTGAACAATCATTGTATCCGGGTTGTATCTGATGATATCGTTATGCTGTATATTAAGTTACACCTACCATGTAACGGTTCTTGCGTTATACATACGAGCGACCCAATCGAACAGAAGGCTGGATGGATAGACGAAACGATCATTGTATCTGAGTTGTATTCGATTATGTCGTGATGACGTTCATATAGAAATACTCACCAGGTTGCTGTTTTTCCTTTATACATACGAGCAACCGAATCGAACAGAAAGTTGAATGGAAAGTATCTGGGTTGTATCCGATTATAATGTTATGCTGTGTATATAGTTATACTCACTAGGTGACGGTATTCTCGTTATACAAACGAGCGACCGAAACGAACAGAAAGTTTAATGGATAGACTGAACAATCAATGTATCTGGGTGGTATCCGATTATATCGCAATACTGTATATATTGTGATACTTACCAAGTGACGGTACTTCTGTTACACATACTAGCGACTGAATCGAACAGGTGACGGTATTCCCGTTATACAAACGAGCGACCGAAACGAACAGAAAGTTGAATGGATAGACTGAACAATCAATGTATCTGGGTGGTATCCGATTATATCGCAATACTGTATATATAGTGATACTTACCAAGTGACGGTACTTCTGTTACACATACTAGCGACTGAATCGAACAGAAGGTCGAATGGTTATACGAAACGATAATTGTAACTGAGTTGTATTCGATTATATCGTGGTTTTGTTTATATAGTAATACTCACCAGGTAACGGTTCTTGCGTTATACATACGAGCGACCCAATCGAACAGAAGGTTGGATGGATAGACGAATTGATCATTGTATCTGAGTTGTATTCGATTATGTCGTGATGACGTTTATATAGAAATACTCACCAGGTAACTGTTCTTCCGTTTTACATACGAGCGAACGAATCGAGCAGAAGGTTAAATGGATAGATTGAACAATCATCGTATCTGGGTTGTATTCGATTATATCGTGATGATGTTTATATAGTTATACTCACCAGGTAACTGTCCTTCCGTTAGACGTAAGAGCGACCGAATCGAACAGAAGGTTGAGTGGATAGACTGTACAATCATACTATCTGGGTTGTATTCCATTATATCGTGATGCTATATATATAGTTACACTTACCAGGTAACGGTTCATCTGTATTACATACGACCGACCGAATCGGACATAAGGTTGAATGGATAGATTGAACAATCATTGTATCTATGATGTATCTGAATCTATCTATATGCTGTATATTTAGTTGAGCCTACCATGTAACGGTTCCTTCGTTACACATACGAGCGACTGAATCGTAAAAAGGTTGAATGGATAGACTGAACAATCATCGTATCTGGGTTGTATTCGATTATATCGTGATTATTATCATATATTATGTCTAACCAGTTAACTGTTCTTCCGTTATACATACGAGCAATAGGATCAAACATAAGGTTCAATGGATAGATTGAACAATCATTGTATCTGGGTTGTATCCGATTATATCGATGCTATATATTGAGTTACACCTACCATGTAACGGTTCCTTCGTTACACATACGAGCGTCTGAATCGAACAGAAGGTTGAATGGATAGATTGAACAACCATTGTATCTGGGTTGTATTCGGTTATATCGTGATGATATATTATGTATTATGTCTAACCAGGTAACTATTCTTCCGTTATACATACGAGCAACCGAATCAACCATAAGGTTGGATGGATAGATTGAACAATCATTGTATCTGGGTTGTATCCGATTATATCGTTATGCTGTATATTAAGTTACACCTACGAGCGTCTGAATCGAACAGAAGGTTGGATGGTTAGACGGAACGATAATTGTAACTGAGTTGTATTCGATTATATCGTGGTTTTGTTTATATAGTAATACTCACCAGGTAACGGTTCTTGCGTTATACATACGAGCGACCCAATCGAACAGAAGGTTGGATGGATAGACGGAACGATCATTGTATCTGAGTTGTATTCGATTAGGTCGTGATGACGTTTATATAGAAATACTCACCAGGTTACTGTTCATCCATTATACATACGAGCAACCGAATCGAACAGAATATTGATTGGATAGTATCTGGGTTGTATTCGATTATAATGTTATGCTGTGTATATAGTTATTCTCACTAGGTGACGGTATTCTCGTTATACAAACGAGCGACCGAAACGAACAGAAAGTTGAATGAATAGACTGAACAATCAATGTATCTGGGTGGTATCCGATTATATCGCAATACTGTATATATAGTGATACTTACCAGGTGACGGTACTTCAGTTACACATACAAGCGACTGAATCGAACAGGTGACGGTATTCTCGTTATACAAACGAGCGACCGAAACGAACAGAAAGTTGAATGGAAAGACTGAACAATCAATGTATCTGGGTGGTATCCGATTATATCGCAATACTGTATATATAGTGATACTTACCAAGTGACGGTACTTCTGTTACACATACTAGCGACTGAATCGAACAGGTGACGGTATTCCCGTTATACAAACGAGCGACCGAAACGAACAGAAAGTTGAATGGATAGACTGAACAATCAGTGTATCTGGGTGGTATCCGATTATATCGCAAAACTGTATATATAGTGATACTTACCAGGTGACGGTACTTCCGTTACACATACTAGCGACTGAATCGAACAGAAGGTGAATGGTTAGATTGAACAATCATCGTATCAGGGTTGTATCCGATCATGTTCATATAGTTAAACTCACCAGGTAACTGTTCTTCCGTTATACATACAAGCGACTGAATTGAACAGAAGGTTGAATGGATAGACGAAACGATAATTGTATCTGAGTTTTATTGGATCATATCGTGATAGTGTTTACATAGCAGTACTCACCAGGTAACTGTTCTTCCGTTTCACATACGAGCGACCGAATCGAACAGAAGGTTAAATGGATAGATTGAACAATCATCGTATCTGGGTTGTATTCGATTATATCGTGATGCTGTTTATATAGTAATACTCACCAGGTAACTGTCCTTCCGTTATACGTAAGAGCGACCGAATCGAACAGAAGGTTGAGTGGATAGACTGTACAATCATCATATCTGGGTTGTTTTCGATTATATCGTGATGCTATATATATAGTTATACTTACCAGGTAACGGTTCATCTGTAACATATACGACCGACCAAATCGAACAGAAGGTTGAATGGATAGATTGAACAACCATTGTATGTGAGTTGTATTCGATTATATCGTGGTTTTGTTTATATAGTAATACTCACCAGGTAACGTTTCTTGCGTTATACATATTAGCGACCCAATCGAACGGAAGGTTGGATGGATAGACGGAACGATCATTGTATCTGAGTTGTATTCGATTAGGTCGTGATGACGTTCATATAGAAATACTCACCAGGTTACTGTTCATCCATTATACATACGAGCAACCGAATCGAACAGAATATTGATAGGATAGTATCTGGGTTGTATTCGATTATAATGTTATGCTGTGTATATAGTTATACACTAGGTGACGGTATTCTCGTTATACAAACGAGCGACCGAAACGAACAGAAAGTTTAATGGATAGACTGAACAATCAATGTATCTGGGTGGTATCCGATTATATCGCAATACTGTATATATAGTGATACTTACCAAGTGACGGTACTTCTGTTACACATACTAGCGACTGAATCGAACAGGTGACGTTATTCCCGTTATACAAACGAGCGACCGATACGAACAGAAAGTTGAATGGATAGACTGAACAATCAATGTATCTGGGTGGTATCCGATTATATCGCAATACTGTATATATAGTGATACTTACCAAGTGACGGTACTTCTGTGACACATACTAGCGACTGAATCGAACAGAAGGTCGAATGGTTATACGAAACGATAATTGTAACTGAGTTGTATTCGATTATATCGTGGTTTTGTTTATATGGTAATACTCACCAGGTAACGGTTCTTGCGTTATACATACGAGCGACCCAATCGAACGAAGGTTGGATGGATAGACGAATTGATCATTGTATCTGAGTTGTATTCGATTATGTCGTGATGACGTTTATATAGAAATACTCACCAGGTAACTGTTCTTCCGTTTTACATACAAGCGACCGAATCGAGCAGAAGGTTAAATGGATAGATTGAACAATCATCGTATCTGGGTTGTATTCGATTATATCGTGATGATGTTTATATAGTTATACTCACCAGGTAACTGTCCTTCCGTTAGACGTAAGAGCGACCGAATCGAACAGAAGGTTGAGTGGATAGACTGTACAATCATACTATCTGGGTTGTATTCCATTATATCGTGATGCTATATATATAGTTACACTTACCAGGTAACGGTTCATCTGTAACACATACGACCGACCGAATCGGACAGAAGGTTGAATGGATAGATTGAACAATCATTGTATCTATGATGTATCTGAATCTATCTATATGCTGTATATTTAGTTGAGCCTACCATGTAACGGTTCCTTCGTTACACATACGAACGACTGAATCGTAAAAAGGTTGAATGGATAGACTGAACAATCATCGTATCTGGGTTGTATTCGATTATATCGTGATTATTATCATATATTATGTCTAACCAGGTAACTGTTCTTCCGTTATACATACGAGCAATAGGATCAAACATAAGGTTCAATGGATAGATTGAACAATCATTGTATCTGGGTTGTATCCGATTATATCGTTATGCTATATATTAAGTTACACCTACCATGTAACGGTTCCTTCGTTACACATACGAGCGTCTGAATCGAACAGAAGGTTGGATGGTTAGACGGAACGCTAATTGTAACTGAGTTGTATTCGATCACATCGTGATGTTTATATAGCAATAGTCACCAGGTAACTGTTCTTCCATTTTACATACGAGCGACCGAATCGAACAGAAGGTAAAATGGATATATTGAACAATCATCGTATCTGGGTTGTATCCGATTATATCGTTATGCTGTATATTAAGTAACACCCACCATGTAACGGTTCTTTCGGTACACATACGAGCGACCCAATCGAACAGAAGCTTGGATGGATAGACGGAACGATTATTGTATCTGAGTTGTATTCGATTATATCGTGATGACGTTCATATATAAATACCCACCAGGTTACTGTTCTTCCATTATACATACGAGCAACCGAATCGAACAGAAGGTTGAATGAATAGTATCTGGGTTGTATTCGATTATAATGTTATGCTGTGTATATAGTTATACTCACTAGGTGACGGTATTCCCGTTATAAATACGAGCGACCGAAACGAACAGAAAGTTGAATGGATAGACTGAATATTCAATGTATCTGGGTGGTAACCGATTATATCGCAATACTGTATATAGAGTGATACTTACCAGGTGACGGTACTTTCGTTACACATACTAGCGACTGAATCTAACAGAAGGTGAATGGTTAGATTGAACAATCATCGTATCAGGGTTGTATTCGATTATGTTTATATAGTTATACTCACCAGGTAACTGTTCTTCTATTATACAAACGAGCGACTGAATTGAACAGAGGGTTGAATGGATAGACTAAACAATTATCGTATCTGGGTTGTATTCGATTATATCGTGATGATGTTTATATAATTATACTCACCAGGTAACGGTTCATATGTAACATATACGACCGACCAAATCGAACAGAAGGTTGAATGGATAGATTGAACAACCATTGTATCTGGGTTGTATCTGATGATATCGTTATGCTGTATATTAAGTTACACCTACCATGTAACGGTTCTTGCGTTATACATACGAGCGACCCAATCGAACAGAAGGCTGGATGGATAGACGAAACGATCATTGTATCTGAGTTGTATTCGATTATGTCGTGATGACGTTCATATAGAAATACTCACCAGGTTGCTGTTTTTCCTTTATACATACGAGCAACCGAATCGAACAGAAAGTTGAATGGAAAGTATCTGGGTTGTATTCGATTATAATGTTATGCTGTATATATAGTTATACTCACTAGGTGACGGTATTCTCGTTATACAAACGAGCGACCGAAACGAACAGAAAGTTTAATGGATAGAATGAACAATCAATGTATCTGGGTGGTATCCGATTATATCGCAATACTGTATATATAGTGATACTTACCAAGTGACGGTACTTCTGTTACACATACTAGCGACTGAATCGAACAGGTGACGGTATTCCCGTTATACAAACGAGCGACCGAAACGAACAGAAAGTTGAATGGATAGACTGAACAATCAATGTATCTGGGTGGTATCCGATTATATCGCAATACTGTATATATAGTGATACTTACCAAGTGACGGTACTTTTGTTACACATACTAGCGACTGAATCGAACAGAAGGTCGAATGGTTATACGAAACGATAATTGTAACTGAGTTGTATTCGATTATATCGTGGTTTTGTTTATATAGTAATACTCACCAGGTAACGGTTCTTGCGTTATACATACGAGCGACCCAATCGAACAGAAGGTTGGATGGATAGACGAATTGATCATTGTATCTGAGTTGTATTCGATTATGTCGTGATGACGTTTATATAGACATACTCACCAGGTAACTGTCCTTCCGTTAGACGTAAGAGCGACCGAATCGAACAGAAGGTTGAGTGGATAGACTGTACAATCATACTATCTGGGTTGTATTCCATTATATCGTGATGCTATATATATAGTTACACTTACCAGGTAACGGTTCATCTGTAACACATACGACCGACCGAATCGGACAGAGGGTTGAATGGATAGATTGAACAATCATTGTATCTATGATGTATCTGAATCTATCTATATGCTGTATATTTAGTTGAGCCTACCATGTAACGGTTCCTTCGTTACACATACGAGCGACTGAATCGTAAAAAGGTTGAATGGATAGACTGAACAATCATCGTATCTGGGTTGTATTCGATTATATCGTGATTATTATCATATATTATGTCTAACCAGGTAACTGTTCTTCCGTTATACATACGAGCAATAGGATCAAACATAAGGTTCAATGGATAGATTGAACAATCATTGTATCTGGGTTGTATCCGATTATATCGTTATGCTATATATTAAGTTACACCTACCATGTAACGGTTCCTTCGTTACACATACGAGCGTCTGAATCGAACAGAAGGTTGGATGGTTAGACGGAACGCTAATTGTAACTGAGTTGTATTCGATCATATCGTGATGTTTATATAGCAATAGTCACCAGGTAACTGTTCTTCCATTTTACATACGAGCGACCGAATCGAACAGAAGGTAAAATGGATATATTGAACAATCATCGTATCTGGGTTGTATCCGATTATATCGTTATGCTGTATATTAAGTAACACCTACCATGTAACGGTTCTTTCGGTACACATACGAGCGACCCAATCGAACAGAAGCTTGGATGGATAGACGGAACGATTATTGTATCTGAGTTGTATTCGATTATATCGTGATGACGTTCATATAGAAATACCCATTAGGTTACTGTTCTTCCATTATACATACGAGCAACCGAATCGAACAGAAGGTTGAATGAATAGTATCTGGGTTGTATTCGATTATAATGTTATGCTCTGTATATAGTTATACTCACTAGGTGACGGTATTCCCGTTATAAATACGAGCGACCGAAACGAACAGAAAGTTGAATGGATAGACTGAATATTCAATGTATCTGGGTGGTAACCGATTATATCGCAATACTGTATATAGAGTGATACTTACCAGGTGACGGTACTTTCGTTACACATACTAGCGACTGAATCTAACAGAAGGTGAATGGTTAGATTGAACAATCATCGTATCAGGGTTGTATTCGATTATGTTTATATAGTTATACTCACCAGGTAACTGTTCTTCCATTATACAAACGAGCGACTGAATTGAACAGAGGGTTGAATGGATAGTCTAAACAATTATCGTATCTGGGTTGTATTCGATTATATCGTGATGATGTTTATATAGTTATACTCACCAGGTAACGGTTCATATGTAACATATACGACCGACCAAATCGAACAGAAGGTTGAATGGATAGATTGAACAACCATTGTATCTGGGTTGTATACGATTATATCGTGATGATTATTATATATTATGTCTAACCAGGTAACTGTTCTTCCGTTATACATACGAGCAACCGAATCAACCATAAGGTTGGATGGATAGATTGAACAATCATCGTATCTGGGTTGTATCCGATGATATCGTTATGCTGTATATTAAGTTACACCTACCATGTAACGGTTCTTGCGTTATACATACGAGCGACCCAATCGTACAGAAGGCTGGATGGATAGACGAAACGATCATTGTATCTGAGTTGTATTCGATTATGTCGTGATGACGTTCATATAGAAATACTCACCAGGTTGCTGTTTTTCCTTTATACATACGAGCAACCAAATCGAACAGAAAGTTGAATGGAAAGTATCTGGGTTGTATTCGATTATAATGTTATGCTGTGTATATAGTTATACTCACTAGGTGACGAGCGACCGAAACGAACAGAAAGTTGAATGGATAGACTGAACAATCAATGTATCTGGGTGGTATCCGATTATATCGCAATACTGTATATATAGTGATACTTACCAAGTGACGGTACTTCTGTTACACATACTAGCGACTGAATCGAACAGGTGACGGTATTCCCGTTATACGAACGAGCGACCGAAACTAACAGAAAGTTGAATGGATAGACTGAACAATCAATGTATCTGGGTGGTATCTGATTATATCGCAATACTGTATATATAGTGATACTTACCAAGTGACGGTACTTCTGGTACACATACTAGCGACTGAATCAAACTGAAGGTCGAATGGTTATACGAAACGATAATTGTAACTGAGTTGTATTCGATTATATCGTGGTTTTGTTTATATAGTAATACTCACCAGGTATAGGTTCTTGCGTTATACAAACGAGCGACCCAATCGAACAGAAGGTTGAATGGATAGACGAATTGATCATTGTATCTGAGTTGTTTTCGATTATGTCGTGATGACGTTCATATAGAAATACTCACCAGGTAACTGTTCTTCCGTTTTACATACAAGCGACCGAATCGAGCAGAAGGTTAAATGGATAGATTGAACAATCATCGTATCTATGATGTATCCGAATCTATCTATATGCTGTATATTTGTTGAGACTACCATGTAACGGTTCCTTCGTTACACATACGAGCGACTGAATCGTAAAAAAGGTTGAATGGATAGACTGAACAATCATCGTATCTGGGTTGTATTCGATTATATCGTGATTATTATCATATATTATGTCTAACCAGGTAACTGTTCTTCCGTTATACATACGAGCAACCGAATCAACCATGAGGTTGGATGGAAAGATTGAACAATCATTGTATCTGGGTTGTATCCGATGATATCGTTATGCTGTATATTAAGTTACACCTACCATGTAACGGTTCTTGCGTTATACATACGAGCGACCCAATCGAATAGAAGGCTGGATGGATAGACGAAACGATCATTGTATCTGAGTTGTATTCGATTATGTCGTGATGACGTTCATATAGAAATACTCACCAGGTTGCTGTTTTTCCTTTATACATACGAGCAAACGAATCGAACAGAAAGTTGAATGGAAAGTATCTGGGTTGTATTCGATTATAATGTTATGCTGTGTATATAGTTATACTCACTAGGTGACGGTATTCTCGTTATACAAACGAGCGACCGAAACGAACAGAAAGTTGAATTGATAGACTGAACAATCAATGTATCTGGGTGGTATCCGATTATATCGCAATACTGTATATATAGTGATACTTACCAAGTGACGGTACTTCTGTTACACATACTAGCGACTGAATCGAACAGGTGACGGTATTCCCGTTATACAAACGAGCGACCGAAACGAACAGAAAGTTGAATGCATAGACTGAACAATCAATGTATCTGGGTGGTATCCGATTATATCGCAATACTGTATATATAGTGATACTTACCAAGTGACGGTACTTCTGGTACACATACTAGCGACTGAATCGAACAGAAGGTCGAATGGTTATACGAAACGATAATTGTAACTGAGTTGTATTCGATTATATCGTGGTTTTGTTTATATAGTAATACTCACCAGGTAACGGTTCTTGCGTTATACATACGAGCGACCCAATCGAACAGAAGGTTGAATGGATAGACGAATTGATCATTGTATCTGAGTTGTATTCGATTATGTCGTGATGAAGTTCATATAGAAATACTCACCAGGTAACTGTTCTTCCGTTTTACATACAAGCGACCGAATCGAGCAGAAGGTTAAATGGATAGATTGAACAATCATCGTATCTGGGTTGTATTCGATTATGTTTATATAGTTATACTCACAAGGTTACTGTTCTTCCGTTATACATACTAGCGACTGAATTGAACAGAAGGTTGAATGGATAGACTAAACAATAATTGTATCTGGGTTGTATTCGATTATATCGTGATGATGTTTATATAGTTATACTCACCAGGTAACTGTCCTTCCGTTAGACGTAAGAGCGACCGAATCGAACAGAAGGTTGAGTGGATAGACTGTACAATCATACTATCTGGGTTGTATTCGATTATATCGTGATGCTATATATATAGTTACACTTATATATATATTATAGGTAACGGTTCATCTGTAACACATACGACCGACCGAATCGAACAGAAGGTTGAATGGATAGATTGAACAATCATTGTATCTGGGATGTATCTGAATCTATCAATATGCTGTATATTTAGTTGAGCCTACCATGTAACGGTTCCTTCGTTACACATACGAGCGACTGAATCGTAAAGAAGGTTAAATGGATAGACTGAACAATCATCGTATCTGGGTTGTATTCGATTATATCGTGATGTTTATATAGCAATAGTCACCAGGTAACTGTTCTTCCATTTTACTTACGAGCGACCGAATCGAACAGAAGGTAAAATGGATATATTGAACAATCATCGTATCTGGGTTGTAATCGATTATATCGTTATGCTGTATATTAAGTTACACCTACCATGTAACGGTTCTTTCGGTACACATACGAGCAACCCAATCGAACAGAAGGTTGGATGGATAGACGGATCGATTATTGTATCTGAGTTGTATTCGATTATATCGTGATGACGTTCATATAGAAATACCCACCTGGTTACTGTTCTTCCATTATACATACGAGCAACCGAATCGAACAGAAGGTTGAATGGATAGTATCTGGGTTGTATTCGATTATAAGGTTATGCTGTGTATATAGTTATACTCACTAGGTGACGGTATTCCCGTTATAAATTCGAGTGACCGAAACGAACAGAAAGTTGAATGGATAGACTGAATATTCAATGTATCTGGGTGGTAACCGATTATATCGCGTACTTGTATATAGAGTGATACTCACCAGGTGACGGTACTTTCGTTACACATACTAGCGACTGAATCGAACAGAAGGTGAATGGTTAGATTGAACAATCATCGTATCAGGGTTTTATTCGATTATGTTTATATAGTTATACTCACCAGGTAACTGTTCTTCCATTATACAAACGAGCGACTGAATTGAACAGAGGGTTTTATTGGATGATATCGTGATAATGTTTATATAGCAGTACTCACCAGGTAACTGTTCTTCCGTTATACGTAAGAGCGACCGAATCGAACAGAAGGTTGAGTGGATAGACTGTACAATCATCCTATCTGGGTTGTTTTCGATTATATCGTGATGCTATATATATAGTTATACTTACCAGGTAACGGTTCATCTGTAACATATACGACCGACCAAATCGAACAGAAGGTTGAATGGATAGATTGAACAACCATTGTATCTGGGTTGTATTCGGTTATATCGTGATGATTATTATATATTATGTCTAACCAGGTAACTGTCCTTCCGTTATACATACGAGCAACCGAATCAACCATAAGGTTGGATGGATAGATTGAACAATCATTGTATCTGGGTTGTATCCGATTATATCGTTATGCTGTATATTAAGTTACACCTACCATGTAACGGTTCTTTAGTTACACATACGAGCGTCTGAATCGAACAGAAGGTTGGATGGTTAGACGGAACGATAATTGTAACTGAGTTGTGTTCGATTATATCGTGGTTTTGTTTATATAGTAATACTCACCAGGTAACGGTTCTTGCGTTATACATACGAGCGACCCAATCGAACAGTAGGTTGAATGGATAGACGGAACGATCATTGTATCTTAGTTGTATTCGATTAGGTCGTGATGACGTTCATATAGAAATACTAACCAGGTTACTGTTCATCCATTATACATACGAGCAACCGAATCGAACAGAATATTGAATGGATAGTATCTGGGTTGTATTCGATTATAATGTTATGCTGTGTTTATAGTTATACTCACTAGGTGACGGTATTCTCGTTATACAAACGAGATACCGAAACGAACAGAAAGTTGAATGGATAGACTGAACAATCAATGTATCTGGGTGGTATCCGATTATATCGCAAAACTGTATATATAGTGATACTTACCAGGTGACGGTACTTCCGTTACACATACTAGCGACTGAATCGAACAGAAGGTGAAAGGTTAGATTGAACAATCATCGTATCAGGGTTGTATTCGATCATGTTCATATAGTTATACTCACCAGGTTACTGTTCTTCCGTTATACATACGAGCGACTGAATTGAACAGAAGGTTGAATGGATAGACGAAACGATAATTGTATCTGAGTTTTATTGGATGATATCGTGATAATACTCATATGGCAGTACTCACCAGGTAACTGTTCTTCCGTTTCACATACGAGCGACCGAATCGAACAGAAGGTTGAATGGATAGATTGAACAATCATCGTATCTGGGTTGTATTCGATTATATCGTGATGCTGTTTATATAGTTATACTCACCAGGTAACTGTCCTTCCGTTATACGTAAGATCGACCGAATCGAACAGAAGGTTGAGTGGATAGACTGTACAATCATCCTATCTGGGTTGTTTTCGATTATATCGTGATGCTATATATATAGTTATACTTTCCAGGTAACGGTTCATCTGTAACATATACGACCGACCAAATCGAACAGAAGGTTGAATGGATAGATGAACAACCATTGTATCTGGGTTGTATTCGGTTATATCGTGATGATTATTATATATTATGTCTAACCACGTAACTGTTCTTCCGTTATACATACGAGCGACCGAATCAACCATAAGGTTGGATGGATAGATTGAACAATCATTGTATCTGGGTTGTATCCGATTATATCGTTATGCTGTATATTAAGTTACACCTACCATGTAACGGTTCTTTAGTTACACATACGATCGTATGAATCGAACAGAAGGTTGGATGGTTAGACGGAACGATAATTGTAACTGAGTTGTATTCGATTATATCGTGGTTTTGTTTATATAGTAATACTCACCAGGTAACGGTTCTTGCGTTATACATACGAGCGACCCAATCGAACAGAAGGTTGGATGGATAGACGGAACGATCATTGTATCTGAGTTGTATTCGATTAGGTCGTGATGACGTTCATATAGAAATACTCACCAGGTTACTGTTCATCCATTATACATACGAGCAACCGATTCTTTTATGGTAGATGGCAGGAATGTATTTTTCATTTGTCAATTGAAGGGTGTCGTCTGTCACTGATGTCTACGTAGTTCTGAGAATCTTTGTTGTTTTCTATTATAAGTTTTCTGGGTATTATTGGAACAATGAAGTTTTGATAGTAAACGTTTTGTAATCAAAACAGTTATTTTCTTCAAACAATATTTATCAATATATACCGATTATGCAAAAGCATTCGATAAAGTTAATCACGACATATTATTAGGTAAAATAGTATATTTTGGCTTCAGTAAACACTTACTGAGATTTCTAGCGAGCTATTTAAGTGACAGAGTACAGTTTGTCGATTACAAAGGGGCACACTCTATGGAATATGTGGCTAGATCAGGAGTTCCGCAAGGGTCAAATCTAGGTCCCCTTCTCTTTGTTCTGTTTATTAATGATCTAACCTCCAATATATTGTCAAATTGTTTTCTATACGCAGATGACTTGAAGATTGTTAGAAGTATAAATAACATTGAAGACTGCCAGATATTACAAAATGACTTGAATGAGCTATATGAATGGACTATAAATAGTAAACTATCACTAAATATAGATAAGTGTATAGTCATGTGACTTATACTAAAAAGAAATATCCAATATTGAACAACTACATTATTAACAATATCCAACTGAATAAGGTAAATAAAATTAGGGATCTGGGGGTAATCTTTGATGTCGAATTGAACTTCAAAAGTCATATAGAAAACATTGTTTCTAGAGCCTACAAAACTTTGGGATTCATAAAACGAACTACGAAGGACTTCCACAATATTGAATCAATTGTTTATCAGCCTGCTCCTTCGACCAATATCAGAGTATGCTGTTATAATTTGGCACCCTTCGACTACTACAAGTATAAAAAGATATTGAGAAAGTTCAGAATCTGTTTATCAATAATGTACCCTAATAGCACAACTCAGTCCTCCTCAGGACATCTCAGACATCCACTGGACATCCAGTTTTTGTACACCGGATAACGTATGGACATCCATAGGATGTCGCATTTCCAACTTTTTGACTATCCATACGGTATCCATCATGGACATCAATTTGGTAACATGTATGGACAAATATAGGCAATTGAACATCCACTTTCCACCGCTTTGGACTGTCATGTATTTAATAAAGATATTTATATTAGGTCAGTACGTTTTATTAAAATTGCCATGTACCTATAATTTACAATTACAACAACTACTTTTTATATATCTACAGAAGACAATTGACAACTAGTCAACTCTGTCAAACATGTCATGTATGTCATATGTCACATGCCCATCCCAATAAAGTTTGCATTGAAAATCGAACTTGTCTGATTTATAAGATGTAGTCTTGATAGCGGTCTGGAATTCTTTTTTCTCTAGAGCTCCGTCTTCGGTCTATAACTTGGTCCCTGCATCTTTGCTCCAAGTGATGAGTCTTTCCACTTTCGGAGCTGTCTTCTTGCACCCTGCCATCTTCCTTAGAATGCCGGTCCGGTGAATCTTCATTCTCTTCATCAGGCTTCTTGGAAGACGACCCATTATTGCCATTATCATGTCCAGATTGACTTCTGAGATTTCTTAGATGAAATTTGTTTCTTCTGTAAACAGCTCCATCTTCTGTACGGATGATGAGTTTGGATTTGTATACTCCTCTATCAGCTTTCCCGGAATCCAATTTCTCGTACCTTTTTGCATAAGCACATCTTTTTGTAAAGGACTTATTTTCTTCACAATGCGGTCATAATACATCTTCTGTCTTTCTTGATTGTTTTTTAACTTAGTGTGTATTTCAACTGGTCCATTTGTTTTCCTTTTCACATATTGGTAGGTTTGTTCTCAGTTTCCTGTTCATCAATATTTCTGAAGGAGCAGGCATGCTGGCTTCTGGTGTACTATTATAAATCATGGCTAGTTTCTTAACATTGTCATTGGGTGATTTTTTTTTATTTATACATCCGCATCAACCAATGAGGTTATTAGCGGTGGTATGAAAGAGAAAAATACCATAAATTTCAGATGTGTTTGAACATGTCTATGTTTTTGAGATACAGTTCGAGTTTTTCAACGTTTCCCGGGCTTAGAGCGATTTTTAAGTCTTTAGGTATATCCTGTTGTTCCCTGTCTATTTCAAACAAGGGACAGTCTGTGATTAGGTGTTTCACTGTCATCGGGATATCACACGCGTAGCACATTTTTGGAGGTTCACTTTTCAGCAGGTGTTCGTGTGTTAATCTGGTGTGTCCTATTCTTAATCTGCTCACTACTACCTGGTTTCGCCTGTTGATACCACGCAATGGGTTAGGTGTTAGGTCCGGGTTTATGTCATATAATTTATTGTTTTCTAAAGACTTCCAACGATCTAGCCATAGTTTTTTCTCAAATGTTCTAATTTCGCTCTTCATGTCAGAACAGGGTATTTTCGGAATAGGGTTGATGTTGTCTCTGTTGTTACAAGCTATCTTTGCTGCAGCGTCTGCTCTTTCATTTCCAGGTATGCCTATGTGGGATGGTATCCAGACGATTTCAACATCTTTGTTGTGTGATCTCAGATCCTGGAGGTTTCTTTTGATATCTAACAGTATCGGGTGTCTGGGATATAATTCTGTCAGTGCTTGTAGGAAGTCTGTGAAGATAACTGAGAGTGGATGTATGAGGTTTTTTGCTATTTGTATGGCCATTGAGATGGCGTATAATTCGCCGGTGTACACTGAGCACGGAGTTGGTAGTTGATATTCGTAGGTTGTTGTGTCCGTAACTACGGCAGATCCTATCCAATTACTATCGACTTTCTTGGAAGCGTCTGTATAGATGAAGTTCTGCTGTTGGTATTTGTTCGTCAGTTCATTGAAGAGTTGTTTCCAAATGGACGGTGAAGTGTCTTTTTTTTTATATTTGGAGAGAGATTTGTTGCACTTTGGGAGTTTGACTATCCAGGGAGGGGGGTAAATGATACTATTTGGGATGATATTAGAGAAGTTGATATTATGGGAGGCTATTCTTTTGCTGAAAGGAGGTGTGATATTGGGATTTTTTTCGTAGATATTGTGAAATCGCTTAGTGAATGTGTGGGCATGTGTGGGATTTGTATCATTAGCTGCCACTTTAGCTGCATATTCCAGACTGAGGCGTACACGTCTTATTCGTAGTGGTGGGTCGTAGGCTTCCGTATAAAGGCTGTCCACTGGACTTGTTCTATAGGCACCCATAGCTATTCTCAGTGCGGTATTCTGAATGATATCTAGTTGCTTGAGGGTCGATGACCTTGCAGTTGAGTAGATAATGGCCCCGTAATCAAGTTTCGATCTTATTAATGATTTATAAATTTGCAGGAGGGTACTACTGTCTGCTCCCCAACTATGGCTAGCTAGGACTTTCAGTAGGTTTATGTTTTTTGTGCACGAATTTTTGAGGTATCTTATGTGTGGACTCCAATTCAGTTTAGGGTCGAAAATTAGTCCCAGGAATTTGATTTCCTCAACATATTCAATTGGGTGATTTCAATATCATGTTCTTCATTGTTTGTATATGGCGTTCAATGAGACCATTTGATTGAGGATAATATGGACTATCTTGTGTATTATTTCCTCACTTTTCAAATAATTTTTCAATTCCTCAGAATTGAAGGGTGGTCCGTTATCTGATCGTATTTCCATTGGTAGACCATGATTTGCAAACCATCTTCTGAGTACTGAAATTACACTAGCTGCATTAGTAGCCTTCATGGATTCGATGGCTATGAATTTTGAGTGATAATCTGTTATCATTCAACTAACCACAAGTTTTTTTACAAAAATGATCCTGTTTCTGTAGTGAACAAATATGTCTACTTAGGTGTAACATTTACACCTTCTGGTTTTTTTCGTGAAATGGCAACGGTTACAACAGACAAAGCAAAGCAAGCCGTAGGTGCAATTTTGCCCATTATGTGTAAAGCCAGGATAGATACGTGGTTCCCGCGAATCAAATTATTATCTCTCGCACTAAGTACTATGTCAAATTGTCTACCCGTCTGGGGTTTGAGGTACTGTGATATCTTGGAGAGGATTCAAATACTATTTCTGAAAAGAATTTTACTTGTCCATAATAACTCTCCAGATTACATAATGCGATTGGAAACGGGCAGAGTGAAATATGCTTATAATGTCTTAAAAATGTCACTGAACTGGTTACAAAAACTCCTTTCGATGGATGACAACCGATTACCAAAACTCTGCTTTAGACAGCAAATAAATTCACTCAACACCATTGATGAAAAATTCAATTGGGCTAGACAATTGAAGACATTCTTTGTTTTTGCCGGGGCTGAGGATAGCTGGAACGATGTTGTTTTGCATGGAATAAGAATCAGGAAAAATTATGTTTTATCAAAATACTACAATAAGCTATTTGAATCTGATGTTTCCTTGTTACAACGAACTACCTATTTGCCACTGTACAACAATAATTCATTAATCTCTAAAGAACCCAAATATTACTTGCTCTATCAACTACCCATACAGGTCACCCGCACGATAGCTCAATTGCGGTTATGCAATAATTTCAAAATCAAGCTCACATTGAATGGAATGTCCCACCTCATAGACCCGAAAGCGTTGTGCTCAGTTTGTAATCGCAATAAAAATGAAACCATTCGTCATTTATTGTTTGACTGTCCCATATACGTGGTAATGAAACCACAATGTTATCCTTTGGAGTCATGGGACTCTTTTCTCTGGAGAGACTCACAATAGATGACGTTAGGTCTATTTCCAGTTATATATGGAATATTCTGAAACTTAGGTCTTTCATTTTAAACGAATAGACTCAAAATATTCTATATCCACTTTCTCTCACACAGGTATTTTATTTTATTTTTTGTTTTTGTTTTTCTCTTATACATAATATACATTCAGTTCTCGCACTACACAACTCTTGCTGTAAAACACTGTTTTAAGAAGCAATAAAGGTATTATTATTATTATTATTATCATTAAATATTCTTTCCCATTAGCTTTAAAGAAATCTATTCCTACTCTTTCCCATGGATAATTTGTTATGGTGGTTGGTAGTAATGGTTCTTTGATGTTACTTCTTTCTTGTTTTTTGCAAGTTATACATCTGGTTACATAGTTTGTGATGTCTTGGGTCATGTTGGGCCAGTATAATGCCTCTTGAGCTCTTTTAATGCATGAATTTATTTCCATATGTCCTAAATGGGTACGTTCTATTAATTCCAGTCTTAATTGGGGGGGGACAACTAACTGTTTGTTTTTAAAAATAAAACCATTATTTTCAAAAAGTTCATATCGCATAGGAAAGTATGGTTTTGCTTCTCTGGAGACACTGCTTGATTTCTGGGGCCAACCATTACGGATATAATACATAACTTGTATTAATTCTGAATCTTTTGAAGTTTCTTCTTTCAGTTCCTCTGTTCTCTTTTTAGATGCTACTACAATTGTTTGGACTTTGAGGTCTTCTATATTACCAATAATGATCATCTGACTATTTTTTCTTTTCAAGCGTGATAATGCATCTGGAATATACATTGTTTTTCCTGGATGGTATTCCAGTGTGACACTATATTTCATCAATCTTACTACCAAACTTTGTAATCTTTGTGAAAGGTCATCAATAGGTTTATTTACCAGGCCAATAAGGGGCTTATGGTCTGTATGGATCACTATTGATCTTCCATAGATATAATAATGATAGTGTTCACAAGCTACCACTATAGCTAGCAGCTCTTTCTCTATAACAGAGTATCTAGATTGAGCTTGGTTCAATGCGGCTGAGATATATGCAATGGGATGGTTGTTTTGTAATGAAACTCCACCAACAGCTTCTTTACTTGCATCTGTTGCAATGACAATATCTTTTTTGTCATCAAATATTGCTAGAACTGGTGCATTACAAATCAACATTTTCAATTGGTTGAAACAGTGGCTATGATTTTGTTCCCAAGTCCATATTGTGTTGTTTTTTAGTAAATTTCTCAAGACTGCTGTTTCTTGAGACATATTTGGTATGAATTTTGAAAGGTAATTAATCATACCCAAAAAAGTTTGTAAATCTGCTTTGTTCTTTGGCTCTTCTATGTCAACTATTGCATTAATTTTTTCTTGACATATTTCCAGACCTTGTTCAGATTATCCAATAACATAAGTATTTAATCTTTTTTACAGCTAATTGGGTCTTATTCTCCTTGAACTTTATGTTATGTTTTTTGCTTGTTTTAGAAAAGATTCTAGTCTATTATTGTGCTGTTTCGATGTTTTTCCATATATCATAACATCATCAGCATATGTTGTTACCCCCTGTAATTTATCAATTATTTTGTTCATTTCTTTCTGGAATGCTTCAGATGAACAACTTAATCCATAGGGTAGTATTTTGTATTTGTATTTTCCGAAAGGTGTTGTGATTGTGCATAATTTTTCACTTTTTTGTCAAGAGGAATTTGATGAAAAGCTGATTTAGCATTCAGTACTGTAAAATATTTTGCTCCTGCCAGATCTGCTAGTGTTGATTCTAAAGTGGGCATATGTGTATTTTCTCTTTCAATAAATTTATTCAGTAGCCTTGGATCCATACATACCCTAACAGTTTGATCTGGTTTCAAAACAACTACTATGGGGTGTATAAATTTAGTATATTCTTCAGTTTTTTCCACAATGCCTTCTTTTTCCATTCTGATAATTTCTGTTTCTACTTTCTTTAATAAAGGTCTAGGAATTCTCCTACATCTTGCAACAGTGTATTCAACATCTTCTTTGAATTGGATCTTGTATTTATTTTTTGTACAACCAATTCCTTCAAATACTTCTTTATATTCTTTAATAATACTTTCACATCTAGTTTTTTCAATTGTTTCTTCTTCTTTTTCTTGTGTTATCTCATTCACTTGTATCAATAAGTTCAATTCCTCTATAGTTTCTAGTCCTAATAATGGTTGTCTGTTCTTTTCTGTTACATAAAAGGTTATTTCTACTTGCTTATTTCTAACTTCACATTTCAATTTTTCTACACCTTTTATTCTGATTTCATCATCAGTGTAAGATTTGAGTTTGTTCTTAGAGTTTTTCAACACATTATTTCCTTTAATTTTTTCATATATAGCCATGGGAATTGAATTTGCTTGGCTTCCTGTATCTAGTTTGAATGAAACAGTTTCATTGCCAATCAATACTGTTTCTGTCCATTCTAGTGTACTGCCTTTAATGGCATTTACTCCTATTTCATAGATTGCACCAATACCAAAAGCATCTTCCTGAATATATTCAGTTTCTTGTTCCTCTGAGTCTACTTCCTGGTTCACTTGATTAACCTGTCTGCTGGTTCTACAAGCTTTTGAAAAGTGGTTCCATCTACCACATCTCTCACATTTCTGGCCCATAGCAGGACATTTTCCATATTTATGTACATAGGTACATCTGATACATTTATTTTTGTTGCTACCTTCATTTCTTTTGTTTCTTTGGTTACTATATATACCTTTCCTTTCTATGAATTGCTAACACTTCTTGAGTATTTGGTTTGAACATTCTGTCCACTTGTTTACTAGTTTCTTCTTCTGCTCTGCATATTTGTATACATTTCGGTAAGTCCAGATTTTGTGCTTTCAATAGTCTTTCTCTTAGGCTGTTGTTCTTTATGCCGCAAATTATGCGGTATCTTATTAAAGAGTCGGTGAGTCTGTAATGATGCCAAATTTTGTCAATATATTTTATCGTCCAGAAAAACTAATGAATGAATCGTTACGAGTTCGATATCAGGTACCAGCAAATATTCGTTTAAGTGGCCACCTGTTTTTGATATTTATATGGGTCGCTAGGTCGGTCGGCTCGAAAAATAAACAGATTTTATGTTCTCCGGCGATATTTCCTTTAAGTACCAAGCTATTTTTATACTCAAGGAAAGTTTTGTTTCATGAAAGAATGTACGAATTAGATGCATTTATTATAATGGCAATGTCGTCTACAGGGATTTTAAATATTATTGAGAATAATCATATGTTATATTATAATGAGTTTGAAGTATGATATAGAATATAAACATTTTATGAATACGAGGCACAATACGATATACGACTATAGGATGGACTTACCAGCTTGGTGAAACACTTTGGAACTGAAGAATATAGTCTGAATAGAGTCACTCGAAGTCATTGAAGGGAGGATAATTCGAGAAGAGGAAATTGGGGAACCAATAGGAACGTTAGTTTTGTTTACACTTCAAGTTAGCTAGTGTATAATTTATGGGCATAACATCTGCAGCCGTAAAAATTAATTATCCCAGTAACCTTCAACCAACTTATGTTTATATTAACTTAATCGAAGATTAATGGAAAAAGCGCAAAAATATAAGATTTATGTCTGAAATAGTTTATATTAAATGCTCTTAACATGACCATACTTTTAGAATAATTTACATTTGGCAAAAACGACATGAACCACTAATTAGAGTAATTAGCGGGGATGGGAGGTTCCTATAATTTTCTCATGAAAAGTTCCTATAAATTCTCTGAAACTAGAATCAGAAGTGAAAGCAGTTCCAAGATCCAACAGTTAAGCTCTCAACTCCAGACAATGTTCCTCAGTTCGTAATGTCAGTGCCACCCTCGTAAAGTGTGTTACAATAAGTGAACGTGAATTAGCAGACCAGTGAAAGATGGATTTCCATCAGACAGTTCGGTTTTGGTCCATGTAATAAAAGTCATCTTGTTGTGCCGGTATTCAGTTCAATTCACGTAAGTTCTATAGTTCAGGAAACATCTCGAAAGTTACTATAATTGTGATCAACCACCAAACATGTAAGAAATCTTATTTATATTGCCGACTTTGCCTGTCTAATTGATTCAAATGCTAAATAGATATTTGTACTCTGAGATAAGTGTGTTTATGTCTACATCCACTATTCTTTCTCCTGCTTAAATATTCACGAACCCAGTTAAAGAAGTAATATTGTTATCACCCTGTATAGGTCAACTTGAATAAAGCAGGGTGTCATAACAAGTCCATCGAATCGACAATCCTTAGCTTTCGTTCTCAATTCAATTATGTATTCGTCTATAGATTGGTTTTCTCTAAGATTTGTAGTGAAGAAAATATGCCTTATCAAGGTCTCATTTTTAAATGGTGAGAAATGGTTTGATAATGCTTGTAGAATCATATTGACGGTCAGAACTTCATTGATATCTTGCTCTGATCCATCTTCTCTGGGCTCTGCTTCAAACTGGAAGGTATTGAAGATATTGATGCATTCCTCACTCAATATATGTAAAAGAAGTGCCCTTTGTACTTTCAAGGGTTTGTTTTGCAATGCCGCTGCATCCCAGTAGATTTCTACCATCTGCTTATATTTCTCCCATGCTTCAGAGGGGTTGCTTCCAGGGTCAAAGCCCTTTGGCGGTATCAGTGCGGTTGCCATTTTCAATTCAATTCTATCAATATCGTATTGGTTTTTACCGCTGCCACCATGTCATGTATTTAATAAAGATATTTATATTAGGTCAGTACGTTTTATTAAAATTGCCATGTGCCTATAATTTACAATTACAACAACTACTTTTTATATATCTACAGTAGACAATTGACAACTAGTCAACTCTGTCAAACATGTCATATATGTCATATGTCACATGGACATCCATGGAATATCCATAGGATGTCCATTTTATGACGAATAAATGAAAAAAGCTACTAGCATTCAAGCGCGGTCACCCATCCAAACTCTAACTTCGCTTATCGTTGCTTTACCTCTGTGATTCATCCTTCCTTGCATGGTGGCTGCTGCTGTCTTCTCATTTATATTATTAAATCCATGAAATTTGGCCAATAATGAGAATGATTCAAATTACTCCATAAGTGTTGATTCTTGCATGTCAATTTGACATATTTTTCATTTTAGAGAAAATTAAGGGTATGGTCCGTAAGCTAACCAGGTTAACCATCACTCAACCACTCCGGTTAGTGATCGGTTGCCTGAAAACTGGTTTCATTACGGACCACACGGACAACAGAGACAACACGGATTGACACAAGGACTCCCAGATTTGCCCGCCAGTTTGTTTGAATATTCAAAAAAATTACGTTTTTACACTTTTCATCATTGTATAAGTATAATGGAAAAAAGAAGTAATTTTGTGTTGAATGAGATTCTCCTTATTAGCAGTAGTAGTGAAAGTGAAGATGAAAATATCAGGGGACCTTTGGGCGAGGAACAAATTCAAATTTCTGAGGAACGAATCAAAATTAATTTTATTTTCCATAGTTCTCAGACCAAGAATAAGGACTTTTGTAGTGGATGTGATAGACGAGTATTCGGATAAGGAATTTCAAGAACATTATATCGGATGTACTGAGGTGGTAGCAGCTGATGGGACATCATTCTAAGCCGACTGTTTGAATATTCCTTTTGAGATATCACTCGTACAATCGAAAGTGATTTCATCAAATTTATGGAAGCATGCAATCATGATCAATGCCTTATTAATATCTGCTTCTTATATTGTGTTCAAGCGTGTTCAAGTCGAGGTACCTATTTCCAGGCGACAATGGAAACAGGTACATAATGCAATCAAATTGATATCCTATGAAATGAAAAATATATATATACAATAAACTGATGAAATTATTTTTCTATCTAGAGTACCTCCATTACAACTCAATTACTGAAAAGAGCTTAACGATTTTTTTTCGAATATTATGCGCTAGGTGTGCTGTCAGTTGTATAATAACTTGACAATATAATAACCGGAATAACCGACCTCCCAAGAACGGTTTCTCCGGTTGTATATTCTGACCACTTTTTTCAGGAACCGTGTCCCGTAAGTCACGGTAAGTTCAACCCTTCGGTTTTTTCAGAGTTTACGGACCGGTTAACCATAACATTGGTTACGTTCGGTAAGCTTACGGACCATACCCTTAGGTATTGTACGATGATGGAGTAGACAATGTGTGGTAATGTCTCTACTTCTATGTTGTGAGAGCCCATCAATTAGCCAAATTCGTGCATGGTGGATAGAAGCGAGACCAACAGCTGATACTGTAATCCGAACCACTTCCATAGGAGTAAAGTAATTTAACAGAATTCCCATTGGTTTATATTACTTGAACATGAGGGTTTCTTTCGGTGTCAATTTTGAATACTTTTTATGAATGCTGTAACGAAGCGCTTTTTGCTAGCTTCATTACTAGACGGTTACCTGACCAGATTTTTGTTATAATATATTAGTATATCGTTCCAGGCTGATTTAGAGTAATTTTTGATTTTATTCAACCCCAGTAAGTACACACCCTGAGTAGTATAGATATGAGAAACATAGAACCGCGCCAATGAGCCAAACTAATTAACGTTAATTGAAATCAATTGAGGATAGGTGTAAACCAACAAAGCAGAATTATCTGTGCATACAGAGTGATAAGAATACATATACAGAGTGTTCATTTGGTCAGAATGTTCAGTGTATACAGGGTGATAAAAAAATATATAAAAATTTCATCGATCAGAAGAGAAGCAGAATTATCTGTGTATACAGGGTGATGGACAAACTATTTCATCGACCATTCGTTCATATAGAAAATAATTTCTTGTAAAATATCTGCTCACAGCATTGTGATGGGAATTAATTGGGATTTGTCATACCATGTGGTATATCTCATATGTGGGTAACAAAAATTTTATTATGCTTGTTTCGCATTCTTCACTTTAGCCAATCATTAGGTCAATTCAATATTTTTTCTCATGTATGACTCGCGAATCATCTGGTGTCATGGGAAGTTGAATAAAACCCCTTCTTAATTGCGCTGAATACATATTGTTTTGATTGTATGATGTACTCATCTTTGCCATATTTGATGAAAAGGGTGAATTGAATCTAATAGAGCAACAATCTGCAAATTATTTGGCTGCAAATGTGTCATACCATGTGGTATATCTCATATGCGGGTAACAAAAAAATTTATTATGTAAATTGAACTTGTTTCGCATTCTTCACTTCAGCCAATCATTAGGCCAATTCAATATTTTTTTCTCATGTATGACTCGCGAATCATCTGGTGTCATGGGAAGTTTAATAAAACAGAAACCCACATTCTTAATTGCGCTGAATACATATTGTTTTGATTGCATGATGTACTCATTATAGCACATATTTGCCATATTTGATGAAAAGGGTGAATTAAATCTAATAGAGCAACAATCTGCAAATTAGTCGGCTGCATATTGTTTCAATTGCATGATGCACATAAGGAATTATTTCATATGGAGAAATTGATCTAAATAATTTTTGTGCTATTTAAGCTGATAGATAATTGAGCCGACAACAAATATATAGCATTCACGCGAACAGTTCAAGTTATTCTTCACTGTAAAGTTCAACATGAAAACTAAAATTTTGAGTGTACCGATTCCGAGAAAATCAATCAAGATATTACAACATTTGAAAAGGAGTGAAAATTCTGTTTCCACAACGTCAGTGAACCGATCCTGAATAGTAGTGTGGAATATGTGAGTGGCTCTTTCACTAATCATAGAGCAATGTTATTCAAACCTGTGGCAGAATCAACCCCGAAGAGAGGAAAAGTGCTGAGACAGTCCAAGTTTGAGGATATTTCCGACATGTCATCTGACGAAGAGGAGGAACACATTGCACAAGATGAACATGAACATGAACTAGAAGAAATACGGAAAGGACAAGAAGAAGAAGAAAAAGAAGAAGAAGAAGAAGAAGAAGAAGAAGAAGAAGAAGACGAAGAAGATGATCTTTTCAATAATACTACAAATCATGAAAATATCAAGAAAATAGAGTTAGAATCGTTAAATAATTTTACCAACGACATGAAAGATAGAAATAAGGTATTCTTGAAACAGAAATTGGAGATGAAAAAAAAACTTGAGAAAAAAAACAGAAAACATTTTAAAAGAATCCAAAGAAATCGTGAAATATTAGATATTATAGAACAAGATATAATTACCAGCAGAAAAATTGACGAAGCTTTAAAATAAAATTAGTTGTTTTGGAATTTGAATATAAAGAGATTGTATCTGAACCATGAAATGAAATTACTATTGAATTATTATAAAGTTTATTTGGGGCTGTATTATATCTTTACTAAATGTTTTGTATTATCTTTCCATCTATTGATATTGTATTCTCGGAATTATCATGTTCAAAACTTTAGTTTTCATCTTGAACTTTATAGTGAATAAAGAATAACTTCGCACACATTTCTTTTTCTCCGACTTGAAATGAAATTATATTCTAGATATTTCTGCATTTCTTCAAAAAAAAAAAAGAGAGTCAAATTAACTAAAATACAGGATATTTCGGAAGTTTTATCAGAGGGCAATAAAACTTGGGATACCCTCTGGATATAAAATGTATTCTACTATGGTTTTCCATAAAACTATGATATAGTTTTATTCATTACTAAATTCCTTGACAGATGTTTTTATTAAACGATTCACATTTTTCATTTGAAAATAATGTAGACTAATCTATCAGAGAGTGAAGTTACTCACTCAAATTCTGACTCACATCATCATGCGCGTAATTAATGCAAGAGGGGTTTTGTTTCAATTAGGTGTACAGATGTTCGCACAAGTTACAATTTGATTCCTTCCTAACTCAGCGACATCCGAAGCAACGACCGTCATGAATTTCAAGAGATCTCACGGGAACGGCCAGCAAGATGCTGATATTGCTTATTCTCATATACTTGCAACGGAATAACGGACCTACAAACTTCACGTCAGATAAAAGACAAGCACCGCCACAAAGAAATTTCAGACCACCGGCACAAAATTCATTTCGAAATCCACAGCCAATGATGCAAATACGTCCAACTTTCCCACAAGGGCCCATCAATGTACCGCAAAGAGGAAACAATCAACCACAAAAGTTCTTCACAAACCAACAAGTTTTTGGAAAACCCCAAAATGTTTGGACTCAACGAAATAATTCAGGACAGTTCCAACCAAGAGCCACCCCAATGTCGATAGTCTCTAGAAATACCACACAAACGCAACCGAAACCAACTCCAATGAGTGTGAGTACCCGAAATACAGCAGGCCCATCAAATCAGTATAGAAGACCATTCAGAAGTAATTTCCAATACCATCCACCACAGAATATTCCTGAAGAAGTATATAATCTAGAACATCAGGACCCTGAACAATTTTACGAAGATTGTTCATATGCATACAATTATGATAATTACTGCGAAATGCAAGAACAATATGAAGACCACACCAATGAAGAAAATGTGGAATTCCCATCTGAAGAGCAGAATGAAAATTTTCGGATAGACAGCAGTCAAAACCACGAGATATAGTGGAAATCCACAGTCTCACAGACAAAAAAGAATTACCATATATAACTATCTCCGAACCACCGTTGAAATTACTCATCGACACCGGAGCGACAAAGTCTTTTTTAAACCCGGACATTGCATTTGGAAAATTCAAGAATTGCATCAAACATGAACCATTCATTGTAACATCTATTTTTCAAAATTACTCCCAAGATCATAGTGCCGAAATTCCAAGTTTCCCAGAATTTAAGAACGATTTAACAATGAAATTTTATCTTTTCAAATTTCATACAACCTTCGACGGACTTATTGGATTAGATAACTTGAAATTATTAAAAGCTCATCTAGATTTTCCAAATTCAAGATTGATCACGCAACACTCTAGTATGCCTATACATTATTATCAGACAGATCAAAAACAATTTTTCTCCGTACAATTGGACCCTCATACTGTCACTCGTGTTAGACTCCCTGTGAAAGAAAACGAAGGACCTATCATTTTACCTCGACAAAAAATTCAAGGAGCTTTACTACAAGAAACACTGAGCCAAGCATGCAATCAGATGGCTTGGGCCGAACTTTTGAATAATAGCGACCAACAATTACAACTCAATTTATCGGAACCAATCAATAGTTCCAAAATTCATTTAGATGACTTTCATCTATTTACAGCTGAAATCAATCCGATGGAAGCACAAGAAATTGAGATCGAAAACTTAATCAGGACCGATCATTTGAATGTAGAGGAGAAAAACCAAATCACCAAACTATGCAGGAAATATGCAGATATCTTTCATAGACCCAATATGCCACTGACATTCACGAATCAGGTCAAACATTTCATCAAGACCAAAGACGAGATACCAGTATACACAAAGTCTTACAGATATCCACATGTCCATAAAGAGGAAGTTCAGAATCAAATAGCCTCCATGTTAGAGCAACAAATTATAAGACCAAGTAATTCACCCTGGTCATCACCAATATGGGTCGTACCCAAAAAACCGGATGCCTCTGGAAAGACCAAATGGAGGATAGTAGTAGACTACAGAAAGGTTAACGAGAAAACCATCGATGACAGGTACCCACTGCCGAATATTTCGGATATTCTCGATAAGCTTGGACGATGTAAATACTTTACGACACTCGACCTTGCTAGTGGTTTCCACCAAATCGAGATGGCTAAAGAGGACATTCAAAAAACTGCTTTTAACGTGGAACATGGCCACTATGAGTATGTAAGGATGCCTTTTGGGCTCAAGAATGCCCCGGCTACCTTCAGCAGGGTAATGGACAACGTTTTGAGAGGTCTCCAAGGTCATGTTTGTCTCGTATACATGGACGATATTATCATCTATTCGACATCCCTACAAGAACATATGATCAACATCAGTAAAGTATTCCAAAGGTTACGAGAAACAAACCTCAAAATTCAGCTAGACAAGTCCGAATTTTTACAGAAGGAAGTAGCTTTTCTCGGGCACGTTATCACCCCAGAAGGTATAAAATCAAACCCCCAAAAGATCGAAGCTATTCTACGTTATCCAATTCCCAGGACACCAAAAGAAATAAAAGGATTTCTTGGACTTCTCGGTTACTACCGAAAATTCATAAAGGACCTAGCCAAAATCACAAAACCTCTGACGGCATGTTTGAAGAAAGATGCGAAAATAGAGCACACACCGCAATTCATCCAATGCTTCGAAACTTGTAAAAATCTCCTAACGAACGAACCATTGTTACAGTATCCCGATTTCTCTAAGCCATTTAATCTAACAACTGATGCAAGCAATTACGCTATTGGCGCCGTTCTGTCTCAGGGACCAGTAGGCAAAGACAAGCCCATAGCCTATGCTTCGAGAACACTCAGCAATACTGAACAAAACTACTCGACTATCGAAAAGGAGATGCTATCGATAATATGGTCAACAAAATACTTTAGGCCGTATCTCTTTGGACGAAAATTTAAAATATTATCTGACCACCGCCCACTTCAATGGTTATTTTCACTTAAAGATGCCAATTCAAAGTTAGTGAGATGGAGACTCAAGTTGGAAGAATATGACTATGAAGTCATATATAAAAAAGGCAAAAGTAACGTGAATGCCGATGCACTTTCACGAATTGAAATCCAAACGAAAGAATTGCAAGCATTGGAAGAATACGTGAGAAATTTGAATGAAACACTATCAGCCTCGACAGACGTAGACAATGCATCCATGTATAACAATGCATCAGATGTACAGACAGATGTTAATATCGAACAACCAGATAATCAACCTCATCTTCCACGAAATGATAAGGTATCAAACGGAGAACTTGACCTACTCGAACGCAGGAGGAGCAACGACACATCGTCCACTGAAACAGCTGACGAAGGACATGACTTACGGCAAGGAAATAACACATCGGAAACCGAGACAGCAGACGAGATCCCAGAAGAAACAGATGTAATCACCGTTCATTCGAATCACGAAAATCCTACTCTAAGTATTCCAATATCAGAAAAACCACTGAATTGTTACAACAACCAAGTGAAGATGAAATTCGTCAATTTCAGCTCTGTTGGGCCGATAATAGAACAAATATTTCCAAATAAGAAACGAATCCATGTTCAAATAGGACTGAACGATATAGAAAATGATGTAATTAAATTTTTCAAAAATTACGTTCCACCAAAAATTAAACACGCGCTATATTTCGATAAAGATGAACATTACCAAGATATTTGCGACATTTTGCAGAGAACTTTCAAGAATACCGCGTATGACTTAGTAAAATGTAGTCAAATAGTAGAAGACGTTTCTGACATGGAAAGACAGAAGGAAATTATAAGAAATTATCATGAGGGAAAAACCAACCATCGTGGTATAAACGAGACAGAAATGCAATTAAGACGAAGATATTATTGGCCATCAATTAAAATCGACATTCAAGACTATATCGATTTTTGTGAAATCTGTCAAGTGAATAAATATGATAGGAAACCAGCAAAACCTAAATTCATGATCACTCCAACACCGACAAAACCGATGGAACTTCTTCACATCGATACTTTTCAAGCGAACGGACAGAAATTTTTGACAATTATAGACGCATTCTCGAAATACGGTCAAGCGTACCCTATAGATGGTGCAAATGCGATAAATGTGATAAATTCACTTCTTATTTTCATCACTCACCACGGATTACCAAAAGTAATAATATCAGACAGTGGAACAGAGTTCAAAAATGGGCTAATGAGAGATTTCGTTGATACCCACAAAATAACGATTCATTATACAACACCAGAAAATCCCCAATCAAATGGCATGATTGAACGATTTCATTCAACACTCATTGAACATCTTCGAGTTATCAAAGGCCAAAAATCCAATTTCAACGTAAAAGAACATATGCCATATGCCATCCTAGGATACAATAATTCGATACATTCCGTTACCAAACAAAAGCCAATCGACATACTGAATGGACATTTGGACCCATTAGACCCATTTGACATAGACATCGAAAGGACACTGCTCAATAATTATGTTCAACAACATAGAGAGAAGGCTAAAGCAATTTACAAAGAACTCAATCAGAAAGCAGTCGAAATCAAGGGAAGAATAATCGAAAAACGTAATGAGAAGAGACAAGTGCCAATCACCTACAAAACGAATACCAACATCTATACAAAAACTACAGAGAAACGGAACAAATTGCTACCCAGATTCACTCGAAAAGTCGTGACATCGAATAATCCTGTCACTGTCAAGCTACCTAATACTTCCATTCACAAGAAAAACATCAAACACAAGTCCAAAAGAAGAACTGACCGTGAATCTTCATTGCAGATGGAATCCCGTGATGGGACAGGAAATCAAAATCCAGGACCTGAAGGACAACCCAGGAATTCTTCCCCTCAAGCTGGGACAAGCAAAGATTCAAACTAGTTCACATGACTTTATACATTATTACAATCTCACACCGATAGCCATAGAAATAGACTCTTTGAGCAACCAATACGAAGAAGTCACTTTAGCCATCTTAGACGGACTGAGTCACCCATATTTTGAGAGTCTACAGAATTTTGACCAAGGATTACGATATCAGTTGGATGCAGTTCACCGAAAATTTCAGACGATCTACCCATCTCATAGAAATAAAAGAGGCCTTATAAATGGTTCGGTACCATTATCAAATCAATATCTGGAAATTTGGATCAAGAGGATGCCGAAAAATACGATAATGCCATAACAACCCTCCAAGGTAACCAAAAGAATATAATCCAACGACTAAACCAACATATTTCACTCACAACTCGACTTATTGAAAATTTCAACAACACTGTCAGCTCGATAACTCACAATCAAGAAGTAATTGCCTTGGAAATCAATACAATCAGATCGGATCTTAACAAATTCATCTTCGAATTCGATGATTATATGCGAACAAGGAATATCCTAGATCAAATAAACCTCTCGCTACAACTGATACTACAACTTCTCACCGATTTAGAAAATGCTATTACTTTTGCAAGAACCAATACTCTCCATAACAGTATCGTAAAGACCGATGAATTGAAATCGATACTCAAAATAATGCTTCAACACCACCAAAAAGGACAGCTGCTTTATACGAACGAAGAAGACTTGCTGAAATACTACGATATTATATCAATTGATGCTTATTACTCAAAATCAATGATCGTTTTCATTTTACACTTTCCACTCCTAATCCCAGAATCGTTCATTCACTATCATTTATTCTCAATCCCTACTAGTAATCTCTCAACCATTATTCCACCTAAACCCTATCTGACAATGAATAGCGTACTCCATCAGTACACCGAGCAGCCCTGCCGAAAAATCGAGTTTGGCTACCTTTGCCCGAATATAGCCATTCAGTACCGAACCCGTACACCAGATTGCATCACGCAGATTCTCCAACTCTCAGACGAAGTAGCCGAATGCAGACAAGTTCCGATATCGATCAATACTACCCTGATCGAACAGCTGACAGAAGCCCACTACATTGGTGTATTTCCACATTCAACGAAAGTTGCCACTAATTGCCAAGTCTCTAGCATATTAGTACTGCAAGGGACGTTCCTCATCGAGTTACCACCCGGCTGTGAATTTCACACCCCCGAAGACAGCTACCTGAATTCCAAAGAAATGGTTCACGAAGAGCCGCTTACCCTGCCGAGAATCAAAACCATCAACAGCAAGCCAACGAAGCATCTCAGCCCGATTCACCTAGAGAAAGTCGCCCTCGACGAACTCCACCGAATCCAGAACGAGCAAGAACGCCTACAACCCTTAGTCATCGAAGAAGCCTCCGACCATAGTCATCTTTGGACAGCCCCGGTATACATCATCATCACGATCATCTTGGCCATCGTAGTCTACAAGTACCGCCGAATCTTCACCTGCCCAACGAAGCCACCGCAGAAGCCAGCGACGGAGACTCCAGTTTTCTTCGTCCCTCATAAAACTTCTTCAGGGGATGGAGTAGTTACAATTTGATTCCTTCCTAACTCAGCGACATCCGAAGCAACGACCGTCATGAACTTCAAGAGATCTCACGGGAACGGCCAGCAAGATGCTGATATTGCTTATTCTCATATATCCATGTTCACAATCTTTCTCGTTCCCATAGTTAGTCTGACTTTTGAATTCAACCAATATAGATGTTCTCTAGGAACCATACTTTGTAAAATCTACTCGTAATAAATCTTTTTAAAAACGGGACTTTCGGAATTTGATATTTAACTCACATTAATGGTCTCTGTAAACAAACAAGAAAGTATTTATTTTTCAGTAACCCAACAATGTTGGAGTATTTCTTTGAGAGATGGCGTAAGTTGTACCATTTCACCGAATATTCCCTCGATCAATATGATACAGCAGTCTTCACAATGAACCAGAATAAAATTATAATGGGGGGCAGGACCGTATCGGACAAGAAATATTCACCGTTTTCAGAAGACAAAAATAACACAAAACATATTATTTGAGAATAAATATTTATTGAAATTATTGAAAATGTTGCTTAATACAAATATTCTTTTATAGACACTACAAAATATGATGAAATATTATCAACAAATTATTTTACAGTACACTGATGTCATTCAGGTATTTGGTTCATTACACAAAAGACAAAATCTAGTTAAACAATATAAATATAACGGAACACTACAAACGTAGCAAGTATGCCTATATGCTGTCAGGTGTAGTGGAAAATTTGTTAAATGTAAAGACTCTTGTTCACTGCCAATATTGGTGTTTGGGTAGTCTGCCACGATGTCGAAGAAACAACTCGTACAAAATTTCTCTTCCTCCAACATGGTTATTCGATAATAATGTTGAATAAAACATACATGCTGTTGTGACCACCTGTTGAGAAACTGTAAACTGTTAACACTATATTGGATTCGGATCACTTGTTCTCCATCGAACTCGATCTCATCTGATTCAGATAATTCAGCATCAACATTCAATGCATCGTCCACATTCATCTTGAATTAGAACTCATATATGAGACATAAACTGAGAATGAATTTATATTTATGGGTATAACCCCCCACAGGAATATGATTATAATTGAATTCCTTGAGACAAAAGTAGACATACTAATGGTAGATTAACAAAACAATTCATCAGGTCAATTAACATCAGAAAGTGTAGAATAATTGATCAATTAACTCATTCATCAGACCAATCATATACTTTGGTCCAGAATGATTCATCTGATTAATTGATATTAATCAGCGAATTAATCATTTTCGATGAGTAAGCAATTGAAAACAGTTGCACAATGATTCATACTGATTGAAGTTGAAAAGAATGACTCAACAACTATTATTTGATGACTCATTTGATAACAGCTGTAAGATGATTCATAAGATTAATTGATATTGATTAATGACTCATTATATCAGTAATTTACAATTGAACAGCTGCTGATGCAACCATATTAAAACCTGATTAAATGAATCATCACCTATTGGAGACTCAACATGTCCCCCACTTCTTTAAATATAATGATATATAAATTTGACGATCGGATCCTAAACTTAGTCTTCAAGTCATTGAAGTAGTGAAAACACATTTTAGAATGGATTTGTCGAAATCAACTATGAATCCAAGTGGGTGCTACAACACCAATTCTGGAATGGATTTATCGAAATCAACTATGTATCCAAGTGGACGCTACAACGCCAGTGTTTCCAACTTCTCTGATCCCTCAGGATTTAATCTGAAAGAATCTAGACAAAATAACCACAAATCTATAGTGTTGGGGGAAAGAAAATTTCATTTGAACAAGTCGAGAAGCAAATTTGTTTCCACAGGATTACCATATGACTTTGGTTATGCTCCAAGTATCAAGATATCTGGACTTAAAAATGACGCAATTATTTTCAATAATCGAGAGTGGAAAGAATTTCTCAAATATCGAGGAATAATATCAAACTATTTCTATCCTAGCGATCATCCAGAATCGTTAGATGGTGAATCCTTCAACATATACTTTGTGAAAATTTCGGAAACAAATGTCATCAAGATTCTGAAGAATAACTCATACATTTATCTGGGTTATGAATCTATTTGCAATTTGTGGACATTATTGCCACTCATCGAGTATCGAGTCGAGATGTTGGAGAGACTACAGTTCACGAATTACCTCACAGTGTTGCAGAGAGGTCTTCGAAATCAGGCTGGGGATGTATTGAAAAATGCGTTAGATCTCATTAGACCACAAGAGAACCCGAATAGTGAAAATGTCTGTTTTGTATTAGAATTCATTCACATGTATTCTGATGTTTTCACAGATGATCTCAATAATGTTCAATAATGTAATTTTATATAAATATTTGTAACTAGGTATAATGCAATAAAAACATTTCATCCTGAGTAATTATTTTTATTTCAAAAAAAAATATCAACATTTCAAACCAAATCATTTTCATTAATCCAAGAATTATGAGAATTATCTAGCCCGAGCCATTTAATACGTAGCATTTTTCCTTTTCTCTGTAGGACTTTCTCAACCAAGTAGACGTTGGGATATTTCACTTTCTGAATTTCTTCAGTATAAAACACTCCTTGAATATTCTCATGGTTTTGATCTTCTAATAAGTAAGTAGTCGGGTTCGTAGATTTGACTTCTCGAATTCTAAACACCTCATTAGAAAAATTTGGCTGATAAGATTTGTCGAAGAGTGTTCGGTATTTACTTATTCTCACATAGTCGTTCACTTTGAATTTATTTCTACGAGAGTCAAATGTTTTTAAATAATTGTACACCGTTCTCAGTAATTGTTCTTCGTTTTTTTTTGCATTAACATCTTTAGGCTTCATTCTGATTGTCGAATGCTTGGTATTATTATATTTATCTTCAATTTCCTTCAGAATTGTTAGCCATTTGTATGAACCTTCTAGACTGAATTTTTTCCACATCATATTCTTCAAAGTGCGATTTACACGCTCCACTACACTAGCTTTCAAATTTGAGAATGTACTATAGTGGTTTATGTTGTGCAATTCCATCAATGTTTTGAAGTGTGAATTATAGAACTCCTTTCCGTTATCAGTTTGAATATTATTAGGTTTAACTTTGACTGCAGCAAGGATATCACTCATCGCTGCTGTGACATCTTTTGCAGTTTTTCGTTTGACAGGTCTTAACCATACAAATTTACTGAATACATTGATGACAACCAATATGTAACGGTAACCCTTATTTATTTTTGCATAAGGTATCATTTCAACTAAATCAGCTTGATACAAGTCGTTCAACCCCTTCACAATCACTTTCCGTCTTTTGAATATTTTTCTAGCAGGCTTATGTAGTTCATTGACTACTGTTTCTTTGACACAACTCATCCCTAGCTATGGGACACTGAAGAACTAGTTGGACATATAGCGTTCCTAAATGTTCTCGTTTGACAGAAGCAAATGACATTGAATCACCTTTATTTATTTCTTTTTCCACCAAGTCTTCAATTTTCACCTCATTATTGTTGAACAAAATTTGTGTTCCAACCGGTAAAATATCAATTTTTTCGATTTTGCCAGTTATAGGAAAAATATATGACCTACTATTATTTTCCTGCAGAAAAACCCAATATTTTGGCCTTTGTTGTACTTGTTGACCAGTGCCCGATCCACGTATAGTTATAATGCATTTACTATGATGATTTGACGGTTGACAAATATAAAAAGGTGATGGTAATAATGTTGGTTGAGATGATGACAATACTGGTGGTTCTGATGGGATAGCGTATTGATTTCTGGTGAACAGATGTCTTCCAAACTTATCGATCGGCATCGTTACAAGGTTATAATTTGAATGACTTAAAAAAATATCCATCAACCTATTTTATAATCTTTCCTTCCCTTAGTTCTTCAATTATAGAAATAATTTCATTGTTGTGACCAGTATTGTAGTGTATTGGATTATATAATGAATAAAGATATTCGCATTTACTGAGTCACGTTGAAGATAGCATTGATGAATGTGGCAGTTGATATCAGACCGTGACAAAGTGAGGGTGGACAAATAGGAAATAGTTGTTTCATTTAACCCTCTACATCGAGTGTAGGAGAGACACAATAAATAGACACCACATAATGGCGACGAGGATTAAAAGTAGGAAAACCATTTACAATAATTTATAACAGCAATGGCAAAATAGAGACCATGAATAGGATACATGGCAAAATAGAGTCCATGAATACGATACATGGCAAAATAGAGTCCATGAATACGATACATGGCAAAATAGAGTCCATGAATACGATACATGGCAAAATAGAGACCATGAATAGGATACATGGCAAAATAGAGTCCATGAATAGGATACATGGCAGAATAGAGTCCATGAATACGATACATGGCAAAATAGAGTCCATGAATACGATACATGGCAAAATAGAGTCCATGAATACGATACATGGCAAAATAGAGTCCGTGAATACGATACACGGCAAAATAGAAACATTGTGACCATGAATAGGATACATGGGAAAATACAAGCATATGGAAACATAATTTATGAAAAAGTCACATAAATTCGAATTCATACTACGAATGAGAAAGGTAGCTATGATAGATGGAATCTATGAATTTGACACATAGATTTCCACAAAATTTGGAAATGAACTATGAATTTGACACATAGATTCTCAATCGCAGCATTATTATAATGAATTGAATCTATGAATTTGACACATAGATTTTCAATTACAGAATCCTGAAATGGCCAATATGACACCACTAGAACCGTTCAACTGTGATGGTGAAATTGGGTTCGTTGGAATTAAATGGGAAAAATGGAAGAGAGGCCTAGAAGTTTACTTAGAAGCCGCCAAAATCCAAAACTCTTCACAGAAGAGAGCTACCCTATTGCACACTGGAGGTTTAGGCTTGCAAGACATTTATTATAATTTGCCAGGAGCTCACGTATCTGAGAATGAAAGTACCGAAGAGGGCACCATTGATGTGTTCAAGGTAGCATTGGAAAAACTCGATCAATATTTTTCTCCAAAACAGAGCAAAGTATACGAGCGACATATTTTTCGTCTAATAAAGCAGGAAAGTGATGATAAATTTGAAAAATTCCTTATACGATTGAGAAATCAAGCGACGAAATGCAAATTTGCTAATCAAGAAGAGAACCTCATCGACCAGATAGTCGAAAAATGTCAGTCTACCGAGTTGAAAAAGAAAATCCTCGCTATAGGCGATACCATCAATTTAGATACAATTGTTGCAGAAGCAATTGCACTCGAGGCGGTTGAAAGACAGTTACAGCAATTCAATGAAAGAGAAAGTCATCCTGAAGAAATAAATTAAATTTCAAAAAAGCGAAAACCAAATGAAAAACAGGAAGGAAGATACCATCGAACAGAAGTCAAAGCTTGCTACCGTTGCGGATCAACCAAACATTTGGCGAACAGAAGTCAAAGTTTGCTACCGTTGCGGATCAACCAAACATTTGGCTTCAAATTGTCCAGAAATAAACTCCATTTGCAGCAAGTGTGGTTTCGCTGGGCACATTCATCAACAATGCAAAACTAGAGCGAGCAAGAGGAAATCATCCTGGAAGACAATACAAAAACATCATCAGACGGACAAGAAATCAAGATACTCAAAACCGAAGCGTGATGATAAATATGATGATCGAGTGGACTATGTATTTCACGTCGATCGTGATTATGATCTGGTGTGCTCTATAGCTGGAATTCCTGTTGAAATGGTAGTTGATTCAGGTAGTACTTGTAATATATTGTGCGACAAAACGTGGGAACAACTAAAGACTTCAAAAGTGAAGGTATTCAACCAAATCAAGAATCCTGAAAAAGTGTTCATGGCATACGCTAGCAAAAAGCCATTAGACATTTTAGGTTGTTTCGACGCCGAAATCAAAATAAATGGTAAAACTATAAGCACTACATTCTATGTGGTGAAAAATGGCTCAAAAAATCTACTGGGTAGGAACACTGCGAAGTCTTTAGGGGTACTACGTATTGGAACCGATTTTCATATCAATCATGTATCCAATTTTCCTAAATTAAAAAATTTGTTGGTGAACATACCCATCAATGAAAATGTAAAACCAATCGTTCAACCATATCGAAGAATCCCAATTCCACTTGAAAGCAAAGTAAACAATAAAATTGAGGAACTTGTGGATTCCGATATAATTGAACGTGGATATGCCGTCCAAATGAGTTTCACCTATGGTTCTAGTATTGAAACCTAATGGGGAAATAAGGATCTGTATTGATATGAGAAGGGCAAATGAAGCAATTATAAGAGGAAATCATCCGTTACCGACCATGGACCAACTTTCAACACAATTTCGAAAAGCTAATTTATTCTCTAGACTGGATATTAGGAATGCTTTTCACCAAATTGAAGAATTCACGATATATCACAACTTTCATTTCTAGAAAAGGGCATGAAGCCATTGGACAAATATATGTCAGTTATCAAATATTTTCGAACACCAAAATCAATAGAGGAACTACAAAGTTTCTTTGGGTTGGTCAACTATATTGGTAAGTGGATTCCTAATCTAGCCACCATAACCGAACCACTAAGACAGTTGTTACGCCTCAAATTGGGTAAACACGGAAAAATTGGAAAACATTGGCTAATAAACTAAAATGTAGCATTTCTTAAATTGAAAGAATCTTTGAGCAGCATCGAAACCCTAGGCTACCACGACCCTCAAGAGAGAACACGGGTCATAGCAGACGCCAGCCCTGTAGCGCTTGGAGCAGTTTTAATACAGTACAACTCGGAAGGTCCACGAGTAATAGCGTATGGAAATAAAAGTCTGTCAGTCTGCGAAAAGCGATATTGCCAGACAGAAAAAGAAGCTTTAGCTCTTGTCTGGGCGATGGAACATTTTCACATTTATTTATATGGCAAAGTGGGATTTGAACTAGTTACCGATCATAAGCCACTGGAAGTAACCTTTGGCCCCAAGTCGAAACCATGTGCCAGAATAGAAAGATGGGTACTGCGATTGCAGTCCTATAATTTTAAAGTTGTCTATCGCCAGGCAAGACTAATACCTATAGCAGACCCTCTATCAAGACTTTGCGACACATCCGACAGATCGTCGAACATTCGCGACCCGTAGCTGTTTCATTATCAGACATTATGAAACATTCAAAAACTGATTTGGAAATATTGAAAGTGAAAAAATGGCTGTCGCACAACGAGAAGGAAGACTCTATAAACAAATTTCAAGCATTTGAAACGGAGTTATGTTTTATGAAGACTTCCTTCTGAGAAGTAATAAAATTGTGATTCCAACAACCCTCAGACAGAACGTATTACAAGCAGCCCATGAAGGTCATCCGGGTATCGTAGCGATGAAAAATAGGCTACGTACTTAAGTATGGTGGCCCAAAATAGACTCAGACGCGGAAAAATTGGTGCGAAGCTGCAAAGGTCACAGCACCAAATCCGCCGCATCCAATGAAACGACGTCAGTTACCAACCGAAGCCTGGATAGATGTAGCGATGGATTTTTTAGGTCCCTCACCAAGTGGACATCATCTCTTGGTTGTAATCGACTATTTCAGTCGATGTAAAGAGATAAAAATTATGACAACAACGACTGCCAGTAACACCATAAAAGCACTCCAAGAAATATTTTCACGTTTGGGATACCCAGTATCTATTACAGCTGACAACGGTAAACAGTTCAGTGGTACAGAAATGAAAGATTTTTGTAAAGAATCGGGCATTAAGTTGTTCAACACTATCCCCTATTGGCCTCAGCAGAATGGAGAAGTTGAGCGTCAAAATAGGGACATTGTAAAGCGACTTAACAACAGCCGGTCAATTGAAACCGATTGTAAACAAGATTTACTGAACTATATCATGATGTACAATGCTACGCCACATTCCACAACCGGTAAAACACCTGCCGAATTATTTTTTCGTAGACAGTTTCGGGATAAAATCCCAACAGTAAGGGATTTAGAGAACAAAATAACTGATGAGGAATTAAGAGATTATGACATGCAGAAGATATCGAGTGGAAAGGAATATAGCGATAGAAAAGGAAGAGCACATCAAAGCTCTTTAGATTTAGGCGATAAAGATTACATAAAGAATATGATTAAACAAAATAAATTAACATCGAATTTCAACCCCATACCACACACGGTGATCGGAAAAAACGGCGGTGATGTAGAGGTAGAGAATGATGAAACTGGACAGCAATATCGCCGAAACGTGGTTCATTTGGAAAAAATGGAAGGAGAATGGAAAGTAGTAAATAAACCAAATGAATTAGAAACGTTTTCTGAAGATAGATCTAATGATACAATTCCATGAATTATGTCTGAGAAATTCATAATTTAGTATTAGTATATATGTATGATTTAGGCTATTTATATATGTTCAAATTTAGTTGTTATATTATATTATATTATTATACTTTATAAAAAAAGGGAGAGATGTAGTGTATTGGATTATATAATGAATAAAGATATTCGCATTTACTGAGTCACGTTGAAGATAGCATTGATGAATGTGGCAGTTGATATCAGACCGTGACAAAGTGAGGGTGGACAAATAGGAAATAGTTGTTTCATTTAACCCTCTACATCGAGTGTAGGAGAGACACAATAAATAGACACCACAAGTATCACCGGCAGATTGAGAAGCAATCAACAGTTTCAACCTATCAACTAATTCATTAAAATCATCGAAATATTTGTATTCCGCCGGTTTTTTGTTGAGTCGCATCATAGTTAATTTACCACCACGTTTGGCTTTGCTTCTTGTCGTAACAATTGAGGGAGTGGAACCACTTCTGGGTCTTGTTGGTTGTCCTCGAACTACTGAAGGTATCGATGTTGGTTTGGAGGTTTTTTTCATTGATCTCTCCAAATTTAGAGAATGTAAAGATGTGATTCTCGGCTTGATAATATCTATAAATTTTGAAGAATTCGAAGTTGAAAGTCCGTTTTCCGGATTATATCCTAAATAATGTGCGTTGGTTCTTCGAATAATGTCAATATACTGTTCTATATCGGTTTTTTTCATTCCTGCAGGATATTTTTTGAACATAAGTTCGTATAATCCAGGAGTACCCTTATATCTGAATGTATCGCTTATAATGAAATCAGCACCATCAAAATCCACGGTTGAATCACCAATAGCATATTTTTTCAAATATGGGTCGAAATAAATACCAAACGTATCATCAAATGCTTTGTAAGTATCATGAATTTTATCATCAATGTATGCTCTAGGTAATGGTGCTTTGAATTGTTCCAAGTATTTTTCATGTTCAGTCGATATATCAATTCCAGGGGGAATTGTTTCTTCAAAAAAGCTCTCTCCATATTCTGGTCTGACCAATGAGGGATCGTGAATAAATGTTTCTTCATCATCCAAATTCAAAGATGGCGTTGTACGGTAATATTCATCTTTAAATTCACGTTTTGACTCATTTTTTATTGGTGTTTTTGATAGATCTCGTTCAGATTTACTGATGGTTGTAATTAGTTCTTTCAATGGTTGTGTTATTGGTTGATAAGTTTTCTCTAAATTAGATTGAGATTGTGCAATGTCACTTTTCAAACTCCTATATTTTTTTCTTAAAGCTTTTCTTGTTTTCAATAGTTCCGTTACCATGCGGTTATCCATCGTGAATAACTCTGATGAAAAAATGGTTTCCTTTATATATGAATGAACTCATCGAACCTACCCGAGTTCAATGGAGAATCTTTATCAATAACAAGAAAGCCGAATTTTTGTTGCCAACAAAGAGCACATAATTCTTTGAATTGCTGAAAAGACATATCGATATTCACATGATCGTCATATATATGCTTCAAATTTGTCATATCCTGTTGAAAAACGATAATCAAGTTCGAATTATCTCTAATGAGCTGTTTACTGATAGCAGAATAAGTTTGACATAAATAAAAACAGTCTGTGTTTTTGTGACGACCAAAACAAAAATAATCTTTCATTATATCTTGATCACAGCAAGCAACATCGTCAAATATGATTATGGAATTATTTCGAATATTTTCTGGTGAAACAATGGTTTCTTTATCAGAATATTCCCTGTAGCCTATTTCTTTCAGAGGTTTCAATAATTCCCTCAAATAAGAATATTTGGGCTGGTGTAATGATTTCGAATATATGTAAATATTTTCGAAACGAAGACCATTGGGATGTTCAATCAAGGATATCATCACATTCGTTTTTCCAGATCCACTAGATCCCACCAGTAGACCTCTTTTAGACTGACCACCGAACAGAATTCCATGTTTTCTAAATTTATTTTCGGAAGCAATTTCATCATGATTTGTGATTGGTAAAGAAAATGTCTGCTTCTGAATCTTCATTATACAGATACATCCGTGGAATTGATACTATCAGTCATGTTCCAGTTCTATATATAAAGGGATTTGTAAAAACAAATCAGCTATTATTTGACCGACCGTCTTGAAAACAATATAAAAATGAAACGAAAAAATAATTCAATCAGTCGTTGTCGAAACGTAAAAAGGAAAGGTAGAGGACTTCTCAATACATTCATTAATAAGCTCCCAATAGAGCTCCATATACCGGGGTATAACTATTGTGGACCTGGTACAAAGCTACAAAAAAGATTACTCAGAGGAGACAGTGGTATCAATAAACTGGATGAAGCTTGTAAACAACACGATTCAGCTTATTCAAAATTTGAAGATATTGAAAATAGAAATATAGCTGCTAGACTACTTGCCGAAGCAGCTGCACAGCGTTTCAAGGCAACCGATTCTGGGGTTGGCGAAAAAATTGCTGCATTAGGTGTTACTGGAGCTATGAAATTGAAAAGTAAGATGGGTATGGGATTGAAACGAAAAGGGAAGGTTCCACGAAAAAAAAGAGGTGGTGCTTTGAACCAAGTAGCAGCGCTCAAACGGTCTCCAAAAAAAACTAGAAAGCAAAGAATTATTCCAGTACCTAAAATTGGAGGATTTTTGCCATTTTTGTTACCACTTTTAGGAGCACTCGGAGCTGTAGGAGGTGGTGCTGCAGGTATCGCCAAAGCTGTAAATGATGCAAAAGCTAACCGAGAACAATTAACTGAACAACAACGACATAATCGAGAAATGGAAAAAGTTGCTTCGGGAAAAGGATTGTATTTGAGACCATACAAAGGTTACGGCATGTATTTGAAGCCATATGCAAAAAACTCCCGATAAAGCTACCTCGCAAATCGATGACTAATATTGACTTGGACAAATATGTGAGAATTCTCAAAATACCACACTTTAGAGGAATTTTCATGAGAGATACCCTACCTAAAATAATAATAAAGAATGAATCTGGAATTTTAAATCTAGATTCCAATTTGGGTAAAGGAACACATTGGACTGCCTATGCCAAACGTGATAATCAAATTGTTTATTTCAATAGTTATGGAAATTTATCTCCACCTTTGGAACTGATTCAATATTTTTCAAGCGATGGTGGCAACAATGATATAATGTATAATTATGATGCAGTACAATCATTCAATTCGTTTCAATGTGGTCAACATTGCTTACTTTTTTTATATAACCAAAATTTATAATTGTAAAGATTCATTCATGATTAAACTTTCAATAAATCAATATGTCACTTACATTCACTCTCAGTGGTCGTTCATCGATCTTGAGTTACGATTTCAATCCCCCCATATATTTAGATGATGAATACGAGTACGAAATTGGACTGGTGAATTTCGATACTTTTAACTCAATTCCCAACATTGATTTATCAAATAATGTATTCGTTTGGGGTGATAAAGATCAATATAAATTCGAGATACCTACTGGATCATATGAAGTTGATGATAAAGCAAAACTCATTTCTGATGCTATGATCATTGAAGATGATGAAGCAATTATAAGAATCATACTAAATCTGAACACCTCGAAAGTTACTATAAAAACAAATCGTAGAATCAATTTCGGAGTGAAAATACAGTTGGATCAATTCTTGGGTTCAGCAACAGGGTACTGGAAGCGGATAGCAGAAACATTTCTAACCATCAAGTGAAAATTCTCAATATAAATTCTATATGTATAGACTGTAACCTGGCTATTGGAAGCTATTTAAATGGTGAACCAGTTCATTTGATCCATCAGTTCAACGCCAAAGTTCCTACAGGCTACAAGATCATTGAATCATCAGTAACAATTTTATATTATCCGGTTTCAGTCAAAACAATCAATAATATAACAATCAAAGTTATTGATCAAGCAGGGAATATTATAAATTTTCGTGAGGAAGAAATAACCGATAGAGTTCACATTCGTAAAAAGATTTTATAGGTATGGTGTGGAGATTCATAAGTCCGACCCCATTTTATTGCCCTGAACAACGCTATAAAAGCGGAAACAGCAAACAATTACAACCTAGTGTTAGAAAGACCTCTGGAATATTAACATCAGAAAACCGAAAATTTTTGATTTCTCTTGGACTAGAAGTTTTGAAATAATGGAACTGTTGAATATTACCGGTCAGCCTTTCAGTGACAACACAATCGAAGACTATCAATTTCACAGTTATCAGCCGTTTATTTCTGGAAATCTAAATTATAATGATGAGATTCGTATTCCAGTATCTGATCTTGAAGCCTATACCCTGCCGTGCAATAGCTACTTATACATAGAGGGTACACTATTGAATGACAAGAATACTGTTCCAACAAAACTTCGCTTCATCAACAATGGAATATCTTTCTTATTCCGAGAACTGCGTTATGAACTAAATGGGGTGGTTATTGATTCTGTGAGGAATGTGGGATTGGTATCAACATTGAAAAATTATCTATCACTAAATGAAAATGAAAGCGTTTCCATGCAAAATGCAGGCTGGTTTCCAAAAATATCAAACCAAGAAAAAATACTAGTTGGTGCCAATGGTCAATTCAATGTTTGTATCCCTCTCAAAATGTGGGCAGGTTTCTTTGAAGATTTCAGAAAAATAATAGTGAATATGAGACAAGAATTAGTTCTGGTGAGAGCAAGTAATGATTTAGATGCAGTAAGTAGTACAGATGAATCTGAAAATCCCAAGGTAGAGTTAACCAAATTATATTGGAAAGTTCCTCACATAACGCCGAGCATTCAAGAACAACTTAGAATAACAAAAATAACTAATAAAAGTATTGAACTCCCTCTCAAATTCAGAAGTTGGGAGTTGATAGAGTATCCGACCCTCAGCGAATCAAACCGTCACACTTGGGCGGTGAAAACTACAACAAAAGTCGAAACTCCCCGACATGTGATAGTTGCATTTCAAACTAGTAGGAAAGGTAAAGTTACCAGTGATATGAGTAAATTCGATAATATTGATCTCACCAATATCAAAGTGTTCCTGAATTCTGAAAGATATCCCTACAATGATTTACAATTAGATTTCAAAAATAACAAATTTGCAATACTTTATGAAATGTTTTCAAATTTTCAAGAAAATTATTATCATATGAAAAACAATGAGCCAATATTTACACCAAAAGATTTCAAAGATAGAGCCCCAATAATTCATATTGATTGTTCTCGCCAGAAAGAAGTAATTCAAACAGGATCAATTGCGATGAGGATTGAATTTGAAACTGGTAATAATACACCGAAAGAAACCAGTGCTTTTTGTCTCATTCTGCATGAGAAAGAATACTCGTATAATCCTCTAACAAAAATTGTAAAGCAAAATTAATGCGCATGTTCAGAAATTGTTATATATTGAGAAATACATTATCTCTTATTCACTTGATATAATGTTATCCAGTTATAAGATACGCCTAAGAAAACATCGGGGAAACATTAAGATAGTAAAAAGGCTGATAGAATTGTACTCTATCAAGAAAACAGTTTTCAAAAAATTTTCTAAACTCTCGATATGAGTTTAACCATAGATGTCCAAGGATTTAAGATAGAAAATAACAAATTCATTGTCAAGGAGTTTGCAGCCTTCGATGGAGTGAAAATGTGCCACTACATTTTCAAACCACCATTTCCACTCAACTTTTTACCTCCAAATTTACAGAAGCAGGCTAATTGGCTGGTTCGTAATTTTCACTGTATAGAGTGGACCGAAGGATTCACACCATTACATCAATTTGGAAATATCTTGAAAAATCTAAGTGATGGAATCGATCTGATCCATGTCAAAGGAAGGGAGAAAGCTAAATACATTAGACGATTTACCTCAGTACCAGTGGTTGAATTCGATGAACAACCTATTTTACAACAGTCGGAACCAAAATGTTTTTATCATACGAATACGAATTGTATGTGTGCATTAACAAATGTTTTTTACTTGTATGACAAAATTTTTATGCAATCATAAAATAAAGTATAATATCGAAAAATAAACTCGTTTTTTAATTTTTTTCCTTGATTGTACAATAAATTATCTGCCCTTCATGGCGCATTCGCAAAGATATGCGGCTACCAGATGTTCGGTTTCGCAAACATGTGGGAAGCAGATATTCTTGATGGATGATTCATTCGCTAACACGCAGATGTTCAGTTTCGCTGAATGAGTCATTCGTAAAGGTATGCGGGTACTAAACATTATAAATTCAGAGCAGTAAAATCATTTTCTCAGTTTTGTTTTTGATACGTTTTAACACACATCTTAGTTATGAAGTGCAGATATTGTGGTAATGAGTTATCATCAAAAAAAAACTTGTTACGTCATGTACGCGAGAATTGTCGAAAAAGTGATGAGGGTCCAGTTGCCAAAAAGATGAAATACAACAGAACAAACGAGTCACAGCCGTCTACCTCGGCAAATACATTGTTGAACTATTTTCCCAAAAACAACACTGAGAATACCCAATGTACAGAAAAACGGAATAGGGTAAATCAGACTGTTGAAGAAAGCTTGGGGAATGGTGTTGTCAAACTTCGACATGCCTTCAAAAATAGGATTGCTAGCTATCGATTCTCCAGTAAAAAAACCCACATAGTTCCTCATGAATTTCTGGAAGAAGTGCAGTCGAAAGTACTAGGAATCCTATCTCAATACCTGCAGAGCCATAAAAGTTTGAAGATCAATTTCGAACTTTTTGGATTATATGTCATACCAGAAAAGGAACTATCTGATATAAAGTCTTTCAATACCAAGAATAGAATCATAACATTTTCATCAAACATTAAGAATGATTACGATGAATTCGGAAATGAAATGCTTTCTAAGGCATCAGAATTTCAAGAACGTGATTCTGGGTGGATATTGAAACATGTCATGTTTTTGGATGTTAACATCAACAAATTTGCATCAATTTCGGCATCTTCCCACATCAAGCTGCCCAGAGCTATTGAATCTAAACATGCTGTTCTGAATATACAAAACAAGGACAGAGCCTGCTTCGCATGGTCTATTAATGCTGCTATTTTCCCTGCAGATGGTCTGCCTCAAAGAACAACATCTTACCCGCATTACAGTACCTTATTGAATTTTCAAGGACTCGAGTTTCCCATAAAATTGAAAGACATTCCAAAATTCGAGCGACTCAACAACATCTCAGTCAATGTGTTCGGTCTTGATTCGTCTTTCAAAGATGGAAAGATGATAACTGAAGTGATTGGACCACTACATTTCACATCGTATCGTCAAGCAACACATGTGAATTTGCTCCTTGTAGCTGATAATGTTGGCAACACACATTACTGCCTCATCAAAGACTTGGGAAAATTAATTGGAACACAAAAATCTAAACATAATGGGAAAATATATATTTGTGACGGATGTCTACAATCTTTCACTACAATGGCGCATTTGAGATGCCACGAAAAAAATGATTGCAACCACGTCTATACGAAGATACCCACTACTAATTTGAAAATCAACAAATATGGTGAATCTGTGCCTGAAAACATTCTCAAATTTATCAATTTTGAAAAACAATTACCACCACCGTTTGTGATTTATGCTGACTTTGAAAGTTTACTCAAACCAATTCAACACAATGAACCATGTGATGAGAAATCTTTCTCCGTTAAAGTATGTGAACATGAAGCATATTCGTTCGCGTTTTATGTGAAATGTACTTTTGACGATCGTTATTCGAGGTCAGTACTTTATCGTGGTAATGATGCTGCTGATGTTTTCGTGAAAAAGTTGGATGAAACCGTCTTAGATTTGTATACGAATCATATGAAACATGTTCGTAAAATGGAACCTCTCACTGAGAAAGAACAGCAAACTTTCCGAGATAGCACTACATGTCACATTTGTGAAAAGCCAATCAAGCAATCAGATGTGAAAGTCCGTGATCACTGTCACTACACCGGTAAATTCCGTGCTGCAGCACACTCCACCTGTAACTTGAACTATAAGACTACCAAAACTATTCCTGTATTTTTTCATAATCTCACAAATTATGATTGTCATCTATTCATCAAAAAACTAACAACAAATGGAGAAAAAATATCAGTAATTGCCCAAACTAAGGAGAAATACATTTCGTTTTCCAAATTTATTTTGGTTGATAAATCTACAGTAGCAAGAACTTTTGATGAATTCATTCAGTTGAGATTTGTAGACTCTTTTCGATTTTTACCAAAATCTCTAGATAAATTGAGCAAAAACTTGGAGCCACAGCAATGTAATGAGGTGCGGAGATACTTTGGAAATAATAAGCAGTTCCATTTGATGAGACAGAAGGGAGTTTTTCCCTACAGCTATGTGGATTCCATTGAGAAATTGGAAGAAACACAACTGCCATCAAAGGAAAAATTCTTCAATGATTTGACCAACGAAGCACTTTCTGACGAAGATTATGATAGAGCTATAGATGTGTGGAATACCTTCAGATGTAAAACACTGGGAGATTATGCAGATGTTTATTTAAGATCCGATTGTTTGCTCCTAGCCGATGTCTTTGAGAATTTCAGACAGATATGCATGCAACAATACAAGTTAGATCCTGCCCACTATCTGACAGCACCGGCGTTGAGCTGGGACGCCATGTTACGTTATACTCAAATAGAACTTCAGCTCCTAACTGATATAGATATGTTACATTTTTTCAAGAAGGGGATTCGTGGCGGAGTGGCACAATGCAGCAAAAGAAAAGCTGTAGCAAATAATGAATTTTTATCAACCTACGATCCGCAGAAACCAACATCATATATTATGTATCTGGATGCAACAAATTTATATGGAGCCAGTATGACAAATTTCCTCCCAACTGGTGATTTCACTTGGCTTAATCCCGAAGATGTTACAAATTTTGACTGTTTTTCAATTGAAGACGATTCCCCCACAGGATATGTATTGGAAGTAGACTTGGAGTATCCAGCAAACCTACACATTGACCATAACGATTTACCATTCTGTCCAGAGCAAATAATACCACCAAAGAGTAAAACTCCCAAACTCATTCCAAATTTGCGGAACAAATACAAATATGTTATTCATTACAGAAATTTGAAACAGTGCTTGAAATATGGCTTGAAAATTATGAAAATTCATAGAATCTTGAAATTTTCGCAATCAGCATGGTTAAAACCATATATAGATCTGAATACGCATCTTAAAAATTCTGCCCTGAACGAATTCGAACGAGAACTGTTCAAATTGTTAATAAATTCGATATTTGGAAAAACCATGGAGAATGTCGACAAAAGAATTGATTTGAAACTTTGCTCACGCTGGAAAAATAGAAATAATTCGATAGGGGCCAAGACGCTGATAGCCAAGCCCCAATTCAAATGTAGTACAGAATTTGGTGAGAACTTGGTAGCAATACAGATGGAAAAGACAAGTGTTTGTTATGATAAGCCGCTTTACATAGGTTTTTCAGTATTGGATATCTCTAAAATCATTATTTATGATTTCTTCTATGGGTTCATCAAAGAAAAATATGGTGATAATGCAACGTTATGCTATACTGATACAGATTCATTGATTTTAGAAGTTTTTACTGATAATTTTTATAATGATATAAAGGAGAACATTCAATTCTTTGATACATCAAATTACCCCGTCAACAATATTCATGAAATTCCTAAATCAATATCTGTAGTAGGACGCATGAAAGATGAATATGCTGGAAGACCTATTGAATGTTTCTACGGTACTGGTGCGAAAGCATATTGTGTCAAGGCAGGTGATGTGATGAAAAAAGCCAAAGGTGTTTCGAAAAATGTAATCAACAACCGAATTCAGTTTGCGGATTATGTAAATATTGTGGAGAATGGGGGAACAATACTTCGTGAGATGTATATGTTTACTTCCAATCTACACACCATTTACACGGAGTTGAGGAATAAAGTAGCTTTGTCATCAGCTGATGATAAGCGTTATAAAATTCCCTTCGATGTGAAAACTTTAGCTTGGGGTCATTTGCTGATCACACCTAATGTCGTCGCTGGAACTTTAGATGATATTCTGGAAATTGCTCAAGATTATATTGATGAGGTGAAGATCAAACAATAGTTTGAATGTTAAGTTTATGCTAAGAAAATGTATATGTTGTATATGTCTTTCATGTTTGTGATTGGTAATACGAAATAAAAAATCATCATCAAGTATATTTGTTTTCATTCTCCAATAATAAATATAATAATATATCAATATCATCCACATTGCTGTAGACCCCATCTACAAATATGACATGCTGATTGAGGCTGGGGGGGTCCATCCACATGACTTCTCCACTCTGGACGATTGTAGTGCACAAAACAGGGTAGCTGGATACGAAGTTTAAAATTTCTGGTATATGCCTGTGGTAATTTATCCCATGAATAGAGGAGTTCCATCGGAGTCGCTTTTTCGATCAGATAGTGTAATGGAAAATGCTGGAGCTCTTGTTCGGTGAAATCATATAATTTCTTGTGCCCGTTACTATGTTTTTTTAAAAGTTCAGTCACTAAACAATTTGGACAATCTTCAGACATGTTGTAACAATAAGTTCGAGCAGCAATAATGACACACACGTTGCTGTATAAAACGTCACCCAATCGACTAGTCTCATTCCCTTCACATCCTTCTTTATATCATCATCACGAAGGAGTGGGGGTTTTGGATATAGTTCACACCACTCAGAGTCCACGGTGGCGCCGTTACCTTTTCGTAATCGCAGCTTATAAATAGTACTATTTTCAGGTATTAGTGATTTGATGGTTGCCACATTGTTAGTGGTATTCTTTTCCATTCTAGACCATTTGGACGGCCAACTTTCATTTCGTGTTCCATTACTATCGAAACATATGAAAACTTCTCTTATATTATAAGGTTGTGCAATATAAAGAAAACCTTGAAAAACCACTTGTGAAACTAAACATTCTGAAGTGATCATGTTCACAACTCAAGACACACTGAAAATATCATGTAATTTTATATATATTTATTGAAGACATGTGAGATACAGGGTATTCGATTCATTCATCAAAGTTAATTTTATTACAAAATCTAGTTTTATTATCAAAAACATTCTTATCCCAAATTTTCTGTTCTTCCAGAGTTGGTAGATTTGCATGTCGAATTATCTCCTTCATTCGGAATCTCCTTTTTTCAGTTTTGGTTTTTCCAATTGGCGGACATCTGATGATGTTCTTGTTTTCGACATCTGGTATATATGTAGGATAATTGTCATCATCCCAGTTTTCTTCCATTGTTGATTTATTTTCAGAAGTGTTCATGATTTGGGGACAACAGTACTCCTAAAGGATCTTCTTCGTAAGATCTGATGACTTTTACTGGTCTTGTTTGATTACAAAGACGAGTACAAAGTATTATTACCGTTTTCGGTTTGCTCAACCAACTATCACTTCCTAGATATTTACGATTAACTGTTTTTCTACAAACACAACACTGTTTCGTTTCAACCACACGATGATCACCACTTTGCATGAATATATGCAATGAGCTACTGCCATGTGAAATGTTATGACAAAATCAAGAAAACGCCAGACTACTTATAGGTCTAAACTAGTGGGGATGCATTTACACAATTACCTATCATTTGATTATTAGTATGAATTAATATTGATGAATAATCCTACAGCTGTTTTCAATTGATCAAAGATGATGAAATAATTAATTGATGAGTAATTCTTTCATACTTCAATTAGTCCAGGCCTGTTCTAAATTGATATTAATTGATTTCAATTAACGTTAATTAGTTTGGATCATTGGCGCGGTTCTGTGTCTCTCATATCTATACTACTACCCTGTATACTACTCTCTCCGCGTTTGTTCGATTTTTCTTGCTTTCCTGGTTTTTGTGCGAGTACCAGCAAAATCGTGTGACGAGAAATATCGCCTGACCAGTTTGGACCAATCCGAATCGAGTCCTTGACAAAGTTTTTCTGAGCACATGAATACCAGAGAGACCCTGGAAGAGGCATTCGATTTCAGAGATTGGTTGAGCTTAGTTGAGTAGTTTTGAGTGCAAGCGATCTAGTTGAGTTCTCCAGCTAGTGCCACAAGATCAAATAAGTTATGTTCAATTATTTGCATCCGATTCACAATATCCGAAAAATCGTTAATTTCCTGTCCTCGAAGATTTTTGATTCTGATATTATTATTGGGAACAGTCTTTGAGGATAGAGATCACAAATTAAACAAATATCCCAGAAGGTTTTGTTTCACGTAATATATTATGAGGATCAGCCTTTTGTGATATCCGGTGTAACAGTAGCGCGTATTTGTAAGGGCTGTGAAAATTAACTTCAGCAATAGTCTTATGTGCAAATCATTTTATCGAACTTATCCTGATCATATAAAAGCTCGCTTGCATCGCTTTCCCGCTTGTTGCTTTCGCTTTGCTTTCCCGATGTGCCTGATTTTTTGTATGCTAACTAAATAATATCTAAAACCTGTGGTAACTGCCTGTAATTTTTCTGGTTGAGGTGAAAGAAATTCGCTTTATATATAATTTCTGCAAGTTTGACGGCTATATTCACGTTTATATTCCTGATGTATATCTATCGATTCTATCGTGCCGGCTCCTAAAAATCAGCTGGAATTTGTCAATTTCGATTCCCGGCTTAAGGCTATATGTAATTTTGTGTATCATTGTATATTTTCCTGAAAATTCGTTTGTTCACCTGTTGATTTGGATAATCTCGTGCCGGTAATAAACTGTATAAAACGATCCCGGGTTTTATTGAGTGTGAATGGTGAATTTCCTTTTAATTTTGCCTGTAGATTCTCGAACTAAATAGGAACTCACAACCTTAAGATCTCCAGTAAAACCGTGATATAACCAAATTCCGTTAATAACATCTGTAGAGTAGCTTGTAATCCAGAATAACTTAAGGGAGAGTAATTAAAGCCTACCCTTCCTTAGTATACTTGTAACCAGTCTAACTATCTGACCCCTGGTTTACACAAGGGGGTACATTGTACGTAGTTATTTTGTATCTCTTCTCCACTGAAAGCTACCTAGGGCCTTCCAACGAACCATAAGTTCTGGAAGCAAGTGGAGCATACCACTTTATAAAAAAAAACTGGCGCCCGAGGCTACCGATCAGACAGATCTAGTTCCTGGGCCCCCTTGTAAGGTTCTATACCCCAATTTAGACCCTTACAATGCAATGGTATGTATGGAAAAAATTCAAAATGTGAATGTGGAGACATTGAATGTACGCCATATGTTCTGAATATCCAATAAACGTCGTCTCAATTTGGACCTAAAATGGACAACATGATTGTAAGCCATATGGACTAGCTACCTTAAATATAATATGTTCAATGAACATCTCCATGTGGACATCGATTGGACAATGGCTATCGATACTTTGAAGAAGAGGTCATTAAATGGACACCAAATGGACTACCTTGTCTGGACGTCCATTGGATATCTTCATGTGTATATCCTATGGATGTCCAAAATATATCCATGGACACCTTGGACATATACTGTACACAAAACGCATGTCCAATGGACATCTTGTGCTATTAGGGTATTCTATAAAAAATATAACCAATATCCAGATTACGATCATTACCAACCCCTTCGAGCAGAATTTTCATTACCCAGGTTAGAGCACAGAAGAATTATAACAATTATAATATTTTTATACAAGATTTTGAATAACAAAATAAACTCCTCTCACATATTATCTCAACTCAATATATTTGTGCCATCGTTACAAACAAGATCCAGATGTATAACTTTCTACGTTTACAATTTCAATTATACAATCAATAAAAGATGCATTTCATATAACAAATGGTCTTCGCAAATAGATTGTGGTATTTATGATATATCACTATCTTCATTTAAAAAGAAACTATGGTCTATCAATTTTGAAATACAAATTAGTTGATTTATCTAAGCGGACGTACGATATAGATATTGACTGTTTTCTACTACCTCTCTGTATCTGACCTATTCAAACTAAACTGATTGGAAATGAAACTCGAATTCATTTTATGCCCTTTATTTGTACCTATAGTCAAGTGTCATTTTTCATTTTTCATCAATTGATTAATCTTAGATGTAAGTTATCAGAAACATGTAATTAGGAATATATGTTTGTTTCTGCCAATAAATAAATAAATATAGTGTTTGATATGCATATTTTCAAGTATTATGGTAGAATGCCTGGATGTTCAGCTTTCAACTGTACAAACTCTGCAGCTAAAGGGTTTTTGATGAAAACTTTTCCCAGAGACCCAGCTAGAAGAAAACTTTGGACAGCCAAAGTTAGGCGAGATAACCAATACACTATTCAGTTCTTTGTGAGGTATTATATGTTCTTCTCTGAACTTTCATGCTTGGTTCTGTGTGTTATAGGTACAATATTGTTCCATATTCTATAGGTTCACTTTGAGGGGGATATTTGGGAACAAACTCTTCTTGCCATAATTTGGAAAATAAAATAAAAACTCGTTCTTTGAACTTCAGGTTGAAGATAGCGAGTAAAAAAAGATTCTCAATAAAGTCAACAATGGGCATTTCCAGTATCTTAAAATATGCCCTTTTTTTCACATGACGTGATGGAGGGAGGCTTATAAGATAGTGTAAACAACTTATTCACTCTGAATTTGTTAATTTCGATTTATTATTCGATATTGAAAACGTGACTTCACATTCTGTAAATTCAAACGATCCTTCGCTGTGTCTTCCAGAAATGATTGGTTGAAGTTTGTGATGGCGTTGACTGGCTCGTAAGTGAGGGAAAGACCCACCGCAGTTGCCATGTCTTTGTAAAATCTCTGAATCTACTTCGTTTAATCAGAAATTGTTCTGAATTGTGAGGAATTAACTATCAGACAATCCCAATTCATTGTGAAAATGAAAATATTCCAAAATTAGGGATGATCATGTATGGTGTAAATTTTCAATCGGAGCAGATTCAGTCACATCTTTCGAACAATATCACACATACTTTTTCATCATCTCTTTGAATACATTCAGATTTCGTGATATATTTGATGTGATGGGTACATATAATTTGTCAAAACATCGTGATCTAACCATAATCATCATCAGTTATTATAAAATTGTCATTCTCAGAAAATTTAACTTCTGATATGGCAACCATGCATAGAAATTATCGATAAAAACATAACCCCTTTATAAACCATTATTCCGTCGCCTCTATTCTTTAGTACGGAGAGAAGAGCGTGGCGTGTTTGGAAGAAAAGTTTGTATGTAGAAAAAAATAATCCTACACAAAATCATAATAGTAGTCATACATCCACTAATAGACACCCTACTGAATTCCCAAAATTACCAATAAGAACAAACATTAGGGATAATCTTATAACAGTAAACCAAAGAAGAACAGCTGCAACCAGTACCCAAATGATCCGTTCCAAAAGAACATATCTCTCAGTGGCAAAAACCCCCCCATCAAAAAAACCAAATGTAACACAATCATTTGACAAAAACACTCACAATGATTGCCTCATTTCTCCCAATGGATGTGACAATAATACCTTCAAAACACCCAGTTTCACCAATCAACAACCTCAACATAATTATAATTTACAGGAAAGTACAATGCCTAGTAGTGCCTCGCAACAATCAGAACCATCAGTAGATGTTTTATGCCGATTCTAGACCTCCTCCCAAGGTCACACACCCCCACGTGGCCTTGGGGGGTCAATGACCTTGGGAGGAGTGACCTTGGGAGGAGTGACCTTGGGAGGAGTGACCTTGGGGTGAATGACCTTGGGATGAGTGACCTTGAGAGGAGTGACCTTGGGGTGAATGACATTGATGTGATCTTGGGAGGAGTGACCTCGAGTTGGCGACCTTGAGAGGAGGGTGCCCTTGGGAGTTGCTGTGGCCTTGAGAAGAGCGCGTCCTTGAGGAGGGCTTTCTTTTTTCTGTGAGCGTGACCTTGTGTTTCCACACCTCTGAAATGGGAGGGGGTGCGACCTTGAACACTGCTGCTGCGTGCGCATGCGCCATTCTCCCGCGAGAGTTCAAGATCGCGTTGGTGAGAGTGGGGGAGGCGGTACTTCTATAAATTCAAGGGTGCGCAGAGCGGAGCACAGTTTATTGGGAATCACATATCAATCAGCATTTGTTGTTTGTTCGTGAGTGATAAAAGCGTTTTTTATTCATCATCATCATGTTGACCTGCAGTGCTTGTTTCCAAACCTTTACGCGTAGTGATAATTTACGCCGCCATCAAAGAATTTCATGTGTTGGTGATTTGGATGATTTGGGTGAACCTAGTGCAAAAAGGGCTCGATTGGATATTTCGAATCCGCCAGCGCCATCGACATCTAGAAGTATGCAAAGATGTGTGCCCTGCGCTAAAGATGTTCCATCAGATAGGATGGGTGCTCATAAGAGAACCTTGGAGCATCGCTCTAATGCGTGCATGCACTACAGAGATGGCGTATATGCGATCGAGAGCGCGTTCAAATGCCGCATTATTAGCTATAGGTTAGAGTGTAGAACGAACATTTTAGATTACAATGCGTTCTTCAATGAGAATAGAGCTACAATTATATCTCTATTAGATAATATGCTACTGATTCATCACTCGATTAAAGTGAACATGGAAGTTTTTGGTAGATATGTCATTGAAACCCGAGATGTGAGAGATGTGAAATCTTTCATGGCTCCGAATCGCATAATTGCTTCATCGCCAGATTTGGAAGATATCGTTGACGCATTTCGGGATTGTCTTTCGAATCTAGCTATCGAATTCGAGGAACGTGATTCTGGTGAGTTGTTTGAAAAAATCAGATGTCGACTAAGTTTGCTTATTTCTTTTTTTTACTTTGATATTACAGGTTGGGCTTTAGAAGAGATTTTGTTTCTAGAAATAAATATTAATAAATATAGTCCATTAAGAGGCGGGTCTTACATAAAGCTGCCCACCTATATTGCGAACAAGAAAGCGGTGGTAAACATTATTAATCAGGATGAGCATTGTTTCGCCTGGGCAGTTACATCAGCTTTGTATCCTGCGAGGATAAGGAATACCGAAACATCTTCCTACCCACACTTTTCTACAGTATTGAATCTGGTTGGTATAGAGTTTCCTATGAAAGTAAGTGATATTCCAAAGTTCGAAAATCAAAATGATTGCTCCATCAATGTTTATGGGTTAGAGAGCGTATTCGATGATCAAAAAATGAAATATAGGGTTATTGGGCCGCTTCATTATGCTAAGAATAGGTTGGGTAGGCATGTAAACTTACTTTATATCTCGGACGATTCCGGTAAGGGGCATTATTGCTGGATAAAAAATTTATCGCGATTAGTGTCAAGCCAATTAAATGCCAGAGGGCATAGGAATTTCTTTTGCGATGGGTGTCTGATATGTTTCTCCGATGAGTCGAAGTTGCTACGTCATAAATTGAATGATTGCAATCATACATACACTACGGTTCCATCTCCAGAAATCAAGGTTGATAAATTCGGAAATAGCGCTCCCGGGAATATTTTAAAATTCCAAAGTTTTGAGAAACAGATGAAAGTACCATTCGTTATTTATGCGGATTTTGAATCTGTTCTGAAACCCATCCAAACTTGTGAACCAGATCCTACGGGGTCGTATACTAATAAAACATTCGCTCACGAGCCGCATTCATTTGCATATCTCATCAAATGCTCCTACGATGATTCCCTCACTAAATTTGTTTCATTCCGAGGAAAAGGTGTAGCAAAAAAGTTTGTTTCCAGTTTAGTCGATAATGTTAAGGCTATATATAATATGCATTTGAAACGTGTTGTTCCTATGGCTAAATTGAGTGCTGCAGAAAAGCTTGATTTCGCTACCGCTACAATTTGCAACATTTGTGATAAGCCACTTGATTCCACAGATGTTAAAGTTAGAGACCATTGTCACCTGACTGGTAAAAAGAGAGATGGCGCTGCACATTCTAAATGTAATTTGAATTTCAAGCTACCTAACTTCATCCCCATCTTTTTCCATAATATGAGCGGGTATGATAGCCACCTCTTCATCAAACAATTGTTCGAGCATGAAGAGAGGGTGGATTGTATCGCTCAAACTAAGGAAAAGTATGTTTCATTCACGAAACATGTTTTTGTTGATGAGTACTTGGGAAAAGATGGGAAAGATCATAAAATGTTCATGAAATTGCGCTTTTTAGATAGCTATAAATTTCTTTCTGATCCGCTGCGTTCTCTAGCTGAAAATCTGACTACGGAACAGTGTGTGGAGACAGCGAGAGCATTTCAAGATCGCGAACAATTTAAGCTAATGACGCGAAAAGGCGTATTTCCGTATAGTTTTATTACATCTATCGATAAATTGGAGCATAAAGGTTTACCTTCTCAAAATGACTTTTTCGATAATTTATCGAATGAACACATTTCGAATGAGGATTATCGTAGAGCTGAGCGTATTTGGAAGATATTCAAATGTAAAACGCTTGGGGATTATTCAGACGTATATCTGAAATCGGATGTTTTGTTATTATGCGATGTTTTTGAAAATTTTCGGAAGGTTAGTTTGAAGACATACAAGTTGGACCCATGTCAATATTATACAGCCCCTGGTCTATCGTGGGATGCTATGTTGCGCTACACAAAAGTGGAATTGGAACTCTTAACTGACATCGACATGGTGAATTTCTTTAAGAAGGGAATAAGAGGCGGTGTCAGCCAGTGTAGTATGAGAAGCCATGTAGCTAATAATAAATTCCTCCCAAATTTCAACCCTGATGATCCATCGTCGTTTATAATGTATTTGGATGCGACCAACTTGTATGGTCATAGTATGTCGCAACCACTACCTACATCTGGTTTCACATGGTTAACTGATGTTGAAATCTCAAATTTGGATATCTCGAATGTTGCAGATGATGATCCGTTCGGGTATGTTCTCGAAGTAGATATTCACTACCCTGAAAATTTACATGATGCACACTCGGATTTACCTTTTCTTGTGGAAACCATCAGCCCGCCAGGTTCAAAATCCACTCATAAGAAACTGATTCCGAATTTATCGAATAAGTTAAATTATATAATCCATTATCGAAATTTGAAACAGGCGATTAGAAATGGTTTAATCTTGACGCGAATACATAGAGTTCTTAAATTCAATCAATCTCGCTGGTTGAAGAAATATGTAGACCTCAATACTGAGATGCGCAATAAAAGTACGAACAAAGCCGATAATGGATTATTTAAAAAGATGGTCAACTGTGTGTATGGTAAAACTATGGAAAATGTCGATAGAAGGACCGATATCAAACTTGTGACCCATTGGGAGAGTATCAGGAAGCGGAAGGGTGCTAATGCATTGACGGCCCTTCCCAATTATAAGACTTGCACGATATTTCATGAAAATTTCGTTGCAATTCACATGGGTAGGGTTAGCGTGCATTATGATAAACCGCTCTATGTGGGCTTCAGCATATTAGATGTGTCGAAAATTGTAATCTATGATTTCTTATATGATTGTATCAAGAAAAATTTTCCTGGAACATCCTCATCATTATTGTATACCGATACTGATTCCCTCATCTTGAAAATTGATAGCGAAAATTTCTATGATTTTATGAAAGAAAACATAGAATATTTCGACACGTCTAATTATCCTGTAAAAAATAACTTCAACATGCCTCGCACAGAATCGATCGTCGGCAAAATGGAAGATGAATTCCCAAACAACCCCTTAATTAGTTTTTATGGTACTGGCGCCAAAGCTTATTGCGTCAAATCAACGACTAGCGAGGTGAAAAAAGCGAAAGGTGTTTCCAGGGCTGTTATAAGAAACGAACTATCTCTAGATAGTTATAAAGACATCGTTGAGAAAGGTGGTTTGATATTTCGCAAGATGAATACTTTTCGTAGCTATAAGCATGACATCTTCACGGAGATGAGAAACAAAGTTGCTCTTTCATATCACGACGATAAGCGGTTTATTATTCCCAATACTGTCAGAACTCTTCCTTGGGGTCATAATGATATCGATTTTTATCGATTTAGTCCAGAGCAAAATTCAATTTGGCTACATCAGGCAATAAGCGACTTGTCGCAGAATGATCAGGGGGAGGATAATGAACGGTCCAAAAGATTAGACTCGCTAATTGAAATGTTGATGGAGCAATTAGAACCTCAGCAGTGAGCTCTATACCGGGAGAGGGGGTAGGGGGAGGGGAGGATTGTTTGCTACATGCCCTATAAGGGGTATAAGATATTTCCATTCCTCCGAGTTGGTGACTAGCTGCGATATTGGCAACAGCAGTTGAGATGACTACCGAGGTCAGCGAGACGCTTGCGAAACTTTCAATTCAGGAGCATGATAAAGAAAAGGGGAAAGCTGTGAGTATATTTTTTATTCGATAATATTCTCGATTTTGGGAATCATTTCCATATTATAAATGTATATTTTCTCGTTGCAGCCTTCCAAAAACGCTGTTGGGCAGCAAGGCATAGACAATTTCATGGATGAAGGATACGATGACGTCGAATGCAGCGAAAAAGCACTTGAGCGAAATAAATTTATGAATGTCCCTCGATCATTCTTATGTACATTATGTAATCGAACACTTCACGAAACAATTGTGACAGGTGTTGCTCCTATTTGTTGCAATGTACGCAGCAAAGTTTATATTTACCATTTTTGAAGTTATGTAATCGAAAACTTCATGAAACAATTGCGGTAGGTGTTGCTCCTATTTGTTGCAATATATGTAGTGAAGTTTATATTTACCATTTTTGAAGTAATAATATTTTTCTATACTCGAAACATTTATTGTAATATTATTGCGCAGTAGGCTATAATCCCCCCACCCCTCAGCCATTCTTGATATTCTTCACCGCAAAGGTGTGTTAGAGTCAGTTGTACGAAAGGCGGCCACCATGAAACTACTCGCTGTTGACATGCAAGGTTTCGTGCTTGGTGATAATAGTGTATTCCACCCCAAAGATATATCTATCACAGATGGGGAGAAAACTAATCATTACATATTGAAACCGCCTAAGCCCTATAACAGTTTAACTCGGAGTGAAAAAAAGCAAGTAACCTATGTGGAACGAAACATCCACGGTATAAGATACTCGAGTGGGCTCATCGACTATGATCAACTGATGGGTGAGGTGCTTGAGCCTATTGCGAGCGCTAGTATAGTTTATGTGAAGGGGCATCAAAAGTTTGAGATTTTACAACAGTATGTAGAACAATTGACCTATAAGCCATACATTGTGAATATTGAAAAATATCAGCATGATATGTGTCTTCAAAACCCTGTACCAGTATTCGAAAAAGAAGCTGCTCTATGTATGAATCATACGCTATCTGCAAGGGTTAATTGTAGCTTGAGGCAATCGCATGCAGTATGGAGTTGGGTCTCTCAACATCTGAAATGGTGATGAAACATTTATATTCCAACATATTGTACTTATGATGTAAATAAATAAATATATATATATTGTCATTCGAGATTATTTTACCTGACACCTTCCACACCAATTTCCTTATGGGCGAAGTAGAGAATGCCTGACGCGACAGTTGGTATGATCGGTGACATCCGGTATGGGAGATGGCAGTTGGTAAATTATAGTTGGCGCGATAGGTGGCGCTTCACTTCTGTCAAAAGTCATACATCCCAAATACAACCAACTACGGGTACAGAACACTTCCTAATTGACAGTTGGCATGATTGGCGATAACTGACGTGACAGGTGACAATTGGCAGGGCAGCTGTCACGGCGGCCATCTTAGGCGGAAAGAGCATTGAAAAGCGGAGGAGGTAGCAATTTTAACCATAGCAATTTCAACTCCTGAGTCGAGCAGTAGTCATTGAATTGTTATAGAAGCATCTACAAAAGAGCATTCAATTATGTCTGGACAATATCGAAATATGTCCATGAGACAAATGGTGGCCGCCATACGGGAGAGACAACGCACCAACCCGGTGGAGATCGACGAAATGGTGCAGAGGCACTTGGACGAGCGGCGGGCCGATGAAGCAATGCAGGAGATAATGGCTGTGGAGATTCCAGAACTCGACCCTGGATCAGACTCTGATGAAACCATCATTTTATCTCCCGTTATCACAAGAAGGGAGCTACGTAGGAAGAAGAAGTCGAGAGTGCCGCCTTACACGGCTAAAAGGTTGAAGCCGAAAGTGAAGTGAACAAATATATATCGTTTTTTATATTATATATTTCAATAAATTTTTTCATAAAACAAATTGTTTGTCATGATTTGAATACACCATTAATAAGTAAGAAGTGGTCCTCAAGTGTCTAACGTTTCAATTTCTCTCGTAGATGCCTAACTGTTCTCACAAAAGAAGTGAAAATCCCATATTTATGTGAATCACAGTCGCACACGCAATAACAATAATGCATACATTTCCTGCATGCAAGCCCATCTACGACATCGTTGTATTCGAATAGATAGAAACATTTTCTGCGGCAGCAATAACGCCTTGATGTAACTGGGCATTGATACTCCAACGCGCGAACCATGTTAGACGGAGTTAAAATGATGTCTGAGAAGTAGGGCGAATATTAGAAACCATAGTGATGGGCGTTGACAAGAAGCGGGCAAGCGTAATGAGGCCCGAGCGTAACGACCAATGGGAGAAGCCAAAGGGCTGGGCCTCAACAAGTGGGAGGGTCTCAAATTGGCTACGCCCCCCCCCCCTCCGGGGAGCACCTCAGTTTTCTCAGTTAATATTATTTGAACGTTATAAATTTTTTCAACTTGTGAAAATATTACTTGTATTTAATGCTGGGCGATATAATTTGGAACTCTTGTCAAATTTATCAAAATAAAATAGATAATTTATTTTTATTTTTTTTCATTTATTCATTACATAACTATATACACTTTCAAATTTCAAATATATACAAAATAAAATCTTATGAACTAGAAATACATAAATATATACAAAATAAAAACTTATAAATAGAAAAATAAATAATCAAATATATATACACTAATTCAATAGTCTCCTTCAATATCACCCCTATAGTATCTAAATGTTGGAGCCGGCACCTCCAAATCCCTAGCCCTTCTTCGAAGTCTCTCTTCGAGGGGTAGGCACCAACACTTGTCCAAATGTTCGGTGGGCCCCCTATAAAAGTGGCCCACCACCTCGCAAAAGAATTTCTTGCTGAAATTGCAGCCTCTGCAAATCCCTTGCCAGCAATCATTCCGATATTGCCGGCAGCTTCTACATCTATGGAAGTGCAGCCTTCTACCCATGCTGCATTCCCGGCATGTTGGGCGGCAGATTCCAAAGTTGGAATTCCTCACCTTTTTAAAACACCTATCGCATCGGGCTCCGGAACTTGGTGACTGCGCTGGTACAGGAGATGGGGGCCCCGTTCTTGCCGTATTCGCCAACGAGCAACGCTGGCACATTCCCGTGCTGGGATTAAGGTCTCCTGGCACGAAGGCGTCCCCGCAATTGTGGCAGCATATCGCCCCATTCGCGATAAGCGGTCTCACTGCAATAATTGGTTTGTTATCCCAGGCACTCGGATACATATTGACTGAAGAATAATTGAGGAGTTCTTCTCAAACTAGTGGTCGACTCAGGAGTTGAAACCGCTATGACCTCCGCTTTTCAATACTCTTTCCGACTAAGATGGCCGCCGTGACAGTCGCCCTGTCAATTATCATCTGCCAGCTATCACCCGATATCAGTAGCGTCACTTGCCATCAGTAGCGCCACTTGCCATCAGTAGCGCCACCTGCTATTAAGGCTAATGACCTTGAAACAGGGGCGCCATCTATCACAATCGCTATTATTTACCATACCAAACTATCGCGAAGTGTTCCGTGCCCGTAGTTGATCGTTGAGGTGTTCCGTGTCAGCTGTCATCCGCCATCAGTAGCGCCATCGCCATCTGTCACCCGCCATCAGTCACTCCCACTCTCAGCTAGGAGGGAGGAAAGAGTACAAAAGCGAAGCGCCCACTCGAATTTATCATTCTGCTGCCTGCCTTCCTCTTCGACTAGACCTGCCTACTAGACGCTGCTAGATCAATTGTGAGTATTACCTTTTGACTGTGTATAGTGAATTTGTATATATCCCCATATTTTTGTACTTATGATTTTGTATTATATTCTAAGTGGTGAATCTGGGACTTGTAGATTTCTCTCGTTGTGATAACATCAGATTATTTCTGTTTCTTTGACTCTGAATATTTTTCTCATTGCATTAATATCGAATCATTTTCAAAGTGGAAGAAGTTGGGACTTGAACATTTTTTCTCGTTGTGATAATATTAGATTATTTCTATTTGCCCGACTCTGAATGTTTGTTCCACATTGCTCCAATTTCGAATTATTTTTCAAAGCGGAAAACTCTTACTCTTGTTTTTTTTGCATTATACTAATATTGAATCTTTTTCCAAGTGATAGAATCTGCAAACCGTTTCCATCTTCAACTAATTCTGCTGCCCGCCTTCCTCTTCGACTAGACCTGCCTACTAGACGCCGCTAGATCAATTGTGAGTATTACCTTTTGGTTGTGTATAGTGAATTTGTATATATCTCTAAATTTTTGTACTTGTGATTTTGTGTTATATTCTGAGTGGTGAATGTAGGACTTGTATATTTTTCTCATTGTGATAACATTAGATTATTTCTATTTCTTCGACTCTGAATGTTTTCTCATTGCATTAATATCGAATCATTTTCAAAGTGAAAGAAGCTGGGACTTTAACATTTTTTCTCGTTGTGATAATATTAGATTATTTCTATTTGTCCGACTCTGAATGTTTTTCCTCACTGCTCCAATGTCGAATTATTTTTCCAAAGTGGAAAACTCTTACTCTTGTTTTTTTTTGCATTATACTAATATTGAATCTTTTTCCAAGTGATAGAATCTTCGAGTGTTTTCATCTTGAACTCATTCTGTTCGCTGCCTTCCTGTTGGGCTACTCAGACTAGACGCTCCTAGACCAACTGTGAGTATTACCTTTGAAGTGTGTATAGTGAATTTGTATACATCTTCATATTTTTGTACTTGTGATATCGAATTATATTCTAAGTGGTGAATGTAGGACTTGTACATTTTTCTCATTGTGATAACATTAGATTATTTCTATTTCTTTGACTCTGAATGTTTTCTCATTGCATTGATATCGAATCATTTTCAAAGTGATAGAAGCTGGGACTTTTGAACATTTTTTTTCTCCTTGTGATAATATCAGATTATTTCTATTTCTCCAACTCTGAATGTTTTTCCTCATTGCTTCAATGTCGAATTATTTTTCCGAAGTGGAAAACTCTTACTCTTGTTTTTTTTTCATTATACTAATATTGAATCTTTTTCCAAGTTGTAGAATCTTCAAGTGTTTTTTGGACCCGGTCTAGAAGACACCGTTGCTTGCCCTCCTCTCGAGCTACCACACCACCGGCAAATTTTTTTTGGAGTATTACTTCTGAACCAATTGTAAGTATTTCCTTGTGAGTGCATATAGTGAAATATAAATTTTCGAGTTCTATAACATACTTCATTCTCATTGTGATATAGTCGAGTTTTGCTAAGTGCTATAATAACCTATAACTTATAATATTTTTCTTTGCGATAATTTCATAATTTCTCTATACAATGCAATACACGACTTAACATGTTTTCATTGTTATAGAAAAACGAGATGGCCTTCAACAACTCCGCCGCCGCCGCTCAATCCTCCGCCGCTCCCGACAATTCTGAGGAGCTCCAGCAATTGAGTAGGTTATTTTCAACTCTTTTTCTTGTAACACCATCCTAATATTTTTTCTCGAAATTTTTTCAGGCATCAATTCATCATTTTTCGAGAACATCACCATGGACGCATTTGATGTTCCCGAAGATGATATTGATCTTAGAGCTCTTCTCGCTGACACGTATGATAGCATGTGCGGCGACGATACCGTGGGTGCGGCTGGCACCCGGGGTAAGAAGAGGCCGGCGATGTCGCAAGGGGCATCTTCCAAGGGGGCTAAGATGAGCTGTCGCAGGGTGAGTGAATCATCTTCTGCGTCGGAGAGTGAGGAGGATATGGCGCTTTCAGACAAAGCGTCAATGTTGGTTGAAAGCCTGCCCGAAGATGACAATGCTGATGATTTCGCGCCACAAACCAAGAAAATGAAGGTTTGTGGCGCGAAATCATCGGGGTCTGTTGGGGGGAAAAGCGTGTCCTCGTCAAAAAGGAAGGTTGCTAACCCCCTTCAACATATCTTTCTCGATGATAGCGAGGATGATTTTGCACCACCACCGCAACCAAAGAAAAAGATCTTTGGTAGCCGTGTTGGTGGAAAGAGGGCGTTATCATCGAGGGCATCGACGTCTTCGAAAGCGTCGCCCAAGGCACCTTCGAAGAAGAGGAAGATTAGCCCGAAGGCGGTTGCGGGGCCTTCTAAGGCCGGCCCTAGCAAGAAGGGCAAATCTTCCTCTTCTTCAATGATACTCCGCAAGTTCCTCAATAATAGTGGCAAGGCAAACCCCTACCGCGGAGGTGATATTGCTGAGTGGTACGCGGAACGGCGTACCGCTCAACAAGAGCGAAAGCCGGCAATCAACGTCCTCAGAGTGGACGTGATCAAGCCGGCTAGTGCTCGAACCAATGCGGACGGTGATGCGATCGCCGCCATTGATGAGGGAACCAGTGGAGTAGGCGCCGTGGGTGATGCACCGGAAGTGGCTAATGCCAATAAAATTGAACAGTCTGGAAGCATCAGCATCGTCACCATCTCCGACGATGAAGGTGCTACTGCTGCTGAGGGCGCGGATGTTGGCGAAAACAATGGTGGTGATGCCATCGTTCATGAGGCTGCAGTTGCCGCCACTCCGCCGCCTGATGACGAAGTCATCACCATCGTTGTTTTCGCCGACGCCGCGCCACCTCATGGAGATGCCACCCCGCGACCTCCCCAACAACCATCGCCGGCGCTGGAGGCAGAGGTTGCGGCGACGCCCCCATCATCCCCACCACCACCATCGCCATCGCCAGCAGCTGAGGCGGAGGTTGCGACACCATCCCCGGCGGGTATTGCGTCACCCTCGCCGCTAGGGGAGGATGTGCCGCCGTCGCAGCCGTCGCCGCCATCTTCACCGGCAGCTGGAGGTGCGGCTTCGCCTTCACAGGCGGAGAGTGAGGATGCCGCGCCGCCGACGCCTTCCCCGTCAAACAGCATTCCGCCGGGACCAGTACTGCCTTCCACCCAATTGCGAAAATATGACGTCGAGTTGAGGCAGTGGTTGGCAGTGATGAGCAACCGCAAAACGAGAACCCTTCACGACAACGCGCAGGTTGAAGCTCAGCTGGTTGAGATTGAAGCTCAGCTGGCTGAGATTTTAGCTCAGAAAGCTGAGCTTCAGCGAATTTCTGCAATGCAGAAAGAGAGCATAGCCGAAATCGATGTGGAGGTTTCTCGTTATGGGGGACATGCCGACGCGAATGCTGTTTTACTGGGGAAGGAAACCTAGTTGTATATAGTTTTTGTAAATTTTAGTTAAGGTCCTAATTGTAAATAGTTTTTGTAAATATAAATTAAGATGTATATATAGTTGTAAGTATGTAAATAAATTATTGTAAATATTAGTAAAAGATGTGTGTATATAAAGATGATTGTGTATATAGTTGAAAATAAAGTTTTTATAAATATAAATAAAGGTGTATATAGTTGTGAATATATATTTATGTTTGTGTTCATCATATTATTTGCAAATTTTCATAATAAAATATATTAAATTCTGATGCGACTTTTTCTTATTGGGTGAAAATTGGGTAGGAAAGAAATAGACGATAGAAAATGTCAACAGACTCATTTATTGAAAAAAAAATTAAATACTTCAAACAATTGCAGATTTATCAAGCCAAGAATTGTGCTCTTCAGAAAATCCTAGCCACTTGACAAATATCTTATTCCCCTTCGTTTTCAACACTTTTTCAACTAGATATGCATTTGGCTCAGCTGTTTTCAACAATTCCAATTCATAAAAGCATCCCTTGATAGGGCGACCTTTGACATCTTTGATGTTGTATGTCGTCGGATTGGTAATATTCACTTTAGATATGGTGAATAATTCTGTGGAAAAATTGGCTGAGTATCCTTTCTCGAAAACTCCTTTGAATTTGCTTATTCTGACAACATCTCCAACATTATATTTTGCTGGTGGCGCTATTTTCAGGTGGCTATATACTTTAAGTATTGTTGAAGGTGTTACGTCAGCAGGTTTCATACCAATTGTTCTATGTTTTCTATTATTATACTCGTTAGCAAAATTTGCGAGAATGTCGAGCCACTTATAGTCACCTCTGGCGGAGAATTCTCTATAGATCCAAGTCTTCAATGTTCTAATTACTCGCTCCACAATAGCTGCTTTCATTATACTATAAGTTGAATAGTGATTGATCTTATATCTCTGCATCAAATTTTCGAAGCGTGAATTGTAGAATTCTTTGCCTAAATCACTTTGAATATTTTTTGGAGAATATTCAGCTCGCTTCAGCACTTTTTCCATAGCTTTTGTCACTTCCACACCAGTTTTATTTTTTATCGGTTCAACCCATAAATATTTTGAATAGCAATCGATAACGAATAGTATATATCGATAGCCCATATTCTCATCTGCATATATTTGCATTTCAGCCAAATCAATTTGCCACAGGTCAGCAAATCCTTTGATTATCGTTCTCCTCCTTTTGAAGTTACGCCTCGCGGGTTTGTGTAATTCATTAGCAATCGCCCTTTTGGTTGGGCTTATTTTCATCTTCCACTTCGTAGATTTCCCGCTGCGATTACTTCGGCTTTCATTCATATACTAATAACTAATCTTCCAAACTCACATATACATATGGCGCTCGCACTTTGAAAAATCAACGTATGATACCTTCTTCACGCAATTCCTCTATTATCGACATTATTTCATTATCATGCCCTGTATGCCCAACCATTTTAGAACTCCACAATAATCGAAGACGTTCCACCAATTCTGCAGCATCATTCCAATAAACAAATTCTTTCCGTTTTCTATTCAGAACTTTTTTGCGCGGTATTGCCTCCACTACTCCTTTACCGCCTTTGATATCAAATCGTTGAGGATTACTCCTCATATAATGTGGACTATCTATAAGAGGTTTTGATGATTTGTCGATATTTCTTTTTCGAGTTAGAGGATTCAGCATTCAAACCTCCTCTAATATCATAATTTTTATATGCGGATCCTGTAGTCTTCAGAATGGAGGTATATATCTGCTTATCTCGATCGCTAATAGATCCAGGTGCTTGATTCATAAAAATCAAATCATATAGTTCAGAAGAAGCTGGAAATACCTTACTCCTTCTATTATCACGCCATAATTCGATTTGATCATTCAAAAAACGGATTTCCATATTACCCATCCTTAATTTACCCGTTTTGGGATCGATACGAACACCATATACTGTATCATAATTAGATTTTCCAGTTTTCAAGTTATCCAAATGCTGCTGCACTCGATCTTGTAGAGTTGTTGTATCAATAGCGGTAGTATTATCGCTAGAAATATGTGAAGTTGATGATGTTGGTGGTGTTTCCATCATTGTCACATAATCGAGTTCGCTCTGCATCAATTGCGAATTTTTGCTGGAATTTCCAGATTCCAAATGTTTATCGAACATTTCTGTAGCATCTCCCACCGTTTTCCTACGCATCGGCGTAGAATGGTGCGTAGGCTGCGGTATTTTAAGGATAGGTGGTACTTTCAGACCCGATATTTGGGAGGGGGCTATCGCTACCGCAGCAGCTTCTGAGATAGCTTTCAATGGTTTCGTTAGCGGTTTGTATACCTTCTCAAGCATTGTCTGATCGCTGAGGTGGGCGCTCTTCAAACTTTTGAATTTTTTTCTCACCGCATCAGTTGCTTCGACAAGTTTCTGCTTGAGACATATTTCATCCATTTTTTCACTGCTAGATGCGCTCATTTTGCCATCCAGCGATCGAATGATTCAACCACATCAGGGTATCACGGATATATGAAGCAATCAAACCCTTTTCTATAGCGTCCCTCGCAAATCTCACTATCCTTATCGATAACGAGAAAACCATATTTATCCGTCCAACTATGTGCGCACATATCCCGAAATTGATTGAATGTCACATCTGGGGATACATGATCGGAAAATATGTGATGAAGATTCATTTCGTCCTGTTTGAACATGATTATGAAATTCGCATTATCGCGAATTAGTTGTTTAGGCACTCTCGAATATGTTTGAGCAAGATAGAAACAATCGACATTCCTATGACGCCCCATCGAAAAATAAGATCTAATCACGTCCTGTTTCTCACATATAACATCATCGAATATAAATATACTCTCAGGTTTTGCATCGGCAGGTTCAACTATGTCTGCATTGTTACTGTAAGTGTGATAACCCAACCCCTTTATCGGTTCCAATACTTTACGTAAATACTCATACTTGGGTTGATACAATGATTTTGAATAGAGGTATATGTTGGCGAATCGTAAGCCATTCTGATTGGTGAGCAGTGATATCATAACATTCGTCTTGCCACAATTCGATGGACCAATAATCAAACTTCGAATTGTATTGGGAAATAGATCCCCATGCCTACGCTGTGGAATTGCACTATTTCCTAACCCAACTTTTTCATCAAAATTTTCCACACTGAATGTCTCATTTTGTCGAACAATCTGCATCATGCGACTGCCAAGTACTTTATAATGATCTGCGAGTGTCGCAAAGCTCATTTATATTATGAACACCAAGCGATACACTTCAACAAAGAAAAAAAGTTGGCGTATTTGTCGTAAGGGGAAAACAACAAATATAATGAAGGGAAAAAGGCGCTTTGGTATGGGGTGCGGCGGTAGTGTGCTGAAAAGGAAGAAGAAGCGGACCGCATCCAAACGCATGAGAAAGATAGCTTTTGGATCGGGAATAGTGCACAAAGTTCGACATGCGCTACGCCAAATGGGGAACAGGGGAACGCTCACCAGAAACTTGGGTGAAACAACTCTAAAGGCCGTCGGTGCAGCTAAAAAATTCGTGAGAATGGCAGGAGGAAGGAGAAATATTCGAACACCCCGCATAATACCAATCCCCAAAGTTGGCGGCATTCTCCCACTGATCCCAATTTTTGCGGGATTATCAGCATTGGGTAGTTTGGCTGCAGGTAGTGCAAGCGTTGTTCGTGCTATCAATTCCGCCAAAGAAAGTAAGGAAAAACTCGCTGAGGCGAACCGCCACAACACACATATGGAGGCTATTGCTCTAGGTAAAATGGGCAAAGGGGTCTATCTGAAACCATACCGCAAAGGGTTGGGTATCTATTTGAAGTCCCAAACTCCAAAAAACTAGATGGCCTACCTCGAAGGGCTTTAACAGATGTGGACCTATCACGACATATAAAACAGATAGGAATACAGAACTTTCGAGGTATATATATGAGGGATAATTTACCCTCATCCGGCCCATATCGTACAGAATCCGCCATATTGAATTTAGATAGCGAACAAGGCGATGGCACACATTGGGTTGCATATAAAAAAAGCGGTAAAGTAGTCGAGTATTATGATAGCTATGGCGATTTACCCCCACCAAAAGAGTTGGTGAAATATCTGAATAGAGGGCCGCAGGCGCTTAGAGCTACCAAAATAGTATATAACTATGAGCGCCAACAAGAATACAACACAGTCTGGTGCGGGCATTTGTGCTTGAAATTTCTCTCGAAGAAGAACACAAACGAAAAGTAGCTCATCATGGATCGAGAAAGCATCAAAGAAATGGCCCATGCGTTGTTAGCTTACTCTAAATCACGCTCTCTCTTAAAAATGACTGAGAAAGAACTCGCCGACCTACCAAAGGAAGTACTGATCGGATTGGCCTCCCAAGAAATAGCTCTAGTATGGGATAAGCTACCGCAACGATTGAAAGACGATCCAGAGGTGTCGAAATATCAATTTTGTGAGGATCATCATGGTGGCGATCAGAAAAGCAATAATCAACCAGGCGGTGGTGATGTCAACGATGGACCAATACCTCGAAAAGTGTTTTGCTGCTTTTGTCGAATGAAAATGTAGATGTGGCAATATGTAATAAAATTTTTTATATATAAATGATTATCAATGCGAAAATAAAAACATTCTTCAATGTCACGCATAGCGATCAAGTTGCAGCTGTTGAATGTTCATTGAGGTTCGTTACCCATTTTCGCCGTTTTCTTTACACACCACCAACATTATGTCGCAAACATTCACCATATCGGGCGGCCATAGCGTTTTGAGCGCTGATTTTTACCCACCAATTGAACTAGATGCGAGAAGAATTTATGGTTTGGGATTACATGGCTTTTATTCTTACAATTCCATAGCCAATATAGATGAGACAAATAACGCTTTGGGTTATTGGGATGAGAAAGAAGGTCGCATCTCTGAGAACTTGAAAATGATTCATATACCACCGGGCGCCTATGAAATAGAAGAAATCAATAGAGTTATACAAGAAGCTATAGCATCTTCGAACCCCTCCTCTGATAGTAAAAAAAGTAAAAATAATATTGAATTTTATCTTCGCGCTAATAATAACACTCTAATGTGTGAAATGAAATCTTCATATGGAATTATGTTGTCAGTTGAGAATTCCATAGCCGAAGTGTTGGGTTTCGAGCAAAAATTCTACCCATCCAACTTTCTACATAAATCCACCAAGCCGGTGAAAATTATTAAAGTTCGCCTAATACGCATCGATTGCAATATCACGAGCGGGGCGTACCTGAATGGGGAAGAGGTTCACACGTTGTATGAATTCGACATCAATGTGGATCCTGGATATAAGCTGTCGAAGGAACCGAAAAACATTATATATCTACCAATCAGCCCGACCGGACGTCAGTCTATCGATAACATTACACTGAGAATTTTGGATGATGAAAATTGTTTGGTCGATTTCCGAGGAGAGAAGATTATTGTGAAGCTTGAACTGAAACAACTAGATTGATCTCGAAAAATAGCAGAGAAAAGATGGGGTTCTGCTTCGGTAACCAATCAAAGCGCATATCCATTCCCACACCCCATAATGACCGCAGAAATAATAAAAAGAAAGGTAAACGCGGTCGCGGATTCATTCGCAATCGACGTCTCAATCAGACAAGGCGGCATCATAACCTATCTGAGAGCGATATTGATTTCTTGAAATCTATCGGACTGAAAGTGCTACAGAAAAAATAGAGATGGTTTCCACAACTTCTACTAGCCTCCAATTGGAAGTGTTTGATGAACCAATCTTCGATCATTCCCTAATCAGCCTGCATGAACACACATACAAACCATATGGTTCACCATCATTCAAGAACTCTGACGAAATAAGAATAGCTGTCAACTTTCAAGATTTGATATTAGATATCGCAGAGAGCTACATCTACATCGAAGGAAAATTCATACCAGATGATTTCACAGCAGATTGCTATTTATCCAATAATGCTTTAGCATTCCTCTTCGACGAAATTCGCTATGAGATGGGTGGCGAACAAGTGTGTATGATTCGAAAACCAGGCATCACTACAGCTATGAAATGTATGATCTCCTATGGGGAATCGAATAAAAAATTTCTAGAGACCCTCGGTTGGGGAATTGATGATGATAATCAACCGATCCTAGACAAAATCAATCACGTATTCAGCGGAAAATTACCACTCAAATACTTGATGGGATTCGCTGAGGACTATAATAAGGGTGTCTTGAATATAAAACAAGAGTTGATACTAATCATTTCTCGCTCATTCAAAAACTCCTACATGGGAGTAGTTAATGCGAAAATAGAAATTGATAAGATTGAATGGAGAATAAGGCATATCATGCCGTCAGATAAACAAAAACTCAAACTATTGAATCGCATCAATAAAAGTTCCACTGCGAAGATAAAAATAGCATATAGGATGTGGGATTTGTATGAGTTACCAGCTATCCGTGAAACATCTTCAGACATTTGGGCTGTCAAAACTACCAACAGCCTCGAGCGACCGCGATACATTATCATAGGATTACAGAAATCTACTAATACGGATGATGTATCTCAAGATGCCACCCAATTCATTAATGCTGACATTAATAATATTCGAGTGTATTTGAATTCAGAAGTATACCCATACGAGCGGTGGAATTTAGAATTCGATAGGAAGTTGGATGCTATAGCCTATTATGCTTACGAAAATTTCCAAAAGAGTTACTACGGTAAAGATATGAGTGAGCCGATGATGGGTATAGAAGAATTCAGGAAGAACCCATTATTTATCATCGATTGCAGCCATCAAGCTGACGCCATGAAATCCTCAACAGTAGATATCAAATTGGAATTTGAGACTCGCAAATCAAAATTTCCAGCCAATACAAGAGTGTATGCGCTCATTCTACATGATGCAGTCATGACATATAGCGCTCTAGATGGCTCCATACAGATGGGTGTGTGAACGAAGAATTATGAAGCTATGATCAGATGAATCACTACCACCATAGTTTAAGATATATATTTGTAGCAGATTTTTTTTCTGATAATAAAAGATGTAAAATGTCGAATAATGTTTTATTTTTCCTATTATGTACAATGATTGAAATAGTGAGTCTAAAGACTATAAGAGTATACTAGACACCCCCTTGTACCCCGCCACCTTCTTGTTCTTCCCCAACTTCCTCTTCCCCTTCTTCGCCTTCTTCGCCTTCTCCACCTTCTTCTTCTTCTGAAGCTTCCCTCAAACCGTATTTTTCGATGATGGTAGTTGGTAGGAATTCAACTAAATCATGAAGGAAGCATTCCAAACCCTCCTTCACCATTTCTTCAAGAAACTGCTCCAAAGTTATACTCCCGTGTTCTAGGCGACTGCATAGAAAATGACCGATTTTATATCGATCAGCATCCGCTAAAATCTCTCGGGCTCGTTCTTGATTGAAACATGCGCTCATATCATAGTTGGCTGCATGGAGTGAATCACGCTCCAAATCGATGAGTTCACATTTAAGTCTGCTGACTGCTGATTCGATGTCTTCAGCAGCTGGCCAAAACTGGCTAGAATAGTGCATCCACATATCCTTAGAAGTTGAGTACTGGAGTCTACAAATAAATAAACAAAAAAAGAGTTCAGGAGATAATTCGACAAATACGTTTCATATTACATAGCTCATACCCTCAGCTTAAAAAAAACTACTCACCATAAATGGTAAATGCGACGACGAGGGTGGCGAGAATGTAAGAACTACTATATACATATAATCTTTAAACTCCCTTTCACTAATACTAAACTAATCATAAAAATAATTCAATTATTTACTGAGGCGAAGTCTCGCTAAGGGGTATTTCTTTTATGCCGAACCTCATAAGCGTTCGCGTTTTCGCACCAGCATATGACGGTTCACTCTGCCCCAGGTATGCTATTGTATAAAGCCCGCGGGAGTTGATCAAATGGAGATCGCTTTCTTCAATCACATCTGAAACTCTTTTGGGCAACCAACTTTTCACAGTTTCCCCACTTTCTTCATCTAATAATATAACGGTGGCAGATCTACCAAATCTAGTTTCAAATATTGTCATTTTCTTGATCAGATAAGGCTTATTCAAGACCAGCGATGATATCAGCACTTGCTTGGTGAATTCATACCCTTCAGCGATTTGATTATTGATCGCGATCAAATCAATTTTAGGTGAACCCATCTCTAGATTAAACACGTGAAAGAGAGTACAAAAGAATATATAGAATATAGGAATTTACTTACATAAAAATAACACTTGTTATCACGCAAGGACACACGCACGCTTTACGAGTCAATATTTATTTCTATTGATTGCTAGTTATGCTGCTGCTACTGCTTGTGACAACTATAGCACTGAATCGCCAATTTATAGGAACTCCCCCACTCTCACAAACGCGATCTTGAACTCTCGTGGGGGAATGGCGCATGCGCATGCGACAGCAGTGTTCAAGGTCGCACCCCCTCCCATTTCAGAGGTGTGGAAACACAAGGTCACGCTCACAGAAAAAAGAAAGCCCTCCTCAAGGACGCGCTCTTCTCAAGGCCACAGCAACTCCCAAGGGCACCCTCCTCTCAAGGTCGCCAACTCGAGGTCACTCCTCCCAAGATCGCATCAAGGTCATTCACCCCAAGGTCACTCCTCTCAAGGTCACTCCTCCCAAGGTCATTCACCCCAAGGTCACTCCTCCCAAGGTCACTCCTCCCAAGGTCATTGACCCCCCAAGGTCATTGACCCCCCAAGGCCACGTGGGGGTGTGTGACCTTGGGAGGAGGTCTAGAATCGGCATAAAACATCTACTACCATCAATAATTGATGTATATTTTAATTCATATTTGAACATTCCAGACGAATTCAAAGACAAAATTAGAGAGCTGATAGTCAAACATCATCAGAACTCTAACTTGCCACAGGACAGTGATGAACTGTCCGAATAATGATTTTTATGGAGAGTAAAACCATTAGAATTTTGCAGTGGAATATCCGCGGCATGAATTCTAATAGACATAATCTTATCAGCTTGATCAGAGACAAACAACCAGACATAATACTTTTAAATGAAACATTTCTGAAACAAAATCATCATTTTCACATCAGATTTTATAATATATTACGTAAGGACAGAGAAAATGGAAAAGCAGGAATAGCAATTTTAGTTAAAAACAATATTAAATATTCGGAAATACAATTGAATCACATACATCAAAGCAATAGATTTCAAGTACAAGCTATCACAATTGACCATTATAACATCATTAACATGTATTCAAGCCCTGTCAACAGACTATCTGTTAAACTTTTATATCAGCGAGTAGACGAATATGAAAATAAATAAAATGGACAGCAACTTGCATGGTATCGTTTTATTTCTATACTGCTCTTACTACTACGACCTACGAGTGCTACGATTAAGACACTACAACACAGTCATGACACGAGGGTTTACTTTGACAGATGACACACATATAAGCCTATTGTGGCGGTACATTTAAACAGTTAACACTCTCCCTCAAGTTGATGTCTCTATCGTGCTCTATCCTAACAATAATATGTCATATAAATGTAGCCATATGAAACATATTATACACAATGAAATGGTACATGATTCAAGTAATCTACAAAATTTTCAAAACTTTACAAAAATAATCAAATTTACCTTGTGACAATGGTTTGGTCAAAATGTCAGCTACATTTTCATCAGTACTTGTGTACTTCAGTATGAGCTGTCCTTTTGCAACACAGTCTTTGACAAAGTGATTCTTTAAATCGATATATATTTATGCTATTTTCATAACTTTCAACCATATTGATTGTAGTTTGATTATCTACAAGAATTATTGGTACAGTATCATTTCCTATAAGATCCATAAGAACACTTTTTAAATACAACAAATCTGAAGCAGTTGTTGCACAAGCAATATACTCTGATTCACATGTACTTAATGCTACACTAGATTGATTTTTTGAACACCACAAAATGACATTTTCACAATGGTAGATCACTGACCCACTTACACTTTTTCTATCCAACTTGTCTCCTGCCCAATCTGCATCGGAGTATGCTTGTAGTCCTGTCTGGTTAGAGCGATGGTAGGTCAGAGCTTTATGCTGTGTGAACTTCAGTACCTGAGTATTCTTTTCCCAGCTTGCCACAGTTGCTTTGTAGGATGATCTAAGAATCGGCTAAGGTATGAGGTTGCAAATCCAATATCTGGTCTGCTGACAGTTGCTACATACATCAAAGAGCCTATAAGTTGTCTATAGGGAACATCCAAATATGTTTCACTTTGCATATCAACTTGAAAGTTGAGTTCTATAGGTGTGGCAGCACCCTTACAGTCTTTCATTTTAAATTTGGTTAAAATCTTTTCTATGAAGTCACTTTGAGATATCCTCAGTTCATTTTCTCTTCATAGTAATGTCTGTTCCTAAGAATTTTCTGAGGGTACCAAAATCTTTGGCACAAAAAGTATCTTGAAGTGATTTTATAATTCTTTGACATTGTTGTGGCACGCCTGTGATCAGAATATCATCAACCCAAATCACTAACCACATTTCTGTTCCTACATACAGACAAAAGTCACTACTGGATCTATGTAATCCATTTGTTTCTGCAAAATTATCAAATTTTTCATTCAATTTTCTGGGAGACTCTCTAAGTCCATATAAAGCTTTGTTCAGCTTCAAAACTTGACCTGGTTTGTGGCTTACACCTTGAGGAATGTTTACGTATACATCAGTGTCTAAATCTCCATTTAGGAATGCAGTTGGTATGTCTAATTGTCTAATGTCCCAACTATGTTGTAATGCATGGGAAAGTAGCATTCTTATTGTTGGAAGCCTAGCTACTGGTGCATATACATTGTAAGGTATATCCTGATATCCTTTGGCAACTAGTCTGGCTTTCTTCTCACCATTTTGCTTCAATTTGAAAATCCAACATGTATCTATTGTTTTATTACCTTCAGGTAAATATGTATAGGACCAGGTTTTATAATGCTCATGGGCACTTATCTCATTTTCAATTGCTTGTTTCCATACATCACCTCTGGAAACAGCTTCATCATAATTTTCTGGTTCTTCAGTTATCAAGCAATATGCTGAATAGATCTCATAATCATCAAATCTGGGATGTGGTTTGACATTCCTTGTTCTTGTTGTTACATGTGATGGGGCTGGTACTTTGTTTTCTTCATTTTCCAAATTTTCTTTATTATTCTGGTCTTCTCTTGGTGGTATCTTGTCTGGAACAATGTCTGGGTCTCCTATTTCATTTTCTTCCATTATTAGGTATTTGTCTTGTCCTTCAGGCTCTTTTGCCTTATAGACAAAATCACTTTCATCGAATCGTACATCTCTGGATAAAATAATGTTATCAGTCTCAGGATCCCATAGCCTGTATCCATTTAATCCATACCCTACAAGTCGTAATTCTCTGGCTCTTGTTTCTAATTTATCGCCTGGGACTGGTAGTTTATGAGCACAAGTTTTAGAGCCCAAAATTCTCAATTTCGACAAATCAGTTTTGCCTATATATAAGTCAGTAGGTATACCACCTTTCAGAGCAGATGTTGGTGACCTGTTTATTTGATAGGCTGCTGATCGTATTGCCTCTCCCCAAAGATATTTTGGTAGGCAAGTTTCTGCAAATATGGTCCTCACTTTATCTAGTAATGTCTTATTGGCTCTCTCACTGACACCATTTTGTTGACTTGTATATGGTATGGTTGATTCTAGGTGTATTCCTTTTTGGATACAAAAGTTTTTGAAGTTATGTGAGTTAAATTCTCCTCCACAATCTAACCTGATTCTGCAACATTTGTTTTGATCAGCTTCTAACTTTCTGATGTGGTTCATAAGGTTTATCTCAGCTTCATTTTTAGATTTTAGAAGGTAAACAACCATAAAATGTGAGAAATCATCAATCACAGTCTGGTAGTATCGATGTCCTTCTAAAGTAGGTGTTCTTATTGGTCCACCTAAATCAGTATGAAGATAATCACCTTTTCTCTCAGATCTGGGTAGCACTAGGTTTTTGAATGGCAATCTCGTAGATTTTCCTTGTTTACATGGACTGCAAACATTTTCAGTGCATGGTAACTTCATTTTCTTTAAACTTTCATTGTTTAAGTGGCCAAGTCTACGGTGCCATAGATTTTCTATTTTTGTCACAGCAACTTACTGAAGGAACATTGAAACTGGCAACAAATAGATTTCCAACTAGATTACATTCCATATGGAATGCTTTCTTCCTATTTGTTATTACTGCCTTATTAGAGCGGGTTTATGCAGCAAATTAGATAAATTAAGGAATAACATAAAATAAAACAAGGAATGAGGAACCAGCAGAGTAGTTTATACAGATGAATAACATAAAATAGAATTTGAGAAGCAACCAATCAATTTGGACAATTACTTTTAATCTCAGGAAGAAGTCCATGGCATCTCATTTACTTTTATGTCACCCTTCGATAGAAATGTAGGCTGAAATAATCAAATCTTCGAATTTCAAAGGAAAAAGAAAAATCTTAAATCAACAAAGAAATATGGATGATGGTCAAATAATCGAACAATTATGGGTGACATTTTGAAAACTTTCCACTCTCAATATATCTACCTTCTATATATAATATTCTTAGCCCTCATGGTTCAACCGTCTAGAGGGAGTGAATGTTACCCTTAGAATCCCAACTGGAAAGGTGGGTCAAGTGGCACATCATTTAAAAGTCTGTTAATGAGATATAGGGTGTAAAATTCAACTTTAGAAATTGTTTGTGTCGAACTATTCATTATTGGTCAAAACGGCTCATGTTCCTATCTTCCATGACCCCAACTGAAAAACTGAAAAAACAGAACATCGATGTTCAGAGGATTACACGGACTTTCACTTTGAGATTCTGTCCCCCTGGAGAATAAATTTGACCTGACTTTTTGATTCTTCATATCATTCACTGGAAGGAAGATATTGTTTTCAAAATGTCTATGTGAAATCCGATTCGGGATACAAAAATAATAACATGAGAATGTCATTACAACGCACATGCGCGTATCCATTTTCAGATAAAATAAAATAAAAGTTAAAAGTTGGTCTACTTTTATTTTATTCGTTATTTCTTATTTTCTTAGTTCCTGTATATAAACGTTCTAATGGTAGCACTTATGTTGAACTTTCTTATCTTATTTTATGTTATTGTTTATTTTATTTCATTTGATCTATAAACCCGCTCTTACTTTTGAATGTAACAATGTTACACTGGGTTTATACAGCAAATGAAATAAAATAAGGAATAACATAAGAAAGTTCAGCATACATAATACAATGCAAGCGTTTATACACGAACTGAAATAAAATAAGAAATAAGAACTAAAATAAAAGTTGACCAACTTTTAACTTCTTATTTTATTTTATTCGAAAATCGATGTGCGCATGAGCAATTTCAATCGTACACTCCCGTTCAAAAAGACCTTTGACAGTTTTGACATGTCTACTATAACCTCAAATCAATTTCTTGTTTGTTGTTATTTTGCTTTGAATTCGTGTCCATGTTAATAGTTCAAAATGTACGAGGTAGATAATACTCTCATGGTAGGAATGTTCCTCCTCCTATCATCCGCGGCCGTCATGATGATGAGTAAAAAGATTAGGTCGAAAAGGAGGTTTAAAGTGCGCCCCATGAACCAAGTGAACAAAAAAAAATGGTGTGTACCAAAAACTGCTCATGTATGCGAAAACGCATGATCATGAGCAGTTTTTCAAATATACCAGGATGTCCCCAGCAATGTTCGACCACCTCTTGGCTATGGTGAAACCATATCTCACCAGAGACACTACCAAAGTTCCCCTGGAACCAGGGCATCGACTCGCTATCACTTTACAGTAAGTGTGATTATTCGCCTATTCATTATCATTTTTGATTCGATTCCAATTTAGGTTGAATACATTCATCTAATGAAACCATTTTGTAGCTATCTAGCTGAAGGATGCTCCATGCAGGAAATTGCTTGGAATCATTATATAGGCAAAACAACCGTCCACTTTATCATCGAAGAAGTAAGCCAAGTCCTATGGGGAGTACTTGCACCAATTGTTCTAGCTCCCCCAACGAAGGATGACCTGGTTAATATTTCCAGAGGTTTTTATAATCGTTGGAATATGCCAAATTGCCTAGGTGCCATTGATGGAAAACATGTGCAAATTCAATGTCCCAACAATTCAGGAACAGTTTTCTACACAGAGAAAAAAGTTGAATAACAGTTATTAAACATTTAATAGTTGTAATTAGAAACTTGAATACTATATGGGACAGATATACAGTTTAATAATAGTAGAGAATTTTTTTTTCCTGAATTGGTATACCTGCAGCAGAAACTCTGTTGAGTAGTTCATTGGACGTTAATGAATGAATATATTTCCACTCAACTCACTATTATTGAAGTGTTTAATAACATCTACTGAACAGTTTAATAACCAGTGAATACTAGAAATCTCCCTTTGAAATATTGCTACATCATCTTGGAGTGTTCTTCACCTGTTGTAGGTTGACAATTCGATAATGGTTATTCAACATTTTAATGAATTCTCAATACATTATAGTAACTACAGGCTAAAAATGGAACTGTTGCAGAAAAATAATTTAATCACCATCAATAAATAATACAACTAGTACCAATAGAGTGTTCCTACAAAAAACATTGAAAAACAGAAATTATAATCATCTTTTCTGGTCCAATATCTTCGAGGATGACGAACAAGAATATCTATTCTAGGGTTCCAGGTTAGACAGGTTCTACTAAATCCTCCAGTCGTTTTCCACACGGCTCATGAAGATGTATTTCAGATGTTTATGAAATTCCTGCAGGTGTACTAGATCCACGTCTACTCGGATTAAAAAGATCAATTGCTGAAGGTCGTAGGTCAATCTGGGAGCCTGAAATTAAGTATTTTCATCATATATCATTTATATTATGATTCACCTATTTATATAATGTTGAAAACAGCAGGAGTCACAGTTTCAGAATATGTGCAAAATTCTTTGCCGAATGACATTGCCGAAAAATTTCCAAAATAGGTATATAGGTAGGTATTTCATGAAAAGAATAAGTTTTTAGATGAAACTCAATTTTTTTAATGAGACGTTGGAGCGTTTCGAATTACATGTTCTATTTGAAAAAGTCAGGTGATTAACACTATCTATTTCTCGGTATCCATGATTGTATGAATTCTTGTGATATTCTATAATATGGTGACAAAAGTCGCGCGTGCACAATTTGGCATAATTGAAAGCTGTTTATTAACGGAAAATTCGTACATTATCTACTTACCTATAAGGTTTAGTAAGAACTTCGCCAAACAGTGCTGAGAAACTGCATAAATTTCTTCAATCTGGAGCACACAACCACAACAACTCACACAAATGAAAAAAAAAACGCGGTGAAGAGATGCACGCATAAGCAACATCAGCAATGAGACGAGACAACATACATTATGTGAATGAATGGTGATGCTCGGTCAGCGAAAATCGTCGTGTTGGTTACCGAATATAGCCGAACGATGACGAAACAGTTGAAATCTACTGAACTGTTACCTGTTATTATTAAACTGGTAATAACGGCGAAACAATTTCTTTCACTAATCGAAATCTAGCATTGAGAAGCAACTATACTAATGTTAGGTGGATATGTTGAATACTGAGTATTAAACACATTGATAAAGATATATCACTCAGAAGAAATATTGTCTGTAACAGAATAATTGTTCAGCTACCACTAGAACTCGATATCAGAAACATTTTTGTACTTGTTGTAATGGTACGAAAGTTCATCAATGTATTTAAGGCTATTACATTTTTCTCAAGTGTACTTGTATACCTGGGACGTTTTTCTCTGTGTATTCCTATAAAAAAACATTCAGGTAGTCATAATTTATTTCTCTCATTGAGTATCATCACTTCAACTTTCTTTGTTTTCAGCATCGTTCTTATGGCAGCCTGTGACTCTTATTACAAATTCACATATGTAGATATTGGAAGAGAGGGGTCCAACCATGATAGCTACATTTTCAGTGAATCTGATTTTGGCAGTGCCATATTGAATGAGAGTATGGATATTCCTTCACCTAAGTCTTTGCCTGGCACTGATTCAGTGTTCCCTTACTTTTTTGTGGCTGATGAGGCCTTTCCACTGCACAAAAATATCATGAGACCCTATTCAGGAAGATATTTAGATGATGAAAAAGGAATTTTCAATCAACGCTTATCCAGAGCAAGAATGGTGATTGAAGTTACTTTTGGTATCTTGGTTCAAAGGTGGCGTCGACTGAGAAATCCAATTATTGCTAATGTTGAATTATGTGATAAGATAGTCATGGCCTGTGTTATACTCCATAATTTCATCCAGAAGGGTGAGGAAGACATCCCTTTAGACCAGAGAAGGTACTGTTCCACAGGCCTCCTGGCAAATACAACACATAATATTGAAGAACACCTGAAATCTGTTGGACGTGTATCATCTAACAACCCATCCAGGATAAACATTGGTCTGAGAGATGCACTAGCCAAATATTTTATTTCTGAAGAGGGAGCACTTCCTTATCAATTGAATAAACTCCATAAGGGAAGTGTTCCAGATGAATACACTTGAGTAACAATTATTTCCCTTGAACTTGAGTTGAGTGTTATTCCTAGATTAATAAAATTTAAAAATTTCTCATTGCTTTTCTTACTGTTTTCAATAGAATTGTAGCAAAAGCAAAACAAACTCATTTCATTATATCACAAGGGTTTATTAAAAAAAAACAAAATTCACAAATTATCACATATGAAAGTAGGAACAAAAACATATCACTTGTGAAGAAGTAAATACTCAACAAAAACTAAACAATACAAAAACTAAACAATACAAAAACGAAACAAAAAAAAATAAAAATAAATTCTCAGCATACAAAAAAGAAAAAATTGACCATCAATCAGAATCATCTGTGATGTTGTTAGCCAAAATATTATATATCTCTTTTTTAATTATGATTTTTTGTTTCTGAGAAAATATTCTCAAATCTGAAACCAAACTCCTCACAAACTGTTCATCATCATTACTACTTTCATCCCTCTTAGTGCTTCCTTCCAAAACTTTTTGGAATGTTTCGAAACATCCACTCATTTTTTCGGCTAATTTATCATTCCCTTTTTTAGAAGGAATAGTACATCTTGGAATGACTGGGTTTCTTTTCTCAGTCAGAACTTCTGAGGCTTTGGGAGTGCTAGGCCCATCATCATTCTCATCATTTCTCATTTCCCTAGGGAAAATTCTCTTTATAGTTCCTTCCGAATTGGTAGGACCATCTTTCTCCTGAGAAAGATAAGAATTTCCTGCCTCTGAATTTTGTGAACTGTCTTCTCCTATTATAGTATTCAGTGTATTCCAATCACTACACTCTGGTTTTTTTTTAGGGACAAGTTTGAGAATGTCCTTAAAATGAAGGAAATCATATATAAACTTTGTTTTCAATAAAAATAGACATACCTTCTGGTCTGTAGATAGGGGTCCAGAAAACTCATGACCTTATAATAAGGCCATGTAATTTCAGTGGCCCCTGAACCAGAGGGCGTACATTTGGCTTCTCTTCTCAAGGCAGTATATTTATTACGAAGAAGCTTCCACCGATGTTCACATTCTTCAGCTACAGAATATTTGTGAAATAAAAAGAGTGTTCATTCAATATAATGAAATAATTACGTGTTGTATCCTCTAAAATAGCCGCAATTGTTTTCCAGGCATTTTCCTTCATTCTAATATTCTTGTATCGCTGATCCGATTTTGCATATAATTGAGGGAAAGATGCAACTTGCTCTATAAGTAATCCATCATCCATGGTGGAGAATGGTAGGAATTTCTTTTCTTTTATAAAATTAAAGTCACACCAAAGAGGAGGACTATACTCTTTGGTCACACTTTTAACGGTTTAAAAAAGAACACAAATGAAAACAAAACAAATCTCTAGTGAAGTTGACATTAACATTGACGTTGACAAATTTTACTGTGATTTCATTGGTGTAGTCTTAAGTCCGTATTACATGGTGCAGAAATTGATACAGAAAATGTTCCATTTTCTCAAACAGACTCTTGTACAGAAAACATTGACAAATTTTCTGCAAATAAATATTGTTTGGTAATACACGATATCAATAATTCAACACATAAGCATGCGCAATATGTGAATCCAAACGGCTTTTATAAGGATTTTAACCTCATTTTAACCTAACTTGCTGAGAGATGCTTTTGGAAATTTTCTACACAAACAATGGATGTCTCCAATAAATCATTCTTTGACTGTGGCAGCTTCAGCTTACAGTGCTTTAATAATGTTTACATTAATGAAAATTTATATGGAGAGACATAATAATGGCAGGAAAGGACGGCTTTGGAATCGCGAATGGCTGAGAAAGAGGTGGATAGATATATAGGATAGATAGGTCTTATTTCCATCATTGCTGAGAAGGAGATATAATGGCAGAGGTGTACTTAATATGGTTGAGAATGAACTTCTTGTTGAGAATACTTTTTAGCATACAAAAATCGGTATTCTTCTATTAGTGCCAAAACTTGTTCTGCTGTCCAATTCATATCACTATTGCCCTAACTGTGCCCAAAGACTCTCACTTTTATTTGTATTTCGAGGCGATTCGAGAAATATGATGATATTGATAAAATTAACCCCACAAATATTCGCAAAAACAATAATGCTGCAATGCAATAATCACACTGCGCATGATCACATACAAAAAATCTGTCCGAAAATAGAACCTGTCCTATATTTCTTGGATGGAATATTCAGATTCAGTTTTTCTGTAATACACGATGCAGAAAATATTGCCTTCACATTTTCATACAGTAAATGTACCATTTTCTGCACCGTGTAATACGGACTTTATTTCTAATTTTATTTTGGTTATCTGTATAAACGGGTCATTTTAATTCTTATTCCTCAAATTATTTTATTCTATTATTTGCTGTATAAACCCACTGGAACAGCGAACAAGATAAAATAAGGAATAAAATAAAAAAGTTCAACATACACAAAGCAGTGAGAGTGTTTATACAGGTACTAAAATAAAATAAGGAATAAGCAATAAAATAAGAGTTGGCCAACTTTCAACTTCTTATTTTGTTTTATTCGAGAATGGATGTGCGCAAGTGCGATTTCATTGATTTTAAGACAGAGAAACGACTCGCCACGTGACTCTCTACCTCTCCTATTCTATTATAACCTCAAAATATTTGTTATTGTTTTTTGTTATTTCGTTTCTATTTGTGTTCTCGTTGTTTTCTTGGTGATATTTTTATTTTGGATATCAATAGTTCTTGTATCAAAATGGACACAAATACTATGATGATTGGCATGTTTGCTCTCTTGTCATCTGCTGCTTTGCTGTTGATGAGGAAGAAGATTTTCCGAGCAAAAAGAAGATTCAAGGTGCGGCCCATGAACCGAGTACATGGACAAAATGGGGTTTATCAGAATCTTCTACTCTATGCTAAAAAACATGATAAGGAACAATTCTTCAAGTATACTAGAATGTCCACCGAAATGTTTGAACACCTCCTGGATATGGTGAAACCACACTTGACCAAAGACACAACCAAAAACCCCATTGACCCAGGGCACCGTCTTGCCATTACTTTACAGTGAGTACTATGATCTATCTATACCTTATATCAGAGATAAGTTATCTCCAAGGATGGTAAACTAGTTATCTCTGCCTTATATCAACCTGTCACATATGATCATTCAATTCACTATTCAGTACAACCATTTTCAGCTATCTATCTGAAGGATGTTCTATGCAGGAAATAGCATGGAATCATTATATAGGGAAGACAACAGTTCATTTCATAATTGAAGAAGTCTGCCAAGTTTTGTGGGAAGTTTTGGCACCAGTTGTTTTGGCACCTCCAACAAAGGAAGACCTATACAAAATCTCCCGATCTTTTTACCGCTGTTGGAATATGCCTAATTGTATTGGGGCTATTGATGGGAAACATATCCCAATTCAGTGTCCAAAAAATTCTGGCTCAACGTTTTATTCCTATAAGAAGACTTTCAGGTAGTAAGAGAATTTGACCCATTGATCAAGATTTAATTAATTTGTTTTTATTTTCAGCATTGTGCTCATGGCTGTCTGTGACCCTTTTTATAAGTTCACTTATGTGGACATTGGTAGAGAGGGAGCCAACCATGATAGTTATGTGTTCAGTACATCAGATTTTGGCAGTGCAATATTGAATGAGAGTTTGGATATTCCTCCTCCACAACCATTGCCATTCACAAACATTATATTCCCCCATTTTTTTGTGGCTGACGAGGCATTTCCACTCCACAATAATATTATGTGTCCATATCCAGGAAGGTTTCTGGATGAAATTAAGGGAATTTTTAATATGAGACTATCAAGAGCAAGGATGGTTATTGAAGTAACCTTTGGTATCTTGGTCCAAAGGTAGCGCAGATTGAGAAATCCCATAATTGCCAACGTTGATTTATGTGATAAGATTGTGATGGCATGTATTGTATTGCACAATTTTATTCAGAAGGGTGAAGAAGATATTCCAGTAGAAGAGAGAAGATACTGCTCCACTGGCCTCCTGGCGAATTCAGGTGCTTTTGAAGACTCTTTCAAATCTGTGGGACAATTATCATCCAACAACGCAGGAAGGGTTAATATTCAACTGAGAGATACTCTGGCAAACTACCTCATTTCAGAAGAGGGAGCCCTACCATATCAGTGGGATAAACTGCATAAGGGAGGTGCTCCTGATAATTTTGAATAATCTGCATGTGACAGCATCTGAATTTTTACTTTAATTGTTGATCCCTTAATGTTAGCAAAATGTTCAAGTAGTGTTCTATTTCAAATGATTATGGGATAGATTAAATAAAAGTTTAAATGTTTTATGAACTTTTTATTCACATCCAGCCTCTAGTATTCATCTTGAAAATAAAAATGATACCTTTCTGCTTCCATCAAAAAAAATAATTGATGTATCTTTAAATTCAGTCATTACATAAAAAAAATATGTCACACAACAAATATCACTCATAATGACAAATAAAAACAAAAATAAATTCTCATACATATAAAACAAAACAAAAAAATATTCTGGACAAAAAAATCTGAATAAAGAATAAATTCTCATTACATATAAAACAAAACAAAAAAATATTGTGGACAAAAAAATCTGAAGAAATAAAGAATAGATCTATGAAATCAATAATAAATATATACATATGAATGAAAAACACTAAAAAAAACAAAACACAAAATCCTTATCACATATCTCACTGAAAAAAACTAGTCAGAATCATCCATCTGAATATGGTTAGCTAAAACATTGTAAATTTCCCTTTTTATTAAAATTTTTTGTTTTTGGCTAAATATTTTTAGGTCAGATACCAAACTTTTAACAAATTGGGTATCATTATCTTCTTTAGCATCATTCTGGTGCTGATTTTCCACTACCTTCTGAAAGGTGTCAAAACAACCGGTCATTTTATCTGCCAAGGTGTCTGGCTTTGCTTTTTTAGCAGGAAGTGTTTGCCTAGGGATGGATGCAGCAATCCTCTTTCGTTGGATTTTTGGTGTGTCATTCACAGATGAGTCTTCAGGTCCTTCTGCTTCCATGATATTACCCTGAGAACTTTCATTCTCAGAGTCCTCCATGATAATGGAAGACATTGTGTCCCATTCTTTTGATTGAGGTCTCTTATTCACAGATAGGTTGGAGAATGATCTAAAAATATAGGAAATAAAACTATGGATTGTCCAAACTAAACAAAAAATGCCTACTTTCTAGTCTGTAAAAATGGGTCTATGAATTGCATCATATCATAGTATGGCCAGGTGATTATTTCCGTTGCGCCTGAACCAGATGGTGTTGATTTCAGCTCTCTTTTTACAGCTGTATATTTATTTCTAAGAACTTTCCACCTGTGTTCACATGCTTGAGCTACAAAAAAATTAATGAATACACAACTCTGATGACTAAATATTATTATACTCACGAGTTTCCTCCAAAACTGCCCCTATGGTCTTCCAAGCATTTTCCTTCATCCTGATATTTTTATATCTTGGATCCGTTTTGGCGTATAGCAATGGAAACAAAGACACTTGTTCGATAAGTAGCCCGTCATCCATTTTGATAGTAAACAAATTTGAAAATATATAAAAAACCGAAGAAACAAGTAGTAGGTATCGAATGGTATCTACGTAAAACCCCGCTTTATAAAATAACCGTCGCCACAATATCAAAATTCAAAAACCGAAATGACATAAATTCAGTAATGAAGTTGACAATTGACACAAAAGTAATTGTCAAAAAGTCATGATTTCATTGGTGGGATCTCATTCCTTATTTTATTTTAATTTCTGTATGAACATGCTATCCTATTTCTTATTCCTTAAGTTATTTTATTCCATTTCTTATTTTATTTTAATTGCTGTATAAACCCAGGGAGAGTGCCGGCAAATGTATTGCTTTTTGGTACAATTGTGTGAATTCTGTTCTAAATTAAATTATCAAACTAGTAAACTAATAGTATAGTGTAACATTTTTTTTTATATGTTCTTGTATAATCTGAACATTTGTTTGAAATTAAACCCAATGGATATGTTACATAAGTGCACGGAGCTTTTCGCCGGAGAGCATTTGGGAAGTAGATTTTTGAGGAACTCAAAGGATGACAATAATTTGGAAAGTTTTTCTTGAGCGCCACTTAGTTTAAGTTAGGAATTTGCGAATTAACCTGATTTGAATTATTGTGCTGCAAACTAAGAAATCAGACACTTATCAATTCTTTTTTTTTTAAATAAGATTACCTCAATACACTAGATTCTAGGATTCTGATATTCAGTTGGGGGGAAGAAGTGAAATGAGTTAGTTTTTTATACCAGTGGGACTTGATTTAATGAAATGAACTAAATAACCATTGCATACAGAAAATACTTATTATGGAAAATTATACCTAGACATATGTCATAAGGAATTAAGGGGAATCATAACTTCAGTATCTACTTTAGGGTAAATATTACCTACCGTTGATTAATTAATAGTGATAGTCGAATGAAGTTATATGTCAATACATAATTAAAACATGAGCCGCTAGTTTGACATAGTACTATGTGCCACCTTACATAATTCGAGATTCTCGAGATAAATAAATTATGGTTATACCTGAAGTATGATATTTTCCATAACGAAATTAAATATAAATTATTATGTCCCAATCCCAATATATAATATATATAGAAATGGAAATTATTATTGAAAATTCTGGCCTGTATTACGTCCAGCGAAGATCAGGGTTCTAACTTTCACATCCACACCAACAAAGCTGTTAGAGGTATAGGGGCTGGAGCTGCTCCGGTTTTATACAGATGCACCAGTGGCTGCATCAGTCATTGCACAAGCTGTTATGTCAGTTGCCGCGACGGTTGTTATGTCAGTTGCTCCACCAGCAGTAGTTGACGGGCGACTTTAGTTTTTCTCCAGTTAGAGAGTGGACAGAAAAACCCTACGAGAAACGTTTATGAACGTCTATCTTCTCCAAACATTTCTTAGGAAATGTTACAGTGGAACAATTTGAAAGGAATTATAGCTAATATATGTACAGTGTATAACACTATTGTTGAACTCACCCCTGATGAAGGAGGTTTTCTACTACCCAGATGAATGACAGCATCACCATGGAGATATAACTTAGGATATGGGGGTTCGGCTATCACTTCACTATTATATCCAAAAAACTGGTGAAATTGCAACTCTGCAAGTTTTTTTTTGATGCCGGCCCTCGAAATAAGTACGCCACTACATGAGTGATCAACACCTCACTTCTTCATAGGTGGAATGATTTCTCTTCGACTTCCGAGATCGGTGTTCCCTACCTCTCGCATTCAGTCTCGAAAATTCTCGAGTCGTGCAAAAAGCAAAAGTATCATGTACCATGAACCAAGTGAGATGGCGGTAATGTGCACCAAGTGGAGATGAGGATACTAAATGAAAGAGTAGACTCAACACCACGGCAAAATTCAACAATTCTTAATGTTTGAAAAATCACGCGGCATATCACATCAAGGAATATACCAAAAAATATGTTACATGAAAAATACAAGAAAAGTATCTGGCTTATCGATACTATTTATGGGTGAGAGACATCGCATATAGGTGGCGGTGACTGTTCCTCATATTATTTATTTTTGGTTGTGGAATAGTTTATTCTCATACAGGGAGGTCATATAAAACTTAGCAGACCTTGGAACTTGCAATCATCATACGACGTCCCATAATAGTAGGAGATGATAAGGAAACAGTAGGAACGCATACAGTGGCATTTAAAAATGCTACACCACCCCTCTCCTAAAAAGAAAAATTACAATGAAATTTTTCAAAGAGCAATTGTAAACTACTTTTCAGGTAATTATATTATACTATCGTGATAATCATTTATTACGGACTTATCGAATATCGGTATTTACAATAGAAAACGAAATGCTATAGCTTTTTGGCAGTATCTCCGCGTACTATACGTCCATTTTGGAGTCACTATCGGTATGTATGTCTAATTTGGGGAAGGTCTGTTTGAGGAAATGTCATAGTTGGGAAATTTATCAAAACTCTTTTTAGCATTTCTGAATTGAATGAGCAACTATTAAACTGAATATTTACATAATTTACATTGCACAAATTGCAAAACTTACGTTGCGATAGCAATAAAGGTGTTTGCAAAACCAACTTTCAGCTAGACTGAATTCAAGACTACAATTGTCGATAGGTATACAATGCCTGAATCGCATGTTATGTTATACCTACACATAAGACATAAAAAGTAGTCGACCTGTATTTCTGCAAGGCGTCCCTCGCAAGAACACACCGTGATATATGTATAATTTCATTACTTCACATAATCACAATCTATATAACATCCAGAAATGGATTTTCAACGCAACACTGCAAAATTTAACAACACCACCTCCTAAGCAGCGTAGAATTGGTGCATGAATAATACAAAAAAATAAAAATACCTCAACCCACTGAGATCTCTGAATTAGATCCAAAGTAGGGTTTGAGGTCTTTGATATGCCATTTGCCCGCATTTGAGCCATTGATGTGGTTCAAATCATAAACCAAACGAGAAATTTTTTTCTTGACTCTACAGAGTACATATTTAGGTGCCAATTTCGAGGAGAATTTAGCAGATGAATTTGACAATACCTTATTACGACGCCACACTTTGTCCCCTTCTTGAAATGATACATCTCTTTTTCGCAAGTTATAATTCTTAACGTTACGAGCATACGAGGAGTGCAATTTTTGCCTAACTTCAACAAATATCTTAGAAAGCCCTTGCATTTCAGCTGCATAAGATTCTCTATCACCAGGTGTGATTTCTACATCTGCTGTAGACTCTACTGCACCGTAAAACTTTCCTGACAAAGAAATATGTCTGCCGAAATTCAAGTAGGAAGGGGAAAACCCAGTTACCTCATGCTTAGCGGTATTTATGGCATGTTGGATTTTTGGTAACTCTGTATCCCAATTTTTGTGATCTTTGACGTAACATCTTATGGCAGTGCCAACCGTTTTATTCATCCTTTCGACAAAGTTGCACTGTGGAGAATATTTAGGTGTGAACCAAATTTTTTGAACCTGGTATTCGTCAGCAAGCTTCTTGAAGATAGAGCCAGCGAACTGAGATCCATTGTCACAGAGAAGATACTGACATACCCCAAATGTGAGGAATACATGATTCTCTATAAATTTTACAATACCTTGAGCTGTTGCTTTCCTCATAGGATGTAGAAGAGCATATTTTGTCAACCAGTCTCCTACCACTAGAAGATGAGTGTTACCTTTGGGAGAACGAGGGAAAGGGCCCATCAGATCAACCGATATTATCTGCCAAGGAAATTGCACATTCTTTTCACCTCCCATCAGTCCCATTCGAGCTGTTGGAGCATCCTTTTGTGACCCACAAATCTGACATCGACGGACGTACTTAAGGACATCCTTTCTCATCTTTGGCCAATAGTGATACTCCTGAACTCGAGCCAGAGTTTTATTAAAACCGAAATGAGAACAAGTGACAGGATCGTGACAGGATTTCAGTACTTGATTTCGTAACTTTTTCGGAACCAAAATTTTCCACTCAGTCGTATTAGTTCTCACCGGAAGCTTGGTCGGGGTGAATTTATAAACATAGCCGTTATCGACTTTCCATTGTTGATAGTCGTCAGGGCTATCGATAATGTTCTGTCGCATAGAAGTATACCAAACATCCAAATCTTCTGGAGATATATCCAATAAAGCAATTTCCGAATTAACAGGATCTGGATGAGGTATCCTCGAAAGAGCATCTGGGACTATATTCGATGAACCTTTACGATGAGTTAGCTGAAAGGAATGTTGGCGTAGGCGCACTGCCCACCTAGCTAATTTACCAGTTGGATTTTTTATGCTGTTTAACCATAGCAATGAAAAGTGATCTGTCTGGACCTCAAATCTCACACCTTCTATATATACGGGCGAAACTTTTCAATACAAAAGATAACCGCTAGACATTCTCGCTCTGTCACAGAATAATTTCTCTCGGACCTACTCAACGATCGACTGGCATAGCTGATGACTTTCTCTTCACCTTCCAGAACCTGGGTGAGCACACCACCGATTCCTGTGTCCGAAGCATCACTTTGAATGATGAATGTTTTCGTGAAGTCAGGTTGAGACAGAATTGGGGTGGACACTAACGCTTTTTTTATCGTAACAAATGCAGTCTCAGCTTCTGGTGTCCAACTGATGACCTGTTTCTTCTTTTTTCCTTTTAGCAAATCATTGAGAGGAGATACTAGAGAAGAAAAATTGTTAATGAATCGGCGATACCATGAACACATCCCTATAAATCGCTTCACTTCGGTAGTCGTGGTAGGTCTAGGGTAGTTCAGCATGACAGCAACTTTATCTGGATCTGTGTGGAGACCTTCTGAGCTGACAATGAAACCCAAAAATTTCAAAGAGGATAAGAAGAATTCACATTTCTTCAAGTTGATAGTCAAGTTCGCTCCTTTCAGAATGGACTTGACTTCCGAGAGTAGCCTCAGGTGTTCCTCGAATGATGAGCTAGTGATAATGATGTCGTCCAAATACGTAATAACTTCAATAAACAATTCCTTTCTTCTATTGTACATGATATAACAGAAACTTACCTTGTAGTGCATCAGATATGATGGGAGTGATAATATATTCTCTCATAAGTCAGAGGTTTTATTCAATTTGCATTAGTCTACATTAATACTTTGAATAAGTGTGTCTGTAACAAGCTTTCTTATATTAGGCTCCCATCGAGGCTCCCATGGAAGAATATCAAATCTTGTACATGGTTTGGTTTGAATTTTGATATTTGGTGTCAAATAATGGAAAGGGAAAAAGATTGTCAACATAACACACCAATTTATAATTTTGAAAAATTTATTCACATAATGGAATTTCCATAGTATGCGCTTTGATCCTCTGGACTAGAGGAAAATTTCTGCAACCTGTGTCCACTAAGGATCTCATCAGGATATAGTTTCCATTGAATATATAGTACATTGTCCTACACCAAAGACATTCAAAAATGTCTGTCCTACACAAAGATCAATTGAATAATATAGTAATCTATTTGATGAAATGCATGTGAATATATTATATTTTGACTAGATCTTGTATAAATAAACGAAAGAAGCATCAGATTGTCCACAAAATAACAATGTTCACTATTCAGAATAAACTGAAACAACTAGAAAACACAATCGTGAAATCTCAAAAACGAGAAACAACCAAAGTCAAATTGAATGAAATTATTGTGAATTAAACACTTATAACACTGCTGGTCCAACTAAAAATACTAATTTCGAATCGAAAAACGAATTTTAAAACTGCACAAGCGAAAAATTTGTGACAGAACCGATTTGATCGCCATCTACATGTGAAATTTGGTAGTGTGGCCATCAAAAAACTCATCCAATGATTTTGTCGAAAAACAATTGAATAATGCCCACACCAGGTATTGACATTTTAACCTAAGTTTTCCCGCGCTGTCATTCTGTCGAAAAACATATGTTTTTGACGCCAAGTGTGATTGCATTGTAAATAACCTATGAGTTTATTATGGTGAAGCTAGCTTTTTCATCTTTTACGTGCAGGATAATCTGTTATAAATTTTTCTGATATTTGTTTGAAGAGATCTAATGATGTTTCTGCCATTTTCCTCAATTTTTGATTATTTATATGCTTCTCCAAACAGTAGATGCATCCTAGAAGGTGAAGCTCTTCTGGCAGGGAACCATGTTATTATTTGTGGAGTTAGAGAAAAAGTGGACGAGAAATGGATGATCAGATCATAATGTTTGCAAACTAGTGCAGTGAAAGGTGATCCCCATAAAATTAATGGAATATTTTCAGTTATTTCAGATATCAAGTTCAAAATACAGACATTTACTTGCAGCTGTAAGGCAGGCAGTTCAGAATCTTGCAATCATGTAGCAGCAGCACTACCTATACTGTTTTGTTCAAGGTGGTATTATGACTGATTTATTTGATGGCTTATCATGCCCATTGTAATTTATAAAGTATCTGCAATGTGTTTTTAATTTAGGTTTTCTTTTGCTGTGCTGGTGGTTTTGTTTCAGAGAACCATGTTATGGAAAGTTCAGAATATCAATGCAACAGAATACAGATGAATATTTGCCACAGTCACTGAAAAAAACTCAATATGTTTCATGCCATCAAATGTGTTGGCTAGAAAAGGATATTTTTCAAAGGAAGAAGTTGAAGACATGTTTCAGTTGGCCTCAACAGCACTCCCAAATTCTGATAACATGATTCATAATGTTTTGTGGTTAGTTGTTTTGCAAAAACTACACAATCTTTCATGAATAAAATGTTTGATATCTTTGAATTGATTTATTTATAACTATATTTAATGATATAGGGTATCAACTATTGGTGGCAACAACAATTTTTAAAAAGCATTACTTCAAGATCCATCAAGTCAGGAAAATTTTCTTCTGAGGGGTTTTGCACACTTGTATAAGAAAACTATTTGAAAAAAATAATATGACATTTCCTGCACACAATAAAAGCATAGAATTTCTGTGTATTATTTAATTTATAAATATTTGTAACAACTTTTCTTCATAGCATGATGATGGAATTCTCAGTTGGGCTAAAATCAGAAAATGAAGGTCAGTTTGTGTTCACTGAATCTCCTTAGCACATGAAGTCCTTGTGATCATTGAAATCTTCTTTTTGAGTGGCAACATCAATAAATATCTTCATGGAATGTGAAGTTTCTTTGGAAGTGTCTTCAACAAATGGTGTTGAAGCTCGAGTAGTGCTTTAGCTCCATCAAATTCACTAAATGAGTTTGATATCATGTCATCATTGGAGGTGGAAGGAAGTTAATTAACCTAAAATTTGAAATTACTTCAATGATAATCATGAGTAGCACTTACTTTTGATTTCAATAAAAATAACCAAAAAGAGAACTTGCCTGTCTTCTTTCAATAAGTTTATCATATCTTCTCTTTTTCTCTTCTATCTCTAGACTTTTTGATTTTGTTATAACACTGGATACAGGTGAGTTTTTATTTGGTACAGCAGTCTTTTTCAGGTACCGTTTCTGATAGCCCCCTGAAAGATTGATAGATGATTGTTTTAACCACATATGATAGAAATAGAAAATAAAATACTTACAATCACTAGGAGTTCGTCCTCGACAACAAGTTTAGAACAAACTCTCATGTTTTTGGTAACTCTCATTCCTATTTTCAATTTGATCTCCCCTCAGATCTCCCACTGTTTCTTTCTATCAACAACAGTCATCATTCCAGATTCTCCAATTTTCTCAACTCTCTGACCCTCATTTGGAAAATGATGACAGGTCAATTCGTTTTTTTTTATTCAAAGAGTATATCCAGGTACACAACAAATTGCTCTGCTGGTCATTTTCACTTTTAACAAATTATTTATCACTTTAAACAACTATATCCTCACACAAATGCACGCTTGGAGGTAAATAAACACAAAGCAAAAGCAATCACACTTGCTGGTCACGTGATATTGATGCGAGATTACTCCGCCAGATAGCGTATTGCTTAGCATTAAAAGTGAATTGTAAGCATCTCAACATGATCTCAACCCCACCCTACAAAATATGTGAAAAATCATGGAAAAATAAAAAAATTACATAAAATGTGTTATTCACTTGTTATACCACTCAAGCAGCGCCCTCAAACAATCATACACTGAACTTGGCCATTGAACAGACATTATAGTGCACGGAAGACTGGATTTTTTCCATTTAGCTGACTTTGGTGGTGTCAAAGGTGGTGTCATTGTCAAACATATTTGTTTTTGTTCAATGTTCATTGTTCAAATGTTCACCCAGTTCGTCAGCATCACACCCTCCATCCATCTTGGGTTTTTTTTGTGAAAACTACATCTCGGATTTTCACTGCCTGGGCAGTTCGAATTTTTCAAAATTAGATTAAATAGTGATGGATGATCCCGGCAGAATGATGGGCGGTGGACTGATGGCTCCTCAGCCCTATGGAATGAACCCACAGGGCGATACTACTTCTGGTGGAGAAAATGAACCAAGGAAGCAAGATATTGGCGAAATTCTTCAACAGATTATGAACATCACTGATCAAAGCCTGGATGAAGCTCAAGCCAGGAAACACACTTTGAATTGTCATCGAATGAAACCAGCACTGTTTTCTGTATTGTGCGAAATCAAGGAAAAAACTGTGCTATCATTGAGAAATACACAAGAAGAGGAACCCCCAGATCCTCAGTTGATGCGTTTGGATAATATGTTGATTGCAGAAGGTGTTGCAGGGCCAGAAAAAGGAGGAGGTGCTGGTGCTGCAGCTTCTGGATCTGCAGCTGCCCAGGCAGGGCAACCTGATAATGCTATTGAACATTCTGATTACAGAGCAAAACTTGCTCAGATCAGACAAATTTATCATCAGGAGCTTGAAAAATATGAACAAGCATGCAATGAGTTCACAACACATGTGATGAATCTTTTGAGAGAACAAAGTAGAACTCGTCCTATTACTCCTAAAGAAATAGAACGAATGGTGCAAATTATTCATAAGAAATTCAGTTCAATTCAAATGCAGCTGAAACAATCTACATGTGAAGCAGTGATGATTCTCAGGTCTAGATTTCTAGATGCCAGAAGAAAAAGACGTAATTTCAGTAAGCAAGCCTCAGAGATTTTAAATGAATACTTCTATTCACATTTATCCAACCCTTATCCAAGTGAAGAAGCTAAAGAAGAGTTGGCGCGAAAGTGTGGCATCACAGTCAGTCAGGTAATCCATCACCTGTTCATGAATACAATAATTATTGTTTTGCTGGTCTATTTCATCAAACAATTCTGCAGGTATCAAGTTGGTTTGGAAACAAGAGAATTCGTTACAAAAAGAATATTGGCAATGTAAAGTGTTCAACAAATGGACAGGAGCAATCAGTATCCTGGGTCAACTTCAAAGCTGAATGATTTCAGATTCAGCCAACTAAAAACATGTTTGACTGAATAGGTATGTCACATTTTTTCTTAACTACAGATCCACAACATTTAGAGGGAAAAGTGTTGATAAAATTACATCAAATTCAAAGTGGCACCATGTGGTTTTGAATGTGATCTCTTTCTGAAATAGGTTTTTTTTATTCAAGCAAATCAAGCTTATCATGTTTCAATGTCAAGTATTTTTTTTTTATTCAGAAGTGTTCTTATTGCTATTGGTAATTTTTTACCCAGACTCACTAAAATTTTTTTTTCAGGCTTGATATTAGGAAAAGATGTTTCATGCTGCCACTTTGATTTCCCTTTGATCATCCCTTATTCTAGGTTTTGGTGATAAATACTTTTATGATGTTTTATATTAATAATGGTTATATTTTTTCACTCTGTACTTTATTTCAAAGAATCTAATCAGAAGTGGGAAGAAATATGAAAAGATGGTTCAAATTTTTTTCTGGTGCAATGTATTTGTGAGCAATATTGTTGGCAATGTTGCTGTGCCTTTTCAAATCCAGTCATTTTTAGAATCCTTTATAAATTCATGTATGAGAATCATTAACTTTGTATGAAATTGAATTCTAGATGTCCAAAGAGCAATTACAGTTGATAATTATCCAATGTCAATGAATATTATTGATTTGATCATATTTTCATTGATTTATTTTTAATATTTTTTGTCACCATGATCTGTTGTGAGAATCTGTTAGTTAGGAAATTATGTGACAGCCTTTTTTAAGTAAATTTTATGGTCTTTTGATGCTCAATTCAGAGATTATTAACAGTTGGCTTTCAAAAGTTGTTTTCATTGCATTCCACTAAAAAGTTTGGATGCTTTCATTCATTTGTTGAGCGGGTGACTGACAAAAAATATCTGAATAATCCTAATGTATGCCTACTATTTATTCAGTCAAAATATAGCTAAATGTACTTTTTGTCAGTCACCCTATATTCATATGTATATTATATTCTTTGGAAGGATATATTTTAAATTCAGAGTGTTTGAAAAAAATTTATTCTTTCATTATAATAACTTTGGGGAGGGAAATTTATAGAAAAATTGTTGTTCACATGTTCAATCAAATTAATGAATACACATATATTTTCTGAAACAGCATTGTTTGATATATGGGTCCACTTCTGAATTTTTTTTCAAAATCAATAATAAAACATTTCATGAAAAAATATGATATATTTTGAAACAAGCCAGTTGGTGTACTTTCAGTCACAAAAGTGTTATTAATTGAAGAACTTGAAAACCAGTCCTAAGTATGTAGAAATAAATAAGTAAATTTATATACAGAAAAGTCTGTTTGAAAATAATATACAAGATTTGAAAAACAACTAAATGGCTAACAAATTGGTAGCACTCCTCAGTAATGACATGTTTACTACCTCTTCAAAAATCGTTATGGGTTTTTATTATGAGAATTTGAGAGTAAAACAATGTTTTTAAAATATTTCTCATTCTGATGAAAGTTTCTCAGGTAAAACTTTGGTTTACTGGAAATCAATTATTGAAAAATATGACAATCACGTTTATGGGCTTCTCACTGATTCAAATGGTACCATTTTTGTTTTGCAAAAATGCACTGTTTCCAAGTTGATCACTTCAAATTACTAGAAATCTGATATGGGAATGGTTTGAAGTAGATACTATAGTATATCAAATCAGGCGAATCTCCCAATGATATTTGAACTTTGGGCAGAAATGCGATGTTGCCAAGTTGTTGAAACTGGAAATGATTTGGAGACAATTTATGGAAGTTTCGGACGCGCGCTATTATACAGGGTGATTCAATGGGAAATGCGTATACAGTAAGAGAGGACACTGAGGTGCTTCTAAATAACCTATATTTTATGAGTCCATCATTATTTATGACTAAGGTGATTTGTTAATTTTTCCAATATTTACAATGGATCATAACTTATGAGTCACCCCTTACATTTTTGTTATATTTGGTATGTATGTTCTTTGTCCACAGTTGTGTCGAAATCTCATTCCAGGTCGGGCCTTAAAAAAATGTATGAGTAGGTTTTGAGTCGAAACAACACCCTGTATATCAATATATTCAAGTTTTATTCACAAATTTGAAAAGAGGAGGAAAATGGGTAAGACTGTATTAAATAAATATGATGTTTCCGCAAACAAGTTTTTCACTTACTATCTTGACTCAAATCTAGATGTTTTGATGAAAAGAGTGGTACAAAATTGAAAAAAATGTTCTTCCCCAAATGGTACTTTTCCAGCTTCAATCCATGAAATCTACAATTTTTTCTCATTATCTTCTTTTCTAGATCTCAATCTTATTGAAAAACCAACATTCGTTCATTGATGAAAAAAAAAATTATTTCGATCAAAAATAAAGTTGCAACAAATGAGATTGGAATCCAGATTAAAACTGGAAAACGAGCTGGAAAAGTACCATTTGGGGAAGAAAGTTTTTCCAATTATTTTTGTGCCACTTTATTTTATCAAAACATCTAGATTTGACTCAAGTTAATGAGTGAAGAAGCTGTATGTGGAAACACTACTCTTTGCAAAATTGTTAGTGAAATTTCAAAATATTTATATACAGGGTGTTGTTTCGCCTCGAAACTTATTTACTATTTTTTTTTATGGCCGGACCTGGAATGAGACTTCATTATTATGTGAATCGACCCACTGTCGACAGAGAACATAGGTACCAAATATTGAAAAAACGTATAGGGTGGATCATGAGTTATGAGCAATTGAATAAATTTGAAAAATTAACAATTCATCCCGTATCTTGGATATAGAGAACAATAGACCCATAAAATATAGGTTATTTAGAAGCACCTCGGTGTCCTCCATCTACCCTCCCAATGAATCACCTTGTATTACCGCCTTGTTCACTGTTCTGTCACATTCATACATAAATTCAAATACCCCTTCTTCAGGTTAATGCCTGTAACACAAGGCACGCTATTATATTACGGAATTCAAAATTCACAATAATCTCCAAATCATATCCAGCGCCCATAACTTGGCAACAGCGCATTTCCGCAAAGTTAAAATATCATCGCAAGATTCGCCCTATTAGATAGTATAGTATCCATTTCGAACCAATAATCCTAAGTGCCATTAGAATCGGTTGAGAGCCCACAACCGAGACGTATGAATATATTTCCTACTTCAAGAATTTTTATGTAACTTTTTATTGACTATTAATTGATATTTAATTGAAACTTATAGAGGGTGAATCGAAATTCATAATATGACCCACCTTGTTTCAAATAAATATCAGAGGATACTAAATCATGAATCAAATAGTAAATATTGAAAATATGTATATGTGAACAATAATAATAGTATTTTTATTTCAATTCAACAATAATACAAATTCTAGAAATTAATTGATATCAAATTAATTACAAATGAATAACCATATACATCATTGAGTAATTTCTTAAATAAGTATTCATTTTAAATCATGTTATTTCAGTCATTGCAGTGTCAAAAATGTTTACTTCAAATGTTTCAGTTTCATCACCGATGAGAAATTTAATTGGGATGAGTAGAAATTTTCATTCTGCACCTGAACCACAACACATTATAAATTTTACAAACACATTTGACAATTGGGTGAAGTTTCCACTCTCTCATAGCTGGACTAATGCAGGGTGTCCGAAATTTGATGCTCAGAAACTATAATAGTTGGAGTTTATCTACATATTTAAAATAAGCATAGATGGTCGGGGTAGCAATGGAAATAATTGAAATGTATGCTATTTTCGAGGTTATTTGTCATAATGGGTTTTAGTTACTGGGAAAAATGTGATATATCATCAGTATATTTGGAAAATAATAAAAATATCAAAGCCACACAACGGAAATATAGTGTTATATTCTATAGCATATGCCTCAAAATAGTTGGGTTTTTCCAATGGAGAAATATGGAAAATCATAATTGAGCACAATATGTGGAAATTTGTGTTGGAAATTGTTGACAACAAATATGTTGTTATTCTTTCTAATCCGAGAGAAAATCCAGATAAAATCTGAATTTAAACGTCAAATATCTCGAAATCTATGACATATAGCATTTATCAATTTGACAACAGATATTTCGATTATTTCCAAAGCTACCCTGACCATCTTTGTCCTAATTATCCGAAATAATCCGATTTAAATCTGAATTTCAACGTCAAATATCTCGAAATCTATTAGAGATAACATGATACATGTGTATATATTTGAAATCAGAAAAATAGACTCTATCCATAAGTGACAAGATATAAAGGGTGTCCCATTTGAAAAAATATATTTGGTGTCCATAACTTTCTTTTCAGATCTTAAACTGTTTACATATATGAAATCTACATAGAAATACATAGGATTATGTTTTGAAAATTAAAATCGAACAATAGATAAAAACGTTAAGGGGGGTTCAAAATATACGTGAAGACCCTGTACTATCAATATGACTTTTTTAACAATACCGACAGGTCGAATTTTTCAGAATGAATGGTGGGCATCATTTTGTGTGTGTATTTTTGACAAATGCAAGGATTTCCCATAGCCAATACTAAGATTTCAAAACATATATTGTAATATTGAAATGTGATCACATTCTAATACAATTGTGCGTAGGTATCCGTTTTTTTGAGAAGAATGATAGATAGATAGATAGATAGATAAGCTTTATTGTCAAAAATGAGAACATTTTGTCGACAAAGTCAATTACAGTCAAAAACATAATAAATAATAAACACACTAAATATTTATTTATGTAAATAAAAATAAAATGAACATTAGGATGTCACGTATACAAATATTATGACGGAACGACATTTTAAAACTTGTAATCGCAGTATTCACAGTTGATTCTCACCATTCATAAAAATACTAGAATTGATATGTAAAATAGTCATTCTAACTGTAAAAGCATTTTCCTATCAGAAGGTGCTTAGCAGATTGTCTGAATTGCTTCGGAACATTGATAGCTTTTATTTGCCTAGGTAAATGTTTATAGATTGTTTACAACTATAAATAAGTGATTGTTTCGTCAGAGATGAAACAGGAAGAGGAAGGGCTAGTTGTTTTTCATTGCGAGTTTGTCTTTCCTTGTTAACATTGATGAACTTTCCTCTATATTTATGAAGCAAACATACCGTTTCCAAAATGAAAATTTCGTATTTCGAATATGAAATTGAGAGCCCGCTTTTGAAGGACGAATACACTTTGCGATAATTTCTTCTTGAGAGCTGTAATATGGTAGTCAAACTTCAAATTGTTGTCAATGTGTACGTCAAGAAATTTTGAGACGGGCTTGTTTTCTATCTTCTGATCTCCCAATGCAACTTGTTCTAAATTTAATTTGAATGTTACTAAATTTGTTTTAGAAATATTCAGTGTGAGCTTATCTGCATCACACCAAATTCACACCTATGTTCGGAATTGTGCCAACAAGTGAATTGTATCCTCTTTTCAACCTATTCAACTAATAGAATTAGCGAGAATAATTTAGTATCTAAAATAAAGACATAATGTCGTAACTGTGGTAAACTAGTGAAAAGGTAATTTTATACTTATTAAAATCTGTAAAAATCCAATATGGCGTCCATAATGAATAGTGATGTCATAGTTAATATCTCGAAATTTTTACTTCCTTAAAAAAGCTAGCCATGAAAAAGTTTTCAGAATGTCAAACTGTCAACTCCATGTATCAGTTTTTTATATACAACTCAAATACGATTTTAGTTAGCTGTTTATATATTGAAATATTCCATTGAATTTGCTATTTCAACCAACTGAACCAACACCCTATATATTATAATTCCAACCATACCAATAGTGAGGATCGAATTTAGGACACAATATTGAGACAAACCATACTTAAGAAAATAATACTGTGAAATATCAAATTACATATTTGACATGACCCATGTGAAATGTTCAATCAATTATCATTACATTCAATTGTGTCACTAAAATCCATTATAAAAATGCACCTGATGCAGGTATCCAATTGGTTTGGCAACAAGAGAATTCGCTACAAAAAGAACATCGGCAAAGCACAGGAAGAAGCAAACCTATATGCAGCTAAAAAGGCAGCCGGCGCTTCCCCTTACAGCGGAACACCAACTCCTATGATGTCCCCTGCGCCACCGCAGGACTCCATGGGGTATTCCATGGGTTCTGCTTACGATCAGGGTTCTGCTTACGACGCAAGTAGTTGTGGGTACGACCCTATGCACGCCCAGGAGCTATCTCCATGAATGTCAGTTTTAGTTATCAATTTACATAATGTATACTGTGCTCCTTTTGAGTTTAGTAGAGTTTTTGTATTGTGTAGTGTCTTGTAATATCCCATGAATATGGTTTGGCAGCTGTAGTTGTATTTATTTTTTACATTTTTTTGCACTTTGTTGTGGCACTTTCTTCATTTCATATATTTTATCGATGGATTTTAGGCTAAGTTGATTCTCAGACTGCAATTTTGGAAATATTCCGAATACCTTCTCGATCTTTATAATAACCCAGTAGTGTATTGAAACCTCTGTATTTTACAATAGAGAATAAAAATGCTTACTTATGTATTTCTCTTTATTCACGTTTATTTTTCAAGAATTTGAAGCAGTTGGAGTAGAATTCACAACATATTCAAACTGTTCAATTGATACAGAAACCTGTTCAAGTTTACCCAACTTGGTATACAGGGTGGATCACTACCAACGGACGGATACCTACTCATAGCGACAAAACATTCAAAGTTTTTATCACTTCAATAGTTTTTTTGTTGATAATGGCAAAATCATAAAATTATCTTGAAATAAACAAGATGTCTAAAATAACTGGCACACCATAGATGTTTCTTATTTTCATAAATGTCAATAGTTGTAAATCAAAAGTTAAGATGATGTGAGTCGTTTTGACCAATGATAAAGTTGAGTTGAAATATTTTGACATTTCAGATTCTATGTAAACTCTGTTTTCATTCCCCCTAGAGCTCAAGTGTAATTGATCCATTAAATCAGTTAGTCGAGAAGAAAAACTACATCTGCTATATACTTGAGGCATGATTGTAACGACAACCAGGACTACTTTCCAGTGTTATTCCTTTTCGTTCCGTCTAGACCCTAGACCAGCTATTACTGAATTTACTGATGACAGTTAGCAAATTCAGAACGAATTCAGGTTTAGTAAGCTACTACCAGTATAATTCAGTAATTTCAGAAGGATCTAAAAAACACTGAACAGTACTGGTTGGGAATTTCGGAACTCGACCATAACCTGTGGCCCGCTGAGCTTTTGTAAATGGCCGGTCGGACATAGTTACATAGACAGTCAAGATTTCAAATTTCGCGCAGATACAGAGAAAGTGCATGGGCTCGCTACCAGATTCTACCCGCCCTCCTCTTCTATAACATACAAAACTATAAATCATTCACATAAGAAGTGTTCAAATTCTATTAACATTGTTTGAATTTACATACGTTTGCGAATTAAAAAAGCAAATAATGTTTACAGAAACAAACTGACTCCCATATGAATGATGTAATAAAGGTTAGCATGCAACACCATAGCAGCAAGGCAGATCTTGAAAACATTTTGAATAAGTGTTCACAATTTCAGAACTCTCATTAATACCAAAGTTTCGGAGATTGTGAATGCCTTTTCAAAATTTTTTCATGACTTCTTGAACCCCATATTAAGCCATATCAGTCTCGTACTTTTTTTATGAATGACCCATTGAATTTAAATAATTTTTTATTAACACACCTGAATCCTGAGTAATAGAATTCATTTTGAGGCCGGAGGCAGCGCATAACTAAAAGGTATTTCTGACCCCTATAAAAAATAGTTCGAGTATAACTGGTCTCGACTATGACATAATCAAAAGTACACATTCAATGTCAGGTTATTTCGCTTCGTGTTTAGTTATTTTGATAAGAATAAAGGAGTGATTCTACTTAGGACAAATTATAAAGATGTCTTGGCATTTTCACAGTAATTTTTCGATTTCCATCTACGAAAAATCTGCACATTCCTTGTCTTGATCTCAACGACACTTTTCGAATAAGACTTCGTTTGCGTATATTAGAGCCCTTCATATCCGGATATTCGACTCCTACACAAAAATATTTCCTAAAATAGGACGCAATATGCAGACTTGAGGAATATTGTTCCCGCGATTCCTATGACTTTTCTATCCATCTCCATTTTGTGACAATCAGTCAATGGGGATTTACTCGAACGTCGTTGAGGACCTTTTGGATTGTAAATATGCTAAAAAGAAAAAAGGTTACATGATGTATGCCCTTTCACTGGTGGGGGGAGAGTGTACAGTTCCTCGAAAATGTAAAAAAATAGTCACAAAGAAATACTCGAGCGTGTCAGATATTAAATAGTACATGCACTCCACGTGTTTTTGATAACGGAAGAATATTAATCAGCCGGTTTGCGTGGTGGGGGTGGCGGTACGAGTAGGTTGAAGATTAAAAAAAATATATTAATTTGAGCGCGTCAGATCTTCAGAAGGGATGTTGAGTGAACCGTAAAGAAGCTAATGTTCAAATGACTGACGATTTGAACGCGACCGAAACTCAGAACCGATTTTTTTGAAAATGCGAAACAAAAATCGTGACATTTGAAATACTCGAGCGCGTCAGATTATCATACAGACGGTTCAACCTGATGACCCCAGATAGCAATGGACGTCCCGGAGACGTCCATTCTGTGTCCATTTCGGATCCCAACCTCCAGGTCCTAGTTTGGACGTTTTGGGGACATGCGTGGACGTTCCTAGGAAAACTTTGTTTTTTTTTCAGATACAAATGTGATTCATTTCTGCTTCGAGATACAAATGCGATATCAATAAAATATATGGTAAAAAAGTTACCAACTTCGAAGATGCGATATAAAAAATTGCAGCATCAAATTCCATATAAATTTGAGATACAGGAATGAGTATGTCGAAATAAGAACTCTCATCAAACTCCAATTTTGAAAAAATATATAACATTTGAAATCCTGTTGGAAACCATTACTTCTAGGAATGGTTCGGATTCCAGCATAAGCTGATGATGTTGGTCTCGCTTCTTCCACCACCGTATATGAATTTGACTCATGGGGAGTTCCCAAACACGAAATTGCGATACATAAATACATATAAATATCAGACAATAATATTTCATGTAATAATGAAACATATATATAGGTACTATATGTCAAATTGACATATAAAGGATCAAGCAATATAAATCAATCAAAATTATTGTTCAAATCTCATTGATTTATACGTAAATAGCGAAAAATCAATAAGAAGACAACAGCTAACCATACAAGCATATTAAGATTCTATAACGGGAGTAAAGCAACGTCAGGCGAGGACATAACATGGATGGGGGTGACCGTGTAGTTCGAATGACTCTTTTTATTTTACTTGGACCTATTATGGACGTCCCCAAGACATATCCTGATTAGTAACAATGGACGTTCCCAAAACGTCCATAAGACGTCGGTCGTCCAGAAATGGAACGTTTATAAGTCTTAAATGTCCAGAGTGGACGTTTTTAAAACGTCCATGAGACGTACTAGGAAAGCTAACAGCGGTAGGCATGGCGATCACAACAAAAAGCGTGGTTCAGTAAAAACTGAGAGAATAAATATTCGCATGACACACTGGGTGAGCGAGAAAACTGCCTACATTAAATATTTTGAACAACAACAAACTACGCTTGCGGAAGGCTAGTGTTCCGCTTCAACCGTGTTATATCAGCACTACCGCATCTCGATTATGGAATATTAATTTTCAGTACCTTTATATAGAATGACAATACACATGGAACTCGCTATCGCTCGTCGTACTCCAAACAACTTTATAAAACTTATATGATAATATACATATACTATTCTTATGCCTCTAGCGCTTTCTATCGATGAAATACACATACTGTGTGATTTCAACTGCCTATTTCTTTTTTCACTTGAACATTTGTAATAAATCTAGGCAAACATGGTCGTTTTTGAATATTTGAAACAAAATTCAAATACGATAAATTCGATAGCAACAACTCATTACACCTTCAAAATTCATCTCGAAGTGCTGAAAATTGAGATTCTGAGCGTAAGAGTAAATTTGGATAGGAAACTTACAGAGGTACCATGAATCATACAACATTCAAGTTTAAATTTCAAAAATGACAAAATTTTATTTTGAGATGAGATATAATAATTGAACTCAGTTCATGACAAAAAATAAACAGGGTTAGACATTCCCGTTTTCATCAATACAACTGACAAAAAAATGCATAAATTGGAATTTAGAGACTAACAATCACGAGATAAAAAACATATATATATATATAAAATTCATAATAATATTCAGGGTTGAATCTTAGATTTGGTCAAAATCATTTGAAGAAACAAATTTACGGTTTATAGTTCAATATGGGATCATAAATATTTCTAAGAATCCATTTAACACTTAATAAATCACTATGATCTACATGTTTGGTGAGATAACCTACAATCGTTTCATTCATGTAAATCCTAAACTTGTGTACAAAATTATTATTAATTTCGAAATGTTCTAAAAACTTCATTGTTGACTTTAAAGCACATATCACAGACACTTTAGTTCTATACAACATCATTGGAGAAGGATGCTTTTGGATTGCATCTAAGAGAACCGTTGTCACTAGTAAAGTGTGCTCCTCTATGAATATTGATTTGTCTTCGTAATTCAAACCGTTGTCTAAACTCCAAAGGTACTTGCGTAGTATTTTTGCGCACAATCCTGTGAATGGGACGTTTTCTGCGTAGAGATTTAGCTCACCCCTTTCAAACACCTTAAAATGAAATAAATGTATTTAGTTTTTCAGTTATGTACGTCGTTCTGTAGGTACTGGGTGATATATTACAATATTCACTCATGTATTTCATTTTTGTCTCAAGAATATACAAGCATAACCTGATGATAGTTATCATTATGATAGATATTTATTTATACATACATAATTTCATATTAAAAAATACAATTGATAAAAATGAGTTACTCAAACTTAATTGTAATATAAAGGTATTATCAAGAATCAAATCGTTATTGCACAAAGAAGGACAACTAGAATTCAGTGTCACGCTGAAACTGAAGGTAGGGAAGCAAGACCGATAAAGCGACGTTTGTTCCGAACATGAAAAAAAAAACAAAAATATTGTTGGTTGCATAAGGCATCTTACTTGCATAGTTGCAGTACTGATCTATATATAATAATTTTTATTCGTGACACTGTCCCCCGGGGCGCCACTGGAAGTCATAATTTAACATTTAATTAGTGCTAACTGAGCGTCTTATTAAAGCTTACATCACTAGCAAATTTCAAGAAAATCGGTTAACGTGTCTTTGAAATATTAATAAAAAAAAGTTTTTTGAAAAAAACTTTGACACCCTGTATTTTGAAAACCATGCACTTCCGGACATCAGTCTCTTATCTCAAACTGCTTGTATATGGTTCCTCAATATGCCCCAGAAGTTTTTTCCAATTGAAAGGGGACACCCTGTATATTCGAAAAGTATAATTATATAGTATATTATCTACATTTTGGTGAAAACTGTGATTCGATATATTCTTCGTTTTTTATTCATTTGCAAATAACTAATTATATTCGAATAAGAAATAATTAACTTTTGAAAACATTTTTCATGTGTTATATTCAGTAAGTCTGCCTTGCATACAAAAGAATTGGTAAATACATCCCACTTGCCTGTGCTAGTAATTAAAATGCTTATGCTATACAAATGTATAGTCATTTGTTGCAGTTATACGTTGTTCGACAGGACGACAACTTCAAAATGAACAAATAATAGAATAATAAATATCTACATAAGTAAATATTCTGAAGCTATTTTCTTCATCAATCTATCAGCATCATCTATCGAAAAGTCGAAACAACAAAATGTCTCTACAAGTGTCGCTACAAATATATTCCATTATTATCAATGCAACTATTCAATCTGCGTTGCGTGCTCAACACAGCTATTTCAATTTCACATTGGCAGAATAAAATCATTAGGTTAGGAGTTGACCCATTCGGCCTATGCAGATCTATTGTGGAGCTCCTATGTGTAATCTAGAGCACACTGTCCAGCTTGATCTTCCTAATAAAACTCCACAACTTCAACAGTGGTTCCTTCATGTAGCAATCTACCTTTGGTTTCTCAGCTCCGTTCTGCATGTTCCTTGACATGATAGGCCTTCGCATTAGCATAATAAATGCAGTGGGGTATATGCAGTGGGGTTTCTTTCACTTCCTGACAGAACACATAGGCAAGAACATCGATATTATTTGCATTCCTAATGTTTGGATTTCTTCTGGGTGCTGGAATAGATGGGATCACATGCCTCACACAGTAATCGTCCAGCTTCAATATATAGTTAATGCTATAATCAAGTACCAGCACTATCCAGAATGTCTCAAGACTTGGCTCGTTCTGGCTATTATAAAAAGGGTGAAAATCGAAATATTCCGAATGGTTACCGCCCCATTGCGCTATTCGCCAAGGTGATAGGGCCCTCTTGCGCCTTGTTGAACACTACTCGAATAAGCTAGAAGCTATTCCATCAGAACAATTCGGGTTTCGCTCGGGACATAGCGGGTTACCCGAATTGTTAACGGTGTGAAGGAGGCGTTCAACAAGGACAAGAACACGGTGATGGTTCTGATGGACATTGAGAAAGCGTTTGATCACGGCCCTCTTCAAACAGGCCTGGAACAAAACAAGGCAACATCGCAAAGTTTCTCACGTTCGCCTATAAACACAGCGACGACCGACATTCGAATTATAATATGGCAATTTATTCATTATGTTGAAATTATTGAACATACACATAGTGTGATATTGAGACCACCGGTAATAGAATGTACCAATTATCTTATGTTCCAGGAATCAGATATTGTCAACTTTATGGAATAACTGTTCAATCAATAATCAATACTATTAATAATGTCAGATGTTTCAAAATTTCGCACTTATAATTCATCCTCATGGATTTGATTTTGTCGTCTGCATTCCGGATTTTTTCAAAGAACGGATTTTGTTGTCGATAAATACAGTCGCAAATTTGGAAAAATTCAAGGGACAGCATTTTCTCCCAACCTCTGTATACAGAGAGTGTCATTTACGGTACCTTCTGAATAATTTCTCCTTGTTCGAAAGGAACGCTGCATACTGCAGAACTTTTAGTCGGTAGCCAATCTCTTCTAGGAATGGCTTTCAACCATTTTTTTCTCAAATTTTCATTCTTAGGAAAGGAGGAAGTACTCTTGGCATTCTCCCTTTTCAGAGTAGACACATAATTTGTCTTGCATTCAGAAACGCAACATTTTCTAGGCATTTTTATTCATTGTAACCTCACTTCGAACACAGTTATAGAAGTTTTTTTCGCGGAACGAAACAGTCATATTCCTATTCACTTCTAAAGACAATTTAACTCTTCACCCCAAGATCTGGATAGCTCAATCAATGAGTACCTACAATTCCAAGAATCAGATCTTGAAGAAAGAATATTCAAGCATCTTTTATAACTTTGTTATGTATTTAATAATTTTGTTTCGTTTTGCGGAGAAAAAACTTCTAGCTTTCCTGCCAAGTTCGATCCTGACTTTAAACCTTCGTTTTCAAGAAGGTAACCTCGACACACATTTAATGAATTCTTACCAGAACTTGATGAAATATTGAATAATAACAAATCAAAAACAGTATTGATTGGAGATCTAAATATAGACCTCCTCAAAAATAATTCTCTGGAAGTTGACACTTACAAGAACACTATATTAATTAATGGATATCAAATATGTAATGTCATTAATGATGATTCTGCTACAAGAGTAACTTCAAACTCAATATCAATCTTAGATCATATACTAACAAACAGAGATACTCAATGTGATATCAATGTTGGTCAACTAATAACTGATCATAAAATTATCCATATCAAAATCTTAAACGAAAACAAAACTCACCAAAAAAATTAAAAAATACTGCATGAACACACCGTATTGAATCAGAAAATATTTAAAAAAAATTCCAAGAATTAGCCATTAAATTCAATATAAATAGCTATGAAGAACTAATTTCAGCAATACAAGTATGTAAAGAAGAATCAACATTTAAATATAAACTGAAACATAAAGAGAATAAAGACTGGATTACGACAGAATTTCTCAATATCATGAAAAAACGAGATGAATTATACCTAGAAAAAATTAAAAACCCTCTCAACTCGAATATAGAAAGACAATTCAAAAAACAAAAAAACCTTGTTGAAAAAAAACGTAAACAATTAAAACAAAATTATTTTGAAAAAAAATGGAATGAAACTGGTACAAATTCCAAAAAACAATGGAAACTCATTAATAGTCTAATAAAAGGCAACAATAAAAAAGATTCACAGATAACTAATATTGAGGTAGAAGGCCACATCTTGGACACTGAAGAAGATATTGCTGAACAGTTCAACAAATATTTTGTTAATATTGGACAAACAATTATAGATGATATGGATACACAAACAGAAACTCTTGCTGATTTCGAGGAAATCTATAGTAATAACTCAATGTATCTCACAAAAACGAATGCACAAGAAGTTGAAAAGACATTACATGAACTGAATACAAATTCTGCACCTGGCTATGATAATGTAAACACCAAAGATCTATTAACACTCAAAGAGTACCTTATACCTATTATTGTTAAGCTAATAAATGAAACCCTTATGCAAGGCATTTTTCCAGATATCCTTAAGATCAGCAAAGTTAAACCAATTCATAAAAATGGGCCAAAAAATAAAACTGATAACTATAGACCCATTTCTGTGATATGTACCATATCAAAAATTATAGAAGTAATCATAAAAAAACGTTTAGTTAAGTATATTACTAATTTCGTTGAATTTGATAAAAATCAGTATGGATTTCAGGAACATAGCAATACTATGAGCGCCACAATGGACTTTGTCAATTACATCTCCTCTGCCCTGGATGATAAAAATTATGTAGTAACAGTCTTTGTTGATTTACGGAAAGCTTTTGATGTAGTGGACCACACTATTTTACTAAACAAATTAGAAAACATGGGAATAAGAGGAAGAGCCCACTCTCTCATAAAAACATATCTCCTAAACATGCAACAGTTCACAGTGGTAAATAGGACATCTAGTCAAACTGAGGATACAAAATCGGGAGTACCACAGGGTTCAGTATTGGGACCTCTTTTATATACCTTACATGTCTTATCATTGAGAACTGCTGAACTTCTAGGTAGGTATTTCAAGTTTGCTGATGATACTGTTTTGGTATATAAAGGCAGAGACATGACACAGTTACAAATAACGGTTAACAAAGATTTAGAACAATATCATGCATGGCTAATAAAAAATAGACTGCAACTTAATATAAGTAAAACAACATATATGATTTTTACACAAAAAAATAAAACTACACAAAATATCAAAATAGAAATAGGAGGAGAGGTAATTGACAGGGTTCGAAAAGCAAAATACCTTGGACTTATATTAGACGAGAAGCTGAATTGGAGTGAACACATCAAACACATAGAAAACAAAATATCACCCATGGTTGGAGCCATTTACCGATGTAGAGATTACATAAGAACATCTGGCTTATATCAAATTTACAATGCATATTTTCTGTCCATATTCAGATACTTAATACCATTATGGGGAACAAGTGGAAAAACTATTTTCAAAAAAATTGAAACATTACAAAATAGAGTCGTAAGGATCTTATTCAAATTTCAGTATAATACATCAGCACAAACAATATACGATCAAACTAATATCTTACCTATTGCTACCATATTACAAATTGAACAAAGTAAATATATATACAATATAATCAACGAAAATCTTAAATGTAATACACCTTTCAACTTCGTGAATCAACAACACAATTATAATACACGTACACGAGAAAACATCTTCTTAGAGCCAGTAAGAACAAATATAGGCCTAAAAAAACCCATAACACAGAGCATGGAAACCTATAACTCCTTACCAAAAAGCATAACTGACAGCGCAAACATAAATTTATTTAAAAGTAGAATTCAAAATTTATACACAAATAAACTTTGAGCAAAAAAAAAATATATATATATATAATGTACTTTTCGTTCTCTAGACTGAAAATACGTTAGAGATCTTATTTTTTATTTTTATATTTTTATATCTATATAGGTATGTAAATCAAGGTGAAAAATTATTTTTGCAAATTAAGGTGAAAATTGTAGATGGATTTTGTAAGTTTTTTTTGTTTAAATACTGTTTCCGAGACCAGCAAATTTGCTGCTTTGGATGATTTTTGTTCAATGTAATGCACTAATTTGAATTTCTTTAATTTCTTGAATGTACATAAATTGTTATTAGGCATTATATATGAATAAAGTACTTGAAAAAAAAAGCTTCACAGAAATGTGAACGTTTCTTATCCTCAATGGAACTATCGAAATTTAGTTTTTGTTAAACAAAACTGCTGGCGTTATTTTCAAAGTACTCTTTTTAAAAACGAATTCTTCTCAATTTTTTCACTGGTCAGATCGGCAATGGTTTTCCTGACTCAACCAAGTCTCTGTGAATTTGGAAAGTCGTGTCTGAAGCAGTCTAAACATCTTTCCCTACCTTACCCTTACCCAAACCCAACCTCCTACACGAGAATTAGTATTGAAGGGGTTTTTACTTTTTGTAATTGATTTTTACATTTTTCCCTTCACTCTGAAAATTCGCCCTCGATGATAACATGCTAACGTTGATTTGCTTGATTTACAAGTTTTTGTCTATATAATTTTGCAATTATTTGAAAATAATTTAATTTGCATCTCAAAAACGAATCAAGATATCGAATCGCAGTTTTCACCAATATGTAGATTATTTTATGCGCTTTAAAATGGTCTTGGTATGTGGCATATACTATGTGATTCTTATGAGAAATTTTGAAAAATCTGAATCTTGGGTGAACGACGTATTCTAGTATACGCGATGTGAAATGTGGTGGAAAGAGGTTGAGAATTTCTGAACCACCCTGTATATTTGAGTTATTGCATTGATAGTTAAGATAGGGATATCTAAGCCGTTTTGAACATTTCCCACATAAAAAATATGTTCAGTTTAAAAATCTGGATTTTTCACACCCTATATTTGTTATTGTTTCAGATAGATCCTGTGTTATAGATCGAATAAATCAACTTTCTAGCAATAATCTAAAAATGCAATAATATATGAAAAAAATTTAAAAAATCATTACTTAATTATGTAACGCTTTTGAGACACCGTGTATCAATGAAACTATTTTATTAAAAAGAATCAGCAGAAAAGTCACCATACTGCCATAGGACCGATGCGTTCAGCTTGACTCACCCTGTATAATATACCATAGCAGTATATATTCAATATTAAACAGAATTTCTTTCTGAATGATTATTATGAGCAACATCAAATGTTATTTGAAAATGCATACCTCTGAGCTGTCATTATTTGTGGCATCAGGAAAATGACGGCAAGCCCACGAAAACAAAAAACCAATTCCTCGGTCCTTTCTGAATCTAATGGTGGCTAGATATATCAAATCTTCCCTAGCCTTTTCAGATGAAACAGGCCAACGCAGCCCAGAACTGCAAAAATTCGATAGGATTAAATATTGCACAATAATATATACAAATTACTCACAATGTTTGTCTTGGATTTGAACTGAGGGCTGTTCTAACTTTCAATAATGTAGCAAATTCACTCATTGCATTCCTCACAGTTATATTATCATCTTCTAGTAACACCATTATAATGGAAAACACCATCTGTAGATCATCACCTGAAAATAATGGAATAATTTATAGCTATCATGAAAAATAATCCATTTCTAAGTGTAACGTCGTGAAAACTAAGAATAATAACTGATTTCACTAAAGAAAAAATAACTACAATTTTTACTGGAATAAAAGCTAAGAGATGAGTAGATGTATTCATTTCAATAGCCTCTATAACTGATTTTACTAAAGAAAAAATAGCTACAATTTTCACTGGAATAAAAAGGATTCATTTCAATAGGTGTATCATATCTTTACACGTCATATACGTCATTATTATCGGGAAACCAAGGGGAAACCAAATCCAAAATAATGTCCAGAGTCGTATTTGAAAAAATAATGTTGATTATGGTGAATTCAAGATAAAACGTCGATCTTCATAAGGGACGTTATCTTGTAGCAAAATAAAATTAACAATTATGAGCTGACATTAATTTCTCTTCATGAAATTTTGTTTTTTTCCAATATCTTCAGGACTAGGGAATCAGATGTTGAGACGGCATTTTATTAAGCACAAAATACGCAACTTTGTCATAATTTGACGGTTTACGAGATCCACATGATACGCCTCGAATTTGGTCCACCCTGTACATGAAAAATACAGCAGCAACTCTCCTATTTGATATGAAACAACCTGTATATTCTTCCATTATTTGAATAGATTTTTGGATTGTTATTTTCAAGTCGTTTTTCTTGTTACCCTCAGTTGTTTCTTTAGATGATTTTTGAAAATTTCGGGATCAAATATGACTTTCGAAAAATCTCGTTTTATTCAGATTGCAAATCAGCACAGATCCGAAATTCGGGACATAGAAGATGAAATTAATTCTGACACCAACTCATTTTACACCTATACAGGGTGAGTCAGTTTTGTGTAGCAGGTCTTCTACAGCTGAAAAAATACACTTTCTCTGACACCAACTCATTTTACACCTATACAGGGTGAGTCAGTTTTGTGTAGCAGGTCTTCTACAGCTGAAAAAATACACTTTCTCAAAATATGAAAATTTTAAAATCTTCTATGTTTTAGAAGTTTTCTCCCATAGATAGATAGATAGATAGATATGTATTTGACCAATTTACATAAATTTTTGGCAAGTCAATAGTCATCCGATGAATTTGAACAACAGTTGTTCCGGTTACATGTGGTATATGCATGAACAAAATAAAATACAATAAGAAATACATATAAAATAGACAAATTGATACATATTAATAATATGAATAAAAGAATTGATACATAATATTAGGAATTTTCTGGTGGCTTTGATTTAGCGTGTTCCAGTAAAGTTTCGAAATGTGACACAAAGTAGTCATCTATCGAATAAAAACAATGTGTCAAAATATAATGTTTAATTATAGACTTAAATCTGGTGATGTTGAGCAATTTAATATTTTGAGGTAGCACATTGTATAAATTCAGATCTAATGAATTTTTTACTGATTTAGTTAGTTTAAAGCAGAGATAAGTAACCCACTAACAAGATGTGCTTTTGGAATCAACCACAAGATGGAACTAGTGCCGTTGATTCCAAAGAGTGAACATAGCTTTTTCAGCTGCCATATCTCGCTGCCATGTTCAAGGTCAGATTTTTCTGTCTTTTTCTTCATCAGTTTGTCTTTGTCTTTTGTATTCAACTGTCTTCCACTTTGTTTATTTTTATTGATTTTTATCGACTTTGTACGGTGGAAATTTGTTCCCGTTCTCGTGAATATTGTGGTGTTACATCAGAATTTCATTCATATATTTATCAAAGTACTATTGAACAATATGAAATACTCCAGTTGCATATTTGTATAATCAATTTATTATTGAGAAATGCAGTGACAGTGGCAATGTCATGATCAGGAAATATTGCGAATACTTGAACTGTGAAAGAACACGTCGCCGAAATGAGGATTTCGTTTCCCAATCAAAGATTTTCTTCGAACAAAAAATTGGATCGTTAATTATTCAGGTACGTAACACTACCAGTTGATATTTTACTCTCACTCTCACTTGATTATTCTTTTTCTGTTACAGGAGATGTTGAGCTAATAGATTCGAGTTGGGTAGAACTGTACAAAGGGCTAGTTTGAGAATATCATTTCACTGAGGATAATAATACATTGCTCAGTAATAGATTGAATATCCAAAGCACCTATGAGAACATTTTCAAGACCATCAGTATGAAAAAAACGTAAATAAATTGATGAGAAGAGGGACAGAAATGCATCAGCCAATGTATCTTCAACTAGTCATCATTATCAAATAATTACCACTTAATTCCAATGTGTTGTAGAAAATTGTATAAAAATAATCACCGACAATTCAATATTTATTCATACAACAGTAAAAGATATTTTTCATAATCAATTGATATTATTACATTGCTCGTTTTTTTTTCAAATTGTATGATCAAAAGATCCCTAATGAGGATAGAGATAGAAAGAAATAAAAAGTGGAAACCCAATTTCAAAGGCAAACAGCCTCTTCATACTAAAGTGGCAACTGAAATTATGATAATGGCAGTCATGGCACCATACCAACAAATTCCTGAATTTGATTTTTTCAGTAGTTATTACATTTGAATCTGCTTCAAAGGCACATCGCGCATCTTCAATGCAGAGCACTTTTTTCCAATCTTCAAGTTATTATCTACACATGTCTTATGTGTTAATTTTGTTTAGACCAGGACGAATAGTTGATAGTGATTCATATTTTCTCACCATATTAATGAAACCTCTGTTATCATTTATCAAACAAAACTTCTCTTTCATCCTTAAGAAAATGAATAATAAATATAAAAAACCACAGAGTAAAACGTGAAGTGAACAAATCAACTCGAGTACTGTAACACACTGTAATGTAATCTAAGTTCGTGAAAGTTCGTAATTTGAATTAGCTGCGAAACGCTAACTTCATATCAACAAAAATTGAGATTCATGCGTTAAACGCCATCTGTGATAATACGTTGAAACGAAAATCAATCACGTGACTATATTTCCAAATCTTCCATAAGACGTGCACATCTTGTTATTACTTATCTCTGGTTTAAAGTGAGGTAATCTCAGATTATCTGCAATTCTGGTTTGGTAATGATAAACATTCGAGTTGGTGATGTAGTTATTTTTGTTATTATGAATTTCTAGCAATGTTAGATATATAAATAATGACGGAAATTTGAAGATTGGTAGACAATGGTCCCTGAACCCTGCTCCTGCCACAATTCTTACAGCGCGTTTCTGGAGTTTGAATATTTTCACAGCATGACAGGAGTTACCCCAATAGTAAAGTACCATAGCTGATATGTGAGTGAAAAAGAGCGAAATAGCATGTTCTGAGGACTTCCAATGATATCTGCTTTTTTAAATTTCTCAATACAAAAATTTAACTCGAAAGTTTTCTACTCAATTGCTCAATATGACTGGACCAATTCAGTCTATCATCAATAATCACGCCAAGTAGTTTAGCATTTTCTCCCTTAATATATAGGTTATTCGTAGTAAACATCAGTTTTTGACTCTTTTCCTCATTTAGCTTCAAATTATTTGATGCAAACCATTCCGATGCTAAAGATAACGAATCGGAGCTACTACAATCTAATACCTCTGAATTGATACCATAATCAATCAAGGTAGTGTCATCAGCGAAAGCAACACATTTGTTGGGAAACATGGAATGGAAAAGGTCATTGAGGTAAACAATGAAAAGAAGGGGTCCCAAAACTAATTCTCAAAGTGATGAATTGTAATTTGGTACACCTATTACACTTCGAAAACTCAACATTTTGAAATATTAAACGTTTCTGAATACCAAAAGCCCCACCTTAACCTCCAGTGTGAGTTAAAACATCATTACTTTGCAAATAAACCTTCAACATTCAAAAGCTGCCACGAGGTTGCTTAGAAGGAGGTTTATTGAAGATAACATTCCGGTAGGGCTACTCCAAGAGCACTGGATAAATAGAGGACGCATACAAGGGCTCAACATTGAATCGTGTAAGTTACTCTACTGTACTCCAAAGTTCATCACTGGAGATTTGGCAACCGCTATAGCGGAAATGCCAACTGAGGTAGGCAAGAGGCATGTGGTTATTGCCTCGGTCTACTTCCAAGGGGACTTCGCAACGCACCCTCCACCAGAGGAAGTCCAAAGCCTCATCGAATGGTGGAAAAAAGTTGAACATTTATGACTTACTATATTCCCAATTGGCATAACTCTGATGATTATTCAATGTCGGACCATGAGCACATGAGGTTCGACCTGGAGACGCCAGAGACACGCTTCGATGGATACAGGGTACCATCGAATCAATAGAAGAACTCGACACAGCCTCAAGACAACTTCAAAATGGTATAATGAGAGCATATGAACTTATCTGTCCTGAAAAACAAAAGGCTACTACCAGAGATGTGCCTTGGTAGAAAATTAGCAAAACTTCGAAAAAAGTCAGAAGACTTTTCAATACAGCTTAAAGTCTAGGATGATTAGAAAATAGCTCTTTCTGAGTAAAATGAAGAACTCAGAAAATCGAAAAGCCGAACCCTAAGGAAAGCTTGAGTGTTCTCTAGCAGTAACATTTCCCTGGTTCCGAAACGGTTGTGGATAACGAACAGCAAAGCGCTCACCTGGAAGAGGTTGTCAAAAACCCCATAGATCCATGAGAAGCCTAGCTGGGAAGATCTTCACAACTCAAACAATCAAATTGGCTACCAAAAACTTCAAACCATTTGAGTCGCCTGGAGAGGCCGAAATATTTCCCGCCTTACATGGCTTTGAAATAATGGAACCTTCCTTGAAAAGGGCAGTTTTACATACGGTTTTATACCGCAAGCTTGGAGAGAGGCCGTTGTGGCGTTTATACCAAAGATTGGAAGACGTCCAATGGACGAATCAAAGTCTTACTGCACCATCAGTCACACCACTTTTCTCCTAAAAACAATTATAAAATTATAGACTGTTACATCAGAAGCGAGCTCCTTAAGTTAAGACCGATCCACAAGAAACAGTTTGCTCATCAAGCAGGTAAATCCACGATAAATACTCTACAATGTCTAGTTGAAAGCATTGAAAAGGCGTTGAAAAAGAAATTGCCCTTTGTGCCTTCATCTACTTAGAGGGTGCTTTTGATAACACCTCGCATGCCTCCATAACTAGATCACTGGGTAAAGTGATGTAAACGCCTCAGGGGAAAGACGGTCGAGATGACAGTAGAAAAAGGTTGTCCGCCTTTGCGATCTGATACTTGATAGTCAAGCTACATGATTCTGGTTTCATCATTCAAGGTTACGTCGATTTCCAATCGCATGCCAGTGGCGCTAAACACAATCAGAAGAAGGACTCAATGCCAATCCTAGCATGAAAGTGCTGTTTCCATTTATCAAGAGGCGAAAGTATAAACTTAAAGCCCCAACTTCGAATGGAATCCAACTCACATTTTCCAAAAAAGTTAAATATTTGGGCGTAATAATCGTCCAAATACTGACATGGAACAGCCAACTCAACCACATTCTTTTTAGAATCTGCTGGACATGCCGCAGAGTCTTTGGCAAGACATGGGTCTGAAACCAAAAATGATCTATGGGTCATTACAAACGATCATGGTCACATTGATCTGGTTGCCAAAAATGAAACAAACTTCGGTACACGGCAAGCTGCAGAAAGTGCAGCGGATTGCTTGTCTGAAAATAACAGGGGCAATATTCACGTTCTCCACTGCAGCCTTAGAGGTTTTTGAAAAATATTTCCCTTAAACAGATATCAAGCCAGTTAAGTACGATTTCGAAATGCAGTTTGAAGTGGTCATAAACAACCCCCAAATTTGTACAGAGAACGAACCTCAAATAGGAAGGGATGCATCAGTGTGGTATACTGATGGATCCAAGATGGATGAAAGGACTGGAGTGATAGTTACAGGCCAAATTTCAGACTCTCAAAATTCCTTGGTAACACCCCCCCAATCTTTCAAGCAGAAATACATACTGTGCCTCGAAAAGGACACTGGAAGGGCATAAATCTAAATCAGACAGCCAAGTAGCACTAAAAGCTCTGAAGTCTCACACTTGTGAGTCTCAGCTGACTTGGGAGTGTGAACAATCCCTGAGACAACTTGCAGTAAACAACCAGGTCACTTTGATGTGGGTTCCAGGTCACAAGGGAGTTAAAGGCAACGAGAAAGCAGACTGCTTTGCGAAAGGAGTAATAAGCATACAATTTCCCGGCCTAGAACCCTTCTGTGGGCTATCCAAGGCCCACTTGAAAGAAGAGGTTTGAAGTTGGAAAGCGGATGGAATGAAATCTCACTGGAATAAAGTGCCAGGACAAAGACAAACGAAAAGGCTAGTGAACTCTTCGCCAAAGGACTCCTCATTGGACATTGCCCTCTAACGTACCACCTGAAAAAGATGTGAAAAACTGAGTGCCGTTTGCATGAAAGCCTGTCAAGCCTTCTGTTAACTTAACGTGGGATTAACTCTGCTAATGCGCGAGCTAGGGCATGCGTTGCCGTGGTTATAGACAAATTAAATATTTAATCGTATGTTGAATCTTTATGCAACCGGCCCAGAGAGTGATAGTTGAAACTGATAAACTTTGCACGAAGTCTCGTAATCCCGGAATTCGAATAGACTAAGGGTTATGCACAAAAAATCTAGGTCGAGGTGCTTGAGAGGCTACACATCCTTAACGATCCTCCCTGATCTGATTTCTATTTTTTTTACCACTATAGTTTATTCTTTCCATGTATAGATTTTTAATTATTTTCTCAATGAATATGCCCGCTATAAAAGATTTTTAGAGAGTATAAGTCTATCTCCCTTTCTTTCAAACATATACATTAATTGAAAAAGTAACGAAACATCGAAAAGAGCAGTGTCGCGTTCTTTTTGGAAATGCTAACTGCAACCTCTTTCGTGACGCCACTGGACTATTACCTAACATATCTCATCTTATGTTAATAACCAAAAGATACCAATAATTAAGCATTAATATTACTATTATTGTTATTATATTCTTTATTGCTCCTGAAATAAAAATTACAGCAAGAGTTTGAGTGTCACGAATTATAAGCGAAATAAATCTTAGTACTATCTGTACTGATACATATCTCATTATTCACTCAAAATTGATGAACGGAGTTCAACTATATCGAACATGTAATCACAAATAATGTTGGCAATATTGACATTCATATTTTCTGAGGCAGAAACTAGCGATTCGGAATCATTTGAAAAATCAGAATTTGGCTTCATGACATTATAAATAGGACACTCAAACAGTATATGGAATAGCGTTTTGTACTCAAGATTAAATAGTTTAGCATGGTAGTCCTTGAGCAACTGTTTCTTATTCATTTTGAGGTTGTGACTATCAAGGGAGTTCCATAACTCTTCATAACCAACAAACTTGAACATCTGTTTAATGCGGAACCCAGTTGTATTTTATATCTGACGTATCGACCAATCGAAATTGTTATTTAAAGCACACCTTTGGGAACCTCTCACTGCTCATACTCAAAATCTTTTCCAACCAATTCGGTGTCATTTAAAAAACATTATATGCATATTCAACCTTTCCAATATCCAGACGTATAGCACAATCGGGAGTACTGATCGGGACTAATAGTATCCTTTATTAAAAAGGTTATTTGTACTCTCTCCAGTATATCTAGATATCTTAGGCTCCAGATTTTCCAAACACACTTCTCCTAGAAAGAACTGCATAATTTTAGTTTTATCCGTGTTAATGCTCAGGATTTAAACAAATGCCAATTCAATTTTACTCGTGTTCCATACAAATAACTACCAAGTTTAAAAGAAATTGGAATTTTGATCTTTGAGATATTCAAGATAAAACAATTATTGTTTGAAACTTCAACATCCTGTATAGCGGAGAAGCGTTTGCAGACCTATGTTTATTGTCTTTTTTTCTCGTCTCAATGAGCACCATGCCCCATTGAAATTAGGCAGAAACAAACTGAAACACCCGATAAGATTTAGATTTGTGGGAAAATCAATGAAAGTTGCAAAAACCAAAAGCCATAATCAAAAAACTACTCACCATTCAAAATGGGCTCTTCATTACAGTATAAAATATAATTCTTCAAGAGGAAATCGCAGACGGCCAATCTTCTGTAATCACTAGCAGCTGGAGAAGCAGATTCAGCTAAAGCGTTTATCAGTCGGCCGTATTGCAGAACGTTATAGTCCAGTTCTAACAAAAAGGTACTTATACAACTAAGCACAGCACTAATAAGCTCTTCATTATCACAGTCACAGAATTGCAATAGAGTGTTCAGAGTTTCTTGTTTGCTCAAGTTCAAATATTTGATCACACATGGGTAATAATTAACTAGTAGAAATAGCAATACTTGGTCTTCTTTCTTTATTTGTTGTTGATATTTTATCTCTTGCATAAGAAAACACTTCAGATTCTGATGAAGGTGTGTCAAAATTCTCCTAATGGAAGATTTATCGAAACAATCCACAATAATGACAATTTCTCTAGGCATTTGCATTATTTCAGTTTGGTATAATGCATGCTTATAATCACTTTGAATTTGATTGAGGTAAATCAATAGATTCAGGCAGAAACGTTTTGCCTCCATGTTGGGTCCATATAATTGACTGACTATTAAATTGGTGACAGTTGGATATGTAAGGTCACTTTCTTCGAACACATTCACGACAACGTACAAAAGTAGCAAAATTCTTGTTTGGAGGAACTTGTTCATTGCAGTAACTGGCACATGACTTGATGACATTCGATTCAAGCTAACTTTCAAAACAGTTTTTATCATCGCAAGATCGTCATAAGTTTTATAGCTGTAAATGAAATGGGTATTAGAATTTTTTTTAATTTCAATATATTATAGGGAGTGATGGTGGATTAATGCAGCAATTTTAAGTCATGAATTTCAAGTCGTAAGTTTTTAGTTATAAGTCGTAAGAAGTTCAATCATTTGGTTTTCAATGTTCCCATTCAAACACTTTGACATAAGTTTTAGGTTGCAAGTCGCAAGTTTTAAGTCATAAGAAAGGTACCACTGAACACTGAACCACAGAAATTGACCAATGAGATATTAACCCTAAGACACGACAGTTCTTAACAATTCCTGCATAAATGTTATGTTTTTCACGTTTATACTTAAAACTCAGGACTTGAAACTTATGACTAAAATTGCTGCATAAATCCACCATGACATTCAACAGTCCGTAGCGTTTTAAATTTTTTCAACCTAATTAATAATTTTCGGGAATTTTCAGGGTCATTGACGCAGGTTTTTATGAGTTCTTCAACATGTATTTGGGATTTAATTTTAAAACTATATAATTTGTATAATAAATAAATGAAACAGCTTTTCAAGAAACTGATATTTTTTTCTTAAAAGCCTTATTTCGAATTCTAAAATAGAAATGTCTTGTGTGACCGACATCCCATACAGCCTGCCTTCATAGTGAGGACCAAATGTAACGGATCGATTAATTTTCTACAAGAAAATCACTGAAACACGTCGATGTATGTTTTTGAATAAACACTCTTTGACGTGAAAAAAATGACCCCCTGTACCTCCCTCAACGTTATTATAAATGATTTCAATAACATTTTATGAAATAATATCTATGAGTATTGGTACCAATCACGTTGAGCAGGGGGAAGGGGGTGTCTTTTCAAACATAAATCGACGTATTTCGAAAGACGACATGAAAATGGATAATAACGCAGAAAAATAAATGTATCTGTTACATATGGTACTCACTATATATAATGACTGAATAATTATTTGCGAAGAATTTTATTGAAAAACACAGGTATTTCATTCAGTGTTGAATATTGGAATATGATAACTTTAAATGTGAGTTACAACCGTTACGACCGTTATGAACTCCAAAAGATCTCACGGGAACGGCCGGCAAGATGCTGATATTGCTGATTCTCATATATCCATGTTCACAATCTTTCTAGTTTCTATAGTTAGTCTGACTTTTGAATTCAAATAATATAGATGTTCTTTAGGAACCATACTTTGTAAAATCTATTCGTAATGAATCTTTTTAAAAACGGGATTTTCGGAATTCAAAAATCAACTGGCGCAGTCGGTAGGATCGCGAAAGAGTCTTTTTGAAAAGATCCTCGTTGTTCCATCGCCGCTAACCACCAAGGATCACAGGAAGGACAGCAGTAGAAGTGTACTGTAAGTACCTATTTTATGCCAGACTCCCCCAAACCGAATTCCCACAACGATACCAGTGTAAATTTTGATTTGAGTGAATTATTTCGTGAAATATTGACAATTTCTCGAACTACTACCATGGCGAAAACAACATTCGACGTTAAGAATATATGCATTCTACCAGAATACGACGCAAATCCGCACGCACTCTACGATTTCATCAGAGTCGCTGGTACGCTTTTGAATCATTACTTTGATACAACCACATTGAATTGTCTTCAATCCTTCGGACTCTCAACAATAACCAGCCGAGTAGTACTTCGGATGACACTTAAAAAGCTAAGGTTTCCCGTCTCCCTTACTCATACAAGTCTCAATGAGACTTCGAGGGTTTCTTTGCAACTAAGTTGGCGGTTAAAAACACTTTTCAAACACTTTTTAAATATACGATACTTGCAACGGAACAACGGACCTACAAGTTTCAAGTCGGATGAAAGACGCCAATGACGCAAATACCTCCAACTTTTCCGCAAGGACCCATCAATGTACCGCAAAGAGGGAACCATCAACCACAAAAGTTCTTCACAAACCAACAAGTTTTTGGAAAACCCCAAAATGTTTGGGCCCCACGAAATAATTCAGGACAGTTCCAACCAAGAGCCACTCCAATGTCGACAGTCTCTAGAAATACCTCACAAACACAAACGAAACCAACTCCAGTGAGTGTAAGTACCCGAAATACAGGAGGCCCATCAAATCAGTATCAAAGACCATTCAGAAGTAATTTCCAATATCATCTATCACAGAATATTTCTGAAGAAGTATATAACCTAGAACATCAGGACCTTGAACAATTTTACAAAGATTGCACGAATGCAAGAATATGAAGAAAATTTGGAATTCCCATCTGAATGGAAATTCACGAGATATAGTAGAAATCCACAGTCTCATAGACAAAATGGATTACCATACATAACTATCTCCGAACCACCGTTGAAATTGCTTATCGACACCGGAGCAACAAATTCTTTTTTAAACCCTGATATTGCATTTGGAAAAGACAAGAATTGCATCAAACATAAACCATTCATTGTAACATCTAAAAATCACTCTCAAGATCACAATGCCGAAATTCCAAGTTTCCCAGATTTCAAGAACGATTGGACCCTCATATCGTCACTCCTGTTAGACTCCCTGTGAAAGAAAGTGAAGGACCTATCATTCTACCTCGACAACAAATCCAAGGAGTTTGACTTACAAGAAACACTGAGCCAAGCATGCAATCAGATGGCTTGGGTCGAACTTTTGAATAATAGCGACCAAAAATAACTCAATTTATCAGAACCGATCAATAGTTCCAATCAAGGTGGATATAGGATGGTGAAACAGCTTCCTATTAACAAGCACTAGAATAAACTGTAGACCTTTGCCTACTTGATTTCATACCGTAGTAATATTTCCCGAAGTTATCAGAGATGGCGACATACCTTGTGTCGGTAAAACAGAAACTGTGCATCTGTCATCTTTTTATCAGTTTCATCTATTCTAGATGAAAAATGACTGAGAAGAGTCAAAATATCGATAATTATTCCAGATTCACTGAAAATATTGTGTTTTGATGCAACAGAAATCTTCTTCGATAATCGATTTCACCGCCATCTTCATTCAAGTCGTGAAAATATTAGTACCTTCTCAAACGGTCTACAAGTTTTTCGCAGAAACAATTGAAGAGCTGTTTCACCATCCTATATCCACCTTGGTTCCAATATACATTTAGATGACTTTCATTTATTTACAACAGAAATCAATCCGATGGAAGCACAATAAATTGATATTGAAAACTTAATCAGGACCAATATAGAGAAGAAAAATCTAATCAACAAATTATGCAAGAAATATGCAGATATCTTTCATAGACCTAATATGCCACTGATATTCACGAATCAGGTCAAACATTTCGTCAAGACCAAAGACGAGATACCAGTATACACAAAGTCTTACAAATATCCACATGTCCATAAATTTGAAGTTCAAAATCAAATAGCTTCTATGTTTGAACAATAAATCATAAGACCAAGTAATTGACCCTGGTCCTCACCAATATGGGTTGTCCCAAAAAAAAAACCGGATGCCTCTGGAAACACCAAATGGAGAATAGTAGTGGATCAGAGAAAACTTAATGAGAAAACCATCGATAACATGTACCCACTACCCAATATATCGGACAATCTCGATAAGCTTGGACGATGTCAATACATACTTTACGACACTTGACCTTGCTAGTTGATTCCACCAAATCGAGATGGCGAAGGAGGGCATTCCAAAAACAGCTTTTAACGTGGAACATGGCCACTATGAGTATGTAAGAATGCCTTTTGGGCTCAGGAATGCTCCGGCTACCTTCAGAAGGGTAATGGACAATGTTTTGAGAGATCCCCAAGGTCATATCTGTCTCGTATACATGGACGATATTATCATCTACTCGACATCCATACAAGAACATATGATCAAAATCAGTGAAGTAAACTAGAAATTTACTCCTAGGAAATATAGGATTACTTTATTTGTCGACTTAATAAAAGTAACAGCTCTTTGATAACCTTATGTCTCATGTCAAATGAAAATGTAACTTGTCAAAAGGTGGTCAAGTGTTTATATTAGTATAAATATTCTTTCAGTCATTTCACCATGCGCTACGGACTTCATAAATTGTACGTAAAAATTCAGTGAATGATTGTATGTACTCACTTCATTAAAAATACTAGCACGGTTTCCATATACAGAGAAGCTGTCATGTGACTGAATTTACTTCCGGCATATTTCAGAATGTGAAGGCTGTTCTGAAGATATGTTGTCAAGGGAACTTCCTTCAAATTATTTGCTTTTGAAATGTACAACACCTGTGAAAACGCATACAAATAGAAAACGTGGAATAATTTAAAGAAAAAACTCACCTGGAGTAGAAGCCCGTGGCATTCGTTATCTGTTATAGTATCTACCTTCAATTTCTCGAAAATGGAATCAAGCTGGGTGGATACTTGATCAGCTGTTATGAACGACACTGAAGCCCTAGCAGCAAGCTCTCTCGTTCTGTAGACTGGATTCGATACACAGACTGTCAGGTCTTGAAAGCATTTATTGATATGTGGATTGTACTCTTCAAAAGGCGATGGATATAATCTAGATAACATCATTAATACCGGATATAGAAGAAGGCTATCACCCTTTTTACATTCTATGGATAACTGTTCCAATAGGTAGCGAAATAACTCTGGGAACCTCAAGTAAAAAACCCTTACTGTTAATCTGTTTTTAATGCTAACATATTCGGAATCATTAGTTCTTTGGACACCAAATATTCTAGTAATAAGAGCAGCGTAAAGAAGAGTAGATGAATTTCGGACCTGAAATAAATTATAATGAACATGGATTATACAGGGTCCGGCAACAGAGCTCTGTTGAAACGAAATAAGTGGATATTGACTTCACCATGTTGTCAAATCAATGTCTCAAAATTCGGCATGCATAACACAGGGTACGAATCTCCTTCTTAACTTTTGGATTGTAAACTTCGATGATCTCCATTATTTAAAATGAAACATCCAATATTTTTATGATCTTTTATGTACAAAGTACGGTTTCTACCAGCCCAAATGCCACTATGGTTTGGATTCCGCTTGTATAAACCGTAAATCTCCCGTCTTCGCACAAGCCCTTCGAGGACTTCAGAGGATTGTTTCGGAATTTAGGGTGACTAGTTAGGACCTATTTAATCCAAGATGTGTTCATCTCAAATTTAATCTCCGCGTCGAGTATTATGACATAATTAGACATACAAATTTCTACTGAAAGCAGACTGAGATTGTAACCCATGGCTAAATCTTATATTTGACAGTAGAAAGAGTTATTAAATTGAAAGAAATTTTGTTTTAGAACAAGATCTACTAGAAAATACTACGTCAAAATGTGACAAATGGGTGAATCAACATTGGCAAAAAGTGTTTGACGAACCAACCTGAAATATTCTTCTGGATCGATGCTAGTTACAATATTAAAGAATGCACTAAGTAACAATCTGAGGTATTTCATCAGTCAATTCTGAAAAATTCAAGAATGACTTGTTAGAAAAATCCATTAGTGAAGGAAGTATAGAATTCAACCAAGTAGCTGAATAAGAAGTAGAAGATTTAGTCTAGGACACTACAGGTCTCATTGGAATGTTTGTGGACTTTGGATTGAAATAAAAAATCAGCGAGACTTCAACGTCTGCTCGACTTTTTAACTTGAAAATAAATGCTCCTATTCCTGCACCTTTGTAAGAAGAAATTCGAACTCCTGATGACTACACAGACGCTATTCATAATAATTATGTTGTGGAGGTACTCAAAAACTCTTACGGGAGGTATAAATAAGTTTATGATGATCCACATAAAATAAATGGGTGACCTTACGCCCCTTTTAGTAGGTGTTCTGATACTGATAACCCTTGGTTTTCCAGTACTCACGGATAAAGACAACAGTGAGATACAAAATATAGGAGAGCTGAAACACTCCCCTCTTTCAATATTAAAGCAAGCATTGAGTCTCGAATGTGAAATCTGAAAATTCACAGTCAGAGTGATGCAATACAATATTTTTTCATTGAACTATAGCAACAAAAATCCCCGAGTAGAATATTTTGGTTAGTATCAATAACATTTTAATATGATATCAGATAAGAATGAACTTATAGTCATATTATAATTGTTACGTCCTGTACAAAAAGTGAAAAACTATGTGTAAATGGTATAATTTTCTTTTTGTATAGTTCTAAAAATGACACATGGCGGGAGAATTATCCACGTAACCGATTATTCAACAGAGCTATGGAAGACTACGACAATCATGTATGATCCCATGAGTTGAAATGAATAATTTACCCCCCAAGCATCGCTTTGAAATCCATTTATTGCCACTATCGCAGCTTGGCTAACGAAACTAGCAACTGTATCACTCATTCGACCGTGACGGAACGTATTCCTCAGAACATTTAAGCAATGTATTCTATTTTCTGTATTGCTCTCTTCAGTATTCTCACATTGTGCCAACAATTTTGTTACCACTGCACCAATTCTCGCTTTATCAAAAGTTTGTTCTGAAGTGAGAATTGCCTGCAATAGGATTCAATAGAGTTTGAAGCAATAGCTGATGAATAATATTTACCAGAACAAGGAATGGAAGACCAGCACTACGTCTAGTGGAACACAATTTATCGGATTTTTTCTCCCCCACACATAATTGTACAACTTCCTCTAGCCAATTGGGTGGAAGACAACTAAGTTTCGGGTTAGTAGACCTGAGAATGACAGAAGCCTACATTAGTCATATTAGTATGCAAATATTTTCGATACAAATAAATCGAAATTTCGAGAGTAGACCACAATCGAACACGTATTGTCGGTATGGTTTCGGATTTCGATACTCGGATTCCGATAATTAAATTCCCGCCAGATCTGATCATGTCACGAGATATAGGTCTCAACGGATTTTTTAGTTGTCAGACATGCAGAAACGAACCGCCAAAAGATTTTTTCATAAATATCAATTACAATTTTTTTCCAACTTTTCGACGGACACTGTATACTTCGCTCTGAATTGATATACCGCGGACCGTGTATCTCGCGGTTTACGACGAGATACTGCTGGTGGTCTTTCGGTCAGACGGGGCAAGAGGCAGGTTGCTTCGAAACTAGAGACTGAGTGACGCAACTCATATTCTGCTGACTTCGCTTTTACTCTCAGTATAATAACTGATATGCTAAACGCATCGGACTTAAATGACCGTATGGTTAATTTTCTGATAAATTATTTTAGCCAGGCGTATGTACAACGATATTGATTACCCAACATACTTTCATAAGTACAGGATGTTTAAAAAGCACGGCATAACAAAGTAATGTTTTTTTCAATGAAACACGCTATACTTTTTTGCATTTTTGAACTGTACGATGAATATTTCCGATGTAGATGTGGTATGAATTGTAATTCAATATTGTACAAGGTGTTCCGTATTGTCAGATACTCTTACTTCAAACCCATTCGCGCCCAGAACTATTTTTTGTTTCTGCTTTCATTATTAATGGCTTATATTAGTTACGATAAGTATATTAACAATACAATAATCATGTATAGAAAAACAAAACAGCCGAAAACAGAAATTTCAGCTGATGGTATCACTGGGTGGTTAAGGAACAAATAAATGAAAACGGAGACGCATATTCACTCGTTGGCAACTGGAAATTTTACATCATGTGAAATCTTCAAAATTTGGTCACATTCATCAATATTCACAGAAATAAGAAATAAGCTGGAACTTAATTAAGATTTCCCAGTGCAAATTTTTTGTATTATCGACAACCAATGCAAGACAAAGTGTTTCGGCTCGCCAAGCCTCAGCAGTTGAATTGTTCTGGTTGTCAATTTTATCCACAATATCCACCCAAATCTTGCTCGATTTGCCACTTTATTTACCACTTTTTGGAATTGCGTCATACGTTTCTGTGTCTCATTGGCGCAATCGTAGAGGGTTGCGTCAGACAGTCAGACCCAATTCGCGGATGATACACTTTCTAACTTCTTCTGCCGTAAGTGACGCTAAAGTTACCATTTATACCATATAGTTCACTCATTCGTATGTAATTCGGCAAAACAGGAACATGTAACTCATCATCACACTTTGTACACAATCGAAGTCCATACTAGCACAAATGAGTCTTTTGCATGGAGCAATCCAGTGCAGCACACCATAAAAAAGTACGGATGAAAGAAGAGTTCGGAAAGTTGATGTTTTTGCAGGTCCGCACCAAATATACCTGTATTATATTTCTCTTCTGAACTGTAAATTGTCGTTTTCCCATAGTTTTTTTATGTAGTAATCAAACGTTACTGTCAGGTGCTCAATATATATTTCATCTTCATCATTAATAATATTTTCATCGCCCCAAACCATATCCAAAGGTTTGGAAAAAGTTAGTCCGCATCTGAACTAAAACGGCATTATATAGTAGTTGAAACGGCCAGTGATACCATGTGCAGCTGATGGTCTTTACCCGGAACTGAATCGAGAATAAATATTGAACCTCATCTAATTTTGTTGAAATGCCTGCTCCAATACTGACCACCGATTTGTCGATACCATACACTATACAGTATCACTGGGCGTTAATGGTTTGTTCGGACTATAATAACTTTGTTAATTCAATACAACACCCTGTATTTCAAGTTAACCATATAAAGCTGCACAGTTATTTTAATCGATTAATCGGTGTATTTTCTCATAAGATTGCATTTATTACAAAAATAAAACTTTTACTTTTCAGTGTCTACCCTTCCTTCTAAATAAAATACGGATTTTTCAAATAAATCGAATACACACCTTGCGATAACATGAAATGGAATAATAAATTGACGTGAATCGAATTCATAGAACTGAAGTTTATGGAGTCATAGCTCTTATATGCTTAGATCCGGCATCATGTAGTATTTGTTTGATATTAGAGGGGTCTGCAAGAAAGTAGGTACTATGATCAAGTGGTTCAACACATATGTATGGTCAAAAATTAAAATGACCAATCAATGGCTTAGTACTTTCAACCCCCCGGGACTACAAAACATGACCTGGATACCGTATCTAGCGTAAGCCTATAAGATCTATGCATGAAGTACCAATAATTCAAGGAACTAATTAAATGATAAAGATTATGAAAGTTGACATAAAACAGAAGTGACCAACTTTAATGCCACGTGAAACCTACAGTATAAATACATAAATGTGACACATGATAAAATGTTTTATCAAGCCATTCGAATTTATATAAGATAAGAGAGAGCATGGACGAAAGTAGCATGTTTTGGTTAAAAATTCAAATTCCGATCCTTACTTGGTTAAAAATTCAAATTTCGATCCTTAAGCTTCTCGAAATATATTTGATGTTTTTGATATTTGAAAGGATCTTCGACTAGTGAGTTCTCACTTTTCTTCATTTCAAATGAACCAAATTTCCTAACCAGATTTTGTTAATCAATATTAACTTAATTTTGATCTCACTTTTCAGAGACTCACTTCTGATTATGGCAAGTAGCCTTAGAGATGCTAATTTTGTTTCTATTATACTATAGCATCCACTGCCGCTTCTTTTCAGAATAGTTGATATGAACGTTTCGTCCTGAGATCATTCGAAAAGTTTCACCTCGAAATTTGCCAACATACTCAATTGTATCAAATCATTAGGAGGACTTGGATGAGCGTTGAAGAAACAAAAACAGTAGGGTTTGGATGATATTTCCTGTTTCTTTATCGAGTATAGTTTCCCCAATGTATTTTTTCTCGTTCTCGAGTTGCTTCTCGCTCAGCATTCTCAACATGCTTTATTATAACATCTACATCCGCTATATCCTCTATCACAGTTCTAAGATCTTTAGAACTAATTCATAACATATTCCTTCAATCCCATCAATTTTTCTAAAAATGATGATGTGGGAGATAATATCAATTACATATAAATTAAAAGTGCAGATACATATCTCGGTGATTCTAATATCCAATGTTATATTTTGATCCCACAACACAATGATTCGAAACAGTTTTATAACGTAATATTATTAATTCAATGGGATAATTAAAAAACTAAGCAATTTAAAGAAGAAGCTTTCAGTAACTTTTTGGGGAGAATATAAAGAATTACTTTTCTCTAAAACATCCTGTATAATTATAAAATAATATGATAATAAGATTGCCTATAATTTTAATAAGGTTCATTTGGATTATGTAGACACAATGAAAAAGATTATCAAGAACTCACGTTTTTATTAATCTTCAAACGGAGCAGCCAGTTCATAAATGTTTGAAAAGTGGATTGGAAAATAGTGAAATGTTATCATACTTACACCCATAAGGAGTCGCACATAACACAGAATCCAACGTAGGCTTGTTCGAATACTCCTCTATGCTTACTCTCAATGAAGATAGTTATAAATAACTCGCCCACTTGGATAATTAATTCATCTGAAAGCATCCGAACAGAACTTTCTAGTTTTACATTCTGTCTGATAAGTTCTGCTAGCAACAAAACCATTTCTCTCATTGTCCTCCAAGAATACACCAGAACCATCTGAGCCCTTGTAGATTCATCCGAATCTGAACACACTTCATCTGTTTCAGGCAGGTACCCTTCTGGGGAAGGACTACATACTATAGGCAGAAGAGTGTCTTTAAGACTGAGACAAAATTTTACTATGTGTTCGAATAGACCGGAGTATGTATCATTCCTTTGGCTAAAACACAACATATTTTCTTAAGACCACAAAAAATTAGTTTTTGTTAAAGTAAAATCGAAATTATCAGTATCCATTTCTATTTTAGATTAACAAAACAATTGAAAACAAACAAATAAACATTTCAAGTTTTATTTCTCATAAGTACTCCATAAGTTGTTTATGTTAGCTTGTTCAGTATTAGTTACACACGTCCTACTTGAATATACTTTCATTAACTGATGACCTGTACATTGAGATTTTCTTGTACGTGATACCTCTATAAGCAATCTTCATCACTTCGACGATTTTTTAAAGAAATATATACAGGGTGCTTCGATATTCGACCCACAACGCTCCACATATGGTAGCTCTTGATGAATATTGACGTATAAGGTTTTCAGATGCTCAGTTATCGAGATAAATGGTGTAGAAGAAGAAACGACAAACTTTTCTAACTAAATTCGCTAAGATAATTTAATGATTTTGACATGTGTGCCGATATGAATTTCAGAAATTTCATTTCATGATGGTCAGGATAATAATTTACAAAAATGGCAGTAAAATTGATTAATAGAAGTTCATTAGAGTAACAATCATATGGAACGAAATAGTTTGATTAGTTTTACAATAAATAAGGTAATTAGGACACCAATAATTAGAACATGACAATATAAAAATCATATGGTAAAGATAAATAGTGAAAGAAAAAAGAATTTGAATCGGCTAAGGAATAAAAATATTGAGAGCATGAATAAATAGTACATTGTTTTATTGGGATCTGAAGTGACACTTTCTTTGACAATCATGCAATTTTTTCTGCGACCAAGAGAATTGATATATAATTTATGAAATGTACCTAAGTGAGATAACCACTATTGAGGCTCAAGACAATCTAAGCTTGACCAATTCTCTGGCAGGAAGATTCACCTCAAATGCTGCTCTATAAGAAGTGATACAGAATGTGCTGGCCAATTGTTTCAGGAGCTGAGGCCATATAAAGAAATATAACAGAACAGAATATTTCGTATTTGTAACTTTTGACGAATCAGGTTTATTCTATTTTCAATTGACCATATTCAATAGATATTGGTGGCAGCTTCTTAGCGTTCTAGGGTTGGTACTAATCTGTCATAAATGTCGACTGTCATCAATGTCAACTATCATTAATGTCAACTGTCATTTAATTTGATCGTTTTCATATCCTGGTTTTATATTATATTTCATTATAAATATGAAATAACCAAACATGTATATGAATAGAAAAATATTGATGACTTGATGGCTTATCTGAACTCATTCACAACTGACATTTATGACTATTGACGTTGATGACAGATTATTGCCAACTTAAGAATGCTCAAAAAGCTGCCACCGAAAGCTGTTGAATATGGTCAATTATTGTTTCAACATCAACATCACAAATCGATTAAATATTGTATATGTACCTATGCATTTGTATCAGTTTCTTGTTGAAACTAATCAATACTATGCTGCTCGTTCTTAATGTTAGTTTCTAAAATAATAATCAGTCATATCACATTGCTACATCTTTTTAGAATCCTAGGATTTAATAAATCAACTTTATCTCCTAGGCACCGAAAGTGTTGCCCAGCAACATACATATTAATCATTTTTTTGTGTCAGTATGAGAAACGTCAACTTCTAGAGCTAATTTCAGGTCAAAAATGAGCGACTTTTGAGTCGGTTGCAGAAAATTGTTCAACACCAACGCGGCACTGTGAGAGCGGTAGCGTAAATGACGTGGGATTGAAACATGTGGCGGGATATTGTCACGAGTAGAACATTCAGTATATTTCAAACTTATTTCACTATTTTGTGAATAAATATTTTATGAAAGAATGACTGACATTGAAAGGAACGTGCTAACTGAGGAACCCGTGCAGAAACATGATCACAGAAACTTGTAGTTCTTATAAATAGTAAATGTACCTTCCACCATTGTACCTGTGTGTAATGAAAGAAACAGCAATCAGTGCCAAATCACTTGGTAACACCCCAACCATATTTCAAGCAGAAGTACATGCTAGAGATATGTGCCTCAAAAGGGACACTCGAAGGGCAAAAATCTATGTTCTATCAGATAGCCAAGGAGCACTGAAAGCTCTGAAGTCATACACTTGTGAGTCTAAGGTGACTTGGGACTGTAAACAACTCCTGAGACAACTGGCAGCGAACAACCAGGTCACTTTGATGTGGGTGCAGGTCATAAGGGACTCAAAGGCAACGAGGAAGCAGGCTGCCTTGCCAAAGAAGGGGCAAATACACAATTTCCCGGCCCAAAACCCTTCTGTGGACTTTCCAAAGCCCACTTGAGAGAAGAGTTCTGACGCTGGGAAGCAGAGGAAATGAAATGTCACTGGAATAAAGTGCCAGGACAAAGACAAGAGAAAAGGCTATAGTGAGCGTTTCGCCAAGGAAAGCTTAACACCTCGTCGAGTTGGACAAAGAAGACTTAAAACTGGTAACGGGACTCCTCACTGGACACTGCCCTCTGAGGTATTACCTCAAAAAGATGGGTAACTTTCATCTTTTTAAATTAATTAAACGAGATTTTCTTCTATTGCGCAGCTAGTGTGCAGGTGACAGCGGATTGGTCAGTCCAATGGTGGAAGTTTATCTATTATTATTAATAATATTATTTCCTTCATATCGCCTTAAATTAATGAAGCTATTTTGATTGAGAGGAAATCTTGGTATATAAAAAATATGCCCCATGATGTTGCAAGATCATCCTATTTTATGAGATTATCAAACACCCCTTTTTCTTGTCTGCACCTATAAATGGATTCGACGGATATTTTCTCATTTTATTACTATCTTACTAATACAGATAAAATGGTTATATTTTGAAGAAAAACACTATTGAAACTAAAAATAATCTAAGCAGAAGTATGTTGTGAGTATGCCTACTTTTTCTTCATAATTGTTAATTTTGGGTGCATAAGTATCAATTCTTACTTGATAATTGTTACTTGGTGTTGTATGAATCCACACTAGAAATATTATTAAATAAATTGGCTGATTTAATGACAGCCATGTCATAATGCGATGTCATATTCTGGCATCGATAAAAATCTGTGTAGTCGTACTCCAGCTTTTTGAAAATGTGTTAACTAAGAAGATATTGTTTATGTATGCATTCGTCCTAACACTATACCTTGAGGTACACCACATAAAGTGATTTTCTCTCACTAACTTTGTCACTCTCTGTCCATGTAAGAGATAGCTTCTGAACAGGTTATGCATTATGCTCTCATTCGCTTCTCTTCTAGAGTATAGAGTAATATAGAGTGATCTACACAATATTGAAATCTTTTCTATAAAGAGACCATTGACTCATTCAAGCATTGATATTTAAAGGATCTTGATTGGACATTGGAAGTTGTACTTTTCTAGGAATGAATTCAACCTCCTCTGGAAACTTTCCATAATTACTTCTTATATGTATAGTCTTATTTATATTTTTATGAATAGACTTTACCATACTTTTATTGAAATACCCCGTTGCAGAGATTTGTTGACTATGCAAGTAAGTGGTTTTGTTGTTGTTGATGATAAGTCTGAGGGATTCTGCTTAGATATTATGAATGACAAGAGTTTATTTGTCTTTGACCTGCGAAATCATAACAATTTTTTCTCTTGCAATCTAATTTCGTGATTAATTTTTCAGCCACTTTTTCGCCAAAATAGAAAATTTTCGTTGAATTTGTTGGCTCTCAAAAATGTAATTTATCTGTTGATAAATTTATGTAATGATGAATCTAATTGGTGGTGTTTCTACATCAGTCAATACTTCATTCACAGTTTTTTAGAATATATTTTCACTTCAAGACGATTTCTGTAATATGAGTTTTTGGTAGTATTTATTAGTTTGTTCATCTTGGTTTAAGGTTTTGGTATTTCTCAGAAAGGGTGGTGTAATTGGGCTCCATTTTTAGTATAGTAGGTAGTAAAGATTTTTTTCACAGATTTGACGAGGAATTTGTTCATACAACTTTTTCTTCGCCTACGTTTGATATTGATTTCTATGTCTACTTAGTTGATTTGTTGCAGAATCAAGATCTTCACAATTATAAATGTCTACCCAGTTTTGATTATATTACCTACGAACTTGTGTTCATTCATTTGTTCATAATAATGCATGTGCCTACATTATTTTTTAGATTGATTGTTATTTTTAAATTTGATAAATATGATCCACACTTTTTGTGTTCTCTTGAACTAGTATATTTTGGTGAAATCACAAATTTGGAACGACCCTACATAAAGAAGAACGAATTTCATTAAAACATAAATAACACATAGACCATCAGTGAATAACACCATAAATGTCAGCTTTCTAAAAATCCAAATAGCATAATAATAAACATTCAATGAAGCCATGTTTGCACAAAAACTAAAGAAAATTAATGAATATAGACAAAGATAGGAGAGCAATAGCAAAGCCAAAAATTAATATAATACATGTTTCATTTGAAATATCGGAGTTGCTACCGACTTCTCAATAGATATAAGCGACAACGGCGCAGCGCTGCAAATATTTTAGATCGATAGAGCAGAATTAATAACCGAAGGCCCAAATTTACGAAATGGTCCTATGTCCCGAATTTGAGAAACCCTGTATATTTGTCACTTGAATATTGTGAAAATATTCAGCAGAATGCGAAACTATTTTTACGGTCACTTTTATGTTACAACTATGGAAACCCTAAATAATAATTATCTCGTACATTAGCATCTTCATATACCTAATAGAAATTGTTTCATTTCAAGATATCCTATCCTAAGAGTTAAACAGAGAAAATCACATCGCGATTCTGCACCATCCATTATCGACATGACTGGTGCTTTCTTTCATTTTGCAAACAGCTGTAATTCGAACATTTAAGTTAGAAGAAACTTGATATTTATTAAATGGAGTTGGGTGTCTTACCTCACGTCTCTTATCTGTAGAAGGTGCCTAATGCTCAGAAGAACGCCATAGTTGGCCACTTTGGGTTTTGAGTAATCGATTTCAACATCCGACTGAGCAATCAGTTTATCAGTAAGAAGAACAATCATATCAAGAATGGGATCGTGTCGCTGTCGAGCTTCAACATCGTTGTTTCCAAACTGAATAATATCAAAGAAATATGGGGAATAAGCACAAACTTCGAACAAATAAGCTGCAGACAACGTTTTGCTCGGCTTGATGTCTAAGGCGATGTTCAAGCATCGCTGCATGTATTTGAATGTAAATTCCACATTCTGTAACAAAAAAAAATTAGCATGCATTCAATGGGTATCACTGCAAAAGACGTACAGTGAATCCCATGGACTCAAACGGTAGATTTTTCAGCAACATCACACACATTTTTTTGTTGTTCTCGTAGCTATCGAATAAAATACTATGGCAATTTTTTATATCATCCACTGTCCAACAAGACAACCAATCTTTTTTTGACAAGAAAGACTGAACCATTACCAGTAATTCTAGAGTTATCGCTCTTCTACAGTAATTCGAGTCAAAAGACAAATACGAGACCAGCAGTTTTGTGAACTTGAATATAAAATCCCTGTAACACTTCTGGATTTCTTGATAAATGTATAGTGAACCACGATGGAATGTATTGCCATCTTTTGCTTCTACTTTTTTGCTGAAAACCCCAATATGCCTCATAATGCAATGATAACCAGCATTAAATCTTGCTAATACTTTTTTGTAGTAAGCGAGTACTTGCATCCGAACGTTAGGAGTGTTTGGAGTTATATTATAGCCAATGTAGGTAACCAGATAATCAAATTCCCAGTTCAGAAAGTACTCAGTGGATTTTGGACAGGTTACTACAACAGCTAGAGCCCCTAATCTTATCTGGAAGGGAAATAAAATGGAATGATAATTTGGTATTGCTTGAATACCATCAATACTTACTGCATCATCTTGATGTGTCATAAACGAACACATTTTCTCTTTACCTATAAAACCTCTCCAATATAAATCACTATTTTCGTTTGGATCAACAAGTAAGTCCATGCCTTTTTGTCGAGCAGACATCAGACATTTCAATAGAACATTCGCTTCTAGAGTATTAGCTACATATTCGTTGGGAAATCTGAAATAAACAGAAGATTTATATTCATGGCAATGTAAAATGAAATAGACCGCAATTTTTATAAAAATCATAAACTTATCCCTATTTGCATGTATAGCTTCATAGAGTAAGAGCCCAGGGCCACTAGACATAAGTTATAAGACAAAATGTGGGGCCTCGAGTAGTGTTCATATATTGTACATTGAATTCCGGCATACCTGCTAAGTTGGTCAGTGGGCCGATTTACAGATACCAGGTCAGAAAGGTAACAAAAAAATAGAATCAGCCTATTGTTACGATATTTCAACTTCGGTTCGTTAATTTAAAACAATCAGTACAGAAGTGAACATTTTATTTCACTAGACACTCGAAATACAACTCAATAAACACTTAGTTAAATAACTACGATGTTCTCTTAACAAATCTCAATGTTCACAATACTAGCTTTCTTTTTAAACTGAACTATTTCCAAACTAAAAGTGACTCTGCGCTACATTGCGGTAGTTTATATAGGTACAAAAAAATTATTTCTAGTAAAAACATCCACTCTCCATAAGTAACTGGAAATAACTAGAAATAAATCATCCTCTAATTATAGATACGTCATCGACCGATGTTATCGCGAGGCCAGTTGCGCGCCGCCGAGATAATGATTTCGGGTATTCTCGGAAGGCAGCACAGTTCGTAATCGTAACCTAATTCCTCTCTCGGATTTGATCGTCCCGATCAAATACTCCACCACTGTAAGGCTCAACCTCTCCAGGTGGACAATTTTCATCTTGGCTCTGGGGCTGCGTTGAATTCTATAAATCATTTATCCTTTTTATCACCTTATATGGTTATTCCCAAGATGGTGTTAATTTGGGAGAGACACCTTTCTTTCGACGTGGATTATACAGCTATACTCGATTTCCTTCGTTGAATCCCTCTGAGTTTGCTCTAAGGTCATAGCGAGCCTGCATTATATCAGTGTCCCGCCTAGTTGCATCTCTGGTGATGTCGCGGGTCGAACAATAATTATTTCCAAATTCGTAAATCAGCTTGCCTCTTGGTTTTGTTTTCGGTCACTTACTCCTCTGACAAATTGAATACTTTCTACACCAACCTTCTACGTCGTCATGATATTGGTCTCAGTAGAACCGTTCTCTTAATTTGTACAACGCCCATTTGCACTCAGATGTTCACCGGGCCTTCTGCCATGGACTTCTTCTAGGACTTCGTTCATTGTGTTCTTGGGTACCACTAATTGAGAAATGGATGATCTGCCATCGGCTGACTTCCAAACTCGTTTCAGCAGACCATTCTCCATAATCAGGGAGTCCCATTGTGCCCACATAGAATTAAAAACTGGACCTCTATCTTCGATATCGTTCCATGAGGGTCTGCTCAATCCATTTTCTTTAATGATAAAATGTAAGATGCAAAATTTTCAGAAAAATCCTGCGTTGCGTTCTCCATAAACGTCTAACGTACCATCGACCGTGAGTTACCCTGTAGATACGTCGGCGACCGATGTTATCGCGAGGCCAGTCGCGCGCCGCCGAGATAATGATTTCCCGTATTCTCGGAGGGCAGCACAATTCGTAATCGTGACACTATGTTATATACATATAATTCTATTACTAACTGGTAATGAATACTTCCAAAAATGTTCATTACTAGGCGTTAATATTCGTATTCAGCATCTGTGAAGATTTCATCGAAATCGGTGCGAATTCCCTTTGCAGGTTTAACCCTTCATTTTATCCTTAGTGACGTCATCCAACCATTTCCTAGATTGAATACGCACTCTCATAGGGACTAAAGCTAGTTTGTTTGAACGATGAATGTACTGACGACAGCGCGTTTGTTGCAACACAGGAGATGGGCGTATAAAGTCTTGTTTTGCAAACTGTTACTGTTGTGTTGCTACCATATTGATCAGTTTCCGATAACTTTTGAAGTACTTCATAATCTTCATATAATCTAAGTCTACTTTTCCGATTATTCATCGCAAGCGTTTTGATGCGTCCAAAATGTCTTCTCTCTTATCAATTTGAATTTATTTCACTTTTGATATCAATTGACCCCTAAAAAATGATCCACGGGATTCAAATCCAGTGATCTGGGAAGCCAGAAATGAAGTACACTTCAACCTATCTACATGTTTTGAGTCAAGAAAATTCCTAAAAATCACTCTGAAATGAGGTGTATCATATTATCACGGGTGAAATATTTTCTTAAAAAATCCAAGTTAATATTTCTTGCTGTGAGGTTACATGTCCCAATAAAACGGTTATTGAAAACACCACCCCAAACACCATAACCGACCATGTTGTTTGGATTGTTAAAAAATGTTGTCAAAAGTTTGATGATATGGCAATCGACAACCACGAAATCACCTTAAATATTCAATACTTGATAGTGTATTCATTTGGATATTGTTTCCAAAATCGAACAATAGACAAAATGTCACATTAAACATATCAGAATCACATGAAATAAACCTATAAACTTATATATAGAACATCAATTTATTAAACAGAGCTTTTCAGCATGGAACGTTAATTAGACGTTTCTGTACTAAATAACGGACCATTTTATTAATGGACATTAACTGTGTTGAGGCCATATAGATAGATAGATATAATTATTAGCTTTTTCTTTCATTTCCTGGGCTATTACTGAATTGTCAAAGGTATTGTGGGTTGCCTATGAATGGGCGTCAATTGTATCAGCCCATATTTCGGAGTTTTTGCGAATTGCGAGAGAACATTCGCGATCGAATTTGAGAAGAGACAAGTTGAAAAAGTAGATGATTAGTAGTATAATCCTCGAACAAAACAAGACACAAAATTCGGACAAAGTGCAACTCTAATTGTGGATCTTGACCATTTCCCTATTCCCGCATTCTATTTTCTTCCCCCATCCACCGGTGGTGAACAAGAAAAGAAGAAGAGGACCTTGTTGACTCGACCTCCATTTCCAACAAGGGTTAGCAATTAGAGATTTTCCCTAATACAGTCCACACTAAATATTCGCGTACAAACTGCCTCTATGGCAGTATCTCATAACTCCTTATTGTATACAAAAATAGTATATTATGATACGAGTTTAAGACGCTTTTTTGTCGCACGCGTTTGGAGAACGACCAGCGATAGCGAGTAGTGCTCCAAGGGAACAAGTGCGACAACGTGTCATATAAAGTTTTTTCTATTTTGCATTCATTTGAAGTTATTATTGAAAAAAAATTATTCAATATTGATAAATAAGGGAATGATGAAAATAAGACCTAGTGGCGCTAATCTTCAATTGTTTCAGCAGAAAAATCCTTGATTTGAGACAATTTAATTTCAGCTAATTACGTGGGGTTCTCATGTACAACAATTTTCTTTCAATCATGTTCGAAACATTTTCGCTTCAAACTAATTGGAAAAGAGCTACATGGAATTTTTAGAAACAATTATATGTCCCTCAGGATCGAATATTCATACTTTTGTATTGACACCTGCAGTATCCTGTAAATTTGGTTGAAAACGCGGCTTCACTTAGAGAGATTTACCCACACAATGTCACGTTAGACGCGTTTATCGAAGTAGGCAAAATCAAGGGATTTGGGACGAGTCGCGCGATATGAAGTGAATTCACCAGTCAATATCTACATATCCGATTGGTACAATGAAATTTGACGGATGCTGTCAGTTCATACGACCATACTGCGCAAGAATAAAGCCCAGTTTACTGCTAAGCGATTTTGGCTTTTGCGGTACCAGCGGTAAAAAATGCAATGTTGTTATTGGTAAATCACGAACTAAATTGAAATTTGCCCTTATCAACACGTTTTTCACTGCTAGTATCACCAAATCCAAATTTGCTTAACAGTAAACTGGACCTAACTCTTCTGAATTTCAAATGACATTTCGATTATACCAACTTCCAAAAAGTGAAAAACCCGTATCGAAGCAGATGCTAGTACGATACGCATTTCCGTTTCATAATGACTTCATTAGAGAACCAAGATAGAAAAATATGCTTACACTTTACGTAAAAGTGCGGGGTACAACTGGAAAGCACTTGAAAAAATATCTTGGGCAACTGGCGAACAATGAGGGCATACTCTCATGAGTGATACAGCTGGTGCAACCCATCTGTTAATCCATCCTGCTCTCGTATTTTCATTGAAAGCTTTATCCAAAATTACTTTGTATGTTTTACAGACCTTAAAACAAATATTTAATCGGATTGTTAGATATTTTATATAACTTATTACCTGATGAGCGACGGGAGGTTGTGATATTGCATGTAACAAATCATCTGGCAAATTTTTGAAGTGTTCAAGAAGGTAAATTGTTCCCATATGTACCGCCATATTTTCTATCGCTATAATCTTAGCAGCTTGATTATTATCTAATTGCTTGACATCATTCAGGAGTGCATAAGCCAAATCAACGTAACCTTGAAAATAATGTTCTTTATCTTTCTGAAAGAATCTGTTGATTACTTACCATTATTTTTATGATGGGCTGCTACTGCCACCAACTGTTCAAAAAATGACTTAACATAATTACGAACTGTGTCAACGAAATGTTCTATATGGGTCCAGACATACGATAAACCTTCCAAGAATAGAGGTTTGATCAAATTCGTTGGAACTTCTTTCAGTTGTACACCAAGCATCGATAATGATCTACTTATCTCCACAATGATGTGTGGAATACAGGTTTGGCTGGAAATAAAAAACATTTGCCTAAACACCCAATTGATGAGAACAGACAATATAATAACCTGTTGATGTGTAAAGGTTCTATTGAAATATTAAAACCAAGTGTGGCATCAATATCGAAATGTTGAAACCAAGTGAATTATTGGTGATCCAAAAATCTTTCATATAATTTTGCAATTTGTATATGTTCCACGTCGTAACTTCCAGAGAAAATATCTTGCAAGATGGCCTAGATCAAAAACGTTGGAGATTTTTTATTCGAATAATAGTCAAGTTCTGCAAACTACTTCGAGATGCGAGGGATTTTGGTCACGTGATCACGTGACCACTGATTGGCCGGATTAATCGGAATAAACCATAGATCTTATAACGCTATAGATCTGGCATCATGTAGTATTTGTTTGGTATCCGAGGGGTCTGCAAGAAATTAGGTACTATGATCACGTGGTACAACACATTTGTATAGTCAACAATTAAAACGACCAATCAATGGCTTAGTACTTTCAACCCTACCGGACCTGCAAACAAACCTGGATACCGGATACCTGGATACCGGATCTAGCGTAAGCATATTGAATCTATGGAATAAACGAACGGTTCAGATCGGTGATCGTTGTCGTAGATATACGTGTAGAAGTGCCAATCATTTTTTAAATTTTTGGTTGTTAAAAAATAATGAGTATTCCTGCTGCTGTATTGGCACTTATTGAAAGAGGCTATCAATTAATGTTTGAAGATGGAGATATCAGTATTTTGGAAAAAGTAGACAATTTTGCTGAAGAAACGGTACCCCGGTTTGCTAGTTACCAATAAACCAATATAGGCATAATTTTAGAATGTCTGCATCTACCTTCGATGATTTACTGGACATATTACGTGTGGTATCAGAAGATGAAGTGGTAGCTGCTGGATATCCAGAAATAATGCTGGAAAAGCAAGTCATGATTGCAATTCGGTGTTTGTCTAATATGGAAAGTTTTCGGTAATGAACACCTCTGTAATTTTGGAATTAGTAATATATCAGTTGTTTAGGTCCTTTTTTTTTCAATAATATAATTAGCACAATGAACTATGGAGAAAAAAAACAATGCTGTAATATGACTTAACCTAACGTCATTAATTCAGATTTATCGCTTTGCTCCGTCAAAATTGTCCGAGCACAGAGATCGTCGACGGATCATTCTAATTTAATTGCCGAACGGTTGAGATTTTCTTCCCCTACATCTAGATGTCTAAACGAACGATTTAGATTGATCGGAGCAGTCTGATATTATAACCGAACGCAACTAATCTGTGTACATGTTTCCTTCAATATTAAAAAATTAAATATTTGAGTCACTATTATACCAAATATAGATAATAATAAATCAAGTTTTGTCACAATAACGAGAGACGTATCAGGGCTCCTATTCTTGAATTCTAGTCGCCGTGGTGGCGATGAGCGCAAAGCGCGATGATTATAGTGGAAGTCCATCGATTCCCAGGCCCGTCAGAAATAACAAAAAAGGCGAGGCGACTGGGTGTAGTGTGTTCTGTCCATTTATACAAAAATATACTTAGAAATCTTCTGTGACAAATGAACAAAGTTTCGATGCCAGGATGAGTGAAATGAATGAGTGAATGAATGAATGAGGGTGAGTGAAAGGTGAGAGCGAATCTTTAAAAAAAAATCTCGAATTCTAGAGAGATAGTTGTCCGATTTCCTACTACCTAGAATTCAAGAATAGGGGCCCAGATGTGACAATATTGTTCAGATCACAAACAAGATCGAATAATCAATTAAACTGTGACGAAATAACTGATGCCCCTACGATCTCGAAAACTCACTATGATTTAGTTGAAGGAATTGTCACAAGAGGGTTCTAAAAGTCGACGACAATATTCATACGAAATAAAAAATTCAACAAAAAAAACAGAATTACATTATTACTGATTCAGACCATAAAAAATAATTTAAGAAAATGGTAATTGTAGTTACTGTAAAATTATCTAGTATAATATGCTTTATCGCTGCTTATCCAGAAGGGATTGTTAAATTTGATTCTGAATGCGTTTTGGGAAAAATGTTTCATGGTTTGACTGGAGGAGTTGAATAGGGTTATGGCTCATAAACGAAGGATCGCTTGAAAAATGTTGTTCTGTGTAACGGCATAGTAGTTCTTCCACATTGCGAAGACTGATCATATGCGCATGGTGTCGGTATTGGAGTTTACTGAGTAAGTAGGTTGGTGTTTGTTTTGGGAATAGTTTATAAAAAAAATTGAAAAGTAAATGTATCTTCTGTGATACATTTTCAGCCATTCCATTTAGTTGATAAAATGTGACACATGATCTCTATAAGTAAGACTAATAACTTTTCGATTTAGCTCTGAAAATACTCGAGAGCCCCGTTTCCCTATGCCAAAATAATCGAGGGGGTGATATCTGGCGAACATGCAGGTCACTCAACCACTCCATGGTTTCGAATTCATTGTTCCCTATTATTGTGAGGCGGTGCTCCATCATGCTAAAACACCATTTGAGTACTCTTTTGAAGCTCAACATTGCAGGATTATCATTATTTTTTGCAGAATATCGATTTATTAGTAATTGACGATGAGTTGAAATGGAATATTAAAAAAAAAAGTTCATGATGGCCAAGAAAAGTCAAAATATCGAAATAAAAAATTGAAAATTCTTATATTTCAAAACGTGGCAATGAAGAAGTGCTTTCAGTTTTAGCCAATCTCCGATAATAAAGCTAGAAAAAGGTGAAATGATAATCCAAGATTCCTATAATTATCGTGGATTTTCTTTCACCATGAGACAGAACGGAGACAGATACGAACTATAGGTTAAATTACGCAATTGCACGAAATATGGAAAAACTAAAAATAATCGATGCTGCAAGGGTTTTGAAATTTGGTATTATCTCTTAAGGCCGATTCAGATGCATGCATTTCCATGCAGGGTTTTTGAAGCACGTGCGATTTACAGGCACATGCATTTCTGACGCTTGTGCCTGAAAAAGGCATGACATTTCACATATGTGCATATCCATCGCATTTCTTATTCAAGGTCATATTTTCATTGGTTTTTTCAGTATTGTCAGTTCAAGTTAATCGAAAATTTCATCTCATTCATTTTCTCGAGATTAAAATCACAACGGAGAAAGGCGGGAATGTATTACAAACTTTACAAAATGATCAAATTCAAAATAAATCAAATGTCAAATTCAAATAAAAGATTGTCAAATATTCACAGGCTTTTAGGGATGTTTGAGCAAAAACGCATGCAATACAGTGGAAAATGAGAACTTGTCCTTATTCCATGCATGCCCACCACGCATTTTACAAGCACGCCGACAGGCATAGATGTGAACGACGACAGGCATGCATTTTTCCTGCAAGGTAAAAAATGCAGGGTGGGCACGCATGAATCTGAATCGGGCTTAAGTTTGCATGCTGATATGAAAAATAAATAGGCACACTAGATTCGAAGGTATTGAAGCCAACAAGATGACGTTGTCACATTTGCAGTACGACGTTTCGTCTTCGGCCCACCACCAACAACTTTATTTTTTCAAATACGGATCTAGATTTTTAATTTTGGATTCGGTTTTCTTTTGGTACTCTGATGATAATGACATCACTACTATCGGAAAAATTAGTACCTTTATATGAGGAAAATTGCCTATCGAAATAAATGCATTTATCATATCTCTTTCACACATTGCTCTTGTTATAGGTTTGTTTTCGTTGCACTCGTTATCGAGATCGCTTCAAATATTCTAGTTTGCATTGAAGTAAATTTGAGTAAATGTGAGTAAATCAGTTCAGATTTCCATACCCAAGTATCCGAAAAAGGTATACTTGTTGATAAAAGGCACATCTTTCGAGAATTTCCATAATTGTTGCTATGATGATCCGATTTCATTGAATGATTTTGTTTTCCGCAAGTGCATTCAACAAGGTGGTAACATAACATTTGATTTAATACTATTTAGCAATAGTTGAAAAATCATAGATTACTATTAGAATCAGTTTTTCAGGATATTTCAGGAACTACAAAAGGTATCATTGACTTATTTTGATATTCGAGATATGAGATCCTGCATATTTTTCCTAACCTAACCTAGTTCGTATCTCTCTCCGCTTCCGATTTGAAAATAGTGTACCATGAAATTTGCATGACCCTGTATAACCCATATTCATCCCATGTCCCGTTCTCCAGAAACATCTAGGTAAAGGCCATTGAGTATGAGACACTCTGTATAAATCAAAAAACCTATGCGTCATTTAGAATCTGCCATCTCGTTTTCCAGAATTTTGATAGAAAAAACATACCCCCATGTTAATAAAATCAATAACCACAAAACTTCCGCCACCTTAAAGTCACCATTCTGTTTTCTTGTATCATGTTCTCAACCAAGAGAACCTCCTCTTTCAACCCACTTGTTGAGAAATTTAACATGAAGTATGGGTGCGATATTTTAACGATGGTTTTAATACCGAAAATCTTTTTTATTTCGTGACTGTATTGAAAAATAAGCATAGGATAATGAAGCACTAATTTGTTGTTGTTTCCCCTTTGGAATTCTCGTATTTTCCGCAAATTCTGATAAAATCGTTTTTTAGTTTACATGTTAATTATCGTGAAATTGATCTGGCATGGCAGCTTTTTTCATTGAAATTCTCAAATACAGCAACAAAATTTCAAGAGGGAAACAAATTAGCAACAAGAAAATAGAAAATTCTGGTGTGATCGTTTTGTAGTTTACATGTCAGATAACAAAATTATCGTGAAATTAATTTGGCATCGCAGATGTTTCCATTACAATTTTCAGAAAAAAAGCAACAAAAATTGCAGAAAGGAAACAAATCAGCCACAAATTAAGTCATAACCGTTATCAACTTTCAATGTCAGATTAAAATGATCGTGATATTGATCTAGCATGGCATCAGTTATAATAAAAAAAAACTAGCGACAAATAACATTTTCAGATATGACAACTCATTTTGACAGGTTATAATGGTACAACTGAATGGAAGTTTTTTCTGTGATGAAGGAAAATGCGGAAATTTGATGGGGGCGAATTAGCAAAAAATTGGTGCTTCATCTTTTTTTGCATTACAGACGCGAAATAAAAAAGTTGTTGTGTTGGCTTGTTAACTTATAGTAAAGCGTGGAATAATTTTTTTCTGTAATGACGAATAATGAGGAAATCTGAAAGGGGGAACAAATCAGTAACAAATAAGTGCTTAATTTTTGAATATTTCTTTTCAATACAGTCGCGAAATTGAAAGTTGCCGCGTCAGAATCTCATGAAGCTGGCATGGGCTAATTTTTTTCCGTATAGGCAATATTTACCAAAACAAATAAGCAAAAGTTCAATATTATGTGCTACCATTAGTATGTTTATAGGTGAACTAAATAAGATGACAATAAGATATGGGCATAAGAATTGTTATGATATTCTCATGTTATTATTTTTGGATGTGGAATTGGATTACACATATAATTTTGGAAATTCTGACACTTGACTATCATCCATTTTTCTTTGATATAATTTTCTTTTCCCTTGCAAATTATTATTTCAGGCTATATTTATATCAAAGGATGACATGTCATTGTCCAAATGCAGTGATTTGATTGTATCTTTAAAACGATTTTATGTTATTCATCTGTATAAACTACTCTGATTGTTCCTTATTCCCTATCTCATTTTATGTTCTTCCTTGTTTTATTTCATAAGCTGTATAAACCCACTCTTGATGTTATTGAATAATACAAGAATGTTAAATAATAATGATGTATGTGATTAATTCACATGTTAATTCAATCTATTCAACTGGAATAAAAAGAAATTCTAATATCATATTTTCCATACCTTTTAGCACATTCCATGATTTTATGAAACATCAGGCATATAAGAGTTTCACCATCTATTTTCACCTCAAATAGCTTTTCTTTTGGATATACACTCAATATTGACACATATATGATGACTAAATCATCAGTATTCTTCAAGACAGCCAAGTCTTGATCATTGAAACTGAAATACTCATTGGGATTATAGCCTTTCACAAGATCCAAAACAGGACAATCTTTATATTTCTAAAAGAAGAAAATTTGTACAATTATATTCAATGGTTAATACAATCAACTCACTATTTTTTCACAAAACTTCTCTGGAATTATCCTAAGGGAATGTGTGATAATTAATCCAGCCTTAGTTTTGATATCAAATCCAATGTTACGGTGTACAACAATAGAATGAGATAAAATTATAAGTCTAGCACAGTATGTTTCTGACACAACTTTTAAGTAGGGAACTCTCTTCACAAAAACTGATAACATATTTTTCAAAACCACATTTATTAAAGTGGGCAATTCATCAGGTACCAAAGTCAATTTTTCAAAATTAAATCTGAAAAATATTGCAATAATTTGATGGTAAAGCAGTTCAATAAAACATACTGTGAATGGTAAATAAATCCTTCCAAAAGTATACAGTAAAGAGGAAACATCAGCTCAATAATGACATCATATTCAAAGTTAGTAGAGTTTTGCATCATAAACACAAAATTGAGCAGATCCACACATTCTCCAATGTTACAAATTTTGTTATTATTGATATTCAGCCAAATTGTTTTTGTGCTAGATTTTATTAGCACAGTTGTTAGACCAGATTTTCCAATAACATCTTGAATGTACTTTTTCACGTTTTTCTTGCTACTGAATCTGCCATAAAAATTCAATAATAAGTTTTTTGCTTCTACATTCTCTGCCTTTGCATCAATACTTGTTTTATATATCTCAACCTGAAAATAATATCAATTTTTAATTGAAGACAATTACTGGTGAAAAACAAAACTTACAGTGTTCTTTATATGCTTTTTCAGCTCATTTTCCTTGAGAGAGTCCTCTATAAACTGGAAGATTGGCTTCAGCCGTTCATCTTCACAGGTTAAAGGAATTCTTACAAAACTAATTTCTTTCCACATTTTGTTCTCCTGTGCATTTATCGTTTTTCGAAAACTATTAAAGGCTTATCTAATAATTTGTGAAGAGAACAAATACAAAAATAATAAATCTCCACGAGGCTCCATCCATAATTTCAAATCGCATGAAAAATGGTTCTTCGTTCTTTACTACAGACGCCACTGGCAGCACCAGCACTGGCAGCATGATTGACTGGCAGTGACGACTGACGGCGCGTTCTCATGACAGCTTCTGATGTCGGTGATTCTGTGGTGATTCTTACGAAAGCGTAGAGCAGCCACTAGTTAATATTTTTCTATAATTAGGAGATAAAAGTCGGAATTATTATAATGCTGAGTTAAAAGTCCGAATTATATATAATTCTGAGATAACAGTCTGAATTATATATAATTCGGAGATAAAAGTCAGAAGTATTTCAATTCGGAGATAAAAGTCCGAATTATATATAATTCGGAGATAAAAGTCCGAATTATATATAATTCGGAGATAAAAGTCTGAATTATATATAATTCGGAGATAAAAGTCCGAATTATAAATAATTCGGAAATTATAGTCTGAATTATTTATAATTTGGAGATAAAAGTCGGAATTTTTATAATTCGGAGATAAAATGTGGGAGTGCAGCCACATCACTGCATACATAGGTGAAGTAAATAATTTATTGAGTTCAAATTTCTGGGTAATGGACATTATTTAAAAAATAGTTCAATATATCTCTTTTGTAAACGAAAACAAATCACTTGGGCTCATCCTCGACTCACAATTAAATTGGAAAACGCACATTCGCGTATTAAATAAAAAATTGAGTTCTGCTTGCTATTGCCTACGAGCAATGATACTAAGTGGTTTGAGTCATCAATCAATAAAAATATTGTACCACGCCGACTTTATATCCAAATATTGTCGTACGGTTTGATGTTCTGGGGAACTTCCACAGAGTGGAAAACAACTTTTATCATTCAGAAACGCTCAATACGAATAATGATGGGATTGGATAGAAGAGAGTCTTGTAGAGCATACTTCAAGCAATTAAATATATTAACAATGCCGGGATTATACCTACTACAAATCTTATTATTTGTGCATAGAAATAAAAACTGGTATAAATTCAGTGAAGCACCCACTCGACAATATAGGCAATTAATAGTTTTACCACAACATAACACACAATTATTTGAAAAAAGTTGTTACTACATGGGAGCAAAATGCTACAATAAATTATCCAACTCTTACAAGAATCTAAGTATAAAAAAGTTCAAAAACTGTCTGAAAAAACAACTATTGAGTAAAGCCTACTATTCGATAAATGAATTCCTAGAAGATGAACACAGCTTACAACTATAACTAGCAACTATGTTAGAATATAAAATAAATCACACCAACTTTTCCTTTTCCTTTCTACACATGTAAATGTTATGAAATAAATTACTATTACTATTACTATTATCAGGAGGAAAGAATCGAAACTCCTATATCAATCACACTTTGTGATGAAACGATTACACAGGGTGTGAAAAATTCGAAGAGTGCAAATAAGCGCATATTGATATCTCAATCTTGATTGGGAGTCATCGAAGATCGTGGCACTTATTGGTACTTACTTATGAAACAGAATCACCCATATCTAACACTACTTTTCAACGCCAACTCGCCACTTTTTCCTGTATTTCTGTAATTCTAGCATCTATCTAGATAATTCGAACTTTTATCACCGAATTACCTATAATTCGGACTTTCATCTCAGAATTATAATAATTCCGACTTTTATCTCCCAATTATATGTAATTCGGACTTTTATCTCAGAATTATAATAATACCGACTTTTATCTCTGAATTATATATAATTCGGACTTTTACCCCAGATTTATAATAATTCCGACTTTCATCTCCGAATTATAGAAAAATATCAACATGTGGCCGCTCTACGCTTTCGTAAAGGTGTGGTTCTCAATCTAAACTAGAGATGAGTAACCCACTACATCCCACTAACAGGCACTAACATCTAAACTGAAGAGAAAAAACCCCAATGGGAGTTTATTTTTCGCAAAAGCCGAAATGTAGTCAACTTTTTGGCATGTTACCTTGATGCGCGCTGACAAAGATCGGCCAATGGAATCACAATACGCCATATGCCAAAAATCGAAAAGCCAGCATGTGAACGCGCCATGACGACTTACACTGATCGTGATCTGTCGATGTCGATTACACTTACACTTATAACAATGGACTAAGGAAAACCAGCTGCTTTAACTGATCCATCACAGTGAAAGGATCGATGCCTTGAATGACTCTGATTTTTCCTTATACCGTAATGCAATGTCTTTATCTTAGTCTCTAACGATAACAGATAATGACTTTTATTATCACAATCCATTGTATTCACTTTTGAAACCTTCAAAAAGGAAATTCAAACTATAAACACAAAAACACATGTATTCAAATAGACTAAACAACCACTAATCTTTGACTAAACCATTGTCTACTCTGTGACTAAACACTCCGTATATGCCCCAAGGCATCCATTTTTGATCACGTGTTCTGGATAGTGGATAGGCTTATTTCCATTGATCATGAATTACCCCAGTTTTTATCTTGTTTTTATATATGGTTTTATGCACTCAATTATGTTCGTTATTAAAATGTTGTAGCACGAAAAAACCGGGTGTTACAATTATTATTATAATAGATACGAGGTCGGTTAAGTTAGGGTAAAGTTGCGTATTTTTATGCTGAACAATTATATGAAAAGAAATTCGAGGTTTCATTTTCAGTTTCTGAGTTATTAAAAAAAAACGAAAATTTGTAGCTTTCGTTCTCTTTTTTCAGTTATTATTAGAGATACGAGGTCGATTAAATGTGGGCAAAGTTGCGCATTTTTATGCTGAACATTTATGTGAAAAAAAAATTCGAGGTTTAATTTTTAGTTTCTGAGTTATTAAAAAAAACGAAAATTTGTAGCTTTCGTTTTTATTTTTCTGTTATTATAAGAGATACGAGGTTGGTTAAATTAGGGCAAAGTTGCGCATTTTTATGCTGACCAATTATATGAAAAAAAAGTTGCATGGCGCTTCAACGCTTTCGTCTTTGCTTTCGTAGTGAGATGGGAGATGGTAGTGAGCAGTTATTAGAAGTGTCAAAAAACTGTATGTGCAGTGTTTTTGTGTAAAAACAGTTTTACAACATTTTATGTAATGTTTGTGTTTGACCAACAAGTAGAGTTTTCTATTGCCTTCATTTAATCGTCATTCATCAAGTCACAAGTGCATGAAAAATTGAACTCAAAACTGTCTTCAGCCTGCGATATTAGCGACTTCTGACGGTTTTTTTCTCGATTACTTGTGAATCGTGTGACCACAGTTTCATGAGCAGCTGCTGTCGCTGCTGGCAACAGTGGCAACACTACACGGTGGGTTGTCAATGTCATTGTTGTCAATTTTCTATACAATAATAAACAAGACGCAACTTTCGATTTGCTATTGCAGTTCTTAAAAGTATGTCTACTCTACGAAATTCAAGTACTTTTCGCATATCTGAGATTCATTATCACTATGAATTTAATAATAAGCGTTATCATGAAATCGCTTCTATCTCAAAGAATAATTGATTAATTTCAGTCAACAAATGCAGCAAGTGAAGTCACTAAAGTCAAGAAACAGTTATACCACGTCCTCTGATTTCTGCATTTAGTATAGTATGTTCTGTTTTCACTATCATAAGGTCATAAAAGTTCAGAGGTACCATCATAGTTCATAATTGCTCAGGTGATATATTTGCATTCTTATTTACAGCAAGAGGTGGTAAAACATCTAAAGTTCTTATCACTTGTCATGACTATCAGGAATGATTTAGAAGGTAATTCCTCATAATTTATTACTATAAGAAATCATTTTTTATTTCAAATGATCTATAAATAGTTTCAGTTTCCCAAACAAGAGAAGATATTCCTTTGAAGAAAGGAAAGAAATCAGCGCATCTATACTTCAATGAGGAATGCTTTAGTGGCTCCAAGTATATCAATATTGCTTTTGGAAGTTTAACTTCCATTATCACCTTGGCGCTCTTAATACAGATTTACTATGGGGATTATCAGGTGATTATAGTTAGGAACCTACAAAGTAGATTATCAAATGAATAGTTCAAGATTATCATGGTTGGACTTTTTTCATTATTTTTCCACTTGAAAATAGGTTTATTTTTATGCACACAAAAGGCCTTTTCAGAAAACTACCCTGGGTCAACAACCTGATCTAATGGATCACCTAGGGATCACTTAGCAGGAACTGTAGTTTATGAACTAATATATTTCTTCTTCACTCAAGTTGGGTTATGAAAAATGAACCTAGATCAGGCAACTCAGGTTAGGTTAGGTTAGGTTGTTGTCCACTGCTTCCTGACATCAATATGAAATAGCAAAGGGATGTTTGGTGATAGCATAAAATGATCATAACAAAACATGAACTCAGTTTATGGTAAAATAAAATGAGGTTGGCTCATATTTTGTCAGTCTGGAGAAAAGAATGAAAATAAATTCCTAGGATATTTAGATATAACATTATTAAGGCAGATAATATATGCTGTTATTCACCATAATGATAATGTTTTCATTTATAAAAAAAGAACAATTTAATTTGCATCACATAAAAGGTATAGTAGGTAATAATTGAAAAATAAACTTTCTTAAGTAAAAACTTTCATGAGTATAAATATTTTCTATACAAACCATTACAATATGGTATTTATAAATTTTCAATATGATATTAGGAGAGTTTCAAACATTACCACAAAACATCATTCTAGCCTATTGCTATTGAGGAAATGTTTGTTGAAAAAATTGGAATTTCTATTCATGAAAAATTAAAAGTACCTACATTTTAAGATGTTGTCTGATATGATATATCATTGAAAATGTAATGATCACCTGGAACTGATTTTTGCAATCGTTTCAAATATTCTGATCAAACTACAAAAACATTAGAACCATCTTTTCCACATAAGTCGCAATACCATACCTCATTCACAATATCTGGAACCATTCAAAAGATTCTGGGTCGTTTTGAATTTTGTGCATTTTTAACGCATCCCCGTAACTTATTTATTTATTTTTATTTTTTGTTTCCGTGAAAACATTCTTTAGGCAATTTTTTTGGAGAAATCCAATTTTGTATCATTGTATCTATTTTTTATTTGTATGAGCTGGTTTTGCAGTAATGACATACCCTTGTAATTTTTGTCATGGACCACTTTATACATTTTCTAAATAGGCAAAAAGTTGCGCAATCAAGAAGTCAACAAATATAATTATATTTTTGGCTGTTTCCTTTCAAAATATAATTATGTTGAAAAATCCCGAAAATGTTGTTTACTTTTGGTTGGGTTTTTAGTTTTTCCATAAGTTATTCGAAAAGGTTTGAAAAAATCGAAGACACTTTCTCGTTGCCACTTTTTCACCTCTGCAAAATGTCGTTCACAAAATCTCCGTACAACGTACGTAAATTGTCAGTATAAACTGTCTCATCCCTTGATGTTTTTAATAAATCTATCGTCTAAGTACTCTAAGTTATGGTATTTTCCCAATTAATTTTGAAACTTGCAACGGAAATCCGTTTATACAAAAAAGGTGAATACTGTCAAATCTCTCTTAACCATTTGAGTTGAATATCAAAAACAATTGACAGTGTTTTGTGATGATAATAAATTTTTGTCATCTTCACAGCATATGGTTTCATGAAGTCTAAGAGCATGGAATCAGCCTTGTGTGAATTTCAGTCAAGAATTATCAATGCTCTTGATAAGAAAGAATGTGTACTTGGCCTTTTTATTGATTTTCCCGTGCTTTTGATTGTGTAGACCAAGAACTACTACTATCAATATTGTATAGAACCGGCATAAGAGAAGTACCGCATAACTTAACCCTTTGTGGCCCAAATAACTTCATTTTTCAAAAATGTCAAGAAACAACCAAATTTAATTTTTGTCATCATTATGAACATATTTCATGTGAAATTAAAATGTTTGGGCACTCAGTTATTTTGAAAACTTGTGGTTCCATTATGGAACCACTGAGACTGAAACAACCATTATAATTTTTAATTTCATGTTTATTTTTTATGAAACAGAAAAACAATTTGAAGTATTAGTAAGACAAAGGCCAACGCTACATGAAGTACAGTGCCATATCTTGTACAGTGTGGTTTATTTCTTGTACTACACTGTGCACACCGTACTTGCTTCCATGTACAGGCATATGTGCTGTTTTATCTGTTGGCCTTTCAGTAGGCCCATAAACTTTGAATTTGTTGTGATCTGCTGCGTTTGTTTTTCATCCTCTACTTAAGATTGAAGGTTCAGCACCTATTAGGCCGTTTGCAACCGATAAGCGAAAATATTTGAGGGATAAATCTTTCACGTCATTTGATCGCTCTTCGAAAATTATGAATGCATTCACCAGGGTTAGGTCTATGAAATGCCATAGAATCCGATGCCACCAATTTTTTGATTTTCTGTCTATTTCATAGCAGAATTTCAACATATCACATTTATCAACATAGCCCATACGTTTGTTGTAATCCTTTACTAGTCGTAAACAACTGAAGTCCTTCGCTGATCCATCCTTTTGTTTTCGTGTAGTCACTTCGGATCATGAAGATCACTCAGAAAATACACAGGCTTGTTATCCATCCATTTGACAACGAGACTTTGATCGGTACTAATTCTCCAATCGGAGTCACCCCTCTAATTTAGGCCCATTCCTATTTTTGTTATTTGCTAATGATCTTAATTGATATCATAAGTAACACTTATTCACCATTTGTCACGAGTTATGTAGATGATACCAATATTTTGATAATAATTGAGAACAATATGGATGCACTTCACAAAACTGCTGAGAGAATATCTACAGTGTCCACCATAAAGTTGGATACACATGGGAAAAAATTTGTTATTGATATTTCTGAAAAACTGAAATGGCAGTTCATTTCTGCATGTCTGACAACTAAAAAATCCGTTACGACACGTGAACTCAGGTTTGGCGGGAATTTGAAAAGTTGTCAGTGGAGCCAAAAAAATGGGTTGAATTGGCAGGATATCAAAAAATGTTATCGGGAAAATCCATATATCGATTTTGAACCAGATTAAAAAAAGTCAAAAATACAATTTTTATTCCTCTACTACTTATGAACATAATACATTTTTGTTTTATCTGAAAACAGCTCTACTAACCTAAATCACAAGGTTGGGTCAAAATTAATCAAATATTTGTGGAATAGACATTTTGCGGGAGGTTAATTATGAAAACACGATTTATTCTTGTTACTAGGTGTAGTGCCATGTACATTGATGCACATAAGCTTATTCAATATACTTTAGTTTTGATTACAAATTTTAATTGGTTTAGTTATTCAGATAAAACAAAAAATGTATAACGTTTCTCAGTAAGGTTAGAGGAATAAAAACTGTATTTTTGATTTATTATTCAATCTGGTTCAGAATAATTGATATATGGGGTCCTCGTTGGATTCCAAGCACATTTTTCAGAGAAATTTTTTTGATATTTTGTCATTTTGACCCATTTTTTGGCACCACTGACAACTTTTTTTCGAATTCCCGCCAAGTCTGAGGTCACGTTATATAAGTCGTAACGAATTTTTTAGTTGTCAGACATGCAGAAACGAACCGCCATTGGAGTTTTTCAGAAATATATCAATAACAGATTTTTTCCTTTATGTAGCCAACTTTATGACGGACACTGTATAACAAAATAATATTGTGACGTGGAAAAAATAATTCGAAACTAAACAAGGCCAAAAACAATATATTTTAAAAATCAAAGAGAGAAATTATTTTTGACAGTAAGTTATCTTTGAACTCTCATTGATGCACTTTGTGCAAAACTATAAAAGAGTTGTTATTCAATTAGATTCATTGAATCACTGTGATAGTAGGATTCTGAAAACATTATAATATGCCAATTTTCGTGCACACCTTCGATATGGAATTTTGAACTGTGGTACTGGTGCATCAGTACAAAGGGTATTTCTTCTGCAGAAACATGTAGTGAGAATAATCGCTAAGCTAGATCACAGGGAACCATGTCGTAAAGCTTTCAAGAATCTCAAGATTCTGACAGTTACCAGTATATTGTTACGTTATTTCCACTTGGGTTCGTGAATTTAAAACACTCAGTACAAAACTGAACAATTTATTTCACTAAACACACTTAATACAACTCAATAAACACTTAGTTAAATCACAACGATATTCGCTTTACAAATCTCAATGTTCACTGTACTAGCTTTCTTTCTAATCTCAACTCGTTCCAAACTATAACTATCTTGTCCGCGAAACCGCGGCTCCTATATAGGCAAAGACATCACTGTCCAGAAAGAACAGGAACAAACTGGAAGTGTTTTTCATATTCGACGGCAATGACTCATCCGCTAATTATAGCGGTGCGTCTGCGACCGATACCTCCGCTGTGAATCACGCGTCGAGATGGTGCTTCTTGGTCTTCTCGGAATGCCAGCGGTTCGTAACATTATCCTCCTCTCAGATTTGATCGTCCCGATCAAAAACTTCACCATTGTAAGGCTTCAACCTCTCCAGGTGGACGACTTTCATCTTGGCTCTGGGGCTGCGTTGGATTCTATAAATCACATAATTTATTCTTTTTATCACCTTGTATGGTCCTTCCCAAGATGGTGTTAATTTGGGGAAGACACCTTTCTGTCGACGTGGATTATACAGCCATACTCGATCTTCTTCCTTGAACCCCTCTGAATTTGCTCTGAGGTCGTAGCGAGCCTTCATTCTATCAGTGTCCTACCTAAATTTAAAAACTAGACCTCTACCTTCGATATCGTTCCATGAGGGTCTACTCAATCTATTTTCTTTCCATCGTAGAAAATCAGCAATATCTGGGTCATTCTGTTGGTCTCGACTCATAGTAGCTGTTGTCCATTTATCGTCGGTTTCTTCGGGACGTCTTCCCCGCTCATACCCCGTACGGTTTCCTCGAATGGATCTATTCGATTTGGCATCCACATTGTGATAAACCCGAGATTCCTCTGATCCATCTCGTTTCTCAGAACTAAGCACGTTTTCCGTTTCTACTATAACCCTTTTAACTTTGATAACCCTAGGAGCTTCATGTTGTTCAGAATTTTCTGATGGCCTGCGCCACGAATTGCCAACAGAAGTGTTTTCCTGACCATTCATCAAAAACTTGCTGGATGTATCAATCCTACTGATCGAGAAGAAACCTGGGGATACTTTCATCCTGCAGTCCCTCTGGATGTGTCCTGTCTTGCCACATCGATAACATGTTCTTTCCTCTTGTTTTATCGTTGGATGATATCTCGCCGTCCCAGGTCTACTAGTTGAAGTCCACTCAGATGTAGCGCACTGCGATGGCACAAAACCTTTGTATATGTCCAGTTCTGCCGCATCTGAAACATATTCGGATCTGCTGGTCATCAGCATTCTTCTTCAGGACTCTAATCTTCTCCAGCAACATTTCTAATACTTGTGTCAATTCTTCACTCTGCTGGGTTGGTTCCCTGTTTGAAACTGATCTTGCTGTTTCACTCAAAGCAAGAAAAGCTGCTTCTACCTCCAAAGCTCGAACCAAGGCTTCACTGCTTCTGTTGAAGGTCGTCAGTAGAAGGATCCTCTCAATCTCAGGATCTCTGAGTCCATCGATAAATAGCTGGACTGCCAGTTACTCCCTGAAGTCTTCTGGTGCCTGTGGGTAGGCTAACTGGATCAGTCTTCTCACATCTGCCTCGAATTCTTGCAAGGTCTCCCCAGATTTCTGCACCCGTGTTTTCATTTGTGCCCGGTATAGCTGTTCTCGATGTAGATCGCCATACCTTAACTCAAATGCAGTTACCAAGTCTCCATATTTGCTCTGCTGATCAACAGGAATTGTCTGCAGTATACCCAGAGCTTGTCCTCTCAAGGCCATTATTAGTGCAGTAGCCTTCTCTTCATCGTTCCACCCATTGGTCGAGGCAGCAGCTTCAAACTGCCTGCGATACATGGACCAAGATGACTGTCCATCAAAAGTCGGTGGTTTCACTGAAATTCCTGAAGTGGCAACCCTGTCACGACGATCATTAATCCTGAGCGAGGCGATTTGACTCTGTACATCTTGTTTGAATGTGTCCACTTCTTGTTTGAGCTTCAAGTCGATCTCATTCTTGATGTCTTTCACTTCCATCCGTACTACATTCAACTCACCGTCGATCTTCTTAACATCCTCCTTCAACTTGTCTACAATTTGTACTTCAGTTTTCTGTAGTACCTGTTCTAGAAGTTTCTTTTGTTTTTCTCTCTCTTTCTTCTGTTCTTCTAGAATTTTCTCGAAATCTTCTTTTCTTTGCACTTCTTGTTGTTCTAGATCCTTCTTTTGCTCTTCTAGAATTTTCTCGAAATCTTCTTTTCTTTGCACTTCTTGTTGTTCTAGATCCTTCTTTTGCTCTTCTAGAATTTCATGGATGTCTTCTTTCCTTTCCTCTTGACGACGCTGTTCCTCTTCTTGTCGTCGTTTCATATTCGACGGCAATGACTCATCCGCTAATTATAGCGGTGCGTCTGCGACCGATACCTCCGCTGTGAATCACGCGTCGAGATGGTGCTTCCCGGTCTTCTCGGAATGCCACTGGTTCGTAACAATATACTTACATTCTGGAAGCTTCTACATGTCCAACACACACAATATTCGTTCTAGAGATCTTTTCAGTGTCAATGTCCATAGAACAACACTACCTCAAAAAATTGTAGAATATAATGAATGTAAACTTTATAATATGCTTCCTGTGGACAAAAATTCTCCAAATATACACATTTTCGAAAGTAGGACAAAAACACTGTTACTTAAAAAGAATTGTTATAGTATCTAGGAATTTATTAACCAAGTAAAGTGACTAATCACTGATTATTTTACCTGATTCTCATGTGATTTTATTCATACAATATATATTTCCGTATGTGTCAGAATAAGTGAAACTGTATATTGTTTAAATTTTATTGATTTTATTCTCGGACTTTAATTGTAAACATTTTTCATTTGACTCTTTCTTTGATAATTGTGCGTTATTGTCGAATAATTGTACTTTTCAACCAGAGGAATGAAATTTATTTTTATTATCTCTATGATAAGTAATGTAGCAATGTTGTTGCATATCTCATTTTTTCTAAATAAATACAACAGGGCAATTATCCCCATTTTTGCTGAATTTCAATTAATGATTTTACTAGATTATCTGAATTCTCAATCGTGAGATTCTAGTTGACTATTTTAAGGCTGTGCACCTCGACCTATCAGATATTTTGTGCATAACCCTTAATTTATATTTTTCTGGGAGCTAAGACCCTTCCAAGAATTTGAACCTCTTGCAAATGTTCTGCAGTTTCAGCGAAGTTCTTGCAGTAGCGGCAACTATCACTCTATTTGACCCATCTTTTTGAGTTGATACCTCAGAGGGCAGTGTAAAGTGAGGAGTCCCTTCACCAGTTTAAGAAGTTTTTCGTCCAACTCGAGAAGCTGTTTAGTTTTCCCTGGCAAAAGCGTCACTAGCCTTATCACTTGTCTTTATCCTGGCACTTTCTTGTGACCAGGAACCCACATAAAGTTACCTGGTTATTTGCTGCCAGTTTACAGAACCGTCAGCTTATTAGACTTCGACAAGTGTCTGACTTCAGAACTTTTAGTGCTGCTTGGCTATCCGATAGAATATAATTTTTGCCCTTCGGGTGTCCCATTCGAGGCACTCCTGGGTACATATCTCTATAGCATGTACTTCTGCTTGAGAGATGGTTGGTTTGGCCCTGTAACGCCCACTCCAGCCTAAAGGACGATATACCAAGAAATCAAATATTTGTGACGTTGTCTCATTGATTATCAGTATGGTCTATTTTATTGTGCCTTGTAAATAACAGCATCAAAATTTTGAATTCAGAGATATTAAAATGAGGCGATTATTTTACAGGTAGTGCCTCATGGGAGTGTGGCTACTGATAGTTTGGATTGTTCAGAAATAGGTACCTCTATTTTGAAGGAAGGTGGCAATGCAGTTGATGCGGCTATCGCAAGTGCTTTGTGTTTAGCAGTATCCACTCCTCATCTTACTGGACTAGATGCGTGAGTTATAGAACCAATTCTAAGAATCTATGTAAACTCTTAGATAGGAGAAGTCAAAGTCAATGCCAAATTTCACTACAACTAGACATATCAAATCAACTCATATATAAAACGATCGCTATAAATTTGGCACTGCTTAACCACCATTTATATTGCACTCAAAATACGTTTGTACCATTTTGGTCAGTGGATTTTCATTTAGTTTTTGTTCTATTCAGAAGAAATATCAAAATATGTGTGAACTACGAACATTTATCGAACATTTATCGTAACTTTGATGTTAGTTGTGATAAAGTTGTTCTCAACTGCGTAAAGAAATTCACAAAATAGTTACATAATATATTCACATATTATGTATTTTCTGAGCATACAATAAATTAGTCAATCATTTGCAAATAGTTTGATGAAACTCTAAAATTGTTTAATCTATTTCCTATTTAAGTGTGCATTTCTGAATACCTGGAGACACAACTATATTCATCTGGAGTTGCTATGATGGTTATTCGTTATTATGGCTTCAATTCAAGTACAAGCGCAGTACTGCGCAGTAAATTCGGAACGAATAGATTTACTGCGCAGTACTGTTCAGGAATATCGGAATGTGAGATATATCACATACGATGGTCGCTTGTATTTAAAGTAGTAAAAATGAGCTATTTTATAGTCTTCATAATAATCATATTCAGCTGCAGTTCCTTTCAGAAATGTAAGCTCTCATGAGTTTATACTTCTTTGAATCAGTTCCAAAATATATTTTGAAAATTATTGTCAATAAACTAGATTTTTCTTATTATGTTGAGTTATATTCCAGAGAGGGCCACTTACTCATTTACAACCATAAAACTAAACGTCCTCCTTTGGTGGTAGATTTCAGCTATCCAAAAGTTCTGCCACAGAGTTTACCTAGACTGGTTCTTGGCTTAGCCTATGTACATAAGCAGTATGGAAGCATGGCTTGGAAAAAACTGGTATCACCTGCTTCCGATTTGGCAAGGTATTGTATCGAATATTTTGCTTTGATTTTTAGAGAAAAACTACATTAATATATTTTTTTTATTATTTAAAAGGAAGGGATATGTGGTGCCCAGAACATTAGTGGAAGCTATAACACTAAGTAAATCTGAATATCTTTATGGACATCTAGAGTCTGGACAACTAAAAACTCATGATGATCTAGCAGAAACACTAGATCATATAGCTAATTTTTCAGAAAATGGTAAGTTATCTAGTATATATTTTTTTTTCAGTAAAGGATCACACACTAACAGATATCATTTCAAACTGCATGTCATAGTAGTTAAAATTATTTGATTCAAATATTGTTCAATCTTCAGGTACAGGACAGGAAAAGTTTGATACTATAATACATAAAAATATGGAATATTTCATTTTTTATTAGAAAATTGACTACTACACCTTTTCCAGTTGTATTTCAGAAACCATCAAGTTTATTTCAGAAAGCGTTAATTGAATTCCAGAATAGTCACTTGTATTTCAGAAAGTATCAATTGTATTTCAGAACAGAATAGTCAGTTCAATATCAGAAATCGTCAAATGTATTTCAGAATAGTCAATTGAATTTCAGAATTCGTTATTTGTATACAAATGATATATTCTGAAATTCAAATGACGAATTCTGAAATTCAGTTGATATAATAATATCAAAATCTTATTTTTTTCAAATAAGCAATCTTCGGACGCTGAAATTAAAGTTCGCTCGATTATTCGGTCACTTCTGGCGTTTTGTCAAAAGGGCCGTTTCAGCGTTCTGTACTAAGTACAAGTTTTTGGCCTTTCCGTCATTCAGCGATTTGTCAATTTGGCTATATTGTAGGTACACCTAACAACCCTCAACCCTCTCTATATTCCGTTTCGAGCTGCGACCCACACTAAAAATATGTTAGTGATCAGAATTGTGGCAATTTTCTGAATGATATCAAATTACTGTCGATTTCCTGTTTTGAGAAAGCTTTCATCAAAATATGATAAATCTGTTACGATATTTAACGCCTATCGGAATCGACCATTTAACCACAGAGGTGAATACAACTGAAGATATCGCTAAAAATTTATCGAGTGAGTTTTGTAGTTAGACCTGGACAGTCTGATCAAGGATGCCGATGATGTGAACATCATTCATATAGTTATGGAAATCATCCATTCTCAAAGTGGCCCAATTTGAATTCAATCAAATGAAAAACTCAAAGTCGGTCGACCACACAATATAATAAAATAATGAACATGTGGGTGTAACTATAGTTTCGGTTCAACAGCCATCATCAGACACAGTAAGTAATCTGTAATAGGAGAAATAATACTAAATAACAAATTGGTGTGCCTAAATACTTACAATCAAATTCAAAGGAGAAGGTATAAACCATATCTATGCCAAAAATCGGATAGCCGGAAATCAATCATATATCAAATATACATATTGTTTAAATTTGCTTAGCCACCAAAATAAACCAAATATCACAATCAAAGGGGAGTTGAAGAACATCATCCTCCTCTGATGGTAGTCAGTATTCAACTAACAAGAAATAATGAAATTTAAAATTAAATGGTTACGGTTGAAATATGACAAATGACTTGTGAAAGTACAGTTGACATAGAACAATACATTTTTATGCCTATGAAATTTATATAATACAAGTTGTATGAAAATTTTTGATGAGAAATAGTGAGTTGAGGTGGAAGATTCAGCAAAAATTCAATTCAATAAAGTTAGATGAGAATGAAATTCTATAACAAGAAACCTTGAAGCTTATAGAAGAGAAACAATTTTTTTGAGAAGAAGAAAATCAAAGGTTAAGATTGAACATTTAGATAGAGTTCAGAGACGTATTAAGGAAAATTTGAAAATTAGGAAAAATTGAATTATGAAAATTGTAGGGTACGAAAAATATGATTACGTTCAAAACTGGTCTGATCATTTAAGCAATTCACTCTTGGGTTATTAATACATTTTCTTTGGTCACTATTCCTTTGTCAAAAATTTTCAGAGACTACAGTTTCAATATTTCTTTCAAAACAAATACTAATATTAAACATTTACTAGTTAACTCTAAAGATAAAGTTCCTTCAGACAAGAAATCAGGAGTTTATAAACTTAATTGTAACGATTGTAATTCTTCATATATTGGTCAGACAGGTAGGTGTTTTGAAACTAGAGCCTTGGAACATAATAGATTAATTCACAATATCAGTACAAACAACTCCAATACAGCTTCTTCCTTTGCCAACCATATTATTGATTCCAACCATTCTTTTAACGTTAATTCGAACATTGAAATACTACACTTCTGCAACAAAGGACAAAGATTGAACCTCTTAGAAATTCTTGAAATTCAAAAATGTATTAATAACCCAAGAGGCACACCAATTTGTTATTTAGTATTATTTCTCCCATTACAGATTACTTACTGTGTCTGATGATGGCTGTTGAGCCGAAACTATAGTTACACCCACTTGTTTATTATTTTATTATATTGTGTGGTCGATCCACTTTGAGTTTTTCATTTGATTGAAATCATTCATATAGGCCAAGAGTTGGATATAGAATCTGACAAACTTATACTGCAAAAGATCAAGGAGAGTTCCAATTTGTTAGTTATATAGTTCGAGGTTCTAATTAATATCCAAGGTTCTTGTCGACCTAGAATAACAGCCGCTCGCGACGATATATAGAAAAAATTGTACAAAAAATCAGTTTTTCGAGAAAAGTTTCTCTCAATGTGAAAAAAATTCATTACAAGAATTATAGACAGTAAAAATTTCTGCAATTACAGAGTAATCAATCTTAGCAAATTTTCAAAATTCGCATTATTGCCAACATGTTCAAGCTCAGTTGATATTGTTAAAAGGGAAGTTTTTCTCGCCTCCGAAGAAAATGTGGGATGATCAGCTCAGATCATTCAAAAACAGTTAGATATTGTTGTTTTTTGGAAATAATAATCTGAACTTTGAGAAACTACGATCTCAAGGCTTTGATTGTGCCTGTAGTTGTACATTTTTTTCACAAAGCATGAGACGATGATTGTTTCGTTATGATTCTTTTCATAGTTTGAGATTCCATGAAAACAAAAAAAATTACGAATTTTGACGAAACTAACCCTTACAAACTCGAAAACTATTTGAACTTTTCCGTGAATTGATGAAGTCCTCTATAAACCGTGAAGGGGACCCGTTGTGGTCTTGCACCAGGGCCCTGGTTCTGCTTGCTACGTCTCTGATGAATAGGTATCATAATATGGACACCAAAAAATAGATGCATACTCTGTTTTAGATAGGACATAGAAATTGTATAATAGTAGCAGTGTATTCTTATTCATGAAATCACTAGTATTTTTGACAATAAAACCTAAAGCTCTTGAACATTTATTGGTGATTTTATTTATGTGTGTAGAGAAAGATAATTTGTGATCAAAGGTGATACCAAGATTACGAACAGAATAATAAGGTTGTACACTTTTTTTCAAAAATTATATATGTGAATAAACGCGGACCTCCAGAGAATACGTCGATATTTTTTGGAAATTTTTATTTTCAATGGTTTTTCAAAAGTTCTCCATCCTTTTCCAAAAATGTGATGTCACCTGGTAGATTGGTTAAGGTTCTGTTCCATTAATCGAAGTGGAAGAAGAATTGAAAAATCTCTGTCATCTTTGACAGATGGCGGTAATTACTGGGCGATTTTAATTCTTCATGCGAAAATATATTCGGATGATTTAAGGTAAGTTACTATTGAGTTTTATTTCATTGTTCAGTGTTCATTATACTCTTCACTGACCACTATTTTCAGAAAATTTAAGCATTCAAAGACTTGTGCTTCATATGTAGCAACACGAATGTGGATTCTCGAAAGACAATTTTGTTCCTACTCCAAGTTTTAATATGAGATATGAGACAAACTTGGTGTTTTGCAGTAGGACAACACATATCATCAGCTACATCTGCAAGTAATTGCTGTCGTGAAGATAATTTTAATCTAAGTTAAAATTCTTATCCTTATTCTTTGAATCTTTGTACATGAACATCATGAGAACCTGAAGTGTGAGCACAAAGTATTTTAGTAATAGGTATAAGCTAATAAACCAAATCTTTATTGTCATGAATATAAGAATTCTTATTAAAAAAAAACTGAATAATAAATGCATTTTCCTAAATCCCCAGTTATTCTTAGTAGGTACGTACTCTATCTATGATGTGAGTTTATATGAGATTTCTTCTTTACATTATATTGTGAATATGTAATAATAATATCAACTTGTGTTGTTTATTGAATATATTATCAGATGCACCACTACACTCACCTGATTTTCGTTATATAGATGATAAACAATCAATTAATGCGCTCTTTTGAATATTTTGAATTAGTTTCGTAATCGAAAAAAATTTGAATCAAAAATTGACATATTGTCATCAGACTTATCTGCCATCACTTATGTCAAAAAATTCTTCTTCCCTATTTTTTCGATATTTTTACGATTCGCGATAGAAAATAACACGTAGCACTATCTCATGGTAACATGGAACTTCTCGAAGTGGTATAGTTTTTGTTTTGTTTTCATATATCTGATATTTGTGTCATTGTGGCATGGGTGTCTTGCCACCAAACAATAACTGAAACGAGAAAAACGATAAGATTTCACATGTATTTCACCAGAAGAAATCTCGAAAAACTGCTGAAAGCACACCTTTCACATAAGAAGCAAACACAAACAGAACAGAGGTTAAGTTTGTCTGGGGGTTAACCCCCAGAGAGTTCAGTGGTTATCCCACTACGAGTAGTTCACGAGTCACCGCTAGGTAGCGTATCGCTTAGCACCTATCGCGAATACCATCCCGATCTACCAGGTGACGTCAGCAGAAATATGGTGCTGTCAAATAATTAGTTTTGATTTCGATTTTCTCGAGCATAAAAGAATATTCCGATTTAATTTTGTAGTATCGGTAGTAGTTTAGTGAGGTATCGGAAAACGACAATCAATTCTGCTAAAGCTTCAGAGGTTTATGACCCTATTATAAGTGATGGTATTCTGTTTACGAGTGAATGTTACGATTGAACACTTACAAGCATTTAACAAAAGGCGATTTTTTTTGCACCAAGTATTGACTTTATCTATAGGGCAATTTGTAAGGCGGCATTCATTCAAGCAGTTAATTTTTTTATATAATTTCAAATTATCCGCGTATAGTAGACAGTCAACTCCGAGATCCTCGTTAATGTCATTTATGAATAAATTAATGAATAAAATAAATATTACTGAACTATATACATGAAAGCAAAACTGAAAAATAATAGAAATTGAATCAGTGTATCACGTGATTTTTTTTTTCAGAATTGTTCGACTTTTTGAAGGACCTAAGTGAACCACTTATTTCCGAAGCTACCACAGTGGTATTTGAAGATTTCAATATATTTCTTCCGAATGGTAATAACAGCGATTTCTTGCTAACTGTTGGTCTGAAAGAAATAGACAATCAGAATCACGCTATATTGGATTCCACCAAGCCAGAATATATTTACCGATTAGCCGAAATAGCCAGGAATATTCAGATGACAAATTTCAGTGAACCATTACATGAGGGAACCATATCTAGTATAGCTGTTATAGATAAAGACGAAAATTATGTGTCGATGGTTACGTAAGGATACCTATTTTATAATTGTCCTGTATGTTACCAATGTTTTATTTTTTAGTGGAATGTACAAATATTTTGGCTCTGGAGAAATGACATCCCATGGTTATGTTCTGGATGTCAAAGATAGAGATAAACCATGTAGTAGGATAGCCGTGATAATAACAGATGCTAATATTATATGCGGTAGAAGAATAGTATTTGGAGCAAGTGACTCCATAGTTGCATTGCAAGTTATAAATTCACTATTAGTAGTGAAAGATAATGCCACAGAAAGTATTGAAGCTGCTAGATTTCATATACTTGCTGATGGAAATTTAGGAATTGAAGGTATTAATGAAGATATAATTAAGTTGTCTAGAAAAAAATGGATTGAAATGGAAATTTAAATAAGTCGATACCTCGATAATCGATCAGTAAGTGAATTGAAAGGAATAAAAATAAAGTGGAGATATAGAAAAATAATGTCAAACCGACTTTGTCACGAAGTTCCGATTGTGTGAGAACTGACAAAGTCTGGGGGTACGCGAATATTTATAGGTCAGCTCTATGTGCTAGGGTAAGATATTCCAATTCAGTAAGCCGTAACTGGCCTCATTCGACCAATTAGCGGTTTCCATATGTTGCGGATCTAGACTCTAGGTTGACTGAACGTGTTATTGTTCATTATGTATACTGCTTCCTTGAATTTTTTCTCCAACCTAAGTTTATTGAAAAAAAAACAGATTTTCCAGATATTAGACTGGCATGAATGTGAAAGAGCATGATTTAAGACTGAGGGAGAATCTAAGAATATTAGAAGATAACATAATTATGTGTAATCCATTGCCATTTTACAATGAATATAATTTGCATATTAAAACTTCTATAGAAAAAGGCAATGTTGATAAAAATTTTTCCTACGACCACGTATGAAAACGTCAATAATCACGCTGTTTTGTTATTCAGAAAGTAGCTCATATCACCATGGTATTGTTTATTTGAAAGAAAAAAAGCACTAGTGTTGATATGAAAAATATCACAACGGTCGCCTGAATTGATAGAAATAATTAGGTATATTGTGAAGGTACTCCCTGTCAATATAAGCGTTCTCAAATCAAATTCATATTATTTATTGAAATTTCTGTATCGTTTTGAATTATACCGAGAATTCTTTATCTATTAATTTCAATGTGTCTGATACATAACCTCTGAATTCACTTTAAAACTGAAACCTATACTCTTTGCTGGAACTATTTCCATGTTGATGACAGCGGGTTAGATCATTAAAAAGAGTATGGCTACAGTTTTATGCGCGGCTTGTTGCTTGCATCAGTTTGATATCACAGTACCACCAACGAGAAGATTCTTTGGTATCACACATGTTTGCAAGGAGTCAAGGACGCACTAACTCGAGTAACTCGTACGCGCTTGGGCACTACCTACTTCTATGGTTCTGTATTCCTGGTTGCGTGATTACTGGCACTAGCAGGCGTATGGTGTCAAGGTTCTTTATGTACGCTGGTGTCAATAAAATTTGTCCAAACTAAACTAACTCAATCAATCAGTAATTCACATAATGAGGAATTGTCGGAGAAGTATTCAAATATCATATTGAATATGGAAATAAACAGTACTTGATATCGAATCAAAACTACCTGAAATTATAGAGACTGCTCAAGTTAAATTTTTGACAAGACCTCCCGCGAAATGAAAATATTCGGAGTTGTAGGAAAAATAGTGTACAAAACTCGTTGGAAAGTGCATTTCCTTCACTCGTTACGTTTCCGCACTCACCGCTACGCGGCTCGTGCTAAACGATTACTCGTGTGAAATATGTCACTTTCCACACTTGTTGTGTAATATACTATTAATATTACTGCTGTCCTTTTTTACTGTGGTCAATTTTATTTTCTACCTCGATCTATTCTATTCTGATTCGATCGATAGAGCAAGTTGACAATCCACCAAATAATATACTCGTAATAGTTATTACTTTGTACTTCTTTTATCGCATCAAATCTAATATTGAACTTTTTAGGATCCCATTTACCATCTTTCGATGAAAATGCAATGAAATACTTGAAAACACTCAGTCCAAAACCAGTTTTGCTTTCAGAACCATATGAAAGTAGCAACGTTATTGAGAAATTCAAAGATGATTTGAGTTCACATTCTGATAGTAGAGGAGGTGGAATTGCTAGTCGATTCTGATTATTTGCTTGATATGAAGATGCTGTGATTTATTTTTTATCATTATGTAACTAACTTATATTATTTACTGTAATTTTATATCAATTTTATATATTAAAAATATTGAGAACATTATTGGTTTCATCTTTGACGACTTATCGACCGTTTGAGATAGTTGACCTGATGCAAAAATCGCATGAAAATAAATACTCTATTAAAAATTACTGACAATTGCCAATTTCTTCATATAGCGACAGGTATAAAATACTACAGGGTAAACATACCACTTCCCATTTTGAACCCTCCAATGGGGGAGAGTCTGGTGGCTACCAACCAAAAAAAATATTAACAACCAAATAAAAGAACTATTTTTTTTGCCAATAACTCAACTTTAGATATGTGATTCCCATCTTGATTAGTGAACTATGAAATTCACGAAGGCTTCAAATTTAAGTTATTACGAAAAAAACCGAATTTTACATCATTTTTTTTTTGTTTTTTTTTACACTTTTGAATAAATTAGTTTTTACTGTTCTGATCGCAATTACTAGAATTGAATATTATAATCAAATAAATCACAAATGCACTACAGAGTAATTTCGGAATATTGGAATACTCGAAACAACGCCGATGCCCTGAAATATGTATCGAATAGTTGATGTCGAATAATTATTTTGTTTGCTAATTTTTCGTAATTATATACAGGGTAATGCAAATTTCATGGTGCACTATTGTCAAATCGGAAACGGAGAGAGATACGAACTAGGTTAAATCACGAGAAATAAGCGCAATTTCATGGCCATTTCGAATATCAAAAGAAATGAGGATATCTTACGTATTTCCTGAAATATCCTGGAGAAACTGAAAATTGTCGTTTTTTATAGTCATCGATAACTTCTCAACTATTGCTGCTAGAATTTCGATATTTGGTATAGTTACTGAGTTTTGCATGCTGAATTCAACGGTGATATGAAAAAATCTAGACACACTGGATTCGAAGATATCGAAGCCAACCAATGGCAGCCATTTTGGATTTTCACACCATGATATTACCAATTCGGCAATTCATCGATATATCACACTTGTATGCTTAATGATGGAAGAAGAACCTATCAGTGCAGCATCAAAATGGTATACAGCAAAAAACCAAGGATAACGATCCCATTGAGCCTGTCGAAAGACACCACAGTACTTCAAGCTGAAGTAGCTGCAATACATCTCTGTATCGGAGAAATAAACCAGCAAGATAGGATAGGTCCGTCCGTTGTCATATTCTCCGATAAAGCACTGAAAACCACCCAAGTGAACTCTAAACTTGTGTGGGATTGTGCCGGTGCCCTGAATGAATTAGCAAACCGCAAAAAAGTGACACTGGCATGGGTTCCAGGTCACAGAGGACATCGAGGAAATGAAAAAGCTGACGAATTTGCCAGACAAGGCTCGTCAATGACATTCTACGGCCCAGAACCTTATTGCGGCATATCAAAAGCAATAATCAAGAAATCAACCAGCAAATGTGTGGAAAAACAGGCCCAAAGCTGGTGGGAACAAACCCCAGGACAGAAACAGGCGAAAAGGTTTCTTAAAAAACCATCACCATTGCTCACGGCTGACCTACTGAGCAAGGATAGAAGGTCCGTAAAAGCAATAGTAGGCATGCTTACAGGACACTGTAAACTCAATAAACATATGAAAAACATAGGTCTGGCAGAAGAAACCACATGCAGGTTTTGTCAGACAGAAGAAGAAATCTCTATCCATATCCTTTGCGAATGCGAAGAAATAGCAAGGACAAGGTTTTCACAGAAGGGGATGGAATACCAAGAGGCAGAAAGCTACGTTGTAGAGCCACTGTCAGGGAGATCCTGAATTTACTTAAAAAGACAAAGCTAGCGCAAGTCATCTAAATGTCAAGGGAACCACAATAGATCTGTAAAGGTCGCAGTGGAAATAGGGCCCATGCAGGGCCACCCTTTATACATATCTATCTATCTATCTATCTATCTATCTATCTATCTATCTATCTATCTATCTATCTATCTATCTATCTATCTATCTATCTATCTATCTATCTATCTATCTATCTATCTATCTATCTATCTATCTATCTATCTATCTATCTATCTATCTATCTATCTATCTATCTATCTATCTATCTATCTATCTATCTATCTATCTATCTATCTATCTATCTATCTATCTATCTATCTATCTATCTATCTATCTATCTATCTATCTATCTATCTATCTATCTATCTATCTATGCTTAATGATGAAGATGTCGGAATATCAAAAAACAGAACAAGTAGAATCTATGATGTAGCATCAATGCTTTTAGATTATTCATTGTTTTTATGACATAGTAGACAGACGTAAGTCTATCTGCGTATTAAATTCACGAGCTGATGTGTAATTCCGATTTCATTGTGGAAAATTCATCATCAGAATCAAAAATGCTCCTGTCAGAATTACTACTAAATTGTTGGATATACGTTATGGATAATTCAACTATTATTTTGATCTCATCTAATGTCGAAGAAAAGAGTGATTGATATGCATCTACGATGTGTACAATTGTTGCTTTCGAAATTCGACACGTGCCAGTTAAGTAAGGAAAGTGGCTGTCACAATGTCCAGTTCTCAGTGCTTGATGTTATAACATGATAAAATCAGAACTATTAATTACAGTTCATTCCAGAACAATAAGTGACGCTGCATGATTTGCAACAAAAAACTGTACAATCAATTCAATACAGGAGGCAACCCAACGGAGAGCATCAGCAATTACTTTTATTTTGCAGTAGAGTTACCCTCTAGCACCTTATTTATTAAGTTTCAAATTATTTTTGTCACTTTTAGTGAGAATATCTGGAATTGCAAACCTGATAGATCTCGACTCCACTCGATATTTTATATTTTTCCTATTATATCGACTTCTCTCAATACATCGATGAGTTATGGAGTAAAAATCCAACATAGCTACCATTAGGAATATCAAAGTTGGCTTCGATATCTTCGATTTTCTTGAAAACGCGATAGTTTTGTCAAATCCATAGAATCTCATGATATTGATATAATATTCGTCTTTCTCTCAAAAATAGTTTTTCATTGCACTACATATACCCAATATAAACATCAGATGAGTAAAACTGGTGCATATATTCATTCATGAAATCAACAGTACATAAATAACTTAAAAATAATTCTATCACGAAAATTATAATAAAAAACAGTATGGCTGAAAGTTGTTACATAAAGCCGTTAACTATGGGCATATCACTATTATTCAGGTATATACATAAAATATATGTTACTAGATCGGTTAACAAAATTGTATTCGAAGTTACAGATGATGCACCTCTTACAATGCAAACAGAATCAGGCAACACATTACAAAGTTTCATCGAAATTCATAATAGTAGAGATGTTTGATGTAATACCTTTGTCATATGTCAATATTGTATCCCATTTTGTAAGTACTACGTTGTGCATCACTAAGACAAAAATAAAAACAGCAAATCAATCAAAATATCACTCTTGGATCCAGTATCTACATGAATTGAAAAATTCCAATTTAAAAAATCAAAGTCTATGTTTTGTTGCAAAAAAGTACAACACCAAGACTGAGTAGGTACTCATAATTTCAGAAACGTAATCCATTGGAGAACCAAAATAATATATTAGCTAGCAGTCCTTTTTTCTTTTCTATAATATTCTTATAGTCCCCACGTGAAATGAGCCAAAGCTGACGAAAAATCTTGGACTGGTTGATTTCATTTATTTCCTTCTTTGAATCACCCTAGAAACAGGGTGATTCGATCGTATCTGAATAACAATTGTATCGATAGTTTTTTGGTCTATTCTGGAGAAATTTATGATTACAAATTCAACGAAACTGAACGGCTACATACGGATACATCTACTTAAGTTCGCACCATATGGAAAACTTTTTCATTATTAATTTTACGAAAAAAAGTTATTCTTTGTAAGAAGTTCTGCATGATCTTTAATGTGAAATACAAATAATCAGAAAATTTTATAACATTTACATGTCTCAACATCTATGTTGCATTATATTAACCATTGCTTGAATTAAATGATACATAACAAAATAATTTATTTTACAATAATTATCAACTAAAAAAAAGAGTTTTTTTTCATGTAGATGGATGTAATATATTTGATCGTAGTTTAACAATTTTCGATGTTGTCAAAAATAAAGGTAATTTACTCTTGAGCTAAATTCATATTTTGTATACAAGTGAATGTCTGATAATCGTATCTTAGGTTCAAGACCATGCAGAACTTTTTATAGAGAATAAGAGACGTAAGCTTTCCTGGTGTGAACTTATAAGCAGACACACTGTATATATATGCTCAGGCTCAGTACTTGCAATCTTTGAAGTCGTTCAACACTGATCCATAAAACCAAATATTGAACTAAATGATAATCAATAATTGATTGATTGTTGATATGAAATAAAGAGTGTTACGTCTGAAAATTCTATCAATATTTTTAAATGGCTATATGGATAGCTTCGAAAATGAAACTAATCCGCCCAAGGCCTTTTATTTATGACCACCAACAGTTAATATTCTATCGAATTCATTAGAAACTCACTCTATGAATATGTGACAATTGTTTTGTTATTTAATATGGTGCAATGGAGACCAGGAAATGCTCAACTTCTCATTTGATAATCCTAGTATCACAAACAACAATTATCTCACTTTTCAAAAAATTCCTCCAACTTCCGGTATTATCGAAGTAGAATGATGAAACTCTCGGGACTAATGAAAATGCTGAAAATGCACCTCCCGGATTAATGGGGCCCAAATGATATACACTGCCCGCCATGAAACTACCTATTTTTGAGGTTGGTAAATTATATTAGGAGTCAAAATAGAACAAAAAATCATTCAGAATTGTGATATGGATCCCAACTCACTACCAATACACTTTTTTCCTGAAAAATCCGTATCTTCAGGGTTAGAATCTTGATATTCTAAAATTCTCCATCAGTATAGAGGGTGCCGCCGATTTCATAGGGAAAGTATTGCTATATCCTAAACGGTAAGACAGAATGTTGATCAAATTAGACAAAAGATGCCCAATTCAGTTCTCTTCAAAATGCCGTTTTGCAAACTGGAAAAGTTGCAGCAGTTCCTGAAATATTTTGAAAAAACTGAAAATCACTCTTTTTTTCTGAGTTAATATCCGAACAAGAAATTTGAACTTTTCCATAAACAGGTAATTAATCAAGACAAAGGAGTTGAAGTCATCAGAAATATTCTATCTTCATTAATTTCCGATGTACTATGCAACTTTTGTTCTCATAATGGGCACCATATTTATTTTTTATACCATTGAATACTACTGAAAATTCCCTTCACAGCCATGTATAACATATTGACATTATCATATGAATAAGAGTCAAAAACAATAAAAACTATTTTTTGCAAGTTATCATTGCTTAAAATTCAACTGCCCTAAACGGTAGGCCATGATAAATAGTTGTAGTTCAAGATTATTTGAGTTACAAATGTCAAAGTAGTATTAATACTGTAGTCATAAGATATACGGTAGGCCATGATAAATAGAAAACAAAATATTTCAATCGTTACATTTTAAGCAATGATAACCTGCAAAAATGGTGTTAATACTGTTTTTTGACACTTTTTCATATAATGTTAATATACATAGCTGTGAAGTTAATTTTCAGTACTATTCAATGGTACAAAAAACAAATATGGTGCCCATTATGAGAACAAAAGTTGCATAGTACATCTGTGAAATTAATGAAGATAGAATATTTCTGATAACTCCAACTACTTTTTTTCGATTAATTACCTGTTTATGCAAAATTTAAAATTTCTTGTTCTGATATTGATAAATGTTCTGTTAGGTGGTGATGTTGAATTTTTTCAAATTTTTTTGCTGTACATACGTATTTTGGCCTCCTGATCACGAATCTGAAAACCAAATTGTGCGGAAATCAATACTTTTCGAGATATTCGCAAAATAAAGTCATTAACACCCCATTATTCCGCAACACTTATTCAGTGATTGAAACTTCAATCATCCTCCTTTGATTGTTGTTTGATGAACTTTACAGTGAGGACCAAAAGTCCGTCGCCCCCCCTGTAACTTCTTTATTCTACATATTACAAAAAAATGTTAAATACATAAGTTGTAGGGTTTCATTCGATCTCTTTAATGGTTTAAGTTTCATTCATACAGAGTGTCTCAAAAAAGCACGGTGACTTAGAAGTTAATTTTTTTAAATGGAACACCCTGTATTTTATTTCATTTTTAGATTCTTCCAACCACCCAAATACGGGTGGTTCAAAATTTTGAGTTTTGCATCACCCTCTATTTGTTTCTATTAAATGTCAGTAGATAGTAAATGAAAAGTTAAGATAGGGACATGTAAGCCGTTTTGAGCAGAAATGATTAGTTTCGACACAAAAAATTCCTAAAGTTGAAAAATCTCGATTTTTCACACCCTATATCTCTGTAATCTTTCGAGCTATACCCCAAGTATGATAAATCGACGAAATCAGATCTTCAGGAAGGATCTAAAAATGAAATAAAATACAGGGTGTCCCATTTAAAAAAAATAACTTCTAAGTCACCGTGCTTTTTTGAGACACTCTGTATGAATGAAACTTAGACCATTAAAGAGATCGAATGAAACCCTACAACTTATGTATTTAACATGTTTTTGTTATATGTGGAATAAAGAAGTTACAGGGGGGGCGACGTACTTTTGGTCCTCACTGTATACAAGGTGGATATAGGATGGTGAAACAGCTCTTCAATTGTTTCTGCGAAAAACTTGTAGACCGTTTGAGAAGGTACTTAATATTTCCACGACTTGAATGAAGATGGCGGTAAGATCGATTATCGAAGAAGATTTCTGTTGTTTACGTATTTCTGTGGTTCACATCTGACAGACGTGACTTGAAACGACATTAAACAATATATTTTCTATAAACCTGGAATAAATATTGATATTTTGACTCATCTCAGTCATTTTTCATCTAGAACAAATAAAACTGATAAAAAGATAACAGATGCAGAGTGTCTGTTTTACCGACACAAGGTATGTCGCCATCTCTGATAACTTCAGGAAATATTACTACGGTATGAAATCAAGTAGGCAAAGGTCTACAGTTTATTCTAGTGCTTGTTAATAGGAAGCTGTTTCACCATCCTATATCCACCTTGACTGTATACCTTACTTATTAACTATAAAGTGATGTTTCATGAGAAACGGCATTCTATCAATTTATTTAACCATTAATTTCAAAATTATTATCAAAGCATATTAACTTCATCCATGACAAAAGGTGACATTGCTGATAAACCTCAGCACAAAATTTTTCATGGAGCATTTAGTAATTCTATCTATCTCTAATTCGTGTCGAAAAGAAGGGACAGAAATATATTGAATGAGAATTCCCTCGCATGAACGGACGACCACTGGTAATATTGTCATGTTGTCTCTGTTGACAGCTATCAATGTTATCATGGTTGTTATTTAAAAAAACTTAATAAAAATTCAAAGTAATACAAAATTTCAGCAATCTCGTTTTGTTTTTCTGATAACTGATTTACAATGAATATGGTATCTATTTTTCGCGAGCACTAACATCGAGTTTCATGTACAACAGATAAGCCATTGATGAGCAGTCGAACAATAGCAAAAGATGTGTGATGAAGGTTCTATTTTGAGAATATCTCGAAAAGTATTGGTTTCCGTACAATTTGGTTTTCAGATTCGTTATCAGGAGGACAAAATACGTAAGAACAGCCAACATTAATTATGATATAACTCAGAAAATAAATAAAAACAAAATGTGTGATTTTCATTTTCAAAATATTTCAGGAACGACTGAAACTTTTCCAGTTTGCAAAACGGCATTTTGAGGAGGACTGAATTGCGCATCTTTTGTCTAATTTGATCAACTTTCTATGTCTTATCGTTTAGGAAATAACAATACTGCCCCTATGAAATCGGCGGGACCCTGTATATTGATAGCTTCATTTTTTATCCCGAAAATTACGGAATGTAAAATATGAGACAAAATTTTGATTTTTCAACACTGCATTTTTTATTCTTTTGAGTGCACCAGAGGAAGGAATTTTGAACCCATTTTGCATCCTTAAAACTGGATAATTCCATCGCGACTGACGGTGTATATCACTTAGGTCAAAACCATTGAGCTGTAATTTTCGTCATCAATGTCATTCATCAGTCCTGAGAGTTTAATCATTCTACCTCGATTATTACCAAAGTTACGGAGCAGATCGTAGATATAACAGATCTGGATATCAAATTATCAAAGAAGGAAGATATCATTCAAACTGTCTTACATTTGTTACCATAAACTTACGATACGTGGACAGAAGTGCTAGAATATAGAATCATATATTGTTGAACCTGATGCTTCTTCATTTTTAGCAAGCCTTCAATGTATACATGATTCAAACATATCACCAATTCTTCTTGTATTCATTATTTTGATTCATGCACACGGCCGGTCACCGGAGTCAGTGAATAAAGACACTATCGTCAATAGGGCGAGAACTTCTTATAAAAATCACAATTTAATGGGTGAAAAACGTATCATCATCAATCTTGGTGTGTGTATAGCGATTCCAATAGAGATAATTCATTGGAACCCACTACATGGACAGACATCATTTATTTTTCTGAAATACGATGGATCTTATTTGAGTTCAGTTATGGCTCTTTAAACTGCTACAACTTTGAGAATCCTTGATAATAGGAACAGATTCTCTACGTGACTCTTTCACATTGAATTTTTCCTTTTTAGATGGCACACTTTCTCTCCTACCTACCTGTAAGTGAGATATAAAGGTTGAAGTTGCCTGAGGAACGTTTGAGTGAGGAAGGGATATGTTGGTGAAATCCTTTTTATTCGCCACTTCCTTTATCGAAGTCAGAGTTTTACTGAGCCATGGCGGCCAACTGTTTTTTGCTGTGTTTAGTTCTAGTTCTGCAGATCTTAGTTGATGGGTCAAGTTCTGAAAATTGATGGCTGTTAACGTTTCGAAAGGCAAATTTTGAATATTACATACCTGGTTGCGACATTCAGCTTCAACATGCGCTAGCTTCGTTTGGGCTAATTCTAACTCCAGTTCTCTTAGTCTTTCTCCGTTACTAAATTGGTCATCAGAGGACGAATTCAGGTCGCAATTAGATTTTGCTAAATTTGAAGAACAGTTCTCACAACGTGATGTTATAGTCTGAAAAAGTAAATATCAAAGTCATGACAGAGGTTCACATGTTCAATTTTAACAAACAGCACCAAGATATTTCAAGGTTTGAATTCGATTACATCCAAGCGGAACCCATTTACTTCTGATTTACGATACTACCATTCTATCCTAATCTGACATATTTTCACTTTTACATATTTTTAATCAAATATGTCCAATACTATTCATTAGGATAATACCGCAGTCCAACAAGAATAAAAATTATTTTGGAGGTACTCACATATTTTGGCATCCTGAACAATAATCCGAAGTCGAAACGCTTGTTTCGTTAATACACCATTTGACATCTCGAATTTCCGCTACTAAAACCACCAAATTCGTCCTTCCTTTGACTAAAACACCACACACGCTTACATTTACTTGTTTTCAACACTTTTTAGCAAAAATATTCATCGTTTTTCCAAACGTTAACAAAAGAAGATACTTTGATCTGAAAAATGGAAAAGCCATAAATTGGACAACAATTTTAGAAAGAGAAATTAGTCTATCCAATTAGAATATCAAACATAGTTTGAAATGAATGTCTGGTAGACTACGAGCAGAAAACAACTACTTTCCTGGTAAATACCACGCAGAACATTGAATTATATCTGCTCGTAATCCATGCAACGATTCACACTGTGAATGCAGATCGCAAATGTTTCTTTCTTCCTAAGACGTGACAAATTCACATCGGGACAGGCACGCCTAACAACCTACAGACCGGTTTCGGGCTTATTGGCCCTCATCAGTGCAGGGTAGTTATCCGAGTAGAGACCGTAAGATCTCCACTCGAAGCGTTGCCTGTCCCAATGCACCTTCGTCGCGTTTATTTGACCGCACTGAGCCGCGTTCCAACAGACAATTGGAAGTGGCGACACCATGCGGCAGAAGAAAGAAACACTCCAGAACTAAATCTCCCAAATCACAGAACTTGGAAGTGGCTTATAGCTCGACTAAGCTAATAAATGAAAAATGGAAAAGCCATAAATTGGACAACAATTTTAGAAAGAGAAATTAGTCTATCCAATTAGAATATCAAACATAGTTTGAAATGAATGTCTGGTAGACTACGAGCAGAAAACAACTACTTTCCTGGTAAATACCACGCAGAACATTGAATTATATCTGCTCGTAATCCATGCAACGATTCACACTGTGAATGCAGATCGCAAATGTTTCTTTCTTCCTAAGACGTGACAAATTCACATCGGGACAGGCACGCCTAACAACCTACAGACCGGTTTCGGGCTTATTGGCCCTCATCAGTGCAGGGTAGTTATCCGAGTAGAGACCGTAAGATCTCCACTCGAAGCGTTGCCTGTCCCAATGCACCTTCGTCGCGTTTATTTGACCGCACTGAGCCGCGTTCCAACAGACAATTGGAAGTGGCGACACCATGCGGCAGAAGAAAGAAACACTCCAGAACTAAATCTCTCAAATCACAGAACTTGGAAGTGGCTTATAGTCTACCAGACATTCATTTCAAACTATGTTTGATATTCTAATTGGATAGACTAATTTCTCTTTCTAAAATTGTTGTCCAATTTATGGCTTTTCCATTTTTCATTTATTAGCTTAGTCGAGCTATAAGCCACTTCCAAGTTCTGTGATTTGGGAGATTTAGTTCTGGAGTGTTTCTTTCTTCTGCCGCATGGTGTCGCCACTTCCAATTGTCTGTTGGAACGCGGCTCAGTGCGGTCAAATAAACGCGACGAAGGTGCATTGGGACAGGCAACGCTTCGAGTGGAGATCTTACGGTCTCTACTCGGATAACTACCCTGCACTGATGAGGGCCAATAAGCCCGAAACCGGTCTGTAGGTTGTTAGGCGTGCCTGTCCCGATGTGAATTTGTCACGTCTTAGGAAGAAAGAAACATTTGCGATCTGCATTCACAGTGTGAATCGTTGCATGGATTACGAGCAGATATAATTCAATGTTCTGCGTGGTATTTACCAGGAAAGTAGTTGTTTTCTGCTCGTAGTCTACCAGACATTCATTTCAAACTATGTTTGATATTCTAATTGGATAGACTAATTTCTCTTTCTATAATACTTTGATCTGTCAGCTTGATACTGTCATAAGGTAATTGTTGAGCTTCAGTCGCTCTCGGTTCTAGATGGGTTTTGTAAATGTTTTGAAGAGCGAATTTTTTTCAAACATATTAGTTTTTATGTTGAAAATTGTTGAAATCAATAATTAATAAATGTGAGTGTGTGGTATTTTAGTAAGAAGAAATACTATTTTTGTGTGTTTTCGATAGCTGAAATTTGAGATGTCAAATGGTGTATTTCTGCCGTTCTGAAACTTAGAAAATTCCGAATACTACGAAAAAAATCGAAATTTCATAAAACCGTTTTCATATTATTCTGGCGTTATTTGGATAAATTAATCGATATGAATAACACTTTGATATGGCCACTTTTTCTTCCCTACAATATAGCGCTTTCAAAATTAAAATCCAACGTTTCGTCGTCTAGAAACCATCATCAACTTATTTTAATCAAATAGGGACCTGGATTTTTTAATTTTTTGTTACCTTTCGATATCCCAAAAACTATAAGCTATCATAAATTCTGATCTTCAAATGTTTCGATGTCAAAAATTTACAGTTTCTTTATTTTTGAAAATCAACACTGGTAATATTTCAATGACCCCTCCCCTGATCCCTCCACAGCCTAATTATCACGAAACTGAACTACTGGCAAAATAATATCTATACTTATGCTCCGTCAATTGATAAAAACAATGCCTGAATTGTGAACAGAACAAAACGAAATTCTGAAGGGAATGCCCGAATGATCCCCCTTGCTCCAATAGGCATTTTCGTATTCGTCTTCGCAGGTTGCCCGTAGGCGCGCGCTGGATCATTCTTCCTCTAGCTCGTAGGATTGTTTTTATAAGTATTAAAGTTTGGCGTAAGATATTTATGTCCCGTGCAGTATATTTAAATAAACTGTTTGTTTTTATGGTGGATTTATGCAGCGATTTTAAGTCATAAGATTTAAGTTGTAAGTTTTTAGTCATAAGTCGTAAGAAGTTCAATCATTGGTTTTCAATGTTACAATTTATACAATTGACATAAGTTTTAAGTTGCAAGTCATAAGTTTTAAGTCATAAGAATGTTGGCCAACTTTTATCTCTTATGGCTTAAAACTTAAAACTGATCATATTTGCGCATGCGTTCGAAGTTTTCAATTCTGTGACGGTTTTTTATAGGTTATTGTCTGTGATTGTGTTGTTTATTCAAACTTATATCAGAATCATCAGATTATAAAAAAAATTGATATTGATGACTGAAATTGTAAAGTGACCACTGACACAACCACAGAAATTGACCAATGGGAGAAGTTACCCTTGAGACATGACAGTCCTTAATAATTCCTGCATAAATGGTCTTTTTTCCTTTATGTCTTAAATCTTATTACTAAAAACTTACGACTTAAAACTCATGACTTAAAATTGCTGCATAAATCCACCATTAATATCCCCATAAAAAATAATCCAGCTCAAATAAATCGGGGCTTCTTGCAGGCCAGTGCACCACCTCTTGGTTTCCAATCCACTGATTGGAAAATGTTTCATTAACGAGTTTCTATTAAACACTTTGATAATTTCAGATCATATCACGTTTTTCGGAATTGGAAAACACATTTTTGATCCCGCATATTTTTCGAAACATTGAACGATCATACTTTGATGAGTCCCAGTAAACACAAATCTGTCTGAAACATAATATTGGGGAAACAACTATGCCTTAAATGACACATGAAAAGTTACATAACAAACACCAGTAGGAACTGCTATTGATACCTAATTTGTTGAATCAAAAATATGTAATGAGCATTTTGCAGATACATAAATATTAAGCAATAGGTACGATACGTGTACAGCACTTTGAAACATTATTTCTCGTTTTCTGAGCTATTCCTGTCCGTATTCGTTTTGTGTATATCTCATAAATGAAATACAATTCTCGATCACATCATAATTGCCTATTAGAAACATCTTTGGAGATCAATATGTTAACATAATTGTAAAGTAACAGTTTCGATCATTTTGTATGTGGCTAGGTTTGTATGTGGCTAGGTTTGTAGGTGTCAGATATCATCAAAACATACATAACCTCATTTCATTTCAATTATTCCGTGGAAAACGAAGTTATTTTTACTGGGATTGCATAGGGAGCTGAATTTGTTCGAATGTAGCTGATGAAATGAAATAGTACAGGGTGATTGTTTATATTTTACTCAATAGCTATCTCAGTTAATATTGGTCCTACAGAAACGTTCAAATGAACAGATATGTAGCATTTTTTATGGGCATTTAGAATTCAGTATTATCAAGTGCAAAAAAGCATCGCTAACCTGAAAGTTTCACAACGACTGGTATTTTTTTAATGAGACATTAATGTATTTTATTTTCCCAATCGGTAGAACTCTCTTTTCTGGTTCAAAATATATATTCTTTAATGAGGTTATCTTTACCGGTTTTCGGAAGATATATAGATTTTTCGTATAAATCTAAGGCAGCTGTAGAACGCCAGACGACAATGCTGCGATTGGATTATATCAAAGTAGCCATGGATAATAAAACAAATTTAACTGTATCGTTTGACATTTACATTTTTTATCCATAGTTTGGAAGTTGTTATAGCAAACATGATATATTCTGAGGTAGAAAAAGTTGATATTGTGTCAGTTTTTATAAAGTGTAATCAAAACCAACGTTTGCGGCGTCGTGAGTAAATAGACGACTATACCCTAACAGAAGATTTCCTAGTAAGAAAACATTTGTTAACTTTCATAAACTTTTACGAAATACTAGTTCGTTGAAACGAAATCCCAGGATTGTTCAAGGAAATGAAAATCAAGAATTAAATATAATGTCAAACAATACAATTAAATATGTTTTATTATCCATGGCTACTTTTGATATAAGCCATCAATCGCAGAATTGCCATCTGGCGTTCTACAGCTGCCTTAGATTTACACGAAAAATCTATATCTTCCGAAAACCGATAAAGATAACCTCAATGAAGTATATATATTTTGAATCAAAAATGATTGAGATGCGAACAAAACATGCCGCCCACCTAAAATGCATGGCATTTTAAAGATTAGGAGTCGAGAGGCAACGGACACAGCTTTGTCACTGGTCGCCTCAGAATTCCCGTAGCCGTTTTCACAGAGGCCACCCTCACCTTACCATCTGCTCCTGGATAGGTAGCGGTGACACGTCCCATGTGCCATTTTAGAGGAGGAACATTGTCGGCTTTGATGAGGACAAGGGTACCTACATTTAATGGTGTTGACTCACTTGCCCACTTGGTTCTCTGGTGGAGAGTATGGAGATACTCTTTAGACCACCGTTCCCAGAAGTCCCGATGCATTCGACTAACAAGTTGCCATCTGGAAAGGCGATTGAGAGTAATCTCTCTCAGATCTTCATCTGGAAGTGAGGTCAAGGGGGCAAGAGAGAGGAAATGACCTGGTGTGAGGGCCGTGAGGTCGTTGGGATCGTTGCTGAATGGGGTTGAAGGACGAGAGGTCAAAATAGACTCAATTCGAGTGAAAACGGTGAGTAATTCCTCGAAGGTCAATACTTGGTCTCCAACAACTCTAACGAAATGAGATTTTACAGATTTCACCCCCGACTCCCATAAACCTCCAAAATTAGGAGCTGCAGGGGGATTGAAGTGCCATACTATACCTTCTTGAGAAGCGGAGGAAGCAAACGTCTCATTCAGCTGTCTATGGGCACTAACAAAGTTAGTGCCGCAATCACTATACAAATGCTCATAACGTCAACGTCTGGCAACGAAGCGCCTAAGAGCTGCCAAAAAGGCATCAGCGGACAAGTCGGAAACAGGTTCCAAATGAACCGCCTTGGTAGCCATGCAAACAAACAAACATAGATATGCTTTCAAAATTTTGGCACCTCGGGTACGAGACATAGACATCCGAAAAGGTCCGGCAAAATCAACTCCAGCATGTAGGAACGATTTCATACGAGAAACCCGAGCAATAGGAAGATCACCCATCGGAGGCTGAGTAGACCTCGGACGGGTCTTCCAGCACCTAATGCAACGAGACAGAACCCTGCGAATTGATTTTTTCGAATTTATTATCCAGAACTGCTGGGAGATCAAGAACTGAACTGTTTGGACACCAGCATGGAAATATTTCAATTGCGTAGTTTCAATCAACCGGTCAGTAAAAGGACTGATGCTAGGTATTAAAACTGGGAATTTTCGATCGAAAGAGATCGGAGCATGTCTGAGCCTACCGCCTACTCTGAGGATTCCAGAGTCATCAATAAACGGAGACAATCGAGCTAGAGGTTTGGAGAGAGGTTTACTGTTCGCTAATAGCGATAACTCTTCAGAAAAACATGAATTTTGTACGTGCTTGGCGAATTTTAGAATCGATTGATGAATTTCTTGAGAAGTTAGACACCCTGAGCGTTTATTTGCAGGTTGAGAGGTATTATGAATAAATCGATAGATATATGCAACGATTCGACAACTTACTGAAAGAGAGGATTTTTTCAAGAGAATAGTGTCCAATAGATGAGGTGAGTGTACTGAAGCGTTCAATGTGACCGTACGCTCCTCTTCAAGAGCCTCTGGAGGAGGTTCATCATCGCCAACCCAAGGCTGAGGACCATTTTCTCAATTCAAATCCACCTTTCTTGAGGAATTCAATCAGCTCATTTTTCAAGGTCAAGGCTTTCTCGAATGATGGTACAGAAACCACAATATCATCCACATACGTAGCTGTGCGTAGGGCCTGAGCAGCTGAATAGCAGTGCCCATCTTCCTCGACAAGGCGCAATAAGGTGCGTAACGCTAGGAAGGGTGCAGAAGAGACTCCATAAACTACCGTTTTTAAAGCAAAATCTCGAATGGGATCATGGGGCGAAAACCGCCATAAAATGCGCTGATAGCATCTATGTTCAGGGGAGATTAATATCTGCCTATACATCATTCGAATGTCAGCAGTCAGTACATGAGAATACAGTCGAAAATTCAATAGAATGAATCATACATCTTGTTGCAACTTTTGTCCTGTCAAGAGACAGTCATTTAAAGATGGCTGAGTTGGTAATTTTGCCGAAGCATTGAAGACGACTCTGAGTTTGGTAGACAAACTATCGGGTTTGAGAACAGGATGGTGAGGTATGTAATAGTGGTTCGAAATAGATGCAACTTCAACAGGCTCCATATGATCAAGTTCCAAATATTCTTGCATAAAGGCTTTATATTGTTCATAGAGAGCTGGTTGACGAAGCAATCGTTTTTCTAAGGAATAAAATCGTTGAAGAGCTAATTGACGCATATCTGAGAAGATTGGAGGACTTTCTCTAAATGGTAATTGTACAATGAAACGACCGGTTTTGTCTCGTGAAGTAGTATCAACGTATACCTTTTCACAGAGCAAATCTTCCGGAGATATATGCGTTACCTCTGGAACTGCCTCAATTTCCCAGAATTTTTTGACAGTTTCATCTAGATTGGAAGGATTCGTTATAAGGCACACGAGCGATGTGGTGGGAGTAGAACGGGACATGGTAAATTTTCCCATCAAGACAAAACCAAAAATGGTATTGATGGCATGAGGTTCTCCAGGGCCTCCAGAGATCCGACCTTCAAGAAGAACTTGGGAAAAAATATCCGCGCCCAGCAAAAGATCAATAGGACCAGGGGTAGCAAACTGTGGGTCAGCCAACTTGAGATTTGCAGTGTGGATCCAGTTATCAACAGGCAACTTAGAATATGGAAGATCATCACATATCTTGGGCAACACCAGAGTGTCAACACTTACTTAGAACTGGATTAGTGGTATGTCGAGGACGGAAAGAAATGGTGATTCCTCCTTGAGTAGCCAAAGTATGGGTTGAGCCTACACCATTAATGCTAACATACGTATTTGTTGGCCGAAGGCCTAAGCGCCTCACACTTCTTTGTTTGAAACCCCCCACGAATGTCCATAACCTCAATTTGAGCAGTAGAAAGCAAAATACTAGATTGGGAACTAGAAAATCCCGAGTGAACAACTTGGGGTACAGATTCCGAACGGATAACCTGCGCAACCGACTCATCAGAATCCGAGGGGGTGGAAGTGATCAAAGTTGTGGCAGTCCCAGAAGGCTTCTCAAAATGAAGCAAGGTATGGTGAGGTTGGCGACATCTGCGGCATTTAGAGGTACTTGCGCACGAACGAAAACTATGACTTTGGCTCAAACAATTGATACACAAGTTTTTATTCTTGGCTAATTTGAAACGATCTAAGGCACTGAGATTAGAAAACATTGGGCACTTATAAATCTGATGAACAACCTCTTCACAAACAATACATTTGGTCTTGGATTCATTGATTTTACGATGCGATAGCAATGAGGTGGTAGAACGTAAATTATTGTAACCTGATTTAGCATGCTCTGGTTTTTTAGTTCTGACATTTTTACGAGAGATGTTCAGATTATCCAAGGCCACACAATGTTTCGATAGAAAATCGAAAACATCCCCGTTTAAGCAGCATTTGAACAACAATGAAGTCCCATTCTCCAACGGGAAATTTCAAATTTTTTAAAGCAGACAAATTATCCGAAAAAATATCTAATAAATGACGCAAGCGATTGACTAAAGTGTCATAAGCGATTTCGTAGTTTGATGACGTCATTGGTAAATTTTGTACTACTTGAAGAGCAGGGCCTTTCAGGGACGATAACAAATAATTGAATATTTCAATTTTGCTCAGCTTCGGATTGTTTCCTATAACCGAGTCAAACATATCGATATACGACTGGAAAGTGAGGATATCGCCACTGAAAGTTGGTAATTCTATATGCGGGAGAGGAATTTTGGAACAAAATTCACTTTCTATATTCGTGAGGGACGGAACAACCTTTGTGAGTTTGCGGAATAAAGATTTAATCATATAAAATTGCAAATCAAATTTCTTTCTGATCGTATCTTGGGTGCTGAAGGCAGTATCGCGAGCATGGTCATCCCTCTCTTCACTCACTAAACCAATAATGGCATTATGACACTCAAAAAATTCGTGTTTAATGACATCAATTTCATCGAAACACATCTCGAATAAAGAAAAATACAATTCTGCATTGGTTTCAGCCTTCTTGGACACATCTTCCAATTCTTGCATTTTATTTATTTGTGTTTGTCTCAAAGCAATGTACTTTTGTAATTTAGCGGAAGAAGCCATATTTGATATGTGACAAGTGCGATAATTTCAACACTATAGGATTTCAAACCAGACCAAACTGTCTTGTTGGAAGGTTAATGATCAACTAGAATTAAGAATCAAAGTGAATGCGGTGAAACCAGACGAAATACCTATATAATTTCACGTGTAAATTAATCTCTCGGAAGCAATTCCAAAAAGCACGATAACAGAAGGCGAAAACGAGAATCGAAATAAAGGAAGATAAAGTGCGTACTGAAAACGCTGAAAGGATCTTTTTTGTTTACAACTGAAGGTACCTCTAGCTATGAAACAAACAAAGACAAGCTCGCTGTGTCCGTGCTCGCTTATAAATGTGTCAAAACGAGATAGCAAATGAACAGGTGTCGCGTATGAATGTATGTGTACAACAGCAATCCTTATCAGTATCTGATAGGAGAAAAAATTATCAAATTTTGATTCGATCAACTAATTATAATGGATGATTTGATTACCTGATATTATTCAACCCAAATGAGTTAATTTGGCTCGAAGGACCATGTTTTGAAATGACTAATGATTTTGAAAGAAACTCAGGAGAGATAAATGTACCGTAAACGAGGATTGCAATAAACCAAAACGTAACGAGCCTTTAAAATTCTTACCTTTTTTTTTATTCGATGAAACTGCAAAATGTCTCAGGATTGCCAGCACACTGATGGAGAAAGGGCCGGAACCACTCTATGATTTGGAATTTGCTGATAAGGCGCGAACAAGCAATTAACAATCATGCACGATGGGTCCAGTTCGAGAGAAACGACCGTTCTATTTTTCGTGGCTCTCTCTCAGCCCATCCCGGAGAGCAAAAAGAACTTTAAAGGCATTCCCGCGCAATTATACCGGGGGTATTCGAGAATTAGTTCGTTTGGGTTGAATGAATTAAATTAACAATGTATTAGTGAATAATGAACATGCACACAACAAAAATTATTGAGATGGGAACAAAACAACTAGTTCATTGAAACGAAATCCCAGGATTGTTCAAGGAAATGAAAATCAAGAATTAAATATAATGTCAAACAATACAATTAAATATGTTTTATTATCCATGGCTACTTTTGATATAAGCCATCAATCGCAGCATTGCCGTCTGGCGTACAGCTGCCTTAGATTTACACGAAAAATCTATATCTTCCGAAAACCGATAAAGATAACCTCAATGAAGTATATATATTTTGAATCAAAAAAAGAGTTCTACCGATTGGGAAAATGAAATAAAGGGGGTCTCATTAAAAAAATACCAGTTGTTGTAAAATCTTTAGGTTAACGATGCCTTTTTGCATTTCCTAGTACTGCATTCTGAATGCCCATAAAAAATGCTACATATTTGTCCATTTGAACGTTTTTGTAGGACCAATATTAACTGAGATAGCTATTGAGTAAAATATAAACAATCACCCTGTACATATTATGGGTGTTCCAGGTAGTAGTGGTCGTTCATTTTATTTTGTCAATTTTGAGTCCGAATAACCGTCAGGACCATATCTGGAAGTTTTGTGAACTGATTGTATAACAGTGAAACATTGTCAAATTTGGCTGGTGGTATTGTATTTCTCTATGTCGAATTAATACTCAAAAATGAAAATTATACTCTTTGAAATCCTATTGGAAACCAGAACTCGCCTAGAAGTGGTTCGGACCCAACTCATACTCCGCGATTAACAAATACATAATATATCAGACGAAAATCATCCAAATAATTTTGAAAAATGAAAACTATGTCAAATTGAGATATGAAACTCGTAATGATCGAATAATATAATCAATTGAAAGTTATTATTATTCAAATATCATTGATTAATTGATATAAATGAGAAGACATCAGCCACCAAGTAATGAAGAAGAAGGTTCAATCACAGATGTCAAGCAACGTTAGGCGCGGTTAGGATTTGAATGGGTGACCGTGATGCGACTGCCTGATACTGACTTTTTTATTTCACACAAATTACAAATCATGTATCCGACACATACCTCTTCATAATCGATCATGTTTCCTACATGTATCAATAATATGGCAAAATGCATGTCTGATACCTCTCTGTTCATGTATCAACGATGTTCCGCTAATAGATTCATGATATTGCAAAATATTTGTCCAACACATAAATTCAACATCAGAAGAGTAAGACATTCCAAGGTACTTGCAAGTTCCATAAACCTTGCATAACATGTATCAGAGATCTCCTATGTTACACAAATTATATAATGTTTATGTTTCCTTTACATATCTGTGTTTACTGGGGTGGTTGTGACTTTTCATCTCTGAAATCGAGGCAGCCTTTTCTGTTTTCAGTAATTGCATTAATTAATTAAAAAAATTGAGAAACCGTAAATTTTTGTCATAGAAACATTTGACAATCAAAATTTGTGATAGCTCATAGTTTTTGGGCTATCCGTAGGTAACAAAGAATGGAATAAAAAGTCCAAGTCCGTATTTAAAAAAAAATTGATGATGGTTTCTGGAAGACAAAACGTCGGATTTCAAATTCAAAAACGCTATCTTGTGGGGAAGAAAAAATGGCCATAATGAAGTGTTATCCATATCGATTCATTTCTTCAAAAAAACGCAAGAAAACAATAAAAACTGTTTTATGAAATTTCGATTTTTTCGGATATCTCCGAAAGTATTCGGAATTTTCCAAGTTTCAGAACGCCATTTTGTTAGGCATCAAATTGCACAACTTTGCCATGATGTAACCGACCATGTTTCTTTTACGGTTTACGTGATCCCAATGATAAGGCTCGAATTCCAGCTCCTGTACAGGAGGCCACATTACCTTCTCACTCGTTGTAGTACGGTTAACGAAGATTCTTCAGTGGGTATGAAAAATGCGTGGAGCAAATATGCAACTCAACGTAAGTGATTCAAATTGTATTAACTATCATACATTCGATATGCCAATACGTGCCAATACTTTCACATGCCTCGCATTTTAGTTTATCAATTTTGAAAACGTTCTTTCTAATTTGTGACATACATTTTTCAAAGCCACTGACTGACGATGTTTTTTTCTGTTTTCTCATTCTCTGATCAATGGACCAATGAAATCGAACAATGCGGTGTTTGGAACGGTTATTATCAGAAGATGTCTATGCCTTGCAGAAAAAGCAACTTAATTTTTGCCAGTGAAAAGACATTATTAGACTGTCTACTACTAGGTGTTCATTAAGATCAATAATGATACTACAATCAAGGACATTTTTAATATTCTACGGCATTTTTTTTGGGTCAGTGATGTTATTGTATAACTGAAACTTCCCATATGTTTTGGAGGATTACACAAATCGAAACAAGAGTAATAATCCGAGGTCAAGCCGCAGAAGGATTTAGAGAGTTTATTTTCGACTCTCCGTATACTCAGACAGATACAGATGCACCCAAAAAATAATTGAATTAATTCGTATCAGATTTTCTAATCCGTTTGATTGCTTAAAATAGACTAGACAGCGGTTGATATATGTAGAAAGTGATGGAGAGATCTCCTACATGTCAGTGTTCTATATTCTGAGGTGTGTAACCATGGCAACGCATGCCTTAGTTCGCGAGTTAGCAGAGTTATTCCCACGTTAGGTTAACAGAAGGCTCGATGAACTTCTATGCAACCGGCACTAACGCTCCCTTCAAAAGTATTATTTTGTATTAATTGTGTGTATAATGAAGATGCCCAGCATTAAAATATTAAACTATAATTCAAGGATCCATTGAAACAATTCTTGAGAATTTTCGAAATATTTTACCGTCAATATCCAAAATGATTTGGAGATCTCGTATTTCATTTCAATAATTTCACGATAGAACAATAAACGTACTTATACAGATCCTATAGAAGGGGTAAAATGTCAAGGGTGTCTTTTTGATATTTCGAGCTAAGAAACTTACCTTATAATTAGAGATAACCAACTTGAATGATTGTAACTGTTCATCCATCCTTTGTCGTATCAGCTGATAGTCATTGATAATCGTCATATTATTCTTCTTATCGGACTCCGCCTGGTTCACTTCCCTTTTCAGCATCTCTTTCAACTGTCTTATTTCTTCCATCATCAACTTCCTTTCTTCGTCGTATCTGATAACTGTTTGCCGGAGCTGTTCTACTTCACTAGCTTCCTTTTCCGCATTGTCGGCAGCCTCTGTATCCAAACTGATTATTTCCCAGCTGTCTAGAGGAGCACACACACAGCTTTAACGTCTGTTTCACTATGTGACCGCTCCTCAAGATTGATAAAGTAAGTGATATTGCACAATACAATGTGAGAAATAATAATGTATACAAGTTTCAGAAGTTGAATTCAGACCAATACAAGATTTTCATCTGAGTTAGCCTCTGAGTATTGATACAAGCTCAAGATTTCGAGATTAGTTTCTTCCAATATTAGGATGACCAGACTAGTGCAACTGAGATGAGTCCTTAATGTTCCAAAGTACTTGAGATAGAAAGAATATTAGTTTTGTAAATTTTCATATATTTTGAGCCTCTTGATAAACGTGACAACTCGTGGTAATGCATGTTGGGGTTAGTCTTGTTTCGAATTGAATTCACAGGTGAAAAATTTGATCGGCTGTGTGCAAGTGCCAATGAAATTTTAAATATCCAGATTTGAATCACATGCGAATTATATTTTATAAAATTATAGCAGTACAACTGTTTAGTCATCATCAGTAATTATGATCTTCTAGAATTAGAAAAAAAGAATATAAAGAGAATAAGTTTGAAAACAATTTTTATATAAAGGCAAATCATTGTCATGTATTACAAGAATTCCATGAACAGACTTTATTAAAAGTACATCTGGTAAAAATTTGTTTCGACTTTTTAAGAAGAATCAAACATTTATGGCTTCTTCAACATTGAGATAAACCCACTAAAGTTTGAAAATTATTAGCATAGAGATGTGTATTATGGAATGTCTTGGAACCATACATAGGCAAAATATTTGATGTCAAATTTCTTTATTGCGATAAAAAATGTGTATAACAGATGTATTGTCGATATGTGCAGAAAATGCAACGATAGTAACAGTGATTAATCATCGAGAAAATTTGAGAGCTATGAATAAAAATAAATGACAAATTGTTTCAAATTAGTTATTTTAATCTGCTGTGAAGAGGAATATATGACCTAGTCAGATTCACTTCTAAGTTCAGAAAATGATCATTGTTGAGAAATTCGTCTTCAATATAAAAATCTTCTAGAAAATCCAATCTGCTAAAATTATTCTTGAAGGAAACTATTTTCAAAAGCTGAAATTATGATAAGTGGCATTTACAAGTTGAGTTGTAGTAATTACAATGCAGCATATAAACTACGCAACACTAATTACGTCGCACCCCAAAATGATGCCCCTGTTTGAATTGGAATAACTTATTTCTGCTTTGTTCAATTTGAATTCTGTTTAAACTGTTCGCTAGCTCAGTCCTTCAGCTATAATCTCGTACTTCCTAGATATATGAGGTTCTTTTCATAAAATCGCCACAGGATGTTACTTGAAACTGTGCAAAATCTCGGAATTTTCAAAAGGATCCCAAATGAAGAAAAACATTGTTTTTTCAATTTTTACAGCGGAGGCATGCAGATGATCTCAATGACTCCAGACATTTTCAAAATGGTCCTATTATCTCTTTTATTTACAGAGTGATCTCAAAAAATCGATTTTTTGGTTTTCCAGTCATAACTTTTTTCCACGTCAACCGATTTTCAAAATCTTTGGCTCATTTTGAAGCTAAAACCTCAGATGAAGAGATATAAAGATCAGAATTGACTCAAAATGAACATTCAAGACTGATGGTCTCCTCAAAGATGACCCAAATCTAAAACACCCTCTAAATCCCAGCAGGGATGAGAATTAAACGAAAATCAACTTGTTTTCGGAAGGATCATTCATTCTGGATACGTTCAGATCCTTTCAGTTTTCAGTAGTCGAAAATTATGCATGAGTAAACCAAATTGAAACGATATGTTTCCGAAAAAAAATCAGACCATTGTTCGCCTGAAATGCATAGCCCGTAACCAACGTAACGAAAATCACAATAAGTGATAAGTGATCAGCTGAGGCTCATTCCACAATAGCGGTTTTTCTTTCAGGGCCGGTTTATCAATGCACGGTTAGGTTAATATAACCCAAGGTTAACAGCTAACTCTGTGATAAAATGTTTATTCACTTCGAGGTGGGGTTAAACGCTATCAAAATCAAACGGGAAATTAGCTCTAGGATAAAGTTAACCCTGGGTCAGCTTACCCCTCGGGATAACCCTGCATTGATAAACCGGCCCTCAATCGTGTAGCATTGATTGTGTAAGTAAGCAAGAGCAAGAAAACAAGTTTCATTGAATTTTTAATAATCAATAAGAAGAAGAAATGGTAACTTGGATAACAGTACATGAAAAAAAATTAGTATTTAGTGGGTTCTCCCCTCTTGGCAACCACTTCTTCGACCCTATTCGGCATACTGGTTATCAGACCTCCGATAAATTCCTGGGGAATAGCCGCCCATTCTTGCTGTACCGCAGTCACCAAGTCATCCAAATTCTCCATTCGGCCTTCTCTTTCTTTCAATTTTAATTTTATACGACTCCAGACATGCTCTATCGGATTCATATCCGGAGACAAAGGTGGCCAGTCCAATCTCTCTATACCGTGATCCCTCAAAAATTCGTTGACAGTGCGAGCCCTATGCGGTCTCGCATTGTCATCAACGAGAATAAAGTTTTCGCCTATATTTGCGGCGTAAGGGACCACGATATCCCTCAAACACATATCTTTATACCTCTCACCATTCATACTCTCTCCTCTCAAAATCACTAATTCACTCCTCCAATTATTCGATATTCCACCCCACACAGTCACGCCTCCACCACCAAAAGCCACCCTTGCCTGCATATTCTCTTCCAGGAACCTTTCATTCCTTCCTCTCCATACTAACATGCGCCCATCCTTTCGAAACAAGTTGAACCTACTCTCATCCGTAAACACACTCTGCTATGCCCCAGTTTCGATGTACTTGTCCCCACAATCGCCTTGCTGCTCGATGTACAGGTTTCAGTAAGGGGCAGGCTGCTCGTCTTCTTGCATGCAAGCCAATATCATGGATCCGGCGTCGGATTGTTTGACTAGAAACCTGTACACCGGTTGCATCGATTAATTCTCGACGAATTTTGGGGGCGGTTGAAGTCCGGGTCCTCCGTACCGATCTTCCGATGAGGCGGTCTTGAGCAGGAGTTGTTCTTCTTGTTGTGCCCCTTCTTGGCCCCCTCGGTCGGTATTGAATATCCCCAGCGTTAGCTCGGTAGTGGGCCCTTTGGACAGATCTCACTGTTGTTCCCAGCAGATTGGCAATCTGGAGGTTGGATAATCCTCGTTCTGCCATTTGATGAATCAGTTCCAGCTGGTCGGGCTTTAGATGCGGCATTGAAACGAGTGATTTATTCTTACCAGAATCAAAATTGACGTCTAATTAACCTGACTTGTCAGTCACTTATTGTGATTTTCGTTACGTTGGTTACGGGCCATGCATTTCAGGCGAACAATGGTCTGATTTTTTTTCGGAAACATGTTCCAATTGGGTTTACTCATGCATAATTTTCGACTACTGAAAACTGAAAGGATCTGAACGTATCCAGAATGAATGATCCTTCCGAAAACAAGTTGATTTTCGTTTAATTCTCATCCCTGCTGGGATTTAGAGGGTGTTTTAGATTTGGGTCATCTTTGAGGAGACCCTCAGTCTTGAATGTTCATTTTGAGTCAATTCTGATCTTTATATCTCTTCATCTGAGGTTTTAGCTTCAAAATGAGCCAGAGATTTTGAAAATCGGTTGACGTGGAAAAAAGTTATGACTGGAAAACCAAAAAATCGATTTTTTGAGATCACTCTGTAAATAAAAGAGATAAAAGGACCATTTTGAAAATGTCTGAAGTCATTGAGATCATCTTCATGCCTCCGCTGTTAAAATTGAAAAAACAATGTTTTTCTTCATTTGGGATCCTTTTGAAAATTCCGAGATTTTGCACAGTTTCAAGTAACATCCTGTGGCGATTTTATGAAAAGAACCTCATATATCTAGGAAGTACGAGATTATAGCTGAAGGACTGAGCTAGCGAACAGTTTAAACAGAATTCAAATTGAACAAAGCAGAAAAAAGTTATTCCAATTCAAACAGGGGCATCATTTTGGGGTGCGACGTAATTAGTGTTGCGTAGTTTATTTGTAGAAGTTGCAGAATTTTGAGAGTCCGTATAAGCGAACATTTGAATCCAAATCAAACCTCAGCTTTTAGACAACACCTATAATAATTATAATTTCAGCCCTAACAGAAACTCTCAGCTTTTGAAAATAGTTTCCTATAAAGTTTATCTTGTTCTACAAGATCATACTTACTTTCAGGTACGCACTGATGATGACTCAACAGTTGAAAGTACTCTGCTACGATTTTAGAAAATATAATTTGTATGTAATACAAATGTAGGTTTTCTCGAATTGAATTTACAGGTGGTCAGCGGCGGCGCGTCGGGGTAGCCTGGGTTATTATTTAAATTCGATAAAAATCGTATTTTCCTACAATCGGTTAACAAAGTAGCATTGACGCTGTAATGAATAGATCACCTACCCGGTGAAATCTCAAATACTTCGAAAAGACTTCTAATGAAGATTATCCACAACAACGAGAGTTCAAAATATATTCGAAAATATCTGACAATTATGTCGTAATTTTATACATGACATTAACATTCAAAAAATCAATTATTACAATCTAGATAAAAAATAATCTTCAAACAGGGTGTTCTGATTTCTAACATACTCCCACCTTGAGTCCAGGAGTGACTCAATTTGAAATCTTGAATCTTTCTGGTTTCTTCACCAATCTTCCTGAACGAGTAGAAATTACAGAGTTATCATCTACTACAAGATCTTCTCTATCTTTTTTTCTGTTTCTGTTTTCGGATTTACTCAGAATGCATTTTTTCGTATTGCTTAATTTTGATTTAAATTCTCCAATTTGATCATTCGCCGTAATTTCCAACGGATACAGTCTTTGTATTGGTCTTGTTAAAAACCCTGACGAAGTTTTCAAACGAACAACTCTAATCTTGTCATCTTTACCTGGGAATACATCAACAACTATTGCAAGAGGCCAATCCATGCGTTTTATGATATCATTTCCTATCAAAACAACATCTCCAATTCTTATATCACCAGTTGAATATTTATTTGAACGTAGTACCAGCTGACCTAAATATTCCTTACGAAATCTCTTCAATAATTCTTCTTTGAGTCTGATTCGGTATCTTAGATGTTTATTCAAACTCACTGCATCAATGTTGTCGATATCTGGTACCCCAACTTGTCTCAAATCATGTAAAAACATTGCTGGAGTCAATGGAATTAGATCTTGAATATCATCAGATACATATGTCAGAGGTCTGGAATTTATTAAAGCCTCACATTCACAGAGAATAGCTGAAAGTTCGTCATAAGTGAGCGATGTTCTGCCAAGCGTTTTTCTCAAGAGGTCCTTCAAAATACGAATCAACCTTTCCCACCAACCGCCCCACCATGCTCCAGTCGGTGGTGAAAACTTCCAAGTGAAACGTTGAGCGTTGCAGAATTCACTAATTTTATTCCAATCAATTTTTGCAAAGGCATTTTCAGCGCCCACAAAATTCGTCCCGTTGTCGCTGTAGATAACTGTTGGTCTACCTCTTCTGCTTATGAATTTCCTGAATGCTTGAAGAAAGCTGTCTGTTGATAAAGTAGACACCAACTCCAAGTGCACTGCTCTGTATACTGCGCACGTGAATATACAGATCCACACTTTATCATTTTTCTGAACGAATAATGGCCCAGCTAAATCCACTCCTATTACCTGGAACACAGCAACATCCGAGACTCGATATTTGGGAAGCGATACTGGATTAGTATCAAAATTCTTCACATTGAATCTTCGACATCTTACGCATTTAGAAATTACTGACTTGATAGTTTTCCTACTTTTGATTATCCAAAAGTTTTCACGTAAAATGCTCATCAATCCTTGAGTTCCAATGTGACAGTTTTTCACATGACAGTGCTGTATCATTCTGACAACGACTGTATGTTTCGAAGGCAATATTACTGGGTGTCTGAAATCGTGAATATCATTTCTTTCTGTAATTTCAGTTTTCAGACGAATTATTCCTTCTTCGTCTTGAAATGGGCATAGAGAAGAAATACTCTCGTCTTTTATTCCATCAAAAGATTCGTGTTGAATGAATTTCAGAACCATTTTTTCTGCATTCTCAATTTCTTCAATCGTAAGATTCTGACTCAAATTTTTCTTCTTTCCTCGGCAATTACTCACGAATCTCCATACCCATCCTACCAGATACAAGATTTTCTGGTAATTTGAAAAATAACGGTAATACCAAGGGTCTATTTCTGATGTATTGAGATGACTAGCTATCTCGTTTCTTGACTCTTCCATAACGATTGCATTGTCAACTACATATTCTTCACTGGGCCAACGACTTTTTTCTTGAAGTAACCAAGAAGGTCCCTCCCACCATTTGGACTCCAATAATTTCTTGGAAGTACAACCCCTAGATGGCAAATCTGCAGGATTCAAATGACCAGGAATGAAATTCCAATCTTCTTTTTTCGTAAGGCTTTGGATTTCTTGAATCCTATTCCACACAAAAGTCTTCCATTGATTTTCCTGCTGTATCCAGGTTAATACTGTACTAGAATCTGTCCAACAGTATACCTTTATATTGTTCTCTAGTGTTTCCAATATGGATGAAAGAAGTCTTACACCAATATTTGCAGCCAATAATTCCAAGCGAGCAATGGATACTTTTTTAATAGGTGAAACTCTGGTCTTAGCTTGAATTAGTTGTATATTAGACATTCCATTGACATCTTCAGTTCTCATAAATACAACTGCAGCGTATGCATCTTGGCCCGCATCAGAAAACATATGAATACTTTTAGATTCAGTCTTTATCTCTGATGATTTTGATAACCATCGAGGAATCCTGAGATCAACTAAATTACTTAATTCTTTAATCCAGTTCAAAAAAGTTTCCTTGATATCTTCTGGCACTTCCTTGTCCCATCCAGTTTTTAGAATCCACATTTTCTGTAGTAATATTTTTACAAACAACGAAACTGGGCATGAAAATCCAATTGGGTCGAAAATCTTGCTAGCAATTGATAAAATGGTTCTCTTCGTTATCATATCCAAATTCAAATCATGAAACCAATCGAAACAAATTGCCAATGTGTCTTGTAAACGATCCCATTTCAACCCCAAAACAGGTGACACGACGGTGTCAATAGTATCTTCATCTATGATGGTATGTTCCCAACATCGAAGATCAAATTTACCATCATTCATTATTTGAATTGACTGTTTCATGAATTCATGCAAATCTTTTTCGGAATCAAGGCTAGTTACACAGTTATCAACATAGAAGCTCTTATACAATGTCTGTACTATTGATTCAGCATATAAAGACTCTCCTGATTGACATTTCTCTAAAACTTGACACAGGTGATATTGAATTACAGCACCAAGAAGAAATGGACTACAATTCACACCAAAAACTACTCTTGTATGTCGAAAATGAGTGAGAATATTATTTCTATCCATCCTAATTTGAAGGAAAGCTTTCCTTATATCTGCGATAACTCCTATTCGAGAAAGTCGAAATCTCAATAAAATAGAAGGAATTAGTTCGATCAAATTCATGCCTTTTTCTAAACATTGATTCAATGAAGGATATCCTTTTTCTCTCGCAGAGGCGTCAAATACTGGTCTGATTTTTGTAGTTGAACTGTTCAATTTCACTACATGACGATGAGGGAGATAATGACTCACATTATTCACTTCATCTTCAGGAACATATTCAATAATACCTTCATCCAACCATTCAGAGAATACGTGATCGTATTCATCGTAAAATCCTTCATTGTTTAGTTTTGATAACAAATTTTCTAGTCTTCGTTCAGCCAAATGAAAGTTTCTTGGTAAAGGAGGATGACCTTCAATCCATGGCATCACTACCTCGTATCTTCCCTCCTTGGTAATCGTCACTGTTTCTTGGAAATGTTTCAATACTGCTGATTCAATTTCTCTTCTTGACTGTTTATGAACGGGATCGGATATACCAAGAATATCAAGAGACCACAAATCGGATATTTTTTCAGGTTAACAAAACATTGAAGTAGTCATCATTGCAAATGACTCATTTGTAGTCAAACAGGATGATGAAACTTTTCCCATCAACGTCCATCCAAGATGTGTCTCTATCGCAACTAAACCACATTTCAAACGTAAGTTTCTGCCTGTGAAAAGTTTTCCAGCAACATCTGCACCTATCAAAACTTCAATTGGACCTGCTCTTGTATCTGTTAAGATAATTCCAGATTCTTTCAACTCAGACATCCAAGGACCTTCCTTAACAGAAGTGATATCATTACAAATGATAGGTTGATCTAGTACATCGAAGTTACATGCATATCGTTCATTCAAATTTCCTAGCCAAATCTTGTATACCGTATGATTGATAATTTCAGACTTAGCTCCGCCGAAAAGAGCATGTACCATAGATTCTTTCCCAAGTTGTTCATATCCCATTTCAGAAACAGTGAACTTGTTGATGTATGATCTATGTGATCCTGTATCTATTATCGCTCTTACATGTTTGGAGCAATTATCACTTCTCAACTCGACAAGCAATGTTTGTAAAAAAATCTGATTATATGTGTTATTAGAAAGATTTTCAACTGTCAAATATGTTTTATCTTTCGAAGATTTATCAGATTCTATATTACAGAGAGGTGTATCAGGACACATCAAAGTTACATGACGATTCTTACACCTTTGGCATTCTAGCTTCACTCTGCATCTCTTTGCTATATGACCAAACTTCAAACATATGTGACAACATCCTTTAGATGACAAAATCTTCTTTTTCTCCTCAATATTCATTGTTTGAACTTCAGTACAGTCTTCACTGAAATGACTTTTCGTGCAGAATACGCATCTGAGAGGTCTTTGGTTATTGATTAGATTGGAAGCAGTTGGCATTGATGATTCTTTCAAAAGCTCATTCTTCTTAGGTTTTTGTTCGAATGAAGTAGCTTAAGAAATTTTCTCTTCATCCTCAACTTCTTTCTTCAGAAAGTCCATCAAATTTCTCAATCGACAGTTTTTTGATCCACTTGTTCGTATCGATTCTGTACTAGATTGACTCCTCTGCCACACTCTTAGTAGATCTTCAGGCAAACAAGATTCTACTAATGGAAACAGCATTGCAGCATATTTCTCAGAAGTTACTCCCAACGTTTCCAAAGATTGTAATTGACATTCCAATTTGTCGTGAAGTATACCAATACTGGATTTCACTTTCAAGTTACTCAAAACTAACTTCAAAAGTTCTCGTACGTAGAATTCTACTAGCAACTCTTCTTTTCCAAATCTTGATTTCAAGCTCTCAATAACCTTATCATAATTTTCTACACTGGGTGGAAAACTTTCGACTAGCTGACGTGCACGAGACTTCGGGATTGTAGCTTGTATCAGATATTGGAACTTATCTTCTGTATTTATACTGTCATCACCATCGATTCTCTTAAACTGGCTCCAAAAAGGTATCCAATCTTTGATTTCACCACCAAATTTCTTGAATTCGATACGAGGAAGATGAAGTTTCGTCTTCGAAGAGGAAAAATGATTAGATTCACTATTCGCTATCAGAGAACTATGATGCGACTCCTTGATACATCTCATTTCAACTCTGTATTTCAATTTATTATATTTGCTAACAATTTCATCAGCTTTCATTATTTCAGAGTCAATATCTTCTTCACTACATGTCGCATCTAATAAGAGATCGAACATCTGTTTATCTAGAACACTGATATCTTCCATTTTCTGACCAAGAAGACTCATTTTGCCTTGTATTTCAGCAAAATCAGGTTCAGTTGATTCCAATTCTTGAATAATAGCATTATATATTCTTTCGAATGCTACTCGATGAATCATCAATACTCGTTGTGCCTTCTCCATTTGTAAAACGGGTCCTGTCACGGTCGCCAAATAAATGTAATGAATAGATCACCTACCCGGTGAAATCTCAAATACTTCGAAAAGACTTCTAATGAAGATTATCCACAACAACGAGAGTTCAAAATATATTCGAAAATATCTGACAATTATGTCGTAATTTTATACATGACATTAACATTCAAAAAATCAATTATTACAATCTAGATAAAAAATAATCTTCAAACAGGGTGTTCTGATTTCTAACAGACGCTTTCAAATCTCAACACAAAGTTGACGTTTTCCTAGAAATGTCACGAAGTGACAGCATTTGCGGTCGTGAGCGAAAATAATGTAATTGAGTGACAGCATTTGCGCTCGCATCCATTATTTGTTGAAAACGAACTCATTATTCTGTTGCATGATGAAAAATAATAGTGACAGTGGATTATCTAAGACACCTCCTTATGTAGCAGAAAGTGTGAACATTGTGAATTTGAACCTCCTACCAGAGAAATCGAGGAAAAGTATCAATTATGATATGATATGCTTGAATGCTAACGATATCAAAGTATCCTAAACTTGTCGCCATTTCTTAAAATACATCAGTCCATTGAATATAAAGCAAAAATAAGTTTTACTATATGTTTTTGGTTCATAACGTATAACAGTGGGATAGACATAAGTTTTGAAGTAGCCTCAATAGCCGACGGGTTCAAATAGCGTCTTCTCAAGCTGCTAGCCCGGATTAGATCCCGGGGCAGGGCAATTCTCTATTAATCTATGAGTCATTGTCCCTTCTTTTCTGTTAGATGAATTATTGGATTGAATTTCAATATATTGAATAATAAATGAAATTAATGATTTAGATGAAGAATATTATGAAATGTGAGTTAAATAAATAAAGTCTCGAATATTATTGTCTGGGAACTGAATTTTATTGTATTATATTGTATCTATACTCGCTACTGCCTACTGCATTGTCTTCCACCACTATGCATCTCTTATTATTTCTTTTATGATATATTTCCTTCTATCTTTCTCTCCCTTACAAATCTTTTGATGCGTCTCGCCAAAGGTTTGGCCAATTGAAATCACAAGATCGCAGATCAAGTAGATATTGACAATTTGAAGATTGTGCGAGTTTATTCTCAAAAATGAATTAGTATGGCTGATGTTCGAAATAATCTTCGCATGCCCTGTTAGAACAGCATCAGCTGAGAGGTAATTTTCTTATCTCAAAAGGTTTAAACTTACTCAAGTAATACTATCAAGAGAAGTTTTCCTGCTTGGCTCTAGAATGTTAAAAAAATATGGATTTTATTTTATTAGCAAATAAATCTTAAGCATGGTTAGCTAATGTATAACTCTTATTATTTATATATTTATTCATTCTATTTTCTATGTCTGCTTTTTTAAATATATTTTTTGTTACTTTCACTGGCTGCTTGAATTCAGTTTGACCCATATTCCTTGAGCTCTATGTTTGATCGTTCATCTTTTAATAGTAATATATGATAGTGTTTCACTGGGCGATGACTTAAAACGTCATCAACCATCATCTGCCGACCACATGCGAAATCAATAAATAATTATTAATACGGATAAATTGATAATTTGATAACAATGTCTCAGCAACAATGTGCAACTCACCCTTCAGTGCCATGAACTCAATTTCATATTTCTTCAGCTTCTTTACTTTTATACCACATGCTGATTTGATGAGCTGTTTAGCTGCCTCCTCCGTTCTGCACTTTTTTGGCAATGAAACTCTGAAGTATTTCAAGATGCCTTCAAAGTCTAATTGAAGAAGATCTTTCTTGCAAACCTAAATACAATCATACCATTTTGAACACCAGTGAGTCATAATGTTTTTTATCATAGAATCCTTTTACATAGAGAATATAATTTATGAAAATATGTTTTTATGCACAATACAATTTATATACTTTGTTGTTAAAAATAAACAGTATTTTGATATTTTCAATATCTCTGTAGGACATGAAAATAATCGGAATATAACTCGAAAATTTTACATAATTTGATACAAACGCCTTTCTTGTCAAATGGGTTTCTGAAAATTTTGAACAAGTAGTTTTTGGAACATTTCTGAATATATGTTTGATGTCAAATGATGAAACGCTTCATTTCGCCCATTGTCAATTCATCGTTTCATAAGATGACATCAAAACCGGCCCATCTGGGTCAAATCATAGAATGTTTCGTGAAATCTCAAAATGTATAAAAATAACAATTCTCACCAAAGTTTTTATAGCGACACTTATTTTGTGGTTTACTCTGTATAATTCAAACTCACCATCAATAACGCGAGAGCTATTTGAAACAATGTATCGATCCCCTGTAGTAAGAATATATCGATAATATGGAAAACGAAGTACAATGGAAATCTGGCTGTAAATAATGTCAGGAACCACTGAGAAGCAAACATGTGGGTCTCAATATGGTGCTCAACGAAATGATCCCATAGTGATGTGAGTTGTTCTTCCATCAGTTTATTCAGTTGAAAGAGTCTCAGATAAAGATTATCGAAGCCATCTTTGTATAAATCTCTTAGACGATAATCGTACATCAACTTCACTAAAATGCAAAAAGCTTGCTCTTCAGGCATCTTGAATAAACAGAACATATTTAATGCCGGGATGATCGGAGGTTTCCAAACTTACATGTAATAAAAGGGTAGCTGCTAAAAAACTCAATCCCTGACAATATCCAACTTCTGAATCATATGCAGCATATGCTTTGCTGACTCTATAGAGAGAATCCTGGCCTAGTCCACCAGCTTCTTTGAAAAAATCATGTGCTGGAAAAGTACGGGCAATATCTCTCTGGATAACATTTTCACAGCTCGATTCCTGAAATGTATAAAATACAGCACATAAGTTGCAATACTAGCATACTAAATATCACAATAAGGGTTTCAATTTCTCCCAAATCTAAATTTCTTTCGAAAAAAAAGGGTGAAGTGCCTGATGCACGTGAGATAATCGTGTAATGAACTAACAGAGAAATTGAGCAAACTTCATGAAAAAAGTTGCAAGTGCAAGGAACTTGTCTGTAATCTAAACTATGAAGTGTAAAATATCTTTCACATGTTTGAATAGAAAGTGAAACTGCGAAAACAATAGAAATCTATGAAGATAATATTACTTTGTCATTAGGAAATCATCATAAACTGAAGTATGTGTTGATTATAATCAAGTTATGAAAATTTTTGAGCAAACGCTGGATCAAAAAAGAACCAGGCTTCCTTTGTTCGACTCGGCTTTTGAATATAGTTTGTATCAGTCAAATTGAATTATTTCGATAATGAAAAAATGGAAGCGTGTTCGAAAAAACGCTCAGACACGTCGCACAGTATTAAAAAAAATTAAATAAAAACATATTATCGTCTAATCCAATTAAAAATATCAAATACACTTTGAATGACTGGTAGAGTACGAGCAGAAAACAACTACTTTCCTGGCAGATACCACGCAGAACATTGAATTATATCTGCTCGTAGTCCATGCAACGATTCACACAGTGAATGCAAAGCAAATGTTTAACACGTGCGTGTGGTAAACCAAGAGCAGAAAATAGCTACTTTTCTAGCAAATACTACACAGAACAACTGGTAGACTAGTAGCAGAAACAACAAATACCATGCAGATCATTGCATTATATCTGCATCGTGTCGCTAATCCCAGTTCTCTCCGGGTCTCTACTCGGTTAACTACACTGCACTGATGCGAGCCAATAAGCTCTAAACCGGTCTGTAGGTTGTTGAGAGTGCCTGTCTCCATGTGAAATTTGTCACGTCTTAGGAAGAAAGAAACCCCTGCAGCCCACCCTCCTCCTAGGAGTGAGGACTTATAGTATGTGCCTCGGTATGTGCACTTTCTTACTGGTTCAAACAAAAATTGTATTCCTTTCATTTCCCTCTATAACCTATTCATTGATTGGACTATTGTAAATCAAAATTGTTGGCGTTATTTCCAAAGCAATCACGATTTTTTCCAATTTTGACCAGAATGTAATCAGGAAAAACAGTTTTCAAAAATGCAAAAATCTAATATAGCGCCTGTTGTATTTAGGAACGCATATTACATGCGTTAATTGGCAACCCTGCCTAGGTTACATGTTCTATGGCATATAGCCACAAGTGATTGTCTTCTGATATATAGTTCTGGTTTAAGAGATTTGTCAATTGTCTTAGTGTTAAAAAACATACAACAGATTTCATTGTTGATAAATGTTGATTGATCTAACTGGAGAGTTTATTATTATAAAATATTTGCACATCTGAGTAATATAACAGCGCCTATAAGAAAAACTAAAGTTTATTATTATTGCATCGAGAATGCCTTTTCAAATACGATGGCAGATTCGGGTTCTTTGTATAAGTGCACCAAGAATGTCCTAGTTAACAACGTCCAGTTCTTGAGGTATTTGTTTGAAAAAATTGAAACGCAAATAACAAATTCTAGTTTTTTTGCAATAATTCAAAAACAAAAATGTCCAACTTTGCCCGATTCAACCGACTTGGTATATCTTCTATCAACTGAGATCCCCATAGTGAAGCTCGAAAATCAGGCACCAGGTATATGTGATGTATGATTTATTATTTATACCAACTCAAGAAGTTTGCATATTAGGCTTTCCTATTTTTAATAAACTACCACTATTATCAACCTCTCAAACATATTTTCTTCACAAAATACTTTCAGATAGTCAATATGTATATGTTTGTTCTTGCTGCAGAAAATATAAGCTCACCTTTGTGATGAGTACTCTATAATTTTCCATCATTTCTGTATTTTCCTCTACTCCTGCTAGTCTCTGCCATACTTCTCCTCTCAGTGCTTCCGGTATACCCAGCCGAACAAGTCCAGCTAGTTGTTTGGGTTTCTGTTTTGTTGACTTCCACTTAAGTAGGACGTCTGCCCAATTTTCTAAGACGTCTTCAGCGCAATCTTTTGACACTAGACCAGTACCACTCAGTAAAGGTTCATCACCGTCTATAAATGATAAGAAAAAAACTTGAAAATCATAGTTTTTATTTCAACCATCTTTTTACCTGAACTATATTCTTCTTTGGGTGTGATTGTGTCGATAGAAGTTATACTGGGTGATTGTATTAAACTAGATAGATTCAAATTGAGATTCAACAAGTTTCTGTCTAGTTCCCCAGATGTTTCCATGTTCAAAACTTCATAATGGATATCGTTTAGATCAGAAACAACCTAATAAAACAAAACTCTCGCAACTTTTGATAAGTTCAGTAGATAAGTAGATAAGTATATAAGAAGGGTGGAAAATAACAGAATTTGAGAAGAGTTCCTCACAAAGTAACGTCTAGAAATCCTTGATATTTATAGTTCTTGATAATAGACCATGGCAGTGATATCACGCGGCGGCGATTAAACAAACAAACATTTTCCTTGAGGCATTGTGGAATTTTATTACGAATTTCATAGTGAAAATAAAGATATAAGCTTTTATTTTTCTGAAAATTCGATAATTTCATCAATTGTGAATATCGTATGACTATTAAACAAATCTAATTTTTATTTTTCGTTTTGAAGATACAGTGATTCGTGATTTATCTAAGGTTTCACTGTAATAAACCTTCTGTTTTTGTTTCGATATTCTGTTTTTCATAAAAAGCTATGACCGCTTGATTTTCAGTTGATATAAAAATTTAAAACGAGATAAACAAGCTTAAAATCTACGCTTAACATTGGGTGCCTGTGTTTTTAGCTCCACCATGGTTATCTCAGTTATTATAATAGATACGAGGTCGATGGGGGCTAAGTTGCGCATTATCATGCTGAACAATTATCTGAAGCAAATTTGATGTGTTATTTTCAGTTTTTGAATTATCTGAAAAAATGAAAACGAAAATTACAAATTTTCGTTTTCATTTTTTCAAGCGAAAATCATAAGAACTTGACTTTTTTATCTAGGACGTTATTGAGTCACTTTATTACGAGAAATCAAATCTGTCACCATGATGTTTCAAGGTGTTCTTGATGTCAGAGATACAACACTCAGCTTTTTCTTATAGGCACCATATTGGATGTTTGTATTCTGTTATATTTTGAATCTTACATGCTGATCGTAATTAACCCAGATACACCCAAACTTTTTTTTGTAAAAACAATGGTTTTTCAACATTTTCCATACTTTTTGTAACCAGACATTGACATTATCATATTTCGGAAAAAGTTCGTAGTTACTTCGAAAAAATGGTGTTCTTTTATAAGAACGATGGGATAATAACATACTCGTAGGTGAAAATGAAAAACGTATATTCAGAAGAATATAATATAAATAAATTTAGAATTTGAACAGTATGATAGCTCATGAAACATACTTCAGGGTATAATGCAAGACATTATTCCTCAAAAATAAAATTTAAATTTTTATGACATACCTACACCTCATCATGTCTGTTTTTCATGATAAACAACTCAGTGATCAAGTCTATCATATTCTGAATGTTCGTGTAGATTCGCAGATCGACTTGGTCTATTTCGAAGTTGTTTCTTGAAAGTTCATAATGAAGAAAATGTGGAAGATCTGATAAAATCAATGCTATTTTTTGTTCCACTGCCTTGCCTATACAGTGTGTCATACTTTTCATGACAAGTATCACCGTAACTTCTGTTATTATCGAGGTAGAGTGATATAAACCATATAGGACTGATAGAAATGCTGAGAATGCCCCCTCTGGCTTCATGGTGTCGACCTTCTGCGCGCCAGTCGCAATAGAACTATTTTTATGGTGAAACATATCAGAAGGCGAAGTAGTTTCAGAATTCCTCCTCAATCCTGATCAGGACCACTAACTCAGTACCGATACACTTTTTATGGAGAAACTTCATTCTACCTCGATAATTACGGAGATAACGGAGGTGCTTCCATGAAAAGTGAGGCACACTGTAAAACATGGAAATATAGAATAATGATAACGGATCTTCCCAATCATCTTTCAAAAAAACACAATAGTTTTCTCCATATACTTTTTTAAACACCATTAGTGTACCAGTTCATAACTACAACAGCTATGTTGGCAAAAATTCAATAATTACATCAAATTAATCCACCCCAAATTAGCCATGTTAGGTCATACAAAAAATCTCAGTAGGGAACGTGATTTTTCTCAATTACCTATTATGAGATTTCAAAGTTATAATGTTTAATCTGTTCACACATATATTATATATTAAAAAGTAGTAGTACCCATTAGAAAAAGCAATGTGAGTTTTATTGAAATCTGTCATATGTCTTTTAAAAGAACGGTGGGTGTATCTGGGATAGAAGAAAACGATTTTGCAATGAGTGCTTTGGAAACAACACTAACAATTTTTGCTAAGTTTCACTTTTAGACACAACTTTCCTCTTTTCCTCGGATTCTGAATAGTTCGCCAGATGCCTTTTTTCCTTATCTCAGTGGTGGTTATGTATCCTCTTCTCAGCTCATCAATATCAAAGGGTACAATTTTAAGAAATCTATCCTGATTCCCCATAAATAATTATCTATGTAGTACTCTTTCTTCTTAGATTTGATTCTTATAATTATATCCCTTGATGGAGCTATTCAGAACATGAGAAAAGGTGTAGAATAATTGTGTTTAGAAGTGAAGTTAGTCGAGTATCTTTTTATAACGGTTTTGTTTTGCGAAGGAAAAGTAGGTAAGCTTCCAAATTTAATTGAACTGTCAAAATTTAGTTCACTCAGCAAAATTGCTAGCGTTCTTTCCAAAGCACACTTTGCAAAATCGATTTTTTCTCAATTTTGATCAACATGTAAGATTCCAAAAAAATATTGTGTGATACATCACTTTATTCAGGTAAAAACATTATTTCCAAAAATGGAAAAATCCAATATGGCGCCAATTAAAGAAACAAAAGTTGAGTGTTGACCGATTTAGATTCCTTTTAAAAAAGTGCCACAAGAACGTCTTATTCAAACATGTCTAGTTCTCTTGGTTTTTGCTTGATAAATAAAGAAAAAACTACAAATTTCCGTTATCTTTCCATGATGCAAAAACTAAAAATGATTCATCAAATGTTCTTTCGGTTAATTGGTCAACTCTGTCCCGAAGGTCGGTGGAAACCTCGTATCTCTTATAATAACTGAGATCCTCATGGTGGAGAACGAAAAACTGGCAACCTGTATAAAGTGAAGATAATAGTCACCTTGATTTTCGTTACTAATTTATACACCCATCTTACCTCTTTAAGATTCAGATAAAATTGCTGCACTAAAGTTTTTCTATGGAAATACCAGAAATTCCTCTCATTTGGTGCAAACACTCGTACAGGTGACTCTATCAAAAATCTAACAGGGTCTTGTATACCTCTTATCACCAAATCTAAAGCAACAGTCATGTACTGCTTTGTATCTTTTGGCGTTTCCGCATTTAGAGGCTTAAACGTTGCTCCAGTAGGATCCCAATTTGCTGATATAGTTGAGCAATTCTTTTCTTGAATTGAGGTACCCAAACCTATCTGCTCTTCCTGGAACAAAAATATGAATTTCTCCTATTCAGGATTTCGAAATCAGTCAAGTTACTTCAAGATAAACTACAGTAGAATTCCTACTTCATATATTTTTGGTGATGAAGGATCTATGATAAAATCTCTCATTTCAATATTATATAATACATATCATCAAAAATTTACTCACGGCAACCTCTATAACCGCCAATGATCGACTATGAGCGCCATGTCATATTTCCATTGATGATTATAGTGCATACATTGATAATCTCCCTCAGTTTTTTGAATATGAACTTCTAACAGAGAGGTAGCAATCTAACATAGATATTTTGCTTTTTTGAATTGATAAGGATAAATTGCATTTTGATTTTTTATACATATATTTCTTTGCTGTCAATTATTGATGTAGGTACTCATAACTTTTTCCACGATTTTTGAAAGAATTTGAAATTGATCTGAAGGTTTCCATATTAGTTTTTTGTCCATTTTTGTTTGGGATCGTAGGATCGACTTCAGCAATTTTCTTCTTGAAAAGATTCATGAAAACAAAGCTTTGCGTCTCAATATTATTTTAGTAATCACTTTCATTTGATTTTTGTTCATGCCTTACTTCAATGAATTGACAATGATCACTAATCATAGGATATTCGTGGGTTCGATAACATGATCTATCGAACTTAATTTAAATATAAATTCACTCTTGTTGTTGCTGCTGAAAATTTTTTATTTCATAAGCTGAAATGATTTGTTTGAAATCTCCGCACTTATAATTATGATGATTTACAGCAGTCTAGAGTAAACATATTGTTACGGACTGTGCTGTGGAACGATAATACGGAAACCACTATCTCTACAGCGCCCGACTGGCTGTGATTTATGGTTTTGCGATAACATCGGTCGCCGACGTAGCTAATTAGCGGACATCAGCGGATGATTTATTGCCGGTAATTCTTAGAACTTCCTGTGATTTCTGGAGAATGAGTGATTTTGAGATAATGAATGTTTCGTGCCTATTTAAAGGACCGCATGCGGACAACCAGTTTAGAAAGAAGCCTAGTGTTGTGAACATAGAGAGTTGTACCGGGTGATTAAATAAGGCTAACGAGGTACTGTATCTCAGTAACTAGTAGTCTTAGAAGTTTGGGAAAAAATCCTTCAGAGGAAATCGACCAAGAAAAATTGCTGGAAATATTTTTTGAATGCATACGTCCACCGCTAGGGGGCGTAATAGTTTCGATCGTATACAATTTTTTTTTCGGAAATTTTCCTATATAAGTTCAGAAATGAATACTCTCACGTTAATGCCAACATAATGGTCCACCTTTCTGAAAAATATAGTTTCATTGTAGGACGTTTAATAAAGGCGGTAGGGGGATCCTTAACTTTCTGGACCGTAAATGTCTATAACTTAAGTTTGACTTGACGAAATTCTGCTATGGTTCAAGGAAAAAAGGTTCGGTGAATAGAATAAAAAACTATCCATGCCGAATGCATCGGTGTAATTATCTCATCAGATTCGGAAAGAAGATGAAATTTGCAACATAATATATTCGAACCGCATGACGACGATAATATCATCATTCGTTGAAATATTATGGCTTGAGGAATATTTCATTAACAAATTTATCAAAGAAACAAAATAAGAAATTGGGTTTTGAATTTTTTTGATGTTTCGTAGTCAAGCATGACATAGAAAAATGAAAAAAATAATTCAAAACTTCGTTCCCATTTTAAATTAATCATAATTTTTTTCTCGGCGTTATCAGATATTGTTTGTTTTGGTATATCATTATTGTTCTGATTGAATTGAAAAGGAAAAGAAGTTTCAGTTTTTTTCATTTTCCCAACACATGCTCGACTACGAAACTTGAAAAAAAAAATTGAAAACTCAATTACCTATTTTGTTTCTTCAATAAATTTGTTAATATTAAATTATATAATATTAAAATATTAAACGAATGAAGATTTCGCCATGTGGTTTCAACATATTATGTTACAAATTTGATCTTCTTTCCGAATCTGATGAAATAATCATACAATTCCATTTGAAAATTCGGAGAAAAATTAAAAAAAAACTGTTAAGTTCATGAAACACGCCTCCTAGCGAGGGCGGTAAGAACCAGAATGGCATAGATGGTTTTTTATCCTATTCACCAATCCTTTTTTTGTATTGTATTTCTTTCTTGATCCATAACTTTGTTTGGTTTTGTATTTTTATCAATTTGAAAATAACTCCCGGACTATGAACGATATGATTCGAATTGTAACCAGGCAGACGATCGAAGTTTGTTATTTCAATGAATTGTCAATGTTCAGAAATTTGTATAAAACGTATTTTGAAAATATAGATTTATTCTTTCAACAAAGTGTTACAGTCCATCATACACACAAACAACCTTGTTAGCAAAATTCCGTCAAGTCAAACTTAAGTTATAGACATTTACATTCCAAAAAGTTTAGGATTCCCTCCCGCCTTTATTTCACGTCCTACAATGAAACTTTTTAAACAAAAAGATGGACCATTATGTCGGCATTAACGTGAGAGTATTCATTTCCGAACTTATATAGGAACATTTCCGGAAAAAATCGATTTTTCATACGATCGAAGCAATTACGCGGTGACCGTATCATTTTAAAAAATATTTCCGGCAATTTTTCTTGGTTGATTTCCCCTGTAGGATTTTTTCTTCGACTGTTAGTCGTTACCCTTACTGAATCACCCGGTACAGCGATCTAAGCGATTTTTCAACAAAGTGTTCATTGAATTGTATTTCGATTTTTTCGACCGTTCAGTTTGGTACTGAGTGTTTAAATTAATGAACCCACGAAGGAATATCGTAGCAATATGTTTTGGAGGTGAAGCAAGAGCTCCAATGTTATCAATTGCCCCTCGAAGTTCCCGTATTCGCGAAAATCACGGAGTGGGCGGCCTCTGGTGTCAAATTTTCTAAGCCTTCCGAGGGTGATCAACAAAGCAATTTAGCATTGTATAGCATAGGCTTTCGTATTATTTTTAATGAAATTGAATTGTTTTCAATAGTTTTCGGACTTGTATCGTGCTTATCAGTTAGTTACTAATATTATTGAAACATGCAGAAAGTTCAAAAGGTCGTAAAGACGAAATCGACAAAGATTTCTTCAGTATTTCAGCGTTCCTCCTACCGTACAGACATCGTTCCTTTGGCACAAAATCCTGAATTTCCTTTCAGGATTGTGTGAAAATTGGATGATCACGTTGAAAATAGGAAAACTTATCACCACAAACATTTACGTTTGTAGTAAGCACTTCCTATAGAACTGGATTTCTCAAGTGAATGCGAAGGTATGTCTTTCAGGTTAAATCAAACAAATAAGATCTGGTTCAACTGTAGTTGTGTCTCTTGTTGTTTGTAATAAAAACCTTGATTTTACTTTAGAACCATCAAGGAGAATTAAACCAAGAGATAGGCTCAAAAAGCATGCGATTCCTTCAATAAACATCTGCAAACTTCAAGAGTGAGGGCAATGTGGGCTGAATGAAATCAAATCTTTATTCAAAATGAATAAACTGTGAATTGAATGGAGTATCAATTGAAATAAATGAATTTGAATGACTGGTAGACCAGAAGGTCTCAAACTTTTTAAGTTATTCTTGGAAGATACCTACTCATCTATATATTATGTAATTATTTTTATTATATGATTCATCATTTTATTGTTGACATGAAAATAATAACTTGTGTTGCCTATTTAAGATAGGTAGGTATCTCAATATAAGCACCCCTGTACTTACTTCTCTCAGAGAATAAAGTTAATTGACTACAAATCTTTGTTTTTATTTTGCTAATCATTTATTTTTGGGTTAGGATAAAATTATCACAGGTTTACAGATGAATTCACACTTCCACTGCTAATTTTTCCATCGAACTATTTTAATTTCATATTAGAGCTACCTACCCTAGAGCTGAAGTTTGTGAACAGGAGTTTATTTATATGTGTTCGAGTATGTGTTTGACATCTATCCCACAAAGTATGTGACCAGCTTTGAATAATGCTTTTCGCTATTTTAAGGGTTTCTTCCTATCTCCAATATACTCTAGATACTTATTTCAATCTTGGCCATACTTGAAATAAAGAGAAATCATTGAAATACAAATACTTTAGTAGCCCCATTAATTTTGCAGAGGTGGTTTGAAAAGCCTATAAACACATAATAAATCCACGAAACTCACATTAAATACCTGTTTTGAATTCTATAAACGATAATCTATCAATATCGCCCCTTTTGGATACTCAGGATTATTTATTTCTTCCCTAAAATTCGAATTGAAAATTGACATATTACCATTGAAAACATATACCAAATGTTTGTTGATCACCCTCATGAAAATTTTTGACATTTCTCGAGCGCCATCTGTTGGTTCGTGATTTTCGCGAATAGAAGAGGACCAAGGTTCTGCTCACACTGAGCAGAAAGGAAATTAGAATAGTGGTAGGGCTACTCACAGGTCACTGCCACCTAAACAGAAGATACCGGATGCAGGTGTTGCTTGGAGGATAAGGAGTGAGCTACCCACATGCTCACGGATTATCCAGCAGTGGCAGCAATACGAAAATAGCACCTCAAGAGTGTGAGAAGGGTATCATTTAGAAGGTTAGCAATTTTCGCCCGCGATATAGATTACCGTCAACACTGAACCAATTCCTAGTAACAGCGAGTGCATAACGGGTCCTGCTGAGTTGCCTAAAAGCTTATGGTTCTGACCGCCCGCAAACCGACGTTATAGTATTTTTTACGTTCTGGTTCTCACGAAAAGGGATATCCAGTAATGTTCAGAGAACATTGTGAGAACCAAGGGAAAGAAGGTAGGAGTAATGCAAATTTCATGGTACAATGTTGTTAAATCGGAAACTGGGAGAGATACGAACTAGATTGAATCACGAAAAAAAAAATGCGAAATTTCATGTCCATCTCGAATGAAATCGAGAATCTTTTATATTTCCCGAAATATCCTGAAAAACTGAAAATCGTCGATTCTTACAGTGATTAATAACATTTCGACTATTGATGCTATTGAAAAAAATCTAGGCATACTAGATTAGAACATATCGAAATTGATTTTGTTTTTTCCAATGGGACTCATAACTCATATTGGAGCTTTACACAAATTACCAATTTACCGGTATATCACACTTGTATGTTCAATATAAGAGAAGTCGAAATAACAGGAAAAATAGAAAATATCAGATGAAATATATGATACTTATAGGTTATTGATTGCATTCATGTCATAGTAGGACGATACACTAGACAGAATTCTACCTTAGTCTATCTGCACATTAAATTGGCAAGCTGGTGTGAAATTCCGATTTTATTCCATTCATCAGAGTCAAGGAGGCCGCTGTGAGATTTACCACTTATTGTTGGATGGATAGATAATTTGACTGTTATTTCAATATCACCTGATGTCGCATAAAGACGTGAGCGATATGTACCCGCGGTGTATACATCGTTGCTTTCAAAATTCGACACGTGCCAGCCAAGTTATAAAATCAACAAATCAGAACTGTCCTTCTTACAGTTAGAAGACTACTTATGAGGAAATTAGAAAAATACAATTCAAGAAAAATCAGTGACGATGCAGAATTGCAAGAATAAATTGTACAATCAATTGAATACAGAAGGTAAAACCTATCGGAGAATAGAGGAGAATACAGGGTACCAAAGTTAACCAACTGGGATGCTTACAAAAAGCATCTCGAAAGGAGAGGAACTTGACATATCCTCGATGCAACTTCAAAATGCTATAATGAAAGCATATGAACTTAGCTTTCCTGAAGACTTTTCAATAGAGCTAAGAGTCTGGGACACTGGAAAAATTACAAATCAGCTCTTTCTGAGTATAATACAGACCTGAAAATATCGAAAAGAAGAACATGAAGGTGAGGAGATCACCAAATTAGCCCCAGCACAACGTCTTCAGAAAGTTATCTCAAAAGAACACTCCAAAGTCATCGGTCTGATAAAAAATCCGAACGGGGGATATACTGATAACCCTAAGGAAAACTTGAGTGTTCTCTTGTAGAAACACTTTCCTGGTTCCGAAACAGTGGAGAACGAGCAGTAAAGCGCTCACCTGGAAGGGGTTGTCCACAATCCCAACAGATCCAGCAGAAGCCTAGCTGGGAAGATCTTCACAACTCAAAATATCAAATGGGCTATCAAAAACTTTAAACCATTCAAGTCATCAGGAAAGGACGGAATATTTCCCGCCTTACTGCAACATAGCCTTGAAATAATAGAGCCTTCCTAGAAACGGTGATATAAGTAGATCTTATAAAGCTAGATCAGGCATCCAGGTTATTAGTTTTGTAGGGCCGGGGAAGGTTGAAAGTAATAAGCCATTGATCGGTCTTTTTAATTTTTGACCATACATATGTGTTGTACCACGTGATCATAGTACCTTATTTCTTGCAGACCCCTCTGATCCCAAACAAATACTACATGATGCCGGATCTAGCGTTATAAGATCTATGGTTATATACCCTTTGTGGCGTTTATACCAAAGACTGGAAGACGTCCAATGGACGAAACAAAGTCTAACCGCTCCATCAGTCTCACCTCTTTTCTCCTAAAAGCAATGGAGAAAATGATAGACTGTTACATCAGAAGCGAACTCCCTGAGATAAGATCGCTCCGCAAGAAACAGTTTGCTTAACAATCCACGATGAATGCTCTACAATGTCCAGTTGTTAAAGACATTCGTGGAAAAAATAGCATTTGAAAACACCTCGCAAGCCTCCATAACTAGATCACTAGAGGAAAGGAATATAAACTCCTCACTGATTAGATGGATACAATCAATGATGAAAAGCAGAATCATTGTGGCGACTCTCAGGGAGAACACGGTTAAGATGACTGCAGAAATAGGTTGTTCTGAAGGGGATGTTATATCGCCTTTGCTGTGGTCATTGGTCGTAGATAACCTGAAAGTCAAGCTAAATGATTGGGGTTTCACGAATCAAGGTTACGATGATGACCTGGATGTCACCATTAGGGGCAAACATGGAACAACCAACTCAACCATATTATTTCCAGAGCTATAGCGGCGCTAAAAGCTCTGAAGTAAAACATTGGTAAGCTGACTTGGAACTGTAAACAATCCCTGAGCCACGGCCTTCTTTAAACAGGCCGGGAAGTGATTGACTGGGCAACGTCGACTAAGTCTTATATGGATAATCATGTCGGGATCTTAGTATTCGCGTTCCGGAATGTAAGACAAATTATGTAACTACTCTGAAAAGAGAGAAAGTCAGTGTACTTTTCTCCTTTCCTAGATATGAAGGTTGAGAGAAAATGCTGTCCCTTCAATTTTTCCAAATTTGCGACTGTATTTATCGACAGAATCCGGAATGCAGAAGACAAAATCAAATCCATGAGAATGAATTCTTAGTGCGAAATTTTGAAACATCTAACATTATTGATAGTATTGATGATTGATTGAACAGTTATTCCATAAAGTTGACAATATCTGATTCCTGGAACATTAAATAATTGGTACAAAGATTGTATTCTTTACATTAAATTCTGAAAATGCACATTTGAAAATTGATAATCAAGTCATCAAGATATTGACCTCAATATTGACATTTTTGTAGAGGGCAATGATTTTAGTTTCAAAGAATTGCATTGATTTTTTCTCGGGATTTTGAGTTTTTCTATGAAAATTAACGGATGGTCTCAGTTGCAAAATTCGTTAGAGGGTTTCAAATGCGGTTTAATCAAATCAGAAATGAATTAAGTTCAAGATCTAGAGGTGAAATGAAACAGTACAATATAGGTGCTCCATTTGAAAGAATTGCCATCGACGTAGCTGGGTCATTTCCGATGACAAGTGACGGCAACAAATATATTCTAGTTGCTATGGACTACTTCAGTAAATGGGTTGAAGCTTATGCCATGGCAAATCAAGAAGCAGCCACAGTTGCGAGAGCTCTGGTGGACAACATGTTCTCGCGATTCGGAGTACCAATGGAGCTACATTCCGATCAAGGAAGAAATTTCGATTCAAACTTATTCATGAAAGTTTGTGAATTGATGGGAATCAACAAGACCAGGACTACTCCCTTACATCCACAGTCAGATGGCATGGTTGAAAGGTTCAATCGGACTATGGAAGAACATCTTTCCAAAGTAGTAGAGGAGCATCAGAAAGACTGCGATCGGCATCTTCCACTATTCTTGATGGCCTATAGAACAGCTGTTCATGACTCTACAAAGCTCACACCAGCCAGCATAGTCTTCGGAAGAGAACTTCGTTTGCCCTGTGATTTGATGTTCGGGTCACCAAGTGCTGAAGAGAAAGAAGTTCAAGATTATGCAGATGAGTTACAGGATGGCTTGATTAGAATCCATGAAACTGCTAGGATGAGATTGAGATTGGCAAGTAATGAAATGAAGGCTCGCTACGACCTCAGAGCAAATTCAGAGGGGTTCAAGGAAGAAGATCGAGTACGGCTGTATAATCCACGTCGAAAGAAAGGTGTCTATCCCAAATGAACACAATCTTGGGAAGGACCATATAAGGTGATAAAAAGAATAAATGATATGGTTTATAGAATCCAACGCAGCCCCAGAGCCAAGATGAAAGTCGTCCATCTGGAAAGGTTGAAGCCTTACAATGGTGAAGTATTTGATCGGGACGATCAAATCTGAGAGGGGGATGATGTTACGAACTGCTGGCATTTCCGAGAAGGTCGGAAATCATCAGCTCGACGCGTGACTCACAGCGAAGATATCGGTCGAATATGAAAAATACTTCCAGTTAATTCCTGTTATTTCTGGACAATGATGTTTTTACCTATATAAGAACCGCGGTTTGGCATACAGATCAATTTAGAAAGAAAGCTAGTACAGTGAACATTGAGATTTGTAAAGCGAATATCGTTGTGATTTAAATAAGTGTTTATTGAGTTGTTTTAAGTGTGTTTAGTGAAATAAATTGTTCAGTTTTGTACAGAGTGTTTTAAATTCACGAACCCAAGTGGAAATATCGGAACAATATATACCTATTCAGTATCAATGATTTAAAATGTTCGATTACGACTAATCAGGTAGCTGCTAGTAATGCTGTCAATACCACACTATGTGTCTGTTCAATAATTTCAACATGGTAAATAATTTTATGATCTATCTGTGAAAATCCAATATAGCTACAACTGGAAAAATCAAAATTGGAATCGAGTGATCCTTAAATGTTTTTCCTATCCTTAATTTTAGTAAATATACCGAATTTAAATACCGACGATTTCCAGTTCTTTTCAGGATATTTCATAAAAAATAAAAGATATCATCGATGTATTTCGATAATCATGAAAATATGCATATTTTTCGTTATTTAACCTAGTTCGCAAATCTCTCCGCTTCCGATCTTACAATAGTGTAACATGAAATTTGCATTACCCTATACTGTGTCCAGAAGATCTTGGTTCTATTAGACTTGGCAAGTGATATAGTTTTGAGGGATACAAAGAACTTAGAATAAGTTATAAACCTGCTCCTATATAAAAATTTTGTTAACAGCACATTGTGCGAATTTTCAAACACCAATTATCACACCCAAAATCCAAGAAAACCATAATGTACGCAAACCACATATATTACGTTATGAATACTATTCGAATCGACGATATAGTTACTAATTTTTAGTTTCCTCGACGCCGATTATTTGAGCGTTATCTATCCATAATGACAAATAATACCATGCGTGTGTTTAAGAATGTGTCGGCTCATCAGCTGATAATTGAACTTTTCATAGAATTGAATAACTAATTACCATTTCCAGAAGTTGCATGTCCGAGTGTTTGACATGCCGTCCAGCAGCGACCAGTATCCCAAAACACCGTTCTATGCATAACTGAGGACCATTATCGGACACTTGACGAATAGCAAAACACAACTGCTTTCCAACATTCGCTTTCAACTTGAAACCATTCTTATCTTTCCCCACAGAATAGAAAGAGCCCTGAAATCAGAAGAATTCTCTAGATTTATTCAGGTCCCGCAAAATAGTTCACTTACTTTTCCATCGTCCTCCTTTATCTCCAAATTAACCTCAAACACGTACATCAGTGTCCGAGCCTCAGATATAGTGTTAACTGAACCTATCATGTCCAACGTCGAAACAAGTGAACTACTCATCGATCTGGGTACTCTCTGGAATGCCTTCGCGAAACACGCCGAGACTCGTGAAACAGCCTCGGCGATTTCGCATCGAAAGATGTGACACTGGAATATGGCGGATTCTTGGGTATCCCCATGAGACCAAGTGAAGGCGAAACAGCCGGCTTCTGGACTCTCCACAGGGCCGCGGGCATAAAATAGAATGCGGTGTATCTCGTACCGACTAATAACTGAATTGCTGTTAGCATCGTATAATCTGAAACCAATTTTAATTTGTTGCAAATTAAGAGCTCTCATATTCGAAAGGTTTGAAAACTGAAGATGAAGAATTTGTGTTACGGATTATCCGACTAAGAGTTACACTATTGTGAATAAGGCTGTTGTCGTGGAATTATCATCAATAATTTGGTTACACCTAACAGGTATATGATTCACACTTACATTACTAGTCCTTGAGATGACGAGGGTACAGAAACAGAGATTTTTATACCATGTTCAGTGCTTTGCTCATTCAATATTGCCATATTACGCTGTATTTCAGCTTCGGACTTTGGAGCATTAATGGCAGCCGCTCCAAGATATGTAACTCCTGAGAATATGGTACATTCTTGATCAACATCTGAAACTGAGTACAAAATAAAAGTGCATTCAACGAATTTTTTGAAACAGTCAAATTAACATGTGGTTGATCATCCAATATATTATCCTCAATATACAGATTCTGACACAAAAGTGGAATCATAAGATAGCTTCTATAATATTTGAGATGGTAGAATATTACGTTGTTTTATCAGGAAATTCGTGTTAAAGATACAGTTACGAACTGTGCTCGGCGGCTCGCGTATAAGCTGTGATTTTCAAAAAATTTGTAGAATTCCGAACGTTATTAAAAATCGGTGATGTTCGAAAAAATCATTTTAACCTTGCTTTTTTTCCCAACCGTTCACTTCTTGTGCCTCCCACGATAGTTCCCCAGAATGATTATGGGTGAAAAAGTTGTAGAATATTGACTTTTATTCAATTTGATGTCCTCTTTTGCCACTTTTTCATCTAACAATCAAAAGTAATAGAATTTGTAACATGTATGCTTAATTTTGATGTTTCTCTAGGAACGACTATGTTGTAATGAATAACAGTCCAATAATGGAAATAAGGTCATTGCAACTGAAAGCTTCTTTATAATCATAGTTTATAATAATTTATAAATGAAAAAAGTTGACATTCAACCTACCATCTTGGATTTTATGGGGCAGAAGGGTAAAATACCTATTTCGTCGTCTTCATATCCTTCGTGTATCGATATTTTGACTTCGTTGTTGCAATTTTCCTCACAATAATTCGGACATATGCGACAGAGCATCACACCTACCACTGTCACATCCTTTTGTTCATAGGCAAAAAACTATTTTCAAAATTTCGTCAAGGGCAGCATCCAACTCTGAGAGTTTTGGAAGAAGTTGGTCATTCCGCAGAGAAATATCTCAGCTGCACGTTGTACGGATTTGGACTTCTGGTACAGGTTGAAAAAGCACACTTTGCTCTTGCGATACGCTGCGGATGTCGTTTAGCAAGATGTGAATGCATGTAAGAATTACAAATTGACATTGCCCATCTTTTTCTTTGAGGAATATGAACTTGTCTTAACCTTTTCCCACCCTGGTTTTACCAGCAGAATGTCGCTATCAGTTGGGGTTTTGATTACCACGAGAACAGCCAAGTCAACGTTCTCTCCAATAGCTATTGAAGTGTTGTTATTCATCATGATAGCAAGTCACAAATCAGCAATTAATCGCAATGTTATTTTTATTGATAGAAGGTATAGTGGCAAAATTGAACAAAAAATTGAAGAAAATTCAATGCTCTACAACTTTTTTATCGAGAAACGTTTCGAAAAAGAGCGGGGTAAAAATTATTTTTTCGAGGATTACCGATTTTGAATGACGTATATCTCAAAAACCGTTCGGAATAACACGAATATATTCTGAAACTATACTATAGAAAATTCAATTAACTCTCAATTTTATTCTTAACATTTTCTTAGACATTGCACGCTTTTCGAGATTTGAGCAGAAAAACAAAAAAGGGAAATTTTCACCCCCTACCGCGTACACTTTAGAAATTCCATAATTTTCGAATGGTACAAGATAATGAAGTCATAGTTGACATCAAATCAAAGAAAACTCAATGATCTACAACTTTGTACCCAATAGTTTTTCTGAGAAACGAACGTGGAAGGCACTAGAAGGAAATGTTTGGGAAAAATAGTGATGTAAAAATGATTTTTTCGGAAATTAACCTTTTCAATAACATATATCTCGAAAACCGAATTCGAAAAATATATCTGAGAACAATCCTATGGTAAATTGAACTAACTTCAATTTTTACCTGAAACATTTTTTCTGCAGGGCACGGTTTTTGAGATATAAGCAGAAAAACGAAAAATTGAACATTTCCACCCCCCTCCCGCCCTTAGCTCACCTCCCAAGGGCGGGGACTTTCAGTATGTTTACCTCATAACTATTCCTAACAAAGTCCTGAAGTCAAAAATTCTCGCATATTCCATGCACTCTACAAACCATTCATTGACTGGAGTATTAGGTTAGAAAGAAAGCTATTATTACACTATGACAGAGACAGAAGAAACCTAGTCGAGGTTGGTGGTGAATTTAACGAAGGAGTAAATCTTTCTGGTAGGGCAGATAGACTAGAGGTTTTATCTTCACCAGAGGACATGAACAGATTTCCAGAAGTACATAACACATCTCAAAGAAACCTTGAAGGTTCCAAAAAGAAAACTGTTGTAGATTTACAGTAAAAGATTGGACATGAATGAAATATGAACCCAAAATCAAAAAACTATTTATTATTCTATTCTATATCTTCAACTGTTATAAATTCATGGAAACCAAAACAAGACAAACTGATAATCATCAATTAACAAATAACAGTGTGATAATAAAAACATCAGTAGCGTGTACGAGTTCAACTAGAAGACGAATTCTTTCATGCCAATTAGAAGCTGCTAGGAAAAAAGCTATGCTAGAAGAAAAACGGGAAGAAGAGGAAAGGGAAAAACGGGAAGAAGAGGAAAGGAAAATACGAGAACAAAGATATATTAGAGAGAGAAAACTCATCGATATACAGTTGAGTAATGCAAGTAGTCAACATTCCACAGTTTCTCATTTCGGAAGATACAGTGAATAGTCATCAAAAGGTTGAGAACTGTTTGAAAGAATCGAGAGACAATCATTTCGATAATGACATAAAACTTCCCGAAGAAAGCCACAGATCCTGTATACGTGATGAAATAAAACAAACACTAATTGGAAACCATTTTCGACCGGCAATGTGAGAAGTTCAAGGGAATATCACCAGAAGAACGTTGGAAAATTGTCACAGAGAAAAAGTTATGTATGTGTTGTCTCAAATCCAATCATTTTAAATCAAGCTGTTACAAAAAGAACTATTGTGGAGATGATTTCAAAGGTTTACATCATGTTCTACTACACAAAATCAAAAATATAGCTCCAGAAGAAATTTCAACACACGAGAACCAAAAAGAATATGTACATCTCACGAAAAATGAAAATTTCAGTGTTTTCTTGAAGATTTTACCAGTTAAAATAAAATCCCAGCAAAGAGTAATCAAAATATTTGCTTTCTTTGACGACGGTTCGACAATATTCCTAATAGATGCTGATGTGGAAATGGAGAAACTGAGTCTTCAAACTACCAGTGAACGAACGGCATTACACAATTCAATTCAATTCTTTATTGTCTTTTCAGCTATTTTTTACAATAGATGAGACGTGTCAGGAGTGCATAATACAAGTATACACTAAAACATATATAACACAAAGTATAAAGCATTCACAATAAAATAGGTATTATTGTGGCACAATTGTGGATTGTGGCTGTACGAATTGTTTTTTTTTTTTTCAAACAGAGTTCTTCAATAATCGTAGGTATAGACAAATTACTCAGTAAGAAAATTCAGTAGTGTCGATGAATATTAATAAATTATTACATCACCTCCATTGAAAAGTGTGTAGTGTTTATGAAATCATTTCCATCTAATAACCAGTATGCCAGGTAGCAGATTTGCTATTTTTGGACAAAAACCCAGAGGATTCCAGTATTATTTACCACGCATTTCCAAAAGGCACTGATTTTGTTTGGGATACTTTTTGGAAAAGGTGGATAAGTTGTGAACATGCAGATGTTGTGAATCCTGATACAAGTTATACATCAGAGCTGTGATTTGTCCAACCAAATTTAAGAAACAAAACAAAATGGGTAGATGAAAATGTATTATGAAAAAGAAGTACCTATATATTCTCATTATTTTATGATGTTCCATGTAATCAGATTCAGGAATTTTGTATACTTCGAGCTATAATGAGGATATAAAAACCTGCAAATAAAAGAAACAACCTCTGGATTGCATATATAGTAGAGTCCAATGTATAAATGAAGAAAATTGTCAGCTAATGAGAAAATCGAAATTGATGTCAATATATTTATATACCTATTATGTATAATGTAAATCAAATTAAAGAATGTATTTTATTTTCACCATTCACTGATAATTGTTAAACTTGATAAAATAGGTAGGTATATCAATTTCAATTCAAAATATGAACTTTCAATAACCTGTGCATTGAATAATATGCACACATACATTACATGCATCATTCATCAGTACCTATGAATTCTTCATTGAAATTTCCCTATTTTTAATATGAAATTGTTTTCAAGGTAGGTATTAGGTACTTACCTATTTATGGAATAGGTATATTCCCTGTTTTGTAAACGTTAAATTATCTCATGTATTATTTTCTGGGTGGACATACAGGAATTTTTGTGAATCAAGGAGTTTTTGTTCACAAATATTACTAATATTTCAAGCCATATGATACCAATAACCATCAATAATCAATATGTTTCGATTATAAAAAGGTACATCACAGTAAAATTACTTTTAATGCCCATTTAGTGATATTCAGCATTAATAATTTTGAATTCAGGGCCGTTGACTACGTCATCGCGCGCCTTCGGAAGCCACGCCTTTTGGCCGAAAAAATCGCTTGAATGAACCATCCTTCTCTTGTTTACCATCCTTGATTGCTTTCAACCTTTTTTTGAAGATGTCACTAGATGTGCTCTTTTTGAGATGCAGAGGTAATTTATTGAAAAAAACAAATGCCTGTCCTAACTGGAGACTTTTGACAAAAGGTGTGATTTACTTTATTAAGTAAAAAATCATTCTTACATCTCGTATATCGTAGGCGTGTATATCTTTATTCTTTACAATACCCTTTTTGTTATTATATATATTTCAACATTTCAACAGATAAATTGAGGTTACAGTGAGGATTCTCCTTTGTTTTAATATGTCACGGCACGACAACCGATATGGTATACTAAAAATAAGCCTCAAAATGCGCTATTGTAACACAAAAATTCTTTCTACGTCACGCCCTTGCCCCCATACGATTACATTATATTCAATAGCAATTTATAAGAGTGTCAGTATCGAGCATAGTTTTCAATGTAGTTAATAAATAATACAAATAATATCAGTTTGATCAGTCCAGGATAGGTTACGGTCGAATGTTGTTCCTAGAAATTTAACATGCTTCGAAGATTCAAAAACAGAATTATTGAAGAAAAAATGGTCATAAGATGGTGGTTTGTAAATAGTGTGTTATTCTATACACAGAGTTTTCTCGAGATTTATTATAACCCTGTTCCTAGAACACCAATTATCAAATTCCATGAATGTGGTGTGTATTTTTTGTGATAGATTACTTCTCGAATGATCAGCAATAAGCATCTGCATACATTAGAACCTTTGCTTGGGTAATGTAGCTGGGTAGATCGTTTATAAATATTAAAAAAATTAATGGACCAAGGACACTCCCTTGCGGTGTTCCCAAGTCAATGTCGAACTCATTTGACATGACATCTTCAATTTTAACGAAAAATTTTCTGTTTTCCAGAAAAGAGATGAACCACTTATTGATACAACCACGTATACCCAAGCGATCCAGCTTCAGGAAGAAAACTCCAAGAAAGTGAATCTAGAAATCACCAACCCACAATTTACAGTCAGATATCATTATATGAAAGGGGGTGGGAACCATTAGAAATATACAGCGCTACCTATACAAACATTAGACATCGAGAAAACTATTGAATTGCGGTTTAATGGTCCTATAGTTTCGAAAACCTCACTAAGATGGACTGTTCATAGTAGAATGCAGAATGAAAGTTACACTAAAACTTTTCTTTATCACATATGCAACTATGAAAAGGATCAAGAGTTACATGATTTGGAGAAAAACTCGTTCAGTACTGAATATTTTGGGGTGAAAATTTGTGAGAAAATGCCGAAAACTAAAGAAGAAACAAGATGTGAGGAAATAATGCAAGAAACTACAAAGATAAATGGAAACAGATTCGAGACAGGATTATTGTGGAAAAACGACTATGTTGAATTTTCAGACACTGAACTGGTTATACTGCATGGGAAGGAAGATGGAAAAAGATGAGAATTTCACAAAAGAGTATTGTAGAAAAATAGACGAATATTTGAAGAAGGGATATGCAAGAAAATTGAATGAACATGAAGTCAACACAGATAGCAGAAAAGTTTGGTATTTACCACACCTTGGGGTCTTTAATCCGAACAAGAAGAAGTTGAGACTAATATTTGATGATTCCATACAAAATGGTCCAGGAAAAAAGAACAAGAAGGCGATGTCATTCTTAGTTGATAATTTGCTTCCGAGAAATACTTGACCTCTAATCATGAATACCTACCCTGGACAGGATGGTATCATAAGAGTCGTGGATGTCAAATCTCAACATGGCACCTATCGACCCAGTTGTGAAACTTTGCAAATTGAATGTGAACAAAGAAGAGAATTTGTGAAGAAGTCTCCACCAGGGGCAGAATGTTGAGGAAGTTTTTATATGTATTTGTTTTTATGATTTGTTCACTTTTTATGTCTCAAGTGTTGTCATGAGAGGAAATTTTTTGTGGATTGAATTGAAAACGTCAGAAATAGATATTTTCTGGAGAAAGATTTTTATTGCAGAGGAACAAAATAAACGAATTCAAAGAAGATATTAACATGGTGAATACTAGAAGTACAGCATACGACGCGATGAAGAACGTTATAAATTTCATGCAAAATCAGTTTGCGGATTTAGAGAAACGCCGACAAGAAGAAATATAAGAGGAGGAGAAACGTCGACAAGAAGAAAAATTAGAGGAGAAACGTCGACAAGAAGAAAAAATAAAGGAGGAGAAACGTCGAAAAGAAAATTTAGAGGAGGAGAAACGCCGACAAGAAGAAATATTAAGGGAGGAGAAACGTCGACAAGAAGAAAAATTATAGGAGAAACGTCGACAAGAACAAAAATTAGAGGATGAGAAACGTCGACAAGAAGAAAAATTAGAGGAGGAGAAACGTCGACAAGAAGAGAAACACCGTCGTCAAGAGGAAAGAAAGGAAGACTTCGAGAAAATTGCGTAAAAACAACAGAAAATTCTAGAAGAAGGAACTGGAATATCAGGAAACATTCTTCGAGCAAGTTCTGCAGATAACTTAAGTACAAATTGTGATACTGAAGGAAGATTTCAAGAAAATAGATGGTGAATTAAGGAAAGAAGTCATAAACATTGATGACAAAATCGGTCTACATCAAACAAGAGATCGAAACAATTAAGAACGACGTACAAAGCCAGATTGCTTCGCTTATGATTAATGTTCGTCGTGACAGGGTTGCAACATCAGTAAATTCAGTAAAAAAACTGACTTTTTATGGTCCATGTATCGCAGGAAGTTTGGAGCTGCTGCCTCGGCCAATGGGTAAAACGATGAAGATAAGGCTACTGCACTCATAGTGGCTTTGAGAGGACAGGCATTGGGGATGTTACAGACAATCCCTGGTAGCTGCATTCGAGTAAAGGTATGGCGATCAACATCGATAAAAGCTATAACGGGCGCAAATGGTAACACGGGTGCTGAAATCAGGTAAGACCCTGCAAGAATTTGAGGCAGATGTGAGGAGACTGATCCAGTTAGCCTACCCACAGGCACCAGAAGACTTCAGGGAGTGACTGGCTGTTCAGCTGTTCATCGATGGACCCAGAGATCCTGTTCACGTTTACAGGATCATGGTAGTAGAAACGGGAAATGTTCTGAGACACGAGATGAATCAGAAGAACAGGTTTATCACAATGTGGATGACATATCGAATAGATCCATTCGAGGAAACCGTACGGGGTATGACGTTCTGAATAAACCGACGATAAATGGACAACAGCTACTACGACGAGACCAACAGAAATACCCGGATATTGCTGACTTTCTACGATGGAGAGAAAATGAAGTTGATCCTCATGGAACGATTTTGAGAGACCTCCGATATTTCTTGGAATTTCTAGAGTATTCGAGAAAATAGGTATCTTTTCTAAGCACTTTTTTGTACCTATATAAAGAACTGCAGTGCCGTAGAAAGTTAGTTTAGTTCCTAAGTTAGTTTTGTCAACATAGAAACTTGTACAGCGAGGAAAGCAAATATCGAAGTGAGGATTTTTGTGACTTCGGATTTATGTAAATACTAGAAGTACGGCATACGACAAAATGGAGGACGCCATTAAATCATGCTTAATGAGTTCACGCCTCCAAGAAAAAAAAATAGAGGAAGATAAACTTAGCCAAGAAAAAAATTATAGGATGAGAACCGTCGACAAGAAAAATCGGAAAGAAAAGATGACTTTGAGAAAATGTTGAAACAATAGTAAGAGCAAAAGAAACTTCTAGAACAACAAAGAAAAGAAAGGTTCTTTTGAACAGGTTCCACAAAAAACTGAAGTACAAATTGTGAAATTATTGTAGGAAGATGTAGAAGATCGATGGTGAGTTGATGTAGTGCGGAAGGAAGTGAAACAAACAAGTGGACACAATCAAAAGTGTCAGATTGCCCGTTTCCACATCGGGAATTTCACCACCGATTGATGGACATTCCTCCTGGTCCATGTTATTTTGTTATTGCATGCAGTTAGAAGCTGCAGCCTTGGCCAATAAGTGGAACGATGAAGAGAAAGCCTCGAGAAGTCAAGCTTTGTGTAAATGCAGACAATCCCTGTCGAGCACAAAGCAAATATGGAGATCTGGTTTTGCATTGCAATTGAGTTAAGGTAGTCTCAGAGATCCTGGGATTTAGAACCCTCCAATTCGTCAATTGAAGAACCAGCCCAACAAAGCGATAGTTCGGGATCGATCGAAAAGGTTCTAGATTAAATCAAGTCCATGATAAGTAGTTTGGGCAACCACATTAAAAGAAGCTGTTATCGAGTTCCTACCCACTTACGAGGACCAGGTCATCGGTAGTTAATCAGGAAAACTAGGATTAGCCAGCATATCGGGGCGCATGCTAGCTAGTAATAACAAAGCCACCAGGGTAGAAGATGAATTCATTATCGGAATGGATTTGATCAGCGAATGTTTTCTCTCTTGATGATGACACCAGCTGAAAGAATGGTGCCTTTGAAGCTGAGGACGGTAAAGTCTGTAAGAATTCCAGGACTTTCCGAAAAGATAGTATGTGCCACATTGGAAAGTTACCCTGGGTGCTGCGTTGGAATTGTACAACCATGCATAAAATCCCCCGACCATTCACTGCTTGCACAAGCGTTAGTTAAGATGAAATGAGCTATTTCTGTAGGAGTTGCCAATGTATATCCTGAAGGAATAATACTCAAGAGGATGACATCATCGGAGCCTGTGGGGAAGCAAAATGCGATGTTAGAGACTATCAAAATCAAAAAGAGAACTACAACAGCATTTTGGGAAATATAGAACATCCTTGGGACATCTATCTTCAGAAGAATATAATGCTGCAACAAAATTCAATGCATGCTTGACTAAGAAACTTGTTAAAAAACTCAATTGTCTATTTTGTTTTTCTTTGATAAATTTGTTTATGAAATATTATTTAAGCCATAACTTTTAAACAAATGAAGATATTGCCATGCAATTCGAACATGTTAGGTTGCAAATTTGATCTGCTTTCCGAATATAATAAAATAATCATATGGTTCCATTGGAGATTTCAGAGTAAATACCAAAAAACGGTTAGCTTTATAAAACACGCCCCCTAGCGAGGGTGGTAGGAACCAGAATGACATGGATGGTTTATAATTATATTCACCAAACCTTCCTTTCTTGAATCATGTCTTGTTAGCAAAATTCAATTGAGTAAAACACAAGTCATAGACATATAAAGTCTAAAAAGTTTAGTATCCCCTCCCGCCTTTATTTGACGTCCTACAATAAAACTTTAGGAACCAAATAGATGGACCATTATGTTGGCATTAATGTAAGAAAATTTATTTTCGATCTTATATAGGAATATTTTCGAAAAAATTAAAGCTATTACGCCCCCTAGCGGTGGACATATTAATTTAAAAAATATTTCCTGCATTTTTTCTTGGTTGATATCCTCTGGAAGATTTTTTTCAAAAACTTCTACTACTATTAGTTCCTGAGATATAGTACCTCCTTACCCATAATCAATTACCTGGTACATTTCTACAGATGAATAGTAAAATTATGAATCAAAGAGTTCTCAAGAAGTGATTAGAAATGATCAACATTCATAGTGAAATGTAGGGAATTCAAGCCATAAATAATAACTACCTCTATGTGGAATGAACATGGGATTGACCCATCCACACAATTCAGATCATCAATCATTAAACAATAAATATTCAGTGCAATACTATACTGGAAAATATATATTCAAGTAGTAGTTGGTGATTTGCAATAGTGATGTGAAAGGTAATTTTGCACTTATAATGCGATCTATATTTTGATGGAAATTTTTGTTGGTACTTACGTATTTTGACCTGAAAAACACGAATTTCATAATATTATCGTGAACATATCTCTAGTTTTCGAGATAATCGATGCCAAAGTTCGAAATTTCACCTTCTTTGTATGGCAACTTTTGGACAAGTATTGTATCTTCTTATCTCCCAGGATATATTACATGCATTTACCATGGTTATTTATTATTTTTGTGTAAGAAAAACATCATAAATATGTAATTTTTCCGTATTTTTCCTATTATTTCTTAAACTAGGCTACATAAACAACGGCCATTTTGAAAACCTCAGTGCGAATCTTAAGCGAATAAAGGTGGATTCATAGCTGCCTTATAGCAACACGAGTCAGTGATAAGTGTCCTCTCTCTTCAATACATGTCGAAAAGAAAGATGGTTATCAGTTGAAGAAGGTGAAATTTTGAACTTTGGCATTGATTATCTCGAAAACTAGAGATATGTTCACGATACTATTATGGAATTCGTGTTTTTCAGGTCAAAATACGTAAGTACCAACAAAAATTTCCATCAAAATATAGATCGCATGATAAGTGCAAAATTACCATGTGAAATACTGAAATGTACTTGTTATTTCAATCAATCAATCAATTTAAAGAGTTGTTTAGTATTGGACAGTGTTTTGATCCAGTAACATACTAAGAATAGAATATTTTCAACAGCTGAGAATACTCACTATTATATTCCTCCTTAGTACTTGCATCAGGTTTCATTGGATCCTGTTTCTCAGTAGGAGACATTCCATCCAAACTCAGTGGATCTTTACCTGGTTCAACTGGACTTCCATAAAAAGTACTATGTCCGAATCTTGTACCACTATTATCAATGGCATTCATTATGTTATCAGGCTCTTGCAAAACTTCAGTGAGTGCTTCAGTTAATTCATTCAAATCACCACTCTTGAAATCTAGTGTAGGCGTCTTGCTTACATCTGGTTTATCTCCCACAAAATCGAATTCTTCACTAGTTGCTATTGATTCGTTAGATTTAACACTCAAACTATCCTCCATAACGAACTGAAAAATACTACAAATTCATAATTCCTGAAATGTCAACAAACACCCTAGGTATATTCGATTTCAGAACTCACATATTGTATCTAGAAAGAAATGTTTACTCGATGACAGACCATTTGAAAGCAAAATAACTACATTATCCAATTCAAAACCAATCATTCGATATAAAGATATGTTTTTAATTATTATTTTTGTAGTATTCTAGCATTAAGTTTGACACTTCAAAATAACAAACAAACAACAAAAAACAATCATAGAATCCATGGATAGAATCACAGAAAAAAGAGAAACATAAACATCACAGAATTCAACTTAAGCTAAGCTTAGGACTTGTTGGCTTACGGCAGAGATGCTTACGGCAAGGATATTGACCATATTCAATATATATTGGTGGCAGCTTCTTGAGTGTTCAGGGTTGGTACTAATCTGTCATAAATGTCAACAGTCATCAATGTCAACTGTCATTAATGTCAGTTGTCCATATAAATTCAAATAAGCCCGCCAAATCATCTTTTACATAAATGTTCAGGTTTTTCATATTTTTAATGAATTTTTATAAAACCAGGATATGGATAAGAACATCAACAGTTATGATTTCATGATTTCATTCGAATGGTAACATTGAAAACCATGATTTCATTTTCTAGTTAATGTTAGAACAATGATGGAAATAAGACCTGGTGGCGCTACTCTTCAATTGTTTCAGCAGACAAATCCTTGATTTGGAACAATTGTATTTCAGCTCATTACGTGGGGTTCTCATGTACAACAATAGATGGCGATACTGTCGAAAGATTTTTGAAGAATTTTCTTTCAATCATGTTCGATACATATTCGCATCAAACTCATTGGAAAATGGCTCCATGAAATTGTTAGAAACGATTAGAAGTCATTTAGAATCAAATATTCATACTTTCGTGTTGACACTTGCAGTAACCTGTAAATTTGGTTGAAATCGCGGCTTCACTTAGCGAGATTCACCCACGCCATGTCACGTTATACACGTTTTATCGAAGTAGGCGAAATCAAGAGATTTGGGACATGTCACAGGATAGGAAGTGATTTCACCAGTCTATCTATCCACCTCTGTTAGAACGATTGCGATTATTTTTATGCGATTCCGCAAATTTGATTGGATTCTCGAAAAAACTAGTTCATGTTAAAGCGGACAATCGCTAAAAGAAGAGTTTCTCTATCCCTTAAAGTCGTGAGTGGAAACAAAGGATAGAGACAGTTTGTTTCGTTCAAGATATTTCCAACATTCCAACAAATACATATAACCGTTGATTCACATTCGTCCACATCAACTCTCCTGTGAAGTAAACACCTTTCATTTTTACATTTTCTTAATATAACCATTCTATTTGGAATGACAAATTATGCGGAAATCGCAATAAAGTTCATTTTTTTGATGTTTTATTTCTCGGCTTCAGCTCTGGTATCCATAGTTATTATTAGATATATGGCTTTGGCTTTCATTATGGATAACACCTATTCTTCTCTTCACGCGAAAATGAAGCCAGTTTTGGAAAAACAAAAGACTGTCTGGCTTGCTAAAGATGAATGGTGCGCATGCGCGGGTTTTGACGAGTTGAAATCCACTATGACGTTTTCAGAATTTCATAGGTTAGGTATATTTGTTAACCCAAATTATGTGAAAGAGCGTTAATATAGTTATTAATGTACTTACTGATTGTTTACAGAAGTGATTAGTGAGTGATAACAGTGATTGATCAAAAATTAGCCCACGAATCTTGTTCCGATGACTTTATCGTCACAGGTTTCTCTGCAAATCGCAAGTATCGCTTTGTAGAACACATCCATTGCTGCATCTATCATCAACTATTATCCAAATTCGTCCAAAAATCCATCGATAAATGAATATTTGAAAAATATATGTTATGATAAAATAAAAACATCGAATTGAAGGTTACGTGACACATTTGATTGATGTTTAATAATTATCATACGTTTGTCGCTCACTACAAAGCTACTCTCCTCCATGATGAAAACTAATGTCGATTCTTAATTCAAACTTGCGCTTGCGCATATCCGCGATTAGTCTCGCAGACTGTCATTTGAGCCGTCTAACTGCAAACCCCGCCAAGTGCACAAAAAATAAAAATTGAGATGGTGCTGTCATTCGATAAAGAATATTAATATCTTCATTCTGATAAAATATTATTGCTCAAAACCCGCCAGTTGAAGTATTATCGCGCATCTACAAATCAGTTTACTTTCAATCCATCGCCAACTGCGGACTTGTTTATGTGCAAAAACCTCCAAGTGCGTATGACCAATAGGAAAGCCATATTTCTGTTGAGCGACCACGTGTTTTGGTGTACAGCTCCGGTATTTCAATTATACCTTGTCGTTATAAAGCAATAGCATACTGGTGTGAAAAGTAATAATAAAGATTATAGTGTTGTTTATTAAAACAATGACAGAAGAATTCACCTGCGACCAAAACCCTGAAGATGACACAAGATTTGTTTAATTAATTTTTGTTGGTGTTTATTCCTGGTATCGAAGAAAAAATTATTTTAATTTTTTATGTGTTTGTTTCATTTAAGAACGATCAAGCTTGTTTATCATTTGTTTTGCTTAAGAATATTGAGTTGATTTTGATTGTACTTGTACCTACTTGTCTGAATAAAGTTTATGAAAGATTAACCAAAAGTAAAGAGTCTAAGTTTAAAAGGATCTATGCCACCACTTTTTAATATTTTGAATGGTGTTATTGAAATCTTTTCAGAGTTGAAACTCTTCAATAAAATTTATTCAAAACACTTAATTTTGGCTGCAAAACCCGCCATTTTTCACGTTAATTTTCAAACTCCGCCAAGTGCATTTTATATTTCCCATTTTACTGTGCTATAATCCTCCTTGTTATATAAGATGAAAGATGGTGTTTAAGAAACAGTATCTACATCCACTAAATAAAAAAGTATATTCATTTTATCAATAGTATCAAGCAAAACAGTTTTTCGCGTTTTTCTTGAAACTACATAGTTTGCACTTGGCGGGGTTTGCATTTAGACGGCTCATTTGTTTTATTTATCGGCTTCAGCTCTGGTATCCATGTTACCTATATAGTTATTATTAGATATATGTTGGCTTTACGGTGCGTTCAAAGTTCACATCTATGGTTCAAATTCAAATTCTTTATTGATGTTTTACCACTTTCGTGTTTCCACAAGTCAAAGTCTGGTACTGGGTACAATATACATACAATATTACAATAAAACAATTCAATACTCAATACGTCACGTCTATAAAAAGAAAACATCTCGAGTGAAAGACATTGAAAAACATATCACATTTTGGTAGTATCACATTTTAAAAATTCATTTATTGAGTAGAAAGCATTTTCCTGCAGAAAGGCTTGAAGTCTCTTCTTCAGAAAACATGTCGATCGGGATTTGTCTAAGTGTTGGGGAAATTTTATTGGCTAGTTTTATTCCTAAGTAATTCAGACTATTTTGCGTTTTCTTAAGCCTACACATGGGAGTTAATAAATCTTCTCTATTCCTTGTTTTATGGTTGTGAATGTGTTCATGTGTTTGAATGAGATTCAAATTTTTTATTGTATGCATTATGCTTTGCAATATATATATACAAGGGAGTGTCAGAATTTTAAGATTAATGAAAGCTTGTTTACAATCAACTCGGTATTCAAGTCCTGCGATCAGTCTGACAGCCTTTCTTTGTAAAGAGAAAATTCTGCTTGATGCAGCACATTGACCCCAAGCAATGGTGCAGTAGGATATTTGTGAGTGGCATAGACCAAAATATGCAGATTTTAATACTTTCATTGATACCGTTGATGCCAAGTTTCTTATCACGAAGATACCACTGCTTAGACGCTTGCATAGCTGGTTAACATGTTCGTGCATGTTCATCACACGTTCATCTCATGAACTGTGACATGAATCACATGCATAGATCTTATAACGCTAGATACCACGGTTTAAAGAGATACGGTTGTCGTAACTCTTGGCGTTGATTGATGTATAGGGAATAATCACGGAGTGGGCGACATCTATAATTGATCGCATGAACTACTCGAGAGGTGAACAACAAACTAACCTCCATATGTTCATATGGGTAAAGTGCGAACTTTATTCATTAATTTCAGTGATTCAAGCATTGAAAGTGTTGTATTTTGATGATATTTTGTGAAGAATTGTTGTTAATAGACCACACAATCTGAAAATGCAAGAGATTAGAAGAGGTGATATGGAGATAAAATCGCGAAAAATATGCTTGTTCCATAATGCTCTAACATACTCAAGGCTTTGCACTTTGCATAAATTTCCTTCAAATTCTAAGCAGAAGATGGGCAGGATTTGGGAAAACCTAAATCCTAAGGCAAGTAGCCTAGAAATGGAAGATGATCTTGAAGATAGAGAAAGCTATCTCGGAATTTATGTTTGTAGCAAGCACTCATGATGATTGTTTCAGTGGTAAGTTCGATATTTCATTATTGTTGTCACTATGCTACCACCTCTTCTCCACCTCATTTGGTTCATTTTAATCATTTTGTAATTTATTACAGGCTCAGGCAAATATCAAATAATCATATGCAGTTAGAGCAACATGGAAATGAACAAGTAGGGAAGATTTATAAAGAAGAGAGTTCCACTGTAAATACAAAACCAACAACAACCTATATGACACACAACAATAATGTTCCTGATAATTATATGAAGTTTTGGGTGATTCTGGTGTTGTGTATTATCATCTGCTTGCTTGGCAGTATTATTTGGATTTAGGAATTTAACATGTTCAAGAATGTTTATTATTGCATTTTTTATGAGTTGTAGTCTTTCTCAGTCTGAAGGGAATCTATTTCATTCACCAATGATTAAAAGATTTGAATACTGATTTGTTATTATTGTGTTACATTTCCCAAATTATTCTATTAAGAAAAACATATGACATGCTAAAGAAAGCCATTTACTCTTATTTACACAATAAAACTATGTATTTTTTAAATCATTTATTTGAACACTATCATTTCTTCTAAATGAGTTTATCAAATCTCCACAAAATGATGAATCTATATCAACTGTCACTTCCTGGTAGTTTTTGCACTTCACTTTGTTCTAATAGGTATATCTATTTGAATACATTATCATATAATCTAGGTTCGTTAAAATAAAAACAAACCAACATAGAAAAGAAAACTGATAAGTCAAAAAGGTGGAGTTTATATGCTTCCAGTCAAAATGGCCAATAAATCTTTTCAAAATTGAATTATACAACATTAACAATAAATTTGCTTTACAGGAACATTAAAATAAACCCATATCATATCTCATCTAGTTTCATGGTGATTTCATGTGAGCATTGTGGAGGATCTCAACACAAAACTTTTTATGATTTCTTCATTGAGGCCTTCAGTTCCAATATTGTGATTGCTGAAACACTTTCACTCCACATATAATATCCCAAATTGACATTTCGACTTTCACACAGGCATTTTAAAAAGAATTTCAGGAACTAAGAACTGAAAAACTTCGAATAAAAACCGAAATTGATACCTGGACTTTGGTGGCATTTAACAAGAATCCAGTGACAATAAAACGGAAACGTCGACAACAAACCCTAGATACAACTTCAATCCAATATTCGAGTACGAAAAATCGACTTAAATCTCTGAGATAGCTGAAATTCTATTCAATAAAAACTTTGGTTTAACAAGAGATCAAATGACAGATTATTTGTTGTTCACCCCTCGATCCTCGATCCGACATTTTGACATTTACAGCGCCATCTGGCGTTTCGTGATTTTTCCCTATTGCTTATGAACCTATGAACGAAGCATTCATCCTTGTCAGTAGCTGTCTGTTCTGTGTCAGTAGTATGGACTCTCTTCTGTGCTAATGTCTCATATATGCCAGCATTCTTGTGACGTAATCAGCTGATCCACGCTCATTGGCCAGGAGTTACCAGACAATCTGTGATCCCGGATGTGTGACAACTATGGAACGCCGTTTTACTTTTTAATGCACATGACTGCATGTATTGAAAAAAATAGTTGACATGTATTGAAAAAAATACTAATGGTAAAAATTATAATTGGAGAAACATTTCGGGTTAATTTCGTTTTTACAATTGATTAGTTGAATCACAAAATGCATTATGAATTTTTGCGACCACTTCGTTATCGACCCCTAATACATGAAGACTAATGTTATGAAATAAATCAATTTTAACAACACATTGATTGTAGCATTACATTTATCTTATTCTTCTTCTGGTTTGTTTTTATCTTATAATCTCAACACTGTCAGTGTCAGTACTGTAAACTGACAGTTGTCAATCAATTTTCGAATTTGAAAATAATTATTTATAAATTGTATAATCAAAGTCAAAGATTGTATAATACAACAAGAATACGACCATTTAAACCATTTCATATTCCTCAGCCATATTCCATACACATTCCATATCCACACAACAAAAATACAGATACGAGTAGAGTATAACATGAATTGTGAAGGATATGAAGCACAGGAAGCTAAAGACTTCATAGGGGAAGTGAGTATTCAATTGCAATACACAATAAATATCTCAGATAAGATACAGGAAGACGTCCTGTGAACGTACGGACTTGAATGGAACGTAAAATATACGTCCTGGGAACGTCTTGTCATGTGCTATCTGGGATGAGATATATTATTATACTTATAAATTTGGAAAAATTGAAAATTTCATGAAAAGGAAGACCTAGTATTCAGATAACAAGAGATCAGTTAACTTTTTTTAGCGTACAGACTTCTTTGGCACCAAATCCTAAATTTCTACTTCAGGATTGTGTAAAAAATTGAAAATCATGTTGAAAATAGAAAAAACTAGTGCTCCAAACATTTACGTTTGTAGTAAGCACTTCCTAGAAGTGGATTTCTCAAGCAAATGCCAAACTGAAGGTTATGTCTCCTGTCAGGTTAAATCAAATATCTGGTTTATCTGTAGTTGTGTTTCATTGTTTGTAATGAAGACCTTAATTTCACTTCAGGACCATCAAGAAGAATTGAACCAAGAGATGGGCTCAAAAAGAATGCAATTCCTTCAATAAACATCTGGAAGTCATCACATGGAAACTTCAAGAGTGAGCACAATATGTAGGCTGAATGAAATCAAATCTTTATTCAGTATGAATAAGCCATGAATTCTTCATCCAATTCATCAATTGAAATAAATGAATTTGAATGACTGTAGTAGACCACAAGGTTTCAAACTTCCCAAGTTATTCTTGGTACATACTCATCTATATAGAATAATTATTGATATTATGAACTATCATTATTCATTATGTTGTAAAGATATATGAAAATAATAAATTGTGTTGCCTATTTAAGATATCTCAATTTCAGCAGGTGCACCTTCTGCTTATCCCAGAAAGTTAATTGATTAAAAATCTTGGATTTTATTTCTCTAATCATCTATTTTTTGGGTTAGAACAAAATTTTTACAGCTTTACAGATAAATTCACACTTCCACTCATAACTTTTCCATGGAATTATTTTAATTTCATATTAGAGCTGCCCTAGAGCTGAAGTTTGTGAACAGGAGTTGATATGTGTTTGACATGTCCTACAAAGTATGATGTGACCAGCTTTGAATAATGCTTCTCGAGCTTTTAAGGGTTTCTTCTTATCTCCAATATATTCTGGATACTCTTCTCAAATCTTGGACATTCTGGAAATATAAAGAGAAATTGTTGAAATACGAATACCTCAGTGGCCCCATTGATTATGCAGAGGTGGTTTGAAAAGCTTATAAAAACATAATAAATCAATAAAACTCATATAAAATACCTGTTTCGCATTCTAATCTCATATCTTCTTTTCTTGAAGTTCTTGGTTATCTGACTCCTCTCGGTGTCAATTCCACCAGTTCAGGTGTGGGTGCACTCAATATTTTTATTTTATTCCTTAAGGATCTGGGTGGTATTTAGGATTGATGTTAAACCATTGATTTTAAACATAAGATCCTTTCTATAGGTTGTTATAACATTGAGGGATATCTATGACATCACAAAACTACAACATAGATTAAATTAAATACAACAAAAATTACAAACATCCATGCATATAATCTTCACATTTCAAATTTCTAATCTCATATAAATGATAAACAAACAATAGCACCAATTCAAATATTTTGGATTGATTGTCAAATTTTTGACATTTCTCCCGCGTCATCTGTTTATCTTTTTCTTCTTCTCGAGCAATTGGAGACTATAATATCTTTTTAATTTTTACAATACACGAAGTGTTGATGTATTGAAATAATGATTTTATACATCATTTGAAATTTCGAGCAACAATTATTTCAATGCATTGATGATGTGTAACGTGATAATATCAATTTTAGCAATGCATCAAAAGTCATGTATTGCAAAAATAGATTTTTACAACACATTGCTAGTAATGCATTGTTAAAATTGAAATTTTTGCAATGCATTAATCGTCGTTCATTGTAAAAATACTCAAAATATACTTCTAGTTGAAATTCACAATTTTTGCAATGCATTGCTCGTAATGTATTGAAAAAATGGCAATTTTTACAATACATTACGAGTCATGTGTTGCAAAAATAGGCATTTTTGCAATACATTGAGACTATGCATTGCAAAAATTGCTATTTTTGCTAGTAATGTATCGTATAAATAGATTTTTTTCAATACATGCAGTCATTGTGCATTAAAAAGTAAAACGGCGTTCCATAAGTATCCATGTTTTCTTTATATAATCTGATGATTCTGGTTAGAGAGTTGAAGTGGTGCCATCAACGTTAACGTTAACCTACGAAATGACATCTACGCATGCGCATATCTCGAGTAATAACGTTAACGTCGAATATGGGATAACGGGCGTACGTAATCCTACGCTGTTTAACGGGCACGTGAAAAAGCAACGTACGTAACCGGAATATCCCGAGAGAAGGACGATGAATCACGAATGGCCCGAATTGCTGCCAAAAAGTCTAGGATTTTCTCTATCTTGATGAATGATCCCATCATGATTCACAAATGAGACAAATACAGCATGAATATTGTGTCAAAACATTCGAAAATTGAAATTATCAAATTGGAGTGGACATGTGAAGGTTGACGTATGTGATTATTACGTGATGGACGACTTCAACTCAATTTTACATCACAACGTTAACTTTATATTTTTACGTTAACGTATACGTAAAGGCTTACGTATTATGAGCACTTCAACTCTCTGACAAACAACACAATCACAGACAATAACCTATAAAAACCGTCACAGAATTGAAAACTTCGAACGCATGCGCAAATATAATCAGTTTTAAGTTTTAAGTCATAAAAAAGTTGGCCAACATTTTTATGACTTATTAAAACTTATGACTTGCAACTTAAAAGTTATGTCAAGTGTATGAATGGTAACATTGAAAACCAATGATTGAACTTCTTACGACTTATGACTAAAAACTTACGACTTAAAACTTATGACTTAAAATCGCTGCATAAATCCACCATGAGATGTAACAAAAAAAAACAAAAAATTGGACATTTCCACACCCCTCTCACCCTTAGCTCATCTCCCAAGGGTGGGGAATTTTAGTATGTTCACGTCCTAACTATTCCTAATAAAGTTATGAAGTCAAAAATTCTCGCATATCTCATAAACTCTATAGATCTCTGTTTTGATCACTCATTGACTACATTAATTGTATTTTTTTGCAAAGCACGACGGAACATTACAATCCGGCTTTCCGGCACCCCACAAGCATTTTGGCCAGAACTAGAATATCGAGAAAAAGAATAGCGAGCGAATCACTCGAAATAGATGAGGATGGAGACATTAAGAACGATGTCGATTGACGAAATACACGAATAAAATGATGATGACGATGACAAACCGTAAAAAAAATCGCCCTCGGATGGAGTCCTCGAAGGTGGTGTGGTAAGGAGTTGAATGAAAATAAAGAAATAGACCATTCTACCCCAATATTGCCGTAGGATGCATTTTAGAAGCTTCAATAAGGCACATATGTATCATTTTATTTCAATAACATCTCATACAATTGAACAAAAATTTAATTACGGCACGAAGCGCGCGGTGTGCCTTTAGGAGCCTTCAGACTCGCGCCGGAAAAGACAAAGACAACTTTGAGCTTTGAGCGTGAATTGACCCTTCCCAGAATAGAAAGTTATCATGGCGGATTTTGACATTTGACAGATTTAGGGAAAAATCTGGGGAAAAACTTGACACTTGTCAGTTGAGAAAATAAGTGTTCCACGTCAAAATTGAATTAAAATGGACACGAATCCAAATTCCAGAATATCGATATAGATATTCCTTAGAATTAAAAGACACAAAGAAAGAGGATATTATTCTAGAATTTGGATTTGTTCATATTTTATTTCAATTTTGACATGGAACACTTATTTTGTCGACTGTCAAATTTTTCCCTAGATTTTTCCATAAATCTGTCAAATATCAAAATGCGCCATGATAACTTTCTATTCTGGGAAGTGTCAATTGGTCAGCCAGGAATCATCGTATCACGATGTTTTTGAAAAAATGCTCGAATTGACCCTTCCCAGAATAGAAAGTTATCATGGCGGATTTTGACATTTGACAGATTTAGGAAAAAATCTGGGGAAAAACTTGACAGTTGAGAAAATAAGTGTTCCATGTCAATATTGAATTGAAATGGAAACGATTCCAAATTCCAGAATACCGATAGATATTTCTAAGAATTAAAAGGCACAAAGAAAGAGGATATTATTCTTGAATTTGGATTTGTTCACATTTTATTTCAATTTTGACATGAAACATTTATTTTGTCAACTGTCAATTGTCTAATTTTTCCCTAGATTTTCCCTAAATCTGTCAAATGTCGAAATCTGCCATGATAACTTTCTATTCTGGGAAGGGTCAATTCTCGATATCACGTTGGCTTTCTTTTTCATATCGTTTAGTTTTGACCTCAGATGCACCAAAACAGAGCTACGCCCACAGATTTTTGGGGAGTATACTCGACTTTAGACGTCAATACTTTTTTCTGACGCATCGGACGGTTTTTTTCAAATGAGCTCGGTGAAACTACAAGTCATTATGAATCCAACGACCTCCGTACGATACTTGCCTTCCTTCCTTCCTTCCTTCCTTTCTTCCTTCCTACCTACTTCAATATGGGCTCAACCGTTTCGGTTATTTACCCAGGTACTTCGTATAGGGATGAGGCTGCACCTAAGATGCGTCTGGAATTATATCCATCACCTCGCTCCTCCCTGTTGTGGTATATATAATTTATCTATATTTTCTTCTTCTATTGGCTTATGCTTCTGACTCCTTTCGGTGCCAATTTTTCGATACTATTTTGGCTCCTTCATTCGACAAATCCGTAGTCATCCGGCCTGGGTACCGGCGTAGAAATGATGGAACCAGTTTTTTTCGATACAAGTAAGGCCCCTTTATCCGACAAATCCGTTGTCATCCGGCCTGGTTACCGGCGTAGAGACACAGGAACCTGTTGTTTTTCTCTAATATTCACTTAGTTTAACATTTGTGGTTGTATTTTCATTAATTTGCACGTTTCCAACCTCAAGGACGCCGCCTGTCCTCTACCATGGCATGGTCGGAAGGCGAATTCTGTATGATACTTAGAACGCGAGATACGAAGCGTTTCAAATTAAAAATGGCGGCGCAACGGTGAACTCAGGACAAAAGAAAAAATGTATCCAAAATTCCGAGGTTCCTCATACAAAATTTCCGAAATGCGCTGGCCTACTATGTTCGTCTCATAAAACTCCAAAATACCGCAATTTTGAATTTGTGAATTCAGAAAAACAATCATGATCTTCGGCCCCGAAAACACCCGAAACGTATAAGATTATTATAATTGAATCTGACCATATGAATATAAACAAAACTACTCGTACGCTATATCATCTTGAAGCGGCCATCCTGAATTTCTAAGTTTCTACAAAACATACATAATCTCCAACCCCGAAAACGTACCTACCAATTTTGTTGAATCTAATCGGACCATTTTGATTATGTTCTCCAAATTTTAAGTTTATCGAACAACTACACAGGGTTATTCAAACTCGACGCTCGTCATATTGGGATCACGAGAACCGTAAAATATATACTAAGAACTTTGAATTGGGGTAAAGTTGTAGAATTTCATGGTCATTATTATGGTGAGAAAAAATCCGTGATAGATCTTTTAGTTTTTGAAATATTAGAAAAAAAACTGAATTATCTAAATATTTCATTTTATTCTTGCTTTATTACTGGAGATACAACAAAACTAAAAGCACTTTCTTCATTGACACATTCTGCAATCTTCAAAATAGCATTCTCTAATTTTGAGTTTGACGTTTCGTCTTCTCGCGGCCATCATCAACTTTTTTTTCAAGTCTATATTTTCACCACGGACTGACCATGGATTATGCTTGATGGATCTCTAGTGGGGAGGTTTGAACCCTGAACATCCCCCCGACGGCCCGCCACTGAATGTGGAGCAATATATAGGTAGAGTTCCGAAATTCCCAACCAGTACTGTTCAGGTTCAGTGCTTTTTAGATCGTTCAAAAATTACTGAATTATACTGGTAGTAGGTTACTAAACATGAATAAGTTCCGAAATTGCTGACTGTCATCAGTAAATTCAGTAATATCGGAACGCGACTTTTAGGCAAATTATATAGCTATTAATATAACGAGATTATTATGCGATCTATAATAGTCGAGGACACTGCTAGGTTACGAGGCCTCAGCCGAGTCAACCGCAATGACCGAGACGGTGTTTAATCTCTAATAATCGAGCTGCATTCAAAGCTTCATCGTATCATTGACAACGGCGATGCAAGAATAAATAAACATTATTTATTGGTATCTAACGTATCATTCTTGTATCTAAGGTATTATTCTTTCGTAACTAATGTATTTTGTGTAACTAAGGTTTTAGTATGTTTTTAATGTTTATCGCATCATTAAAAATTATAGCTATTAATGTAACGAGATTATTATGCGATTTATAATAGTCGAGGACATTGCTTGGTTACGAGGCGGTAGCCGAGTCAACCGCAATGTCCGAGACGGTGTTAAATTGCTAATAATCGAGTTGCATTCAAAGCTTATCGTATCAATAACAACGGCGATACGAAATTAAATAGAAAATAAATATTTGATGATATCCAACGTTATGCTTGTATCTAGCGTATTATGCTTTCGTAACTGACTGAATTTATGGTAACTAATGTATCATGAGTAACTAAGGTTTTGGTACGTTTATGATGTTGATAATTATTAATAGATTTCATAATATAATAAAGTCTTAATCTTCAATGATACGATAAAGAGAAATTTTTAAAAATTAGCATCAAATTTTTTTTCAAGAATGTAATATAAGAAAAGATTTATATTAATTTTGATTAACTTGATTTTAATTTTTTATCCTTATTGGTATATAATAGTAATGGATCATCAGCCATATGGGGTGTTGCCTTGATTAGAAAAATTGTATTTGAAAATTGTCAAAATTCATGTAACTCTTTATTTTTAATATTACAGATATCATTCAACACAGAATTCATTGTCAGGAAAAAAAGTTATGATGGAAATATAAAAATATCGAATACAGGATTAAAATAAAAACTTTTATTCTCTAATATTTATTCTAACATCACTATCAATGACTTAAATTGAAAAAAAAAATGAAAAATAGATAACAGCCATACATTATAAATTATTTTACAAGAAAATTAAAGAAATGTGATAAATTATAATATATTCAAATATGTCCAATAGAGAAATGCATTCACTGCATTTTTTGTTGTTCTACTAGACCAACAGTAGAAATGCAGATGTATAACAACTAGATATCAGACTAATGAAATAACCAAACTGGTGATAAAGAAATAGGTTCGCAATCTGCATGCCAACTAGAAGTCTGGTTACAGTTAAATTACATATTTGTATTCACTCTGGTAATGTGATTTATATTTAATCACAATATATTACAACAATTTTTACATGACGGCTCATCCGAAAATTGAAGTCGCCACGGAAATATTGTGTATCGGAATATCTCCATATTATAAGAAAAGTTTTCCGTGAATTTATAACCTATTCACCAAAACTCTATACTGGCTCAACGAGTACATCAACATTTTTTAACCAAAATAGAAACCGACTGATAGATAAATAATATATTCACTAAGTCAGCCGTTAAGTTGCTACGAAGTAGTCATATGGTTTTAATATTAACTAAATCTTCAATTAAACAATTATGAATGGATCGAGAAAATAGAGTTTGGAAAATAGGAAACCTCAACTTCTTGACAAGTATTGAAAGAGTTCTCGTTGGTAATATATTTGCATTGCAACATTCCTCATAGGTGTGCATTGTTCAGAAGAAATATTTGTTCATCAAATATTATATAATGGTAAATTATTAGAGAATTCGAACATGAATCATATGAAATTGAAAACAGTGAAGGTTTTCCTTTGAATCAAAAAGTCGTTACTTTTGGTTTATTTCGTAAAGTTTCGGAATAGAGATATTCCGTAGACAGTACTTCCGTGGTCACTCGATATATTCATCTTATTGCTATATAATAAAAATATACAATAATGTTTCATTAAATTAAGTTAAGGCATCAAGCAATAAATATATTTGTACGCTAAAACATTTGAATAATAACACTCTTAGGCATTCACTAAAGATTCTATTGAATACGTGCAATCGTGCATACCATAAAGTTATCTTTTTGGAGCAACAATTTCATCCGCCATTTGAAAAGGGCTTCCGATGCAATGAAATTGCAAAAATTAAAATGTAACAAATTAACTGACCTAACCATTGGTGGACGCATTCATTTAAAATATGAACGATCGGAGCCGCGGTTAGAATGAGTAAAGTAAATGTTAATATGGTTATAAGATGTCCGTGGCTTACTCACCATAAATCAAAATGGTTTTGACTCGTTCAAGTCTCCCATTAATTATTACTTCAATGTATTTCGACGTAATGGATGGACATGTTATTATTCTAAATGTTTTGCCTTCTGTCAAACAGGGACATCGACGTAAATATACCAATAAATTACTTTTAGAATCAGTGTCTACAAATTTCTTTAGGCAACTATCTTGTTCAGGAACAACCAAAGAAATAAAATAAAAATCTGAATGAAGTAAAATAGTTTTTTTTGGTGCATATGATCTGAAGTAAATCAAAACAAAACATAATTCTGAATTAATCAGAAATACCATTGGTGGCGAGGTTTACAATTTTATATTGACTGATTTACATAAACTAAAATTTCATATTATTTTTCTTAATGATTTCTTCAAAATGAGAAACATCTTGATTCACTATCAAGAGCAAAACCAATGGAAGTTTTCATCAAGCCGAAGTATAGAATATTGCTGGCAAACCATGTAACAAAATCGTGTTTCACTAATTAATTTCAAACTGAAAACTATGAAAATCATTTAATCTTTCTGGATTGAATGTCATGACGCATATTATTTCACTATGAAATTATTTTTTATCAAAAATATCAAATTTGGTTTGAATTGCACAAGATGGTACGTACCTACCGATTTTGAATTACGCCAAGTGTATATTCAGCTTACTCTGCGTTGGAATTTTGAAACTGAAGATACAATATTCATGTGGCCGAAATCGATGAAATAAAATATTTCTAATGAGGCATTCCACAAAAATCTGAATTTAACCTACACAGTAGGTACAATAATTACTCAATTGAATTTGCCTGTAGGAAGAATACGTTGAAGGTACTCGTGTAGTGAGGAGATATTGAAAAGTTGAGTATTTTCTGCCAATAAATATCAAAGAAAATAATACTTTGAAGTCATGTAAACGGTGCAATAGAAGAAAATATTGTTTTCTCGGAGAATTACCAAAACTTGATTGCATATATCTCATTTTTTTCTGACAGAAATTTATGACTGTATTAGAAATTTGCATTTCTTTAAGATTTAACATAAATAATCACCATCGGGCATCGATAATTTTTATATTGGATATTAAACAGATATAAATAATACCAATTTTGTCCGTTTTATTTCAAAGAAAGAAGTTATTGTTAAAAAGTCACAATTATATCAAATATGTTCAACACTAGGATTCCTTCTGAGCAAGAACGTAGATAGCTGTGAAATGTCTTACTGTGTAAGCGACATCAAAATTCACTTTTCACGCAGACTATGGCAAAGAGAAGAATTGATTGATTTACACCTTCGGTGATATGTCACGACAACGGTAGAAATGATCAATATTACAATAACAAATATAGTTTTTTTGTTATTGCCTAAGATTTTCAGTATTCGGTGATTAATTTTCATTTTATTTTAGTTAATTGGAATCATAAAATGTTTTACAAAAAATTACCATATGGGTGTGCGCAATTTGTTTTGGACACCCTGTATATCCTTCAACCTTGAAGTTTTAGGCCAAATCAAATCTGCAATATCCATCGAAATAACAATTTCAATAAAGGGTTTGATGAAGAAGAAATCCTAAATTGAAATACTCATATGGCAAAATCTACCGAAGACCCAAATATCCGAATATGATCCTTCAACTTTACATGGTCCTTAATTCATAAATAAATTATATACAGCAAAAGAATAAGTAATGAATGAATTGATTCAAATTTTAATACATAATTGCACACTATACAATTATATGACATCTACTGAATAAATAATACATATAATCATAAAATAAGTATTTTACAAAATTAACGAAAAATTTCATTGTATAGATGATTTGAACTATAACGATTGAACAATATCTATCGTCGTTAGCAATTTCGATGACCACAGAAAAATAAGAAACATCAAAACCAAGAAGTGTAATTTCAGAGCTAGAAAAAGTATGTGCAATGTGAGTATCTTTATCTTTTGAACCATACCAAAAATACCAATTTACATTTTCACTACAAATTCACTCATTGTTTATGAAATATTATAGTTGAAATTAAATAAAAAATCGTTTAGCAATAAAAACTAAAACAATAATCAACCCAATATTTATGTACACTTTATAATAGTTTTATATATTATATACAAACCATGTGAAAACATTTCTAATTATAAAATAGTTAAAAGACGAGGTGGCTATGAAAAATCATACTGTGAATAATTCTACAGCAGAACTGATGGAAGCTTTCAAAATGTTTTGAGCGTCTAATTTTAGTAACACCTGATAAAATTGTCATATAATTACAATTAATTACACAGTTTTCCATGTTCTTCAAAAACACGCACATGTTTATTATAAAGATCCCTCAAAAGCAGCCATCAAATCACTTTGCATGTTCATATCGATTTTGTTTGCCATCTGTAAAAAATAATTTGTGGTTTAAATCAGTAATCATAATGGAGATTATTTGTCACGCTCACGCACTACAAAAATTGACTCGGATTTATTTAACTACAGGATCATCCAATATATATGAAGGCAAAAGTATATGTGAAATACTTCTTGTGTTGAAATGGAGATATCTAGACTACAAATTGAGAATACTAGGACTACTCTGTAAATCCAAAACATTCAACTTATTTTCCTTCAATACAATATTTCGACAGTGAGACGTCCGATGTACAAACTGAAGTCTTACCGCCCTATCAGTTTCATCACTTTTATCCTGAAAACAATGGGGTAAATAATATACTGTCACATCAAAAGTGAACTCCTTGAGTCAAGACCTTCCACAAGAAACAGTTTACTTATTAGTTGAAGACATATTATGTGGAAAAAGGGTACTTTTGATAACACCTCACATTACCACTAGAGGAAAGGAATATAAACGCCTCACTAATCAAATGGATAAAATAAATGGTGAAAGTATAAAGGATGAAGTATAAAAAGGTTGTCGCCAAATAGGAGCTACATCGCCTTTGCTGTTGTTATAGCTTGTTGACAATCTTATAAAGTGTGAAAAAGTGATTGAAAAGTGGTTTTGACCGCCAACTTAGTTGCATAGCAAGCCTCGAAGTCTCATTGAGACTTTTATGAGTAAGAAAGACGGGGACCTTAGCTTTTCAAGTGTCATCTAAAGCACTGGCTATCGTTGAGAGTACGAAGGATTTAAATCTAGGTACCAAGAATGTTCGGTTGGTCACCTATCTCCTCCTACTAAACGATGCTACAGCCCAAAGGCTGTAGTAGTTTTTTAAAGATAACAATGGTGCTATTGGGCCTACATGCTTGGTTGTTAGCTTAAATTGAAACTATATACACACACACTACAATTTTATTTTTCATAAATCTCCTTGTAGGGTGAGTATTAGAGCCAAAATTTTGCTCAGAAGAGGGTCAAAACTACGATTTTTAACTTTTTTTTTCAAAAAAAAGCCAAATTTTGAGGTCCCTTTTCTCGGGAATCAGACCTAAAGAAATGAAATCGGATTCAAATCGTAGGGAATTTATCCAGCTTCAAAAAAGGTTGGAATTACTTTTTCTTCAGGAAGTCCTCTTATAGGACTTTTGGGCTAAAACCTGAAATTAGCCGAAAAATTTCGAGGTTTTTCAATCACCACGCTTTTAGCGCATGTATTTCGAAGCTGCAAACTTGGTTTTATACTATTGGGACATAGCCCAACAATATGCAGAAAAAAATGGAATGTGCGAATTTATGAGAACTTTGCCATTTATTTTGTCTAGGGTCAGCGGCCAAGATAGGCAAATCAGAGTGATAGTTGCCGGTATCAAAGAACTTTGCTGAAACTGCAGAACATTCACTTTGAGAATAGCCAGCGCTTTTCTGCAAGAGGCTCAAGTTTCTGGAAGGTGTCTTCTCAAAGCCCTGAAACTGATAGGTCGAGGTGCACGGGAGGATGCATATTCTTCAGGACTCCCAACCAAAATTAAATTATATTTGAATCACTTACCACTTCTCTTCGTCTCCTTTCTTGTTCTTGCAGCCTTTGACGTTCTCTTTCAGATATCCTATCCGATCCTGAACTCAAAGAACCTGGAGATGTGCTTCCCTCACCCGGTGATGACTTCAACTCTTCAACCCTTTGGGCAGAGATAGGCTGTTGTTGTTGTTCAGCCACAGACTTTCTATATTGAGATAAATATATGTAATGTTTGCAATAATGAGAAATGTTTCAAATACCCTACCTTGCCTTCTCCAACGCGTCTTCTTCCTCGCGTTCTCTCCTCCTCTCGTTTTCTGCACGTAACCTCTCTCTTTCGGCTTGCTCTCTTTGCTGTCTTTTGAGTTCCAAATTTTCCAATCTCTGTTTCTCTCTATCAGCTTTCTCCTTTGCTTTGTTTTGGAAGGCTTTGAAACTATCCATCACTTGTTGTTTACTACTGCCTCCCGGTATATTGCTTTGTGGAGATTTGCCTTTGGCCAAACTCGACCAAGAACTGGCATTTTTAACATTGTGATCCGTCTTTTCCGTTTTGAACCCACCAAACGATTGACCGAGTGGTTTTTGATTCATATTAACTTTTTTGTCATTCAGTAAATTATTTATCACGTCCAAACCGGCGTTCATGTGGGGAGGTTCAGTTTTCATCAATTGGTTATTTATATGTTGAGGTATGGGGTCAAACATGGAAGGAATGGACAACTCCATAGGCAATCCCATCGTCGAAATCCCATTATTATTCATCCCCATCTCATATTCATGTTTCAATCCAAATCCATTGTTCTGCGTATGCATTAGATTTGCTTGATTATGATGGGTCTGCATCAAATTTGGAATATCTGATTCATAAGAATTGCTCAATCCGGGATGCATCAAGGGTGCGCTTGGCATTACACCCATATTAACAGGTACTTTGTGATCCATATTCATAGCACTGGGCTGCAAAATAGGCTGACTGAGGTTAGGGTTCAAATGAATGGTAGGATGAGGATGAGACACAACAGGATTACTCAAGGAGGTGGGCATTTGCATGATGGTAGATGCAACTGCCGCATCTATTGGGTTATGTTGCTTTATGTCATGCTCTAAACTTGCGAGGGACTGTTCTAGGGGGTCAGTGAAAGTACTAACAGGTGAAATAATGTTGGGTTTCGGTGTATCGGGTGAAGGAGTTGGTAACGTGACAGGTTTGGGTGGTTGTGGAATTGTGGCGGGAGCGAGAGTTTGAACGAGAGGTGAAGCCGGTGGTAACTTTCCTGAGGTGAACGTAGGTTTGGGAGCGGAAGTAGGTAATGCAGCGATTGTGACAGGCGCTTGCTGTTTGAGATTAAGGCTTGCGACGCTTATTGGGGGAACGACCAAGGGGGCTGCTGGAGCTATCTCAGGTATGCTGTTTGTGTTTGTCGTTGGTGGTGCGGCGGGTGCTGGTTGTGGTGGTTTCTGTATAGTCTGTCGAAGAAAACAATAACCTATAGTGAACATGCAACAAGATGTGCTGAGCACGTTAATACAATATCTCACAGATCTGACTTCAGATCATAAGGCATCAAACAATTTAGCTTCCTATGTAGAAATACATTCGAGGTGTATATTACAAAATGCAAATAAGACAGAAAAAACACGTTTATAATAACTGTATGAAGTCACTTACCGTATGAGAGACATTCACAGAGGGATTGGGTGATTTTTTTGTTCCCTTCTTTTTCGGTTGCCTATTCCCTGTAGCACCTATAAAACTCCTAATGAGAAACATTGTCTATTTACATCTAAGGGTACCTTGAGTGCAAACTGTAGGTCTTACCACAAAATCAAACTATTCACTTTTTTATATATTAAATTTAATAATAAACTTCATTTCAGACATCACTGTTAATGCTTACATTTCATCATTGTAATCTGAATAAATATACAAATGAAAATTTCGAATTTTCAGCTGAGAATACTATTATAGAGGCAAGGAATATCGTGATCATTTAATAGTCAACATATTTACAGAAGTCTGTCATCTATTTTTTATTTACAAAGTTAAAGTCCCCATGATATCCCAACAAAAAAGAATCAAAAATGGCAATATATATCTGTATTAAAAAGATGCCAATTACATAGAAACAAAGGATATATAAAAATCAAACAATATTATTAAAAAATATATAGTGCGAGAAATGTTGATAGTGAGAAAATAGTATGTATAACCATACTGTACGTGAACAATATCAATCAAGGATACATTATATAAATTAATGACTTAAGAAACTGTGAGAATAATACGGAAAACACATCCAATTCTAACAAATGTGAATCATTTCATTATATACATTTTTCATCACAACGTAAGTTATTCTGATATGAAATATCTATCATGGTCTATGTAACTTCTGGGCAATTAAAGAGCTATATGTTAACTTGCCTCTAAGGATAATGGAACTGCCACTTCAATCCATTTAAAAAATTATTTCAAAATGCGGGAATTATTATAAGATAATAAAATTGTATTTTGAATTATATTCCATTCAGTACAGTAGCGGAAATATTGAAGTTATTTCAGTAAACTGCCTAGAGTGCAAACAATGTGGGTGGAAGCCAGCTTCTGTAGCTGACCAAAAGAAACATTTACTTTTCAAACCATACAGTACCATAGATGACCAATTATCGGTGGTGTTCACAGATATCACCTCTGAAAATATAAAATGTGTGATATTGACTTACATTTAAGAAGCAAATATCAATTTGGTGCAGGAGTACTGGCAGTTTCGACACTCCATCATTAGCTTGAATTGTTCAGTTTCATAAGGGTAAAAAGAATTTGGGATAGGAAAGTGTAAATGCCAGCTTTGTAAAAACAATGATAAGGCGTCTCTACTCGAGGGTACAAGTGGTGCACTGCACCTGAATGCGTTCCCAAGAGCATTCAAATTATGCATTTAGTGTATCTATATACAAATATATTGATATTATGAAATGCTGTACCTTCAATCGCATATTCTTTGACGTACCTATTCATTGTATTGAGAGAATATGATTCACCCGGATTAATTCGATTCAACAGAAAGAAACGATCATTCGCAATCAAATGATTTGAAAATCTTCAGAAAATGCAAATGTTCTTGTCTCCTAACGCCTATAGAAGACAGGGTGGTGTTTCGGAAACGCCAGACTAATGTTTGCATGCAAGCGCCAAATAATTTAGAGCAACTATGGAATGGTGCTCGCATTCCTGATAAGTAGAATTTATATCGTTTCCATTTATTTCTTCCTTAATTACTACAAAACCTATCAAAATCAAGTTGGTATTGTGTGAAGAAATTCTAGGACCGGTAAAATGTATTACGCAGAAGGTACATTTGTTGACTAGCCATTGCACAAAAACTGCATGATACAGAACAATTCAAACTACGAAATTGTGGCGTTTGAAAATCCGGTAATTCATACTGCTACACCCATGTTATTAGATTATTTGGGAAAAATGTGAACACCAACTGGGATAAAATCAGAAAATAATGTACTTTCTTAAATTTGCCCAGATATAAGAAGTATTGAATACAGCCGCCACACACATTGTCTGCATATAAATGTAGCGCGTATATAATACAGTCACCAGATGTCGAAATGATCGTAGTCCGACAAAAATGTGGTAAGACCTATTGGTCTGTATGGTTGGTCCGCTGAGCAGGGCCCCACACATTGATGCACTCAAGGCTAACCCTACTGCTCATTTGAACAAATAACGAAATTATTTTATGATGATGACATTATTATTTGTTCAAATGTGGCTCAAATACTGTAATTTTTTGAACTCAGTGAACATATATTTTTGTACTGGAGACTATGTGGCAGTTATAGAAACAATGCATGTCCAATTAACTTCATCAATGAAAGCACCAGCAAAAATATATGTCGGCAATTCATTTGTAGTTTGAATTCATGGTGATTTCAAAACAAATAGTTTTCAATTATAGTACTGTAGGTGAGAGTTTCCCATGTATCACCTGACAGATACTTCAGTGTCCATAGTCACAATTTGAAATACTACAAGTACATCCTATTTACAAAGTATTATAATCATTAAATTTCATAATAATTAATAATTAGAAATGTTTGTGACAGTACAGTATTTTTTTCCATATTTTTGTTAATTCAGCAGTAACAAATTAACTAAACCTTTCATACATTATATTGATGATAACTAGTCAGCTTTGTGAAGTGTTAATGCAATTTTTGAAATCGAATTCATATATTCTATCATAAATACTATATTTAACAAGCCTCCTCATTGAAATGAAATTTAAATAACAATTATTTCTTCAACAGATTCACTGTAAAATTGCATTGACATTTGAATGAAGCTGCTACTTTTTCAAAAATAATATATAAAATATAAAAGAAGGCAAAAATAACATGTTTTGCTATTAGCAAAAATCTCAACACACTGAGAATTATTATTCTTCGTCTAAGACAATAAATTAAAAGCATGGCACTAGTGTCCTATTATTTTCAAAAAAAAACTGTATAAACAGTACATCCGAACTGGCTATGCCGACATTGCCGGTATTTTGATGCACAAAGAATATCTTTCTCATATAAATATCTGGAACGCTTTTCCACCTTCAAATTGAACACAGAGGAAATTGGTTAAAAATAAATCTAACCTGCTTCACTATCGCTGGAATCGCTTGAGCTGCTAGAGAGGCTACTACTGCTGCTGTCCGAGTCAGAACTACTAGAGCTAGACGACAGACGGCCTGATGGTCCTCCTGCTCCTGTAGGATCAGCTTTACTTGTATCATCTGGAAATAAAAATTGACTGAGTTTTCAGCGTACTGAAGAAACAAAATTGTTGCTAATGAAAATTTCACTAATTTTCATTCTGAAACCTAATGAAAAGTAAATATCGAGAAAGCCATCAATTTTTTTTGATTAAAAAGAAAAAAAAGTACTTAGATATTTGAGATTCGAACCTACAACAAACTTCGTTTTTGTAATGCGTAGGCAACTTATAAAAACACATATTCAACTGAGCCACGAACAACTTTTCTATTATTATAGTTAGAATTTCAACATGAGTTGAACATTTTTCCTTCAGTTGCGATGTAAAAAAAACCCCAGTTAGACATTGTCAAATTAAGACATTTCATGGAGAGTCTGATTCAAACATCGCACTGCATGCCCCATGTTCCATTTTGATTTTGTACAACTGGTGTCAATTGTTTTGTAGGTAATGAATCTACTTTGCCACTGATTGGCCATAGCCCGTTGTGTAAAGGCTCTTACACACGGGGCGTGGCTTGTTTTGTGTAATGCATCCAGTCTCAGATCATATATTGCTTACGGTAGATACGGTATCCAAGTTATTTGTTCGGAGGTCCGGGGGGGGGGGGGGGGTTGAAAGTAGCTTAGCCATTGATTGGTCGTTCACATTTTTGACCATACATATGTGTTGTACCACGTGATATCATAGTACTTTCCACGGCAGACATGTCTACTACCAAACAAATACTACTTGATGCCGGATCTAGCATAAGCATACATGATCTAAGCATCCAGTGCTCAACGAAAATGTTAAAGGGTCCATTTTTCAATCCCTATCGGTGTTCGTATCAATTCAAAAATTATTTCCAGCAATTATTCTTCGTCTATTTCCCCTGAAGGATGTTTTCCCAAACTTCTACGACTATTAGTTACTGAGATACAGTACGTCGTTACACTTATTGAATTACCCGGTACTTGGTAACTAGCGGGAGTTATTACTGACATATGGAGTGTGAAAATTACGAAATTTTACAACAATACAATGGGTCCTAAAAATATTTTTATAAAGCAGAATTAACTACTAAAAGAACCAAATTTTCGAAATAATCCAATGTCCCGTTCTCCGAAATCTTATAATAGGCCATCGAGTTTGGCCCTGTACATAATATAATTTCATTGAAACACCTTATATAAGATAAGGAGATCTAGTTTGGGCTTTTTGAATGGTCTAACATCGGGTCAAACACCGCATCAGAATGAAAAGTGAGGTTTCCAATACGAATATCAACTTGATATGAAACGAACGTTTTGATAATTATGTTCCGTTATTAAACTAATGTTGACTATCTGGACCAGATAGTGATTTTGAAAGGTATCGTAACTGATTGATTCACTACCGTCGTTCTCTGGAAAGTATCTATCCCTGCATAATTTGATTTATGATCAACTTAAATCATCTCATTTTTTTAAATAATTCTAATCACAAGAGTTTTAAATGTCATCAAGATGGCGTCAGTGTTAGCAGACCGATCACTTTTTGAATAATTCCAATTATACAAGTTTTTAACGCCATCAAGATGGCGACATTGACAAGAGATCTATCACAAGAAAAAATTAAATATTTGCAATTTAGGACCCAAGATGTCAAAATCAAATGCCAGGCAAGCAATTCTGCGCGACTAATCGTTTCGGCATTAGCGTTTTGTTTCCATACAGCGTACATACTGGGGAGGTTTCCGAAATTCAGATTTTCATTCCAAGTTGAAGTTCATGAAAATTCATCGAATACGTATTTTTTATTTACCTAGAGTTATCAAATTTTATTTAGAAAAACATTCCCAAAAATGTAGTTACGGCTCCTCCACCATTCTGATGACGTACTTACTAGAAGAGCCTTGACAGATATGGACAGATATTTTCATCATTGTCATGACGCACGCTAGCACTTTTGCTCCTGTGCCGGAAGTATCTATATATCTAAATAGTCGGATATTTTGCATTAACATCTTGGTATTGCCATGATATCCAATGTATCATTCGTTCAATAATTCAAGTTGATTTCATCCCGGTGCCCGAGGAAATGTTGATTATAGACAAGATAAATATTAAAGTAGAGTATTTTTTTATTTTGAAATCATGGCCAGGAAAAAATAATTTTGATATTGGTAATTTTTCTTTGAAGTTGTTTATTCTAGTCAAATATTCCATGTTTTGATGAATATTTCGATTCATTCAAGAAATTTGTAAATTCAATCTGGCAACAGTGCAAGCAACAGCTTTCTACTTATTCTTTTTTCTGTCCGTATCCCCAAATTTCACTAAATCAATCTAATTAGTACGTCACAGTGTTCCGTCATAAGAATTTTATGTCTCTGTAATTTGAAAATTAAAATTATTAGGATGATTCCAACAGTAACTCTAGACAGAAGAAACATAATACTTGTTATTCAAACAATAATCTCATGAAAATCAGTTCGATAGAAACTTCCCCATTATTATGCGCGTTATACATTTCTTGTACGTTGGGTTTTGAGACAAAAACGTTAAAAATTCATCAATTTGAGCAGATTTCATGGAATATTTTGCCAAGGACTTACCAAACCTAAAGTTAGAAGATTTCTTCAGAACTGATTTTTCAATCATATGTAAGACAATAACTACTTCAGGTACAAAAATAATTTTGAGAGTTAAGTATAACCGGAAAATATATTAAAATTTCAATTATTATGAACAGAAACTGACCTTTTTTGGGAACCTTCTTCGGATTCCCAATTTTATCATTGACATCAATGAGTCTCTTCTCCAGCTCCTGCTTTTTTTCCGCCATTTGTTCGTCTTTCGATTTTCCTGCGACTTTTTTATCTGAAACAAGAAAATGCTTTATATTTACAAATTTGTTAATCAATGTCAACATGAAAAATATATTGAGAGATATATTACATACAATATCAAAATATTAAGTATTGGTTATTCATTATGATATTGTGAACCCAATGAACTTTTTTGTTATAAGAGATATAACAGAATTGAAAAGCTCTAGAATGTATGTCTGATTATAATGTTTCGGCCGCTTCCATAGATTACTAACACGAACAGAAATAATTTTCATTCAAATGCAACAACATAAGCCTCATCAATGATATTTTTTGTCTTCAAATATGTATGGGTTGATATATATAAAACTATATATATTAAACATGAAAAATGACTTCAAATTGCAAAGCTTGTTTGTAAAATAAAATAAGTGATAACCCATTGTGATGATAATTAGAATAAAAAAATAGATTTGTAAGGTAATGCAAAAAAGAACAACTAGCATTCAAATGTCACGTAAGAAAGTAATTATTAAATAAGGAGATAAACATCCACCTTTTCATTATATTATAACATCGTTGTTTGAAATGAATGAGCTTTTTTTATTTTTATTGAAGTAATTATTCTTTGATAGTATTTCAAAAACTATAGATGAAACCTCCCAACACTCAAAATTAAGGTGGTGTTGAAGATAACCCAAAAATTCTCGACTCGAAAAGCACCTCGAAGCATTAAAATTAGAAACAAAATTGTTTACTGTGCAATACAGAATTTTAAACTTGTAAGATATACAGTGTGTACCAGCCAAATGGAATAAATTCGTTAATAAATAAACGTTGGCGTTTTGGGAAAAACGCTCGGACACGTCGATTTGTATCTTCAGTTGCGTTTTTTTTTCAAAAAAAAAAAACTTTTTATACAGGGTGTTTCATGCCACAGTGGCCTATATCAACTTTCTTATTTTAAATGCAACACCCTGTATATTTTTCAATTTTTGGATTCCTCAGAAAATTCTAGACATATTTCATGTACAATGTCCTATACCTATCATCAACTGTTTCGGAAATATTAAGTGTTTTCGGATTTATTGCAACAATTAACATGGAAAATAGAAAATTATTTGATTAGATAAATTCGCTGCAATACACTGAAAAACTAAAAAGTAATACCGTTTATTTCTTGATATTGTAAAAACAAAGAAAAACATGAATGTCAACCTAGATGTTCAAAATGCTCGCCGCGAACGTCTTGGCAACATCCTAATCTTGTGTAGAAATTTCTTCTAACGTTACTCAACATCTCAGGTGTGACCGATCTAATCGCATGCGTTATTCGTCTTCTTAAGTCAGCTAAGTCGAGGGGTTTAGTTTGGTATACAATACTTTTGGCATATCCCCATAAGAAGAAGTCTAATGACGTCAGATCAGGGGATCGTGCTGGCCATTCCATCGATCCTCGCCTCCCTATCCACCGATTTGGAAATATTTGGTTAAGGTACTGCCGGACATTTATTTGATAATGGGGCGGTGCTCTATCTTGCTGAAACCATATCATATTCGCAGGAACTTGTGGGTTTGCTGGATCAGGATATAAGTTTGTCAAAGTCGGCACGACATCATTTTGGAGCAGTGCTAAATAATTATCTCCATTCAAATTGCCATCAACGAAAAAGGGACCTATGATGTGATCTCCAACAATTCCTGCCCAAACATTAACCTTTTCGGGATATTGTGTATGTTCTTCCCTCATCCAGTGAGGATTTTGTGCAGACCAATAGCGGCAATTTTGACGATTAGCATGACCGTGCAGTGTAAACGTGCACTCATCAGAAAAAAGAACATGTTCTAACTGCATCACATTGTTATCAAGCATTGCCATCATTTGTTCACAAAAATACAGTCGCCTATCAAAATCGTCTTCCAGGAGCTCCTGAGTTGGTATCAGTTTATAGGGATGCATTTTATTTTCTTTTAATGTTCGAAAAATTGATGAATTGCCAACATTGAACAGTGGGGCTGCTTTTCGACTAGAATTATGTGGGTTTTCTTCAAACTCAAACATAATATCCAATTTGATTTCATCATTTATTGTATTGGCAGCTGCTTTTTTTATCGTTTTTACATGACCAAGCTCGCGAAACTGCTTTTCTATTTTACTAATTGTCCCTGGGGATATAGGCGGCGAATCTGGAAATTTTTCATGAAATAACCGAGCAACTTCACTTTGTGTCCGTATGTTATCTCCATAACCAATCATCTGTAGAATTGTTATTTTGTGCATTTCTGTTAAATAAGCCATTTTTCTAATATTATGGAGATAACGAAATTAAAGCGACTATAACACTGACACTAATCACTACTGTGATGCAGACAGACAACACTCTGCCGTGCGTTTTCAACGCAAGTAAACAAGACTTTTTATAGTTCTTTTATTTCATATCAGTAGGAAGGAACGCTAAAATGGTTTTTGCTTACTTTCTCATTTACAAAACCTAAATGGGAAATAAGTATTGAGTGTGTTGCAGCGAATTTCTGTAATCAAATAATTTTCTGTTTTCCATGTTAATTTTTGCAATAAATCCGAAAACATTTAATATTCCCGAAACAGTTGATGATAGGTATTGGACATTGTACATGAAATATGTCTAGAATTTTCTGAGGAATCCAAAAATTGAAAAATATACAGGGTGTTGCATTTAAAATAAGAAAGTTGATATTGGCCACTGTGGCATGACACACCCTGTATAGTTTTTTTTTTTTTAAAAGCGCAACTAAAGATACAAATCGACGTGTCCGAGCGTTTTTCCTAAAACGCCACCGTTTATTTATTAACGAATTTATTCCATTTGGCTGGTACACACTGTATGTATTTCAAATTTTAATTCCCTAATTATATATTCATTTTTCATTTTCACCTCAAAACTACAAGTTTCATCAAATAATACAGCTTATCAATAAAATATACAGGGCACGCTTAACTCGACAACTCGAGATACTTCGTCCAATGACTATTGATTTTGCATCTATTATACGTTTATAAAGAAGATTACATAATGATCATTTTGAAAATTGAATTTCTTAGGTAATCAATTCTGTTCTATAGATCCAAAATAGTCTTAGTGCTGCGGCGTTGCCGCTTATATTTTTAGATTCTCTCTGAAGAGCTGATTTTGTCGGGTGTGAAAATGTTGTTGCCATGATTTTTTTGTCGAAACTATTAGTTATGAGTCAAAACGGACCTTTCTCAACTTTTGCATTTTCTATCTTACTGTCATTCAGTAGAAACAAATACTGGGTGGTTAAGAATTCTGGATTCTGACTCTGAATCCTGAACCAATAAATAAAAAATCAATCGATAGAAAATAAAAAGTTTCGACAGGGACAGGTAAATCGTTTCGACCAACAATAAATAGTTTCGGCACAAAAAATTACTTGTTGAAAAAATTTTTTTTTTCACACCATTCATCTTTCTAATCATTTCCGCTAGACCCCAAGTGTGAACAATCGATGAAATCACCTCTTCTGGGAGAATCTAAAAATGCAATAAAGCACAGGGGGTCCAATTGGAAATATCAAAGTTGATGCTACTTTTCAATATAAGCGGCAACGCCGAAGCACTGATTATTTTAGATCGATAAAGCATGATTAATTACTCGAGGAGCCAAATTTTTAAAATGATCCTATGTCCCGTTCTCCAGAAACGTCCAATAGGCCACCGGATGTGGCGTACCCTGTATTTCCAATCACGAGATGGGAAGACGTATTGAGAGAACGTTATCAAACTATATATATTCATAAACAGAAAACAAAAGTATTTCACCAGAGCTGGAAAAATTAATATGGTAATTTTTTCAATTTTGCAAACATGGAAAGCAGAGGTGGCACGAAAAAGTTCGAGAGGTTTAACTAGGATACGACTCCCAAAAGTGTATCACCTAGTAGATATTCGATTCGAAAACGCTTAAGAGTCCAAAATGTTGAGTTTTCAAAGTGTAATAGGTGTGCCAAATATCAATTCATTATTTTGAAAATTGTAGGAAAAAATTTGTAAGACAAAAATTTAACACCTCGTAAATTGGTAACAAACAACTGAAGTTTTGCTACCAAATACAGGCTAATCTTGTTGAGTTTTCTTCTTGTTGAAAACAAACTAAATGTTTATTTGCATATCAAGACTCTGTTGATACAAATACTAATAAAAACTGCATTTAAGGGGGACACCCTTTCTTAAAAAGAAAACTGAAAATAGTATCCTATAATTGTGTTATCGACAATTCAAACAAAAACATTGACCCTTTGGGATTACTGGGAGTGACAAACCTCTTCAAGTTCCTTGTGTTTTTCTTCACCGTGTTAGTTTATATTTCCTCAAAAATAAAAATAGTATCCCATAATTGTGTTACCGACAATTCAAACCCAAACATTGACCTTTTGGTGTGACAAACCTCATCAAGTTATTTATGTTTTTCTTCACCGTGGTAGTTTTTATTTCGAATTCTGAACTTAATGTTCCACTGCTTCATGAGAGTTCATTGAAATATATTTAGGACACTATAATGCTGATACTTTTCATCACCAATGAGGAACCTTGTATATACACAATTTCAATTCGAATTTTTTCAACAGAACAAAGTATTTACTAAATTTTTTACTCATCAAAAATTCATGAAGAAGCTTCATCACATCCACACATGGCAAATTCAAAGATTAAAAAGTTTATCCGAATCAAATAAAAATAGTTTACAAATCTTCACAATATATTGTTTCTTCTTCAGAAATTCATTTTTTCAAATTAAAAATGTATAGATTTTTTTATCTCACGTTTTTCTACAAAAATTCGTTCGGAACAACTTTTCCAAACAAGATTTTTTTATATCTACAAACAATTGTACTTTGAGACAAAATTTCAATTTTTTTTAATTTTCCGTCGAATACCAAAATGCAGACGGTATTGTACGTCCAAAATAGGGTTTCATCTTTTAAAGCAGGGTCAATTGTTCGAAGCGATATTAATAAAAATTTGTTCCACTGGTACACGCCTTCTGCCCATCATTGTATACCACATGGAGTGAAAAAAAGTCCGTCGCCCCCACTGTTACTTTCTTATTATACATAGAGTTGTAGGGCTCAATTTGAATATAAGAATCAAGCTGTCACTGGACTTTTTTCAATCCATATGCGTTGAAATAATGAATGTATTTCAGGTTCTTGACTAGTGAAACTCTACCAATATCCTACCTTACTATTAGAAAAATTAGAACTCTATGTTTGATAAGTTTGAAAATGAGATAAAAATAATGATTCTTGAATTACATTTTATAATATAGAGGAATTAATTTTAAAATCTAAATTGATACTGGAACCTTATCTTATTTATGAAAATTCATAAATACGTATTTTTCATTTACCTCGTGTTATCAAATTTAACTCAGAAAATTATTCCCAAAAATGTAGTTACGGCTCATCCACCATTCTGTCGATGTACTAATTGCCTTGACAGAGATGGATAGATATTTTCATCATTGTCTTGAAGCACGCTAGCACTTTTGCGCCTGTGCCGGAAGTATATATTTGTCTAAATAGTCGGATATTCTTCTGCATTAACATCTTGGTATTGCTATGATATCCAATGTATCATTTGTTCAATAATTAAAGTTGAAACTGAATTATATTTTGAAATTTCATCCCGGTGCCCAAGGGAATGTTGATTACAGACAAGATGAATATTAAAATAGAGTATTTTTCATTTTGAAAGTATAGCCAGGTAAAAAATCATTTTGATATTGGCAAATTTTTCTTTGAAGTTGATTATGTAACGGTCGTATTCGCCGTATACTTTAAAGCTTAGCTTAACTTAAACTCGATTTGAAAGCATACAATTTCCGTATTGTTAAGCGATCTTAAACCCTAAGCTAAGCTTAAAAGTATACGGCGAATACGGCCGTAAGTCCAATATTCCATGTTTTGATGAATATTTCGATTCATCCAAGAAATTAGTGACTTCAATCTGGCAACAGTGCAAGAAGCAACAGCTTTCTACTTCTTCTTATCTCAGTTCGTAGGCTCAACCGAATTAAGTTCAGAAACTTATAACCAACAAATATCCCCAAATGTCACTAAATCTAATTAGTACGTCATACTGTTCCGCTATAAAAATTTTATATCGCTGTAATTTGAAAATTAAAATAATTAGGATGATTCCAACAGTAATTCTAGACAGCACTTGTTATTCAAACAATAATTACATGAAAATCAGTTGGAAGGAAACTTTCCCATTATGTGTTAGTTTCAGAAATGTTAACCACGGGAAATGTTGCATGGCGATTTATTAAAGGAACATTAGATCAAGTCACTCAAAGGTTCTGTCTACTATGTTTTTTTTCCTACTATCCTGCTGTCTGGTTATCAAAACCTACGAAAACAAACAAGAACCCTGGGAGAGAAATTTCGGTGTAATCTATTAGTTTAAATTATTACTACTATTCTAGTTATGTATGTCATTTTTTTTTTATGATATATACCGAAACTATTGAAAATTATTATAAGACAAGATGCTTTAGTATGTAAGTGATTCAATGATGGTTGGTCCAAGTGGAAAAAATACTTAGCTAAGCCTGTATCCAGTGTGACTGAAACTTTATATCGTTTAATGAGATGTTTTTATCGCATGTTATTATTTCGGTAGTGTCAAATAGTAATTGCGTTCTAATTCATAAGGAATAATCTTTAACCTATAAAAGTCAAAAAATTTTCAGTGTAATACCAAGCGCCTTCCCCTAAGAAAGGGAAAACAAATTCCGGAAATCGTTCTATTTGCTATGGTAACGATACAAAAAAAAGGCTTTTGATTGGTCGGAAATGTTAGGTGTGGAATTTTCATAAAAATAGTTCACATTCCTTCTTGAAGAAAGAAAAATACCGTTTACGTTATGGACAGGTTAAGAGCTCTTTGCTTTAGGCGTGAAAGGTGAATGGACGAATTCATCAATTCATTACCAACCTTGAAAATAGCTGAACAGTTCTTCCTCTGTAAACACATTATTTTCATAAAATATCGAGGCCATTTTCTTTCTTATAGATTTTTATATCATCCAGAGAGTCCCCGACTTACAAATCATAGAAATAAGGAAAATTTTGATAATTCATTTTGAGGTTATTTCAGCTTCATCATATTGGCTGCCTGCAAGATATATGATACCTTCATGACACAGTAGTGACAAACTGTCAAACTTTTGTTTTTTCTTCGTGATCGTGAAATGAAAACATTGGTAACCTTAAAGCTACTAACCTTGATATAAAAGGTGTAAAACGGCCACAGGGCTCACAGAACATCATGAAGAAGAAACAAAAGGGTGTCACTGTGTCATGTATCTTGCAGGTAGCCAATATGATTGAATTGAAATAACCTCAATATCAAATTGATATCAATTTTTCATTATTTCTGGGATTTGTGAGTGGGGGACTTCCTGGATGATATAAAATTCGATAAGAGAGTGGCAACGATATTTTATGAAAATGTGTTTTCAGGGGTAGAACTTTTTAGCTATTTTCAAGGTTGGCAATGAATTGCTGAACTCGTCCATTATCAGCTGTTTCGGTTATCAGTGTTATTTCCTTGACACCTCCCGCATTAGGTTAAGCATTTCAAACCCCCATCCTTCCGTTTATGCATGTATGAAATCCCATCAGCAAAGTTCTACCATGCTTAAAAATGTGTAGTTCCAATTACGTACGCCTTTGGCACGCCCATCGCAACTCAAAGATCAATCGTTCGACGAACACATTGCTCAGGGCATGCGTACTTTCGAAGGTCTGGTGCGCAAAGCCGACCTGTAGACGTGAAGTAACGGAACTTACAGTATTGCTTACGTGGCTTTTTACGTAGGCACGAGGCGACGTAGCTCTCCAGCTCTCTCAACGTCGACGGTTTCAGCGTCTCGAAGTCTATTTCGATCTCGTCCGGGTTCGAGTCTCGCAAAGAAGGCTCCCTCGATTGGATAATATGTACAACCCTTCCTAGTTTGTCACCTGAAAAATGATCCTGTTCAATACACTGCGCCCGTTAACTGCTAATTGTATACAGCTTGCCCGTTTTACGAGCTCCACCATGGGGATTTGTTATTATATTATAAGATATACGAGGACGGTTAAATCTGGTCAAAGTTGTGCATTTTAATTCTGAACAATTATGTGAAAGAAGCTTGTATGTATCATTTTTCGTTTTCTAATTATTGGATGAATAACTTGAATTTGCAATTTTCGTTTCGATTAAGAATACAGCGTTGAATAGGGAAGGTTTTTCATCGCTTCTCATTGGTCTAGAAGTCAAGCAAGTTTATACAATGTAAATATCACCAAACCGCTAAAATGGAAGTGGTTAGTTGACCGGACGGCTGAATATAAACAGTGAAAAAAAATCCAGAGTTGACGAGATGGACTGAAGTCTTATTTATATTATATTTACTGTGAGTTTTTTCAATAATCGCAGGACATGAATTTGATTTTCATTAACACCTTGCAGTTTTCATAGTCATCCGCTACGGTTCACTAGCCACCAAATCCGTCATTACTATTTCGAAAAAGTGCCTAGAAAACGTCCTAGTTGAAAAAGTCTAGTTATCTTCGTTTATATTGAAAAAATAAAAACGAAAACCACAAAATTGCGTTTTTTTCCAGTAATTCAAAAACTAAAAATGAAAAAACAAATTTTCTTTCAAACTTTTCTTTCGACTTTGTCCAAATTCAACCGACCTTGTAACCGAGATCTCGAAAAACGGTCACCCAGTATGTTAACATTTTTTCAACTACAAAAAATAAACCTTTTCTATTCACAATACATATTAGTCAATGGGCTTGTCCCGCATAACTGAATGACCACTTCAAACACTATTCATTTCATGAAGTAAAATTTATGGAATAGAAAACGAGGCCCTCTGAAAACTGCAGACACTAATGACTTCAACTAAATTTCGGTGGTCATCTGAAAAAGCAAGAAATTCGACTGACAACTGCAAAGAAATCCGTGAATAGGTATATGTATGTTTCATGATAATCCTTTAAAAAAACTTGAAAAGAAAAATAGCCAGATAGCCCAAAAAGCAAAGCCATTTCAAAAGAATATCAGAATAAGAATGACAGTGTGGAATCAATTATGAATCTGACAGAAATGGAAAATAAATATTTCTTTAGAGAATCTACATTTGAGATTTTTCTTTGCTATAAACAAACAGTAATTTCAATATTGGTTGAAAACGTTCAATGTTGAAGCATCAGCTTAACAATATTACTGTTTTATGACCACCAATCGAGATCCGAATGTTGAGGATCGAGTTTGAAACATTCGGTATATGTGTGATTGTTGAGTGGTAAGTTATAAACTTGTTTTGGGTATCAAAATAGTAGAAATAAAAACCAACAAATCAGAAATATGTTGAATTACCCGGTAATTTGTTGATATCCAGTGACAACTGACGTTTCTCATCATAAGACATAGGCTTTGCATTGTCTTCTTCTTCGGAATCACAAGGTGGTGGTGCAGGTTGTACTGCAGCTTTCTTCCTCCCAGCATTATTTTTATTATTTGCTCTAACTTTTTTAGCAGCTGAATTGGGTGCTGCTGCCGCTGCTGCGGCTGCGGGCTTTCCACGTACACCTTGAACAAACAAATCAAATGAGTAATCCTTGATAATTGGTAGATACAAACGGAACATAAAATTAGTTGGATTGTGTGGACTATAAAGTAATGCAAAATATTATACATCAAAAAAATAATACATGTATTGAACCAGTACACTTTTGAACCTGAGTTATCCAATTTTCATCAGCTAAGGGTGACCAAAACCGTGAAATTCAGGCATAGGGCACCAAAGAGTCCAACTAGTTCAATTCAATTCAATTCAAAATATGCTTTATTGTCATAAGTACATAACACTTGTTGACAAAGCTTGTTACATAATTATACATACACACAACATAAATATAAACATATATAAATAAATGATACAAACATAATATGAATAAATAACACATCAAACACAATTCTATGAATATTTGAGGCAAATCAAAACAGTTATTGTCAATATGGTATAAAGGTGTATCCAAAATTAAATATGAACCTTTTACAAGACAATTTTTAGATTTAGGAATTCAGAATTCCTGAGAAAAATATTCCTCCAGGCTATATAAGGGATTTACAATAAGTAAAGCTTTCACCTTAGTACGGAATTTTTGAATACATGGGATACTTTTGATTACACTTGGCAAATGGTTATATATTTTTATTCCGTTGTAAATAATTGAGTTCTTGATCATAGTGGTACGGGGTATTATCAATTTGACCTGGCCACTTTGCCTAGTATTGTAGTTTGACGAGACTAGCTGAAAAGCATTTTTGTTTTTGTGAATCAGAGAAGCTGTTTCTAAGATGAATATACAGACTACCGTTAGTATTCTACAGTTCTTAAATAAATCTCGACAGGATGTTCTATTTTTTGCCTTACACAAATATCTCAGAGCCCGTTTTTGTAAAACGAAACTCCTTTGGAATAACTGGTTACTACATGCCCCCCAGAATGCTATTCCATCTTAGGTGCGATTCAAGTACAGCAAAATATGCTGTTCTGGCAGATGCATATCCTAGTTCGGTGATGATTCTGATGGCATAGCATCCAGAAGCTAGTTTTTTACAGTAACTGCAGACTAAAACTTATTCATTTCCAAATCTGAAATTTGTCCAGATTACTAAGCTACAGGATGTTTCACACAACAGTGAACTATCCATGGACATTTCGTATGTTACATTTACACTGAAAATACAAGAACTTTGTTTTGAGTGATAAGAATTTAATCATATTCTCTGTTTTTTTCAATATTGTAGAACTCAAATACTATTATTCTCAAGTTCCACATTTGATGTGCCCCATTTTACTAGGTTTTCTCTGACCGGAAGTAACCCTAATCTGGAAGAATCGTCAACCACTCCAATCAAAGCTAAATGTATATTTGGTGTTCAGAATCCTTTGTTCTTGAATCCTGAATTCAAAGCTTGAATCCAACAGAGCATGGAATCAACAACACCATAGCAAAATACACATCATAGCAAAATTTTGATTGCAGATTCACATTCTGCACTCAAAACTAGATCAAGCTTTTCTGGAAGACGAACGTTATTTTGGACAGTGGGAATACAAAATCATGTTATGAGACAAAGCGTACTACCGATGCAGCTTTTTCCTAAAAGAAAAAATCAGTACTGAAAAATCCAAATTTGTCTTTCATGAAAGGACCTCCGTCTTTTCCATAACTTCGTGTTCGTCATGAGAGTTTTATCATTCTACCTCGAAAATTACGCAAAATACGACGATGCTTCCTTGAAAAGACAAATTTGGATTTTTCAAGACATTTTTTTCTGTAAAAATTAGTACCTTTAGTAAGTTGGGGATTCTGATCATGAAACCAGGAATAGGTGAGGCGGTTTTGTCTCCCTATCTAAAATAATCTTGCTCAGTATCGTACATTAGTAAGGTGAATCAAATTACGATCCATCCGTGGGAATTACTACTGAATACGCTATTTTAAGATGATTTAATACGCCACAAAGTGTTACTGAAATGAAGTGGACTGTATTTTTTATAGGTATAGTCATTTTCCGTCTTATTTGCACTTGTTATAATATATTATGAATTATTGATGATGCGAGATAACTTTTTATGTTGATATAAATCGAGCTGTGATTTCCTTACCAATCTGCTGGTTTACTGAAGTTATATATGCATATATAGTCCGGAACTGCACTACAGGAGACTTCAAATGGCTGGTGCACTTACACTAGAGAGTACGCACTATGTACCGTGGCTCATGAGCGAAAAAAAGGGAACGAGAGGAGATACGTGTACTGGATGGCGATACTATTGCCACTGAGACTCAATGTAGGTGATTGGATGGATCGTCCTTGGCCTTGTCTCCTGTCGTTTTTCATCATCCAACATGCGATATGGGATTGAGAATCACAGCATTGAATCGCGAAAAATAAATTGAAAATAAACTATAAATAATTAAACCCAAAGAAAGAGATTACCAGAATATCTATTATAACCAAAAAACTAAACTAAAAAATAGATGAGCCTTGACGAAACATACCGCCCACCTAAAATGTGAAGCATTTTATTGATCGTCTGAAGAGTCAATTGGTAATGGGCAGAGCTTCACCAAAGGACGCTTGAAATCACCATGAGTGGTATGGACTGTAGCTACCCGACTGACTCCATCGACGCCTGGGTGAGTCTTTAGAATACGTCCAATTTGCCAACGCAGAGGTGGCAAATTGTCTGCTTTTATTAGCACTAATGTGCCCGGAAGCACAGGTTGAGAAGCATTGTGCCATTTACTTCGTTGATGAAGGGTGTGTAGGTATTCCCTTGACCAACGACTCCAAAAATCTTGGTGGAGCCTTTGTAACAACTGCCACCGAGTCAATTGATTTATCTTCAAGTGCTGTAGATCATTATCCGGAAGAGACGTTAGTGGCTCGAGAGATAAAAAATGACCTGGCGTTAATACCGACAAATCATTCGGATCAGTGCTCACCGTGTAGAGGGGCCGTGAATTAAGCATCGCTTCTATTTGTATGAGTAGAGTATTTAATTCCTCGTAGGTGAGGATTTGTTCCCCGATAACTCGCGAAATATGGGTTTTCACAGATTTGACCCCGGCCTCCCAAAGACCACCAAAATGGGGGCTAGAAGGAGGGTTGAAATGCCATGAAAGATATTCTTGATGGGCGGCACTCTCCATCATTTTTGAAATTTGCTTAGAAGCCCCCACAAAATTCGTGCCGCAATCGCTGTAAATATAGTTACAGCGGCCTCGTCTGGCAACAAATCGCCTCAAAGCGGCTAAAAAGGCCTCCGTGGAAAGATCAGAGACTAGCTCGAGATGAAGAGCTTTCGTGGCAAAACAAACAAAAACGCATATATATGCTTTTAATGTTTTTGCACCTCTAATTTTCGACAAAGTTATCGAGTATGGCCCACAAAAATCCACTCCAACGCATGAAAATGGCTTTATTTGTGAAATTCTGCGGAGGGGAAGATTACCCATAGAAGGTTGAAGAGATTTTGGATTAAGTTTCCAACACTTATTACACTTTGATATTACATTGCGAATAACCTTTTTCGCTGAAAGTATCCAAAATCTATTACTCAGTAGGAAATGAAGAGTCTGTACTCCGGGATGCAAGTATTGCTTGTGGAAAGTTTCGATGATAAGGATAGTGAGTTTGTGCTGACTGGGAAGGAGGATAGGGAACTTCTTATCGTAACTATACTTCGAATAGGACAACCTGCCTCCTACTCTCAGTATTCCATGAGGATCGAGAAAGGGATTGAGTTTTCGAAATGGTTTGGATAAATTATTATTATTTCTTAAAAGTGATAGTTCATCCGAAAATACATTTTGTTGTATATGTAATATAAAAGTAAGAAGTGCCTCATCAAGATCGGAATGTGTCAGATGTATGGATTTTTTAGAAGTTGGATTTCTGAGGTTGTGAATAAATCTTTGAACATAAGACATAATGCGTTGAATTTTAGGTAGACTTGAGTGAGTGTCAATGAGTGAATCGATGAAAGACTTTGAGGTCATTGTGGTAAAGACCACATTCTTTTCTTCTGCAAGATTTTTTATGTCTGAGGAAATTGGAAGGGATGCTGGCCATTCGGAAGTAGGCCTTTTGAGCCAATGTGGCCCCGCCCACCATAAGGAATGGTCGATGAATTGAGAGGGAAGCATTCCTCGGGATGCACAATCAGCTGGATTGTCAACAGAAGGAACATAATGCCAAATATTGGCCGAAAATTTTTCTTGAATTTTACTTATTCGATTACCAACGAAAACAGGGTGTTTATGTGGTTGCGATTGAATCCAATAAAGAGTCACCGAGGAATCAGTCCAAGCGACAACATCACGAAAATGAATTTTGCCATCAAACATTTGTAAAACGGAATACAATAAATTTGAAAGGAGATGAGCCGCACAAAGTTCTAGGCGAGGTATGGAAATTACTTTCAGGGGAGAAACCTTTGACTTTGCACAAACGAGAACGGTATTGATAGTTTCGGATTGGGCTCTGATATACACTACAGCAGCATAGCCCTTTTCAGAGGCATCGGAAAAACCGTGCAATTCACATGACATAGTGGAGGTGAACAGTAAATGCCTGCTGATATTAATCTGAGTTATATCAGGGAGTTCTGACTTATATTGTAACCAAGTGGTTACAACATCCTCTGGAGGGATATCATCCCAACCGAGATTGAGGGTCCAAAGATATTGAATCAGTCTTTTGGCAAATAAGGTGAGAGGAGCTAGAAATCCAAGGGGGTCGAAGATTCTGGCAATATCGGATAAAATCGCCCTCTTTGTACATGTGGAGTTGAGAGACTTAACCTGAAAAGAGAATGTGTCCCTTTCAGGGTTCCATTGAAGACCGAGAATTTTGGTAGTGGAGCGAGAGTCGAAATCAAGGTTCAAAGAGGAAGATGGAGTATTTTCTTTCTGTAATAAAGAAGGGACGTTTGAGACCCATTTGTGTAGCATAAAACCTCCAGAGCCAAGCAATGAAATGAGTTGAGATTTCAAAAGTCGAGCTGTTTCGACTGTATCAACGCTGACAACGATGTCATCAACATAAGTGGAAGATCGGAGAACTTCTGATGCCAGAGGGTATCCAAGACCATCCTCATCAGCCAGTTGAAGTAACGTTTTTATGGCGAGGTAGGGGGCAGAGGAAACACCATATGTAACTGTATTCAATATGTAATCTTGTATGGGCTCTTCTGGTGAGAATCTCCATAATATTTTCTGATATTTTCTATGTGACTCCTTCACGAGAATTTGGCGATACATTTGACGAATGTCCGCTGTTAAAGCGACAGCATGGAGGCGAAAATTCAAAAGTATATTGAAGAGGTCTCTTTGAAGTTTGGGTCCAATGAGGAGTGTGTCATTGAGTGAGTTTCCATTTGATGCTCTACATGAAGCATCAAATACTACTCTGAGTTTTGTTGTGGAGCTATTCAAGTTCACAACACTATGGTGAGGAATATAGTATGACGATTCTGGGTTGAGATTGGAATCTACAAGAGTCATGTGACCAGTATTCAAATAATCCTTCATAAACTCCGAATATTGTTGATAAAGAGAATGATTTTTAAGTAAACGTCTTTCAAGTGATATAAAGCGTCTTTGAGCAATGCTCTTTGAGTCAGGAAAACGAGGCTCGGATGTTTTGAAAGGTAAAGCCACCGAGAAACGGCCCGAGGTCGTGCGAGTTACATGTTGAGAGTACAATTTTTCACATAATTCATCTTCTGGGCAAGCATACGTTTGGCGAGGAATTTCTTCTATTTCCCAAAAACGTTTGAGAGAGCTTTCCAAAGAAACATCGCAAGTACAAAAAAAGGAATTCAGAGGAACTGTCGTTTTCTGGCAACTCACTGTTCCCATGAGAATCCATCCAAAAACTGTTTTTAGTGCAACTGGTTCGTCTGGTTTGCCAACTTGACGACCCGTTTCAAGAATGAGTGGAAAAACGTCTGCACCTAACAAAATATCAATTGGGTTTGGAATATTAAATTCTGGATCTGCTAAGGGCAGATCAGAAATATGAGACCATGACGGACTGGATATGTTTATTTTGGGCATATTATCACATATTTGTGGTAAGATTACAGCATCTACTGTAAATATGGGTTGTGAATTATTATGAGGGCGGAGTGTGAAGGATACTCCTTTTGAAGCATTCGAGTTCATGTGGCCTAAGCCTTGAATTGATAACGAGATATTTGTTTTTGGCAAACCTAGTCGGTTACAACATTTTTCAGTGATGAAGTTCGCCTGACTACCGGAATCAAGGAGAACTCGGAGAGTCTGGAAAGTTCCACAAGAATCCAAGACTTCTACGAGGGCTGTAGAGAGCAAAACAACCGAAGAGTTTATAGTGGGAACTATATTAGTGAGAACGGTTGATGTTTGAGGGACTGAGCTAGGGTTAGACGTATTTTCATTGTGATACGAGACTGATGGAGGGGGTAAAGTATCCTTTTCAAAATGTAGTAGTGTGTGGTGTCTTTGTCCACACTTGAGGCATTGAGTTTGAGATGAACAGTCTCTGAACGAGTGTCTAGAACCTAAACAATTTGAACACCATTTATTATTTTTGACTACATTATATCGTTCCTCTGGAGATGAGGCTAGAAATTTTGGACATCTGTAAATCACATGTTCTTGTTTGCATAGGGGACAATTAGAAGAGGATTTTGTTTGAGTGAAGAATGTTGAACTTTGGCGTGATGGAGAAAATGGTGGAGATTTTGGAGAGCAAAACTTATTTCTCGAAACTTCGTATCTTTGGGGTTTTCTTGTGGGAGTCATGTCAAAAGTTCTATCTAGTGCATCACATTGAGTCACTACAAACTCTTTCAACGATTCAAATGTAGGTATCTCTTTAGAGCCATGTTCTATTTCGAACCTCGAAACAGTAGTCGAGTCCAATCGTTTGAGCAACATATTGAACAACAGGAAATCCCATTGATCGACTGGAAAACCCATATTTGTTAAGGCGGCCAAATTTTCCTCGAAAACCTCTATTAAACGTCTTAAACTTTGGGGATTGACATTATTTTCAGAAATTTTGGTCGTGTTCTCTAATTCCAAATAATGTGTCGTAGCTAACAATCTTTTATTATCGTATCTTGTGATAAGAGCATCAAATGCGATATAATAATTATCATTACTCAGAGGATTACATTTGACTAATGACAGAGGTGGTCCGCTAAGGGAAGAAATAAGGTAATTGAATTTTTCAATTTTACTTAAATTGGTATTATCGTGCACTAAAGAGGTGAACATATCAATAAACGTTTTCCATGTTTTGGGATCACCATTAAATTTCGGTATTTCAATTTTCGGTAATTTCACATTATGTTTTTGAACGGGTAGGGTGGTATTTGCATTGGCTTCTTTGAATAATTCTGAGTGAATCTCTAATATTTCGTAATAAGTGTCATCGAAAGTTTTACGAACTGCATTCTCATTTTGGATATCGTAGTCTTCGATATTAGCAACTATGCCAAGTAAAGTGTTGTGATTTCTTTCAAATTCATTGAATATCGCATTAATTTGGGAAAATCGTGCATCAAATTGTGCCAAAAATCTTTTATTATCTCTAGCACTTTCAGCTATAATTTTCAAGTCTTGCATTCGTTCTATTGGCGTAGAACGCAATAATACGCACTGTTTTATTTTTGCCGCTGCCATTTCTGTATCAAGAGGGGAAAATAATATTCAGAGTAGGTATATCAAGTATTTTGAACCCGGTAGATATGAATGACTCACCAATAATCGTTTTATCTACTTGTATATATAAATAATCTATACGTTCGTTTTTGTCAAGAGAATAAATGAAGTCAGCTGAGAGGTTTTATAAATTTTTACCTTATTTAACTCACTGTGAACTAACTGACAATTTAACTCACTGTAAATTAACTAATTATACTGAACGAGTTTTTATCTGATAGCATGAAGAGCACCTGTGGAGATAAATCAACTGGTCTCGGAAGCAAAAAATGTGGCACGAAAAAACGAGTGGTACCTATCTTTTTGAATAAAGATGGTTATTAGGATACGAAAATATATATTCTTGGTAATCTCGTTTTCGCAAATGCAAATAATTCGAATAATAACTATAATGATAATTCAAATGCATCGGCGAGAAGGATCAAAATGAAATGAAGTGGACTGTATTTTTTATAGGTATAGTCATTTTCCGTCTTATTTGCACTTGTTATAATATATTATGAATTATTGATGATGCGAGATAACTTTTTATGTTGATATAAATCGAGCTGTGATTTCCTTACCAATCTGCTGGTTTACTGAAGTTATATATGCATATATAGTCCGGAACTGCACTACAGGAGACTTCAAATGGCTGGTGCACTTACACTAGAGAGTACGCACTATGTACCGTGGCTCATGAGCGAAAAAAAGGGAACGAGAGGAGATACGTGTACTGGATGGCGATACTATTGCCACTGAGACTCAATGTAGGTGATTGGATGGATCGTCCTTGGCCTTGTCTCCTGTCGTTTTTCATCATCCAACATGCGATATGGGATTGAGAATCACAGCATTGAATCGCGAAAAATAAATTGAAAATAAACTATAAATAATTAAACCCAAAGAAAGAGATTACCAGAATATCTATTATAACCAAAAAACTAAACTAAAAAATAGATGAGCCTTGACGAAACAGTTACTCTCTTCCTCATATGTATGGAGCCATTTCACAATGTCCTCTTCTGTTTTGAATTCTTCCCGATGAAGAAAATTATCTACTTCAATGAGCTGATCCATTGCACTTCCACCACTAATACCTAGGTAGAATATGTTTACAACGAACACAAGTGATGTACTTGTATTCCCAGCACAGAATTATCAAACTAATTCTGTGATTCCCAATTGCCGTTGCCAACATTTGATATTATGCGAATATCTTATGAAAATATACCTATCCTCGCTCGTTCCACCTATCTCCTAAAAAAGCAGCTACTTTCTACACCTACCTCAATGATGATCAATTCAACAACCGAATGTTGGATAAATGAGAAATTTAATGAATGTGACATAAATGAGAAATGTATGACAATAACTGATATTAATCAATTTCCTAGGTAGCATGCGTACAATAAAAGAATTGACCGTTTTTTAATTCGGCACCGTAAACCATATAACATTTCACTGTGGATTTGGGCACCGTTTGAACATTCCGCTACGCGATTCGGCACCGTCATTACCTAATTTTGAATCAACCAATGGGAATGAAGGCGGGTGCCGAATCCTATAGTGGAATGTTTATATGCAACCGGGCTATGTCCACCAGTCCCACCACTGTATTCTAAACTGAAACAGACTATTCGCGATAAGTACTAAGCGGTACGCTACCTAGCGGAGACTCGTGAAAACACTCGAAGTAGGATAACTTATATTTATGTGGGGTAACCACTGAACTGTCTGTGAGGACAACCCATAGAAAACCTAAACATCTATTCTGTTTACTTTTGGTTATGTTGTGGGAGGTGTACTTCTGGTGAAATCCATGCGAAATCTTATCGTTTTTCTCGTTTCAGTTATTTTTTTGTGGAAAAGACACAAATGTTAGTAATGTCACAATAACACAAATGTCATAATTACGAAAACAAAACATAAACCATACCACTTTGAGGGGTTCGAGTTGTTACCATGAGATAGCGCTACGCGTTATTTTCTACCGCGAATAGATAACTCTATGCGCACAAGCGGTGCGCAAATGTGTACGCACCTTCAAGCCGGCGACGCACGCCTAGAAAGCCGGCATTTTCCCAGGCGCAGTATTTCCTCAAAGGTGATAAAAAATGTTGTCTCACCTTTGGCCTTGGTCGCCTTAGCTTGGGCGGAGGTATTGGCGCCGACGGCCATGTGGTGAAGGTTCAGAGACTTGCTGGCAGGCGGGTGGTGCGCCTCGGACGGCATCTTGAGATCGGCTCCAGACACCACGCTGGCGATGCTATCGTCCACGCTGTCCGCCATGGAGTTCGACTTGTTCATGGCCCCGTGCGCGCCCGGTTTACCGAGGCCGCTGCTGCTGTTGGGTAATGAGGTGGCGGCCGACGGACCTTTTTTCGGTTTCATTTTGTCTTTGCTCTTATCTTTTTTCTTGTTTTTCGAGCTCGACTCAACCAGGTTGCGCATCTTCTCTTGCATAGCTTTCAACTATAAAGAGACAAACATTGTCGCATCTTAGTTATCTCCGAACAACAAACCCATTAGAAAAGTAACGCCCCAAATTGTCTGAAGCCAACATGAAATTCATATCAATTTTTTCCCTCACAGAGGTTGCCTCATCGTAACATTTGAAAGTGATAATCATCCCAAGACCACATTTTTCAAGATTCCCAAATATATATACTTGTATGAATCAAATTAATGCATCAATGGCTATTTATTCAATCTTCGTCATATATGACAGTGCCTCATTTGAATAAGGTGGGTTTATAGATAGCACGTCTTTCTGGAGACTGCGGCATTTTTAGTGAATGCGCGAACGCCACTTATTTCGTTCAACCGAACGCTGACAGTGACAGCGCGAAACGTCTCTTTTTCGAATTAAATTTTGTTTGATGGTCCAGAACGGCTTTTTCCAGTTTTGTGTGAAAACTTGAATAAAATTCTACTTTAAAACTTTGTTTAGTCTGTTCAATTCGAATTTGAAGGATGGTGAAATGTGTACAAGTTTAAAGTGGTGACCAGAACACAACATTTCAATAGTGAGTTACTCAGTGTCGTATAATTCGTTTAACGTTATTTAACCATCCTAATATGCAAAATAATTTGAGGTCATTTGAAAACATTATCGGGTTTTCCCGAGATGAAAAGGTAGTGGATATATGGAGAAATAAGATCGGGAAAGAGAATATTTCTAGAGACGCTAGAGTAATCTGGCATAAAATTACTACAAGTGATAAAATGGTTGGCCCATGTTCCCAAGTAGTAGGAAAATGCTCAGAGTAGTAGATAAGTCAATATTTATAGGAAATGAAAGGTAATCAATAGTTTGACAGTGAATTAACTCTACTATCATTCGAGTTATGAATCTAAGAAGTATATATCCAGAAAACTTTGATTTTAGATTGTTTTTATCAAATTCAAGGAAGAATGGATATGATAATTTTGTTAGTAAGTCAATTTATTCAAATTCAGACACTGGTGTACTGGGGGATTCTGTTGTTGCTATCCTTGTTTCAGAATGAGGTTACCCTATTTACTGATTAAGATGTTGGCTTCAAACAACTACTGTGGCAAGGATTGTGCGTTATTCATCTAGTCTGTTATACGATCGAAGTTTATTGTAGTCGCGGTGGAACATATCATCTCCAGATGGAATCGACATGATACGTTACCTGCTTATTCTGAAACTATCCTCGAATATTAATTCAAAGTTTATTTGAAAATACTCATTACGGGGCCCTATATATCGATTCCAATCTCAGATGCACAAAGCAAGTTAACGCAGAAACTGAATAACGTTTTTAATGCAATCTCACGAACCAAAGACTGCATACCCACCGGCCACCTGTGCAGTAATCAATGTTACAATTTTGTGTACAGTCATCAATGTTATAATTTTATTTTATGGGAAAACTCCATAGATGCCAACAAAATTTTGTAACTCAACAAACACCCAGTAACCAGTAGAAGTATAAAGGCTGATCAAACTCATGTTGGCACTATTGTTAACTTCTTTATTATTAAAAATACGAGGTCGGTTAGTTAAAGAGCTAGTGGTATTTTTTTCCGATAATAACTGTGGTCTTATAAAACTTGTATCATAATATACTATTCTGAAATGGCAGTTCGATTTTACCAACCTCCCAATAATAAAAATGCGTATCGAGAGGCTATTTCGATACGTTCATTATAGAACCAAAGTAGAAAAAATAAATATAGCAACTGACATGTATTGTTTTGTTTAAATTTTCAATTTCATAACAAACTTCAAAACCCAAAATGCGCATAACACCGTTATTTGTAGATTTATAATAACCATTTATGTTATGTTCCAGAAAGAGTTGGAAATCGATTGAAAACACGATATTAATTTGTTTTTCTTTGAGCACTACGGTTATCAGCAGAACAAATACTTCTAATTTAATCGACCTCGTATCTTCAATAATAATGAAGTTAGCAATAGTGCCGACTTGAGTTTGCTGTTGAAGAATACTTCCGTGATAGCTTGTAGGAACTTTACTTTTTTTTTGTGTCGCTTTTATTTTGATAGTATTAATTAATAAATGATTTGGAAAATTGTAGCCGTTGTCGTTAGTTTTTTTTTGTTGTTATTTTTTCTTTAATGTTCTACCAATTCTAAAGTGCATAAAATAGTATATACACCTCAGGACTAGTGTTTTTGAATCCATTCAAATTATAAACTTTTTGTCTCGGGATTTAAATTACCACTTTAATCCCTAGGTGTATAATATACTATTAGAAGCTCATTTTCGGATTTATGACCTCGTCTTGAATAGTAATATTAATAGAAAAATCACCATGAGTTGAAGGTCCGCGGTCGCTAACCCTTTGAATCGCTTCATTTTATTTTTTGATTCGATAAAGAACATATATCATTATTATTATTGGAAAAATGGAAGAAAGTTGATATGTCCCAAGGTGTCAATATAATTCATCTACGATTTTTTCTATGACGATAGATAACCGACCAATTTCATATATTCTTTCAACATTTGAACATGCATTGCAAACTCACCTCTTTCTCTAATAACTTCAGTTGCTTGTTCCTTTTTTCCTCATCAGAATCTTCGGTATCACTGGAAGACTCTGAACTGGAACCTGAGCTACTAGAATCTGATTTCGCCGCCAAACTAGACACACCTCCGCCTACCCTATTGATTGGTTCGTCAGGAATCTTAGCAAACCTGAATACGCACATACATTAGCAAACGCAGATTCGAACGGATCGTTCGCACCACTTACTTAACTTCGAATACATCTTGCAATTTTCTAGCCATCGCCACCACGTCATGATCCGAGGGGTTATATTTATAACAATTTGTGAAAATCAGTCTAACGTCGCTAGCAAAGTCTTGTGGAGTACGATATTCTCGGTTATCCATTTTCTGTTTGACAGTGCCAAAGTCCATGGGTTTTTTAATTATGTCGTGATAGTCGTGCAAACCAAGTAGATCTGCATCGACGGGTTGATAAAATGGCCAAGCATAATTCTGCAACAAAAAAATACACAGAATGAACCAAAGTGAATGTACATAATGTATCTGTACTTATAATAATGAATAGAATTGGTGGGTGTTTTATTATTGTCAGTTAGCTGATTAAAAAAGTTCAGATTTTCTCAATGCTAAGGATTCATAACCATTGTTCAGGCACCAATTTGAATGTTACCATACCAAATTTATTATATTTGTTTTGAGAATTTAGGCATATAAAATCGATTAATTATAAACTGTCCTTCAATTCATAATTAATTAAAAAGACCATCAACTAATCTTTTTTATAACAAACATAGAATGAATTAGTTATTTATTTGATTAAACTGAATTGGGTATGGATGCATTTATTATGTGTGATAATTCTTTGTGTGACTCCATCATCAAAAATGTTATTGCCTGCATTGCTTTTCCACTTATCTTGATGTATTATTGTTGTATCTTTATGGCAATTATTGCCATTTGGTACAATCAAATAATGACTGAATGTAAAATATTGATCCTCGAATATTTCGAAAACGGCTGAACAAAATATAAGGAAAAGAGACCTTCAATGTTTTTGAAAAGTATATAGATTAGGGTGTTTCATTGAAAATAACGAAGTTGATACCCATTTTTCATATCAGCGATATGCATTTTCTATCTCCAATAGTGAACCCTGTAGAAGCTATTTAAATATATGGAATGGCTGAAATATGCTGAGCTGAAATTGAGATTTTTGAAAAACTCCTGAATTGTTTTGCAATATATTTTTCATCATGAATGGTTATGCCTTCATAAGTAAGGATAATTTCTTCCCTATGGTTACTCCTGGAAACTCATGTAATCCTGTAAACTATAATTGAAAGGATAAAGATGATTTTCACTGATCTGTCAAATATGCACGAAAGAAAAGCACCCTCAACGATATATTAGGTCAAAATGCAATCGTAAAGTCCGTGTCTCACGGTCAAACTATTTGATCAAATTCGTTTGACACGACGTCATTTCTGTCTATTTGATTCAAATGTTTGAAATGTGCAGAAATCCTGTTCACACATTTTTAAGAAGTTTGTTTAAATATTTCAAAAATTCATTGATCATAACGGATTCATGATCAAAACGCATTTTTTCAACAATATATGAATAGAAATAATACAAAAAAATCTCTACAAATTTCTTGGCAATAGCTCCATAGAAGGAATATTGGTAAAGCAGTCCTACCAATGATTTTTCAAGAAATCAGATTGGTAGATCCAAATAATTATCGAAACTACCTCAGTTCCCGATTGGACAGTGTTTTCAAAACATTGAACAATGCCTTAACTCCTGATTCTATGAAATATATATGTAGGTACTTATTATCAATTTAAAGCATGAAGAAAGATACAGAACACCTACCAGTTATTTGGCCGTGAGAATGACTAGCAATATCATTCAATGCATCTGACATCTTATCTTTATTAAGAGGGGGTTAACCTTATTTGGGATTGATGGTAAAACTTTGTGAAACAAGGAATGGCAAAAATCATATTACTCGGACCTCGCTGAAAAAAATCGATTTTTTTTTCACTTTCTGCTTGAGGAAGGTTGGATCTAGGCATCTCTCGTAGTACTTTTTTGATTTTTTGAAAAAAAAACTAGTAAAAAAGTTGCGAAATTTCTCCCATATTCACTATTTTTTATCTCACAAGATATATCGTATTTCGAAAAAGTACTCCGAGAGATGCCTCAATCATACAATTGTCTCTATTGAAAAAAAAAATTATCGCGATCCATCAATAATTACTAGCTCAAAAATGATTTTTGCTGAACCCCTGCAGACTCAATTACGGAGCATTTTTCATGACTGATTCGAGCGCCCTCGCACCAAATAAGCACTTTTACATGGATACTATGAATTTATGAATGAATCGTATTTTCATTCATAAAAACCAAAAATAGCACTGAAGCTATTCCAATAATTTTAGCACATGTGATGATATCAATGGAAGTTGCGAAAAGGATTCATTGCATTCTCGAATAAGACTAATTAGGTGAAAGAAAACGTAAACATTTTTTGCGAACGGCGGCGGCAGGCGCTATGTGCACATCAAAGGACCGTCCAGATATGCATGTATCATAGTTTGCGATTGCATTCAGATGGTGACACTATTGTTAGTTTGTGAACTAGTATTATTATTGTGATCAAGCATGTCGAGTTCAAATTATCGAACAGGCGATAAACATCGTAAAAGACTTTCTGTGAGGAAATTGTCAGTCGAAAAAAAGATATTGAGATTGATAAGGTACGTAAATATTTTCGAATGTTTTTATAAGAAATAATTGGAATCGATGTACAGGGTGTCCCATATTCGAAGCCCTACATTGGGAATTCGATAAAGGTTAGAGATACAGGATCGGTTGAATCAAGAAAAAGTTGTGTATTCATGTGCGCAACAATGAGCCGCAAAGAAATACAATTTTAGATTTTAGATTTTAATTTTTTATTGGCTTTATTTTAATAGATACGAAAAGAGCAGACATTTTCTTGAAACTGTATTTCATGCTCTATAACTTAGCAGTATAGAATTTTTAATACGACGTTTCGTCATTCGAGGGTCGCCATCGACTTTTTTTTTTCGAAATTTCATGCAGGTTATTTCGCGGTATGGACAAATAAAGGAATAAAAATTAAAAAAATTCATCGTAATGATAGATTTTGGCAAGATAAGATGGAATCAAAATTAGTAGATTTTTACATGAAATATTTGCTGCCTGAAATAGTTGACCAGTAGATACGAGAGTAATATGGAAATAAGTGATATTTCTGTACTACCTTCGGGCTGTTTCATCGGTACTATCTTTTGGCACATCCAAAACAAACAAATGCGAATCGCAAAATTGAAAAAAATACAGTTTTTTTTCAACCATAATGAAATACTTTTTTTTTCCTCAAGCCGCTTTCCACTTATTTCAATTCCAATATTGAATGTAAATTTCCAATGAAATTTTGCTTTGATCCTTTCCTTGCATATGGATACAATATACCATGGAAACCAGAAGATAAAACAAACAAGTGGACTTCTGACTATAAACCTATGACCGGGGGTGATCCATTTGAAAAAAAAAATTGCGATTCGCATTTGTTCGTTTTGGAAGTGATAAAATATAGGACCGATGAAACCCTACAACTTTTATATTCAATGTTTTTTCCACCTCGTATAGTTGAAGCTGTAGGTAAGGGTCAAAATATAAGAGACAAATAGGATGTTATTTGTAAATTTTGTTTTCAAATATATCATGTGAGTTTTCGAGTTTTCAAGTTCAGTAAAGATATATACTGAATACCTTGAAAAATGTCATTCATTCATACCTATCGAAGAAGAATATTTCGATATATTTTGTTGTGTATAAAAATGTTCAGTATAGTTTCTCCATAAACAGCATTTTTTATTCTGTGTCCATATTCATCATACGATGCATCAATGAGAAAGCATTCAATTTCATCGTGATTCAAATTGATAACGAGCCCTGTCTGAATTCTCAATCCTGAATCTACATGCCCCCGATTTATTTTTGGAATGAGAAATCTAACCCGTTTTAGCTCACCAATTTTTGCTTGAAATTTTCTCTTTTGTCCAATCGAAAGTCCCATTTCTCCCACGACCGAGAGACATTTTCTAATTTGTGTATTTATAAGTTTCAATTTAGCTCGTGTAGACGTTTTTGTGTTACTGTTTTTGATATTCGAAAGGGTTTCATCTGTTTCGACAAGTTTTTTTATATTTCCCATATCATATCAAATTATCCTCATAGACACAGTAAGTTCAAAATATACTGATGAGTGATGAAAAGCCGGAGGCCTATTCTGAGAATTGTAACGGCCGGCCGACGGCCGCAGACCCGAGCCATCCCGAGCCACAGATTCCGAGCGACCACTCGACCAGGGCAAGACTATTTACTACGAATTTACGCGACACTGAGTTGGAGTGAGACGCCAACAGCGCTTAGCGTTTTTTGTTCGACATTGGTCTCCGCCCCTTTCGCTCGAGATTTTTACTTCCCCCTTTACACCGCAAATATACTCTGACATGTTTGTAAAGGTTAACCCCTTCTTAAGGTAATCATTTTGTCTGATGTTATACGAAAGTTGGCTCTGCTTCTATAGAGATCTATTAGGAACGTTACTACTTGCTCCTCGGTCCAATTTCAACAGTCCAACACTCAAGTCGAAGTATTATTCTGACGTTTCGATTTTCGCTGTCAACAAACAACCCTAACCTAACTTTTTCATCAAACAAGTGAAATATTCAGAACATGTTCTAATTTCAGCTGCTGTTTGATGTGACGTAATTGATGACATCACACTTCCATAGTTTGATCAAATAGTTTGACCGTGAGACACGGACTTGAATCCTGTGTTATTACATCAAGCTCCACCTACAATTTTGCCGCGTTGTCGATGATTCAATAACCTCAAAACAACCAACTCAGAATAAATCGAGTAACTACCCCACTACTCACAGAATGCTTCTTGGAAAACAATTCCATGAGGATCTCATTGCACGCCTTCAACGGATCCGACAGCTTCTCTTTCGGCTTGTGCGACGCAGGCTGCGGCACGTGACCATCCAGCTCAGGTCGGGCCGGCTTCTTGATCTGCCTGCCGGACTCCCTCCGCGTGGAGATTTTCGCCGTCTTCGACTCCATGGGGGGAGCGTAGTCGTACGCCGTCGCAGTCGGTGTCGTCGTGTCTGCCTTTCTTTTCACTCCCTTTTTTACCTTAAAAAAAAATATATTATTATATCGCTTATATCAGTAAGATCATCAAAGATGATATTGATTCATTGTGTACATTGTCAAGTCCTGTGCAAATATTGTATCTCAATTTTATAAAACTTATGTCAACTGTTGTGTAGGTAATAAACAGTGTTTTGTGTAATGCGCTTACCCAACAAGAATGCCCATAAGAATAGTTATTTCCCGACAGCAAAGTTTACAGAATATACAATAAGTTGCGTCACTCCGCCTCGACTCTCGAACACTGAACTCAAACAAGAAATGGAACGATAATGCAATTCAGCAGTTTTACGCTAAATTGAATTCGCGCATACCACGTGATCATATAGCAAAATTGAATGTGGAACATGCTCAGAAACCTTTTGCACCGGCACTATCAAAGATGACAAACTCAATAACACAGCTTTTTAAACAACAGATAATTCAACAAGAACACAAAAACACAATATGAAGCCGAAAACAGCTTGCTGTAAATCGAAATGGACAAGATTCGAGAACAAAGAGCAATCAAATACAATGTAAACAAACCTTATAGGCTGACGAGTGGGCTGACGCCAACTCTTGGTTCTGTGGCTGAAATATGTAATTTCAGACATACGTTCACATAACACATCAAACACGTAATCTCAGACGTGCCCAGCTAACCCTGGCACATATTGCGCATGTGCTCGATTCAAGGTTTATGATTCGCCTGTTGGCCGTAAATAATCCTCGCGCATCCTGCTATATTGTCGTTCAGTGCTCTCGAAGCGACCGGCCCCTTAGCCCGCCTATCTAGGATACTGAATTCAGTACCTAGCCGAGAACCGTGATACACGACGTCCCAGTCCACGGCTTGCCGCGGCGCGCAGCAATTCAGAGCCAAATATACAGATTGTCCCAAAAGTTACATTTCTGTGAGTGGGTTGATAAATTATAAAGGCGGGTCATATTTGGGCAGTGGATGGATCTGAAAGCTTTTATGGCTACCGAAAAACAAATATTAAAATATCTTTCAAATTTGTGAGTTTTGTCAGGCGAGACGTAACAACAAAGTCGAATTCATTTTTTGATGTAGAATTGCAATAAAATAAATATTTCTTCTGTGGGAAACACTACGAAATGAAGATTACAAATATTTATTTACTTGAATTATCAATCAAAACTATTTCGCTTGAATAAAACTCTTATGGAAATTCCAAAAACCCTACTATACAATATCGTAGATCTTTCAATAAAATATTCAGATTACGGTATTTTGATTGTGCTGAAGGTAAAAACTGTATGAAATGAAGTCTTGTTGAATTTAACTCCAGAATTTACGAAAACTCACTAGAATGTTTTTCCATATACTCCACTTGAAGTTTTTTCGAATGATTATCCAAATATAAGAAATCTGGAAAGAAATTCGTTGATATCACCCGAGTATATTTCAAAATAATTTTGGTGCAATAGTCTAGTTACGCAGGACGTTTGCATTAATTTTTCTTTCTACATGAAAGAAACTCTTAGTTGTGAAGGAATTATATTTTTCAAATTGAAAGTACACAATAACAACACCAAAAAACCTTTCGGTGGTATTACAATACAGAACCTGGTGGACAAGCTGTTGGGAAACGTTTGAAAGACGAATTCATCGACACTGTTTTTATTCACTTATGTAGAAACCTTATATAGGTATGTTAGTTCTCAAGTTTATTTACAAGGGTAGAATTATATTTCACAGTGAAATTCATTAACATAGAAATGAAAACAATGAAATCCAATAAAAGTTTCATTGAACTAAGTCAATAAAAAAAATCAATTCTAGTTTACCTATATGAAATGGAAAAACAGAATAAGATGTTATAGATCTATGCGTCTTCGCATCATATCTTTAATATTCGACGTACCCGGTATATAGCAAAAGGTCTTTAATTTGCAATTGATCCTCGTATATCGCTTGACTTCTACTTGCGGTTGCCTGCGGCTAATTAGCGGGCTCAGTTCTCGGAATTGCAAAAAATGCTATCCCAAACCGTTCCGACAAACGATTCGGCGAGAGTGACCTAACTTATAGTATATTCTGTAAACTTTGCCGACAGTCACAGTAAAACAAACATACCTTGGCCGGCTGGGAGGGTGGAATGACGTTGCTCGGCAGCACCCCCGCCGCGCTATTCGAGTCGAGCGAGTTGGCCATGGAGGCGGGGGCGGCGCCGTGGAAGGTAGCTGGCTGCGCTGGCGGCGGCGGCGGCACGGGCGGCAGAGAGCTGTTGTTGTTGGTGGTGGTAGTGGTGGGCGGAGCGATGGTGGTGGTCGCCGTGCTGCCCGGCACAGTGGCGGGCGCCTGAGTGCCCAGGGGCAGGCCGGACGAACCTGGAAACACAAGGGCAGCTGGGGCTGGTGATTGCCGCTTTGATTCGAGTGTCCCGCGGTTGGGGCATGGTGGGTGTCAGTGTTAAAAAGCTCGTATGAATGTATACATCAAGTATTTTTTCAGAGATAAGTTTTCATCATGTTGGTGCTGGGGTTTTCACTTATAATACCATTAGAGCTGCAATTATAGACGAGGGAAAATTTTCTATAAAATATTCGTGTTGGAGAAAAAATTCACAGTTTTTAATTGAAGCTAGAATGGTATTCAGTAAGAAAATTTTACACCGAAATATTATTGAAGTCACAGCGTTGAAGATATAGGGAAGGTTTTACCACCCTCGTTTCTCATTGGTCTAGAGGCCAGGCAAGCGTACAAGTACTTAGTTGACCTTACCCAAGTCTCATTTCTCTTATATTTACCGTGAGTTCCGTTAATCAAGATGTACAATTTCAATAATCGTAGGATACGAATTTGATTCTCATTAACAATTATTGACAGTTGTCATAGTCAGCCGCTACCGGTCCACTAGCCACCAAATCCGTATCGGCTATTTTCAAATATCATAAATTGTGAATCATCAATTCAATTCATCACTATTTACAGATACCGTCTGGATACATTGAATAATCATGACAGAAAACTCTAAACCACTGAGGTGAGTTGGTAGAATAGCTATTTGTATTACCAGGGAGGAAAGTGCCACTTTTCCTCCCGCAGGATGTAGTTTACTGCACGACGCGAAGCGGAGGGCAGTAAACATCCAAGGGAGGAAAAGGCACTTTACTCCCATGTAATACATATGATTTTTCCTCCTACCCACTAAATAAACCTTTTTCTACAAGCGCAGCTCTTAGAAAAAAAAATGATCAATCACTCAATAGCAATCCGAAATGTATAAGCTATCCAAATGTCTAATAATTCAAATCACTAACAAGAAAAAAGTAAAATAACGTTCTTGAAAAAAAAAAGTCGCAATTGCCAGGAGCTGAACCCGGGACCTTCGGAATTCTGAACTCAAAAAACGTATATCTAAGATTCCTGAAGTTGAAATTTGTATTGAAGAACTACGTTGAAGTAACATTAATGTTTGATTTTTACCAAAAAACAGGATATACAGGATGTTCTAGAAATTATTGAAACAATATGAATACAATGAATTCAAAAGTTTCATCGTTTGCAACTTACTTGAAATGAGGGGGAGGAAAAATACTTTCCTCCCTAGGGAGGAAAAGTATGAGTTTCCTTCCTGATTTGAGGGAGGAAAGTGTGTACTTTCTATAGGGGTAGGAAGAAAATATATTTACACACAAGTCATGGTGACAAAAATATCAGTTCTTCTAGCATTCCGAAAGATCCGAACGAACCTGGAAACACACGAGCAGCGCGCTAGCTGGTGATTGCCGCATTGATTCGGGTATCCCGCGGAGATATTCAGTTTTATTTACAGATTTGATTTCACCCATTTCACATTGAACTGTCATGAACTGTCATGCGAATGAAGGTTATTATATAGAAGTGGGGCTGGTCATAGATGATAAATTGAATTGGCAGGAACCTGGCAGGAACTAAACCAAGGTAGTTCCCTACGATTGGTGCTTTGTATACAGTGTGAATATAAAAGTTGTAGGGTGTCACCGGAATTATCTTTTAGCACTTCCACCAAAACAAACAAATGCGATTCGCAAAATTGAAAAGATGCCATCTTTTTTAATGGTACTATATTTTCAACTATAGTAAAAATACCTTTTTCTAATGTTACATATGGAAAAAAACTGTTATTGTTTTTATATTTCTGAAAAACTCTAATGGCGGTTCGTTTCTGCATGTCTGACAACTAAAAAATCCGTTACAACTTATATTATATTTGGCGCGAATTTGAAAAAAAGTCGTCAATGGTGCCAAAAATTGGTCAAATTCATAAGATATCAAAGAATTTCAACAGGAAAAATTTCTTTGAAGCCAACGAGGACCCCATATATAAATTTTGAACTGGATTGAAACAAAAATCAAAAATACAATTTTATATCCTCTATACCCTTACTGATAGAAACAGTATACATTGTTTTTATATCTGAAAACAGCTTTAATAACCTTAATCACAAAACTTATCGAATATTTGTGGAATAGACATTTTGTGGAGAGTTAATTATGAAAACACGATTTATTCTTGTCCCTAGGTGTAGGCAACTTTATGGCGGACACTCTATATATGTAATTTGCTAAAATTTCCTCCAGTCCTTTTTTACTTATTAAGATTTAGATTAACGAAATATATATTTTTTTAAATCTGACATATCGTATTTTCTCCTTCTAATTTTGAGTGTCAGAAGTTCATTTGTTTTATCATCTGGTTTTCATGGCATTATATTTTATCTGAAGAAATCTCGAAAGAAATCTAAATTTTATTGATAATTTCAATTCAATAATTAAATTGAAATAGGTGAAAAACGGCTTGAGGGAACATTACCAAACTATATACATTTGGAAACAGAAGAAAAAAGTATTTCATTATAGATGAAAATATACTTATATAATTAAAAAAATCGTCATTTTTCCAATTATGCGATTTGTACTTTCACTTCTCTACTGGTGAAACCCTACAACTTTTATATTTGATGTTTTTTCCACAACGCATAGTCAGCTGTAGGTAGGTGTCAAAATATAACAGGACACCTTGTACATAAAGTAAGAAATAAATTCATTATCTGAAAAAGGAAAATAGTTGAGAAAAAATCCAAGGACACTTTTATTTCACGTGCATTTTTGACGTTGAAATTTTTTTTAATCACAACCGCTATTTTTTATAGTACCATTTGAAAGATCATATTTTTCTCCTTAAGCACATCAAAAATTGTCATGTTACATAAAGAAATTGTCGATTTAAAGTTGCCTCATCAAGTGAAAAACCTCATTTAAAATCATTTTGATCCAGCACATAAATAAAAAACTGAATTATAAATATTGTGGATATCAATATTGTTATATTACATTAATGTTATAGTGTTTCACGTCAAATTATATTGTTGTGCCCTATATTATTGTTACAATATATTGTATGTAAATGTTGTCTTGAGCAAAAAATGTTCCACCACACTAAGATTGTTATGTCCCATTACCAGCATATTGCTGATTAAGAACAAAAATCCAATCAATAGATTACCTGATGTTCATTTTAAATAGACAGATATATAAATAATTATTTTTGTAATATCTTGTAAGACAAATGTAGTGTATTTTGATTAAAAAAATACCCTCTTACGATAAAAATCTCGTGAACTCTTGATGTGTTATGTTGATTAAAATCAAGTGGAACATCTTGTGAAGAAAAAATAAGGAAGCTGGACCAAAAGTGAAATGGAATGTACAACCCTTGTGGGTCAATAATATAGATAACAAGTAAGGGCGGCGTTCCCTATCCCAGCAGAATATATCTCCCGAAAATACATATATTTTTTTTACTTCAATAATTCATACCTGTTGTTGTAGCTACTGGGGTAGCACTAGTTGAAGAAACAGTGGCAGGAGGCCTACCCCTTCCAGCACCAGGAACTGAACCAGCGGTACCAGTGCTGGCTCGAACCTTCTTTCCCTTTGTCCCTTTGGTAGGCGTTTCTACAACAAATTCCTCCTTAGGCATATCCGCCACTTTTGTGAGAAACACCTTCTCCAAAGTCTGTGCCATAACAACCACATCTTCTCCAGGTTTATTGTACACATAACAGTTCGTAAACATGGTGTTGAAATCCTGGATGCACTCTTTTCCCGACCAATAGTAATTGTTTTCCAAGCGTTTCTTTATTGTTCCCAGGTCCATAGGTTGTTTAATGATTCTATGATAATCCTGAAAAGATCATATACTTAACAGATTTGATAAATATGGTGTGATAATTTTCAGATGCAGCAATACTACAGATAACACGAGAGAATTCATTTTGGCGCGAGCAGTCATCGTTCGATGCCTCTTTTTCTATCTCTGTTCCCAAATTGCATGTTTGCCAGATTGTACTGTGTGATTCAATAAGGGTAATGAGGTACTCTACTTCCTCAGTAACTAATAGTCGTAGATGTTTGGGAGAAACTTCAGAGAAAATCGACCAAGAAAAATTGCTGGAAATATGTTTAATTGATACGTTCACCGTTAGGGGGCGTAATGGTTCGATCATATAGAAAATTGAATTGTTTCGATAATTTTCTTATATAAGTACAAAAATGAATACTCCCACGTTAATGCCAACATAATCGTCCATCTTTTTGATACAAATTGTTTTATTACAGGACATAAAATGTTAAGTTAAATTTGACTTGACGGAATTATGCTAACAAGGTATGGTTCGAGAAAGGAAGGTTTGGTAAATAGAATAAAAAACCATCCATGCCATTCTGGTTCTTACCGCCCTCGATAGGGGGCGTTTTTTATTAAGTTAACCAGTTTTTTAATTTTTCTCCAATATCTCGAATGGAATGGTGTGATTAATTTATGAGATTCGGAAAGGAGATCAAATTTGCAACATAATATGTTCAAACCAAATGGCGATAACTTCATTCGTTTAAAAACTATGGCTGAAAGAATATTTCATGAACGATAATTATACTTTAATGAAGTATTATTGTTTCAATCCCATTCTCTGAATCACAGTATTATTGAATTTAAGTGTTTTTGAATTAGTTATGTTCGTTCTAATTAAATAAACTCATAACAATATTCTACTGTTTGTACAACAATTTCACCCCTCGAATGAATCTATCGATTGCGATGACTCTTTTTGCAAATAATATTTCAATGAAATATGGTGCATTTGTGTCTTATGTGCAAAAGGGTGGATTATTTGAACTCAAATTTGACTTTTCACCGGCGAGTATTATGTTATGTTTATCAATTCATTAGACAGAAGCGTCTGAAAGTACAGTTGAAATCTCTGCTCTGCTAAGTAGACATTTGAACAATCTTGATCTATCCAGCTTTCATGAATAAAAAGCTGAATTCTATTGCACATTTCAACATTCGCTATTGAAAAGCACTTGAAACACAAAATGAGAAATCGCTTCCTTGTTGTTTGTTGAAATTAAACAAAAACTGGTTACATAATATATCAATGGAGTTCAGTAACTGCATCCAGAGCATTTTTTTTCATAATAAGGGTGAACTACCACTTCTCAACCCAGGTCATTGGTACAGAATATGGTTTCTCAACTAACGTCAATGTCTATAGTTTTAAATGGGTACATCAAGTAAGGCTGCAAGTGAACTTTGCTATAAAGGGTGGTCCAGCAAATATTTGTCAGTATCTCTACAAGAAACAGTTGAATATTTCAGAAAAAATCTAGAGGTATGTAAAGGTCAACTAGATAAAAAATAATTATAAATCTCATTCTTTCAAGTAAATAATGATAATAATTTATTAAGAAATGAATATTATGTTATTTTTTCAAGTCAGGTATTTTGATAAATGACATGAATCTTGACTCAAGAAAGATATTTGCTAATGAAACTACTATAATTACTCAACATTCTTGAAAATAAAATTGAATTATTTTCTTTGACTGCATTACAAAAAAAATTTGTGTGAACATGATTCCTTTCTGAATCTAACTAAGAAAATATAGAGGAATAAATAAAATACTTCCTAGACCCAGAAAATTGAAGGATTCATGTGGCTATTCACAGATTCCATGACTATCCTCTTTGGAATTTTTATGAGAACCTAGATTCCAAATACAACATTTTATGTAGAATAATTTCCACAATTGAGCCCCCATAGAAAATAATTATAATGTAATGTAGTTTGTGTCTTATACAACTGAGGCAAATTTCAACAAGTACTCTTAATATTGGTGAAATTGTATTTTATGTTATGTTTTCAGAATTTTTATTTTTATCTTTATTTTATTTGTGATATAAGTAAAAACTTCACTTGATAGCATTTTGCCAAACATCCGCCGCCTTGCATTCTTCTCTTGCATCAAACAATGACTGATCTGCTTTCAGAGAAACATTTTGTCTCTTGTGTTTTCATTTGATTGAATAAAAAATCAATGAATGGATATAAGTCAAAATAATTTTGTTGAGATTTAAGGGTGACATATAATTAGGGTGAATAATATAAAAAGAAAATAATTCAAATAATCAAATTGTGATGGAATATCAAAAATATTACTCACAGGCAGGTTCAGTTTCTTTGTATCAACTGGCTGTTGAAAGGGCCATGCAAACTGGTGCTTCCAAACAGCTTTCAGTACAGTTTTCTGCAAAAATTGTAGCTGATTTGTGACACGTCCAGGCATGTCGGTTGGAGGATGAACATGTGGCTGTACTATGCCATTCACAGGCTCCACTGGAGGTTCGTTGCGTGGTGGCCTCTCCATTTTTCAACTGCAAATAATCATAATAATAATAACGTTTATTCACACAATCATAAAAAATAATAGATTTTCAATATCTCGACAAAATAGTAATTCATGATATAGAAAATGATGCATCGGTTGAATTTGAAATGTTGTGTGCAAATTTAGGATGCCTTGGACAAGATATCAAAAATATGTCGCCAATGAAGTGTTTTTGAGAAGCCCTAATAATTACTAAAGCATAATGAAGCAGAGAATGTCTGAATTTTGTTGTCTCGTGACCAAAACCTCATGTTTTTTGAGTATATCACTACTTTGTTGTTAGTGTTATGAAACATATGCCACACCGTAATTTGAAGTACATCCTCAACTAGCACAAAAAAATTCTGTTGGAATTTATTTATAGCTTTTAATTCAAATCTAATCAACATTAATTTTCTTTATAATACTAATTAGGTATTTATATCTGTATTTATTTATTCATTTATTTATTTATTAAACAAGTGAGAATGGGCTAAGGTTTACAAACCCATTAATACATTGTATATCAGTATAAAAAATATAAAGATTTAAAATTACATTTGATGAAATTCATTAGATAGATATATGTATAAAATTATTCTATAAAATAAAAATATAGCGAAAAATATACAATAAACAAGAAACATTGAAAAAACGATATTAATAATATAAAAAAACAAACAGATATATGTATACAGTTCTTATGTTAGACGATTTCGAGGACAATCTATTCGGTTTTCAAAAATTGAAACCGAGAAAGCATCAACTGTTTCTGTGTCCAAATCGTTCCATGCCGAGCAGACACGATTGACCAAAAAGTTTTGGCATTCATCTGGAACATATTACTAAGAGGCGGCCAGAGTCCATGGATAATCCGATATGTTAGGATCAAATCTCATGTCTTCGGTCGTTGAATGTAGTAAGACATAACTGATTCAGACGATCTTCGTACGATGGTCTCTTGACACCGAATGACATTCGGATTGCTCGTTGTTGCACAGATCCTAGCATGTTACGGTCTCTAACCAAATCAGGGCTTCAAACTTGTCCTCCATATTCAAGAATTGCTTGAACATAGAGGTTGGTAAACGTTCCAGGTGGTGTTATCGAAAAGATTTTCTTCAGAAGGTACAATTTTGTATTTGCTTGTTTGCATACATTTGAAATATGATGTGTCCATGTCAAATCACTGGTTATGGTAACTCTAAGATCATCGTGATATTCCACTTTCACTAATTGCCCGTCGTTTATAGTATAATTATTATGTCTTGGGTTGTTTTTCCCAAGATCAAGTACAACAAATTTATTAATATTGAGTGGCAATAACCATTCACAACTCCGACAAAGCGATTAGATCATTTTGCAATGCTTGGTGCATTTTTGGGTCATTGTAGAGTTTTGTGTTATCGGTGTAGAAAGAACAGGTTGATGTGAAAACATGTGATAAATCTGAGGTATAACACAAAAACAATAAAGGACCAAGTACGGATCCTTGGGGGACTCTACTCAGTACGGGGCATTGATCGGAAAAATAATCATCAATTTCTAGCAAATTCTGAATCCATTCCAGCAGTAGTCCATGTATACTAAAATATTCCAGTTCAGACAATAATTTTTTTCTAGGCACACAATCGAACGCCTTAGAGAAATCAAGATATACATATAATGTCCATAAGAGTATTATTGTCTAATTGTATTGACTAATCATTCACGCACTTCAATACCATATTTTGTACCGAACTACTTCCTATAAGTTGTAATATATAATTTTAAAAATGAATTAATCTATCTATAATAACTGTAGCATATATTGATAATTGTTTGACTGAATAATTTGGTACCTTCAAATATGGAAAATTCTCGGGTGGTATTCGTTTCACTGCATAAAACTCATCCGAACGCAAAAGGTCATACATGTTTATTTATTGCTTTTTGTGGACATTGAAAAAATTAAGAATACATGGATTGCAAGGATAAATCATCGGTAATTAGATAATACTTACAGAATCAATTTAAATCAGATATGACCTGGGCTTCTCAATCAGCTGCCGGGATTTTTTCGTACATGTAATGTAAATCCCATCATTTGGGATACTACAAAGCATGTGGCATTGTAGGTTATATCTGTAACAGAGGAAATATACTTCAAAATACTGAAACCAATTATAAATAATTAGAAGGGGAAATCGTATATTGAGTTAATGTAATTTTTTGTAATAGGATACTTTAAATCTTTAAAAACAAATTTCCGCTACCATTGAAGGTCCGAGAGCAAACTTACAAGTATCTTGCCGTTTTGTACGAAGAAGCGCTCGCAAAAAGATTAATACTAGGTTATCATAGTAGTCTTAAGACTGCGAGCCCTTATTGAGAACAGTTAATGATGATTCCCCATCTTGAAATTCGTCTGCATGAAATCAGGAAGTTTCTTCGGTGCTGAAAGATTTGCTGCGATCTTGATAGCTCTGGATCATCGAATGATGGCTCCAAAAAATCCAGGAAGTTTTTTGTAGCAAAACCCCAAATATGAAAACAGTCCTCGAGACATGACCAAATTTGAGTTTTGCAGTGTCAAAAGCCCCCGTGAAATACAAATAATTCCCGACACGGCTTGACATGCTTGCATGCTTGAAGCATTCAATACATGGTTCCTGTATTATTCCCATGCCGAGATCTTCAAAAAATCGTTGTTTACTGCAAGTCTGGTTAGCATCGGTAATAATGGCGCATCTGCAACAAATCATCGATATGCAGCGTGAGCTGAAGCTAGAATGGAGCCTTGTGGTACTCCCGCGTTGATGGCTAGAGAGTCCGAGGCGATGAAGTCCACCAAATAAAAATTTCGAATTTGTAGTTGACTGGTGAACCACTGACAGATATAAAAGAACAAGTCACAAAACCTTGTGGCCACATTTTATCGTAGGATAATCAGGAATATGCAATGGCATTTAGATCCTCAGTGTAATAATAGCATTTTGACGGGAGGCAAGGAGGCTTTCCCCAAAAGATTTTCAAACGAATAAAGTTAAGATGGTATCAAAATATGAATTAAAGTTAAGATGGTATCAAAATATGAATTTTCCCTTTTTTTTTTCAATTGAATTTCACTTTTACTCTCTTCAATAAACAAGCCTGTGTGGTGAAGAACATTTACATCAAATTCAAAAATACCCTGGAGTTTTTATATATGAAAAAAATAATAAAACAAGCAGTACCATTTTACACCAGTCTATTCATTATTCTTCGACGATTTTTTAACTCGACGGTAAGTGAATCTCTCAATTTTAATTTATTTTTAAAATTTATAATGGTATCAATAGTGCAAAAAACGTTATAAGCATGTCGAACGTTAAGGGTAACCGATCTCAGACAATAATTGGAGTCGTCGCTCCGCTCCTCCTCCAAACAATTGTCTTCAATCGGTATAAAACCCTTACCGTAAAACACACAAATTTCGTATTAAGGAATTCCCCGGAATTCCATTGGAATTTCCCTGAAATTCCTAGGGATTCCTATCAATTGTACACCGGAATTCCCATGTGGTCAACCCCTTGCTTTACAACATGAACCCCTGGTTCATATAATACAGTAACATTCAAAGAGTATCCAACAAATGGAAAAATCTTTTAAAAAAATTGTCATCAACTTTGGCTCTACTTGAAACCTACTTAGCCCCTATACCTATCTGATATACTGAGTGATATTAAGTATCTTCAAAAAACGCATTTTTCGAAAAATAAGGAAAAGTTGCAGATATGGATTAGATTTTTTGCGAGCCATATGGATGGAAATCATCGCTCGAATCATCCAGTCAAAAAAGCGCATTGCAAAGAAAAACTCACGTTTTTACACAAGAAAGTTTTCGATGGTTTTGCCAATAATTTCATCGCTGGGGTCATCTTAAGAAACAATCGGAGGTTTTTAATCAATTCCAGAAATACGATATTTATGATTGAAGATTGAAAAAGACGATTATTGTAGAATTTCACGAAAAATTATTTCAAGTATTTATATATGTATATTTTACAACATTGAAACTTAGGGTTTTTCCGGTTATACCAAATAAATAAATAATGTGAAAATTCAACATCAAAATTTGAAACTATCAAGGAAAACTCTAAAAGGCCCCACACACGATACGATTTGTCGTACTGCATGCAGTACTGCAGGTTGTATGAAAAATCGTATGGCTTGCTGTACATCCATTTTCACTACACACGTTACGACACATATCGTAACTGCAGCAGTTCAGATCGCCGTTGTGTTTCGAAGAGTCTTTAAAAATGTTCGTATTTCAATAGAAATCGTTACTGCCAAAGTACGGGGAGTCACACACATGATCCAACATGGGTTCAGATACGACCGTTGAAACGATATTTTATGGAAGCTCCGTACTGCGAACGATTCGACTACTGCATACTGCAAAGCATTTGCTCTACGCACGATTATCGTTACTGCAGCAGTATCGACGGATATCGATACTGCTGCAGTACGAAAAATCGTATCGTGTGTGGGTCCTTTAAAAGTCAGCTATCCCGCCAGCTCAATAGAGGTTACAGAAAACATACCAGAGAAAATATACCATCCACTAGTACAATCACACGTGCAAACGGCTGGTGAAAACTGAGGATGAGACTGACGCTGACGCGTTCACTGGCACTACCTGCCTAGTAAACGGCTGTTTAGAAAACAGTACAGAGGGTCGGAGAATTCTGAGAAGGTACTGAGAGTTACAAGAATTCATTTTCAGAACACGTGCAAATCCAAAAATTGAAATCGGCCATTTTAATTCTGGTGGTTTAGAAAAACTGGCAAGTTTTCTTAAGATGAACGTTATTAAAAATAAGTAATTTTTTTTAGTGAAAATGTTAGACATGAATCTGAGTTGTTTAAAGATGTGTATGTATCCACTATAACTTAGGCTGTTGAAAACCTATTCCTGTGATATATATTGTAATGCCAATGCAAATCATATTCCTAACAATTTCACGTTGAATTTTCATACAATTTCTACTAATTTTTCATGCGATAAACACTGAAATTCCCATACGTGAGGCCAACCAAGTTCAACCGAAGAAACAATTAGTGAATTGAATAACAAAAGGGCTAATTAGGTACTACAAAAATTTTCTCAGTACAGAAATTGGCCATCTAGATTAAATGAGCAAATCTCGAACATGGCCCAGGCCAATAATGTTCGTGATTTGCTTCCATTAGTGTATTGAGAATTTATGAATGTTACCCAATATTTAATCCATCAAGACGGTCCAAAATTAGTTAGGAGTTGTGGTATACAATTTCGCACACTGCACATATATTATTATTGGGAAAACCGTGGATCACTGAACAAGTGAACACTCACTTAGAACACACCGAATGTTCACAACTAAACTACAAAGCTTGGCTATGCACACGAAGTAGATACCTGGAGAAAGATCAGTTACTTAGCCATACTTGGTAATATCTTTGAAGTGTTTAAGATGGAACTACCCATTGACAGGTATATTTTAGTGGAAAACGGTCGTCTGTTCCTTTGCAATTGCTGATGACAGTCGTAAAAGTAATTGAAATTGTAGTCAAGGTCCCTGGCAGGTATAAATAGTATTATTATTGTCTTCCAGTGTTGCCGATGTTGGTTAGTTTGAAGATATCATAATTCCCTCTAAGAAAAAAATAAAGCATGGTTCAAGAGCATTTCACAAATTTTGCCGAACGCAACAAATCTTTGACGATTTGAAGATGAATTTATAATGGGAAAACAAAACACTGGAATTTTGTACAATTCAAAGAATCTTACACAAGCAACATTTCAAAGAATCTTACACAAGCAACATTTCAAAGAATCTTACACAAGCAACATGTCAAAGACTAGAGTAAATATATACAATTTCCATCTAGTCAACATCCACTATGTGTAATGCACTTATTAACGCTTTGTCAATGAGAGATATTCTTGGACAGTCCATAATCAAGCCAATAAGGTGAATTGAAATTTTAAATTAAAGGGTGTACCAAGTTCCATTCGATTTATAGAAATAATTTCAATTAATATTACATATATTCTTTCATTCCATCAAATTATGATTTCAGAATTTCAGTACCTATTGAAAATAAAAACAATAGTTCATTATTGTACATGGTACAACCCATAGTACGGATATCGTTAACATCTTACATTTGACAACACTGTGCTGATATCTGTATTGACAATAGAATATGTTTATGATCTTTGGGTAGGTAAGTAATATTAAATTTGTCTGATATGGTAATTTCAGAAAAAGTACCTATCTCGGTACCTACTTAAAGGATTCCCAAATAGCAAGGGCTATTTCATTAAATACGAGAAAGGTTACTATCTTCTTCAGAAAATATTGTCAACAATACCGGGTGATCCATCTTTATCGATACAACAACCAACATTTCACTAAATATGGAAAACCTTAGTCTTGGAACATAACAGAAAATTAAATCTCATTTGGTTCCCAAGAATCTTTATTAGAACCAATTTGGTTTTCTCGAATTATTCTTTGGCTATATATAATTCAATGCTAATTTATTATCATAGTAACGAAAGTTTTCCTCTCACTTTTTTGAAAAATTGCTAGCAAAAAATATGGTACATTTAAATTTTCCAAATAAATTGTCTTGTTCCATTTACATCCCTAAAACAGAGTAATAAATAATCATTCTGCAAATTTCCGATTGTATGTACAAAATAACCCTAACCTACTTGAATATTCAAAGTAGATAAATCCAGAACTAAAAATTTATTACTATGTCCCACCCTGCAAATTTCTAATTTTTGTTATCAAAATAACCCACACCAACTGGAAATAGAAACTTTTGGGCACTGTAACAAATTCAAAAAGTAACATTGTTCAACATAATTTTTTGTAATCAAAATAGTGAATGAAAATTAATTCTTAATAGAAGCTTGTGGGACAGTGATAAATTCAAAACTCAAAAAGCAAAATATTTCATTCATTATTTTAATTCAGAAAACTCAAGTCCATTAACAGTTATGAAATTCAATAAATTTCCAATGATATTGGTGGGGATGTTTTCTTGAACATTTCATTTGGAATGATAAATATAAACATTCCCTAAAAACCGTGATGCAACAACAAATGTTTTTACTGGTACCTGGAAAATTCCGGCACTCAGTCTAGGTCATGACACATGTATGTAATTGGAGTTTCTCGAGATGTTTGAGGGTGTTCACCCTCTATGGATTATCATAATGTAAATTCTATAACATTAATTGCTTGTATTAGATGTGTAAGAAATGTTGTGAATAATTCTGACTGTCCACATTTTGACATATTACATTTAATAGGGATCATTCGAGTGATCCTTCGATGTTAAGGGGTATTTAACCCCTTGGCGATTGGCATTTTGGGATTTCCGATACGTGAATTATCTGTAATACACATGTAGGAAACTCTGACCATCATTGTACCGGGTGATTGAATAAGGATAACGAGGTACTGTATCGCAGTTTGGAGAAATAATCTTTCAGATGAAATCGACCAAGAAAAATTGCTGGAAATATATTGCAAACTCATACGTCCACCGCTAAGGGGCGTAATAGCTTCGATTTAATTGTTTCGAAAATTTTCTGATATAAGTTTAGAAATAAATACTCTCACATTTATGCCACCATAATGGTCCATCTTTTTGTTTCAGAATGTTTTATTGTAGGACGTAAATAAAGGCAGCAGGAGATTCTAAACTTTTTGGACTGTAAATGTCTATTACTCAAGGTTGATTTAGCGGAATTTTGCTAAAAAAGTATGGTTCAAGAAAGGAAGGTTTGGTTAATCAATTAGAAAACCATCCATGTCATTCTTGTTCTTACCGCCCTCGCTAGGGGGCGTGTTTTATAAAGTTAACAGTTTTTTAAATGTTTATCCGAAATCTCAAAAGTAACGATGATTATTTTATTAGAATCAGAAAGTAGATCAAATTTGCAACATATGTTCAAACCGCATGGTGATATCTTCATTCCTTAAAAGTTAGCTTATACAGGGTCACTCACGGTCGATGATGGTAGGTTAGACGTTTCTGGAGAACAGGAGGTAGGATTATTCTGAAAATTTGGTTTCTCAGGTAATCAGTTTTGTTCTATCGATCTAAAATATTTTCGGCGTTGCCGCTTCTATCGAAAAGTAGCAACAAATTTGTTATTTCAAATGGAACACCCTGTATTTTATTTCATTTTTAGATTTATTCTGAAGAGCTGATTACGTCGATCTATCATACTTGGGGTATAGAGAGAAAGATTACGGATATCGAGATTTTTCAACTTTAGGATTTTTTTTTGTCGAAACTATTCATTTTTGCTCAAAACGGCTTACATGTCCATATCTTAACTTTTCATTTAATATCTACTGACATTAAATATAAATAAATACTTGGGGTGGTTCAAAACACAAAATTCAGAACCACTCTATGACGTACCAATTAGATTTAGTGACATTTGGGGATATTTGTTGGTTATAAGTTTCTGAACTTATTTCGGGGTTGAGCCTAGGGACTGAAAAAAGAAGACTTGCTTGCACTGTTGCCAGATTAAGTCACTAATTTCTTGGATGAATCGAAATATTCATCAAAACATGGAATATTTGACTAGCATAATCAACTTCAAAGAAAAATTGTCAATATCAAAATTATTTTTTACCTGGCCATAATTTCAAAATAAAAAATCTCGTAAAAAATACTCTATTTTAATATTTATCTTGTCTATAATCAACATTACCTTGGGCACCGGGATGAAATTTCAAAATATAATTCAGTTTCAACTTGAATTATTGAACAAATGATACATTGGATATCATAGCAATACCTAGATGTTACTGCAGAATATCCGACAATTTGGACATATCATACTTCCGGCAACTGTGTACAGGCGCAAAAGTGCTAGGGTGCGTAAGACAATGATGAAAATATCTATCCATCTCTGTCAAGGCTCTTCTAAATCAGTACGTCATCAGAATGGTGGAGGAGCCGTAACTACATTATGGGAATGTTTTTCTAAGTCAAATTTGATAGCACGAGGTAAATAAAAAATACGTATTCGATGAATTTTCGTATTCTTCAACTTGGAATGAAAATCTGAATTTCGGAAACTTCCCTATTCGTTACGTACGAGATATCCTCGTAGGCATCTCGTAGGTAACTGCCAGTTCCGTTTGATGGGTGACCTTTTGAGGACTTCAACGTGTTCCTCGATAAGGCGAAAGGACCCTCAGAGGTTTAACCAGTTCAAAGTTCAGTGTCTGAGCTCCTTCAGACTGGAATTGTCCGGGGCTACCCCCATGTCGACATCATGGGCACATTATCGCGGCCTAATTGTAGAACTCATTTTAGGCTTACCCATTCCTATTTTTTGCTCTGTTCTTTTTTTTTTTTGTTAGCTTCGGCTAACAAAATGTCGGTGATTTGAGGTAACCTAATTATAGAGCTCATTTAAGGCTAATTCATTAACCCATTCCCTTTCCTTTCTCCCTTCCTTCATAGAAAAATCTGTTGTTTTGCCAGCTTATGATTTGATAAAGCCTAATTAAAGAGCTCTTTTTAGGCTAACTTATTATCCCATTTCCATTTTTTGCTCGGTTAAATAGGGCAAAGTTGCGCATTTTGAGGCTGAACAAAAAAAATTTGATGTCATTTTTAGTGTTTGAATTATTGAAAAAACAACTGAAATATCTAATAGGCATCAGTTTATATTTTTTCAAGCAAAAACAAAAAAACTAGTATTTTTTAACAGAACGTTCTTGATGTCAGAGATAAACACTCAACTTTGGTTTTTCTTATGGGCGCTATATTAGATTTTTGCATTTCTGATTACTATGATTGTATCAAACGCTATGATCAAATCTTATATGCTGTTCAAAATCGGCATGGCAATCGGATGGTGAAACAGCTCTTCAATTGTTTCTGCGAAAAACTTGTAGACCGTTTGAGAAGGTACTAATATTTCCACGACTTGAAATAAGATGGCGGTAAGATCGATTATCGAAGAAGATTTATGTTGCTTACGTATTTCTGTGGTTCGCATCTGACAGACGTGACTTGAAACGACATTAAACAATATATTTTCTATAAATCTGGAATGAATATTGATTTTTTGACTCTTCTCAGTCATTTTTCATCTAGAACAGATGAAACTGATGAAAAGATGACAGATGCACAATTTCTGTTTTACCGACACAAGGTATGTCGCCATCTCTGATAACTTCGGGAAATATTACTACGGTATGAAATCAAGTAGGCCAAGGTCTACAGTTTATTCTAGTGCTTGTTAATAGGAAGCTGTTTCACCATCTTATATCCACCTTGTATTTATCAAACTAAATTCTGACCTGCCAATTGAATTTGGAAGCTTAGCACATTTAAAGATATAATAAGTTTTTTTTGCAAAACAAAACAGTCATAAAAGAAAAGTGTTTGGAAAGTGTTTTTAACCGCCAACTTAGTTGCAAAGCCACCCTCGAAGTCTCATTAAGACTTGTATGAGTAAGGAAGACGGGGACCTTAGCTTTTTTAGTGTCATCCAAAGCACTACTCAGCTGTTTATCAGCATCACTCGGGGCTGGGGCTGGTTATCGTTGAGAGTCTGAAGGATTTAAATCTAGGTACCAAGAATATTCTGTTGGTCACCTATCTCCTCCCACTGAACAATGCTACAGAAATAAATAAATATTTGCAATAGCCGCCGCGGGATTTGAACCCGGATCCTCTAGACTATACAGTGATTCAACACACTCAACCACCATTCCAGTGATATTGATGAGCTTAAAAAAATAATGGGTAAAATTGTGTTCAGAAGTGAATGGTGGGGTATTCAATAATCTTTCATTACTTTGTTGTATTCAATGTATGTATTCAATAATTTTATTTTGCATTGCAGAAAGAAAACTTCTAGCTTTATTATCATGTTTGTTCCTGACAAAACAATAGTTAATGAGTAAGTAAGCTTGACATGTCCTCTTAAACTCTCAAAATCAGTTTCTGAAACTAAATTTTTGGTGTTATTTCATGTTTTCTCAATTTTGCAAGCATGTAATATTGTATTCAGAAAATAAGGTACTTCTTAAAAATGTAAAAAAAAAAACCATATGATGCTCATAAGAAAAACCAAAGTTGAGTTGTGTATCTCTGTCATCAATAACACCTTGGAAAATACAATGACAGATTTAGATTCCTTGTAAAAAAGTGCCCCAAGAAAATCCTAGTTGAAACGTCTAGTTCTCTTCATTTTTCTATAATTCAAAATATGATACAATAAATTTCTAACATAATTGTTCAGACATTAACCAAATTTAACTGACCTCTTATCTCTTATAATAACTGAGACTCCCATAGTGGAGCTTGAAAAATAAGCAGCCTGAATTGATTGGCAGAGAAAAGCTCCGAGAAAAGTGAATTTTCAAAAATGGCTCTGCTGAGTTCGCCTGAAGCTAGCAAAGCCACAGGTTTTTCTATGAAGAAAAGGAGCAAAAAAATTGAAATGGGTTTATAACTTGGCCTAAAATGAGCTCTACAATTGGGTTGTATCAAATCATTCAAATCACCAAAACTTTACTTTCATTAAAATGGCTCATCTGAGTTAGGCAGAAGCTAGCAAAGCCAAACATTTTTTTATTAATGAAAATAGCAAAAAAATTGAAATAGGGTAATAGAATGGCCTAAAATGATACTAAAATGATTTAACCCATCAGGAGCCAAAACTCATGAGTAGCTTTGCTAACTTCTTTAGTATGTTGAAGAGATAAATGCCACATTTCATTATATTATAAAAATCAGGGAATGGGATGATAAAAATGAATTCAAAACTATGATTTGAGCATATCAAAAGAAGTCAAATAATTGTATAGATAGACAGTATGGAATACCTAATACACTTCAATTCAAAGAAGGAACTATTCAATATCCACTTTTATATTAATTTATCAGTGCAAAGTAATTTCAACATTTTTGCTCACCACTTGTTTCATAGGAATGAATTGAATAAAAAGTTACAAAGCAACACACAACTGAAATCAGCAGGAATAATGATCCCTAGTTTTTTTCCACATTATTGCAGAAAGCAAACAATAGTTTTTATCAACAAGGGTATTTTAGAAGCTGGGATTTTCAGGATAACAATAAGGTATTAACTGCTACCCTCTAAGACCTTGGACTTTTGTGAAAATAGACCAAAACTCAAAGGATGTGATGGTTCAGGGACAACTAGATAATTTTCAATACCTATCACAAGTTCGAGTTACATTCGATTAAAATGAAATTTCTTATTGCAATTAATCTTTTATTTGTAACTTTAAAACATTTTATAAATTAATGCTCACATTTCACACCAACATTCAAATGATTTTGCCAAATGTAGGTTTTGATGTTAACCCTAGGTATCAGTATCCTGGTCAAGATCTAAGAAATAAAATTCACCAACACTTTCCATCATGGTCAAAAAATACAAGATACCCTGGAAGATACCTATCTGAAAATTTTGCCACCACACTTTCTATTTGAAGCCAAAAATACTCAGGGTATCTGAAAATTTTCAACATCAAATATAAGCATTTCATGTACCTACCTATACCCTATACCTCAGATTGAGACTGTCAACAGAAGAAATGAAAATAAATTTCCTTGCAGATCCTTACTTAAACGTTTAAAATATAAATGAGTTGGTGATATTGATAGGTATTTTTGCTTGGGTTTATTTCAAGAATGCCACACCCCCTCATGTTAAAAAACTTATTTCTCTATACTTATTTTTCTATACTTATTTCGTCATAATTATTGTTCCCATAAGAACAATAACCGGGGCACTCCATAGGAATTCCCATAATGTCCTCACTAGTTATAACAAAAATTTAATTCCAATTTTCTATACATTCAATATTATCTTGAATAGATCGAAATTCAATATTCAACTAATTCACAACTGTGTGAAATATACAATTTGATTTAAATTGCAATGTTTGGAAGGTTCTTGGCGGTTTCGAGGCCTTGGCTGACTGGCCCGCGTAAAACTAAGCTATTACGAGAAAATAGACAGAGACGACGGACGCCTTTTCATGTTCATTAGCTCTAGCTTTGACGGTTGTACGCGGGAAAATAAATCATGTCTCCAATTGCCCAGAAGATGCATATATATTATGGTATTGAAAAAATCATAAAGTACAAGAATACCAAGCGATATTCAATAAAATAAATGGGATTCTTCAGTGATTTTCCAACATGGCGGGTACTTCTCTAGTCATTCAAGTGAAGCTCAATACAACTTTCCCTTATTTAAGCGAAAATTGAAGTTCTTGTTAGCTAATACTATATAATATCATGAGAAAGGTATTCAACGAAGTTCATATTACATTACCTGTTTATTTTAGGAAATAATCCACATAAGAAACTCGAAAAATACGGAGAACACAACACTCCACTCACTCACTCACTTACCACATACCCGCTGGCCAAGCTTGCCACAAACTGTCGTGATGGCGGACCTGCGGTAGCTTAATGTTGTCGAAATACTCGTCGCCAACATGAGAGGGTGAAATTGTCATTAAAAATTCCAAAAATACTGCAAAATTCATGTTTATAATAACATTGGATGGTGAAATTATTCGAGAAACTAAATATTTCTATAAGGATTATTATAGATCGTTGTCGATTGAGGTCACGTCACAGAAATATTTGTTAGAAATGGCTTCCATGGAGCAAGCTCGAGAATGAAAAATAAAATAATTATTCACTAAAAACTATAATATACTATCGAAAAGTACTATTATTCCAATTCCTATGATCCGAGCAGTCAAAAAAAAAAAGTAAGATATCATCATATTGAAATTGAAATAATGATTAATAAATAAATGATAAATGTACGATGTACGCAAAATGTACGTGAATATGTGACATCTCATATTTTTGACAAGAGACAACTTTCGTGCTTATACCACTTGGAATCAATCGTAAATATGACCAACGAATTTACGAGCTAATGAATACATGCAAGGGAAGCCAAATTTAATAAGAATAAGAAATATTCATAATTTTATTTTTTTACATTATAAGCTATTATGAGAATGCGCACAAACATTAATGTAGAAAATTTATGAAAAAACGAATTGTTTCTTGTTTCAGTGTTACGCTTTGCATCATGATTTTGTGAATATCTTGATGGTTGAGAGGTGAGAGAAGAGTTTCTTTCATATTTCAATAGAATGAGCAAAAGCATTTCAGTTGATAAAATTTAATACATTTATTTTCAATGAACAGTGAGGAGTAATAAAGATGCCCAGTTGCGTAGGTAGTTTTGGGGTATTAATTTTCTTCGAGTTCACCCAGTTTCTTTCCGTTTTCACCATAGATCTTATGCGTAAGATAAGATAGATCTATGCATACTTGCATAGACAAACTACATCTGGTTTTCACCCTCCTAAATGAAGTTTGCTGTTGGCATGGCCTGTTGCACCAGTGGCGCATCTAGCGCTGAGGGGGGCGTGGGGCAGCTTACGAATTTCGTGGGCATGAATTTTTCCTACAGGGTCAAAAATGCAGGGTGAGCACGCATGAATCTGAATCGGCCTTAATTTATTTGATCAAGCACTAACACTTATTACAGACTTATTTATAACAACTATTTATTTTTGAGGTTATGAACGATGTTCATGTATTGCGACTTCGTATTCAACTGACTTCTGCCCCATTATCTGGCCCTGTATATAGTATATATATCGTGTTTAGTTGTTCTAGAGAACTATCTGAAACTGTCAATCTTCTGTCATCTCTTTCCATCTGATAGCTGCCAGGATATTCCATCCGTTTCTTTTCTAGATCTTTGACGAACAATCGAGAACTATCTGGAACAGGAGGATCATATATTTTGATATCGGTGATACTTCTTGACCATGCCGAATTCCATCACAATAGTTCAGAAATGTTAACAAAACCTCATATTATGTTGATATTTTAGGAGTAAACTTTGTTTCTCACATTAATGTTACATGCTGATTAAGCGAATTTTGAATTCGGTGGTATAATTAGGAATAATTAGGTACGCCTTTGTGATGCACGTTGCGCTGCTAGTGTGCCAGGGCAGTGCCGTTTTTTTGGGTTTTTGTAAGCCCAATTTTTAAATAATAATAATAATAATAAATGAACTTTATTAAGTATGAAAATAATACTCTACTGGCCATTGACCGAGGTCCTTCAGCCACAGTGGTATAAGTTATTGTGTGAATTACAATGATATTCTTGAAAATTTTCAGTTTCAGATTGATATAAGAAAAAAAACAATTATTATTATATAAAAAAACAAAATTATTACTGACGACAACTCGACAACAGTTATAAACTGGCATTGATTGTTCTGACCACTGCAGAACCTCAACCCAAGTGGTTCTGAAATATGGTAGAAAATCTCACCAGGACTCGAGGAGCTTTTTCTACTCACGGTACCAAACCAATAACACCCCGAAGATAAACACCCCGCAAATGCCAGAGGTATGGTGGATCCCATAACTTTTTTGTAGGGTTATCTCCTTGGGTAGAGGGTTGAATATACTGATTTTGTAGGCGCTAGATCGCTAACACCCTGCCATATCCTATTATGACAGAAGATGTCGGTTGTGGTGGTTGTGTCTTCAACAGAATGAGCAGCAATTTGAACAATATATCAATTTGGAGCTTTGTTTTATAGTAGAGTTTCCATCTGAATTTATTGATTTGTCAAATAGTTCAACTACTTAATTAAGTTATAATTTCACATGAAAATCACATTATTTTTTGTGAAATTTGCACATTTGATATGAAAATTATCTTCTTGGAACGCCATCGCGTTACCATTTTTATGGTTTTGTGATTGGGGTTGCTCCTGCTCGGGGTTATCTTTGATCTTGAGTATCCAAGAAAAATGTTGTTCAAACCCAAGGTTAGTTGGTTCAAACCCTTAGTTCAAACCTGATTCAAAGTTCAAACGCTTCAAACCCAAAAACTACCTATCCTTGGTTCAAACCACTGAACTCAAACAAGAAATGGGACGATAATGCAATTCAGCAGTTTTACGCTGAATTGAATTCGCGCATACCACGTGATCATATAGCAAAATTGAATATGGAACATGCGCAGAAACCTTTTGCACAGGACCGGCACTACCAAAGATGACAAACTCAATAACACAGCTTTTTGAACAACAGATAATTCAACAAGAACACAAAAACATAATATGAAGCCGAAAACAGCTTGCTGTAAATCGAAATGGACAAGATTCGAGAACAAAGAGCAATCAAATACAATGTAAACAAAACTTATAGGCTGACGAGTGGGCTGACGCCAACTCTTGATTCTGTGGCTGAAATATGTAGTTTCAGACATACGTTCACATAACACATCAAAAACGTAATCTCAGACGTGCCCAGCTAACCCTGGCACATATCAAGGATGGCACATATTGCGCATGTGCTCGATTCAAGGTTTATGATTCGCCTGTTGGCCGTAAATAATCCTCGCGCATCCTGCTATATTGTCGTTCCATTTCTTGTTTGAGTTCAGTGGTTCAAACCGATACGTTAGTAAAGGTGTGCATATATATAATAACAACTATATGGATAACACCTATTCTTCTCTTTACGCGAAAATGAAGCCAGTTTTGAAAAAACAAAAGACTGTCTGGTTTGCTAATGATGAATTGTGCGCTTGCGCGGGTTTTGACGAGTTAAATCCACTGACGTTTTTAAAATTTCATAGGTTAGGTATATTCGTTAACCCAAATTATGTAGAAGAGCGTTAATATAGTTATTAATGTACTTTACTGACTGTTTACAGAAGTGATTAGTGAGTGATAGCAGTGATTGATTAAAAATTAGCCCACGAATCTTGTTTCGATGACTTTATCGTCACAGGTTTCTATGCAATCGCAAGTATCGCTTTGTAGATCACATCCATTTCTGCATTTATCATCAACTATCATTCAATATCGTCAAACAATCCATCAATGAATGAATATTTGAAAAATATATGATATGATGAAATAAAAACATCGAATTGAAGGTTATCTGACACATTTGATTGATTTTTAATAATTATCATACGTTTGTCGCTCACTAGAGAGCAGAGATGAGTAACCCACTAACAAGATGTGCACGTCAATGCTATAATTTGGCAATATATTTTTCATGCTTTTGGAATCAACCACAAGATGGAACTAGTGCCGTTGATTCCAAAGAGTGAACATAGCTTTTTCAGCTGCCATATCTGGCTGCCATGTTCAAGGTCAGATTTTTCTGTCTTTTTCTTCATCAGTTTGTCTTTGTCTTTTGTATTCAACTGTCTTCCACTTTGTTTATTTTTATTGATTTTTATCGACTTTGTACGGTGGAAATTTGTTCCCGTTCTCGTGAATATTGTGGTTTTACATCAGAATTTCATTCATATATTTATCAAAGTACTATTGAACAATATGAAATACTCCAGTTGCATATTTGTATAATCAATTTATTATTGAGAAATGCAGTGACAGTGGCAATGTCATGATCAGGAACACATGTCTTATGTGTTAATTTTGTTTAGACCAGGACGAATAGTTGATAGTGATTCATATTTTCTCACCATATTAATGAAACCTCTGTTATCATTTATCAAACAAAACTTCTCTTTCATCCTTAAGAAAATGAATAATACATATAAAAAACCACAGAGTAAAACGTGAAGTGAACAAATCAACTCGAGTACTGTAACACACTGTAATGTAATCTAAGTTCGTAATTTGAATTAGCTGCGAAACGCTAACTTCATATCAACAAAAATTGAGATTCATGCGTTAAACGCCATCTGTGATAATACGTTGAAACGAAAATCAATCACGTGACTATATTTCCAAATCTTCCATAAGACGTGCACATCTTGTTATTACTTATCTCTGCTAGAGAGCTACTCTCCTCCATGATGAAAACGAATGTCGATTCTTAATTCAAACTTGCGCATGCGCATATTCGCGATTGGTCCCACAGACTGTCATTTGTTTTATTTTTCGGCTTCAGCTCTGGTATCCATGTTACCTATATAGTTATTATTAACCGATTAAACGAACTTACCTGTGAAGTTCAATCGTAATTATATGAGGCGCCTCGTCCGCAGAGATCACTTGGTAGTATCGCTCAACGATGCACTAAAGTCACGTATTATTTAAAGAAGAAGAAGAAGAATTGTTCTATGATCTTCTGTTCTCTGTCATCATCCGACGTCAACTTCATTTAGTTCAAAGCGGGAAAAAGTCAATTATGGGTAGATTTGAAATTGTAGATGTATCACGTTCTTTCCAATCGGGAGAGGTGGGTGGTGATCTCTGCGGACGAGGCGCCTCATATAATTACGATTGAACTTCACAGGTAAGTTCGTTTAATCGGTTAATTATATATCGGCGCCTCGTCCGCAGAGATCACTTGGTAGCAGTTTGTAGATAACTTTTTCCCTTGATTTCCCTTCATTATTTCAATGTTAATCGAAATGAATAATGTATTGGTAACTATTTATATAAAACATGACAAAACTATGTTAATACAGCCTTCGCAAAGTCAACCTGTTCATTGAGAGGTCTATTATAAAATCTTGCGAACACATTTGAGTTCTGTGTCCAGCCGGCAGTCCTTCTTATAGTTTCCAAGGTGATTCCATTTCTGTTTGCAGCTGACGATGAAAACATCGATGTATCGATACCGGCTTCAGATAAGGTTTGTTTTATCCATCGGCTAATAGTGCTGGTGGTAGCTGTCCGATATGGTGGTCTCGTTGTTATAAACAATAGATCTTGAGCTTCAGATCTAATGTCTGCCGTCCTCTCGATGTATACCATAAGAGCTGTGGCTGCACATAGAGCTGGGTTTTCTGTGAAGAAAGGTATCTTCAAGCATGGTTGTTCGCTTCTTGCACTAGTGGTTTTCAAATGATCTGGTATGAGAATTTGTATGAGATCTGTGGAAAAGATAATATTCTGCACTTTGATTCGAGCTAGAGTCTGAATTCTGTGACCCGTTATCAAAGCTAGTAGTGTAATCACTTTTTTGGTCAGTGATCTCAATGATATCGAATAATTTGGAATTTGTTTTTCCAAATACGTAAGCACCCCTTGAGGGTCCCATATAAAATTGTATTTTCTTTTTGGTGGATTTATTCTGAAAATACCTTTCAGAAATCTTTTTACATTTGTACTGGTTCCTAAATCAATTTGTAAAATTAGAGACAATGCCGATCTTATTGTATTGAGGGAGCCATAGGAAGGACTATTTTGCCTGAAACGATCTTCTAAAAACAAAATAACCTGTTCCTCACTTGCATCAAACACCTTCCATCCTTTTTCCATGCAAAAATTCCACCAGACTTTGTATGTACTTTCATACTGTTTAATTGTGGCATTTGATAAAGATTCCATAATAATGGGTATTGCCAATTCGGGGATGTTTTTCTTTAGAAAGGCCTCCCTGATAATACCCCTACCACCAGGGAAAGTTGGTTTTCCAGTGGGTGTTTCGTGCTGAAAGGAGAAATGAGTAAATCTTTTTTAGCAGGAACTATCATTGGATCTTTAATGAGTAATTTTTTGAAAAGAGGAAACCAGGGTTGTCCTTCCCACTGAGGAACCACCATGATGCCCTCTGCTTTATCTGATAAAATCTTATTCAGGGTTCGGAGAATAAGTGGGAAAGGTGGAAAACTATAAAAATAAAATTTTCCCCAATCATTGGTAAAGGCATCTACAGAGAAAGCCTCAGGGTCTGGAAACCAAGATATGAATCTTTTACATTTCGTGTTTGCTCTGGAAGCAAACAGATCGATTTCTGGTTGTCCAAATCTGTGGACCACCTGATTGAATATCTGGTTATTGAGTTCATACTCTGTTTCTGGAGAAATGATTCTAGATTGTTCATCAGCCTCGAAATTCTCTGATGAGCTAATGTATGATGCAGTTAACCACAAGTCTCTCTGCTCACACCATTTCCAGATTTCTTTAGCTAATTCATGTAACTCTGTACAGCGAACACTTCCCATACGATTTATATAAGCAAGAGCTGTCGTGTTATCTGTTCTCACTAATATGTTACAAGAACTATGTTCTGTAATAAAACATTTTAGGCCATAATATATGGCTAAGAGCTCTAAATAGTTTATGTGGTGTTTTTTATCCTTGGCGGACCACCAACCATGAGTTTTCTCTCCTTTGTGGTAAATACCCCAGCCCGTTGAAGAAGCATCTGTGAATATTTCAGTGCAAATCTTATCTTGTTTAATATTATTCTTTGTATACGGTATATGCTTTTCCCACCAGTTTAAATCGTCTTTCAAATAATCTGGGATGGTCATTACCGCTTCATAGGAATTGTTGGATTGTACTAGTGCCTCTGTTTTCGCTCTCTCCAATGATTTAGTGTATAACCACCCATACTTAACAGCTGGACAAGCAGCTACTAATATTCCTATGAAGTGGGCAAACTCTTGGATTTTGCAGTTCTTTTTTCTCATGTCCCTAACTTTGTTTAAAATAGCTTCCCTCTTTTCCTTTGTCACAGATATGGTCATGTTTATACTGTTGAATGTGAAGCCCAAATACTTTATTTCTTGAGAAGGAATAATTTTACTCTTTTGGTAGTTTATTGTAAATCCTAAGGATTCTAGTAATTTGATTGCTATATCCGTGTGTCCCTGTGTCTCTGTAGAGTCTTTACCAATGATTAAAAAATCGTCCAAATATACAACGCAAGATATACCCTGTTGTCTAAGCCAAGTGGAAACTGGCTTCATTATCTTCGTGAACACATAAGGTGCTGAAGATAATCCAAAACAGAGACTAGAAAATTCATACACATTTTTATCAAATTCAAATCTTAGGTACTTCCTATCTGTTTTATCAATACTGACAGTATAATAAGCGTCTTTAAGATCTATGGTAGTCATATAGCAATTTGGGTACATCAGTCTTAATGCAGTTCTATAATCCTCTAGCTTAAAATGAGACTTTTCCACAAATGTATTGAAGTACTTTAAATTGAGTATGAACCTAGCTTCTTTATTAGGTTTGACCACAGTAAAAAATGGGGAAAGAAATTGGTCACTACATGTTTCAACTCTTTTTATAACCCCTTCTCTTGTTAAATTAACAATACAAGATGCTATAATTTCTCTTTCCGATTTTGGGTATTGTGTGGTATGTTCACAATTCCTTTTTCCTATAGGTTTCCTAAGCAGAGGAATTTTATAACCTGTTACCCATTTTAATATAACTTTGTTTTGCGTTATATTTTTCCAGGCATTATAAAAATGATTTAGCCTCCTTAGCCGATTACTCACCTCTATTTCCTGCGGTAATTCCTTTTTTCCTGACCCCGAGGGTATTGCCCCTGTTGTCTCACATCCCTCTGAAACCGAGACGGGCCATAGCGGTTTAAAGAAAAATTATTTGTTTTCTTTGGTATGGCAACTGATCTGTTTTTTCTGATAGTGTTAGGTTGTGTGGATTTTATTTCATTACTTGATTTTTCCAGCACTTTGGCATTTTTGTATTTCTCTCCAAACTCATTACCCAGAAGGTATTCATCAACTGAGCTATTGTATATTATGTCTTTTGCTGCTTTTGATAAGAAGTTGTTAATATTGGCCCTTCTATCCAGGGACAATCCATAGTGAACATTTGATAAAATCCTGCCAGCATCACTAAGAGGGGCTAGCACTTTGTTTTTTAATTCTGAAGGTTTTTCCTTCAGCAAGAAATTTATGGCCATACCCAGGGCACTGAGGCCTACCCCTAAATTGTTCTGTGCCAGAATTAGTCTTTTGTCCTTTTTAATACCCTGTTCATTAAGAATGAGAGCTGCCTCAGCATTTAAAAGAGGAGCTTTCAACCTACCCCCATTAGATGGATATGGGTATTTTTCAATCAATTCTGAATAGGTCTCTTTATCCAATCCCTTGCTCAATATCTGCTCCCACCTTGACATAACTGTTGTATGTAACTGAATTGCATTACCAGCATTTTTCGAGGGATCTTCTCCAAGAAATTTCAGAGTGTCTTCATCAAGATCTAAATCTAGTATCTCATCTGTTTTGGCCGGTGTTTCAGGAGATTCATTTTCTTTATTGTTATGAGGATTGAGTGGGCTACTTGCCACAAGGTAGGGACTATGTGTCCCATTCGATGGGGTGTATACCTCATTATCCTGACTACATGTCTCTCCAAGAGAACCACTGTCTTCCTCGGATGAAGGACTACCTGTCCCGGGCGAATGGTATGGAATAGATATCTCAGGGGATTTGTGTTGGGAGCTACATGCTTCCGAGGGACTTTTATTTCTAGAACTACTTGTTCTAGGCATACTATGGCCTTGCTCAGAGTCTTTTCTGATTCTAGCATTGCGACATGAATGAGAACCACGTGTCCTCGATGTCGTCTTGTGGGGACTACGCGTCACCCTGCGATTATCTTTGTCGCCAACATGGCGGTCATTGTTTCTCTCCTGTAAGGCCTGCTCTAACTTCTTGATCCTTTTTTCCAGGGATCTTGTCCGACTCCTGGATCTGGATCTCTTTCTCTTATGATCTTTCACCATTTTCTGAAAAGGAATATGTTTTACTTCAACTAAGTAATAAGTTTTTACCTGATAAAAAATTCGGCGTGTGTGACTCCAGCGCACGTAAAAGCGTAATGAAGTTGACGTCGGATGATGACAGAGAACAGAAGATCATAGAACAATTCTTCTTCTTCTTCTTTAAATAATACGTGACTTTAGTGCATCGTTGAGCGATACTACCAAGTGATCTCTGCGGACGAGGCGCCGATATATAATTAGATATATGAAGGTGTGACGATAATTTGAAATCAAGGTGGATATAGGATGGTGAAACTGTTGAAGCTAACTGCAAGCAGAGCATTATTATATCATGGTCATACTGTATTTTGTTATTTATAAATAATAGTAGGTTGTAGATTGTCAATAAGAAATTAACACGACAGATTAAATATATCAAAAAGTGTCAACGTTTTTATCATCGAATATAGCTGAATTTCCATAAACTATACTTCAACATGGTAGCAGAGCGTGGTTAGCAGCTACAGAAAGTGAAGCTCTACGTCTGAAAATACGGATTTGTTTTTTCTCTACAAAAAGTAACAAAAAGCATTATCACCCAGTCTGAAGAAGAATGGATGCGAGTAAAGTGCAGATAGGATTACTAGAAGGAAAATCAAATTGGTCTACTTGGAAATATAAGCTGAGCATTTTGTTAAGAGGAATCAAAGATGGATTAGAAGTAATAGAAGGAAAATTACAGAGACCCACATCTGTTCCAGAAAATGCAACTGCAGAAGAGAAAACCAAGTATGATAAAAATTTGGTAGACTTCAATCGAGTTGATAGTAACGTTTTGCTTATTGTGACTGTTAATATGACACAAGAAGTCCTGGAAAAAGTAATGCGATTCACAACTGCGAGAGAAGTTTGGCTAGAACTGCATAGATTGTATGATGGAAGTGTTGAGGACAAGACATATGATACATGCATGCAATTCTTCAGTTACGTCAGGCGAGCAGATGATGATATAGCAACGCATACTTCAAAACTGAAGAATCTTTGGAACAGTTTACAAAAAGAAATCTCCAAAGACAAGATTACTACAGGAAACAACTGTAATAAGTGTGAATTACCAGAAATGCTACTCATTTGCAAAATAATGGAGACCTTACCAGCTGAGTATTTTTCATTTAAGTCTAGTTGGATGTTAATGTCGAATAAGGATAGAACCATAGACAATTTGACTAATCAGCTATGTGCTTACGAAAAAGCTTTATCAGATAAAAGTGAAAGTAAGCAGGAAGTATTACATGTAGTAAGTAACAAAAAAATTCTGATTTGTAACTACTGTAAAAAGAAAGGTCACAAAGTAAAAGATTGTCATAAGTGGAAATAAGCAGATGGTAGACCACCAAAACCTGAAACACAGAAGAAAGACAACGCGAGTAAAGCAAATAATATAACCTTATTGGCTGAGACAAGTAGTGTTATGTCCTGCGAGAGTGATTGGAGAAATTGGTATGTTGATAATGGAGCAACTAATCACATCACAAACCAAAGTGATCTGTTTGAAAGCTTCATACCATTCAACGATCACCACAAAGTAACAACTGCAAACGGGGATTCAGTAGAAGCCCTGGGACATGGTTAAATCAGAATAGAGAGTTTTGTGAATGGAGAAAAACACGAATTCACATTGAACTGTGTATGGTTTGTTCCGAAAATAAGGAAAAATTTGTTTTCAACTTTGTCCGCGCAAGATATGAATCCCGAAAGTGAGTTAATTTCAAAAGCAGAAACATGTGTTTTCAAGTTATCTGGAGAAGTCTTGTTGGAAGGATCGAGAAGTCGTGCAGGAGGCTTATACAAGCTGAGTATGAGAGCCATAAAGCCCGAAAATCATAAGGAAATCAACATAGTAAATGAAGAAAATGTGTTACAGCTATACCATGAGAGATTTGGACATCAAAACAAAAAACATGTTAGAACAGTCTTGAAAAATGTTTTAGGAATAGATGTTAAACTAGACAATGAACTTTGCGAAGGATGTGTGTATGGAAAAGCCCATGTACTCAAATTTGGTACTAGAGAACGAGCAAAATTACCAGGTGTTCTCATCCATACAGATGTTTGTGGTCCTTTCGAGAAATCCAAGTCTGGGTATCGCTACTATGTTCTTTTCAAAGATGATTACAGCAGGTACCGGTTTGTCTACTTCATGAAGCAAAAGTCAGAGGTCGCTGACAAGCTGAAAATAGTTCTGGCAGAAATCAAAGCTGCAAAGAATGGTGTAGAAGAGCTTTTGTCAGACAATGGTGGAGAATTCGACAATAGTAAGATACGAGACATTCTGAACCATGATGGAATAAGACAAAGACTGATTATGCCCTATTCACCACAACAAAATGGTTGTTCAGAAAGAGAGAACCGCACATTGGTTGAGATTGCGAGAACTCTGATGCATGCTAGAGAAGGACTATTCGATCAGAGTTTCTGGGCAGAGATGGTCAACACTGCGACATACATCCTTAACCGGACGAGTAGATCAGGAGTTGAAGGAAAATCTCCTTATGAGGTATGGCACCAAAAGAAACCCAACCTGAAGCAGTTGCGAGTAATAGGTAGTACTTGTTATACTCATGTTCCCAAGAATAATCGCAAGAAGATGGATAAAAAGGCTATCAGAGGTATCCTCATGGGTTATGAAAACGACGATGGTTACAGAATTTGGTCAACAGAACAGAAGAGACTGATTAGATCAAGATACGTGATTTTTGATGAGTTCAAGCCATTAGAAGCTCCAAAACAGGTAGAAAGTATGTGTCTTCCCTTACCTTCACCACTACAAACTAATTTCGAGTATGTAAATACGAAAGAAACGAAGAGAGAGCTACCAGAATCATCAAACAACGAAGTTGAAGATCAGATAAGAGAAGAATTTTCTGAACCAGACCAAATTGACCAAATTCTTGATGAAGATATCGACATAGACGAGGACGTAGACATGAACGCAGGAACCACAGATGAGCTAGAAATTGAGAACAGTAGAGTTGACGTCCTAAATGATCACATAGAAGGAACAAGGCAGCTGAGAGACAGATCACAAATGAAGAAACCCCCACGTTTCGATGAATATGTCATGACCGTTGCTGCAGAGATAAGTGAACCTGAAGAACCTTTAAGCTATAAAGAAGCTTTAGCTTGCAAAGATCGTGAAAACTGGAAATTGGCCATGGAACGAGAGATACAGTCACTTCGAGAAAATTATACATGGGAAATGATGACATTGCCTCCAGGAAAAAAGGTAATACCATGTAAGTGGGTGTATAAGATGAAAACCAATCCAGATGGATCCATTGACAAGTATAAAGCTAGATTGGTCATAAAGGGTTATTCTCAGCGCAAAGGTGTAGACTACGACCAAACGTATAGTCCAGTAGCCAAAGGAGGTACAATAAGGTCGTTGCTAAGCATAGCCGCCAACAAAAAGATGTCTCTCACCCAATTCGATGTGTGTACCGCATTCCTCTATGGTAAACTGAGCGAGGAAGTCTATATGAAACAACCGGAAGGGTATGATGATGGAAGCAACAAAGTATGCAAACTTCAACGAAGTCTTTACGGATTAAAACAAGCTCCAAGATGCTGGAACAAACGTTTCAGTGACCATATCGAAAGTCTTGGTTTCAAGAGTTCTGGCGCGGATCCATGTTTATTCGTAAAGAAAGAGGGCGAAGACATGCTTTTACTAGCATTGTATATTGACGACGGGCTTTTAGCATCTACCAAGAATGATTTGAGAGATGTTTTTCTGAAGAGTTTACGAAAAGAGTTCAATATAACCGTCAAGCAAGCTTCCTATTTTCTTGGACTCGAAATCAGAACAGAAGAAAATGGAACAGTACATGTGAGCCAGTCTGCTTATGCTAGGAAAGTACTTGAAAGATTCAGCATGCAAGACTGTAAACCCGTATCAACACCTATGCTAAAAGAAACTGTCCAATTAGGGAAGGAACTTAAGGAAGAATTGAACATCACTTTTCCATATAGAGAAGCAGTCGGTGCCTTGATGTATTTGATGACAGGAACTAGGCCAGATATAGCCTATGCAGTGAGTGTTGTCTCAAGAAAGCTCGAGAATCCTTCTGATGCTGATGTAATGAAAGTAAAGAGAATATTCCGCTACCTGAAAGGTACGACAGATCTCGGTCTTACATACAAGCCAGGTGTAAGAAAAGAGCTGGTAACTTTCAGTGATGCTGATCATGGTGGTGATGAAACTACAGGTCGCTCAACTTCTGGAGTATTGAGCATGTCCGCTGGTGGAGCGATATCTTGGCTCAGTCAGCGACAAACCTCAGTTGCAATATCAACAACGGAAGCTGAGATTGTTGCTGCTAGTGAAGCTGCACGGGAGATGGTATGGTTGAAACGACTGTTGGAGGAAACCGTAACTATGAAATCAATTCCAACTCTAAAAGTTGACAATGAAGCTGCAATCAAATTGTCATACAATCCAGAGTATCATCGACGAACAAAACATATACATATAAGACATTTTTTTGTTCGTGAGCTGGTGCTAGATGGTTCCATTCAAGTAGAAAAGGTATCATCGGAACATCAACTAGCAGATCTTATGACGAAGCCCTTATTTAAACCAAGATTTGAAAAATTACGGAGTTCTATGGGTCTGACCAAAATATTCCAATGAGGGAAGGTGTTGAAGCTAACTGCAAGCAGAGCATTATTATATCATGGTCATACTGTATTTTGTTATTTATAAATAATAGTAGGTTGTAGATTGTCAATAAGGAATTAACACGACAGATTAAATATATCAAAAAGTGTCAACGTTTTTATCATCGAATATAGCTGAATTTCCATAAACTATACTTCAACAGAAACAGCTTCCTATTAACAAGCACTAAAATAAACTGTAGACCTTTGCCTACTTGATTTCATACCGTAGTAATATTTCCTGAAGTTATCAGAGATGGCGACATACCTTGTGTCGGTAAAACAGAAACTATGCATATGTCATACTTTTATCAGTTTCATCTGTTCTAGATGAAAAATGATTGAGAAGAGTCAAAATATCAATATTCATTCAAGATATATCGAAAATTTATTGTTTTAATGTCATTTCAAGTCACGTCTGTCAGATGTGAACCACAGAAATACGTAAGAAACAGAAATCTTCTTCGATAATCGATCTCACCGCCATCTTCATTCAAGTCGTGGAAATATTAGTACCTTCTCAAACGGTCTACAAGTTTTTCGCAGAAACAATTGAAGAGCTGTTTCACCATCCTATATCCACCTTGTTTGAAATATTCACTTCTAAGAACTTTCAGAAGATGCGCTGCAATCGTTCTCATCGAATAAATTTCAATCGGATTTTTGTCGTTTTTGGCGCTATCCCTTGGTTAAGAATTGACCCTTCCCAGAATAGAAAGTTATCATGGCGGATTTTGATATTTGACAGATTTAGGGAAAAATCTGGGGAAAAACTTGACACTTGAGAAAATAAGTGTTCCATGTCAATATCGAATTGAAATGGAAACGATTCCAGATTCCAGAATATCGATATGGATATTTCTTAGAATTAAAAGGCACAAAGAAAGAGGATATTATTCTTGAATTTGGATTTGTTCAAATTTTGATTCAATTTTGACATGGAACACTTATTTTGTCAACTGTCAAGTGTCAAAGTTTTCCCTAGATTTTTCCCTAAATCTGTCAAATGTCAAAATCCGCCATGATAACTTTCTATTCTGTGAAGGGTCAATTGACCCTTTCCGGTCAAATTTTTCCCTTGATTTTTCCCTAAATCTGTCAAATATCAAAATCCGCCATGATTACATTCTATTCTGGGAAGGGTCAATTGAATTACGGTGGATTTATGCAGAGGTTTTAAGTCGTAAGTTTTAAGTCTCAAGTTTTAAGTAATAAGTCATAAGAAGTTCATCCATTGGTTTTTAATGTAACCATTTATACAGCTGTCATAAGTTTTGAGTCCTAAGAAAAGTTGGCCAACATTTATCTCTTACGACTTACGACTTAAAACTCGATCGATTTGCGCATGCGTCTGATTTTGCTAAAGGGTATCGTAACAAACAGCAGGGGTTGAACAAGGATATTAAACTGTAAAGGATTGCTCAATCCCTATGCTGGCAATGTAAACACGTTGAATGACGTCACTGATTCGACCTTATTGTTCATTGGTCGAGAGGACGACCATCGGAAGTTATTATGTCGCCATTGAAACTTTTTGCGAAATTTCAAAATTGGAATGAATTTAGTAAATTTAAAATAAAATGGTACTTTATATAAGTGAATGAAGTAAGTACATGCAATACAAAATTCTGAATATATAAAATCTTACTATTATAGGTGAATTAGTTGTTTTGTGTGCTGTAACTGAGGGCATGAGCACAGGCCTGAGGGTGTAGATGATTTAAGAAAACCCAAAACAACAAATAATTTCCATGTATTTTTCCAAAACCCACAACAATTAGAAGTGGAAGACTTCCTTTGTGTAATCCAAGTGATTCCAGTAGATTTGTTCTATTTTATGTGATCAAGATTATGAGCAGGAATAACATGACATGACCTACTATAAATGAACCCTGAAGGTATATTATTATAATACATGCTCTTGAGGAGTAATATTTTGTTATTGTTGTCTTTGTATTGTAGATTCACTAGTGAAGAGATGATTGGAACACAAATGTTCCACTGAGTAAGGTGTGACAGAAAATATTGAGAACATCATCCATATCCCATATCCCAAAATGTCTCTGAACATGTTGCTCCATTTCAGAAAATGCATATTCTTTTCTGATCCTGAAATTATCACATCTTCATCCCATCATAATAAGTGATGACTGAACTCACTAAAACAATCAACTCAGGTATAGATATAATACAAAAATCAAAATTGTTGGTGTATTTTATACTGTGGAAATCATATATTTTATAAAATCAAAATATTTTATTTGTTCCATATACCTACTGTTCATATTATGATTTTATGTATATCTCAGTGCCCTGAACTTGAATGGACATCATCCTTTGATCTAAATAGGTAGTCTTTTATTTTTGAGGCATTATAGGTAGATCACTGTTTCTGGATGCACTCAGAAATAATGTAGGTGAAAGATAACATAATTTGTTGGTTGAAAATGGTATAGTATGTAAGTATACTGTGTGATTGATTAAACAATATTGTATATCATGAAATAAAAACTGCTACTGATTGCAAAATGATATGCCTACCTCAATAGGGAATGATTTATTATTGATCTATACAGTTCATAATGGATAATAATACATGTATACTTGAAATGTAAAATGTACATGCACTACAAACTTCGGAGGGCATTTTCAATTTCATAATTGCTTCCATATATCTATTTGCACTGGACAATATCCAGAAATATATTCTATATTCTGTCTATGTAATCTTTGATAGTACCCTAAAAAACCAATGGATATTATTAATAATAAACCCTCATTTCACCACTATTTTCAGAGCTCACCTGGTATGAAATATATGAATCTAGCAGAGGTAATTTTGCACTTATCATGCGATCTATATTTTGATGGAAATTTTTGTTGGTACTTACTTATTTTGACCTGAAAAACACGAATTTCATAATATTATCGTGAACATATCTCTAGTTTTCGAGATAATCGATGCGAAAGTTCGAAATTTCACCTTCTTTGTATGGCATCTTTTGGGCAAGTATTGTATCTTCTTAGATCCCAGGACATATTACATGCATTTACCATGGTTAATTATTATTTTTGTGTGAGAAAAACATCACAAATATGTAATTTTTCCGTATTTTTCCTATTATTTCTTAAACTAGGCTACATAAACAACGGCCATTTTGAAAACATCAATGCGAATCTTGAGCGAATAAAGGTGGATTCACAGCTGCCTTATAGCAACACCTGTCAGTGATAAGTGTTCTCTCTCTTCAATACATGTCAAAAAGAAAGATGGTTATCAGTCTAAGAAGGTGAAATTTCGAACTTTGGCATCGATTATCTCGAAAACTAGAGATATGTTCATGATAATATTATGAAATTCGTGTTTTTCAGGTCAAAGTACGTAAGTACCAACAAAAGTTTCCATCAAAATATAGATCGCATGATAAGTGCAAAATTACCCTAGCGGATTTTCAATTGAATTTTGATTCTAGGCAGCAACATGCATTTTAATACCTTTGGTTCCAAAATTCACTGTGTAAATGATTTCTGTGACTAGGTGCTACACTTCAATAATTATTCGGCCACAAACCAAAAAGGTAAACCAGTGCCACAACAGTCTTCAAAGAATGAAAAAACATGTTTTCATCCAATTCCTATTCCTAAAATTTTGCGAATGGAACTAATAATGGCTATAAATTGATTGTCCAGATATTTCATGTTCTCATACTGACTTAAAAAATCATCAATTATTATTCTTTCTAGTATTTAAAAAATAACCTCCTGTGGAATAACAAAAATAAAGTGAGAAACTGAAACTAAAATCAATGACAAAGATGGAGAGTCAACAGCCAATGAAATTACGAGCGGAGTCAGTGACGTCATACATCCGGAAGAAAAACTTGGTCGATCGAGCAATCCTTTACAGTTTAATATCCTTGGGGGTTGAATGCATCTAAAGCAAATAGACATAAATAAAAATAGCATTGAGGCTGCAAATTTTGATTGAATAAAAGAAAATGAGAAAAATAAGCACACAAAATAACAGGATTGACACTATTGACAGTCCTTAAAATTCTTGCATAAATGGTCCATTTTTCCTTACGACTTAAAACTTACGACTTAAAACTTAAGACTTAAAACTAACGACTTAAAACCTCTGCATAAATCCACCGTAAAAACTATTTCAGCCGTAAGGTTTCACCTCTAGGGTATGATTTCATTTCAGTGGTTTAAACTGAAACGCCGCTGGTACTTTGGAAATCTTCGGAAAATTTGACTGATAAAAGTTGCTAACTGTATGTGCTAACTTTTTCAGCTATTTTCACACCAGTGTCACCAGTCATGAAAGAGTGAGGTTATGTTTGTAATGTTGATTTGAGATTGATTAGAATTTTATGGTTTTACCACTTTTACCAGCACTAGCAAGTAGCAGTTCAAGCTAGCAGTTTACTTTCAAACTCCTATGTTGATGTTGTAATTTTGGTATAAAAAATATCTTGTGCCTATTTTTTCGATTCGTATTCACTTGAGCCAATCAGAGTAGATATTCAGTAGTGAACATGGGCAAAAAAAGAAAATTGAAAGAATCTAAGGACGACGAGTTTGAATTTGATCCTATACCGAAGCATCTAGTAGTGAAACACTTGAAAAATCAAGAAAAACGGTTGATAATCATATTGGAAGAAGCACAGTTGGAAAGCGTCAAGGTAATTCATGAATTATAATTTGTTCCTCACTTAATTGCTGTTTTTAATTTGTACTTTCAGGTTGGGAATAAATTCGAATTGTTGAACTGTGATGACCATACAAATATTTTGAAAAACAATAATCGAGATGTAGGGTCTTGTCGACCTGATATTACACATCAGTGTTTGCTGATGTTATTTGATAGCCCTCTCAATAGAGCAGGGTTGCTACAAGTGTATGTTCATACAGCAAATAATATTCTCATAGAAATTAACCCACAAACTAGAATACCAAGGACCTTCAAAAGATTTGCTGGACTGATGGGTAATTATTTCAATACACCATATTTTCTCTGGTTTTAACATTTTTACCAGCATATATTTTGGTAAATCTTTGTTCAACACTATGAGTTGAAAAATGATATGTTGTGGCATTTTTAGCTCCTCATCATGAATCTGAATTCAACACAAGGTTATCTCTAGAATTTCTGAAGATATAGGCCTAATTTGTTTATAACATATACAATCAGTCTCATTCTCAAAGTATGCTATTAAAAACAAACAAAATTCTTCCTTCATAACTAAAACACCATGCTCACCTTGATTTGTTTTCAATACTGTTTGGCTAAAAAACTGATATTTTTCCAACAATTTGCCCTTCCTTGATACATAAACAAAACACTGTTGTTGTACTTGATTGTTCTTAGGCTTGGTTCTTGCTGGATTTGGTTTACATTTTGAAGAAGGTTGAATTTTTTGAAAAGTATTGATTTTTTACACTCAAAATTGTTCAAAACAAGTAAATGTATGAATTCAGTTGAAGAGGGCACAAATATCATATCTCATGTCATATTATCTGGCTGATGCAAATATTATGGAGTTTTCAGTAGATTTCATGAAACAATGTTGGATCTACTAGCTTAAAGCCTAACTTAAGATTGGGCAAGGAGAAGCTTGGAATACTGAAAGCAGCACTCTCACTCTTGACTTCTCATTTGAAAACCATCAATATTTTCATGATTTTTTGATTCCATCATGTACATAAAAAATCAAGCTAGGGAGGATACTTACTATCTCTTTTTTTTTAATTTCAAAAAGAAAAGTTGTAAAAATATATCTGAACATAGCCAATTTGGCGAATCAAAAAAAATATTTCTACATTGAATAATAAATTTTGAGATAGCATCCTCCCTCGGTCGAACTTTCATCTTTTGACAAAAAAAAATCTGATCAAAATATGGACTAGTGTCTTGTCAGAAATACGCACGAATTATCCGATGATATTTGCGCCCTCTCGTGAAACTCAACACGATACAGTCAATAGTACGGGTGATATTATGGAATCAGTATAGCAAATAGAAATTTATATGCATCAGTTTGCTAGGTTTGCTAGTAAATATGTTGTATACTATATATAATAAATATACATTGCGTGAGAAATAAAAATATTCTGAATTGTTCACTATGAAGAAATTATCATACATAATGAGGAATAGGTATAATATTCACATACACACCCAGAAAATATATACAATATAAATGAATAGAAACATATTGAAAAAGGTCGCTTTTCTTTACCAGGGATCGATTTAGGATTTATCATTGCAATGATTTGAATGTGGATCAGATCTCAATACGTAAAAGTAGAGAGGGAACAGTATAAATATGAAACCGTGTTGTATTCAACATTGTATAAGTGAATAATAATTATTGTAATTGGGTATTGATACTATATACAGGGTACTACCTAACAGCATTCTGATATAGGAATTCTTAGGTCTATTCAAAAAAAAATATGTGAACATAATATCCTTGACGTCTAACTTTTGAAGTACAGAGTGCTAAAGAAGTGAGCAATAACAAATAGAGCACACTTTCTCTATAGACTTGTCATTTGAAAAGTAATATCAATATTTTCATGATTTATTGACTTCATCAAGTAAATAAGTGATCCAGCTAAGGGGAATACTATTTTATTTTCAAAAATATGACATAAAAAACGTATACAAATATATCTGCACTCAGCGAATTTGGCGAATATAAAAAAATATTTTTCAAATAGTATCGGACCTAGTTTGATCCTCATCTTTCTACAGAAAAAAAAAATTAGATGGAAATATGGACTGGTGTATTCACAAGAAGTGCAGAGCACGAATTGGCCGATGATATTTGCGCCCTTTGATGATACTTCAAGATATGAAGATGAAAAAACGAGTCAGCCGACACAATATCATAGATTGGAACCATAATTAGTATTATGAATTTAAAAGACAACTGCACATGACTCGGTGCAACTAATGATGGATTTGCGGATTTGCATAGGAGAAGCTTGAAATTTTGAAATTCAAAGTTGTAATGAGATTTGGAAATCCGAATGGAGAAGAAAATGATATTGTATTTTTATGTGGATTTTATATGCTTCTGATCAACTGGGGACGAATATCCGAATATCAAAATATGTAGTGATTGCAGTCTTCAAAAATCAATAAAATAAAAAGTAGAAGAATGCGATAAAAAATATCGTCATTATATATTATTATTTGTAAAGAAATAATAACCATATAATATCTGAGAATATAACTTATCAACGTCATTGAAAATAGCTCACAATCTCTCAATCACCCCGTATGGCTTTTTTAAAGTTGTTCCTCGTACTTTATATAACTCTACACAACTTATTAATATAATTATTATCAAAATCATCCAAATTCTGACAGAGTTGCGAAGCATCACGATTTTTTTTCAAATCAACAAAATAAGAATTTTTCGATTTAAAGAGTGATTTTTTCTATTCATATTGATTTCTTTATAATTTTTCAAATATTTTTTTCAATTTTTTCAATATTTTCATTATTTGATTCATATCGTCGCAACCCTGGTTTCTTATAATGTTTATAGAATACAAATATGCATCATTCCCATTGGAGAATATATACTGTTGATTATCTGATAAAGTGTTCGATCCTCGTTCCCCACACATGCAGGCGAATGACTCGCATCAGTCCCATCTACTCTCACCCATAGTTTGGGAGTGTGTGGAGTCACGTTTTTTTTCAAACATGCGAAAGGCTTTTGAAAAATAATTTGTTGAATATCCTTGATAGCACCTAAATGACGAATAATGGTTGAAAATATAAACAATTGAAGGGATGTCAGTGCTACATTTAACGTGTCGCCTATTATTGTATAGGACTAGTTTTTTGAAAACTCGTTAACATGGATTTTCCACCAAAATAATTTCCGTTTCGTGCAACTTTCGGTAATACCAGAAATGGAATATTATTGAATTCCCGATATCTACACAACGTCATTTTTGAAATCCAACCTAAAGAAGTCAGAAAAATATTTTCAGAAGTATATATACTGTGACATAAGTAAGACCTATTAACGAAATCATCGCAAAATTAAAAATGAAATCACGAAATTCGAGAGTTCATTTTTTTATGGGATACTGCCCAAGTGCATAATTCCAAATAGGTATAGACGCCATTTTTCTCCTTTCGTCGAATATTTGAAATGTTGACCAAATGGCTTTTGCCAGTTTTACGAAAAAAATCGATATTCAGTGAGTGATATAAGAATATGTTTGATTCCTTTCAATTCACATTTGTCTTTTTTTTTAATAACAATGCAATAGCCATCATACAATGGACCTTTCATGATGAATCGGATAAGTATACCAAACAAACTTTTAGTATAAGCAATGTTTTATGAAGTTATACAGATTTCGCATGATGGCATACCTAACCGAAGGAGAATTATCTAAACAATACGATGCCAGAATTGGACTGGAAGAAGGCATATTCTTTGTCATCATGAGGCAGCCAAGTGTTGACTATTATTTTGGAGATACTTTATTTATACCAATAATGTATATTTGTCATTCATTCGATTTACTGATGAAAGCTCGACTACACATTATCAACACAAATACCATGTCAGTTGGCTGACTGTGTAAGGAGAGAGCCGGCGCCGAGCGCGCGATAATGTAGTATTGTCTCATTAAATAAATACATGTAGGTATCTGCTACATGAAAATTTCTCATTCTGGAAACTTCTTTCATCAATTGGCTCCATTTTATTCGCAGCATGTTTACAAAAATTTTCATAAATAAATTTTTTTCTCGCTTACTGAGAATTGGCATTCCGAAAATAACAAGTTGAAATTTGCTACACTTCTAGGAACTGATAAACAGTAATTTTTCACCAATATTGTATATGGCAAGAAGCGCTATAATGTATGAAAGCGCTGAACGGACATACAGCAAAATAAAATAATTGCCAGATAGAACTGGCATTTATACATAATTGCCAGTTAGAACTGGCATTTATAGATAATTGACAGATAGAACTGACAATTATACATAATTGCCAGATATATCTGGCAATTGTGTGTCTTCCTGTTTTGTTCCACATCACCCACTCCATGCCTCTATTTTCCTGTACTAAGCTGTTGGCTGGCATTTGTATTCATCTGGTGTGTAAGCGTAGACTGCCTGAATATTGCTTGTCTTTTGCGGTCTTGCATTCTAACAGTATGTAAACTGCTAACAGACAAACAGAGATACAGTAAATAGACAAACCGACTGCAATAATGATGAAAGACCTGGTAGCGCTACTTTTCAACTATTTCAGCAGAAAATTCCTTAATTTGAAACAATTGAATTTCAGCTCATTACGTGGGGTTCTCAAGTACAACAATAGAGGAGCTACTGTCGAAAGCTAGAAGAATTTTCTTTCAATCATGTTCCATACATATTCGCATCAAACTCATTGAAAAATGGCTTAATGGAATTGTTAAAAACAATTAGACGTCACGTAGAATAGAATATTTCATACGTTTGTATTGACACCCTGACACCCACATGTGGCAATATTTTCAAGATGTTATTTTCAGTATCAAAGGAGATGAAATTTAACGAGCAGTATCCAGCATGTAACATATATTGAATTATGCACTGAAAATAACAAAATTGAACATTTGTTAATACATTGAGTTTTCTAGTTTTTTAACCAACATTTATCATACTCATAAAAATATTTATTCAACGATTTTTTTTTATTAAAATTAGTAATTTTCATCTCGAACACGAGTTCAAAGTGACATGACATGACACATTTTCGGGGCGGTAAACTTTTATAAGTTCATCAAACTATTCATATAAAACTCCGAGGAGAATTGAAACATAACTGAAGTCAGTTTTTCATCGACATTTTCACCTCCGACCAATTTTTTCAGAAGTTAAAAATCGCTCCTTGACATTTTCAAATGTGATTTTATCAAAAATTCAACGATCATGGCATGTATCACAGATGAAACGTATGATATCATGTTCCAAAATTTTATATCAAATGCAATGCCTAAGCTTTTTCAGTGAGATTTTGGTCGCCTAGTATGAAAGATAACTATAATTTGGCCCTAAAAAGTGCTCAGAGTTTCTGACCTTTGCTTTGTTAAAACATACTATTTGCAAATAACCTCAAATGATAATTAAATATATAAATAAAATTAGAGAATAGCAATTTAATAACTGGTTAAATATCTAGCGTTTTCAATAAAAAATGTTCCTCCTCTGATATTATATTCAACAATAAACTAAAACAACTGTATTTTTGTTTCAGTACAACTTCTACATAAATTTTCAATAAGGGCGGAAAGTGGCCCAAAGCTAATGAAGGTTATTAAGAACCCCATTTCTGATCATCTTCCTGTTGGGATCAGAAAATTCGCCATGTCATTTACTTCAAAGGAGGTGAAACCTTGTAAAGATTTGGTGCCTAAAACAGAAGATCCAATTGCCATAGTAATTGGAGCTATGGCAAGAGGTAGCCTTAATGTTGATTATACAGAAGAAACTATTTCCATTAGTAATTATCCTCTGTCAGCTGCTTTGACCTGTACTAAGTTGTGTTCAGCTTTTGAGGAAGCATGGAATGTTATTTAGAATAAGTTCATGGTTTTTAAAATAAACAGCAGGTACTGTGTTATGTGTTATACAGGTTGTTTCATTATTGAATGTGCTGATCCTGAGAAGCACTAACTCTTGGAGAAAAAAATCTTCAAACCGCTAAATTTCTGAAATACAGTAGGGTATTGGAATAAAAAAAAATCTGTTTTCTCCGATATCTGTGAAACTTTTTTCTGGTGTTATTGACTTATTGTCCCTTCAGCATGTAAGACCAAAAAAGAACAAGTTGTTGGTGTGGTTAAGGTTCATATGAATAAAAATATAAAGCAAGTTCAAATATTCGAAAGAATCTGTTTTTCAACCATCAAGATGAAATAATTCCAGAGGTTTTGAAAATAATCCGGAGAATTTTTCAGGACAAAAAATTGGAACGTCATTTTTTTCATTTTTTGTAATAACAACCATGATACATTCAAAATATCATGGTATAGTAATGTGATTGACGATCATGTTTTTCAAAAAAATTTCATAAATTTTTTCTAGTTTGTATTCAATGATCTCAAGAAAATCAGAAAACTTCAAATCAAGTGGAAATGATTGCTTCTTAAAATAATATTCGTAAGAATCGAGAAGTAAGATTTCCAAATATTTTGTCCCTATCATGGAAATTGCTCCAGTAGGTGCTGTCTCTGCTGATGAAGAACGGAAATATACTAGTTCTGTGGCTGTCCACCGCGATGATTTTCTACTATTAACTGTAAAGCATTGCCAGTAGAGACATATGCAGGCTGCCAGTTTCTCAATCTCAACCATGGGGATCAGAGATATTGGGGAGAACTTGCGCATTCTTATGCTGAACAATCATTTTTCGTTTTTGAATTACTATAAAAAAGTGAAATTTTTTATTTCCTTTTTAATTTTTTCAAATGAAAACGAAGAGAACTAGACGTTTTAAAATAGGACGTTCTTGAAGCACTTTTTCACAAGGAATCTAAATACAGGAATGTTCGCTTATAACGAACCCGCTTATTGCGAACTTCCATTTAGAACAAACCAATCTATAGGGTACGAAGTACAAACCAAATTGACATTAATCATGTGTTAATTTTTTCGCTTATAACGAACTTTCCGATAAAACGAATTACAATTTTTAGAGCATGTCCAACATTTTTCGGTTATAACGTACTCAACGTGGCATTCTACCGAAAAAGTAGGTGATTTCACGAAATCTTTCAGGCGATAGACGGCTTCGCTGCCAGTGTGTTTGTTAGTTTATTCGTTATTCATTATGTTGAAGAAATAGTAAAGTCATACTATATGGCATCGTCAAAAGATTGCAGAGTGCGTGGATACGGAATTGATACCAGTTCCACTACATCAGACGCACTTCGGCATATCGACAAGTGGAATTACTTATTGAGGATATTTATTTCAAAAACATGAACCAAACCAAAATAAACAATTTTATCAAATATTTTCCAAAATAATTGATAATGTACATATCCTCCGATATGCTTGAAATGATGCAATACAAATATGAAACTTATTAATTCCTGATATGTTTTATCACTTGTCCTTCTTTATAGCAAACTTTGAGGTTCGTTATAAAGCAAACATTACTGTATGGCCCAGTTTTATTGCTAAGCGATTTTGGCTCCACCATTCACTTCTAAACACAATTTTGCTCGTTCTTTTTCTCAGCTCTTCAATATCATCACTGATAAATAATAATCCAGTATTCTCTCTTCTGAGATATGTCTGAGATGTATATAATTCTATTCAGCAGAACTTGGGAAAAATGTAAACTTGTTTGAAAGTGAATGGTGGAGTATTCGAGCATTTTGTATGACTTTGTGCGAGGAAAAAACTTATATGGCTATAAATGTCGTTCCTAATGCAAAATATTTGTTTTTATGTGAGTAACAAGATTCCATACTAATTCGAAAAGTAAGAATTTGGTTTGTTCAAAAAATTGTTGTTTTTTCCAGAGCACTCTTCGCAAAAACGATTTTTCGTCAATTTTGACCACCATGTAAGATTCGATTATGTCGTTTGATAACTCATGCCTCATAGTACTAAGAATAAATCAGACTTTTCTTCAATATGGCGCCTATAAGAAAAATCATAGTTGAGTGTTGTACCTCTGACATCAAGAACGTTTTGGAAAATGCGATGACATATTTTAATTTATTGTAAGAAAACTAAAAAAACTACAAATTTCACTTTTTTTTTCGATTATTCAAGAACTAGTTATGCCACATCTAATTTTCTTTCAGATAATTGTTCAGCATGAAAATACGCAACTTACATTATTCCTATTCCTGGGAAGAGGAGATAGGTCGATCGGGAGTTGGGGTACAACTTTATTGAATAATATATAATTAATACTAAAAAGTGATGAATAAATGAACTTTTTAGACACAATATTTTTTTGAAATTAATTAAAAAAAGGAAATATTTTTTCATTTCAGTGATCATATAAGCCAACCATTCACTTCATGTATAGGTACCTTGAAATATATTTCAAAAGCGTGTGAATGGTATTCTCAAAATATATGAAATATTTATGTAAGCTGAAAGGGACAAAAATTACATGGTAATGATCTGTCAAACCCTGTATATTTGTTAAAATACATCTCAACTTTTTGTAAACCAATGTCTTGTTCACCCTAAGCTGTTCATCACATAATTATTGACCATTTGTTCTCAACTTATAGTATAGGCTTCAGAAGGCACCCTCTGTATATCTATATGAAAAAATCCAATGACAAGCAATCTGGTAATTCAAATACAAAAAAAAAAATTCCATGAGAAATTGAAAAACTGAGTTCACTCTAAAAAAATCCTCAAATCATTTCAGAAATTGAAATAACTTTCAATAGCACATTATTACCAGCAAAAAAATAACTTTCAAAGTCAAATAATAAATGAAACCCAAATGTGTATAAACATTTCTCAGCTATTTATTCAAACAATACAATAAAATTATCTATAATGAATTCCTAATATGCCTCATCATTATGAGCAAGTATATATTTTTCTAATATTGTTTCACAAAACTTTCAGTTTATAAAAATTCTGCAAATATCTATAAACATTTTTTGAACATTTTTGAAGTTAACTAAAAACTGTGAAGAAAATCATTCAACATAAAAACTTATTCTTGCACTACAATCCCCTTCTTGGAGTTGGCTTGATGGGCTTGAAGAACAGCAATCGCCTCTTCGACTTTTGCCCTCAAAGAATCTTTATTCTCAATCATGTGGATCAATTCAGTATTGTCGATTTCCAAAAGCATTCCCGTAATTTTCCCAGCTATGTCAGGGTACATTTTTTCCACAACTCTAAATAGCTTTTCTCCAATTATTTGCTTCTGTTCGTGAGGCCCCGCTGAAGATAGAGAATTCGAGTTTATTGAGATGTCTCCTCCATTCCCCATGCTCATGTTGATTGGTCTCATGGTGTTGTTTGTTGAACTGGTGTACTTGCTGTTTGGTCTTGATGGAGGAGTTTGCTGACCTGTGATTGGTCTAGCGTGCATCGTATGGCGTACATTTATGGAAGACCTGGAAGACGCCCTGTATGGAGAATTCATCAACGACAGACTGTAGGTCCCATTTGGGCGAATGGCGTTGGATACAGGCCATCGAGGAGCTGGTCTCATGTGATTCAATGGATTCATGTGGTTGAAAAATCTTGGTCCTTGAGCAATAGCCGGTATAAGAAAAGGTGGAGTAGTTGTTGGAAAGTTGATGCTATTCTGATGTCTTAGTGCTTGGGCTCTCTGCAGATATTGGTTGTTTAAGAAGGCCCTTCTGTCCTCCTTTCTTTGGGCCAGCGAAACAAACAGGGGCTTGCTACCGACGATTCTGCCATTCATTTCTGTGACCGCCTTTGTGGCTTCTTCTGGACAAGTGAAACATACGAATCCAAACCCTTTGCTCCTGCCATTTTCCATCATAACCTTTGCTGAGGTGATTGTACCATAGGAAGAAAATTCTTTACGTAGTTTATCGTCTTCAAAACTATCATCTAAATTCTTGATGTAGAGATTGACTCCTTGAAAGCGGTTATATCTTTCCATCCTCAGTTGTTCATACCTTCTCTTGAGTTCATTGATGCGTTCAGATTTTTTCTGTGCTCTACCGACATACAAAATATTTTCATCAAATTCTTTTCCGTTCCACTCTTGCACAGCTCTTTCAGCTGATCTAGAATCGGAAAATGCAACAAAACCGAATCCTTTTGAAGATCCATCCATGTTTCTCATCACTACAATGCTGGTGATAGTTCCAAACTTGTGGAACATTTCAAAGAACTTGTCGTCTGACATATTGGAACCAAAATTCTTCACATATATATTTGTGAATTGTTTTGCTTTCTCTCCAAGCTCTTTTTCTCGTTCAGTTCTTGGTATGAACTTGCCTACATAAACTTTCTTGTCATTCAAAAGCATGCCATTTACTTTTTCTATTGCTTTATTAGCTGCTTCTTCACACTCAAAATGGACAAAACCATATCCTTTAGAATAACCATTTTCATCTAGAGCTACTTTGCAACTGAGGATATTGCCAAACGCAGAAAAAGTGTCATACATCGCTTTATTGTCTATGTTCTTGTCAAGATTCTTGATGAACACATTGCCGACACCAGATTTTCTCAAAGCAGGATCTCTTTGGCACCACATTATTCTTATTGGTTTACCTTTGAGAAGATCAAAATTCATTGTATCTAAAGCTCTTTCTGCATCTTGAGTTTGGCTGAAGTTAACATAACCATATCCGAGAGATTGTTTGGTTCTAGCATCACGACAAACTCTCAAAGATAGTACCTGACCTGCTGTAGTGAATTTTTCATACAACATTGCTTCTGTTATATCTGGATCAAGATCTCCAACATAAAGAGACCCAGTTGGAAAAATCGCTCCTTGTGGAAGGTTCATTTTGGTTCTTAAATTATTTAACACTATTAATATAATATTCACTTATATATTATTTAAGACAAGTTACATATTGTTTTCACGACTTTTTTAACAAACATATTTTGTTTACATATACTTAGCGACGATCAGACAAAATTGAAAAAAAGTCGTAGCCTTCTCGATCACTCGAGATGTTTGAACTCATTTTAAATTTAAAACAAAAGGCGCAATTTTACCCCAATGAAATTCTAGACGACTGACCATAGGATGATGACATCTGACATTCATACCTATACCAAGCTCAAGTACCAGGCTAACCGTGTACCAGGCTTTGCAGTTTGCACCCAAGGATATAGTTTTTACCAGGCTACAAATCAGTCGCTTTCCAAATCAAACGGAAAATTATCTCTAGGATGAAGTTAATCCCGGGTCAGCTAACCCCTCGGGATAACCCTCCATTGATAAACCGGGCCTGAAAGCGTTTAACCCCACCCCAAAGTGAATAAACATTGTATCCCAGAGTTAGCTGTTCCCTTACTGTATATCTCTGCTGTATATTAAACTGCATTGATAAACCAAAGATTAGTGGTTAGTGTAACTAACATATACTCTATGGATAAACCACTCTGCGCTGAGAGTCTCTGAGGAAAGGGGGAGGTTGATGGGAAATTGAGTTGGCTCAACTGCTATATTAGATTCGGATCTGTGAATTAGGTAAAAAATTCGATAGATGTGTACGGATATCGAAGATCTATATAGGTGGGTCACTGGTTAGGATCTCGAATCCAAAATTGAGATCTTGAGATTCTTGAGTTATCAAAGTCGAGATCTTGAGTTACCAAAGTCGAGATTTCGAGTCATCAAAGTCGAGTACCTGGAGATCTTGAGTTGTGAAAGACGAGAACGACGCTAGATCCTGTATCCAGGTTACTTATTGTTTTGTAGGTACGTGGGGGGTTGAAAGTATCGTTTTCATTTTTGTCCATACATGTGTTGTACCACGTGATCATGTAGTATAGTACCTAATTTCTTGCAGACCCCTCTTGACCTAAAAATTACTACAGGAATTACAGGATGCCGGATCTAGCGTAAGCAGTAAGATCTATGCGCGTATTCAAGAGAAACAAATTCGAAATATATAATATATAGTTCTCTGGTAGCCGACAGATCGTGGACCGACAGATATGCGACAGATCTATGATCGGGAATCAAGCACAGAACAAGAAGCAGACATTTATAAAATTGACATTAATGACATCTCTTTTTGTCATGAAAATGTCATAAATTGTAGTTTCGTTATTATTTAAAAAGTAAATTTTAATTAAATTGTTTGATGATAGTATTATTAGTAATCAATGATAATGCATTTCTCAACAGAAACAATATAACAAGTATTCAAAATAAATTCTTCGGAGTGGTTTGTGAGAGGCTGGAAATACGTGACTTTCATTCGCTACTTTGGCGGGTTTTATACAAACAATAGTTTAATGGCCGCAAATGTAAAGGATTTGGGTTCGGATGGAGTTCTATAAGAACGGAGACACCACGAATAGTGAGTTATGTAAATGTTGTTTTCTGTTTCACCAATTTAATTGTGGTGGAAATAGCTAATTTTTTAAAAGTTCCATATCAAATTATTGTAAATTTTGCGAAGGGTGTGAACAGTTATGTTTGTGTTGTAACTTGTAATGATGTATAACAAATAATTATACAGACTTCCTAGTAAAACCTTCATTTGAATGTAGAATTAAGTAACATTAGAAAATCCGAAATCTATCCTGAAATTATTGTTTGGTTTCAGTTATAGTGGACGTGTCTCCTAGGTTAGGTTCTGAAAATGATGTCCACAGTTAATATTCAGTTAAAGAAAAATAGCATTGAACAACAGACAGAAGTACCAGATAGTACAACATCAGTGGAAAGAGAGATGTCTGATTTCTCAATTGGCCAAGATGTTCTAGTGAAACAAAAAGATGATAGATATTATTTTGGAACAGTGGTTCAAGTTAATAGTGTCAGAGAACAATGCTTAGTGAAATTTGGAGACAATACATATAACTGGTCCACCTATAAGGATTTAACTAAGCTGAGCACCCCAGAACAAGAGGACTTGCTGTGTGTTGTTTGTAAACAGTCAGCACCCAAGGATAAGCAAGAAATTACTGTTTGTGATCAATGTGGTAGAGGATATCATCAGAAATGTCATCAGCCTGATACTTCAATAACTTCCCAGAAAGACAATGGTGAGTATAGGTACCCAAATTCATTGATATCCAATTCCTCTAAAGTTGGATTTAACTATTTGTTCCCCAAATCAAAAACTATCAGATTATCTATTATTACATCCTTTTTTTGAACTACACTTTTTCCAGTTGTATTTCAGAAACCATCAAGTTTACTTCAGAAAGTATCAATTGTATTTCAGAATAGTGAGTTGAATTTCAGAAAGCGTCAAATGTATTTCAGAATTGTGAGTTTAATTTCAGAAAGCATCAATTCTATTTCAGAATTGTGAGTTTAATTTCAGAAAGTGTCAAATGTATTTCAGAATAGTCAATTGACTTTCAGAATTCATATCATCTGTATGCAAATGATATATTCTGAAATTGAAATGATGAATTCTGAAATTCAGTTGACTTTTCTGAAATACAATTGACGCTTTCTGAAATTAAACTCACAATTCTGAAATACAATTGATGCTTTCTGAAATCGAACTCGCTATTCTGAAATACATTTGACGCTTTCTGAAATTCAACTCACTATTCTGAAATACAATTGATACTTTCTGAAATACAAGTGACTATTCTGAAATTAACTTGACGCTTTCTGAAATACAACTGGAAAAGGTGTAGTGTGAGCTCCTTGAAGCTTCACCAGCATTTCTGGCACTCTCTTAAAGAAACTAGTTCATGATTTTTACATTTTATCACAAACTTGCATCCCAAATAAAAAAAACAGTTTATGTTTTCCAGGAAAAGGGCTAGCTTTTGATTCAAGCACCACACCTCTATATTTTTAAAAATATGCAAATATATATTAATGAGCTGATTAAGATAATTTCTTACTTATTTATTATGGATTGAGCACCCTCAAACATCTAGAATATCTAATTACATACAATGTGTCTTAATCTAGGCTCAAACCTAAACCAGTTCAAATATTTGTTGTTGCAATGGATTGATAAAAATAATTAGTGAAATATTTTGCTTTCAGAGCTTGAATTTATTACAGTGTCCCACAAGCTTCTATTATGAATTCATAAGTACTTACACATGGACTATTAATAAAAAATGTGACAGTATTTTTATCAAGTTTTGAATCCATTACAGTGGGCGAGCTTCCATTTTGAAATTTCAAATTTGTTTAGGGTTATTTTGAACATAAAAATTGGAAATTTGTAGAGTGAGACATGGTTATAAATTTTGGAGAGTTATTTCTCAAAAAAAATATTAGAACTGTTTTTTATTGAGTTTTGAATTTATTACAGTGGCCTATGAGCTTCCATTTTTAATTTTCAATGAATAGTAATATAATAAATGAAAACATCCCTCAAAAACAGTAATACAACAACAAATATTTGTACTGGTTTGTGGAAAATTCCAGCATGGAGTCTATGTTGACATATTCATGTTAATGGATTTTCAAGTTGTTTGGATCCATCGTAATGTAATTTGTTTTTTAGGTGTTCTAGAAGTTTTGTAAATAATTTTGTGACCCTCCACATTTTGACATATATTTATAGGAATTATTCCATGTTTAGGGGTATTTAATCCCCTAATGAACAACATTTTGGGATTTCCTACACATGAAAGTTTTTTAATAAATATGTAAGAAATTATGACAATCAGCTCAACATTATAAATTTGCATATTTTTAAAAATTCAGAGTGTGGTGCAGTTTGAATCAAAATCTAGCCCTCACCCTCGTTCCTGGAAATTAAGAACTGTAAAACATTTTTTGTTTGGGACACAAATTTGTCATCAATGGATACAAAATTATGAACAAATAGTTTTTTTTTAAGTGTGCCAGAAATGTTTATATGTAGTTGCAAGGACATAAGTTTTTAATCAAGGTGAAGAGTTCTTCAAAGATGTGAAGAGGTGGTTTTCTGAAAACAAAATAATTTTGAATGAGGATAAAACAAACATAACAATCTTCAGAACAAAACTTGCCAAAATCAAGAGACCACCAAATAGAAAATTTGAAGAGAGACACCTTGATCTAACTGAATGTACTAAATTCCTAGGCATACATATAGATGTATTTCTGGATTAGTTCATCATATAGGTAATCTATTGAAACAACTTTCGTCAATATGTTATGGCATAAGGGTCATTGGAAGATATATGAATAAAAGCACACTAAAAATGTTGTATTATGCCAACTTTGAGTCTGTGTTGAGATACATCATACATCATATTCTGGGGTAGAAATAGTCAGATTCAGGACACGTTTGTGGTTCAAAAAAGATTGCTCTCAGAGAAAAGTCCCAATGATATGTGTAAAAAATTTTTCAATAAATTGCCTGATAATATAAAAGTCATCAAAATCTATATTGATTTATTGAATTAGGTAAATTTACAAATTAAGATTTGATCAGATAAAACAAGTGAAAAAATATAAACTTCTTTAGTTTTCATCTTAAACATTTCAAAAATTGTTTTTTTTTTCTGTAGATGCTGGTAAGTATTCCAATAATCCCATTTGAAATATGCAGGATTGAGTATATACCCAAAATAAATGACACCTACAAATGTTTTCATTTTAATTAGTGCTAATATGAGTTTTAGTGGACATAACAGTTTGGAATAACTAACACTTTTTTGAAAACACCCTATAAATCAGCAAATTCATGAAACCTATTCCAATAGTTATCTTGAAATAAGAACTTGTCATGATGGAAAATAATTTTTGTCTTAACTTATTGAAGGTCATTTTATTAAAATAAATCTACAATGTCATCTTAGTGGTGCATGACAGAAAACTGCTGAGAGTATCTATAACAAAATAATATTGTGGTCTGGAAAGAATAATTTAAAACTAAACAAAGCCAAAACGAATATAATATTGTTCACGAGTAGAAATCAGAGAGAATTGGATGTAACATTGTATAAGAACAGTGATCATGCAATTGTGTCAATGGAGACGGTGAATATGTTGGGAATCATTTTTGACAGTAAGTTAAGTTGGAACCCTCATATTGATGCACTCTGTGCAAAACTCAAAAAGTGTTGTTATTCAATTAGATTCATGTCGAATCACTGTAGTGATAGCATTCTGATAACATTATATCATGCCAATATTCATTCACACCTTCGATATGGAATTTTGAACTGGGGTATTGGTGCATCAGTACGAAGGGTATTTCTGCAGAAATATGTAGTAAGAATGATAGCTAAGCTAGATTGAAGGGAATCATGTCATAATGCTTTCAAGAATCTCAAGATTCTGACAGTTGCCAGTACTTACATTTTAGAAGCTTCTGCATATGTGTATAAACATAGATCTGAATTTCAATCATATTGTCCAACACATGATTACAATACTCGTTCTAGAGATCTTTTCAGTGTCAATGTCCATAGAACAACACTATATCAAAAAAGTGTAGAATATAATGGGTGTAAACTTTATAATATGCTTCCTATGGACATAAAAAATTCTCCAAATATACACATTTTCAAAAGTAGGCTAAAAACACTGTTACTTCAAAAGAATTGTTATAGTATCCAGGAATTTATCAGCCAAGGGAAGTGACTAATAACTGATTTTTTACCTAATTTTCATGTGATTTATTTTATTTTTACAATATTTATGTCCGTATTTGTCATGTCCTTAAAGCTACACCAGCATTTACGGCACACTCCAAAAAAAACTAGTCCATAATTTTGTACACATTTATTACAAATTTGCGTCCCAAACAAACATTTTTTTACAGTTACCGTTTTCCAGAAGAAGGGCGTGGTCTATCTTCTGATTCAAGCTGCACCACACACTCTGTATTTTTAAAAATATGCAAATATATAATGATGAACCGATTGCCAGAATTTCTTACACATTTATTACAGATCATTCACGTATCGAAAATCCCAAAACGTCGTTCGCCAAGGGGTTAAATACCCCCAAACTTCGAATAATCCCTATAATATATGTCAATACGTAGACGGTCACATAATTATTCAAAAAACATCTTACACAAAAACAATCGAAGTTACTTAATTCACATTATGATGGATCCAAAGAAGTTGAACACCCTCAAACATCTCGAAACTCCGGTGACGGAAATTTCCGAGGAAATTTCCATGAACCAGTAAAAATATTTGTTGTCTTACTGTTACTAACTATTGAGGGATTAATCATTCCAAATGAAATGTTCAAGAAAACATCCCCGAAATTATAAGGAAAAATAGTCGATTACTGTCGCGCGTTAATTGATCAGGATTTTCTGAATTGAAATAATTAACGAAATATTTTGCTTTTTGAGTTATGAATTTATTAGTGTTCCACAAGCTTGTATTCTTTATACTCATTTATATTGTTATTGAGTTATTCTGATAAACAGAATCAGAAATCTGCAAAGTGGGACATTGTAATAAATTTTGGAAACAGAATATTTCTGAATAATATGATATGAACGGTTTTTTATTGAGTTTCAAATTTATTACAGTGGCCCACAAGCTTACATTTTAAATTTTCAAGTAGGTTTGGGTTATTCTAATCTCAAAAATTAGAAATCTTCAAAGTGGAACGTGGTAATAAATTTTGGAATCAGATTATTTCTAAAAAATGTGACGAACGGTTTTTTATTGAGTTTAGAATTTATTACAGTGGCCCACAAGCTTCTATTTTGAATTTTCAAGTAGGTTTGGGTTATTCTGATCACGAACATCAGAAATCTGCAAAGTGGGACGTAGAAATAATTTTTGGGGAGAGATTATTCCTGAAAAATGTCATAACGGTTTTTTATTTAGTTTCGAATTCATTACAGTTTCCTTATAATTTCGGGGATGTTTTCTTGAACATTTCATTTGGAATGATTAATCCCTCAATAGTAAGTAACAGTAAGACAACAAATATTTTTACTGGTTCATGGAAATTTCCTCGGAAATTTCCGTCACCGAGTCTACGCCATGACACATGCATGTAAAATTGGAGTTTCGAGAAGTTTGAGGGTGTTCAACTCCTTTGGATCCATCATAATGTGAATTAAGTAACTTCGATTGTTTTTGTGTAAGATGTTTTTTGAATAATTATGTGACCGTCTACGTATTGACATATATTATAGGGATTATTCGATGTTTGGGGGTATTTAACCCCTTGGCGAACGACGTTTTGGGATTTTCGATACGGGAATGATCTGTAATAAATGTGTAAGAAATTCTGGCAATCGGTTCATCATTATATATTTGCATATTTTCAAAAATACAGAGTGTGTGGTGCAGCTTGAATCAGAAGATAGCCCACGCCCTTCTTCTGGAAAACGGGAACTGTAAAAAAAATTATGGACTAGTTTTTTTTGGAGTGTGCCGTAAATGCTGGTGTAGCTTTAGGGACATGTATTTGTCAGAATTACTGGAACTGTATCGTTTACATTTTATTGATTTTATTCTCGGACTTTCATTGTGAATATTTTTCATTTGACCCTTTCTTTGATTATTGTGCGTTATTGTCGAATAATAATTGTACTTTTCAATCAGAGAAATAAATATTATTATTATTATTCTTATTAAAAAATTTCCAGTAGATTAATTATCAATTGTACCGGGTGATTCAGTAAGGATAACGAGGTACTGTATCTCAGTAACTAACAGTTGTAGAAGTTTGGGGAAAAAATCCTTCAGGGGAAATTGACCAAGAAAAATTGCTGGAAATATTTTTTAAAATGATACGTCCACCTCTAGGGGCCGTAATAGCTTCGATCGTGTAAAAAATTGAATTTTTTCGGAAATTTTCCTATACAGGGTGTCCGTTTTTCGAGTTTAACCATAGGGATCTCAGTTATTATAAGAGATACGAGGTTGGTTGAATTGGGGCAAAGTTGAGCATTTTCATGCTGAACAATTATCTGAAAGAACATTTCATTTTCCTTTTTTCGTTTATGAAATATTGGAAAAAACGGAAATTTTTTGTTTTCGTTTTTTAAAGCGAAAACCATAAGAACTTGACGTTTCTAACTAAGGCGTTATTCAGGCACTTTCTTACAAGGAATCTAAATCTGTCATCGTATTTTTCAAGGCGATCTTGATGTGAGAGATACAACAATCGACTATGGTTTTTCTTATGGGCGCCATATTGGACTTTTGGATGTTTGGAAAGTCTGTCAGTTTCTGAGTACAATAATGTAACACACAATATGTTTTAATCTTACATGTTGATCAAAATTGGGAAAAAATCTTTCTTAGGAAGAGTGCTGTGAAAATAATGACAGCAGTTTTGTTTAACAAAAACTATATTTTGATAGTTCAATTGAGGATAATTAACGTTCACATTTCTGTCGAGCTTAACTTCTTAAAAAAGGTTTGAAGTTAGGAATGAACTCGACAGGAAAGCTAGAAGTTTTTTCTCAGCAAAACGAAACAAAATTATCAAATACATAACAAAGTTATAAAAGATTCTTGAATACTCCACCATTCTTTTCTAGACACAATTTCACTCATTCTTCTGATGGGTACAATTTCAAGAAATCTTTCTTCATTCTCCATAAATCAAAATCAAGTATTCTTTCTTCTAGAAATCTGATTCTCGGAATTGTAAGTACCCATTGATTGAGCTATTCAGAACTTGGGGTGAAGAGTAATATAGTGTTTAAAAGTGAATGGTGGAATCTTCGAGCATCTTTCATGACTGTTTTGTTTTGCGGAGAAAAAACTTTTATAACTTCAAATATCGTTCCCAATTCAAAATAACCTTGGTTTTTATGCAAGTAAGCTTCCAAGTTCACTTGAACAATCAGAATTCAGTTTGTTAAACAAAGATGGCATTGTTGGTGGCATTGTTTCCAAAGCACTCTACGCAAAAACGATTTTTTGTCAATTTTGACCAGCATGTAAGATTCGAACATATCGAGTGATACGTCATAGTAATCGGAAAAAAAAAGACTTGTCAATAAGTTAAATTCCAATATGGCGACCACAAGAAAAACCAAAGTTGAGTTTTGTATCTCTGAAATCAAGAACGCAATGGAAAATACGATGACAGATTTAGATTCCTTGTGAAGAAGTGCCTGTAGAACGTCCTAGTTAAAAACTACAAATTTCCGTTTTCCTCCAATATTTCAAAAACGAAAAAAGGTAAATGAAATTTTCTTCAAGATAATTGTTCAGCATGAAAAGGCTCAAGTTTGCCCCAATTTAACCGACCTCGTATCTCTCATAATAACTGAGATCCCCATGGTTGAGCTCGAAAAACGGGCACCCTGTATAAGTTCAGAAATGAATACTCTCACGTTAATACCAACATAATGGTCCATCTTTTTGAAACATTAAGTTTCATTGTAGGACGTAAAATAAAGGCGGGAGGCATAAAATAAAGGCGGGAGGGACTTTTTGGAATGTAAATTTTTATAACTTAAGTTTGACTTGACGGAATTTTGCTAACAAGTCATGGTTCAAGAAAGAAAGTAATGGTGAATAGGATAAAAAAACCATCCATGTCATTCTGGTTCTTACTGCCCTCGCCAGAGGGCGTATTTTGTGAGGTTAATCGTTTTTTCAATTTTTCCCCAGAATCTCAAATGCATCGGTATAATTATCTCATCAGATTCGGAAAGAAGATGAAATTTGCATCATAATTTGTTCAAATCGCATGACGATATCTTCATTTGTTGAAAAGCTATGGCTTGAAGAATATTTCATTAACAAATTTATCAAAGAAACAAAATAGGTAATTCAGTTTTCGAATTTTTTTCAAGTTTCGTAGTCAAGCATGCCATAGAAAAATGAAAAAAATAATTCAAAACTTCGTTCCCATTTTTATTTAATCATAATTTTTTTTTGCGTTATTAGATATTGTTTGTATTGGTATATCATTATTTTTCTGATTCAGGATGAGATAATTATACCGATGCATTTGAGATTCCGGAAAAAAATTGAAAAAACGATGAACCTCACAAAATACGCCCCCTAGCGAGGGCGGTAAGAACCAGAATGGCATGGATGGATTTTTATCCTAATCACCAATTCTTTCTTTCTTGAACCATGTCTTGTTAGCAAAATTCCGTCAGTTAAAACTTAAGTTAGAGACATTTACATTCCTAAAAGTTTAGGATTCCCTCCCGCCTTTACTTTACGTCCTACAATGAAACTTCATTTTTCAAAAAGATGAACCACTATGTTGGCATTAACGTGAGAAAATTCAATTTTTTATACAATCGGAGCTATTACGCCCCCTAGCGGTGGACGTCTCAATTTAAAAAATATTTTCAGCAATTTTTATTGGTCGATTTCCCCTGAAGGATTTTCCCCCAAACGTCTACAACTGTTAGTTAGTAAGATACAGTACCTCGTTATCCTTACTGAATCACCCGGTATATTGATTAAATGAAAAGTTGAAACAATTGCTCCATAATTATTTTATACCTTATACATTTTTCCAAATGGTTATCCCTGTAAATTTCTAATTTATGACAACACTGCATTAAAATTTTGACCTTTTGACAAATAAAAAATATAGGAGTACAGGGTGTTCCAAATAATACAATTTTGATAGGAAACACCGATTTCTAGAGAAGCTAGAAAAAACACTACTGTTCAATTTGAACACCTGTTGTAATTGATTATGATGATGTTTTTTTCAAGATAAATTTTCAGATGCATCTAACATTATTTGAAAACAGTAATAAAAGAAAAGTGGCAAGTATTATATATATTTGGAGAGGTACTTCAATTTCTGAAACGAATATGCAAAAATATATAGGGTGGTCTAGAAAAAATACAAATAATATGTCATAGCTTCAACACCTAAATACGACGATATCTTAGAAGAAAAACAATTTGAATTTTCATTGGCATTTGCTAGTAGTGCCAATCTTCATGTGATATGTTTATACCGGTCACCTAGTACTAATGGTTTCATCTCGGGTTTCATGTTTCTCGAAAAAATTATAAACTCTTTCACTTAAACTACCAACTAAATCAGTGATTTTTTCGACGGGTGACCTCAACATCAATTATGATGATGCTAATGCACTCTTAACCAGGCATCTTAAAAATTCACTGAATGCATTCAATCTGACTATGCAAACAAATGGACCAACAAGAATTTCACAGTATTCTGAGAGTAAAATTGATTACATCTGTACCAATCTGAAAAATGAAAATGTGTATTGCTTGGTCATTCCAACTACCTTTTCTGATCATGAGGCAGTGAACTACCTTTTCTGATCATGATGCAGTGTACTGCAGAGCAAATGTGTTGCACAAGACGAATGAAAGCAAATTCAAACTCAGTAGGTTATTTAGCAGGACCAATTACAAACATTTTTATGAAAAGTGTTGTGACAAGGATTGGAATGTTGGGTTGTACTCTGATGATCCATTTATCTACTTCTTTGCTACATTAACTGAATGCCTTGAATCTTCGTTTCCCATGCAAAAAATAAAAAATAAAATTAAAAGTAAACGAGGCTGGTTAACCAAGGGAATACGTATTTCTGCAGTGAACTTGAGAAGTCTTCACTACATCAAAAAATACTCAAATAATACTGAATTTTATATATATTATGTTGAGTATAGAAGAATTTATCGCAATATGGTTAAGTTGGCCAAAAAGAAATATTACCACAACCGAATCTCTGACAGCATTAACACAATCAAAGGAACGTGGCGGGTTGTGAACGAATTCCGTGGAAAAAATGATCTCAAATCAAATGCAGCTCTTGAGCCCAACACCCTCAATGAATTGTACTGTTCAATTTCTGAGAGTTTGACTGAAAGTATTGAAGCAGCTCCAGATCCCTTGTTTTACATGAGTGGAATACATATTGTTGACACATTTGTTCTACACGAGACAAATTTGGACGAGCTAATTGCTACAATAAAACAAATCAAAAATAAAACTTCCAGTGGGATTGACAATATCTCCATAAAAATTATTGAGAACTTGTCAGTCTTCATATTAGAACTACTAGTTTTTCTCATCAATGATTCTTTTGCCAAAGGAATTTATCCTAACTTCTTGAAAACCAGCATTGTTATTCCTCTTTACGAAGGAGGTGAACCTTCTGATCCAACAAATTATCGTCCAATCTCTCTCATTCCAACTCTTGGTAAATTAATTGAGAAATTGGTTGAAATTAGGATGATGAACTTCTTAAATCTCCACAACATTCTACACCGGCAACAATTCGGTTTTCAATTTAACAAAAATACAGGAGACGCTATCTTACATTTTCTAAACAACCTTTATACAAAATTGAACATAAAAGAAACTAGCGCTGCAGTGTTTTGTGATCTGCCAAATGCTTTTGATTGTGTCAATCACGGAATACTGCTGCGCAAGCTAAGCCGATACGGGTTCAGAGAACAAAGCTACAACTGGGTTGAATCTTATCTCGATCAAAGAACACAAATCGTGAAAATGGGCAGCTTCTCTGACGTTGGGTTAGTTAGGCATGGTGTTTCACAGGGCTCTGTTCTTGGGCCCATCCTATTCTTACTATATTTCAATGACCTTGAGAACATTAGAACAGATGGTATATTTACTATGTTTGCTGATGATATAACCATTTTGTGGCATGATAAGAACCCACTTAACCTTCATGACAAAATAGCTCTCGATGTTGCTACTGTTAAGGAATGGTGCGATTCAAATATGCTTCCGTTCAATATATCTAAAACACATCTAATGACATTTCAATGTACTGCACCAAACATTCCAATAGGGAGACATATCATCTCGTGTACTCAATCCAATATATTTTTGGGAATTTGTCTTGACAACAAACTGAACTTCCGTAACCATGTTGAAGCACTGAGCAAAAAGTTGTCATCAGGGTGTTATCGAATGAATTGGGTATGGCAACGGCTAAAATAGCGTACCATGCGTTAATCACATGTTAGATATGGCATCCCCTTCTGGGGAACCTGCAACAAGCAGTGCTTTAGCATGATTTTTACCCTACAAAAGCGTGCTGTTCGCTATATCTGTAAGGTTAGGCCTAGGGTATCTTGTAAGGAACTTTTCAGAGAGCAGAAAATACTTACCCTGTCTTTTCTTTTTATACTTGAAACGGCATGTTTAGTTCATAAGAACCTACATATATATGACATCAACCTTGGATCCACCCGCCAAAAAAACAATATAAGACTACCCATTCCAGTTTCAAATTTAACGAAGAACTCGATCTTTTATAATGCAGGCAAAATATACAACCATCTTCCAGAACGAGTCAGAACCATTGAGTCAACAGTGTTGTTTAGGAGAACTGTTAATGTTATTCTCTTAAGAGGTATTCTATGAAGTTGATGAATACCTCAACAAAAGTTTGAACTAAATTAACTAAATTAAACTTTATATCCATTATATCTTTGCTGTCTCTCTGTTTTAATTATCATTATTTTTATTGTATTTTATTGTATATCTTTTACTATATGTTTCTTTAATTACATAAACTTTTTTTAGACTTTGTCAATGAGATTTGAATCTTCTGGCAATAAAGCATATTTTGATTGATTGATTGAGTATCTACAAAAAAAAATAGAGACACCACCCAAAAAAGTGCATTGAGAATGTTTTCACAGAAACAAAAATAATCATTAATAAATAAGTTACCGGGGAGTGTCAGAAATGCACAGAAGTCAAAACCACCCTTTATCTTTTAAACGCTTCAAGATATCGAGGTTCGATTTTCGGAATTTGATTTCTCATGAAAATCAAGCTCATAACATGTAGGTTGGTTTTTTTCCTATCTCTTCTATAGAAATCTTTGTTTCCCGAGGTGTTTCCTATCCAATTCGGACCACCCTGTAAAGCATCATTTGATGGTTTCAGTTAATTGAAAAATTCAAAGAAAACTTGTTTCTGCAAAAATTTCGAATAAAATTCATTATTTTCGAAAATAGCTCTGGTTAGTCATCATAAAGCACTACACAATTTCAGAATAGCTCCATTTACTATCAATTTTAGACTGCAATTTTCGAGATGAAATCTAAAAATGTTTGGAACATGGAAGTTAATGTGGATTTTCGATCTAACAGGAAGTCCGCCATTTTCAATGTATGTGAATTAACTTGTGTAAATACAATTTTTTATATGATGTGAATAGATTGATTGATTAATTTAGTTCTTTTCATGATCTGCTATTGATTCCCCTTAATTTGCTGAGATCATGCAGAGCTTTCATTTTATCACTAGCCCCTTTCAATTGTCTTTTCTATTTTTTTTTGTTCTTTTCCTGCATTTTTTGATAACCTGTTTGAATATGTGTGCTTTTTTACATAATTTTTTGAATGATTTAATATTTTTTTCAAGGTTCAACTTGGGTGTGCAAAAGATGCGTAGACAGTGATTCCCTTAGACTGAAAAAAAGTGACCTGAAACATCAACGAAGAGATTCATTGCGGAACTCATCAACATCTAGTACACACGAAGTTCAGTCACTTCCTACATCTACAGTTAAAGTATTGCCTTATGATGTAAGTACACTATGTGGATAAATTTATTTTCAAAATAGTGATAACCCATAACCAATATATACTTTCAATGGGTTTTGGTTGTCTTTCAATTGATTTTTTTTTCGAGGGATTTGGCATTGGATAGATAGATAGATAGATATTTATTTCAACAGGGTATTTTATAGTCATTCACAAGAGTGGCAGAATATTTTTGTCAGAGAAAAACGTCAAAAAACTAGCTTTACATAAAAATTATAAAGATACATAGAAACATTCAAAATGAATAGATTCATGTTTCAAACACGATTAGAAACAATTTAAAATATGGGACATATTTCACATGTTTAAAAAAATACATAATTTTTCAATAAATACATATATACATGCACAGCACAATTTAAATAAAATTTGATTCATACATTTCTGCAGGCCAGAAAATATTCCTCAGTATTATAGGGCTCAAGATTACATAAAAATTCTCTTACAGACTTCAGAAATCTGTTAGCAACAACAATATCTCTGATATCTTGTGGGAGGTTATTATAAAATTGTATTGCACTGTAGATAGTGCTACGTTCATATAAGGATTTTGCGTGAATGGGATATGAGAAATCTTTTTTTCGTCTTGTCTCGTAAATATGCGTTTTGCGATGTGTGTCAAAAAGGCCTGGATGATTGACAACAAATTCAATCAATTCATATATATAGATTGCTGACACAGTCAGTATTTTATTCAACTTGAAACTTCCTCTGCATGAGTCTCTTTTATTTATATTGAAAAGTATTCTGATTATTTTTTTTTGACATGGGAAAACTCTATTCAATCCATGACTTGAACCCCAGATTGTTATTCCTAGTCTCAGAGAAGAGTAAAAATTCGCATAATATACTGTTATTAGTGCATATAAGTCAACATTTTTTTTAGAACTCTCATGGCGTATGTTACCGAGGATAGTTTATTGCATAGATTGTCTATCTGACTAGTCCAGCTTAATGTGTCATCAGATTGGTATCATCAGCATAGTTAATCATGTGAGCAGTGTTTATGTCTGCTATAACTTTATTAATGTCATTGATAAATATAATAAACAATATTGGACCGAGAATACTACCCTGTGGGACTCCCAGAGACACACACAAAGCCTCTGATCTAGCGGTGTTATCTTTTTGATTGAGTTCTACTATTTGCTTTCTGTTTTTTAGATATGAATTGAGCCAGTTGTAAGAGTTTCCGCGAATTCCATATTTATAAAGTTTCCGCAATAAAATATCGTGATCTATGCAATCAAAAGCTTTGGATAAATCCATGAAGATTCCACAGGATAGATCTCCCTTGTCCATTGCTTCTATAATTTGGTTGTTGAAGTAAGCAGTTTCAATAGATTTATTTTTCAGATAGCCATGCTGGTTATTAAAAAACATGTTAAAGTGAGTAAAGAAATTCACTATTTGCTTAGCCATTGCTATTTCGATAATTTTTGATACACATGTCAGAAGACTGATTGGCCTAAAGTTAGATATGTCTGACTTATTTCCTTTTTTGTGAAGTGGTTTCACTATCGCTATTTTCAGTTCATCTGGAAAAATTCCTTCTTCAAATAATTTATTAATGAGAAATGTCAAAATACATACAATCTCTTGGGCACAACTTTTCAATATGTGTATTGGTACCTCATCAATTCCTGTACTTCTCTTGTTCTTCATATTGTTTATTATTGAGAGTAACTCATTTTCTGTGACTGGGTTCAAGAACAAGGTGTGACTGTGAAAGGCTATAGACCTTACAAAACCGCTTACCTTACCAATATCTTTTTGTGTTGACAGGAGTTGAGGGGCGGCGTTTGTGAAGTATTCATTGAAGCTATTGGCTACCTCAAATGGATTATCGTATTCAAATTGTTTAGATTGGACTGTACCTGTCACTTCTTTGATAATCTGCCACATCGTTTTAGATTTATTATCTGACTCAACAATTTTGTTTCTATAATGATCTTTTTTTGCTGATTCCAAGAGATTGTTATATTTTATTTTCAACTCTTTATACATTGATCCGTATTTTGGATCGATTTTAGAAATTGATTGATAAAAAACTAATTGGTTTTTCATTTGCGTAATCTCGGGTGAGTTGAAAAACTCGTTTTCAGAAGGATTTTGGTGTTTACACGTTTTCGGAAAGTGCAGACAAAGTAAAAATTGAAAGTATTACTGAAGTTTGAGAAAGCTTCATTTATATCTTTTGCGCTGTATACATTCGTCCAGTTCTCAGACTTGAGTTTTGTGCAAAATTCATTTATCGATTTGGAGTTATAATAACGTCTCTCAACTTTTGATGCTGAATGAGTTTTGATCAGGTCGCATAACAACGCTTGCCCTGAGTGATCAAAGATACCTGTTTCAAAGACTATCCCCTTCTTATCACCTTCAAGGTTCATAATAATGTTATCTAGGCAGGAACTGGAGTTGGGAGTAACCCTCGTGGGATTCGTAATGGTTAACATGGAATTATAGGTAGCTAACAGATTTCTGAAGTCTTTACAGGTCTTACTTTTAAGACAAGAAGTGTCTATGTTAAAATCACCTGCTATAATATATATATATATTTTTCATATAAAATATCTAACATGCATTGAAATTTCGTTAAAACAATTTTACTTCGCTTGATGGGGACCTGTAGACATTCACTTCGTCAATGGGACTGCTAACAATCTCCTTGGATACATAAACAGCTGATCCTCCATGTTGGCATTCCTTTCTGCGATGTGTCGACACTTGATTGTGATCTTTAAAGGTGTAGTTCTTTATATTATGTTGTGTTTGCCAATGTTCTGTAATACAAACTACAGGGCATTTCAGATCTTCAATGACTTTTTGCATCATGTTGAGGCTATTTCCTAAAGACTGAACATTTTGGTGCATTAAAAAATGTTTTATATTTTGAGATTGATTCCCTCCTAAAAAAGTAGCAGGCTGGTTTGGATTTTCTTTTTTTGTGCATTGGTTGTTGAGAAGATGTTGGCCTCTCCTGAAGTTAAATCGCTCAAAACCAATGTTTTTTGGCCAGAAACTGGGATCATATACCTTCTCCTTCAGACTCTGTCCTACACCTATCATAAATGATTGGTTATTGCGCCTTGTATTTTGTGTCAGAAGTCTTTTTACTTCAATTTCATGATTTTCAGGCAATTGCTCTATTGGGAAACCCGTTTGCCACAGAAATTATTCAATTGATATTCTAGGGAAAAACCAATCCACCTCAATGAGGCTGATAAAGCAATTAATATGATTTTATTATCTAATCAAATCAAAAATTGACTATTGACAAATTGTGGTGAAGGTTATGAAAATACACTAGGAGAAAATGTGTACACTGGAAATTCTATAAACCGGAATTCCTCCGGAAGAAATATGTCAATTTGAACAAATAACGAAGAAATTTTAAAACTAAATGTAGAAAATAGTCGGAATTCCGTGGGAATTCCGGGCAAATCCGGTGGAATATGAAATATTTAGGAACATCATACACAAATTCATTCAGGATTTCTGAGGGGATTTCCGAGTTCCAAGATAAACTTCAGACCTAGTTTCATAGTGATGTCACTGAATATTACAGAATCTGAATAATACCGGATTATATTGGATATCAAAATTTCGAAATTTTTTCTATATCATCGGAAAATACCGAAGACTGATCCGGTCTGATTTCACCTCGGATTTCACTTTTTTCTGTTTTATGCCCTTCTTTTTTCCAAGATCTGATTCCGTAAGAACGAGAATCCAAGAAAAACATATTTTTATTGAGAAAAAAATCAGAAAACCTAGGGTGTAAATTGTAAATCATCATATACAGTGTGTACCAGCCAAATGGAATAAATTCGTTAATAAATAAACGGTGGCGTTTTAGGAAAAACGCTCGGACACGTCGATTTGTATCTTTAGTTGCGCTTTTTTTTTTTTTTTTTTTTTTTTTTTTTTTTTTTTTTTTTTTTTTTTTTTTTTTTTTTTTTTTAAACTTTTTATACAGGGTGTGTCATGCCACAGTGGCCAATATCAACTTTCTTATTTAAATGCAACACCCTGTATTTTATTTCATTTTCAGATTCTTCCTGAAGAGCTGATTTCGTCGATCTATCATACTTGGGGCGTACGGGTGGTTCAAAATTTTGAGATTTGCATCACCTTCTATTTGTTTCTATTAAATGTCAGTAGATAGTAAATGAAAAGTTAAGATAGGGACATGTAAGCCGTTTTGAGCAGAAATGATTAGTTTCGACACAAAAAATTCCTAAAGTTGAAAAATCTCGATTTTTCACACCCTATATCTCTGTAATCTTACGCGCTATACCCCAAGTATGATAGATCGACGAAATCAGCTCTTCATGAAGAATCTAAAAATGAAATAAAATACGGGGTGTTGCATTTAAAATAAGAAAGTTGATATTGGCCACTTTGGCATGACACACCCTGTATAAAAAGTTTTTTTCGAAAAAAAAAGCGCAACTAAAGATACAAATCGACGTGTCCAAGCGTTTTTCCTAAAACGCCACCGTTTATTTATTAACGAATTTATTCCATTTGGCTGGTACACACTGTATATCGAACACATTATGCAATTTACATAGGAACATACAGGGTGGTTCACAACTAGCGCAGATTTAAAGCGAAATTGCAAAACTGTTAAAGTTTTTCTCATTTCAGTAGTTCATACGTTGATAAAGGCTAAATTTTGAAAATATTTTGAAATATACAGGATATCCAGAAAATTGTGGCACATAAAAGTTATATTGTTTCTTATGGAAGTCCATGTATTTGGTTGCATTTTATATTCTCCCTGAAAAGCTTATTTCATCGATTTTTATCACACTTGGGGTCTAGTGGGAAGATATATGGTATGGAAAATCTAGATTTTTCAACTTTATAAATTTTTTGTGTAAGAACTATTCATTTATGTTCATAACCAAACTCTTGACCTTCTATCTAATCACATTTAACTGAATCCGAGACTGAATAACATACGGGTGGTTCAGAATTTTGAACCACCCTATATTCATGTGAATATAAATAATCAATGGCGAATAAAAAGTCAAGATAGGGACATGTTAGTCGTTGTGATCAATAATGAATAGATTCGACACAAAAAGTTCCTAAAGTTGAAAAATTCAAATTTTTCACACCCTATATTTCTGTAATTGTTCCAGCTAAACCCCAAGTATGATAATAAAATCTGCTTTCCAGACAGAATCTAAAAATGCAATAAAATATAGGTTATATATGGTGTTCCAAAAGAAACAAAATAACATCGATATGCCACTTTTTTTCGGAATATCCTGTACATTTCAAGATAATTTTAAAATGTAACCTTCATATACAAATTACTGAAGTAACAAAATCCCAGAGTCAGCAGAAATTGTTAAAGAAAAGACGGGAATGAACTTATCGATCATGAGTGGTTAAAATAATGTATTTAACATTGTTAGTTAAAATTCATCAGATTTTCTTGGTGTGTTCAGCAATAAAACACAAAAATTTCGTATTTTTTCTGGCGTAAATAAGAAAGGTATTCCCCGGAATTCCTATCAATTGAACACCGGAATTCCCATGTGGTCAACCCTTCGAATATTTTTAATACATGCTTCATACAAATATTTTGTTCCCACACAAGATAACCTACTTTGCATTCGCGGTAAACTTTTGAATCTGTTACTCACAGATTAACCTTTTCAAACAATGCATTACACTTCGTTTATTTATCTGTCTTAATGCTTAAAGTTTTGAATTGAATTTTCCCATAATCACGAGACTCATCATCTTGAAGCCGCTATTTGAAATTCATACATTTTGAGTAAACATTTTTCATCTGTGAGCATAATCACAAACTCGTCCGCCATTTTGGAGCCGTCATCTTGAATTATTTTGACAATGAAATCATCATCAACCCCAAAAAACTAATCATTGAATCGAACCATAATTGCAAAACTAGTCCGCTATTTTTGAGCCGCCACCTTGAACTTTTCAAATTGACAATAAATTCATAATATCCTACCTTAAAAACCCCCACATACCAATTTTCAATAGAATCAGTTACCAATTATGAATTGAGTCATCACAAAACTTGTTCGCATTATTGAGGTTGCCATTTCGTCTTCTATATAAAAAAAATTCCTAGTGCATTGTTATCACAATTATGTACAGCTGCCAAATTTCAAAACAATCGGACGATTAGAAGTAGTTCAAATTCAAGTTGATATCAGATTATACCACAAGTCAATTGATAGCTACTATTCTCAAGGAATTATTGCCAGTCCTATACTCATTTATTTCATTATGCTATGCTCGATAGAGGAGAATATTTCTAGAGTCTAGACAAATCTCTTGAAGCAATTTAGATCTGAAATTTTTCTGTGCACCAAGAGAATATTATTGTTAATATTCAAGCTTTCATAATTATATGAATATGTTAAGGTTTTCATTGTTACAACTACAGTAGTTATGTAAATTCAAAGTAAATTTGTATTTCTTATCAACCAGGCATACAGATCTCAGATTGAGCCTGAAAGAAAACTTATCTCCAGTTTGGCATTTAGTTGGAGAAATCACACCTACTGAAAGTAGTTACTAGGTACAAACATACACATATTGGGATATTTGGGTTATCGGTAATATGACGCCTCACTGATTAGATGGATACAATCAATGCTGAAAAGCAGAATCATTGTGGCGACTCTCGGGGAAGAGACGGTCAGGATGACAGTAGTAAAAGATTGTCCCCAAGGGGGAGTTCTATCGCCTTTGCTGTGGTCATTGGTCGTCGACAACCTGATAGTCAAGCTACATGATTCTGGTTTCACGACTCAAGGTTACGCTGATGACCTGGTTGTCACCATCAGGGGCAAACATGACGGGATAATTTCCAATCGCATGCAAGTAGCCCTAAACACAATCAGAAGCTGGTGCGCAGAGGAAGGACTCAATGTCAATCTTAGCAAAACAGTGCTAGTTCCATTTACCAAGAGGCGAAAGTAAAACTTGAAGCCTCGACTCTGAATGGAATCCAGTTCATTTTTTTCAAAGATGTTAAATATTAGGGCGTGATAATCGACCAAAAACTGACATGGATCAGCCAACTTAACCACATTCTCTCCCGAGCTATAGCGGCAAGCTGGAAATGCCGCAGTCTTTGGCAAGACATTGGGTCTGAAACCAAAAATAATCTTTTGGTCATACCTCGAGTCATACCAAACGATCATCAAACCCATGGTCACCTACGCTTCATTGATATGGTGGCTGAAAATGCAACAAATTTCGGCACAACTCAAGCTGCAGAAAGTACAGTGGCTAGCTTGTCTGAAAAACACAGGGGCAATATTCATTTGCCCCACCGCAGCCTTAGAGGAATGCTGAACCTTATTAGTTATAGGGCCAAATTTCTTGGTAACACCCCAACCATCTTCCAAGCAGAAGTACGTGCTATAGAGATATGTGCCCAGGAGTGCCTCAAAAGGGACACTCGAAGGGCAAAAATCTATGTTCTATCAGATAGCCAAGCAGCTCTGAAGTCATACACTTGTGAGTCTAAGCTGACTTGGGACTGTGAACAATCCCTGAGACAACTGGCAGCGAACAACCAGATCACTTTGAAGTGGGTGCCAGGTCATAAGGGAGTTGAAGGCAACGAGAAAGCAGACTGCCTTGCCAAAGAAGGAGCAAATACATAATTTCTTGGACCAGATACCTTCTGTGGACTTTCCAAAGCCCACTTGAGAGAATAGTTCCGACGCTGGGAAACAGATGAAATGAAATCTCACTGGAATAAAGTGCCAGGACAAATACAAGCGAAAAGGCTAGGGAGTTGTTCGCCAAGGAAAGCTAAATAGCTTCTCGAGTTGAACAAAAAAAACTCGAAACTGGTAACGGGACTCCTCACTGGACACTGCCCTCTGAGGGATCACCTCAAAAAGATGGGTAAAACAGAGAGTGATAGTTGTCGCTACTGCGAGAACTTCGCTGAAACTGCAGAACATTTGCTTTGCGAATGCCCAGCACTCTACTGCAATAGGCTCAAGTTCCTGGAAGGGGCCTTCTTACAGCCCTCCGATGTCAGGAACCTAGCTCCCAGGAAACTGATGAACATCGCAAGAAGGCTCGGAATCCCGGGCCTCGAATAGATTAAGTAAATAGACAAAAGATCTGATAGGTCGAGGACCACATTTCAATAAAATTTTTCGAAAGTTGTAGAGAACCACCAGCAGGGGCGGATCCAGGATTTTGGTTTGGGGGGGGGCACATCCGGAGGGTCTGGCGGCACACCCCCGGAAAAATTTTGAAAATTTGATCACCAGAAAAGAAACACTTTTTGAACATTGTTTAGGAGATAATTTCACATTTAATGTACTCAAAAAAATTTTGTTTTTGTAAAAAAATATTAATTTTCAACATTATTTAATTGAATATACTATATTTTATTTATTCTTTCAAAACCTGATATTTACAATATCTATCTATCTATTGTTACTTAAATAAAAATAGAACTTTATACATCTACAAGGAAAAGGAAAAAACTTCCATTTTACATTAATTTTTGTGTTTACAAATTGTATAGTCAAATGTACAAAACTATCTTTTCAATCCAATGCAAAAGCCAACTTGCGATTGTGTTTTTGGGCAAATATATTTAAAACCTCTTCTGGTGGAACACTGCAAGCTATGTCCTGGTGGATGTGCAAACTTGCAAGTCCATTGAGGCGATCTTCTGTCATTGTTGTTCTTAAATAGGTTTTTAACCTTCGGAGTGCCGAAAACGACCGCTCAGCCGTACTCGAGGTCACAGGTAGAGTGCAGATTATTTGAAGCAGAACAGTTAGGTTTGGTAGATCTTGTGAGTGTTTGATTGCTTCGGCTGGGTGTTTAGGGAATTTTTCAGAACTATCTCCCCACATGTGCTTCCAAGTACTTAGCTCGCCCTTTAAAGCATTAAAGAATGGCAGATCATTCTCATATAGTTTGGCTCCTTCTAAAACTGAATCTTCATAGTTTTCTTTAAATTTCCCCAGTGGTGGCAGAATCATCTGTAATTTTCCAATGTGGGTCATTTGAGCTTTTGGAAATCTGGTATTAATTTCACTGATAAGAAAGTCCAAAAATGGTAGAAAAATTGACAGTCGGAAGTATTCCTCTGTTGTCTCTGCTTCAACATTTGACCTATTTCGTTGGATGCCAACTATTCTAGGTTTTTTCAGTTCGGTTCCCATTTTCAAGGCAAGGTTGCAGGCTTTGTCAAAAAGTTTTTTGAAACACTCCTTGCTTTTGGTCCTTTGCTCTTCAATGCTTTTAAGAGTAGCATCGACCAAAACCATAGCTTTGAGTACGTCTATGTACTCGGCTTGAAGTTTTCTAGCCAGTGGTAGTGTCAAATTCATAACAGCTTCTAAAACTACTAAGCTTACAATAAATTCTGTCGAAACAATGCTATGTAGGAGGGAAAACGCTTTAGTTCCAGCTACTTCATTTGTATTAGCCATGGTCTGCAAAACAGTGTGCAAAGAAAGTAAAGAGTCCAAAAATGTTAACACAGCGTCGTGACGCTCTATCCATCTTGTCTCACACATCTTCTTGACAGCGTGCTTCCCCTTCTTCAGATCCTCGTTCATTTCATCTTCCAGTGCATACAATCTTTTGGCAGACTCCCTAAAGAAGTTGGCTACCGATGAGACTACCCCGATTGCGTTTCTTATTGAAGGGATTGTGCAAGCCTTACTTATGACTAAGTTAAGCCTATGGTTAGCGCAATGACTATAGGCTGCGAGGGGCTGCAGTTTCATGATTCTTGCTTGAGCTCCTTGAAACTTTCCGCTCATGTTTGAACCTCCATCATAGGCTTGACCTCTGCAGTCAGAAATGTCTATATCCAGGTTCTTCAAAGCTTCTAATATTTTGCTAGCAATATTTTCACCAGACAAATCAACAACATCAATGAACATAATAAAATCCTCTTTGATTTCGAATGTTGATTTATCAAAATATCTTACACAAATTGACAATTGCTCTTTCGTTGACATATCTGTAGTTTCGTCGGCAATAATAGTAAAATATTTAGCGGTTTTTATCTTTGAAACAATTTTTTTTACAATGACTTCACCACAGCACTGAATTAGTTCATTTTGAATAGTCTTGCTTACATAGGATGCATTTTTCCCACAAGACTCTACATGAGATTGAAGCTCTTTATCTCCGGCATCAATTCTAAACTTCAATAGAGCTCTAAAGTTTCCTTCGGCTGATTTGTCTTTGTTTATTTCATCGAACAGCTTCCCGTCATCCCTGTGGCCACGTAATGGAATGTTTTGAATTCCACACAGCATAACAGTTTTAATGATAGGTATTAACTTTTTCTTATTTTCTTCTATTACAGCTTTTTGAGCCGCGTTCATTCGAGAAACAATGTCATCTTCTGTTCCTTCCATCACTAATGAGAAATGCTTGCTGGCTTTTACATTGTTTTTGTGAAACTTGGCTTCATCGTGATGTTTTAAGATTTCTTTTGCTTTTTTGAAAGTATTCAAAGGTTCAAGTACCAATTTTCCAAGCTTTCCATCACTCTTTCCTCCTTCCCCTCGCCCAAAAAGAATGCAAGCCTTGCACAGCCCACCATTTAGTTTTTTACTGTAAACCAGCCAAGGGTATTCCTTCATCCACTTTGCTTGAAAAGACCTCTTTTTCTTCCCTTCAGTGTTCAGCGGAAACTTAAACTCTGGTGATGGAGTCCAAGGGTTTGTTAGCCACTCCAAACGTTCATTGTCACTCATTACTGTAGCATTTTTGTTGAGTAACTTACTAAAATCACGAGCAGGAATTTGATATTCAATGTTATCCGTCAAAGATGTACTTTTATTTACAGTTTTGTTAAGATCACTTTGCGACTTTAAGCTCGCATCTGCCGATGTGGAAGGCACTGGTAGTTCTTCTAACTTTTGGCTTGACAATACTTCATTCACAGTACTTTCAACCTGATTAACCTGAAAAAGGTAAAAACCAATCAGCCTTAATCATAATTTTTCAACAAAGCCTTTCCAGTCCCAAGGCTTTCTTTCGATAGAATAAGTGGCAAAATTAAAAAAAAAAACTGTTTTTTACATTTAAAATAAATATGATTGTTTTTTAAAAATTATTCTTTTATTTATGAACGAGCTTGAACAAAATTATTCTTTCCGAACCATTTTTCTAATTATTTTGTTTGATAACTATTGATTAATTCCACCTTTATGCGTTTCAAAACCAATGTGACATGTAATACTGAGGCAAGGTTAGAGCTACTGTATAGTACTGCAGTGACTTACCTTAGCCTTTTTCAAAAAGAAGGATTCTATTCCTTGCTGACGCTTCATTGCAAAACGTGTAGAATAACAACAGCTAAATGCACAGCTAAAAAACAGTTCACTTCACTCAACGGTCAACGATCAAGCTCAACTAACCTAACTGTCTCAGCTGATTCACTGGTTGCGACTTGTTGCGAGCGGGGTGCAGTTCCAGCGAGGGCCAAAGATATAGGTACAGCTTGACAAATCTAACTGTGACGGAGTGGGGCGGAAGCTCATTATAGGTGGTAGTGGATAAAGAGAGAGGGTAACTGCCTCCCGTTCACGCATCTCAGCTACAGAGCCACCTGCCACTTGCCTGCCACAGTTACATTTGCCAAGCTGTACTGTTTACTCCGCGTGCCCTGCCCACTGATGCGTAGACCAGAGCGTGAGTTTTTCGCCCTGCCCTAAACCTTCTAATCATATTATTGTAAGAGTTTTAAATGTTTCAAAGAGGTGACGCATCTAGTTTCATATCAAAATAATAATATAATTGTTCAAAGGGTGGAGTGGAATACTCATACAAAAATTGCCTTGGGGGGGGGGCACGTGCCCCCGGTGCCCCCCCCTAGATCCGCCCCTGACCACCAGAGAGACTGGGATCGACATCGTCCACTATTTTTTATGACTTGAAGAACAGCTGGTCATGATTCTACGAAGTGTGTTCAAAATATCAAGGGAATCATAACAATATGTAGAAATGGACGAATTTCTCCTTGTTACCTAAAACAGTTGGAATTTTCATATAATCATCATCATCGAAACCATTTTCATTTCTATCTGACTGAAGGACTTTTGGTTTATTACCAATATAGCACTTTTTGTTGTTGAATTATTTATGAAAAACGCAATGTTACCTCCATTTATTTGTTTCAGTTGAATTCATTGAATTGGGATACATATCACAGAGTGAATAGCGAGCAAATCTACTGTTATTGTGGCAGTAATGGAGAATGGTATAAACAGATGTTACAATGTGGAAGGTGTAGACAATGGTTTCATGAAAGATGTCTTGAATGTCTTCAATATCCATTATATTGTGGTGACAGGTAAAGGGTAATTTTAGTTTTCATCTATTTATTATGAATTTGGTCGATATTATCCAACGCTTTATATTTTGGTAGTCAATATTGAAATTCTATACATATGTATGCATTTTTAATATCGCATTAAGGTTATTGGTATATTTTCGTTGTTTTCGAAATGAAATGATCTCTCCAGATATACATGTAATACTTGTTACTTTTCTTTTCAAACTTTTGTTTTACCAATGTTTTCAAATTGTTTCACGTGAATTTTAAAAAATTTGGTGCCATGTTTGAAAAAAAAACAATATTATAATGAGTTAATTCAAAATTTTACAAAAAGTAACACAAGCAGATGATATATTATTTAATATAGCAATAGGATTATTTGCAGCTTGTGTTCAAATTGAACACCATAACTTCAATTTTGGATAACAAAAGGTTCTGCTGATTTCTCCTAAAACATTTATTTCTTGTAATTTTATGTATATATTTCCACCGTCGTATATCCTTGGTCTTGGTTTTCTGAATGGAGTCGTAGGTAAGTAGGTTCTGTTGCAAACATAAAAACATCCCGAAAAGATTGTATTCCTTCATGGTAACGGTCGAAGTAAAGATTGCTGATGTTCTGAGATAATGGCAAACTTATAAAGCAAATTTCATTCGAATAAATTAATAATACTTTTTGTTTCACAGTTAATTTGTTTTGTCTTTGATGCATGTACACAAAATGATTTGAAAATCATCATTTCCAGAAGTACTTTCATTATTCTGTATTTCAATATCTTGCAACACAGTCAAATGCTGCTCAGGTCGAAAAATATATCCACAGGATACTCTCCTATGCAGATCAAATTCATCACATTCATCACTCTGGAGTCTGGAATCTTCTTTTTCGATTAGGAATAATTGATGGATTCATAGGCACTTCACTCTTATGTAAGCTGTCGTGATTAGTATCACTAATACCCATATAGTAATATAAAAAAGAATTGATTGAGCCCCAAATCAACACCATATCAATATCCCAGACAAGTTGGGACACACTCCGAGGTCAGCCCAATATGCTTCATCGCGATAAAAAATGTTACCGGTTCTACGCGCATATAGTTAGATTTATAGTGTGTACCAAAACCAAACACTAACTATGTTAACATCTTCAGACGAAGATTGAAACAGGACTCTTAAACCTGTGATATTGGTAACTATTGTGCCAAAGGTTTCAAACATTCGTCATTGATTTAAATTTATAATTGACATGTCCCCTAATTGAAATCATTTATTTAATTTTCAGATTTTATGTGTTCGTGTGTTCCATATGCAACCAAGGCAAGGATTTTGTGAGACGACTCGAAATGAAGTGGGTGGACTTGGTACATCTGATGTTATTCAATTTAACTGCCTTCAATTCCAAGAAGTATTACGATTTGGATACCGTTGTTGTTCCTTATATAAATGATAACTGGCATGCCTTACAGCTACCACCAAAGGTTTGTTTTCAACTTATTATCTCTTTTCAGATATGTGTATGCATACTATTGAGACAACTCCACTCTATACATGTTATTATAGGAAATTACATATAATAATAATAATAATAATAATAATAATAATAATAATAATAATAATAATAATAATAATAATAATAATAATAATAATAATAATGTTATCTCAATTCACAATCTTGAATACAAAATATTACTTGAGAAATGAATAAATAAACAATAGCATCACTGAAGAAACAATCGCTAAATTGCTCCTTGTGCGTGATGTAGCCTTTAAAAATTATAAAATAACCTAACCTAACTTAGTATAAGGACTTGATATATAGCTCTTTCAATATTTAATAAGAATATATATCTTATATGATGAGAATGAGAAATTTTAGTGAATATAACATTCATATAGCACATAACAAGTTATGTTAAATATTCAAATCGGTACAAAAAGTCACATCCAGGTAATCACATCAAGTAGCATAGCATATAGGTACATATCAAGTTGTTTAAAATAACACAAATAAATGGTAAATGGTTACAGTTTCATGCAAGGTATCGCATGAGATGAATATCACAGTCGGTTAAAGTTACTTCTAGATTCTCATTAGAAATATATATATATATATATATATATAATCACTCTCAATTGAATTAGGGCAAACAATTTGTTAAAATTGATCATGTATAGCAGGTATGAATTCTTGTGCTTTTTTTTACAGTTAAATGATTTTTTGGAATATATCTCTGTCATAACTATTTAGCCAAGTTTTAACTCTTTTTTTAAACGTAACGTAGTTTTTACTAGTTTTAATGGTTTCAGGCAGTAAGTCCAAGATTTTGGACCCAGATAGCTGCAGTGCCTCTGTCCCACTACTTTGATACATTTCGGAACCACAACACTATGTTTTTGTCTCCTAGTATTGTATGGGTGATCCGAGCGTGTTATTTTGATTTCAGTTTTGTAAATTTTTTGCAACATTTTTTGACAATAGAGTTTTCTAACATCTAGAACGTTACTTTCTTTGTATAAATTATCGCTTGGGTAAGTCCTTCCTTTGCCTAAGATGATTTTAAGAATTTTTTTCTGTACAATATTGAGACTAGACAGGTGCGTGTCATTCACTCCTCCCCATCCTATTATACCGTATGAGAGTTGGGACGAAACTAAACTATAATATACAGTTTTTAAATGAGTAATATCAAGATATTCTTTCAAGATTTTGAATCTTGATATGAAACCTCTCAGTTTTTTTGTGAGATACGATATATGTGAATCCCATTTCAAATGTCGGTCGATTTTTATACCGAGGTATTTTATGTAGCTGGCTTCTGGAATTGATATATTATGATTTATATTCAGTGGCCCCATATTCGGTAAATTGTTGGTATAGGTGAATGGTAAGTATTTGGTCTTTTCCGTATTCAAAGTGAGTTTATTGTATTGGAACCATTTGTTTATATCGCAGAAATCTTTTTCTGCCTTTGCTTTCAGTTGCTGCCATGTATCGGCGTTATAAAATACTGCTGTGTCATCTGCAAAGCTTAGAATCGTTCCTTCAGAGGTCATTTTTAATAGGGTGTCTATATAGATGGTAAAAAGAAGAGGGCCCAAGACCGTACCCTGGGGGATCCCGTAGGTGATTGTCCTTGGAGTACTCACTGCGCCATCAATATCGACTACTTGTTTTCTGTTTGTGAGATACGATTTCAATAGATCATGTGGCTTACCCCGCATGCCAATTTTTTCCAGGTTCTCAAGGAGCCTTTTGTGACAAACAGTATCGAAGGCTTTGGAAATGTCAACAAAAATGCAAAGTGACGGCTTAGAAATGTCGAGTGATTTGTAGATATGAGTCGTCAGTTCCAATATTGCATCTTCTGTAGACTTTCTTTCTCTGAATCCATACTGTTGTTCGGACAGGATATTATGTTTTTTCATGAAGTGAGTCATTCTTTTTTTAATTATTTTTTCCAAAATTTTTGCTATGTGTGATATCAGAGAAATAGGTCTATAATTTGGAATTTTTAGTTTATCTCCACTCTTAAAAAGCGGTTTGATAACACCAGTTTTCAAAATATTTGGAAAGAGTCCATTTTCGAAACAACTATTGATTATGTGGGTGAGAGGAATTGTTATGAAGTCTGCTATATGTCTCAACATTTCTGCAATAAAACCGTCGTGTCCAGGACTTTTTTTCAGTTTTAGTTGTTGTATTATTTGTGAAACTTCTTCAGTGTCTGTGGGGTATAAGAACATATTTTTATTCAATTCAACTGCATTGTCTTCGAAAGAACCGGGTCTTTCGATTTTATCAGCAAGTTTTTGCCCTATTTCACTGTAATGTTTATTGAATTCGTCAGAAATGACCCGTTTGTTTTCTGTGATATCACCATTATTCAGTTCAATTTCAGTTATTTTTGTTTTGGGACGAGTTTTATTACAAATTTCATTGATACTATCTCAAAGCCCTTTCGATTTATTACTATTTTTAATGATTTCATTTTGAAAATATTGTTTTTTTGCTTTTTCTGTAAGTTTTTTCAAGTTGCGTTTGTATTTATTGTATATTTGTTTGAGTTGTTGATCGTTGGGGTTTTCAATTAGCAGTTTATAGATTTTATTTTTTTCCCTTATTGATGTTGATAACCCTAATGTTATCCATTTTTTTCTAATTTTTCCATTATTTTTCAATTCAATTTCCGTTCTGTTTTTGTTCACATGGTATCTCAGTCTATTGATAAAGTATTCACATTTTGAGTGGACATCGTTTTGTTCATATATGTTGGTCCATGTTTCAGATTGTAGATCTAGTTTCTACCTGTTGTGATTTGTATATACTTTTTTATTTTTTTATGTTTCGTTGGTAACCCTCTCGCCCATATCTATTGTCAGAGCAATTGGTCGCTTATTTTATCTTGAAAGATAAAGGACTTGAAAAGAAATGGTCGAGGCACGTGGAGGTATCTGGTCTAGTGACATCATTTATATAAGAAATGAATTCGAAATATTCCAAGTTGTTTTTATAATCTTCAATGTAATCATTTTCTGATAACAAATCTATGTTTATATCACCAGTTATTACATGTATATCACTCGGATCAACATTTTGTAAATAGTTGAAAAAGTGCTCATTGAAATCATATGGACATGAACTCGGAGATCGATATATCGAGGTTAATATAATCTTTTTGTTATTTAATTTTATTTTGAGCTTTAGAATTTTCATGTTACCTAAACTAATATTTTTTTGATCATAATCGAGTTCATTTTTTATGAATATTATTACTCCATCATTTTTATTAACTGAAGATTCATTATAGAGTGTAGTAAATCCTTTCAATCCATATATATTGACATCAGTGACCTTAAAAGTTTCCGTCAATACGATTATGTCAAAGTTGCTCTCCAATTGATTCAAATAAATAAACAGTTCATCTATGTTTTTAGCAATACTTCTTATATTGGTGTGGAATATTTTATAATGTTCCATTTATAAACATACATGAAATGAAACAATAAATTTTCAAAATAATCATTGGTGTCTTTGATTGAAAGAACCAAGTTTGTATCACAGAAAAATAACACACATTCTGAAAAATATTGTTCAAAACAATGGAAACACTATAACCAAGTATATTCAGAAAATAAAATCAGTTCTGATACAAATGATTATTTATTGCGTTTGGCGCTTCGCGGTTTCTTCATTTTTTATTCTAAAAGTCCAATGGATTATTCAATAATATAAAATAAGAGATCATTACTTTCTGGAAGATACCACAACTTATATAAGATGAGTTTCAGTCGAGTTTTCATTAGTTTTTCCAAAACAAATTCCCAAAGAAAACTTTCTCTTTGTACTGTGAGTAAACCATGCGGAGATGTGCCGTAACAAGTTTTGAATTACACGAGGAATTACATCACTGAGCGCGTTAAAGAAAAATGTTTTACTGCGTTGTCGAGAGTTATTCATAATATTTTTTATAATATGAGTTGTAGGCCGAAAAACTAATGACAGCACTTATTGTAGGTGTACTTATATGTATTCAAGATTAATAAACAGCCTTTTGAAACACGAAGTCTCCATTTTAATATGGTAAATGCTGGAAACGAGTTTTTTCATTCATGGGATGAAATTGGTTAACATTTCCTCAGAAGCTTCTAAGAATAGTGAAACTGGCAACACTGAATAAGCCTATCAGAGGACTTGTAACGTCACAAGAATTGGCCATAATGCTGTTGTTTGAATGTCTCGCTGAATTTGGAGGAATTTAATAAAATTTTCTAGAAAAAGATATATAATATTTGACCACTAATTTTGACTACAATCCGAGACACTCCGAGAACGATTCTATGAAAGGCTTAATTCTTTTCTATTTAGCAGACTTTTTGCTTCGATGCATGGACCGTTTGTTGTTTACGCGGCGTGTGCGATTTTGAAAATTTTGAAATCAGTATATTTTACTCAAATATTTGAACTCATTTTTGGCGCCCCTTGGCATGTTCGCCCACATGCTGTGCATTAGCTGCATGGTGCCTTCGTCCGGCCCTGTAATTGTCCCCATATGACATTTAGAATACAACCATCTATCATTTGTTACTGTTTGAAACAGTTTAACACTTAGCATTTAATTTAATTTAATGCAGGTAGTAACTACAAAATAACAATAAATCCAGTTTGCATTTATGACGATATATCTCTGTAGTTGTTCGTAAAATAATTTTTTGCTGCGAACTGGTTATTTTGGGCAAAAAATTCAAGGGACATTATTTGTTTAGAATGAAACAGGCTATCGGAAATGAATTTTCAAATGGTAAACAAATAATAAGACAAAAAGTTACATTGGAAATAAATTTTAGAGGTTACGTTTTCCACCCCTTACAACCATGGGGTAAACCAAGTAAATTACTGGCGAAGTGTCTTTTTGATAGTAGAAAATGTCAGGTTAATTTCAATACTGTAACTTTTTTAGTGCTAGTGAAAAAAATTGTTAAACAAATTTTATGTACCCCCTTCAAGGGGCTGTATCTTAACATGAGATGCTCCAATGAAGTTTCTTTATATGAAAGATCCTATCTTTTCCTCGATGAGGAATCACCCCCTCAAATGTTTAACACTTATTTAGTTACACCCTGTATATAAAAAAGGTCAATAACTCAAGTATTCATTGCTGAAAAGCATTACAGGAGAATACATTCAGTAATTCACATTGAAATCAGTCTGTGGAAGATGTCCAAATATCTACCTTTAAGAAAAAGTACCATGATAACAAAGGGAAAAATACCAACTAGGTATTTGGCAGAATGTGGAAATTTTGACAAAGATATGTCAGAAAAGAAAAATCCTTCACTTCAGATACAGGATGAAAAAACTTCGACTAAATCATCTAAAACCGAGGAACATCTGAAAATACCAAACCAAGGGACTGCGTACTTCATCGACAAATTGTCTAACAAAGTACCATCAGACGGAAGCAGTTGGAAATTGAGCTAGAGAAAGTACGAAAACTAGCTGACATTGAAAAAGAGGTGATAGAAAAAGAAGTGGCATTGAAAAAGGCGGATTTGGAGGAACAATGGCAATCAAGCAGGGGTTCTTTTATAGACAACAAACAAGAACTTGAAGGAGATATCCAAACTGTTACTTCTAAATCTTCATTCGAGCAACATTGGGTGAACTCATTGCAGAAACCATCTGAGACAAAATTAAATCAAACAATCAAAGTTGATCCTGTGTTGATTCCTAATTTCAATACACACCCAGTGGAAGAGTTTAAATTAAATCAATTTATGGCTAGGCCATCTTTCAACAAAAATCTTCCGGTCTTTAATGGGGAACCTGGAGAATGGATGAACTTCATAACGCAGTTCAAGGAATCAACTAAAATTTGTGGTTTCTCAAATGCATAGAATATCATACGGTTGCAGAAAAGTTCGAAAGGTAAAGCTAAAGACTCAGTAAATGCACTTCTCAGTTTTACCCAAGAAATAGGATAATTGATACTCTAGAAGAGAGATTTGGCAGATCGGAAACAATTATCCAAGATTTGATCGATTCTACGGTTAAAATCCCTAATATAAAAGAAGACAGATTAGAAAACATCCTAGATTTCTCAAATAAAGTTAAAAAGTTAGCAGTTACCATAAACAGTTTGAAAGGCCAAGAGTATCTGTGCAATCTTCAACTTTTAAATGGCCTCACCAAAAAACTGACTTCAACATTGAAAATTGAATGGGGTAAACGGATAGTTGAAAGAAATAAATCATAAAAGGAAATTCCTGTTAGTATTATGAAGTTTTCAGAATGGCTGGAAGAAATTAGCGAGGCTGCTATGTACGCCAGTAGTCCTGAAAAAGAACAGGAACAAAAGAAGAAATATGTATGCACCACGTCCTTGAATAACGATAAAATTGTTTATAAATGCAAATTCTGCAAGAAAGATGGCCATAAGGTAGAAAAATGCAACGATTTCAAGAAACTGAACATTGAACATCGATGGGATTGGGTCAGAAAAATAATGTCTGATTCAGCTGTTTAACTTCTTCACATCACACCAAACTATGCCGTCAAAGAAGGATTGTGGAATCAATGGTTGTTTGTTCAAACACAATTCTCTTTTACACAAAGATATTGCTAAAATCGCGGAAGAACAAACCAATCATTGTGTCAATGGCAACAAAAGAAATGAAGTTCTTCTGAGAATTACTCCAGTATAAATAAGGAGACCAGACGGAAAAATTAAGATTGTTGCTCTTTTTGACGAGGCTTCCACGGTCACCATGATGGACGCAAGTATAGCTGAAAAAATTTGAGCTTCTGGACCTGCTAAACCACTGAGGATTCGATGGACAAACTCTATGACTAGTCAGGAAGAACACTCGAAGAATATACATCAAAATTCGAGGCGAGAATGAAAACACTGAATATGTCATGAACAATGTAAGAACAGTCGAAAATTTGTCTCTTCCGGTGCAGTCAATTAATGTCACAAATATGAAGAAAAAATGGGATCATTTGAGACAGATCAATATCTTATCATTTGTGGATGCAAAACCCTCAATTTCAATTGGTCAAGATCACATCGATCTCATCATACCGAGAGAAGTTGTGGAAGGCGGTAAAAATGCACCTGTGGTATCAAAATCAAAATTTGGATGGATTGTTCACGGTAATATTTGTAAAAATTATACTGGGCGTATTGACGGAGACTTAGCTCTATTCGTGAAACATGAACATGATTCTTTTAAAATTGAGAGTCTAGGAGTAAAGCATCACGAAAATTCACAGAATCCAGAGGATTGTCGAGCTTTAGAAATTTTGAATCGTACTACAAAAAGAATAGGTACGAATAGATGGGAAACTGGTTTATTATGTAAGAACGAAAATTTGCGACTACCTGATAGCAAAATGACGGCTGTAAATAGACTGGAGTCCATAGAAAAGAAAATGAAAAAAAACACAGTTTGCTGAAGAATATGATAAAGGGATATGCAAGAAGAGTAACAGAAGAAGAAGGTCAGTCCCACAATAGAAACATCTGGTATTTACCGCATTTTGCAGTTTCAAATCCGAACAAGCCTGGCAAGATACGGTTTGTATATATATGTTGCAGCTGCCAACACCTATGGATGGAGCTTGAACGATTTTCTACTGAAAGGCCCGGACTTATTGAACTCTTTACTTGGCGTTACCTTCCAATTTAGACAGATATATAGCCTTTACTGTAGGTATAATGGAAATGTTTCACCAAATTTATATTAGACCAGAAGATAGAAGAGCTCAGCACTTCTTGTGGAGGGGTGGAGAGAGATCTAAAGAGCCCGATGAATATGAAATGGTAGCTATGGTATTTGGTTCGGTTTCATCGCCTACTAGTGCGACTTTTGTAATAAGAAAAAACGCATCGGATTTCATAAACACTTTTCCTAATGCAGAGATCAGAAAACAACATTATGTCGATGACTATCTGGATAGTGTAGACACAGTAGAAGAAGCTGAACAGTTGATTTCGTCAGTGATCGAGGTCCATAGAAGAGGAGGCTTCACAATCCGAAATTGGACTAACATAGAAGTTTTGCAACGTATTCCTGAAGAATATAGAAATGCTAAGGTCAAGGATATGGACTTTGGAATAGAAACATGTTTACCCATAGAAAAAATATTAGGATTAATTTGGAACCCAAATGACGATACTTTTTCCTTTGCAATCAAATGGAGTAAACAAGATCTTCAAAATTTGTTACAGAAAAGTCATGTGACAAAACGAGAAGTTCTGAAAACTGTGTTAATGTAAACATTTGATCTAGCGCCTTAAGATAAACATTTCGATATACCCCCTTTTGCCATGACATCATCCAGCCAACTTGTTCTCGCCCAGCGACCAAGGGCATACAAGATTCATTCGGTCTCCGACAGTGAAGTGAGACGCATCATTTTTTCGTTTGTAAGCTAACAGCGAACCAGCAATGTAAGCGGTTGAATAAACACATGAGTGGCTAGAACCACTAGCGCATCTAGGATTCAGTCCAATGATCAGGTATATATATATACAGTGTCCGCCATAATAAAAATAAAAATCTATTAAAAAAATCGACAACAAAAAAAAATTGTCATCAACATTTAAACAAAGAATAAATTACAACAAAGTGATTTTAAAAATAACTCTTTGGAGAAAGGAAACCATTGAACAAAAAAGCGACGACAAAATAAAATCTAGTATGATTTTTTTATTAGCACATCGGTAATAACATCCTCATCATCTACCTGAATGTCTCTGTGTTAACGTGTGAAATGATATGAGACGATCACATAATATGATTTACTCGACAAAAAAAACCATACCTTTTGATATAAGCACTTTCTGAATGAATTTGTATACCTATACCAACGTAAAAAATCAAGAATTTTCACCACAGCGCGCACAGCGTGTTCTCAGTAAAGACAACCGTTTGAGTTGACCTTAGAGCCACTCTGCCGCTTGCCGCCTACCTACTGTGGGTAAGGGTAAGGGCACAGATAGGGCACATATGTTAGAAAAAGTAGGTAAGTAACTTAACAAAAATGAATGATGCACATTCAGAGGGCCGCTGTTAGTCTTAAAGAAAATGTTGCCAGAAATGCCAAATTGCCATTGCCAATACTAGCGTCAAGTATGAGAACTTCAACTTCATTTTTTCTAACCTTCATCCCGTGTTCTGGGGGGGGGGGGGGGTAATTACCCCCTCTACCCCCCCTTGTATGCGCGCCTGGCTAGAACGTATTGTTTTATTTCGATTTTTTACACCCTATATCTCTGTAATATTTCGCGCTATACTCCAAGTATGATAGATCGACGAAATCAGCTCTTCAGGAAGAATCTAAAAATGAAATAAAATACAGGGTGTTCCATTTGAAATAACAAAGTTGTTGCTACTTTTTGATAAAAGCGGCAACGCCGCAACGCTGAAAGTATTTTAGATCGATAGAACAAAACTGATTCTCCGTTCTCCGTAAACGTCTAAGGTACCATCGACCGTGAGTGACCCTGTATAAATGAGGCACTGTATTATATAACCATTTAATACATAGCTTTTGATACACTCATATGGCTCATATATATTTGGGAAAATTATATATTTGAAAAAATTTGGTCATAGGATGATTATCACTTTCAAATGTTACGATGTGGCAACCTCTGTGGAAAAAAAAAAATAAGAATATGAATTTAATGTTGGCTTCAGACAATCTGCGGCGTTAATATTCTATTAGGTTTGTTCGGAGATTAAGGGATGGTTCATTCTCATACGAATTTCGCAAGATTTATGCGAATAAATTGGCCGCTGAAAAGAAATATTGCAATAAAATTGAAATATGTGAACTTTTGCGGATTTTTTCATATTATCATGATATTATGATACCCCTGCTATTGTTTTCATCTTAAGAAGGAAGGAGTTATGTATGGATAACCGTCGACCCTGTAAAAGACAATATACCTTAGGCCATTGTACCAAAAATAAGAATGCATAAACCATTAGTGTTGTAGAGTAGGAATATCAATGTTATATTTATAATTTTCCGATTCTCATAAATTTTGCGAAATTCGTATGAGCCTGAACCAGCGTTTGAACAGTGTGAATCCTCAATCTCGTATTGTTTCTCAAATTTTCTTTATCATTGCCCCAAATATCAGGAAGATATCTACATTTCATTTATTTATCTACGGCAATTCTATTATCATAGTTATTATTGACGAATTCAATGAATCTTTGATTTTTCAGATTTCAAATGTGAGTAAATTGGAACGAAGAGAAAATATTATGTCAGTACTGACTAATAACCGTAATCGTTTCAAATGTGGCCGGGAAATAAAAAAACGTACCACGATATGGGGACTTCGAGTTCGCTTGCCTCCTCCAGCTCCATGCATCGTTCTTCCACTAACCGGCCTTATAACGGAAGAGGAACTGAGGGAGTCATGGCAAGGCAACCGGCGACTTCAATTTCTACCAATAGATAAGAACACTGGCAACAAGAGAATAGTCGAAACCGATGCCAATTTGAAAAACATGATGATGGGTGTAACCTACCAACAGAATTCTGCTCATTCCGAGTCAGATTCTCCATGTCCCAGCCCAGAAATCGTCAGTGAGGACTTGGCTGTTGTTCAAAACGATAAAGTATTACAAAAAAATAGTTATTTAGGCGCTGGTTGTGCTAAGAAGAGTGTGCCTTTCAAGAAAATGAGTCTGCAGAGAAGAAAAAAGCTTTTGGCTATGAGCAGTAGAGAAAGAGAGAGGATATTGAAGAGACCCAAACGAAGGAACACCATGGATGATGGTGTGATAAAGTCGGAGAGAGAAGGCTTCACAAAACTCAGACTCAGCGTAGATAGTAGGATGATGAAAAACACTGAATCACTTCCATCCACTCCTCCTATATCAAGTGCACCACCGACCCCTCCTGCTTCAAATACTACATCGATTATATCGGATTTGAGTAATGACTTTTCAGAAAGTTCCACTAGCCAAACCAAAGTTTCCAGCCCCAAGAAGACGTCTATCTTGGAATTGAATTCCGAGTTCAACACTCCCTGTGATACCTCGGGGGATGAGACTAGTTCGAAGAGTACTTTGGACGCCATAATTCCTCCTCCCAAAGACTTCGAAGGCAAAAACAACCCCTTTTTGGTCCTTCTCAGAGGATCTGCAGAAGAAGGCAACCAAAAGGGGAGAAAAAGGAAAGATATCACTCTTCCCTTACCATTAACAGCTGTGATACCTGGTGCTCCAAAGATGAGGCCTACAAAGAGGCAATTGAGCGAGAAGGATATTGTTATTGGGCCGAATGGGCAAGTGAAAAGGAAAAGATTTCGCAGGGGTAGGAACCCGAATGTGAATTATGGCCAGACTGCTAGTAAGACTGCAGCTGTTGTGCCTGTCCGAACAGATTCCAGAGAGTGGGGCCAAAGGACTAGTCAATCGCCAAATAGTTCGAATTTAGGTGAGAAATAATACGTTTTCGATATTTTGCAAGGGTTTTTACTAGATATAGTTGAGTGAAAACATCTGCAAGGGGAACGAACATAAAAAACTCTCACATAGTCATTTCATTGGTTTGTAGTGGAAAATTGGTAAAGCAGTTTTTCACTGATCTGCTCTTATTTGGTAAAAACTCGACAATAAAAAGATTGAACGAGCAATAATATGACGGAGGTGTTTGTTTCATCACCTGTTAATAGATGTCACCTCATAAGGACTTTGAATTGTTTTGGTTGAGAATCAATCAGATTGAATCAGCTAAATCAAGGTTTGTAATGTTATTCCATAACAAATCATCATTTGTTTAATTTGTGCATGCAAATTAACTTTTCAATTGTTGTTTCTTCCATTGCTAATGTCTTGTCAAAATCAGTGGAATGATAATTCAGAAATTCTGATTCGTTTCTAAAATATTACTTTGATTTATTCCTGTTTTCCAATTATTTTCATCTAAAATATTACATGCTACTTGCATGGATACATAGTGTCCTTTTCAATATTGAGTCAAGATAAGCAATATTTAGATTAACGGAATAACGTTTTTTTTAATATGATGTATCTTCCTCTGATTTTTAAAGTCGGAAGATTTATTCTCTGGTTTCCATGGCATTCTATTGTATCCAAGGAAATCTAAATATTATCGGTAATTTTCATTCAATTTTGAAATTGAAAGTGGAAAACGACCTGTGGGAACATTAGCAAACTATATATGTATATTCGGAAACAAAAGAAAAATATCTATCACTATCTTAAATCATATATGCATACTCTAGATACGGTATCCAGGTTATTTATTTGGAGGTACGGGTAGGAGGTTTGAAGGACTAAGCCATTGATTGGTCGCTTTAATTTTTGACCATACATATGTGTTGTACCACGTGATCATAGTACCTAATTTCTTGCAGACCCCTCTGATACCAAACAAATACTACATGATGCCAGATCTAGCGTAAGCATATACAGTGTCTGCCATAAAGTTGGCTACATATGGGAAAGCAGATAAAACAAAAATGTATAATGTTTCTCAGTAGGGGTTGAGGAATAAAAATCTTTTTTTTTTATTTTTTTTAATCTGGTTCCAAATTGATGGATGACAACTTTTTTTCAAATTCCCGGTCACGTGATTTAAGTTGCCGCCATCGTAGTTTTTCAGATACGTCAATAATTTTTTCCCATATGTAGCATTATGGCGGACACTGTATGATCTAAAATCACTATAGTTGAAAATATACGGGGAAATAAAAATATTTTGTCAATTTTTCAATTTTGCTATTCACATTTTGTTTGTTTAGGAAGTGCCTAAAGAAAATACCGATGAAACTCTTCATTTTTTATGTCCATTTTTTTTCCAACTCGTATAGTTGAAGCTGTAGGTAGGGGTCAGAATATAATATTTATAGTAGCATACTTAGGATAGATATTGCAACAACTCAAAAATTATTATAATAATCGGTTTTTGGTGGGTCATTCAGATGTGTGGAATACATTTTCCAGACCCCAAACAGGAAGGTTCAGGAGCAATAATAGTGGTCAATCGAAACAATTTGACAGTGCACCAAAGTTTGGTTTTGATTTGACATGCATAATTTTGTATATTTCAAAACGATACGCTTTGAATAAATCATATAGTTACGCGCTGTGCTTCCAAGAAGACCGGAAGTCATTATCTCGGCAGATCGCGTCTAGGCCGTGATTTATGGCCTCGCGATAAGATCGGTCACCGAAGTATAAATTAGAGCGGATGATTTATTACCAGTAATTCTAATAAGTTCCTGTAATTTCTGGAGAATGAGTGATTTCGCTAGAATGATGTTTGTACTTATATAAGGGACCGCGCAGAGTAGCGGACAGTCAGTTTTAGTTTGAAAAGAGTTGAGTTTAGAAAGAAAGCTAGTATTGTGAACATTGAGATTTGTAAAGCGAATATTGCTGTGATTTAACTAAGTGTTGATTGAGTTGTATTTCGAGTGTTTCGTGAAATAAATTGTTCAGTTTTATAGTGAGTGTTTCAAATTCACGAACCCAAGTAGAAATATCGTAACAATATTAAAATTTCAACCAATAAATTTCTCGAAAATAATTAAAATTAATTAATTTTCTAATTGCATATCAACGAATTCTTTATTAGAGGTATTATAATTATTAGGTTCTTGTCATGTTATGTTATCTCAAAACCAAGCTATCGCATACTACCACTGCCACAAGAGTGGCTTTTTTGTAAACGAGTATCTATTTCAAAAATACTTGTACTAAATTTGGCAAAATCGCTTCAATGTCCTGAGAGTTATAACAGAAAGAGATTTTCAAAGATGAACAGCAAACGACTGTATCTCCCTTAGGAAGCATTGTGGAAAAATGTTTTATGCATGTCAACTCATTTTTCGATGGACATTGAATGGTGAATTATTGCTACTATAATCTGGACCACCCAGTGTTATATCTACATCTGCACTTAATTTCGATCTCATTTTATTATACAGTACGATGCAAATGTATGGAATAAATTCATTATCTCTAAAGTATATCAATTTTAAGGAAAATCCTGAAACAGGTCGATTTTTATTTTCAAATTGACATCTCTTGATATACATACGGAGTTTGTGACGTCATCCGCGTAGTTGTGGTGACGTCATCGATTATTTTTTTAAATAGGAAGACACCCTGTTCAATTTTTTTTCTGGAAGGTATATTCATTGTCGATCTGACCGTATACTAATATTAGGAGTTTAAAGTAATATAGGGTGAGAAAAAGTTATTCATTATTTTATATTTACAACGGAAACCGTTATAATAAATAATCAAATTTGTGACCTTCTGCAAAAATACAATGTGATAGACAGAAAACAAATCATTCTTGAACTTTGCTATCGTTTCTGAATATATTTGTGAAATATTCACTCGTATTCGTTCTTTCAAATTATCTGATCTTTCCGGCTTCCTACATAAACTGCTCTACAGATAACCTCAGAAGAAAAAATCGAGAGGAGTTGAATCAGGAGATATAGTTGGCCATTCGATTGACCCTCTAAAAACCTATTAAGGTAATTGCGTACATTGATAGCATAATGATGTTGTAAATATAAAATAATGTTTTCACACTCTGTATCACTTTATTGTCCTGATATTAGTATATGGTCAGATAGACAATGAATATACCATCCAGAAAAAAAATTGAACAGGGTGTCTTCCTATTTAAAAAAATAATCGATGACGTCACCACAACTACGCGGATGACGTCACAAACTCCGTATGTATATCAAGAGATGTCAATTTGAAAATAAAAATCGACCTGTCTCGGGATTTTCCTTAAAATTCATAAACGTTAGAGATAATGAATTTATTCCATACATTTGCATCGTACTGTATAAACAATCTAAAAGTCATTGCTTATTACTCAATACAAAAAAATCTGTAGCAATGTTACTTGGAAAAAAGTGTGATATTAATAGATTGCGAGTTGCTGATCACTACACTCATGTTCATCCTATTATGATAAATTATCAAACCATTGAGTTACAAAATATTGTTTATTATTGATCAAGATACCGCTGTATCTTTGCGGTACGAAAGTATTGTCACATTAGCGACCTATTTAAAGACTTGAACTGGATGAAAATTGAGAACAGAAGATATTTATACACTCTGAAAAAATCTTGATGAATAAAACTCCGCCATGCCTTTATGAAAAAAATAAATTTTGTATAGATGTTTATGTTAACATTAGATTCAAAGGAACCTTATCGGTTCCGGCATATAGTACTGCTCAATTTCAGCGTTCATTTTCAAGCAGCATCACGAAAATATTCAACGAACTTCCAGCAAATTTCAAATGTGAACACTGGTAAATGGCATTAGTTCCATATGCATTATTTTCTTCATTTTCTTTTCTATCAGTTTATTTTTTCTTTTATTTTTTGTTAGACTATGCAGAATTATCTCGAGTATTCGAATTTATTTCTCAATTTATGTATACATATGTCTATATTTGACATTCTGGACCCAATACTGGCTTCAGAATGAATTGAATGATTAGTTTTCATAGCACAATTGTAATTTCTGTGAATATTAAAGACCTTCTCGATAAATTAATATTAGATTATCCCACCTGGAACGTAACTTTTTCAATAGCCGTATTAAACTCGAGTCACACCTTTTAATTGTAATTCGCAGGTAATTGTGTGGACTATCCTTTCACTGGTAGACGGTTACGTCAAAGGCCCGAGAAACCACAAGAAAGAGAAAAAATCTCGAGTCCCCCAACCCCGAAACCGAGTCCAGTCAAGCAGGAGCCCGACATCGATATGGACGACCTCAAGAGCTCTGTCAACATCTATTTCGGGGCGGCGAATCGCATCGCCACAGGAGAAAAGTTTGTAGTGAAAGCGAAAAGGATCGGTCCCACCGGAAAAACGGATTATTTGATCGAATGGGAGGGGCCCAGCACTGGAATGACTTGATGGATGACCGTACGTTTGTTTATCGTTGTTACATTTTCGTGCTGTAGAGCTGTCGTTCACAGCTTTTGTAATGTTGGCTGTTTTGAGTGTGTCCACTGCTCAAAAATGTACAAACATGTCATAGGTAAGAGAGTAGTTACCTAATGGTTTCTCATTTCTGTTGAGTGTTTTGAGGTTGTACCGAAGAATTATCGAATCCGAATCGTATACCAAAACGAAAATGGTTTATTCTTCTTCTGGCCTATTTTTGGAAGTCTGAATTTAACTTTATTACATGGAAATCTCGAATCAGGTTCTGAAAGTAAATCAGAATCAGCATACATATGTTTTTTAATCAATTGTTCTGGCACTTGATTCTATTATTCTATCTCCATCTGATTAAATTTTCTATCAACTAGATATCATGTATCAAAATTTAATGATTTGTACACTATCCTGGTTCCTAATTTTTTTTAATGAATCATTCTGCAAATCATTTAAATTCGACGTTCACCATTGAAATTCTCGAATTTTCAAGACATACGAGGAAGGTTGAATTCGGGCAAAGTTGCGGTATTTTATGCTCTTATGTTCGAAATATATGGAAAAACAACATTTCTAAATTTCAATTCCATTTTTTGTACTACTTGAAGGAGGGTATTACAACCCAGAGAGACCTTTTTTCCTCTTCTACTTGTAAATAGCATATATCTAATAATAACACAGTCTGCGGGATAAATCGCGAAAATGCGCATGCGCAAGTTTGAATTAAGAATCGACATTCGTTTTCATCATAGAGGAGAGTAGCTTTCTAGTGAGCGACAAACGTATGGTAATTATTAAAAATCAATCAAATGTGTCACGTAACCTTCAATTCGATGTTTTTATTTTATCATGACATATATTTTTCAAATATTCATTCATCGATGGATTGTTGAACGATTTTGGATAATAGTTGATGATAGATGCAGAAATGGATGTGATCTACAAAGTGAAACTTGCGATTTGCATAGAAACCTGTGACGATAAAGTCATCGGAACAAGATTCGTGGGCTAATTTTTGATCAATCACTGTTATCACTCACTAATCACTTCTGTTAACAATCAGTAAGTACATTTATAACTATATTAACGCTCTTTAACATAATTTGGGTTAACAAATATACCTAACCTATGAAATTCTGAAAACGTCAGTGGATTTCAACTCGTCAAAACCCGCGCATGCGCACAATTCATCATTAGCAAGCCAGACAGTATTTTGTTTTTCCAAAACTGGCTTCATTTTCGCGTGAAGAGAAGAATAGGTGTTATCCATATATATGGTAAATAGTCAAATACTGACACTTTTAGATTTCCTATCTTTTTTAACATTTCAAATTTGATTTTAGTTCAGGAAACTGACCCATTATCATGGTGATTTTTTGAAGTAATCATGGTGGAAAGAATGTGCAAAGCCTCATAAATTGTTTCGTCCAAATCACTTGATCGCCCTTCTTGAACATACCAGTCACAATCATTTTGATGCAGGATTCACATTTTTAGCTGTAGAGCGCCCCAAAAACCATTGAAGCATAGCTGTCAATATGTCAGTGTCAGTTGTGATTTTCTAAATGGGCTCTACATTTTCCTGCAGGTTTTATTTCCAGACAATTTCATCGGATTAAAAAAAACTGTTGGAATGAAATTTTGACAGCAAAACAAGAACCAGAGCAGTGCGGGCTGTGGAACACAGTAGCGCTCCTACAGGCAAACACGCAACTCATGCATTATTTTGGTAGTGGATTGGATGAAACAACGCACTAACAGTGATTCTAAACAGTGATCAAAAAAATACGTTCACCCTCTTCCAATATCATTTCTCTAGCTTGCATCAACTTTTCCTTTCGAGGTGACGCAAAATACAAAAGACACTTTATGAAGGGAAATTTTATCAATTTCTTCGTTAATTCGAATGATGAGGGACCTAATCAACTCTCATTGAGCATCAGGACTAGTATTTCTGGGTAAAAATCGATTTGTATTAATATTTAATGAAATCATTCCTGTACCCAGGTGTACCGATTTTTAGATTTTTCTGTACAACTTCGAAACACTGAATACAGAGAGCATCTACTGCATCTCAGAAACTGATTTTTATATACGTTTATTACACTGCTGTTTCTTGAATCATTGTGAATACTGCCAAAATAAAAATCACTGCCATTATTGTTGATGAAATTTAGTTGTTGATATTCGGATATGGCTTATCCATAACTCAGATCCATTGTTTGAAATGAACTATTCAATATCGAGTTAATGTATTGAAAGTTTTTATTGTTTTAAAATGATTCAGAAACTTGAATATGTTCTTATTACATTTCACCTCAATACGTCATATTATATGTTATCGAAGTCTATTTAATCTCATATTATTATTTATTTATTTATGAAATACACTGGCATATTAGTTCTGATTTAACATTCTCGTACCGTTTTGAAAAATGTTTTGGTAAAATTTATACCACTCAGAGAACAGTGTACACGTTTGAATATCGTATTTTGATCCTGTTGTTATTCGAAAGTAATTTCTGGTATCTATTTCAGTTTGAAAAAATCCTTCAAATTTCAAATCAAATCATGCAACTAGATAGATGAAATTTCGATATCCTCGACTGAATTTGGATTTTACCTTTATTTTTCGTCTATTCTACTTTTGTAGACTTATTTTGAGAATTCAATGTTTTTATGACAAGTATTTAACCCTTAATCCCACCCATTTGTTATATATTTGTTGTATATTTCGATTTTTTTTTCATACATTTGGGGATGAGAGTATTGTCGTCATATACTGTCCAAAAGGATGCACAGAATGGGTATCTTGACAACAGTAATGGTCAGATATTATTTTTGTTTATCCCATAATCGCATAATTGAAACAGGTTTCACATAATTTTTCGAGCAGTTTTTGATTATATTGACAGTGTTCCGATATCTCATCAAATATTGGTGTACGGGTAAACTGAGATGAACGGTCAAACCTAGGTTTACCCGGGTAAACTCCATAATACAAAGGAATCAGATCATTTGCTTTCACTTGCAGGCAATATTTACATAATATCATTTAGAAATGGTGATCCGGACCCTCACTGATCGGCTAGTTTGTGTGGTTAGTTTAGTCTGAATAAATAAATATACTGACAAACCTTTCTGAGAGCAAATGATATGGTGCCTTTGTATCACGGATTTTACCCAGGTAAACCTAGGTTATACTATTTATCCTACTTAACCCGTAACATATATACTCGTTGGGAGAACTGTGGGATTCAAATCGATTAAGATGATTCCTTGTTTTTATTTCCTTTATATTTGAAAGGAGATTACAAAATTGGCTATATAATCGGAATACATGAATGATGAAAAACAATCTTGAATGGGGGATCATAATGTCGATGAAGTTGTTGATTTAGCAGATATTCACCGATTAATTCGATAATTGAACTGTCGACAACCTGAATCCATTTCCTCTTCGATCATATGATAACTCATTGAGATGTTTTTCTTATTTTAAGTATAATTTGTCAAAGACTCTAAGGAAGCTGTAATCGTCTCGAGATTGTTTGCTTTGACAGTTTATAATGCAACAGAATGGCACAAAAAATATTTTTGAACATTTAGATTTAGAGATAAATCTAGGCAGTATACCACAGACAATAGTCAATATAATAAGATAATGAGGTCTAATTCGACAGCATTCAAAAAAGATCTATTGATCAAAATCTTTTTCCGTTTTCATAATATTTCCAACACGGAGAATCATTACTACTTAATTTTTCTGTACATATAATAAATATTCCTCTTGTTTTGATTAAAGTTCACATAAAGACTCCAAAGATATATGAGATATGATTGAAAATCAGTTGAATTCCAAGCTTCACATGATACCTATTCTGGGCCTCCTTTTATTCAGTGTACCTTTGTGCAGGTTAATATTCAAATTATAGTGCTATAATCAGCTTTTTTCGTTATTTCGATATTCGAACCTAATTTATTGAATATGATAGCAATCTAGCAGAATGAAATAATTTTCTTACCAAAAATGTTAACTGTATTGCTAATTTCAAATGACTTACGATTATGCGCTTTCAACGATTCCTTCATTTTATTATAAGTATTTGGTATTGAATTTCGATAGTTTATTTGAAAGACCCATGTTATATATATTATTTGCGAGGTGCAAAGATAGGATATACTTGTAATTGTTGAAAAATAGAATCAGTTTTTATGACATTTCAAGCAGAATACACATTTATGGAGGTGGGAAAAACAAAGTTTGTGTATGATTGGTTTTTGTACCTGTCAATAAGCACTGATTACGTAAGTCGAAAGCGCTTTGCAAGTATCTAATCTATATGTTACTGTGAACGATTGAAACCTAGTGAATATCGACTTTCTCTAGTGAATGGTAGCATTCTCCAAGTTGCTTTATCCAATTTAAACCGGTGAATGTCGACATTTAATATGCACCAATGGTTTATGTATGTCGAAAAGACATATGTCAAATGGAAACGAAACTTATCGACACGTGAATGTCCGTTTGTAAGTATAATAAGTTATCGAATTTTCGGATATTTGGTGGATGATGACATTAACCGGCACATGTTGGCATCTACAGTGTAAGTCTTTTACGTTGACATACACGTATATACAAACTTTTTTTTTCTAGTGTCATTAAATTGCATACTATGTTTATACATATGTGACATCTAGTATATATGATTCATAATAAACTATGCATCCACTGAGTTAGATTTAGGATCATAAACAATATCTAAATTAGACATTGAAAGCACATACAAAATCTTGGCCAATCATTGGTAACATTGTTTCTTTTGCGTTTTGTTTTCCTCTATTGAATTACTCTTAACAGTGAGATGTGACTTGAGTATAAAAAATAAAAGAATACACCATGCATTCGTTCAAAGTAAAAAGTCATAATATACTAACTACCACGTGTTCTTCAATTCAAACGCAAAACCAACATCTATGAGATTCTGAGAACTATCGAATAGCATGAAAAAATAAAGGGTGTCATTCAAAAAACTAGATTTTTCGAATACGTTCTTTATTTTTTTGTTTTATTATTGGATGTTCATCAAAACTGGAAGCACTTCTTCTTTGTCACTTTTTGTGATCTACGGAATAACATTCTTAGTTTTTAAAATTAGACGTTTTGACTTTTCGTGGCCACGACCTTTTACGAATTAGCTTTTTTTATATTCTTCATCATTACATAAATAATTACGAAGTTCTTTCACTTTTGTTATATCTATAGTATCATGAATCACGAAATACAATACATTTTTTTTCAAATTATATGAGAGATGAATAATCCTGCATATTTGTAAAAAACTGAAATACCTATTCATGTGACAAAAATGGTATTTGATAATTCTGATTATGCGTTCATTTTTATGAGGAAACAAAACCTTGTGCGGTGTAAATTTAATTTAGAGTAATCTGCAAATAATTTATGTCTATAGGAGATTCCGCTCAGCAAAACATGATGAAAAAATATATGTCTGAACATGGGTCGGAAAATGCTTCGTTTCCGAGTTAGAAAGTGTTAATTTAAAAAATATGGAGTCTATTTATTAAGTGCTCGAAAACGTTCCATTTTGATAACATTTCCTTACTGAACCTATTAGATTTGTATCAGAGTTTTCTTCTCGTGAATAGTACCGCCAGAATTTTCTCAGCGTTTATTTCCATCTTCCATTGAAAAAAAAACATTTTTCAATAACGTCTACTTGTTCTTGAAGTAGCAACTGCGTATAGTGCCATACGATTCTGATGGTTTGTTTTTTTAGGTATGTCAGCAGTATACATTATATATGCGCATGACTTCAGGATGTGATAGCTCGTTCAAAAATATGAAAAAGTTTTTATTATCTAACCCTCTAAAATGCACCATTTTCGAGATGCAGGGAAATGTTTTTGCGGATATCTCTGGAACCGTTAATCGCACGGCAAACAGCTTTTGTAAGTATTTTCAACTAATAATAGGCTATGTTTTGTGTGTTTTTTTTTCAATCCATAATTGGTGAAGATTCTGAAGACGTAGGGGTGTTCTTATCCCCAACTTCTACACCTTCTAATTGAACTAATTTTATTTGGACATTAGAACAAGTAACAAAACCAAAAGTTAACTCCATAATCATTACAAAATTTAAAAAAACAATAACAAATCATACTCCGTTGAATTAATTGTTGTAAATGTCCGCCGTTATCGTCAATGCACGAAGCAATCCAAAAAAAAATTTTCATGTTTTCCAACGTAAAAGTAGATTTTTATCGAAAACGGTAAACTTCAGAGGTTAATATGACCAAGAGTACTTTTTTTGTGTAGAAAACACTGGCGGTTCAAATGGGCGGCTCAAAACTGTACTTTTTCTAGAAGGGTAGCGTAGAAAATGGGAAGGTGTAGAAGTTGGGAAGAAAAACACCCCTACACCTTAAAAATCTTCACCAATTATGGATTGAAAAAAAAACACACAAAACATAGCCTAGAAAAACAATCACTACCCCTTCAAAATCTTCACCAATTATGACTTGACAAGAAATCGGCACAAAACATAGCAAATTATGAGTAGAAAATGCTTATGAAAGCTGTTTTCTATGCGATAAACGGTTCCAGAGATATTAACAAAAATCGTTTTTTTTTAGATTTCAACACCCTATATATATCAAAAATGTGCTTGTAGCCGTCTGGCAGCGCCTGTCGGACAGGAAGAAAGCAGTTTTACCATTGGTTTTGTCTAAATCCGAATTGTTCGTTGGGATTACGTTGAGATCTTTGGACATAGTTATCAATCTTTTTTGTATTACCGTTTCTGGCACCATGCTAATTGTTGGTAGAAATTTACTCTGTTGTTCATTTTATAGAATATTTTTATATTCCATTTTTTTAACACACTGTGACTCGGAAAAGAAGCATGTTCGGACCCATGTTCAAATTTCTTCCATATTTTGCTGAGCAGAATCTCCCCTAGGCATTTTTTTCTGATGCTTTTACTGATATGAACTTCAAAATTCATCAGAAATGGCGAGATAAGACTCAAAAAATAGTTTCAGAAGTACTAGACACATTTATCTTGAGTTCTTATGGTGAAACTGAATGTCATACGATTTTACTATTTTCAGTAGTAATATCACAAGAGAGTATATTTTTATTTCAACAAATTTATATCACTTGACTCAATATAAACAGAATGAGTTATTCAAATTAGGATGCATTGAAGTTTTGAACATTGAGAACCTCCTCCACCACGCCATGTCAGTTCATATGAAGCAATATGATAAAATTTCTTCTGTTTTCGTCGTAGAGTTTTATCATGTCCAAGATTTCTCATTTGCTCAAACTTGCAGAACTTTGTTTCCTTTTTTCGGGCTCTTTCTGTAATAACTTACGCTTGGTGTTTTTAGCATCTCTGGCGGATTTGAATTCGATATCATTGAATGGGTCGAATCTTCTATTAAATTGGTCGTAGTACAACTCTTACATTAATTTTACGGTTTTATTCTACATTGTCTTAATCACCTTTATAGTCTTCTCCATTCTGTTTCCCCATATTGAACCCATAGTCCTTCAAAATAACGGCTAGTTTTGTTGTTGATGTCTTCTCTTCCAATTTATAACCCCACTCGTCGCAAGATAATTGGAATTGTTTCTAAATCGACGCGCTGCTTATTTTGGTATTCTTACATGCTTTTTCAATGAATATGTTATTTATATCATCGACTGAGGATTCACTGAAACGTTTGGAATTCATTCACGAATTTATTGAAAAGTTATGACAGACGCGTCAAATAAAGAAAATCCGTTGTCATGTGGTTGTCATTCAATAAAAACAATGTACATTGAATTATTCTCGCTGGAATAATGTAAGTAGATTATTCCCACTATAAAAATGTTTCGATTGGCTAGAACCAAGGTGGATATAGGATGGTGAAACAGCTTCCTATTAACGAGTACTAGAATAAACTGTAGACCTTTGCCTACTTGATTTCATACCGTAGTAATATTTCCTGAAGTTATCAGAGATGGTGACATACCTTGTGTCGGTAAAACAGAAACTGTGCATCTGTCACCTTTTTATCAGTTTCATCTATTTTAGATGAAAAATGACTGAGGATAGTCAAAATATCGATAATTATTCCAGATTCACTGAAAATATTGTGTTTTGATGTCGTTTCAACTCACGTCTGTCAGATGCGAACCACAGAAATACATGAGCAACAGAAATCTTCTTCGATAATCGATCTCACCGCCATCTTCATTCAAGTCGTGGAAATATTACTACCTTCTCAAACGGTCTACAAGTTTTTCGCAGAAACAATTGAAGAGCTGTTTCACCATCCTATATCCACATTGGCTAGAACATATATGAATTACTGAAATTGAAAATTTCTATTGGTTTCGAGAAACGTCGAAAAATAATCCTTATACTAAGGAAATACGCCAATGGACTTAATGTTACTATTTTAAATTAATTGTATTTCATTGCTAATGGAATAATTCGAAAACATTTAATTCAGTGGATGGAAACTGTGAATAAATCAATAAATCTCCATACAGAAGTTATGCGAAATTTAATATTTCAGTGTATGAACAGCTAGACCTCTAAGTAAAAATACTTCTTTCTCGTTCCATTCCGCATTTTCATTTTGAACTTGAAGTATTTTCTAGTAAAACCGAATGTATGCTGTTAAGTTAAACTCCACTCTTTACCACGAGCAAATCAGTAAAGTTTTCTCTATCTTTTAGTTGTGATGAGACTGAATTCTGGGTCTTGAATACTTATATCGATTTGTACTAGCTATTGTTTAGTTGAATTGTAGATTTTTTGTAAATATAATTTAGAATCGAATTGTAAATTATGGAGATATGTATTTGAGAAATGCATAGTAGCAACAATAATATGAGTCTGTATTTTTATTAATGAACAGATTGAATTAAAGCAACAAATTGTACAGTGAATATGTTTTTTATTTTATGAATTAGTGATCATGCAGACAATTCCGACTTGAAATGGGATTTGTATCATTTGAACACTTTTAAGGTAGGACAATCCATATTGTAACTAGTCTGCATTATGTTCTCCTTGGTAACTGAATTTTAATATTTTTTCTCCTGGATTTAGCATCAACGACTAACTGTGCTTGTCTCTTCAGATAACCCCTTGACGGCACATCTTCTTCATCTTCTGAATCTGAAATGAATAATACAGTATACAGCTTTATCCAGAGTGATATCTAACAATATACAGGGTGAAAATGATAATCTGACGTAACCGATTCAACTTTTCTCACAACTAGTTTAAACAAAAAAATATATTTTCTTTTTGAACACTTCTGGGATTATAACCTTTCACGTCTGCGAAATTCAATATAATTAATAAAGAAAATCTATACAAGAGTAGAAGGGCAAACGAATCAGTATATCCCGAAGAGTTGCTGCATCTGCACTAAATCTCATTTATTTCTTAAAAAATACATTCAACTTTTCAGTATTTTGCCTTTTTCTGGAATTTGTCTAGCGGAATTTAAATGAAATAAAATACCTCTCTGAAAGTAGACGTTTCGGAGAGGTCATTTTGTTTTCTTGTAGATCTATTTTTTCAATTTATTTCAATTTTTAAAGATTTGGGGGTACACTGATTAATTGGCCTATTCACACTTAATTGTATAGATTTTCAAAATAGTTTCAATTGGTTTTTTCAGATTGTAAAACCTGGGAGGTAACAATCCCAGGGAGTTCAAGAGAGAATCAGATAGAATAGTTGATATACGGTGTGAAATTGAAAATAAGGGGTCCTAAAATGAGCTTACGATACGCACTCAAGGTATATTAGATCAGTAATTGCATGCTACATGACCGTGATAGCAATAATTGTATTCGTTGATTGAATATACAGGGTGAGTCAGTTCAGTTTTTTGTAGAAGGATTTCAACAGCTCAGACAATTTCTCAAGATGAAAATCAGAATCCCTACACATTTCGAAAAACATACAAGAGTTGCAAAAAGTATCCGCATCAAAGAAATAATTTAAATTATATTTCATTGGAAACAGATGCTGCACGTAATTAAGTTCGAGGGGGTTAAATTAGGTATGACCCCCAAAAGTGTATCACCCTGTAGGTGTTCAAGTACGCTTACTAGTCCGAAGTGTTGAGTTTTTAAAGTGTAATAGGTGTACCAAATTTCAATACATTATTTTAAAAATTTTAGCAGAAAACTTTTGAAACATAAAACAAATTTGAAACTTAGACACCTTGTGAGTCGAAAACGAAGGTCCCAGGCTTATAAGATTTTCATCTTGAAAAAATTATTTCTTTTAGTTGTTGAAGTCCTGCTAATGATAATTGACTCACCCTATACAGGGTAACTCACGGTCGATGGTACGTTAGACGTTTATGGAGAATAGGACTTTTTGATAGAAACGGCATCGTCGCAATTTCGAAAATATTTTAGATCGATAGAACAGGTGATAAAATGTGAGATGCGAAATTTTCAGAAAAATCCTACGTCCCGTTCTCCGTAAACGTCTAACGTACCATCGACCGTGAGTTACCCTGTATAAGAGGATTAGGAGATACCGATATAATTTCCTTAATTGTGTGTATGTTATACTGTGTATATCGACGAATGCAACTGTTATCTTGGTCACGTAGCATGCAATAACAATCTATACAGGGTAATGCAAATTTCATGGTATAGATGACAATAAAAATCGACAATTTTCAGTTTTTCCAGGATATTCCAGGAAGTACGTAAGATATCCTCGATTCCTTTTGATATTCGAGATGGCCATGAAATTGTAGTTCGTACCCCTCTTCGTTTCCGATTTGACAATAGTGTACTATTAAATTTGCATTACCCTGAGAATAACGTTTACACATTTCAGTAAATTTTATCGATGCCCACAGGGACCCCTTGATGTTTCATCATGAAATACTTTTAACACGTGACACCGAGACAGGCACTCCTAAACACCGGAATACCTTTTGGCCCTCATCAGTGCAGGGTAGTCATCGAGTAGAGATGCTGTGACCTCTACTCGAAGCGGTGCCTCCTCGACTCCTTGGGAAGCTGATTCCATTGATCTCTCATACTTGGGGTCTTTATCGAACGATTACAGAGATATAGGGTGTGAAAAATCGAGGTTTTTCAACTTTAGGAATTTTTTGTGACGAAACTATCTATTATTGCTCAAAACTGCTTACATGTTCCTATCTTAACTTTCTATTTACTATCGAATGATATTTAATTAACACAAATACAGGGAGGTTTAGAATTCTAAATTTTGAACCAACCTGTATTTGTTTCAATTAAATATCAATCGATAGTGGATAAAAAGATGAGAAACTTGAAAAATCTCGATTTTTCACACCCTATATCTCTGTAGTAGTTCAATAAAGACCCCAAGTATGAGGGATCAATGGAATCAGCTTTCCAAGGAGAATCTAAAAATGCAATAAAATACAGGGTGTTCTGAATGAACAATCATAGTAGCTACTACTTTATAGTAGAAGTAGAAGTAGGTCAATCCGTTGTCTAGTTAACCAGAAATGTCTAATTAACGCTCATCGTGAAAAGCCCTGTATATTGCCCCCTTAAATCACGCTATAAAAATCATAATGTTAATAGAGTATCGGAATGGGTCACAATAGAAATAAGAAGAACTAGTGAGAAATCAAAAAAATCTTCATTGGTTGAGTAGAAATTTGAAAGGAAGTGGTATCGATGAATTATATAAAAATGAAAAATCTAAACATCGGTCCCAATGACAGATGGGTATCACGTCTTTTCAAATTTAAAAAATATCAAACACAGTTTGAATAATGTTAGACCACGACGTTGATTGATATACAAGGTGTCCGTTTTTCGAGCTTATCCATTGCTGGGATATCAGTTATTAAAAGAGATACGAGGTCGGTTAAATTGGGGCAAAGTTGCGCAATTTTATGCTGAACAATTATCTGAAAGAAAATTTCAGTTACCATTTTTTTTCGTTTTTGAAATATTGGAAAAAAACGGAAATTTGTAGTTTTGGTTTTTATTTTTTCAATCGAAAACGAAGAAAAATAGACGTTTTTAACTAGGACGTTCTAGAGGCACTTCTTCACAAGGAATCTAAATCTGTCATCGTATTTTCCATTGTGTTCTTGATGTCAGAGATACATCACTCAACTTTGGTGTTTCTCATGGTCGCCATGGTCTGTTTTTTCTGATTATCATAAAGTATCATTCAATATTTTCGAATCTTACATGCTGGTCAATATTGACAAAAAATCGTTCCTGCGAAGAGTGCTTTGGAAACAAAGCCAAAAATTTTGTTCAAAAACTGAATTCTGATAGTTCAATTGAACTTAGAAGCTTACTTACATAAGAACCAAGGTTATTTTCAATTAGGAATAACATTTAAAGTTTTAAACTTTTTTTGAATGGTGGAGTATTCGAGCATATTTTATAACTTTATGTATTTAATAATTATGTCTAGTTTTGCAGAGAAAAAACTTTTAGCTTTCCTGTCAAGTTCGTTATTAACTTTTAAACCATCGTTTTTATAAAAGTAATTTTGACAGAAATGTAAACGTTCCTTATCCTCAATTGTACTATCAAAATTCAAAATTGATGGCTTTATTTTCAAAGCACTCTTCGCGAAAACGTTTTTTTTCTCAACTTTCATTAGCGATTAGCATGTAAGATTCAAATATATCGTGTGTCACATCATTGTATTCAGAACGTGACAGACTTTTCAAAAATGTAAAAATCCAATATGGCGATCATAAGAAAAACCAAAGTCGACTGTTGTATCTCTGACTTCAAGAACGCCTTGGAAAATACTATGACAGATTTAGATTCCTTGTGAAGAAGTGCCTCTAGAACGTCCTAGTTGGAAACGTCAAGTTCTTATGGTTTTCGCTTGAAAAAATAAAAACGAAAATTACAAAATTCAGTTTTTTTTTTCATTAATTCAAAAACTAAGAATGATACATCAAATTTTCTTTCACATAATTGTTCAGCATGAAAATGCTCAACTTTGCCCCAATTTCACCGATATCGTATCTCTTATAATAACTGAGGTCCCCATGGTTAAGCTGAAAAACGGGCACCCTGTATACCACGAGCAGAATACAACAACTTTCCTAAAATGTGCATTATGTTTTTATAGTTGCGTAGACTACGGGTGAATATATTCCAAAGTTGTGCGAGGCATTGGCCAGGAAAGTAGTTGTTTTTCGCACGTAGTCTACCTCATCCAAATTGTGTTTGCATATATTTTGAATTAGATAAAGACGGGATATGTCGTTCTTTCAGTTTTTATTCCATACGATCATGGAGTTACGCCATGTGTCATCAAATGTTCATTACTTATGTACCTTACAAATCAAAAGAATGTTGAAATTAATTAAATATTTTCATTTGTTTTACAGCGGCTAATTACCTGGTGCAGGAGGTGGAGCAGGGGATGATTCTGATTGAGGCAATGGTGTTTTTCTAACCAGCCCTGTATATAACGCAGGCAACCATTTGTCTCCATCGGAATCATAACTTTGATCCTGTGTACAAACGTTATTCGATATAATAATATCAACAACTTCGAACATGATTGAGTGCAAATGTTAAGTTATTGTTCAATTCAGCAATGTTTCTTTAAATAGTCGTAGTGGCATTGAAATTTTTTTGTGCCGCTTTTACTTTTGAATAAGAAATTGTATTTAAAAACTGACATTTACCACTTTCATATCTTATAAACCCAAAATTGTCAATTTTTAGTTGGTTTTTTTGTCCGTCAGGATACGTTATCTCTAATCCCCGAAATTTCAGTACCTACATAAGCCACGAAGGCCTTACCACCCCTATAAAATCGTTATTATTTGATCGATTTTGAAAATTTTGTTGAAATGTCTATCCAACGATAGTGATTATATTTTTGGTCTGTTATCGTGGCCCAATTGATGCGACCAATTTTTGACCCATATTCCAAAAGGTAGGTAGTATTAGGGATTTTTTTTTTCACAAAAAAATATGGTGAATTCTAATTTAGGGTCACTTGAAACATATAGACCAGGGTCGATAATTTTTCAAACCAAAAAAAATTATAGTAGGATGAAACCCATTGGAAAAGAAAGATAATATAGCAAAAATCAAAGGAAAAATAATTTACGGGCGATCTGAGGTCGGGAAGTGGAGAGGAGGGGGGGGGGTTTGGGGTAAAAAACGGTTTATTTCGATTTCCGGCAAAACTACACGTCCTATGGAGAAAAGTTGAATTGCAAAGTTGTAGATAATAAAAAGATCTACAACTCTTGTTTTCACATAACCTCAAAATTTATGTTAAAAATTCAAATAACCATGTTTTTCGTTTTTTATTTTTATCTTTTACAAAAAAAATGTTTTTTTCACGAAATTTGGTGAATACTTACCTCTTCATGTACCAAACACACTGTAATTTTTTTGGTTTGAAATATGTATTTTTTCGCCATATTTTGACTTAATATCGAAAAACCACCCTTATTTTCAATCGAAAAATCTCACGTCAAAATATCTGCTTATTTGAAAAAGTCGGTGGGCTTTGTGTTCGTTGAAATCTCTACTTTTTGCTGGTTTGAGAAAAATATACATGACTGGAAATTTGATTTGATCACCAAAGTTATTTTTCCATGAGGAGAAAACACTGTTAAAAAATGCAGGTGCATGGGTATAAATTCAACATGAAGATGTAGATCATGTAATAGATGTTTGTTATACCTATACCTATAATCTAATATAAACTAATTTCCTCATGTCTAATGAATTGCGATATTCATTCATATTTCAATCCATTATCAGTAGAATCTATGGCTTCAATGTAATTAATAGCCATGGGGATCTTTACTAGATCTTTATAAATTATCATTCCAAAATGGGATTCGTTTATCTTTGCACAATCAACGTATTATTCATCATTGATTTCGTTATATCTACTAAATGGACGTGGACGTGTACTGTCACTATCAGCAGGTTATATAAAAAATATATTTTCGAAAATAGGGATATTCCATTTCGATTTGGAATATCTAATTCATTGAATATTGTTGGCCCAATATTTTGGCAGTGTCATTTAGATACATTCCATTGACTATGAATTCAATATGGGAGATGAAAAACTATGCAATATTGTGCTGGGCACGGATATAATGCATCATTATTGTGAAAAGTAATCAAAGATCAAATGTCAAATACAGATAAACTAATCACGTCCAAAGAAGAATTATTACTGCAGGTGGCCTATATCAAGTCATAAACAAATGAATCTCAAAAGCGCCGAAAATATAAGTTATGTTCAACTTCGTTTATCAACTAGAATGAAAAAGACAAGAATTTATGTACAAAATGACCTAAAAGGGCACTGATGAAAGGAGTAAATATCTTAAAATTTGATATCACAGAGAAAAACAAAGCCATAAATTTGGAACTTAATGACAAAATATGGTGCACGTGTTCTTTTGTCGAATTGCCGCTTTGATAGAAACAAAGGGTAAATTTTTATATAAAAATGATGACCGAAAGTCAATCGAGAGCAGTCAGTAGTCAGCAGTCACAATCATGGCTCGGAGGAGCTAAGTTCTTTAATACCGTGGTCACCACGGTTTGTGTTGAAGCTAACGAACTTTCAAGTAGCTGATTCTTTGTCGACAGACATCAGAACATACTTTGTCCGTTTTGCAAGTTGTCGCTAGACATTGCAAAAGTTAGTCTTCAGGCTGAAAGTGAAGCTCAATAGTTTTTGTAAAAAGTAAATTGTACAGTTGAAAGTTTTCTCAGTTTAAACCAGTCAGTTCACAAGTGTCGCGAATTTCCAAACGAAGTGAAAAGTGAACCAGATACAAAATATGTAAGTTGCCCAAAACCAGTCTATATAAATGCCCGTAGGAAAATATTTCAGATCATTGACCCAAAAGTTTAAAAGGCACATGTTAGGGAATTATGCCATTCATATCAGAGGGTGTCGTTTGTCGGATAGATAGTAGCCAGGGTTGTATACAAAAATATTAAAGTATTTGACGTATGATTTTCTGATTACAAAAGAGTGACTGATAAAATAGCTTTGTGTATTGAACTTGATGGGATAATTACCTGTATGATTCTAAATTCGATTTTGTATTCTTTTATGTAAATTAATATGGTTCTTTCAGGAGTACTTATAAATCTTGATAATATTTCTATATGTCAGTAGACCACCATAGATATTTTTTGAATAAATACTTCATGTTTATATTAAGTTAATCGATGCCATTGTTATTTCATCCGCCTGTAAAACCGAACCCTAATAACATCTGTAGCTTACCACCTCACCTATAGGACAAATCCGCTCGGCCTATTCAAAAATAATTTAACATCTTATCAACTAGTGAGGTGTGCAGCACAAATGGTGTCAGGTGTGGGGTATTACACAGCCTTATGTACAGCACAATTGGTGTCAGGTGTGGGGTATTACAAAGCCTTATGGGCAGCACAAATGGCGTCAGAATGTGGGGTATTACAAAGCCTTATGGCCAGCACAATTGGTGTCAGGTATATTACGAGTTTTATGGTAAATATAGGCGATTCCTATACCGTTGGGTGAAATAACAGGCATAGAAACGAAGTTAGATTTTGAAGAAGCAGGTTCAGAGTTGAGATAAAATTTGTGTCAAATAATTTAGTAGTAGAAAACCAAAGAGAAACTGAAATGGCTCGTGAAATATTGCTACCAGTATCAGTGAATTTAGATTCTATTCCCTTTTATGCAGGACAATCGAATATAAACGATTTTATCCAAACTATCGATGAAACGGCTATTATTGCACATTGGACGGAGAAACAAAAAGTAGCAATTGCACGAATAAAATTAAGGGGACAAGCGAAACAATTTCTTGAATCAGAATTAAGTTTGAAAATCACTGAAGACTGGAATCTTTTGAAAACCAAGTTGAGAGAGCATTTTGCAGTAAGTCAGATACCAGGACAAGCTTTGAGAAATTTTTTGGAATGTAATCAAAGGCAGGGAGAAACTTGTAGACAATTTTTGGTTAGATTGAAATTATTAGCGTTGAAAACTCTCACGACTACAGGAGACGAAACGGTGGATACGGTCCTGAAACAGCAACTCGATAGAGACATAACCACCCAATTTGTTATGGGACTAATGAACCCTGTCCGAAAGCGAGTCTTATCTATTCAGCCTACTATTATCGGAGAGGCCTTGAAAATCGCCGAACTAGAAGAGACAATTGAAAAGATCACGGAAAATCAAGAACGCGTTGCCCCTGAAGTAAAAAATACGATATCATTTAGGGAAATAAATTGTTATGTATGTCACAGGGTGGGCCATAAAGCGAATAATTGTAGAAATGGTTTTAGAATTGGAATTGAGGATAATATTAGAGATAACAACTGGGATGAGAGGGTGATATGCTATGGTTGCAGAAAGAAAGGTCATATTATGAAGAATTGTCCGAATAATAGCGTGATTTGTTATAACTGCAAAAATAAAGGGCATTACGCAAAAACATGCCCTGTGAGAGATCGTAGGCCGGTGACTGAGACAAGAGGGAATTTAAACGGGAATGCAACAATAGATAAGAACGAAGCGATACAGATTTACACATGCGATAATGAAAGGCCAAGAAATACAGCATTGCTAGATATTGATGGAAAACATCGCATGGCACTTATTGATAGTGGAGCATCTGTATCGTTGATAAAAATAGCGATGTCTAAGAGATTCAAAAAGATTGATGATAGGAACGGAAATAGAGATAGGATTTTGATGGACATTCAAGGAAATTGTATACCTAGTAAAGGAAAAGTTTTAGTACCAATAAGGTTAGGCGAAGATATAGTGATAGAGCATGAGTTTATTGTTTTGGAAAATGGAAATTTTCGGACGGATTTCTTGATAGGGTTAGATTTTCTTCAAAAGTATGAAGTTAAAATTGATTGGGGTCAAGGACACATGTTTATAGGTGAACAGGAAATTGAGCTTATGGAAGAAGGAAAATTAAAGGAAGTTGATATAGTAAAACAAGTTATGGAAGAGAGATTGAGAAGCATGGAAAGGCAGATTACAGAACTCAAGGAGATTATAGTTCGCCAAAATGAGGTAGCTTCTAGAAAAATCCAAAAGGACGATGAAACCTTGTCGTTTGCCGCGACAAATGGTTTCCCTGTACAGACAACGGCAAATTGTTTGACAGACAGCAGGACAGTCCATCAGGAAAATTCAAAAAAGTTACGACCTGAAGATAGGACAAAGAGCCGATCAGGTGCAAAAAGGGTGAAGAATATCAGAATTGAGTATTCTGATAACAAGAAAACTCCTGAAAGAGTTCACGAGAATCGTAGAAGAAATGAGTGTGTACAGGCGTGTCCGATAAAAACGGAATGTAGTAATGATAAGCGTAATCAGTTTGAGAGAAAAGCTGAGACTCGAGATAGAAAAAGTAATCTGAGTTTGGAAAGACGGAAGCAGATCGAAAAAGTTCCGAGAGATGAGGTTAAAGTGATGAGAAATATGAATAAGAAGAAAAAGGATATTTCGAGAGGAAATGAGCGAACCGTAGAGATTTCGGAAAATGTGTTGGAAATGAGAAATTTCGGGGAAAATAGCGAGAAGCAGAGTAAGAGAGTTGAGAAAGTATTGAAAGATAAGTTGAAACGAGTGAGAAATGAAAATTCAGAAGAAAAAAGTGAGACGAGAAGGGGTCAAGAAACATTTGAGGCAACTAATCGTTGTAATGAGCGAATATCAAAATCCGCAACGAATACGAATATCGTTACGAGAGGGAATGCAATGGAAAATAGGAAAAATTCGGAAAATTCTTCCAAGGAAGAACTTCGAAATCAAGTACTACCTCGCAGTTCAGCTGTGTACTTATCTGAGGATATTACACTACCTCCGAAAACGATGGTTATTTGTACAGGAAATATGAGACATTTCAAGAGAATTACTTCTGAAAATGTGGTTTTAGAAGGAAATGACGGATTTCACGGTTTAATGTTTGCTAGAACTCTTTGTGGACGACAAAAGAGAGTACCGATTCGATTAGTGAATTTATTGGATAAAGAAAGAGTTTTACGAAAGAAAACAGTGGTGGCGTATGCGTATGAGACAGACTTAGATATAAAAGGAAAAGAGGTAAATAAAAATGGAATATATTCTGTTGAAGTTAACAAGGAAACAGAGAAATTATTGGAGCAGATGAAGTTGAATAACCCTGTAAATAGAGATCAAGAAAAATTAGTCAAGCTAGTGAAAGAATATATAGATATATTCCGTGCGCCGAATAAGAAATTGACATGTACTTCCAGAGTAAAACATCATATTATTACTGAAAATGTACCACCGATAGCAAAGCGACCGTATCGAGTACCTTATCAGAGAAAGAAAATACTTGACAGAGAAATACAAGAACTATTGGATAATGACATAATTGAGGATTCACAATCCCCCTGGAGTGCTCCTTGCATTTTGATAGAAAAGAAACGACATGACGGAGAAGATGCAGAATACAGACTTTGTATAGATTATAGAAATTTGAATGAGATCACAAAAACTGATTATTTTCCGCTGCCAAATTTACAAGAGACTTTAGATGCTTTGAGCGGGAGTGGATTATTCAGTGTATTAGATTTAGCTAGCGGATATTATCAAGTAGAAGTTGACGAAAATTCCAAAGATAAAACGGCTTTTAGTACACCGTATGGACATTATCAATTTAATAGACTACCTATGGGATTAGTTAATGCACCCGCTAGCTGGCAAAGATTGATGTATGCGGTGTTGTCAAAATTAACTGGAAATGAGTGTTTAGTTTATTTAGATGATATTATAATTTTCAGCCCAGACAATGTTGACGAGCATTTAGAAAGACTAAGACATGTATTTGAAAGATTGAGAGAAAGTAATTTGAAATTGAAACCTACAAAGTGTCACTTTTTACAAACAGAGACGAAGTATCTTGGTCATATAATTTCAAAAGGAGGCTGTACTGCTGATCCAGAAAAAACGGAAGTTATTAAACATTATCCTCGACCACAGAGTGTGAAAGAAATTCGCGCATTTTTAGGCCTATGTGGATTTTATCGAAAATTTGTACCAAAATTCTCCGAAGTAGCGTTGCCTCTGGTAGAATTAACTGAGAAAAATGTGCCATACATATGGACGGACAGACAGAAAGAATCATTTGAAACACTAAAAAACGCTCTTATTAAACCACCGATTTTGAGATTTCCAGACGTGAAGAAAACTTTTATATTAAGTACCGATGCTTCTGCTACTGCAATAGCGGGTGTACTAAGTCAAGAATTTGAAGGATCAGAATTACCTGTTTGTTATTCTAGTAGAACTTTGAACTCAGCGGAAAGACGGTATTCAACTATTGAGCGTGAGTGTCTGGCCGTTATATGGATGATCAAGAAACATAGGATTTACCTATTAGGAAATCATTTCACAGTCTATACTGATCATAGGCCTCTTATTTATTTGCTAACTATAAAGGATCCTAGTTCAAGATTAGCAAAATGGGCGTTATCCTTAGCAGAATATAGCTTCAGTATTCTTTATCGTCCGGGATCCAAGAATACAAATGCTGATGCTTTGACAAGATTGAGAAGCACCGAAGAAACAAAAAACTCGATAAAATTAATAACTGACATACCTCATGAAGAAGAAATCGAAAGTTCACCTATGATTGATATGGTATGGAGCAATGCAAATATTAAACGCCAACAGAATGCGGATAAACAATTGAGAGATTTGATCAATTCCTTAGATGAGACAAGTGACGAATTCTATTTGAATTTAGAAGGAATATTGTACAAAAAGAGAGACAATAATGAGAGAAAAGATAAGATATGCGCACCAGCGACTATGATAAAGGACATAATTAAATTATACCATAGTGCAGTTACGTCAATGCACCCAGGCCAAAAGCAAACTTTGAAGACGATTCACAGAGATTTTTATTGGAAAAATATGAGAAAAGACATCGAAAATTTTTGCAGGAAATGTCATAGCTGTAATCTTAGAAAAGCAAATTACCAACCCCCAGCAGAGTTACAAAATCTTTATGCACCTGAAGCCCCGTTTGACCGAATATCTATGGATATTGTAGGACCTCTGAATAGAACAAAAAACGAAAATAAATATATTTTAACAATAATTGATCATCTCACTAGATACCCAGAAGCGGTCGCACTTCCTGATATTACAGCTGAAACCGTAGCAAAAGCATTTGTTGTAAATATAATTTGTCGATTCGGAACGCCAATGGCATTATTAACCGATAGAGGAAGTCAATTTATGTCAAGAATGTTCAAGGAAGTTTGTAAAATACTTGATATTAAGAGATTATTAACAACCCCGTATCATCCACAATGCAATGGAATTATTGAAAGAATGCATCTTCAAATGAAACAAATGATATCTCATTACGTAACTGATGAAAATGATGGATGGGACGAATACCTACCGTTTGCGATGCTAGCCTATAGAAATCAGATTCATGGGTCGACTAATGAAAGCCCTTTTTATTTGATGTTTGGACGAGATTTCATACTACCACATCAATTGATTAATCAGAAAACCCGAATAAGGTATGACTTTGATAGTAATTACGCCGCCGAACTCACTTATAGAATGCAAGTCGCACATGAGATAGCTAGAGAATCTCTTGAAAAAAGTTCAGAAAATAGACGAGAAAGATTTAATAAAAAGGCAAAGACCAGAGAACTGACAATAAGTGACCGTGTATATTTACATACTCCAGTTGTAACAAAAGGCAGAAAATTAGCAAGCAAATTCTATCCAAATTTTAGCGGGCCATTTAGAATAATAGAAAAACTTGGACCAGTGACTTATAAAATTCAAAAGATCGGAAATAGAAAAGAGGTACAGATCGTTCATGCAAATAGACTGAAATTAGTTAAGGGTGTAGAATCAGCTGACAGTGAGGAACATTCAGTCGAAAACGAGGTACAAATAAATAACGGGCCAGAGGACGATGACCCGTCCCTTTACGATATTGGGATACCTAGATTAGAACTAGGTCAAATTCAGAATCCGAGAACATCTGGTGAATCAGATAACGAAACGGACTCCACAAACTCAGACTCGGAGAGCAACGAAGAAGGAAATACAAGTAATGATAACGAGGAAGAAAGTAATGACGACGAAAGTATAAGCGAGGAAGAACAATACGAATCTGCCAGCGAGTCAAATTCAGAACCAGAAGTTGTTCATAATCACCAAACCCGGTCAAGAGGGCCTGTAGAAGAACACGATTGGGTGTTACGTCGTCGAATTTAGACAGATAAACATGTCAGAGCACGAGTGGATTTTACCACGGTCGATATGACAAATCGTATACTCAGAATAACAGAGAATGAAGAGTGATGAGATAAATATAGGTAGTAAAAATATACATATAGATATATAGCTGTCAACTCTCATGCGCATAAGAAATTAGGAAGGTGAAATAAGTGGAAATAAATATTAGGTTATGGGGAAAACAAACTAATACACTATGCTTCCATCAAAATCTAACGAGCTAAATACCTTGAAACGGTAAAATGGAATTTTGGCAGACCTACTGATATTGAGTGAAAAATATTTCAGATGAGGCCAAAATATGCGATAGTAAAAATCACCCTGAAAGAACTATGAATTTAAACCATATCATGAGATAGGGACCATTGACAGTATGTATAGTAGATAGGGAATTAGTTATCGTGAGATTAGGAGAAAAATGAATGATTGTATACCAGAGATAGATAAAAATGAAAATTTTAATGTAGTGCCGAAAACATTGTAAGTTATAAAATGAGCTATATTGTAGAAATAAGTTCAGATAAGGGCAAACAGACGTTATGGTTTATGGGCACATGGACTTTTTAATGAATAACTTAGCGAGGGAATACCTCACGCTGATCGACGTAGTGGTGCAGAGCAGATACCTCAACCAGCGTCTGAGTATTGACAGATGCTACAATCTGTTGTACCTGTCAGTGTTCCATGCGGAACACCTGAGGACTTCGCAGTACATGGGTCTATGGACGTGTACTTGTATTTAGTGCATACTGAGAACATGCAACGAATCAAGGGAATTCCATTGGTGCCAAGGCATACCCAACCAAGACCTGCCCTTCGATGACCTCAGCCCGGTCATCGAGATGACATCAGTGAGTTTCACTGAGAGCAACTGGGACGACGGGTTCTCAGCACAAACTACGGCCGCCCTGCAGCTGTTTCCTGCAGAGATGTGGAAGATGGAATCTTCCACCCCCTAAATCAACCCCGAAGTGGATCTTCCGGACTCACCTGAGTCCACCTCTGTGGATGCTAATGGACCACCAGGACGAGCATGGTGATTACCAGGTTTTTTAACCGCCCCGTGAGTGTGATGTTGTTAGGTACCTTGTGTTTTGTTTGTTTTTATTTTTGAAAGAAACGCTTGAAGTTAAGGTCAAGGTGTTAAGGTAGTATTTTGATTAGTATTGGATTATATGTATGAGATTTCGCTATGTTAATTTAGATTTACTTTTCCTTTCTTTATATGAGATTTTTTTTAGTTTATTGTGAGTAGGTTTCGATACATGTATATTGTTCAGGTTCGAAATTAATACTTTTGTGAGTATCAATTTCTTAAAAGGGTGAGGGAGGAATGTGCTGGGCACGGATATAATGCATCATTATTGTGAAAAGTAATCAAAGATCAAATGTCAAATACAGATAAACTAATCACGTCCAAAGAAGAATTATTACTGCAGGTGGCCTATATCAAGTCATAAACAAATGAATCTCAAAAGCGCCGAAAATATAAGTTATGTTCAACTTCGTTTATCAACTAGAATGAAAAAGACAAGAATTTATGTACAAAATGACCTAAAAGGGCACTGATGAAAGGAGTAAATATCTTAAAATTTGATATCACAGAGAAAAACAAAGCCATAAATTTGGAACTTAATGACAAAATATGGTGCACGTGTTCTTTTGTCGAATTGCCGCTTTGATAGAAACAAAGGGTAAATTTTTATATAAAAATGATGACCGAAAGTCAATCGAGAGCAGTCAGTAGTCAGCAGTCACAATCATGGCTCGGAGGAGCTAAGTTCTTTAATACCGTGGTCACCACGGTTTGTGTTGAAGCTAACGAACTTTCAAGTAGCTGATTCTTTGTCGACAGACATCAGAACATACTTTGTCCGTTTTGCAAGTTGTCGCTAGACATTGCAAAAGTTAGTCTTCAGGCTGAAAGTGAAGCTCAATAGTTTTTGTAAAAAGTAAATTGTACAGTTGAAAGTTTTCTCAGTTTAAACCAGTCAGTTCACAAGTGTCGCGAATTTCCAAACGAAGTGAAAAGTGAACCAGATACAAAATATGTAAGTTGCCCAAAACCAGTCTATATAAATGCCCGTAGGAAAATATTTCAGATCATTGACCCAAAAGTTTAAAAGGCACATGTTAGGGAATTATGCCATTCATATCAGAGGGTGTCGTTTGTCGGATAGATAGTAGCCAGGGTTGTATACAAAAATATTAAAGTATTTGACGTATGATTTTCTGATTACAAAAGAGTGACTGATAAAATAGCTTTGTGTATTGAACTTGATGGGATAATTACCTGTATGATTCTAAATTCGATTTTGTATTCTTTTATGTAAATTAATATGGTTCTTTCAGGAGTACTTATAAATCTTGATAATATTTCTATATGTCAGTAGACCACCATAGATATTTTTTGAATAAATACTTCATGTTTATATTAAGTTAATCGATGCCATTGTTATTTCATCCGCCTGTAAAACCGAACCCTAATAACATCTGTAGCTTACCACCTCACCTATAGGACAAATCCGCTCGGCCTATTCAAAAATAATTTAACATCTTATCAACTAGTGAGGTGTGCAGCACAATATACAATGATAGAGGATAAATTGAAAAAATATTTATGAGAGAAAGAAGAATGTTTCTTGAACTAGATATCGCATATTTGCCTGAAGATGATTGTATAAATAACATTTGAAAAATCGTGATCATATATTATTTCTTTTCTCCTTTTAATATTTCCATGAATTTTTTTAATCCGCCTTCAAAAACATCTAATATTCAATTCAATATTCCACATTGTATCAAAACCTTTTTTTATAAATGAAAGGAATTAGCAACGACGCTATTCATTCAATAGAAATCATATTTTTTTACACAATGGCACCAAGTTCAGAATGAAATCTACGGCTGTTTCTCAAAAGTGGCTCACCCCTTATTTATTTATTTATTTATTTAATAATGGTGGTTCATTAACATATCTAAAACTTGTTAGGAACAATTTGATACACACAATCGATATTTCAAATAAACTTTCAATGAGATATCTACTAATAACATAAAATTGAGTTGAAACCAATGACCTTAATGACAATTGACAATGCATATAATAGTGTTTGGAAAAATGTCCAAATGTGGTGTTATTATATTCAGAATGTTAAGTTCTTTTGAATGATGAGAAAATATAACGAGTGTCCTTTTTGAAATAAGAAAATAATGGTAATTTCCGTCCAACCCTGAAATACTTACACACCGAATTTCACATGTTTATCTGTTCTGTAGAAAAAAGGTTATAGAGATGAGCCATTTGAGAAACACCCGGTACAATAATGAAAATTTATGTCTTACTGAAATCCTATAAATCAGTCAATCTTTTTACTCTACTTCATTAACATTCCAGTGTCAGTTTAAATATTAAATGTATTATACTATGATTTCTATGATTCATTCAGAGACCTTGAAAACCCCTTTGAAAGGATTGTTGATGATTCCAGGGAACGTCAACATTTGTATACAAATTGACCCCAAATTGGGACAAAGTTACGGAGTTTTATGCTCTATAAATAACTGTTTGTTCTCGGAGTATTTGGAAAAATCAAAAATTTTTGATTAATTATCATTCTCATTATTTTCTTGCCTCTATAATTGAAGCTAGACCAGATTTTAAAGCACTTTTTTATTGCCATTTTTTGCGGTCTACACAATGGCATCAATCTCGGCATTATTAGATTTTAAATTGAACGTTTTCACTTTTGGTGAAAGTTTCTTCATATTGTTCACTATAATTTCACATCAGGAACATTACTAATATTTATAACATAACCACCCTTTTGGACATTTGAACTCATCGTTAATTACAAATTCTTCACAAATGAATCGATATTCTACAAGAAAGAATAATTTTCCTGCATTGTTAAGCATCAGAAGAATGCCCAAAAGTTGTTTCAGCATGATGGAGACTCACAATTATAGGGCAGTGAGAGACTTACTACACAATAAATTTCCTGAACAATGATTGGAAACCATGTAGTGGCTGGGTGTCCTGCAAAATCCTCAGACCTCGACTTACTCAAATACTTTTTAAGACATACCAGAACATATCAGAAGGCGCATATCATAGTTAATTTACTTAGATTGTTCTGAATGCACACCAATATCAGGAGATCGGTGCATAATATTGGGTGGCACATTGATTCAGCAGGGTGATACTAGTTGAGCTTATTTATCTGTTATTGTAATTTCTTATAGTGATTGTGATAAAAATGTAATTTTAAATTTTTTTCAACTGCTTGCTCCATAGTCATTAGAAATAATTATGGCTTCGGAGTCTAAACGAATAAAGAAAATCTATGTATTTTAGGGCAGTAGAAAATGAGGAAAAAGATGAATATTCACATTTACAGAAAAAAGTTGATGATGAATTCAAGATCTAAGGATAGTCAAAAGTGGCAATGAAAAAATGCCTTCAGTTTTGAGCTATCGTAGATTTTCTTTCACTGTGATAATGAGCATTAAATTACGCAACTTGATAAGCGCCGATAACTTCGTTTTTGGCATTCAAAATAATCGCTCTCTTTCGTCAATTCCATAAAACCCTGAATCCCCAAGCACAAATCGGTGGTGCGCCAGCAAAACATTCTCCAGAACGCAACTCAGGAATTACAACCGAGCAGCAGCAGAATATATTCACAATAGCTCTGTCATAGCTAACACCAAGGTGAATATAGGATGGTGAAACAGCTTTATAATTTTTGCAAAAAACTTGCAGACCATTCGAGAAGCGTAGTAATATTTCCACAAATTGAATGTAGACGACGGTAATGTTGGATATGTGCAGCAGTTTCAAGTCATAAGTCATAAGTTTTTAGTAAAAATCAAATCGAATCCGAATTTTTTTTAATCATTTTGTACAATTTTGAGCTTTTCATTGATTTTTACACATTAATTATTCAAAATACGTAAGATTACATTGTTACATTGATAAACAAAAAAAATGCAAATCCATAAAACATCAGTTATCAATTAGTTTATGTCTCTTCGATGGTATTTCTTCATCGTTAGATTCGACAAACCTTCCCGATTTTATTCAATCTTCGAAATCTTCAAGACCATCACCGTCTGCTTCGTTTGCAATATTATTCTCATTCTGCATTAGTTCTTCATCCACAATTTCATCTGAATCTTAAGTTTCTCGTAGGTTTCTTCAATTTCCAGAACCATGACAATTTGAGCATACATTTGTGCATTTTAAACCATGTTTTCGGCAGCCACATTTCAAACTGTTACATCCAGTTTCACAACTGCAGCAAATAGTTTTCTGTACATTTTGCATAGGTCACTCAGTTATATTAAAATAGCAATCAGTAGTATATAATATATATAAAAAAGATTCCTATTAACTTATTAGGTTGTTAATCATAGTAGTATTTCGATTTGGAATTTTTTTGTTTATCAATGTAACATAGAATCTTACGTATTTTGAATAATTAGTGTGTACAAATCAATGGAAAGCTCAAAATTGTACGAAATAATAAAAAAATTCGGATTCGAGTTTTTTTCGTTTTTTGCATTTTCTGAGAAAATTTTTCATAGTCATGTATATTTTTTCTTACACCATCAGAAAGTAGAGATTTTAACGAACAAAAAGCCCACCGACTTTTTTGAAAAAGCAGATATTTTGACGTGAGACTTTTCGATTGAAAATTAGGGTGGTTTTTCGATATTAAGTCAAAATATGTTGAAAAAATACATATTTCAAACCAAAAAAAGTACAGTGTGTTTGGGACATAAAAAGGTGATTTTTCACCAAATTTCGTGAAAAAAGCATTTTTTTTGTAAAAAATAGAAATAAAAATTTTTAACATAAATTTTGAGGTTATATGAAAAAAGTGTGAAAACAAGAGTTGTAGATCTTTTGATTATCTACAACTTTGCAACTTTTCTCCATAGGACTTGTAGTTTTGCCGGAAATTGAGATAAACCGTTTTTTACCCCTAAATCCCCCCTCTCCCACTTCTCGACCTCAGATCGCCCGTAAATTATTTTTCCTTTAATTGTTGTTATATTCTCTTTCGTTTCCAATGGGTTTCATCCTACTATAATTTTTTTCACTTTTCACCATTTTCAAAGGCTTCAGCACTGGTCTAATACCTCTGTAATGATTTTCATCAGGATATCCTGATTTTTTTTTTCAAAATTTCATCAAAAAATGTACTATATCCACCTAATTCTCTAATACACTTTTAAATACGTCGACGTTTGTTGTTCACTACTTTATTTATTTTTCTCAGACACACGTATATTTTCATGATAAAAATGGGCACATATGTATATGCTTTAAGTGATCCTCAATAATAATTTGTCACTAACTCCATTCTTAAAAAATAGGTGTGATTATTAGTTACTCGTAGGCGAATATAATATGGACCAGTTTCTTTCCAACTGTCTTCTGGATATAAAATGGGAGCTGAATTCCAAACATATGTACAATTTCCCATGACAGGTCGAATCTGTGCTTTTTAAATTCTGAAGAGCTGTTGAGGTGTGAAATATATAAGGTCTTCAAAACGAAAACAAAAAACAAAACCAATCTTCTGTGAAGCCATTCTTATGTTGATTGATTTCATAGGAACAGTCGTGCCTGACATCATGTTGGACAATCAGAGGCCCTCCTTCTTGGAAAAAAATACATGCTTGAGTTTCGGTTGCATTAATAGTATCGACCTGTCTCCTACTGACTTTTTTGGATGATTGGGGCATTAAAGGAGAAGGACTGGGGGGTCACTTGTATCATATTGTTGATGTGTAACAGAAACGAAGTTGGTGCCAATGCACAAAACATATATCCTTTTTAATCAATCAAATAAAAACACAGAGTCGGTCGACCACACAATATAATAAACAAAAAACCTTTGTGACTATAGTTTCGGTTCATTGGCCATCATCAGACAATATTAATATGTTAGGTCATAAAAATGATGAAGGCCGTTAAGCCGAAACTATAGTAACAAGGTTTTTTTTGTTTATTATTTTGTGTGATCTTCCAGATCTGTCCAGGTAATTTAGTCTTCAGGAATGGTATTTTGCCTTTTTTATGAATTGGTTGAACTGTATTTTACAATACTGGAGTAAAACAGCTGGCCGCATAATAGTACATTATCATACAAGTTTTATAAGACGCTAGGTATTTTGTTGCACGCGTTGTTTGGAGTACGACGAGCGAAGCGAGAAATAACATTCTAGAAATGAAACCAACGGACCACATGACCCCTAAGTACCTACTTATTCAACACCAACTTCGGAGTGATCATGCAAGATAGAAGCGATTGGACAGTTGACAACATCAAGGGCAATCCTGGAGAAAGGATCTGGTATATCCAAGACCAAGGAAGGAACTGGTGCTGGAATATACAGTGAGGGGAGAAACTCCCAATGGGTAATATTCCTCAATTCGACTTTTTACAGCAAATGCAAGTATAAAATAATTGGTAAAACTTCGTTTATCGCACTCCTATGAGTTCGGAAAAAAATTGTGGTGGAATTTACGTATTTTGACCTCCTGATCACGAATCTGAAGTCAAAACGCGGCGGTCTCAAGTATTTTCGGAGATATGGCCTCATTTTGTCTCAAAAATACAACATTTTACATGTCAAAATTCTGCTATTAGGAATACACAATATTCACCCTTCTTTGAACCTAAACACTATAAACGCATATATTTACTTGTTTCCAATAACACTTCTCAGTAGAAAAAACTATTATTCTTCAAAAAATTCACCCTTCTTTGAAATGTAAACAAAACAACCTTTTTCCACTGATTTTCTGGTAATTTGTATATATGATGTTGGCAACGTGATTGTTTAGTTCATGGTAAGACGTTGCCAACATCTCAAATAAAAATAACCAGAAAATCAGTGAAAAAAGATGTTTTGTTTACGTTTTTTAAGAAGGGCGAATTTTTGTGAAAACAACAGTTTTTTATGCAAAAAAGTGTTGGAAACAAGTGAATGTGAGCATGTGTGATGTTTTGGCTCCAAGAAGGATTAATTTTGTGTGTTTTTATTAGCAGAAAATGGAGATTTGAAATGGTGCATTTTTGAGACAAAATGGGGCCGTATCTTCGAAAATACTTGAGACCGCCGCGTTTTGACTTCAGATTCGTGATCAGGAGGTCAAAATACGTAAGTTCCACCAAAAATTTTTTCCGAACTCATAGGAGTGCGATAAACGAAGTTTTACCAAATAATTGATGAGTTTCATTCATGAATTTTTCGAATTCGTTGCGAAAACTATCTAAATGAATTTTTCAAATATGTATGGGGTTTTAAATTTTAAATCGCTTTGTTTCTACTTCACAAGTTGGCAACAGCGCCTAGTAGGCTAGAAGAACAACAACTCACATTTGGCCACACGTTTATTATGTACACTCGATGTCAATGTGTCAAACTGCTAATATAAAAAAATAATCAGTCAAAACATGAATTTCAGTCCAACAAAAACACCAGTCCATCCACAATTCCACAAGTCAAACATAAACATAACCTCCAAAACTGAGTAGCATATCTCTTGAAGAGCATATGGGACACAAAGAAGCAGAATGGGACCTAACCCACAGAACTTATTGGTAGTATAAGTTCTGTGTTCTAACCCGATCAAAATATAACTATCTTTATTCACCTAATCAACGTAATGGATTTGCTGTTATTATTTATGAAATTTGCAGTCGATGTTGCCAAATGGTGAAATAGGAACAAGGTGCTTTAAATTTTAAATCCATAATTGAAGTCTTTTTTTCAAACATTTGAAATTGTTTTTTCGGATAAAGGTTGAAATGGTAAGTTTGAAATGCGTCGTTTTGAAGATATTTAATAAGAATTACTTTATTATCGTCCGAAGGAGAATTCCCCATTAAGCATCTCACATTGTGCAAGAGAAATAAATATAAGGGAAGTGCGCAATGCAAGAATCAAAATATGTTCAGTCAGGCGTCACTGAAGGCTCTCATGAACCCAATAGTTACATTAAGAGGGGGTTAACCTTATTTGGGATTGATGGTAAAACTTTGTGAAACAAGGAATGGCAAAAATCATATTACTCGGACCTCGCTGAAAAAAATCGATTTTTTTTTTCACTTTCTGCTTGAGGAAGGTTGTATCTAGGCATCTCTCGTAGTAATTTTTTGATTTTTTGAAAAAAAACTAGTAAAAAAGTTGCGAAATTTCTCCCATATTCACTATTTTTTATCTCACAAGATATATCGTATTTCGAAAAAGTACTCCGAGAGATGCCTCAATCATACAATTGTCTCTATTGAAAAAAAAAATTATCGCGATCCATCAATAATTACTAGCTCAAAAATGATTTTTGCCGAACCTCTGCAGACTCAATTACGGAGCATTTTTCATGACTGATTCGAGCGCCCTCGCACCAAATAAGCACTTTTACATGGATACTATGAATTTATGAATGAATCGTATTTTCATTCATAAAAACCAAAAATAGCACTGAAGCTATTCCAATAATTTTAGCACATGTGATGATATCAATGGAAGTTGCGAAAAGGATTCATTGCATTCTCGAATAAGACTAATTAGGTGAAAGAAAACGTAAACATTTTTTGCGAACGGCGGCGGCAGGCGCTATGTGCACATCAAAGGGCCGTCCAGATATGCATGTATCATAGTTTGCGATTGCATTCAGATGGTGACACTATTGTTAGTTTGTGAACTAGTATTATTATTGCGATCAAGCATGTCGAGTTCAAATTATCGAACTGGCGATAAACATCGTAAAAGACTTTCTGTGAGGAAATTGTCAGTCGAAAAAAAGATATTGAGATTGATAAGGTACGTAAATATTTTCGAATGTTTTTATAAGAAATAATTGGAATCGATGTACAGGGTGTCCCATATTCGAAGCCCTACATTGGGAATTCGATAACGGTTAGAGATACAGGATCGGTTGAATCAAGAAAAAGTTGTGTATTCATGTGCGCAACAATGAGCCGCAAAGAAATACAAATTTTAGATTTTAGATTTAAATTTTTTATTGGCTTTATTTTAATAGATACGAAAAGAGCAGACATTTTCTTGAAACTGTATTTCATGCTCTATAACTTAGCAGTATAGAATTTATAATACGACGTTTCGTCATTCGAGGGTCGCCATCGACTTTTTTTTTTTTTTTTTCGAAATTTCATGCAGGTTATTTCGCGGTATGGACAAATAAAGGAATAAAAATTAAAAAAATTCATCGTGATGATAGATTTTGGCAAGATTAGATTGGAATCAAAATTAGTAGATTTTTACATGAAATATTTGCTGCCTGAAATAGTTGACCAGTAGATACGAGAGTAATATGGAAATAAGTGATATTTCTGTACTACCTTCGGGCTGTTTCATCGGTACTATCTTTTGGCACATCCAAAACAAACAAATGCGAATCGCAAAATTGAAAAAAATACAGTTTTTTTTCAACCATAATGAAATACTTTTTTTTTCCTCAAGCCGCTTTCCACTTATTTCAATTCCAATATTGAATGAAAATTTCCAATGAAATTTTGCTTTGATCCTTTCCTTGCATATGGATACAATATACCATGGAAACCAGAAGATAAAACAAACAAGTGGACTTCTGACTATAAACCTATGACCGGGGGTGATCCATTTGAAAAAAAAAATTGCGATTCGCATTTGTTCGTTTTGGAAGTGATAAAATATAGGACCGATGAAACCCTACAACTTTTATATTCAATGTTTTTTCCACCTCGTATACTTGATGCTGTGGGTAAGGGTCAAAATATAAGAGACAAATAGGATGTTATTTGTAAATTTTGTTTTCAAATATATCATGTGAGTTTTCGAGTTTTCAAGTTCAGTAAAGATATATACTGAATACCTTGAAAAATGTCATTCATTCATACCTATCGAAGAAGAATATTTCGATATATTTTGTTGTGTATAAAAATGTTCAGTATAGTTTCTCCATAAACAGCATTTTTTATTCTGTGTCCATATTCATCATACGATGCATCAATGAGAAAGCATTCAATTTCATCGTGATTCAAATTGATAACGAGCCCTGTCTGAATTCTCGAGTTGCAAATTGATTCTACATTTAGCCACCGAACAGAGGGTATCAATCCTGAACCTACATGCCCCCGATTTATTTTTGGAATGAGAAATCTAACCCGTTTTAGCTCACCAATTTTTGCTTGAAATTTTCTCTTTTGTCCAATCGAAAGTCCCATTTCTCCCACGACCGAGAGACATTTTCTAATTTGTGTATTTATAAGTTTCAATTTAGCTCGTGTAGACGTTTTTGTGTTACTGTTTTTGATATTCGAAAGGGTTTCATCTGTTTCGACAAGTTTTTTTATATTTCCCATATCATATCAAATTATCCTCATAGACACAGTAAGTTCAAAATATACTGATGAGTGATGAAAAGCCGGAGGCCTATTATTCTGAGAATAATTGTAACGGCCGGCCGACGGCCGCAGACCCGAGCCATCCCGAGCCACAGATTCCGAGCGACCACTCGACCAGGCAAGACTATTTATTTACTACGAATTTACGCGACACTGAGTTGGAGTGAGACGCCAACAGCGCTTAGCGTTTTTTGTTCGACATTGGTCTCCGCCCCTTTCGCTCGGGATTTTTACTTCCCCCTTTACACCGCAAATATACTCTGACATGTTTGTAAAGGTTAACCCCTTCTTAAGACAGGTGTGGGAATTAATGCCGAGAAGAGCTGTGTCCTCCCAGAACACAACATAATAACTTTGATGTGGGTTCCAGGACACTGTGGTATCGAGAGCAACGAAAAAGCTGATGAACTAGCCAGGAAAGGTTCATCAACTCCATATATTGGCCCAGAACCCGCACTCGGGGTTACTTAATCTAACACTAAAGGACTGGGTCAAACGAAAACAAAGAGAGCGCTGGAAAACATATAACCGAAGAACTATTCAAGTTGAGTAGGAACCAGGTTAGAACAATACCAGGCCTCCTCACTGGTCACAGTCCAATGGGGGGACACCTGCATAAAATGGAGCTATACAATGGAGAACTTTCCTGCAGACAATGCGGTAAAGAAAGAGAAACACCCAAATATATTCTGTCAGAATGCGAGGCACTAGATCGCGAAAGGAAAGACATATTCGGGCAGCCTAGGTTAACTCCCGAAGAATACAGTTCATCCAGTGAAGAACCTGTACAGACTGGTACACAAAAAGTCCAAGAGGCTGAGGTGTAGCTGACGTTTGGACCATCATAATCAATCAATAAATCACACTCTGAATTAAAATTAAAGAATAAAAACATTCGGTTTTTCACTGCTATAGTATCAACAAATTCAAAATCGCTCAGAAGTAAGCTGGGCCTAAAACTCTTCTGATGACTTTCATTTGACAGTTCGATTGTATATACCAACCTCCGAATAATAAAAAATGCGTATCGAAATAGAGGCTATTTCGACATGCATTTGCGTTTTAAAATGACTTCATTATACAACTAAAATAGAAAAAAATAATAAGAATTTTGAAATATACATTTCGATAAGGGTTCTGTTCACCTGATCGGTAGTACTATCGACAACATCAACCCTTCCTAACATTTCCTCCACATCTTCATTCATCTTCCGTGGTCCACCTCTTTCTGGCTTTGCAAAAGTGTTGACAGCTAAATGCAAATTTTGTAGTTCTGCTAGAGCCTCATTCATTGCCTTGTGTGTCTTCTCTGTTTCCCTTCGGGATGCCTTTGACATCCGTTGGTATTCTTGTATTTTTTCTTGGGAGTCAACTATTGCACCTTTTCTGTTGAAAAAAAAAAGTCGTTTATAAAGATACCGGGTGATTCAATACGTGGGTAACGAGGTACTGTATCTCAGAAATACTAGCTGGGTTGAAAATCCTCCAGAGGAAATCGACCAAGAAAAATTGCTGGAAATATTTTTTAGATTGATACGTCCATCGATAGGGGGCGTCATAGTTTCGATCGTATAAGAAATTGAATTTTTCGAAAATTTTCTCATATAAGCATAGAAATAAATACTCTCACGTTGATGCCACAATGATGGTCAATCTTTTTGTTAATAATTGTTTTATTGTAGGACTTAAAATAAAGGCGGGAGGGTATCCTAAACTTTTTGGACTGTGAATATGTCTATAACTTGAGTTTGACTTGAAGGAATTTGGCTAACAAGATATGGTTCAAGAAAGGAAGGTTTGGTGAATAGAATAAAAAAACTTCCATGCTGATTCTTATCGCCCTCGCCAGGGGGCGTGTTTTATAAAGTTGACCGTTTCTTATTTTTTTCTATGTAATCGTTAATGGAACCGTGTTACTATTTTATTAGATTCGGAAAGTAGTTCAAATTTGCAGCATATAGTATGTACAAACATGGCGATATCTTCATTCGTTTAAAATTCATGGCTTAAAGAATATTTCTTCTTCAAAGTTTCGTATTCTAGCTATTACGCCCCTTAGCGGTGGACGTATCAATTTTTCTTTATCGATTTCCTCTGAAGGATTTTTTCCCAAACTTCGGCGACTATATTAGTTCCTGAGATAACATACTTCGTTACCCTTATTGAATCCCCGGTACATATGGTGATTTACGTAGGATCACTTCCCTTCTGCTTAAATATTTTTTAGTCTCCAACCATGGACCCCAACCCACCAACTTTCCCATTTCAAAGGAAAAGCAACTTTTTTTCGCATGCTTAGATTAGATCATTGGCCATCATCTAATTCTGATTTCTGACAACCAAATTTATGTCCACTTTACATATATCAATCAACGGTATGGGTATGAAACCATTATATATAAGTACCTATATATTTTTTCTGAATGCAACTATACAGGATGTTTTTTAGTAATAAGAGAGGCATCCTTGGGTGATTCTAAGACAAAAAGTTCATGTAAATATAGGTATGGTAAAGTCGGGAACACATTGTTCTGGTGCTACACCACGCCACGCCATCCGACACAATGCGTCAGAGATGTACTTTGTGCACACTGTTCCCACGTCATCTGATACGACGCGACGTTACGTTACATAATAACAGAAAATGAGACCAGTTTGAGTTCAGACACTGTGGCGAGTAGTCGTTCCTCAGATGAGTGGGAAGAATAACTAGAATATGCAGCATCAGCTTTACTGTTATTAGAACGGAAACAAAGAAGAAAATGTTGGGCACATCCAATAAATTTCCTCCCAAGATTCTCCTCTCATATTCTGGTCTCTATAGTGCTTGCTTTTCATAGTATAAAGACACTCGTGCTTCCGAACCAACTCAATTAATAAAACTTCATCGATTTTTGCCGCCATTCCATACATATGATGCCACCTTGGCGTGCACACTGTTACTACACCTTACAACGCGGTGCCACGCGACATGATGTCATATGATGAAAATCAGGCAAGAGGGGATTCGTACCATGTCGGATGGCGTCGAGTCACGTGGGATGGGATTGCATCAGAACAGTGTACACACAATATATAAATATGCATTAAAATCCACGGTGTCATCAGATCCTTCTGACGTTGCGTCGGATGGCGTGGCGTGGTGTAGCATCAGAACAATGTGTTCCCGGCTTAATGCTTCTGTTTCAAGATACATAGGCTATATAAACAGCTTCAAATTTTAAAAAGAAGACGCAATTCAATTAACAAAACAATTAAAATTATTATGAGGGTTGCTTTGCAACTAAAGTTAGCAATTAAAACACTGTTCAAACACACACAAGTATATACCTAAATAACACGAATGTAAAGGTATACAGAATTTGTGACTTTTTATCAGATCAGCAAATCAATATATTTCAAAATTTGTTTATTTTTAACCTAGAAACACAAAAAAAAACACTCTCTTAGTGAATGAAGTTCTCGAAAATATATTTTTTTATTTCGTGGGATTGTTTGATTCGAAATTTCTATGGATAAAATATACTCGTTTATAATAATGTCATATTTGACTAATATATTGAACTAGTGTGACTTTGAGTTTAGTTATTGGTAATATAGGTACCTGACCATTGATATTTTGAAAATTGGAAAGTATAATATCCTGTAGAACAAACATCACTTTCATTTTTAAAAAGCTCGAGAAAATAAATAACAGTGGACCTACAGAAAACGTTCCCGCCAGTGTTTCCAAACTCCCTGTATTAATATATCAAAATCGAGATCAAAATGCAGCTTACCCCTCAGCTTCTTGAACTTCTACATATTTGAGAGATTCCAGCTTCATTTTCAAACCCTCTAGTTTGGACTCCAACTTATTTTTCTCACTTTCTGCTTTATTTTTTAAGAACATCAACCTTTCATGAGTTTGTCTCTGAGATTTGAATCTCTGCAAAACATCTTCTGGACTTGTCCCACCTACAAAACAAAATTTTTGTTGTACTTATCTGTCATCCTACTAATGCATTTTTATGAGCATGATTAACAAAAACAGTAAAAAATTGGTTAATTTTTCCGTAGTTTGGTCTCCTGAACTCGAGAGTCAAAACGCGGCGGACATTTTTGTTTCAGAAATGCACTTTTTGACATTTCAAATTTCTGATATTCATAAAAATTCACTAATATTTTACCGAAAAAAAAAATTCTTTTTTGGGAAAAATGGATGATAGCAAGTAAAGGCGCGTACCCTTACGCGCGGCAGCCGCGCGAACCATGCGATCCAGCTCGAGGCAGAACCAGTAAATCCGAATTCAAACAACAGCATAGGCGTCCAAACTGCGCGCGAGCAATTCAGTGCCGCGCACTCAAATTCGCGAATCACGAAGTGGGCGGCCTCTGGTGTCGAATTTTCGAAGCCTTCCGAGGGTGATAAACGAAGCAATTTGCTAGTCTTTCGCATTATTTTCAATGAATTTGAATTATTGTGAATAGTTTTCGGTATCAGCTGGTTATTATTATTGAAACATGCAGCCAGTTCATATGGTCGGAAAGACGAAATCGTTCAGATTTGTTCAGTACCTCAGCGTTCTTCCTACCGTACAGACGTCGTTCCCTTGGCAGAAAATCCAAAATTTCCACTTCACGATTGTGTAAAAAATGGAATATCATATGTTGAAAATAGGAAAACCTATTACCACAAAAATTTACGTTTGTAATAAGCACTTCCTAGAATAAGATTTCTAAAGTAAATGCGAAATTGAAGGTAGGTATGGTATGTCTCCTTTCAGGTAGAATCAAACAAATATTATCTGTGGTTGTGTCTTATTGTTTGTGATGAAAACCTTGATTTCACTTTAGGACCATCAAGAAGAAGAGTTTAACCAAGAGATAGGCTCAAAAATAATGCAATTACTTCAATGAACATCTCAAAGTCATCACATGGAAACTTCAACAGTGAGCCCAATATATAGGCTTCATGAAATCAAATCTTTATTTAAAATGAATAAGCCATGAATTGCATCAATATTGATTAAGAGAAATGAATTTGAATGACATAAGATCTCTAACTTCCTTGGTACATACCAGAGATTATATCTATATAAAATAATTATTATTATAGACTATAATTACATTGTAAATTCGAAAATAATAACTTGTGTTGTCTATATAAGATATCTCATTATGAGCACATGAACCACTACAGAAAATAAAGTTAATTGACACGTTTTTTGTTTTTATATCTATAATCTATTTTTTAGGTTAGAATAAAATTACAGCTTAATACAAATACATTCACACTTCCACTGCTAACTTCTCCATACAATTATTTTGATTTCATATGAGAGCTACCCTAGAGCTGAATTGGCTGAAGTTTGTGAACAGTATAGTTTATTTATGTGTGTTCCACATCTATCCCACAAAGTATGATGTGACCAGCTTTGAACAATGTTTCTCGCTCTTTTAAGGGTTTCTTCTTATTTCTGATACACTTTAGATACTCATCTCAGTATTGGGCATTCTGGAAATATAACAATATGAAGATAAATCATTGAAATACAAATACCTCAGTGGCCCCATTGATTTTGCAGAGGTGGTTTGAAAAGCCTATAAAAACATAATAAATCCATAAAACTCAAATTTCATATACAGGGTTTATATTTTTCACGGGCCGTATAAAAAAATAAAGTTGATGATGGTTTCTCCGAAACGAAACGTTGTACGGAAAAACTATCAATGCGGATTTGTAGAACTTAAAAAGTGGCAATGAGAAAGTGTCTTTTGTTTTTTTATATCTCTTCAAATAACGTCAGAAATAAATAAAAACGAAATCAGCAAATTTCTGTTTTTTGGGCATATCTCCGGAACTACTCGGAATTTTAAAATTTTTCAAACGGCATATTGTTAGGCTTTAGAATGCGCAACTTTTCTCTAATTCAACCATCTTCGTATCATTTATGGTTTTCGAGATCCTGTTGTGTACCGGGAGGACTCCAAATAACTTTGATAATACAATTTACTTTATTGAGCTCAAGCATTCATTCCCGAATAGGTCGAGAATAAAAAACTATATAATGCAAGCGTTGATTAACGTAGTCAGTAATATAATAATTGCATCTCATTTTGAGTTCGAAACAAAAGATAAAAAATGTTATTTCAGCAGAATGCACTTCTGCTCCGAGATGCATGTGTTGGCATTATAATATACCTTCTTATCTTACATTTGAATTCTACTGCAGTTGAGTCGAAAATATTTCCTTTGAAATAATAACATGGTGAATAGAATACATTTTATGTACTGAGTTTACATTTATAATGTCCTTTTCAAGGGTACATAACAATCCCCATGATAGACATCCTTATCTTGGACACAGTTGATGTCAAAGACAATCTCAAATGAGTTTGTTGCCGAGTTACATAATCTGTACTATTTTTTTATTTCAACTTATTTTTGTGAACTACACTGACTGATTCTACATAGGCCGACAAGATTTCCTAAATTTTGCCTTACGCAGATATCTAACGGCTCTTTTCTGTAGAATAAAAATTGTATCAAATAGTGTTTTGCTACACAGGCTCCCCACAGTCCCCAGAAGGCAATGCCATATAGCATATGTGGGATTCTATAAGATCCATATAAGATCATAATATGATGACCTGGTAATCCAAATTGATCGAAATTACTCGCATTGCATAGCATCCCGAATCCAGCTTTTTGCTAAGATTTGAGATGTGAGTATCAAATTTCAATGAGTCATCAATCTGGAGTCCAAGAAATTTTGTAGTCTCTTTTCTTGTTATCGTGTGCTGACCAAGCAACAGTTCAGGGAGATTGCAACGCAGGTATAGTATGTTCGTTTTGCAGACATTCTGCCATATTTCGTGATTTTTTGAAATAGCAGGTTGGTCTCATTCTTATCATGCCAATGAATGGTAGTATCATCCGCAAATAGGGTAAAATAACTTCCTAATATATTCTACTTGGTCATGTCATCAATATATAATAGCACAGGACCTAATACCGAACCTTGGGGTACACCACAGCTAATAGGATGAGGTTCTGAATAATGGTATGTTTTGAAAATTTGATGACGATTTGTCAGGTATGACTCGAACCACTTCAATTGCAATATAATATCACTCCAAAATACCTTAATGAATGCCTTCTTGTTTGAAATCGTGTGAACTTCAGTTTCGGACCGTCGACAACGAATGTGTATTGAATTGATTTTTCCTACGACCACGTATGGAAACGTCAATAATCACACTGTTTTGTTATTCAGAAAGTAGCTCATATTGTAATATACTGGGATCCGGGAGACGTACTCTCTTGGTTGACACCGAAAAGTCAACCCCTAGAGTTGCCGGACCCACAGATATTTTTATTATGGTAGTATAGCCGCTGCCACCAGGTCAGAATTAGGTTTTAGATCTGCTCTAACCAAACAGATCTTGTATTAGGCAACCCTAGAGTATAGACAACTAAAAATAACTCAATTCTCAGGCTCACTGGTTCTATTCCTCCACCAGGTTATAGCTCTAGGAGGGTTAGGTCCGGCTACGGCTTCTCAAATGCGTAGACTTTAGAATCCTCTTGTGAAAGGGCTAGGGAGTTTTCCACAAACAAACTACCAATATAAACCAAGAGAAAACCTTTATAACTTTTATTAAAAAAAACTAACAAAACTGAACAAAAAAAAAATGAATTGATAAAATAAGTAACAGCAATTTAATTATAATGAAATATGTATTGAGATGAAATTTTGAAGAGATATGTAGTATGAATAATGATTAAACGCTAGTAAGAAATTCGCATAGATAACGAAAAGTAACCCTCGAACGGGCAGAATATCTAAGAGGCCCACTTAGTTATTCCTTCCCGTTTGTATACTATATACCAATAGAAATAAAGAATCAAAGTTACTTAACACCCAATATATTCCAAATAACAAAGGGAACCCGGTTCTCAGCAAACTGATGGCAAGTTAAAGCAGTGCCCTATCTCGACGTGCCCTCCTGTATTAAAATTACAGCCAAAATTCTACTAACTGAAGTCACTCACCCTTACTAGTACTGGAGCCACCAGAACTTTTCACTCGAAACAAAAAAAAATCTCAAAAAAATTCACCAAAACCCTTCTAAAATATATCGCGCGCGACACTTCAAACCGGACTTCCCGAAGTCCCAGGACCGACTCCCTCTTTCGCGATATTTTTCCTCCGCATCCCCTGAAATGCTGATTTTGAAGTTTTTGACTGAGCGCAAATTCAATTCAACCAATCATAACGCCCCAAGTTAATCAAACTTAAATTTTAGATATGGTACCAGTATGTCCCTCTACCGACAAAGTACCGAAACGCTTAGAAATTCTGCAGATCTCGTACCACATGCGGTTATAAATCGTGATTTTGTTAGTTCCAATCATAACTTGAGATGTCGCTAGTATGCAGATTTCTCGCGTTAATCCTCTGAATCTTGTTTGCGCTGGTTACATTTGACACAATGTAACAATTTTGGCTCAAATCTCGTTCTCAGGAAGTCTTATCTCTCGTAGACGCTGACTCCGTTAACGATTATTGATTTCGAAGAAAACCTGCAAGTGTCTGAATTAACAATGCCTATTTTATTCACATCGAATGATGGCAAATAAATAATATTCTTCAACGGAGGGAAAAAGTATTTTGCTGACCAGAATAGAATATTCCATTAGATTTCAGACTTCTACTGCGAGTATCGGGCTCATAATACAAAACAGATATCTATGAAGAAATACCTTCTTGCCACCATAACAAAAATTTGAATACACCCCCATACGGGGGTAGTTTATACTTGTGATTTTTCTAAAAACATTGCTGACCGAGGGTTTCCAGTTGAAATATTCCACTGAAACATCATATTATGATTGTTCGATGCGGATACTTCGTGCCACCATAAAAAAAATCTGAATCAACCCCCTCACAAGGGTAGTTTATACTTGTGATTTTCCTTAAAACTATGCTGACTGGGGTTTCTAGTGTGAATATTGCAGTGAAACAGTAGATTATGATTGCTCAAACCATACACCATAGATTTTATTTCATTTGATTGGATATCTCCACTGAAAATCCCCAGTCAGTAGAATTTTTGAAGATTAACTTGTATAAACTAACCTTGCAGTGGGGTTGATCCAATTTTTCACTATGTTGGCATAAAGAGTATGTATTTAGCTATCATAATCTACTGTTTCAGTGGAATATCTTCACTGGATAAAAGCAAAGTTTTAGGAAAAATTACATGTATAAACTACCCTTGAGAAGGGGTTGATTCGGATTTTCACTATGGTGGCATGAAGAGTATGGTTTGAGCAATCATAATCTATTATTTCACTGCAATATTTAAACTAGAAACCCCCTGTCAGCCAAGGTTTTAAGGAAAATCACAGGTATAAACTACCCTTGCGAGGGGGTTGATCCAAACTTCCACTATGGTGGCATAAAGAGTATGTTTTTAGCAATCATAATCTACTGTTTCAATGAAATATCTTCACTGGATACCCCCGGTCAGCAAAGTTTTAAGGAAAATCACAGGTATGAACTACCCTTGCGAGGGGGTTGATTCGGATTTTCACTATGGTGGCATGAAGGGTATGGTTTGATCAATCATAATCTATCGTTTCACTGCAATATTCACACTAGAAACCCCCTGTCAGTAAGGTTTTCAGAAAAATCACACGTATAAACAACCCTTGCGAGGGGGTTGATCCAAACTTCCACTATGGTGGCATGAAGAGTATGGTTTGAGCGATCACAATCTACTGTTTCACTGCGATATATTCACTAGAAACCCCCAGTCAGCAAAGTTTCAAGGAAAATCACAAGTATAAACTACCATTGCGAGGGGGTTGATTCAAATTTTTACTATGGTGGCATGAAGAGTGTAGTTTGAGCAATTACAATCTACTGTTTCACTGCAATATCTGCACTAGAAACCCCCAGTCAGCAAAGTTTCAAGGAAAATCACAAGTATAAACTACCCTTGCGAGGGGGTTGATTCGGATTTTCACTATGGTGGCATGAAGGTTATGGTTTGATCAATCATAATCTATCGTTTCACTGCAATATTCACACTAGAAACCCCCTGTCAGTAAGGTTTTCAGAAAAATCACACGTATAAACTACCCTTGCGAGGGGGTTGATCCAAACTTCCACTATGGTGGCATGAAGAGTATGGTTTGAGCAATCACAATCTACTGTTTCACTGCGATATATTCACTAGAAACCCCCAGTCAGCAAAGTTTCAAGGAAAATCACAAGTATAAACTACCCTTGCGAGGGGGTTGATTCAAATTTTTACTATGGTGGTATGAAGAGTGTAGTTTGAGCAATTACAATCTACTGTTTCACTGCAATATCTGCACTAGAAACCCCCAGTCAGCAAAGTTTCAAGGAAAATCACAAGTATAAACTACCCTTGCGAGGGGGTTGATTTGGATTTTCACTATGGTGGCATGGAGGGTATGATTTGAGCAATCATAATCTATTGTTTCACTGCAATATTCACACTATAAACCCCCTGTCAGCAAGGTTTTAAGGAAAATCACAAGTATAAACTACCCTTGCGAGGGGGTTGATTTGGATTTTCACTATGGTGGCATGGAGGGTATGATTTGAGCAATCATAATCTATTGTTTCTCTGCAATATTCACACTATAAACCCCCTGTCAGCAAGGTTTTAAGGAAAATCACAAGTATAAACTACCCTTGCGAGGGGGTTGATTCGGATTTTCACTATGGTGGCATGAAGAGTATGTTTTCAGCAGTCATAATCTACTGTTTCAATGAAATATCTTCACTGGATACCCCCGGTCAGCAAAGTTTTAAGAAAAATTACAAGTATAAACTACCCTTGCGAGGGGGTTGATTCGATATTTTCCTACGGTGGCACGAACACCTCATCAAACACAACTCAGATTTGGAGTTTCACTTGGTTATATATCTTCCAAGGTTCGGATTGGCAGGATTATTTTTTGGTCAGCAAATTATCCACTCTTCAACGGAGGTGCAATTTCCAATATAATTGGAAATTTGAATTTCAACTTTTCGAAGTTCCCTTTGTTACCTTTGTTCATATATAAAAACCAAAAATTTCACATAATATAATCCTATATTAAATAGTATTCCTAACACCTACAGGGTGTTACAATATCACCATGGTATATTGATTATTTGAAAAAAAAAAACACAAGTGTTGATATGAAGAATATCACAACTGTCGCCTGAATTGATAGAAATAATTAGGTATATTGTGAAGGTACCCACCGTCAATATATAAGCGTTCTCAAATCGAATTCATATTATTCATTGAAATTTATGTCTCGTTTCGAATTATACCAAGAATTCTTTATCTATTAATTTCAATGTGTCTGATACATAACCAGTGAATTGCTGGAACTATTTCGATGTTGATGACAGCGGGTGAGATCATTCAAAAGAGTACGGCTACAGTTTTATGTGCGGCTTGCTGCTTGCATCAGTTTGATATCACAGTAGCACCAAAGAGAAGATTCTTTGGTATCACAGATGTTTGCATAGAGTCAAGGACGCACTAACTCGTACGCGCTTGCGCACTACGTACTTCTATGGGTCTATATTCCTAGTTGCAGGCGTATTGGTGTCAAGTTTGTTTATGTACGCTTGTGTCAATATCAATAAAATTTGTCCAAACTAAACTAACTCAAACAATCAGTAATTCACATAATGAGGAATTGTCGAAGAAGTATTCAAATATCATCTTGAATATGGACTTACTTGATATCGAATCAAAACCACCTGAAATTATAGAGAGCGCTCAAGTTACATTTTTGACAAGACCTCCCGCGAAATGAAAGTATTCGGAGTCGTAGGAAAAATAGTGTACAAAACTCGTTGGAAAGTGCATTTCCTTCACTCTCGTTACGTTTCCGCACTCACCGCTACGCGGCTCGTGCTAAAAACGACTACTCGTGTGAAATATGTCACTTTCCACACTTGTTGTGTAATATACTATTGCATGTGGGAATTATTCCAATATCTATTTCAATACACATTAACAATCCATCTAATAATAATAATAAGGACGTCTTTCAAATACGTCCTGTTACAGAATCAACCCCTTGAATATTAGCATGTCTTCGAGGAACACCTTGTATAATTTATTTGATAAATTCGAATGATGCATTCCTATGAATGCATCATTTGGGTAAGAACTCCTACCTGTTGCTCTTTTCAATATTTCGAATTTTTGTGCCATCTCTTCTACAGGATGCGGTGGGGTAGGGGGTTTTTCTTCTGGACCTGGTGGATCTTCTGCTACCTGCGGCTCCGGTCGTGCAGATATCCTCCCTCCTTGAAACAGCTTCCTCTCTAACCTTTCCAATTCGATTTTCCTATCGTTCACCAATTTCCTTCCTTCAGCTGCTTCCCTTTCTCGTTCTGCCATCGCTTTGTTGACTTCCCTTTCCTCCCTCAGGAGATTTGCCCTGGCAATGCTGCGCATTCGGGTAGCTTCTTTCATAATCTATAATATCCTATTATTTTACAATATTTCATCATAAAAATTAACTAAAGGCGAAACAAAATAAGCAGTACGCCCCCTACCGTTGACGAATATAACTATAACGCATGGGCCATAGAATCGTTTGTTTACATTTGGGGCCATAAGGTTTCCATATAATTTTATTTTGGTGAAATGTTGATTTGTTGGTTGATATTCCAATGATTCTGAAAAAACTATGAATCATTATTGTTGGCCTACCTTACTGATTTTTTTAGGCGAGAAAAAAACCCGAAATACAGGAAAATCCCGAGATATATTTGTGACCAAGTTGAAAATAATGGAGTTGCTGGACAGTAAATAGGTGTGGATTGAAAACGATACACATATTATTTAATCATTGGTATTTCATTGTTAGTAATTGGCAAAAGGTAACTGAGTAGTTTATTTTACTGATATTTTAGTGAAAATACTTGAAATTTAGTACATAATAATTTATTCTCTCATTCATTTTATACTTACCTACCAATAAATATTTATAATTGTATGGCTATTTCATTGTATATTTATCAAAAAGTGTGAATTATTATAGTTAAAAACTTCCACACTTCTTAACATAATTTCAATAATATTGGATGAAGGCACACAAACAAGTTTTTGAAGTTTTCTCAATATGTATCAAAGACCTCATTATTTTACCTGTCCAGGTAGCTGATCACTCAGGACAATGAGTAGCATGTTGTTATTAAAATAGTTTTGTTTTATTGCTTACATATTTGAAATAAATCCAAAATGAATATTATTGAAATACATACTATCTTCAGAAAGATAGCCTTTTCAACCGAAGTTGTACTTTCAACTAATAGGCATATTGTCCAGAAAAACACAACCATATATGCACAAAACGAATGGCCCATAAATTAGTTCTGATTATCACCGTTTTGGCGCTACGATCTTAATCTAGGTTCCAAATTGTTGTATTTATGGAAAGAATCAATGATAAATTATTATTATTATTACTTGAAACATATATGTACCAATTTTTATCATTAAAATATACAATGTGTCTGAGGAAAAGAAATAAAGTAGTAAAAAAAATCGTCGACGTAGTATCTATTGAAAAATGTATTGGAGAATTAGGTGGATCATCCTCAATGATAGTTCATCGTTGATTATTCCCAAAAATACCATAATAATAAATTTTTTTCATTAAATATTGAAAAATGAATTCGGAGATCCTGTGTTTTATGATGATTGAAATCGGTTCATGCATGTTTCAACTGATCCTGATTCAGAATCCATCCTCAGTTTGTGTGAAAAAAATGCTTAATAGTATCGTAAAACGGGGTGACTTCGGACGATTTTTCAGGTTTTTCAGTCGTAACAATTTCGAATTGAATCTAAAATGTACGAATATCTTATAGATTCTTGTTCAATCATTTCTTAATTGATTTATACATAGACTGAAAGCAAAATCAGTTTTTATTTCTTAGTTTTTTGCTGTCCGAACTTACCCCGCAGTTTGGGGTAGGTAATTTCGGACACGCTTAAAAAACTAATTAAAAAAGATGTTTAGCTTGCCTGAAACAAACTTCGGACAGCACCCATTGTTTTCAAAAATATTTCGAGGAAAATCATGCCTGACCTCAGAATGAAAGCATATTCTACAACTTTAAAAAAATATAATTCGATAAAAAAAATTTTTTTCACAGAAATTAAAGAAAAAACCGAGAAATATTAACAAAACAGTTTTTCTTCGTATATAAGAATAATTTGGTAGGTATAAGCTGTTTATAAAGGTTCGAACTATTCCAGCGTCATGTCCTTCGAATTCGAAAATGCATAAGGTCCTCGACGTAATGCGATAGGTTCGAGAATTTTTATTATCTCGTCCTTAGCTACGATACTTTCATCTACTACAGGTGGGTAATGAAAAAAAACTCTATCGTCAATCTTCTTTCGTCTTAAAAAATTCACTAGATAATTTTGAGAATTTCCATAATTATAGAGTTGAAGTCATGCAACTCGCAGGCCTCTCTGATTGATTTTCTTCCATTTCTCACATCATCAACTGCTCGTTGCAGTCTTTCTGATGGATAATTTATATAACTGCGACCTCCATGAACTTTTTTTAATTCATCACCATGTTACGAAATTGCCCCTTGAAATTATGAAATTCTAGTTATCACCCTGTATAAAAATCAACTGATGAGATGGAGTGATCAAACTATAAAACGAAGCATTCTTGAAACTAGAGACTATCGAAATGTTTAGTTGAAATTGAGATACAGGCAACGTTATTTATCGTGGATCAGTTACCTACTTTTTCACATTTCTTAAAACGCCATATTCTGATGTCGTCATAAAAATCATCATCTAAAATAAAATACTTATCAGAGGATGACTATACGCAACCACTAGACATTTACGAATAACAAGAATCGACAGGTATGAACAGCATGGCCATATAGCACTTGCTCTTTCCGAAATCGAATTGTCCGAAGTCACCCCGTTTTACGGTACTTTTTTGAGAAATGAGTCAATAAAATTGGTCGCAGTTGGCCACGATAATAGCCCAAAGATAGAATCACACTATTGTCGGATAGAAATTTCAAATACCTTATCAACAAAAAAAAGTTTTTCAAAATTGATGATAACGATTTTACAGGGGTGGACACACTGTATATAAAATGATAATTTACCGGGTGTCCACATTTTTCTACAAACGGTTAACAAAGTAGCCTTTGACACTCATGTCATTAAGTATGACAGCATATTTGCGCGCGCATCCACCATTTTGTTGAAAACGAACTCGTCATTCTGTTGCATGATGGAAAATAATAGTGACACTTAATTATCTAACACATCTCTTGATGTAGCAGAGAAAATGCAAGAATTGTAAATTTGAACATCCTACCAGATAAATCGAAGAAAAGTATGAATTATTCATGACATGGTGCCATGAAAACTTCGTCTTATTTCTCAAAAAACATAATTGAATAGAGTTTTCTTGTGAGTGTTTGTAGCGATTCGCGATCTAAATACATAAAAAGCGATTGCGTATTCGGAGATAATGGAATGAAATGGATAATGGAATGGAATGAAATTTGGTGGATCTTTTTGATGCATGAAACTGACGAGTACGTGACTCATATTCATGTATATTCCGGATTCACCGGAAGTGACATGAACTTTCGGTTTTCAAATGAGATACCTGATATATTTTCAGTTTTTTGTCTTCAAAAGGTATTTAGAATCATACGCAGCATATTGTTGCGCATAAACACAACTTTGTCCTAATTTTTAACCGACCCTGTATCTCTAACCGTTACCGACTTTCCCATGTTAGCCGAGGTATTTTTTTTCTGGAATGAGCCTTTGAATACAGATGAAGTCTGCAAAATCTCAAAACGCTCACTCAACTAATAACTGAGCTGCAGAACCCTGTATATTATATGATATGTTGCAGCATCGTCTGTTTTTCATATATTCACTTAAAACGTAGGTACACAGTGAAAAACTTTCAGAATCATGATTTTCGAAAACACGTTGAAAATATTATATTCACGCTTAGTGCAAAATTCCTGGCCACATTTTCAGTGCATAAGAATTTTGAACATAACGTGCAATATATAGTTCTTGCATTTCTATATATTCTTCTTGATATGAATATTTTATTCATTTTATATTTTCAAATAATAATCTTTTTTTCGGTATGCAATATTATTTCATCTTTAATCACTTTATTCGTTTTACCTACCAACCTTTTCCAACTTTTTTATATCAACTTTCTGTTTACATAATTCCTCTTCGAGCATTTTGATATTACTGTCAAACTTGTCGGAATCTTCTTTCAGTGATTTTTTTATATTCGTGTATTTGTCCCTGATGTGCATGGCCTCTCGAATTTGTACATCTATTGCATGAATCTGGTTTTGCAGCTCGCAAGTGGCCTGAAAATGAGGACTATGGGAAATATTTTCAGAAACATTCTTATTGTAGTACCTACATCATACTCAAGTAATATTGTTCGTTTGTAAGAATGATTGAACAAATTGATGTGGCGTTACTCTAAGCATGATAGTATCTGGATTCTGGAGAGGAAAAAATGAATCCAACAAAAAATGAGAAATATACAATCGTCCTCACACCAATTTGGATTATTGTTATTGTAGAAATTGACCCACAAAACAAGCCACGCCCCGTGTGTGAGAAGCCTTTGCACACGCGTGCTATTATTTGAGATAACGAGCAGAATGCAACTACTTTCCCGGCTAATGCTACGCAGACATCGCCTACATGCACGGATTCACAGAGTGAAGAAAGCATGCAAATGTTTCTTTCTACCTAACATGCAACGATGCTCACATTGAGACAGTCACGCCCATGACAACTTGCAGACCGGTTTCGGGCTTAATGTCCTCATCAGTGCAGGGTAGTTACTGAGTAGCAAAAATGAGATCCCCACCCTTACGATGCCCCAATGAAAGCACGCAATAGCATCGTCCAAGAGCAACATGAAACAGCGACACCATGCGTCTTATCCGATTCAAATAAACATTTGATCGTTTGATAGGTAATTCAAAGTAGAATAAGAATACGATTTTAAATATTTTGTAAAATTCCTCAACAAACCACCACATGTAGCTTTTCGTGATTTTTACCAATTATTGATGATTTCTTAGAAATTTTAAATGTAATTATATATTTTCCAATAGAGTGTCATATTCTGTAATAGATTTAGAAAAGAATGCCGCAAACCGGAAGTCTCTAGTGTTTTTTAAACAAAAGTTATGAATAAAAATGTGTTTATAAGATTACGAGCGTTATAAATGCATATTTTTAAAATATTGTTAAATCGAATCATATTCAAGATATCTTTGGTTCCAATTCTATGGAGACGAATCAACAATATTGTTTCAATTGCTTTTATATACTTTTTCATTGAACATCTCATGTATTTTTTACTCGAAATAAAACTCAATTAGTTCTTGAAAGCAATAAATTAATTTCATTAGAAGCATTAAATAGAGTTGACTTAGAACAGGAGTCAATTCATAACAAAAATTGGTCCTTCGAAGAGCGGATAGAGCAGCAACATACAACCAAGAACTTCACAAAAAGAAGCAACGGGAGCACAGCAGTTCATTCATCAGGGACAAAACGAAAAATTCTGCATCGAAGTGATAAGGATTCAAAAGGTCGTACCAATTACTCCCTAATTTTCCGCCTTTCTTAAATCCTTGATTTCTTCTAGAATTCAACGTTCCTTTCACAGGAATTTGAGCATAGTTCTCAGGTTTCATTTGCATTTCTCATATCCAAGAGAATTTCAATTCATTCACACGAAAAAAAATATTAAATTTCTGACATTTCAAGCTTCACGATGACAGAAGATTTGCAGTCATTGATTATACAGCGTGGTCGACTCAAGGCAGAGATAACACGATTCGTAAATTTCGTAAATGCCTTTGATGCGTCCAAAAAAAGCATTGTAGAAATACAAAAGAGACTTCAAAAGATAGAAAATACAATAATTTTTTCCTTTGAAAATATTCAATCACAAATAGAATCACTAGATGCAGATTCCAATCATGAAACAGAAAGGAATGATTTCGAAAACAATTATTACAGCGTGGTAACAAGAGCGGAAGAACTAATTCAAAAACACTCGCAATCAACTACGCAAACTTCAATTATCCATAATACAAGTAATAGCTCAAATGATAACAATATTCAAAATGTTACAAATATCATTAAATTGCCTACTATCAAACTTCCATGTTTTCAGGGAGCTTTCAATGAATGGCTCGAATTTCACGATTCATTTGATTCTTTGATAGATCAAAATAAGGCCCATAGTGATGTTCAGAAACTCCATTATTTGAAATCATCCGTGAGTGGTGAGGCTGCCCGAATCATAAGTTCATTGAGAACAACTGCAGATAATTACAAGGTAGCATGGCAATTATTATGTGATAGATACGGCAATAAACGATTGCTTGTATTCAATCATATCAAAGCATTGTTCAATATTATGCCAAATATAAGTAAAGAATCCTATTCTCAAATACGAAATGTAATCGACAATCTCAATGAAAATCTAAGATCCTTAGAGTCGTTGGGTCAGAGTTCAAATAATTGGGATCCTTTATTAATATATATGATATTGAACAAATTAGATTCTGTCACAGCTCGAGAATGGGAAAAAGAAGCGTATACAAATGCGAATAGTACACTACAATCTCAAAATACGGTAACTCTTGAATCTCTGATATTATTTCTGAGAAACAAAGCTGATTTACTAGAAACAATCGATGCAAATAGTGGTTGTAGTTCTTCTTATTCCAATACGAAAAATAAGAATTCACAGAAAACATTGATTGCAACTACATTCTCTTGTTCATTTTGCAAACAAAATCATAAACTCTTCAAGTGTCCCGAATTTATGAAATTATCTGTAAATTCCAGATTGGATCATGTGGAGAAGGAAAAACTCTGTAGAAACTGTTTGAATTCAGGGCATTCAGGAAAGCAATGCTGTTTCTAATTCTAATTCTTCATCAAATGATAGTCAGCCCACAAAGAGCGTTAGAAACACCCCTCAGGAGTCAATTCATAACAAAAATTGGTCCTTCGAATAAACTGAAACAACTAGAAAACACAATCGTAAAATCTCAAAAACCAGAACAACCAAAGTCAAATTGAAATGATTGTGAATTAAACACTTAGTCCAACTAAAAATACTAGTCCAACTAAAAATACTATTTTCGAATCGAAAAACGAATTTTCATATTTAATCTCGACAAAACAGCACAAGCGAAAATTTGAGACAGAAACGATTTGATCGCCATCTACATGTGAGGCCATCAAAATACTCGTCCAGTGATTTTGACGAGAATGCACACACCAGGTATTGAAGCATCTCATATATAGCATAAGACTTATGTATATTGCCTAATCTCCGTGAGAAGATCGATAAATTTCTAGACCATTTGATGGTATCGCTGCACATGAGGTGTCTCATGAGTGTGGCGTACCTTAGAGCTACCGTGCATTCCCCCAGAACAGCTCCATTCTCCTGGTTCCAGCTTCTCAGGGCTAGTCAGAGGCCGAGATGCGATACGGAATACCGAAACGTAGTCAATATTTATGGTCGCTCAACGGGATCCTATCGGTAGTGCGTATATGCTAATACTTTACGACCTCTAGCGGTTGCCGACGTACTATCACTATATCCATTAGTGTATAAGATGAATGCGTTATTTCTTTACATTTGGAAACAATAAAACTACAATGCTTTTTAGTATGTATTTTTTATGAGAAAAAATTTAAAAAATAGCATAAGATGTCCAATAGACATCCGTTTTATGTCCAGTGTGCCAATGGATATATTTTGGACATCCATAGGATATCCACATAAATATATCCAGTGGATCTCCCAGGCAAAGAAGTCCAATGAACGTCCATTAAAGGTAGTCCATTTATGATGTACAACCAGTGCCCACTACTACTAAATGAAAATAATACATTAGAATATGTCCATTATTTCATGTTCACATTGAGAAATACATCGAAATACACAACCTATGTGCCTTCACGTCCACTGGGATACTGGAAAGCAGTAAATATGCGATATTCATATTCATATGTTCTCAAGAGATATGACGTTTCCACATTTACGACTTTTTCTACACACATGCCACGGTATTTATGAACTATATATACAAGGATTCAGAAAGAGAACCGGGATGGCCGAATATTTCAGCAACTGATTGACATAAAGTTCGGTATACGGGGGTAATCAGTCTTCTTGAATTATTATTATAGGAGTTATAACCCTATAACATCAATGTTTTACTCCTTTCATTCTAGTATAATGGCAACCTGTCATTAAAGAATATTCCAATACCTATTCTATAGAATTCGTGGTGATTTGACAATGAAAATTAATAGATCGATCGACTGACCTGTGGGACGATCGATCTAAATTATTCGAGCTGTCGTCCTTCATGATTATCTCACCCTGTAGTACGCATTATTCCATGCCGGCTCGCACGAATTCTAAAAAACCATAACAAAAACCCCTTCTCCAACTCCACTGATACTGATAAGCACACATACCTTGCTCATTGTGTTATTCGTGACGGCCAGAAAAGGTCGAAAAGTGAGAATTTGATTGTTATAATCGTAAATTTCGTAAAATAATAAAATGACAAGTGAAAGTGATTCTTCTATAATATCTCATCGAAAAAGAAATAAGAGACCTAAGAAAGTGTATGATACATCTAGTAATGATTCCGACGATTCTACGGAGAGGAGACGTCGAAGTAGGAGAAAAAAAAGGCGGCAGATAAGCGATTCGGACAGTGAATATTATGGAAATAATCGTCTGGCAAAAAATTACGAAAAATCCGGAACAAAGTTCAAAAATTTCAACTATATAGTGATATTTCTTCTCAGCGGCCATTTTATTCGCAAAAATTTTCCGATATTCGTATGAGCATGAACCAGGCTTGAGGGCCTCTGTTTCTGGTACAGTGACCTCTGTTTCCCCTTCCCTGTTAACTAGAGAAAGAGAAAACATATATATATATATATATATATATATATATATATATATATATATATATATATATGTTATATGCTATAATCTGATGATATTTCAATCTCACTAGTATCAAGTTACAGAGCGATAACAATTCCTCAGAATATAAACTAAGATATTTTATATTAATCAGCATTTTTCCAGAATAACAATTTCTAATAATAGAATACTTGCTGACGCTGACATCAGCATCATATTAGTATAAATTCGTTCCAAATTGTATATTTGAGTAAGTCTTGAAATAAAGCTCACATTGTAGAGGCAGAAACTCTGCCCAAAATAAATATCATTTTTTAAAAAAGTTAATCTCAAAGAATACGAGATAACAAATTGGCGCAGTCGTGCGGATTTCGTGACGTTGCTAGAATACGGCAAACCCAACTAGTGACGGCGGATACCAATCCTTTACCGAAACAAAGAACCAACAACCCGAGGGAGTCATCACTTGAAGAGCTGTGGAAGGAACACCTGGTGAAGCCCCTGGCAGAATCGACGAGAACACGACGAACTCAATGATTTCAATCTTGTAAGTACCCATTGAATCGTACCGTTTTTCAAAACAATAACTGTTCAATTATCCAATCAATTCCCTTAAGTCTCTGTTCCCATTTGAAAAAATAATTCATAATGGAAAATGAAAATATACCCGTGGCACCACCACGACAACAAGGAGAAATAGAACCATACAAACTAAGTGAAATATTCTCCATCGTACCAGAATACGATGCAAACCCAATCTTTTTAACAACATTTATCCAAGCCTGTAATACTGCTTACAGAATGGCTGTAGAAGATCAAAAATTGTTAGTTATACTCCACATTAAAAATAGACTACGTGGACGTGCTGCAGAACTAGTGAATTCGAGAAATCCAACAACTTGGGAAGAAATAAGACACCTTTTAGATGCACACTTTGGCGATTCTAGAGACTTGACTTCATTAATTCAAGATCTTCAAAGAATTCGACAACTTCCAAATGAAAATGCTACGACATTTATTCAAAGATTACAAACGCATAATGCTAAAATGCATGCAGCTGTAAATAAACAAATCATGCCACCAGAACAAAAAGCCGCTCAATCCAGACTTATAGAAACTATGAGTTTAAATACTCTCTTGACTGGACTAGAACCGAAATTAGGTCAAATAATTCGAGCTAATAACCCACCAGATATGTTAACAGCAATGACCCGCATTAGACGAGAATTGCAATTAAGCTATTTCGAAAATCAGAAATTTCCAAATTCACAAAACAACCGAAACGCGAATCAGATTCCTAATCGAAAACCAATGTCCCAACAGCCGAAACAGTGCTCATATTGTGGACGTACAGGACATTTGATTAACGAATGTCGTTCGAAACAATTTTCGCAAAATAGACCAACATTCCCTCCAAGGCCAAATAACCCACAAAATTTCAATCAAGCTCAAGCAGGTCCTTCAAGACCATTCCAAAATATGAACCCAGTACAAAGACAACCTCAGTACGGAAACCAACAACCACAAAATCAATCCCAACAAAACCGACCACAAATAATAAGACCTAATCCAAATTTTAATAATCAAAGGCAATCGACAATTCAACCGAATCCAAATTTTTATAGAACTAACAACCAACAAGCTCATCATTTGAATTACCAACAATTCGATCAATTCTATGAAAACTATCAACAAGAAGATCGCTATACAGGCGAAGTTCAAAATTTTGATCAATCAAATTACAATGATATTAGTGATAGCCAAAATCAACAATTCGATAATTATACCACTAATCAATTCGATTATGATCAATTCTCCACTCCTTATCAAGACTATGACAGACATAATATTACCCAGAACTCAGACATCCAGGATTTTCAGTTAGACCTCAATCATGGAGACCCACCGAATACATCACAACCGAACGTAATGAACGAACTCCAAGCTCAAATTCAGACATTGAATTTGGACAGTTTCGACCCGAATTTGAATTTCCCAGAACAACAGTTCATTTAGAACCTCTTTTGCCAGTAAATTCCAAAAATTTATATTATATCAAAGATATCACCAATACCTTCAAAATTCTTATAGACACAGGCGCAGGACTTTCAATATTCAAGCCGGAAACATGTGAAAAATATCGTAGACGTTCTCCAGAAAATATTTCTATTCAAGGCATAACCGATCAGAAGATATTAATCACCGAATCTACTTTGATTCCTTTCAAACCTGAAGACCCACACAAAGTTTACATTCATAACTTGGACATAGAATTTGACGGCCTCCTTGGTTCCGATTTTCTAGAACATTATAACTGCGTGGTAGATCTCAAAAATAAACAGCTGATAACTGATTTCAAAACCGTCCCGCTTTTTAAAGTAACCGACGAAATTGATCAACCTTCAGTTGATGTATCTCACACCAAGAAATATCAAAATATTATAAATATTGAACCGCGTACCGAACAAATTTTCAAGTTGAAATGTAAATTATCAAATACTGATGCTGTACTGATAGGTCAGGAAATCGACAAAGTTAAAATTCCAAATTCAATAGTGAAAATTAATAAGCAAGGCGAATTTCTAACCTCTGTCTTGAACGTCAATGCTATGCCAAAGACAGTAGATTTTTCCGAACTCATATTAGAACCATTCCAAGATTCTCCTGTGTATAATTTCAACGTACAAAATTCAGATACTGACAACCAAATTGACCGACAATATGAAATAAAAAAACAATTGCGATTAGAACATCTCAATGACGAAGAAAACAATCTCATAACTGAACTCTGCTTAGACTTCTCGGATATTTTTTATCTGGAAGGTGACAACCTCACCTTCACGAACGAAATTAAACATCCCATCGACACCAAAGACAATAGACCTACATTTACCAAATCTTATCGGTATCCTCAGATACATAAAGAAGAGGTAAAAACTCAAATATCGAAAATGCTCGATCAAGGTATCATTCAACCGTCTGTTTCACCATGGTCATCCCCAGTTTGGGTTGTACCTAAGAAATTAGATGCTTCTGGCAAACAGAAGTGGCGAGTAGTTATAGACTACCGAAAATTGAATGAAGTGACCATCGACGACAAATATCCTCTCCCGAATATCTCCGATCTCTTGGACCAGTTAGGCAAGTGCCAATATTTTACTACACTTGATTTAGCCTCTGGTTTTCATCAAATCGAGATTGATCCGAAAGATATTCAGAAAACAGCATTCTCCGTAGAAAATGGACATTACGAATTCGTTCGAATGCCATTTGGTTTGAAAAATGCCCCCTCCACCTTTCAACGAGTAATGGATAACATCCTTATGGGAATCCAAAACGAACGATGCCTCGTCTACATGGACGATATCATTGTCTATTCCCCTACGATCCACGAACACATCGCTCGTATAACCGAAGTATTCAAACGATTACGGAAAGCTAATCTGAAAATACAACCCGACAAATGCGAATTTCTCCGCAAAGAAGTCGCATACCTAGGACACCTCATTACTCAAGATGGCGTAAAACCAAATCCATCCAAAGTCGAGTGTATACAGAATTTTCCTCAACCCAAGAATCCGAAAGACATAAAGTCATTCCTTGGTTTGTCCGGTTATTATAGACGTTTCATACCAAATTTCGCTAAGACTTCCAAACCACTGACAAGACTACTTCAAAAAGATACCCCTTTCAATTTCAATGAAGACTGTATTAATTCCTTCGAAACTCTTAAACAAGCACTAACTACATCTCCAATTTTGATATACCCCAATTTCGATGAACCCTTCCTGTTGACAACAGACGCCAGTGCATTTGCGATAGGCGCAGTTCTATCCCAAGGACCAATTGGTAGAGACCTCCCGATAGCTTATGCATCGAGAACTCTTTGTGTAGCCGAAACCAAGTACTCTACAATCGAGAGAGAACTTTTGGCGATAGTTTGGGCAGTAAAACACTTCCGCCCATACCTTTTTGGACACAAATTCAAACTGGTAACAGATCACCGTCCCCTAACTTGGCTCTTTTCAATTAAAGACCCCGGTAGTAGGCTGGCACGATGGCGATTAAAACTGGAAGAATATGACTACGAAATTGTTTTCAAACCAGGAAAAACAAATAAAAATGCCGACGCACTCTCCCGAATAAAAATCAATCATTTCGATCAATGCGTAAAATTACAGAAAAAAATCCATCATATGAATGACCCTATAGAAATCCCAGATTCAGAAGACAAAACATTAGACAACCCTGTACAAGACGAACATACTAGCGAAACACCAGACAATCCTGTTAAAACCGAAGATACTAGCGAAACGAAACTTGAACAAGTCCAACAAGAATTCGACACTTTTGCCGACCTTTATAGAACTAAATCACTCATTGATTATTCAAAAATCGAATATGTGAATTCTCAATTACTCGATAAATCACACAAAAATATAATTACCTTCTTTTGGCAAAATAAATTGAAAGATTTTCATGGTACTATTAATGATGATATTTTCGAGGAAGACGAAAATTTTCATTGCGATATTATAAACGTATTTAGTAGCAAATCTGTCAAAGATCGCAAATACTTCATAATCGTTATTCCTTACGACCCCGAAACAGTAATCGAAAAATTATTCAGTGTATTATATGAAGACAAAAACAAATTAGATCTTTCCAAAACCTACTATGTCGAAAATAACTTAGAGTTACCAATTCTAGAAATGTTCTCTTTTATATTTAGTGAAAATGACATCAAAATTAAAGTTTGTCAAAATATCACTAAAACCCCAGAAAATGACCAAATTCCAATAATATTAGATCAATTTCACTCAGGCAAAAATAATCTCCATCGTGGAATCAACGAAACCGTTAGACGGATAAAAGAAAAATATACTTGGCAAGGACTGACTAAAGACGTTGAGAATTTCATCAAGAATTGTGAAATCTGTCAGAAGACAAAAATATGCCGCAAAAATCTCAGTACACCATTCGTCATCACCGAGACACCAAAATCCCCATTCGAAAGAATAAATATTGACATCTTCGAGGCACCAACGAAAAGCTACGCTTTAACCATTAGAGACGAATTGACTAAATTCACCCAAGCTTATCCTATAGAAGATAAATCTGCCAAATCAGTAGTCAATACCCTTTTGTTGTATTTCCAACATTATGGAACGCCACTGCGAATTCATTGTGACTACGGACGTGAATTCGATAACAGATTACTGAAAGACCTCTGTCTTTTATATGACATCAAACTAACATTCTCTAGTGTTAATCATCCTCAATCCAATGGTTCACTCGAAAGATTTCACGCGACATTAACAGAAATGATAAGAGCAAACTTAGCCGAAAATCCACGTGAACACCCATTCAATATACTTCCGTATGCAGTAATATGTTATAATACGACAAAAAATAAAACACATGGCTTTACTCCATACGAACTAGTATTTGGACACACCGCTTCTAGAATGCCCGATACGCTTTACAATGAAAAACAATTGATTTCAAAATATGTACGTGATCTGAATAATAGAATTTCACACTATTACAATATTGCTCGTGAAAAAACACAACAAACCAAAGAGCAAGCTAAAATTCGATTCGACAAAAGAGTAAATGAAAATCTACCCGATTATAAAGTAGGCGATAAAGTTTACGTTAGAGAATCTCAAATCAAAGATAAACTTCAAAATAAATTTAATGGCCCTTTTGAAATACTCGAAATTTATCAGAATTCAGCAATGCTTGTTAATTGGGAAACCAGACACAAAACTAAAGTGAACTTCGACAGACTTAAACCCTATTTTGACACGTAAATCTTTTTACAGGTTTTTCCTGCTGTTCTCAGCAACGAACTCCCAACATTCGCTTAAACCAATAAATAATACAGTTGGAATATTCTATCACGAGGAATCAACAGTGAAATTTTCCAATGATAAATGGACACTAATCGTTTACAAAGACCTAGAACCCATCAAACATGCTCTCGATAAAAACAACAAAATTTTGGAAGATATGACAAGTCTTTTTGATACACCAAACCCTCGTATGATATCGTTCAAAGCCCAAATTAAAACTCATATAAGTCTTCTCTCACAAATCTCAGATTCACTAGAACTGAAGTATCGTGAAATATTCGCAGATACAAAAACAAGCCATAGAAAGAAAAGAGGAATTTTTAATGGCGCAGGCTCCTTTTGGAAAGCCATCACTGGAAATTTAGATGCATCAGATGGAGAATACTTCAATGATTGTATTGATAAAATTTCAAAAGACGAATATCAACTTGAAAACCTGATGAAAAATCAAATCTCTGTGACTACTTCTGTCATAAAAAGCTTCAATAATACAATTCAGAAATTGCAAATAGACGAAGCCACCTTCAACGACAATATAAAATTAATAGAAACATCGATTTACGATATTTCTAACGATTTGGCATATGCTCAAGCTCAGTTAGAAACTCTAGAACTTTGCGAATCACTAATGGAGAGCTACATGTTTCTTGAAGCCACATTAGACGATATTCTAAATTCAATTACCTTCTCTAGATTAAGAATAATTCATACTTCAATCATAACACCTAGAGACCTAATAAATTCTCTTCAAGACATATCCCAATCACTATCGAAAAATAATCTTCCATTGCCAATCTATTTATCTGCAGTAGCTCAATATCTAGATATCATAGAACTTGAAGCATATCAGACAGATTCGAAGATAGTTTTTCTTTTAAAAATCCCACTTGTCGAACCAGAAACCTATACCCTATTCCAATTGTTCCCAATACCAATATTGGATAATAGAACAGGTTTTCACCACATTTTATTCACAAATCAAAAATATATCGCGAGAGATGACGATTCAATGCTGTACGCATCATTCAAGAACTTAGACAAATGCAAAAACCTAGCAAGCCGAATCAAGATATGTTCAGATGTTCTGCCATATCCGATCGATAACAACGCTATCTGCGAAGCCCAACTTCTTCGACAACGATTCGACATACCGAAGACATGCCAATCTTCAGTCATATTTGCAAGAGACTACAATGTACAAGAAATTGCATTTAATATGTGGTTGATCTCCATCTCAGATCCACTACCGATAACAATCAAGTGTTCGAATAGAGAAACGATAACAAAAATTGCCAATACCAATTCGATCCTCACGTTACAACCAGAATGCAATGCATTCATAGGAAGCACGAGAGTACATGCTAAATATCTAGTAAACGTGTACAAGAATGTCACCTACAGAAACCAACCAGTCATCATTCCATACGAATGCTGTGAACATCTACCTGAGAAAAATAATGTTCCAGACCTGAAACCACTGAAACTTAGCAAATTGGACACCGAAGATTTGAATATCGCTCAGCACAAATTGAGTCAATATTCCGACGATTTAGACAGATTAATCAATCAACCCTACGTAACCAAACACATTTCTTGGTTCACGTATTTAACTATCACCCTGATCATTCTCCTGATTGTACTTTACATCTACTGTAAGTGCAGACGAAGACGACCAGCAAGAATAAGCATCATGCCCGCTGGAAGTCCACCTCCGGATCCACCTAGACCCAGAGCATCGAGGACACCACTCCGATCATCCCTCAACAGGTTCATCCCCAGAAGACGCCCGAGCGTGAATATTCAAGAACAAGAAGAAGAAGACCTCGAGCTGGCACCAACCACCTCGATAGATACTTCTTAAAAGTTGCAGCAAGAAGCACCAACTTTTTATTGTGATGGGGAGTTGTTATATGCTATAATCTGATGATATTTCAATCTCACTAGTATCAAGTTACAGAGCGATAACAATTCCTCAGAATATAAACTAAGATATTTTATATTAATCAGCATTTTTCCAGAATAACAATTTCTAATAATAGAATACTTGCTGACGCTGACATCAGCATCATATTAGTATAAATTCGTTCCAAATTGTATATTTGAGTAAGTCTTGAAATAAAGCTCACATTGTAGAGGCAGAAACTCTGCCCAAAATAAATATCATTTTTTAAAAAAGTTAATCTCAAAGAATACGAGATAACATATATATAACTGAGGCTTGAATAAAAATTATATTTATCCTTTCATTTTATTAATTTATGATTTCGGGTATTATAGATAAGAGACATGTCGATTATCTATTCCATCTTGTATTGTCATAATCATCACTATATATGTATCATATTTTCTTAGGTCTCTAATTTCTTTTTCGATGAGACATTATAAAAGAATCACTTTCACTTGTCATTTTATTATTTTACGAAATTTACGATTATAACAATCAAATTCTCACTTTTCGATCTTTTCTGGCCGTCACGAATAACACAATGAGCAAGGTATGTGTGCTTATCAGTATCAGTGGAGTTGGAGAACGGGTTTTTGTTATGGTTTTTTAGAATTCGTGCGAGCCGGCATAGAATAATGCGTATACTACAGGGTGAGATAATCATGAAGGACAACAGCTCGAATAATTTAGTTCGATCGTCCCACAGGTAAGTCGATCAATCTATTAATTTTCATTGTCAAATCACCACGAATTCTATAGAATAGGTATTGAAATATTCTTTAATGACAGATTGCCATTATACAAAAATGTATGGAATAAAAATTTGATATTATAGGGTTATAACCCCTATGATAATAATTCAAGAAGTTTGATTACCCCCGTATACCGAATTTCATAACTTCATGTCAATCAGTTGCTGAAATATTCGGCCTTACCGGTTCACTTTCTGAATCCCTGTATATATAGTTCATAAATACCGTGGTATGTGTGAAGAAAAAGTCGTAAATGTGGAAACGTCATATCTCTTGAGAACATATGATATCGCATATTTACTGCTTTCCAGTATATACCCAGTGGACATGTCGTGAAGGCACATATGTTTTGGGTATCCAATGTATTTCTCAATGTGAACATGAAATAATGGACATATTCTGATGTATTATTTTCATTTAGTAGTAGTGGGCACTGGATGTACATCATAAATGGACTACCTTCAATGGACGTTCATTGGACATCTTGATGTGGACATCAAAAGGGCAATGCATAATATGATGGATATTTTGAAGGAGAGGTCATCAAATGGACATCACATGGACTTCTTTGCCTGGGATATCCACCGGATATATTTATGTGTATATCCTATGGTTGTCCAAAACATATCCATTGGCACTCTGGACATATACCGGACATAAAACGGATGTCTATAGGACATCTTAGGCTATTTTTTAATTTTTTCTCATTAAAAATACTTACTAAAAAGCAGTGTAGTTTTATTGTTTCCAAATGTAAAGTAATAACGCATTTATCTTTTACACTAATGGATATAGTGATAGTACGTCGGCAACCGCTAGAGGTCGTAAAGTATTAGCATATACGCACTACCGATAGGATCCCGTTGAGCGGCCATAAATAGTGACTACGTTTCAGTGTTCGGTATCGCTTCTCGGCCTCTGGCTAAGATCAAAGTGTAGTATCTGTTCTTATCAGCTTAATATCTGATACGCCCCGCATGCGGGGCCAGTATATTAAACTGATTTTTGGAATTTGATGGAGGGTTAGGGGCTTGCTCCACCTCCGTCGCGGGTTGGCCTGTCATTGCAGTACAGCCAGGATCGGCCCATTTTAAATAATCCAAACTTAACTGTACTCCAGTGTAATGTGTACATATATATCCATTTGATACTGGATATCCATTACATATCCATGGAATATCTAATAGTTGTAAAATGTGGATATGTGCTCATGATGGTTGTTCATATAATAGAACACTGTATATCCGTTTATAGACATCCAAATGACATCAATATGTAGATCTATTTGACTGAGAGTTCAGTCGAATCAAGTACAGAAGGTCTGAAAACTGTAGTCGACTTTAATTAGTATTGAATTAAGTAATCGAAAAATGGTTGTCCAATATGGACATAAAAATAATTTATTATTTATTGTTAACGAACAATTTAAACAATTTCCACAGTCTAAACAAACCATATGGATACTCTATATGCTTGCATAATGTCCAGTTTGCAACGAATAAAATTTGCATTGACAAATTGAAATGGCGCCACTGAAACCAGGCTGACAAATTATATCATGAATTTCCGGAATAATTTTGCATCAAATGTCCATAGCCTATCCCGTTCATGTCCAAATATATCCCAGTTCACTTCCAAAACATATTCCATTCATGTCCAGAATATATCCAGCTCACGTCCCAAACATGCATATATATTCCGTCCAAAACATCAATGTTATATCCATAAAATTTACAGCAAATCCATTTTGTTACAATTAATTATAATCATTCTTTGTACCACATGGATATCCAATAGATATTTATTATGTCCATTGTGAATATCCTTTGGAAGTCGATCATATATTCGTGTCTTACATTCAGTAGATATCCATCAAGGATCATTTGGATATCATATAGAGGTCTTGAGGACGTCCAAATTCCGCCACACCTATCTAATCCATATGATATCCTTCATATGGATGTCCATAAAATATACATCCTATGGATATCCAAATTGGTCCAAGAATATTCCGGCATAATTTGCAGTCGAATTGGATGTCTATGGGATATCAGGGTTAAATATCCCCAAGCAATAACATTAATTCATGATCGACAATTTTTAAAAATCATGAAATCACGTCATAACCAGTAGTATGGATGGCCGGGCTTTCGGTGCAGATTCAAAAAGTCACTTGATTTCTGATGAAATGAAAAGATCAGAAAACTAACAAGATCAGAAAAAGATCAGAAAACTAAAACGATCAGAAAACTAAAAAGATCAGATAAGATTTTGCGTTTCCTTATTGAAATTTTCTAGATAAACAATGAGAAAAGTCTAAATTTAAAAAAAACCCGACCCTAAAGTTGTGAAAAAACAGAAAATATTTTTTTCCTGATGTGTTTCTGAAAAAAGTGTATATGAAAAGTGTATATGAAAAGTCACTTAAATCCCTGATAAAAACGAAAAAGTTTTAGTTTTTTATTAAAATTGAATGGAGAGTTATATATAAATAAGCAAAGATGCAAAAAGATATGGCAACCTTTAATTTTGATAGTGAAACTAATGTTTCTAACGATAAAATTCCTTCTGCAAAAGCAATTAATAAATTTTTTTGTGGTAAGAAAAATTCCTCAGGTCTTTGGATTGCAGATGAAAACATGGAAAATTGTAACTGAAAAAAAATTGTAATTCTGATTGTAATCCCGTTTGTGCTGATCATTATATAGGCACAGCTCCTCATTCTATTGATCTCCGATCTGGAGATGAAATTAGTGGTCGTGGTATAATTAATCCTAGAATTTTAATTATAAGAAGAACACGTCTTTTGCGTATTTTTAACGAAAAAAAAATATACGATAGGTTTTGGGTAAAAGGTGATGGAGAAATCAAAGATGAATATGGACAGAAGAAATATTTGTGCGCGAGACGATACTTGATAGTTATTGTTGATGAAAAAAATGTTCCTCTTCACAACTATCCTATTCAATTAACAGCAAAAGGATATTTTCAAATAGAATTCGATAATTGTTTAATGAAATTTAGAAATGAAATTAAAGTTGCATATGCTAAATCTATGAAAAGAGAAAGTGGAACAATGAATGACTTGTGGTATGCAATGTGCGTTTTTGTACCGACATTTGAACCACAATTGGTTAGAAAGGGTAATTTAACTAGTTTTGCTTGTTTAACAAAATCATATATAGTTCCAATAGAAAAAAACTGGGAATCTCTTTATGTAGGAAGAAACAAAATTGTTAACGAATTTGTAAATTTAATTTTTATTGAATCGGAACAATGGATGGCAAAGTGGGAACCTTCTTTTGACGATAATCATAGTAGTGTATCAGATAATTAAACTTTAATTAAACACTGTTTTTTCATAAGTAAAACTCATGAAAAATATTAGCAAAACATTCCCTTACTGTTTGTAATATTGATATATACTTTTCCAAAAAGATTCTGATCTTTGATTATCTGTGTCGAAAATTCAATATCTCCACAATCGTTTAGTTTCATTTCAATTTCTTTATTGAATGTTGAAATTAATATTCGGATTTTATTACTAGTTCTTGATGAAAAACACTAGTTTCTACTGGGAAAATTACCCAATTTTCAGCTATATCAACCATGGTACTAGAAAGTTTCATACCATTTGTATTTATTACCAATTTTACATTTTTTTTCATACCCCCAAGTTCTTTATATAAATTATTCATTTGAGTTGATGGAATGCAAGTTAATAGTTGATAATCATTTCGATAAGAATTATCGATATTTTGTACAATTATAAATTTAATTGAAAAACCTTTTGTTTTATTTAAAATAAAATGTACTACATTTGGGAAATTATTATATTCCTATTTTTTAATTAAAATTTCAATTGAATCGTTTTTGTGAACATATTTAAAACATGATTTCATAATATCCATTGATAACCCTATACACAAAGCATCTTCATCATGGTATAGAAATTATGAAAAGAACCCTTTATACATTTCTGCACAGGAAGTCACCACTTTAGTTGAATCTGAAAAAATTTCTAAACTTTCTTTTGAAATTTTCAAACAAATTTGTTTTATAGATTTTTTAGCACTAACTTAATTTTCCACAGAAGAAACCTGTGAAATCATTTCAATAAGAGTTTTTAAAAAATTACTGCTTTGTTTTTCACATAAAGCATAAAAAATATTGTCATTAGATTCTTCCACATTTATTGCTTCCATTTATTTAATAATTTTTTCCTTCAACATTATAAAAATTAACAAAAATAAAGCAAAAAAAATCATTAAAAGAGTTGGTACCAACTCTTTGAGCTCAATTAGAATCGGAAAAGTATATGATTCTCTGGGATATAATGACGGAAAAGCTGTTTACATTTCAGAGCCTGGTTTATATACTTTGGTGTTATCTTCCAACGCTCCGTTATTTTTTTAAATTCACCGAATTTTAAAATAAAGTTTTGTGAGTGAAATAAAATGAATACATATTTAGAAAAACAACTATATGTTTATCGGAAAAGTTATCATTACTATTCAAAGATTAGCATATTATTACTAATACTTAAATTAATCTTTAGTGCATCAGGTATTGGTGGATATTTTTATTTTCCGATATGTTTTATATCGTTGTATTTCGGTATAGTGGAAATATTTGAAAAATCTATTAAACAAAACGAACAATTAGCTGAATAAAGAGTATGTTATAAATTTTATAAACAAATGTTAAGCATGCATAAAGCCGAGAAATTAAATGATCAGGAAATATACTTGAGGGAAAAGGAGTTTATCAAAAATATTCAATTCTTTCCCAATTCTTTAAAACAGGCGGAGCTTACAGTTTCCTTTAGATTGTATTTTTTAATCTTTTTTCCAATTCGTTTAGCTGTTTTTTAGTTCCTAAATCATAATCATCAATTGCATTTTCTGCTCTAACGATTCTCCCATTTACAGAAACATATGAAGGTGTTATGTTAAACGAATTCAATTTGGTTTCCAATTTAGTTATTCGTTCATCGATTTCCTGAATGTCATTATCTGTTATATCAACTATTAGATCTTGTAAATCCTTATTTAACATTTCCATTTCTTTGATTTTTTTATTAATTTGGCTAGAAGGTGCGCCTTTTTGTTTTAGTTGTTCAATTTCTTGATTGATTTTATCAATATCTAATTTTTTTAATGTTTGAAGATTATTTTTATTAATTCTTTCCAAGTTTCTGATTCTATTGGTTAGTTCCTTCAAATCGTCTGTAGTAATCGTCTTCTAGTTCTGTTGTTTTCTGTTGGAGTTCTTGCTTCAGTTTATCGATGTCATTTTGAGAAGCACCACTCTGCTTCAGTTTCTCAATCTCCTTTTTAAGATTCTCAATTTCACTATTCTTAATAATAATTCTTGGATTTTTCTTTCGACTAATCTTCTTGTTCAAATTTTGAATCTCATTTTGAATCTCAATTTTAAAATTATTGGTCTAATTCTATATTTATATCTTTGAGATCTATATTAGAACCCGTTTCAAATCCGTAAATATCCATTTATCATATAAAAAATTAAAAATATAATTATTAATAAATGATAATAAAACTAAAAGGTAATCAATCTGTATTAAGTTGCCATTTTGAGTCACACTTTCCCACAAACTTCTCTATCTATTCCGGAAGGTAAATATGATTATATAATTCTTCGAAAATATTTAAACAGACATGGATTTGACTTGAATAGAAATAGAAATAAAATAGAGATTAAATCTCCATATAAAATAACTGTGCGTTCTGATAGTTTGTCACATTCTTTAAACACTACAAAAAAATTTAATCCAGTCGATACAATCAACGTTCATTGTGATTTAGCTAATGGAATGCTAGTGCAAGGAGGAAAAACTAACATTATCTCTTGTTTTAAAATGAATGTCTATTTCAACCAATGCTATAATATATGAACCTACCCCAGTATATTATCCAGTTCATTCACAACATATTCACAAGGTTGAACTCAGAATTTGTGACGAAAACGGTCAACTAATCGATTTTAATGGAACTGATATTACAATAGTCTTGGAATTAAAATAATTTTTTATATAATAAATGAGTTGTCAACAAATTTGGGATGAGATTTCGAAATCTCCAGTTTTAACGGAAGAATTTATAATTTATTTCCAACAAGAATTAAATTGGGACTTAATTAGTAGATATCAACCGTTAAGTGAAGATTTTATGAGAACATTTTTAAATCGGGTTAATTGGAGCATTGTTTCTAAGTATCAACATCCTAGTGAATATTTTGTGGATGAATTTAAAGATAAATTGGATTGGGAATATCAATCTCATGTATCCAATGATTTTTTTGAAAACCATAAAAGTTATTTAGAAGATCATGTTTTTTCTAGTTTTTAAATTTTAAAGTTTACTAAACTTTAAAAATGTATTGATATCTCTTTTATAGTTGGTGAGATCCATTACTGTTCTTGGATATAAGGACAAAGAACAAGCTCTCAGAGAAAATGTGTATAAACACAAAAATCACTAGAAGAGGTGGTTGTAACACCCTTTCAAGCTCAATAGGAATCGGAAAAGTTGCAACCAAAAATGGGTTGCACCTTTTTAAACTCAATTGGAATTGGAAGAAGGTGGAACCCAAAATGGGTTGCACCTTTTTAAACTCAATTGGAATTAGAAAAAGGTGGAGGACGCGGTATCCCCCACCTTTTTAAACTCAATTGGAATTGGAAAAAGGTGGCTAACGTATTTATTTTTTAAACTTATTATATGTAAAATAAATAAATAAACATTATAAGATTACACCTTTTAAGGAAAATGAACAGGAAGTAGCTAAAAATTTATTTCCAATGCCTTTGCGATGTTTGATTATTGGTAAATCGGGGTCAGGTAAAACAACTGTGTTATGGAATATTATTACAAAATATTGGATTCCTTTCGAAGGATTACAAAATCATTGGATCAACCGATCTATAAAAAATTACAAGAAATATTTGATGATATAGATAATGTCGAAACAAATTTCTTTGAGAATTGTGATGATTTAATTAAAATAGATGAATGTCAACCAAACAGTTTAGTTGATGATTGTATATTGGAAAAACAACAAACAATTAAGGAATATTTTGTTAGATCTACACCAAAGAATGTTTCTTGTATTTATTTAGCACAGTGCTACAGTTTAGTTAATTTACAAGTAATTAGAACAAATTCTAATTTTCTTAATATATTTAAACAATCAAATCATTATATCAAAAAGATTTGGGAAGATTTTATAACAGAAATGTCTTTCTCAGATTTTTATGAATTTTGTAAACAAGGATGGAATGATAGTTACGGTTTTGTTTGTATTGATTTAAAAAACAATAAATTCTACAACAAGTTTGAAGAAATCAACATGTAATTGTTACGTTCTTGTTTACGTTCTTGTTCTTATTCTTGTTCTTGTTCACGTTCTTATTTACGTTCTTGTTCTTATTCTTGTTCACGTTCTTGTTCACGTCCTTGTTTAAATTTTTTTTTATAATGAATGGATACAAAAAAGATTCAAAAACATATAATACAGGAGATCAATAAAACATTTTATACAGGAGAAAAGGAGGTCAATAAAGCAAAACTCAATAAAGCAAAACAGACTAGAGAAAAATTTCAAATCGAGGAAGAAGATACAATTAAAATTCCGAATAAACCAAAAATTATTATAGTTGAAGAAACTACACGTGGACTAGAACGATTACAAAACAATTACAAAGAGAATTAAAAAATGTTGATAATAAGAAACCCAATCATTTTGTAAAATTTCAAATCGAGGAAGAAGATACAATTAAAATTCCGAATAAACCAAAAATTATTACAGTTGAAGAAACTACACGTGGACTAGAACGACAAAAACAATTGAGAAAGGAATTCAAGAACAACGGATCGGATTGGAAGAAAACGATAGTAATTTACGTAACAAGTCCGGAAAATACTGTTCTTTTGGATGAGTGGACAAAATTCTAGGACGAGCGTAGCGAGTCCTGGAAGTCTGCGAGTCCAAAAAAACTGTCTTCGGGCGTGTTGCGTACACAATTTTTTCGGCAACCGTGTAGAATAACAAATCAAAGAAACACATTTCTTTCAAAAATTGAAATGTTAGCTAATTTTATGTCAGATAGCTGTCAGTCGTTATTTTGATGCTATGGTAATGATCAACTGCATTTATCAAAACCATACTACCAAGATTTTCATATTTACAATGACAACAACGATGTGATTCTTCCCGGCCTAGTCCGGGAAGTACGTACTTCCCGGACTTCCGGACGGTTGCCGAAAAAAACATTTTCAACCCATTACTGCCGCTCTTGAGAGAGTTGAGAAAGCCGTCAAATACACAGATGGTGATATTAAAAAAATGATTCCGGTTCTTCCAGCTTCTCCACTTCCAGCTTTACTACGTCCACCAGAAATTAAAGAAATTAAAGAAAGCAAAGTATCAAATGACATGGAAACTCAAACAAATACTATGATAAGTTTAGGTCCAATTGCATCACATTATTTAAAGAAAGTACCTACAAAAGTAGATGGAAAAGCTATTTCTGATCGGTATGGGATTTATAATGATACAACAAAAAATTCCTATATGATTGGGAATAAAGAAGTGTTTTTTGATGATAAATTAACTCTTGTATAAAATGTGTCATTTAAAAATTACTGTTTTGTCATTTTGACAGCGATAAAAAAGGTGCATCGTTTTTTATCACCGATAAAAATGCATGTTCCTCTTAAGCGTCTACATCTAGTATGCTTTCGTTACTTTAATGTCTGCCCTGTCAGTTATTTAGGTATTGTTGATAATTGTAATTGATACTGAAACATTAAAACATGAGTCGTTTTGGGAAAGTTTCGACTCAACAAATAACAAAAAATATAGAGAAAGCAATCCCGCAATCCACAAAAAATACTAAAGCGTCAATATGGAGAAAATTTATGGAGTTTTGTCAAGTACGAAATTACGAACTGTTGAAAATAACTCCGTTACAAAAAGTTGCAGATATATTAAAGGATTGGGCCTATAATATGGAAACAAAGGAATGGAGAAGATTATAAAGAATATGCAGTTAAATCAATTTGGAATTCAACTGCGAAGATGATTCAAGAAAAATATTTCAATGAATACAATATTAAATTTGATCCTTTTACCGACATAACTTTTAAACGGGACACTCATCATCATCTTCTATCAAACCCTAGCTCCAAATTGATCCTGAACATCACGAAAATCTTATTAGTTCCTTACGAGCCTCGAGTGAGAAAAATCAAAATGAATATTCTACATTTGTGTGAATACCAGAGAAGAAAATTTTGAAATTAGTACACCAAATCAAACAATTCATAACAATTGTGTATTTAATGACTGTTCATTTAAATAATTTAATTGTATCAATAAAGATAATTATTGTTGTTTTTCATTCATATATTCGGTCGTTAATTTATCTTGCCAAAAAACACTCGAGCTTTTTTTTTTGAAGGATAAATTTCTTTTTAACTCAAAAATTTTCCATCAGTAATTTTTCTCGAAAAACTGACATTTGACAAAATCACTCGACCTTCGGTCTTGCGATTTTTTCATGTCAGTTTTTCTCGTCACATTACTGATTGGCAAATTTATTTCGTTACATGAAGAAATTTATCCGATAAAAAAAAAGGTCTTGTGTTTTTACTGTTGATAATGATATCATTTTGGGTGAAAAAAGATATATCGGTACGAAAGACTTATGGGAATTACTTACATCAGTCGATGCTCCAGATCCAAATAAAAAAGTAGATGAAAATGCCTACAATAACTATAAAAGATTTTTATTTGAAACTGATTGCTTATATGAAAATTATGATAAATCAACTGGAAAGGTTCGTTCAAATAAAGGAAATAAGTATCAAAATTTAATCAAATATATATGGAAAGAATTAAAAGAAAAGAAAAGAATGGGGGTGGTCTAAAAAAATATACAGAAAACCAAATCGAATATAAATATATAGACAATTTGAGTGAATTATTGAAAAGATTATATTTTATCGCAAGTGAAGAAAAGGCTGGTAATAATAATTTTCACAGTGAAAAATTAGGAGTGGTTCATTTAATTGCAAAAGAAATGGAAAAGATTATTGATACTATTTAATTTCTCATGTATCTAGTTTACCGAAAAAAGTAATAAAGGGTTCTGGATTATTGAATGATTTTATAAACAACTTAAATTTTGAGCTCCACTGGCCCGGTAAAAATTATCTAGGTCCTGGAACTAAATTAAATGAAAGATTAGCTAGAGGTGATTAACCAGTTGATAAATTAGATGAATCTGCTATGAAACTTGATATATTTTACAGAGATCATAAAAGTTTGGAGGAAAGACACAAGGCAGATAAAATCCTAGAAGATGAAGCTTGGGAAAGAGTTTTAGATCCCAATGCGAAATTAAAAAATACCTGCTTATGTTACTACAAATGCAATGAAAGTGAAAAAATATTTTGGAATGGGAATGAACTTTAAATAATTATATTTTTTTGTATAATAAATGAATATCAATCTATCCGAAAATCAATTAAAGAAAATCTCTTCTGCTTACAGAAAGAAAGTTGGGGTTACTATTCAATTAAATAACGATCAAATTGGGAGAGGAAAAAAATATCCACTAAGTAAAAGTTAGTACATTAAAAAAAGCTAAGACTAAGGGTACAGGAGTTAGGTTACAACTTGATTACAATCAAATTAAATCTGGTGGATTTTTACCTTTAATTTTAGCAGGAATTGGTGCTTTAGGATCTTTAATTGAAGCAACACAGTTATTAATAAAAAAGCAAAAGATAAGGAACTGGAGGAACAACAAAGACATAATAAAGCTGTCGAAGGTAAAGGTTTAAAAAAAACATTAAAAATAAAACATAATAAAGCTGTCAAGGGTCAAGGTCTAAAAAAAACAAAAAAATAATGCCACTGACTAATTATGATATCCTGGCATATTCAAAACAGATTAAACATTTTCGAGGTTGTTTTATGAAAGATGAATTACCATTAAAGCCCAATGAAGTGGAATGTGGAATATTAAACTTGAATAATTCTAATGAAAATGGTTCTCACTGGGTCGCCTGGATTCTTATGGAGATGCTAATCCACCAATTGAACTAGTAAATTATTTAGGAAAAGATAATCTGTATTACAATGAGGGGAGGTACCAAAATTATGATGATTTACCTATTTGCGGACACCTTTGTTTAAATTTTTAAAATATATATACAATAAAATGGAACACATATTTAAAAAGTATTCAGATGATATCATAAGATATGAATATAAAAACCTTAAACCAGAATCAAAACTCGACTTGAATTCTATTCATCAGAAAATCGTTTTTAAAATTGATGTTGGAGATAATTTTATAAGTCCACAATTTCAGTATTGCATATCCGGTAAGGTTGTTCGAGAGGATGATATGTCTTGTTGACAATTTCCCCGCTTTCCTATTTTCAGAAGTAGTTGTAAAAAAACATGATAAATTATTAGATCAAATACCATTTGTTGGAGTTGCTAGTACAATTAAGAGAATTGTATCTTTTTCATTAAAAAATGATGAACCAACAATAAGTTCAGGTTTCGAATCAAACTATAAAGCAAATGTTCATTCCTTTTCAGTTCTTGGTAACTTGTCCAATTTTGGATTGGGATTCTTCAAAGATGTTAAAAATCCAATATATAAAGCAGGATCTTGGAAGTGGATTCAGAATAAGAATGTTAGTGAAATAACTCTCAATTTTGACATTACTAACAATTACAGAAATGCAAATAATACGTTATTCGGTATTGTTGCTTTTCAAACGGATAAATATTCAAACTACAATCAGCGGGAAAATTGTAGCGAATTCAACAATTGCAAAGTAAAAAATATTTGGTTTGAAGTTGGTAATCAAAAATATCCTGAGGAGTTGTTGAATTTGGATTGGGATAAAGAAAAATATATTATTGCATATAATATGTTGACAAGAAAGTTTTTGAGAAAACTCATAAAGGATTAATATCTGTTAATCTAGAACAGTTCAAAAACTCAAAGCCTTTTTATGTAATTGATTTATCTAGACAACCTTTTAATACGAGCGAATCAAGAAGCACCATTCTTCTAAATGTTGATTTTAATCCGCCTCCACCTAATACCGTTTGTTATGTTTGTATGGTTTCGTATTCTGAATTTATATATGATCTTATTAATAACACCATTAGAGAGAATATATAGAAAGAATATCTAGAAAGTACTTATTTTAACAATCAATGATTGTTAAAATGAAAATAAAATCCACGTTAAAATAAATGGATTATTGTAAAAAATGTAAAACTCAAACCAAAAGTATTGGTGTTCCAAAATTTATTAAAAAGGATCGTTGGAGAAGGTTATCGGTATGTAGAATTTGTGATTCTAATAAAAATAACATTTCCAAGTCTCCAAAGGATATTGAAGTTGAAGAACTGTTTAAACCTGCTAGAAAAAATTTCGTAACTAGAAATTGTATTCAAAAAGCTATTGATTATACTTGGCAAGCTGATTTATACTCTTTTTATAGGCCAAGGGAAATTTAGAAGATCATGCATATAATTTGAGAACAAAACACGAACCAACGGATAATCTTTATAAAAAATTAACAAAAGCAAATGAAGGATATAAATATATTTTGAATGTGATTGATGTATTTTCAAAATATTGTTACGTTATTTCCACTTGGGTTCGTGAATTCAAAACACTCAGTACAAAACTGAACAATTTATTTCAACAAACACACTAAATACAACTCAATAAACACTTAGTTAAATCACAACGATATTCGCTATATAAATCTAAATGTTCACTGTACTATCTTTCTTTCTAATCTCACTCTTTCTAAACTATAACTAACTCGTCCGCGAAACCGCGGCTCCTATATAGGCAAAGACATCACTGTCCAGAAAGAACAGTAATAAACTGGAATAATTTCTCATATTCGACGGCAATGAATCATCCGCTAATTATAGCGGTGCGTCTGCGACCGATGCCTCCGCTGTGAATCACGCGTCGGGGTGATGCTTTCCGGCCTTCTCGGAAATGCCAGCGGTTCGTAACAATATGCTTGGTGCATTCCTCTGAAAACAAAATCTGGAATGGAAGTTGCCAACGCTTTTGAGAAAATATTTAAAGAAAGGAAACCTAAATTGTTACACGTTGACAAAGGTAAAGAATTTTATAACAAGGATCTTAAAGGTGTTTTGGAAAAATATAATATTAAAATATATAGTACCGGTACTACTAATAAAGCCTCTATTGAGGAAAGATTTAACAGAACCTTGGGAGATAAATTAAAACCAATTTTATATAAAGATATTAGTTGGGTTACAGCACTACCGAAAATTGTCAAAACCTATAATAACACAAAACATAGAACAATTAAAATAAAGCCAAGTGAGGATAATAAACTAAATCAAACTCAACTTTTAACAACTGTTTACAATTATAAAATATCCAATTTACAACCCGAATTTGAAATAGGTGATCGAGTCAGGTTATCCTCATATGTTGATCAATTTAAAAACAAACTAAAAACCAATTGGACAAAAGAAACATTTACGATTGTTAAAGGGTTAAGATCAAACGTTAATTATTATGAAGACGATGATGCTGATGAAGGTATTTATGAAGAAGAACTTCAATTAACTAAATTATGATAACCATATGGTAGTGTATTGATTTCATCTATTAAATACCTTTTGTTGTCGTATGGTGACAATGCGATTTTCTGCTGTTCAATTGTATATAGTTGTAAATTTTTAGAAACAATTTCGTGGATTATTTCTCTTGTTGTTTTTGTGTTTAATAAACAATCTTTATACATTTCAAACTTTATTTTCTCGATGTTACATTTTCTAATTCCCTTGCATACTTTCTTTTCTTTTATATCGTTTCTAAAAGCGTACATTTTTGATCTGAGTCCAACGAATTCTCTTATTGGTATGCCTAAATATTCGTCTTTAAATAACCCAGGGACTTTCTTGTATACCTGTGGTATTTTTTCAAGTAAATAATCTGAAGTATCAAAGTGGCTTAGATTTTCTTTCATGTCGTCTGTTTCTACATATATCATCAATGAATCTGTGTCGGTACCTAGCATTCTTACTTTATCACCATATTTAGTTTTCAAGAAGTTGTAGTAGAATCTATACATTAGTAGTTTTGATAACTCCAGTACAACAAACCCGCCTTAGATTGATTTATGGAGAACAATTTCCGGTTTTTTTCTATATAAGAGACAACAGTTATCATCAAGAATAGTACGTGTTTCGTATTCAGTATGTTTCTCAAATTTATCAAGTGTTCCTACCAAATTTACATTACACCGGGATCTTACATTTTCCACCTGTTTACCATATACTGCGTTATTCATCAATTTATAGAAGTCTTTTTCGAAGTCATTGTGTGCTTCTTGTCTTAATTTTGTATTTTTTTCTATGTATGGTTTTAACCAAGCTTTTTGTTCGAATCTGATATAATTTTTTACTTTTTTCAAGATGATTCCTTGTTTTAGGCATTCCTGTAACATTCTGTAGTCTATAACGTAATCTTCTTTTAATTTTAATGTATTAATTAATTTTTAATTATTTGGCTTCGTTCCGATTCCCTTTTCGATCATTTCTTTCTGATAATTTGATAGTTCCTCATAATCAGGTGTATAATGTTCAGGTAGTAACGGGTAGTCTTTGAATTTATCGTGTAATTCTTGTGGAACTTCTAAATCTACAATGAACGTGTAGCCATATTTATCATCATCTTTTAATTTTGAAATTTCTTCGGGAGTAAAGTCTTCAGGTTTTATTTTCAATTCTTTTTCATTATATTCAATGAAGTTCCCAATCGGCAGTGGTTGTGATAAAGCATGACCATATAAATTATTGGCATCTAAATACATGATGTAGCTGACATGTTTCTTGCTGTTAAATATTCCTTTTTCTTCTGCTATTTTTTTAGATAATTTCACAGTTTTTCCACGTTTTTCATCGTAAAAATAGCAATTATTTGCGATGGCCTGCCTGTGAGGGATCATTGAAATTCCACCTCTGATTCCACGTTCGTATGTCTCATACAATTCTTGGTTATCTATTAATTCCAATTTCTGTCCCGTTACCTTCAAAGATACTGAATCTGCCAAATTTGGTGCAGATATATAATAAACTGGATCGAATCTGTTGTTTACATAACAAGTTTCTCTGAAATTATCAAAGACATCTTTCAGAAGAATTGTATCCAACTTCAAATAAATATCATGATAGTCTCCGAAATTTTTACACTCAAAATGTTCATAAACTTTTTTTGCAAATTTTAAATCAGACTCGCTTATATGTTTATTATTCAATGTGGAATACCAGTCGCTTTTATTCATTGGAAGTTGTTCACTGAATTTTTTGTAGTCTTCAACCTATTCGTATGGATAAACGCCTTTTCTTAAAACATAATGTAAATCTTCTTTGTTGAATTCTTTCAGCACATTTTTAAATTTAATGTAATCAACAGGTTTCATTACCTTATTGTTACATTTTTTACAATTTGCTGATAATTTTAATATGTCGCCTTCTATTGGTAGATATTCAACATTTATAATATTTTGTTTCGATTTGCATTTCGCACAATAACAGTTATTTATTTCTGCCAGATTATTAACTGCTTTTTCAAGGCTTGTGCGTATGAATCTGAAGGTGTCAATGAATCTAAACTCCATTGTTTGGTTTTGAAGTTCTTCCTTACGTTTGATTTTCATTTTTTGATGGCATTTTTCACATTTTTCAATAATTTTGTTTCAATGTTTTTTATTACATTTGAAGCACTGGGAAACGTCATAACGTTGTTCGTACTGATCAATAATTATTTATTTAGAGAAAGTAATGTAGTTTTCTTTTGAATTAGGGATGATTGTGATATCAGAATAATTTTCACTCAGTTTCAGAATCCATTTCAAAAATATCATTGAGTCGTATCTAAGGTTGTGAATTTCTACTGAAATAAAATATGGTACTTGTAATTTTAAATTACAGCCATTACAAGCCATTCCTCTTATCTTTCCAGTGATATGATTGTGGTCAACTACTTTTTTAACTTTTTCGCAAAATGGCTTATAACAAATATGACAATTTTTTGCATTTGCACATTCAGCTACAGATTCATCATCCCAAATCATTTGCTTGTTTTGTCTTCGAATTTGTGCATACTTTTTGCCATAATTCACAAGCGGTTCATTGAATTCTTTCATGAGGGTTTACTAATTATTATTTCTTATTAATTTTGGTCCGTCGTTTGTCTGGAAACAGAAGCTATTTGGAATATGCTCCTGAATATATTTTGATGAATCTGATATTTTATTATTTGTTTTTTTCAATGAACATTCAAAGTCAAGTATTATTGTGTAAGGGTGATATTGTTCAGCACCATTAGATTTGTATTCTCGAATGAGATTTTTTGGCATCGTAATATTTTCTTTTTCATCAATACAGATTTCGATATGTTTATCAAGATTTTCTTTGTTTTCAAAATTTTTGTTACCTATCACATAAATGAAGTTCATTTCTTCCTTTGGTTATTTGCCCTTTTAAAAGAGCACTTCGATTACTAACTGCGACCAAGTGCTCTTTGTATAATAGTAAATCAATATGTTTTTCCTTTTTTAAGTTATAACTTCGATATATCAATTCTACATTAATATCATTGAAACAAAAAATATTTATTGATATGTTAAGGAAAGTTTCGTATTTTTTTAATTTATGAGGGATTAATTCAACTGGATAGATCATGTTTAAATGTTCGTATTTTTCAATATTATAAAGAGTTGGACGATTAGCATCTTTAACTGGATTTAACCCAGATAATGCCACTGTCCTTTTAAAAACCTGAACTGCTATTTTGCCAGAATATTTATTTTTTCAAAAATTGATTCAGAGCCCAAAAATGGCACTCTTAGTCAAACAAAATTGATGGAAAACTAACAAATCCTCCCTTCCATTTGTCACTGAAGAGAAATTGTGTGTACTTTCAAAAGGACAGTGACAAAATGGGTTACTATCACCTGGTAGATATTTTTTTCGATATTCCAAACGAACTAGTGTGTTTTTTGGGTCTTAACTTGAAATGGAAATGAAACTCAATAACTCTTGAAAAAAATAATGATTTATCAAAATAGGAAGCACAACAAACTAGTTTTTAGTGTGATAATTCTGAAAACAATCCTTGGGATGTAAAGCTACTGTACATTTAAAAAAAAGTAGCTTTTTTTATGACAGAAAGTACAGCGAGTTTGCTTCTCTTGGTATGCAACCAGGTGATCTACTCCATCATATTTGGAGAAGGAAGTTTACTGGTCCTTCCTTCTGATTTCTTTTTGAAGGATTCTAGTATTCCTATCGCAATGGACCGTCTGAAACTGAGATGATCCAATTTTCCACCATCAAATTTGTGAAGACGCCACGAGTTTTGTTCAGTCATATCAACAAAGTGACTGAATAGAGGGAAACACCACTTTTTTCTGTCATTGGCTTGAACATTTTTCGTCAAAATTCACCTCAGCATCAGCTCTAAGCTGTCCTCCTGGTAGGTTACTTATGCCCACGTTACTTTCATCCCCACTGTCTTCATCTGTTATATCATTGTTATCAGGTGGAAAAATGATGATTTTATTAGATATCAGATCATCATTGATATCCAAGTTTTCATCCTCTTCAAATAGTTCGTTGAGAGACATAGGCCATCTCCAATAATCACTGAAAGAAAATAACATCGAAGAAATGAAAATTGTGGAGAAACACAAAACAATATATAAAAAGTTATTCTTCATTTTCTTCAGTCATTATAAAAAAAATCATGTTTTGAACATTTTGGCAGTGCATTTTGCCACAGTCCTTTTGAAAGAACACACAAAAAAACATGAACCTTACTAGGAACCCACAACTTGAATCAAGTTGATAATTGTTCTTAAAAACATACTTTCCATTTGTTTATTCAATTATGTGAGTTGTCATTTTATAGTGGAATTATTTAAAGATATAACTTACCTGGAAGAATTCATATTTTTCGGCAATTCAGCACCAACATCTAATATCACTTATCGACAAGACACTAATGGCGAAAAATGAACGACAGTCGTCCTAAGTATTTGCTATTGCAAATAGATCATTAAACAAGTGATTCCATCTATTGAAAAGTAGTCCCAGTTGTGCTGCAGGCGCCTATTTTACGATGGCTTTTAAAAGGACAATGGCAAAATATGGAATCACTTTTTTTTAAGTTTCGGATTCATCTGTGTTAATATACTTTCCAAGGCATACTCAAAACATCTCAGATCTTATTGTTTTAGACATTTAAATTTCCTGGTCCTTACATTTTTAACGTTGATACAACAACGTTTACTAATGATAAATCCAGGCATTGGAACATTAGTTCCGCCTCTTAATGGTTTGTATTTATCGGATTGAATATCTAGCCTAATAACTTTATCAAACCTTTGCTTTGTGTTTTTTGCAGTATAAGCTTCAAAATTAGATATATTATTTAATTTTTAGCTATCGTTAAGTGATCGTTTATTGTCTCGGAATTAATGATAATATGTGTTTTGGAGAGAAAATGTATTTTATGAAGAACTACTATATCACCAGTTAGATTGATTTCATGATATTGTATAACTGCAACTAAACTGAATTTAATACATTTTTTTCGGTTAATTTCTTTTATAATGGTTTCACTTACTTTATCTTGAATTTTATCTAAAAACGTTATCAAATCATGTTCACCAGATTTACAGTAAATACTGTAATCAACCACCATATTATTCCATACCCCCTTTGATCTTAATATTTGTACAAATCATAACTTTTAGTTGAATTAAATAAGTTGTAAGGTATTATTATTTCACTTAGTAACTTGCATAATTTTTTTTTATTTATTGTAACCTGATGGCAAACTAATGTAATAATTGTTTTTTAAATTTATAGCTACTTCCCTCAATTGCTTCATAGTGTTGTTCTTGTTTGGCAATTCCAGTTCTTCGTTTCTTTCTTGCACGGCATTATACTGGTTTATTTCATCTTTCAATAAGTTGTATAATTGATCTATTGCCGACTTTTTATACTTATAGTACTTAGGTACCTTTAAGTTATATTGTTTTGTATACTCTTTAACAGTATCTTTCAACTGTTTCAAAGTATTAGGTTGTATTGGTAATTCAATATTCATCTTTGCTTATTTATATGTGAAATCTATTTCTTTAACTCTCTATTCGATTATAATTTTTATTAAAACTTTTATGTTTTTATCAGGGATTTAAGTGACTTTTCATATACACTTTTCATATACACTTTTTTCAGAAACACATCAGGAAAAACATATTTTCTGTTTTTTCACAACTTTAGGGTCGGGTTTTTTTGAAATTTAGACTTTTCTCATTGTTTATCTAGAAAATTTCAATAAGGAAACGCAAAATCTCATCTGATCTTTTTCTTTTCGTTTCATCAGGAGTAAGTGACTTTTTAGTTTTCTGATCTTCTTCTGATCTTTTTAGTTTTCTGATCTTTTTCTGATATTTTTAGTTTTCTGATCTTTTTCTGATCTTGTTAGTTTTCTGATCTTTTTCATTTTATCAGAAATCAAGTGACTTTTTGAATCTGCACCGAAAGCCCGGCCATCCATACTACTGGTTATGAAGTGATTTCATGAGTTTTAAAAATTGTCGATCATGAATTAATGCTATTGCTTGGGGATATTTAACCCTGATATCCCATAGACATCCAATTCGACTCCAAATTATGTCGGAATATTCTTGGACCAATTTGGATATCCATAGGATATTCAAATTGATCCAAGTGATATCTTATGAATGTTTATTATGTATATTTTATGGACATCCATATGAAGGATATCATATGGATTAGATAGGTGTGGCGAAATTTGGACGTCCTCAAGAACTCTATATGATATCCAAATTATCCTACTGAATGTAAGAAACGAACATATGATCGACTTCCAAAGGATATTCACAATGGACATAATAAATATCTATTGGATATCCATGTGGTACAAAGAATGATTATAATTAATTGTAACAAAATGGATTTGCTGTAAATTTTATGGATATAACATTGATGTTTTGGACGGAATATATATATGCATGTTTGGGACGTGAGCTGGATATATTCTGGACATGAATGGAATATGTTTTGGAAGTGAACTGGGATATATTTGGACATGAACGGGATAGGCTACGAACATTTGATGCAAAATTATTCCGGAAATTCATGATATAATTTGTCAGCCTGGTTTCAGTGGCGCCATTTCAATTTGTCAATGCGAATTTTATTCGTTGCCAACTGGACATTATGCAAGAATAGAGTATCCATATGGTTTGTTTAGACTGTGGAAACTTGAATTCGATCTGTGGAATCATGGCAGGCAGCACATGTTCTAGTAGCTCTATAAATATTAACTATAAATGCTGCAAAAATAAACCATTTGTACATTATGTTTGTACTAAATGCTCGAGTGTTTTCCATAAGAGTTGCGTACTAGCCACCTTTAAAAAAAAAGTGATTTTTGTGGAAGCTAACAAAATAATATGCTGCAAAGATAAAATAACAGGTGACCAAGAACTTCAAGAAGAGGAAACGAGTTTGCTAGAAAAAACAATCAGTGAGTTAGTTCACGATAGCGAATTGAAAGATAACTACATGAAGAAGCTGTTACGCGAAAAAGATATTTATTTACAACAAGTATTGGATATGGAAACTGAGATGAACAGTCTGTTAGATGGCCATAAAAAATTGACGAAAGAATTGGAAGATAAAATTAAAAATCTACAGAAAGAACTACACAGAAAAACTGTACCTACAAAAACAATCAGCACCCAAACGAGTAGTATCCCAATGACTCATAAAGCCACAGCAACTGAAACATATTCCAGTGGCGTGGATACTGAAAGCCTTATGATAATTGATAATGAAAATGAATCTACTCAAAATCCCAGGGACCTTAATGAAAGCATTCCATTAGGAACCAATGGAATGAACAATAATCTGATAAATAGAGATGATAATAACAGAAAATCAAACATAAATATCATCCGAATGGATGTTGAGGAAAAACATAAAAAAGTCCCCAACAAAAATGAAACAGAAATAGAACCCAGTGGAGAATACCTGGATGTCCAGGAAAAAAGATCAGGTGATAACAAGGCCGAGTCAGCTGATTACAATATCCCTGTGTCAACTCATCCAAGTCTCCAGGAAGAACTCTTAGATACAGGAGCCAAGAGAGTTGAAAATCTGGAGAATTCTCGTTCAGAAGACAGTACCATGGCGGCAAGTTCTTCTAACCCATCTAGGAAATTATTTATCTATGGTGACCAATATGCAACCGGGTTTCCAAGAGTTGTTACAAAAATCGTAGGTAACTCAAATTATGTTATAAGTGACAAAATCATAAATAATATTGAAATCAGTAAACTCACAGAAAATATATTTAGTGAAACTATTGAATTTGGTCATGATGACACAATTATTGTTATGTTCAATACGAACAATATTAGTAGTAGTAAAACCTTGCATGAGTTTTTAAACAACATTCTGGGTCTTGGCAAGTTCACCAATTTAATCATCATATCAGAACGCAATACATTTTTTGACAAAAACATCAATAGAATCATTTTCACTAAAGTAAATTTATTCAAACGGCAAAACAGGAATTGTTCCATACATTTCATGTCTGATAAAAAACACAATGGCAGTAAATTTGGTATTTTTGAAAAAATAAAAAAAATTATCGTTCATGTCTCTAAGAATCAACCCCAGATTGTTTTAAAAACAGTGCGATCAAACCCACTTCCCACAGAATCTGTGATTATTGTTGATCAATCAGGTATGGATAATCTGTCAAACATTGACCAGACCAACTCCAACTCGAACCACAATACTTTTTTAGACCAGACAAACTTTCAGAAAATGAACACATAATCCTAGTCTTTACACTCAATGTCCAATCGATTAGACACAAAGTTAATGATTTGTATATTCTCCTCGAAAGCCAAAATTTTCCCCATGTTGTATTACTTACCGAACATTGGTTACATCAAGGAGAACCTATATACATTCCTAATTACACCATCATATCTAATTTTAGTAGAAGCGAATTCAACTGTGGTGGAACGATGATTCTGGTTCAAAATTCGGCTTTGTTTAACTTGAAACTCACTAATGTCAATAAATATGATGACCTTATAGTGGAAAAGCAATTCGAATTCAACTTAGCTCACTCTTGTTTAGCGAATCTATATGTGTTATGTATATACAGATCACCTAGCGCAAATGGTCAAAAATTTCTTGAAAATCTGGAATTACTTCTACTCAAACTACCTACTAAGGCGACTGTTATTTTGGCGGGTGACTTTAACATCAACTACGACGATAACACCTCTCCTTTGACCATGCAACTACAAAATCTTCTCACTTCTTTTAATTTATGTATGCACACAAATAGTCCTACCAGGATAACACCAAATTCGGAAAGCAAAATCGATTACGTATGTACTAACCTAACTGAAGGAAATGTTATCTGTTCAGTTATACCATCATACATTTCTGATCACGAAGCAATCTGCTGTGAAGTTAAAGCTATCTATAGCAGTGTATCCAAAAAATTCACATACGGTAGATTATTCAGTGAAAGCAATTTTAAAACTTTCTATAATAACTGTCTTGATGCTAAATGGAATACGGTACAACATGCCGATGATCCCTTCCTTGCTTTTCATATCATATTATCCTATTGCTTTGAAATTTCCTTTCCCATTCAAAAAATAAAAATAAAAAATAGAACAAAAAAAGTTTGGCTAACTAATGGAATTCGCAATTCTGCTAAGAACCTGAGAAGTCTTGATCATATAAAAAAATACAGTAATAATACCTGGTTCCATCACTATTACGTAAATTATAGAAAAATTTACAGAAATGTCATTAAGGCTGCAAAAAGAATGTATTATCATAACCGAATCTCAGCAAGTAACAACAAAACCAAGGAAACATGGCGTATTGTAAATGATCTTCGCGGTAAGAATCTTGGATCAAACAATTTTACCTTGGATCCTAACATTCTCAATGAATTTTTTTGCACCATCGCTGAAAGACTGACAGAAAAAAATGATGCAGCACCAGATCCACTCCTCTATATGAGTGAAATCTATATCACAGACCCTTTTGTATTGTATCCAACGAATCTGACGGAGCTCATGGATACAATAAAACGAGTGATAAATAAAACCTCCTGCGGAATTGACAATATTTCAATAAATGTACTTGAAAACATGCCCATCTTCGCTCTCGAGTTGTTGGTCCAGCTCATTAATGACTCTTTCGCCAAGGGACTCTACCCGAACTTTCTTAAAGGAAGTCTTGTGATTCCCCTTCATAAAGGTGGAAATACAACGGATCCCTCAAATTTTCGACCGATTTCTCTTATTCCGACCTTGGGGAAAATTATAGAAAAGATAGTCAAAACTAGATTAATGGATTTCATCAAAGTGCACAACATCCTCAATCCTCAGCAATTTGGCTTTCAGCCCCGTAAAAGCACAGGCGATGCTGTCTTCTCTTTCCTGAGAGAACTGTACTGCAAATTGAATCAGAAGGAAGTTTGCGCGGCAGTATTTTGTGACCTTTCAAAAGCTTTTGATTGTGTAAATCACGAAATCCTGTTGCGCAAGCTCCAACGCTATGGGTTCAGAAATCTAAGCCTCAGTTGGATGGAATCTTACCTGGGGGGGCGTACCCAAATTGTGAGAACAGATAAGTTGTCTGATACTGGTTCGGTTAATCATGGCGTACCACAGGGCTCTGTATTGGGGCCTATCCTGTTTTTACTTTATTTCAATGATATAGCTAATCTGCAGATTGACGGAAAGTTTACTATTTTTGCTGACGATACAACAATCCTCTGGCACGATATTGAAGTAAAGAACCTGCACACAAAAATTGTCAAGGATATTTCAGCTGTAAAGGGGTGGTGTGACTCGAATTTGCTCTCGTTTAACATAAATAAAACCAACCTCTTATCGATCAAGTGCAATCTACCAGAGATTCAAATGGGTACTGACATGTTCATTGAACAAAAAAATAATACCAAGTTTCTTGGTATTCAGCTAGATGATAAACTGAACTTTGAATGTCATGTGAAAGCATTGAGAACAAAATTAGCCTCTGGTTGTTATGCCGTGCGGGTAGTGTCTAGTGAAGTTGGTGCGGCCACTGCAAAGATAGTATACCATGCATTGATTGAGTCTCACATTAGATACGGATTACCCTTCTGGGGAGTCTGCAATGATCACAATTTTCACTCTATTTTCATCCTCCAGAAAAGGGCCGTTCGATACCTCCGCAATGTTGGACCTAGAGTTTCATGTAAACCTCTTTTCTTGGAACTCAAAATCCTTACCCTTCCAACTCTATTTATTCTTGAGACTGTATGTTTAGTCCACAGCAACAAATCGGCATATGATACGGTTGTTAGTTCTACTCGCCAAAATAATAATCTCAGACTTCCCATTCCTTTATCGATTTTAACAAAAAAGTCTCTCATTTATAATGCTCTGATATTATATAATCATCTTCCGGTTACCATCAGAAATATTGTCTCTCCAATTCTATTCAGGAGATCTGTGAAAAGACTTCTCATCAATGAACCATATTATAGTGTTCAAGAGTATCTTGACAAAGAGTGGAATTGTTCGAGCTCAGTTTGATCTCATACATTCATATGTTCATTTAAATTTAGTATCATATTTCATGTTCGTATGTTTTTCTATTAGGTTCTATAATTACTACATACATCTATGGAAATTATTTCTCCCTCGGACAATAATATGTAAGTTGTTCAACATATTGATTTGATTCAACCATTTTAATTGTCACCTTGTATACTAGTTATGTGTATCGTGTTCTACTTTTACTTTCATTCTATGACAGGCTATATTTTAGGACTCTATAATATCTATATTATATATTATATTTTATACTTATGACGTGATCAAGATATGTTTTGATGTCTATTTGTTTTATGATGTACTAGTTTTTATGATGTACCTGTTCTCTTTTCTCCTTTTTTTTTGACGAATTGAGCTTTTATCAGCACTCATACGAATACCATTATTTTTATATTTATAAATGCTTTGTCAATAAGAATCCTTTCTTCGGACAATAAAGTATATTTTGATTTGATTTGATTTGAAATTGTTTAAATTGTTCGTTAACAATAAATAATAAATTATTTTCATGTCCATATTGGACAACCATTTTTCGATTACTTAATTCAATACTAATTAAAGTCGACTACAGTTTTCAGACCTTCTGTACTTGATTCGACTAAACTCTCAGTCAAATAGATCTACATATTGATGTCATTTGGATATCAATAAACGGATATCCATTGTTCTATAATAATATGAACAACTATCATGAGTACATATCCACATTCAACAACTATTGGATAATCCATGGATATTTAATGGATATCCAGTATCAAATGGTTATATATAATTACACAGTACACTGGAGTACAGTTATGTTTGGATTATTTAAAATGGGCAGATCCTGGCTGTACTGCAATGCCAGGCCAACCCGCGACGGAGGTGGAGCAAGCCCCTACCCTCCATCAATTTCCAAAAATCAGTTTAATATACTGGCCCCGCATGCGGGGCGTATCAGATATTAAGCTGATAAGAACAGATTGATACTTTTATTAATAAATAATTCTTAAAATAATTACATTGTGGACAGTTTCTGATAAAGTTTTTCCTGTTAAGGATTGCCAAATTCGACATATCAATAATTATACTTTTGAGAATAAAATGTCAATAAATAAAATTTCAATGAATATACGAGATCACACATGTAAACATAGATAAAAAATTGTATAAATAAAAACATAGAATCGAACAACTGATCTTATCACAGATATATCACAGAAAAAGGAGAACAATAAATCACACGATATATAAAGCATAAGGCTTATGTATATTGCCTAACCCCCGTGAGATGTTCAATATAAATGTCTCTGGACCATTTGATGGCATCACTGCACATGAGGCGTCTCATGAGTGTGGCGTATCGTGGGGCCACCGCGCACTTCCTCAGGACAGCCTCATTCTCCTGGTCCCAGCTTCCCAGGGCTCCCACGATGAAAGCGTCCACGGTCGTTTCGTAGCCCTGGGACCTGAGCTCCTCCGCTAGGCCGGTGTATTTTTCCTGTTTGAGGTCCCTCGCTCTTGTGAAGGCTTGAGGCTCATTCTCAAACGGGATTGTGATGTCGACAATTATTACTTTGGCCTCATCTTCATTAATGATGACAATGTCGGGCCGCAAATTAGAGTTTGAGTGGGGACCTGCCTGTTTATTTGGACAGTGCCCACTCGCCCAGGTATTGCTTTTACAAGCCGGTCCTGTACAGCGTTGTGTCGTCTTTGCCAGGCAGCCGAGTGCATTCGACAGTGATTGATAACATGTGGCAGGGTTTCGTTGTGCTCTTGGCACCTGCGGCATCGTTTGTCACCATTGCCGAATCTCTTGGTGGCGTTTAGTGGGACGCAATCCAGGCGGGCCCTATGGATGAAGCGCCAGTCACAAAAACGCGTAGCAAACCCGCTCCTCATAAAATGGTTGCTAGCGGCGCTCCTTGCAAAGCACTTAAAGGTTTTACCTTGGTCGGGTTTTCGGGCCAAGGATGCCGCGTATAGATTCCTTATCGAGTCTTTGAGGCGCCATTCAAGGTCCAAAGTATACTTTGATCTTAGCCAGAGGCCGAGAAGCGATACCGAACACTGAAACGTAGTCACTATTTATGGCCGCTCAACGGGATCCTATCAGTAGTGCGTATATGCTAATACTTTACGACCTCTAGCGGTTGCCGACGTACTATCAATATATCCATTAGTGTATAAGATAAATGCGTTATTACTTTACATTTGGAAACAATAAAACTACACTGCTTTTTAGTAAGTATTTTTAATGAGAAAAAATTAAAAAATAGCCTAAGATGTCCAATAGACATCCGTTTTATGTCCAGTATATGTCCAGAGTGCCAATGGATATGTTTTGGACAACCATAGGATATCCACATAAATATATCCGGTGGATATCCCAGGCAAAGAAGTCCATGTGATGTCCATTTGATGACCTCTCCTTCAAAATATCCATCATATTATGCATTGCCCTTTTGATGTCCACATCAAGATGTCCAATGAACGTCCATTAAAGGTAGTCCATTTATGATGTACAACCAGTGCCCACTACTACTAAATGAAAATAATACATTAGAATATGTCCATCATTTCATGTTCACATTGAGAAATACATCGAAATACACAACCTATGTGCCTTCACGACATGTCCACTGGGTATATACTGGAAAGCAGTAAATATGCGATATCATATGTTCTCAAGAGATATGACGTTTCCACATTTACGACTTTTTCTTCACACATACCACGGTATTTATGAACTATATATACAGGGATTCAGAAAGTGAACCGGTAAGGCCGAATATTTCAGCAACTGATTGACATGAAGTTATGAAATTCGGTATACGGGGGTAATCAAACTTCTTGAATTATTATCATAGGGGTTATAACCCTATAATATCAAATTTTTATTCCATTCATTTTTGTATAATGGCAATCTGTCATTAAAGAATATTCCAATACCTATTCTATAGAATTCGTGGTGATTTGACAATGGAAATTAATAGATTGATCGACTTACCTGTGGGACGATCGATCTAAATTATTCGAGCTGTTGTCCTTCATGATTATCTCACCCTGTAGTACGCATTATTCCATACCGGCTCGCACGAATTCTAAAAAACCATAACAAAAACCCGTTCTCCAACTCCACTGATACTGATAAGCACACATACCTTGCTCATTGTGTTATTCGTGACGGCCAGAAAAGATCGAAAAGTGAGAATTTGATTGTTATAATCGTAAATTTCGTAAAATAATAAAATGACAAGTGAAAGTGATTCTTTTATAATGTCTCATCGAAAAAGAAATAAGAGACCTAAGAAAATATGATACATATATAGTGATGATTATGACAATACAAGATGAAATAGATAATCGACATGTCTCTTATCTATAATACCCGAAATCATCAATTAATAAAATGAAAGGATAAATATAATTTTTATTCAAGCCTCAGTTATATATATATATATATAAAACTGAGGCTATATATAGATATATATATATATATATATATATATATATATTCTCTTTCTCTAGTTAACAGGGAAGGGGAAACAGAGGTCCCTGTACCAGAAACAGAGGCCATCAAGCCTGGTTCATGCTCATACGAATATCGGAAAATTTTTGCGAATAAAATGGCCACTGAGAAGAAATATCACTATATAGTTGAAATTTTTGAACTTTGTTCCGGATTTTTCGTAATTTTTTGCCAGACGATTATTTCCATAATATTCACTGTCCGAATCGCTTATCTGCCGCCTTTTTTTTCTCCTACTTCGACGTCTCCTCTCCGTAGAATCGTCGGAATCATTACTAGATGTATCATACACTTTCTTAGGTCTCTTATTTCTTTTTCGATGAGATATTATAGAAGAATCACTTTCACTTGTCATTTTATTATTTTACGAAATTTACGATTATAACAATCAAATTCTCACTTTTCGACCTTTTCTGGCCGTCACGAATAACACAATGAGCAAGGTATGTCGTGTGCTTATCAGTATCAGTGGAGTTGGAGAAGGGGTTTTTGTTATGGTTTTTTAGAATTCGTGCGAGCCGGCATGGAATAATGCGTACACTACAGGGTGAGATAATCATGAAGGACAACAGCTCGAATAATTTAGATCGATCGTCCCACAGGTCAGTCGATCAATCTATTAATTTTCATTGTCAAATCACCACGAATTCTATAGAATAGGTATTGGAATATTCTTTTTATACAAAAATGAATGGAATAAAAATTTGATATTATAGGGTTATAACCCCTATGATAATAATTCAAGAAGTTTGATTACCCCCGTATACCGAATTTCATAACTTCATGTCAATCAGTTGCTGAAATATTCGGCCTTACCGGTTCACTTTCTGAATCCCTGTATATATAGTTCATAAATACCGTGATATGTGTGAAGAAAAAGTCGTAAATGTGGAAACGTCATATCTCTTGAGAACATATGATATCGCATATTTACTGCTTTCCAGTATATACCCAGTGGACATGTCGTGAAGGCACATAGGTTTTGGGTATCCAATGTATTTCTCAATGTGAACATGAAATAATGGACATATTCTGATGTATTATTTTCATTTAGTAGTAGTGGGCACTGGATGTACATCATAAATGGACTACCTTCAATGGACGTTCATTGGACATCTTGATGTGGACATCAAAAGGGCAATGCATAATATGATGGATATTTTGAAGGAGAGGTCATCAAATGGACATCACATGGACTTCTTTGCCTGGGATATCCACCGGATATATTTATGTGGATATCCTATGGTTGTCCAAAACATATCCATTGGCACTCTGGACATATACTGGACATAAAACGGATGTCTATTGGACATCTTAGGCTATTTTTTAATTTTTTCTCATTAAAAATACTTACTAAAAAGCAGTGTAGTTTTATTGTTTCCAAATGTAAAGTAATAACGCATTTATCTTATACACTAATGGATATATTGATAGTACGTCGGCAACCGCTAGAGGTCGTAAAGTATTAGCATATACGCACTACCGATAGGATCCCGTTGAGCGGCCATAAATAGTGACTACGTTTCAGTGTTCGGTATCGCTTCTCGGCCTCTGGCTAAGATCAAAGTGTAGTACCATTGTGAATATCCTTTGGAAGTCGATCATATGTTCGTCTCTTACATTCAGTAGATATCCATCGAGGATAATTTGGATATCATATAGAGTTCTTGAGGACGTCCAAATTTCGCCACACCTAACTAATCCATATGATATCCTTCATATGGATGTCCATAAAATATACATAATAAACATTCATAAGATATCACTTGGATCAATTTGAATATCCTATGGATATCCAAATTGGTCCAAGAATATTCCGACATAATTTGGAGTCGAATTGGATGTCTATGGGATATCAGGGTTAAATATCCCCAAGCAATAACATTAATTCATGATCGACAATTTTTAAAACTCATGAAATCACTTCATAACCAGTAGTATGGATGGCCGGGCTTTCGGTGCAGATTCAAAAAGTCACTTGATTTCTGATAAAATGAAAAAGATCAGAAAACTAACAATATTTTCTCTTTCTCTAGTTAACAGGGAAGGGGAAACAGAGGTCCCTGTGCCAGAAACAGAGGCCCTCAAGCCTGGTTCATGCTCATACGAATATCGGAAAATTTTTGAGAATAAAATGGCCGCTGAGAAGAAATATCACTATATAGTTGAAATTTTTGAACTTTTTTCCGGATTATTTCCATAATATTCACTGTCCGAATCGCTTATCTGCCGCCTTTTTTTTCTCCTACTTCGACGTGTCCTCTCCGTAGAATCGTCGGAATCATCACTAGATGTATCATACACTTTCTTAGGTCTCTTATTTCTTTTTCGATGAGACATTATAGAAGAATCACTTTCACTTGTCATTTTACGAAATTTACGATTATAACAATCAAATTCTCACTTTTCGACCTTTTCTGGCCGTCACGAATAACACAATGAGCAAGGTATGTGTGCTTATCAGTATCAGTGGAGTTGGAGAACGGGTTTTTGTTATGGTTTTTTAGAATTCGTGCGAGCCGGCATGGAATAATGCGTACTACAGGGTGAGATAATCATGAAGGACAACAGCTCGAATAATTTAGATCGATCGTCCCACAGGTCAGTCGATCGATCTATTAATTTTCATTGTCAAATCACCACGAATTCTATAGAATAGGTATTGGAATATTCTTTAATGACAGGTTGCCATTATACTAGAATGAAAGGAGTAAAACATTGATGTTATAGGGTTATAACTCCTATAATAATAATTCAAGAAGACTGATTACCCCCGTATACCGAACTTTATGTCAATCAGTTGCTGAAATATTCGGCCATCCCGGTTCTCTTTCTGAATCCTTGTATATATAGTTCATAAATACCGTGGCATGTGTGTAGAAAAAGTCGTAAATGTGGAATCGTCATATCTCTTGAGAACATATGAATATGAATATCGCATATTTACTGCTTTCCAGTATCCCAGTGGACGTGAAGGCACATAGGTTGTGTATTTCGATGTATTTCTCAATGTGAACATGAAATAATGGACATATTCTAATGTATTATTTTCATTTAGTAGTAGTGGGCACTGGATGTACATCATAAATGGACTACCTTTAATGGACGTTCATTGGACTTCTTTGCCTGGGAGATCCACCGGATATATTTATGTGGATATCCTATGGATGTCCAAAATATATCCATTGGCACACTGGACATAAAACGGATGTCTATTGGACATCTTATGCTATTTTTTAAATTTTTCTCATAAAAAATACTTACTGAAAAGCAGTGTAGTTTTATTGTTTCCAAATGTAAAGAAATAACGCATTCATCTTATACACTAATGGATATAGTGATAGTACGTCGGCAACCGCTAGAGGTCGTAAAGTATTAGCATATACGCACTACCGATAGGATCCCGTTGAGCGACCATAAATATTGACTACGTTTCGATAATTCGTATCGCTTCTCGGCCTCTGGCTAGCCCTGTGAAGCTGGGACCAGGAGAATGGGGCTGTCCTGAGGGAATGCACGGTAGCTCCAAGGTACGCCACATTCATGATACACCTCATGTGCAGCGATATCATCAAATGTTCTAGACGTTTTTATCGAATATCTCACGGAGGTTAGGCAATATACATATGTCTTATGCTATATATGAAATGCTTCAATACCTGGTGTTGTGTGCATTCTTCAATTGTTTAACGTCAAATCACTGGACGAGTATTTTGATGGCCACACTATCAAATTTCACATGTAGATGACGATCGAATCGGTTCTGTCACAAATTTTCGCTTGTACAGTTATATCGAGATTAAATATGAAAATTCGTCTTTCGATTCGAAATTAGTATTTTTAGTTGGACCAGCAGTGTTATAAGTGTTTAATTCACAATCATTTCAATCAATTTGACTTCGGTTGTTCTGGTTTTTGAGATTTTACGATTGTGTTTTCTAGTTGTTTCAGTTTATTCGAAGGACCAATTTTTGTTATGAATTGACTCCTGAGGGGTGTTTCTAACGCTCTTTGTGGGCTGACTATCATTTGATGAAGAATTAGAATTAGAAACAGCTATAGGAACATCTGAATGCAATAATGTATTGTGTTTGATTGAACACTTTTTGCAAGGACCAAATCTGCATTGCTTTCCTGAATGCCCTGAATTCAAACAGTTTCCACAGAGTTTTTCCTTCTCCACATGATCCAATCTGGAATTTACAGATAATTTCATAAATTCGGGACACTTGAAGAGTTTATGATTTTGTTTGCAAAATGAACAAGAGAATGTAGTTGCAATCAATGTTTTCTGTGAATTCTTATTTTTCGTATTGGAATAAGAAGAACTACAACCACTATTTGCATCGATTGTTTCTAGTAAATCAGCTTTGTTTCTCAGAAATGTTATCAGAGATTCAAGAGTTACCGTATTTTGAGATTGTAGTGTACTATTCGCATTTGTATACGCTTCTTTTTCCCATTCTCGAGCTGTGACAGAATCTAATTTGTTCAATATCATATATATTAATAAAGGATCCCAATTATTTGAACTCTGACCCAACGACTCTAAGGATCTTAGATTTTCATTGAGATTGTCGATTAAATTTCGTATTTGAGAATATGATTCTTTACTTATATTTGGCATAATATTGAACAATGCTTTGATATGATTGAATACAAGCAATCGTTTATTGCTGTATCTATCACATAATAATTGCCATGCTACCTTGTAATTATCTGCAGTTGTTCTCAATGAACTTATGATTCAGGCAGCCTCACCACTCACGGATGATTTCAAATAATGGAGTTTCTGAACATCACTAAGGGCCTTATTTTGATCTATCAAAGAATCAAATGAATCGTGAAATTCGAGCCATTCATTGAAAGCTCCCTCAAAACATGGAAGTTTGATAGTAGGCAATTTAATGATATTTGTTACATTTTTAATATTGTTATCATTTGAGCTATTACTTGTTTTATGGATAATTGGAGTTTGCGTAGTTGATTGCGAGTGTTTTTGAATTAGTTCTTCCGCTCTTGTAACCACGCTGCAATAATTGTTTTCGAAATCATTCCTTTCTGTTTCATGATCAGAATCTGCATCTAGTGATTCTATTTGTGAATGAATATTTTCAAAGGAAAAAATTATTGTATTTTCTATCTTTTGAAGTCTCTTTTATATTTCTACAATGCTTTTTTTGGACGCATCAAAGGCATTTACGAAATTTACGAATCGTGTTATCTCTGCCTTGAGTCGACCACGCTGTATAATCAATGACTGCAAATCTTCTGTTTTGTGAAGCTTGAAATGTCAGAAATTAAATTTTTTTTGTGTGAATGAATTGAAATTCTCTTGGATATGAGAAATGCAAATGAAACCTGAGAACTATGCTCAAATTCCTGTGAAAGGAACGTTGAATTCTAGAAGAAATCAAGGATTTAAGAAAGGCGGAAAATTAGGGAGTAATTGGTACGACCTTTTGAATCCTTATCACTTCGATGCAGAATTTTTCGTTTTGTCCCTGATGAATGAACTGCTGTGCTCCCGTTGCTTCTTTTTGTGAAGTTCTTGGTTGTATGTTGCTGCTCTATCCGCTCTTCGAAGGACCAATTTTTGTTATGAATTGACTCCTGTTCTAAGTCAACTCTATTTAATGCTTCTAATGAAATGAATTTATTGCTTTCAGGAACTAATTGAGTTTTATTTCGAGTAAAAAATACATGAGATGTTCAATGAAATAGTAATTTACGTAACAAGTCCGGAAAATACTGTTTTTTTGGATGAGGGGACAAAATTCTAGGACGAGCGTAGCGAGTCCTGGAAGTCTGCGAGTCCAAAAAAACTGTTTTCGGGCGTGTTGCGTACACAATTTTTTCGGCAACCGTGTAGAATAACAAATCAAAGAAACACATTTCTTTCAAAAATTGAAATGTTATCTAATTTTATGTCAGATAGCTGTCAGTCGTTATTTTGCTGCTATGGTAATGATCAACTGCATTTATCAAAACCATACTACCAAGATTCTCATATTTACAATGACAACAACGATGTGATTCTTCCCGGCCTAGTCCGGGAAGTACGTACTTCCCGGACTAGGCCGGAAAAATGCCACTTTCTCAAAAAAAAAATCGTCTGGAAAGTACGTACTTTCCGGACGGTTGCCGAAAAAAGTATATAAAAGCAAATTTAACAATATTGTTGATTCGTCTCCATAGAATTGGAACCAAAGATATCTTGAATATTAGTCGAAAAATAGTACATACACAGGATGGTAAAATACATTAGAGATAACATTTAACATTAAACATTGTGATTTTGTGGACAATCTGATGCTTCTTTAGAAAGCTTGTTACAGACACACTTATTCAAAGTATAGTAGACTAATGCAAATTGAATAAAACCTCTGACTTATGAGAGAATATATTATCACTCCCATCATATCTGATGCACTACAAGGTAAGTTTCAGTTATATCATGTTATTTATCAAATTTTATGTACAATAGAAAAAAGGAATTGTTTATTGAAGTTATTAGGACTTTGATTCTCAGGAAATTTAATTCCTTTGCATAACACACATGGTCACACAGTCCTGAAATTACCTCTCATTTTGCACAGACACCTTATTGCAAGCTATTCATGAAACATTATTCTTTTATATTCAATTTATGGCAAATAAATCTATTATTTCATCAATCAATCAATCAATTCATTTATTGTTTAAGCAAAACATACAGTTTCATAAACAAGGAATTCGGCTATTAAGTGAAGTGAGTATTATAATATAAGATAGAAACAGAGAGAGAGAAAAAAGTCTGAACCAAATCAGATAACATAAGCAGCTATAAAAATATATAAAAAAAAAACATTAACCATATCTCTAGTTAAGTATAAATATTCCACCACCTACACATGTATTTTACCAGTTATATTTATATAATTTCTCTATAAATATGCAACAGACCAAATAACATCGATGTAATAAAAAAAATGAAAAAGAGACCCGTTACGAATTAACATACAGACCAAAAATATATAAATGAAAGAGAACCCATTGCCTAATGAAAATTACCTACTCATTAATAATGAATGATCTGATTTTCAAAATATTCCAGATATGTGTGGCTATTGATTTTGCTTCAGAGGGCGTAATATTATTGAGCGTGCCAAACAAATTGTTAATATTCTCCAAGCAGGGAACGTTACGGGGTCGCATTGAGGTATATATAGGACAATCTAATAAAATATGATGGATAGTTTCAAACTCATTCTTGTTACAAACTGAGCAGATTTCTCTCGGGTTGATGCGGTAAAGTGATCCACGATAAGTAAATTTTATCGCTAAACTGTTACATAATCGGAGTTGGGCAATGGTTCTAGTAACTTGGATGGGTACCTTCATAAGGAGATAGTTTTGGGCTTATTCAGATAGTGTAAGTGACTGGCTGAGTGAGAGAAAGGTTGAGCGAGAAAACAAGGACCTATCTTCTTCTTTGAGTCTGTTCAGATACCTGGAGAGCAACATTGACCTCCTCTGTTTGAGAATATGTGATGTGGCTTCTGCTAATGGCATGTGAAAGTTAGCAAATTCAAGCTCTTTACTGACTTGCATAGACCAGTTATATCTTTGATCTGTGGTATAAAGTTCTAGTTGTCTTTCAAAACAGATTCTTGGGAGTCAGGTCTCACCCATTGCAAGGATTTTAATCAACCAATTCAAAGTGAGTTTGGATATGGTGTATGAAACCTTGACTCTACCAACCTCAAGTCTAACAACATAGTCTGGTGAGTTCACGGGTAAGCATAGCATTTTCTTAAAGAATGCCAGTTGAACCCGTTCCAGGATTTCGTAATATCGCAAACCCCAAACTGGTATACAATTGGTTAACACACTCAGAACAAGGGAATCTAATAGTTTTTCTCTGTAACGCCAGCAGTTCATTTTGGTTTTGGCCATTATAGGAAATACAGCACCTACGGCCTGCTTACCTTTATCAGCTGATACAGATGCCGTATTTGAAAAGAGGGATAAAGAGGAGAATGTTACTCCCAGGTAAATGAAACTGTTAACTACCTCAATGCGGTCATTCTTATAAGTGAATCTCAGATCCTTGGAGTGTGAATTTCCCCTAGAAAAGCACATGATTTTACTTTTTGTTACATTCACCTCAAGCTCATTTTGAACGCTATAGTGTTCGAGGATTCTGAGTTTGCGACCAAGGTCTATCTCCGAATCTGATAGAATTACCAAATCATCTGCATAAAGAAGCATCAGAAGATCATTTTTATTGTCAATATTAATACCAATAGCACCCTCAGATTTGAAAAAACATTCAATGTCAGACAAAAACAAAGCGAAGAGCAATGGACTGAGTGATTCACCCTGAAGTACTCCCGTCGTGACGTCGAATGGTTTAGTGAAACCCTCTGTGGATTTGACTTTCATTCGGGCGTTATCGTAAATATTCTTTAACAATGATATTATTCTGGAACTCACGCCTACAGAGAAAAGTTTTAGCCACAAAAGAGAGTGTTTAACTGAATCGAAAGCACGTTTATAATCGACAAATAGCGCAAAAACCTTTCGCTTTTTCAATCGCAAGTGCAAATGGATTACTGAGCTGAGTGTGAAGACATTTTCCATGCAACCTCTATACTGTCGAAAACCTGACTGATTTTCAGGAAGAATAGCGTTATCTTCTGCCCAGATGTTTAGCCTATTCAGAAGTATTTGGATAAAAACCTTAGCTGAACAATTGAGTAACGCAATACCTCTATAATTAGTGGGGTCTTCCGTAGGACCTTTCTTATGTATCATAGACATGGTTACTTTACTCCATCTATCTGGGGTGACTGAGGAGTCCAATATTTTGTTGAACAAGCATGTTATATATGACCCAGTTATGTGGAAGATGTTTCATGAACTCATACGATATTGAGTCGCAACCTGGAGATTTGTTATTTCGACAGGAGTTAATAACCATATAAATTTCAGCAGTGGTGATTAAAGAGTCAAGATAAGGGTTTCTAGCATCAAAGAAATCAGTATTTTTAACTATGCGTGGAGGGTAAATATTGGTATAAAAAACTTCTCATAGTTGGGAACTGAGTATCTTTGAAGGAGATTTGGGTCTGAATTTTTTTAGAGTAGTCCAAAATGTTTTAGGGTTATTACTAGTATTCAGAACATCCAGGAGATATTGATAATGAGTTTCTTTTTTATGTTTTAGCAATTTCTTATGTGAACGTTAGGTGTTGAGGAATTGTGTTGTACAATGAGGAGCGAAGTTTTCGTTTTTTGAGTAATTTTAATTCATTTCTCAGTTTTAGTTTCGATATAACGCACTCTTGATCAAACCAAGCCATATTACTTTTGCGAGGAGAGTTATAGTTTAGAGTTTTTTTCGTGAGGTTCAGAGTATTGGCGGATTCGTATATAGCTGAGCAGAAGTTATTGTAAGAAGTTTCAATTTCGGGGATGTATTGAATTCTCAAGGAATTCTTCATGGTTATTTTATATTGTAGAGCAAGGGATTCATTCCATTTTAATGCGAGTGTATTAGATTCAGATTGAATTATTTTTTCACATCTGGTCTTTTCAAAATTTTCTGTAATTTCTAGGAAAACAGGGAAATGATCAGATATGGTGTTATCATTAAGAACTTTGAAATTTTTGATGAATTCTAGGGAGTAATTCGATATGAAAGCCAAATCAATAACAAACACTATTTCCTGCACGAGAAAAATGAGTATATTGCGCAGGATAATCAAGAGAGGTCCTTCCATTCAACAGTGAAAAAGAATTTGCATGCATGAACTCAAGAATTTTACGCCCACGAGTGTTCAGTGTTTTATCCATACAAAGCCTATGTTCGAAGAGGTTGGTATTTTCAAGCAGCTCCTCTGGAATGTTACCGAGTTCTGCCACTCTGGCGTTGAAGTCTCCACCAATGATTATAGGGATATCGTGATACTGCTCGGTTACCTCATTCAGAGCTACTTGCAAACCATCAAGAATATAGATCATATCAAGTGAGGGTTTGAAGTATATGGAGCACAGAATAAAGGATGTATTTTGAAAACAAAAATGACAAAATATCCACCACGGGGTAGTATCAATGACAGTTACGTTGAAGATTTTTTTGTAATATACGCTAATACCGCCACTAGCTCTGCCAAAAGATTTTTCTTTGAGAGCTGGCGAACTAATCACTTCAAAAGAAGATAGAGATTTTGTGGGTTGTGTGAGCTCAAATGTCAACCAGGTCTCACTCACACACAATATCGAGAAGTTCTCTTCATGATCTATGGCGAATTCATCTAAGTTTGTTTGAACTTGACAATTCCAGAATATTATTCTCAGTGACTGCTATTGATTACTGTTATATGGATCACAAGTAGCTACACGTGGCTTAGGCACTTTCAGTCCTACAGTCCTTTTCGGTGAGTCGTCGTTTTCACGCGGTCTTTTGGAGGTGGCCTTATTATCCCTCGAGTTTGTTTCCACAGGAACGATTTTCGGTATCTTATCGACGTACTTGATTGTGATATCTTTCTCACCATTTTCTATTCTTTGGCGTAATTCATTTCTGAGGTCAGACAGGTATTTAGACTGAGAAGGTGTCAGATCTGATTTGATGACGATGATGGGATATTGTGTACAAATTTTGGACTTGTTTCTCAATATGAAGATGGCATCCTCAGCGGAATTAAGGCGGATTTTCAGTGGACGAGGTTTATCAGAGCGTGGCTTGCCAAGTCTGCTCGCCGAATTTATAGTAGCTGTATTATTTGGTGCTATTGACTCCAATATAGCTTGCGAGAGGGCCAAGTCATTGTTGGTAGAATTTTCATCAAGGCCCAGGAGTATGAGTTTTTTTTCCCGTTTAAGACGCTCAGAGATTTCCGATTGCATTTCTTGGATTGAAACTGCCGCATTAGGAGGAGTGTGCTGATTATCTAATTCAGATAACTTAATCCGTAATTCTTGATGTTCAACTCGAAGCATTGATATATCATTGACACAATTAGTTATTGTTTTAGATTGGTCAGCAACTAGACGAGAAAGTTCTTCAATTTTGTTATTTGAAGTTATCATGGCTTGATTTAGAACAAGTAATTGGTCCATTATGGCTTTGAATTGGTCGGTGCATAGTTCACCTGAACGGGGCCTTGTTGCATCAGCGAGACATATATCGCACTTCCAAGTGTTTAGCGTCTCGTATTCAGAATCGTTAGGCTGTGGTCGAGCACATACTCCGTGCCATTGCTTTCGGCATACTGAACAGGAGAGACTATTCTTATCAGCTAGCGAGATATTTTTGCGGCAAGCGTGACAACTGGACATCGTATATGTTGCATCCCCATATGGTAGTCGACGCCCTGTAGATGTGATTCGTACCGTATTGACTCACGTCGAGTCATACGGTGATGCAACAGATACGATCATCGGCAAGGATGGTGGATAGATTAGTTGTTGATGCGGATGTATTGTATTGTACGGTGCTCTTTCCTGAATATAGTGGTGGTAGTTACAACCTAGTTTGATTACCTTACATCAGAAGTGGCGAAAAAGAACATACCTACTACAGGATGGCTGGATTGCGAAAACGTCGTTGTTCATCGAGTTCGTTGGCGAGTACTACAAGTTATCATGGGGATACCGATACAGAGATAGTAGATCATAAACGTGATGCTCAACATCCCTACAAGAAAACTTCAAAGAGCTCTTGTGGAAGAAGTGATTCTGTCAACGCCTATGTCGCAACGGGGGTAAGCAACGAATGGTCACAGTCTCGACAATCTCTGAGCATATCCGCTGTGATTCCCGAGTTCGATCCTTTAACTGATGATGCTACTAAATGGCTCGAAATAGTGGAACACTTTTCACGTATTTATGGCTGGAACTCAGAACACACCATATATCAGGCAGTCAGCAAGCTGAAGGGCACAGCTAAGATATGGTATGATAGTCTAATAATAAATGAATTGGGGTGGTCTCAATATACGTGGGAACTTTGGAAACAAAGAATTTCAGCAACATTCCATTGCAAACGTGATATGTATTCTTTGCTCAAAGATTTGATTAATTTCAAACCCAACAACGGCACTTCTTTGTATGAGTTTTTCTTTTTGTTTATGTCAAAAATGAATAATTTGGGGCTGAATTTTTCAGAAGATGATAAGATTTCATTGGTATTAGGGTCGATCAATGATAAGAATATATCTGCTGCTGCCGAGGGAATCAACAGTATCAATGATCTGGGCACCTACTTGAGAAATAAAACTTATCACAACAAAATAGAAACAAGATTCCCTGGCAATGAAAACCCACAACCAGGACCCAGTAGATATCCTACTTGCAAGAATAATGTAAACAGTCAAACTCAGAGGGAATGTATTTCATGTGGATGTAATGGCCACACCAGGGATGCATGCCCCCACAAACACAAAGTTTGTAGATTTTGTGGAAAAAAAGGCCACATTGAATCAGCTTTCAGCTTGTCTCAAAAAGCGGGGCCCCAAATCATTTTCCGTTAAAATGATTAGAAAAGATGACTCAAAAAAATTCTACAGGGAAGTGCTGATTAACGGGAAAGCGACGCAAGCGTTCATCGATTTTGGGAGTGACTGTTCACTCATTGAGAAAAAACTTGCCGACCAACTAACATTGGTGGTACAGAAATTAGATGAACCAGTTCACCTATTCGGTTTCGCAGGTCACTCTATTGATATTTATGACTATGTCTCTGCTAAAGTATCTATTGGTAGTTGTTCGTTAGATACACACATTTATGTCACTGATCGCACCTTGAGAGATACTCAAATAATAATCGGACGAAATTTCACTGAAAATGAAACAATCTCATACTTTCGTAATAAAGATGAGCTTGTTTTCATTCAGTCAAATACACCCGGAGATATTAATAACACAAATGTCGGTACTGTATCATCAATAACAGAAAATATTTCACACGGCTCGTTATCACAAGCTGATAAAGAACAGCTTTTCGAACTCATTCGCGAGTTCGAGAGCTGCATGTACACCTCAATGAGGATGTTGGGCAAGACGCATTCAGTTTCTTTAAAAATTGTCACCAAATCAGCCATTCCTATACGTTATCGTCCATATAGATTATCAGAAAATGACAAAATCATTATGAGAACACAAATAAGTGAACTTTTAGCAGCTAATATCATACGAAAGAGTAATTCAGAATATGCCAGTCCAGCAATTCTCGTTAATAAAAAAGGTGGTGACAAACGACTAGTTGTCGATTATAGATCTTTAAACAAAATAACGGAAAAAGAAACGTTTCCGCTTCCATTGATCGAAGACTTAATAGATGCTTTGGGAGGTTTTCGGTATTACTCGACTTTGGATCTAGCTGCTGGATACCACCAAATACCTATCCATTCAGACTCGATTGAAAAAACAGGATTCATCACACCTGAAGGTCATTATGAATACCTCCGTGTCCCGTTTGGCCTTTGTAATGCACCAAGCGTTTTTCAGAAAATGATGTCGGAAATTTTCGAACCGCTACGTTCATACGGTGTAACGCCATACCTGGATGACATAATTATCCCATCAAAAAGCATTGCAGAAGGATTGAGCCTTCTCAGAAAAGTATTTCAGATTATTAAAGAATACAAATTAACAATCAAGTTGTCAAAGTCACATTTCCTACAAAAACAAATTAATTATTTGGGGTATACTATTTCTCAAACTTCCGTATCCTTAAGCGATGATAAGACCGATGTTGTTCGACGATTTCCGATTCCCAAAACGGTCCACCAACTCAGACAATTTTTAGGTTTGGTGGGCTACTTTCGTAAATTCGTTGCGAACTATGCTCGGATAACGAGACCGCTAACCGCGCTTCTCAAAAAAGACGCCAAATGGACATGGGAGGATACCCATAATCAAATTGTAAATAATTTGAAAGAGCTGATTTGTTCGAAACCGATATTAACAATATTGGATTGTAATTTGAAATCTGTTGTATACACAGATGCATGTAGGGATGGGTTAGGTGGTATACTAATGCAGATCACACCGGAGGGTGAGAAACCGGTGGCATATTATAGTAAACAAACAGATAAAAATGAGCAAAATTATCATTCTTTTGAACTTGAGTTATTAGCGATAGTAAAGACTCTAGAACGCTTTCGTCACTATCTCTTGGGTACTGAATTCACCATAATCACAGATTGTAGCGCTGTCAAAAATGCCATGTCAAAAAAGACTATCATACCAAGAATTGCTAGATGGATGTTGAGCCTTCAAGAATACAACTTCGATATTCAACACAAGGCAGGCTCACAGATTCAGCATGTCGATGCCCTCAGCAGAAACCCCGGATTCGTTGAAGAATCTCTTGTTGTGTGTATGATATCGGAAGAAGACTGGTTGAAAGAAGTTCAGGATCAAGATCCGCAAATCAAAGACATCAAAAATATCCTCCTCTCAGGCGACAGATTCAACAACGCTGCAATTTTCAAGGAATATGACCTACGCGGCAACAAAGTTTATAGACTAACAAACTCTGGTCGAAGATGGGTGGTACCAAAAAAATGCAGATGGCAAGTGTTGAAACTCAACCATGATGACGTAGGACATTTTGCATTCGAGAAGACATTAGAGAGATTACGTCAATACTATTGGTTTCCTAAAATGCGACGCTTTGTTAAGAAATACATTGGATCCTGCCTGAACTGCCTGTACCACAAATCAGCAGGTGGAAAAAAACCAGGACTTCTACACTCCATACCGAAATATGCTACACCCTTTCATACGCTTCATGCAGATCACTTAGGGCCATTTGTGAAATCTCAGATGGGTAATAGTTACCTCTTAGTTATAGTGGACGCTTTCACCAAGTTTGTGGTGATAAGAGCCGTTCCAGATACAAAGACCGTCCATGTAATCAGGGAGTTTGATCTGCTACTCAATATTTTCGGGAACCCTAAAAGGTTGATTTGTGATGCAGGCAAAGCTTTCACCTCCAAACAGTTCGTTAACTATTGCGAGCAAAAAGGAATAAAACTGTTCAACACCGCGGTTGGTATGCCCAGAGGTAATGGTCAAGTTGAGAGAGACAATAAGACCATTCTCGATGCTCTGGCGACTACAGGTGCTGATACTACAGATGATAACTGGGATAAAAAGTTAGAAGCCATACAACAAGGTATCAATAGCACCCAACACAAAGTTACCTCAGCCACCCCTGCTGAACTTCTTTACGGGATTAAGCTCAAAACCGATGGAGATCGTTACAGTGGGGATGATGGGCAAATCATAGATGTCACCGATCTGCGACGTAAAGCAAGTGAGAGATTGGAAGAAAACAGACGTTACCAAAATGATTATTTCAATCAGAAGAGACGGTTTTCAACTGGCTTCAAGGTAGGAGATCTGGTGTTGACCAAGATTTCCAGCCTGCCAACTAATAATGGTCAAAGTAAAAAACTGTTGGCTAAGTTCAAGGGACCGTTCAGAATCATCGAATCGTTAGCCAATGATCGTTACAGGGTCAAAGAAGATATACATTCAACGCGATCGAGAATACCGTACGAGGCGGTAGTGTGTTTGGAACATATTAAACCTTTCAAATTGAGATCCTAGATGGTGAGTACACCACTGGCAGGGGAGATTGCCCGGTTGCAGGCAAGGGTTGGGAGATTGCCCAGTTGCTGGCAGGGGTTGGGTGATTGCCCGTTTGCAGGCAGGGGTTGGGAGATTGCCCGGTTGCAGGCAGGGGTTGGGAGATTGCCCGGTTGCTGGCAAGAGTTGGGAGATTGCCCGGTTGCTGGCAGGGGTTGGGAGATTGCCCGTTTGCAGGCAGGGGTTGGGGAATTGCCTGGTTGCTGGCAAGAGTTGGGAGATTGCCCGGTTGCTGGCAGGGGTTGGGAGATTGCCCGTTTGCAGGCAGGGGTTGGGAGATTGCCCGGTTGCTGGCAGGGGTTGGGAGATTGCCCGTTTGCTGGCAGTGGTTGATGGGGGGTGCCTGGTTGCGGGCTGGAGTCAATAATTATTTGGTCGGCAATATTTGGCTTCCTAATAATGTTATTATTTTTCAGTCAGCTATGACACCGACGTCACGATCAGGGACGATCGTGATATCCAGGATGGCCGAGTGTTGCATCCCCATATGGTAGTCGACGCCCTGTAGATGTGATTCGTACCGTATTGACTCACGTCGAGTCATACGGTGATGCAACAGATACGATCATCGGCAAGGATGGTGGATAGATTAGTTGTTGATGCGGATGTATTGTATTGTACGGTGCTCTTTCCTGAATATAGTGGTGGTAGTTACAACCTAGTTTGATTACCTTACATATAGGAGTGGTCGGTCGAGTGAACGATTGTTTGTTTTCAAAATAAACAGAAGAAAGTGATTATAAGTTGGTCTTACTCACTTAATGTAGAGCTATGATCAATATGCAGGCTGAGCTATGAAGAAACACAAACTTTTGGTAGGTTCTTGTTGTATGAATAATTGTTTAAACCACCTGATTTTGTTAAATGATCAGACCGATTTTTACTACGTGTGTGCGCACCGAGGACTACAGCCAGACTCGATCCATTATTTCATTTGATAATGTTTATAAAGAATATACTGAAATGATTAAAAACTTTCCAAGGCTTTTTATTGATTCATCATCAATTGTTAAAATTTTTGAAAACCTTGACTTTGCAATTTGTATACATTCTGAGGTTGATACTGATATCCTCCAGCATACTTCTTGTTGATTAACTCTGCTAGTTCTGTTTATTATATATTTTATTGGAATACTGAACAAATCTCCATCTACCTACTGATTGTTTCATGAATTCTTCATCTACATTTACAAAATGTCAGCACAGATTATAATCAATAACTCATTTGATGAACAATATTATATACTACACAAGAAAACTAGTTAGTTCCCTAATATGTGTATGTGAATAAAAAAAAATACATTCAAGTACATAAAAGCATAAATGGAACTTTTTGAACACAAACATTTTATAAAAATGGTAAAGACATAGTTATCTACCAATGAATGCAAAGTAACTGACAAAAATGAATAAAAAGAAGGTCAAAATTATTCTGGATTGCATTAATTGAAACTCTCGATTAAAAAATTGATATTTTCACTAGTGATTGGGCAATATATGGAATCCAATGTGGAGTTGGAAGAATGGTGATGTGGATCCAGTTGATTGAAGTTGTGAATTGAGAATGTTCTCACAGACTTTTCTCACATTATCAAATGTCTATGCAGTAACCTGAAAAGCAAAAAGTGTTATCTTAGTATTACTTATTTTATGATAGTATCTAGGACATTATATATCACTAATCTAGGATTCACAGAATTGAATTTGAAACTTTTCATAATTCACACATTTATCAGTAAAGCATATTTATGAATAATATCTCAAATTAAAATAAAACCAAATATTGTTGCTGTAAATAGATAATATTCTGCATCAAATTTGCTAGACAAGGTCACTCGAAAAGGTATATCAATATAATAAAAAATACAAGAACCTACTCACAAGAGATGAAAAAAATATAGGGAAAAATCATTTAGGATATAGAATCTTTTTCCTTTTCATTGAATCTCATCTTTGATCTTCTAGAATTACATATGAGGTGAATTTTTGGTGCCAAAAAAGCAAATTGCCTACAAAATAACTTATAATAATAGCCACATTCATCCAAAATATGTTACAAAAATGTGCACTTGACTAGGAATCTAGGTAGGTACCTATTGTATGTGTTTTTAAAATATAGTAAATATACTCACATGATGAATTGAATGATAATGCCTGTCCAATAAGTTTTTCAATCCAATTGTGTAGCTTGATGCAATGCTGTGCTTGGGTACTCATAGCAGAACCTAGTCATGAATTCAACAAAATATCGGGGTGTCTTCAATCGATTATTGACTGTTAAACAGAGGCCTCTTCCATTCAATAGTGCGATATGTACTTCTGTTATATGGCTACAAAGTCATGTTTCTTATGTCCAGATTATATATTTCATGAATTGAGGTACTCACCATTCGTTTATACAATTGGGAACTGAAATATACCTGGATGATGACTTGTTTGTGGAACACAATCATCATAGATTCTAATTTATTTCTGATGTCTTGGCTGAATACAGCCCCCGTATGGAATTAATACATCGTATTTCTTCGATATAGTTATTTGACCTATTGTATAACTGGTAAATTACTGTTATGAATATCATCAGAGCAACAAACACCTCAAAACTTCGCTCACAATTCACATTTATTTGAATTTGTAAACAATAATTTCTCGCGAGACGCCATTTTATCAACACTTCGCCACCTGGCGGATCTTTTAAAAAGGATGGCCATCGAATTAAAAATGATGGATATCAAGTTGGCGGTGAGCCAAATCCATCAACAACTTTTGACGAAGCTTTTTCTATTGACTGCTAGTTACACCAGGTATTGTAAGCATCTCAGCTATATTATGTAGTGTGATTTATTGTTCTCCTTTTCTGTGATATCACTGTGATACAATTTTTATACATAATTTTATCTATATTCACACGTATCTCATATATTTACTAAAATTTTATTTATTGACATTTTATTCTCAAAAGTCACTTGAAAGTATAATTATTGGTATGTCGTATTTGGCAATCCTTAACAGGAAAAACTTTATCAGATACTGTACAGCTCACGTCCCAAACATGCATATATATTCGGTCCAAAACATCAATGTTACATCCATAAAAGGACACCGCACCATTCTTATGGAAAATGGCTTTCGGTGAAAATGGCTAAATTTTGATATGTTGTAGCTGAAACCATCCTGAATGAAAGTCTTCATTGGCCCAACTCAATCGTATGACCAGATTCGGCGATAGCGTCAAAAATGGTTTTTGTAGTTTTTTTACGAATTCAGCATAGTACAAAAATATCAATATTTCAATGATATTCAATATTGAACTAGTGTCTGATTGGGTATTGCTGAGATACGTGAGGAATAAATTTCGATGCCACAAAATGAACGTTTGGTTTTCTACAGGGCGGTCAATTCTTCAACGAATGAATTTGCCTATGACGAGGCAATAATAACTCTTTTGATTTTCTTATTGAGGAGCAATCAGAATGAAAGTTGATTGATCAAAATATAATATAGCTATGGATACAGAGTGTTCCCAAATAACGGAGAGCAGGCCAAATCATTTATGTACTGATATGTAATTACGCAAAATAACTTCACATACTTTATATTCGGGATGAGGTGCAGCTAGGAGTAATTAGGTAGTTATATGACCCTACCCCCACTCATTTCATGAATTTTTCCGCTATACTGCTCCTCGGTTCCTATAATAATTTGATTGGAATGTTTTTTCATACTGGGTATCATAGGCTCAAGATGCTTGATTGAGGCGAGTCCCCTAGCCTCTCGCCACACGGGGTAATTGATTGAGGCGAATCCTTTAGCCTCTCGCCACATGGGGTAATTGATTAAGGCCCCTAGTCTCTCGCTATACGGGGTGTTTGATTAAGGCGAGTCTCCTAGCCTCTCGCCACATGGGGTGCTTGATTAAGGCGAGTCCCCTTACCTATCGTCATACTGGGTGCTTGATCAAGGCAAGTCCCCTAGCCTCTCGCCACATGGGGTGTTTGATTGAGGCGAGTTCCCTAGCCTCTTGCGCCGTACGGGATGCTTAAATTACTTCAATTTTTGGTGCGATTCGATTCACCCTACCATATACTCCTTTATTGTTTGTCGGTCAACATTTCACACAATTTCAATGCCTTCATTGTGATTACGCTGTGGTGGTCTCTTACTGGCATTCAATACCTAATGACCTTTGTTGCCGATGCCAGAACAAAGAAAAAACTACCTATCACTTCTGTTAAATTCGCCCTAATGCGTAACCTAAAAATACCAAAACACACTTGCTACATGCGCACAACTGCCTAGAGTTCGTGCACCTGCCTTGCACGTGCAATTATAACCAATGATAGGATCGTCATTGACATTATCAACTGCACCCCAAATATTTGAATGCTGTATATATATAGCTGATGTTTAGTTTCATTCCTGATACGTAAATAAATCCTTATTCCCAGAAGTCCAGGTTCATTGATGAGTTCATCAAATTCTTTGAAACTTGTCTTGTGTGTGAGGTGCATCTGATAGATTCCGATTGTCAAATACCTCAAATATTCCAGAGTGAGATGTGGAAACGCAAGGAAATCATTTTCTATCAAGTGTAATTGTTGAGCGTCAACACGTTATCGTAGAATGTTTGGTTATCTGGATTTTTGTAATATTGACGTAGCCAACTGAACTGATACATTTTGCATAATAAAAGTTCATGAAAACAATTTATAATGGCACCAGCAATAAAATATAAATCACCGAAATTAACAACATGTGTGGCATGAGAATTATACCAGAAAATAATTTGAGAGTCGATTTTATGTGTCCATTTCTTGCTTCCACAATCCACCTCGTTTTGGTTATCATACGAGCTTCGATGGTTTCCTCAGTCGATAACTGCCTCGTATTCCGTCTCAAAATAGGTGGCGTTTTGTATGAATAACCTAATGTGTCTAATAATTCTACTGCATCTCTATATCCTTTATCGATGATGAAAATATCTTCTGCCTCGAACCATTTTCGCATCTCAGCTCTGTCTCCCTTATATTAATTGCGCAGAACTTGAGCATCATTGGGAGCAACAATCAATACTGGTTTCAGTAAGTGGTGCCCTTTGTGTACATTATAAGATTTCACAGTATGTTCCATCTGGATAAACAATAGCCATTGGATTTTCAGGGTTTGGATTGTAAAGTTCATTTTCAAATTGTGAAACATGTCAAGTCAACATATACATTTTCTAGATCTCGGAGAAAATACATAATATCTGGAGCAGTACAAAGTGTATGAATTTTCAATGGAAATCTTGCATATTTCTCCACCAATAGAAATTGCTCGAAAAATTAACCATTAAATATATTTTTTTTTATTACAATTAACCGCATCAACCTTTTAGGTCATTAGCGGTGGAGTTGATGAATACATCATTCATAATTTCCTCATTAAATCTAAAGTAGACAAAAATTGAATGATTTTGTTACTATTACTATAGTCTAACATTTCTTTCAAGTTAGGGGATATGTTAAATGTGACTCTCTCAATTTGGAATAAGGGGCATCGCACTATAATATGTTCCACAGTTAGTTGCACTTCACAAATATCACAAATTGGTTCATTTTGTCCAGACAGCAGGTATTCGTGTGTGAACTTGGTGTGTCCTAGGCGAAGTCGGGTCATTATCACTTGTTCTCTTCTTATCTATAATTGATTTTGCCACGGTCCCACGTTTGGTTTGATTTCTTGTAGTTTCGATTGTGAGGTCTGCCAATGAGTATTCCATACATTCTTCATCTTGCTTTTGATGTAGGATTTCATGTCTATCGAAGGAGTGAATTGCAGCGCAGCCTGGTTCGGATTATTGATTGCTTCTCGAGAACCTTTATCGGCCGATTCATTACCAGTTATTCCTATATGTGAAGGAACCCAAAGCAATATTACTTCTTTGTCCAATGTTTGGACGATAAAAAGTTCTCTTTTAATCAGTCTTCCTATCGGATGGCTTACGTATATTTGACGAAGTATTTGCAGAGAGCTTAATGAATCTGATATAATTATAAACTTTTTAGATAGGCTTGATTTTGCGAACCGTAGTGCTTGGAGGATTGCGAAGAGTTCTCCTGTAAGGATCGTATTGGTTTCTGGTAGTTTATAGGTTAGGGTAGTTTCAGGTGTAACCACTGCTGCTCCCACTCCAGAATCTGTTTTAGATGCATCTGTGTAAATTTCTATGAATTCTTTATGATGTTGTAGGATTTCACGAAAGTTCTGGGTTATAATTTGTGTGTTCGTGTTGTTTTTATTGAATTGGGATAGGTGGATGTTAATGTTTGGTTGGTGTATTTGCCAAGGGGGAGGAGTGTTTAGGTTCATTGGGTAGAGAGAATGTCTGCATTTGAAGTGGCCTCATGTACCTTCGTATTCTCTCATAGAAAGGTGGGTCTGTTCTTGGTTGTTCGTATGCTGATAGAAAGCGTGTTGTTATTGTATTTCTATATGTTGGGACGTTGTTGAGTGAAGCTATTCTGGCAGCGTAGGATATGCTTAATTGTTGTCTTCTGTGTTGTAGGGATGATTCTCCGATTTCACATTCCAAGCTTGCAATAGGGGTGGTTCTGTAAGCTCCCAGGATGGTGCGTAAAGCTGAATTATGAAGGCTATCCAAAGATTTCAATACTGATGGTTTTGCGGAAGCATATGCAATGCAACCATAATCAATCTTGGAACGTATGAGAGTTATATATATAGTGAGAAGGGTCGTTCCCTCTGCACCCCATTGTTTATGGGCTAAGTATTTCAAAAGATTGAGCCTTTTGTGACACGAAAGAATGAGATGTTTGATGTGTGCTTTCCAGTTAAGCTGTTGGTCGAATATCATCCCTAAAAATTGTATGTTGTCCGTGAAAGTTAAGTTTATGTTGTATAATGTGACTGTTGGTGTCTCTACTGTCGTTCTTTTCGAGAATAATATGCATTTCGTTTTATCAGGGGAAAAGGTAAAGCCTGTAGTCTTAGACCATGTTTCGAGCGAATGTATCTGTTCCTGTAGAGTGGATGCCAGGGTATCGGTGTTTTTACCTTTAGCGAATATTATTAGATCGTCTGCATATAGTCTTGCTTGGACTGGTTTCTTCATGGACAGAATCACGTCGTTGATTGCTATTAGAAAAAGTGTGGGGCTTATTATTGAGCCTTGTGGGATGCCGTTTTCCTGGGTTTTGTGTTGTGATAGTGTTCCGGCGAGACGGACTTGAAATGTCCTGTGGCTTAAGAAATGTTTGATGAAGGCTAATATATTTCCCTGATATCCCCATTCTTGAAGTCTGACTAGGATTTGATGACGCCATGCAGTTTCAAAGGCTTTATTGATATCGAAATAAATTGCCATACATTTTTGTTTGTTGGCAAACGCTTCATGTATTTGACTCTCTAAATCTATTATGTTGTCATGTGTCGATCTATGAGGTCTGAAACCGGACTGTTCTGGTATGATTTGTTTTTTTGTTTTCCAGTGTCCAAATAAGTCTCTTATTGATAATTTTTTCTAGCAATTTGCACATTGTGCATGTCAGTGAGATTGGTCTGTAAGATTGTGGATGAATCGCTGACTTATTTGGTTTCAGGATGGGGATGACGACTGCGTGCCTCCAGATTTGCGGGAATTTCTGTTCTGTCCAAATTATGTTGAAAATTTGTAAAAGGAGAATTTTCGCTGCTTGAGCTAAGCTCTTTAGAAGTGATGTTGGGACTGGAGCAGTGTTTTTGAGTGATGTGAGTGCTTCAGAAAATTCTGATTCTGTAATTGGCGTATTGATTGGATCTTGGTTGATCTCTATCACAATCGGTGTGGATTCTTGTGCAGTCTTGTGTGTAAGAAAGCTTTCTTCGTAATTTGCATTAGTAGAGTTATGCTTATAGTGTTCGGCCAGTTCTTCTGCTATGTCTTCTTTTCGGGTGATGATAGTGTCGTTCTTCTGTATTGCATTTATTCCAGAATGTGTTTCGATTCCAGATATACTTTTAACTTTTTTCCATACTGATGAAAGGGGGGTGTTGCTATTGATACTCTGAACATATTTTCTCCATGATTCTCTCTTACTGCGTCTCGTGATCAGTCGTACTTGTGCTCGGTGTCTTTTGAAATTTATCTTGTTTTCCTCATTTCTCGTTCTCTTATATGTTTTTAACGCAGCACATTACATGCTTTTATGGCTGTGGAACAGTCTTCGTTCCACCATGGTACAGCTTTGTGTTTTTTTATAAATTTGGTTTTTCCTATCGATTCATTTGCTGCCTCTATGATGATTTTATTGAAGTTGATAATTGTTGTGTTTATGTTGTCTGTTATTTCAAATCTGGAGATATTGTTTTCTATTATTTTTCCATAGCTATACCAGTCAGCATGGTCGAGTCGCCATTTCTAAATTGGTTCGTTTTTATCTTTGTGTTCTTTTGAAGTGTTTTTGATGATTATGGGGTGGTGATCGCTCTAATGCTCTCCATTCTAGTGATGTAAGGAGGTTGGAGTTACATGCAGTTAAGTCTATGGCTGATGAGTTTCCATTGGCGGAGTTGAATCTTGTCTTGGATCCATTATTGAGTAGGGTCAGATCTGCCATATTCAAGATATTTTCAATTTTTTGCCCTCTGCGGTCAGTATAGTTCGAACCCCATATGGTGTTATGTCCGTTGAAATCTCCCAGGATCAAGCGTGGTGTGGGAATCTGATTTAAGAGTGCCGTAAATTCTTGTTCATTCAAATCTGAGTTTGGGGGTATGTATATATTGCATATATTAATTTTTGTTGGGACCAAAATACTCACTGCTATTGCCTCGAGATTGTTTGTTATTGGTATTTGGTTAGCGTTCATATTTGGTTTTACGTATATAGCGGTACCGCCGCTGGCTCTTTCATTGGTGGTGCGGTTTTGAAAGAAGCCTTTATAATGTTTCAAGTTGTGTGTTTTATTTTCTCGAAAGTGGGTTTCTTGTAAACACATTATGTCTGGAGAATATTCGGATATTAATATTTGGAGCATGTTTAAATGGATATAAAATCCATTTATGTTCCACTGCAGGATGTTATTGAATTCGATTTGAAAGAAAGAAAATGTGGTATTACATGGGTATAAATCAATAAAGTTGATCAGATGAGTCACTTTGAGATTCGTATGGCAAAGATTCCATTTGTCTTTGTAGTTTTTTCCTCAGTTTAGTGCATCTAACTTTGAGGAGTGCGGGAGTGTCTTCTGAATAATCTTTGGATAGGCTCAGAACGTCTCTTGATCCGTGGGCATTTTCGAGAAAATCTTTGAGTTGTTCGGCGTTCAGCGTAGATGGTGTTTGTTGTTGGTCTATGAGATTTTTTATGGATTTCATCTGTTCATGATCTATTATATTGATGACCTTGTCTTGTTTGTGTTTTTTGTTCTTTGAAATGTCTTTTGGGGTGAGGAATTGTGGTTCAGCTTCCTGTGTAGGTGTTAATATTTCTGCTAAATGGCGTTTGTTCGTTGATTGAGTATTTCCACCAGGAATTTGCTCTATACCCTGTGAGGTAATTATTGTTGGATTGTTTTCAGAGGTTTTGGGTGTACTTGTTATGGGAACGTTGTTTGGTAGATTTTGGGATAATGTATTTGTTGGGCATTTGGATGCAATATGACCTGTTAGTCTACATTTAAAACATATTTGACTATCACAGGAGAGAAAAATGCGGTATGGGTTATTTCAATAGACCCAGGAATATCTATATCTTCTGCTGGTGTAATGTATACTTGACGTCTGAAGCTGAGGATATGGTTGTATTCTGGGCTAGTTGCACCAATTCTCAGGAAAGTTACTGGAGATATTAGTGTCAATCCTAGTTTTCGAAGTTCCGCAATCAGGAAGTCGTGTGGGATAGTAGGACTTATATTCGATATTACCAACCGATCGGAAGGAGCGATTAATCTTCGAGCTGCGATAGTTTCTCCATTGATAGTGATGGTCTTTCAAGAATTGTTCAAGAATTGTTCGATATCCTCGATGAGAAGATAATATTTTTTGGGTGAACGATGGGTCCTAGTTGAAGAAGATAATCTTGAAGTTTCGTATTAGCGATAGTGTTGAAAACAATAGCTTGATCTTTCGTAGGAAATTTAACTGGAGTATGTTGGCTTAATGCAGCAGAATATGAACGTGTAGGTTGGTTTGGATGGTTTTGTTGGGTATGAGGGTTGCTTATGGTAGGATTCTGATTAGGCATGTTGTTATTTGGTTCGTTATTCATCATGATATTTTATCGAGATCTTCATGTTCTCTCGACGCCTGAGTACGGTCCTGGTTCCCCAGTACTGCGGTTGTGGGACCGTGTTTTTTGTGAATTCAGGTATTGTTCACTTCTGTTTTAGAGGTTAGTGTGATGATGGAATTGTTACGATAAATACCTCTGTACAAGTTGATTTCGTACTCACTGAGGGTGATCTAATAGTAGAATTCTTCCTCTTCGATATGATGCACTGTTGAAATTTTGAAACAGAATAATAACTGTGAAAAGTCCAAATTTGATGAAACTGATAGCATAAACTGTTGAGCGTATTGCGGTCAGATCCGGACTCCTTAAATAGCTATTATATTCGGTATTTCTAGAAATAACGTCATACACAATGAAAATGTATTGATCAATTTTCAAGTTATTATTATTGAGTGCTAACTATGGAAATGATTATAACTTCAAGGGATTACTGTCAATGGAAATCAGATGTCATAGATAGTAAAAAAGCAAATATATAGATTTGCAACAATTTCGTGGCGTCCTCTTGAAACTCTTTTATAGACATCGATACAAAATGCGTATATGGTTTTCAAATTAAAACAACATTTTGGAAAATATTGAAGACGAATTCATTGAGAGTGGTATATTTGAAAACGGCCTCAAAAAAGTATTCTATAAAAAATGCTTACCGATATATCTGTTGATTCTAGAATGAAAAAAAAAAGTCTTGTGATGCTGTTTCTGTTTTAATTATTCTTCTTTAACGAATGTAATGATGACTCATAACATTTTTGAATTGATAAAGCTATAAGTAAATAAAAACTTTTCACATCTCCGATCCATGAAAAAATAGGAACAGAAAACATTCTGGAATATATCGACAGCGACGAACTGTATGTGTAGAAAAAAGGGAAAAATAATAGACTTGAAAGTATTAATGTCAAAAATTAGAAATATTACACGCCATAATAAATAATGTCAGATCATACAGCGATACGCGTTAGTATACCCAATATTACCTACTCTTTTCAATCAAGCATCAAACAAGATATGCTCGAAAGAAACACCTTGTATGATGAAAGGAGGAGCATATATCAAGCAATTATTATGACAAACATTGAAGGTACTTCATGATTTGTGTTTGCGAATCATCTCATTATTATAATATGGCCTGCTCTTCATTATTTAGAAACACTCTGTATCCATAGCTATATTACATTTTGATCGATCAACTTTCATTCTGATTGATCGTAATGAGAAACTCAAATAGTAAGTTATTATTGCCTCGTCATAAGCGAATTCATTTGTTAAAGAATTGAGTATTTTGTTGACCACCCTGTAGAAAACCAAACGTTTCTTTCATAGTATGGAAATATATTCCTAACGTATCTCAGCAATGCCCAATAAAACACTAGTTCAATACTGAATATCATTGAAATATTGATATTTTTTTATTATATGGTGTATTCGTAAAAAAAATCAAAAATCATGATTTGACGCCCTCAAGCACCGAATCGAGTTGTGCCAATGGAGACTTTCATGTCAGGATGGTTCCAGCTACAACATATCAAAAATTCAGCCATTTTCACCGAAAGCCATTTTCCATAAGAATGGTGCGGTGTCCACAGCAAATCCATTTTGTTACAATTAATTATAATAATTCTTTGTACCACATGGATATCCAATAGATATTTATTATAGTTATGGAAATCATCCATTCTCAAAGTGGCCCAATTTGAATTCAATCAAATGAAAAACTCGAAGTCGGTCGACCACACAATATAATAAAATAATGAACAAGTGGGTGTAACTATAGTTTCGGCTCAACAGCCATCATCAGACACAGTAAGTAATCTGTAATAGAAGAAATAATACTATATAACAAAATGGTGTGCGTAAATACTTACAATCAAATTCAAAGGAAAAGGTATAAACCATACCAATCCGATTTTTGGCATTGATATGGTTTATACCTTTTCCTTTGAATTTGATTGTAAGTATTCAGGCACAACATTTTGTTATTTAGTATTATTTCTCCTATTACAGATTACTTACTGTGTCTGATGATGGCTGTTGAGCCGAAACTATAGTTACACCCACTTGTTCATTATTTTATTATATTGTGTGGTCGACCGACTTTGAGAATATCCTTGAGGACGTTGCCACGTGCTTTCGTGAAAATAGCCTGAAAAACGGATGCGGAATAGGCACGAGCAAAACTGCCCCGAAGCTCGGTCGGGTATAGGGGGGTTCAACTCAAACACACAGTATCAAAAAAACAATAAAAGGGCGCCACCAACTTACAAATCGCGAGTTTAAGTTGGAAAACTCCCAAGTTCGTCAAGGTTCCGTTTTCCAGAGACAAAATAGATATTCCACTATATATTTACTCATCAAAACATAGCCTACTCGATTACCTACTGATAAACTGCACGGTATATTGAGATGTGACCTGAAAATTCGAGGGGTAGAACAAAGAAATAAATGAAAAGATAACGATGTTTCTTTTCCCCAAAATTGATTTAATCAAATCTGATGTTAACACAAAAAAATATATATATATTACTTAATTTCCGATGTCATAATGATATATGTGTAACGAAAGTTATTCAATAATTCCGCTATTTCTATTCCTCTTATGATAATGATTACCCCAACGTGATCACGTTAAGTTTACAGAGGCTTACAATCGGAAAGCCGAAATATATAAGTGAAGTTTAAAAAAAAATAATATGATATCCACTGAAATCTCCAGCCACAAGTTAGAACATAATAAAATAAAAAAAAAACATGCAGCTTATCTGAATTGGTCGTCCAGGCAATACTATCCACAGCTCATCGATCATATCCGGTTATATCATCACCAACATGCTTGAGGAAGCTTGCAAGATAGATAGCAGTGGCTGATGAAGCAGGCAAAGCAGGGAGTAACAGGTAAGCAGCAACAAAAAAAGAAAATAGCTATAAAAGCAGCTACCGGAAAGATGTTACGTCATGAACTGGAACCGGCAACCAAACAGCTAATATAAGCACCAACAGCCCCTTATAGCTGGTACAAGCACCCTAAAATAAATTCCTGCTATCAATAAACATGATTCGACTCACCGGAGATTCCCATTTTACCTCTTTGGATGGTTGAGGGTTTGAAAGGGAATTGAATCTCAAAATGGAGGTTCAACGTTGGTATGGTGGTTTGCATCTATCCCTCAAAATGAGGACAATTTCATCACTATAGTCACTCCAAGAGGACCCAAAACGATATGTGATGATTTTGTTGGTTGAAGAAGTATTGATATATTCACAATAAAGTGAAAATTTCCAAGATAACACAATGAAAATTTTATTGCACAATTACTTCTCACTATAGCAAGCTCACACCTCAGTTTTTCCTTCCCTCTCTCTCCTTTTCCTCTGTCTCCTTCTCATAAAAATCCGGAGACAAATTACAAGAAAATCCGGGAGTTTGCATGTCTCAAAAATCAAGAAATCACGAATCCGAAAATAGCTTCTCATCACTTCACCAATACATGAATTGAAAAGAGATCGATATATTATTCGATACACCTAGACATAGCAATGGGCTATCAAATGAAAGAAGAAGTAGTTTAATGACACTCTGAACGTAGAGCACACAGAATCGGCTGTTGCTATGACAATAACCGAATAATGACATAGGAACATAAACAAAACAACCAACGATATCCAAGAACAAAAGTGAGTATCAATCTTTTATTTTCATACCTTATAACTATTTGACATATTTACTTATATTCCAACACGCTTATCAAACAATCTCCTTAACGTGTTTTTGTTTTTGTTTTCAGATACGATCTCCTCTATAGACAACAGAGCCACCAGCCCCTCGAAACCGAGCGATTCCCGTAAAGATATTCTGTGTCCAGTGCAGTGAAATTTAGTTTCGTTTATTGTGTTTACTATGGAATAAATATACTAAGAATTCGTTTGGTTCGTTATTTTGCATGTAAGTACTGGTTCTGAATATTGATAGGGGCTCTGAGGGCTAAGAAATATGCATAAGAAAATTGAAACGTTACAACGTCCAAATTCCGCCACACCTATCTAATCCATATGATATCCTCCATATGGATGTCCATAAAATATACATAATAAACATTCATAAGATATCACTTGGATCAATTTGAATATCCTATGGATATCCAATTTGAATATCCTATGGATATCCAAATTGGTCCAAAGATATTCCGACATGATTTGGAGTCGAATTGGATGTCTGTGGAATATCAGGGTTAAATATCCTCAAGCAATAACATTAATTCATGATCGACAATTTTTAAAACTCATAAAATCACGTCATAACCTCTTATTAGAATGCTATATTGTTGATTGAACGGTGACTCTAGATTCTAGACCAACAATTTGCTTTTTTTGTTCAAATTGGAGATTTGCGGTCGAGATATAGTTGTGACCAAATTCAAATGCCCTATCAATGATGATATCATTTGGCTGAGATATACATATTATTCTGAAGGCGAAAGTTTCAGTAGTCAAATGAATAACTGAATAATTACAACGACTGCTAAGTGAGTTCACCAAATAAACAAATTAAAATTGACAACTCGAACGTTTTCGGCAGTTTGCCATCATCAGAAGCGAGTTCTTTGAAAAGTGAGATTAGTTGCATTTCAATTTGATGAATAAAAATGTGGTCGAAACATTTGGTAAGCTTAAATTCTAAATTATAAATGGATGGTTTCTTGTTTTCATTTATAGAATGATTTCTTTCAAAATATTTACTTGATTTTACGAAATACAGGATTAGTCAGAATTAACATTTGCGTTCCATATGGTAATCTAATCGATAATTATAATTTCCTTTTTGAATTGAGTCGTTAAAAATTTTTCCCTATCTTGTTCCGTTTTTGAATCATCATACCAATCATTATTCACAATAGATAAATAAAATGAAACAAATTCTATGAATATTTTTATGAATTAGATCTGATGATATTTTTCCTATTTCAAAAAAGGCGAACACTAGTAGAGGGTTTACACCGGTGGAGACGGAGGTAGCGGTGGCGGCGGAAGTGGCGGTGGCAGAGGTGGCAGTGGCGGCGGAGGTGCAGGAGCCGAGGAGCTGAGGATCTAGGATCTGAGGAGTGAACGACCGGAGGTATAGCCTTCGAGCCAAAGACTGCATAGGCCTGAAATTGGCATGCCCACATTCTCGCGTAGGTGGAAAATAATATACAACAACTCCGTCTACAAAGCCAAAAATTGATAAATTTGGTAAATGGAACCCTCATCTGTCTTTCAAAATTTTCAAATTTCAATATATTTTCAGGTACTTTTTTACCAAATTTATCAATTTTCGGCTTTGTAGACGGAGTTGTTGTACATTATATTCCACCAACGCGAGAATGTGGGCATGCCAATTTCAGGCCTATGCAGTCTTTGGCTCGAAGGCTATACCTCCGGTCGTTCACTCCTCAGATCCTAGATCCTCAGATCCTCGGCTCCTGCACCTCCGCCGCCACCGCCACCTCCGCCACCGCCACCTCCGCCGCCACCGCCACCTCCGTCTCCACCGGTGTAAACCCTCTACTAACACTGCTTCTAAAATGTTTCATCGTAGTGCACATGACACGTTCTCGCTGGGGCGACCCACCGGTGGATCGCAGAGTACATTTCCACTGGTCGTTGAGGGTCACCGGTGGGTCGCTCCGGCATATACCATAAATCTCAGTAACCAGTCGTTAGATCTGTCTGAATTTTCTTGCAGGATGGGTTGAAAATGTGGCGATTCGAAAAATTACATCGCCAATGTTGCCACGTTTTTATAGTTTTTCCGGAATTATTATCAACTTCCTTATTTTAAATAGAACACCCTATATATCATCTGATAGAGAATTTTTCAACAAGTTCATTGATATACTATTTGATAGTTTTATTTACAATGGGTTGTACAAATATGAGGTTTACCCAAGGATGAAACTACAACATTTAATGCTTTTTCCCCTTTTATTTTTGACTGTTCAATTCTGATCGAGTAATAATTATTACTCTTAGATACTGCATACCTATTGAAATATTCCCTAAAAGTTATATTTGATGTGAATTTATAGTACGCAGTGACCTAAGATTTCCGGCAGACACTGTCGTTATCCAAGGATTTTTGTTTCTTATTTCAATTTTTTGTGGAAAACCTTCATCCAATTCATTTTTTACAATTTATAGTTACAGAGTCAGAAGCATTAACTATATCTACTACTCCAATTTGTCTGTTCACATGATATTCTGAATTTCGCATAATTTTGTTTGCTGAATATTCTACCTTCTCTGAATTTAACACCTCTATTATCTCTATTGGATGAAAAAAGAGATGACCTGATAAACCTGTAGGAATAACTCTCGTATATGATTTGTCAATGAAATTTTAGCAAACATAATCAATTATCGTGGAAGACTTGTCTGTTATTAATTCGAGTTGGTTCATCAATATGCATTTTCAGATTGAAACTGATGAATAAGTTTTGCAGGCTTTTGGTGACTTCGCAGCTATTATATTTATTTGATTTATATTTATTATATTTTATACAGTGTCCTTCATTAAGTCCGCATCATATGGGAAAAACTTTTATTAATGATTTATTTTGGAATTCGACTTGGGCGTTAAGTTGTGCTCTGAAAAATATGAAAAATTACCTACTCGGATGTGGTCACGTGACTTTCGCGACCCGTCAAAAGTAATATTTTTTCAAAGCAATCGCTGAAAATAGGCTTATTTATTCGAATTTAAAAAAAATTTAATGGGAAAAGTTGTTTCTTTTTCGATTTTTCACCTACATTTCAAATTTGAAAGTTCTATTGCAACTTTCACTTTTTGCCATTTTTTTTGATAATTACAAAATTTCTGGAACATTAAAAAATTCGTAACTTCGACAAAACTGTTTTATACCAGTAGTTCTAATATGCGACTAACTTTCGATCACGAATCATCCAAAAAAATATATTTTTCTCAAGAAAATGAGATTTCTGTTATTTTTGATGCAAAGTTGACGTATCTTCAACTTTTGACAGGTAGCGAAAGTCACGTGACCACATCCGAGTAGGTCATTTTTGATATTTTTTTAAAACACAACTTAACGCCCAAGTCGAATTTCAAAATAAATCATTGATAAAAGTTTTTCCCATATGATGCGGACTTTATGAAGGACACTGTATATATTTATATATATATTATGTTATATTTATTATATTTGATTTCAAAAACCCTATTGAAACGTATCTATTGTACCGGGTGATTCAGTAAGGGTAACGAGGTACTGTATTTCAGTAACTAACAGTCGTAGAAGTTTGGGAAAAAATTATTCAGAGGAAATCGACCAAGAAAAATTGCTGAAAATATTTTTTGAATTCATACGTCCACCGCTAGGGGGCGTTATAGTTTCGATCGTATAAAAACTGATTGTTTTTCGGAAATTTTCCTGTATAAGATCAGAAATTAATACTCTCACGTTAGTGCCAACATAATGGTCCACCTTTTTGAAAAATAAAGTTTCATTGTAGGACGTAAAATAAAGACGGTAGGGGGATCCTTAACTTTCTGGACCGTAAATGATTAAAGTTTGAGTTGACGAAATTCTGCTAACAAAATATGGTTCAAAGAAAAAAGGTTGGGTGAATAGAATAAAAAACTATCCATGCCATTCTGGTCCTTACCGCCCTCACTAGAGGGCGTATTTTGTGAGGTTATTCGTTTTATCAATTTTTCTCCGGAATCTAAAATTCATCGTTGTAATTATCTCATCAGATTCGGAAAGAAGATGAAATTTGCAACATGATATGTTCAAACCGCATGACGATATCTTCATTCGTTGAAATATTATGGCTTGAGGAATATTTCATTAACAAATTTATCAAAGAAACTGAATAGGTGATTGAGTTTTTTTCAAGTTTCGTAGTCAAGCATGCCATAGAAAAATTAAAAAAATAATTCAAAACTTCGTTCCCATTTTAATTTAATCATACAATTTTTTTCGGCGTTATAGATATTATTTGTTTTGGTATATCATTACTGTTCTGATTAAATTAAAATGGAAAAAAGTTTCAGTTTTTTTTTCATTTTCCCATCACATGCTCGAATACGAAACTTGAAGAATAATTGAAAACTCAATTACCTATTTTTTTTCTTCAATAAATTCGTTGATGAAATATTTTTCAACCATAACGTTTAAACGAATGAAGATATCGTCGTAATGCGGTTCGAACATATTATGTTACAAATTTGATCTTCTTGCCGAATCTGATGAAATAATCAAAAAAACTGTTAAGTTCATGAAACACGCCCCCTAGCGAGGGCGGTAAGAACCAGAATGGCATGGATTGTTTTTCATTCTATTCACCAAACTATCCTTTCTGGAACCATATCTTGTTAGCAAAATTCCGTCAAGTCAAACTTAAGTTATAGACATTTACATTCCAAAAAGTTTAGGATTCCCTCCCGCCTTTATTTTACGTCCTACAATGAAACTTTATTTAACAAAAAGATGGACCATTCTGTCGGCATTAACGTGAGAGTATTCATTTCTGAATTTATATTGAAAGAAAATTTCCGAAAAAAATCATTTTTTCATACGATCGAAACTATTACGCCCCCTAGCGGTGCACGTATCAATTCAAAAAATATTTCCAGCAATTTTTCTTGGTTGATTTCTCCTGCAGGATTTTTCCCCAAACCTCTACGACTGTTAGTTACTGAAATAAAGTACCTCGTTATCCTTACTGAATCACCCGGTACATGTAAAAAGGGATGTCAGAAAGCCTGCGGATGCACAAAAGCTGGATTGAAATGCTCCGCCATATGCAAGAATTGTAGTGGTGTTTGTGATAATTCACAAGTTCCATTGAAGAAGACACGGTGACTAATTTTGAGCAAGCGTTTGATGGAATCGAAAACGAAGAGAAATAAGTATTGAGTGTAATGTAGCGAATTTGTGAAATAAAATAATGTTCTTTTTTTAATGTTAATTTTTGTAATACATCTGAAGACACTTAATATTTCCGAAACAGTTGAAGATAGGTATGGGACATTGTACATGAAGTATGTCTAGAATTTCCTGAAGAATCCAAAAAACTAATAATATACAGGGGGTTGTATTTAAAATAAGAAAGTTGGTATCGGCCACTGTCACATGATACACCCTATAATATTTTTTTTTGAAAAAAATGCGTATCTAAAAATACAAATCGACGTGTCCAAGCGTTTTTCCCAACACGCTCTCATTTATTCGTTATCGAATTTATTCCATAGGGCTGTTCCACACTGTATAGTATAGATATTACAAACATAAATGTTAATATTGATATGAATTGAGTCGTTTTCCATAGTTTGATATTGTTCTAAACACGTTAAACTTTTGTTGCAACCATATCATGTTATATTTCGAATTAATGGAATAATCGAAAATAAATTTCTAAATTCATATTTTATTGCAGAGAAATCAACTTTTTTTTCCCGAAAATAGGGATTTAAAGAGTACCCTTCGAAGCCCTGATGTGCATAAAGAATAGAAATTGTCGTTATACGGCGGCGTGACCCACCGGTGAATCGCTAGTAAATTTCAAGAAAAACTACTGGATATTCATTATTTTTGCATTTAATGTGTTTTCTGTCACACAAAATAAGATATTTTCTATAAATATGGTAAAGTAATTTTGAGAATGGAACCGGCGGGAACGTGTTAAATAAAAATGGAAACGAAGTATTTTTTTTCCATGGCATGCTTGACTACGAAATATGAAAAATTAAACTCAATTACCTATTTTGTTTCTTTTATAAATTCGTTGATGAAATATTATTTAAGCCATGACTAAAACGAATGAAGATATCGCCATGCGGTTTCAAAATATTATTTTGCAAATTTGATCTACTTTCCGAATATATTAATATCATACCATTTACGATTTCGGAGTAAAGTTAAAAAAACCGTCAATCTCATAAAACACGTCTACTAGCGAGGGCGGAAAGAACCAAAATGGCAAGGATGGTTTTTCAATACATCCACCAAACCTCTATTTCTTGAACCATATCTTGTTAGCAAAATTCTAAGTTACAGACATATTTACAGTCCAAATAGTTTAGGATACCCTCCCGCCTTTATTTTACGTCCTTCAATAAAACAATTTTTAACAAAAAGGTAGACCATCATGGTGGCATTAACGTCATAGTATCCATTCCACTGAACTCAAGGATGCGCGAGGATTATACGGCCAACAGGCGAATCATAAACCTTGAATTGAGCACATGCGCAATATGTGCCAGGGTTAGCTGGGCATGTCTGAGACTACGTTTTTGATGTGTTATGTGAACGTATGTCTAAAATTATAAATTTCAGCCACAGAACTAAGAGTTGGCGTCAGCCAGCCCACTTGTCAGCCTATAAGTTTTGTTTACATTGTATTTTATTGCTCTTTGTTCTCGAATCTTGTCCATTTCGATTTTCAGCAAGCTGTTTTCGGCTTCATATTGTGTTTTTGTGTTCTTGTTAAATTATCTGTTGTTCAAATAGCTGTGTTATTGAGTTTGTCATCTTTGGTAGTGCCGGTCCTGTGCAAAAGGTTTCTGCGCATGATCCACATTCAATTTTGCTATATGATCACATGGTATGCGCGAATTCAATTTAGCGTAAAACTGCTGAATTGCATTATCGTTCAATTTCTTGTTTGAGTTCAGTGATCCATTTCTAAACTTATATTGAAACATTTTCGAAACAACTATTACGCCCTCTGGCGGAGGACGTATCATGTGAACTATTTCATGCCACATGCCAATCATCCCGATCGAGGCGGAGCGTAGGTCGAATTATGGGCTTTTTACCATCCATCGTAACAGTAAAGCGGCACGTAGAGAAGAGACGGCAGTCACGCGAATGTCGGTAGAAGACTGGACGTTACTGAATTTCGTTTGCCGCTTAGTGAAATGGAACTTTACTTAGTAATATTTGGTATATTATAGAGAACTTTATAGTTTTCGATCGTCGATTGAATCTAACTATCATTACTTACATCAGAAGTTAAAAAAATGTATCGTATTTAGAAGAAATGACGAAGTTTATAATATACACAGTGACATTAAAAAATACGCTACAAACGAAAAATGCTTTATTTGTGATATTTATATAAAATTTAAATTTTCATCAACTTGGGCTTTTCTAGAAAACTATTTAGCCCCAATTACATATACTGATTTTCAATTTATTCAGAAATCGTATTTTTCGAAATCAGCAAAAACCTCGGCAAAATCTCAAAATATATTTTTTTGTAAAATAATAGTACCTAGCAGTTAGATATTAATTCATTGGCAGAGAGTTTTTACGAGCCATTTTAATGGGAATCAGTCAGGAAATAAAGCTTTTTGCAGAAAATTTACTCTTGAATGAATTCTATGAAAATGTAAGGAATTATTGACAGTTTTCAATTGTTTTGCCAATAATTACATCGCTGAGATCATCCTAGGGAACAGTGTTTTTATATATATTCCTGATATACGATTTTTTAACTAACTCGAAAAATTTTGAAAAGCTATCATTGTAGAATTTCACGGGAATTTTTTTTTACCTTCACATCGTTCAATAAGCTCTATGGCAGATCTCCTTGAAATATTTTATCCAAATGTTAGATACATACTTATTTTCTGAAAAATATAACTTGAGATTTTGCGAATTTCGAAATATTTATGCGAAATTTTAAGAAACAGAAAATAACACAGTTCGCCATAAAGTTGGCTACAAATGGGAAATAAGTTTATTGTTGAAATTTCTGTAAAACTCTAATGGCCGTTAGTTTTTAAATGTCTAACAACTGAAAAATACGTTGCGACTCATACCACGTGACCACAGATTTGACGGGAATTTAAAATAAGCTCGAAATAAAGGTTGTCAGTGGTGCCGAAAGATAGGTCAAATCGACAAGATATCGAAAAATTTCTTTGAGAAAATGTGCTTGGAATCTAACGAGGACCCGTATCAAGATTGAAAAAAAAATCGAAAATACAATTTTTACTCCTCTACCCTTACTCAGAAAGATTATACATTTCAATAACCTAAATCACATAAGGTTGGATCAAAACTAATCAAATATTTGTGGAATAGACATTTTGCGGGAGGTTAATTATAAAAACACGATTAATTCTTGTCACTAGGTGTAGCCAACTTTATGGCGGACACTGTATATAATGTTTCTGAGGTTTCAAGAGGAGCCTGAATTCATTGGAATTTAAATTTTTTTGTAAAATCACAAATAAATATACCAACTTTCTTATTTCAAAATAGGACTGTATTGTATTTTCACATTATTGAATCCTTACTTGGATCTAGCAGGAATGATGTTCGTATTGAAAATTGAAAAATCGAGATTTTTTTACTTTAGGAACATTTTGTGTCGAAACTATTCATTATCGGTCCCCATCTCAACTATTTAATTACTATCGATTGATTTGTTATTGAAACAAATGTAGGGTGGTTCAGAATTCTGATTCCTACGTTTTTCATTGATATAAGTCAATTCTCACGGCGAATTTCATTGAACAGGCACTGGTGTAGTGTTTATGCTTGGTTTATGCACTAGTTGTACTACCAAAATACTGTCACAACCAAAATCGACGAATGGTTGTCTGTCAGTAAAATATACAGTACGATGCAAATGTATGGAATAAATTCATTATCTCTAAAGTATATCAATTTTAAGGAAAATCCTGAAACAGGTCGATTTTTATTTTCAAATTGACATCTCTTGATATACATACGGAGTTTGTGACGTCATCCGCGTAGTTGTGGTGACGTCATCGATTATTTTTTTAAATAGGAAGACACCCTGTTCAATTTTTTTTCTGGAAGGTATATTCATTGTCGATCTGACCGTATACTAATATTAGGAGTTTAAAGTAATATAGGGTGAGAAAAAGTTATTCATTATTTTATATTTACAACGGAAACCGTTAGTAGATGTTTTATGCCGATTCTAGACCTCCTCCCAAGGTCACACACCCCCACGTGGCCTTGGGGGGTCAATGACCTTGGGGGGTCAATGACCTTGGGGGGTCAATGACCTTGGGAGGAGTGACCTTGGGGTGAATGACCTTGGGAGGAGTGACCTTGAGAGGAGTGACCTTGGGGTGAATGACCTTGATGCGATCTTGGGAGGAGTGACCTCGAGTTGGCGACCTTGAGAGGAGGGTGCCCTTGGGAGTTGCTGTGGCCTTGAGAAGAGCGCGTCCTTGAGGAGGGCTTTCTTTTTTCTGTGAGCGTGACCTTGTGTTTCCACACCCCTGAAATGGGAGGGGGTGCGACCTTGAACACTGCTGCTGCGTGCGCATGCGCCATTCCCCCACGAGAGCTCAAGATCGCGTTGGTGAGAGTGGGGGAGTTCCTATAAATTGGCGATTCAGTGCTATTGTTGTCACAAGCAGTAGCAGCAGCATAACTATCAGTCAATAGAAATAAATATTGACTCGTAAAGCGTGCGTGTGTCCTTGCGTGATAACGAGTGTTATTTTCATGTAAGTAAATTCCTATATTCTATATATTCTTTTGTACTCTCTTTCACGTGTTTAATCTAGAGATGGGTTCGCCTAAAATTGATTTGATCGCGATCAATAATCAAATCGCTGAAGGGTATGAATTCACCAAGCAAGTGCTGATATCATCGCTGGTCTTGAATAAGCCTTATCTGATCAAGAAAATGACAATATTTGAAACTAGATTTGGTAGATCTGCCACCGTTATATTATTAGATGAAGAAAGTGGGGAAACTGTGAAAAGTTGGTTGCCCAAAAGAGTTTCAGATGTGATTGAAGAAAGCGATCTCCATTTGATCAACTCCCGCGGGCTTTATACAATAGCATACCTGGGACAGAGTGAACCATCATATGCTGGCGCGAAAACGCGAACGCTTATGAGGTTCGGCATAAAAGAAATACCCCTTAGCGAGACTTCGCCTCAGTAATTAATTGAATTATTTTTATGATTAGTTTAGTATTAGTGAAAGGGAGTTTAAAGATTATATGTATATAGTAGTTCTTACATTCTCGCCACCCTCGTCGTCGCATTTACTATTTATGGTGAGTAGTTTTTTTAAGCTGAGGGTATGAGCTATGTAATATGAAACGTATTTGTCGAATTATCTCCTGAACTCTTTTTTTTTATTATTTATTTGTAGACTTCTAAGGATATGTGGATGCACTATTCTAGCCAGTTTTGGCCAGCTGCTGAAGACCTCGAATTAGCAGTCAGCAGACTTAAATGTGAACTCATCGATTTGGAGCGTGATTCACTCCATGCAGCCAACTATGATATGAGCGCATGTTTCAATCAAGAACGAGCCCGAGAGATTTTAGCGGATGCTGATCGATATAAAATCGGTCATTTTCTATGTAGTCGCCTAGAACACGGGAGTATAACTTTGGAGCAGTTTCTTGAAGAAATGGTGAAGGAGGGTTTGGAATGCTTCCTTCATGATTTAGTTGAATTCCTACCAACTACCATCATCGAAAAATACGGTTTGAGGGAAGCTTCAGAAGAAGAAGAAGGTGGAGAAGGCGAAGAAGGCGAAGAAGGGGAAGAAGAAGTTGGGGAAGAACAAGAAGGTGGCGGGGTACAAGGGGGTGCCTAGTATACTCTTATAGTCTTTAGACTCACTATTTCAATCATTGTACATAATAGGAAAAATAAAACATTATTCGACATTTTACATCTTTTATTATCAGAAAAAAAATCTGCTACAAATATATATCTTAAACTATGGTGGTAGTGATTCATCTGATCATAGCTTCATAATTCTTCGTTCACACACCCATCCCAGCAAACAATGAATCTCTGGCCGCTCTCTGGCCCAACGCATGATTGGTCGGGTACATGCTGGCAATGGCAAAGCTACATCGGCAGAATGTCGGCCCGATATATGGCATATTGTAATCGGGTATCTATAATCCAACCAGCAATGGGCCAATACCATCAAAAGGGTATCTTTCGACCGACATCATCTGGATGATGGCCCGTTTCAAGTGTTATTGAACAGTTGAGAAACATTTTGCTTCAAATGTTGTTTTTTCTCAATCCCGGCGCTCATATGAAAAGTCAGCAAATTCAAAGTAGCGATATGCAAGAAAAATCACATTTCATATCAATTTGAGGCATCAAAAATATGTCAAATCAATCCTCGAAACACCCTCATGTCCAAGTAATATACACCATTAAAAATCCTGTTAGAATCCGTCACTCCCAGAAGTGGTTCGGATTCCAGTATATGCACTAAGTATCGCTTTCCTCCATCCTGGATAGATCTTAATACTCAAGGAGGGGTTCCCATCTTCGAAGTCGCGATATTCGAAATATCCCGCCTTCACCAATTCTAGCATCGAAAGAAATTTCAAATGTCAACTTACAGGATGAAAATTATGCCAAATTGACATCTAAAAATGTATAATAATAGAAAATTATTGTTGTTCAAATTCCACTGATTTATAATAAATATATAATTAGAAGACAATAGCTACATTACTATGCGGAATGTGATACAATAACGAGGGTGAAGCAACGTTGGGCGAGGTTAGAACTTGGATGGGTGACTGCTGAAGGCTGTTGAATTCTTTTTTATTTCACATAATATCGTCGTATTATAGGCATTGGTCCTGAAGTGGGCCAATGTAGTATTCATTATGGCGCACAGGCATTGGTCCTACCGGCGGCCAGAGTGTCCTATTGATGTTGGTCCGACGTCATCTGCCACTGTTTCGCCGCAGCGGCAACTTCTGGTAGGCAGGTATTGGCCCAGTACTGGGCCTACTGAAATTGTTTGCTGGGATCTGTATGGAGCCATCTAGAGCGCTATATGTCATGACTGCGTCATGTAGAATGAGCGCATACACTCTTGTATTGGCTGGAAATTTTGATTTGCGAGTCTCAAATTCCAATTTGATATCTACTGTTGAGGATTTCATGGCGTCAGCTTGATGGCTGCAATCGATGATAAATAATGGGTTCTTCCTGAATTCTTCTATACCCATCATCGGCTCACTCATATCTTTACCGTAGTAACTCTTTTGGAAATTTTCGTAAGCATAATAGGCTATAGCATCCAACTTCCTATCGAATTCTAAATTCCACCGCTCGTATGGGTATACTTCTGAATTCAAATACACTCGAATATTATTAATGTCAGCATTAATGAATTGGGTGGCATCTTGAGATACATCATCCGTATTAGTAGATTTCTGGAATCCTATGATAATGTATCGCGGTCGCTCGAGGCTGTTGGTAGTTTTGACAGCCCAAATGTCTGAAGATGTTTCACGGATAGCTGGTAACTCATACAAATCCCACATCCTATATGCTATTTTTATCTTCGCAGTGGAACTTTTATTGATGCGATTCAATAGTTTGAGTTTTTGTTTATCTGACGGCATGATATGCCTTATTCTCCATTCAATCTTATCAATTTCTATTTTCGCATTAACTACTCCCATGTAGGAGTTTTTGAATGAGCGAGCAATGATTAGTATCAACTCTTGTTTTATATTCAAGACACCCTTATTATAGTCCTCAGCGAATCCCATCAAGTATTTGAGTGGTAATTTTCCGCTGAATACGTGATTGATTTTGTCTAGGATCGGTTGATTATCATCATCAATTCCCCAACCGAGGGTCTCTAGAAATTTTTTATTCGATTCCCCATAGGAGATCATACATTTCATAGCTGTAGTGATGCCTGGTTTTCGAATCATACACACTTGTTCGCCACCCATCTCATAGCGAATTTCGTCGAAGAGGAATGCTAAAGCATTATTGGATAAATAGCAATCTGCTGTGAAATCATCTGGTATGAATTTTCCTTCGATGTAGATGTAGCTCTCTGCGATATCTAATATCAAATCTTGAAAGTTGACAGCTATTCTTATTTCGTCAGAGTTCTTGAATGATGGTGAACCATATGGTTTGTATGTGTGTTCATGCAAGCTGATTAGGGAATGATCGAAGATTGGTTCATCAAACACTTCCAATTGGAGGCTAGTAGAAGTTGTGGAAACCATCTCTATTTTTTCTGTAGCACTTTCAGTCCGATAGATTTCAAGAAATCAATATCGCTCTCAGATAGGTTATGATGCCGCCTTGTCTGATTGAGACGTCGATTGCGAATGAATCCGCGACCGCGTTTACACTTCTTTTTATTATTTCTGCGGCCATTATGGGGTGTGGGAATGGATATGCGCTTTGATTGGTTACCGAAGCAGAACCCCATCTTTTCTCTGCTATTTTTCGAGATCAATCTAGTTGTTTCAGTTCAAGCTTCACAATAATCTTCTCTCCTCGGAAATCGACCAAACAATTTTCATCATCCAAAATTCTCAGTGTAATGTTATCGATAGACTGACGTCCGGTCGGGCTGATTGGTAGATATATAATGTTTTTCGGTTCCTTCGACAGCTTATATCCAGGATCCACATTGATGTCGAATTCATACAACGTGTGAACCTCTTCCCCATTCAGGTACGCCCCGCTCGTGATATTGCAATCGATGCGTATTAGGCGAACTTTAATAATTTTCACCGGCTTGGTGGATTTATGTAGAAAGTTGGATGGGTAGAATTTTTGCTCGAAACCCAACACTTCGGCTATGGAATTCTCAACTGACAACATAATTCCATATGAAGATTTCATTTCACACATTAGTGTTATTATTAGCGCGAAGATAAAATTCAATATTATTTTTACTTTTTTTACTATCAGAGGAGGGGTTCGAAGATGCTATAGCTTCTTGTATAACTCTATTGATTTCTTCTATTTCATAGGCGCCCGGTGGTATATGAATCATTTTCAAGTTCTCAGAGATGCGACCTTCTTTCTCATCCCAATAACCCAAAGCGTTATTTGTCTCATCTATATTGGCTATGGAATTGTAAGAATAAAAGCCATGTAATCCCAAACCATAAGTTCTTCTCGCATCTAGTTCAATTGGTGGGTAAAAATCAGCGCTCAAAACGCTATGGCCGCCCGATATGGTGAATGTTTGCGACATAATGTTGGTGGTGTGTAAAGAAAACGGCGAAAATGGGTAACGAACCTCAATGAACATTCAACAGCTGCAACTTGATCGCTATGCGAGACATTGAAGAATGTTTTTATTTTCGCATTGATAATCATTTATATATAAAAAATTTTATTACATATTGCCACATCTACATTTTCATTCGACAAAAGCAGCAAAACACTTTTCGAGGTATTGGTCCATCGTTGACATCACCACCGCCTGGTTGATTATTGCTTTTCTGATCGCCACCATGATGATCCTCACAAAATTGGTATTTCGACACCTCTGGATCGTCTTTCAATCGTTGCGGTAGCTTATCCCATACTAGAGCTATTTCTTGGGAGGCCAATCCGATCAGTACTTCCTTTGGTAGGTCGGCGAGTTCTTTCTCAGTCATTTTCAAGAGAGAGTGTGATTTAGAGTAAGCTAACAACGCATGGGCCATTTCTTTGATGCTTTCTCGATCCATGATGAGCTACTTTTCGTTTGTGTTCTTCTTCGAGAGAAATTTCAAGCACAAATGCCCGCACCAGACTGTGTTGTATTCTTGTTGGCGCTCATAGTTATATACTATTTTGGTAGCTCTAAGCGCCTGCGGGCCTCTATTCAGATATTTCACCAACTCTTTTGGTGGGGGTAAATCGCCATAGCTATCATAATACTCGACTACTTTACCGCTTTTTTTATATGCAACCCAATGTGTGCCATCACCTTGTTCGCTATCTAAATTCAATATGGCGGATTCTGTACGGTATGGGCCGGATGAGGGTAAATTATCCCTCATATATATACCTCGAAAGTTCTGTATTCCTATCTTTTTTATATGTCGTGATAGGTCCACATCTGTTAAAGCCCTTCGAGGTAGGCCATCTAGTTTTTTGGAGTTTGGGACTTCAAATAGATACCCAACCCTTTGCGGTATGGTTTCAGATAGACCCCTTTGCCCATTTTACCTAGAGCAATAGCCTCCATATGTGTGTTGTGGCGGTTCGCCTCAGCGAGTTTTTCCTTACTCTCTTTGGCGGAATTGATAGCGCGAACAACGCTTGCACTGCCTGCAGCCAAACTACCCAATGCTGATAATCCCGCAAAAATTGGGATTAGTGGGAGAATGCCGCCAACTTTGGGGATTGGTATTATGCGGGGTGTTCGAATATTTCTCCTTCCTCCTGCCATTCTCACGAATTTTTTAGCTGCACCGACGGCCTTCAGAGTTGTTTCACCCAAGTTTCTGGTGAGCGTTCCCCTGTTCCCCATTTGGCGTAGCGCATGTCGAACTTTGTGCACTATTCCCGATCCAAAAGCTATCTTTCTCATGCGTTTGGATGTGGTCCGCTTCTTCTTCCTTTTCAGCACACTACCGCCGCACCCCATACCAAAGCGCCTTTTTCCCTTCATTATATTTGCTGTTTTCCCCTTACGACAAATACGCCAACTTTTTTTCTTTGTTGAAGTGTATCGCTTGGCGTTCATAATATAAATGAGCTTTGCGACACTCGCAGATCATTATAAAGTACTTGACAGTCGCATGATGCAGATTGTTCGACAAAATGAGACATTCAGTGTGGAAAATTTTGATGAAAAAGTTGGGTTAGGAAATAGTGCAATTCCGCAGCGTAGGCATGGGGATCTATTTCCCAATACAATTCGAAGTTTGATTATTGGCCCGTCGAATTGTGGCAAGACGAATGTTATGATATCACTGCTCACCAATCAGAATGGCTTACGATTCGCCAACGTATACCTCTATTCAAAATCGTTGTATCAACCCAAGTATGAGTATTTACGTAAAGTATTGGAACCGATAAAGGGGTTGGGTTATCACACTTACAGTAATAATGCAGACATAGTTGAGCCTGCCGATGCAAAACCTGAGAGTATATTTATTTTCGATGATGTTATATGTGAGAAACAGGACGTGATTAGATCTTATTTTTCGATGGGGCGTCATAGGAATGTCGATTGTTTCTATCTTGCTCAAACATATTCGAGAGTGCCTAAACAACTAATTCGCGATAATGCGAATTTCATAATCATGTTCAAACAGGACGAAATGAATCTTCATCACATATTTTCCGATCATGTATCCCCAGATGTGACATTCAATCAATTTCGGGATATGTGCGCACATAGTTGGACGGATAAATATGGTTTTCTCGTTATCGATAAGGATAGTGAGATTTGCGAGGGGCGCTATAGAAAAGGGTTTGATTGCTTCATATATCCGTGATACCCTGATGTGGTTCAATCATTCGATCGCTGGATGGCAAAATGAGCGCATCTAGCAGTGAAAAAATGGATGAAATATGTCTCAAGCAGAAACTTGTCGAAGCAACTGATGCAGTGAGAAAAAAATTCAAAAGTTTAAAGAGCGCCCACCTCAGCGATCAGATAATGCTTGAGAAGGTATACAAACCGCTAACGAAACCATTGAAAGCTATCTCAGAAGCTGCTGCGGTAGCGATAACTCCCTCCCAAATATCGGGTCTGAAAGTACCACCTATCCTTAAAATACCGCAGCCTACGCACCATTCTACGCCGATGCGTAGGAAAACGGTGGGAGATGCTACAGAAATGTTTGATAAACATTTGGAATCTGGAAATTCCAGCAAAAATTCGCAATTGATGCAGAGCGAACTCGATTATGTGACAATGATGGAAACACCGCCAACATCATCAACTTCACACATTTCTAGCGAAAATACTACCGCTATTGATACAACAACTCTACAAGATCGAGTGCAGCAGCATTTGGATAACTTGAAAACTGGAAAATCTAATTATGATACAGTATATGGTGTTCGTATCGATCCCAAAACGGGCAAATTAAGGATGGGTAATATGGAAATCCGTTTCTTGAACGATCAAATCGAATTATGGCGTGAAAATAGAAGGAGTAAGGTATTTCCAGCTTCTTCTGAACTATATGATTTGATTTTTATGAATCAAGCACCGGGATCTATTAGCGATCGAGATAAGCAGATATATGCCGCCATTCTGAAGACTACAGGGTCCGCTTATAAAAATTATGATATTAGAGGGGGTTTGAATGCTGAATCCTCTAACTCGAAAAAGAAATATCGGCAAATCATCAAACCTCTCATAGATAGTCCACATTATATGAGGAGTCATCCTCAACGATTTGATATCAAAGGTGGTAAAGGAGTGGTGGGGGCAATACCGCGCAAAAAAGTCCTGAATAGAAAACGGAAAGAATTTGTTTATTGGAATAATGCTGCAGAATTGGTGGAACGTCTTCGATTATTGTGGAGTTCTAAAATGGTTGGGCATACAGGGCATGATAATGAAATAATGTCGATAATAGAGGAATTGCGTGAAGAAGGTATCATACGTTGATTTTTCAAAGTGTGAGCGCCATATGTATATGCGAGTTTGGAAGATTGGTTATTAGTATATGAATGAAAGCCGAAGTAATCGCAGCGGGAAATCTACGAAGTGGAAGATGAAAATAAGTCCAACCAAAAGGGCGATTGCTAATGAATTACACAAACCCGCGAGGCGTAACTTCAAAAGGAGGAGAACGATAATTAAAGGATTTGCTGACCTGTGGCAAATTGATTTGGCTGAAATGCAAATATATGCAGATGAGAATATGGGCTATCGATATATACTATTCGTTATCGATTGCTATTCAAAATATTTATGGGTTGAACCGATAAAAAATAAAACTGGTGTGGAAGTGACAAAAGCTATGGAAAAAGTGCTGAAGCGAGCTGAATATTCTCCAAAAAATATTCAAAGTGATCTAGGCAAAGAATTCTACAATTCACGCTTCGAAAATTTGATGCATAGATATAAGATCAATCACTATTCAACTTATAGTATAATGAAAGCAGCTATTGTGGAGCGAGTAATTAGAACATTGAAGACTTGGATCTATAGAGAATTCTCCGCCAGAGGTGACTATAAGTGGCTCGACATTCTCACAAATTTTGCTAACGAGTATAATAATAGAAAACATAGAACAATTGGTATGAAACCTGCTGACGTAACACCTTCAACAATACTTAAAGTATATAGCCACCTGAAAATAGCGCCACCAGCAAAATATAATGTTGGAGATGTTGTCAGAATAAGCAAATTCAAAGGAGTTTTCGAGAAAGGATACTCAGCCAATTTTTCCACAGAATTATTCACCATATCTAAAGTTAATATTACCAATCCGACGACATACAACATCAAAGATGTCAAAGGTCGTCCTATCAAGGGGTGCTTTTATGAATTGGAATTGTTGAAAACAGCTGAGCCAAATGCATATCTAGTTGAGAAAGTGTTGAAAACGAAGGGGAATAAGATATTTGTCAAGTGGCTAGGGTTTTCTGAAGAGCACAATTCTTGGCTTGATAAATCTGCAATTGTTTGAAGTATTTGATTTTTTTTCAATAAATGAGTCTGTTGACATTTCCTATCGCCTATTTCTTTCCTACCCAATTTTCACCCAATAAGAAAAAGTCGCATCAGAATTTAATATATTTTATTATGATAATTTGCAAATAATATGATGAACACAAACATAAATATATATTCACAACTATATACACCTTTATTTATATTTATAAAAAACTTTATTTTCAAATATATACACAATCATCTTTATATACACACATTACACATTCACAACTATAAACACATCTTTACTAATATTTACAATAATTTACAATAATTTATTTACATACTTACAACTATATATACATCTTAATTTATATTAACAAAAACTATTTACAATTAGGGACTTAACTAAAATTTACAAAAAACTATATACAACTAGGTTTCCTTCCCCAGTAAAACAGCACTCGCGTCGGCATGTCCCCCATAACGAGAAACCTCAGCATCAATTTTGGCTACGCGCTCTTTCCGCATAGCCGAAATTCGTTGAAGTTCAGCTGCCTGAGCTAAAATCTCAGCCAGCTGAGCTTCAACCTTTGCGATCTCGCTGAGTTCTCTCGTTTTGTGGTTGCTCATCACTGCCAACCACTCCCTCAACTCGCCGTCATATTTTTGAAGTTGGGTAGCAGGCAGTAATGGTCCCGGCGGAATGTTGTTTGACGGGGAAGGCGTCCGCGGCGCGGCATCCTCACTCTCCGCCTGTGAAGGCGAAGCCGCACCTCCAGCTGCCGGTGAAGATGGCGGCGACGGCTGCGACGCTAGCGGCGAGGGTGACGCAATACCCGCCGGGGATGGTGTCGCAACCTCCGCCTTAGCTGCTGGCGATGGCGATGGTGGTGGTGGGGATGATGGGGGCGTCGCCGCAACCTCTGCCTCCAGCGCCGGCGATGGTTGTTGGGGAGGTCGCGGGGTGGCATCTCCATGAGGTGGCGCGGCGTCGGCGAAAACAACGATGGTGATGACTTCGTCATCAGGCGGCGGGGTGGCGGCAACTGCAGCCTCATGAACGATGGCATCACCACCATTGTTTTCGCCAACAAGCGCACCCTCAGCAGCAGTAGCACCTTCATCGTCGGAGATGGTGACGATGCTGATGCTTCCAGACTGTTCAATTTTATTGGCATTAGCCACTTCCGTTGCATCACCCACGACACCTACTCCACTGGTTCCCTCATCAATGGCGGCGATCGCATCACCGTCCGCATTGGTTCGAGCACTAGCCGGCTTGATCACGTCCACTCTGAGGACATTGATTGCCGGCTTTCGCTCTTGTTGAGCGGTACGCCGTTCCGCGTACCACTCAGCAATATCACCTCCGCGGTAGGGGTTTGCCTTGCCACTATTGTTCAGAAACTTGCGGAGTAACATTGAAGAAGAGGAAGATTTGCCCTTCTTGCTAGGGCCGGCCTTAGATGGCCCCGCAACCGCCTTCGGGCTAATCTTCCTCTTCTTCGAAGGTGCCTTGGGCGACGCTTTCGAAGACGTCGATGCCCTCGATGATAACGCCCTCTTTCCACCAACACGGCTACCAAAGATCTTTTTCTTTGGTTGCGGTGGTGGTGCAAAATCATCCTCGCTATCATCGAGAAAGATATGTTGAAGGGGGTTAGCAACCTTCCTTTTTGACGAGGACACGCTTTTCCCCCCAACAGACCCCGATGATTTCGCGCCATAAACCTTCATTTTCTTGGTTTGTGGCGCGAAATCATCAGCATTGTCATCTTCGGGCAGGCTTTCAACCAACATTGACGCTTTGTCTGAAAGCGCCATATCCTCCTCACACTCCGACGATGAAGATGATCCACTCACCCTGCGACAGCTCATCTTAGCCCCCTTGGAAGATGCCCCTTGCGACATCGCCGGCCTCTTCTTACCCCGGGTGCCAGCCGCACCCACGGTATCGTCGCCGCACATGCTGTCCCACGTGTCAGCGAGAAGAGCTCTAAGATCAATATCATCTTCGGGAACATCAAATGCGTCCATGGTGATGTTCTCGAAAAATGATGAATTGATGCCTGAAAAAAATTCGAGAAAAAATATTAGGATGGTGTTACAAGAAAAAGAGTTGAAAATAACCTACTTAATTGCTGGAGCTCCTCAGAATTGTCGGGAGCGGCGGAGGATTGAGCGGCGGCGGAGTTGTTGAAGGCCATCTCGTATTTCTATAACAATGAAAACATGTTAAGTCGTGTATTGCATTGTATAGAGAAATTATGAAATTATCGCAAAGAAAAATATTATAAGTTATAGGTTATTATAGCACTTAGCAAAACTCGACTATATCACAATGAGAATGAAGTATGTTATAGAACTCGAAAATTTATATTTCACTATATGCACTCACAAGGAAATACTTACAATTGGTTCAGAAGTAATACTCCAAAAAAAAAAATTAGCCAATGGTGTGGTAGCTCGAGAGGAGGGCAAGCAACGGTGTCTTCTAGACCGGGTCCAAAAAACACTTGAAGATTCTACAACTTGGAAAAAGATTCAATATTAGTATAATGAAAAAAAAACAAGAGTAAGAGTTTTCCACTTCGGAAAAATAATTCGACATTGAAGCAATGAGGAAAAACATTCAGAGTTGGAGAAATAGAAATAATCTGATATTATCACAAGGAGAAAAATGTTCAAAAGTCTCAGCTTCTATCACTTTGAAAATGATTCGATATCAATGCAATGAGAAAACATTCAGAGTCAAAGAAATAGAAATAATCTAATGTTATCACAATGAGAAAAATGTACAAGTCCTACATTCACCACTTAGAATATAATTCGATATCACAAGTACAAAAATATGAAGATGTATACAAATTCACTATACACACTTCAAAGGTAATACTCACAGTTGGTCTAGGAGCGTCTAGTCTGAGTAGCCCAACAGGAAGGCAGCGAACAGAATGAGTTCAAGATGAAAACACTCGAAGATTCTATCACTTGGAAAAAGATTCAATATTAGTATAATGCAAAAAAAAACAAGAGTAAGAGTTTTCCACTTTGGAAAAATAATTCGACATTGGAGCAGTGAGGAAAAACATTCAGAGTCGGACAAATAGAAATAATCTAATATTATCACAACGAAAAAATGTTAAAGTCCCAACTTCTTTCACTTTGAAAATGATTCGATATTAATGCAATGAGAAAACATTCAGAGTCGAAGAAATAGAAATAATCTAATGTTATCACAATGAGAAAAATATACAAGTCCTACATTCACCACTCAGAATATAACACAAAATCACAAGTACAAAAATATAAAGATACCTATATACAAATTCACTATACACAGCCAAAAGGTAATACTCACAATTGATCTAGCGGCGTCTAGTAGGCAGGTCTGGTCGAAGAGGAAGGCGGGCAGCAGAATGAGTTGAAGATGGAAACGGTTTGCAGATTCTATCACTTGGAAAAAGATTCAATATTAATATAATGAGAAAAATTAAAAGAGTTAGAGTGTTCCACTTTGAAAAATAATTCGAAATTGGAGCAATGTGGAACAAACATTCAGAGTCAGGCAAATAGAAATAATCTAATATTATCACAACGAGAAAAAATGTTCAAGTCCCAACTTCTTTCACTTTGAAAATGATTCGATATTAATGCAATGAGAAAAATATTCAGAGTCAAAGAAACAGAAATAATCTAATGTTATCACAACGAGAGAAATCTACAAGTCCCAGATTCACCACTTAGAATATAATACAAAATCACAAGTACAAAAATATGGAGATATATACAAATTCACTATACACAGTCAAAAGGTAATACTCACAATTGATCTAGCAGCGTCTAGTAGGCAGGTCTAGTCGAAGAGGAAGGCAGGCAGCAGAATGATAAATTCGAGTGCGCGCTTCGCTTTTGTGCTCTTTCCTCCCTCCTAGCTGAGAGTGGGAGTGACTGATGACGGGTGACAGATGATGATGGCGCTACTGATGGCGGATGACAGCTGACACGGAACACCTCAACGACCAACTACGGGCACGGAACACTTCGCGATAGTTTGGTATGGCAAATAATAGTGATTGTGATAGATGGCGCCCCTGTTTCAAGGTCATTAGCCTTAATAGCAGGTTGCGCTACTGATGGCAAGTGGCGCTACTGATGGCGAGTGACGCTACTGATATCGGGTGATAGCTGGCAGATGACAATTGACAGGGCGACTGTCACGGCGGCCATCTTAGTCGGAAAGAGTATTGAAAAGCGGAGGTCATAGCGGTTTCAACTCCTGAGTCGACCACTAGTTTGAGAAGAACTCCTCAATTATTCTTCAGTCAATATGTATCCGAGTGCCTGGGATAACAAGCCAATTATTGCAGTGAGGCCGCTTATCGCGAATGGGGCGATATGCTGCCACAATTGCGGGGACGCCTTCGTGCCAGAAGACCTTAATCCCAGCACGGGAATGTGCCAGCGTTGCTCGTTGGCGAATACGACAAGAACGGGGCCCCCATCTCCTGTACCAGCGCAGTCACCAAGTTCCGGAGCCCGATGCGATAGGTGCTGTAAAAAGCTGAGGAATTCCAACTTTGGAATCTGCCGCCCAACATGCCGGGAATGCAGCATGGGTAGAAGGCTGCACTTCCATAGATGTAGAAGCTGCCGGCAATATCGGAATGATTGCTGGCAAGGGATTTGCAGAGGTTGCAATTTCAGCAAGAAATTCTTTTGCGAGGTGGTGGGCCACTTTCATAGGGGGCCCTCCGAACATTTGGACAAGTGTTGGTGCCTACCCCTCGAAGAGAGACTTCGAAGAAGGGCTAGGGATTTGGAGGTGCCGGCTCCAACATTTAGATACTATAGGGGTGATATTGAAGGAGACTATTGAATTAGTGTATATATATTTGATTATTTATTTTTTTATTTATAAGTTTTTATTTTGTATATATTTATGTATTTCTAGTTCATAAGATTTTATTTTGTATATATTTGAAATTTGAAAGTGTATATAGTTATGTAAGAGTGTACAATGAATAAATGAAAAAAATAAAAATAAATTATCTATTTTATTTTGATAAATTTGACAAGAGTTCCAAATTATATCGCCCAGCATTAAATACAAGTAATATTTTCACAAGTTGAAAAAATTAATAACGTTCAAATAATATTAACTGAGAAAACTGAGGTGCTCCCCGGGGGGGGGGGGGGGGGCTGATCGAATTCCACCTTGACACAAATTTTTGATACTTCTGCAAGGATTTTGGATTTCATGGGGGAGGGGTGCTGATCGAATCCCACCTTGACACAGATCTAAGGGGTGGTGCTCCAAGGGGGGCGGAGTTTTGGGGGGGGGCGGAGTTTTGGGGGGCGGAGCTTCCTCGGGGGGGGGGGGGGGGGTGGGCGTAGCCAATTTGAGACCCTCCCACTTGTTGAGGCCCAGCCCTTTGGCTTCTCCCATTGGTCGTTACGCTCGGACCTCATTACGCTTGCCCGCTTCTTGTCAACGCCCATCACTATGGTTTCTAATATTCGCCCTACTTCTCAGACATCATTTCAACTCCGTCTAACATGGTTCGCGCGTTGGAGTATCAATGCCCAGTTACATCAAGGCGTTATTGCTGCCGCAGAAAATGTTTCTATCTATTCGAATACAACGATGTCGTAGATGGGCTCGCATGCAGGAAATGTATGCATTATTGTTATTGCGTGTGCGACTGTGCTTCACATAAATATGGGATTTTCACTTCTTTTGTGAGAACAGTTAGGCATCTACGAGAGAAATTGAAACGGTAGACACTCGAGGACCACTTCTTACTTATTAATGGTGTATTCAAATCATGACAAACAATTTGTATTATGAAAAAATTTATTGAAATATATAATATAAAAAACAATATATATTTGTTCACTTCACTTTCGGCTTCAACCTTTTAGCCGTGTAAGGCGGCACTCTCGACTTCTTCTTCCTGCGTAGCTCCCTTCTTGTGATAACGGGAGCTAAAATGATAGTTTCATCGGAGTCTGATCCAGGGTCGAGTTCGTTGTTGTTCCCCATCTCGGCCCGCCGCTCGTCTAAAAACTCCTGTAGGATCTCATCGGCCCGCCGCTCGTCCAAGTGTCTCTGCACCATTTCGTCGATCTCCATCGGGTTGGTGCGTTGTCTCTCCCGTATGGCGGCCACCATTTGTCTCATGGACATATTTCGATATTGTCCAGACAATGCTCACTTGTAGATGCTTCTATAACAATTCAATGACTACTGCTCGACTCAGGAGTTGAAATTGCTATGGTTAAAATTGCTACCTCCTCCGCTTTTCAATGCTCTTTCCGCCTAAGATGGCCGCCGTGACAGCTGCCCTGCCAATTGTCACCTGTCACGTCAGTTATCACCAATCATGTCAACTGTCAATTAGGAAGTGTTCTGTACCCGTAGTTGGTTGTATTTGGGATGCATGAATTTTGACAGAAGTGAAGCGCCATCTACCGTACCAACTATAATTTACCAACTACCATCTCCCATACCGGATGTCACCAGTCATACCAACTGTCGCGTCAGACATTCTCTACTTCACCCATAAGGAAATTGGCGTGGAAGGTGTCAGGTAAAATAATCTCGAATGACAATATATATATATTTATTTATTTACATCATTAGTACAATATGTTGGAATATAAATGTTTCATCACCATTTCAGATGTTGAGAGACCCAACTCCATACTGCGTGCGATTGCCTCAAGCTACAATTAACCCTTGCAGATAGCGTATGATTCATACATAGAGCAGCTTCTTTTTCGAATACTGGTACAGGGTTTTGAAGACACATATCATGCTGATATTTTTCAATATTCACAATGTATGGCTTATAGGCCAATTGTTCTACATACTGTTGTAAAATCTCAAACTTTTGATGCCCCTTCACATAAACTATACTAACGCTCGCAATAGGCTCAAGCACCTCACCCATCAGTTGATCATAGTCGATGAGCCCACTCGAGTATCTTATACCGTGGATGTTTCGTTCCACATAGGTTACTTGCTTTTTTTCACTCCGAGTTAAACTGTTATAGGGCTTAGGTGGTTTCAATATGTAATGATTAGTTTTCTCCCCATCTGTGATAGATATTTCTTTGGGGTGGAATACACTATTATCACCAAGCACGAAACCTTGCATGTCAACAGCGAGTAGTTTCATGGTGGCCGCCTTTCGTACAACTGACTCTAACACACCTTTGCTGTGAAGAATATCAAGAATGGCTGAGGGGTGGGGGGATTATAGCCTACTGCGCAATAATATTACAATACTTATACAATATAGAAAAATATTATTACTTCAAAAATGGTAAATATAAACTTCACTACATATATTGCAACAAATAGGAGCAACACCTACCGCAATTGTTTCATGAAGTTTTCGATTACATAACTTCAAAAATGGTAAATATAAACTTTGCTGCGTACATTGCAACAAATAGGAGCAACACCTGCCACAATTGTTTCGTGAAGTGTTCGATTACATAATGTACATAAGAATGACCGAGGGACATTCATAAATTTATTTCGCCCAAGTGCTTTCTCGCTGCATTCGACGTCATCGTATCCTTCATCCGTGAAATTGTCTATGCCTTGCTGCCCAACAGCGTTTTTGGAAGGCTGCAACAAGAAAATATACATTTATAATATGGAAATGATTCCCAAAATCGAGAATATTATCGAATAAAAAATATACTCACAGCTTTCCCCTTTTCTTTATCATGCTCCTGAATTGAAAGTTTCGCAAGCGTCTCGCTGACCTCGGTAGTCATCTCAACTGCTGTTGCCAATATCGCAGCTAGTCACCAACTCGGAGGAATGGAAATATCTTATACCCCTTATAGGGCATGTAGCAAACAATCCTCCCCTCCCCCTACCCCCTCTCCCGGTATAGAGCTCACTGCTGAGGTTCTAATTGCTCCATCAACATTTCAATTAGCGAGTCTAATCTTTTGGACCGTTCATTATCCTCCCCCTGATCATTCTGCGACAAGTCGCTTATTGCCTGATGTAACCAAATTGAATTTTGCTCTGGACTAAATCGATAAAAATCGATATCATTATGACCCCAAGGAAGAGTTCTGACAGTATTGGGAATAATAAACCGCTTATCGTCGTGATATGAAAGAGCAACTTTGTTTCTCATCTCCGTGAAGATGTCATGCTTATAGCTACGAAAAGTATTCATCTTGCGAAATATCAAACCACCTTTCTCAACGAAGTCTTTATAACTATCTAGAGATAGTTCGTTTCTTATAACAGCCCTGGAAACGCCTTTCGCTTTTTTCACCTCGCTAGTCGTTGATTTGACGCAATAAGTACCATAAAAACTAATTAAGGGGTTGTTTGGGAATTCATCTTTCATTTTGCCGACGATCGATTCTGTGCGAGGCATGTTGAAGTTATTATTTACAGGATAATTAGATGTATCGAAATATTCTATGTTTTCTTTCATAAAATCATAGAAATTTTCGCTATCAATTTTCAAGATGAGGGAATCAGTATCAGTATACAATAATGATGATGATGTTCCAGGAAAATTTTTCTTGATACAATCATATAAGAAATCATAGATTACAATTTTCGACACATCTAATATGCTGAAGCCCACATAGAGCGGTTTATCATAATGCACGCTAACCCTACCCATGTGAATTGCAACGAAATTTTCATGAAATATCGTGCAAGTCTTATAATTGGGAAGGGCCGTCAATGCATTAGCACCCTTCCGCTTCTTGATACTCTCCCAATGGGTCACAAGTTTGATATCAGTCCTTCTATCGACATTTTCCATAGTTTTACCGTACACACAGTTGACCATCTTTTTAAATAAACCATTATCGGCTTTGTTCGTACTTTTATTGCGCATCTCAGTATTGAGGTCTACATATTTCTTCAACCAGCGAGATTGATTGAATTTGAGAACTCTATGTATTCGCGTCAAGATTAAACCATTTCTAATCGCCTGTTTCAAATTTCGATAATGAATTATATAATTTAACTTATTCGATAAATTCGGAATCAGTTTCTTATGAGCGGATTTTGAACCTGGCGGGCTGATGGATTCCACAAGAAAAGGTAAATCCGAGTGCGCATCATGTAAATTTTCAGGGTAGTGAATATCTACTTCGAGAACATACCCGAACGGATCATCATCTGCAACATTCGAGATATCCAAATTTGAGATTTCAACATCAGTTAACCATGTGAAACCAGATGTAGGTAGTGGTTGCGACATACTATGACCATACAAGTTGGTCGCGTCCAAATACATTATAAACGACGATGGATCATCAGGGTTGAAATTTGGGAGGAATTTATTATTAGCTACATGGCTTCTCATACTACACTGGCTGACACCGCCTCTTATTCCCTTCTTAAAGAAATTCACCATGTCGATGTCAGTTAAGAGTTCCAATTCCACTTTTGTGTAGCGCAACATAGCATCCCACGATAAACCAGGGGCTGTATAATATTGACATGGGTCCAACTTGTATGTCTTCAAACTAACCTTCCGAAAATTTTCAAAAACATCGCATAATAACAAAACATCCGATTTCAGATATACGTCTGAATAATCCCCAAGCGTTTTACATTTGAATATCTTCCAAATACGCTCAGCTCTACGATAATCCTCATTCGAAATGTGTTCATTCGATAAATTATCGAAAAAGTCATTTTGAGAAGGTAAACCTTTATGCTCCAATTTATCGATAGATGTAATAAAACTATATGGAAACACGCCTTTTCGCGTCATTAGCTTAAATTGTTCGCGATCTTGAAATGCTCTCGCTGTCTCAACACACTGTTCCATAGTCAGATTTTCAGCTAGAGAATGCAGCGGATCAGAAAGAAATCTATAGCTATCTAAAAAGCGCAACTTCATGAACATTTTATGATTTTTCCCATCTTTTCCCAAGTACTCATCAACAAAAACATGTTTCGTGAATGAAACATACTTTTCCTTAGTTTGAGCGATACAATCCACCCTCTCTTCATGCTCGAACAATTGTTTGATGAAGAGGTGGCTATCATACCCGCTCATATTATGGAAAAAGATGGGGATGAAGTTAGGTAGCTTGAAATTCAAATTACATTTAGAATGTGCAGCGCCATCTCTCTTTTTACCAGTCAGGTGACAATGGTCTCTAACTTTAACATCTGTGGAATCAAGTGGCTTATCACAAATGTTGCAAATTGTAGCGGTAGCGAAATCAAGCTTTTCTGCAGCACTCAATTTAGCCATAGGAACAACACGTTTCAAATGCATATTATATATAGCCTTAACATTATCGACTAAACTGGAGACAAACTTTTTTGCTACACCTTTTCCTCGGAATGAAACAAATTTAGTGAGGGAATCATCGTAGGAGCATTTGATGAGATATGCAAATGAATGCGGCTCGTGAGCGAATGTTTTATTAGTATACGACCCCGTAGGATCTGGTTCACAAGTTTGGATGGGTTTCAGAACAGATTCAAAATCCGCATAAATAACGAATGGTACTTTCATCTGTTTCTCAAAACTTTGGAATTTTAAAATATTCCCGGGAGCGCTATTTCCGAATTTATCAACCTTGATTTCTGGAGATGGAACCGTAGTGTATGTATGATTGCAATCATTCAATTTATGGCGTAGCAACTTCGACTCATCGGAGAAACATATCAGACACCCATCGCAAAAGAAATTCCTATGCCCTCTGGCATTTAATTGGCTTGACACTAATCGCGATAAATTTTTTATCCAGCAATAATGCCCCTTACCGGAATCGTCCGAGATATAAAGTAAGTTTACATGCCTACCCAACCTATTCTTAGCATAATGAAGCGGCCCAATAACCCTATATTTCATTTTTTGATCATCGAATACGCTCTCTAACCCATAAACATTGATGGAGCAATCATTTTGATTTTCGAACTTTGGAATATCACTTACTTTCATAGGAAACTCTATACCAACCAGATTCAATACTGTAGAAAAGTGTGGGTAGGAAGATGTTTCGGTATTCCTTATCCTCGCAGGATACAAAGCTGATGTAACTGCCCAGGCGAAACAATGCTCATCCTGATTAATAATGTTTACCACCGCTTTCTTGTTCGCAATATAGGTGGGCAGCTTCATGTAAGACCCGCCTCTTAATGGACTATATTTATTAATATTTATTTCTAGAAACAAAATCTCTTCTAAAGCCCAACCTGTAATATCAAAGTAAAAAAAAGAAATAAGCAAACTTAGTCGACATCTGATTTTTTCAAACAACTCACCAGAATCACGTTCCTCGAATTCGATAGCTAGATTCGAAAGACAATCCCGAAATGCGTTAACGATATCTTCCAAATCTGGCGATGAAGCAATTATGCGATTCGGAGCCATGAAAGATTTCACATCTCTCACATCTCGGGTTTCAATGACATATCTACCAAAAACTTCCATGTTCACTTTAATCGAGTGATGAATCAGTAGCATATTATCTAATAGAGATATAATTGTAGCTCTATTCTCATTGAAGAACGCATTGTAATCTAAAATGTTCGTTCTACACTCTAACCTATAGCTAATAATGCGGCATTTGAACGCGCTCTCGATCGCATATACGCCATCTCTGTAGTGCATGCACGCATTAGAGCGATGCTCCAAGGTTCTCTTATGAGCACCCATCCTATCTGATGGAACATCTTTAGCGCAGGGCACACATCTTTGCATACTTCTAGATGTCGATGGCGCTGGCGGATTCGAAATATCCAATCGAGCCCTTTTTGCACTAGGTTCACCCAAATCATCCAAATCACCAACACATGAAATTCTTTGATGGCGGCGTAAATTATCACTACGCGTAAAGGTTTGGAAACAAGCACTGCAGGTCAACATGATGATGATGAATAAAAAACGCTTTTATCACTCACGAACAAACAACAAATGCTGATTAATATGTGATTCCCAAGAAACTGTGCTCCGCTCTGCGCACCCTTGAATTTATAGAAGTACCGCCTCCCCCACTCTCACCAACGCGATCTTGAACTCTCGCGGGAGAATGGCGCATGCGCACGCAGCAGCAGTGTTCAAGGTCGCACCCCCTCCCATTTCAGGGGTGTGGAAACACAAGGTCACGCTCACAGAAAAAGAAAGCCCTCCTCAAGGACGCGCTCTTCTCAAGGCCACAGCAACTCCCAAGAGCACCCTCCTCTCAAGGTCGCCAACTCGAGGTCACTCCTACCAAGATCACATCAAGGTCATTCACCCCAAGGTCACTCCTCTCAAGGTCACTCATCCCAAGGTCATTCACCCCAAGGTCACTCCTCCCAAGGTCACTCCTCCCAAGGTCATTGACCCCCAAGGTCATTGACCCCCCAAGGCCACGTGGGGGTGTGTGACCTTGGGAGGAGGTCTAGAATCGGCATAAAACATCTACTACCGTTATAATAAATAATCAAATTTGTGACCTGCAAAAATACAATGTGATAGACAGAAAACAAATCATTCTTGAACTTTGCTATCGTTTCTGAATATATTTGTGAAATATTCACTCGTATTCGTTCTTTCAAATTATCTGATCTTTCCGGCTTCCTACATAAACTGCTCTACAGATAACCTCAGAAGAAAAAATCGAGAGGAGTTGAATCAGGAGATATAGTTGGCCATTCGATTGACCCTCTAAAAACCTATTAAGGTAATTGCGTACATTGATAGCATAATGATGTTGTAAATATAAAATAATGTTTTCACACTCTGTATCACTTTATTGTCCTGATATTAGTATATGGTCAGATAGACAATGAATATACCATCCAGAAAAAAAAATAAACAGGGTGTCTTCCTATTTAAAAAAATAATCGATGACGTCACCACAACTACGCGGATGACGTCACAAACTCCGTATGTATATCAAGAGATGTCAATTTGAAAATAAAAATCGACCTGTCTCGGGATTTTCCTTAAAATTCATAAACGTTAGAGATAATGAATTTATTCCATACATTTGCATCGTACTGTATATTGACGAAAAATAAAAGAGAAATGTACTATGTATAAGACCCTATATTCAGTCAGATATCGGAAAGTTATGAGCTAGTAAAATTCATGAAAAAAATACTAACCCCCATTTGAAAAAATGAAGTTGAAGGTGGCCCTCGAAGAACCAAACGTCGTATCAAAAATTGTACAGCAAATCATAACAAATGCAAAACAGAAGAAAGTTCCCTGAAAACATTTTCATATTTCTTAAAATAAAGGCGCCAGCTCAAATAAAACAACCCGGACCATTTCGGTTTTCACTGTATATTTCGAAAACGGTTTGTGATATTTCCGATTTGAAAACATCGTTTCCTTGTTCACCAAATTTGGCGAACGAAATATGGGTATAATACTTTAATATCAGAATTGAAATGCTATGGATATCAGAGTATACAGGGAGATGAATGGGACAACCCATGAACGTACCTGTCGGGACAGTCTTTGAAAATACTTAACGGGATATCTCAGGTATGTACCAATCATTTTATGGTACCGACGGTACACTTATTTGGGACATACAACGAAAGTAGCTATAGGATATCCCTATGTTGTTAGGGAAGTCAAGGTATGTTTCAGCCGAGGTTTCAGCCAAGGTTTCAGCCAATCGAAAAACCGGAATAATCTAGGTAGAATATTCTATGTTCAAACGTTTATTGAATGACAACTTATTAACTTCCGTGGAAAAGTGTTTATGATGATTATTATAACAGAAAAAATAATTAATCTAGGTATAATACCAAAGTTTACAGAATATTATACATAAAATGAAAAATAAAATCTGTCGAATTACTACTATTTACAATTTATTCTCTTGTGATATTTTGGTTGCTCATTGACTATTGTATAGAAGATGAAATCCTACTGATTTGGACACAAGACCACTTCCTATAAATGATATTTGATGCACCTAAATCGTTGGAAAATTTGCCTCCGCTCCCAAGTTCCCATAGAAAAACCACTTCAGGATTTTTTTCCTAATAGATCTTTATGTAATCTAGGCATCTTATGAATTACTTTTTTGATTTTTTTTGTCATAACCTTAAAAAAATCACAAAGTCAGCCAGAAAACGCACTGATTCATAGTTGTTTATAATTAATCTTAAGCAGCAAAATGAAAATCTACTTCATAAGATGCACCAATTGGCCTTTCTTCTATACATAAAAAAATATCAAGTCTCCAGAATGTCCCATAACTCGAGGGGAACTTGGGAGCGGTACCTATTTTATTGGCGGAGGCAGCAAGGAATATGCCCTCTTAAGAAATATTTCCAGCAATTTTTCTTGGTCGATTTCCTCTGAAGTATTTTTCCCAAACTTCTACGACTGTTAGTTCCTGAGATACAGTACCTCGTTACTCTTATTGAATCACCCGGTATGCATGTAATGTCTGTCTGTACCATTCCTTCTTTCATAAAGTGTAACTGAAGATGATCAACCTGATCTACCTTATTGAAGGAAAAAATCATTGATCAAAATTAAGGTTGAAAAAAATTGTTTTATTGTTTGAACTGGGTTATTGTAAGAGTAACAGATTCAAATTATTAACTATTTTGTTTCAGCGGCAAGCGGAATAACAAAATAACCTATTATATCAAACAATGAGAGACATTTTTTTTCCTTTTTAGTGAATTTGTATGAAAGCTTGATTCTTTTTACAATTTTTATTGGATAGCCGCCATTCCAATTGAAAAATCTTAGCTATTCTTTAACCTCGAAAACACCTTTATTCTCAATAGGATCGTACCATAATGACAAAAGTCGTCCTTCATTTTGGAGCAGCTATGTTGAATTTATAAATTTTGACGAAAAATTAATAGTCTCCGATTTCTAAAATATATGACACATCAACCAAGCAAGTTGAGTAAAAGCTTATATTGATAAAAATATTGTAAGAAGATTCATTCACCTAATCATGCTTTCTTTCTAGTTTTATGCAGATAGCAGTTATTACTAGTAAATGAGAACAAACCTTCTTGACAGGCTGCTCCACTTTTTTATCGAGTTCTTTTTTATCATGGCCACTCAACAATTTTTGGTATTCTGCTCCTAATTCGGCTAAATGTTGTTTTCTCTGTAACGAAAGCAACATATTATTACGATAATTCTACTTTGTTTCGTTAATTTGATACACTCAGTACAAAACTGAACAATTTATTTCACTAAACACTCGAAATACAACTCAATAAACACTTAGTTAAATTACAACGATGTTCGCTTCACAAATTTCAATGTTCACAATACTAGCTTTCTTTCTAAACTCAACTCTTTCCAAACTATAACTGACTGTCCGTGCCGATCCGTTCCTTTTATATAGCCACAAGTTATTTATTCTTGTAAAATCACCCAATCTCCAGAAATAACAGGAAGTAACTACAGCGATTAATCATCCGCTAATTATTGGAACGCCGCGGCGTGTCGGCGAGGCCATAAATCACGGCCTAGACGCGATCTGCCGAGATAATGACTTCCGGCCTTGACTCAAGGCTTCCGGTCTTCTTGGAAGCACGGCGCGTAACAAGACAATATTATGATGAATAGTATAGGTAGGTATATGTTAGAGGCCAAGGGCGTCGCTAGCCAATGGGCCAGGGGGGGACAAGATAATGGATATGAATTGTTGGTAAAATAAATACGTTTTGTAGAGTTTTAATCGATTGCTACAAAATATCTCAATTGAAACATTATCTTCTTGGTTTTCTTGTAAATGTTTTGCTATTGCTAAAAATATGTAATGTACCTAATACCGGGTGTATAACTTTCAGATAGAACAGTTTGAACTGTGCAGGAAATTGCTATTTTATTTGAAGAACTTTTTGAAGTACTTTGACAAATTATCAATGTTTTTATTCAATAACATCAACCATGACTATGAACAGGTAATGGTTTCTAAGATACAAATAATACAGGGCGATATATAACAGTATAATTTCTACATTCTCCGCCCCGTGAAACACCGGAGTCTTCACTATCCACTGGTAGACGTGGGAAGTACACATAACTTGGTTAGAGGTCTTGTGTAGAAGCCTTTGATGGTCTTTACTTTTGCTACCCTTATCGTGCCGTCTTTTCCTGGATAGGTTTCCTGGATAGGTTTCCTCGACGCGTGCCATCAACCACTCGTTTTGAGGTGCCTTGTCATCCACCACTATCGTGATATCACCTACTCTGAGAGGTTCGGTTTTTGTATGCCATTTTTGTCGTTGAATAAGTGTTGGTCGATATTCTTTAATCCAACGCTTCCAATACAGATCAGCCAGGGCCTGTGCGAATCGCCATTGTTTCCTGCTTCTTATATCGTTTTCCCCATAAGACTGAACTCCTCCAGGTCGAAGAAGCAGAAAATGATTGGGAGTAATTGCCTCCGGTTCATTAGGGTCCACTGATGTGGCATAAGCTTTGTCGCTAGCATCACAGAAGATATGGAGATCTACTTCCTTTACCAAGGTAATGTTTGGGAAATATTGTCTCGGTATAGTTATTGGTGATACAGTTTTGAGTTCCGTGAGACATCTCTTCCAGACCAAAAATAGAGGTTCAGTTATTTCAGTATCCCAGTCAATTCCGCTCCTTTTCTTGCATTAAGATCCTTCCTCTTATTATAAGAGGTGCAAGGAAACCGAGCGGGTCGAAAATAGACATTATTAGCCGAAGAACTTCTCTTTTAGTTGGAGTCTTCTCGCCACTACTAATTTCCAGGGGTATTTTCTTTAGGTTCAGAGAAAATATGAAGTTATCAGTTTCTGGAAGCCATGAAAGTCCAAGGACTCTTTCTATTTTCTCCGAGTCGATTTTCAATCCGTCTGTAGTTGGAGAACGTAGCCTTTCAAGAATAGTTGCCATAACATCTTTGGAGTTACTGATCCATTTGGTCATTTCAAAACCTCCTTGTTCGTGAACATAAATGACATCAGCAACTCTCTTGATCGCCTCTTCTTCAGTGTCACACGAGTCCAAGTAATCATCAACGTAGTGTTGCCTTTCCATGCACCTGATTATACCTGGAAACTGACACTCAAACTTCATGGCATTTCTATTCTTCACAAATTGAGCTTTGGAAGGGGACGAAACAGCTCCAAAAATCATAACATTCATTAAGTCTGGGCCTTGTAATAGGAAGTCATTCAAACAAGATCCATGAGATTTAGCTGCTGCATCGAAAACTAGCCTTATTTTACCCGGTTTATTCACATTCCATACCGCAAAATGGGGAAGGTACCAGGTTTTTGGAGGTTCAGCTTTCTCGGTGTCTTAATATCTTTGCATAACCTTTATTTAGATATTCTTCGATCTTTCCACAGTATTCATCGGCAAATTTCGAATCCCTATCCATTTTTCGCTCCATGCATGACAAACGTCTCAATGCATTCGGTTGACTATCTGGAAATGAAGTGTTTTCGTTTTTCCAAAGGTGTCCTATCTCATACTGTTGTCCCGTTCTTTTGAGTGTTGTTTTCATAATATCAATTGCCTTTTTGTCTTCTGCCGATTTTATAGTAGAACTTTGTTTCACACCAAATAAGTCAATTCGAAAACTATCTTTGACTAACAGGTGGAGGTCTTCATCGCTAACCAAACGACAACAAATACTTACATGAGGCATTCTGGATATTTCATTGTTGGTTATGTTTCCATTGATGGTCCAACCTAGTTTCGACTTTGACATAATTGGTTCATTCAGTTTTGGCTGAATTATTTTTCGTGGGGCAATGAGACCATAATTATCTTGGCCAATCAATAGTTGGGGAGATGCTGATTCGATAGATTCCAATAATTTGAGGTCCAAATGAGGAAATTTACTCTTGATTTCGTTAGCGTCGATTTTCTGACAAGGAAGACTAAGATTTCTGACTGTTCTTACTTGGTTCATCTTGTAAAAAATTGAATTTTCATTGGCACCTGATATATCGAATGAAACTAATCTGGAATCGTCCTCATAATGACTAATATTATTGGTCCACTGAAAACAGAGTGGAACAGTTGGACCAGACAACTTGAGTTTATCAGCCAGCTCCTCTTCTATCATTGAACATGTGGATCCTTCATCGAACAGTGCGAATATTCGGATGTCCCCTGTCGGTCCACGTAGTTTGACTGGAGCAATTCTCAGCAACACCGTTTTTTCTTCAATGTTGTTTTCTGATAAATTGGCGCAGAAATTCCTTGGAGAAGTGATCTCGACTGCGGCTGTTGATTCTACGGCGGCTATTGCTTCTTCGACATTTCTTTCAACATGGAGTAATTTGCTGTGTCGGCCTTTACATCCATTTTCACCACATCTATTCTTCTGACGGCAATTTTTCACCATATGACCAGTTTGGAGACATAAAAAACAGAGCTTTAGATTCATGGCAGATTTTCGTCTTTCTGTGATTGTCTTTTTTAGAAAGTCATCACATTTCTGCACGTAATGATTGACTTCCTTGCATAGAACACATCCATTTGAATCACTTTGGTTTTTCTCAGAACTCTGCTTTGATACCATGACGTTTTCTCGCCTAGTCTTTTGGAAAGGATTACTTATTCCAGCAAGAGAATTTGTTTCCTCCTCGAACCAGTTTGCAAAATCGTTCAACGATGTCTGTAAGGACTGAAGATCACGTTGATGTTTATATTTTCCCCAAGAGTATTTTTGTATTGGGGACAATTTCTCCACCAAGTTGCAAAGAAGTTCAGGATTATATAAATAAAATTCGGCTTTCACATTTTTCATGGTAGTTACCATATTGCTAACAGCGTTGGAAAAAGCAACACAAGATTCTAATTTATCTTCTTTGACACTGCCAAGTCTCCTTACTTTTTCTATCAACTCCAAAATGATCCACTCTGCTCTGCCAAAATTCATTTCTAACATTTTGATGATCTGAGCAACATTTGATGGAGAAGTAAGGAGAGCTTTCACTGTATCTCGAGCTTTTCCTTTCAATGACCTTTCCAACCGAATGAGATTATCTTCATCTGTCAGTCCATAATGAGCCGAAGCTCTATGAAATTCACTAATGAAGATGGGCCATTCTGATAGTTCACCAGAGAAAATGGTAAGGTCCCGCACTTTTTGACGAAGTAAAAGTTTGTTGGTATTTGTGGAATTTTCAATACACTGCCTGGCAACATCAAAAAATGTATCTTTTCCTCCACACCCACCAGAAAAAGTGAACATTTACGGGTACAAGAAAAAAAGCTTTCATCTTTTTCTTGTTTCTTATGAATTGCTTGAATCTTCAACCCACTTGCCCAAATAATGTTCATCGCTATATAAACTTTGCGAATGAACTGATGCGTTTTCACTTTCATTATCAATTATGTCCATGATTTTCTTCTTCAGCTCCATTTCTTTCACCAAATTCAAGCGTTTTCTTTCAAGGGTTTTCTTCCTTTCTTGTTCTTCCTCTTCGTCAATCTTCTGTTGTTCTTTCAACATAATCAGTTCTAAATTCAACTTGGATATATTAGATCTTCTGGAAGTAACAGATGCCTTACACGACCTTCTTTTTCCAACTGAAGGCTTCTCAGTAACAAATACAGGATCTGCACTTTTGTCAGTTGCAATAAAATCAGGCATATCTACTACCGTAGAACCAATTGCAGAAAATGTTATTTCCGTATCACTCATGCAACCTCTTTGTCCTCTAGGTTTTGTACACACGCTAGAAGAAGGCACATTTGTACAGTGATCTACAGCAGCCATTTCTGAATTAGAATATCTTCTTACGGGAACTTCTTTATTGCACCTAGCGCTCCTACGAAGACCAATATTTTGATCGCCACTTTCTTGCACTTTTTCATGTTCCATAGCGTATTCAATAGAAGCTCGAAGGACCAATATTTTGATCGCCACTTTCTTGCACTTTTTCATGTTCCATAGCGTATTCAATAGAAGCTCGAAGGACCAATGTATAACTTTCAGATAGAACAGTTTGATCTGTGCAGGAAATTGCTATTTTATTTGAAGAACTTTTTGAAGTACTTTGACAAATTATCAATGTTTTTATTCAATAACATCAACCATGACTATGAACAGGTAATGGTTTCTAAGATACAAATAATACAGGGCGATATATAACAGTATAATTTCTACACCGGGTGTCCCATTAAGCCTATCGACCGGATTTATCTCAGAAACTACTGGTCCCACAGTTTTAGGAAAAAAACTATCTCATGTAAAGCAGTCAAGAAAAATTCAACCAAAATATTTTCAAGTTCCTAAAATGACCGCTAGGTGGCGTAATACAGATTTAAAATTTAATAACTCCTTTTTCTTAAAAAAGTCAAATACAAACGTAGGTATTTCTTCATGTATCTGCATCTCCTAGTCAATACCTAAAACTTTTGTGAAACACTTTTTGTTCTAACTCTTCAAACAACGACAACAAAAACAAAAGAAAAACGGTATACAAAAATCACCATAACTTCGGTTTTTCTTATCCGATTTAAATAAACTTTTGATCGTTTGATAGGTCATTCAAGGTAGAATAAGAATACGATTTTAAATTCTTTGGCAAATTCCTCAACAAACCACCAGAAGTCGCTTTTCGTAATTTTTACCAATTATTGATGATTTCTTGAAAATTTCAAATGTAATGACATATTTTTTAATTGAGTGTCATATTCTGCAATAGATTCAGAGAATAATGCCTCAAACCGGAAATCTCTAGTGTTTTTTAAACAAAAGTTATGAATAAAAATGTGTTCATAAGATTACGAGCGTTATAAATGCATATTTTTAAAATACCAAGAAAGCTATTAATACAAAATAATTGGCAAAACTGTCAAGGAGATGATGAAATTTGTCAACATTTTGCTGTTGAGCTATTCTTATGCTTAGCTTTTAGTGTTTGAATTATCAAAAAACCTTTTTTTTTGCATAACAGCCATTACTGGGCGGAAAATAACCCACACTGGATGATTGAAATTGATAACAACATAAATTCTCTGTTAATGTTTGGTGCGGTATTATCGAGGGCAAAATTATTACGTACATTTTCGAAGAAAATTTAAATGGGGCAAGATATTTGGACTTTTTAATAAACCACTTACCAGTTTTATTAGAAGATGTTTATTTGGAAACCCTCAGGTTTCACGGTTGTCTGGCGCATTATGCTCGCAATGTAAGGGAGTATTTGAATAACCAGTTTCCTTCTAGATGGATTGGAAGGGGTGGTCCATTTGCTTGGCCTCCTAGGTCTCCCGATTTAACTGTCTTATACTTTTACTTATGGGGAAGAGTAAAAGATGCAGTTTATACGACTAGACCAACAACGCGGGATGACATGATTTTGCGCATACAAAATGATATGATAAAGATTTGATATGTATATTGAAAATAATGGCGGTCATTTTGAACATCTCAAATAAAAATGTATAGCCTTAAGCAGTAGGTAGGTACCTAAGTTATTTGTTTTGTATCAAAAGTCTTTAATTTGTTTTTCCTTTTTATTTATATAAGATTGTATAAAAAAACAACATTTCAAAACTTTATAAGTAATGTTGACAGATTTCATCATCTGCTTGACAGTTTTGCCAATTATTTTGTATTAATAGCCTTATTGATATTTTAAAAATATGCATTTATAACGCTCGTAATCTTATAAACACATTTTTATTCATAACTTTTGTTTCAAAAACACTAGAGACTTCCGGTTTGTGGCATTCTTCTCTAAATCTATTGCAGAATATGACACTCAATTAAAAAATATGTCATTACATTCAAAATTTTCAAGAAATCATCAATAATTGGTAAAAATTACGAAAAGCGACATCTGGTGGTTTGTTGAGGAATTTGCCAAAATATTTAAAATCGTATTCTTATTCTACCTTGAATTACCTTGAATAATCAAACGATCAAAAGTTTATTTAAATCCGATAAGAAAAACCGAAGTTATGGTGATTTTCGTATACCGTTTTTCTTTTGTTTTTGTTGTCGTTGTTTGAAGAGTTAGAACAAAAAGTATTTCACGAAAGTTTTAGGTATTGACTAGGAGATGCAGATACATGAAGAAATACCTACGTTTGTATTTGACTTTTTTAAGAAAAAGGAGTTATTAAATTTTAAATCTGTATTACGCCACCTAGCGGTCATTTTAGGAACTTGAAAATATTTTGGTTGAATTTTTCTTGACTGCTTTACATAAGATAGTTTTTTTCCTAAAACTGTGGGACCAATAGTTTCTGGGATAAATCCGGTCGATAGGCTTAATGGGACAACCGGTATATAACAGAATTATTGTATAATATTAAAAAACATCATTCTGTAACTATATTAATTTACCTGCAACCACTATAGAAATGAAGTGAAATGAAGTGAGAGTAAATGTAATAGTGAGGTATCGAAGAAACCTCGCATAAAACGACGCAATGTGGCTATTGAACATACATTTATTGATCGAAAACTTCCACGAAAGTGACATTGGATGGATGTTTTTTGGGGGCTATTTTTTGAAATCTCAATTTAACAGCACAATGACTTGAAATGGGTACTTGATGTATTTCGCTGCAAATGCAAGCGGGAGGCAACGTTTTTGGTAGATCTTTCATGCTTATGCTAGATCCGGTATCCAGGCAGATATTTCCAACTTCACAGAAAATGGATTTCATAAAAGCACACTTCAAGAAGGATTTCCAGTGGATATTGACAATTCATCCTAGATCCAACAAGTTTCAGTGAAATCAATAAAGATCAATTATTACATGATACACCCTCTCCAAGTTTAAGTGTACCCAAAGCAACCATCTAATTTGAGAATTTTATTTCACCAATCCTTCATGAGAAATGTACAACAAGAAGAAATTATTCCTTTATGATGTTCTAGTGATTTCAGACCTGCCCAATCTTTTGGTTTCCTTATACTGTAGACATTAATATCATCATTGCCCCTTGAGCATATTCAATAAAAACTTCTCTTGATTTTCTGTTCCTCTAGATTTTCGTACTGATTTTGAGATCCTCAACTGCTTGAGTTTGAACAGTGACCAGCATTGCTATTGCTAAAAATATGTAATGTAATATGTATAACAGAATTATTGTATAATATAAAAATAACATCATTCCGTAACTATATTGATTTACCTGCAACCACTGAAGTGATATTTCATCAATAATGAAGTGATATTTCATCAATAGTTTTCGAACTTGCTTTGTGACCATCAAATTTTCATTGCATTAATCAAAATGTTCCTCAATGCAGAGATGAAGTTAGTGGGTAATTTATATTTGGTGTCGAATAAATTAAAAACGGCAACACACAACTTATTCAACACAAAAGTCTCTATGTTTATCAAAGCATCTATACCAGGAACCACAGCGTGGAAGGGGGAGTTCCCCAGGGGGTCGAGGGGGCGACTGGATGTCATGTCCAGAGCATCCCTGCCGCGCCGGGGAGCTAGAACTCACTGTGGAAACCTGCCTGGTACAAACCGCGCTGATAATGCGTGGGGGCTTGCCTTAACCAGCTGGCCAATGTAGAAGAGAACTACAATAAAAATCTCCCCAAGACAAGGTGGCACAGCATAAGCCAATGTCTGCATGGCTAGTGGGCGGACTAGTCGCGATTATGCGAACCCCGGGGTACCTGGCGCCCCCCGGTTTCATTTGCCTTCCTACGGCATGCGGGGCTCTGTCACAAGCATCGTCCATAGATCCACGAATTCTATGGACGATGTCACAGGTGACCGTTTTTTCCCTAGCTTATCGTGGGATCATTTATGGATACCAAGGTAAAAAAACAGGTTGAGGAAAACTCCCCAAGGAATACAGAGGACGAAATCCTCATGGAAACGGGCAGCATCACACAGGCCGAACGTCCTGAACTCGAAGCTGACCTTTCCTAAAAATCTGGTAGTGATGGGGAGACTGATAAGTCCGCTAAGGCCCTCTCGAAAGGGAAGGATCGAATTAGGCTCAACGGTGCTGCCAGAAAAAGGTTCAAATACCTCGTTAAACAAGGCCTCCCATTAGAAGAGGCCAGGACGAAAGCGGTTGAACCGTTGAAGGAGTCAACCTCTGAGAAAGGGCTGAAAAGGGTCAGGTCAGAGGAAAAAACTGCCGATGGTCAACCGACCAAACGACCAAAAGCGGCAGACAGAGGCAGCAGTGCCTCAGTACCTACCAAACCTACCTTCACTCAAGTGACGGAAGGCGTGAGGGTGGACATTCTGCCGATTACCTATCCAGATACTCTCCTGACAACGGAGCAAATTGAAGCCGTAATGGAGGCAATTCTGGACAAAATCATAGAGCTGAAAGAAAAGGCTACTACAAAGCCTTACTTCCACAGCTCCCACAATAGACCTGGCTGGTTAGCTCTAATGTGTGCCGATAACGCCACCGTGCAGTGGTTGGATACCATTGGGGATATAAATCCCTGGGAGCATGCGCGGCTGAGGGTCGTTGAAGATGCAGCAATGCCTCACAGCGAGATCTTGGTGGCGTACCTACCAGGCAGCCACGGATATTCCACAGAGTAAATCCTTGTATTAATAGAGGCTCAGAATGAAAGCCTCAACGCAACTACCTGGAGGGTACTGAGGAGAACATCCGAAGACCCTCTAGAACTTCTTACCATTTCGGTTGATACCCAATCGGCCAAAAAGTCAAATAAAAAGAGGTTTGTGATCAATTATAAGTTTGGTCACACAACCCTCAGGGCAAGGAGTGGCAAACCCAAATCGGCCACACTTGACCTCTCAGAACCTGGTACCTCAGGTACCAATGCGGGTGCAGCCAGCACCAAGAAGCAGACTGAAAAGGCTGCCAAGAGTGCTGCTGACACAGGACCAAAAGCAAGACTGTGCCTCGGAAACTGGACAGATCCCATGCCGGCGGAGTTGAGGGAAAGTCAAAAGCACCACCTAAACCTCCAGTATGAGCAAAAAGCTCAATTGTCTTCAGATAAACCTCCAACATTCAAGAGCTGCCACGAGTGTGCTTAGAAGAAGGTTTATTGAAGACAACATTCATGTAGGGCTACTCCAGAGCCCTGGATTAACAGAGGACGTATACAAGGACTCAACATTAAGTCGTGTAAGTTACTTTACTGTTCATCTCACGAAAAACCACGAGCAGCCATATTGCTCGCACCTAATATTAAATTCTTTCCTGTTCCAGAGTTCATCACTGGAGATTTGGCAACCGCTATAGTGGAAATGCCAACTGAGGCAGGTGATGGTTATTGCCTCGGCCTACTTCCCAGGGGACTCCGAAACGCACCCTCCATCAGAGGAAGTCCAAAGCCTCATCGAATGGTGCAAAAAAGGTAACAGGTACTTTATTCTGTGCTGCGATGCAAACGCCCACCACTAAATATGGGAAAGCACAGACACAAATGTACGGGGTGAGTATCTCCTAGAATATTTGTTGGCCAACAATATCGACATCAACAGAGGAAATAAACCCACCTTCATAAATGCGATTAGAAAATAAGTCATTGATTTAACTCTCGCGGATCCATTTATGATAAATTATATTCTCAACTGGCATGTCTCTGATGATTCTTCAATGTCGGACCATCAACGTATAAGATTCGACCTGGAGACGTCAGAGACACGCTTCGATGGATACAGGGTACCGAAGTTAACCAACTGGGATGCTTACAAAGAGTATCACGAAAGGCAGACGGAGGCATCCATCGAATCGATAGAGGAACTTGACACAGCTTCAAGACAACTTCAAGATGTTATAATGAAAGCATATGAACTTAGCTGTCCTGAAAAACAAAAGGCTACTACCAGAGATGTGCCTTGGTGGAATAAGAAACTAGCAAAACTTAGAAAAAAAGTCAGAAGACTTTTCAATAAGAGTCTGGGATACTGGGAAGACTACAAAACAGCTCTTCACAATAAAGAAAACTTAGAAAATCGAAAAGAAGAACATTGAGGCAAATGTGTGAGGGGATTACCGAATTAGCCCCAGCACAACGTCTTCAAAAAGTTCTCTCAAAAGAACACTCCAGCGGCATCAGTCTGATCAAAAAGCCGAACGGAGGATATACTGATAACCTTATGGAAAGCTTGGGTGTTCTCTTGCAGACACACTTTCCTGGTTCCGAATCAGCTGTGGAGAACGAACAGCAAAGCGCTCACCTGAAAGGGGTTGCCCACAACCCCAACAGATCCAGTAGAAGACTAGCTTTCAAGTCATCAGGAAGGGACGGAATATTTCCCGCCTTACTGCAACATGACATTGAAATAATGGAGCCTTCTTTGAAAAGGCTATCCAAGGCGAGCCTAATCTTCGGTTATATACCGCAAGCTTGGAGAGAGGCCGTTGTGGCGTTTATACCAAAGGCTGGAAGACGTCCAATGGACGAACCAAAGTCTTACCGCCCCATCAGTCTCACCTCTTTTCTCCTAAAAGCAATGGAGAAAATAATAGACATCAGAAGCGAACTCCTTGAGTTAAGACCGCTCCACAAGAAACAGTTTGCATTGAAAAGACATTAGTGGAAAAAGAAATGGCTCTTTGTGCCTTCATCGACATAGAGGGTGCTTTTGATAACACCTCGCATTCATCATTGTGGCGACTCTCGGGAAAGGGACGGTCAGGATGACAGTAGAAAAAGGTTGTCCCCAGGGGGGAGTTCTATCGCCTTTGCTGTGGTCATTGGTCGTCGACAACCTGATAGTCAAGCTACATGATTCTGGTTTCACGACTCAAGGTTACGCCGATGACCTGGTTGTCACCATTAGGGGCAAACATGAGGGGATAATTTCCAATCGCATGCAAGTAGCCCTAAACATAATCAGAAGCTGGTGCGCAGATGAAGGACTCAATGTCAATCCTAGCAAAACAGAGTACTGGTTCCAATTACCAAGAGGCGAAAGTATGAACTTAAAGCCCCAACTCTGAATGGGATCCAGCTCAATTTTTCCAAAGAAGTTAAATATTTGGGCGTGATAATCGACCAAAAACTGACATGGAACAGCCAACTCAACCACATTATTTCCAGAGCTATAGCGGCAAGCTAGACATGCCGCAGAGTTTATGGCAAGACATGGGGTCTGAACCTTCAACCATTGCACCTGTGTGTAATGAAAGAAGCAGCAATAAGTGCCTTCAGACTGAGCCAGACAAAAAAACTCAAATCAGGAAATCGGATTTTGGTGAATATTTCCCTAGAATCCATGTTTAATCGTGCCAGTTAGGTAGGACTTCGAAATGCAGTTTGAAGTGGTCATAAACAACCACAAAATTTGCACAGAGAATGGACCTCAACTGGGAAGGGATGCATACTGATGCATCCAAGATGGATGAAAGGGCTGGAGTGGGAGTTACAGGGCCAAATTTCTTGGTAAAAACCCAACCATCTTCCAAGCAGAAGTACGTGTTATAGAGATATGTGCCCAGGAGTGCCTCAAAAGGGACACTCAAAGGGCAAAAATCTATGTTCTATCAGATAGCCGAGCAGCCCTAAAAGCTCTAAGCTGACTTGGGACTGTAAACAATCCCTGAGACAACTGGCAGCGAACAACCAGATCACTTTGAAGTGGGTGCCAGGTCATAAGGGAGTTGAAGGCAACGAGAAAGCAGACTGCCTTGCCAAAGAAGGAGCAAATTCATAATTTCTTGGACCAGAACCCTTCTGTGGACTTTCCAAAGCCCAGAGAATAGTTCCGACGCTGGGAAACATGGAATGAAATCTCACTGGAATAAAGTGCCAGGACAAATACAAGCGAAAAGGCTAGTGAGTTGTTCGCCAAGGAAAGCTAAACAGCTTCTCGAGTTGAACTTGAAATTGGTAACGGGACTCCTCACTGGACACTGCCCTCTGAGGGATCATCTCAAAAAGATGGGTAAAACAGAGAGTGACAGTTGCCGCTACTGCGAGAACTTCGCTGAAACTGCAGATAATTTGCTTTGCGAATGACCAGCACTCTTCTGCAAGAGGCTCAAGTTCCTGGAAGGGGCCTTTTCAGAGCCCTCCAATATCAGGAACCTGGATCTAACAGGTCGAGGTGCTTGGTGCTTGAGAGGCTGCACAGTCTTAACGACCCCTCCTACAATTTACAATCTATCAAAGCAATATTTTAAGGTTAGGTCAAATACATCACAAGTAAAGATTTTACCACAAATGGTGCAGCCGAAAATATATCCAGTAATCAATTCCTTATATTTTCCTTATGTTATAAATTAAATTTTTTCCTTCAAAAACCTCTGATGAAAATTCCTTCAGTTGTCAAAAATATTTCACTAGTAGTGGTCGAGTTCCGAAATTCCCAACCAGCACTGTTCAGTGCTTTAGATCGTTCTAAAATTACTGAATTATACTGGTAGTAGCTTACTAAACCTGAATTCGTTCAGAAATTGCTGACTATCATTAGTAAATTCAGTAATATCGGAACGCGACTAGTGTAGTAAATTTTCAAGGTCCTTTGGTAACATTCCCGCCTTTTTCTGCGTCAACTCTTTGGTTCGTAGAACCTATACTTTGTCACATTGCTCTCTGCCGGGAGTGCCGGGTACAAAGCTTCATCAAAATAAATTCTGTTAGGTTCATCTACCAATGAGACTGTGGTCATGGAGTTTATTCTTATTATGATAATTGTAGTTTCACTAATTGTACAGGGTGCACCACTTAAAATGGAACCCCCCTTTAACTTTTTTGTTCCTGATGATATAAAAAAATGGTGAATTGGAAAGTTGAATGAAATAACTTGAGTTTTGATTGAAATATGTTTTTTGATATACAGGGTCTGTCATTTTCTCTAAATGGACACCAACTCTGTTTTTTCAAATAGAACACTATGTATATTTTCTTAAAATTCGATAAAACATTATTTTCTGATTTCATTGATATCAACAAGTTGTATATTTTGATGAAAAAAGACTGAGCTATTGATAATCAAAGTAGATCAAAATAACGCATCATAGGTCTCATATCACCTGATGTGGTTAAACATAGAGGGCTTTGAAAATATGTCTTCATTGTTTATTCTCCACGGAGATGTCAAGGTACTGTTTGTTTTGGAATTTAGAGTGTTCAATGATATTTGAAAAAATGGGCTACAGTTTGAATGAAAGATGTGACATTTTAGAATTATACATTTCTTGTGGTAAAAATGCGATCGCTGCTCGTAGAGCATATGCGTTTCGGTTTTGTGAACGTCCACTACCTTCTGGGAATACCTTCAAGAGGAACTTCGAGAAGTTCAGACAAAGTAGAGGACATTTGAACGATATAAAGAGGAGTCGGCAAAAAAGTAGACTTATAGAAGAGACAGAGGAGAATATACTCCTTTATTTTATTGAAGACGCGAGTCGATCGACAAGAATGGCTGCGAATTACTTCGATATATCGATATCAAGTGTGATACGAGTTTTGAAGAAGCATCATAGGAAGCCATACAAAGTATTGACAGTCAATTATTTGTTTCCACAAGATCGTCCAAATCGTTTACGGTTCTGTCATGAAATTATCGAAAGACATAATCGCGATGAAAATTTCACTAAAAACTCAATCGGAAAAATGAGCATAGCTGGGCTGCAGTCAATCCGAAAGCAATAAGATCAATTAAAAAACAAGGCCGTAGAAGTGTGAATGTCTGGTGCGGTGTTTATAACACTCAAATCATTGATCCAATTTTCATTGATGGTAGTCTTACGACGTCAAAATATTTGGAAATTTTGCAAGATGATATTAAAGACTTGCTTGATGAAGCAATTCCTTTGAATCGACGAAACCAATTAATATGGCAACAGGATGGTGCACCTCCCCACAACGGAATCGAAGTCACAAACCATCTCTATGAGAAATATGAGACTTGGATTGGTATGCGGGGACCAATCTTCTACCCGCCTCGTAGCCCAGACTTGACGTCTTGTGATTTTTTTGTGGGGAGCGCTAAAGGAAAAGATATTAAAATATGATATTTTCGATATTGATATCCTGAAGAATAAAATAAGAGAAGAAATTCAATTATTGAATAATAACCCACTTATATTCGAAAAGGTTCGCCAAAATTTCTTAGCAAGGTGCCAACTATGCATTGACCAGAATGGGGGAATTTTCGAAAATTTAATGTAGTTATTCGAAATATGGTTTCTCAAATAAATGTTTATGAATATGTTTTTTTTACGATTTTTTGAGGCCAATAACTTTTTCATCATTCACAACATATAGCAATATATTGATATCCCCATGGAGAATGAATAATATTAAGACATATTTTCAAAGCCCACTATATGTTTAACTACATCAGGTGATATAATTATATGAGACCTATTGAGCGTTATTTTGATCTAATTTGATTGTCAATAGCTCAGTCATTTTCCATCAAAATATGCAACTTGTTGATATCAATGAAATCAGAAAATAATGTTCTATCGAATTTTGAATACATAGTGTTCCGTTTGAGAAACTAAAGTTGGTATCCATTTTGAGAAAATGACAGACCCTGTATATAAAAAAACGTCTATTTATCAAAATTCGTGTTATTTCATTCAACTTTTCTATTCAACATATTTTCATATCTTCAAGAACAGAAAAGTTAGAGGGGGGTTCCATTTTAAGTGGTGCACCCTTGTAATTGAATAAACACTTCATTTTGAATCAAGTTTTTATATTTTCTCATACAAATAAATCACTTTCAGCACCAGTACTAAAAGTTATTTACTTCTAATACCAGTGTCATAAAATGACATTTCAAACACTGGCAGTATTAGTATGCGTTAAAAGATATACTTTTACTGACGTTTGTAGAAATGTTTTTTCTATTAAATCTTTTTTCTATCACTAAGAGTTCTGGAGATAGCATCCATCACCAATTTGAGACACATTGTATAGTGTTTACCTGTTTTGTTTTGTAGCGAAGTAGATCAAGTTTCTTCCTTTTCTCGATGATTTGTAAATCCAATAACTGCTTCACCTCTTGACAAGATTTATCATTAAGAGGCCCAATGATGCTCTCCAATCTTGTATTTTTTATCCTAAATCTAGCGGCTGTACTCGTATTCTCATGTGCTACTAATATCAGTTGGGAAATCTCCTTTTTAAGAGTCAAAATTTGGTCTGCATTTGATTTCCTTTGAGCTTCACATTCTTCGAACAGAGCCTTCCTCTGACCCTCTGAAATATATGATTGGACATTTGAAAATTGTCTTATAATATGTTCGGGCTGTAATGTACAGGGTGGACAAATTTCGATGTTTCTATATCGGTAACTATTGAAGATACAAAAATAGAGGTCGTATATTTTCTCTTGTTTTATTCCCAGATACCACATGATATCCCATAGATATCCAATTCATATCCAATTCTGGTCGGAAGCCGGATTATCCTTGGATTCAGAATGGACATCCATGAGATATCCTTTGAAGGATTTGAAATGCATATATTTTACTGAATATCCCATGGATATCCATCAGGTATCCACAGAAATTATGAATTAGTTTAAATTTCAAGAAATATTTTCTTATTTTACTGGATTTGAAATGAACATCCATGAGATATCCTTCGAATAATTCGAAATGGATATATTTTACTGGATATTCCATGGATATCTATCAGATATCCACAAAAACTATGAATGAGTTTAATTTGCAAGAATTATTTTCTTATTCTACTGGATTTGAAATGGACATCCATAAGATATTCTTCGAAGGATTCAAAATGGATATATATTTCACTAGATATCTCATGGATATCCATCAGTTATCCACATAAATTATGAATGAGTTCAAATTGCAAGAATTATTTCCTTATTCTACTGGATTTGAAATGGGCATTCATAAGATATCCGTCGACGGATTCGAACTGGATATCCTTCAGAAGATATTTTATGGATAGCCATGATATTTCCAAAGAAAATATAAATGATTTTGAATAGCAAGACTAACTTTCTATTATCAATTTTGATAAACTTTCATTCCAAATATACACTTCACCTGTATGTGCATGCCATATACACATATCATCAAATCAAACAGCATGGACTCTGATTTATCATCGAATTTCAATATTTTATGCTCGTATATGGATTTCTCGGAAGAAATCTCTCATATTTCGTTTTTATTGGATTTGAAATGGACATCCATAAGATATCCGTCGAGAGATTTTAAATTGATATCTTTCAGATTATAACCTATGAATGGCAAATATAAATGAGTTTAAATTACAAGAGTATACCGGGTGTAACAGGATTATGGTACACCTCCCGATTACGATGAACTACATTTACCCATAAAAAACGCAATTTAGTATTTTTGACGGGATTTTGACTTTTCTAGCATTAGACGGGGCAATTGGGATGAATCTGAACTATCATGGCACACCTAAATGGAAAACTAAAAATTAAATCGAATTAAATTATCAAAAATGTTGACGTTTGAAATGTCACTCGAGTAGTATCATTGGATTCAGAAAATTATGGAGATTTCGAAAATGTAATAATATACATGGTGTTTCATTTGATAATCGCAAGTTGGTATCACTTCCGGCGAAACCGGAAATGAAAAACAAGTCATTTGTGGTTCAAAAAGTGTCTCTTATTATGTATATGGCATATCCGAAATTTCAATCAATTACCTTCAACACTAACGGAAATACGGGGAGTGTACCATGATCGTGTTACACCCGGTATACTCTTCTGTATCAATAATTCCTTTTCTTTTATTGCTCGTACATGTCTTGAACATTACAAACATATTCATAATATTTCGTTTTGTTTCTGGATTTGGAATGGACATCCATAAGATATACATACAGTGTGTACCAGCCAAATGGAATAAATTCTTTGATAAATAAACGGTGGCGTTTTAGGAAAAACGCTCGGACACGTCGATTTGTATCTTTAGTTGCGCTTTAAAAAAAAAAAAAAACTTTTTATACAGGGTGTGTCATGCCACAGTGGCCAATATCAACTTTCTTATTTTAAATGCAACACCCTGTATTTTATTTCACTTTTAGATTCTTCATGAAGAGCTGATTTCGTCGATTTATCATACTTGGGGTATAGCGCGAAATATTATAGAGATATAGGGTGTGAAAAATCGAGATTTTTAAACTTTAGGTATTTTTTGTGTCGAAACTAATCATTTCTGCTCAAAACGGCTTACATTTCCCTATCTTAACTTTTCATTTACTATCTACTGACATTTGATAGAAACAAATACGGGTGGTTCAAAATTTTGTATCACCTTCTAAACGCTAAAGTAAAGAAGCTTAATCTGACAATTAGGTATATGAGTTTTCTCAATCAAAAGGCATTTTTTTGCGACAAAATGTCACGTGTCATAGTTATTTAACCTCAGATGCAGTTCGCAATATTGAAACATGATTGAAACGGTCCTGGAGACGCTTTCAAAACGTTTTGAAGCAGAATCAAGTGTGACGTCACAAATGGTTAAAGAAAATGGAGTGTTTCAAAACTGTTTCAAATAGTTTCAAAACATTTTCTCGCATAAAAATGCCTCAAAGCGTACACATTATGTATCATGGCAACAGAAAGTATGGCGTATCGAGTAGATATATCCAAGGATCATTTTTTTTTACAATTCTGATCGGCTGCCCGGCTCTATATAGAGGGCTGAAATTTGGTGGAGGTGCTCAACTGGGTGTTAGGTATCCCCCATATGTTAGTCTGCCGAGCTCGAGTAAATCCCCTCATAACATAGAAAAAATTTCTTGAGCCCTGTATTTGTTTGAAACTGAGAAAAAGTGAGCTCAGATTCAAAAACTTCGTGAAAAATTATTCAAAAAAATTTTTTTGACGGACGAAAATGTGTTGAGAATTATGAGAATAAAGGGTGGTGACACCTTTGAGTGGAACACCCTGTACAAAAATGTTTTCGAAAAGATTTTATAATCAAGATTAAATTAGTTCTCAATTGATTCCCTAGAGAAAGGGGATGTGTTGATGAAAGTAACTACATAGGCCTAAATTGGAGGAAATAGGATAGGATTGATACCAAAGACAATTGGTGAGTGGTGACGTTCTATTAATCGAATCACAACAAATCTCGTTATCTTTATCAGAATTTATTGCCGGATGTAAACCTATGGTCATAGTATGTATTTTAAACATGAAAATTTCCATGCTACCATTTTAAGATGAATATTTTATGTAGAAGTTAACGCCTATAATTTTTTACCTCTTCTCGGAAAACCTATTCCACAGTCACTAGAATTTTTTTACATTTGTGATATTCATTGTTACTACTGGAAATTGTAGCTGAGTTATAGTTTAGGCAGAAACATCATTTGCAAGACTGCGAAGAAACTATAATGCTGGGTTTATAGATTCAACTAAACCAAAAATTAAATTAACAACTAAGAATTAAGAATGTTGAATACACGAGAACGTCTATGAGGGTTTATACATTTACATCTGTCAATTGAATTAATAATTAAGAATTACGAAGTTGGTCAATTTTCAACTTAACAACTAAGAATTAAGAAATTTTGTGGACATAACGCGCAAAACGATTAGAATCGTTGGAATGCCATCATTTGTCATTGTTTTTAATAGTGTTTATGGTTTTCAGGTTCAGGAGTTTTTAGTTTTTTCGGGTTTTTTGCTTATTTCATTAATAATATAATTCAATTCAACACTTTGAAATGACATTGAGCTTTCAATTATGTAACATTCAACATCTGATTCTTAATTATTAATTGCATTGTATAAACACCTTCCCAATTGTTAATTCCTAATTATTGATTGTTTATTCTTAGTTGTTAGTTTAGTTGAATCTATAAACCCAGCATAAGTCACTTTTAAAGAAAGGTCATTAATTCAAGAAAATATCTTCATTCTTCGTTACAAACAATTTACTGATATTGTATATCAGGTATCTATAATTTGTGATACATATTGTAAACAGATAACAGTAATTAGGTATTTTTTTGCATTCTTGATAAAACAATTTGTTAACAAGACATGCATCCAAAACGTCTATGTCTATGGCGGATTTATGCAATTTTTCATATATCTATTACTTTTTTTCACTGTCATTAGACCATATTTTTTTCCAAGAATGTGTAAGTATAGAGTTCATTAGTTCTTCTGCGATTTGTCATAAAAACTTTATTTTTAATAGACTCCTACTTTCCTATACTGGCAAAAATATTGCAGGTTCTATAGGTATCCGTATTCCGATATAATTTCACTAAATAACAAGAAGACATTATCCGTATGAAAAAATCGCGCGTTAAGATGAGAGTTGGTTATCTTTCAAAGAATAGTTAATGCTAGAGTTAATTTTTGTGCATGAATGGTGAAATGTAAATATTGAGTTTCATTCGCAGTTTCAACAAGAATTCACTGACTCGAATAATTTCAACTCAATCCTTGGCAACTGTCAGAAACGTACATTCCAAAGGTTTTCAATGGTTGATCCCCCTTTTTATCTGAACTCGACAGTCTCAGGTGAAAATTCTCAAAAACTGTAAATATTTTTTTGCAAAAATTTAATGTTTTTTACTATACGTAAAGTGAAAAATTACAAAAAATGCATGAATATAAAAGTTGGTCCCGTTTCACACGCCCTGAACAGTATTCCAAAATATTTTCTAAATTTTCGAGTTGGGCATGTAAAATTAGGTATATCGAAAAAATTTGGTTATTTTACCTCGATATATTAACTTTTGTTACTATTCTTGTTCCCAGAATCTGCAGCTGAAATCTTTCTACGTAATTTCGGAACACCCTGTATGTCAAATAGCGAAGAGTTTGGAGTATTACCTATTCAGCAATGGAAGGAAGGAATCTACTACCTATATGTAATAATTCTTTCGTAGCATTTTACCTTTCATTTCCTACCAACTCACCTGACAGCTGTATTTTTTTCTTGATATCCAGTATCTTCCTATTAAGTTCAGACAATTGCTCTGACTGATCCTCTCCCGATTTGGTGCTCATTGCGAATGATGCGCTGTCCTGTCAATTAATCCATTATCTAGATTTCAATTAGCAGCAATTTCGTTTTATCTACTTCAATGAAATGCGCTATCGTTCGAAGAGAAGTTTACGAACCTTTTACTGTATCAAAACTGAATGCCTCGGAATCTCCAAGCCCTGACTTACCAACGTTTCGTAATCGATCAAACAGTGTGTTCTGAACACGGGAAGTTATGAGATGAGATTGCTAAGATTACTTGAATTTTTCAAAATACCTATCCCTCATTAACTGAAGCAGCATGAAAGAAAACAGTCGCATTGATCAAAGTAGTTGCACTATCATATTTGAATAAGAGAACCTATTTCGAGTTTTCGAAATCATACTCACAAGAAGATTTCTCCATTCAAGAAAATATGTATATTTCTTCAACTCGAATTGGTTCAACTGAGTAAATATACGCGTCTACTTCATCTGAAAAATATTGATATTACAATAAAGTAATATGTATACGCGAAGAACAACTTGTAATGGGTGGAGTAATTCATAATGTTAGGAGAACCCACTAAATTGTTTCAGAATGAAAACAACATTGATTCAAACAAATAATATGTATGAACTTAGGTGATCCATTACTTATACAGTGGAGGCGAGTATTATAGGTCAAGAGGCCCAAGAGGGTAGAACATATATCTCCCTGAATATGCCTATAAAATTCACCAGAAGTATATATCATAGATCTTATTGCTTACGCTAGATCCGGTATCCAGGTTACTTGTTTTGTAGGTCCGGGGGGGTTGAAAGTACTAGGCCATTGATTGGTCGTTTTCATTTTTGTCCATACATGTGTTGTACCACGTGATCATGTAGTACCTACTCTCTTGCAGACCCCTCTTGACCTAAAAATCACTACAGGATGCCGGATCTAGCGTAAGCAGTATAAGATCTATGGTATATATAGCTCAGTTGAGACTGAGTAACTCGTTTTCCATCAAATTAACCCTCAACTGTTCAACTTACTTAATCAATTCTAACGAGTTGTGCACAGTTTGTAACCTCAATCAATTTGAAACTATTGAACATATTTTCTTCAATTGTCATTGTGCATTTCTAAATTCTCTAGTAGATATGACGGCTTTGGTCCACGCTCTTGATGATCCTACATGTCGATGTTGTGAAGACCATTGTTTTTTTTCTTATGGAATCTACTTCAACTACGCTCTTTCGCTTTCGTTGTCAATGAGTGAGCCCGATATTTATATTTTCAGGTTACCACCCACTATTATTGAAATAAGTAGGTAGTACGTGTCTCTAGTTGTGTTTTTAAAAATTATACATGATTCTCCATTACCTCATACTCTTTTATATATTATTTTTTCTGTTTGCTAATATATTTGCTTATATGTAACCCTTCATATTCTTGCCATAAAATATATTTTTTAAGAGGCATTAGAGGTAATGAAGTTAAAAAAAAAACATACAGTCTAACTCTATCCTCATCATCGGCTTATAATCATAACAAGTACATCTGAAGAGAGAAGAGTTTTCAACTATGTATTTTTCTCCACTCGAAACATGTCCTTTTTTACGTGATGTAAGTCTGTAGACTACATTAAACTTTACATTTTTGGTGGAGTTAGACTGTATATTCTACCCTCTTGACCTATATGTAAGAAGTCCTTTACTTGATTCTACAATTTCATTAGCATGTTTTTTATGTTTTCACCAGATGGAGACACTTACTGCTTGTATATCAGCGTAGCTCGAGAGAATTCAAATACTAATCGAGAAAAATAATTCATTAGTAGAGAACAAAGTTTGTGTTTTGTATTCTCGAAAGCAAATAACGAATTTAACTGCTTTGAGTAACTGTTGAGTGATGAGTTAATTTAGTAATTCCCGAAAAATTATTATTATCTCAAGGCAAAGTCTTAACAAAATATCCAACATTGAGAAAAATTATTCTTGGTTCAAAATAATTCACTGTATAATTCCAATGTTACGAGATAACTCATCTATTTGATTTGAAAGAATATATTTTTGAACTTATTGCAAGCAGTCGATAAGATGGTTGAAGAATAATTATAGTATACACTGTAACAAAAATTTAGGTGTAACTTCAATCAAATAGATTTCAGAGCCAAACTGCGACGAATACAACTCCTGAAGTTGTGTCCTTTTTATTATACATTTCACAATTGAGTGTTGAGTGATGTTAATTCCGATCTTAGTATTGAAAAATGACACGAATGTGGTGAAACAGAACGATTCTGAAACATAAAATCATAAGAAACACGTTGACGTTAACGCATAAAAAACATCTTTTATATAAAATTAACACCAAGTTACACCATGTCATATAACGATGGGGTCGAGGCGGTGTATGAATCATCTAATTTGGTGGCAATAATCATTCCTTAAGTTACTGCATCCTGGAAACACCTGATTTGATATACATTAATAAAATATTGTATGTATGCATCTGAATGGTACCATAGAACCTTAGAACTTTTGTCAATAGGTGCCATTGACGTCCTTCCTCCCGTACCTGATTTCAATATTGGGCATGATATACTAGATGATTTTCATATAGATCAGTATCACTAGGCCCAGGCCCTAGTGCCATGGATCAGTTCGGAACAGTTCGACATCAACCAAATTGTCTCTAGAGTCTAGATTCTTCTGAGACTAGTTTATCATCGTGTGAATTATTTCTCAATAGATCCAACCTAGTAAAAAAGTGAAATACATCGGAGGTGGTGAAGGAAAGCAGAAAAGTACTAATTACTAATTCGCATGAACACACTCACAGTGTTTTAACGCACCGAAGAGAATTTCGTGTAGGTAGGATTCAGCATCATGAAAGTCACAGAAAGTGCATCACACCAATGCGGTGTCAAATCGCACTTTTGGAATTGCATAAAGATGACCACCAAAGTGTTCATTCTGCTGCATTCAGCACTAACACTTGTGTTACTGACAACTGGCTTTGATTATTAAAAACACATATGGGAAAGGTCACATAACACCTACAGTGGTGCCGGTGTTTACTGACACTAAAACAGTCAGGACCTCAGGGTACACCAGACGGTGTTAGCTGGTGTAATTTTTTTCCACTCTGTATATAACATCATAATACTTTAAGTAACACAGATCGATTTGATTGTGGTGAATCTTTTTTTGAGTGTTATTGGGATATTGATAGTTAATTTTAAAATTTCGTGGCTCCTGAGAAATTTTGCTACGAGGCTCAAGTATTTCATTAATTCGTTGGTTTAGCCCTTGTTTCTGTCGAGATTTTTATATTATTTGCTGTATTTCTGTTTGAAAGCATTTCTGAGAATCTCAGTTTCATTGTCACTAAAATGGACGTCCAGAGGTGATCCATCAGAATATCCAGTCACTGTTTGCTGATGGAATTCTGAGATCTAAGTCAGAATTCTGAGTTCTAAGTCGGAATTCCGAGATCTGAGCCGAAAAAATATTCGAAATAAACATTATTGTGGGCCTTCTTTGCTTTCGTAGATATCCTATCAATCTCAACAATTTCCTAATCAACCAACAAAAATATAGCCTCGATTTGATGTTCAAATAACTTTTTCGATCAATAATCGACATCAAGCAATACATTTTCACGTCAAAATTACTCATATTCCCAAAATAATAATTATTTTCGGTCAACCAGGCCATCACCAGACTTCACATTCCAAGAAGTTTATGAAACCTCAAAAACGCACAAAATGTTGCTATTGATGTCGAACATTTATCTTCCAAGGTAACGAAACCTGCCTCATGAAATATATCTAATAATGTCAGAACGATTACAATATGCATTTTGATTCCACTCCAGTATCAATTATTTTACTTAGGTTGCACAAATACGAAAATATTTTTTAATATTATAGTATGATATATAAATGATACAGAAATTAACTTGTACATGATTGATGGAGTGTATTGTTTTCTGTTTTGAATGGTCAAGCTCCATGCATCGAAATACATTTCATCCTACCACTCAAATTTTCGTATTTTTTTCTGCCATCCGAAGTGAGCGGCAGGAATTAATAATTAGCTGATTACAATAAAGATTACATGACTACCTACTCAAACGATAGATAGATAGATAGATAGATAGCACTCTACTTTCAACAGGTTCAACTCAAAAAATAAAATAACAAAATGTATAGCTGAAAGTAGAGGAGTAAATACGAAACAACAAAGAACATTACAAATAATCAAATCAAAGGTGAAAGGTTCATATTCATATCACAGATCAAATTGAAATCATTGCATATATACAAATAACTGACACGGGCACTTTCAAATTGTTAAACTTCTAAAGGCATATACCTATCTAATTAAAGTCATAGACTCCTTTTGAAAAAGCTCTACTGATATGGTTTCAGAGGTGTATGTTATGACTGGTTTTCCTCCTATTTGAGTGATAGAAAACAAAATTCATAGGAATAATAATTGATAACAAATTGAAATTCGATCATCATGTTAGAGCGTTAACAGAAAAACAGGCATCGAGATGTTATGCACTCAGAGTTGTCTCAAATGAACTGAGCACATCTACTGCAAAAATGGTTTACCACTCTTTGATTGAAGCTCATTTGAGATATGGAATTGCCTTCTTGGGTTTCAGTAATCAACAATTATTTAAATCTGTATTTATTTTACAAAAAAGAGCATCTCTTTTTATATCATGAGACTTTGATCTCCATACTTTTTATTTATATTCTAATCGTTTTCAATTGAATTATCTGTATTTCTTAAATATACACTTATTTTATGTCTGACATATGTTTATATTTCAACTGTTCAGTGTATACAACAAATGGAAATATAACCCAAAAGCCTCCAAATCTCTACTTTGTTCAGTGTATGTTATGATTGTTTCTCTTTTCTTGTTAATCCTTATGTTTTTATAATTTTTTTCATATGCTTTGTCAATAAGAAGTTGATTTCTTGGACAATAAAGTATATTTCTCCCCAACATTGAGATAAAAAAATAAAAAAAATTTAACGGGTTTATCTCAATGTTGGGAGAACCAAACATATTTTATTAATTTGAGAAGTATTTTATACCATATGTAAATTTTTAAATTTATGGAAATATTGTAATAATTGAGTGAGTATTTATTTACCTTCATTATATATATGTGAAAAAAACACTTGTTGCAACTTCAGTGTTTTTCATTTGGCTTTTTCAAGTTTATATCAAAGTTTAGGATGTAATATCTCCATGTTCAATGTTTTCTACAATGTTTTTTACTGTGTCGTAACTTTTATAACAATAATTTTGTCGTCAAACTCTTGTTTGTTTCTCCCTGATGATGAAAATAAACGTTTCCGAAAGCTTGGATTAATATAAAATAGTAACTCACTGACTTTGCTGCAAGCCCCAATATTAGTAGTTTTATATATATATTTATAGGAGAAATATATTCTTTGCTGACCAATAAGAGGTAAACAATATATATATATACAATATATATAAATGTTACCAATATTGTATTTTTATTCTTATCCACATTGATAAGAATGTTTTCTTATTTTACGAAATCATACTTTCAGGTATGCACTGATGATGACTTAACCGTCGAAAGCGCTTCGCTACAATTTTTGAAATATAATTGCTTGGAATACAAATCTGTTTGTTTTTTAATTATAAACTTTTATCTGCAATTTAAATTAATAATTAGAAACTAAGAAGATGATTATCTTTCAACTTTTCAACTAAGAATTAGCAGTCATGAATTCAACACAACCCTTTTTTTGAATTGCTTTGAATGTTTGGCAAGAAACAATAAAAAAACTTAATTCTAAATTTTCGGTGAATGATGTTTATGAACGCCTCCTTAATTGATCAAGCTGTTAATTCCTATAATTGTTAAGTAATAATTCATAATATACCGTGAGGACCAGAAGTCCGTCGCCCTCCCCTTTAACTTCTTTATTTACATAGGTACACAAGAAATGTAGAACACAGAAGTTGTAGAATATCATTCTATTTTATTGATGGCTTAGATTGTAGATTGTAGATTGTAGGAGGGGTCGTTAAGGCAATGCAGCCTCTCAAGCACTTCGACCTATTAGATCCAGGTTCCTGATATCGGAGGGCTCTAAAAAGGCTCCTTGCAGGAACTTGAGCCTCTTGAAGAAGAGTGCTGGGCATTCGCAAAAGCAAATGTTCTGCAGTTTCAGCGAAGTTCTCGCAGTAGCGGCAACTATCACTCTGTTTTACCCATCTTTTTGAGGTGGTACCTCAGAGGGCAGTGTCCAGTGAGGAGTCCCGTTACCAGTTTCAAGTCTTTTTTGTCCAACTCGAGAAGCTGTTCCTTGGCGAGAGGTTCACTAGCCTTTTAGCTTGTCTTTGTCCTGGCACTTTATTCCAGTGAGATTTCATTTCATCCGCTTCCCAACGTCGGAACTCCTCTCTCAAGTGGGCTTTGGAAAGTCCACAGAAGGGTTCTGGGCCGAGAAATTGTGTATTTGCTGCTTCTTTGGCAAGGCAGTCTGCTTCCTCGTTGCCTTCAACTCCCTTATGACCTGGCACCCACATCAAAGTGACCTGGTTGTTCGCTGCCAGTTGTCTTAGGGATTGTTTACAGTCCCAAGTCAGCTTAGACTCACAAGTGTATGACTTTAGAGCTTTTAGTGCTAGTGTATATAGAATATATATTTTTGCCCTTCGAGTGTCCCTTTCGAGATACTCCTGGGCACATATCTCTTATAGCATGTACCTCTACTTGAAATATGGTTGGGGTGTTACCAAGAGATTTTGAGAGCCTGAATTTTGGCCCTGTAAGTCCCACTCCAGCCCTTTCATCCATCTTGGATGAATCAGTATACCATACTGATGCATCCCTTCTCAGTTGTCCGTTCTCTGTGCAAATTTGGTGGTTGTTTATGGCCACTTCAAACTGCATTTCGAAGTCGTACCTAACTGGCATGATATCTGTCGGTTTAGACATAGATTCTAGGGAAATATTTACCAAAATCTTCGAGTGTCCAATCCGATTTCCTGATTTGAGTTTTTTTGTCTGGGTCAGTCTGAAGGAACTTATTGCTGCTTCTTTCATTACACACAGGTGCAATGGTTGAAGGTTCAGCATAACCTCTAAGGCTGCAGTGGGGCACGTAAATATGGCCCCTGTGATTCCCAGACGCTAGCCGCTGCACTTTCTGCAGCTTGACTTGTGCCAAAAATTGTTGCATTTTTGGCCACCATATCAATGAAGCGTATGTGACCATGGGTTTGATGATCGGTTGGTATGACCAATAGATCATTTTTGGTTTCAGACCCCATGTCTTGCCATAAACTCTGCGGCATGTCCAGCTTGTCGCTATAGCTCTGGAAAGAATGTGGTTGAGTTGGCTGTTCCATGTCAGTTTTTGGTCGATTATCACGCCCAAATATTTAACTTCTTTGGAAAAAGTGAGCTGATTTCCATTTAGAGTTGGGGCTTTAAGTTCATACTTTCGCCTCTTGGTGAATGGAACGAGCACTGTTTTGCTAGGATTGACATTTAGTCCTTCCTCCTGCGCACCAGCTTTTGATTGCCACTTGCATGCGATTGAAAAATATCCCGTCATGTTGGCCCCTGATGATGACATCTAGGTCATCATCGTAACCTTGAGTCGTGAAACCAGAATCATGTAGCTTGACTATCAGGTTGTCTACGCCAATGACCACAGCAAAGGCGATAGAACTCCTCCTTGGGGACAATCTTTTTCTACTGTCATCTTAACCGTGTTCTGTCCGAGAGTCGCCACAATGATTTTGCTTTTCAGCATTGATTGTATCCATCTAATTAGTGGCTTAAGTATCATTCATACAGAGTGTCTCAAAATATATAAGCGCAGAAACTCAGTAGTTTAGTTTTTTAAATACATCATTCGATTTTTGGATTCTTCATTAATTTTTCAACAATTATGATGAAAACTTTGCCCATCAGCTGTTAGCAATATTAGATAGCTTTCAAAAAGTTGGGAAAGGATAGTAACATAATTGTGTTTCATTTGTAACGGTTTTATCGATCACTGAATAAGAATAGTCATAATGATTGATAATGTAGATACAAGTGTTCCTAATTCCAAAATTATCAACTATTGTGATATCATCCTTGTTAACAGTTCAACGTAGAATTCAAAAAAATGCATTTATACACAGTATGATGTCCCATTTGATAAAAGTAAACTACTTTTAGCTGCTCCGCTTTTTTGAGACATACTGTATGAAATTACATTTACGTCATTTTTCACTTTTGCAATTTTTTCTGTGAAATTTAAAATAAATGGAGGTTACGTAGGAAGCGAAGGACTTTTGGTCCTCCCTCTCACTGCATGTATAATCAATAGATACCACCCTTGAGTATTAAAACTGTATATAATCAAGGATACCACTCAATCTATGAATATCAAGGATTAGTTGATTCTTTCGTCGTAGATTTGTATTTCGTGAACACAAGTTCATCGAATGATCAAATGAAAAACGAAAACAATAAACGCTACTATCATTATATAAGAATGCTACTATATCTTTGCTACTATCAGAGATCAGAGATGAGTGGTAACTAAGGTAACTTATCTCTGCTACTAGTGCTTCTGTCTACAGTGACTCTATACAACTACTATCATTGAATTAGCGCCACCTAACGTATAAGCTTATAAGCAAAGTTCACGATACAGCTGTCTTACAGTAATCTGTTTGTCTTCTTCTAACTATGTCAACTACTCAACTACCTGTGTTTTTTGTTATAAAATAAGGGCAACTTCTCCGTTTCTCCCATTCCTCCAAGCTTATAAGATAATAATAGTTTTGAAAGAAAACAAAACAACTGTTATCTATGGTATTACCATTGCAGGAAGTCTTTATACAATGGGAATATGGTATTAGAGCATTATTAGAACCTCATACGAGTATAGCTATACCGTCTGCTACCGTGTACCATGTTCACTAATACATAAATCTGCTAATGAAAATTGAGTGTATATAATATAAAATCATTAATCATGCATTGTAATTGGATTACCCTCTTTTTTATAACGCATGCACTGCACTACAGGTGAACCTACACAAATCACGATAGATGGCGATACCTGTAGTGTTTATTGATATTGAAAAAATTAAGTAATTTCAACGGAACTTATTCTAGAATCTAGATCCATCGAATACTGCATAACTTGATCAGTCTTGCCAATATTTTTCTCCTCGTTCGAATTGAATTCTAATCTGTACGAGAAGAAAACCTATAACTCTCGTGGAGGAACATCGTACAAGCCAGACCAGTAGAAGGATATTGGAATAGGAGATAAGTATTGGAATTTTTCTTGAAAGTTTGGGGGTTATAGGTATCAGAAAAAACCTCTCTAGCAAGTGAGTTCCACAATTTCCCCGTTCGATGGGGAAATTATTTTGATAGAGTGCAGTTCGGCAGGTCTCGAGCATAACAAATTAAGAGGTGTCTGGTCTTGTGGAATAATAGACGTGATTTCCGTTGAGCATGAGCCATGGAAATATCTATAAAAAGGGAGAGATCGCCCACTTTTCTGCTCTCCTCTGAATATAATCCAGTAGCCTTGAGTGAGAGAACATTTCCATTGTACAGGGTGGTCCAAATTTGACATTTTAGAAAAAACCAACCTACATGTTACGAGCTCGATTTTCATGAGAAATCGAATGCCGAAAACCGTACCTCGATATCTTGAACCGTTTAAAAGAACAGGTTGGATTTAACTTTTCTGCATTTTAACCCATTTTTTACTTATTACTTACAGATTATTTTTCATTATTGTAATAACATTCTCTGATTCTTTTTGCAAAGACTGGTGTTGAAACTATGACATAATCTTGTATTTTTTCTTATGGATCACCCTATATATTTTTACATATTCGTTTCAGAACTTAAATTACCTTTACAAATATAATAGTAGGTACTTGCCATTTTTTAAAACTTTGTTTCATTATTTTTTTCAAATTGTTCTGTCTTCCTTACTCGACAAGACTGAATGAAACTTCGAGGGTTGCTTTGCAACTAAGTTGGCGGACAGAAACACTTTTCAAATAATGTTAGATGCGTCTTTGGAAATGTATTTTGAAAAAAAAACAATATCATAATGAATTAATTCAATCAATTCAATAAAAATAACAAAAACAAACAATACATCATTTAATAAAAGCAGAAGGATATATTACAACAAATTGAACACCTTTTGAATTATCGCATATTTGACTTCGCTTCTTGACATGATAAACAGCATTGATCAATTCTACCGCAGGTAAAGAATCAAAAGCATATCGCAGTGCTGCTTCCAACGCCTCTCGCGAATCAGGATTCCGTTTATATGTGAGGTATCTAATTGTTGCCCAAAGAGAATAAAAATTCAGAGGCCAATGAATAGTGCCCGGTTGCCATGCCAAGTGTCCCCAAATTGTTGATTTAAAAATGTCCTTATAATCGGTACGTAATTGATGGAAGCATACGTTTTCAATTTTCGCTAATGGCAAATCATCATCAATAACTTGTTCAACAAATTCCCGTGATTAGGGACCAATAAACCTTCTTCTGAAAATAAACATTAAAGCTGTATCGGTCCAGATTCTGCGTCTGTGGATTTTCCAATCTGTTGAAAATACCAACGATGCTTATGCACGCTTCATCAGTCCATATAATGTTCTATGCTAGGGGTGGGCGAATTTATCGATATATCGATAATTATTATCGAATATTTCCATCGTATGTTAAAAATCCCATATGAAGCGGGACATTTTCGAACAATTACAGCGATAAATTCCCGGCGGTACATTTTCGGGCTGGTAAATACCCGGTAGGTATCGAAAAATACTCGCTTGGTCTGTGTATCTATAGTAACGATTGTTAAAATGTACATTTGTCATCTTGACAGGCATACATTTTTGTTTTGATTCCGGTAATATTCTACCGAATTACACTCGTGCATCAAAATAAACCTGATAATTTTCCATTCAAGCATGTTGTCAGTAAAAAAACTGCATTCGGTAATTTTCATATTTTGCTACAAGAGCTCTCCTCCTTCGGAGTCGGGCTCTTTCGACAAAATATGAAAATAAACTCATGCAGTTTTTAGACAACATGCTTTCATGGAAAATTATCGGTAATTTTGAAGCACTTGTGTAATAACTCCCGATTATTTCATTCATGCTAAAATACACGTTTTTGATTGGTTGAAATGATTGTGTTGATAAGCAATAACACCATGTTTTCGATTTTGTATTTCGGCTCCTGATTGGCTATTGGATACCTACATGTTGTGTTTTCATTTCTGTATTTCGCTTTCTGATTCGTAGGCAGTAGGGTAGTTTAATTAAACAACGACTTACCAGTTGCAATCTGTCATATTATTTTCCGATTCCCTGGTAAATAAATGAATGACACTACACCAAATTTTCGTCTGAACCATGATAAACACTTCATTTTCCACAAATTTTAGACAATTTCAGCATTAATAGAATTAGAATATTAATCTAATGTAACCTAACCACACAAATTGTGACATTTGTGACAACATTAACATTCATAATGAATTTAGCTCAGTAGTACCTAGTGCATAGGTAATCTTGCCTACATCATACAATGGCATACATGTATTGTCGGTTGCATAACGAATCTTATAAACTGTCGTTTAAAATAGGAAATCTTCAAAATGGCTTCGATTTTATTCATGAAATAATCTGAACAAATACAACTTGTGTTATTGATGATTATCAAAAATTCCTTCTCTTTCGAAGGAATTTGTGTTTCGATAATCATCAATACACTTGTTGTATTACATGCGATAATTTTTGAAAAAATAATCGATAATATCGACGATATCGATAATCCTATAATATCGATAAATTCTGATTATCGATAATCGATATTTCCTAATCATTATCGCCCACCCCTAGACTCAACTCAACTAATGGATTCAAAATTAGTGCGTCCACCAAATTTTGAAAGGATAATCGAATGTCTCATTTTTTATTCATCAAATATTTCTTTGTTATGGACCCATGAGTATTTAATAATGAACTATGGAAGATGATTTCTTTCAACATACATGTTGATTCATATTTCACTATCACAAACAATTTCTTTTTTCAACAGAAATGCCATGTTACCCTTCACTATCACGAACAATTTCTTTTTTCAACAGAAATGCCATGTTACCCTTATTTTATGATAGAAAATTGATTATGAAAAATTATTTCTAAATGCCAAATCATGACGTCTATACTATTCAACGATTCTCAGAATAAACCTATCCCTATAGTCATATAGAATTAACATTTAATTTTCTGATAAAAATCATCATCATAATTAATTAGTTTTTATGTATATAGTAGGTATATATACTTAGTTGTTACTGATATTCCAAGGGTGAAGGGTGCTTTGGAAACAATTGGAATATCTGACATTTCAACATTATTGCCATTGTTATTTCCACTAATATGAATAGTGAATTGAAAAGCATTTTGATTAGATTTTGTATTTTTTTGCCATGTCAGCAGTTCATTATTCCATTGATGTGAGCAATCATTTCACCAAAGAATTTCGAAATAGATGGATTGGTCGTGGTGATCCATGAAAGGCAAAGTATATACGTTGAGATCCATACTAGGGCACAACTTAACATCAAATATCACGAATACATGTGAAGAAATGAAAAAATCTGATCAAGAAAGCTTTATTATCAAAACTAGCAGCGAAATTCAGAGAACTTTGTGGGGGTAATTTGATGGAGAGAAGTTCTGCAGCTCTCGAGTCTGTTACAATAAAAAGATGACCAGTCTGAGTCTGAGTAAATTTTGAGTTCATATTATATTTCCGTGTTTGATATCAGAATTTCCAAGTTTGATGAGAAAATACAAGATTCCGAGATTCAAGTCGGACAAACAAAATTCCGAATTAAAATTTGCAAAAATGAAATTCCGAGATATTGAAGTCGAAAAATAAAAAAAATCTCGGTGACCCTTATATACCGGTTGATTCTCCAAGGTGGTTCACCCCTATATATACCTTTTTTATTATTGAAGATAGAAAAACGAAATTTGGGGGTTGTGTATTATAGTTCAATTTACATTTTTTGACATATCAACTCGTTTTGTCGTACTTCCGGTTCGACCGGAAATGATCATAACTCTCGATTTTTAAAAGGGACATCCTATATATTTTTAATTATTTCGATCGGGAATGACATTCTTAATCCAACAACACCTCACTTGTCAATATACGACTTTGAAGCTTTTGACTTCACAGTCATTGTAAGAATTATTTAAAAGTCTCTAATATGATTTTTTCCACTTGAACTTGAATTTTGCAAATGGAAAGGGAGTGGCTCGTCGGCTTTTTGTGAAAGATCATTTTCCTACGAATAATTTGATACCACACACTTTCACTTTATTTTCACTATTTCTGTGAACGATTGCAAGAAGCGATCATAACCAAAATTACTTTATTTGTCAAATATTGACAAGTGAAGTGTTGTTATATTTACAATGTTATTCTCGATCGAGATAAGTAAAAATATTTAGGATATCCCATATAAAAATCGAAAGTTATGGTCATTTCCGTCGAACCGGAAGTACGACAAAACAAGTTAATATATGTCAAAAAATGTAAATTGAGCTATAATACACAGCCCCCAAATTTCATTTTTCTATTATCATCGATAATAAAAAAGTTATATGGGTGAGCCACCTTTGAGAACTACCCGGTATACGCTTTCATAGCAAATAACTCTTGAATGGTCATGTTTCATTATTCATCTCGGTTTCAGATTTTGGAAATTTTTGACATCCTATGTGTAAAACACATTGTTCTTCATGGGGGTTGTCACCCACTTTCTGGGATTTGTCACTTCGGCATTCAATCAATATCAAATTATCAGTATAGGTATATAGGTATCTAATATCAGTATCAATAAATAATGGTAAATGTACCTATATCTGTTCAGTGCAAGAATATATTCATCCTCAAAGTTTTTTTTGTTTTTGGCATTTGTTATTGCCACAGAATGCCATTCTCAAAGTTGTCCAGCAGCTTAACCGTCAAGGTCGTTATCACAAAATTGTTATACCTATATGTATTTCAAATTAATTATTCATATTTTCAATATTAGAGTATCGAAAATGTCAAAACAGAACTGGAAAGGGTGATAGGACTATAAAACCTATGTAAGTTAAAATCTCTATAATTGTATAATTACCTATGTGGAGGATGTATATAAACTCTCAGTAGAATAATCCTCCACATCAACCCTTCCAATCAAATGAAAATGTGTTGGTTATAATCGTAGTCACCCTACTAAGTATCCTCTAGTACTTACTAACCTTCAGACACAAATTTTTCACCTAAAATGTTTGGTGGGTTTCTGTTGTGACCGGTCATTGATCTTTCCGTAGAGAAAATTCAGTTTTTCATTCACGTATCTATACCTGATAAAATTTGAAACGAAAAACGAAAGGTCAGGTACCTATACCTACGTTGATCAATATCAGAACATCTAAACTGTTTACATCCTCATTAAACTAGTAATAAGTATTAATAATAAAATGTTGTATACAAGGACTATAGAAAACAAATTTATTTTTATATTATCAATTAATTATATATAAGACAGACGACTGTATACACAATATAAAATACCTATAATAACGCCAAAGCGTACATTTGCTTCTATAACGTTAGAGGGGCTTGAAACAAGAAACATGAAATATATTTGGATTGGCCACTATACATCATATATCTGCTATAGTCTGCTAGGAACCAACCATACGAACTAACTCTGTGCCGTAGACTGCAGACAGTAGTCAGTGGAAGAAAAGGAAGACACATTCCAACAAGTAGGCTTATAGGATACCTATCCCACAGTATAGAGTTGGCAATTGTTTCTCACGAACAAGTTCTTCAAACTCATTATGTTAAGTCTCGATTTGAAATATAAACGGATTAAAGAAACGACAAAACAATTCAGCAATGCACGGTCCTAAAATCTAATACATGAAATAATTATTACAAGAGGTAGGTATGCTCAAATTGAAAGAAACCCGAAAGGCACGGATCGCTCAGTGTCGGAGCAAGCGCACTAGTCCGCAACCACTGAGCCGCCATCTTGGCGCGTCTTTGTCAAAGCCCCCCTCAAGGCCCTCTACCTCACATTCGAGTTGACCACGGAGTAGCGTGTATCTATGTGTGACTATTATCCGACAGAAAATGTGTTTATCAAACAATTGAGACGTTTTTGGTGCATAAACGAGACCGAAATGTGTTGTACATAGTGTGTGGAAACGATATTTCTGTGATAAGTGAATTGAAAGTGATTTTTCGGTGCCCCATGAGGGAATTCAATCTAAAATGTGGATTACTGACAGTACTAAGGAATATCATTTTTGGATTATAGCCTTTACGATACTTCTCTCCTTGGTACACACTGCAACAGGTGGGTGAATTGTTTTAACGTTCGAAAGCACAGTGAGTGTTCAAGTTCTGTCTGACAGTCTACATTGTAGTTCAGTTTCTGGTTAGGTATAATTGAGCACCGATGTTGAGTTATCATTAACTTTTTGGTGGATATTCATTAATAAAAATTTCTGAGATGCACTTTTCTCATCCTATATTATATTTTTAATTCGAATTCAAAATGAAACAGGATGGGTATTTTACTTCAGTTAAGACCACTCAAAGAAATGACAGTTGTCGACCAGGTGCTCTCGTTGTACTTACCTATATCATTACGTCTCGTGTAGGTTTATTTCCCCTTTCTAGATCAGCTACTATGATTAAAATTGATTACAACATTCAGAAGTATGTTTCTCCTCGCATATATAAATAAATAGTTATCTCAGTATTCTACACAATACATTAGTTTCCGTTCTCATAGTAAGTACCATTTATTCGATTCATGAAGGTAGGTAAGTAAATGTATTTTTACCGAGATTTTTACGTTATGTTGAGGTTGGAAAATCAACAAAATTAGTTAGTAAGGGTATTTTCACACTCCACCTGAATATGATCATTGTTTTATAACTAATGTAAAATTGTTCGAAGTTCAAACTCCTAAACCTGTTTCCAATATAGGCACAATTAATGAAAAACTAACTGGTTTCTATCATAAATCGAAAATGCATTTTGTTTAATGCTATAAGTACTTACCTGCTTGCAAACTTTTTCCAAATTTGAAACGACAAAGGAATACAGAGATGAAAATACAAATAATGGCAGATTATAGGTGTTTAGAGAACTAAGCATGAATTGATACATTTTAGACTTAATTGAAGATTAGGTACATTAACGACGGCTATTTAATGCCTGAGCGAGGCCCTGAGTAGGTACTTGGTATATTGAACCACAAAACACGAATATGATTTTTTTCTGATGAAGCTGTGAATGAGACTTTCAGATCTCACCGAGGATATCACTGATCTTGGGATTCAAACATTTCTATTTAATATAAGGAGTAACTCAAAATCGTAAAATATGCTAGCATATGGAATATATTGCTGATTTTTTCAAGCATACTCACATACCTTTCGGATATTGAATTCATATTAAACTGCATAAACATTCAGAACGAGTTTACAAATATAGCATTTATCTTTTCCCTCGTCTTTTTCTGTTGAATAAGTATGTCATGACCTTCACACATCAAATGTCAACGATCTTTTGAAACTTGATCATAATGATAGTTTCATTATAACGATTGACGAGATGATTGATTCCATTTTGTTCAACATTTCTAATTTTATTTGCATGAGAAAATCGCAAAGTGCGGTATCCTGGAAAACTAATTAGCTATTTCAGACGAAATATAAGTTATTACAAAAAAAATCAGATTCGGGAACACTCTGTATATTAGTCGAAGACGAAGCAGACCTTGCACTAGTACAACAAGTTTTGTATAAGCTTTTTGCAAATGCTAGACCATAAGTATTTCCTCCAGAACCTATTTCATATAATACAGGAAATAACGAGGGAAATAGTTATTACTAATTCTCAAGTTCTAACAATACTACTCAACGTTAGTTTCGAAATACTTTTACAAAATTAGATATTTAACTTTTTTGAGGATAATTTCAATTTCGCAGTTATAGAGAAATTTACCTAGGAATTAATTTACCGTGCTAATTGATTGACGAACTCAATTTTTCAAGTTATTTTCAAATTATGTTTTCATTTTTGCTTAGAAGGAGGTATCCAGATTCTTAATGCAAAATCAACTGGTGAAAATAAGAAATACTAAATAAGCGCATTTGTACATCAATCATTTGCCAAAATCGTCACTGTATCAAAATATTCAAATGGAAATATAGAGGGTATTATAATGATATGCTGGTATAAATATTTTCAAGAAAACCATAGCCGCATCATAAAATGACAAATCAATTAAAATGAGAGCCAAAATTTCAACAACTATCGAGACGATTCTTCCACCAGAATCTATCCGCCAAAATATTTGACTTGACACATGCGTTCTACCTATTGAATCAATGGTTTTAATTTCTCAGTTTTTTGCATTACATTACATAGTTTCAATTTATTGATTTCGATTTCAAATTAATTTAAATCTATACTTAGTGCAAAAGAGTTGAAATGTCTGCATACTAGACATTGCAAACAGTGATGAATGAAAAAGGATCTGTCATGTCAGAATTAGATTGAATATCAAATTAGGTAGATAGGTATATGTAGTGATAATTCAGTATTAAAATAGGACTATAGAATATCACAATTACCCATCACAATTACCTAATTATGAATAACCTCTTGATATATTTTTGAAACACGAAACAAAAAACTAAAGATTCTGAAAACCATCGAGAACTATCGATTATGAAAATAACGAGTAGGTACTTAATAGAACGTTCAGACAAGTTCAGATAACTATGGAGCTATAGATAGATCATACATCTCGAAATACATCCTTTATTGTCTTTTTAAACATGGCAAATTTCATCTATAATGAACAAGAACAACTTAGGTAGGTAAACCTACCCTTATAAGTAATTTAATCATACATTTGGAAAACTAAAATGTGAGGTACTTAATCAACGAGTAAAAGTCAGCAACAAACGATACCAAATTCGCACGTCTCCTGTTTCTTCTGATCAGTACAGAAATACCCCACCATTCGTCTAGGTTTCCGTAGGCAAAGCGTGTCTTTTCGTTTTCGCCTTGCGACTCGGAAGAGCGCAGGGTCTCTCGAAAAACACCACCTGTCGAAACCGTTAGCCGCCACCTCGGCCGCCGCGATCCCTTCGACAGGACATCGCCTCGTCGCACGGGACCCGCGCATGGTCCGCACGCACCCGGCAATAGGGGTCACAACCGCCTGCGACGTTCCCCCGTCCGTGTCTCGTTGTTCGCGTCCGGACGGTGGCTCTGGCTCGGCCGCAGCGTTGCCGGTAGCTCAGGGTGCGTTTATGTGGAGCTCCGATGATTGATGATGATCAGGGCGGCGATGCTCTAGCGGTGCTAAGAATGCGATTTCATTGTTTTATGTGGAGTTGTTTATATTGGGACGCAAGATTGTCAGTCGAGCAGCGATAATACCAAAGGATAATATTAAATTCGCCAAATACAAATACATACCCGAGTACATACCTATAAACTATGTCTTTGAGTATTTAGACTAGTGGATGTTTAGAGAATTTGCGCTTTTCACCTAGTACTTATACCTATAGTATTCAAGAGAATTCGATGTTGAAAGTATTTCTTCTTCAGAATCTGCGGAAAAAGTCATATATTGATGAATTTATTGCATAGGTATATCGAGTGACGAGATTTATATGGATTTTTCCGAGGATTGATCGATTTATCGATATCTCAAAAATATACAGCGTTTGCCGTAAAGTTGATGGCTAAATATTGTGTGAAAAAAATGTTGGTTAAATTTCCGAAAATCTCCGGTTCGTTTCTTCATGTCTGACACCTTGAAAATCCGTTGCGACTGTCCTATATCACGTGACTACAAATCTGGCGGGAATTTAAAAAAAAATCTGTGGGGCCAAAAAATATCAAATTTAACTGTAATTTACGGTATCAGTTGGTTTGAATTTTGTTCTCGGGTTAAAAAAATATTCAATTAGTTCATGTCTTTCTAACTCATATAACTACTAGACTTACGAGGGTTTCTTCGCAATTAAGTTGGCGGTTGAAAACACTTTTCAAGCACTTTTTCAATGTACAGGGCATGACTACACTCAGTGACAATACTAAATCTTGTTTTCCTAATTGATCTCCTCAGAGTATTTGATTAGTTTTGATCCAAACTTGAGTGATTCAGGTTATTGAAGCTGTTTCCAGATAAAACAAAAATGTATAATGTTTCTTAGTAAGGGTAGACCTCGGGGTAGGTAAATAAAATTGCATTTTTTTGTTTTTTTTTCAATCTGGTTTCAAATTGGTACATGGGATCCTCGTTAGATTCCAAACACAATGTTCTCAATGAAATCTTTCGATATCTTGTTAATTATTTGACCCATTTTTAGGCACCTCAGACAACTTTTTTTGAATTCCCGCCAAATTTGAGGTCACGTGATATAATGATTTTTAAGTTGTCAGACATGCAGAAACGAACCGCAATTTCAGTTTCTCAGATAATTCGATACCTAATAATTTTTTTTCCACATATAGTGTATGTATAGCGGACGCTGTATATAAATATCCGAGTAAATATCGATAGGTATCGATATGAAGAAGTAGTAAAACGCAAGGCACTCATGAAAGAAATGAAGAATGTTCATCATTTACATACCCTAATGGTCTGTCAGTATTAAAATAGAAATATTTCAGATAATACACAGCTAAAGTTCAAAGAGTTAGTAATATGTAGACACATAATTCAATTCGTATCGTGTAGTTTGATGAGACAAAAAGGGTTATTTGAAAGGATCGGAACATTGAAATGTATTTTGGAACAAAAATGTTACCAATGATCATCATATTTTTCGGTCAGAAAAACGTCAATATTCAAATGATATTATAAAAAACTATAAGAAGAAATGTATGTTCAAACTTTGGTATTCTTCTGGCCTCGAATATCCAATTTACGCAATTACCCCTAAAACATCCGAAAAAGTCCGCCAAAATTCAGGATAAGAAAATTATCCGCCACCCTAACAAAAGATCCGCCAATTGGCAACACTGCTCGGCTACCTCGTTGCTGCACTCTTCGTCGTGCCTCCGTGCGTATCTTGGCCCCAAAGTGGGGTGGAAACAGTGGCGTGCGAGTACCGATTCGTATTAGGGTTTCGGAGAGTTATTTCGAGATCGAACATTCAATAACATCTTACGATAATAGAAAATTCTCAATCAAACACGAGAATGTCATTGTTATGCCAATTGTCATATATTTTCGACATACTTAGTGCAGAATAGAAAATGTTTTCTCTTGTGGTATCTAGCTTATTGGAAATAATTATCTCCACAGGTTGGGCTTCTCAATTATATAAACAACTAATTAAATGTTGAGATATGTTTGTGATTTTATCTTATTTCATTACATTTATGTGATTTATTTGAAACCTAGCCTAGGGTAAAGCCGATAACAATATACCTTGTGAAATTTCAAAGAATGGGTAAGCAGAAACCGAGATATATAGTGAAGTCAAAGAATGGGTTTAAACCCATCACCGCTTTTCCATTAATTTCTTCAATATCTGAATCATTAGATATCGTTTTCTCTAGATATGTTCCAAATTAGTATTTTCATTAAACTATTTTTGCATACAAATTACCACATTAACCATTCTTTGAGAGATAACCAACTAAAAATGTGAGTTGCTCAGGGGCGAAAAAATTAGCATGCGCACAAGTCATAATATCCGTGGCATTGTTAATGTTAACCTTCTTTACTTTTTCTTGGATAATTTTTCAGTTTCGATTGTATTTTTCACTGTACATATTTCACCACTCTGAAAATTATGATGGCGTTCAATTATATGCTCTGTGAGACTAATAATGCAATTATGAATTCTCAGTTACCATCGCAACATTGAGAATCTTCGCTATTCATTCCCAAACATTATCTCCCTGATATTTTTATTTTTGTGTCATTTATCATATGAGATCTCGGCAAATTGCAGAACAAGATTAGCCGAAATAGCATCACCAATTTCCATTTCAAAGCAATAGGAACGAAATAAAAAAACAAACGGATAGTGGGATAATGTCAATGATTCGAATATTGGAAAATTAGAAGTGTATATGACGAATCACGGCGAGCAAAGATCTTAGAGTTGTTCTTGAAGGTATCAACATTCTTGGAGAAAAATATCATGAAATTACAGTGAAAAATGAAGTAACTAGAATATAAAGTGGACAAGTTACCACTCCGTATACCAGACGTGGACATTGAGATGTTCATAAAGGGAATGGTTTTTCAACTCAAAGCTAGTTGTCATGGTCCCATTGGTGTGATGTGGTGACAGAATAAGGTTTCTCAGTCGAACAATATCCGGAAGAGGCTCCAATATTATTGTCATATTTTCAACACCACATACCTACAAAGTAGCGAGTCACATTCCAGAAGAAGATATAATTGAGTGGTGAATCTAGTTGAAGACTTGATTTCATTGAGAATTAATAGAATTTTGTTAGCACGCCACTGGGCTGTAGCATCCAGGAATGACGTCAGCGACAGCTGCAAGCATTTTTCAAATGGAATACTATAATATCCACCTCGCTAGACTCAATACCTCGGCACGTAGTTTGTAGTTGATAAGTGTAGTAATATTTTGTTCCTATATAGGTGTAGGTATAGTACCTAATTAATTTTTAACGTAAAACACCTCAATTGTGTTAAACTAAGATAAGCTAAAGTTTTCAATAGGAACTACGTCTAACCATAATATATACACATTTGGTGAAAAGTCAAATCATTTACGATTATGTTTAAAATAATACATCAGCGATGCATCATCAGTGAGATATAAGAAATGATAAACTTTAAGGGATGTTTTGGACAACTTAGTCAAAAACTTGAAATCACTTTGAACAATGGCCAAGTCCTTTATAATCTCGCATAGTCCTGGAGATTTGAAGATACCGAAACTATCAAAATCAGAAAATAAGTCACGATTTGTTGATAGTACAATTCATAAAGCGGAGCATTTCAATACTAATCAATCATCTGGCTTTCTTTCTCAACACATCATATTTTCAATAGCCGAGTAATTGTATAGTATAAAATCTCACATCATCCACCTACTGAATACCATCCAATTAAAGAGAATTCATACCATGCTCATATAATTCAGGTGATTAAAAGCGGTTAAATATAATACAGCGAACTCTTCATCGTGATTTTTGAAAGGTCTGCATTCGTTCCATGAAGGAAGATATATTGAAGCTCGATTCTATTCTAATAGATCCGTAAATAAAATATCAGAAGAAATAATTATCACATTCAACAATTCGGGTGTCATCATCAGGAATTCTTTGTAGATTCGTTAAATTTCTAGAGTTCCTGACTAAAATTTTGAATAGTTCCAGCAAATGATGGATTTAGATGGAAAAAATTAAATTTTGGCGCTAACTTCACTTAAATTTTTCGAAATTATTGCAGAAACGATTACTTTTTCAATAACTCTCGCAATAATTCTTTCCAGAGCTATTTTTGAAATCAATCAAGTACTCCAGATCTCTCCCAAATACACAACGAAAAATAGACAGAAGTCATTTTCCGATAACGGCGCTGCGTGGAGTTAGCGCCCAAATTTTATTTTTTTCATCTAATTCCATAGTTGCTGGAACTATATGAAATTTTAGTCAAGATCTCTAGAACTTCATCGAATCTACACAAAACTGCGGAAAAAATATTGATTTTCAAAAAGTTAGCGCCAACTTCACATGACATTGCGGTCAAAAAATGCTTTCTATAAATCAAATCAATCAATCATTTATTTGTCAATGAATGCATCATTATAAAAAATGATTTACCTATGAATTCGGACAAATAAATGTAAATAATCCAAAAAGAAGTAAACCTTGAACATGGGCATTCTTAAAATATTTAGCCATACAATCATAAAATGAAGATTTGAATGTAAATTATTTTTTAAAACCGGACAATACTTTAAAATTACATATGAAATACTTTAAAATTACATATGAACAATTACCTAATGATGGAGGTAGAGAGATATACTCGGAGATATATATATACAGTGTCATAAAAAGAAAAGTTGACTTCGCAGTTAGTTTGCTTGAAAAATGTGTAAAATACAGCATCTTTCCTTTTTTCATGTGCTACTCTAAACCTGTCGAATTTGACATTTTTTTCGAAAATTCTCAAATAATCTGTTTTTTTTTTTTAATTTCGAAAAATGCCAAAGTAAAAAGTTGCTCAGTTTGCAGTAGCGGCAACTTCAAGGGGTAAGACAACTGGGATAGAGATTACAAATACTAAAATAATAAATACAATCTTAGTTCACAGTTCTCATTGTTCATCTTTAGACTTTTGAAGATATCATTTGTACGCAATGTATTTCTCTAGAAGAAATAAATTTATCTGTGGGAGTAAGATCCCAATCTGCAATTAACAATTAATCTCTGAATCTTGGAACTTCATAATAGCTTTTCAGTATAGGTAAATTCATCAGATATTCAGAATAAATCAATCAAACCTACAATTTATCTTTCTATTAAATGATACCTGAATCTCGGAATTGACGGTGAATTCTAAGGTCATTCGGCATTATTTTGGAATTAGAAACTTTTGATCGTGTGAGAAGGTAACACCAATCTTCATCATGATCATCTCTCTCATCAATGCTTTTAATGAGATTTTATCATTTTGAGATTTGAATTTGATTTCATTCGACCTATTTGACAATACTTGAAGATTTCGTAGGTGTGTTATTTATTTAATCATCATAATTCTTCTGGAATACGTCTTTATAGTTGGTGTCCAAAAGGGGAGTTTTCATTGTCAAGTCAATTGTATAACTAGTAATACTTTCAAAATCAATTGAATGAAAATTAATTCCAAGAAGTTCGTTATTCTTTTTATATTTTTCGAAAACGAAGCGAACTAGACGTTTTGAACTAGGACGTTCTAGAGAGATGCCAGAGATACAACAGTCGACTTTGGATTTTCTTATAGGCGCCATATTGGATTTTGGCTTTGAAAATAACGCCAGCAATTTTGTTTAACAAAAACTAAATTTTGATAGTTCAATTGAGGATAAGAAACGTTCACATTTATGTCAAGCTAACCTTCTCTGAAAGTAAGGTTTAATTAAGGTTAGTAACGATCTTGACAGGAAAGCTAGAAGTTTTTTCTCCGCAAAACGTAACAAAATTATTAAATATATAACAAAGTTACAAAAGATGCTCGAATACTCTATACTATACCATTCTCTTCTAGACACAATTATTTCACTCGTTCTTCTTCCCAGCTCAGCAATATCATCGATGGGTACAAATTTAAGAAATCTTTCTTCAGTCTCCATAAACAATAATCCAGTATTGTTTCTTCTAAGATCATCTGATTCTTGGAATTGCAGGTACCCATCGATTAAACTATTCAGAACTTGGGAAGAAGAATAAAATTGTGTTTAGAAAAGTGAATGATGTAATATTCGAGCATCTGTTATGTTATTTATGTCGTTCCTTATTCAAAGTACACCTTGGTTTTTAAGTAAGTGAGCTTCCAAGTTCAGTTCAGAATTTAGTTTGTAGAACAAATTGTTTGGCATTGTTTCCAAAGCACTCTTCGCAAAAACCATTTTTTGCCAATTTTGACCAGCATGTGAGATTCGAACATATCGAATAATACGTCATAGTAATCAGAAATGAACAGAGTTTGCAAAAATAAGAGAAACCAAAGGTGAGTGTTGTAATTAAGCTCGAAAAACAGGCAAGCTGTATAGATTTTCGATCAATCAAAAAGTTTCACTATGAAAAAATATAGAAATTATAATTAATTCAATGATAATTTAGTAAAGATTCTCAAAAATTCCTATGTAGTTCAATATTATAATGTCCACTCTGGTAATATATATGAATTCTATATTTATCGTTGGAAAATATACCGAATGACCTACCAAACGATCATATCCCGGATGGATTCATTTAACGTTTATACATGGCATGCTGCCTGGTCGTATGAAGATTGTTTTCCTGTTGGTATGTTTCCATTTTGCAGTCGATGTGCAGCTGTTTCTTAATTTTTATTGGGTTTAATTAATCTTCATTGATATGTTTGTTGCGAAGACATTTATATTGCGTGTAATACAAATTGTAATTGTAGGTATATGTCAATTAGGTAATATATCTACTTATTATCAGATTTCGATGAGATTTCTTGTATGCGCTTTTATAGTTTTTTCCGTTTTTTTCATTAAATTCATATCTGCTTTTATTTTTGGATCTTTAGTCATTAGATGCTCGATTCACGGTGCTTTGTATGCCAAAAATGTTCGTTTACACTTGAAGTAGTTCGGATTCCACTTAAAGCTGTAGGACCCTGCTCACGTTTCGAACTTTGGAAAGTTATAGTGAATTTAGGCAGCAAATTTAAGTCATAAAATTTAAGTCGTAAGTTTTCAGTAATAAGATTTAAGACATAAAGGAAAAAGGACCATTTATGCAGGAATTATGAATGACTGTCATGTCTTAAGGATAACTTCTCCCATTGGTCAATTTCTGTGGTTGTGTCAAGGGTCACTTTACAATTTCAGTTTGAATACTCATTTTTTCTTTTTATAATCTGATGATTCTGATATGAGTTTGAATAAACAACACAATCACAGACAATAACCTACAAAAAACCGTCACAGAATTGAAAACTTCGAACGCTTGCGCAAGAATAATCAGTTTTAAGCCATGAGAGATAAAAGTTCGCCAACATTCTTACGACTTAAAACTTATGACTTGCAACTTAAAATTCATGTCCAGTGAATGAATGGAAACATTGAAAACCAATGATTGAACTTCTTACGACTTATGACTAAAAACTTTCGATTTAAAACTTATCACTTAAAATCGCTGCATAAATCCACCATTGGTTCTCGCTTTTCATATGACTGTCACATATTATATCTTAAGACTTAGATTGTTGAAATGGTGAATAACTTTATCAATCTCAATAGTTTGTTGTAATATTGCATGCTAATTCCAGAACACGTATAGCAGGTATATTGGAATAAATACAAGGTGTATTTGGATCGTCAGAACATTTAATTGATATTTCTACACGTTTTTCAATAACCATTGTTTATTGTTCGCCATCATCAGCCGGTATATTTATAATCGAGGGGGTGATCACGGCCAAAAAACGTGTACACTAAACTTCCTATGCGCCCGAACTTCCCAAACTTCCCCGAACTTCCTCGGACTTCCCCGAACTTCCTCGAACTTCCTCGGACTTCCTCGAACTTCCCAAACTTCCTCGAACTTCCCGAACTTCCTCGAACCCGATACAGGGTACAATTTTTATGAATGGTGTTCCGAAACTATTGTGCCAAATCGAAACGAAAGATCCCCTCGAAATCTAAGATATCCATCCTCAAATATAGTCTATTGCAAATTCGCTTCATCTCCGAACGATTGTCTGATTAATGTATGTATTTTTCTTAAATGTATATTGAAAACGCTTGTTTTTTCTGGATTCAAACAAGTTTACATCCATTACTCCGAGTATTATTCAGAATTCAATGATGAGAAAATTTGAATATGAATGATTTTTTCTATTTTCACCATAACAAAAATTAGAAAAAAAGGGACCATGGACTTGCTTGCTTACCATAATTAGAGAGCTGATTCCATCGATCTATCACACTTGGAGTCAAGCGGGAATGATTTGAAATATCGAGATTTTAAAACATATTATACGTAATCCGTTTTTATCAATAACGAATAGTTCCGATACAAAAACTTTCTAAATTTGAAAAATTTGAATTCTCACACTTTATAATATCTATGTTGGTAATCATTTCAGCTAGACATCAAGTATGATGGATTGATGATATAAGATCTTCAATGAAAATCTGAAAATGCAATCAAATACAGGGTACCTATTCCATTTGAAAACAAAACTTCGATGCGCATCTTTTTTTTTTTGTAACACACTGTATAGCTCAAAATAATTGACCAGTTGATACTGAAGGTAATTCACGACAGTTAAGATTTTCTTGAGGACTGAAATTCCATACAATAGCAAGTACTTCAAACAAAAATCGAACATTTTTTTTACTTTCTAATTCACCCTTTAATTGTGGCTAAAGATATACATTTTTTTACCGAATTTCTACTAGAATTATATTGTTTTCCTTATGTCAAAGTTTACAGAATTGATGTCCATTTTTTGAGATTGAAATAATTAATTTTTCAATCAAACTGAATATCACAGTCTCAATACTCAAGGATACTACGTGGGTATGCGATAGAAAAGAGAATTGTGGTGGATAGAAGTTCGAAAATATACGACAATGAACGATATGACTACGAATTCCATCAGACTTCCTCGAACTTCCTTCGAACTCCCTCAGACTTCCTCGAACTTCCTTCGAACTCCCTCAGACTTCCCCGAACTTCCTTCGAACTTCCCTGAACTTCCTTCGAACTTCCTTCGAACTTCCTCAGACTTCCCCGAACTTCCTTCGAACTTCCTTGTGCCTGTACACCAAACTTCCCACGTGATCACCCCCTCGTTTATAATAGATACTTTTCAATAGTAATGCTTTTTCAACTCATCAGACTCAACATTTGTTGAACGGGATCATCGGTACAAAAAATGAGCTCAACCAATAAAGAAAACTCAAGAGAAAACGCTACTATGTACGTACTAACCAGTAGGCCAAATGTGGAAAGATGACTATTGTAAAAAGGCGGACTTCTACATTCAAGATCTTCATAAAAAATATTGATTGATGTCAACTGTCTTTTTGTGTTGATGCTCATCTTGCATTGTATACCAACCGTATACCGCGAGCAATTTCATAGATTTTCATAGGCAAATTATTTGTTGATTTTATGTGGATTGTATTTCTTTATCCTGTTATTGCAGTAATTTTAGTATGTCTATAAACTCTGAGTAATGAACTATAGGAAATCAAGCATATGGAATATTTCAAATTGCAATAAAATAAATGAGGACTTTAGGTCCCCCATTCCATTACTGATTTATTATTACCTTATTATCGAATTTTTGCTCCTCGTTCAATATGAAAAATCGAGGATGCTGCGATCGATAGCGAAACATCTCACTAACAAATACATAACTTCGTTTCGTCCACATCAACTCTTTTAACATCATATAAAATATGCACGCTTCGCTCGTCGTACTCCAAACAACGCGTTCGACAAAATAGCGTCTTGAAAAACTTGTATCATAATATACCTACTATTGCATCACATTTCGTATACAGGGTGCCCCTATGGGGATCTCAGTTATTATAAGAGATACGAGGTCGATTAAATTGGGGCAAAGTTGCGCATTTTTATGCAGAACAATTATGTCAAAGATAATTTCATGTCATTTTTCGTTTTTGAAATATTGGAAAAAAACGGAAATTTGAACTTCAATCGAAAACGAAGCGAACTTGACGTTTTTAACTATAAGACGTTTTAGAGGCACTTCTTCACAAGGAATCTAAATCTGTCATCGTATTTTTCATTGCTTTCTTGATGTCAGAGATACAACACTCAACTTTGGTTTTATCATGGTCGCCATATTGGATTCTCGCATTTTCAAAAAGTATGTTTTTCTCTAATTACTTTAACTTGTCACTCGATATGTTCGAACCTTACATGCTGGTCAAAATTGGCAAAAAATCGTTTTTGCGAAGAGTGCTTTGGAAAAAATGCCAAAAATTTTGTTTAACAAACTAATTTCTGATAGTTCAATTGAACTTGGAAGTTATAAAAGTTTTTTCTCCGCAAAACAAAACAGTCATGAAAGATGCTCGAAGATTCCACCATTCACTTTTAAACACTATCTTACTCTTCACCCCAAGTTCTGAATAGCTCAATCAATGGGTACTTACAATTCCGAGAATCAGATTTCTAGAAGAAAGAATACTTGATTTTGGTTTATGGAGAATGAAGAAAGATTTCTTGAAATTGTACCCATCAGAAGAATGAGTGAAATTGTGTCTAGAAGAGAATGGTGGAATATTCAAGAATCTTTTATAACTTTGTTATGTATTTGATAATTTTGTTTCGTTTTGCTGAGAAAAAACTTCTAGCTTTCCTGTCGAGTTCATTCCTAACTTTAAATCTTTTTCAAGAAGTTAAGCTCGACAGAAATGTGAACGTTAATTATCCTCAATTGAACTATCAAAATTTAGTTTTTGTTAAACAAATCTGCTGTCATTATTTTCAAAGCAATCTTCGTAGGAAAGGTTTTTTTCCCAATTTTGATTAACATGTAAGATTCAAACATATCGTGTGTTACATCATTGTATTCAGAAACTGACAGACTTTCCAAAGGTGGAAAAATCCAATATGGCGCCCATAAGAAAAACCAAAGTCGTTTGTTGTATCTCTCACATCAAGAACTCCTTGGAAAATACGATGACAGATTTAGATTCCTTGTAAGAAAGTGCCTCAATAACGTCCTAGTTAGAAACGTCCAGTTCTTATGGTTTTCGCTTCGAAAAATAAAAAAGAAAACTACAAATTTCCGTTTTTTTCCAATATTTCAAAAACGAAAAAAGGTAACTGAAATTTTCTTTCAGATAATTGTTCAGCATCAAAATGCGCAACTTTGCCCCAATTTAAAAGACCTCGTATCTCTTATAATAACTGAGATCCCCATGGTTAAGCTCGAAAAACGGGCACCCTGTATATCAATATATTTGCATTTTCTCCAGAATCAGAGTGGGTGGTGCAGCTTGAATCAAAATATTCTTCTGGAAAACGGGGCGTGTAAAAAATCAGTTTGGTACGCAAATGTGATGAAATATTTCGTATAGGAAAGTAAGAACGTGCATCAGGTTCGAATTTCGAAATCGAACGATCAAAATCGCATAATCGTTCGTGTGGTGCGACGATTGTGAGAAATATCTTTGTGTGCGGATCATGGAACTCGAGTCGACTTATTTTAATGATGCGGTTAATGCGAATTTACCGTTGACGGTAACCTGCTCGCTAAGCATCTAGCCACGGCCCTCTCTAAACAGGCCTGGAACAAGAAAAGGCAACACCGCAAAGTGCTGTAGCGGTAGTCCGGTCCTACCGTGGCACACGTTCGCCCGTGCACACAGCGACGACCGTCATTGGAATCATATAACATTGAGTTTTTTGTTGGAATGTACTGGGTTGAAGATGAAATGGCAATCTTTTTGTGCCCCTGTTTGTCCTTCAGATACCATACTATTGAACATTGACCGATTAATTCTGTGATTATCTGTAATGATGCATAAAATTTCAAAACCACTGTTCTGTACCATATTTATCACAGATTTTGTTATAGGGGCCATCTCATTTCCTGTTATATTCAAAACTGGTAATAATTTGACAATTTCACAGAAATTTCCGAATGCAGAACAAATCATGAATGCCAAAACCGTTTTTGCAAATTCCACTTCTTTCTTGTTTGATGCTGTCCCAACAATAGTTTTCGCACGATAGTCTAATCTTGAATTGATATATATTTCGTCTATAAGGAGCACTACAACTTTCTCATTGGTAGAGAGTGAGGAAGATATATTGGACAAATAATGTTCATTATTTTCATCCTTATTTGGAGAGACATCCAAACTTGATGAAAGGTTCCGAAGATATCTCTTAGTAGGCAATAATAAAAAATTTCGAATCAAATCATAAGTAGCTGGTGATTGAATATTAATCATAAACGCCGTGATAATTGTGGATGCTGAATATTTTCTCTTTGATCTAGTCATTTGTATTATTTGATCAACAATAAAATCAAGTTGCTTAGAATACAAGAATCCTTCTTCAGTTTCACTAATTTGTAAAGCATTCTTCAGATATTCCAAAGCGCGTTTGAGGTTTTCTTGTACTAAATTCATTTCTGATCTGATATAACCGTACTTAAACCTATCTAACAAATTTTGCAACTGAGACCACCTGTTAATTTTCATATCAAAACTCAAAATCCAATTCAATTCTATGAAACTGAGTTCATTGCCCTCTACAAAAATCTTGATATTGAGGTCATTATCTATGATGAGTTGATTTTCAATTTTCAAATGAGCATTTTCAGAATTCAATGTGAAGAATACAATCTTTGTACCGATTATTTTAATGTTCCAGGAATCAGATATTGTCAACTTTACGGAATAACTGTTCAATAAATCATCAATACTATCGATCATGTCAGATGTTTCAAAATTTCGCACTAATAATTCATTCTCATGGATTTGATTTTGTCGTCTGCATTCCGGATTTTTACGATGAACGGATTTTGTTGTTGATAAATAATGTGGCAAATTTGGAAAAATTGAAGGGACAGCATTTTCTTTCAAGGTCGGTACACAAGGAGTGTCATTCAAGGTACCTTCTGGAGAAACAGTTTTTACAAATTTTATAATATCACCCTGTTCGAAATGTACGCTACATACTACAGAATATTTGGTCGGTTGCCAATCTTTTCTAGGAATGGCTTTCAACCATTTTTTCCTTAAATATTCATTTTTAGGAAAGGATAAAGTACTCTTCGCTTTCTCCCTTTTCAGAGTAGAATCGTAATTTGTCTTACATTCAGGAACGCAACATTTCCTAGGCATTTTATTTCACTACTTAACCTCACTATGAACAAACACTCATCAACCTCGCTCACAATTGAAACAAAACACTAGTTTTACGGTAATTTCCGCACGGATTATTATATCAACACTTCCTTCTATACAATACCATTAATATCCATCAATATTGAACCGAATTTCAGACGATTATATCAATTATTCGACCGATAAACACGAGGTAAACAAACATCCCTACGCGAATATGCATATACTGAATGATACATCTGCTTGCATCTGCGTTCGCGGTCAGCCTGCTGCTACGTTGCCAAGTCAATCACTTCCCGGCCTGTTCATAAAGAAGGTCGTGATCTAGCGATGGCGTTCTCCTTCTCGTGGTATCTCGATGTCGTTAACGTTTCATAACTATCTTATCAACTTGGAAATAAGGTGCGGGGAATATGCATTGCATTGGCCTAGGACAGGACTACTTTGGCGGGAGTTCCCAATCCTTTTTTACCGCCGGTCCCTTTACGGGTTGTAATTTTTAATTCGAAAAGGAGCCATCATATGAAAATAACTAAAAATGCTGACTTTTGGACTTGACCTGTTTTTTTGTAAATGAATTATTTTTACATATTTTTCTTACTGAATCAAAGTACAAAAAATATCAAATAATTTTATATTCTTCACAAACTGAAAGTATTGATTATTGAATAAATAAAAAATATATTGTAAACAAACAAAAAACGATAATATTCTCACGATAATAGTTATTTATGTATTAAGGTAATTATGAGGGCCTTAATTACCGATGGCAAAGTTTGCGTCCCGAGGGCCTCTGGCCCGAGGGACAGCAATTGCCAGAGGTTATTAAGGCTCTATAATTCCCGTGGTACATAGATAATTTTATTTTTGACCGATTTTCATAACAATATGTCCATATTTAGAACGCAATAAATGTTTAAATTCATAACCTTTCTGATATATTTGAATTAGGTAGCGTTGATTGTAGCATTGTTGGTTGTTGCTAGGTTGTCGCTATGTTACATGTTTATAAACAAACTTTCTTTATCAATCAATGTTTTTTCGTTAAAAACGTGTTTATTTTTTACCACAAATCGACGATCTTTTTCTGATATAATGGAGGATATTATAAAAAAAGCGGAAAAAGCAAGACAATCATTACTTCCATCGAAAAGTGAAGCCCTATATCAAAAAGAATACAACTTATATCTGAAGTGGCTGACACAGAGAAATGTTATGTCAAAAGATGCCAACGAAACTGTCTTTCTGGCATATTACATTATTATATTATTATATTATGTACATTTATTATTTGTAATGACGTGAATAAGGAAAATATGTCTTAGTTTTCATTACATATAAACGTTTAAGCATTTCTTGTATCATTTTCACCTGTAAAAGGTAAGAGGGAGTTTTTGAACCTTAATATCCCAAGGGAGTTATGACCCGCATTATAGATATCGTAACTATGACGATATAATCTTATAATGATGTCACTGTCAGAAATAAATATATTTATATATATATGTTTCGCTAACACTGTAGCTTCATCAGGTATAAGTACACTAAACTAACTACTACGATAACAAACATATTTATACCTAATTACACAGTTATAACAATAATAAATTAAAGATATTCCAACCACCTTTTAGAAGAAAATCACGATTTTGATGAAGAATTCAAAATATTACATGTTGAAAAGAAAGGAGTACTATTTAAAAACACTCGAAATTAATAGACTTAAGAATTCAAATCTTTTGCTTAATGACCAATTAGATTTAAATAATTCTCCTTTGTTGAATTTGTTTTCCTAAAAATAGCTTAATTATATATTCATTTTATTTTTATTCACCGAATATAAAGGATAAACATTCTTTAATTCCTACAGGTACAAATATTGTTATAACTGTGTAATTAGGTATAAATATGGTTGTTATCGTAGTAGTTAGTTTAATGTACTTATACCTGATGAAGCTACAGTGTTAGCGAAACATGTGAAAAAAAATATATGAATATATTTATCGGGAGTAATTACACAAGTGCTTCAAAATTACCGATAATTTTCCATGAAAGCATGTTGTCTAAAAATTGCATGAGTTTATTTTCATATTTTGTCTTTTAGCAAAATATGAAAATAACCGAATGCAGTTTTTTTACTGACAACATGCAGGTTTATTTTGATGCCCGAGTGTAATTCGGTGGAATATTTCCGGAGTTAATTCAGTATTTATGCCTGTCAAGATGACAAATGTACATTTTAACAAGCCTGAAAATGTCCCGCCGGGAATTTATCGCTGTAATTGATCGAAAATGTCCCGCTTCATATGGGATTTTCAACATACGATGGAAATATTCGTGAACATCTTATCGTTTTCTGTTTGTTTACAATAACTATAGATTTTCATCAAGAAACGGCCAAGTCAATAGAAAAAATAAAAAATATCGTTCGATTGAGTTTTTTTTTTTGAGAGTAGTATTATAATTATTATATTATCATAATTATACCTACCTACATACAGGGCTATTCAAATTTGACGTTCGTCATTGGAATCTCGAGAATTTTAACAGATACGAAGAACTTTGAATTGGGGCGAAATATTCGAAAAAAACTGAATTTGTGAATATTCTTTTATTACTAGAGATATAACAAAACTGATAGCATTTGAAGAAGAGTCGAAGAAGAAGTGATATCAGTTTTGTTGAAATTCAGTTTTCTTCGAATATTTAGAAAACTGAAGAGCTATCGCGGTTTTTTTTTTCACCATAATAATGACCATAAAATTCAGCAACATTGCCCAATTTAAAGTTCTTCGTTCTTGTTATCGCGTGTATATATCGATTTAGAACGCTTAAGATCAATTGAAGAAAATATCATATCATTCGGAAAAAAATTAAAGAAAATACCTTGGAAAATACTTTCTAGTTTATACTTTGAACATCACCAATAACGCAGGGTATCCCACAAAGAACTGCAGAAACTTGAGAAATCTAATCAAACTAGCCCCAAGATCTAAGAAACTAGCTCTTCTGGGAGAATCTGAAAATGCAATAAAATACAGGGTGTATAAGATCCGGTATAGCCGGAAGTGTCACCATCTTGAAAATATTTTAACCAAACACTTTTAGAACACTAAACAGCTCTGATAACTGTGTAACCGTTGTATACTAACTGATGTTATAGTTTTATCACATTTTATGCCACATTTATTTGTTACAGGTTTCGTCTCATGTTCACCAAATCCATGTAAAAATGGTGGCACATGCTTTTCATCGCCAAAAGGAGACAGTTTCTGCAAGTAAGTACTAAAAATGATAACACAATTATCGGATATGTAGAAGAAAAGGTTATTGTCGATTTGACCCCCTATTATTTGCTGCTGTTTATATTCTACTGGTAAAAGTACCTATATAGAAGTCGGGAACTTTTATGGATGCAATTGAAAATAAAATTTAGCCTTTATATATCTAATAGCTATACAACAAAATATCTAACTTGTAAATTAATTATTGTCTACCTTTGAGTTCCAACAATCGTTTCACGACATATTACTGAGGGCGTAGGTACAATAAAACTAAACCATAAAACATTTTTTATCTGTTATATTCCGTAGGTAGAAATGGTAGGATGTTTTTTATTTCCTTTATGGCATCCTTTTAATCCGACTGTAATATGAAGATTATTTTTGTGTAAATCAAAGATTCGTGTCGAGCTCGAGCGCCTTTGAAAGAATCGGGAATGTCTACGTTACCGATGGCGCGTACACACAATTGCAACTGTAGATTTGTTTGAAATATCGCGAATTATTTTAAAGGGAATGACTATTCAATGTATAGGTAAAAGGGGTCTCAGCGTCATTGCGGTGCTCATTTTTCTCAAAAATGTACTTATGTAGTGTAACGTCGTTTATTCGAAGTTTACCCTTATGAAAACCACAAAAATTCGTATCAAAATAGTATGAAGCCTAACATCTGCTTTTTTAATCAGATAGTGGATTGAATTGCCAGAATTCTTATAGAAATGACATACCTATATGTGAATGCTTCCTGTCCTTTTAAATCTATCACCTAGACTAGTTGTTAGGTTTCATGATTACATTCTACATCCTACATGTCTGCTACGTATTTGCGTTCACTTAAACCTAATTTCTTTCAAGGTTATACAGATTGTCTCGTAATTCAACTTTTGAGCGATGTCAGGGCAAGTTAATTCCAATCAAAAAATAGCTTACACCTCGGCTTACACGTTGCTCTTCCATTATTAATGGTTCGATAATTATATCATTGTTGTGAGAAATCGTACCGACTACCGTTTAACTCTCGGTTCAACCATTAATAACTTATAATCTCAAAAATACTTGCTGTTTATCAGTACAAAAAACATTGCCAGATTTGAAATAAAAACGAGATGTTCTTCAGATAATAATGAACAATTTTTTTAACAGTTTAGGACACATGTTTACACTAGTGTTCACATGAACATTCATCAAAAATCGGTCTAGAAACATTGTACATAGTACACAGTAATCATTTGATCGGTATACAGTTCAGAAATGAAATCTTGACATTACTACTTTTAGCTAGTATAATAGCTCTTGCCTTTTTTGGTTGAACAGTCTATATAATACTCTGCAGATAGTGACTAATGTATACATTCTATGATGATATCTTGATTATACTGCATTTCTTGATGGGTTTTGAATACCCAGCAAATAAAATGAGTAAACAATATCGGGTACAAAAGATGAAATAATAAAATAAAATTCCGAGGTATTTCCATAAACTGAAATGTTATTGATGTTACGACGATTTGATAATGGCTTTATGTCCGTTTCCTTGGTCTGTTAGACACTCCCTTTTAATTTATTTCACAGAATAGAACGCCAAGTTGGTTGGTAGGTACCTACATGGTGCTACTCGGTGTGCTATGAGTGCAGAGTGGATAGACACGCCCTTTTGCTCTCGCTCCTTTTACTTTTCTATTGGAACCTTGGTTGTAATACAGGGGGAATTGACGTTGAAAGGGCACCAGATGCTCTCCACTTGCAATGCAATTGCTTCGATAATTGATTTTGCTGACAGCATAAACGTTCTTACTTCATATTCAAAATATCGCAGTGTTCAAAATTATTATGGAACCAAACTATTGGTTCAATGAAATCGAGTGATGCCTTGAATTTTCAAAGGATACTCACCTCTTTTGTTTTCATTGTGAAACTAATTAAATTAATCGAGTATAAGTGTAAAAACCACCACTAAATTGTTACCATCGATTGACATAATACATCGTGGATAATGTTCGATCATTATTTAAACTATACTTCTTATTTTTTTCAGAATACGCATATAAAAAGAGACCCAAATTCGGTCAACTAGGAAATTAATTCAAAAAATAATGTGTTGGAAAGAACTAAACTTATTATCGCGAAAGAGACACCCTGTAGAGAAAGGGTAGTGCGCTCCTGCATATTTTCCACAGATTACATTACCTACCTACGTTTTATAGCGAACAGAACCGGCATTATTTTTTTAAGTTGGGGTTGTCAGCCTTTAGAAGTACGCGTTTATAATAGGGTTAAATTTTTTCTGTACTTCTTTAACACTATTTTTTATCGTGAACCCGATTCTTGCATGAATACCAAGAGTCTCATTCAAGTATAGGTACGTTATTATGCTATATCAAACATAATATGAGTAAGGACTATTATTTCATTGGATAAGGAAGAGATATTTTCAATACCTATACCCTCGCCTATACCTTTTCATTCATTTCGAGATTTATTTTTAAGTATAAAAAAATTATAATATGCTCTCTTTGACATTTCATTCGTCAGTATCCAATTTTTAAGACGAAATTCTCCGCAGTTATAATGTTAGAACACGTGATCTCGCTGGATACAAAGATAGATAATGGCGCCTTGGCGCCTAACAATGGAAATTGAGTTGCTGATTCAGTATATATTCACCGATTGTTTATTTTATAGTGCTGATACCTAATTACCTGAATAATTTTTCCTCGTCTAAGTATCAGACGATAATTCATTGAGATATGCTCTTTTATTTCATTGTGTGATTCGCTAGGAATTATAAGTGTCAGTTTGACAGTTGAAATGATTCGACTACGAAGCGGGAGGTTTATTTTGTTAAACTGACACGATTTGTAATTGTGCAGGAAGTTTGAGATGTATAACCATACCTCGAATATTTAGAAGTAACAATTGTATTCGATACGATTATTTTTGAGTACAATCGTTCGAACACAACCGTATATTACTTCTAATGATAAAGCACCGAATCGGTTAATTTTCTGACAATGATAGGATAAACGTCAACATGTTATGGTGAGATTCGTTTGTATGTAACAATATGAACTGGTTAGTATGGAAATTCGAATATTTCTGAAATTATACGAGGTAGCCAAGGTGGATATAGGATGGTTAAACAGCTTCCTATTAACAAGCACTAGAATAAACTGTAGACTTTTGCCTACTTGGTTTCATTACCAGAGATGGTGCCATACTTTGTGTCGGTAAAACATAAACTGTGCTTCTGTCAGTGTCATTTGTTATAGGAGAAAATATACCGATGAGAGTAAAAACATTGATAATTATTCCAGATTTACTGAGAATATAATGTTTCAATGTCGTTTCAATTCACTCCTGCCAGATTGGAATCACAGAACTACATAAGCAACAGAAATCTTCCGTGTAAATTGATTTTACAGCCATCTTCATTCAAGTCGTGGAAATATTACTACCTTCTCTAACGGTCTACAAGTTTTTCGCAGAAACAGTTGAAGAGCTGTTTCACCATGGAGGTAGCTTAGTTCATTTGGACGTACCGGTTGGTTAAGAATCGTACGAAAAAAATAATCTTTCTTATATGCCTTCATCTCAACAAAATCAATATCAACACCATCAGCTAGTCCCTCACTAGTGGTGTCCATTCAGCATCTTCTAGGAAACATAAACATACCAATTATAAATATACAAACTGAATAGTGAACTCGTTGGTCTCAAGATTTCATAGACTTGATAACCATAACAAATGGAATATTAATAATCAGAATGTTGATATACTAATGGAACTATTTCACAATTGAAGACCTTGGAGCTAAGACCGGCCAAGTCCACTTTCGGATGAAATTGACTTTTTCCACTGGGAAAATATATTTGAGCATCCTTCATCGATTGGTGCAAAAATCAGACATGTCCGAGTTATATTAATGGTATGAAATGCTCAAAGGACTTGGCTGACCATACTTTTTGGGAAAAAACCAGTCATGTCCAGGACTTTTGCACCAAATTTTTGCACCAAATTTGATTTCCGCGGAGTAGAAGGACAGGACATAAATAATCAAAATACAAAAACTAAATTTTATCTCAGCATATTCCGATCATATAAGAATCAATGCAGTCCTCACTCCATTGAATGTAGTCTTTCTTTTCTACTATTCACCAAGTTTTCTGCTACTAAGCAAGGCTGTACGAGAAAAATGACCCAGATCTATCCAGATCTATTATCCTTTGGTAGAGGAAGCTGGCAGATGTGAAGCTATTGGTCAAGAAATATGTACCAGAGGCATAAAACTTTCATTACAGAACTCGCTATAGAGGAATATTAGGGGAAGTTGGAGGAGAATCAGTTAATGTTAGATATAATCGATGATTTTTCAATTTTTTGCTGTTTTGATCAATATTTTGGTGCAAAAATCAGTCAAGTCCAATTTTTCAAAAATCATTTTTGGCGTGATATTTACTAAATATGAATTTTATATTAGGTCGTATAAAAGATATCGATGATTGCAAGTTTATTTTCAAATTGGGAAAGTGTTTTTAGATTTCCCACAAATATTGATTTCAGGACTTGGACGGTTTTTGCAAGGTCTTCAATTCAAACAATTGTTTTGACACAATCATTCAGTTGTCAGCTATTGAAACGATACATTCTCATCACATAAAACTTCTGACAGTTGTTTATTCTTATTCTCAAAATTCAGTTTCGATGACAATCCCGTAGCACGGAATTTACCACTATCAAATCATCGCCCACGTTCTGAGCTGCAAGTGAACGCGCTCGTTTTTTTTTTTCTCTCTCCGAAACCTGTGCTTGTAAGTTTCTTATTGTTCGCCCTATGAATATATATTCCATTATGTGTCCAGGCCGGGGCCGTATATCGGCCTCCCAGCGATATAAATCCGGCCCACACGTCTACAAAACAATGGAACTAATGAGGGCCGGCAGGTTTGCGCAAAAATGGTACTGACTAGAAAAGGGTATTGGAAAAAGAGGAGCGATCTCGCTGTGGTTTTGGATAGCTATCGGCAATGATGGAAATAAGACCTGGTGGCGCTACTGTTCAATTGTTTCAGCAGACAAATCCTTGATTTGAAAGAATTGAATTTCAGCTCATTACGTGGGGTTCTCATGTACAACAATAGATGGCGATACTGTCGAAAGATTTTTGAAGAATTTTCTTTCAATCATGTTCGATACATATTCGCATCAAACTCATTGGAAAATGGCTCCATGAAATTGTTAGAAACGATTAAAAGTCATTCAGAATCAAATATTCATATTTTCGTATTGACACCTGCAGTAACCTGTAAATTTGCTTGAAATCGCGGCTTCACTTAGCGAGATTCCCCCACACCATGTCACGTTATACACGTTTTATCGAAGTAGGCGAAATCAAGAGATTTGGGACCATTCACAGGATAGGAAGTGAATTCACCAGTCTGTCTATCCACCTCTCTATAGGCTTATTTGTAAACGTCCAATGGGGAAGTTGATATCGCCGACTTACTACGACTTGCTCAGTTTCAAGTATTAACTTCATACAGGATGATCAACTAGTACTGTCCAGAAGTTCGATAAAAATTTTAAAACCACCGTAAAATTATTTTCCAATATGCAGGATGTTTCATAAAGTTACAGGATATCAAACCTGTTTTTTCGTGTTTTTTTTTGATGTTACACCCTATATACAGTGTTCGCCATGAAGTTGGCTACATGTGGGAAAAAATTGTTATTGATATTTTCGAAAAACTCTGATGGCGGTTCGTTTCTGCATGTCTGACATCTAAAAAATCCATTACAACTTAAATCACGTGACCTCAGATTTGGCGGGAATTATAAAAGTTATATGTGATGCCAAAAAATATTAAATTAAGCAAGGATAAATAATTACAAATATTAGTTAGTTTCAATCATACTCACGGGTTGAGAATATGTAATTTAGGTTATTGAAGCTGTTTCTAGATGAAACAATAATGTATAATGTTTCTAAGTAAGGCTAGAGGAATAAAAATTGTATTTTCGATTATTTTTTCAATCTGATTTAAAATTGATTGGATTCCAAGCACATTTTTCCGATAAAATTTATTGATATGTCAATTTGACCCATTTTTTGGCACCACTGACAACTTTTTTCAAATTTTACAACCTGGTAGAGTGCGATATCAAATAAATCGTAATAAAATGCTCTTTTTTTCCTATTCCGACGAGCCACCATGTTATATATGAAGTTATTATTCATTATTACTATTATTATTGTTATAGTGCGCATAAGTTGGTATCTACTACACTTGATTCCCCCACCACATATATCGTGCAGGTAGCTGGTACAGACAGCCGATTTGTATATTCAGACTTGTACCATCAAGAGAAACAATAAACGACCTTTATTTTTTAGAAATATATGGAAAACTGTTCAAGAAACTTTCTTCTCTGTTTCAAATTTGTCATGTGGTGCTTTGATTTTCAATACGACCTTTCGTTTTTCGAAAAGCCACCCATAACTGACCTATAGGTACCTATTTTTTAAAAAAATCCATAATTCAGATATATGCCAATAAATTTCATCATCGAGGTCCGAACAATAAGAACCATTTCAGTTTTTCCGTACATATTTTGAATATTCTCGATTTGGAAACATCGTTTCATTGTTCACTAATTTAACATACTTCGTATCATTTACCGTTTTCTTGATTCCAAAAGTAGTGCGCCATAAAACATACAAAACGCACTGTATATACATAGGCAAATTCAATCTGCTCACATTTTTCTTGCTGCATGTAGATTTAAGTCACTAATAGCAATTTCCATTGGGAAAAATTGGTGCGCACTCAGTTTATATTTTTATTTCATTTTTGAATGAGAGAAAGGAATATATTGAGTGCATAAAAACTCGGCTAGTTCATGACCAATAGAAATTGCTATCCTAAGTATAGTCGAGTATATAGTAAATTATTTTGGGATTAGGAATATTTTCGCATACCTTTGTTACCTTGAATTAGTCCAATAACTATTTTACATAAATTGGCAAAATTTTCGCCATTTTTGAACTCGAATGTTATACTATTTATACTAATTTTTTTCGGGTATTTTCCTGTTACCTCTTAATTATTTACCGAGTTATTCACCTATTATTTCGATTGTCTTATCGTATAGAGAATTTCTGTTAACAATTAGGTATGATTCGGGGATCTAAGAATAAATGTCATCGTTTTTTATCCTCGATAAGTTTCTCACTTATAACAATGTTGTTTATATCTAATCCTGAGAAAGTATACGTTTCGTGTTGTTTATTATTTCAAAATCTTATGGTATTATACTTCAGATGTTTTTCGAAGTTCATCTATCAAACCCTTTGCCCTCTGGACTAACTTTCTCATCATAATTCATGCGTAATTTTTTCGAGATATGTTGATGCACTTATAGTCACTCCTCGTAAATATTTACTAGATGCGTACATTAATTTTAACGACGTTTATAATGCAGGAAATACTTCTTTCCTAATGCATGCATGCTTGCTTGAGAACCGTTCGCTGTCTGATCGGATGTATAAAAAGCTTATAAAACAAGTCAATCTGGTGGTCATATTTGTCCATCTTTATGTTTCGGCCAGTCACTATAATGTAATTGGTAGGCATCAAAATATGTATAGGCACTATAGGTAGAAAGTTTCGAACATTCAAAGTGTAGGTACTTTTTGAGGAGATCTGAATATAATAAATCTTATTTGATTCTCATCAGGTCATATTATATACATAAAAACATGAATTTGCAGCCTGTTTTCATTAAAAAATGCTAAGTTATGCCTAAGCTAGAAAAACGGTTGATGGTTATGAATATTGAATATCATTATGTGTCTTCGACTATAAACTTTGAGGGCACCTCACATGCAGATTTCTATATGACTTCAAGATATCAGCAACAATTTTAATTAGTCAAGATAACAATGTTATACTTATCAGTTAGACTTTTGCATAGTAAGTATATTCTTTATTGCGTCGCAAATTTTGCTAAACTTGCCACCAAATAAAAGTGGCATCAGGTTTATATTAAAATCGATTTGACATTTGTATCCGCGTTTCTTATTGAATAATAATAAATACTAACCTATATGTTGTTCATTCTTGATAACCTAGTTCTTTCTAGAGCTTTCTAAAATAATAATCACTATGCTACACTACGGAATTTTCAGTTCCTAGGAGTTAAACTTCAACTTCAGCTCCTACACGCGGAAAGGATTGCCTAGCGACATACATATCAATAATTTTATTGTGTTAGTGATTTTAGAACAAATGGACGACTTTTCAGTTTAAACAATAGGTATTCAGTTTTCTGCTTTTCAATTCGATTATATTTACCTCATTATGATGACAATATGTAACTATCAATCAATATCAAGAGGAAAAATGAATGTGAATATTTAAAGTTGAATCAACAGAATATCTAATCGATTGTTGTGAAAAATATACGTATATTATTAATTTATAATGTAATTAGTCTTATTTTAAAATGTTTATTTGCTCACTTTGAATCCAATATATTCTTCATCAGAGCTACTCAGTTGCTCTATCTAAATAATTCTGTATATTAATCCTGCAAACTTTTCAGAATAATTCAATCAACCAATCTGTTGAGAAAAATCCGTTAATCGTCATCGTTGTGTTAATTTACTATACATATAGTTAAATTCGGCCCACAATTGAATTCTTCTGGGAATCAAGTGCAGCTCCGCACATGTTCAACTAATTCCAGTGTCTGTCCCACTACTTCAAAAGCAAAAAAAAAAAAACTATAACAAAACCGAGAATATTGGTCGCACATGTTTATATAAATATCACCCCCTCGCAATCGAAACCAGTGTACCATGTGTACGAAGAATAGGTGCAAACGGACCCTAAAAAAACACCAACAAAGGACGCCTCTTTTCAATGAGGAAAACTGCACAAAACACGTCCCAGCCCCAGATGCATATGTTACATTTTAGATAGCCAAATCCGCGGCACAAACTAACCGAGCATTACGAGTTGTGCACGGGTGCGATTTTCTGAATGGGATGAGAATCAATGGACCAATTAACCCTACGCCGATAATGAAGTCTATTGTCCTCGCGAATTTGATGATAGTGCCAGTTAGTCGCTCGGTGCTTCCTGTTGGGTTAGAGAATAATCGTTTATTTCAGCATGCTCGTATCGGCGGATTCGGATCGGTCTGTTTGCTTTGAAAGGCTGCGGAAAATGTGTAGGTACCTACCCACTTCTTCGAAGTCATATCTGAATCTAATTGATTACTTTGTTCGATCGAGGTCAGCGACGTATCTGAAAATAGGGGGCCAGGAAGTAGGGTCAAGTGGAAAATCAGCACTGACCGGTATGCTGAAAATGATCCAGACATCGTCCATAGATTCGACGATGATCCAGAGAGATAATATCTGATGTCGTTGAAAATATGCCTTTACAATTACCTTTTAATAACAACAAAACAATAACAATTTTTAGGAGTATTCATAGTAGAAACGTACATACAGGGTGTCCGTATAATTAAAATTCTTGCAATGGAAGATTGTCGTCTACCAAGAATTTGTTACAAGAGATAACTTGAACTCATCAACGTAGATCGACGATATAATTGGCCTTCGCAGGTCTCCAAAGTTGAGTACGTTGGCTGTAATGAGCCGTTTTCAAATACCTCACACAAAATAAATCGATGCTGCTTTCTATATATAGGAACAAACTTTTTTGTCATTCGCCCAGTCGCTTCATCTTTCCCACAAACCCAGACCTATCTACATATGAAGATGTCAATTCAAGTAACTCGAAATATTGCGCAACTTAGATTATCCAACCAATTCATGATAAAATTTACCTACCGAGGCTTAACGAGGGAAATCTGTTCAGTATGCAATCAGCTTAAGATAGAAACTCTGCATCACCTCTTATTTGACTGCCCTATTTACACTTCAATGCGACCTATTAATACACCTTGTTTAGAAAACGTGAACAACCTGATCTGCACGCTCAATAATATGATAATATTCTGAAACTCAGATCTTTCATCAAAACGAATAAAAAAAAACTGTTCGTACTTCACACACTCTTCTTTTGGAGTATCTATATTGCTTTCACCTAGGTCATTGTTATCTTTTTACCTTATTTTCAGGCTTTATTTTATTCTTTTGAGTTTTGTATGTTTGCACACTTCATTTTCTGATATGCTTATTGGTTCTGGTTTCTGTTTCAATTATTATGTATCTTATAGTTCACTTGTTACTGAATTTCTTGTTTATAAAACTGTATGTATGTTTGTGTAAACAATAAATTGAATTGAACAGGGTGTCTATATATTTTGACCTCGTTACCCATAGCTTTATAAAGAGGTGGAAACATTATTGATGGATATAATAGTTGTAGGGTTTCATCGGTAATTTTGGGACTTCCGAAACAAACAAATGCGAATCGCAAAATTGAGAAAATGACAAAATATTTCAAACTACATATAGTGAAAGACTTTTGTCTTTTGTTTCCAAATATATATAGTTTGCTAATGAAGCGCCTTTTCACTTATTAAGATTTCAATATTGAATGAAAATTACCAATTAAATTTTTAGTTCCTTGGATACAATCGAGGATACAATAGAATGCTATGGAAACCAGTGAATGAAACGAATAAGCGAACTTCTGAACAAAATCAGATTAAGAAAGTACGATCAGATTAAAAAAAACGATATTCCGTTGATATATAAACATTGCTTATCTTGATTCAATATTGAAATCTTGATAAGTGGAAATGGCTTGAGGGAACATTAAAAAACTATATATATTTGGAAACAGAAGAAAAAAATCTGTCACTATAGTTGAAAATATACGGAGTGGAGCGAGGAGTGGGGTGTTTTTTGATTTAAAAAATATTTATTTTGTCATTTTTCAAATTGTGCATTTGCATTCATTTTGAAATACTCTCACCGATGAATCCATGCAACTTTTATTTCAATGTTTTTTTTTCACCTCGTATATTTGAAGCTGTTGGTAGGGGTCAAAATATAAGAGGCCAAGCCTGAAAATTTAATACCTGATCATACTGCATTTCAGACATGAATGACGGCTCCGTATTTATTTTGATCAATGTGAAGCTATATATTAATGAAATTTCTTTATTATGCTGATTTTCTTTAAGTTGAATAGGTTAGTATTAGAAATCGGAGAAGGTACATTTTTAGCCAAAAAATGCGTGTATATCGTTGACATTTTAATATACCAGGTCTTTTTTGAATGTATTGTTACTTGATGTCTACTCATATCTGGAATTTCCTAACAAATGTGAATGAATGCATCATTCTATATTTCTGTATTGCATTGTGCGTTTGCTTAGTGCTTTTGCATAATAACATTTTGAGGTTATCCTGCTTCGCTTTTCTGGCGCATGCGTATTAGTCTGCCTTTGGTCTGACAGCTTATGTTTACAATGAAAAAACGGTGTTAATCCAGTCAGTATTTATCACCGTTTCCAGTAGGTTCGGATTCCATATATAAGCTGTAGGTTACACTCTTCACTGGTTCTCAATTCTGCAGAACGATATACAAATTCAACAAAAAATCTGTACCTATTTTAGATATTTTCCTTCACCTCTATCTTGATGATAATGAGCAATGATTTAATAACCCAATGTTTATCTGCGTACTTATTTCATGGTATTCGTACCGAGAAATAGGCACCATATTTCATTTAAATATTTTCCACCAAAGTGCTCAGATCGTAAGTGAAGATATGCGTGAATGTAATTGTTATTCAACGAACGTGACTTGTCATTGTCAAAACATCGTCCACTCAACAATCTCAACGAAAAGGAAGGATAGTCCAGAAGAAGTAGAGATGGCGTATACCAACTCGGTAAAAACTGAGACTCGGCCAAAGAGGACAGACTAAGCTGCATTGTATTGTTGTCAGCAGTAGCCAATATTGAACAACATAATTATAAAATTAAATATCGAGAAGCTCTATGACCTATGACAAAGAGACAATCAAATGTTATACCAGACTGATTGATGTCTAGGGAAAAATCATCAACATTGGCAGCGCTGCGAAGCTGACAAGTTGGCGAATCGGAGATGAATCGGACTCTGACAGCTGGCAACGTCGCACCAGTGCCACACCACAGAGCTCTTGGAAAGTGGACTAAGCGGTATACAAGGTGGAACCCTATATCTATCTACCTGAATTTCGACAGCCGCGATAAATAAACGTGATCCTATCCTGTTGACTTTAGATAGTGAAAATTTTGCTCAGGTGTGGAATTTCTTCGTAGTTATAGGCCTGGCAGTAAGCTGAGTGATGCTTCTTAGCCTCGAATTCGAGTTGGGTGTTTTCGGAAATACGATTCGAGGAGTGTGATTTTACTAGACTAATTTTATAGATATCTTTATATTTTCTCAGTGTAAGTCCGTTTCAGTTATTTCAGAAAGATATTCCTCGATAAGTGCCTATGATGCTTGGTATACTCTTTCTTATCTTCTTGTTACTCGAGATGAAAAATCAATTTCATCAGTAGTTTTTGTCACCCGTATCTTGCAGATACGGATTTACTAACTTTATTCTTGAAATACTGACTCATCAACGTTTTTATCTCAACAGATGTATAAGATTGTCATGTTCTTCAAAGATGAATTCGTACGATTATACCTGTTAGTTAGATAACGATCATTAAAAATAGTATTATTTCGTTTTCTTAATTGAAGTTCAAGCTCACTTTATGATTCAGGTGTTGAATTGATAAACATTTGAAAACAAACATTTTTCTCCTTGAATTGAAGACAATATTGTAAACAAGATTATAAATCTATTTTATCTCTAAATTTCTATAGCTATTTCGAATACCTTCTCAATTGAGAGAGTATAATACTTGCAGCTTAGGTTGACTGGTGAATTCACTTTCTATCCTGTGACTGGTCCCAAATCTCTTGATTTCGCCTACTTCGATAAAACGTGTCTAACGTGACATTGCGTGGGTGAATCTCGCTAAGTGAAGCCGCGATTTGAACCAAATTTACAGGTTACTGCAGGTGTCAATACAAAAGTATGAATATTAAATTCTGAATGACTTCTAATCGTTCCTAACATTAAGTCATTTTTCAGTTAGCTTGATGAAAATATGTATCGAACATGATTTGAAAAGAAATTCAACAAATATCTTTCGACGGTAGCGCCTCTATTGTTCTATAGAAGAACCCCACGTAACGAGCTGAAATCCAATTGTTACAAATCAAGGATTTTTCTGCCGATTTAGTTGAAGAGTAGTGCCACCAGGTCTTATTTTCATCTTTATCCTTGCTGATTCCGCTTATGAAATGGGTAGATTGTAGGGGGGTCGTTAAGGCCTTAAGGCTGAGCAGCCTCTCAAGCACCTCGACCTATTATAGATCTTTTGTGCATAACCCATAATCTATTCGAGGCCCGGAATTCCGAGGCTTCATGCGAATTTTATAAGTTTCCTGGGAGCTAGGTTCCTGACATCGGAGGGTCTAAGAAGGCCCCTTCCAGGAACTTGAGCCTCTTGCAGAAGAGTGCTGTGCATTCGCAAAGCAAATGTTCTGCAGTTTCAGCGAAGTTCTCGCAGTAGCGGCAACTATCACTCTCTGGTTTACCCATCTTTTTGAGGTGATACCTCAGAGGGCAGTGTCCAGTGAGGAGTCCCGTTACCAGTGTCAAGTCTATGTTGTCCAACTCGAGAAGCTGTTTAGCTTTCCTTGGCGAGAGGCTCACTAGCCTTTTCGCTTATCTTTGTCCTGGCACTTTCCTTCCTGTGAGATTTCATTTCATCTGCTTCCCAGCGTCGGAACTCTTCTCTCAGGTGGGCTTTGGAAAGTCCACAGAAGGGTTCTTGACCAAGAAATTGTGTATATGTCTCTTCTTTAGCAAGGCAGTCTGCTACCTCGTTATGAAATGGGTAACTAATATTTCTAATTTACCCTAGAGCTGTGGATAACCTAGGAGCTTGAATTTTCTTTGCTTCTCATGAAGTCATTTGTGACAGAAAAATATTGATGCTTCCTAAAGATAATATTATTGGAGGAATATATTTCCAACCGCACACGCCCATATCTCCCCCAACAGTGAGAGAAAATGTTTACGCTGTTGAATAACAGAATCCAAATACCCCTTATATAAGGTGTCATGAAGCATACATCCCCATTTAATTTCTTTCGTCTTTTGTCGGATGACGTCATAACGGAGGCAAGTATCGTAAAAAGTAGTATAATTATTTCGAGAGAAATATGTCAAATACTATATACGCAATCAACTACCTATCTATATTCCCAAATTAGCAAAACGTATGGAATATACAGGGTGTTCCGGTGATCATGTTACAAACTTCTAGGGTAGATAAAACACACGAAAATAAGAAAAAAAGTTCATGTGAACATGGGTCCGGAAACGCTTCTTCAGGGAGCTAGGGCCCTTCGAAGATGACCTTCAAAAACTACTCTTCGTTTTATAGCTTCGGTACTATTGCAGCTATCGCCACCAATTTTGGGACATGAAATCTAGTTGGTAGGTTGATCAATTTGAGCCTTCCGGATTTTGTCACCTTTAGCCAGTGGCGTACAAACCAGGGGGGTATTTGGGTAAATTTGACCCTTCTCCTCTAAGGCGTCAATATCTTGCCATTTTTATATCTGATTATGATTCTCCAATGCCTTTTACATAAAAGAGGTACTCTTAGTAATAGTCGCTATCTGTCACCGTTTCTTCGGAAAATGGCTATATCCAATCGATAATAAATTATTGGTCTTAAACAAATTATTACGTTGAAATATGAAAATGAGGTTCAGTACAGACAGTGAGCATTAAAAGTTAGTCAAATCTTCTTCTTTAATGAAAATAAATTAGATTAGAGAGATTTATTGCCTTTTCGAAATTGGGGGTATAAAAAGTAAAAGGGAACGTATACAAAATATTCAAAAAAAAAAAACAATTAAACCTACACAATCAAAACTAATAATAAATTTGCAATAAATCATTCAAAATAACAATTGCTGAAAATGCCTGCCACCACGTTCAATACATTTATTGCACCTAAGTAGCATATTTAAATTGACGTCAGTGAAAACATCAGGCATGGTTTGGATCATTTCAGCCGCAACAGAAATCCTAGCCACCAAATCTTTCTCCGACATAACTGGAGTTTCATATACAAGGCTTTTCATATGTCCCCAAAGAAAGAAATCCAGAGAAGTTAAATCTAGGGACCGGGCTGGCCAGTTGACATCGCTTCCACGTCCAATAATTCATTATCGATTGGATATAGCCATTTTCCGAGGAAACGGTAACAGATAGCCACTATTACTAGGAGTACCTTTTTTATGTAAAAGGCATTGGAGAATCATAATCAGATATAAAAATGGCCAGAAATTGACGCCTTAGAGGAGAAGGGTCAAATTTACCCAAATACCCCCCTGGTTTGTACGCCCCTGGTTAAAGGTGACAAAATCCGGAAGGCTCAAATTGATCAACCTACCAACTAGATTTCATGTCCCAAAATTGGTGGCGATAGCTGCGATAGTACCTAAGCTATAAAACGAAGAGTAGTTTTTGAAGGTCATTTTCGAAGGGCCCTAGCTCTCTGAAGAAGCGTTTCCGGACCCATGTTCACATGAACTTTTTTTCTTATTTTCGTGTGTTTTATCTACCCTAGAAGTTTGTAACATGATCACCGGAACACCCTGTATAATTTTTATAGAAAAAACAGTGTTCATATTTAAAAAATAAGACAAGCAACAAGAAAATATCTCTTGAGATATAATTTTCACTTTAGGCATAAATCGAGCTAAAAATTGATGAAAATCATTGAATAAAAATTTATTGCAATATCGAAAAAATAAAGTAATTGAGTTATTATTTTTACTAGACTCTACGTCACATATATCAGAGGTCTTCGCTGAAAGTTGTTATTCCTTCCTCATAAGTTAAAACAACACTATTTTTCATTCATTCACCGCTTTCTGAAGTGCCGATAAATATTTGAAAACCAACTATGACGGAAGTCCCCGCATCACTCATCAATAAAAACCGATCTTCAGTGGATTATTCGAGTAAGAATGCAGTGAAACCGATGCGCATACCTACAATCGTGATGTCATTAGCACCTAACAGTTACCATCCATAAGACGGGCATGCTCACCTCTTTCTGGACACACCCTATAGACAGAAACCGACCTGACGCGATAGCTCGCTCGCTCACTCTCTGTCTCTCTCGCACCCGCGATAAGCGGAAATAACAGAGCGAGTGAGTTGGACGTCATTGTGTACCTGTTTCCCACGAATAAGCGGCCGGACCACGGGTTCATACCATACCAGTGTTGCCGTTATGCGGATAATTTCAGATGTCAGCGGATATTTTTCGGATCTTGAAATTTATCAGACTATTTCACGCATTTGCCAAATGAACCAATCTGTTTTTGAAATAGTCTTATAAAATCCAGACATATCGCGAAAATCCTTTCACTTGTGGTATTGCTACCTTCTGATAATTTCGGGGATGAAAATATCTGATAAATTACGTTACCACAGCAATGCTGGTATTTACTGTCCATTTATCATGCATTGCGCGTCGCATCAGTTTGACAATAATTGTAAATGTCAAAAACAGAATTAAACAGTTGATAATATTCCAATAAGTATGTCGATGCAACGATTCACACTGTGAATGCATACCGCAAATGTTTCTCTTAACAACCTACAGACCGGTTTCGGGCTTATTGGCCCTCATCAGTGCAGGGTAGTTAATCGAGTAGAGACCTCGAGGTTTCCACTCGAAGACTATGTTTGATATTTTTGATTGGATAGAGTGGATAGACTATTTTCTCTTTCGAATGATATTTTTTAGGGTGGTTTACTTTTATGTAGGTAATTTAACTCGATCTGTTGTTGAACAGCTCTCGTTAAATTGTCAATAAAAGTAAGTATTCGAAAACTACCACAAAAATATCCGTCTCAATCTGAGCTCTAGTGATAATAATGGGGTATACTACGGTTTTTCGATTGTTGTATTAACACAAACTCAAATAAAATAATAGAAAATGTTTTAGGTGACGTGTTTACGAAGAGAATTATTTTTCTCCAATTCACTTTGTCATTGAATCAACTAAAACATTATTTGAGCCATCCTTTTTTTGCGAGGGATTTGTACGATCGGATAATTTCGGATAATTTCATACCAGTCATCGGATAATTTGGTTTATCGTAGTTGGCAACACTGTATCATACCATGCCTTCTTTCTTACCTTACCACGCAACCCGACGTCTTTATAATGCGCCAGTGTTTCGTGAATTTTATATACCTAATCGCGGCCGCATTCAGCATATTATTCGATTTATATCGGAGTCGCAGATATCTGGTGATGATTATGAAGAATTAAACTTTATCTGTAACTGTCAATTCATCCATTGCTCACTCGATTTTCTATAGTTGATGACAGTCATTGCTGTGATAGGACTGATAGGTATTGATAAAAATAAGACCTAAGTTTTGTTTTTTCTCAGAACCGTTATGGAAATTGGTAGAAACATTTAGATGTCTATCATTTTCGCATATTGTTACCGTTAGGTTCTTACTTTTGTATTGACAACTGGAGTACCTATCCTGTAAATTTGGTTGAAAACAAGGCTAAAGTAGGCGAAATCAAGAGATTTGGGGCCAGGAATAGAATAGGAAGTGAATTCACCATAAATATCTAATAACAACTATATATATTGATAGGCACATTTTATTCTACTTTTCACGCGAAAGTGAAGCCATTTTTGGAAAAACAATAGACTGCCTAGCTTGCTAATTGTGAATTGTGCGCATGCGCGGGTTTTGATGCGTTGAAATCCATTGTTCTACTGACGTTTTCAGAATGGGGGATTCTTCTTCGGACGATAATGAAGTGATTCCTATTAAATATCTTCAAAACGTCGCATTTCAAACTTACCATTTCAACCATTTTCCGAAAAAAATAATTTCAAGTGCTTGAAAAAGAGACACCATTTGGCAACATCGACTGCAGATTTCATAAATAAAAAAGGACATCAAATTTGTTATGTTGATTAGGTGAATAAAGATAGAAATATCTTGATCAGGTCGTTAGAAGTGTTAGAACACAGAACTTACACTACCAATAAGTTCTGTGGGTTAGGTGCCTCCAAAGATATGCTACTCAGTTTTGGAGGTTATGTTTATATTTGACATGAGGATGATGGATCGGTGTTATTGTTGGACTGAAATTTATGTTTTCACTGATTATTTATTTATATTAGCAGATTGATTCCTGGATTATACATTGATATTAAGTGTACATAATAAAAGTGTGGCCAAATTATTAATGTAGTTACTGAGTGTTTACAGTGTGTTTTGTGCGACTTGACCTGCGGACTGTCATTTGTTTTAATTTTTCGGCTTCAGTTTTGGAATCCTTGTTATTATATATATATAGTTATTAGATTATGGATAGAACTGAATCTAGTATGTCGTTGTCAACCTTTGTGGCAGTTTCTTTAGCAGTTTCTCTTAATCAAGTGTATATAACATAAGGCATTTTAAAAGGGTACTGAACATACTTCGCAAAACATATACCTACCTATAATGTTCAGTATGATGAGAACCCCAATAAAGTTAGGCCTATCATCATGTACGACGAGAGATGATAGGCCATCGTTTCAAAAAATTCTAGGTTTACATTGGACAAAACTTTAATTGATAGTTGAATGTAGTCAAAATCATATTTCGAAACATTAACCCTTCATCTGATGTCTTATCATTACTGCGAAATACCACCCTGTTGCTGTTGCATTGAAGTCCTCATAAAAACAACAATGACAACACAGTATTCGTCAATCGTCAACAATTTTCTCCAGCAAGATTTTTTTTATGATCATTAGATCCCTCAGACGAATTCAGTCGAAGCATCCTGTATAGGAATTTATTGAATTAATATTTCCGTCTCTCGACTGAGAACCCACGTGTTGAGCATATGTCACCGATATGTTACATTTTCCCCGTCATCGTAATATAAGTTGCTTGTGGGACATATGGTTTTGGCTCTGCTTTCAAGGCATGACGATGACGAAACCACAAAAACTATGAGAACTTCCAGACATGAACACCAACAAGTTGGACGAAGACAGTAACAACTTGTTCTATCTGGATTACAAATCGAAATTAAGATATAAAGCATATTTCCATAAAATCGGTAAGATCCATGAGCATTTATTTTTACGAATGCAACACCCTATACATTTCAACATATCTCAGCAAATTGCATGGGTGAGGACTGAATGATGAAAATCCGACGCAGCCTAATTCGTGGATCTATGGACGATGGCCTAACCAAGTTTCATGTTCTCGAGAACAAATCAGAAGCTGACCGCAATATATGTTCTCAGTTTTAGAAATGAAAATCGACACCCTACGAAAACGGCAGATATATTGGTAATGTATTAATCCGATAAATAAAAAAATATCATGGCTGCTGAAGGAGAAAGAAATTCCTGGCAATCATTTGACATTGCCAAATGAACCCACAAAATATTCTGAAACTGAAAAAATATCTCAGATTGTTTACCATATCCATATAAGAAAATGACAACTGCGTAGAATGTCCTAATGTTCAGTCCAAGAACTTGAAAAGGTAAATGGCGGGACAGCACCAAAGTCATGAGCCATTTTATAAGGATGTCATCAGGCCAATTATGACATAAGGCATATGATCATCGCTTTATTCTGAAATCATGAATCAGATAGGAATGAAAAAAAATACCGTATATGTCACGACAAAGAAAGCATATGATTTCCCCTGTGATTGGTCGTCACGTATTAGTATTCGGCGTTTTGATGATTCGAAATACATGATGAGCTTCAATAATTCCTCAAAAAATCTACGAGTAAGCAACGGTTTGAAGCACTCGTGTACTGGTTAGGTTTAGTTGTTTCAAAATATGAAATTAATTTTTTGCACAATAGTTTTTGTGCAAACCATGCAGAAAAATGAAATAATCTAATAATCCATCTAATGTAATCCCTACTGAATTAAATATTATTCATACCGCAAATTTCACGTATTTTCTTCGATGATAACGATATTGTATGATTAAGAAACATTCTTCTCAGTTCTCATGAAGGCGACAATGATGGAAATGGAAACGTGATTGGCTTTCATTAAATGAATAAAACTGGATAATAATTATATAGCAGCCCATGTCGATCATTTTGTCGATTGAACTTTCAATAATAATGCATGATTTCCAAACCAACCGAAGGTCACAACAGGTCAAAATCTACGTTTGTTAATACCGCCATACTAGGTACCTACATACAATTAATTTAATGAGATAATAAACATACGCCCAGAGAAGTTATGTGGAAAATAATTTAATTTGCTTCTTGAGACTTGACAGTATAGGCTCCCGAGTAATCATTGTGATGTGTTCCTGAAACTTCAAAAAATCTACCTCGAATGCACGAACCTTATGATCCATCATTATGACGCAGTTGCTGTTGAAAAATGAGGTTTTGTTGAATCCCAAAATATCTGGATAACCTGAAATTAGTAGATATCTCTAAACTATAGGCTAGTTTTCACTACATTATAATCTCTACTATATCCCTTTTCAAAGAGTGTCTGAAAGCAATAAATGTTCCGTTTATATAGTAAATAATGAAATTACTACAATTGAAATAAATACTGTAGATTCAAATGTCTTCCCGTTCCACAATTGTAAGAACTAACATAATGTTATAGACCTCGAAGATATCTTCAATTTTTGTATATTCTCTATAGTCGCATTTTTTGAGAATACACACGTGACTGTTGAAATACCAATCGAACACTGATCTATTCTATTCCTCTTGACAATCTATCTGGATGTGACCAATCGAAGTATAACTGTTGAAATCAGCAATTTATTTGTTCGAATTATGGGTTGTATCAAAACCCCCACTCGAGAACAGAGGGTAACTTACAGTCTTCAGCAAAAGGGTTTAACCCCTCGAGTACAAATGTGTGATCCTTCACAGTATGGCCGCTTTAAGCCCAGATGTGAGTATAAAATGCCACATCAGGAAAACTATACCATAAAACGTGATCGAGGCTTTGTTGTGTGTTTGTCCGGATTTAAAAAGGGCCACCCAACCAACATAACATATGAGATATTGATTCATCATGGTGGAAGTATTATTCGATGACTTTTTAGAAGATCCCTTGAAAAACAAGTTTCATCGATAGTTAGGTGCTGATTGTTTTAGTGTCAGTACACCGGCATAATATCCACCACTGTAGGTGTTATGTGACCTTTCCCATAAGTTTTCTTAATAATAAACCCAGTTGTGAGTAACACTAGTGTTAGTGCTGAATCTAGCACTTTGGTGGTGATGTTTATGCATTAATGCATTCCCGAAAGTGCGATTTGACACCGCAGTGGTGTGATGCACATTCTGTGATTTTCTTGATGTTGAATCCTACCCACACGAAAATCTTTTCGGTGCGTTTAGACACTGAGCAGGTACATGCGAATACTTTTCTGGTGTGAAGGAACACCATATCATGAGTGTGTTCATGTGAATCAGTGCTTTTCTTCACCACCTCCGGTGTTTTTACTAAGTTGGATTACCTATTGAAATATAATTATTATTATGATAAACTAGACTCAGAAGAATCTAGGGACAATTCGGATGATATCGGCTTACATATCCTGATCTGTTACACTATAGGGCTTGGCCCATTTGATACTGAACTATATCAAAATCATCTTCATGCCCAATATGAAATCAGGTACGGTAGGAAGGACGTCAGTGCCACCTGTTGGCAAAAGTTCTAAAGTTTTAAGATCGAACTGATGAGCGCATGATATTCAGATGCCTACGTACAATATTTTTATAGCTTTGTTCGCGGGTACGATTCTGAACCAGTTCAGAGACTATTCGCATGCGCAGTTTGAAAAACGGCGTTCGCGGTTCATACAATTCTGTATTTCTGGTAACAGTTCTGTGTTCGCGGATCCTTTGTAATTTTTTCATTACCGATTCCGAATCGGTTTCAGCATTTCTAGGACTTTTGTTAGGATGGAAAGTTCGGTTCGGCTAGGCATGCGCAATTCGCGCAACCAGTATCGTAAGCTGTTTTATGTTTTTATTTTGGTGGAGCACAAAAATATATGAAAAACGTCAATTTAAACTCTTCCTATTTGTAGATCAGTGAAAGTCAGTATGAAAAGTAATTAATTTACTTATACTTTATAATATATTTGTCTATTTCTAGGAATCTTTTTAATACTAATGTGTCGGATCATTTATCGTCTAGCGACGAAGATATGGAAGAACTTCTAGAACTGATTGAAGTTTCCAGAAGCAAGGATATCTTTGAAGAAGTGGCACCACAATTCAGTGATGAACTTTGTTTTTCATTTCTTTCGCAATTTCTTCAAACATTTTCTTCAAGTTTTTTATTCGCAGTGAAAATTGTTTGTTTTTGTGAGTGCATTTATGACTGTCCTCCAAGTTTGTATATTGGGAATACCAAAAATTCAGCAAGAACTTCTAAAAATGTTTGTTGTTAGTAAACAAAACTTTAAAATTAATGCTTATCATGACTTCCTTCGGTTTCACTAATTTTTCAAACATAATGCAACAGAAAGATTTGGTTAGGTTAGTTCTTAGAAGTTCTCTTTTGGTTATGAAATCGTTCGCGGTGAAATGAAATCCCGAACCAGTTCATAATGAGACATGCGAGTTATGACAATCCTGAATTAGTTCTGGACTGGTTCAGAATTGGTTCAAGATGTGATCCGCGAACAAAGCTATTAATTTATACCAAATCTGGTGTTTTCAGGATGCAATACTCAACGAATGATTATTGCCATCAAATTTGATGATTCACACACCGCTTCGATTCCATCGTGATATGACACGGTGTAACTTGGTGTTAATTTTATTTAAATGTGTGTTTTATGCGTTAACGTCAATGATAGCATACCAGTGGGAATATTAAATTTCAACCATTTGGTGTTTATTATGATTTTATGTTTCAGAATCGTTCTACTTCACTTAACACTCAACACTCAATTGTGAAATGTGCAATGAAAAGGACACAACTTTGATATGGCAGGTGTTGTACTCTTCAGAGTTTGCTCTGAAATCCATTTGATTGAACTTACACCCAAATTTTTTTTTACTGTGCAAACAAGTTTTGAAAGGAAGTCGAAACCAATATGATTTTCAATCAGATATAGCCATGTTATAGTAATTTTAGACAGCTTCAAGCCGATTATACTTCGGAATGAAATCATGGTTTCAGTGATAATTTTCACATGGCATAATACATAATAAATTTTATACATATACATACACATGGTGCTCTCCTGGATATATTTTTTCAACAATACTTATCATAAAACATGAAAATACCTTGTCCATTATTTTCAGCTGGTTCGGTGATCCAAACTTGTAGAATGAAACTGTAACTTTCAAATCTAATTTGCATTTCTCTACCTGGCATTTGCGTTATTCTTCTCGGTGTGCAAATCGCTTGGTAGTCTGAACTTTTTCATTTCGTCTTTCTGACCCGTCTAAACACAGTGATTATTAGTGATGGATTATCGGGTAGTTCAGTTCCACGCATGGATCATTTTCATTATAATTATTTCGTCTCGAGTCTGGTGGTAATTAAGGAGTGTACGTCAATGAACCTTATAGTTTTATTCGAACGCCTTCCTAGAGTTTGAACAGATGTTCAAATTAGGTCATACATGTTTTATACTCTCACTATATATGAGTAATTCAAAAAATTAAAGCTTCATGTGTAGTTGCAATAATCTGAGTTCCCATACACCGTTCTTCTATGGCTGTAGTAAAAATCTCATTTTTCTATTTTGATTCAATAATAAAGTCATTAAACGCAAATGCGTATCGAAATAGCCTTTTTTCGATGCACATTTTTTATTATTCATAGTTTGGTCGAACTGTCAGAAGAGTTAGGCCCATTTTATTGCTAAGCGGTTTTTTTTCTTCAGCGTGAAAAATGCAATGTTGTTATTGGTCAATTTCAAATTAAACTGGTCCGATTAAAGTCGACCAATAACAACACTGCATTTTCCACCGCCAAAGCTAATAAACTGGGCTTCAGGCCCGCATGCTTACTTCTGAGCGATTTGGATTTGGTGATACTAGCAGTAAAAAACTCAATGATTCTATTGGTTAATTTTAATTCAGAATGTGATTTGATTTAAATTGCCCAATAAAAACAATAACATTTCATTTTTCACCGCAAAAATCAAAATCGCTCAACGGTAAACTGAGCTTTACGCTTGTGCGTCAGATTTTGATTATTTCAATGTAATCATTGTTACCAATCTAAGATCTTTCTGTTATTTATCGATATCAAATGATTTTTTTTTCCAAAAAAATTAATGCAAAATAGAAAAATCGCATATGATACACGTTTTATGACACGTTTTCGCACTTGTTTGCTTGGAGCACTTCTCTTGCTTCGCTCGTCGTACTCCAAACAACGTGTCTTGTAATACTTGTCATAATATACTATTCTCAACTGGTTTTGGTATTTAAGAAAATGATGAGACACGTGTTATTTAAATTTGAAAACATTCTTGATGAGTTTGGGAAAGTAGCGCGACACAAATTCAGGGCTTTGCTGGTTTTAGCTGCTCGACTATTTTGTCCAGTTTTCCAAGACTCGAAGATCGAACTGTCGTGGTAATCATTGTATTCATCATTTTCTCCAATGGAGCTGAAGGCTTCGAGCATTCCATCCTGAGGTGTATTCGTGAACATGTATGTCCATCAATATCGTCAATATTTTAATAGTAAATCACCGACACGGCATTATGTATTAATTGATCATAACTTATCTCCTACACTTAATCTGAAATCTTTTCTTTCGGCTGAACATCACGTCAGCTCTGCAGCTAATCGTGCTCGTCAATCTAATTCTGTGTAAGTACTGATGGTTAATGGATCTTCATTGGGGTAATTTGTTGAAAGGTGACCGTGCATCATCATGAATGAATCAATCGAAACTAATAAGTTACATGCTCGCCATCCGCCATTTAGTGATCTATTCTTTTCAATTACCATGTAATGGAATGGTTATAACAAAACAAAGAAAAGTACAGAGTAGAGGCGTTTCTATCACATAATCTAGATCCATATCAGCCATCAGAAAATATGCATGGTTATTCGTTTTAGATCAATCTTCGCATTATCATATTCTCAATTACAATTTACATTCACATCGTTGAATAATATTATGAAAACATCACTTTCTGAATATACTGAGCTTGTATACGTGGGAAATGTTGACTAGTGCTTGGAAATTATTGTGAAACTGTCCTGTTCATCAGCTCTTCTCCACCTCCTTCAAGCTAGCAGAACCAATATTTTCAGGTTATGATAATTCAAGGCTTATTCATTATCCCATCGCCAAATGTATTGCTTCTTCATTAATCATTATATCCTGAGGAATTGAGGGTTTTACAAGCTTCATAGTTAAAACATTGTAAATTAGCTCACTTCAAAATGTTTGCTTCAATCAAATCAAATTTATTTGATTCAAGAATATGCTCGAGAATGTGTCAATACAGGGTAATGCGAATTTCATGCTACACTATCGTCAAATCGCAAACGAAGAGAGATACGAACTAGGTTAAATTATATACGAGAAAGATGAGCAATTTTATGGTCATCCCGCGAATATCAAAAGAAATCTAGGATATCTTACGTAGTTCGGGAAATATTCTGAAAAAACTGAAAATTGTCGGTTCTTATAGTAATCGATAACTTTTCAACTATTGCTACTAGGATTTTGAAATTTGGTATAGTCACTGAAGTTCGCATGCTGTAGTAGTCTTCTAACTGTGATATGGGCAGTTTTGATTTTCTCATGTTATAACATCAAGCACTGAGAACTGGACATTGTGACAGCCGCTTCCCTTACTTGACTGGCACGTGTCGAATTTTGAAAGCAAAGGTTGTACACATCGTAGGTGCATATCAATCACTCTTTTCTTCGACATTAGATGAGATCAAAATAACAGTTGAATTATCCATTACATTATGGTCGAGTTCCGAAATTCCCAACCAGTACTGTTCAGTACTTTAGATCGTTCAAGAATTACTGAATTATACTGGTAGTAGCTTACTAAACCTGAATTCGCTAGGAAATAGCTGATGACTGTTATCACTAAATTCAGTAATATCGGAACGCCACTATTATATCCAAAAATTAGTAGTAATTCTGACAACAGCCTACTTGATTCTGATGATGAATTTTCCACAATAAAATCGGAATTACACATCAGCTCGCGAATTTAATGTGCAAATATACGTATAAACTTCTGTCTACTATGACATAAAAACAATAAACAATTAATAATCTAGAAGCATTTGATGCTATATCATAGATTCTACATCATATTTTCTATTTTTTTGTTATTCCGACTCTTCATCATTAAATATGAAAGTGTGATATATAGATGGATTGGTAATATCATGAACTATCCTTGGTGTGAAAATCCAAAATGGTTGCAATTTGAAAATATCAAAGTTGGCTTCGATATCTTCGAATCTAGTGTGCCTAGACTTTTTTCATATCACCGTTGAATTCAGCATGCAAACTTCAGTAACTATACCAAATTTAAAAATTCTATTCTATAAGAATCGATAATTTGCAGTTTTTCCAGGATATTTCAGGAACTACGTACGATATCTTCGATTTCTTTTGATATTCGAAATGGCCATATTTCTCGTAATTCCCCGTTTACGATTTGTCAATAGTGTACCATGAAATTTGCGTAACCCTGTATATAGGAATAAACATATGTTGAGATTGAGAATACTAATCGATCTTGGAAAGATTATACACAGTATAGAGTATATAGCCAATTCACAATCATATATATAATTGAAATGAATGAATGTATCACATGAAACATGTGAAAAAATTTGTTCTTTTCGACATCGTCAATTGATTTAATGCTGCGAAACATCCTAATCGGATGGATTTATCTCAAAATGCTTCCTTTGTATGCGATACACCTCAAAGCATCGGTTTATCGTGATCCATTCATCTGATTCCGATAGATACTGCCTAACCATTATGGCCGTCCTATAAAAGAGTTAGCACGTTTTGAAGCTAATTGGAGAGCCAATTAGATACACAGGACCACGTGACAGCAGATGGTGATTACCTCACTGGCTTCTTCAGATACCATTCTTCCGACCTTGTGTTTGTACGTCTGTCTATTCAGGATTATGCCTATTTCAATGGAATTCATCTAAGAGAAGTTGTATTCAAAACCAAATTCAATTCCTTTTTTATTTTTCGACATTTCCATATAGTTTTCAACACAAAGTCTACTACGCAACACTAATTACCTATATTGCACCCCGAAATTTTGCCCTTGTTAAAATAGAAATACCTTTTTTCTGCTTTGAATTCTGTGTACACTGTTCGCTAGCTCAGTCCTCTCATACTTTTTCGGGTACATAAGGTTTTTTCAATAAAATTGCTACAGGATTTTACTTGAAACTGCAAAATTTCGGAATTTACATAAGGATCCCAATGAAAATGATGTCATTACCTTGGCCATTTCCAAAATTGTCTTCTTATCTTTCTTTTATTCACAGAGAAATTTACTTTTTGGTTTTGTAGGCATAACTTTTTTCCTCTTCCAACCGATTTTCAAAATCTCAGGTTCATTTTGAAGCTGAAACGTTATATGAAGTGATGATATGCATTGACTCAAGATGATAATTCGAGATCGAGGGTTTCCTCATCAAAGGTGGCTCAAATCTGAAACACCCTATAAATCCCGGCTGCGAAGAGAATTAAATGAAAATAAACTTGTTTTCGGAAGAATCTTACATTCTGGATACGTCCATATCTTTCTTGCTTTTAGTAGTCAAAAATTCAGCGTGAAAAAATCAAATTGAAACGCCATGTTTTCAAAAAAAAAATCAGCTCAATGAAAATGCATGGCTCGTAGCCAACGTAACAAGAATCATAATGAGTGACTGACAAGACAGCGGGACAGAAAAATTTATTCGTAGGTCTTTGTTTTTACGTACGCCTATGAAAAATTTATTTTCACCTCTTTGATCAGTTTTTACCGCTTAAAACAGCTATGATGGGTGCCGCATGTCTCGATTCTGAAAAATAACTTTTTTCGCCCTTTACATCAAGCTATGATATACTTGGAGTACTCGAGTTTGGGCGATTCTCAGTAGTTTTGTACGAAACTCACGAATATTGTATGTAAAAAATTCCCAAAAATCTTCCCCTTCATCCGTACTCGAAGTACCCCATCGATCCCGATGTGAAGGTCAGGTGAAATATGTTTGCCGATATATAATATATATAACCGCTTAACCAGCAAAACTTTGCCCCCCAAAAAGTTGTTAGACTTTAATTTTTTGCTTTCAGCTACGAATTTGTTTCACTCTGTATACAGACGTCTGTGACTAGCGATGATGGTTTCCCTCTTGGTTTCCCTAATCCCTATTAGAATTGTTTTGCCGGACGAGTGTAAGGGTTGTTGAATTCTATTCCTTCTGATTTTTAATGAAAAGATTACCAATACATTTCCTAGGTTGATGGAATTTGGCATCATTTCATTATTTGAATTTCTAGAAATCCCAAGTATTTCTTTAAGTGTTTGAGAAGTACCTGCCCATACCTAATCAAGATTAAAAAAAATACTATGAATACAAGATGTATTGTTTCTATATATTGATATATTATAGGAAGGCACATCTTGAAGTCTTGACCCCATATATAACCAAACTAATAAACATTTATGTTGAAATGTTCAATTCCGACAATTTAATCGATGTTTACGGTCATAATTCAACTTAACGGAACAGGATATCATACAACTATTAAAAATTATCTGATATTATTGTCTTTGACGGTTCTACCTACCTACGCGTTGGGATCATTGTGAAACTACTATCATCTATTCACTTTATTAGTCTATGAGTTTCAATAGCGTAAATCTCGGCAGAGGATTTCTCCAAGAGCTATCATTAAATAAACATCATGGAGGTATGTTTAGCATAATGGATCATGGATCATTAAAAAAAATAATTACACTATGTGGAAGTTCCAACTCTAGAGGTTCACACCAATATCAATGTCGCCGAAAAAAAATCTGTTTGTAGAACATAACATGTGCTCGAAATTCTGCTTGAAATTTCCAAGCAAAAACCGGTGGACCACACATTTGGCGTTGTGTACAAATGATATAAAATATCAAAGCGATGTTATGGAAAGTGACAAGGTACTTACTGAAAATATCTCGGAAATAACAAAACAACACTTTTAAGAAGAATTATTTAAAAGAGTACGAACATACAGGGTGTTCTATTGAAAGTAATAAATTTTTGATTATTGACCTAAAATTATAGAAGTTACCAATGACGAATTCTTAATTTGGATAACTCAGTATATATATTATCACTTTAATTGTAAATATCTATTCAATCCCAACTTCAAACTATGATAACGATCATGACACTTCAGATAAGATCAATATTTAAATAACTCTTAATTGGTAGAATATCTCGAATCATCATTTCGGATGCATATACCGTTGCTGTGCCTGATATGCTGCAAATTATGAGTCATAACATGACAGTGTAGATGAAAGTGAAATAGTACCGACACACACAACAAAATTTACTCTTGATATGAGAATAATACACTTACTTCAAGAATATCATGACTTTCATATATAGCCTTAGAGACATCAAGTCTTTCTTTCAAGACCAAATTGACAAGTTCAGCCAGCGTCACAGCCAGCGTTGAAAGAGAAAAAATATGTCTGCCCTAGTGTTGTCTTTGTAATCAAGATTGCAACTTAAAATGATGAAAATGTTATTATTGGGATGTAAAAAAAGAGAAGAAGCCTAATATCGCAATTATAATGTGTTTGGAATCATTCAACAATTATTATTGTAAGCTTTCAATGCTTACAAAATATTCGAAATAATCGGAATAACGAAAATACTACAAGAAAAACAAACCAATTATATACAGGTCTTCTTCTTTTTTAGTCCCAATCATAGCATTTTCAATATTTCAAGAAAGTGTGTTTTTAACCGCCAACTTAGTTGCAAAGCAACCCTCGAAGTCTCATTGAGACTTCGAGGGTTCGAGCACTACTCGGCTGGTTATCGTTGAGAATCCGAAGGATTGAAATCTAGGTACCAAGTATGTTCGGTTGGTCACCTATCTCCTCCCGCTAAAAGATGCCACAGAAATAAATAAATATTTCTAATAGCCCCGCCGGGATTCGAACCCAGAACCTCTAGACTACAAGTCAGCGATACACGCACTCGACCACCACCAGCCCAGTTAAAGAACAATGCTCTTTTAAATTATTATTAGTTTCATCCAGAATTTTACGTACGTACGTACGTAGTAAAATGCAATAATTTAGAAGATTTTTCTAAACTAGGTCAAAACTTGAAATAATATTATCATCGATATTTCGGTGTGAAAATAATATTCAATCATCAAAAATCAATAATAATGATAATGTGAAGTATAGAGTTTCGGACTTCCATTGTCTAAACTAAAGGCATGAAGATTTGAATCCTGAGAGAGAAATGAGTTCTGATGCTGAAAAACAAAATAAATAATAAAAAATATTCGATAGCCCAGTTATCTTTTCAACCTTTTTTGAATATTTTTCATTATTTATTTTGTTTTTCAGCATAACTCATTTCTTTCTCAGGATTTAAATCTTCATACCTTTATAGAAAATGGAAGTCCAAAAGTCTACTTCTCAACTGGAGACATTGTCAGCCACTTTCAAACAAATATAACGATAATATTGAGATAAAAAGATTAGCTGTTATATATGATATCGGTATCATCGATACATTGATCTAGGTTCATATCGATATATCGATGAATTCGCTAACAAGTGCAATGAACATAAACTATTTGCATTCAATATTGATTTGAATGCCTACTTTTCGCATAAAAACTGAGATGTCCTGTAAAAATGCTTTTTTTTTATTGAAATTTTAAGTTCCAATTAGATATGTCAATTTGATCCAAAAGCTATTGGGAATGTATTCCTACGTATTATATTAAGATACTTTTTCAAACAGTCCCAGTCTACAATATAAATCGAAGCAGTATACCTACTTTACGAATAACGGTAATTTTGCACTCATCATGCGATCTATATTTTTATGATTTTTTTCTAGGTACCTGCGTATTTTGACCTTAGAAACACGGATTCGATAGATAATGAAACCGTGAACAAATCACTACCTTTTCGAAATAGTCCATGCCAAAATTTAAACTTATTTTTCTTGCATGTTTTGTATCTTCTTAGATCACTTATGTATAATAAATATGGCATTGGCATTTCCAAATAAAAAAATGATGCTTTCAGATGAATAAGTTCAATGAATAAGTGGAAATGTTCAACAAACATACTGTTACGGACTGTGCTGTGTTCCGAGAACACCGGAAGTCATTATCTCGGCGGCGCGACTGGCCGTGATTTATGGCCTCGCGATATACTTTTCGCATAAAAACTATATGAAATCCTGTAAAAATGCATTTTTTATTGAAATTTAAAGTTCTAATTAGGCACGTCACAAACGTAACAAAGTTAGATCCATGATCCACGTCGTGGTATTGGTGACGTTGGAAGTTGGAATTCCCAGCAAATCATAGATTCCCAGGTGATGTTAGTAAAGAAATACACTTTCTTGAAACAGTGCAAAGAAGGTGCCGCAGGCCCCACACATTTTTTATCCTTATAAGTAAGCCACATCTCGTCACGTCAGATTTCTCGGTGCACAGGAAATACTTCGGAGAAATATTTAATTGCGACGCACAGCATCTCGTTTCAACATCTCGAAAGGAGCTTTGTGCTTGTAGCCTCAAAAAATAGAACAAACAGTTTACGTCATCTATCGTGCGATTCATGGAATGATTCACGATCTCCCATAGCGCTAGGACAATCTCGGATAGTAATTCGACTCGGTCAAAGTCCGAGCGGATCATTAATATCAATCAAATAATTGATCCCGAGGAATAAATCTTCATGCAGAGAACAGCTCGGACGAAACGATGATATGCCGTCAATGTATAAATGACTGGCCTGTTTTTTGTGTTTTATAGCTATGCCTTATCGTTTTATGTAGATTGCCTTAGATCTTAGAATTTAGATACTGTAACAATATTGTTACTATTTTTTAAAATAAACACTTGATACAAAACTGAACAATTTATTCCACGTGGTTTACACGAGGACAACTCTTGTAAAAATCATATTCGTTCGGTGATTAACTTTTGCTGTACCTACAAGTCTGTGCTCACAAGAACTAAACTTTCTGAAGCAAGCTGAACTGTCCTCAGCGCTTTAATAGTATTTAAAAAGTGTTTTTCTATTCTGGTTGTATAATGAAGTCATTGTGCATCGCAAATGCGTGTCGAAATAGCCTCTATTACGATACGCATTTTTTATTATTCGGAGATTGGTACAATCGAACTGTCAAATGAAAGTCAGAAGAGTTAGGCCCAGTTTACTTCTGAGCGATTTGGATTTGGCGATATTATAGCAGTGAAAAACTCAATCTTTTAATTGGTAAATTTCGATTCAGAGTGTAATTTGATTTGAATTGACCAATAAAAACAATAACAGCATTGAATTTTTCACCGCTGGTATTGCAAAAATCAAAATCGCTCAACTCTAAACTGGGCTTTACGATTGTGCGTCAGATTTTAATTATTTCAATGTCATCATTGTTACCAATCGAAGATGTTTCTGTGATTTAACGATATTGAATCCATTTTTTTCTTCAAATCAATTCAAAATAGAAAAATTGCTCGCTTTGCTCGTCGTACTCCAAACAGCGCGTGCGACAAAATAGCATCTTATAAAACTTGTATCATAATGTACTATTTTCTATTTTGGTTCTATAATGAAGTTATTATGAACCGCAAATGCGTATCGAAATAGCCTCTGTTTCGATACGCATTTTTTATTATTCGGAGGTTGGTACAATCGAACTATCAAATGAAAGTCAGAAGTGTTAAGCCCAGATTACTTCCGAGCAATTTTTGATTTGGTGATAATAGCAGTGAAAAACTCAATGTTTTCATTGGTAAATTTCAATTCATAGTGTAATTTTTTTTAAATTGACCAATAAAAACAATAACAACTTGCATTTTTCACCGTTATCGCAAAAATCAAAATCGCTCTACAGTAAACTGGGCTTTACGCTTGTGCGTCAGATTTTAAATATTTCAATGTCATCATTGTTACCAATCGAAGATGTTTCTGTTATTTATCGATATCAAATCAATTTCTTCCAATAAAAGACTTAGAATTAATGCAAAATAGAAAAAATTCTGCATGACACACATTTTATAAGACTTGTTTCCTTGGAGCACTCCTCGCTTTGCTCGTCGTACTCCAAACAACGCGTGCGAAAAAATAGCGTCTTATAAAACTTGTATCATAATATATATATATACTATTCTACTATTTATTAAAACACTTAGACACTGTTTAGAAAATCTAATATCATATTAATACCTCGATTAATACGCAGGTTAAGGGCTAGTATTTTCCACATCTTGACCTTTTCTGATTTTTTTCTACTTATAAGTATACGTACTTGATCGTGCAAGACTTCTCGATTATCTCATTTCTACCACTTTTTTGTACTATCAGGTTCCATAGATCACTTTTGTTTATCTAGCAGCTGTTGTATTTAAACGCTTTATATTAACTTGACATAATGATTATGTATGTATGTAACGAAATCTTTGGAATCAATTTTTACCCACTTGCAGACTTTCGAATGATTTGAAGTCCCGGTGACCATGCATTATTTTTGTCAGAGAAAAAACAATATGGAGGCTCCAAGATGGCGGACGAGATTCGTGATTATGGAAGAGTTCAAGTTGGAATAAATAATCTGTACCTGTGTGGATCTGCTGGTATCTAGCTTAAGAACAGTATTTTTTGAGTGTCCAGCCCTATATTGATTCTAATACTGTGGGATAGCTTCTTATGATCTTTCGTTAATAAGCTATTTTTGATAAATTATGGTTAGATTATATATAATGTGTTTATATCAAAATATGACTTCGAAGTAATCAATTGAAATGATGTGCCTAAAAATCGTGAAATTCGTGGTATATTTTGCTAAATTCATGATATGCCTGTGTAAAATCATATTGATTACTATCAAGCACTTGATATGTATTATCAATAGCAAGTTTATGCTGTTGTTCTTCCTCGAACAAACTGTTAGGGCAAGATTTTATTAAGCAGTGCCTGTGCATTCGTAGGTACTCGCCACTAACTCTCCCAGCAGCTCAGTAGGGCGTGGGTACGGTTACAATAATGTAAAATTTCTTAAATTTTTGGAGAAATTAATAAGGGTTTAATTTTCCGGTGCGCCACTGATTTTTTGCCAGAAAAATCAGAAACCACCCAGTTGAAAGGGACAGGACACTGCGCTAAAGAATCAATACAATGAGACACAGTCAAGTACTTTTAGTGTAAGCTGGAATGAACCCTGGGGTTAGGTAGCTAAAGAATAATAGTCACACTCCTTGAAATTTACGAATATATTGGTATCAACACGGTATCCAAGAGGGGTTATCAGCATTCACATAAACAGTGAGCCAAGAATGAACAGCAGGAATTTCCTAAATATACTCTACAAAATGATATTTTTGAAGGGGCCAATCACGTGACGTCACGGGGAAGCTTACATGGGCAATTCAATAAAACATAATTATTATTGTAACATCTATCAGTAGATTCAGGTTATTCACTCTCAAATGACTTAGCTGACTGCTCAGTGGAGCTCCTTTGCTGATACCACTCAGTGCCTCTCAAGACTGCAGATGTAGGATGCAAGTCAACAGTTGTTGTGGCTCATGGAATACTTTGAGACTGCCAGGTAAATTTCGGTGTTCAGCCCTGAACACTGGGGAACTCTTTGCTAGGCACCTCAATACTGCTAGAGATGAACAGGTACAGCAAAATGTTCTAAGAGAGTTGACCAGTCTTAATCCGTTGGAGGAGTGAATGAATGAGGTGGAAAGAAGAAGGTGGAAATAAGACGGTGGAAAGACGAAGGTGGAAAGACGAAGGTGGAAAGACGAAGGTGGAAAGACGAAGGTGGAAAGACGAAGGTGGAAAGACGAAGGTGGAAAGACGACCCTAAAAAGAATAACCACAGACTTAAGCACGACTCGACGGGTGGTCAATCATGTTGCACAGGTGGTGGACACTTGTGCTTTCTACTTACCTCGAGTATGTATGGAGGGTCAAATCATATATGGTTCAGATCTAGTTTGAACCGTATTTTCAATTTCCAGTAATCGAAATAATCAAATCTATAAAATTATTAAATAGATTAAAAACGGAATTTTAACCTCAAAAATAACCTACTTACATGGCGCGCAAATCCTGCTAAGCAGATAAATGATTCATTACCATATAAACATCCAGAAATGGTCCGATAAATAAGGAATCATAAAATGTTGAAATTTTCCAAATCCATCCAATGATGATCGATAAATCGAAGGAAAATTCTCAACTCGCCATGCACTTGATTTCGATAAGGAATCAGGAAAAAGATAATCGAAGATCGGAAATAAGTCAAATGTCCGATTTCAGGAATCAGACAAAGTGTCATCCGTCGATTGATCACTGTCAACCCATGGTGCAGGGACAAAATTCCGAGAACCTAACTCATGTTCGAGATGATCATGGGATGTTTAATTGTTGTGTCTGAACAACCCTATAGCAGATATTGATCACATTCAATCAGTTATTATTGACATAAACGAACAGACGCCATCTATTAATTGCTTATCGAAGCAGAACACTAATCCAATGTCTAATAACATTGATTGAACGCAAGCCATCTATGCACTAATTTTCGTATCAGAACATAAGAAACTATCCCATGAACAATTTGAGTGGCGATCGTCAGAAGAAGAGTTACGGGCATTTTATCACTTCTGTGTTCTTAGATATTATCAGGTGTGGTCATGTGGGCACCTAGCATTCTGTGATGTGGTTGGATTGATCCCATCTGATAGCTGTCATCACTCATTATTCATTATTGACATTTCATAATTAATTCACTTTTGTGGATTTTATGTAAACAATGAATGGATCGTAATCATTTGATAATGACTACCACAGGCATTGATCATGCAAAATATATGTGAATAAGGTGAGTATGACACGAAATGACGATATCATAACGGAGCTAGAGATTACAAAATCAACAGAATACTAAATGAACCATTAATATGATTACTACAAACACAAGAGATTTTGGTACTCTAAAGAAGGATTTCACCGTGTAAAATATGACCGTAACAAAACGTCTCCCTATCTTCATTTGAATGAGACTGAACTATCAAGATCGTAGAGCCACGCATCGTAAGGAGATGAGATGATGATGAGAAAGCTCTTGTACCGAAGGGAACAAAAACTAGTAATGACCAGAACATCAACTCGCCAGCACATTCTGTACTCGCATTGGGTTCTGTCTTCTCGGCCTTTTCTTCTTCTTTTTCATCAACATCAGCAACGAACGGGCCTTTGATGCGCGCACAATGATTCTCTCGAAAACCAGATGCCTACTCAACTTTAGTAGCAGCGATTAATTAAAATAGAAATGAATGAAGTATTGTTATTCATTTTCTTTCAATCTGCATTGTTGAGATTCTCTTCACTCCTTCAAGCTTTCGTTTCGTGGGGAGTGAGCAATACAATTTTCATTTATATTAATTACTCAACGGATTATTCGTCCAATCGGTGGGGTGTTTGTGGTTTAATTAATTTTTTGGCTGAATTCAAAATACCTTTCCGTACATTTACCTGTTCCCATTTCAGGCATAATTAAAACGGTAATCTTGGAATCAGTGGAATAAAAAGAGGATTGATATACATTATTCAGATCATTTTTGGTTAAACATTATGAACATTACTTTTATGTGATACGGAAGTTGTTTGGATTAATTATATGTTTAATATTTTAGACGATTCTTTTTCTGTTGAATTTCAATCGAAAAACGACAGTTCTATATATTTTTTTGAAATGTCATACTATTAGAAAGTTATAATTATTCTCACGATTTCTTTACATGTTGAGTCATGACATTATAGGTGAACTAACAGGATCACTTCGGAATTATGAATGTCAAATTTAATGCCGAATGTGTTCAATCTATTATAAGTATGCATTGAATATAGCTGATCCTGGAAAAGGAACTAAATAACTGATAATTTTAAAATGCATAGGTAATTTCAAAACTTTTTATCAGTAGAATTATTGTAGTAATAACTCATTTTGAATGACAAACATCATTTATTTTGTATCGAGTTTTTTATGCTAGCTATTACAGTGAAGCATATGCTAATTTCTCGCGTTTGTTTAGAAGAGATGTAATAGTTATTTATGTATCAAGGGCTTCAAATAGGCTTTTATGGACCGCAGCGTATAAGTAAAAACCTGAGTGATAGCGAGTGCTATATTAACACGCCTAGGTCCATACGAGCAAGTTACGCCCGAAATACATACAACATTTTATGCACGACCAGTATATTTTATTGTAAATACCTCTTCACCTCTCAAGCATGATGATAGGTTCTTAAATACCGTTTAAACCCCTTAAAAATAATTTTTGCCACGCCTATGATGTTCCTCTCGAAAAAGCATTACATGAGAGTGTTTTTACACAATTTGTTCATGTTCCAGACTGGTGGGTGAATAAATAGGCTAGTAGTCATATTTGCTGTCAATACAGACAATAGTCATTACGAAATGCATTCCAGTGACGAAGATAGTGTGAATTGTACTCCACCAGGAACCAGTAAAGCAGCTGAGGATGCGAATAATTAATAATTTATTGTATGGCGGGCGGTAAAGTGCCATTTCACGCCCGGCGGGCGAAAAAGTAGTCCGAGGGCGGTAAAGTGCTATTTTACGCCCGCACAACCGGGCGATAAAGTGCCATTCTACGCCCGGTCGTGCATGAAATATTTTATGAGCTGGAATAGAGGCCTCCAATTCCAGATATTCTTGAAATGATTTTGACAGCGTTAGGATATGCTAGTAAAATCTTATTTTTCTCTAAACGCATCGAGTAATCAACTTCGCAGTGTGATAATAACTGAGCATCAAAGTATGGCGAAGAAACAATCCTAAACTCAGTATTCCAAAGTGCAAAAAAAAAAATTCCACATAAAATTCATACATGCAGATTAAATCTGAAATTTCGAAATTTGTGGGATATATTATGTCGAACACTTATAATCAATACTACAACTATTTATGAACTATACTGAGATGCTTGTGTGCAGTAAGTGTAGACAAAACACAGATTACTCCACACTTCATCAGAATCATATTGATCTGTGGTTACAACTTCAATTTTTTATACACGAACAAGAGGAGTGATACACTGAAAAAATAAATAGATTTTTATTTTACTAAATGAATGGTAATGTCGAATAAGTTTCATTGAACAAATCACATGTTAGTGATATTACTTTTATAAGTGCTCAATATCTCGACAAATCTATTGCATACCACATCAGAATAGTAATAATTCAAATTATCATTGACTACCTCATTAATTGAAATGTTCTATAACACGAAATTATCGAATACCTTTCCTGTAGTGGTATTAGGTTCAGGGTGAATATAACTTAACTAATATTTATATTTACCACTACAAATGTTAGCACGTATGAGAATACTTTCCGTGTTGTCAAGATTTACCACTACGAAGAGTATTAATTATTGATTTCCGAAACAATAAGCACGCGAAAGATGCACCAGCTCAGTGGTGAACGGGGATGCGAATTGCGACGCCATTTGTTGTGCTGTTGTTTGCCGTTGGTGGTTTGTGTACTCATTCTCATTGTTTTATCACTTTAGTTTTACACTTTAGCTGTTCAAGTTGTAGTTTAATGAGAACGAATATATACCTATAATGGAAAAATTAGTGATTCAGTGGAATTTGGATCAATTAATACCAGTATTCAAGTTGAATTCTGTTTTGAGTGAAATAGCGAATTTGGAATGGCAGTAATGGCAGACTCCAGAATCGCATGTAAGTATGTCTTACACCAACAGTGGGTATTTTTTTGTTTTTTTAATTAAAGAAAGAAATATGTGATTAATTTTGTACTTTTGTATTTGATTATTTTCCCAAAACCTGATGAGACCATTGCGAATATTCATCAACATTCAACAGTGATTGATTATTTCTCCCTGAATGATCTAACAACTTTCGTACACGAATTTCTCTCTTTAGAAATACCTGATGTCCGAAAATTGTGCCTTGAAAATTGATGGTCTATTACATTGCCAAAAGTGTCCATAATTTTGTCAAAACTCACTTATATAAGGCTTATTGGCCTTTCAGAGTGGATTTTTGAAATAAATACTTTTTATAGCCTAAATGCCGTGAAATGAAAGTAAATTATAACTTTGAAACTTTTATGAAGATTATGTATTAATTTGTTGTCATGGAAGTTAATGGTGAATTATTATTATATTATGATGATAATACTCTTTTTCATTTTTGTTGGAGCCTTTCTAACATTGATAATGATATATTGAAAGGGTGCATGTGGTTCGAATGATTATCTCAATGAATAAACGTGTTATTTTTTCACGATTTCCTCGATGACAGCTTATTTCATCCTGATATTCTCGAATATTTTCATTTTTTCAATTGTACATTTTCAGGATCCAGAAGCAAAAATATTGAGACAGAAGGACATCTTTAGAAGGTCCATGGAATTCAAGGCTCTTTGGCTCTGAAGAATAATTTAATCCTTTTTGGCATTATTTTCTAGAATATATTACTCCTAAATTTTTTTCGCATAATATCCAATATCCAACAATTGATTATGTTACCGGAAAACAATATATAGTTATGAAATACTCATATATTGAAGTTATAATTAACCTCCTAAAACCTCTAATATTACATCAGTATAGATAAACAATATTCACAAATTCATTAACCAAAAAGGATAGGTAGTATTATGCATTGTCATGTGAATGCTAGATAATATTCTTATTTCGGTATGTAGTACTCCATGCCACCGATAAATAAGAACAAATCGACAAGTGGGAGTTACTTGTTTGTAGTGGTAAATAATAACCAAACAGGAAAAGTACTTCATACTTGAAGCTTCAGTATTTATTATTGTTTGAATCGTACTATTTCGTAGTGGTAATTTTTAATAAATGTAGTGATTGGCGCCTATTTGACCACAACGCTTGGTATACTATAGTCATCTTTCGGTATTCATAACGGATTATTTTTCTCAGTGTAGTGTGTACTGTTAACCGAGTATCTGAAATAGTACTCGTACTCAAAACTTGCTGTTGTTTGTATGAGTGGAATTAAGAATTAAGTTTCCTATCTTGCCTTCCATAGTCATTAAAGTTAAAAGGGTGTTTCACTCTGGCTTTCTAGAGTGCACTCAGAAATCCATTTTAGCCATCCTGGTGAAGTTATAATTATTATTCCGAGATTATATTCCACATAAAGTGGGTAGGTACTGATGGATGATAGAAGGCTTGTTTGGTTGAAACCACAATGACTTTCTTGAAGACAGCGAATCTCAAGTCTTTCGAAGTTGTTTTTTCATCAATAGTTCACCTGATGCATCAGATCCCAATTGTGGGAGGGACAGGAATGAACAAAAGCTATCCTATTATTCCTATTATTCAAGTTATGCGATGAATGCGGCACAGGCACTAGGAAATGAACCGAACGACATCTTGGCGCATTCAATTATTTTAAGTAGCGATTGTTTTAATGTCTGGTCACGAATTTCAACGGCGATTTCCATGCATCGAAGGTATGAGCAGAGCTAACTAGCTTGTTTCAGACTGCCTATGTGCTTGCCAAGATTGCTCGGACTTATGCTGATATTCTGCTCCCTTTGCTCCCTATGTCTTGAGACTTTGAAAATCAAAATATCTATGAGTGTATTCCGTATATAATATTTGTATGAACATCATGAAAAGTACAGGTGTGTGCATGAATAAGTCGTACAAGGTTTGCATGGTGTAAACCTGCCTATGATCTTCCAAATTTCATTAAAAAGTAGAACACGTATACATTTGGAACTTTTATGACAAAAATAATTTGAATTTTGACGCTACTTGTCAAAAGTCGATAAGGAGTTTAATGAAGATTGACAAGCCTGACTCAAAATAGCCTATAACTGCTGTACGACTTCTTTATGCACACAACTGTACTTGATAAAAGCTGAGAGTTATGTTGTGAAAACAAATCAATAATAATAATGTATATAGTTTATTATAACTTATTTGAAATTATTGATCGATGATGTTATCTCTCTTGTATGTTGTCATCAATAAAAACTGTTAGGAATGTATTCCATCGTATTATATTTTTCAAACAATCCCAGGCTACAATATAAATCGAAGCAGTATACCTACTTTACGAATAACGGTAATTTTGCATTTATCATGCGATCTATATTTTCATGATTTTTTTCTTGGTACCTGCGTATTTTGACCTCAGGAACACGGATTCGATAAATAATGAAACCGTGAACAAATCACTACCTTTTCGAAATAGTCCATTCCGAAATTTAATCTTATTTTTCTTGCGAGTATTGTATCTTCTTAGATCACTTATGTATAATAAATATGGCATTGGCATTTCCAAATAAAAAAATAAATGCTTTCAGATGAATAAGTTCAATGAATAAGTGGAAATGTTCAACAAACATACTGTTACGGACTGTGCTGTGTTCCGAGAACACCGGAAGTCATTATCTCGACGGCGCGACTGGCCGTGATTTATAGCCTCGCGATAACATCGGTCGCCGACTTACCTAATTAGAGGACGACTCATAACCGACGCAGTTTCTCGAAAATGAGCGGTATTTGTTGGAACTTTATTGAATATTCAAGATATTGCTAGAATGATGTTTTGTACCTATATAAAGGAACGCAGTATCGCGGACAGTTAGTTTTAGAAAGAAAGCTACTATTGTGAACAGAGATTTGTATAGCCAAAATCGAAGTGATTTTCGAGTGTTTATTTCGGTGTTTATTGAGTTGTATTTCGAGTGTTTGGTGAAATAAGTTTTGCACTGTGTGTTTTGAATTCACGAATCCAAGTAGACATAATATCGTAACAATACTGAGAAATTGATGCAATTTGAAAAGAAAAATACATCAAGAATTTCAACCAAACCGCTAATTTGAGTGATGATGCGGAAAATATTTTTTCAGAAATAAGAAAAACTTCAAACATGCGTTCGAAATTGGGCATCTCAAGAACCAGTGTTAGTTCACGATTTCTGAGGTCAAGCACCAAGACCGCATGATACGTACGCAACATGACATTATTCGAATGACACTCTACACCTGTCAGCTAATCATTGAAATCCGCTGTCACTCCACCTGTCCTTCAATTCTGAACTTCACACGATTCCCAATCCCAACATCACGTGGAATGCCTTCGACCTGAACGATGTCCAAGCTCGAGCAAATACTGCAGCTGGATCCGCCGCTCGAACTAAAGTTCAGAGGCACCTACAACGCCACCAACACCACCCGCCTGAGGCTGTCCAACCCCTCCGACAAGCGCATCATGTTCAAGATCAAGACCACCGCCCCCAAGAAGTACTGCGTACGCCCCAATTCGGGCATCCTCGAAGCCAGCGGTCGTGCAGACGTCGAGATCTGCCTGCAGCCCTGCATGTACGACCCCAGCGAGAAGAACAAGCACAAGTTCATGGTGCAAAGCGCCGTGGCGCCGACGGGCGACGTCAACCTGGAGCACATCTGGAAGGACATCATCCCCGAGCACCTGATGGACTCCAAGCTCAGGTGCGTGTTCGACATCGCTGCCGATCCAGTGGAAGCAGAGGAGGAGGCCCACGGTGGGTTCGTCCCCCAGGTGGTTTCAACGCCTGTTCACAGCGCTGGGGAGCATCTCCAGCGGAGCGTGGAGGACGTGGGGGACGAGGTGATGCTGAAGCAGGAGAACGTGAAGCTGCGGGACGAGATTAGGCAGCTGCGGGAGGCTTCGCTGCAGATGCCGTTCAAGGTCACCTTGGTGTACGTGGTGTCTGCGGTGGTTCTGGCAGCTGTTGGGGTGACCTTCGGGAAGTACATCATTTGAGGGGAGTTGGAATCGGAAAGACTATTCCATGTCATTTGTTTTGTGCGAACGTACCGATTAAACGATTCGGTGGGCTTTCTGTTCTCCTATTTCAACGTTAGTGAACTGATGGGTGTCCGTTTTTTCTACTGCTGCTATATAGAAGATGCCTGTGTGTAGCTCTGGCAGATAATAAAATAATCTAGAAATATACAATATCAACTATTATTTATCGTCAAACGTAAAAATCTACAAACAATACGCCTATAATGGTAAGGATAATCAGTTGAAGACTGATCTCCCTATCTATGTAGAGTATATGTCATAAACTTGGCTACATGTGGGAACATTTGTTATTGCTAATGGCGGTTCATTTCTGCATGTCTGACAACTGAAAAATTCGTCGCGACTTATATCACATGACCTCAGATTTGAGAATTTAAAAAAATATTCCCAAATATGGGAACAGTATTCCAGGACAGGTCGGATCTGTGCCTTATAGATCATAAGCAGCTGACTGGGAGATCTTGGCTCGAAACAGAAAACCAAGGTTTTGGGATGCTTTTTGGCAATGGACCTCACGTGATTTTCCCACAAGAACAGTTATTGCTGATAGTAACGCCAAGCATCGAAATGGATGACTTCAATGGTATGGTGTTTATAGACATATTCAACGAGATTTTCAAGTTTCTGAGAATCACATCACAAATGACATATTGAGGCATTTCATCATTTCGCGAGCTTTTTTTAGTTAAAAGAACAACTCATCGAATATTATATCGAACCCTGGATAACAGAACAAGAAATCTTCACAATAAAAACGTGATGGAAAAAACCTCTGAAATTTCCAACTATTAAAGCCTAGGAAGAACGAATTCAAAAAGCAGTGAGATTATGATTTATACTTATGTTTCCTTCCCTCAAAAATGATAGTTAAAAAAAGATGTCACGAAATCTACATTTGAATCTCCAATGTAGTTTGAGGAAAACCAAACAACTTCAAGACGACCAATGATGAAGAAGCTGAACATGAATCCGTGAATCGATCAATTTTCATATCCGCGGTGAAGAAAACATTCGCGCGGTTTGACATAATATTGTGTTACATTCGGAAACTGAATACGCTTTCTAGAATTACACGGTCAACATATTAATAATAAAAAACCAACATATTTCCGTCTACATGGGAACGAAGGTTGTGAGATGCAATTATACCAATATGTCATAAAGTTTTTTTTCAATCTTTCATATCTCGTTTATTAATTAATCGAAAAACAAGCCACCAGCATAATTTAAAATTGTGTTGTAACGGCAGCTTGAATCAACTTCATTAATATGAACTACATTTGTTTTATATTCTATATATCTTATATATAGCTGAATTACCTCCATCATTATTTTTATTTTAATTGTCTGTATGTATAATAATTGAGCTCGGAATTTGAACTAATTCAGTGTTTTTTATTTCAATCAAACATATGATAACTTTTGTCTCGAAAAAACTTTCAATAGCTGAATTACCTTCATCATTATTTTCATTTAAATTCTCTGTATACATCATAATTGATTGTAAACAAACGAAAATCTATAAGATTTTCACGATAAATATATTTATTTTTTCACAACATGTTTCGCTAACACTGTAGCTTCATCAGGTATAAGTACACTAAAATAACTACTACGATAACAACCATATTTATAACTAATTACACAGTTATAACAATATGGGATTAAATAATGTTTATCCTCTATATTGCGGTAAATAACGAAAATAAAATGAATATCTAATTAAGCTATTTTTAGGAAAACAAATTCAACAAAGGAGAATTATTTAAATCTAATTGGTCATTAAGCAAAATATATGAATCCTTAAGTCTATTAATTTCGAGTGTTTCTAAATAGTTAAGTTTCACTCCTTTGTTTTCAACATGTAATATTTTGAATTCTTCATCAAAATCGTGATTTTCTTCTAAAAGGTGGTTGGAATATGTTGAATTTGTTTTCCTATTTACATAATGTGGTGTTCATGGATGCGATTTTTGAAATTTCTTCCAGTCTGACCAATGTATACCTTCGGGTAAATTCCACAATTCAGTCTATATACTCCTGACCTTTCATATTTAGGACCTATGTCTTTATTATTTTCGATAAAACTTTCCCAAAGTATTATTAGTTCTATAAGCAATCTTATTGTCTTGTTTATGCAAAAATGAAGCTACTTTTTCGGTTGCTTGTCCAAAATAGGTCAATGTTTTGTAATTTCGATCGGTGTTTTTGTTAAAAGGAAAAACTTGATTGATAGCTCTTGAATAGAGTTTCTTTTTGAGAATATTTTCTATGACGTTGACTTTATATCCATTATTAACTGCAATTTATTTAGTGATGTTCATCATCAACATCATAATTGAGTTCGGAATTTGTACTAAATTAGTGTTTTCTATTTTAAGCACAAGCAGTTATTGGATGACCTTTTCTCAAAATGTTAACTTTCGGTAATTTGACTTCTAATATAGAAAACTTGAACAGAAACTAAATCCCTTCGTTATAATGAATAATTCCTTCGACTAGACGCGTTTTATTTCAAGATGAGAATTACATAATATGTAGAAGGAACGCCAGTTCATCACTTTTGGTGGAATAAGTTTGACACAAATCTGTAGTCAATCCTCAAGGAATGTCATCATCTAAATGAATCCAAATCATAATGATATGCTTGCCTAGAGGTGTGTATATAAATCATGTCTGATTAAACCGAATGACCAAATCGCTAGCCGACAATCATTAAGTTTGTATTGGATGTGAAAAGGTGCCCCACAACGATTCAATCTAGATTCCGTTGCAAACTCATGATGATCATCAATCGATTACTCGAAAAATCGTAATCACCTATCAGGATTATGTGCAAGAAATTCGGAACCACTCGAAGTTAAGTGGCGTTTTAATAATACACTGTATTCTCGAGCTCATTAAGATGCTCAGTGTGTAGACTCTTCTCATGAAAAATTATACGGATAATGATTGACATGTTCAATATACCGCCAGTAGAAGCAATATGTAACATGTAACCAACAAGTACAGCTCAGGTTTATTCAAAATTATCCACAAACTAATGATGAGATAGTTTATGCACGACCGGACGTAAAATGACACTTGACCGCCCGCAGGACAATAAATTATTAATTATTCGCATCCTCAGCTGCTTTACTGATTTCTGGTGGAGTACAATAATTCATACTTTCTTCGTCACTGGAATGCATTTTTTCCTAATGACTATTGTATGTATTGACAGCAAATATGATGGCTACTAGCCTATTTATTCACCCACCAGTCTGGAACATGAACAAATCGTAAACCCTTAAAATCTCCCTTATTATAAGAGATATATTATAAGAGATATAAGAAAAAAAGTAAAAACACCCTCATGTAAAGCTTTTTCGAGAGGAACATCATGGGAGTAGCAAAACTTATTTCAAAGGAGTTAACAAGGTATTTAATAAGCGTTTTATTCCTATCATGCTTAAGAGGTGAAAAAGTATTTACAATAAAATATACTGGTGGTGCATAAAATGTTGAATGTATTTCGGGAGTAACTTGCTTTTATTGGCCTAGGCGTGTTAATAGCGATTATTACATACACGCTGCGGTCCATAAAAGCCTATATTACGCCCTTGATACAGAAATAACTATATCTGCAACTGTAAAATTGACTGCTTAGGGCAATAAAAGACAAAGAGGCCTCGTCTATATTTACACTTCACGTTGTTTTGATACCAACATATTATGTCTACCCCTTGGATAGATCTAGATATGTAGGTGAGGTGAGGACAGTTCATTTTCTGATATAGTTGGCAGAAAAGCAGTTTCCGATTTTCTAGGAATTTACATGTTGAGACCCAATTAATAATCATTTTAATAATCGAGTGAGTACGAAAATCGGAAATAACCGACAAAGCCAATTCTTAGTTTATTTAGTAGAGCGAACGTACAAAAAAGCAAAGCTAGGTTATGATGCATTCAATTGCAATGGATTTTCAATTGCAATTTTCGAATAATTGATCTTCCTCTTATAAATCTAACTGAATTAACCGTATGACTGTTCATCTTTTGAAGCGTGCGATAATGATACTATACATGAGTTGATCCTATATACAGTTGAATTCAGCATAATTGAATCAATATAAATCAGACTAGTGCATATTTTGCAATTTTCATAAACTGCATCATCAAGGTAAATCTTCAGATTCACGATCAAGCCATAAACTTGAATTACCTCAACTCATTCTGCTGTTGGGGATTTTATTGACTGCGAATCATGTCCTATTCAACTGATCCATATCAAATTCATCTTGGTATATTCGGAGTTAGCATCACGGTACTTCAGAGACAATATTTACAATCTAATCTCTGGTATGTAGAATTCGGATTTCATTTTATTTACTTGAATCAGTGAACAGCCTCCGGATTGTCATAATAATTCGTTATTTTATTGAATGAAACTTGAGGGTGCGTACTTCTTATTAACACGTCGCTTCGAATAATTCTTTGTCAAACAAACACACCTATTTTCGTGTTTATTCACTATTTAATTCATATCATTATATTATATGTTTACAGTTTTATTTAACCACCTCTTAAAATTAAAAGTTTTTAACAACACCATATCTGTTATTTGTTGGCAAACCCTAAAAAACGGGAAGCCTAAGCACGTTTTCTCTTAGCGCAACAAAGTGAATACAAACTCATCTACCTGTCCCCGCTTATAAATATTTCTTTGTTAATATTTACCAAGGGTAGGGTAGTGGGCAACGAATACCCTCATATCATTCGGATGCTTTTCAGATTATCCAGGTAGATAAGTCCAAACAAACCCCTGAATATATTCAATATAATCGGCAGTATGTCATCTACCGAATGTTCCCCAAAATCCTTTATTATAGAGATGGTCCGAGTAAGACAAAAGGATCTTAATTCGGAGACACTTCTTGGTACACGGGTACATTCATAGTGACGCGATCAAAATGGAAGAGTAAAATGATATCATCGCTTTGCTTCCCACCGAGATTAGGTATCAAGAAACCCTTTTCGTATGGAGGACTTGCTCTTTTGTTTTGTAGTCTTCCCCAATTCATAATGGTGTTGTTGGAGGGCCAATTATTATGGGGATGTGGTATTAAACAACAACACTGATGGTGATGCTATCGTCTTCACGTCCTGTTAGTACGGGGTTCGGACAGTATATACCGGGTACTGGGTAAAGCTAACATTCTGATTGGAAAATTTTCGACACAATTTCAACACATTTTTACAAAAAAATCACCTCTGAACTAACAAAAATCATCCTTCTTCATTTCGTAGGTACAGTTGTGTGTATAAAGAAGTCGTACATCAGTTATAGGCTATTTTGAGTCAGGCTTGTCAATCTTAATAAATTGAACTTATTTTCGGCCTTGACAAGTAGTGTCAAAAATCAAACTATTTTTGTCGCGAAAGTTCCAAATGTGTACGTGTACTACTTTTAATGAAATCTGGAACATCATAGGCAGGTTTACACCATACAAACCTTGTACGACTTCTTTATGCACACAACTGTAGGTACTTTAGTTGGCAAGCGATGCTAAACAACTCATCAATCATTTTTATTGGTCACCAAGTCAGTAGGTATAGCCTGTGAAAGTCTTTTTTTAACAAGTCAGCAATTTTCTGTGCAAATTTCACGCCTAACATTTATCAAAAGCCTATATTTTGTATCGTTACTATAGCAACTAGATCGATTTCCGGAAATTTTTCTCTCTTACTTTGAGGATATATGATCTAAGGGTATTACATTGGAAATGTTTTGACATTTATAGAGTGAATGACATTTACATTGACCTAACTTTAAATACTAATAGCGTTTTCCATTGGGAAACTGGTACGCACTCAGTGTAAATATATTTCTACCAACTTCACCTCAGTGGTTCAGAGTTTTCTGTCATGATTATTCAATGTATCCATACGGTATCGGTAAATAATGATGAACTGAAGTGTTACTTCACAATTTATGATAATATTCGAGAATAGCCGATACGGATTTGGTGGCTAGTGGACCGGTAGCGGCTGACTGTGACAACTGTCAAGAATTGTTAATAATAATCATAGTCGTGTTCTACGATTATTGAAATTGTAAATCTTGATTAACAGAACTCACGGTAAATATAATAGAAATAAGACACAGTATCTCGTCTAAGTTGTATTTTATTCTACTGTTTATACATAGCCGTACGGTCAACTAACCACTTGTATGCTTGTCTGGCGTCTAGACCAATGAGAAACGAGGTCGAACCTTCCATATCTCTTCAACGCACATCAGACTTCAATAATATTTCAGTGTGAAATTTTCATACCGAAGACCACGCTAGCCTCAATTATTAAAAACTGTATTTTTTTTCTCTAACACGAATATGTTGTAGAAAGTTTTCAAAAGATTCGTGTTGTCGAAAAAAAATCCAGTAATAATTGAAGCTGTATAGTTGCATAATAAGTGAAAATGTGTGAAAATTTTGAAAAATACATTGACGGTCTTCACTCCCAAAAACATTTGATAGGTAATTGGTATACTAGGTCAGTTATTCTTACAAGAACTTAACATAAAAAAGACCCATTCCGGCCCTGATACGAATTTATTTCATCAGTTATTTTGGGTGGTCAGAGTATTTTGTAAAATTTTATTACGAACTTATTGAAGAAAATTACAATATTCTTGTCTTGGTTTAGTAAATATTTAATATATTAATCAATTTTTGATGGTACCCCATTCAACAATCAATTTCTTGAAAGTAAAAATTCAAATTATCAATTTATTCGAGATGGTGCCATAAACTTTTTCAACTATTTCCTTTAGAAATTTTTCCGTAGATTACGAATTTGAGCTCAGATCTCTATATCAGATATCCTATATCGTAGTGTGGAACTTCAATAATGACTTCTGCATTAGTAATTGAAAAAATACATTTTGTTCCTTGAAAACATACCCAAAAAGCTGAATCGATATCAACGTAGGTATATTTATTATCGCTATGAGATTTTCTATGTTATCACAGGAAGTATGACTAAAATATTGCACCATCTAATCACAATTTCATGCAAAAATCTCAAAGGTACAACCATTTCTTTATTGATCTGTATAACATGTCACAACTTGCGTGAAAGTATAATAACATTTCATGAATAAGCATTGAATACAAATAAATCCGCATTTACAGAATCCATGAATGAAACCTATTCATAAGTTCGATTCAAGGTGACTTGATAACGACACACGATTGAAAGTTGTATAGGCTCATGATTTCCTTTCATATAAACATAGTAATTACAAATCATAGTCGACCATTAGATAACGCTCTCATTGATTAAACGGTGATAATTTTCAATTGGCGATGGATACATGTTCTTCAATAATTGCGAATTTAATTTCAAGTAGACAGGAGATTAATAAGTTGTTGAACACATGGTTCCATTATATAATGTTCCATATAGCTACTTAGGGCAAATGTTTAATCACAGCCGCCTAGAGTAGATATTATAATATGCGAGAAATCTAAATGTGAAATTATCAAGAATCCACGTTCAAATTGGATATTGGTTCACATTGAGGTCATGAACAGTGAAAGAAAAATTGATGAACAATCTGAAAAAATCCACAAAAGTGATGAAGTTTGAGGTTATTCAATATTATATTCTTGAATTCATTCTAGAGTTCTGAATTTACATGATAACAAAAATACTATAATGAAAACATCTTAAATCAAAAAAGTTGGGAAACGTAATCTTGTTCTCAATATTTGCATGACAATGCAGTGTAACGGTGCCATCTTGCGTTTTAGGTTAACACCAACACCACCACCACAACACAAATCTTTCAACAAAGTGCATTATGCTAGGTATACTCATTGAATGCTTCTCCATTTTATGCATTTTTGAAATAGAATATAATTTCAATGAAAAATATCATTGAATAACTGATCTCATTACATGAAATATTGCATTTTTTCCTACAACCCCGTATGAAAACGTCATATAGCACACTGTTTTGTTATTTGGAAAGTAGCTCATATCACCATGGTGGTGTTATTTGCAAGAAAAAAGCACACGTGTTGAAATGAAAAATATCACACGCTCGCCTGCATTGATAGAAATAATTAGGTATATTAGTTGGTACTCACTGTCAATATAAAAGCGTTCTCAAATCAAATTCATATTGTTTATTGAAATTTCTGTCTCGTTTCGAAATATACCTCTGAATTCACTTTGATAAAAATTAGAGTCAGTGACAGCGAGTGAAATCATTCAAAAGAGTACGGCTACAGTTTTATGCGCGGCTTGCATCAGTTGCATGTTGCATCATATCACAGTATCACAGATGTTTGCACTATTTACATTTGACAAGGAGTCAAGGACGCACTAACTCGTACGCGCTTGCGCGCTACGTACTTCTGTGGTTCTGTATTCCTGGTTGCGTGATTACTGGCGCTAGCAGGCGTATGGTGTCAAATATCAATAAAATTGTTTGTCCAAACAGAACTAATTCAATCAGTAATTCACATAATAAGGAATTGTCGGAGAAGTATTCAAATAACATCTTGAATATGGAAATAAATAGTACTTGATATCGAATCAAAACCACCTGGAATTATAGAGACCGCTCAAGTTATATTTTTGACAAAACTTCCCGCGAAATGAAAGTATTCGGAGTCGTAGGAAAAATAGTGTACAAAACTCGTTGGAAAGTGCATTTCCTTCCCTCGTTACGTTTCCGGCTATACTTGTGTGAAATATGTCACTTTCCACACTTGTTGTGTTATATACTACACTGAAAAAAAGATAGGGCTAATAGTTAATAAATATTTGTTTGGGTGCCATTTATTCACAATTAATGAAGAAAAGAAAATTTCATTCAGTATTAAATAATATTATTTAATAATAATAATCGCCAAAATATCATCAACTAATAAATAATAGATAGTTTGTTTTTGGTCGGTTTGTGTATTATTAACAATATAAATTTATTCCTAATAAAATAGTTTATTGGGTGATATTACTGGAAATGTATTAATTATTAATTACAAGTTTATTTAAAGTGAATAAGTCATAGTAACAGATGATAAATATTTACTTTCTGCATTTTCAGTGTTATTTGTTATAAATCAATCATTGGTTTCATTGGAAAATATATTATTTGTCTTCAAATAACAAATATCCATTGAAATTATAGTTTAGTCGTGTGGTGCCGTTTGTATAGTTCATGTTATGTTTGTCGAGTGGCCAAGTGGCATGCATGATGTGTGATGAATTCAATTCAAAATCAAACTATTTATGCTAGAACACGATAACAGTATAGGTTCATTATAATTATATAAGTGATTTGAATCAGTGATTAAATGTGAAAGATATATCAGTATATAACGCAGTTGATCAAGCCAAAATGGAGGAGGACAAATTTCAGGGGTTAGAAAAGTTTTTGAGGGATATCAATTTTGTATATTTGAGAAAAGTTTGTTGATTTGATAAGTACATACCAAGGCAAGTTTATAAAAGGTAAATTGATTCCGATTCCTTCTATATTGAATTCATTTTCGATTTCATGCAGAAGGGGCGTCTCGCTTTCCTTTTGGTTTATTAATAATGAATATAATTTTTTTATAACAAACAGAACATATTAATAAAAAAATGTCTTTATTAATTGCTAACGAAATGTATAATAATAATAAATATTCTTTATTTATAATAAATAATGATTTATTTACAATTGATAAATCTATAGATCTATAGCGGGACCTATATATTTATTGGGAATAAATTTGAATTTGGTAATAATGAGGTATATTTGAATAGTTTAAATAAATTATTTGTTCTTGAAAAATAAACATTTATTCCGCCATATTCGAATAAATAATTTATTAGCTGTTGATTAATTTAGTTTACTATGAATAAATTGTTTTTTCAGTGTATAACCTAGTATGCGAATACTAAAATCATACCTTTTCTTTCTTATTTACTATGGTAAATGGTATACATTGTAGGTATCAATAATAAAGTTTATATTAGGTATTCATCACTATAGATCATACCTATATTATGTTGCACATATGTATGAAGAAATCATTCAGTACCTAATAGGAGTAAATGAAAATGTAATATACAACCGACAATGCAACGTTGGATTTCTATATCAATCCTCCATTTCAAACGAACTTTTTTATTTATTTTTTGTTTTTATGATGAATTGTTTGATATTTCATCGGGTTTCAGGTGGCACTAACAGAAAAGTGCAATTGACATAGTTATAAGAAAGGTGTTACAGTGCTTCGTTTGCAAAAATTTTCGCACCAATCTACGTTTAGTTCGTGAGTCGTCTTTATTTATAATATGAAAATGATAAACAAGTCCGTGGTTTATCATAACTTGAGTGCAGCTTTTTCAGAAAGAATATGCCAAAAAATTGATCGTGATTGCTACAAGATTTTCGAATAACGATTAATATTTCTAGTTTTCAAGAAATTGAACATTGCCAACTGACTAAATAATTACCTACTTTCCATAATAGTGATAAACGATGAAATTGAAAGTATTTCATAGCAATATCGTATGGATGCGTTTCATTGTACTTGTTAGATAATCGAACATTCTATTGATAACAATAAAATCACAAAAATATTGATTTAAAGACGAACTCGGGTCCTTCGAATTTGGTCCTTCGAGCCGGATAGAACCAGCGACCTATGGATCATCATATGGTGTTTTATTCCAAGATTGAAAAATGATTTTTCCTCTGGCACGTACTGGCCGCTCGAACAGCATGCAAACAATGATATGAGCCAGAAGAGAAGAGCCTTACAACGAAAAGAACGACGCACGCAAAGCTCACTGCGATTCACAATAGCTTTGTTTTGATTGCACACAATGCCTTGCCGTCTTTTGTTTGGGATGTAACGATTAAAATGGGAGCATTTTAATTGATGACTCGTCTGCAGATGTCTCCCTGAACTAAATATTTCTGTTCGTCATCAATCGACATGGCCGTTTTCGTTCTAAATGCATTCGTCGAAGTCGTAATTAAATGGAATTGCTGAACGTTTTTTTGTTCGATTCTAGCCGGGCAGTCATGCTTTGCCACGAGAATTTGCTCAATTACTTCTAACCATATCCAAGTCAGTAATCCTGTAACTTCGAATTACAACCTTATAGTAAAACATTGCATTGGGAACAGTCATTATACGTTGAAAAATGAAAAAATCGATTTTTATTTTTCAACTCTACCACCCTGTATATCGGAAAATGAGCAATGTAGGATTGAGGTGAGTTGCTTTGAGCCGCCGGCTCATTTTGACCTCAGAAATATGTGCTAGGATTTTATACAGACCCTTTTTAATAATAATAATCATCAGCAATTCCACTGTAGTGGTGATGCTGAAGAAAACGTCGACAGTTGTAATAATTCGTGTTTAATTGTGTGGGTTCCGATTTCCATTACCTAACCTCTAAAGAAATGATGAGTTGAATCCTGAGTTCCTACAGTATGTGATGATCGAGGAGATCACTTGGATATTTGAACATAGATGAGTATTCTGAAAAACTTTTCAAAACTAATAAAGTTTGAGGTTATATATACATCATTACAGGATAACGAATTTGCTAATAAAATCACACAGGTAATAAAATAATGTATTTAAATAAAAAAAGTAGGAGAAAAAACAAATTTGATAATACTTACTCATCCAGTTTTGGGAGCTGCTATGAGTTATTCCAGAGATAAATAAACGCAATTTATTATTACTATTATCAATCCCTTCTGTTCAGTACACAGCTAATTATTACTTTTTTTCGGTCAAAAATTATATGAATATGTCTCTCATGAACTTTGGCACGCTATAAACATTTTTCATATGCGAGACCCATAGACTTGCTAAACTCCATCGAATATAAATATTAATCAACTACTGAAAAAGAAGTTACTTCCGTTAAGAATTCAACGCCATCTCCCCTACTATCAACTTGTTATGCTTGTTCATCCAGTAAGGCGATGAGAATTTGAGAGGTGATCTCACTATACTCGATATGTGTATGCCCCTATAATATTGGTCCTTGAATCAAGGCACTATCTCGTTACAATTTTCATAAACCGGGTATTGGTTATTTACTCTTTATTTTTTCAATTCGTCAGATACATATTCTACATTTCAATTAATCAAATTCTGATCAATTTTTTTTTATGTTCTGGTTCTCACGAGAAGGAATAACCTGTAATGTTCAGAGAACATCGTGAGAACCAAGGGAAAGAAGGTAGGAGTTGGTGTTTTTCTTAAATGAGTTTCAAAGTCACGATGTTTGTTGGATGAGCGAGTCTTTGGAAATGGACGTTCTGTAGGTTTCTAAAGTGACCACGGATGGGTGTGAAGACTGAACTTGACGGGTTAATCTCGAAGAGACTGCTAATGTAGGAACGATTGTTGATATTTCAGAAGAGCATCGCCCATGAAAATATCTATAAAATAGAGATAAATCGCCAAGCGAGGCATCACCGACGAGACGAATTGTCCTATTTTGGACAGAATCCAATAGTTTCAGGATATGTTTAGGTGCCGCACTCCAAATATAACAGTATTCCAGGACAGGTCGGATCTGTGCCTTATAGATCATAAGCAGCTGACTGGCTCGAAACAGAAAACCAAGTTTTTGGGATGCACTTTTGGCAATGGACCTCACGTGATTTTCCCAAGATAGGTTATATTGCTGATAGTAACGCCAAACATTGAAATGGATGACTTCAATGGTATGGGGTTACTCCTGACTGAGAGAAAGGGGTATAGAGTATTATTGGAGTATGAAGTATTACATAAATAGAAATGTTTTATGTAAAAAGTATTTACAATGCGCAACATTGAAATGATTGTTCCAAAAATTCGGCAATTAGCTTGCAAATACTAACAATCATCAACCATGAAGTTTAGATCTTGAGGATGAATGTTCTCAAACAAAATTTTTTCAACTATAAAATCTTAGTTGGTCGAAAATCTCTCACAAATAATCATTCAAGTATCACATTAAATCAACAGTAATACAAATAGGTACCAAATGAAAACACATTTCAGTTAATCTGTACTGGAATATATATAATGATCGTTGAATTCGAATGTAACTTGAATCAAAAATCTTCAGCATTATTTTCATTCAATTATATCAATTTATTTCATATATCAGTCGAAATCGACTATTCAAAATCTGGTTAACTAACGTGCTGGATTTGTTATCAAAATAGTGCTGTTACAGTATAACGACCCCCTTTTTCACTATTAAACAAGATTTGAGAATTATCTTACAAATTCGGACAAGGAATCTTATCAGAATGAATAATTATCCTTTTGATGAGATTCATGAAAACTGGTTTCGGATATAGGTATCGGTATCTGTACCTGCCTACCAATGTTATACCGGTTTTCAAAAACTGGGACACCTTATAAAGGGATAAGGGGGTCTCCAAATAATTTACTCGAATAAATCAACTTGCATAAATTAGTCTGCAAATTGCTTATTGGAATGAACGCAATTTCGAGTTATAATCACTCTTCGTCGGTCGATAAAGTATCATCAAATGGATTGTTGATTATTGTCATAAAGAATGTCATTTGGGGCCTGTATTATGCTAATGATATGTTAATCAAGATTCTCCATTCTGGTGAATTACTGACATTTCTAGGTATATATAAAATCGATGAAAATTCACGCCTAAAAAATTCGAGATGAGGATCGAGAGTTTCTTCACCGGGAATCTGTGATTTGTGTAGCTGATGCCAATCATTCTTGAAGCCCGTATGGGTGAACAAACTTTCGAGAAGACATTTCGAATTGAACAAAGATTAGTATTGACAACCTTCAATGCTATTAACCTGTTAGACATCATAATAAACGATTCATACATATTCATGATATCACGGACTTGTATATGATGATAATTGATAAATTCAACTGTTATTCTGAAGGCATCGGTATATGGTGAATAAATAAAATTGTTAACAATTATTGCTTGGCTAACCGATTATTTTGGAACGGCTCGAATATCTGTTGTTTCAAACTGTTTTAAATTTGATACCGATTCAAGCAGAGTATTCAACCTTTATCGAATAGTTGGAAGCAATTGAAATTTTTGCAACATTTAATGCGGGCTGATATACCTAACGACAGTTATGGAAGCGTGGGAAAAGTCATCCATGACGTATTCGAATCTAATCTTATTCTTTGAATATTTTATAGAAAAACATTGCTTCGCTCTTGTACCTACTGTGACTATTTTTAATGATAATCGACTTCGATTGTGGTAATTGGATACCTTGGTTGATTTTCTCTATTCTTTATCCATTTTTCTACGAAACAAAACTACTTGTCATTATCCTAATCACGATAGTGTTGGAAACTCGAGATGTGAGTTTGTAAAACGGGTAATGAAGTGGTGGATCAAACTATATCCCCAAAAACATTCGTGACCTCGAAAAAAATTATCGGTAATAATTCTGCTGCTATGGAGATTACAAGTGATAATCACAAATATTGGCATCGGCTGCCATCTTAGGGCCGCCATTTTGATAATATCGATAAGAAATATAATCTACAACCCCGGAAACCTCACAAAATTCATAGTGTACGACCTCAAGAACCCCCTCATACCAACTTTGAATCGAATCGATCGACAATCACAAATCTCGTCCGCCATATTGGAGCCGCCATTTTGTTTCACTCATCACAGAAATTTCTCGAAGTGCTTGAAAAATTGATTACAAATTATAGACGAGAACAGTATATTCTGAATACTGAAGCGATAATGATTTTTCCGAGTATTCTCGAGTAATCAGTACTTTGTCACCTTTTTGACATATTTCACTTTGTATTTTTTTCATTTTTCCGATTCTTGGCCTGAATAAAATCGAGTATACCGACTTCACACGTTTGTACGCGCAGCCAAAAACCAGCTGCTTAACATCCATAGGAAATTAATAAAAAAATAAGGAACGGAGTGACTAAGTATCCCCGTGTTTGGGGCTACTTTTTCACCTCAATAAAAATGCTTTCAAAATGCGTATTTTTCAATTTCTACACCAGGTTTAAGCCTTCTTTTTAATAATTTTTATTTTACAAAAAACAGGAAAATAACACGTATATTATCCCCCGGAAGATTGTCTTTCAGGACAGGAATAACACCGTTTTTGTCCAAAAGTTTTTTCATCACCAGCTTGATTCGGTTCTTGGCAATGATGGCTTCTTCCTCCGGACTCAAGATGGTTGGATGACCGATAGGTCTCGTATGTTTACCAATGCATCTATTGGTAAGAGTACTTGACCCAACAGCGCGCACTAGGTGTTAAAGTAGCCCCGTTTTACGGAAGAGCTTGCCTACCAGAGATTCCCTCCCATTTCCCCTCGAACGCCACCTAATTCCTATTTTCGTTTCAGCTGCACCTCGAAGTACGTCGGAGAATACTGCCAACACCCGAACCCCTGTCACACATCGCGCGGCCCTCGGTGCCAGAACGGCGGCTCGTGCCAGGTGCGCGTCTCGCCCGGCGAAGCTTCCAGCTTCACGTGCCTCTGCCCGCTCGGCTTCAGCGCGTCGCTGTGCGAAATCCGGATCGCGAACTCGTGCGACCAGCGGCCGTGCCTGAACGGCGGCACGTGCTCGCTGCGCTCGCTCCAATCGTATCAGTGCTCGTGCGCGCCGGGGTACACAGGTGAGTGGTGGGGGGGCCATGCGGAGGCGGCCGGCGCAGGCTGGCCTGTGCGGTCGCTCTAGGGGGATGCGGTTGCGCATTCATTGGTGTGCAGGTCGTAGGGACAAATAGAAATCAAACGCAAGCGGAGCGTTTCGAGCTTCTATGGGCATTTTTTGCGAGAAACTATTTTGAAACTATTTAAAACAGTTTTGAAACACTCCATTGTCTTGAACCATTTGTGAAGTCACACTTGATTCTGGTTCAAAACGTTTTGGAAGCGTATCTTGGACCGTTTCAATCATGTTTCAATATGGCGAACTGTCATTATATTTCTTCTTCTCTTCGATTTGAATCGCCTATGTTACCAGGACTATCCAGCCAAGTACACGCAATATTTGATTATATAACCTCAATGGGGCCCACCACAAAGTGGATCTGAGACTATCTCATACCCCAGAGGATTCTGTATATGATCACAATTTCCAAAATATTGTATTACACAAATATGTTTCATTAATTTTCGTTGCAGGTTTGGCCCCCTTATTCGACAAATCCGTTGTCATCCGGCCTCCATACCGGCGTAGAAACAAGAGGACCAATTTTTTTTCACTAGTATTCACTTAACTTCACTTTCATAAATATATTTTCAATGAATTTTCGTAATTTCAATATGGACAATAACATTAAACATCTACTTGACTTCCAACCTCGAGGACGCCGCCTGTCCTCTACCATGGTCAGAAGGAGAATCAACTGTCATTATATTTAATTTCCTGAGGTTAAATGACTGTGACACGTGACGTTATGATACGTTGCATTTTTTCGGCTCATAAAATGATGACGTAGTGGTATAAACTGTTTTAAAACGGTCTTCTAAACTGTTTGGTAGCAAAAAATGCCTTATATTGAAGCCCGGTTCATCAATAGCAATTTATCCGTCAGTTAATGCTTAACTACCAGTTATTTTGGAGAGGTCGGTTTATTAAAAACAGGATAAATTTAACAGACTGCTAAAATATCAAATATTTATCGGTTAGCGAATAGGACGATATCTGGAGGTTAATGTCTATTTCATAACCTCAATCTGTTCAGAGTTGTTTCGATTTGAATTATTCGGAAGTGTTTTGATGTTTCAATTTGAAATCAATGTACAAAATAGAAATTACAACAAATAAGAGAGGATGCAATTTTTCAGCTTTAGGAGAGAAAATTGAAAATAGTAGTAGTGGCACCGTAAGAAAGCTTCAGTTTTCATTGAAATACAATCTGGTTGATTTTTTGTAAAATGGAGTGAAAGTAATAAAATCCCCTGTCATTTCGAAACTCAAATGAATCCTCGATCATATCTAACTAATATCAACAAAACAATCTCTTTGGTAATCATGAAAATCGTGGTTATTTCACTTTTCAAAACTATTCACTCTTTCCCTAACTGTAAAGGTATTCGTTCCTACTCAAGAACTTGCACAACATCCTGGTCCTTGTCGCTATCTAGAATATTCATCATCAACAACCAAAAACTCTTCAAAAACACATAAAGGACATAAACATCAATAACCTAACAAATCGGATCACTTCTCAGTCGTGACGTGACCTTCAACAACCAATGAGATTGCTTACATTCATTCATCAACATTGCCAACTTTAATTATCTGTCAGTTAACTAACTAGAGAATGAAAATGGTAACCAGCCGAGTAGTGCTTCGGATGACACTTAAAAAGCTGAAATAATATGGGCAATTGATAAACCGGCCCTGAATGATATAGTTAAGCTGACACAGACAGTTCTAGCAGAGAAGATAATTGAGTTTGTTTATAATTAACACTAAAAAAACTCGTGGCCATTTTCTTGGTGCTGTGATTTTATTTATATCAAAATAAACACCCTTTCGGGCGATTCATCTCAAGATACTATCGATGTATATTTTTATTGTATGTACAGTTCTTCGTATCGAGTTTCAATTTGCCTCGACTTATTGAGATAAATTCAACATAGGGGTTTTTCTCTCGGTAGAGGCTCAATGTTAATATTTGAGCCTCTATTTGAGTTAATATACAGAAGATCGTTGATTGGTAAATCCTGTCAAGGCTTCGAAAGGTCATAGAAAGTGCCAGTGACAAAGTTGAATTGTTTTTTATTTTTGTATGGGAATAAAATCTGTTGAAAATTAGTCAAAATTTTTCGAATTTCTTCAAATTTATTTGTATCTCTGATGGTTTCCTAGATTTCCATCATGCATATAATCGTATTTGTAACAGCCTGTATATTAATGACATAGACATCAACTAGTTTTCATTCCTCATTTTTATATAACTAGGTAGATTACACATCTGATAATGACGATGATAATGAAGAAATAGTGTGTGTTTTTTGCTTTTTCTGTTTGAAGTCGTTCTTTACGTACGTAGATAATGTCTAGTTTTTGAAAACAAAACCAAATAAATATTTATTGCCTGCACTACTATTTAGTTGTTACGAAGTGCAAAGTGAACTAACAATTAAGGCTGGTTCATGTTTATACGAATTTCGCAAAATCAATGCGAATCGGAAAATAATTACTTATTATATAAATTTCAATACAGTTGGTGATAGTTCATCAGAATATTTCGATATCATAATCATTCGTCTTGAATTCTTCCTGATATTACGGATTACAATTTTGAATTGAGTTATCGACTGTTCACAGATTAGTGAGTGTAGCTCACGGTTGTGGAATGATATTGGATTTAATTTAAATTTCAAATGAATTATTCAGTGTATCAAGTAATATTTATTCGCTTTTCGATTTCCACGCCCAAAACTGAGCTTTATTGAATTTTCAACCTAAAACAGTCTCCTGGATAATTAATATGGTGATATCGTTATAAATATGATGTATTTATTGAAATTCTTCACCTTATTATCCCACTTTCGAATCTAACGGTCGGTCAGCATTAAAAAACTTTTGAATTTGTTTACCATACAAATGTAATAGTCAGGCAATTTGAATATGGATGTTGGGTCATCAGAGATAAAATACAGCAGACTCAGTATGCCTACGTCTCGTTAACGTTTGACTTATTCGCGTCGAAATCACCTGATCACATATACATATAAGAGGTCTTGATGAGTATAAAATGATTTCGAAATATCATCATCAATCGCTGCATCTCGAAAGTTTTTCTATACAGTCCCTTCAGTTGAGAGATTTATTCAAGTTGTTGCGATATGATAATTACACATTCGTGCCTCCTTAAGGCTAACATCTATAATAATATGTCTAAAATGGCGGATCTATGAAATATCACTCTTATCCACTTTAAATCTATTTTACCCGGCCATAATTCACATTAATACGGTACATATTGATAGATATACGATCTACTAAGTGAAGCAGCGAAATTTTCTATTGTCATCCAGATCCTTATCTGGTAAATTATAGACGAATTTGTAATTCTTCTGTTCACGAGAACGAGGCCTGATTTGAATTCGGTCGAAAGTTATATTGGATAATTGAGCGTTTTATTAGGGCCCCTCGATAGTTTGACCTCCCGGTCATCTACCGACGTTATTTCTTATTTAGAAACGGGTATTTAGATTTGGCCGTCGGCCTGGATGTTTGCCCACGATTACAGTGCAAATATCAATGAGGAAGTCGGGTTTACTTTCCATAAATAATACTGATAACTGGAAGGCGCGCCTTGTATATTATGCCGATCAGACCAGATACACAAAGCACATAATATCGAAATTATTGTGCACATGTTCTATTATCGAGGGGTTAAGCACAGTCTGAAATAGTGTACTAAAAATTCCTTTTTCTGTTTCATTTCCTTATTTCCTATTTATTTCCTAAAAATTCCTTAAATTCCTAACATTTCCCCGAAATTCCTAGAAATGCCTCCAATTCCCATTCATTTCCCTCATTTCATTCTAATTCCTCGCATTTCCCCGAAATGCCTCTAATTCCCCGCATTTTTCCGAAATGCCTTTATATTTCCCATCTATTTCTCCGAAATGCCTCTAATTCCCATTCATTTCCCTAAAATTCCTCGAAATTCCCCGAAATTCCTGTATTATTTATTCCATTCCCTTAATTTTTCATTCGAAACCAAATTCCATAGGCGTACTGTATTGAATTAATTCATAACATTGTGTTTCCAGAGGCGTACCCAAAGGTCAGAATTCAGGAAATTATTCAAAAATCGATTTCTTGAAGTTCGATAATTCAGTATTTCTTCAATATATATACGTATAATTATAGAATATTGAAACCGCATCTCCATGAACGTATCCTAAATATTAAAGAAGCTTCAATAATGTAAAAAGTTTGTGTCGAAAGTAAGTACTTATTCATTATTGGTCAAAACGGCTTGACGTGGGAATTTCCGAGGAAATAGAGGAATTTCGGGAAAATGTAGGAAATAGAGGAATTTCGGGGAAATGAAGGAAATAGAGGAATTTCGGGGCATTTCAAGGAAATCAGGAAAATAATAGGCATCTTTTAAGGAATCGCCAATGAGATGAAATAATCAGCCAAGGAATCGTCCCGGTAATCTAAGTTGGCTAAATATGGGAAACTTTTTTATTAGTGATGCCTATTCTTTCCCTCATTCTCTCGAAATGCCCCGAAATTCCTATATTTCCTCTGAAATTCTCCGAAATGCGCCAAAATTCCTCTATCTCCTCTAAAATTCCCCAAAATGCCCCGAAATCCCTCAATTTCCTCGAACTTCCCCGAAAATTCCTTAATTTCCAAGGTGTACGAGAAATTCCCCTGTGGTTAACCCCTCGTCGATTATTTACCATTGTTAATGTTTTTCAAAAAAAAAAATACCAATATCTTAACGAGAATAACCCAAATGGACAGGCAATAAATATTTGTATATGTTTTCGATCTTCTATGTGTGACGATTCTTGATTTCCTTTTTAAACACTCGACATTATTTTTGTGTAATTTTTTTCATGAGTACGATTTCAAACAGAAGGAGCACACTACTCTATTCGATGTGTAGGTATACCTATAGGTGGATAAAAATAGGGGATAAAAAATAGACCACTCATCAACGAATTAACCATTTTTCTGCTAGAAATAAGAACCAGTTGATGTTCATCCACGGCTATGATATTATCAATGTTTGAAAATAGTTTATTTAGAAAAGATACAACACAATCATCCGTAGACAGAACGAACAAAAAACAACAATGTTATATAGGCACTTTCTACTTCAAAAGCCTTCGAGTGACTCAGGGATTACCAATCAATAGCAACATCTTCACTATCATCAGACCAGTTTCAAGATCTCCCATATACCAGAAGCTTCTTGGTTTCTCCATGAAAGAAACTTCATCAGCAAGTATACTCACCAATGTGTCATCTTCTTCTTACTAGGCCAATCTTCTTCTTACCAGGCCAGATGTACCTGGTTTGTTTTCAGAAGAACATTTTTTCCTGTTGATTCACCATTTTAGGATTTCAGCTAGGCCACAAATGAGCTGATTCAGTATTTTTGTTGCTCTGTGCTGGTGCCTAAATTTTTGGGCTTCTGAGCATACTAGTCGGGTCCTAGAAAAAACGTTTTTCGGAAACGTTAAGCCTCGATAGTCACCAGAGTGCGCTCTCGAGGTCTGTGGATCCTTAGAAGCAGAAGCCATTATTTTGTATTTTCCTGGATGGTTGAAGTAAGCCATAGTGTCATTGTAGTTTGTATTGTAGGGGGGGGGTCGTTAAGGCTGTGCAACCTCGACCTATCAGATCTTTTGTGCGTAGCCCTTAATCTATTCGGAGGCTTCTTGCGAAGTTTATCAGTTTCCTGAGAGGTAGGTTCCTGACATCGGATGGCTCTAAAAAGGCCCCTTCCAGGAACTTGAGCCTCTTGCACAAGAGTGCTGGGCCTTCGCAAAGGAATATTCTGCAGTTTCAGCGAAGTTCTCGCAGTACCAACAACTATCACTCTCTGTTTTACCCATCTTATTGAGGTGATACCTCAAAGGGCAATGTCCAGTAAGAAGTCCCGTACCAGTTTCAAGTCTTATTTGTCCAACTCGAGAAGCTGTTTAGCTTTCGTTGGCAAAAGGCTCACTAGCCTTTTCGCTTGTCTTCGTCCTAGCACTTTATTCCAGTGAGATTTCATTTCATCTGCTTCCCAGCGTCAGAACTCTTCTCAAGTGGGCTTTGGAAAGTCCACAGAAGGGTTCTAGGCCGAGAAATTGTGTATTTTCCCCTTCTTTGGCAACGCATTCTGCTTTCTCATTGCCTTCAACTCCCTTGTGACCTGGCACCCACATCAAAGTGGCCTGGTTGTTCGCTGCCAGTTGTCTCAGGGATTGTTTACAGTCCCAAGTTAGCTAAGACTCACAAGTGTATGACTTCAGAGCTTTTAGTGCTGCTTGGCTATCTGATAGAACATAGATTTTTGCCCTTCGAGTGTCCCTTTCATGGCACTCCCGGGCACAGCATGTACTTCTGCTTGAAAGATGGTTGGGGTGTTACCAAGGGGTTTTGAGAGCCTGATATCTGGCCCTGTAACTCCCACTCCAGCCCTTTCATCCATCGTGGATCCATCAGTATACCACACTAATGCATCCCTTCCCAGTTGAGGTCCGTTCTCTGTGCAAATTTGGTGGTTGTTGACCACTCCAAACTGCATTTCGAAGTCGTACCTAACTGGCATGATATCTGTCGGTTTAGACATGGATTGTATTTTCAAAATCTTCAAGTGTCCAATCCGATCTCTTGATTTGAAAGCCAGTGTCACCATGCTAATTCTTTGGAATTTTTCACAGGAAAACATTGCGAAAAACAGGATCATTGCGCGTCTCAGCCCTGTAGGAACGGAGCTGAGTGCACCTCGGTGGGGGATTCATACAAGTGCACGTGCGCACCTGGTTTTACTGGTGCCTCGTGTAGGGAAGACAAGGATGAGTGCAAACAAAAGCCGTGTCGACATGGTAAATGCCACAACACGCATGGGAGCTACACGTAAGTCTATATATAGTTTTTGCTTATTAGCCCGCAAGCAGGACATTCTGTACTAGAAGCAATTTTTTACACTGAAAGAAAGATATAGGTCAAGTCAACCCAGTAAATTTATAGTTCCATATTTATATTATTCAGCAAATAATAGTTGGATTAATTTTGTGACCATACAATTTTAATCGTAATATTGACCAAGAAAATTAATTGGTTAGGTGAAAAACCACATTTTCATTGAATATTTTTTTGTTTTTTCAACTTTTTGTTTTCCACCTTATTTTTTATTTTATAACCACTATCCTAGTTGGCTTACCAACCCTGAGACCTGTTATAGTGGGATCAGAAACTCCTTCATCAAAATATTCAATTGAACAACCAATAGTAGGATACTTGTATTTGATTGTTTGATTATTTCCATTCTGCATTAAATTCATTAAATCATATCAACTATTTGACAGATTGAATAGATTACATTTTATTTATATCTACAGTATTTTTTCCTTACTTCTGACTTTATAGTGATAACGTCCCCATGGCTATACGTACGTACGGTCGTGTTATTGCCACACTACCTGCCGCATCTTGATATTCATATCAGATTATGACACGGCAATCCACGTCGTCTAATGCGATTATAGAATATTTACTTTTTCTGAAACATACTCAGAAGTTGTCCATTTTTGTTCTGAATTTAATTTTAGAAGGCAACGATTTTAGTGCCTAGGAGATAGATTTTTTCAAATCCTAGGACCCATAGTATCATTGTGATATGATTTGGTTCAACAAGAAACTCTGATGATACAAATAAACGCACATATATAATATTCAAGAGATTTGTGATATTGATATTGGAATAACAATTGAAAATAGAATAAACCTGATTCGTCGAAGTTACAAATACAAAATATTCTGTTCTTTTATGTTATATATGGCCTCTGCATGATGAACATTCAATACTTCCACTCCAATAGATTTCATCGTCTTTAACAAGAAAACTCTACATATGAAATGTTAGTTCTTCCTCTTCCCTCTTCTTCTTTTTTGTCTAATTGATTCCTGACAGAAAATGGTCAAGTTCAGATTGTCGTGAGCCACAATGGTGGTTATTTCACTTAAATTAGATATCAATTGTTTTGGTTGCAGAAAAATTGTATGTTTCATTAGTATCAAAAGTGTACTGTAATAACACAATGTACTATTTTCTATTTTGGTTGTATAATGAAGTCGTTGTGCAACACAAATGCGTGCCTCTATTTCGATACGCATTTTTTATTATTCGGAAATTGGTACAATCCAACTGTCAAATGAAAGTCAGAAGAGTTAGGCCCAGTTTACTTCTGACCGATTTGGATATGGTGATATTAGCAGTGAAAAACTCAATGTTTTAATTGGTGAATTTCAATTCAGAGTGTAATTTGATTTAAATTGACCAACAAAAATAATAACAACATCGAATTTTTCACCGCTGGTATCGTAATAATCAAAATCGCTCAACTGTAAACTGGGCTTTACGCTTGTGTGTCAGATTTTAATTATTTCAAAGTCATCATTGTTACCAATCGAAGATGTTTCTATTATTTATCGATATTGAATCAATTTTTTTCTTCAAACCAATTCAAAATAGAAAAAATTGCACATGACACACGTTTTATAAGACATGTTGTCGCACTTGTTCACTTGGAGCACTCCTCGCTTCGCTCGTCTTACTCCAAACAACGCCTGCGACAAAATAGCGTCTTATAAAACTCGTATCATAATATACTATTCTGTACCTTGTTATGGAATGCAAAATGTAATATTGTCGATTAATGAATTAATTTTGTGTTGGATATGCCCGTCAAGTTATTAATTAGCCTATATATAACGGCTCTAATTCGAACCAACCAAGGAGTGTTTAGGTGCAGAATCCCAAAAATGTAACACATTAACTACAAGGTCAACTGTTGATCTCTGCCATACTGCTAACCGCGGAAATGATATTGTTGATTACTAGATATCTTGATTTTTTCAATTGATTTTAGTTTCTTGACATCAAGTATACAGATTCAAACATAAATAAGTTGAAGTTTCTTCGTATTATCTGTGTTGTCGGTGCAACAAACGCTGCATACCAGCAATAGATCCGATTTGGTATTATATATATATACCCGCCCACTCTCTCGGAGCTCACAATATGCCTCGAAGACATTATAGTAATGGTAATTTATGGCGGTTTCTTGGTTGGGCTCGGTATCATAAATTGAAGTCGGCTCATAGCTCTTTCTTCGTGCCATTTAGTGCAAAAGGTAATAAGAAGAAAAGAAATGCGCGATAGTCGACGGTGTTGGCACAACTTTATTGGGTCGCTTCTGACATTTCATACAAACGGCGTAAATGCACACAGCTCCCGTATACAGTTAGTTATATTTATACACGGTCCTGGCGAGAAATACTGAAGAAAAGACGCCAACGAGATTGAATTATAGCATGAATTCTACTTTCTGGAAGAAAAAACATGTCGACAATAGTAGTTGTGTGATTGAAGTTCAACGAAACGAAACGTGGAAATTATTTTTGTGGTTCCGAATCGATTCACTTTGTAATGAATAAATATCTATTTACTATTATAGTATATTACACAACAAGTGTGGAAAGTGACATATTTCACACGAGTAGTCGTTTAGCACGAGCCGCGTAGCGGTGAGTGCGGAAACGTAACGAGTGAAGGAAATGCACTTTCCAACGAGTTTTGTACACTATTTTTCCTACGACTCCGAATACTTTCATTCCGCGGAAGGTCTTGTCAAAAATTTAACTTGAGCGGTCTCTAGAATATCAGGTGGTTTTGATTCAATATCAAGTACTGTTTATTTCCATATTCAATATGATATTTGAATACTTCTCCGACAATTCCTCATTATGTGAATTACTGATTGATTGAGTTAGTTCAGTTTGGACAAATTTTATTGATATTGACACCAGCGTACATAAATAACCTTGACACAATTCCCCTGCTAGCGCCAGTAATCACGCAACCAGGAATACAGAACCATAGGAGTATGTAGTTCGCAAGCGCGTACGAGTTACTCGAGTTAGTGCGTCCTTGACTCTTTGCAAACATCTGTGATACCAAAGAATCTTCTCGTTGTAGGTGATACTGTGATATCAAACTGATGCAAGCAGCAAGCCGCGCATAAAACTGTAGCCGTACTCTTTTGAATGATCGAACCCTCTGTCATCAACATCGAAATAGTTCCAGCAAAGAGTATAGGTTCCAGTTTTAAAGTGAATTCAGAGGTTATGTATCAGACACATTGAAATTAATAGATAAAGAGTTATCGGTATAATTCAAAACGAGACAGAAATTTCAATAAATAATATGAATTTGATTTGAGAACGCTTATATTGACAGTGAGTACCTTCACAATATACCTAATTATTTCTATATCAATTCAGGCGACCGTTGTGACATTTTTCATATCAACACTAGTGCTTTTTTTCTTTCGAATAAACAATACCATGGTGATATGAGCTACTTTCTGAATAACAAAACAGTGTGATTATTGACGTTTTCATACGTGGTCGTAGGAAAACTATTTTTCGGATATATCTACCTATGGGTTGTTATTTGAAGGTCGGGATAGTTCCAAAATGTTCAGGCATTTCAACTCATATGTGACCAATATTAGCAAATGTAGAACGAGCGGTGAGTGCGGAAACGTAAAGAGTATTTTTCCTACGACCCTGAATACTTTCATTTCGCGGAAAGTCTTATCAAAAATGTAATTTGAGCGGTCTCTATGATTTCTGGTGGTCTCGATTCGATATTGCATTCCATATTTAAGGTGATATTTGAACACTTTTTCGACAATTCCTCATTATGTGAATTACTGATTAATTGGGATAGTTTTACATAACCACCGAAGTACGTAGTGCGCAAGCCCGTCCGAGTTAGTGCGTCCTTGACTCCTTGTCAAATGTAAATAGTGCAAATTGCAAACATCTGTGCATGGTGGATATAGGAGGGTGAAACAGCTTCCTATTAACAAGCAATAGAATAAACTGTAGACTTTTGCCTACTTGATTTCATACCTTAGTAATATTTCCTCACATTACCAGAGATGGCACCATACCTTGTGTCGGTAAAACAGAAACTGTACTTCTGTCAGTGTCATCTGTTCTAATAGGAGAAAAAATACCGGCAAGAGTAAAAATATTGATAATGTAGTGTTACAATGTCGTTTCAACTAACGCCTGTCGATTGGAACCACAGAAATACATACGCAACAGAAATCTTCCTTGAAAATCTATTTTACCTCCATTTTCATTAAAGTCCTAGAAATATTACTACCTTCTCAAACGGACTACAAGGTTTTCGCAGAAACAATTGAAGAGCTGTTTCACCATCCTATATCCACCTTGTATGTGACTGAAGTATTTAACAATTCTGGTAAGCTGAATCACATCGCTTTGTTAATCTAGATGTTATCGAAATCTTGTCATTGATATTTTAGATTCATCGAGATTAGGAATGGCTTGTTACAATGTGATTTACTGATTTACATTTTGTTTATTCAGAATACTTTCATTCCAGGCATATCTATTTTATAAACTTGTCACATAAATTTGATATTTTTTCATATGGATATAAGAATCAGCCTCATTTGGTATACACATCTAGGTTCCTTCAAATAAAGAGTTTGCTTCGAGATTTTTTATTGTTTTTTGCGCAGTGCTGTCTGAGGAATATACTAATAATCCGTGCAAGTATTTTTCTCTTAGGCTTGAAACTTGATTAGTCGAATTTCAACTTGGATTTAAGGATATTTCGTACTTTTTTGCAACTTGAACTTTCATATTTATTGCTGATATTTTCTTTGAGGGTTGTGAAATGTTTTTTGACTTCTCTACATCGCTATCTGTTCGTATATTCTTCTTTCAGATATTTATTATTTCCTACGGAATCAGCGCTTGCATTCTAACAGTAATTCCAAAGAATGCTCGGACTTTCAACAATTCCATACATATTGAACGCCAGAGCAAGTTCCATTCCATAAAGAGCCAACATAGAATTATATCGATTACCAATAAATTGAACTGTCAGATTTTCGAGATTTCTTTATTTATAGTTGCCGTATGTCGCATTTTCGCAACATAGAAGGCTCATTCTGATCAATAATACTTTGAGATATTGCCTAATGAATTTTAAACTCATTACAAATGCAGTAACCCGTTCAAATTAACTTTTTTTTGTTCGAGTGGCGAGCATACTCGAGAGTGTCAGTATTTCAGTTCGGAATATCTAGAGAGCATATCAGCAGATCAATATCGGGTTTTTTTCGGCCACGATTACAATTTGAAATGGAGTTCGCGTTCGGTGGTCCATGCGGCTCTGTCCGAATTTACATAGGTGCAGATTGAATTGAGTATGCATCAGAAGGGAAGGATCATCGTTTTTTCGACATTTTGTCTCGATCGGTTGCGATGCGAAAATTGCCCAGCTAATTAAAGTATGCCTACAGATTGTTTTCATCAAATGATTTCACGGCGTGTTCGCGTTGCAAGTGAAAGCTGCTGTACGTTTCGATGCATCTATAAATGGATCCATACCACTGGACAGCTTCGTTAAAAATCTTTATTCGGGTATTTTTTTCAAGATCTCGTTAGTGTCCCGTAGTCTATAGAAGGCAGCTTATTAAACGAGGAACGCCAGTTTGATAACGTCGGTATCACAGAGCACAAATATGACATAATAAACCTAACCAATTAATAATGTGGTTTATCAGTACAAGCATCTCAATCACCTATATTTATTTGGATGTAAATACTCATGATTAAAAATCCTCGCGTAACGACAACACTAAATAACAAAATAATCAGTAGGGGATAGCTAATGACCAAATCAGCATGATATTCTTGCGTTGAAATTATTATGATGTCTTTGTCTTTAACCATGGTCGGCTTTGTATGCTAGCAAGTTTGATCCGGATAATTATACGAATTGCCTTCTCGATAGGAGTTCCATCTAGTTGTGTATCCTGATATTTATTCCATTACGAGTTTGAAAAAGGCATCCGCCTCTTGGTGTACCTATATACATTTTTACGTGTGGGTACGTTCTGTTTTCTTTGCTTCACGTCTAGCGTGCTGGTAATGAGTTTTTCTCCCGGCTGAATGGATAAAGGTTTATTACAAAATTACCTAGGTACGTGTAATAAGACATAAGTCCGTTGAAGACAATTCAGCAACAGTCGGAATGAGTTAGAAGCCATTCCTCGATTACAGTTTCAGACGTTATAGGTTGATAGTTCACAGAATCCTCGACAGAATCTAAAAATATGAATGAGTGCCTGATTATAGTTGTCTATAATCAATCAAAGTTGATTTGGGGAACTGTTTACACGCTCGTACAGTTCAAATGGAACTACATATTCAGAGTTTATATTATATCAGAAATAAATAGGTACATGATGATATTCAATTTACTATTTACCTACGAAAATTCATTTGGAACTCCAGATACACTTATTATTTAGTTCTGAATATTTGCAATAAGGTGAGCTAGAAGATTAAAGATGCATATAGTCAGTCGAAAGTTGAACCCGTTATATTAAATAACATCATTTATATAACAATCAGGTTTATGCTAAAAAAATGTGACGTTGAAATTCACAACTTCAAAGAATTGAAAGATTATGATGAAAAACATGGTTTGCGTCAGTTTTATGTCAGCTGTCAAGAACGATATATGTTCCACGGTTACTGTTTTTGCCTTTGTAATAAGTTTGTGCTTGAAAAACATCTCAAGAAAAGCATACACTAATCTATCTTATCCATAAAATGATCCATCATAACACAGAACTGTTTTCTTGATTTGTCGCCTTCAGTAAATGATTCTCAAATTTGTGCTTGTATTAAAACTTCTAGTGGGTTTTATTTCCAAATTCTCAATACAATCAGTTCCAATTATTATATTGTAGAATCTATATTCACATCAGGAGTGTCCAATTAATAATTGTAATATTTCAAGTACAAAATCCTGCGTTCAAAATATCAATATACAACCCAGATTCAAAGTGTTGAATGGACATTTCAAGAACACGTTTATTGTCAGTCAACGATGTATAGCCTACCTACTAATAATACTATATTTTCCCATATTTATATATAGTAGATTTGGTATACGCTGGTATAGTTTTTAGGAAACATTCAGTTTGGGTTTTCGTTTAATTTAACTTTCAGTTTGTAGATTTTTTAAAATTCATGCCAGCTTTGCATTTTAGAATAAATTATATTTCTAGTTTTCTGGTGGTCGTTTATTACTTTTGGTGACCAAATATTATTTTGGAGGGAGAGAGGAGCAATAATTGATAACATCATCCTGTATGTAATACCATCGAATGTGTTTGTGAGATGATATTGGCTTTCGATCCTTGATTAGTATTTCAAAGGGTCCGATTCAATTGAATTTATGAAGAAACACTGGTTCGAGTGAATCTGTTAGGTTAGACTAATAAATTCCATTATCCCCATTGAATAAAGAAAAAAGGCTTCATCTTATTCAGTTGTCGGTTCCTGAAATAGGTACGTGTTATGTTATAGTGGAAAGTAAAACTACAATCTTACAGATCCGGTTGCATATCAAGTAGGTAGGTGTTCACTTGTGAAATAAAAATGAATCTGTTCAACATACGACCTTCCCTCGGGTCACAATGATTGTTGCAAAACAAATAGGATAATAGCGATCATTTCAATTATGTATCACCGATAATTACGAGCACATTCTTTGACAGTTATGATTGCCTAGCTAGATGCGAGATTCATGAACGCCTATAGTACCGGGTGTAACAGGATCATGGTACCCCCGTATCTTCGTTAGTTTCAGAGGTAATTTATCGAAATTTTGGACATGCTATGAACATAATAAGTGCCACTTTTTGACCTACAAATGTTTTTTTTTTTTCAATTCCGGTTTCGCCGGAAGTGATACCAACTCTCGATTTTTAAATAGAACACACTGTATATTATTACATCTTTGAAATCTGCATAATTTTCTGATCCAATGATACCGTATAAGTGACATTTCAAACGTCACCATTTTTTAAAATTCAATTTTTAGTTTTCCATTTAGGTTTGCCATGATGGTTCCGATTTATTCCAATTGATCCGTCTAATGCTAGAAAAATCTAAATCCCATCAATAATACTAAATTGCGTTTTTAATGAGCAAATAAAGTTCATCTTAGTCGATTTTGCGATAAAACTATTTTTTTTTTGAATGGAACCATATTGGTACCGTGGTACCATTTATTAGTACTACCAATAAGGAATTTATTCATAGCTGGTGATAAAATGTGCGATAAATACAATGGAAACTAACGGAGATACGGGGGGGTATACCATGATCCTGTTGCACCCGGTATACAGAGTGTAACGAAAACACTTTTAGCAACATCGCAAAAAGTTACGTTGATATTTCAATTCATTACTGGTGAATACTAATGACGGTTTCCATCATCCTTCATTAGATCGAATTGATAATTTTATGGACATATATCATGAATAAAATTTACCAACGAGATCTACACCATCCTTCATTAGATGATTATGAAAATAATTTGAAAGACATGCCCATCATAGTATCATAGAAAATGTTGACACTTGCTTTAAATAATGCATTCAGAAAGAAGGCAGAAATATTAGTTGGGATCATTAAATCATGATGTTTTCTTCAAGTTGATTATTGACAATTAAAAAGTCATAAAATGAAAAATAGTATGATGTCATTTCTATCTAACAGCTTTTTATTCAGTAATCATCGCAGATTGTTACGTTACATCTAAAAAATGGAGGTTATGTTAAACCAAGCGTAAAAAATCATATTTCCATTGCCATCAGTGGCGTTCAAGAAATATGGTATCTTTCTTGCACCCCTATTTTTTACGTCTCTGGTGAAATCAGAAATATTATCCATGTTAAAAATTCCTCATTCTTTACGTAAAAAATGTGTCCCAATTTTGACACTTTTGCACGATATCTCAGTTGTCTTTGGGGATAGTTTCAGTTTTCACATTACTTACTGAGTAGCTAAACTATTTGACTTCAAATAGTTCAGCTACTCATATTAAATAATAATTTTAATTCTACCTATACAAATAACTGGTAATTGATTACCAGAAGATCTATTTTGGAAGTAATATTTGTCCTGACTATAATCAGAACATCCTACAAGTGTTTATATTTTTGGGAAGCGCAAAGCATTTATGTTTCAAATATAAAAAAATATGCTGGTTGTTCCATCAAACAATCATAACTTTGGGTTATATCAAAATGATGACTGATCATTTTGAAAAATGTATAAGATACAGTTTTTACTTCTCCTATCAGTTAGCTGAGATGCAGGAGGGGTCCCAAAATGTAATAGTTTCAATTCCGCCCTGTATATCAAAAACAGGACTCAGTTCTGTTTTCGGCAATGTTTGTTTCACAAAAAAAAGGACAGTAATCTGAAATCCGCAACTCTCTATCCTCAACAACAACTGAGATATCGTGCAAAAGTGGCGAAAATGGGACACACTGTACAGGGTGTCCCATATCAATAGATAACAAAAAAGGGAAGACAGTTTCTCACAGCTGTTTTTCATGCTCAATAACTTGGCAGTATAGAATTTGTAATACGACTTTTCGTGACTAGAGGGCCGCCATCAACTTTTTTTTTAATACGGACCTGGATTTTTCTTTACATTTTTTTACTCGCCTGGTGAATCTCAATACGTTGATATATACCTCAATTGCAGTTTCGAAGTTTCGACTCATAAAATCTATCTTCAATGAAGACAACAACTACAAAATTTTATTTGGTAACAATGGGAATTAAAATACTACAATTGAACAAAAGACTTGACGAAAATAAGAGATTAAATGACTTGAGAAAAATGATTTGTTCTTATAACAAATGTTCAAAAATATTTCCATCACTCTCGAGTTTAACGCTTCTGATAGCTTTTCTTCTTATTCTCTGGTATTCCCCAAAGAGTTGGCTGTGATCATCATATGTGTGTGGCTTTTGCATCTGTCAAAATAAAAATATCATAAATCTTAAAAAAAACAAAAAACTTTTCAAATAATCTCTCGCGTCATATTGTTGTGCATATAAATACATAACTTCCTGTATCTCTAACCGTTACCGAGTTCCCTATGTTGGCCCGCGAATTTGGGTCAACCTGTACGTGTTTCAATCCGGAAAATCCATGCTTTCTTGAGATAATTGCGCTTTTATGAATACAAACATACTAATAATCAAAGAAATTTTCGTAGATATGTAACAAAGTACATTTGTGAGTCCCATTTATTTTTGGATGGAAATCTTCCTCGTTTCAATTTGGCACCATAGATTCGGAACACCCTGTGTGTATAATATGATATGATTGACAACAAGTTTCGGGATATCTTGTGAATTTACGAATAAAGCGTTTCATGAAATTCCCGTATATAGTTCTTTACCCTTATCGATGTTGAAAGAGTAAACAGTTTTGGTATTTTGAGCGGAGGTGTGTCTGTTTGAACAAGTCCATCAGTCCATCTCTCGATGTCAGCAACCTGAGCAGGTGTGTTAATTCCTATAATGACCGAGTCTTCACATTTAAAACAGTACTAGTGGCGATCAGGTTTCTTCTTTCCGAACAGAAGAACCGATCTGTGTGAACTTAGTTGTAGTTGTTCCAGCAAGTGGTGCTCATACTAATCTACTAATACTCGGCTTTACGAGTATTGAGCTCCATTATGTATTCCGAGCACACTGGCACAACTTCTTGGCATTGTTCTGATAAAAACGTACATCTAGAGACGGTAGCCCGCTTTTATCCATATACGGTGTGTTTTCAATTCACCCCACTGTACCCCTTGTGCGTTCCCGTGTCTCTTGGGACCATTTGCAATTGTTGATTTCTTGAGGCATAAAGGTTCGGAATGATCCGGGGAATGGTCTACCTCGTATTACATCTTCATTAATGCTATCGCCATCGATGAGACTAGACAAACTATTTCTGTAATATACATTGAAAATTGAAATTGAAAATCTTTATTAAATAGGAAATCCTAATATACAAATAAGATCAAATTGAATATAAATGTATGGTATTGAAAAAACATTAATGATTGATGCCTACCTACTATGGTATCATCTGCGAAGGGACTTTTATAAACTCACATTCTTTCACGTACCTAATATCATCCAAGTAGAGAATAAATAGTAATGGTCCCAGTACACTCCCCTGTGGTACTCCAGACATAACTGTTTTATTTGTGATATCACATCATTCTTAACCATTTCAGAACATCACCATTGAAGCCATAATATTATTTCAGTTTATTTATTAATATTTTGAAATATCTATAGTTTCAAAGGCCCTTTTTAAATCCAAGAAACCTATTACAATATACTTATCTTCGTCTGCCATTTCTGGTAGTTTTTGCATACAGGGTAACGTATTGACTGGTCTGAAATTTGCAGCATCTGTAGTGTTAATAATTTTTGGAATTGATTGTACTAGTTTTAAATTGTTCTGGAATTTTATCCGTTTCAAGTGAAGTATTGATAAAATTCAAAATGACATCGCCAATCACTCGAAATATACTTTTTCTATTTTGGTTGTGTAATGAAGTCATTTTGCAACGCAAATGCGTGTCGAAATAACCTCTATTTCGATACGCATTTTTTACTATTCGGAGATTGGTACAATCGAACTGTCAAATGAAAGTCAGAAGAGTTAGGCCCAGTTTACTTCTGAGCGATTTGGATTTGGTGATATTAGCAGTGAAAAACTCAATGTTTTAATTGGTAAATTTCAATTGAGAGTGTAATTTGATTTATTTCTGACAGTGACATTATAAGCTTATATCGTCATAGTTACGATAGCTATAATGAGGGTCATAACTCCCTTGGGATATTAAGGTTCAAAAACTCCCTCTTACCTTTTACAGGTGAAAATGATACAAGAAATGCTTATAAACGTTTATATGTAATGAAAACTAAGACATATTTCCTTATTCACGTCATAACAAATAATAAATGTACAATTTTCAAATGTTTCCTAAAAATTACTTCCGCCGCTGGAAACAATTTCTTCTTTTTTATGGGTGGTGCTGTTGCTGTTCACTACAGTCGAGGTGCCTGCCTCTTCTGATGGCAAAGTAGACAGCATACGCGCCGTTTTATTTCTCAATTCAATACTGTCCTCCAGATACCCCTCTGCCACCGTGGAACTTCTCCAACCTCCGTGTCTTTTTAAGTTTGTCATAGTTTTGCTCCTGCATTGGCTAGGGCAGTAGCAGAAGTGCGACGAAGGCAATGTCCCGTATAGGTTAGTGGGTTTGGCAATCCTAAATACATTGCGATTTTGCTGGGAATTTTGCCAAACATATTCTTTCCAATTGGCTGAGTTGTACATTTATTTTGTCGGAAGCTCAAAAAAATCGTTTTGTACCTTCAGGACGCAAGGACATATAAAGTCTCAATAATGGCAAAGCAGAGAACTCTTTTTCATCCACAACTGTAAATTTCTTCGATACACCAGTTTTACTTTCCGGTACTTTCACTACCATAACAGTATCCCGGTCCTCTATATCTGCTATACTCATATTTAGAAGTTCCTGAGTTCTGCATCCTCCAAAATAACCCATAATTAGAACAACCTATAACAAATAAAATGAAATAAACGAAAATGAAAATTATGAGAAAAAAATTACCTTATGCAATAAATGAATTTCATTAGGGGCGTCCTTTAGAAATTTGATGACATCTTTAGGAGATAAGACAGCAGACTTTTTCGGCTTATACCCCTTACTTTTCCGTTTCAAAAAAGCCTCTAGTTCGTTGAACTTGGTGATATCTCTTTTCTCATATATGGTCACCATCGATTTGAGCATTGACCATTTAGTCCATAACGAATTTGGGCTAAACGTTTCTGACTGCAACGAATAAATACAATTATTACCAAATCTACCAGAAAATACTGAAAATACTTTACCAGTTCTAGAAAATATGCCAAAAAGACAGTTTCGTTGGCATCTTTTGACATAACATTTCTCTGTGTCAGCCACTTCAGATATATGTTGTATTCTTTTTGATATAGGGCTTCACTTTTCGATGGAAGTAATGATTGTCTTGCTTTTTCCGCTTTTTTTATAATATCCTCCATTATATCAGAAAAAGATCGTCGATTTGTGGTAAAAAATAAACACGTTTTTAACGGAAAAACATTGATTGATAAAGAAAGTTTGCTTATAAACATGTAACATAGCGACAACCTAGCAACAACCAACAATGCTACAATCAACGCTACCTAATTCAAATATACCAGAAAGGTTATGAATTTAAACATTTATTGCGTTCTAAATATGGACATATTGTTATGAAAATCGGTCAAAAATAAAATAATCAAAATCACTCAACTGTATATAAACTGGGCTTTACGCTTGTGCGTCTGATTTAAATTATTTCAATGTCATCATTGTTACCAATCGAAGATGTTACTGTTATTTATCGATATTAAATCAATGTTTCTTCAAATCAATTCAAAATAAAAAAAATTGCATATGACACACGTTTTATAAGACACGTTGTCGCACAACTCGTGCGACAAAATAGCGTCTTATAAAACTTGTATCATAATATACTATTTTAAAACCCTATACCATTGATTACATCAGAATTACTTTTATTATCTATTTCATTTATTCAACTTTGCCGTTTTGGGTATATTTGTCTGCTTATGAAATACCGAATTTATTTATGTTCAACTTCATAAATATTCAACAGAGACCTGTATATTTTTAAACTTTTAAAAATTTCAAGGCAATAATGACATTTTCCTATATGTAATTCAATTCAAGCAGTACCGCGACTCAAAAGATATATTTTTCACCACGTTTACTATAACGTGGTTATAGTTCTGACTCAAATAAAAACATAGTTTCTTAAAAAATATTTTATGCTGTAGAACGTGTGTTTTTGGCACTAAATTCAATCAGAAGGCACGTGCCAAAATTTTTATCAACCAAGGAAATGTTGTTGCTATATATTAAGCACTTGCTATAAATGGGGGTTTATTATTAAAATATTTATTTTTTCGTGTTACGGATCCTAGACATATGAGAAGTTCAATATTATTTATAAATATCTGCATATCTGCTCAGTATTTCAAGTATTTATAGTATAAGTACCGTACATGGTGTCCCTGTTACAAATTCAATCCAAAAAATGATGATCGTATAGCAAGAATTCTCGGTAGAAGTACAAGCAGATAATTTTGTCAGTCTAACAATTTCATATCGCTATTCCAACCACAGTTAGAGTTTTACAAGATTATAATGGTAGTCCCTTAAGTAATTTTTGCACATATTTTCATCAGATTTGAAATCGTACATCCAATATTCATTCCTCATTTTGGATTATACATTTATTTCAAGGCAAGTGAATGGTAATGTTGAATATAATATTTTATTTTAGATGCTCTCGAATATTTATACATATATATCATTGATATCCTAAATAAATACTGTAAAGAAAGCGAATTGGATATTGGATTTTTGGTTTCTGAAAATAATAAATATAAAAACAACATTTTTCGATTAATATATATCAATATTTTGTTCACTATGTTGTTGCACTTAAAATAAATATCGTGGCACCAGATTCAAGCATATAAACTCCTCACAACTGCATTATCGTAGAAAAATCGAAAAATTTTACAAACCATATTCGGCATAAAAAAATGATTTTTCAAAGTTTTATACACCCCTCAGCGATGAAGGAGTATATGGGAGCTAAATTCTCATGCCCGAATGATATTCCATTGATTATTCTGAAAAATGTGCTTCTATCTACTATAATATTGACCAAAATAACTATAGTATTTGATTAGTTCCCAGTAATTTCACAGTATTTGAAAATAACTGTTTTAGAACGTCATCAGGTATTATTTGTGATCCGCATAATTGTTTATTTCAGTTGAAATCCGTGGGAAACTTGTGCTTTCGAACAATTAAAACTAATTCAAAAATTATTACAGCCCAACTAACGCCTTCTTATTGTTTTAAAGACTGAAGTGGATAGCCATTTATAATTGGTACAGGTGTCGTATATGGGGTTATCCAACACTATAGCTACAATTTTTCAATTAAACTATAATTACATTATTTATGAACCTATTTTGTACTCCAGACTTTCCAATGATGAATTTCTTTGGGAAGATCTAAAACTTGGCCAATTAATACCTTCTTCGACGATATTAATTTCGAAATCAATTTCACAGGGATATAACTTTTTAGCCACTGGTTCCACGAGACAAAATGATGAAAATATGTATGAGTAGTGAGCACTGTGGGATCATTTCATCGGGGAGCTTTCAAGTTTCAACATTCCTTTTACTTTGTTACTTGTCCAGTAATCCGAGTTCTTCAAATTCTCTGATACAGGGACTGGTTCCAACGCAGCGTTTTTGGAAGTTTACAAACTACGTTGTAAAAATGTTTGATTACTAATTTCGCAGAGCGGACAATGATAAATGCGCACTCTGAATATTATTTGCCGTGAATTGTGAAAACTAATCTTTACGTGTATAAAGTGTGCTCTCAAAAAGCATGGGGTCTTGAGAGTTATTATTACCCAAGGATATTAAACTGTAAAGGATTGCTCGATCGACCAAGTTTTTCTTCCGGATGTATGACGTCACTGACTCCGCTCGTAATTTCATTGGCTGTTGACTCTCCATCTTTGTCATTGATTTTAGTTTCAGTTTCTCACTTTATTTTTGTTATTCCACAGGAGGTTGTTTTTTAAATACACGAAAGAATAATAATTGATGAGTTTTTAAGTCAGTATGAGAACATGAAATATCTGGACAATCAATTTATAGCCATTATTAGTTCCATTCGCAAAATTTTAGGAATAGGAATTGGATGAAAACATGTTTTTTCATTCTTTGAAGACTGTTGTGGCACTGGTTTACCTTTTTGGTTTGTGGCCGAATAATTATTGAAGTGAATTATATTCTACAGCACCTAGTCACAGAAATCATTTACACAGTGAATTTTGGAACCAAAGGTATTAAAATGCATGTTGCTGCCTAGAATCAAAATTTAATTGAAAATCTGCTAGATTCATATATTTCATACCAGGTAAGCTCTGAAAATAGTGGTGAAATGAGGGTTTATTATTAATAATATCCATTGGTTTTTTTAGGGTACTATCAAAGATTACATAGACAGAATATAGAATATATTTCTGGATATTGTCCAGTGCAAGTAGATATATGGAAGCAATTATGAAATTGAAAATGTCCTCGGAAGTTTGTAGTGCATGTTCATTTTACATTTCAAGTATACATGTATTATTATCCATTATGAACTGTATAGATCAATAATAAATCATTCCCTATTGAGGTAGGTATATCATTTTGCAATCAGTAGCAGTTTTTATTTCATGATATACAATATTGTTTAATCAATCACACAGTATACTTACATACTATACCATTTTCAACCAACAAATTATGTTATCTTTCACCTATATTATTTCTGAGTGCATCCAGAAACAGTGATCTACCTATAATGCCTCAAAAATAAAATACTACCTATTTAGATCAAAGGATGATGTCCATTCAAGTTCAGGGCACTGAGATATACCTATCATAAAATCATAATATGAACAGTAGGTAGGTATATGGAACAAATAAAACATTTTGATTTTATAAAATATATGATTTCCACAGTATAAAATACACCAAAAATTTTGATTTTTGTATTATATCTACCTGAGTTGATTGTTTGACATTTTTCACAATTGGTTATTTTTATTGAATCACTTTCTTCAATTTAGTGAGTTCAGTCATCACTTTATTATGATGGGATGAAGATGTGATAATTTCAGGATCAGAAGAGAATATGCATTTTCTGAAATGGAGCAACATGTTCAGAGACATTTTGGGATATGGATGATGTTCTCAATATTTTCTGTCACACCTTACTCAGTGGAACATTTGTGTTCCAATCATCTCTTCACTAGTGAATCTACAATACAAAGACAACAATAACAAAATATTACTCCTCAAGAGCATGTATTATAATAATATACCTTCAGGGTTCATTTATATGTAGGTCCTGTCATGTTATTCCTGCTCATAATCTTGATCACATAAAATAGAACAAATCTACTGAAATCACTTGGATTACACAAAGGAAGTCTTCCACTTCTAATTGTTGTGGGTTTTGGAAAAACACATGGAAATTATTTGTTGTTTTGGGTTTTCTTAAATCATCTACAGCCTCAGGCCTGTGCTCATGCCGTGCTCATTCCCTCAGTTACAGCACACAAAACAACTAATTCACCTATAAAAGTAAGATTTTATATATTCAGCATTTTGTATTGCATGTACTTACTTCATTCACTTATATAAAGTACCATTTTATTTTTAATTTTTTCCAATTTTGAAATTTCGCAAAAAGTATCAATGGCGACATAATAACTTCCGATGGTCGTCCTCTCGACCAATGAACAACAAGGTCGAATTAGTGACGTCATTCAACGTGTTTACATTGCCAGCATAGGGATTGAGCAATCCTTTACAGTTTAATATCCTTGATTATTACCTACTTTATGACTTGAAATCTATACCTAAGTGGTTACAGTTATGATGAACAGAAACAATATTTTCAGGATTTGTTGTTATCCTTTTGATGATAGCCTCCCACTATACTATGCTATATGGAAATGGCTCCAGTTTTGAATTTTTAAATGGAACACCCTGTGTTCTGAGACAATTCTGGATCAGTATGTGTCATTTCAAGAAGTTTTTAAGCCCACTTCATTTTTTTAGAGTCACTTTTAATATTGCATCTAGTTGGCCATGATCGGACGTAAACTAATCTGAGGACCTCAGGTGATGTCAGAAAATTACAATGGAAAAGTTTTAGTGACTAGTATAATAGATAGGAATAAGATAAGTTGGCAAAATTGCAATTTCGTGTCAAACTATTATTTTTCAATGGCAACCATTTCTTGACAAGCACTTTCCAAAAAAAAAAAGATTTTTTGACGAATCTAACGATACTAATTTATTTGCGATTGGATTAAAAATAAGCACATATATTAAATATTAATTAGGAAATTACTGGATAATAATATATTCACCTTTGTCAAGTGTGCCATGAATCATCATTTATTTACTTTCATTGTAGTGAGAATTGTCTCAGAAATCAAAAAATGCTACAATATACCTATATTAAATCTCATTTCGATACAACTAATATTCTAGAAGTTATGACTGATGGTCTAAAAGATTCGTTGACACCCGGAGATCGTTTTTTTTTCGTTCTGAACCACTTTTGTCGATAAAATCACCTTTCGAGTTTTTTCACGCATTATCATTTCAAATTCAGTTTACTTCAAATGAAGTAGATTACATTTTTGTATTTTACGAGGAATCTATTGAGGCTTCGTTTCTGCCAAAAATAGATAAATGAATTTCATAAATGATGTATAGGAATGTATAGGAAATCAAATACCACCTTCAATGACGTATCACTTGACTTGGGGAAGTGAAGTTTGGACTATATTTTTTACGTTTAAAGTTGTTTCCTGAGAAAAAATATGTTTCAGTGGGTATATACCTCTGTATTTAACCTTGTAACATTTTCTTTCTATACCATGCTCAGGAAATATTTTGGGTTAAAACATGTGAAGTATATACTCACCTAATATAATAAATATAATTAATTATTATTTGATTGAATTTCTGAGCAAATCATGCTTCATTTCGTAATAAGTTCCGATGATTACTGATGGTGATGATACGAGTTATATTCAGCCAATTTCAAAGATAGCAATCAAACTGCCAGAAGAATTCTACATCTCCGATTGAATGTCAAATAAAGGTTATAAATAATTTCTCCATTTCATTCCGTATTCAATCGTGAGATTATCACTCTTCGTTGATGATCATATTGATTTCAAATTATGTGAGATCCTATAAGAATGTCGAGGAGTTTTCAATTCGATTAATTTGTTTAGCGATAATTGAAAACATTTTGGACTTTACCTCATATACAGTTTCATGGAGATTCAGTATCTCCATTTGGTAGTGAAAAACTGGTTTACAACATGAAAAGTTCAAAATACTTCTAAACTATCTATAAAATACTTTATAAGAGAATTGTTATTCAAAATTTGCACTAGCATTTGGAAAACATTTTTTAAAAAGATGTATTTTATTGATGCAGTAAGTTAAATACTATACTTTGTCCACGAATTCTGAATAATACTTCGTTAACTTATTACGATTTTTCGTTTCTTTATGTTTTTTTGTAATGTAATGGTGACATTATTTTTCAAGTCTTCAAAATACTGTATCTCAGTAACGAGTATCTATTGGGTTAAATATAGATATATTGAGCCCAGGATTCTACAGTCAAAATATTTCCATTTTTTAATGAAACACCATGTACCTACAGTAAGATTTAAGAATTTATACTTACTGGAAATGAACGATACTGTTGAGAACTAAGGAAAAAATGATTGCATTCGTTAATCGATGAGCATCAGATCGCACACGTTGAGACTTCATCGATGACTCTAAACTTCCGAGAAGCACCAACGAACAAATTACTGATGCTCCTGATGAATAATCATGAAATCGCTGATTTTTCCTTATAGAAGAAAGTCGCTGGTCCATTTAAGGGAGGCGATAGTGTCGCAACATGAATTGCTTTGTTTCGTATATGCAGCCGTATTGCGACGTATAAGTAAAATGCCTGTATCGTTTCCATAGAAATGAAAGGTCAATTAAGCTCATACCTATTTGAGGTTTATTATCATTGGATTACGGAAAGATCGGACAATTAAAAGCATTTGAGATTTATTTTTTGCTTGGCTATTAATAGGGAGAAACGCCGAGTTTTTGTCTTGTGTTGTCCGTTTTGAGGTGAGTGAATTTCTATTGTGTAATAAACTTTTTTAATAGTTGCAATCACTAGTGTCATTAAAAAGAGTTGAAAAGGATGATACTAACGGCTTCAATATGCTTGAGTATATTTTTTTTTCAACATGTGATCGTACCTACATCTCTTGGAAGAACTAGATTTTCTATTTACTTGTCAAGTGTCAAGCGGTTGACATTATGTCTACAAGTGTTCACCTATAATTCTATTATTTTGGCATGTGACAGTGACTTTTAAAAAATGTCAAAGTCTGACATTCCCACTTCTGATAACATAGAAACTTTAGTAAGTACAATGAGCAACAGAAGTGGACCGAAATTTCAACCAAAAACTATTGGTTGTCTTTTCCAATGAATAATCTTCATGAATATGGAATCACCATTAGATGTTTTCAAAAAATGCTCTTCATAACAGTAAAAATATGAGCAAGAAATTCTTTTATTATCATTCGATGGTTCCAAGAGTACCCAAGAAATATCTTGATGAAAACAATGTATTTACAGGCTGTCCTCTTATATTTTGACCCCTACCTACAGCTTTGATTTCACATTGTGAAACATTGGATATAAAAGTTGTATGGTTTCATCGGTTCTATCTTTTGACACTTCCAAATCAAACAAATGCGAATCGCACAATTGAAAAAATAACGAAATATATATATATATATAAATTTTTTAATGAAACACTCCGAATATCATCAATTATAGTGAAATACTTTTATTCATCTGTTTACAAATATATAGTTTGGTAATGTTTCCTCGAGCCATTTTTCACTTGTTGAGATTTCACGAATATCTATTTTTTTATCTGATGTATCTTGTTTTCTTCCTCTAATTTTGAGTGTCAGAAGTTGACTTGTTCATTTTGTCGTCTGATTTTCAGGGTATTCTATTGTATCCGAAGAAATCTAAATTTTATTGGTAATTTTCATTCAATATTGAAATAGAAATAAGTGGAAAACGATCTACCTATGTTTGAGAGAAGGACATTAATAAAATCTTACCAGATATTATGATATCAATATATAGTTCTCCCTTTCTTTTTGGCTCATTTCCTCCAAGGTGTCCCAAAATTAGGTAACATTTATAATAATGTTCATTAAAAAAAATCCCTGTTCAACTCGGGAACTTTTGTGCTAGTAAATCATAAAATATGCCTCTCAACGAAGTGATTGAGACTAATAAAATGAAATGTTCCACCGTGTAACTGGTGGTTGATAGTTTAATGGTCAAGAGTGAACCTGCCGTACTCTTTACCGTGCACCGAAATATTTTATCGCGCTCATGATCAAACTAGATCGTTAGCGACAAAACCCAACTGAAAACTTCCCATATTTCAAGACAATCATCTGACCCCGTTATAACCCGCAACAACAGAACTGGACCCATTAAAATATTCTCGAAACATAAAGTTCATGAAGGGGACCTGTTACACCATCTTCATGGTGAAGAACAATTCGAAAAATAATAGTCGTGTACAGGGTGCCTCTACCATGGGGATATCAGTTATTGTAAGAGATACGAGGTTGGTTGAGTTGGGGCTAAGATATTAGTTTTCGAATTATTGGAAAAAATAGTATATTGATACTTACAAAGTTTTATGAGACGCTATTTTGTTGCACGCGTTGTTTGGAGTACGACAAGCGAAGCGAGGGGTGCTCCAAGGGAACAAGTGCGACAACGTGTCTTGTAAAACATTTTCGATTGGTAACAATGATGATATTGAAATAGAGCACAAGCGTGAAGCCCAGTTTACTGTTGAACGATTGTGAGCTGTGAAAAATGCAATTTGGTGTTTTTTTTAATAGTGCTTCGACAACTGAGGTCATTTGCTTTTTCATTAAATTGCTCAAATTTTGGTAAATAAATTAATGTTTTTATCGGTCAATTCGAATCAAATCACACTCTGGATTTAAATTTACCAGTTTTTCACTGTTAGTATCAACAAATTCAAAATCGCTCAGAGCCTAACTCTTCTGACTTTCATTTGACAGAAAGTTCGTTTGTACCAACCTCCGAATAATAGAAAATGCGTATTGAAACAGAAGGATATTTGACTTCAATATAGAATCAAAATGAAAAAACAGAAATTTGCAGTTTTCGTTTTCATTTTTCCAAGGGAAAACGAAAAGTACTAGACGTTTTCAACTAGGATATTCTTGAGGCACTTTTTTACAAGGAATCTAATTCTGATATCGAATTTTCCAAGGTATTCTTGATGTTAGTGATATAACACTCAACTTTGGTTTTTCTTACGGGCGCCATATCGGATTTTCGCATTTTCGAAAAGTCTGTATTCCTCTGCTCACAATGACGATATGATCGAAACTTTCGAGGAAATTTTCATGGTGGTCAAAATTAGCAAAAAATCGTTCGCGAATAGTGCTTAGGAAACAATAGCTCGATCGATTGGTACATTTATAAGAATTACATATCTTAAAAGAGAGACTTTACTGAATTATTATTTATCATCGATGATATGAGAAGAAGAACGAGTGAAATTGCGTCCAGAAGTGAATTGTGGAGTATTCAAGAATCTTTTATAACTTTGCTATGTATTTAATAATTTTGTTGTGTTTTGCGAAGAAAAAACTTCTAGCTTTCCTATCATGTTCGTTCCTGACTTAAAACCTTAGCTTTTAAATTAGTACGCTTCACAGAAATGCAAGCGTTCCAGATCCTCAATTGAACATCATTGTATTTAAAAAATAACAGACTTTTTAAAACTGTATAAATCCAATATGGCGCTCATAAGAAACCAAAGTCGACTGTTCTCTTTCTGGTACAAAATTTCAAAAAAAAAAACTAAAATATTACCTTCTGAAACACTGTTTCTACTCTGTGGAAGAATTTGCCAGTTCTCACATGGACATATAGAACACTGTATGTTGACATGCAGGACTCACTTAGGGAAATTAGATAAATGAAGACATTTTCTCTATTTTAAATAATGGTTTTAGCAACACTGCACGATTGTATTTGCGTTATGTAATTCGTATGTTATTTATATTTACTTAAGTTTGTCTATGTGTACGCGTGCGTGTGCATACCTATATGTATGATTTCCTAATATAATACGTATTATTAGGATAAATTTTATGTTATAAACTGACACAGTCATCATAGTTTCACACTGTGTGACGAATGCCATGACTTGCTACAAATGTTTTTTTTACATAACGTAGTCAAATAAAAAATCTATCTATCTATCTATCTATCTATCTATCTATCTATCTATCTATCTATCTATCTATCTATCTATCTATCTATCTATCTATCTATCTATCTATCTATCTATCTATCTATCTATCTATCTATCTATCTATCTATCTATCTATCTATCTATCTATCTATCTATCTATCTATCTATCTATCTATCTATCTATCTATCTATCTATCTATCTATCTATCTATCTATCTATCTATCTATCTATCTTTTTTTTTTTTTTTTTTTTTTTTTGTGGTGTGTGGAGGGGAAATCTTGCATAAGACACCTGTTGTTGTGAGGTAGTGTCGGATTCCTACCGACTAAAACCCCTCCTCACTGTTGCCCCATCACACTGGTATCCGCTCTCGCATTTCTTCGGTGTGGTGGGCTGTCTACATTCATCTCTGCTCTCTCTCTTTTGTTTCTATAATATACCGAATGATCTTATACGCATAATTCCATTCTTCTTCCGATGTAACCAAGCTATTCATCATATTTTCTGCATTAAATACTCGTCCTGTTTCTTCAAGGTAAGTTTCCCTAGTTTCCTGCCATCTATGGCACACAAAAAGTGTGTGTTCCACATCATCTATTCCATCACAATAGGTGCACTTGTCGGTGTCTGCTCTTCTCCTATCATACAGGTATTTTCGAAAACACCCATGTCCTGATAATGCTTGTGTGAGATGATAGTCAACTTCTCCATACGGCCTATCAATCCATTTTTCGATTACCGGTATCAATCTCCATGTCCACCTTCCATATTTTCCAGTTCTCCAAGCATTCTGCCATCTTGTCATCAGTGTAGCTCTGGTTCTTATTTTCGTCTCACCGTCGAAAGTTTCCTTCCTTTGTCTAATCAATAGTTCTATCGGTGGTAAGCCAGCTATTACTCCTGCACCTTCTGCTGATATGGTTCTGTAGGCACTACATATCCGGATGCACATGAGCCTCTGGATTCTGGTCAGTTTGGAAACTAGCTTCTTGTTACTAGTAACTGTATGCCAAACCGGAGCTGCATATAGAATCTGCGAATGTATTACACTCGAAAGAGTTTTTCTTTTGGATGACCTTGGTCCTCCAATATTTGGCATTAGACTTGACAAAGCAGCAACTGTTTTTTCAGCTTTCTCTATTGCTTTATTCACGTGCGCGGCGAATGTGAGTTTGGTATCAATCCAGACTCCAAGGTATTTGATAGCCTTACTTGTTTCAACAATGGTTCCTTGGATTTCGAAATGTATTGGTAATATTTTTCTTTTTGTAGTCAGTAGCACTGCTTCCGTCTTTTCCGGGGCTAGTTGCAACCTCCTTCCATCCATCCAGTTCATGACCCTCATAAGTGCAGTATTAGCTGTATTCATAAGGGTCTGTTCATCTTTTGCAACGACTATCATGGCAATGTCATCTGCGAAACCAATCAGCGTGGTTCCATCTGGAAGTTTTGTATGTAGTAGGTCATCGTAAAGAATATTCCACAAGGTAGGACCTAAAACTGACCCTTGCGGAACACCGCTACTTATTTTTCTTGACTTAGTGGCCCCTTCTGCTTCAAGTATTATCTCTCTGTCAGATAAATATGATGCTATGACGCTCACTAGGCTCTCATCGATAGTTCGTTTTCTCAATTCATCGAGTATAATTTGCCAGGATGCGCTATTGAATGCGTTTTTCACATCTAATGTGATCATTGCACAGAGTCTCCGATGTTTGTGCGAATAGGTTGCTGCATCGCTAGCAATTTTTTTTACCTGATTTATGGCATCTACTGTTTGTCGACCTTCTCGAAAACCATATTGGTTTTGCGATAAACCTCCCGTCCTTGTCAGCTCTCTCTTGAGTCTCGCTAATAGAAGTTGTTCATAGAGCTTGCCCTCAACATCCAATAGACATATCGGTCTGTATGATGCTGGGTCAACTATTGGCTTATTGCCCTTCCGTAGAAGAACTAATTTTGCTCTTTTCCATTCGGCAGGGAATATTCTTCTGCTAGCAAGCCCGTTATATATTGTTAGGACATACTCTGATCGTTCTCTTACTACTTGTTTCAAAATTTCCGGTGGGATGTTCATGATTCCTGGCGCCTTATTATTCTTCAGCTTAGTGCATGCAGTCTGTAGTTCTTCTTGAGTAAAATTCGAAAACCTAACATTAATATCACAGAAAAATATCACAGATTGATGTAATGGAAAGAGATGGTCTGCCACCTCTTCCATCTTTGACATAGTCAAGCTTGGCCGTGGTGGGTAGCCAATCATACCCTTCATGACTATTTTGAATCCATCCCCCCAGATGTCTTGATCAATAGCCTCACAAAGTTTTTTCCAACTTGAACTTTTAGCTTTCTTGATGCTGTTCCTCAGTTTCACTTTACTCTCTTTGAATTCGTCCCATAGTAGTTGGTTTACTTCTGGCTGCATTCTTCTGGCATTCCTAGTGTATATCCTTCTTCTATGTACACATTCCTTACGTAACTCAGCAATTTCTTCATTCCACCAGTATACTGGTTTTCCCCTCCTAACGGGTTTTCTCTTTGGCATCGATTTATCACAGATTTTGACTAGATTATCAGAAAATGTTCCTGCGATTATTGCGTTTTCATCATATTGAATTTCCTGAATTGCACATTGCAGTTTCTGTCGGTCTAGCTTTCTCACTTGCCAGCCTTTGTCTTTCCCTATACCTTCAGGTGTTGCGATTTTCTCTTTTATTTCAAAAATCAAATAGTTGTGGTCACTTAACGATTCTCGGTCACTCACTTGCCATTGAGTGATGCAGGTCTTTATGTCATTAGTTGCTATTGTCAGATCTAGAATTGATGAATAGTCTTGCCTTTGGAAAGTAGGTTTATCTCCTTCATTAACAATAGACAAATCATTAGCAGCTATCCACTCTGTTACCACGTGTCCTCTTCTATCTGTAACATGCATACCCCATTGTGGAGATTTCGCGTTGAAATCGCCTGCAATGATAGCTCTCTCATTATTAGCTCTGATGAGACTACTGATTTCTTCGAGGGTTTGTTCCAATTCCTGAATGTCATGGTTACCAGAGCAGTAGCAGCTGTATATTGTGAAGCTACTTGTCGCTATATAAGTGAAACCGTGACCATATCCTTGAGCTTTTATTGGTATGTTTCCGTCAATGATTTTTATTGCAGAGTCAAGATCTTCATCGAATATCCAATCATTTCTATGTTTAATAGCATTTCTATTGGGTTCCGACATTATTATAATCCCTACTCCTAGTTCTCTGGCATTTGACAGTGCAATATCATGAGCTGGACGACTCCTGTTTGTGTTAATTTGAAGTACTTTCACCATCACTAACTTCAACTATGTTCGAGCGGTACCTCGACCTGTCTCTTGTTTTCATTTCGCTTTCTACAACTTGGATTTCCCGATTTATGACCAATCTCCCCACAGTGGACGCAATATGGTTCGTTCGAACATTCATTTGCCCTGTGGCCTTCTTTTGCGCATATCAAGCACAAATGTTCCCTATCTGGTCCTTTGCATTCAGTTTTCACGTGACCATACTCCCAGCATCTGAAGCACTTGAGTTCTATGTTCCTTTCGACTATTCTGCATTTTGTCCAACCAATTCTGATTCCTCCTTTCTGTAACAGTTTGACTGCATCTACCTCAGATGCAACAACTGTCGCATTCTGTTTATTTCCGTACGCTGGGCGCAGTGCTCGTACTTCGAGGTTCTCTGGTTTGATTGCAATTTCTTCACAAATGGCCTGTTTAATTTCATCCACTGTGACAGCATGGTCCATATCTCTCACGTGAAGTACCTTCTTGTTACTTAATAGTGAAGTCGTAACTTCTGGAATCTTCTCGTTGATTTCTCTTTTCAAGATTTCAGCTTTTTCTGATCCATTTCTTACTGTTATGAGGAGTTCCCCTCTCCTAGTCTTCATTAAATCTTTGATATCAACTCCAATACCGCCAGGATTCACTGTTCCCCTGACCATTCTCAGAAGGTCTGCATAAGACTTACCTTCCATTTTAACAAGAAGAGCGTCTTGCTTCGGTTTCCTCTGGCTTACGCGTATATCGGTGCTATCAGTATTCCTCATGTTTCTTGTATGATTTTCTGTACTCAATACAGGTCTTTTACTTTGATTCCAGTTTTTCTTCGGTTTGAACATCATTATTTGAGCTTCAGTATTTGCGAAGATATATTCTATTATTCTGATGAATATAGCTCCTCCAACTCCTTCCAACTCCGGCACAGCTATTTTTGTCTTTTTGGTTTCTATCATGTGATTTCTGATTATTTGAATGCATTGAAATACGTGTCTATCTTCAGGTTCCTCATTAACTACTTCACCAGTGATGATTGGGTAGTATATGCCCCTAGGTGTGTAGGTGAATACTCCGTTTTCATCTGGAAAGCCTAACGAATGGATCATCATGGCAACTTCTCCTTTGGATTTTTTCTGGCTCTTGAGTCCATCCTTACCTCCAAATTTGTTCAGGGCTATCCCCACTTCCTTAATGTGAGATTCGAAGTTACTGCTGCATGGGAGTATGATATCGTAATCATCAGAAGTCTCCCATATATGGCCCTGTTCAATTCTCACTTTGGAAAATACTTGGTCTTCCCAGTCATCTTCCGTAATTTGTTGAAAGTTTTCAAAGCTTTCTACCTGTGTTAGTTCTTGCTTTCTCTTCATTTTCTTTTCTTCCTTCTTGCATTCCTGACACCAGGTACCAGCTGACCCCCGACCGAGTTCAATTTTGCTTCCATGTCTTGTATTTTTTCTTTCAATTTCTCGTTTTCAGAACGTAATCTTCGCTCTGTGTCGTCTGTTTCTTTCTCTATGGATGCCTGGTCAAGCCAGTCCAGTAATTCTTTTTTCTGCAACTGTTCGGCTTGCAAAGTTAGTTTGCTAGAAAGTTCTTTTATTTCTTGTTTTGGCTTATACATTCCTTTAAGCACATCTTCCAGATTTTCGATTTGTTTTATAGTGCTCTTTATGATAGATTGTAGAATTACTCCCTTGTTATTTGCATCAACATGTTTCTCTTCATCTGGTAGTAACTCAATTCTCTTCCGCTTGCTTGTATTTATTCCCTTTCCTTCGAAGTTAAGCAATAGCTCATTCACGCCACTCAATGAGGTTGCTCTCAACCTATGGGGCGGTGATCTGCCTATCATGCTTTTTCGTGCAAAAGGATTCTTCTCTCCCTCTGCCCAAATGTAACCAGTAGCTGATGTTATCCCCTCGGCCTGGCTTGCCGCCGCGTGGGAACCGCAGTCGTCGGCTGACGGTCCAGTGAGGCCTGCTTCAACACCCACATTCTGGACCGGTACTGGGGTTCCGGGCCCCTGCACCGTAAACGATTTATCCTTATACATGTCCATAATCCATATCAATAATAATCCGGGGAAGAAATGAAGAAGATAGTAATAAAATAGTGACCCTTAGCCCTCGAATACTCTAATAGCGAAAGGATCAGGAAATTATCAAGAGTTGATCAAGGGAGATCGATTGGAAAGAATTTGAAAGAAGTGAGTCCGATCCAAGACAAGTTGAAAAATGGATGGACCCAGCTCGGGTACCTTGGGATTGCCAATTCCCAAACTCACCAGTTGTGAGCCCCTGAGGGGATCTATCTATCTATCTATCTATCTATCTATCTATCTATCTATCTATCTATCTATCTATCTATCTATCTATCTATCTATCTATCTATCTATCTATCTATCTATCTATCTATCTATCTATCTATCTATCTATCTATCTATCTATCTATCTATCTATCTATCTATCTATCTATCTATCTATCTATCTATCTATCTATCTATCTATCTATCTATCTATCTATCTATCTATCTATCTATCTATCTATCTATCTATCTATCTATCTATCTATCTATCTATCTATCTATCTATCTATCTATCTATCTATCTATCTATCTATCTATCTATCTATCTATCTATCTATCTATCTATCTATCTATCTATCTATCTATCTATCTATCTATCTATCTATCTATCTATCTATCTATCTATCTATCTATCTATCTATCTATCTATCTATCTATCTATCTATATCTATCTATCTATCTATCTATCTATCTATCTATCTATCTATCTATCTATCTATCTATCTATCTATCTATCTATCTATCTATCTATCTATCTATCTATCTATCTATCTATCTATCTATCTATCTATCTATCTATCTATCTATCTATCTATCTATCTATCTATCTATCTATCAAGAACTCTTTGGAAAATATACGATAACATATTTAGATTCCTTCCGTCTAGATCTCTCCGTTTTCGCTTAATTTTTTTCCAATAATTCAAAAACGAAAAATGATGCATACATTTTTTTTCAGATAATTGTTCAGCATATAATGCACAACTTTGCCTCAACCGAACTCTTATTTCTTATAATATAACTGAGAATACCCAGCAACCAACAACAGTTCAAAACCATATTACGATGTATAACAATCAGAAAAACAGAATATCGAAACTAAAACAGAAGTTGTATTACAACGATAAATAACGAAACACTGTATCTTCAAACCGAAAAATATAAAAGCAGATTTGTTCAATAGTCACAACATATTCACAATTGATGAAATTATAAAATTCTCAGGAAAATAAAATACTATCTCTTTATTTTCAATATGAAATTCGTAAGATTTTTTTATGATTTCTAGACGGTGAAGAACCTCTACTGGGTGGTATTGGTCTAGTGTCAAAAGATTGCGCTGAATAAATCTTAGAAAATTGTTGGAGTTCGATACACGGGCACCCTGTATAACTTCACCAGGTGACCCCCAAGGGTCAGCTGTGTGCTCTGGCCCCTAATAGTTCCCGGTTCGCGCTATGAGACAAGACATGAGACCAGTTGTTCGACAATGGCTCTGTGGTTGATGCAACAATTGTACGATGTACATGCATTATATCGTGGTAATAACCGACAATGTGAATGAAACTAACGGATTTGAATATTCTTATTGTTGCGGAGATGGCGAATTTGAGACTGGAAATTATTGTTTGAACCTTGAAATTACGTAAATGAATATGAATGGGAAATCTCATTATTATGATTGAATAATAATATGAAATACTGTAAAATATGTGAAACTTTTGGCTTATGTATTTTCAGTGCAGCACTCACGATGTTGTTTAGCCATTGTTTTGTGCGGCGATTTTGAGTTATTGAAATAAACGTTTTGTTATGCGCAAATTTGAAACTTCTTACTTCAAGAATTAATATATTATCTATAGCAAGATTATTGACATTCATTTCAGCTGTGGCTATTGTTTGATTCAAAAATAATTTCATCACTCCATAGTTACCCAGGATTACTGATGATAATTATTAGTAGATATAGTTATTTATATGAAAAATTACCATGTATTACAATATATAGCCAAATGGAATAAATTAAATAATAGAACGCTCGGACACGTTGATTGTTTTTCTTTTCTGGGGCACATTTTTTTCAACAAAAACTTCTGTCATTGAAAAATACTCCTAGATACCAAACTTCACTCGAATTTAATAAATATTTCGAAATTTATTCACAAAAAACAAGAATAAGTATTCAACTTCGATACTCTGTATAACATAAACTAATAACTTGCGTTTAAAGAAACTTTTCTCCTCATTTTGGCGTGAGCATATTGCTAAATTTTTTACACGTACTTGAAAAACACTCTGTATGTATTACCGATATGAATCAGATGAGAACTGCTATAAGCAAACGGAGTTTCATGTACTGCAAAATAAAATTACACAATACTCTTTCTCTATCATGGACAAATTTCACTCTGAAAAAATAATTGAAATTGTCGTTTGAAAGGGCACTTATCAGCCAAGCCTTTTTACTCCATTTCTGCTAATTTTTTACTTCAAATGAAATGATACAGCATGAAGTTTAATAAATAAATTGAAAGAAAATTTTGAAATCTCATTTTCATGGTAAGTATGTAATTTATGTATTCGTTCGTACTCATAAGTATTATTTGATTGTAGATTAAGTGACTTTGTCTAAACATGTTTTGTTGATTATGGTATAAACAATTATTCAATTCTATACTTCGACAATTACTGAAGTTACGACGGTGCTTTCATGAAAAATGAGACACACTGTATACAGTGTCCGGAAAAAAAACTGCTATCGATATTTCTGAAAACTCTAATGGCGGTTCGTTTCTGCTTGTCTGACAAGTGAAAAATCCGTTATACGACTTATATCACGTGACCTCAGATTTGGCAGAAATTCGAAAAAAGTTATATGGGATTCCAAAAAATATCAAATTTAGCAAGGATAAATGATGCATTATTAAGTTTTAATTACAAATATCAGTTTCAATCATATTTACGGGTTGAGAATATTGAATAAGCTCATGTGCATCAAAAAACAAGGTGCGACAAGAATACATCGTGTTTTCATAATTAATCTCCCGCAAAATGTCTATTCCACAAATATTTGATTAGGTTTGACCCAATTTCATGTGATTTAGGTTATTAAAGCTGTTTTCAGTTGAAACAAAAATGTTGGATTCTAAGATAGGATTCCAAGATTGGATTCCGATAGAATTTTTTTTTGATATCTTGTCAATTCGACCCATTTTTTGCCACCACTGACAACTTTTTCAAATTCCCGCCAAATCTGAGGTCACGTGATATAATTCGTAATGGATAAGCCACCATTATAGTTTGACAGATATATCAATAACATTATTTTTCCATATGTAGCCAACTTCATGGCGGACACTGTATACCTATACTATACTAGACTTACAAGACCAACCCACTGTTTGCTAGATGATTTCAGATATGATTGCATCAAGCCTACTAGATTCTGTAGTTTTTGCTTCCAGTTCATTCTACTATGCTACAGAGCTAATTTCATAAATCAATGATTTTGGGTACTTTGTACGAAAGCGCTGAACGGACATAGAGACATAAAACAAAATGAAATTATAATTGCCAGTTTGAACTGAAAATTACAATTGCCAGATATAACTGGCATTTATAGATAATTGCCAGTTCTATCTGACAATTATGTACAATTGTCAGTTTAAACTGGCAATTATCTATAAATGCCCAGTTATATCTGGCAATTGTAATTGTCAGTTCAAACTGGCAATTATCTATAAATGCCAGTTCTATCTGGCAATTGTAATTGTCAGTTCAAACTGGCAATTATGTATAATTGTCAGCTCTATCTGGCAATTATGTACAAATGTCATTTCTGTAGGGTTAAGTGGAAGAACAAAGCTTGTGATGCTTCATCACAATATTTGAACTTCGCCCTTATTTTCAAAATTCAATGCAGCAGTGTTCATAGAGTAAACTTGATATGTATTTGAAAATAATAAAGACGATATTATTATTATTATTATTATTATATGTAGGATATGGTAGGATATGCATCCACCCCGTATACGCTGACAGTATCACTTAGTGGCTCAATCGGGTGACTCAGTGATACGATGAATCAAGGGATGTTACGTGAAGAAGTTAGGCTGACAGTCAGTTACCGTTTAGACGTAGTATTAGAAGGATGAGAGAATAAAAGTGTGTATATAATTATTGTTTCGAAGTATGTATTTCTAACATTTCAAACTGGCAATTATAATTTTATTTTGCTGATGTCTTTTCAGCGCTTTCGTAACTTTGAGAGTCTGTGATCTGTGTGTGATATCGAAATGTCCGTAAAATGATTCAAAAGATGAGAATGTGGACACGTGAGCACGTGAGGTACTTCGCGTTCTGTCGGTGAATAATTGGCCAATCAATTAATTCACCATCAGCAATACTTTTTCCTGTACTGCGCAACTGGCCATATGGTCATGAAGGCCTCCACATGAACTGGATTCGAGAACCTATGACGTTTTTATCACCGGTGTCGTTGAAATGCCTGTAACTTTTTTCAAACGATGTGCACCATTTTAGGTGATCTCTCGGACAATAGACGAATAAATATGGCTGGCTATATCGAGAATGCCTTCGTTCACTTCAGGTGTACAGAGCTGAGCGATTTAATCGGCTCTATTGAAATAACTTATTTTATTGTTTTGGTCTTTAGAACAAAGAAAACTATACTGCTGTGATTGAGAGATCTATGGTATCGATTTTTTATAATCCAACATGATTATCCCTGAGTTGGGAATATATGTCAAGATAAATGAACATATTTCGAATCATTGTGATGTTCCAATAGAAAAGTACTTACACAATGTTGTGCACTACTTCAACCTATTTTTTCGTCTGAACTTCGTTGATTTTGAAAACGTTTTGAAACACATTATTTATCGAATCTTCAAAAACGCATTCTTGATCATATGTTTTTTTTTCAGTGTCGTACGTATTTTCCATTTTTGTCAGGCTCATGATTTCAGACAGAATAAGCGATGTCTGATGTCGTTCTTGTTCTGGCATTTTTCCTTTAAAATTGCTTTTCACTCGAGGGCGATCTGTATATCAGTATATTATTCAACGAGCGCATAATGAAAAATTGCAGCACGAGCCGAAGGCGAGTGCTGTAATCATCTGAGTGGGTAATGGCCATAATGCGCGAGTAGAATACTATGTTTTATCTACAACTACCTTAATATCGAAATAAATTTGAAATTTCAATAAAAAATTAATATTTTCAACATTGCTAAAGTGGATTCAATGTAAAACAAAACAACTTAATAAGAAATGTGTAACAAACATTGCCAGGCCTAACTTTTATTTACATAATAATTGATAGTAACATTATTGACACTACTGTTGAAATTGATTCCTGGAGTTGCATTCTCCGACATGTTAAAATGTTTAGTGATGATAGTACTTATTGTTTCAGAGCTATTTAAGCTCAATTTATAAACTCCGCTACCGTAGCTACAGTTGACGCTGCAGTTCCAAAATGTATTGGGAAGATATTCGACGGCACCTGCGTGCTTTATACTGTTGGAGCTTGTTATATTGAATGACTTATCATTTTTCGTTCTTTCTTTTATAATTTTGTTTCCATTTTCCCAACTTATTGTTTAAATTATCTTATAGCTTTCAGCGACTGAGGTAGTTTCCATCCGCCATTTTTTTACGGCTGTGTTTTCACCATATACCTCCGCTGACACAAATGGTAGCAGATGACCTTCGGAGGCAATGGCCTGTGTATAATTCAGGGTTTTCCAGTTTCAAAAACGTAGCAACTTGCTTTCCTGTAGAAGTTCAATTTGAGAATTTTGAAACTCAGCCGCCGTAGCGAAAGAAGTCGTGCACATCACGCATCATTATCAATCAACCAGTGTTTTATAAGAATAGTATGCATATTATTATTGCAGAATATAAATTTTAGAAAAGTAGTATCTACGCGATATGTTCTGTTATTGTAGATTCTCAGAAAATTAAGTCTTCAACAATGCTATTGCTATACTGTACCTGTGAGTGTACTACTAAGATGCCTTATGCAACCAACAATATACACTTGTAGTTCTGATTTGGTCTGAGCGTTCTTCTCCGTTTTTACATCCCTAACCTCAGTTTCAGCGTTTCAAGAAAGAAGCAACTCATTTTATAAGGTTGCGAATAATAAACAATAAATTCTCGTTTTTCTCATTTGTGCAAGAGCGATTGGAACCATAAAAAACATAAGTCGGGTAAGTCTCTGTTGAATTTGCATGTATTTCACAAACGCGGTTGTATTGTGCATATAGTAGGTAGAACTCCTATTTGAATTTGACAATACGATGGGATGTCACAATAGGTTTGTTCTAGCAACGATTTCGAATAGTTTACAATCATCCGGAGCATGCGCATACTGATTTAATAGACGCATAAATCAGTATGCGCATGCTCCGGATGATTGCAAACTATTAGAAATCGCTGCTAGAACAAACCTAATATTATCCCATCGTACTGACATTATTTCTCTATTCATCACAGTGATGACTGTTATTAACTGTTAAAAATCGAGTAAGCAATAGATGATTTACTTGATAGTTGAAGATAAAGTTCTTTATTTTTCACTTGATCGTTACTGCTTTATAATACCTTGGCAACGGTTGCTATTAACAGACCCATAACGCCCGGGGCGTTATGGAGGGCATTATGAATCATAACGCCCGCTAAATGTTTTTTTCTGTAGTTCAATAAGTTAATTACTCAGAAAAGTTTTATTTATAACTGTACATAAAAAAGGGACTAATTATTATTATGAACACAACAGTTTTTAGTTTCCTCCACTAACAAGCTTGTCAATTCTTACAAAAATGCAGCGTCGTTTTATTAAATAAACAACCCTTAGCAACCTCTTCAATGTTTCCATGGCAATTGCATAGAAGCTCACTTGTGCTCAGTTGCCGACCAGAACGCAGTAAATACTATGAGAAAAAATTTATGAAGTAAACAACGTCGTTTAAGATAATTTTTTCGTGAAAAATAAAATCTTGTATGCACCACGAGCGTTACTAGATCCTAACGCCCGGAGGGTAACATTCACCCGAGGGCCTTTGGCCCGAGGGATATAACGCACTTGGTACATAAATAGCTATTACACAACTGTCACAATACATTAACGAAAAATTCTGCGCAGTTGTCATGTACATGATAAACAGTTTTATGACAATGAGATCATCATAGGATACCTATATTGAAGTACATTTTGTCGCCGTTAAATTATTGTCAAAAGTTTCTTGCTCTCTCAGATGACCATCTAATTTTTTTTTGCACGGGTTAGAAATTGTAGACAGCAAACGTTTGTTACTAGATTTGGCCATTGTCTCAACAATTTGAAATTTCAGTTTAATTTATAATTTTCCAGTGGTGTTGTTTATTGTTATTAATTTTTTCAATTGCAAAAATATCGCATATTCAATATGGATAAAATTGAACAAATTCTTACCAAAATGTTTTTGTCAGGAGCCTTTTTTATCGTTCAGTTCGGTTCTGAAATTTTAACTGTGAACCGTGCAATGTGATTTGATAGAATTCGAAATATTTTTTATGCCTTCAATATAAAACAAATTATAAAATAATACGCTGTTTTAATTAATTAGGTGAGGTGAACTTTTTGTTTAAAATAAAAAGACTCGTTTAAGAACCGTTATAAGTTATTTATAAGATTCATCATAATATTGACATGGTTTGATTTAAATATAATGGAACTAAAAAACATAACGACTTCAGTCGAAATATCATCAAGATTCTGAAATAATAGAAGTAAGATCCTCAGTAGTCAATCAGTGCAGAATTGAATTGTAAATAAAGTGACTAGCTAAGGAATTTTCAGAAGATTGAAACGATAATGCAAACTTATTGCACGTCAAGTTGTCAATATGATACTGTGAGACGCTGGGAGAAGCAGATGCGATCAATTGAATAGGCAGTAAGTATTTACAGCATGTTGAACAAACTACTATGGAACTCCCAATCGAGTTATAGTATTGCAAATGTACCGGAAGATTCCTAGTCACGGAGAATGCTTATCAACATTGTTAATGTAATTAATTGATGTCTACCTCATCGTTAGAAACTACACTATTGCTATGATAAACATTATACATATACCTACCTATACAGTGACATCCAAAAAGTATACGCAACAAACGAAAAAAAAATTGGTGATTGAAATACGTTTCTCATCAACTTAGGCTCATTCTGATACCTACCAAGTTGATATGAAAATGTTTTTTTAATCACAGATAAATATTTTTTTCATTTGTTGTTTAGGTAAGTACTTTTTAATTTTATTGATGAACGCTCAAACTGCAAGGTAGGTAGTAAGTTTCAACCACAAGCTCAAAATCTTATCAGTATTATTATGACTAAAATAATCACTAAATAAACCTATATAGAAAACAACTTGTTTACTTTACTAACTTCGATTAAACTGATCAGAATAAACAGGAAATAATGTATCAATTTGGCAGGTTCATTGATCAGGATGAATGGTTATATTGGTGTTATTAATAGATACAGAGTGAGAGGGGCACCAAAATAGTCAAAATACTGAAAAAAATACGATTTTTTTTTCTAAGGTGACATATTCCTTAGCTTTGCTTCCTTCTGTTACCATCATCAAAACGATTATTTCATGGAATTCTCAACAATATCGCGAGAAAAAACTTTTACATATTCTTAATTGTATAACACTTCATTTAAAGCTGGGGTTTTGATATATAATGTACGTTTTGGTTGATTTATACTTATACCTAACATATATGACAGTAAGTGCAACTTCATCAGTGAGCTTTTTTATTTGACGATAATACCAATCGTAGTGAAAGCACTTGTGAAACAAAACACACTCCAGCTGATGGTACAACAAAGCCTTTAGTTATGTTTATGTAAATTAAACTTGATAAAGCAAATGATTCACATAAGAACAGGCATCAAATAATGGATCCCAAGCAGATCTATTAGTAGGATAGAAATCTTCATACATTGAGATTGTACGCACCAAAAGAAGACTTTTCAAAATCGAAGATTAATCCCCAAAAACCACCATCATTGTGTGGGTTTTTCTCGGTTTTGCTTTCATGATAGATTAGTTGTACAGAAGTTTTGGTTATCTGACTTCCCTGATAAAACATGCTTTTAATTTAATGAATACTCTCAGTAATAGTAGAAGTAGTGGTAATTTTGTTTGGCCGTATTTCATATATACACAGTATGTACAGTCTGTAGGTCATAGTTTCACACAATCAGAATGGAAGAAATATAGACATGTACAAAAAGAAGAAGAATAAAGTTGAAAACGTATAGGTTCATTCTTTGACATTGAAATGCTTACTTGGTGAACATTCAGCTCGTCATTCAATGTTTGAATTCCAAAACTGGGCTGGTGGTCGAGTGAGTTCAATCGCTGGCTTATAGTCTAGAGGGCCCGGGTTCAAATCCCGTGGCGGCTATTGGGAATGTTTATTTCTGTGGCAACGTTTAGCGGGAGGAGATAGGTGACCAACCGAACATTCTTGGTACCTAGATTTAAATCCTTTGGACTCTCAACGATAACCAGCCGAGTAGTGCTTCGGATGACAGTTAAAAAGCTAAGGTCCTCGTCTTCCTTACTCATACAAGTCTCAATGAAACTTGGAGGGTTGCTTTGCAACTAAGTTGGCGGTTGAAAACACTTTTTTAAACACTTTTCACTTTTCAATGCTATAAAACTCTCACTGAATAATAGTATACTATGATACAAGACGCTATTTTGTCACACGCGTTGTTTGGAGTACGACGAGCGAAGCGAGGAGTGCTCCAAGGGAACAAGTGTGACAACGTGTCTTATAAAACGTGTGTCATATGCAATATTTTCTATTTTGAAGAAAAAAATGGATTTAATATCGATAAATAACAGAAACATCTTCGATTGGTAACAATGATGACATTGAAATAATTAAAATCTGACGCACAAGCGTAAAGCCCAGTTTACAGTTGAGAGATTTTGATTATTGCAATACTAGCAGTGAAAAATTCAATGTGGTTATTGTTTTTATTGGTCATTTTAAATCAAATTACACTCTGAATTGAAATTTACCAATTAAAACATTGAGTTTTTCACTGCTATAATATCGTCAAATCCAAATCGCTCAGAAGTAAACTGGGCCTAACTCTTCTGACTTTCATTTGACAGTTCGATTGTATACCAATCTCCAAATAATAAAAAATGCATATCGAAATAGAGGCTATTTCGACACGCATTTGCGTTGCACAATGACTTCATTATACAATCAAAATAGAAAAAAGCAATTTTTCAGGAGAAAATTGTTCGCTGCATTTTCAAACTTGTTGCAGTCATTGCAATTTTCTAAAACTTTACGATGTTATGATGACTTTCCTTGTATTTCACCCCAAGTTAGGAGAATACTTCAAAATCTAAGATCAAATCGAAAATTGTACCTATACCCAAAACTTCGAAGTCAAAACTTTTGCTTGTCACAAACGTTACACATTTTAAAATGAAAATGGTATGGAACGACAGAAAAAGTGCTTTCAGAAGACAGTCCTAAATGAGTCCCTGTATTTCAGATCAAATGATCGTCTAATAATTCTTTACTACCTATACTATAATCAGATACCGAGTACCCATACTTCTGGAAGAGCAAAATAGCCGTATTGTATCTCTCGCGAATGAACACGTCAAACAGCCGTTTCATTTCAGTTTAGCTTAGAACTTGGTCAGTACTTATTTATATATTTTTTTTCAGATGTACTTGCGAGGAGGGCTACACTGGCCAGAATTGCGAGAGCGAGTACATCCCGTGCGACCCGAACCCGTGCGAAAATGGCGGCCAGTGTCGCCAAAGAGACAAGCACACCTACACGTGCGAATGCCCGACCGGTAAGTTTTCAATTTTTCATTCATAGTGGCGAAATTCAGCCGGAAAACTACACTTTGTCCAATTTTAGTTCACAAATTGTCAATTTTATTTCCAAATAGTCATTTGGATTTCAAAAAGCATTGGCTCTATTTCGAATTGGTAAATTTAATTTCAGAAATCATTATTTGTATTTCAGATTAGTCATTCTAGTTTTAAAAAAACATCAATTGTATCTTCAAATCATCACATTAATTTCAAAAACTAACACTTCCAAAATAATCATTTGTATTTCCCGAGGTATTTCCAAAAATATAAAATGTATTTTGTGATGCATCATTTGAATTTCAAAACTGAAAATGCACAGGCAAAGGTTATATGGGTGTTGGGTTATTTTTTCATTATTGGAACGCTTCTGGTTTCGAAGTGGAGTAATGTAGTTTTAAAGGGTAAAAATACTCCAAGTCATCTCCACAACATTTAATCCATTAAGGTCAGTTCAGGGTCATTTTTCGGACGTATATACGTCTATATCTTCAGCCCAATGAAAGGTTCTACAAAGAAGAGGGGGACATTTGGTATAACACAAAGCTATACAACTACTTACATGTATAGTTTTTGAACACATTTGTTCATCGAGTATTTTTCTCCTTCAAAAATATCACATATTAGATTTTGGTAGTATGATTTTCAAATAAAATTGATGGATTTTGGAATTGAAATGGAATTTTTTGAGATTAAATCGATTAATTTGAAATTCAATTGACGCATTTCGAAGTTGAATTGATAATTTTGAAATATATTTGATACTTACTAAAACTAAATTTACTGATTTGAAATAAAATTTACGCATTTTGGAATTGAGATATTTTTAGAATGCATTATCTTTTGATACTTTTTGAAATTAAATTGACTAATTTGAAATACAATTGATACTTTTTGAATACAACTTGACGCTTTTTGAACCACCATTGAAAAAGCTGTAGTTCTTTCTGACGTGGTCAAATTGTTGATAAAGTTCAGAAGAAGACGGGATAGATATATAAGCAAAAATAGTAGTTGGTAAGTATTTAATTATAAATAATTCTGAAATACACCGAAAAATATTCATTCAATTTTACATATTGTGCATGACATTTAATGACATATTTTTATAGTATAAAATATAAATATTTACGCTCTCTTATGATAATATACAGGGTGGCCTAGCTAAGAATGAACTGGATAGATATCTTGGAGATTGCAAAAGCTTCTCAGCTCTCTGATGCACTTGAAGATATACCTACTGAAAAAAATCTTTCTGAAACCAAACCTTGTGATATATCTTATAGATCGTGATACCTAGTAGGTGAATTTTTCACTACCCATAAGAAAAATGAGTTGATGTTTTCTAAAAGACGAAATTGACACCATTTTTTGAAGTTCACCATCAAGGCCACCTTGTTATGTATTCATTGATTAAATGAACAATTCTGATTGATTCATTTACAATTAATTGAAGTACGGAAATTATAAAACCTAGTAGGTTTAGTTTATATAGGTGCATAAAAATCATAAAATGTAAATCAACCTTAAATTAATTATTTCACCTTCGAATTATAATTTGAATCTCTATATCACAGCTTTGAAAGAATTCATCAAACTATTGTGGATTTACTATCATAAATTATTATAATAATTAATGATTTTGAAATTCATGTAAGCATGAAAATCAACAGATAAGTATAGTCACTGTGTTTCACATCATCGACAATTCACGAAATAAAATCAAAAAATATATTTGTAAGATACGTACAAATTTTATATAGATTCTCAATTTATAGCGAGAATAACAAAAATAAACATTATCTGGGTTTATAAATCTTTCAATGACACACGTATGAGCATCATGATTTTGCATTTACTATGTTGAAGTATAATATCACCCAATTTCTTCCAAAAGTCCCATTAACCCATGAAATCGAAAATAAATGTGAAAAAATTGATTATTTGTCATCAAATCAAATGTAGAAATCTACATATTTTTCGGAAGTCTCAATTTTTCATTCAATATTTCTGAAGCAATTGCAACGGATTCATCCTAAGTAGGACATACCCTGTTAATTCATTTTTTTACAACGATACCAGCACCAAAAATCTTCTTGGATCTGAATTTGCACGCTCTATTGATGCGTACGAAAGCTTAATTGAATAATTTTCGATAAAATTTCGATTCGTTACCAGACCGGTCATCTGATGATTAGGTAGAAAGTCGCCAGACCACGAGATAGCGTAGGTTGTTTTAATCTCGGTTTTAATAAACCCGCCGTATAAATGCCACAGATCGGTTTTTCGTCATACAACACATGCTTTTATTATCTACAAGTTTTGGGTAAACCTTTATTGAGTGGGTAAAGAAATGTATCTACCTGGCTTTACCGTTCAAATTGTTTTATTGGCATATATACGAGAAATTATTGCCCATTATTGATATTGATGTTGTTATTCATTCATCATAATAAAGAAATAATCAACATGTTCGTATTATTTACAATTCAAATTCAACTTCAATGAGTTATTTCCGTGGTCATTAAAACAACCAAATAAAATAACACCTATTATTTTTCGATTGTATCTAATCATTTGACAATAAAGTGAATATTTGGAGACTGATTAATAGTATATTGTGATAGAAGCATCATAAAATCCACTTCATTCAAAATAAACTATTAATGATTTTCTTAGTCATGCCTGTTCAACTGAGCATTGACTTGACAGTCAACGAATCAATGAAACGTGAAACTTTTGCCACTAGGTGGCACTGCCAGTTAATAATAGACATATAAATAGTTGCCGTTGCGTAGATTTGCAGGAATCTTGTGAGAGTTGGGTTATTGGCTTAACTCTGGATTAACTCCAGCCAAAGACATTCATAGTGTTCATAGTCCAGCTAAATATAAGAAGATTCTGGAGACAGGACTGGGCTTAGATTAAGGCAACCGGGATTGAATCTATGGGGCCTTCACAATATAAATTGGCTTGGATACAATTATCTAAAAAACATCACAATGTGTATTTTACTAGATGTATCTACATATTATGTTTAATGAAGCCTAAAGGTCAATTTGCCTCGGAAAACATGTTTTCCGGTTGTGTTGAAATGTAGGAGGTTTCTGATTCTCAATGACGGTATCTTCTCATGCTTTGGTTAATTATAATATGGGTATTGACACATTCTATTATAGCATGATGCAATGAAGGTGGTATCCAAGCCGAAGGAATACTAATTTGATGGACATCTGTGAAAAACTATTAGGTAAATGAAAAAAAACTGAGTTGTGGGGGATATAATGAAACTTTGTGGTACTCCTGTACTAAATAGCTAATCTGAAGCCTTCTACAACTACATGAGATATCGAAACTTGTGAGTCGTTGTTATACAGATACTTGTTTCAAGTAAATATATTTGATAAATTCCTCCTATAAGTTCCAGATATTTATCACATATTAGATCAAGAAAAACTGTAGAACCATTTTATTTTATGTATGGCAGAAAGTAAGACGACACATCTTTGACTACCAAGGTCATGAACTACTTATGTCAAATTCATGTAACCGTTTAGTAGCCTTCAACAATATGAAAACTTTCGAAATCTTTTCGTATAGCTGCTTTGGCTGGTTCATCTCATCAATGTTTCTCATCAATGTGCATGATGAGTTTTCATCTGGATATAGTTTAAATAAGTAGAAATATGCACTGATGCTTTTGAGGAAATTGTATTTCGCAAAAGTTGTCCTGTACATCAACAATCCATATGTCCAGGGACGTTGTATAAAAACTTTTTCCTACGACCACGTATGAAAACGTCAATAATTACTCTGTTTTGTTATTCAGAAAGTAGCTCATATCACCATGGTATTGTTTATTTGAAAGAAAAAGAGCACTAGTGTTGATATGAAAAATATCACAACGGTCGCCTGAATTGATAGAAATAATTAGGTATACATAAGCGTTCTCAAATCAAATTCATATTATTTATTGAAATTTCTGTCTCGTTTTGAATTATACCGAGAACTCTTTATCTATTAATTTCAATGTGTCTGATACATAACCTCTGAATTCACTTGAAAACTGGAACCTATACTCTTTGCTGGAACTATTTCGATGTTGATGACAGAGGGTTTGGTCATTCAAAAGAGTACGGCTACAGTTTTTTGCGCGGCTTGCTGCTTGCATCAGTTTGATATCAAAGTATTACCAACGAGAAGATTCTTTGGTATCACAGACATTTGCAAAGAGTCAAGGACGCACTAACTCGAGTAACTCGTACGCGCTTGCGAACTTCATACTTCTATGGTTCTGTATTCCTGGTTGCGTGATTACTGGCGCTAACATGCGTATGGTGTCAAGTTTGTTTATGTACGCTGTGTCAATATCAATAAAATTTGTCCAAACTAAACCAACTCAATCAATCAGTAATTCACATAATGAGGAATTGTCGGAGAAGTATTCAAATATCATCTTGAATATGGAAATAAACAGTACTTGATATTGAATCAAAACCACCTGTAATTCTAGAGACCGCTCAAGTTACATTTTTGACAAGACCTCCCGCGAAATGAAAGTATTCGGAGTCGTAGGAAAAATAGTGTACAAAACTCGTTGGAAAGTGCATTTCCTTCACTCGTTACGTTTCCGCACTCACCGCTACGCGGCTCATGCTAAACGACTACTCGTGTGAAATATGTCACTTTCCACACTTGTTGTGTAATATACTATTGTGTATGTTAGAAATAAAGACGATGAGGAGTTTTCTCACATCTTCGACAACAAGGTCATGAACTACTTACGTCAAATTCATGTAACCGCGTTTTGTAGCTTTTAACAATATGGAAACCTTTGAAATCTTTTCGTATAGCTTCTTTGGCTGGTTCATCTTATCAATGTTTCTCGTCAATGTGCAGGGACGTTGTATAAAAACTTATCTGTCGATTTAAAAGTTGATTTTTTTGTGGTATTTTATAATCAATTGAATCACGAAATGTATGCCGGAATTTTTATGAATTTCACCGAGTGTTTCTACCTCTAGTATTAGATACCAATCGGTTTTATATTGATGGGTGATTATTATGTTGTCGCCTATCTTTTGAAAAGTTCCGGATCGCTATTGTGTTCATTTGAATAGAATCACAAAAGGGGTTACGCTATGTCGCTATGCAATACAACTTATTGACGAGCTATTCTCATCTCCAATCCGAACGTCGTATTCTGTTGAATGCTTGCATATATGTCATACTTGTGTCAAAGTGAATGGGTATATTGTTGTGCATTCAAGGAGCGCCTGTACTCGTGTTCCTCCATGTACCGTCATGAAGAAAAAGCATGAATCTGCATTGTTAACATCACTTCCAACGATATCAGTCCAACGGTAACCAAGAAAATCTATACTTTATTGCTTACAACTAGAAATTGAATACATTGTTCTCTGTGATGTATTAAGGAAGCGAATATGGTTTTCGTTTTGTTATTGATGATAACCACAGTGGCTGTTGTATGAGATTTTTGATATGTAATACGACCTGACTGGACATTTCACTTTATATGTATTGCATGGTGGTGGAGTATCAATTTACGTGTATTTGCTAACTCTTAATATAATTAGGATCACATAAACGTTCATTAGTGGCCCCTATATTCAACAAACGATTACGGTACATGAAATAATCGTGCATGTACCAGAAGATTCTCAACTTATGGACAGAAACAAAAATACACCTAGCATCACGAAACATTTTTCATAACGACCTTTGAGATGTATTAGGAACAAATTTGGTTTCTGGAAGATTTCCTTCAGTAATCTTCAAATTGCTCATATTTCTTCACAGCAACAACTCATATTTTTCTCAGATTATGTGCATGGAAGTATGCCGAGTTTACAGTCTCCGTGGAAGGCGAAAAAAGATGCAGAAGAGCAAGAAACATGACACACGTAAAGTTTCGAGGCAACTTTGTAGCCCGATGACTTTGATATAACGCGTCATAAAATAAAAGTATGCCGCAGCTGGTATAGATGCGAAAACAGCGAAAATAAATCACATCCGATTAATTGTGTAGGTTGAGGCAAGTTGAGGCTGCCGGATAGTCTCGTCCTTGTCTTCTCTTATCTCTTTCGATATTCTGCTCCACAAGCAGGTATGAATTCTTCCATTCTCGATGTCCGATGTCCATCATATTTTTTATGCACGTCCGGGCGTAAAATTGCACTTTATCGCCTGGTTGTGCAGGCGTAAAATAGCACTTTACCGCCCGCCGGGCGTAAAATGGCAGTTTATCGCCAGCCGGACAATAAATTATTATTCGCATCTTCAGCTGCTTTACTGATTTCTGGTGGAGTACAATTCACACTTTCTTCGTCACTGGAATGCATTTCCTAATGACTATTGTCTGTATTGACAGCAAATATGGCTACTAGCCTATTTATTCACCCACCAGTCTGGAACATGAGCAAATTGTAAACCCTCAAGAACTCCCTTATTATAAGAGATAGGGAAAAAGTAAAAACACTCTCACACTGAAAAAATTTTATAGGTAAAATCACAGTGATTAGCGTTGGTTATGTGATGCCGTAAGGAATCGAATATTTTTACACGCTACATGTTTCAATACATTTAGCACGGAATATTACATGTTGAATGTATCTGCAATATTACAGTTTTGATGTGATATAACTTCCGGTTATTACGTGGATTACGTAATAAATGTATGTAATATTACATTTATATTGAAAAATATCTTGGTAATCTTACACATTATATAAGTACTTTCACACTGTGAATATCACAGTTATTTTTACTATTAGTGTTATATTATGTGGATGAAAATGGGATGAAATAACTTCTATTCATTTTATAGATATCATTTATTGAAAATACTGATGAGTCAAAACAACATATAATATATATAACTATATTTGTAACCTATATACAACATAAAATAAAACTAAAATATCAATTCTTGATGTGAAGTACCCAATAATTATCCCAAATAGATGAGGTGATTAGTACGTATACTTACGTACATAACATATTTCCTTCTAAAACAATGACGTACTGCTTAGAATCTGAAAATATAAATTGATTAGAAAATTTTCTGCAACAAAAGTTACACATTGAATTGAGGGAAATGGAAAGTCGATCGATTAAGCTTTCGCCATTTTTTATTTCATCTTATTTTCGGTATAAAAACTCCCATGTAATTTAAATTATCTATTGATGAAAAATGTATTTCAGACGTATTAGCTTAGAGATGACTTTGATTTTGATAAACAACCTAAATAATTGTATTGGTTGATTATATAAGAAATATTTCTAATAGCCTCAACTATTTCCTTAGCTTTTTCCTCGAGATTGACAATAAGATTTTCAATTTTGATCCCTGCCAATTATTCAAAAAAAGTATTTGAGTTAGAAGTACCAGAATTGTTGTCATCAATATTTTTCACACAATTACAATTTGAATTATATGTGATCTGAAAATATGATTACTCAATGAGTTTACCTTATTAAATACTGTTTTTATTTTACATGGTTTGAAAGGACATTGCAAATATGTACCAGTTTTTATATGACTATATAAATATGTTCACAACCATTTTTTTAGTACTGCAATTGAATGAACAATCTTGTTTGTTGCATATGAAATTGAAAGAGTTGTTCACTTCGTGTTCATTAGTGGTATGTATTCTCAACGGGTGACTTTTGAAAGCATTATATAATCGGAATGAACGATTACAATTAATTTCTAAACAAAGTTACCATCACCTAAATTATTTCTGTATGATATAATTGAGGTAAATTACATCACTTCCTAATATTCCTCTACGCACTTCTACAAATTCTACAAGTAAACATCACTTACCTCTTGCCTGCAAATTCACGTCACAAAATCACTTCAATTTGAAATACTGAAAAGATGCACTCATTCAATCCGTGTGTGCAAGATGTGATGACGTCATTTGTGATGTATACGTAACTGTGTGATTATCAATATGTGTGAATCATATATGAATCAGGTGAATAAAGAATCCATGCGCTTGATTCATTCGTGCCGAGTCAGCAGTGACAAGAGGTATAGTCGGAGTTGAGTGCTGGTACAAAATATTATAAACGTTTGTTTTCTTTATAAAGCAAATACATATACCACACCATTCGCCAATGGACGCCGCGGCTGCAGTGAGACCGTCAAGACTATAGCAAATACACCACGTGACACATAATTGTCCTCCGATGGGATAATGATTACATGCCAAATGTAATTTTACATGCCAAACTGTATCATAGCATTAACTTCTGTAACTATACGTTCTTGATGTATTGGTTCATTTCATTGTACAACATTCCATTTATTTCTGTATCAATACATTGGGATTTATCCACAGTAGAATTACACGATATTTTTACACATTATTCGCAGAAATATCACGAGTCCATGAATTCAATACATCAGAGGAGATGTATCAGTTTATTACACTCCTGAATATCTAAAACTACATTATTGTAGCTTGAATTTCTATCTGTGATCCATAGTTGTTTTTTCAGTGCATGTAATGCTTTTTCGAGAGGAACATTATGAGCGTAGCAAAAATTATTTCAAAGAGGTTTAAAAGATATTTAAGAACCGTTTTATTCCTATCATGCTTGAGAGGTGAAGAGGTATTTTAAATAAAATATACTGGTTGTATGTATGTCGGGCGTAACTTGCTTTTATGGACCTAGGCGTGTATTACTTACACGCTGCGGTCCATATATAAAAGCTTATTTTACGCCCTTTATACATGAATAACTATTACTAGCGTCGCTTTATTTACCAGATGTCGCAAAAAATTACATGATTACCCTTTTTCAATCATCGTGAAAATCACAACGGTTTGATAGAAACTTCGGAACCATATAATCTGCAACTGCTATATTAAAGAAGAGGAAATATAATTTTCGGAAATACATATTAATAATTGGAACAATTTCAACTGTACAATTCTAGGCTCGAAATAAAATATGGCTCCTTACTGATATACAGGGTGTTTGATTTAAATACTTATTCAAAAATTATTTTTTTCCATAACTTCAAAACCATTTGACGAATATATTATGTAAGAATAATAAAAATTTCTTTTGTGTGATACCCACATGCAATATCTCGACAAAAATGGCCAACATAATTAATACACATTTAACTCAAAATAACTGATGTGTGCAGCTTTAGAATTAACCAAAGTTTACAGAATATTCTGTCTCTAGCGAGAAACCTCGCGGAAAACGTTTAGTAAACGTGATTTTAAATCTTCATAAAACTTCCTTCATCTCAATAAGGAGTCAATTCCAACTCAAGTGATTTTTATTAAATATAAACATTTTGAGATCATTATTCTATATACAGTTATAATGACACCAATTTCCGAAATACTCTGTATAATATCCTAATGGTGAGGTGTGAAATCTGCTATGATATAACATTATTCGTAGGTGTCACAGATAAGAATATAGTTAGTTACAAATGATTTATTATTATTATTATTATATAAGTACGTTATATCCTTTTTGAATTCTTGGATAATTATCTCAATATCTTTGATGATGAAACACAATTTGTTTCATTTCATTCATTATCGAAATTGAAAAATACTGAAAATTTTGACACATAGTAAATTGAATATTTGCATTGTTACTAAAATTATTTTTTCTATTTTGGTTCTATAATGAAGTCATTATGAAACGCAAATGTGTATCGATGTAGCCTCTGTTTCGATACGCATTTTATATTATTCGGAGGTTGGTACAATCGAACTGTCAAATGAAATTCAAAAGAGTTAGGCCCAGCTTCGAGCCCAGCTTACTCTTGAACGATTTTGGATTGGGTTAATACTAGCAGTGGAAAACACAATATGTTTATTGGTAAATTTTAATTCATGGTGTGATTTGATTGAAATTTACCAATATAAACAATAACGTGGTATTCTTCACCGCTGGTATCGCAAAAATCAAAATCGCTCAACATATTCAAATGTCGTCATTGTTACCAATCGAAGATGTTTCTGTTATTTATCGATATCAAAGCAATTTCTTTTAATAGAAGACCTCAAATTAATGCAAAATAGAAAAAATTGAACATGACACACGTTTTATAAGCACTCCACTTCGCTCGTCGTACTCCAAACAACGCGTGTGACAAAATAGCGTCTTATAAAACTTGTATTATAATATGATATTATCATACATTACACCTTTGTCAGTGCAATGTTATGTAGAACACCATTGTATGAGATGTTTTGTTGGCCATATTTCCAGTCAGTGTCCCGTTTCTCCCAAAGCCGTTCGTCGACAGTAATTATTATTGAAATAAACACCAAACGCCGAATGTACCTATAACAAATATGCAGGCTGTCACGGCAACGGATATAATGTCAGTCATCCTCTCACGCAAATGCTGCGGGAGAGTATTATTATTTATTGCATAAATAAATGAACCGGGTGGATACCTATAGAATTTGTATTTTCGTGAAATCATCTCTCTTTGTTGCTGCTAGCCGAATTAAGGCCGTAACAAGCATTTTCGCATCTCTTCTGCCGACACTTTCATCTTGATAAGGGGTTCGTAAAAAGCTGTATTACAGTAATCCAGTTAGTCGACGAAATGAAGACTGTAAAGTAACCCCGTACGGAAACCCGATCGGTAGTTAGACAATATCAAGTCACGTAACCGGGTCAAATGTACAATAATTTGAATATTAACATAACACGAGTGTGCGATGCAACTGATGTTAGATCCAACTTTCGATTCTATTTGCATCAGGAATAGTCTTCATTTGTGCATCACGGCGTATGTTGATATACATATTTTTAGGTACTGCACACTCCAATTCACTGATTTTCCAATCTTCAAAATATGTACCATTGAAATTCTCGCCACTCGTATTCAATTTCGAAAACTCGGATGTACAAATTTTCCTTCCGCTTTGACATCCCTTTATACAGAATCTTCACGTATATATTGAACCCCCCCTTAACCTTAACCTAACCTAATCATTACGAGGGTTATGAGAATTCAGATCAACCTGACCCGAGCAATCAAAGCTGTTCTAGACATTCAAATCGTCTAGGATAGTTTCTGAACATGGTGAATAAACTCCAACGCAAATTCATATAAATTGTTTCCTATTACAAATCACTTTACATTCGGTCTTCTTGATTACCAATTACTGAAATCATTTTTTGGCAGGATTCATATTTTGTGCTCTAGAGCGGACATTTTGTTTGGTTATTATTGAAATCACCATCATCACCAACTTAGGTCAACCAAAATTACTGAAATCTAATAAAGGATTTTTAAGTCATACAATATAATATAGAATTGCATTTATATATGTATAAACACATAGATGGTCTTACAATATGAATTGGTAGAACATGATTTAACAATAGGCATGTGTTGGACCCAATGCAAGATAGAGCCCAAATAGTAAATAATAAACACGATGAATAACGATATGAATAATAGATCTTTCAATTCTTTATTTCTTGTTCGGACTAAATATTTAATAAATAAACCTGACAAAAAAGCCGTTTTGTTGTATCAAGTTGTTTATAATCCTGTATTTCAATTCGCAAAGAGTATGACGTATCTTATTACCAGTATATTAAGTCAGAATAACTGTTTCCTATTTGATATTATTTTTTAGAAATAAAAAATATTCAATCTGAATATTTACGTGTACGATATAAAACGGGAGAAATCCAATCAATAGAGATAGATAGATATAGATGTAGATATTAATTCTCAAGTTCTATAGAGTTTATCTGTTACTTTTGGGAAGCATTGTATAAACACTGTCGCCATTAACCAATAATACCTAGTAAAGGAAGAGGGAAGGAAGTGAACCCAATTTTTTAAGAAGTGCAAGAAAATTCAAACTCAATACTTGGTTTTAGCCTTGTTTGTAAGAGTATTAGACATAAACGAAGCAAAACTTCTTGCAAAATGATCACATAAAATGAAGCGTGTAATAATAATACACTGTTGCTTCTGATCGTCTATAGGCACGATCATTCCGTATGGCTGAGGTTCTGCTATTCGATTGGGAAATACATAATTGATTAGATCTATCCTTTTGTAGAGCAAATGGAATAGCAAGATATCGAATGCATTGTATGCTAATCGGTTATTCAGAATCAGAGTGTTTCATTTTTTATTTCGGATGATACGCGGATCACGGCTAAATTTTTGATGTGGAAATGAGATAGGTAATCTAGAAGACACAGTATTCCGAAATAACGTCATCTAGATTGAGATTAATACTCACTTTCTATAGGAGTATTCGAGATATTCCTGAATCAATAGCTTAACTATCTCTGAAACATTTTTATCCTGGAATAATGTGTTTTATGCGTATACTTTGCATGTGCTCCAAAATTAAAAAAACAAAGCTGTCATAGATATGTTGATGAAAAACTAATTTATCGTTAAACCTTATTATTTTTTACTTCCAGTAATAATTGAAGCTCTAGTGGTATTATTAATGAAAATACATGCATGTCCCACAAGGAATCAAGAAAACATATAGTATCCCTGATTATTAAAACAAATTTATAATAAACCTATCAAACATATCAAAGACCTTCGTGAATTACAATAATTTGAGAATCACTCATATTCTCATCATTGCTTATACAATTTGGGTACATTTTCCACACATCAACAAGTATTATCATATAACTAATACATTTTCACCCAGAAATTCATAAGCCAAACATAACTTGTTCGATTTTCGTTTTGGTTGTGATTTGTGATATAATTTCTGTTTCTCATCATTCAAGAAATCATGATGCTGCTATATATCATCACGTCTTAGAGTAGGCTATATAATGTAACTTGCATTACTTTTTTCAGTTCTCATAAACAAGAACAAAAAATTCATAAACCCCAGATTTGTATTCCATGTAATTATATTTTTTAAAAATCGTAGCAATGCATAGTTGCATCATGGAATACAAATCTGGGGTTTTTTGTATTACATTGATACAAGCACACAGCCGAGTAAATATTTAACAACAAGAAAGTCTCATATTACTGAAAATGAATTCTTTTTATCTCTCTTTCAGTATATATTAAATGTGAAAACTCTGTGAAAAATATGTTCTTCATCAGAATTCTCATAGGTATAGAAACTTAGTTACAATCAATTCTTATTTGTTTTCGCTTATTTGTTGACGCTGCCGTTCCAAAATGTATTGAGAAGATATTCGACGGCACTTGCGTCAGCTGCATAGTTTATGAACAGATGTTTATTTTTAGCATATTCCATCTACGAACAGTAACTGCAGCGTCAACTGTAGCTACGGCAGAGGAGTTTATAAATTGAGCTATAAAGTGCGTGAGAAAGGAGGTGTCATATTTTGAAATGGCTGCATATAGTGTATGTGAATCTGTAAATAACCACATTAACCAACATATTTTGCATTAGCTTATCATGACATAAACCTCAACTAAAAAGATATAATTCCCCAAGGGACGATAAGAAAGTTCATCAGTAAACAACGTATTATCGAAAACTTTCGCCGATTCCACCACAAAACTGAAATATTGATAGTAAAGTTCTCACGAAGGTAAATATTTTCGACCGGATTATTATTGTCGACCTAGCTAATCATTGTTTATAATTATCCCGAAGATCATTGCGGATACAAAAAAACCGCAATTTGAAGCACATGGTCGTAACTATAAGATATTTTCATAAGAGGAACGTAAATTTCTAGTTCACATTTTAAGAAGAAAACAATCAAGAATGATTAAATTTTCCCTCGGGAAATTGAATATATGTTTATGTTTATTCTGAAATCAGCTCATCAATAAAATAATTGATATGTTTGTTGCTAAGCAACACTTTTAGTATCTAGAAGATGAAGTTAATTTTCAATTCCTATAGTAACAAAAAATGAGGTACCTCCTAGTATAGCATTGTGATATGATTGTGACTAGTAAGAACTACACCTTTTTCAATTTTAGTTCAAAAATGGTCAATTCTATTTTCAAATAGTCATTTGGACTTCAAGAAGAATTGTTTGTATAAATTTCGAAAAGCACTAATTGATTTTCAGAATTATCAATTCAATTTCAAAATGCTACAATTGGAAAAGGTGTAGCTCATTGAGAATGAAAAACAGCATTTTTATGATCAGTTCGAAACTTTAATACAAATGTCTACGTATTATACATAATATTCAACCTGATTTGTCAACAGCTACTCTTTCTGTATTTTTTTAAGGCCACCCTTGGGGAGAGTTATAGATTAAATAATACCCATTGAGTTGAATTTATTTGAAATTATGAACTTCCATTACTTCCACTCCAATGGATTATATCATTTCTAATCAAATGAACAAGAAAAAAATGCTGTAACTCGATCTTCTATCAAATTGAAATGACTAATTTGAAATACAATTCACGCATTTTGGAATTGAATTGAAATACATTTATTGAATTGATGCTTTTTGAAATCAACTGGACGCTTTTTGAACTACAATCAGAAAAGGTGTGACACATTGAGAATGAAAAACATAGCATTTATTATGATCAGTTAGAAACTCTAATACAAATGTCTACGTATTGTACATAATATTCAACCTGATTTGTCAACAGCTACAAATACTACATGTTTTGATCCGTTGAAATTGTTCAGCACATTCTTCCTTTTTTTGAATGCCACACTTTGGGGGAGTCTGAGAATAAATCATACCCATTAAGTTGATTTTGTATAAAATTATGAACTTCCATTACTTCCACTCGAATGGATTTCACCATATCTAATCAAATGAACAACAAAACAGTAAATTTGAAATACTATTGACGAATTTTTTGATCCTTTTTGAAATCGAATGGACTAATTTGAAATAAAATTGACGCAATTCGGAATTGAATTGATAATTTTGAAATACATTTGATACTTTTTGAAACCAAATTGTCTAATTTGAAGCACAATTAATACTGTCTGAAATCAACTTTTTGAACTACAATTATTGGAAAAGGTGTAGATTTGGCATCCCCACTGGCTACGCCCATGCCGGCCCAACATAATCTCGTCGAATTCGAGGTTGATAAAGGCGATTGAGAGTGGCGAGGCGTGGGCAAATGATAGCATAGCATAGCATAGCATAGCAGCACATCGCGCACACCGTGGGAAATCGGTTTCGCTCCAGATGAAGAGCCAGCCAGCTACTCACTCGATCGGGTCCACGCTTTTTCTGATGGCCATTTCCCAGCCGGAAGCTTTGTCGAGCATATTTATTTTATTAATCACTGAATCAAACCGAAGCTGAATTGCGCACAATTCGATTAGACATCTCGTTTGATGGTTTGGTAAATCTTCGTATTTCATATAACATATTTGTTAGTTAATTAACGTCATAATAAAAATAATTCTAATTTGCTGCAGAAGTACTAGAGTTGCCATACTATTAAGAAGATTTAGCTTTTACAACTCTTTGTGACCTTTAACATATTTGTAGAACTCTGTGCAAAGTCATGTCTGAGATGTCATAATTGAGTTGGCACTGTGAAATAGACTCCACAGTTTCTGGGAGCAAGCGATTTAGCAGGGATTGTAAAAAAAAATACTCGCATAATTTTAACAGTTGGCACTTTCTTTCATTTTTTCAGTTTCTTCATAAAAGTTAATGCATTTCTTTACCAACGAATTGATCAATTTTCATTTCTTTGAGGCAAGTTCAGCTTCTAAGATACATATGTTGCTCGAAGAGATTGTCGCAGGAGACTTACAGGTATAAAATAGTATTTTTTTCATGCTGGGATTTCAGATAGTGTCTTCAGATCGATCCCTTCATATTTATCAAATGAATCAGACTATCACGTTAGGAGTATTATCATTACAATCGAATATTATTAAGTGGCTGACCGACGAAATTTGCATTGCCCAGTTTCAATCGGGACATTTTAGTCTTTTGTCGGGACGTCGGGACAGAGAGCTCAATAACGGTGACAGTCCCGATATATCGGGACGGATGGCAACCCTATGCATGAGCACTGGTGGGCAGTGGACCTTGAAATAAAACTTTGTTTTGACAGGATCAAAAGTGACACTTTGTTTGACTAGGAAAATTTCTTCAATATTCTGGAAATTTTACAAAATATCCGTGTTGGAGAAGAAAATTACAGCTTTTAATTGAAGCTCTTTTAATAAAAGGGATAAAAAGACAATTCTGGAAATGGCTCGAGGTAATGAGATCAACTTCATGCCTCTGCTGTTGAAGTTGAAATAAAAACAGTTTTTCTTCATTCGGGATCCTTTTGAAAATTCCGAAATTTTTCACAGTTCCAGGTAACACCCTGTAGCGATTTTATGTGAAGAACCTCATGTTTTGTAGGAGTAAGAGATTATAGCTGAAGGACGGGGCTTTAATGAACAGTGTAAACAGAATTCAAATTGTTCAAAGCATCAGAAAAAAGTTATTCAAATTTTAACAGGGGCAAAATTCAGGGGTGCGACGTAATTAGTGTTGCGTAGTTTAGTTAAAAAATAAATCGATAATTTCTCTAACATCGATATTATAGATGACATCGATGAATTCTGATTATCGATATTCGATATTTTTAAATCGTTATCGCCCACCCCTAATCAGGAGGTAAGAATACGAAAATACCCCCAAAAATAATTTCTCAACTCGAAGGAGTGCGGTAATAGTATATTACACAACGAGTGTGGAAAGTAACTTATTTCCCACTAGTGGTCGTTTAGCACGAGCCGCGTAGCGGTGAAACGTAACAAGTGAAGGAAATGCACTTTTCAACGAGTTTTGTACACCACTTTTCCTACGACTCCGAATACTTTCATTTCGCGGGAAGTCTTGTCAAAAATGTAACTTGAGCGGTCTCTATAATTTCAGGTGGTTTTGATTAGATATCAATTACTGGTTATTTCCATATTCAAGATAACATTTGAATACTTCTCCGACAATTTCTTATTATGTGAATTACTGATTGATTGAAATAGTTTTGTTTGGACAAACAGTTTGATTGATATTTGACATACGCCTGCTAGCGCCAGTAATCACGCAACCAAGAATACAGAACCACAGAAATACGTAGTGCGCAAGCGCGTACGAGTTAGTGCGTCATTGACTCCTTGTCAAATGTAAATAGTGCAAACATCTGTGATATGATGCAACATGCAACTGATGCAAGCCGCGCATAAAACTGTAGCCGTACTATTTTGAATGATCTCACCTGCTGTCATCAACATCATCAGACATGTATAGAAATAGTTCCAGACAATGTCCCTAATTTTTATCGAGATGAATTCAGAGGTTATGTATCATTGACACATTGAAATTAATAGATACCTAAAGAATTCTCGGTTTAAACGAGACAGAAATTTCAATAAATAATATGAATTTGATTTGAGAACGCTTATATTGACAGTGAGTACCAACACTACCAACTATATAATCACGAAGTGGGCGGCCTCTGGTGTCGAATTCTCGAAGCCTTCCGAGTGTGATAAACGAAGCAATTTAGCTTTGTATTTGCTAGGCTCTCGCATTATTTTCAATGAATTTGAATTATTGTGAATAGTTTTCGGTCTTTTTTCGTGCTTATCAGCTGGTTACTGATATTATTGAAACATGCAGCCAGTTCATATGGTCGTAAAGACAAAATCGAGAAAGATTTGTTCAGTACCTCAGCGTTCTTCCTACCGTACAGACATCGTTCCCTTGGCACAAAATCCAAAATTTTCACTTCATTGTGTAAAAAATGGAATATCATGTTGAAAATAGGAAAACCTATTACCACAAACATTTACGTTTGTAAGCACTTCCTACAATTAAATGCCAAATTGAAGGTAGGTATGGTATGTCTCCTTTCAGGTAGAACCACCAAACAAATAATATCTGGTTTATCTGTAGTTGTGTCTCTTATTGTTTGTGATGAAAACCTTGATTTCACTTCAGGACCATCAAGAAGAAGAGTTAAACCAAGAGATTGTCTCAAAAAGAATGCAATTACTTCAATGAACATCTCAAAGACATCACATGGAAACTTCAACAGTGAGCCCAATATATAGGCTTCATGAAATCAAATCTTTATTTAAAATGAATAAGCCATGAATTGGATAAGTATTAATTGAGAGAAATGAATTTGAATGACTGGTAGACCATAAGATCTCTAACTTCCTTGGTACATACCAGAGATTCTCTATCTATATAAAATAATTATTATTATGGACTATAATTACATTGTAAATGCAAAAATAATAACTTGTGTTGCCTATTCAAGATATCTCATTATGAGCACATGCACCACTACACTTACTTTTCTCAGAAAATAAAGTTAATTGACACGTTTTTTCTTTTTATTTCTGTAATCTATTTTTTGGGTTAGAATAAAATTACAGCTTAATACAGATACATTCACACTTGCACTTGCTAACTGCTTGCTAACTTCTCCATACAATTATTTTAATTCCATATGAGAGCTACCCTAGAGCTGAAGTTTGTGAACAGTAGTTTATTTATGTGTGTTCTACATCTATCCCACAAAGTATGAAGCTTTGAACAATGCTTCTCGCTCTTTTAAAGGTTTCTTCTTATTTCTGATACACTTTAGGTACTCATCCCAATATTGGGCATTCTGGAAATATAACAATCAAGGGCGTACCCAGGATTTCAGCTAGGAGGGGGCAGGGGGCTGCTTATACCTGTTTCTTCGGTCGGGTATATTGAAACAAAAAATCATGAAAATTGACTTTTATTCATTAATTTTGATGATGACACAAAACAAATATTATACTATACATTATGTATAATATATAATATTATGTATGTGTATATTAATTTAACAGTAATCTTCTCGGATTTGCCGAAAATTTGTCTATGACAGTCTTTTCAATAAACTCACTGTTGTCTTTTAAATAATTGCGATGTACACTCATCAGACATAAATCCGTGAGCCTTTCTTCACCCATGGTGCTTCTAAGCCACGTTTTAACTCTTCGCAGCGTACTGAAGGACCGTTCTACGGTCGCCGTGGTGCATGGGATAGTGCTTAAAATAATTAATGCCTTTCTGACAGCAGGGTAAAAAATGTTGGCTTCATTGAACAGATCAACTACTTATATGTCCCTTAATTTAACTATAGAAAAAAACAAATCTGACTGAAAAGATATTTTGTTTCCAACACTACGTTTTGCGCAGAGTAGGTAACACGTTTTTAATTTCTATTTGCCAAAAAAATTTACATTTATTTAATCTTCTAGGGGGGTCAACTGCCCCCCCCCCCTGTCCCTACCTGGGTACGCCCTTGATAACAATATAAAGATAAATCATTGAAATACAAATACCTTAGTGGCCCCATTGATTTTGCAGAGGTGGTTGGAAAAGCCTATAAAAACCTAATAAATCCATAAAACTCATATAAAATACCTGTTTAGTGTTCTATAAATGATAACCAAACGATAGCACCCTTTCAAAAATGTGAATCAAAAATTGACAAATTATCATTGAAAACATAACGAAATGTTTGTTTATCACCTTCATGTCATATTTCTGACATTTCTGCAGCGCCATCTATTGGATCGTGATTTTCGCGAATAACAACAATAATTATCCTACGATCGAAACGCTGTCGATCGCCGACCGTCATCGAAGGAAATGCTTGGCCGGCAAAAAATGGGTGGAAGACCGATACGAACGACGGACGGCGCGGTTCGAGTTCGATTTCGAGATAGAGGAAGAGAGCCGCCCGCGGCCGGCAGTTATAATCGAAATGACGTGGCCGGCCCGAGCTCGTGCTAACCCCGGGTAGTTCCCGCGCAACGGCCGGCCGGCCGATTGGCCGATCGCTCGGCCATTCCACCGTTATCGATGGGAGTCGCGATTGTTGGGTACCTACGGGGTGTCCCAAATTCGCCTTGATGGGATTCCGAAGAACTCGCCGAAGACTATGATAATGATGAAAATAAGACCTGGTGGCGCTACTCTTCAACTGTTTCAGCAGAAAAATTCTTGATTTTAAACGATTGAATTCCAGCTCATTACGTGGGGTGTTCATGTACAGGGTCTTCTCGTATATTTTGAACCCCCTCCTCAACTTTTTTATCTATCGTTCAATTTCATCTTTGGAAAAATGGTCTTATGTAATTTTTCCCGTAGATTTTATATATTATGTTAACAGAAAAACAGTTGAAGATCTCTAGAAAAAAAGTTATGGGCATCAAATATATTATTTTAAATGGAACACTATATATTTTGTCACTATTAGATATAATTTATTTTTCTGATTTCAAATATATATACATCTATTATGTAGATTTCGAGATATTATAAATTAAAATTCAGATTTTATACGAATTGTTTCAGCTAATTAGGATATAGATGAATTGGTAGCTATGGAAATATTTGCAAATCAAATTGATGCTTGCTATAAAATGACAGATATTTGTGAGGTTATTTGTCATAATGGATTTTAGTGTCAGGGGAAAATATAAGAGTACCTATATTTGGAAAATGATAAAATTGTCACAGCCGCACAACGGGAATATAGAGCAGAATATTTGGAGATCATTAAAATGTTTTTTTATTTTTCCGAATTCGAGAGAATTCTCGATAAAATCTGAATTCAAACGTCAAATATCTCGAAATTTATGACATTCATCAATTTGATAACAGATATTTCAATTATTCTCATATAGCTTCCCTGACCACCTATGTTCTAATAAGCTGAAAGAATCTGTATAAAATCTGATTTTCAACGTCAAATATCTCGAAATCCAATCGAGATAACATAATACCGGGTGTTTCACAGTGGATGGAACATTAGAAGTATCTGGAGAACAGAAAGACAAACCTTTTCGAAAATATGTGGACGTGGATAATCAAACTTGCTCTATCCGTCTAAAATATTTGCATCAATACAGTGTTGCCGCTTCCATCGAAAAGTAGCAACAACTTTCTTATTTCGAATGGAACACCCTGTATTTTGTTAGATTTTTGAATTCTCCCTGAAGAGCTGATTTCGTCAATGCCTCATACTTGTGGTCTAGGGTGAATGATAACAGAGATATAGGGTGTGAAAAATCGAGATTTTTCAACTTTACGAATTTTTTGTGTCGAAACTATTCATTTCAGCTCAAAACGGCTCACATGTCTCTATCTTAACTTTTGATTTACTATCTACTGACATTTAATAGAAACAAATAGAGGGTGATGCAAAACTCAAAATTTTGAACCACCCGTATTTGTTTCAATTAAATATCAGTAGATAGTAAATGGAAAGTAAAGATAGGGACATGTAAGCCGTTTTGAGCAAAAATAATATAGTTTCCACAAAAAAAAATTCTAAAGTTGAAAAATCGATTTTTCACACCCTATATCTCTGTAATCTTTCTCGCTATACCCCAAGTATGATAGATCGACGAAATCAGCTCTTCAGGGAGAATTCAAAAATCTAACGAAATACAGGGTGTTCCATTTGAAATAACAAAGTAGCTACTACTTTCTGATACAAGCGGCAACACTGTATTGATGAAAATATTTTAGACGGATAGAGCAAGTTTGATTACCCACGCCCACAAATTTTCGAAATGATCTGTCTTTCTGTTCTCCAGATACTTCTAATGTTCCATCCACTATGAAACACCCTGTATATGTAGATATATTTGAAATCAGAAAAATATGCTCTATCCAATAGTAATATAGGGTATTCCATTTAAAAAAGTATATCTGGTGCCCATAATTGTTTTCCTAGATCTTCACCTGTTGTTCTGTTAACATATATGAAATCTACAAGAAAAATCACATAGGATCATATTTTGACAAAGAAAATTGAACGATAGATAAAAAAGTAGAGGTTGGGTTCAAAATATAGTACGTGAAGACCCTGTACAGGGTTTCCCACTTGAAGGTGTCACTTCCTTTTATTCCCATAATTCTTAACATATTTTCGTCATTCAGTTACTTCTCTAGAATAATTTTTGACGAATTTTCTGAATCTGAGCTCACTTTTTCTCAGTATCAACCGAATACAGGGCGGCTCAACATTATTAGTAGTAGGTCAATCAACAATCATGAAAATTTTGGCCAGAACTTTTTTCAATTGAGATTGAATGATATTCATGAATTATTCTGACTGGCGGACGTTGTCTTGAAATAGATCAATTCTTCACAATCTACCAGAAAATGCAGTAAATATTCTCGCATATCTGACGAATGAAACTTTGAACAACTGCACATTATCAAATTGTCAAACTGACAATCCATCAAAGTACAAACCATCTCATAGCGGACATTATTGAGAAGTTGGTAAAAATCAGATGAACTATATTCTCAATCAATAGTTAATTCACAAGAGCTATTTTTATCGGATAAAAAAGTATATCTGGTGCCCATAATTGTTTTCCTAGATCTTCACCTGTTGTTCTGTTAACATATATGAAATCTACAAGAAAAATCACATAGGATCATATTTTGACAAAGAAAATTGAACGATAGATAAAAAAGTAGAGGTTGGGTTCAAAATATAGTACGTGAAGACCCTGTACAGGGTTTCCCACTTGAAGGTGTCACTTCCTTTTATTCCCATAATTCTTAACATATTTTCGTCATTCAGTTACTTCTCTAGAATAATTTTTGACGAATTTTCTGAATCTGAGCTCACTTTTTCTCAGTATCAACCGAATACAGGGCGGCTCAACATTATTAGTAGTAGGTCAATCAACAATCATGAAAATTTTGGCCAGAACTTTTTTCAATTGAGATTGAATGATATTCATGAATTATTCTGACTGGCGGACGTTGTCTTGAAATAGATCAATTCTTCACAATCTACCAGAAAATGCAGTAAATATTCTCGCATATCTGACGAATGAAACTTTGAACAACTGCACATTATCAAATTGTCAAACTGACAATCCATCAAAGTACAAACCATCTCATAGCGGACATTATTGAGAAGTTGGTAAAAATCAGATGAACTATATTCTCAATCAATAGTTAATTCACAAGAGCTATTTTTATCGGATAAAAAATCAAGAAATTCATCAAACAGAAAAAAGTTCTATTGTTTTATGGTTAGATAAACTTGCTCACCATATAGATTAGGTATGATTTTGATGAACAGGCAGTTGTATCGCTGTTAAAAAGGATGAACCTCTCTTATCGCTGTCAAGAATACTAAATGTCACTCTCAGATGGTTTATAGACTACAGAGGCTTATTAATCGAAAATTAAATCATCTCCAGTTTGGTTTTGAAGCCGAAAACGATTAAACTGATACCGCCGCTATAAGAAAAGATTATCGAAAAGTGTAAAACTTCATGAGCTGGAGATCTCACCTTTGAACTTGCTCCGATCCGATGGTGAGCATACATTTTGGGACACCCTGTACTTATGCGAATCGAGAAGATAAGAAGAAGAGGGGCAGGTACGCTTGGCGTGCCGGTCGTGTAAATGCCGCAATTTGTTTGGTCTACATTGCGATTACAAATTTATTTCGGATTTATGAAAGTTACCGCATGCATCGACGAGAGTAAAGTCGAGGTCGTAGTACACTATTCGGATTCGTCGGATTCCGTGAGATGCGGGATGTAATGAAATCTGCCTAAGAAGGATGCCTATTTTACGAACGGTAGCGATGTATAAGGCGCCGTTCGGGTCAAAAGTCTTTTTTCAAATATATATTATTTTGAGTCCATATATTTATTAATTGTGGCAATATTCTTTATTTTGCGTTCTGATATATTTATCTTCGACCTAACCTAATATATTCACCTTTCTGTGATAAACCTGTCAATTCCGATATATTTATAAATTCGATCTATTCTATTTCGTCAAGAGATGGCGCAACTGATACGCTTGTACAGAATTGAGCATATGGCAACATGGTAGCTGGCGAGCTGGCCAAAGTACATAATTTGGCTAACAGATGGCAACCGAATAATATATTGAATGAAGTAATATTGAAAATTTGGAATTTCAATCAACGAATGCAGTAGTATGGAGAATTATTTGTTCAGTATACCTCAGCGTTCCTCCTACCGTTAAAGACTACAGGATACTATTTCTGTAAACTTTGCTACCGTACAAACATCATTCACTACAGGATTGTGTAAAAAATGATTGAACTTCCAAGTAGGGTGAGAGGTGATCACAATACTGGAATCCTAGAATTCAAGCAATAAGCAAAAATAAATCATAAATCAGTGGAACTATCATGATCCAAATATAAAGAAAGGTTTCTCTTCTCTCTAATTGTGGCAGATGGAATCAACCTGAAGAAGATTCAGTTTCCATTGAAAATCAGATTAATATGGAAATGGTGTTGATAGGCTAATATAAGCAGATATAACATATCCTCATTCCACAAATCAAAGATTATATACACTCTCAATCATAATTCATAATCTTGCACGAGTGGATAGTGATGAGTCAATTGTATTCTTCCAGAACCACTTTTAGAAGATGGAAGGCAAGGAATCAATCATAATTTGATGGAAAGCAAAATAAATTTGTTCTCCAATAAGTTCGAAGTGACCAAGTATTCTGAAAAATATAAAAGTAAGGTTAGATCAGCATTTTTTTGTTTTTAAGGAATTTGATTTCAAACAATCCAGTGATAAATCGAATAAATGTTGATAAAATGTTCTTAAGAATCCATGGTGGCTACTGCAATAGTTGATTGAAATTCAAAATTTATTATTCGGTTGCCATCTGTTAGCCAAATTATGTACTTTGGCCAGCTTGTCAGCTGCCATGTTGCCATATGCTCGATCCTGTATAAGCGCATCAGTTGCGCCATCTCTTAACGAAATAGAATAGATCGAATTTATAAATATATCGGAATTGACAGGTTTATATATTTGTATCACAGAAAGGTAAATATATTAGGATTAGTCGAACATAAATATATCTGAACGCAAAATAATAAATATTGCCACAATTAATAAATATATGGACACGAAATAATATATATTTGAAAAAACACTTTTGACCCGAACGGCGCCTCATAGCGATGGTAGGTAGCATTTTGCGTTATTGTCTTTGCAATAGCTATTTGTGTATCCAGAGTGATAGATTGTCGCTTGAAAAAGACAGTTGTCGCGCGACACGTGTCGGAGCGCGATGATTTTCGAGAGCGGCAAGACACTTTGCGCACGAAATACACACAATATGTTTTCTACAAACACCGTTCCTAGTTCCTAGACAAGGAAACTCGATACTTCATTCGATTAACTTACATTTCATAATATTACATCACTATTATATTTAAATTCAATCCAATAATTCATACATCTAACAGACAAGAAGGGAAAACCTGAATATCTATGAGAAATATAAAATCCATGATGTCTGCTCTATATTTACAGCCGAAATCATGGCAATTGAAAATGCGCTTGTTTGGCTCACAAACCGAGAACCAACGCTCAATGCACTGATATTCGGGTCAATTCTGTTTGAATCTTGTTATGATAACCATATTGTTATGTTTATATAATTCGATATTATGACTCTAATATTCACTTTTTAGCCGAGATGAAGACATGAAATAGCAAGATTTCATGGAGATTAACAAATTATATACTTCAAAGTCGTTTTTTAAAACGATAATTCATCAAATCTCTGCTGTGATAGCAATATTTTCTCTGTAACCATATTGCTATTTGAAAACAGAATAGACCCGAATATCAGATTCCAGATCAGCCCTGGAAGCTTTAAATAACACTTCAACCAACAACTTCTCTACTTCCGTACCTATATGTAACATAAAGAAACTCCTCTATAAACTCAGTACACGCGGACAAATTATCAATTTCATATGGGTTAAAGGCCACTCTGGTATATACGGAAATGAAAAAGTAGACATTGCTGCTAAGAAAGCTACAACTCTTGTAGAATTATCAAATAATAGATGTGCATTCTCCGACATTATTAACTCTGGAAAAAATAAGGTGAAAAACAGCTGGGAAACTTGTTGGAAAGAATTCGTCAATAAATCAAACAATCACTTCACTCATATACACCAAACTCTACCAAAGCAAGTCCCTCATATAGACAACTTCAACGTGCCAAGATCGTATTCCACAACCATCACTCGATTGAAATTAAACCATGGCAAGTTTCCCTCGCACCTCTACAAACTGGGTCTTGCGGAAACAAATATCTGCTCTTGTGACAATGAATCCATCGCGGATATGAACCATATATTTTTTGCATGTCCCCTCTACCAACCAAATTGCATCAAGATATTCTCAACTCTACTTCAAAATAATATACCCCATCCCATTAATTTAACCTCTTTACTTAGCTCCAGCGATATACATGTTCTTGACTGTTTGGTACATTTCCTTAGAGAAATCAAGTTAGATATATAAAACTCAATTATAAAACAATAACAATAATCTGTGGCAAACGGTCCTTTCAATGCCAACCCTCCTCCCAAAAAAAAAATCTGAAGTCAAAACGCGGCGGATTCAAGTATTTTCGGAGATATCGGCCCATTTTGTTCCGGAAATACAAAAGGTGGATATAGATAATGGTGAAACGGCTGTTCAATTGTTTTCCGTCAAAACATGCAGACTGGTTTAGCGAAGATCAAACACCGGTAATATATCACTAATCGTTCGGAGATTAGCGTTAATATAGCATTTGATACCAATATCGATAATTCACAGTTCTCTAATAATATATGTATTCTATGCAAGGTGGATATAGGATGGTGAAACAGCTTCCTATTAACAAGCACTAGAATAAACTGTAGACCTTTGCCTACTCGATTTCATACCGTAGTAATATTTCCTGAAATTAACAGAGATGGCGACATACCTTGTGTCGGTAAAACAGAAACTGTGCTTCTGTCATCTTTTTATCAGTTTCATCTGTTCTAGATGAAAAATGACTGAGAAGAGTCAAAAAATCAATATTCATTCCAGATTTATAGAAAATATATTGTTTAATGTCGTTTCAAGTCAAGTCTGTCAGATGCGAACCACAGAAATACATACGCAACAGAAATCTTCCTTGAAAATCTATTTTACCGCCATTTTCATTCAAGTCGTGGAAATATTAGTACCTTCTCAAACGGTCTACAAGTTTTTCGCAGAAACAATTGAAGAGCTGTTTCACCATCCTATATCCACCTTGATTCTATAGTTTCGTGTTCAAGTGACAGTGACAGAGCATTCATAATTATGGTTTTGGCTTGAAATATGAACATTGTTCGATTGTTCAATCATGATATTGATTGAACAAATCACACAAAATCAAAATGATTGAGAAATTGTGAAAATTAATATTCATCATGCGAAATCAGCAGACGTGGCGCCATCCATATGAAGTCGTAGAAGTATTACTAGTGTTCGAAACTATGATTGAAATTCAACAAAATCAAGTAGGGACAAGTCTACAAATATTTCTAGTGCATTTTAAAGGGATTCGTTCCATCATGTCTATATCCACTTTGACACGATTCGATATCTTAAATTTCTGCAATTGAAAATACAAATACAAAATTCGTCCTTGTTTCAACTGAAACACCGCACACATTCACTGGTTTTCATCGATTTTCAGCATAATCAATCAATCAACTTTCTTCCAAATGTAAACAAAACCCGCCGAAAAACGAGCCAGACGAGAGCCAAACAATCAGATTGGCTGTGGTGTCACTTGAAAGATCAAAGTCTACAGTTTTTTTCACGTTTTAAGAAAGGGTGAATTTTTGGAAACATTAGTTTTCACTGCTGAGAATTGTTCGAAACAAGAAGATGTAGGGTGTGAGGTGTTTTTGTTAGAAGATGGGCGAATTTTCTTAGATTTGAATAGCAAAAATTTGAGATATTTCCGGAAAACAATGGGCCCATACAATCGAAAAAATTCGACATCGTCCCACAAAGGAAACATCATCAAAATTAGTTTTGTAGAAGGCAATTCCAACAATGTTCTTCTCGCGACCTATACTGGGGGATCACCACAGTTGACCAGGCAACGTGTTCATGAAAATGCCTGGCGAAAGTGCAACAAATCATCACGAAATGTGATTCGGAATTTCGATATCATAACTTCCTGATTCGCTGGTATGCCTCGTTCTCGTATAGTTAGTTATAATTTTACGATTTTTATTCGAGAAAACGGGTTACGTTACCTCGAAATAGATACAATGAATACATCTCGAGTTGTGAGACCAGTTTCGATTTTGCATAAAACAGCTCCTCCGCTGATTGGTTAACCGTTTGCGAAATTGTCCCGGAGAAAACTTTCAATAGTCGTTCTAACAAAGTCCCATTATTAATAATAATGATTAATTATGTTATTATTGTTATTCAGAGTTGCACAATGTATGGGAACCGTGGCACTTTGCAATAGTGCATATATCGGTATAAGTGAGTAGTCTTGATTAACGAAATGAGGATCTCAAAATATTCACACACTCTGAAGCTTTTCATCATCAGGATTTGATCAATAAATCATGACAAAAGTTTTACGATTAATCAATTCAGTTGATCTTTTATGTTCACAACAACTATTGCAAATTTTGTAGCAAGAAGTAATATCTATCTACGATGAATTATTTTTTTTGTTAGTGTTCTGCAACACACAAAATGTTATGGAAATAGTTTATTGATCTAAACTTCGTTTGAATCCTGAATTGAAAATTCGCATAGCTTTTTTTTTGAATTGCAGTTATTACCTAACCTAACTCCGGGTTGAGTCGAAAAACAGCCTTAGGCTGAACTTTGTCCTTCATCAAATAGTACATACCTACTTATTGTAACTTGTGAATTATGGTATTTTTTTATTCGAAAATTGTGTTCCTAACACTCGGCGTACTTGTTAGGAAAATCCCCATTACTTACTTCATACTTATACTTTATACTATATATACTTTTTACTGTGACGTTCTCGAGGAACTTTTTTACTATAGGGACCCGAATCTGTAATCGTATTTTCCAAGGCCTCCTTGGTTTTTCTCATTGTCACAATGTTGGGTTTTTGCATTTGAATTATTGAAAAAACACGGAAATATGTTCTTTTCAATTTAAATTTTTCAACCGAAAACCAAAAGAACTTGACGTTTATAACTGTGAGGTTCTCGAGGCACATTTTTACTATAGAAACACGAATCTGTAATCGTATTTTCTAAGGCCTTCTTGGTTTTTCTTATTGTCGCCATATTAGATTTATGCATTTTTGAAATGGCTGTTTTTTTCTGATTGAAATGACATATGTTGGAATATTAGAGATGATCAGAGTGCTTTGAAAAGGACGCCAACAATAATTCTGACAGTTCCATTGAATTTAAATGCTTGCCTACTTGATGAATGAATTAGAAACGACATGATGATCTAGAGAGATTTTCCTTCGCTGCACTTAACACAATTCTACTATTAAGTTCTGAATAACTCAATTCTTAGAAGAAATAATTCTGCATTGATATTTATGAAAAACTAATAAAAAGTATTTCTTGAAATTTACTCATAGATATTGATGAGCTGAGAAGAAGAAAAATAGATATATAGGCAGTCCAATTCTATATCGACATAGGTAAATAGTCTATGCATGGTTATCAATTATTATAAAAATTCACATCAGAGTTATTTCTTTTTAGATGTAATAGATATGGAATGTTTGAATGATAATTCTTCCTGAAAATATACAGATGTCTGGGACAATCAGTTTCGAGTAATTTAAAAGCCCTTGTGAATGATATAAATTTTCGTCTAAAATTCACTTATAAATTCTGAGAATTTTTATGTTTATTGTATGTATATAAATCTACAAAAGGTATATCAATAACAATGTCGAAAAGTAAATAATAAATGAAATTACAGATAAGTGGTCATTTACTTCGAGAAACATTCGATTAATTAAACAATTATTTTGTCTGGCTGTATGGATGAATGCCATATAAAAATCAGTATAACCTAGGAAATAGTCATTTGGAAATATAATTTAAACTGCCTCACCTGTCATTTATGAAGATAATTTTTTTATTGAGTTAAAACAATAGGACAATTCAGGTATTTTGATTATTTTCAAATTTTTGTCAAGACAGTCAACTTTCTTACACAACTCATATAGCTTCGCTCATATCAATTCAAGAAATCTGAGATGGATAGATCTTAAAAATAATGAGGCATAGATTACATGCTGAACAATAGAAAACTATAAAAAAGACATTATCTGGTACAAGACACGTACTCTCGAACAAAAAACATCATGAGTACTATTTAGTGAAATCGATTTATCTCTTGTGGAATAAAAAAAAATCCCAGAACAACCAAACAATCGAAAGAGAAACATTAGCCTATGCCTAAGTTTCGATTACACAAGTCTATCTAGCACTCCGAACAACGTAATCGTTTTGATACCACGGATTATAAGGCCCTCGAGTTCGTTCAAAGTGATAATAGTAATTATTGGAATCGTTCGGGTCCAAAAAACTGAACGTCGATTTATTGAAAGGAAAACTAGGCAACCTTGAAATTGGGACGAAGTGTTTGGATATTGAGGACGAGAAAATTCACGATATCTATAATTAATCGACTACTAGACATGGTTGTTTCCTGCCAAAATTTTACATAATTGATGTGTGAACTTAGTCACACACTGTTCGTATTGAGGTGAGCATTAACAGGTTGTAATCAATCAATATAGAAATTGGGCATCTGAGGAAATTTATTAAATGAAGGCGTTTGCAATTTTTTTTTGTTTCCTCTGGAAAAAATAACATTTCTATCATCATTTAATAATTTTATGTAATGAAATATGATGTATACTTCGTAAAGTATGCAAAAACGCTATACCATATCAAGATTAACCATGTACAATTTGTCCCAAATTGTAAACTACAAGTAATTCTATATCGTAGGCCGTTTCTAGCTTTTCGGGTTGTATTCGAGATATTTTGAGAAAATATGTATTTCAGAATGTTGTATTGTTGAAATTAATCATAAAAACACAAATTATCAACTGAAACGTGAATGAATGAGCGCAGTTTTGCAAATTAATCGCAAAATATTGGGTATTCTTCATTATTTCTACCGCAATTTGATTCTTTAAATTTATGAAATGCATCGCTAAAAAGATAAAAAAGTTTTTTTCGATGATTATATTATTTGAGATCCCCATAGTGGAGCTCTAAAAAAGGGGAAAAATTCAATAAATGAAGATATTGTATCAATAACATTGTAAATACTTTATTAATAGGCTGAATATGTTTTCGATGAAACCAACTCCAAACCTACGTGAGCATTCTCTACAACATTTTTGTTCCTATGAAGTATGACTTTATCCGTAAAATGTGTATTTCCCCCACGAGATTTTCCCAGACTTCGGAGACGAAATTTGGCTAAATCTCGAAGAATTTCACTTTTTGAGAAGAAATTGACGATTTTTTGGATTTCTTGGTAACCATACTGTACCTAGAGAACTGGATTTTGGTCTCGAATTGTAGCAAATTCAATCTACTTTGAAAACGCAACCAACATGTTTTATAAAAAAAACATATTGGTATCTTAGGAGAATACTGAGAAATCCTAAACAAGTTCAAAAACTTCTCGGTTTTTCGGGTGCTACGTAGTTATTAGCACAGGTCTTTCGAAGCTGCAAACTTATTGCATATACACTACTGGTAGTGGTCCTAACAGTATATTGAAAAAACAGAGCAAGCCATTTGTTTTTGATTTCAATGTAGGTACTATAATTACTGGCCTAGTTATGCCTCTTTCACACACATTTTCGAAAATCCATCTTCGTCTGTCTAACCATCTCGAAAACTCGGAAAAACCAGCACTGCTCCGTGAGATACCTCTCTTTGATGAGTCTATTCTCTCATCTCCTTCGAAGCATATCCGTCACTATAATACCCTCTTCGTGGTGAACTCCTATATAAATCGTTGTACTTATCCACATCAATAACATTTATGACATCGATAAATCGCAATTACAGAAACAATAAAATACGCATGATTCGATGCCAACGCACCGTACCACAAAGGCATTTTCCTTGGATCATAATAATATCCTCGGTGGCATGTTCTGAATACAGAACAGATGTGGACTGTGGAAGAATGGCTCAACTCGAGAGTGATGCGTAAAGTTTGACCATAAAAGATTGTGTAATGGATTATTATTGACCTCGGTTCGTGATATCCCATCAGCTGTTATAACTCCGGAGCTAGGAAGATTATAGCTGCCATGCTCCTTTTGTCCACGATCTAGACATTTCAGGAAAGAGAAATGTAGGCATTGATTTATCAGAGACAATCATTTCAGCAGGTGATCAGATGGCGAAATATCCTTGAATACTTTTTTTGTCGAGTTATAAGTTGTAGCTGCTAATCTTTCCGAGTTATCATACTTTTCAGATTGTTTGTCTACAGCTCAGCTGTGTTGAGATTGGTCTGAGTTTGTTTCCTCAGACGAATAAAAAACATCCTTTTCATGATGCCAACACAACTGTCAAACCTTCTTGTTTCCACGATAAGAATCTATCGTTCGGGCCTCGTCGGAGCACCTCGCCATTTTCTTGTTTTTTTTTATTGTTTAATTCATGACGTGGTCATTCGTGTTGTGTTCTCAAAGCGTTGATTTGTGCGTTTTTCTCTCGATTAATTCACTTATTCGTGTATTAAATATATTGCTCTTCACTTAAAATGGTTTAAAATTGTTTTATTTGTGGGATTAAACTGTCAATAGTGTCATTTCATTGGTGTGATCTGTATGTGATCTATTCAAGATGATGAATATGTTTTCAGTTGATCAAAATTGTTTTTTACAGATTTCCTTCATGTAGAATATAATACAAATGAACAATGATGATGAATCTAATATGTTGCTGATTGACAGATTCAAAAATGTAATTCGAATGTTATAATTTATAATTTCGTCAAAACATATGAAGATTTGATGATGCTGACTCATGCACGTGGGACCATGATAATTATTATACATACGTAAAGAAAATTGCACAGGGATCAATAACATCTTGCTTTGAATTGCAACTAAAATGACCCTGAGGTTACTCGTTCTTTTCCTAGTAAAGGTATAGAGATTTTGAATTTGATGTATAATTTATTCACCAAAACAAGAGGCAGTGACCAAATGTGATGGATGAATGATTGGTGCAAGTATAGAATATCAAACCTATAATGACTATAAAAACTAAAACGTTAACACTCAAATTGTTTTTTGAAATTTGTATTATCCCAGTTATATATTTATTGATGTGCATTCCTCTTGAAGTTGTGATGAGATTCCTGAATTGAATTAGAAACGTCAATTCTCTCACTTCATCTTATTTCTTTAAGCAAACTCAATATTTTTTATTGCCAACAATATAAACCTTTCACTTCAGTGTGCATAATGAGCTTGTAGAAATCGTTCCTAGAATTTAGTTTCAGATAATCGCTGGGAAAAAAGATTATTGTTTCAGACGATCAGGGCATACATTTCGACATTATTTATTAAGTAACTATCTACTACTCAAATACATGTAGTTTGAAAGGCGAAACTAATACTAACATATTATTTTTCAACATTTTCAAACTAATGATGTTTTCAAGTAATATACATGTATCAATATAATTATTAACAATCATGTGCACACTTTGATGAAGAAGCTGTGTGAAATTATTGCTTCCTACTACACCAGATAAAACTCTACTTACTAATTGTTATCGCGATCAAGATCGTGAGTAACCATCTCATTATTCCATTTTGACATCGCCTCACGGAAAAACAAATACCGAGTGATTTCCGGTTACTTTCCCCTTGGGACGTACAAGAAACAGTAATATACGAAATTTCATCGAATTATTTATTCATTACTCAAATACACGCTGTCTTGTCATTTTCGATTGCCTTCAGGCTACACCGTTTTTATATAAGCTCCGATTTCTCACGCATTGATGAAAATTTACAATTTTGTTTGCTTTCGTGTTGTAAAGTAATCATCATTGAGGTTGAAGAATGACAGCACCTTTGTTATACTTATTGTTTCACATATAAGAATCAATGAACGTATTCCACTATTCATTTTTCTGTGATTTTGAACTACCCAATCTTATAAAAACTAGAAACTCAACCAAAAGATTTCCAATGGCATTTCGTGTATTGCTGTCAACCGGTGCAATAGAGACCGTTTCGGATTGCTAGCTGATAGGGGGACAAACAAGACACATCTGTGTCAGTAATTCTTCAATAGACGTGATTTATTTTAACGTTTATGCATCACCTGTCACTTTTTTCTGCAATAGCTCGCCTATCACCAATTGTTGAAGTAGCAATTAAAAATATTTATATTGAGATAGAATGGTGGCATGAGCTAATATATAGGCTAAGAATTTTCCTTTTTTTTTGTTGGGGACTGAAGAAAGTCAAAAAGCTTACTCTTGCTTGATTTTCTCAAAACTAATATGTGATTTTGACATTTGTGCGAGTATGATATGCATCAGGCACGTTTCAATAACATTATTAGACCAGAAGTGGTCTCATAAAAGTTTACACTTCTCTGCTACACTTTAATAATATAAACCATGTCATAAAATTCAAATACGGTGATCTAATCAGACATTGGGAACAAATTTAAGATCGCTCATTTCCTCTACAATCAAACGGTGGGAAATAACAAATAACTGGTTTTGGTGAGATGGAGCTTAAGATGGAAATGATAGGCTACAGGTATTGATAATGAGTTCGTATATAAATTCGCATCGATGATGATGCTCAAAGCTGCTCTTTGCATTGGCGTTTGGAATGAGAACATTTGATTGAACAACACATTATCTGGAATTAATGGCCTTGATGCATATAGTTGACTTCTTACTTCATTTTTCAAAATGACCCTTTTATGCATATATATAAATGCACGACCGGGCGTCAAATGGCACTTTATCGCCCGGTTGTGCGGGCGTAAAATAGCACTTTACTGCCCTCGGACTACTTTACCGCCGTCGGGCGTAAAATGGCACTTTACCGCCCACCGGACAATAATTTATCAAATATTCGCATCCTCAGCTGCTTTACTGATTTCTGGTGGAGTACAATTCACACTTTCTTCGTCACTGGAATGCATTTCGTAATGACTTTTGTCTGTATTGACAGCAAATATGGCTACTTAATGCCTATTTATTCATCCACCAGTCTGGAACATGAGCTAATTGTAAACCTTTGATAACTCCCTTATTATAAGAGATGGAGAAAAAGTAAAAACACTCTGTTGAAATGCTTTTTCGGGAGGAACATCATGGGCGTAGCAAAAATTATTTTAAAGGGGTTCAAAAGGCACTTAAGAACCGTTTGATTGCTTGCTTATATGCTTGAGAGGTGAAGAGGTATTTACAATAGAATATACTTGTCGTGCATAAAATGTAGTATGTATTTCGGGCGTAACTTGCTTTTATGGAGGCGTGTATTACTTACACGCTGCGGTCCATATATAAAAGCCTATTTGACGACCTTGATACATAAATAACTATTATTACCTCAATACTGATTAGGTAATGTTCGAAATATCATAATAACAAAAAATATTTCATGACCACGACACCTGCAGAATTTCTTGAATGTTTTGTTTTGTGACAGTCGTGTGAAGCTTCGAAAGTCAAGTTTAGATCACCCTGTATAAATAATGGGAATCACATTCAGAACTGAAGAAACCTCAACTTTTTCAATGGTGAAGATGAAAATTATAACGGTGAACTGTTATGCACAATTTCATTAACTTGTATACTTTTTTTTTTCCTTTTAAACAATGCACTATGTACGAAATTTTCACAACAGTATTATAATGAAGATAATTGATCAGTCTTCAAGCTCAAAACATTTGAGAACCGTTAAACTACCCCTAAGAATGTTCTGAAAAAAGTTTCAGGTGGTGGGGTGGTTTAACCCTTCTACAATTTCTTCGATTACTAAAAGGAGAGTAATCCTCTGGAATACACTATTGTAAAATTTCATCATATTTGTTTCACTTTTTTCTGATCAGCGTACAAAAATGTGTTTTTTTTTATGTGAATTTTGAACTCTTCTCACGGACAAACGGTACATTTCCAAACAACTTATTTTGACCTCTTTTACACGTTGTAGCTCTGTGTCTCATCAATTTTGGGACACCCTGTATAATTTTTAGAAAAAAGTGTACAACCCTATTATGAACTGAACGCATTGATATTCGATATTTGCTCTGAATGCCAGGATTGGTGAATCGAAATTCAAAATTGCTGTCCAGCTGTTTGTTCATTTTGATTGTTCCCAATGAAAGAATCAAGAATTAAGTATGGTTATGTGAATCGGAATAAATAAATGAAATGGAGGCGATAATAAAATAAAAGCGAAGAAAATTATCAGTTTATTTCCCACGAAAACGTAGAAGGCAGGGTAATATACGATCATGCTGGGTTATATGATGCATAATCCACAATAATAGTACTGCAATTATTTGAAAACCTCAGTAAGATGATTAAGGATAACAGCAATAATTTTACTCACTCTCAAGATATCCTCATGCTCTTGTTCCCCCATTTCAGTTAAATAAATAACCTAACCAATGCCAGCAGCGAGTCAGCAACGCAAGAAAGTTGAAAATAATGAACTTTTTCGCTTCAATATTACCTGAATTCCGCTTCACCAATCAGAGTGCATGATGCGCAACGCGAGTAGCAAAAACGCAGCATTGGGAACTCACCTTTAGTTAATGTAGTGGTTAATTCGCGAAAATCACGAAGTGGGTGGCCTCTGGTGTCGAATTCTCGAAGCCTTCCGAGGGTGATAAACGAAGCATTTGCTAGACTTTCGCATTATTTTCAATGAATTTGAATTATTGTGAATAGTTTTCGGACTTTTTTCGTGCTTATCAGCTGGTTACTGATTTAATTTAAACATGCAGCCAGTTCACATGGTCGTGAAGACGAAATCGAGAAAGATTTGTTCAGTACAAGGTGGATATAGGATGGTGAAACAGCTCTTCAATTGTTTCTGCGAAAAACTTGTAGACCGTTTGAGAAGGTAGTAATATTTCAGCTACTTGAATGAAGATGGCGGTAAGATCGATTATCGAAGAAGATTTCTGTTGCTTACGTATTTCTGTGGTTCGCATCTGACAGACGTTACTTGAAACGGCATTATACAATATATTTTCTATAAATCTAGAATGAATATTGATATTTTGACTCTTCTCAGTCATTTTTCATCTAGAACAGATGAAACTGATAAAAATATGACAGAAGCCCAGTTTCTGTTTTACCGACACAAGGTATGTCGCCATCTCTGTTAATTTCAGGAAATATTACTATGGTTCGAAATCAAGTTGGCAAAAGTCTACAGTTTATTCTAGTGCTTGGTAATAGGAAGCTGTTTCTCCATCCTATATCCACCTTGGTTCAGTACCTCAGCGTTCTTCCTACCGTACAGACATCGTTCCCTTGGCACAAAATCCAAAATTTCAACTTCACGATTGTGTAAAAAATAGAATATCATGTTGAAAATAGAAAAACTTATTACCACAAACATTTACGTTTGTAATAAGCACTTCCTAAAAGTAGATTTCTGAAGTAAATGCCAACTTGAAGGTAGGTATGGTATGTCTCTTTTCAGGTAGAATCAAACGAATAATATCTGTTGTTGTGTTGTCTATTTCATTGTTCGTGATGAAAACCTTGATTTCACTTCAGGACCATCAAGAAGGAGAGTTAAACCAAGAGATAGGCTCAAAAAGAATGCAATTACTCCAATGAACATCTCAAAGTCATCACATGGAAACTTTAACAGTGCACAATGTAGGCTTGATGAAATCAAATTTTTATTTAAAATGAATAAGCCATGAATTGGATAAGTATTAATTGAGAGAAATGAATTTGAATGACTGGTAGACCATAAGATCTCTAACTTCCTTGGTACATACCAGAGATTATCTATGTATCTATACAAAATACTTATTATTATGGACTATAAGTACATTGTGAATTCGAAAATAATAACTTGTGTTGCCTATTTAAGATATCTCAATATGATCAGATGCACCACTACACTTACTTTTCTCAGAAAATAAAGTTAATTGATACAATTTTTGTTTTTATTTCTGTCTGTAATCATCTATTTTTTGGGTTAGAAGAAAATTACAGCTTAATACAGATATATTCACACTTCCACTGCTAACTTCTCCATACAATCATTTTAATTTCATCTGAGGGCTGCCTTAGAGCTGAAGTTTGAGAACAGTAGTTTATTTATGTGTGTTCCATATCTATCCCACAAAGTATGATGTGACCAGCTTTTAACAATGCTTCTCGTTCTTTTGATGGTTTCTTCTTATTTCTGACATACTTTAGATACTCATCCCAATATCGGGCATTCTGGAGATATAACAATATCTTTACATCATTGAAATACAAATACCTTAGTGGCCCCATTGATTTTGCAGAGGTGGTTTGAAAAGCCTATAAAAACATAATAAATCCATAAACCTCATATAAAATACCTGTTTTGTGTTCTATAAATAATAACCAAACGATAGCAACCTTTCAAATATTTTGGATTCGTTAATTCTTTCCTAAAATGTGAATCAAAAGTTGACAAATTATTATTGAAAACATAACGAAATGTTTGTTTATCACCTTCATGTCAAGTTTTTGACATTTCTGCAGCGCCATCTATTGGTTCGTGATTTTCGCGAATTGCTAATTCATCTTCTTCCTTGCAGGATTCCGCGGCCAGAACTGCGACGAAAACATCGACGACTGCCCCGGCCACCAGTGCCTGAACGGCGCCACCTGCGTCGACGGCGTCGACGCCTACTCGTGCAAGTGCCCGTCGACGTACGCCGGCGCTTTCTGCGAACGCGACGTCGACGAGTGCGGCTCGCGGCCGTCAGTGTGCCAGAACGGCGCCACGTGCACCAACAGCGTCGGCGGCTACTCGTGCATCTGCGTCAACGGCTGGACCGGCGCCGATTGTTCCGTCAACATTGACGACTGCGCAGGCGCGGCGTGCTTCAACGGCGCCACCTGCATCGACAGGGTCGGCAGCTTCTACTGCCGCTGCACGCCCGGGAAGACAGGTGGGTGAAGATGTGCGAATGTAGAATGTGCTTGGATTATGGGATATGTCGGTATTATGGAATATGCTGGTATTATGGAATATGCTTGTATTATGGGAATTATGGTATTATGGAATTATGGTATTATGGAATATTCCGGTATTATGTAATATTTTGGTATTATGGAATATGCTTGTATTATGGAATATGCCAGTATCATAGAATATGTCGGTATTATGGAGCGCAGAGTGCGAATATGGAATATGCTTGGATTATGGGATATGCTGGTATTATGGAATATGCCGGTATAATAATAATATCGTTTATTTGCATAATAATAACAAAAAATAAGATGTATGGTAATAGTGAGACATAAATGTAATCATGCGAAAAGGAGCTGAAAACAATCTAGGAAAGCTCAAGTCCAGCCCCTTGAAACATAAAGTGACAAAAAAATAGAAAAAATAAAAAAAACGTGTCAGATTAAAGTAATAAAAAAAAGAAATCACACTTTCAATAAATCAATATCAATATGCTAGGTTTTGGTGAATGGAAGAATGAACATTGATTGCTGGAATTTGTAACCAAGAAGTTCAAGTTTCAAATTGGCTCTGAAAGGGGAAAGTTTGAGAGATTTTAAGTTCATAGACAGTTGGTTGTATAGAAAATATATGTTATAGGTAAAGCATCTACGGAAAAGACAGTTCTATAAAGTGGTGGTGAGATATTATGGAATATGCTTGTATTATAGGATATGCTTGTATTATAGGATATGCTTGTATTATGGAATATGCCGGTATTATGGAATATGTCGGTATTATGGAGCGCAGAGTGCGAATATGGAATATGCCGGTATTATGGAATATGCCGGTATTATGGAATATGCTTGTATTATGGGATATGCTTGTATTATGGAATATGCTGGTATTATGGAATATTCCGGTATTATGGAATATTCCGGTATTATGGAATATTCCGGTATTATGGAATATGCTTGTATTATGGAATATGCCGGTATCATAGAATATGTCGGTATTATGGAGCGCAGAGTGCGAATATGGAATATGCCGGTATTATGGAATATGCCGGTATTATGGAATATGCCAGTATGATGTAATATGCCAGTATGATGGAATATGCCGGTATTATGGAATATGCCGGTATTATGGAATATGCCGGTATTATGTAATATGCCGGTATTATGGAATATCCTGGTATTATGGAATATCCTCGTATTATGGAATATGCCGGTATTATGGATTATACCGGTATTATGGAATATGCCAGTATGATGGAATATGCCGGTATTATGGAATGTGCCTGTATCATGGAATATGCCTGTATTATGGGATAAACTTGTATAATGGAATATGCTTGATTCATGGAATATGCTTGTATTATGGAATACACGGTTACGACGATTTGAATCAGATGACTTTATCAATTTCAATCGTGATTTGAATCAATCGAAATGCTATATTCATTATGGCCTGATACCTACAATTTGGGATGCCTCTATTGAATATGAAGAACACAGAATTATTCTTATGTCACAAGTTCATCACGAGTTATTAGTGTTGATTTTGATAGGGAGAATGGACACGTTTTTTATTGGAGAGTCCGTTGTGGAGAAAAAGGTGCTAATATGGAACATGGTTGTATAATAGAACATGCCTGTATTATGTAATACACTGGTATTATGGAATATGCTTGTATTATGGAATACACGGTTGCGACGATTTGAATCAGATGACTTTGTCAATTTCAATCGTGATTTGAATCAATCTAAATAAATCTATATTCATTATGGCCTGATACCTACAATTTGGGATGCCTCTATTGGATATGAAGAACGCAGAATAATTATCCTTATGTCACAAGTTCATTACAAGTTATTAGTGTTGATTTTGATAGGGAGAATGGACGCGTTTTTTATTGGAGAGTGTGTTGTAGATGAAAAGGTGCTAATATGGAATATAGTTGTATTATAGGATTTGCCGGTATTATGGAATATGCCTGTATTATGGAATACAGGGTTGTGACGATTTGAATCAGATTATTTTTTTATTATCAATCCTGATTTGAATCAAATTATAAATTCCTAAAAAAATAAGATATTTTATTTTAAATTGAGTGTTTACATGTAGGGGCGTATTTATGCATAACGCTTATTCATTAATCTGTTACTTTCTTTCACTGTCATTAGACAATATTAGACACAAATATGCATACGACCTTCATTTACTTGAAGCTCTTCTGTGATTTGCCATAAAAATATAAAATATTACTTTTCTAAATCAACTCCTACATTCCGATAGTGACATACTGACAAAGAATACAGCAAGAAGTGTCTACTTAGTATTCCTATATCATTTCCCCAAATTTCTGATGAAAAACAAGAAGACATCATCCGTTTGACAGAATCGCGCGTGCGCAAATCACATGTTTACTTCAATTGTCGTTGGTAATCTTTTAAAGAATGGCGAAATGAGAAATGACAGATTAATGAAAAAGCCGTATGGATACAGGTGAAATTAATTACCTTTTTATCGCCTATTTACAAAAAAGAGACTAATGAAGGGATTTTTTTTGAAGTGACAACAAAAAACACACGAACTACCAAGCATTTTTCTTCTTCGACTCATCAAGTAGTTTTAACAAAATTATTGCAAATATGCTAAGTATTTATTTTTTTTTGCTGGGCACCCACGAGAAACTGTAAATCTCATCCCAATTGGGGTCTTAATCTTAACAAAATTGTGGGGATTTCATGATCTGAAATTTTATGAGTTGTATTGAAATTTATGAGAACGAAAACATGTTTCTAACCGCTGGGACTCGTGCATGGGCCACTTTGGCAACTTCATGAGCAGAAGCGGCTTTGCATTTTCTGCCATTTGCAATTTACCTCTCAAACCGGAAATTGTGGTACCTACTAGAACCATAAAACGTATCATTGAAAAGGCTCTAATCGTTCTTTCGACTGGCACAGCATCCAAATGAAGGGTAACGATAAACATTTTGCGTTTTCAAGCATTCCGGTAGGCTGTGTAATTAAAAAACTGAATTATCATTATTATAAAATACAAGTCGCTTGGATATTCAGCTGTTGCACTGATTTTGATAAGCTCACATCTTAGTTTATTTTTCATGTTGGGCGTGTCAGATTGAAAAGCCGTAATTAAATTACGAGTAGGTACTTTTTATTCTCGACATTGTTGAATTCGTGCTGTTGCAGTAGATCGTTTTGTTGATGAAAAGTACTTTTTCAATCAACCAGGCAGAAAAACAGAAAAGTGTATAGGGGACCGTGCAAAAATGGAATTTGATTGACCACAACTTCCAATAAAATAGTTATATTATTAATTAATATACTGATACATTAAAATAAATACCTACTACATAGTTCTGGTAATGTTTGAACAAAATTAGTTACGACTAAAGGTGTTTTCAGATTCAATGCAACTTTTCGAAAACAACTTTTTTCATGAAAAATGTCATCTTATTTACTCTTCGAAAAAAAAAATGAGGCAAATATGGAATATTTTCTAAAATTGAAGAACAAATCTTTGAACTGCTTACAAAAAACTTAGAAATCAGTTGTTATGCTCATGAAATGATAAATAAGTATTAGAATTAATGAATTAATTTCATGAACAAAAACTCATTTAATTCTTTTTCTTAGGTGAAACTACTATTACTCCATATTTCCACCAACCCTCATGCCCAACATTTTAGGTTATATCATACTACAAGTTTAATTACAGAAATGTAGTTATTTCATCAAGAAGTACAATTCAATATAACTACATGATTGCAACGTGTTTAGTAAAAATATTCCACCCAAAATGCATTGGACTTACAATAATTACATACCTGTGAAAATTTCCAGAGTACGAAATTCGAAATAAAAATTCTGCCAACCTACTAAGTTTATAAAATGGGTTGCAGCACTCTGCATATGTTTGAGTGGAGGTAGATCAGTGAGTGTGACAGGTTGCCGTGAGATGTAGACACTTTGTTCACTAAAAACGTTACTATTCCATAATACAAGCATATTCTATATTTGCACCTACTATTCGAAATTTCTGAATCAAAGTCCTAATTGCTTGCTAGAATTTTGCAGAAAATTCAATTGGTTATTTTCTTTCCTCACTTTTTTGCAATCACTCACTGTGTAACGACCCATTCCATTATGGTCGGTGATTTTCTCGGACCTTCGTTACAGTTTTGACAAATGTGCGTTGATGCCTTCGAGCTATAAAGACGTGGGATCGAGAGAGTTCTGTATTGCAAGAATTACTGCGGAATTTCAAGGGATCAATTTGCAGTCGGAATGCACATCATTAAAAATCGCGTGCTTGGGTAAAATTGGATTGGGAATAGGTATGTGCCCAACAGAAATCGGAATTCGAAGAGAATCATATTTTTTGTTTCTATTCGAACAAAGGGTTGTCCCAGTGTCATCTCTAGATCGAACATTTTCGACTCGCGAAAAGAAACTACTTTTACTATATCAGAAATTATTTATTTTCCACGCTGTACTGGCTTGTGTTCGTGAATAATGAGTCGACATTCTTCTGTTGCAATGTGGGTAGAATAGGTTTCAAAAAAATATTATGAAAGATTTTTACCTAGGGTCTTCACGTATATTTTGAACTCCCCTTTAACTTTTTTACCTATCGTTCAATTTTATTTCTGAAAAAATGATCTCATGTGATTTTTCCTGTAGATTTTATATATGTCAACAGAAAAACAGTTATCTATAAAAAAAAGTTATGGAAAACAAATATATATTTTTTAATGGAACACTATATATTTGGACACTATTGGATAGAGCCAAGGTGGATATTGGATGGTGAAACAGCTTCCTATTAACAAGCACTAGAATAAACTGTAGTCCTTCGCCTACTTGATTTCATACCGTAGTAATATTTCCTGAAGTTATCAGAGATGGCGACATATCTTGTGTCGGTAAAACAGAAACTGTGCATCTGTCATCTTTTTATCAGTTTCATCTGTTCTAGATGAGAAAGAGTCAAAATATCAATATTCATTCCAGATTTATCGAAAATATATTGTTTCAATGTCGTTTCAAGTCACTCCTGTCAGATGTGAACCACATTGGATAGAGCATATTTTTCTGATTTCAAATATATATACATCTATTATATATACTACCAATTGTATACAGGTTATATAAGTCTTCTTCTTTTTTAGACCCAATCATAGCATTTTCATTATTTCAAGTTGCAATCATGATGACAAAGACAACACTAGGGCAGACATATTTTGTCTCTCTCAACGCTGGCTGAACTTGTCAATAGCTAGTTGTGTATGTATTAGGTCACCTATAATTGGAATCATATAAACCCCTTTTGAATTTATTTTGTAGACAACTTTGGATAGTCATTTATTTATAATACCACTTAATTTCTAAGTTTACAGAATATTCTGTGAACTTTGATTTGGTTGTACTACCTCACCTACTAATGAGAATAGTAATGAGATTATTGAATTAAATATACCAAAGAATACTGTTTACAGTAAACATTTTCTATGGAAAGCGTTCATCGACTTTTGCAATTTTATAACAACTTTCTCAAGCTTTTTGCTTACGGCGTCGGTCTTTTTCAAAGCAATAAGCTTTTGAAATCTGTCATACAATTTTTTCGAACTATTATCAATGTCCTTGGGTTATTACTGCTGAAAATAACTTCAGAAAATATCTGGAAAACATCACTTTCTAGTGGACTACTGAGATAATTGATTTATTCAAATGCACTACGCTGTTTCACCTATTCCGATTTATGTATAATGTAAAATCTGTCTGGAAGGTGTGGCACAAAGATTTTCTTGTTCGAGAGTTGAGCGAACTTACCAACAACGTTCGAACCCCGTCCAGTTCGAACCTTTTATTCTATCTCAAACTAATGGTAGGTGAATGACGATGCACAATGGAAAACTCTTGTTTCACGTGCGTTGTTATTTCGAAGGCTTGTCCCGACAAAAATGCAGATATGTTCGTACTTTTGTATTTTTGATGATCTTGCAGCGGTTTATTGCTGGTGGCAATGTTGAATCGATTTTTGTGAGAGATTATTACATTACATTATTTCAGTTTTCATGTATAGTGAAAATAACCAATTTTGAAAAGGTCTAGAGCGAAGTCTATAGAGTGTTCATTTGAAATGAAGAAACAGATACATATTCATTATCGAAAGTATTTTATATGTAGCAGTTATCGTCTTACGGATAAAATATAAAGAGATTGAAACATCCGTGTAGTGGCTAAACATCTTGTGAACATATACTATGTTTTGCTCAACAATCTGATAAGACAATGAAGACAATGAAAGCAACATCATTAGGTACCTACTGATGAATGTTTTCTTGTTACATGATATCTAAAAACATTGAGGGATCGTTTCAATTGAAGAAAATATCTATATTATTAAATTTATAGGAAATTCCATTCAAACCTCCTCATGAAATAATAATTTCACTAAGTTATGTATTTATTTCGAACCGCTAGATGGAGTTGAAAGTTGGTGTCTCATGCCAATAAAGAGGTGACCATTACAGTTTTTTAAAAATGTATGGCTATTCATGTAGTGAAAAGTAATATTTAGCACTTTTCACTTGTCTTAGTTACACAAAGTTTTAATAAGTTGTTTTTCATTATGTTGGCACACTTCCTGTTTGGTGGAAATCTGAAGGCGAATCACATTGTAAGACACATTTCTCAAAATACGTTTCAGTAGATATAAAGCCAACTTCATTCGTTATGTGAATAAACTTTATTATTATTATTAATTTTTACACTCTTGAATTTATGTACGATATTAATGGTGGATTTATGCAAGCACAAATTTAAACTTCAATGAATTTACAGCTGAAATCATTAATTTGAAATCATGTAAGGCAATTAGTGCATTCATGCAAACATGAGGTGATGAAAACTAAGATTAAAACTTGGAGAGATGGCCAACATTCAACTAAGAAATTGATTTCTTCTATTAAGTCAGTAAAACGCATGCGTCAAGTCAAATATTCTGCCGAAAAGCCAACAGGACAAAAGACTGGCTGGAGTTCTAAATATTATTTTTTTTATCTGTCATTTCATTTTTGAGTTGTTTTTTTAAGAATATCAAATCATAATATCATTATAATACCGGCTTTTATTTATTCATGAATTATGATACAGTATATTATGATACTAGTTTTATAAGACGCTATTTTGTCGCACGCGTTGTTTGGAGTACGACGAGCGAAGCAAGAAGTGCTCCAAGGAAACAAGTGCGACAACTTGTCTCATACAACGAGTGTCATATAATTTTTTTTCTATTTTGCAGTAAGTCTTTCATTGAAATAAATTGATTTGATATCGATAAATAACAGAATTGGTTCGATTGGTAACACTGATGACATTGAAATATTCAAAATCTGACGCACAAGCGTAAAGCCCAGTTTACTGTTGAGCGATTTTGATTTTTGCGATACCAGCGGTGAAAACAATGTTTTTATTGTTTTTATTGGTATTTAATGTGGATATAGGATGGTGAAACAGATCTTCAATTGTTTCTGCGAAAAACTTGTAGACCGTTTGAGAAGGTACTAATATTTCCACGACTTGAATGAAGATGGCGGTGAGATCGATTATCGAAGAAGATTTCTGTTGCTCATGTATTTCTGTGGTTCGCATCTGACAGACATGAGTTGAAATGACATCAAAACACAATATTTTCAGTGAATCTGGAATAATTATCGATATTTTGACTATCCTCAGTCATTTTTCATGTAGAACAGATGAAACTGATAAAAAGGTGACAGAAGCACAGTTTCTGTTTTACCGACACAAGGTATGTCGCCATCTCTGATAACTTCAGGAAATATTACTACGGTATGAAATCAAGTAGGCAAAGGTCAACAGTTTATTCTAGTGCTTGTTAATAGGAAGCTGTTTCACCATCCTATATCCACCTTGCGTGCACCTGTAAATTCGGTTCGAAACCAGGCTGAACTTGTTGGATTCACCCACGCGCTGTCATGTCATCGAGAGACCTGCAAACAACCCAGAATAGGAAGTTGATGCACCAATCTCTCTCTACAACACCATGTCGCGAGAAACAATCGTGACGTTTTTTTTTTGCCATTTCCAGGTCTGCTGTGTCACTTGGACGACGCTTGTACCAGCAACCCCTGTCACGCAGACGCCATATGCGACACGAGTCCCATCAATGGATCCTACACGTGCAGTTGCGCTTCCGGTTACAAGGGGATCGACTGCTCCGAAGACATTGACGAATGCGAACAAGGTACGAGATACACTCCCAACCAAGTCCCAACACACATACGCGGGTACACAATTCAATAGCGTACTCCCATTGGGCAAAAGCATCGCATATGTGTCTCTAAATTACGTTGTACTGAGTTCTGCGCACTTCTGTGGTTCTGCGACGCTTCTGAACTGTCAACCTTAACGAACTTTTTTTCAATGAGAATCTGCTAATGTACAGTTGCAACTGAATATTAGACTCAATGAGGATTTCCTGATTTACAGTTGCAACTGTGAATTAGCCCTAATTTACAGTTGCAACTGTAGAGTAACCCTAATTTACAGTTCAAACTGTAGATTCGCCCTAATTTACTATTACAATTGCAGTTACAACTATTACAGCCATTCATATCGATGATATAATCTGATTTTATTTTAATAATTGAAGGATATAAATGTAACTAGCTGATATTCGTGTTCTTGAGAATGCAAATAGGTGTATTAATTATCGACGGCATGTTACCAATGTACACAGACCTTAACGCTTCTATAAATTGTGTTATTCTGGCAAATTACCAGGATAAATCGAGATGCCACATTTTCTATTACCTGAAGAGGACTTCCGAACTGGTTCGATTAGGTTCTGAGGGCAGTCACCTTTTACAGAATGTTCTGTATGTAGGTATGGATATGTTATGTCACTAGCTCGCGAAACTTTTTTATTATTTGTGAAAATACTTGTCTAATAATTTTGGTCCAGGTAGCTTTGACAAATGGTATAACAGTATGCAGTGTAATTAATAAAGTTGTCAATGCTCGAACAACTTGTTTCTACTTCAAATGTCGTTATGGATTGATTTAGTGGTCTGCTCGCTCCCCTGATTTTATACCACTGGATTTTCAGCTATGAGATAATCTGGAAGATTATGTTCATCCAACCCATTCGGACGAGAAAAAAAATTATCAACGAAAGTCGAAATTGACCTAATTGCTAGTGCCGCTTTTGGAGTGTCTGTCTAGATTCTATAAGATGAAATTTATGTTTTCAGCAAAGTGGTGGGCAATTTGAAATTTCTGTTCAAAATTTATTTATTCTATTGATTGAAAATCATCCAGTTAACTACACAATTAAAGTTACAACTGTAAATTAACCCTAATTTACAGTTCAAACTGTAGATTCGCCCTAATTTACTATTACAATTGCAAATTAGCACTATAGAATCTCCCAATTTGAAGTTGCAACTGTGAAATTGGAAATTTTTAATAAAAATAGTTATTGATCCATTTCACATTAACTGTAAATTTACTAATTTACAGTTGCAACTGCATATAAAGATATATTCTTATGAGAAATCTAAGTTAATGTTTCAACTGAAAATTAGTCTGAAATTTGGTTCTCAATAACAGTTTTTCAATTTTCAGTTGTAACTGTAAATTTGGATATTCTGAATAAAAAAGTGTTTGATCTAATTTTCAATAATTGCAACTGTGTGAGGAGAGTCTCATAAGAAACTCTTCAGTTCAAGTCATAGTAAATTAGCTCTAATTTACTGTTTGAACTGTAGATTTGCCCTAACATACTGTTACATTCGCAAATTAGTACTAAAGGATTTCCCAATCTACAGCAACTGTTAATTAAAAAACTTTCGAAATAAAAAAGTTCTTGATCCAATTCACAGCAACCGTGAATTAGTGATAATTTACAGTGCAACTGTGTATAAAGATATTTTTATAAAAAGTTTTGAATCTACAATTGTTCCTGAAAATTATAATGAAACTATTTCTCATGCAATTACTGTTTATTAATTTACAATAACTGTAAATTAGCTCTGATTTACTGTCACAATTGCAAATCAGCACTAAAATCTTTTATAACAAGGATCTTCAATAAAAACTATAAAATTCACAGTTGTAACTGAAAATTAAATTGAATCTTTCATATGCTATATTATTCTCCATTAAAGTGTCACATGGTCAAATAAAAACAGTGTTTACCTGTCATTGTCTCTCAATATTTCATACACACATTGAAAAAACATTAACATAATATCTCATTAGAAGTTATTTCTATCGAATAAGGATATTTCCTTCTTCATGATGAAAATTGGTGTGAGTTCTACCTTCTTTGTTTTTGTCTCAATGAATCTAACATGAACATTAAACAAGATTAGATTCGTCTCAACATTTCCTATGCTTCCAATTATTTCATATAAATCGAGTTAATCTCCCATAAAATTTCTCATTCTGCATATGAAATACAAGTAATAGATGCAGGTTACATTATCGAGTCATCGTAAATAATAAATTCTTGTGAATGTATTCAGACTTCAGTAAAATTATGTATATTCAGTTAACTGGATGATTTCCAATCGATAGAATGAAGTTTTGAACAGAAATTTCACATGCACTTTCTATTTTTTATCTAAAAATGTGATGACTTGAAAAATCATCCAATCGAAACAACAAAATTGACACCAATCTATAATTATTATTAACGAATTTTCCAATGACAGTGGAAATAATCATTGTCATACAAGGTTTCACTTGTGAAATTGATAAATCAATTCAGCTTACCAAATTGATAAACTGCATCGTCTGAACGCAACTCAAATCTAATTCAGTGAAGGAAAATCTGACCAATTTTTAAAATCAACAATAACTACTGCTTTAATCTACCGTTTACAATACTACAGTGAAACACCAAAATTCAATCACAATAACCAAAATAGAATTATGAAATATCACAGAAATAACGGTACCTAATTGCTCAAATTGTCCACCACTTTACTGAAAACATAAATTTCATCTTATAGAATCTAGACAGACACTCCAAAAGCGGCACTAGCAATTAGGTCAATTTCGACTTTCGTTGATAATTTTTTTTCTCGTCCGAATGGGTTGGATGAACATAATCTTCCAGATTATCTCATAGCTGAAAATCCAGTGGTATAAAATCAGGGGAGCGAGCAGACCACTAAATCAATCCATAACGACATTTGAAGTAGAAACAAGTTGTTCGAGCATTGACAACTTTATTAATTACACTGCATACTGTTAAACCATTTGTCAAAGCGACCTGGACCAAAATTATTAGACAAATATTTTCACAAATAATAAAAAAGTTTCGCGAGCTAGTGACATAACATATCCATACCTACATACAGAACATTCTGTAAAAGGTGACTGCCCTCAGAATCTAATCGAACCAGTTCGGAAGTCCTCTTCAGGTAATAGAAAATGTGGCATCTCGATTTATCCTGGTAATTTGCCAGAATAACACAATTTATAGAAGCGTTAAGGTCTGTGTACATTGGTAACATGCCGTCGATAATTAATACACCTATTTGCATCTTCAAGAACACGAGAATCAGCTAGTTACATTAATATCTTTCAATTATGAAAATAAAATCAGATTATATTATCGAGATGAATGGCTTGCATAAAGATCAGCTTCACTTGAATAAATATATCAAAATGCATGCAGGGTGAAACAGGAAGACTCGAATTGAAAGATGCTACTTTTTGCAAACTATGCTATTATCCTCCGCCCTAAGTTTCGTTTTGGCACTTGGCCATGTTTTCATTTCATGCTTGCAATTGTAGATATTTCAAAATCGTGGAAGAACACATTTAAGCATGTATAATTAATTATTTGGGAATGAGGCAATAAATAAACTGAATTCTATTGACCTTTAGATTTTCCAGCAGCTGATACCAAACAGGTACCTACGGTGAAATACTGTCTGTATCAATAATACAATTCAAAATTAATTATTTCCATAGGCTACTGGCCTATCATGTAGAGGATGATGAAGTATCTACTCATTTATCTACACTATTCACGAAAAACTCTTGGAATGTATTTACAGTTTCATTATTCTGGTTTCGGATATCCATATGAACCAACAAAAAAAATCAAAAACAGAACGTCCGAAAATAACCAATATGACCATTTTATGATGGGTGGTGGCTATAAGTGCCTATGGTGTTATTTTCCAGATAACTAGAGAGTACTCGTTTGTATGTACAAGAACTGCATCATAACATTATCGGAATACTCAATTAGAAGCGAACAGTTCACTTATAGTGAATAAATGTTTTGAATGCATAAAAGTAGGATTCTATGAATGTCTTATACCATGCCATAAAATTCAACGTATTGTAAATATATACATGTGTGCAGAAAATGTACTCTTTGAAATTGGACTTCCTTAAGATTTATATATACTTTCGATTATTTCAAGCAACACACATTGAAAAAAAATTACACAAGATCACACCAGATAACATCATCTGATACTGATGAGCTCTCTAGAATTTATGTATGTATTTGCCACTAAAACGTTCGCTACATATGAATTTGTATTTATGGTGTCAACCGTTTTTTTATTTCATCCTTATGATTGTAAACACTTTTATTGGTTTATTTTCAGTTTAGGTAAAGGATGAAACTAAATATTATTATTTTTCCAGAATCACTCTACAACGATTCTTGTAGGAACACCTAGTCATTTCAAGCAATCAGAAATTGAATTCATCAAAATCATCGTTCATGAAATCTATAAGGCACAGATCCGACCTGTCCTGGAATACTGTTCCCATATTTTTTTATGTTCTGGTTCTCACGAAAAGGGATATCCTGAAACTATTGGATTCTGTCCAAGAAAGGGCAATTCGTCTCGTCGGTGATGCCTCGCTTACAAACTCGCTCACTTCTCTGGAACACCGTAGAAAAGTTGGCGATTTATCTCTATTTTACAGTTATTTTCATGAGTGATGCTCTTCTGAAATATCAACAATCGTTCCTCCATTAGTAGTCTCTTCGAGAATAACCCGTCAAGTTCAGTCTTCACACCCCGTCGTGGTCACTTTAGAGACCTGCAGAACGTCCCTTTCCAAAGACTCGTTCATCCAACGAACATCGAGACTTTGGAACTCATTGCCTAGGGAGGTGTTCGCCGAGGCATACGATCTCCAGAAATTTAAGAAGAACACCAACTCCTACCTCCTTTCCCTTGGTTCTCACGATGTTCTCTGAACATTACAGGATATCATTTTTCGTGAGAACCAGAACATAAACAATTAAAATAAATTAAATTATTGTTTCACCCTACAAGTCGTTGCAATGAGCTCTTCAGAAATAATCCACATCCATTGATTGGAGTGACAATTTTGTTTTGAACCGTCTACTCCATGATCTCATTGTATAGAAGAGCGGATAAGGATATAGAAACATACATATAGATTATAGAATAATGTTTTTGCATAACTAGTTCCTCATGGTCTTTATAGTTTCAAAGGAAGTCTTCAAAGTTGTTCAATAACCTGGTACAACAACGTTAAAACTACATCGTAATTTTTCTAATACCTTGCCATACAAATTGCTTATTTCAGTTTTATTATCACAAAATAAACAAGAACCGACGAACAATACGTTGAATTTTTTTTCTAACCTAGCGGCCTTAGCGGAAAGAATCTATTACAAGAAAGAAGTAATTTATTTTTTTTTGTGAACACTTCAGTTTGCATAGCTTATGACCATAGCTAATTCTAGCATTTGATACACTTCTTGAGTTGGTACACGACGCGCCACAAAAGAGGAATAGTTGAACAACCAAAAAAATATTGATAAAATAGCTTTCATCGATTCGGATCAGCGACCTTCTTCATTCGACACAGCATTGTTGAACATTATCCGTTTCGTGAATGCTAAGTGAGTTCTTCGATGATGATTTTGGAATCAGTATATTAGGTGAATTGTAATAATCAACTTGTTTATTACTATAGACAGACAGTAGCGGTCGAAGAATCGATAATCCTACTTCTTATTATTCTATTATTATCAATATTATATAACAATGTTACCAAACAAAATCGAAGCGTTTGCAATCACGAATATTGTGAATCGCAAAAATCTAATAAATATATGCTTCATTTGGAATGTCATACTTGTCACATTACAGGAAACTGATTAGGAACTCAAGGTTCAATGCATGGACGTATAAACACAGATGGACTCAGTTGTTTACGTTATAATGTGAAGCCGAGAAATTCAGTGACATGGTCACATTCTGTACACCTGCCATTGAATTAGATGTTGTCACGTCTTGTCATTGATAAATCCTAATTTTAGTCTAAGATCATATTCTGTTCATTTGGGATATTTTAATCATCCAATCCTATCATAATAAATTCAGAAAGTTCCTGAAACAAATGAGATCAACTCAATAGAATGAAAATTGCTCGTAATCGAGGTAGTATTACGTGGTATTACTCCTGCGGAAGTAGCAGAGCCAACAGAGGTTATGTACCACTGGCAACATTGCTTCAAATCAGTCTCGTTTGACATTCGCTTGGAGCAAGTCTTTGTTTACAAAACTTCGTTTGAGTGATTAATAGTGTTTAATCGAGTTATTTTGTGAAATACTTTGAACATAGACATTAAAAATGGTGAAGCAGTGCTGGTTATGCAGGAAAACTAAGTTTTTACACCCAGATCTGACATTTCATTCCTAAATACTATATGTTTACATTATCGAATCTGAGTAACATAGGCGTAACAATGGGTTTATTTATCATTTCATGATCATAATAGTATTCCAATGATATTGTTAGTTATATAGCAGGTTTCATATCAACGAGTTTGAATTCTATTGTCACTTGCTCCAGATGTAAGAAGTTATTGACGGATGAAAATGAGGAAACTTTTTTCAAGCTACAGAAAAGGAAATAGTATGAAAACCTTACAAAATAATCTATATTAGTCATTGGAATTCGTAAAGAGGCTGAGAAATATTTTAGATTTTTTAATATGAATATTTTGGTGAGTAAAACATTGCAAAATATTCCGAAGGAATTATATCAACATTTTGGTGACCACTTTCTATGATGGAGATAATATTGATGGCCACCCTGTACAATTTTTTGAACTAATCCTTCATAAATATTTCAAAATAAGAATACACCACGAAACGATGAATAAATTAGATTCATCAACTGTCAGATTACGGAGTGGTTTATGAAGACTATTCTGTTCAGAAAACAATAGTCACATTGAGGACCTGTTTCAGAAATCGCAATTCTATGTCAGTCACTGTATCTACAAAATTAATAAAGCAACCTTAATATAAAACTTTGTTTTATTACATCATATTATCTTTAACTTTGAGTTACCTATGAAGAACAATAAAGTTATCACAGGGGTTTAATATCATTTTATTTATTCAACTTAGGATACTTCTGCCGTTAGATGTTCGATAGATTATAAGGGTTGTCAAAATAACTGATATATTATTTATTTTTATTCATTCTATATACCTATAGCTACTAATTCAATGATTAGCTCATATTTGAATGTGTATTTAGTTTTGAATCGTCCATTGAATTTTATTGACAACGAAATAAAACTTCTCGATAAGTTAATCACGTACGCCACTGTAGCGGAGGGAACAATCACAGTCTATCGTTTCCAACTCTCTTCCCTTCAACCCGACTGCCTACGAACTCTAAGCCTTCAAATCAATGTGCGATGAAGGTATAGGCGTGCTGTGTCCATCTGTGTTTATACGTCCATGGTTCAATGTAATATACAAATGAGATTATTCTTGTAAATATTCGAATAAGGTTTCATTAGTTATGATTTGATTTGCAGCCTACTCGATATAGAATTTTTAGAAACTTCTCAAGGTCCACTGATTTTTGAAGATGAATCAAGAGCGTAGAAAATGAAAGACCTTTTGTACACTCCATAATTTTTGGCTTGCTCTCAGTATCAAAATAAATATAAAATATTGCGGTAATCCCATGTGATTATCACCAAAAACAAGTATAAAAAATTTTTGAGAAATATTCTCTGAATTAAAGTTGGCGTTAATAAATTTGATAAAAATGAGTGGAACACCCTATACGTTGAAAATAATTATTTTTGTCGAAGTCAAAATTAGAAAATTTGAATCTCTTAGATGAATATGAATGGTTCTCATAAATGCTTCTGAGTATGAATATATTGAATTAATTTTAGCAAATGTCTTTAAGACAGTAATACTTGGCTATCTCGGAAAATATACCAATATACATACCAATCAGATATTCCTATATAAGTAGGTATCATAGATGCACTATGTTTTACAGTTAATGATTTCATTAAATATTCATTCGCCTTATAAATTGTCTGAAATCTCGTTGTATTTTCATGTGTCTACATGAAAAAGTGATCCACATAAATAGTTCGTTTAATTAGGTTACATAAAAAAGTGTGAAAACTAATTATTCAGTTATTTATATGTTTCATTCCGGTCTCGTTATGTTGCGATGCGTTGGTAAGATTGGAATAAAAAAACTATGATGGATATAATCAGCCATTTGCAGTTGCTACCGCGCTACCGTATTCACTTCACCAGGTTTACTATTATACAACGGTATAATCAATCACTATTTATTTCGTTTTATTATCTGCATATTATATTGAATAATTTCAGGATTCTTCCATGACTTGATTGCTCTTTCCCAGAGGATTATTACGTAGGACAAATTGCAATATTGAAGAGATCATTAATTAAAATAATAATTATTCACCATAAGGAATTATTAATATCCATCAAATTAAGATAAATATGAAGTTATGTCCAGTCAATTTACTAAAATATGTCTAGGTACTTTCTTAGGAAATTATCAGCTAGCTTTCTTTCGATTCAGATTCTCAAAACAAGTTTCATAGATTTTATTGAAACAAGCTATTAGTATCCTGCTGAGTTGAGAGTCGCAGAGCATTATTCGAAAAAATATCTACGAAGCCATTGTCCCAAGAAGTACGTGCACAAGTAGGCGTTACAGATAAAACCAACAATCATGGAGATGAATATTAATACCGCAAGATTCTACCTACGCTGCATATCATGATAACATGCTGGTGAATGCGGTTTCGAAAAATTCGTAAAAAAAATTCTTTATCGGAACATTTTAACTCCCCTACGGTTAGCAAATTCATCACTAGTTCACCTGATGAGACTCCATAGGCAACCACTACCTTAGGATATGATATAGATACGAAAATATTTGTAGAAATTCATATCACAAGACCTTAACCTATAAATCGATATTAAGGACAAGTCAGGAATTCATTAAATACAATGTGGTGGCTGTAACATGAAATATATTGGACAAACATGACGAAGCATAGAAACCCGCTTCATAGAACATATTGCTTATTTCAGACATAATCAATTCGTTAAACCAAGTGTTGCCCAACATAATCTTGAAACTTGTCACTCCATCACTGTAAAGAACTTGAAATTAGTCAGAGGCACATTGATGAACCAAGATGTTTGCCATATCCCTTCTTCCATATTGTTCAGCCTTTTTGACGTTACGCTTCACAAACGTTTACGTCACAACAGCGTTCAAACAAAGTATAAATGCGGTGTCCAGTCACGGACATGTCAGTTTCAGTTTCCATTGAATATGGCAACTTAGTTGCCGATATATGTATTTAGTTTTTCAAGTATTTTTGTGGTTTTTTGTGATATATTTTCATTTTTTGTATATATATTAATAAGCCACAGTCTCCAAGTCTCTACTTCATGGCCTTGAATTCTTTTGAGTAAATTTCATATACAGTGTGTACCAGCCAAATGGAATAAATTCGTTAATAAATAAACGGTGGCGTTTTAGGAAAAACGCTCGAACACGTCGATTTGTATCTTTAGTTGCGCTTTTTTTTCAAAAAGACTTTTTATACAGGGTGTGTCATGCCACAGTAGCCAATATCAACTTTCTTATTTTAAATGCAACACCCTGTATTTTATTTCATTTTTAGATTCTTCATGAAGAGCTGATTTCGTCGATCTATCATACTTGGGGTATAGCGCGAAATATTACAGAGATATAGGGTGTGAAAAATCGAGATTTTTCAACTTTAGGAATTTTTTGTGTCGAAACTAATCATTTCTGCTCAAAACGGCTTACATGTCCCTATCTTAACTTATCTTAAACAAATAGAAGGAGATGCAAATCTCAAAATTTTGAACCACCCGTATTTGTTTCAATTAAATATCAATCGATAGTAAATGGAAAGTTGAGATAGGGACATGTGAGCCGTTTTGAGCAAGAATGGATAGTTTCGGCACAAAAAATTCCTACAGCTGAAAAATCTCGATTTTTCACACCCTATATCTCTGTAATCTTACGCGCTATACCCCAAGTATGATAGATCGACGAAATCAGCTCTTCAGGAAGAATCTGAAAATGAAATAAAATACAGGGTGTTGCATTTAAAATAAGAAAGTTGATATTGGCCACTGTGGCATGACACACCCTGTATAAAAAGTTTTTTTTTGAAAAAAAAAAAAGCGCAACTTAAAATACAAATCGACGTGTCCGAGCGTTTTTCCTAAAACGCCACCGTTTATTTATTAACGAATTTATTCCATTTGGCTGGTACACACTGTATAGCAAGACTAGCTTTTTCTCTCCACACTGCTTGCACATTAACCTAAAGTAGGCACATATTCTTCTGCTTCCTGGCATATTGAGTTCCCAAACTTCGCCGTTCGATAGAAAAAATAATTGTTCTAGAGATCTTCTTTCACAGTATTGCCCTGTATCTCTAGGTTCATTGGATAATGATGATGATGCTCATCAGCATCAGCTGAACAACGATTCCTCTTCACATATAAATGCAAATCATAATTGGACATCAACTATGTATGGCGGTTTATTACAAGTTTCTCATGACCATACAGTCCACACCAAAGTGGTTTATTTTGACTTAATGAGACTGGAAGATACTTCAAAGATATAGTGAATTATTGTGTTTATGTATAAGTTATGTTCTAATTTTTTTACGTGAAATTTACTCGTGTGACTTTTTCACTATTTTGTTGAATACCAATAAAAAACTTATATCAAGCATTGTCAAAATGATGTTAAGTTGGTACTGAAAATAGTTCTCAAATATGGCTCAGCTGCATAATTTTTGTACAAATTCATCCCCAGTATTATCAATAATTAAACCAGTGGATCTTCAATTGTCACTGGAAGTTTTTTCGAGAACACGAATATAGTTATCGACTCGGGAGAATTTTTTTTCTAACTAGGGTGGTATTCGGTAAAAAAATTCACTCCAAAAGACGCCACTTCATTACGCCAAATGAAATACAAAATACTGACTTAAGTCACGCAAAATAATAATAAGGTAGCTGCAAGGTGGATATAGGATGGTGAAACAGCTCTTCAATTGTTTCTGCGAAAAACTTGTAGACCGTTTGAGAAGGTACTAATATTTCCACGACTTGAATGAAGATGGCGGTGAGATCGATTATCGAAGAAGATTTCTGTTGCTCATGTATTTCTGTGGTTCGCATCTGACAGACGTGAGTTGAAACGACATCAAAACACAATATTTTTAGTGAATCTGGAATAATTATCGATATTTTGACTCTGCTCAGTCATTTTTCATCTAGAACAGATGAAACTGATAAAGAGATAACAGATGCACAGATTCTGTTTTACCGACACAAGGTATGTCGCCATCTCTGATAACTTCAGGAAATATTACTACGGTATGAAATCAAGTAGGCAAAGGTCTACAGTTTATTCTAGTGCTTGTTAATAGGAAGCTGTTTCACCATCCTATATCCACCTTGGGTAGCTGGTGGTAGTTCAAACCATTATTGTTGACTAACTTAGTTCCACTAAAGTCCTACTTAGGGCCAATGTCAACTTTGTCTTCGTCTTAGTCGCAATATTCGTTTTATTTTATACTTTAAAGCAAATTGATTCCACGCATTCACATAAGAGCATTCATAGAACAATAATTTTTGTCGTCCTGAAAACGTGACTGTGAGAGTTCCTAATTTTCAACTTTGTTCAGGACTAAAGCCCAATTTATGCATCATTATCATCATCATAGTCCTAGTCACAGTCAAGTTGAAAGTGTACATTTCGATACAAGCATTTATACAAGTAATTAATCATAGTCTTAAAAAATATTCAAAATACATGCTCTGAAACTACGACTGTGACTGTGATAAAGACAATGATAAAGACAGTGATGTATACATTGTTAACAGTGCTAACCGTATGTGACGTTTATGCGAATGTAGAATTGTGCAAATAACACCATTTTTCAAAGAATACACCCTGTCGTGATTAATGTTGAATGTTGAATTATCCTATTTTTAATTTTTGAAATAGCACCTGGTGGTGCTACTCTTCGATTTTTTCAGCAGACAAATCCTTGATTTGTAAACATTATTGAATTTTAGCTCATTACGTGGGGTTCTCATGTACAACAATAGATGGCGATACTGTTTAAAAATATTTGAGGAATTTTCTTTCAATCATGTTCGATACATATTCGCATCAAACTCATTGGAGAATGGCTCCATGTAATTGTTAGAAACGATTGGAAGTCATTCAGAATCAAATATTCATTATTTCGTATTGACACCTGCAGTAACCTGTAAATTTGGTTAAAATCGCGGCTTCACTTAGCGAGATTCCCCCACACCATGTCACGTTATACACGTTTTATCAAAGTAGGCGAAATCAAGAGATTTGGGACCAGTCACAGGATAGGAAGTGATTTCACCAGTCTATCTATCCACCTCTCTCAGGACAGAGACTGACTGAGATGAGACTTGAGATAGAGACAACGATGATTGAATAGGCCTTTGGTATCTGAAATAAAATGTGAATTTCATTTAACCAATAAACGTCAAAAAATATCCCCCAAGGAGGAAATTATGTAGTTGCTATGGCTACAATACAAAATGTAGGCTTCTGATTGGTCGAAAATTGTAGATGTGGAATTTTCATGTGAACATCTTTTGTTTCATCAGGTTCCCCATGCGAACACGACGGAATCTGCGTCAACACCCCCGGTAGCTTCGCTTGCAACTGCACCCAGGGCTTTACAGGACCTCGCTGCGAGACCAACGTCAACGAGTGTGAATCGCATCCTTGCCACAACGACGGGTCCTGCTTGGACGATCCAGGAACCTTCAGATGCGTCTGCATGCCAGGTAAATGAAGGCCCAAGTGGATATACTCTCAGCTTTCGGACCGTTGTTTTTCCCCATAGGTGGCGCCTCGTATTTCGATCTCCGCCATTGCGAACTATTCATTTTTGTAAATGTTTCCAGAATCAACATGCTACTCAACACATTGGGGCATTTTGGAAATTTGTTGGGAAATTCGAAAACGAAAAATTCCAGATATATATCACTCTTGTCATACCGATCGAACCGCCATCTACACAGAAGGCATGCAATAGAAAATAAAATACTAAGATTGATACTGTTGCAATTCAGTTATCTCTAGCATCACGAGAGGATTTCAATAATGTTTCACCATACCACATTTATTATAAATAGAAACCGTACCTCAGAAAAGTCATGATTTTACAATATATATTTTCTATGATAATATACTATATGCTTTTGTAATGTATCATATAATACTTTGTCTATTTTCAAAAGATGTGTACCATACAAAGGTTATGATTCACATCGAATGATGATCATGATCAGCTCAGAAGAAACAATCATAACTTGACACTTGACAGATCATTCGGTTTTAGGTTATGGTTAAAAGCCTATTTACGCCCTTGATACATAAATAACTATTATTCATTACCATGTAATGTTGTCACTGCACACCTCATCTTCACTGATTGGCGATTGGAAATAATCGTTTTTTTCTCAGCTCAAGGGTTCACTCCAAGTAAGTCATTCGGAGAAACTAATGATTTTCTCATATGAGTTTGTTCCTCGTTAAAGGTGGAAGCAATTAGCGCGGCATGTAGGGCATCGGCTTTTAATTTATGTTAACTAGTGGCGAACATTTCTTGAACAACCACCTTTTTTTATCTCATTTAATCGGCCCAGTTTCGTTCGCTGCAACGAGCTCCTCGTTAGAAATCTCCGATGTATCCTTTTACGCCATCTCGGATCCTTTTTTATCGCTTTCGTACAAAACGAAGCATTTGAATTATCTCCGGAGTAATTTATAGGGAAGAGGAGGCTATCGATTAATTAGTAGCTGCCGCGTTGATTGGAAATTATTCAAAATCGACGACAGCGCAGACGGATTCTTAGCGCGGCGAGCAGAGAGAACCTGCAATACGAGTTGCAAGTTCAGCTGAATTTGGTAAAACATCCTTCAGGTAGTCTTGTTCGTTCCTGCGCGCAGGAATTCCAGCAGTAACGTACCGGCACTCAAAAAAGTGTCTGGTTGGTATAGGCACAATCATAATATGATCTTGTCACCACAACAATTTCCTATTGTTATACTGACTATAATTTCATCATCATGACAATGCATAAGAACTTTTTATTGCAATTTTTTTCGTTGGCGAATATATTTAGTGAATTTGCCATGGTGTTCAGTTGCTCAATAAAATTGAATCATGCTTTTGCTTTAATAAATAAATCAATTAAAATTGTGTAGACATAAGGACCGGGCGTAAAATGGCACTTTATCGCCTGGTTGTGCGGGCGTAACATAGCACTTTACCGCCCTAGGACTACTTTACCGCCCGCCGGGTGTAAAATGGGACTTTACCGCCCGCCCTACAATAAATTATTAATTATTCGCATCCTCAGCTGCTTTACTGATTTCTGGTGGAGTACAATTCACACTTTCTTCGTCACTGGAATGCATTTCGTAATGACTTTTGTCTTTATTGACAGCAAATATGGCTACTAGCCTATTTATTCACCCACCAGTCTGGAACATGAGCAAATTGTAAACCCTTAATAACTCCTTGTATTCCACTGAAATAAATAAATAAATAAATAAGAGATACAGGAAAAGTAAAAACACACTCATGTAATGCTTTTCGAGAGGAACATCATGGAGGTAGCAAAAATTATTTTAAAAGGGTTTGAAAGGTATTCAAGAACCGTTTTATTCCTACATGCTTGAGAAGTGAAGAGGTATTAACAATAAAATGAAATGGTCGTGCATTGAATGTTGTATATAACTATAAAGAGTAATGAACAGTATCATGATTATAATTATCATGGAGATATTTCAGTGACCTGTTATCGAGCATACATGGCAAATTCACAGAGGTTTCAACACTTCTCCGAATAATATAGGAACAGCTTGCAAATCTTCACAAAATCATATTCAAAATATTCCTGTTATAAGTTTTTGTGTCAGAAATGTATTTTCCCCAATGGATTTTTTTACGGTAAATTGATTTCTTTAACCCAGATTTTTCCAAAACTTGTACCTATAAACAACTTTTTCGTAACTTGTTCGTAACATTCGTCCATATTTTTTCAAATAAATGTGTATTTAGTCATTATTGAGTACTGTACAACGTCTTTTGGGGTTTCTTCTGATGCAGAAACGATTAAACGTATCGATGTTCGTCAATATTGCTCCTAACTAAGAATGAAAAAGCCGGTCTCTGTATAAATTATATATAGTTCGTCCGCAAAGTAACTAAGTGATTTTCAGAAATAATTGTAATGAAGATTTACGAAACAAGATGTTGTTTTCGAATTTGCAGAAGTATAACTGGCTTGGTCGATGTCCTAATTTGGTATTGGTAGTTTGCAGATATCCAAACAAGATAAAATTGAAAGGACGAAGATCTGATAATCTTATAGTAGCCATTTTAACGTCAGGCTTTCATATATCCACTGATAATAATAATAATAAGTTTATTTTATTTATTTATCATTCCCTAAGTTATTACATTTCGATGAAAATATTTAATCGAAAACAAACTTTAAGACAATCCCATGAAGTAAACTTGTAGGATATTTAGTAATAAATATCTATTTCATATAAAATTATAATAATATGTACTTTGATTTTTAATTTTACCGAATGATATTGAAACACAACTTATTTTATCATTATTTCATGGAAAATTACTGGGACATTCCAATATCTAAATTCATTTTTATTAATGAGAAAATGCGATGTGATACCTCTAATAATTTTGTCTGTGCCTATTAAATCATAAACATAAGAAAAAAATATTATATCAATTTTTGACCAATTGTTTTGGATATGTGTGTAAATGATATAATTGATAAATAAATGATATATTGCTATTAAAACTTCAGACGTTACACCATCTAAGCCAGGAAGTTTTATTCAATTTCAGAGATTTTGAATTTCCAATAAGACTATTGGTTTATTGCTTTATAAAAATAATACAGATCACAATACAAAGCACCGGCAAGCGGCAAGAAATATGCTCTCTAGACCCTTATACGAAAAACGTCTGTTATGTTAATATAGAACATTGATTTATGCAGGAATGAAGCATTCTTTCAAACTCACGTTCGTTCGACAGAAAATGATCCGCAACATGTAATCTTCTACAAAAAATGTAGGAAAAGTATGCATTCCTTCTTGGGGTCTAATAACGATTCGGCCTTTGAATATTAGCGAATGAGAATACACCCGCCGAATCTGATTACAAAATTGCAACGTTAATATGTGGCCTTATACTGGGAGATGAATCAGACGGGGAATTGGGTTGGCTCAATAATGTGTAGGTTGCGTGCGTGCCAGATAGCGTTATTGGAGGTTGAAAATAAGCCTTTTACCTTTTTCATATTTCGGGTCGACCGTTTATCAGAGCAGATGATATGGAGGTCGCAGCGAGTTTGAACTTGGATTATTTTTTTCGGCGACCTCTTAATTGCTCTCATACTGTACCGGTTTTTATGAAAAGGCAACGAACGCCTCCATTCAAAATGATTTTTGTGGCTACATACAATCAGATGAGGCACGATTTGTGCTTCTTCTTTGGGAAGAAAGAAAATATGTTCGTGAATAACCAACATGAATTTTAAACAATTTTTTGAATAAATATTCACACGAAATGTGACAGTAGCATACGATTGAGAAAACCATTTTTTGTATATTCAAAAATGTTTATTGGACATCAACATGTCGTATTTAAAGACATATAAATCGTCATAAAAGTGCTCAGAATTTTTGAATGAAAAAAATTAATATTCTCAACATTGAAAATATTCGGAATTATATCCTCTGACAATTACTGCCATCAGAGTCAAAAAAATCGTCTCCTTAAACTTACTGGTATGAAGAATACATTATCAGCCCCTTCAGATTCTAAAGTAGTATCTCGACATATAGAAGTGCCTATTGGTTTTGATAGTAAAAAATATAGGTACGTTGGAATATTCAAGTACCTACTTCATAAGACATACCTACCATGTTTACTTAGTAAATTATTCCTTTATTTGAATAAGCACTAAACATTTTTGTGAAGTGTATCTTTGTATGTTCTGGCTAGTTGCCATTTGTCTAGGACACAACAATTTTAAATGGCGGGGTAGTATGGGTCATATCATTATATACAAATTGGTGAATACTGTTCTCATTGAAAATTATTACTGCATTTACAAATCTACCTAATGATATGAATGATCTACATGGATATAATTTCTAACCATGAGAACGATTTTAACTGTCAACAACCAATTCATTGACCACTAGATTCGCCTGATTTAACTGTATATTGTTTCTTGCCAAAATGTGTAAATTTTCTGGGAACTTTAGTAATATTTCATGACTTGTAGATGCCGATACGATCGATTTTCGAATGAGAATTTGAGAGTCATATTTATATTGGTTGCTTTCCTTTCACAAAATTTACAAATCTGTTGTGTATTGTTGATGACAATTCTGTATACATTTTATCAAAATATTGTCTCGTGGTGCCTATGGGATCTTCGCAAAATATTAATTCGATTCGAAAGTTGAGACAGATCAAGTACTTAGGCCAATATCAAGAACGTATTCAATGACTTAGGGATAGGGAGGTGTTCCACCATACTACATACACCTTTATTGCGATGAATTTCATATGGAATAAATTTTATTTTTAATGAATATAATGTGAATTTATGCATGAGTAATGAATTCCTATGCATATCTACATCTCTATTTCATGAATTTTTCGAAATTTCATTATGTATAACTGTCACATTTTGTGTTATACGATTTTATCAAAACAACTTCAAAGTATTTTACCTTATATAAATGGTGCGAGTATAAATTCACTTACATATATCGGAATATAGTGGAGAATTGCAGCAAGTAAAAATAAACTTTTTTAATTTTATTATACATCTTCTACGAGATTTTTTACATGTATGTTGTATACAAGGTGGATATAGATATGGTGGAACGAGTCCCATCGAAATGCACATGATGAATATTGATTTTCACAATTTCTCAGTCATTTTGATTTTGTTTGATTTGTTTAATCAATATCATGATTGAACAATCGAAAAATATTCATATTTCAAGCCAAAATCACAATTATGAATGATCTGTCACTGTCACTTGAACACGAAACCATAGAATACAGATATTAATAGAGAACTAAATTATCGATATTGGTATCAAATGCGATACACTTCAATGGCTCACAGTTTTCCAAAGATTATATTATTTTAGTATGGTTTTTATATACAAGATTTTGAACAATCTGGCTCCTCCATATTTCAAGAATTACATAGTTTTCAATGCAGAAGTTCACAATTACCTTACGAGGAATAGGAATAATCTGCATATTACAAGAACAAATAATTCTAATACCATGAAGTCATTATTTTCCAAAGGTTTCAATGAATACAACAAATTGCCTACGTCACTGAAAAATAGTGAGTCACTGAATATTTTCAAAAGGGATTTAAACCAACTCATGAAAAGAAATAATTGATCTTTCAATATTTTCCCTGGTGCCCAGTCAATTTATGCCATGAAGTATTATCCTTACAATGAATTGTACTATATAGGTACCCATATTGAATTATATTAAATTAATATTTAACTATTTTTATCCTTCAATATTTGTGATTTTTATATTTTTTTATATTCTTATATTTTTATATATTATGTATGTTTTATAATTGTTGTTGTGAACTAGTATGTAATTTTTTTGTATATTTTTTTTGTATATTAGGACATCCTATTTCAAATAAACTACTTCTTCTTCTTCTTCATAAACGCCATCTCCGAACAATTAGTGAAATATTACCGGTGTTATGATCTTCGCTAAACCAGTCTACAGGTTTTGACGAAAAAAAATTGAAGAGTCGTTTCACCATATCTATATTCACCTTTGTTGTATACTGATCATGCCCACTAAAACATATATCACAGGCATACTAACCTTAGCTCATAAACACTAGATACGGGATCCAGGTTATAGGTTATTTGTTTGGTAGGTCCGGAGGGTCTAACGTAGCCATCGGTTGGTCGTTTTGAAATTTTGACCATACCTACATATATTGTGTTGTACAAAGTGTCATCATAGTACTTTCTTGCACACCTCTCTAATTCCAAACAAATACTATATGATGCCGTATCTAGCGTACGCCTTTATGATCTAAGATACTAACCGTTACTGGTTTGACACTTTGGAAATTTACTATCCTTTTCCACTATATATGTACCTTTAGAAAAGAGAATAAAAAAATGGAAAATGGGCTCACACAGTATCCCATAACAAAATGTGAATATAGATATGGTGGAACGACTCTTCAATTGTTTTTCGTCGAAACTTGCAGACCTGGTTCAGAAAAGATCATAACCCTAGTAATATTTCATTAACCGTTTGGAGATGGCGTCACTTTATGGCGTATCTCATGTTTCGTGTTCACGTGACAGTGACAGACTGACAAAATGACTGCAAAATTATAATAATTAATATTCATCATGCGGAATCAGCAGACGTGGCGCCATCCATATGAAGTCGTACGCCATATGAGACAATGTCATCAAAGTGAAGCTGAATTTCATATATCTATCCTTTTCTGATTGGCAACGTTGATTGAGGGGCATACGCGAAATCGTGCGCGAAATTCAAATCATGAAATGTCTGAAATTAGTGATCTCATATTCATAGGAAAAATTTACTTTATATTTAAATAAAAATTGTCATTTGGAACATACTCGATGATGGTAGAATACATGAAGTATACTTAGCTTTGACAGCGAACCACTCCCTCACTCCTGACTGTCATCATCTACTTTTATGTTGGCGCATGCGCGTTAATTCATCGTTGACAGTGATGGTCTTTTGTTTCGGCTTCAGATAGGCTGTCCTTATTATCAATATTCGTATTTAATAGATATATGATCTATATCCACCTTGCCTACAACCTTCAACTATACACCTATATATATATATATTTAGATTAATTTGATTTTGTCAATGTGAAGATGAAATCATGTTTTTCTACAGACATATTGATTGTTTGATTGATTCCAGGTTTCACCGGCACGCAGTGCGAGATCGACATCGACGAATGCAAGGAAACGCCCTGCCTGAACGGCGGCATATGCCACGACCTCATCAACTCCTTCAAGTGCACGTGCGCCACCGGCTTCACCGGCTCCCGCTGCCAGATCAACATCGACGACTGCACGTCGAGCCCTTGCCGCAACGGCGGCGCCTGCCGCGACGCCGTCGCCTCCTACACGTGCGACTGCCCGCCCGGCTTCACCGGCCTCTCCTGCGAGACCAACATCAACGACTGCCTGTCCAGGTAGGAGATTTTGAATTTAGATTCACTGAATAACGGTTTTTCCTCCTACCCCTATAGAAAGTACACACTTTCCTCCCTCAAATCAGGGAGGAAACTCATACTTTTCCTCCCTAGGGAGGAATTTTTTTTTTCCCTCATTTCAAGTAAGTTGCAAACGATGAAACTTGTGAATTCATTATATTCATATTGTTTCAATAATTTCTAGAACATCCTGTATATCCTGTTTTTTTTTGGTAAAAATCAAACATTAATGTTACTTCAACGTAGTTCTTCAATACAAATTTCAACTTCAGGAATCTTAGATATACGTTTTTTGAGTTCAGAATTCCGAAGGTCCCGGTTCAGTTCCTGGTAATTGCAACTTACGTCATTTTACTTTTTTCTTGTTAGTGATTTGAATTATTGGACATTTAGATAGCTTATACATTTCGGATTGCTATTGAGTGATTGATCATTTTTTCTCTAAGAGCTGCGCTTGTAGAAATAGGTTTATTAAGTGGGTAGGAGGAAATATCATATGTATTACATGGGAGTAAAGTGCCTTTTCCTCCCTTGGATGTTTACTGCCCTCCGCTTCGCGTCGTGCAGTAAACTACATCCTGCGGGAGGAAAAGTGGCACTTTCCTCCCTAGTAATACAAATAGCTATTTATGTGAAAAAAAAATCGAATCTTTGTTTTTGCAATATGGAATTGATCAATTAGTACTGGATCCTACCAGAATTTCTAATAACAGTGCGACTCTAATTGATTATGTACTAGTTTATAATAATAATTATAATAATAATAAAGGTTTTTATTGACAAATATAAGTATAGCATATAATTTATAACATAATGAGAAAATCGCCTATGTTGAACAATATATACAGTATGGTGGAAATGTATGAAATAAATTCATTATCTCTAACGTATATGAATTTTAAGGAAAATCCTGAGACAGGTCGATTTTTATTTTCAAATTTACATCTCTTGATATACATACGGAGTATGTGACGTCATCCACGTAGTTGTGGTGATCGATTATTTTTTTAAATTGGAACATACCCCGTTTATTTTTTTTTTCGGAAGGTATATTCATTGTCTATCTGACGGTATACTAATATTAGGAAATTAAAGTAATACAGGGTGAGAAAAAATTATTAATTATTTTATATTTACAACGGAAATCGCTACTATAAATAATCAAATTCACGACCTTCTGCAAGAATACAATGTAATAGACAGAGAACAAATCATTCTCGAATTTTGCTATCGTTTCTGAATATATTTGTGAAATATTCGCTCGTATTCATTCTTTCAAATTATCTGATCTTTTCGGCTTCTTACATAAACTTTGCTCTTCAGATAACCTCAGAGGAAAAAATCGATAGGAGTTGAATCAGGAGATCTAGTTGGCCATTCGATTTACCCTCTCCGACCTATTTAGGTAATTGTGTACATTGATAGCATAATGAGGTTTTAAATATTAAATAATTTTTCCCACCCTGTATCACTTTATTTTCGTAATATTAGTATATGGTCAGATAGACAATGGATATACCTTCCAGAAAAAAAATTAAACAGGGTGTCTTCCTATTTAAAAAATAATCGATGACGTCACCACAACTACGCGGATGACGTCAGAAACTCCGTAATAAAGAGATGTCAATTTGAAAATAAAAATCGACCTGTCTCAGGTTTTTCCTTGAAATTTATATCAGTCAGAGATAATGAATTTATTCCATACATTTCCACCATACTGTATACCTATCTGTCAAATGACAGGGTTCAAAAAGTGTCCTAAGACAAGTTTTGCTCTTCCACCCAACCATGCAAAGCAATGTTGTGTTTCTTGTAGCCAAGCAAATATATGAAATGAATTCTACATCAATATCACTATAAACTGAATATAATATAGTCTGAATAGAGAGCTATAATGATAATGACAATAATTAGAAATAATGAATAAACACACACAACCCACACACCTTTGATTATTCATATGCCAAACGGATGAAAGGATGAATAATGTTATTAAATTTAACAATTCAAAATTCAATTCAAAAGCATCAGTTCATGATTTTTGAAGAGGAAAGAAAATAAGAATTAGATTACCAAAAAACTCATCGAATTCACTTCACACTTGAATAGTCAAGTTTGCCATCTATAAGGTCTTCCTTAACTCTTGTCCTGAATAAATATATGTATGTATGTATTTGTCAGGAATCCTGTTGTATAGCCAGGGTAGGTAGAATGAATACGATCCATGAAATAAAACTGTTAAAACACTTAGGTGAGTTTGGATTTGAATCGCAAATTCAAATTATGAACATCCGTTCTGAAAACAATTTCATTATATAAATAAAGTGGGTTTTTGTGTAGTAAAATTTTATGGAAAAACACTGCCGCGTGTAGGGTACGCCTAGCAGCCATACTCAACCATCCAACACTTTTTAGATGATGCTCCTGTGATGAAGCGAATGCAAGAGTTCTGAAGTTTTATTATCATTCTGAAGAATAATTGTCCAAACTGTTTTTCCTACGACCCCGTATGAAAACGTCATATTATTATAGCACACTGTTTTGTTATTTGGAGAGTGGCTCATATCATCATGGTGTTGTTATTTGAAAGAAAAAAGCACACGTGTTGAAATGAAAAATATCACACGCTCGCCTGAATTGATAGACAAAATTAGGTATATTAGTTGGTACTCACTGTCAATATACATGGTGTCCGTTTTTCGAGCTTAACCATGGGAATCTCAGTTATTACAAGAGATATGAGGTCGGTTAAATTGGAGCAAAGTTTCGCAATTTTATGGCGAACAATTATGTGAAAGAAAATTTCATGTATCATTCGTCGTTTCTGGAATATTGGAAAAAATAAAAGGAATCCAAATCTTTCATCGCATTTTCCATTGTGTTTTTGATGTCAGAGATACAACACTCAACTTTGGTTTTTCTTATGGTCGTCGTAACGACCTAGTTAAAAACGTCCAGTTCTTATAAAAATTAGAAATTTCAGTTTTTTTTTCCATCAATTCAAAAACTAAAAATGAAACATTTATTTTTTAAATAATTGTTCAGCATGATGAGGCTCAACTTTGCCCCGATTTAACCAGCCTCATATCTCTTATAATAACTGAGATCCCCATGGTTAAGCTCGAAAAACGGGCACCCTGTATTGCAATGTATTTTTCAATAGCATATCGTGATTTTTAAATTTTTTATAATTTCGAATTTTCAAAATTGAATTATATCTACATCTTTATTTCTCATAGTTATTTACAATATCTATAATGTTTTATTATAATTTGTTATATATTATATCTTCTTCTTCTCTTCAATTTGAATGGCCTAAGTTACCAGGACTATCCAGCCAAGTACACGCAATATTTGATTATATAACCTCAATGGGGCCCACCTCAAAGTGGATCTGAGACTATCTCATACCCCATGAGGATTTCATGATCACAAAATCCAAAATGTTGTATTTCACAAATAAGTTTTATCCGACAAATCCGTTGTCATCTGGCCTGGGTACTAGCGTAGAGACAAAAGGACCAATTGTTTTCCACTAGTATTCACTAAACTTCACTTTTATAAATATATTTCCAATAAATTTTCTTATATTTCAGTATCGACATACACAAACATTAATTTGACTTCAAAACCTCGAGGACGCCGCCTGTCCTCTACCATGGTCAGAAGGCGAATCGTTATATATTATACTGTATATTAGGGTTACCTATTTCAATAAATATTCTTCTTCTTCTTCCAGCCCTTGCCTGCATGGCGAGTGCATCGACGGCGAGAACTCCTTCTCGTGCACCTGCCACCCAGGCTACGCGGGCACCCTGTGCCAGCGCCAGATCAACGAGTGCGAGTCCGACCCATGCAAGTACGGCGGTATTTGCCAGGACCTGGTCAACGGGTACCAGTGCCTGTGCAAGCCCGGTACGTCGGGGCCCAACTGCGAGGTCAACGTCAACGAGTGCTACAGCAACCCGTGCAGGAACAGCGCAAGATGTGTGGATGGCATCAACAGGTACGTTGGTCGATCAGCAGAGCTACGATATGCACCAATGGGACGATAAGATCATGTAGTTCTGGAATATGTCGTATGTGGGTGGGCGGAAATACCCCCGTCGCGATTTTGTTCCGGTTTTTTGCAAATATCTCGAGTTGCATCAGTTCTACCGAAACAATGATACAATTGAAAATTAATCTGCATAAAATTCTCCACAATAGTGGTTCCACGTGGGACCGCTAGTTTTTGCGGAAAACAGCTAGTAAATATGAGACGCTTTAGCATAGTAGAAGATGTACATGCTGCGGATACTGTGCATGAAGATTGCTACAAAACAGTTAAACAGTCTTTTTGGCTAAAGAAACAACTGAAAAAAATTATACTTTTTGAATCAAAACAGTTGAAGTGTGAGATTATCCCCCAAGAACCACCCATAACAATGATTGCAGTGGCTTTTCTCGTTTTACAGGGACAATTTTAAAAATTATTTACACAACATTTTCTACAAAAAAGGTTCTCTTCATAATTTCATTTATTCAAGCGAATTTTGCTGACTACAAATTAAAAATTGAAAATGGTTTTAATTGACAAGTTCAGCCATCGTTGAGAGAGAAAAAATATGTCTTCGTCTTAGTCATCAAGATTGCAACTTGAAATGATGAAAATGTTATGATTGGGACGTAAAAAAAGAAGAAGACTAATATCACAATTACAATGTGTTTGGAATTTTTCCAACAATTATTGTAAGATCACAATGCTCACAAAATAATGGAAATAATCGGAATAACGAAATTACTACAAGAAAAATAAACAAATTATATACAGGTTATATAAATCTTCTTCTTTTTCATTCCCAATTATGACATTTTCACCATTTGCAATCTTGATGACAAAGACAACACTAGGGCAGACATTTCTCTCAACGATGGCTGAGCTTGTCAATTCATTTATTACTCGGCAAAATCGTGAAGATTTGGTTACAAGGCATACAGATACAATTCAAGATAATAGCATAAGATTCCATTATCGATCTGAATAGACTAGATCTTTCAATATATGTTTGAAACGATCATTCCTACAAACAAATTTAATTGTATCATTTTGTAAATAATTGAAAAAAGTACCTTTGAACTAACCCTGCACCACCAGCGTCATTACTATCAGTTGGAACTTTATTGCAACTCTTTCCCTCATCTCTATTCAAAATTCAGAACTACACGATTTATTCGATCTTTTTTTCGTTATTTGGCTGACTATATGAGGTTTTCGGTGGAAATAATTTTGTTGTCTTGATTTTTTTCATGCTCACAGAGGTTACCCATATTATGAAACGTAAGTGATGCGTTGATTTATGTTGAAAACCATGCATGGTTGTGAGTTTTTTGTATTGCTTGACCTGATCTTATTTTCGTTTAAAGAACTGGAACGATGAAGTGGGATATTATTTTTACTAAACTGATGTTGACATTGGAAATACTGATTTCTTCCTGAAACGAATCAGAGACAACACGCAAATGAGTTGTTTCTCTATAACATTCAACGTTCTGAACCAGAAGTATCATCTTCTGTCAATAAACCTGTAATGCTGTCAAATTGAACCTGCTACACTCAAAAAAACTACATAACCCCGCATATTCTCGCTTCCCACCACCATGCCCTCCATTGGGGGTATGTTTAATGAAATTTGGTTGTTGCTCTCTAGATTTCCCGAAATCTGAAAGTTGAAATCCGAATGATTTTGTTGGATGTCATTCTGTCGCATTATAAACTGTAAATCTTAGGACGACCTCATCCATCACAGAAATCATAGTGGACTACCCTTAAAAAAAAGCGCATATCTCAATGAGTTTTCACGAGTTCTATATTCGAAATAATCGATGAATATCTGCCTAATCAGCAATTTCATCGATATTGTTGGGCGCCATTTTGTTCAAGATTCATTGCACTTCACCCCTCATTTTGTTTTTTGTTCGTTTGTGATTTGTCAGAAAATTTTCGAATTTATTTCCGAACTGGCATTCATGTTTCAATATTCTCGTACACTGTTATTATCTATCATATCGCAAGAATGCGCTACAGAAGGCGATGACGTATTACCAAGGTACACTACGTGACTCGACTGGCTGAGTGACATCTTTGCTGCAAAGAAATGATTATTTTGAAAACTTTCTTCTATACAGTTGAGCTGAGCTAAGCTTTTAGACGAGGGAGTCCTTGAGGAAAGGGGGAGATAAGTGAAAAATCAAGTTGGCTAAACTGCTATTAGAGTATGTAATTAAACCGTACAATTTTGCAAAAGGTATAATTTCCCAAATGACAATGTTTGATAAACAATCCAAATGTAGCAACAACATATTTTTAAATGATATAGGTATGTCAAAATGTGTTTGATCATGGTACACTTTTATGATCAATGAGAAAATATTCTCTTTGTTGCATGTGTAGACATCGTTTTCTCATGAATTGTTGTATTATAAAATATACTCTCTAATTACCTTGAAATATGCTTGGAATTTTAAGTAGGTTAATATCTCGCAAAATTGTTAGTCTTGTTTTATTTAAAAAACTGGATAAAACTTGCTAGATGACTATGCAATATGATTTTGTTCCATTTTGATACTTTTCGAATCAGCTGATCAAAGAAAATAAAACACTATTCCTATAAGTGTCATTTTCATTATTTGTTGTTTCAGTTCAAAATGACCGATATGTTGTTTTTGTAATAAGTATTTTTCCACAAAATTCACCCGATTCGGTGAATTCGATTATTGATTATGTAGTCATTTGATATGATCATTTCGTGTATTTTGAATGAATTATAGTGAGTCAATAATTGTTTCCTTGCAGTTACACATGCGAGTGCATCCCCGGATTCACCGGCCGCCACTGCGAGAACGACTTGGACGAGTGCAGCTCGAACCCGTGCGCCAACGGCGGCGTGTGCATCGACCTGGTGAACGGCTTCCGGTGCGAGTGCCCGAGGGGCTACTTCGACGCCCGCTGCCTCAGCGACGTCGACGAGTGCAAGTCGAACCCGTGCAAGCACGGCGGCAGTTGCGAGGACGGCGTCAACCAGTTCATCTGCCACTGCCTGCCCGGCTACGGCGGCAAGCAGTGCGAGGTCAACATCGACGAGTGCGCCTCGAATCCGTGCCAGCACGGCGGCAACTGCCGCGACCACCTCGCCTCCTACACGTGCGAGTGCCTGCCCGGGTACTCGGGAGTCAACTGCGAGTACAACATCGACGACTGCGCCGTCAATCCGTGCAACAATGGCGGCAGCTGCATCGACCTGGTCAACGACTTTAAGTGCGTGTGCGAGCTGCCCTTCACTGGAAGGGAGTGCCAGGAGAGGCTGGACCCGTGCGTGCCCAATCTGTGCCAGCACAACGCCAAGTGCACGCCCAGTACGAATTTCATGGACTTTGCCTGCTCGTGCGGAGTGGGTTACACCGGAAGGTTCTGCGAGCAGGACGTCGACGAGTGTGTGGTGTCTAAGCCGTGCCGGAACGGAGCCACTTGCAGGAACACCAACGGGTCGTATATGTGTATTTGCCAGAGAGGGTACGAAGGGAAGGATTGCTCCATCAACACCGATGATTGTGCTTCGTGTAAGTTGCTTTGCTCACACCACAGTATTGTCACGTTCATTGAAAACACTCGGTACAGAACAATGTATTCCACCATATATGAAATCGCTTAAGATATTCGTGTTGGAAATATTAGATCTTCCAATATTTGTGTCGGCTGGCTAAGCTTTCGTAGTAATCGACGACAAACTTCAAAAAATAAACTTTATTCTCGTTTAACAATAATACAACTCATGTAATTCGAAAAAACTCCCAGAAGACAAAATCACATCCCAATCAACAAACTCTCCCTAGCAACACCACCATGATATCAATATCTCCCTGATTATATAAAGAGTGATATTATAACATTCGGTGAGACACTATCGCTGTACAAGTTTCTCTGTGCTCACAAAACTAAAATTAACTGTCCTTCACACTGCAGTCCTTTTATATGTGCAGACCAAGGTGAATAAACAACTTCCTATTGACAAGCTCCATGAAAAACTAGACTTCTGCCTACCTGATTTCAAATCGTAGTAATAATTCCTGAAGATACGAGAGATGGCACCATTCGCGATAGAAAATAACACGTAGCGCTATATCATGGTATTTACTCGACATTTGTGTCATTGTGATATTCCTCACATTTGTGTCATTATGACATTCCTCACATTTGTATCTTTGCCACCAAACCAGAACTGAAACGGGAGAAACGATAAGATTTCACATTGATTTCACCAGTAGAACTGCTGGAAGTACACCTCTCACATCAGAACCTAACGGAAACAGAACAGAGATTCAGTTTGTTTATGGGTTATTTCCACAAAAAGTTCAGTGGATATTCCACAGAAATATCCCTACTTCGAGTGTTTTCACGAGTCACCGCTAGGTAGCGTATCGCGTAGCACCTATCGTGAATACCTTGTGTTGGTAAAATAGAAACTGCATCTGTCATCTGTTTATCAGTGTAATCTGTTCTAGGAGGAAAATAATTTGAAGACTCAAAATATCAATAATCATTCCAGATTTACTGAAAATATAGTGTTTAAATGTCGTTTCAATTCACTGTCTGTCAGATGCGAACCACAGAAATACATAAGCAATAGAAATCTTCCTTGAAAATAGATCTTACCGCCATCTTCATTCAAATGATCTACAATGTTTTCGAAGAAACAATTGGAGAGCTGTTTCACCATCCTATATCCACCTTGGTGCAGACCAATGTTTCTAGAATTGTACGCTTCTTATCTTGAATACTCGCGAAATTCTAGATGACATCGGTGGTCTTCAATTGTCTGCCTCGACTATAAATCATCCCAACGACTTTGTTGTTTATATCATACGTATTGATGTTATCTCGAATCCATAATAATACGCGAGCTTTTTTTCTTGCTGTTAACCTGCTGCGCCGAGTTGATGGCTTCCATGGCGCATTCTTGAATCATAATCCGTATCAATATATCATCACTTTCATTTTCTTACAGCCCCTTGCCAAAACGGAGGTACTTGCCTGGATGAAATCGGTCAGTTCATGTGCCTTTGTGTCAACGGTTTTGAAGGTAAACAATGTGAAATCGATATAGACGAATGCGCTTCGAATCCTTGTCAAAATGGCGCTACATGCAATCAGTACGTCGACTCCTACACTTGTACCTGCCCTCTTGGATTTTCTGGGATCAACTGCCAAACCAACGACGAAGACTGCACAGAGAGTAGTTGCATGTACGGGGGAACTTGCGTGGATGGCATCAACACCTACGTTTGTACCTGTAAACTTGGGTAAGAAATCAGGAATCTGAGATTGATGCACATTTAACTAACAATCAATTTCTCTTCGTTAGATACACCGGTTCGAATTGTCAGAATAGGATTAACCACTGTGATAGTTCCCCATGCTTGAACGAAGCTATATGTCAAGACCACACGACTCACTATACTTGTCACTGCCCATTCGGCTACAAAGGGAAAAATTGTGATGAATATGTCGATTGGTGTGCTACCAATCCTTGCGAGAATCACTCAACATGCCGACAAATCAAAAACCAGTACTATTGCACTTGCGGGCCAGGATGGACTGGAAAAGTTTGCGACGTCGAAATGGTCAGCTGTCAAGATGCAGCCGCTAAGAAAGGTATAATTCATATCATCCCTAGCGTTCCGTGCATTCACTCATGTATATCTACCGTTTTAGGTGTCGCCTACAGCCAACTCTGCAACAACGGCACCTGCGAAAATATTGGCAACTCACACTTGTGCCACTGCAAAGAAGGATACGCCGGATCGTACTGCCAGAAAGAAATAAACGAATGCGAATCGGCGCCATGTCAGAACGGAGCTACTTGCAAAGACTTGATCGGCTCGTACAGCTGCATCTGTCTGAAGGGTTTCCAAGGACAGAATTGCGAATTGAATATCGACGATTGCCAGCCGAGCCCCTGCCAGAACGGGGGCACTTGTCATGATCTGGTGGACAGCTACCTGTGCTCTTGCCCACCTGGCACTCTGGGATACATTTGTGAAATCAACATCGATGACTGTCGTCCGGATTCTTGTCACAACAACGGGACTTGTGTGGACAGAGTGAGAGGATTCGATTGTAATTGTCCGGCCGGTTTTGTCGGTCCGAGATGCGAAGGGGACATCAACGAGTGCCTGTCGAATCCTTGTTCAAACCCTGGGACATTGGATTGCGTTCAACTGATCAATGATTACCAGTGTAACTGCAAGCCGGGCTTCATCGGGCGCCATTGTGAACGCAAAATCGATATATGCGCCGCGAATCCATGCCGAAATGGAGGAGCGTGCATCCCAACACACTCCGGACACAAGTGCACCTGCACCGAAGGTTTTTATGGCAAGTACTGCGAGTTCAGCGGTTTCGATTGCGACTCGGATCCTTGCAAGAACGGAGGCACTTGTCGAATATCAGACGGAGGTGGTTATGTTTGTGATTGTCCTATGGGAACGACGGGAACAAACTGCGAAGTTGACTTGGTTAATGAATGTGACAGCAATCCGTGCTTACATCCCGACGCCGTTTGTCAGAACAAACTGGGTGACTACGTATGTTATTGTCCGCCCAATCGGATCGGCAAAAATTGCGAAATATATGACCGCAATGCGCCGGCTGGTATTGGAAAAGCAGTCAGACCGCAGCAAGACTTCACCAGCTACTATGCGATCGATCTAGAAAAACAGCGACAACAGTGCATCAAAAATAAGTGTCCTATGAAACGTGGAAATATGAGATGTGATGAGGAATGCAACACTTATGCCTGTGACTTCGATGGTAATGACTGTTCTCTTGGTATAAATCCTTGGGCCAACTGTACGGCTCCTACCAAATGTTGGGAAGTCTTCATGGACGGTGTTTGTAACGAAGATTGTAACAACGCGCAGTGCCTCTTTGATGGACGAGATTGTGAGAAGAAACTTCAAGCTTGCAATCCCATTTATGACGCTTATTGTCAAAAACACTATGCCAACGGGTATTGCGACTATGGCTGCAACAACGCCGAATGCAACTGGGACGGTTTGGACTGCGAGAAAGAACCGCCAGAAATAGCTGATGGTGTCATATCGATGGTGATATTGATGGATATGGAAAGCTTCAAGAAGAACATGGTGGCTTTCCTGAGAGATACAAGTCATCAGTTGAGAACAACTGTTCGAGTGAAGAAAGATCAACTAGGAAACGACATGATATATCCCTGGATGGGTTCCACACCGACTAGTAACCTGCAAGACGATTTTTTCAAACAAAAACATCATATCGCCTTCTCGGAGACGGCCCAAACTGGAGTTAAAGTCTACCTCGAAATCGATAACCGAAGGTGCACAATCATGATGGAAAATATGGATTTCTGTTTCCAAACGGCCAGTGCTGCCGCTGACTTCCTAGCAGCGAAAGCCTCGAAGCACACCCTTTCTTCGTCCTTCCCTATCTATCAAGTGAACGGTTCCGACGGCATGGCCGACGATGACAATCCCGCGGCGAACGCGAAATACGTACTGATAGGCATTCTGATCGTCATCTGCGTCAGCGCTCTGATCTTCGTCGTCGTCCAAACGCAACGGAAGCGAGCCGCCGGCATAACCTGGTTCCCGGAAGGATTCCTACGCACGAACTCCGGAACCAGGAGGAGGTCCCGAAGACGCGGACCCGAAGGCCAAGAACTGCGCAACCTCAGCAAGAATCCCTCGATACCCGGCATGGAAATCGACCCCAACGGCCATCACGGTCACGTGCCCCAGTGGTCCGATGACGAGAGCGACATGCCCCAGCCGAAACGCTTCCGGGGCAACGATCTAGGCTACTCCAGCGACCACACGGCCATAACCGAGTATGAAGAGGCGGAGCCGAGATGGACTCAGCAGCATCTCGACGCAGCAGACCTGCGACCTCCTGCCATGCTCACCCCTCCGCAAGGAAACGACCATGGGGATGTCAACGCCAGAGGTCCTTGTGGCATGACCCCCATAATGGTGGCCGCGGTGAGAGGTGGGGGCATGGATACCGGTATCGACGAAGACGACGACGACGGCGCCATCATACAGGATCTGGTCGCGCAAGGGGCAGAATTGAACGCCACGATGGACAAGACTGGAGAGACCTCTCTGCATCTGGCGGCCAGGTACGCTAGGGCGGACGCCGCCAAACGTTTGCTGGACGCAGGCGCCGATGCTAACGCCTTGGACAACACGGGTAGGACGCCTCTGCATGCTGCGGTGGCCGCAGATGCTCGCGGGGTGTTCCAGATACTGTTGAGGAACAGGGCTACCAATCTGAACGCGAGGATGCACGAGGGCACCACGCCCCTGATCCTGGCGGCTCGCTTGGCCATAGAGGGTATGGTGCAAGATCTGATCAGCGCTGAGGCCGACATCAACGCTGCTGACAACTCCGGGAAGACGGCTCTGCACTGGGCTGCCGCCGTCAACAATGTGGAAGCTGTCAACATACTGCTAGCCCACGGCGCGAATAGAGATGCCCAGGATGATAAGGTAGGTCGAAAGGGTCTCGTGATAGCCGAGCTGGGTGACTTATTGGTATTTTTGCTTATTGCAGGACGAGACTCCTTTGTTCCTGGCTGCTCGTGAGGGTTCCTATCAGGCGTGCAAAGCTCTGCTAGAAGCTTACGCGAACAGGGAAATCACCGATCACATGGACAGGTTACCTCGGGATGTTGCGAGTGAAAGATTGCACCACGATATAGTGAGGCTTCTGGACGAACATGTGCCTAGAAGTCCGCAAATGGTGAATGTTATGCCGAACAACAACATGATGAGTAAGTGTTATTCACATGGTATTAGAATTTATATGCGAACCAGATTTTGTCTCAGTTGGCCCACCTATTAAAATTTGAATTACTGTTACTCTTTCAACAGGAATCGAATATTAGTTGAAATTTGAATATTTTTCATATTGAACGCGTTAATTCCAAAAAGTCCAGGGTCCAAAGCACCTTCCATTGTTGACACTAGAGCGAAGAGGCTCTTGTAGAATTTCAATCAATTTGTATTCATCTACATTTACAAAGTGCAGTTTCCCTACGCCTATAGACAGATGATGAGAATTTCTCAATCCTTTTCAAGAAATCTGGATGGTGTGCTCAATTTTTCTGTCGGATTACTGATAACTCTTTCCTGGCTGCCTCCAATACTCACTTCGAGCTAAGAGTTGTTTCTCTTTACTCCAATACAAAAATATAATTTTTTTGTTAATTAATATCCCATTACCCCAGCCTCGCTATTGAGTTCTCCTAAGATTCTTTTTTTGTTTTAACCTCTGAATTCACCCTTTCCTACGTGTATGTTTATGGTGGGACACAGGATACAGACATCAAATTAGTTGGGCGAACAATAGCTGAGTATGAATAATTTTCATTGACTGTCATAAATATGTATCTACAAAAAATATTCAATATTGGTTGATGTGTCAAAACTAGTCACATTTATCTAACCCTGGTGACTACAAGTATAGCAAATGAAACTGTTTTCCTATATGACTCGAAGGGTATTCTCCAATAATGTACGGAAGTTCTTATATCTATTATTGATTCATCAATTGAATCTTTATTACTAGTTGGAAAACTACCCGCTTCAATTATATATCGCATTTACACTCAATTTTTGCGATATGGAAAGTAAACTGGCTCAAAAAATGAATGAATCGTTGACATTTCCGTGTGGTTTCGTATTTAACAATTCATATCTGCTTTTTCTTTTATTTTTTTTTTCCTGGTGGATGTCTCATTCACTAATTGATATAAATATCTAATTCCGATATTTTTTTCTAGCGTCACCCACCGGCCACATGCTGCAACAACCCACAGTCATCGTCCCCAAGCGACAAAAGTCCAAGAGGCCCAGCAAGAACAATGGCCCGACCAGCCCAGAGGGCGAAGGCGTGCCCACTACCGGCAGCATACGCCGCAAACCCAGCGTCAAAAAGACCAACAACAACAACAACAATGCGAAGAAGAACGCCCAGCCGTGCGAGATCCCGCAGAGCCTCGACTCCGCCACGTCCGCCCTCAGCCCAGTCGAGTCGCCCATGACGAACCTGCCGAGCCCTTACGACGCCACCTCGATGTACTCCAACATGAACCTCGCCCAGGGCCTCGAGAGCCTCATGAACAGCAAGCAGCCGCCCAGCTACGAGGACGTCGTCAAGAGCAACCTCGGCTTCACCCTCGACAATAGCTACGGCGCCTTCAACCTCTTCCAGGAGCAGATGGTGATGCAGCAGCGCCAGCTGCAGGCCAACACCCTCAGCCCGCCCTACTCCAACCAGTCGCCGCCGCACTCGGTGCAGTCGAACATGTCGCTGTCGCCGCAGGGCTACAACGGCTCGCCCTCGCCCGCCAAGAGCCGCCCTTCCCTGCCCACCAGCCCCACCCACATCGCAGCGATGCGCGCGGCTACGCAGCAGAAGCACGGCGGCGCACCGCCTGCGCAGAATCTCCAGATGGGCTACGACTTCAGCCAGACCGGGCTGGAGATGCCGATGGCGTTCTCGGGGCTGGCGGGGGCTGGCCAGCCGCAGCCGTTCCAGCACCAGAACTTTTACCTGACGCCGCCGTCGCAGCACTCGGACCACCTGCTGCCGGAGAACTTCCCGACACCGAGTCCGGAGAGTCCGGGCCACTGGTCGCTCGGCTCGCCGCGGTCCTGCAACTCGGACTGGTCGGAGAATGTGGCCAGTCCGAACGCGACGTACGTGACGACGGCGACGGGCCACCAGGCGAACAAAGGCTCCGACGCCATCTACATCTAGGTGGGCGGCGCGGGCTGTGATCTTGTTATGTGTCGGGCGGGTGTCGGGGGAAAGGACGTGGCACTTCTAATAAGGAATACAGTTGGTATTTAACGGTGTTTAATGTGGTCCGGCGGTGTCGGAGGAGTGGTATCGGTTCGAGATAAGTGTCTGCTACAACTTTGTGTATGTGTACTGATGTCGAATGGTTGGATATCTGGAACATATTTCAGAGTCTCATGATGATCGAAAGAGATTCGTTTGATATATCAGAGAATATAAGTTATTTTGTTTTTTCTTTCTTAGATTACATAATCTGTTTCAAAAATCTAACTTCAAAGTCAAATGACCATTTTTCACTAAAATGATTTTACACTTGATTTATTTTATTTTACACTTATTGAAAATGTTAAGCTTCGATTGCAGTATTTTTGGACACTAAATATTTATTTATATGCCTCGATTCCAATTTCTTTTATCCCTACAGAGACGGAGTTGTGACTGACTTTCAAAGCAAATAGATCGACTAATCTGCCGATCAGGAATTCAATGATGACAAGAATCTCATAGTTCTTCAGTGATATATTATTTATGGACACATCTTCTTTCACTTATTTTTTTTTTAAATACCCAGATCATATTTGAGACATTTTTTTCTTAGTTGAGTATTCAATTGAAATATTCAATGTGTAGACACGAAGTTTCTCCATATTCTATTTGAAATATGGTGTATCATCAAGGAGACACTTTTGAATTTGACATTTTTCACATATTTCGACTTGTTAAAAATTACTTTTGGTATATAGTAAACAGTAAAACAGTAAAACATATACTGAACATTGACTGTTCCATCTTGAACAAACATTCAAATTTCTAATGATGATTATCTTCTGAGAATTAATTCAAGCCATAATTCCTAAAGTGCCCATCATCAGTTTCCGAAATATTTAGACTTTAAAAAATAGATTCATAATTCCAGGATACATTAGAATTTCAAGAAACCATTTTGGTATATTTTTTCGATTCAATATCCCTTTTTTGTGTGAACATTCCTCTTTTTTTTCATGGAATTTGATATACTTTTTAATTGAATGTCCCATTTTTTGTATCAACATTCCTTTTGTATTATATGATGAGTTATGTTGTCCAAATGTTTACTTTGCACTAAAACCTCTGTATACCATGAAAATAAGAAAAAACTTTCAAGAACATTACAACAACAAACTAAGAAAGTATATTTTTTCAACTTGAAGCTCCTGGATAGCATAGCTTTCTTCTATTCCGTTTTATCACTGGGTAGTGAACATATTGAGATCTTGACACATATCTTACTTCACATACGTCATCCAGTTAGTTTTTATATTTATTTCAATATTGTAATATTCAGTAATAGTCGATTTGAACATTCAAAATGTCGTAGCAGAGTCAAATTCAAAGTATCGACAACTACTGTAGATTCCTCAAGGAAACGCATTCCAAGCCATACATGTTCGAATTTCTTGAACATCATATTATCAAGTACAACTTAAGTACCATATCATGAGTTATCATAAAAATCATTTTTTCATATGATTCCTAATTTGGAATTCGTGAAAAAAATGAAATTATATACAAGTGTCCATTAAATGAAAATACCACACTCGATGTATTTGGTGTATTTATATTTTAGGAACGTTAGGTAAAACTGTATTATTATTATTAGAAGAGAACTTGTAACTTATGGTCTCATCTTTTTACTAAGTGCCTAATCGAATGAAAATTTGCTGCCAATTTCAAATAAAAATGATCTGAATAAGTATTCGATAAATTCCACTCTTGTGCCTTGACAAGCCTTGTTATTTTAATTGTGTTGTAATATTACTTAGACTACATAAATGCATTTGTACATATCTTAGTATATTATTGTTAGTATAGTTTATAGGTTTTCATTGATCCGACTAGTACTTTTCAAATTTATATGTTTGCAATAACGATTTATTATTTATTAGATCATTTTAAATATTCCTCTTCTTCTGAACTCAAACGTCTTTTGTTGAGAAACGCAAACATATGGATTTTGACTTTGGTTTTAATTATACTAAATTCATGACAATTTTGTAAGTTTACAAATAGCATAGTTTGGTCTCTCTATTTTTTCTATTTGATTTTTGTGCCGAAGATCTAAAAATTTGCGAGTCTGTGATTCATAGTAATTTTAACAACAATATGACAATATCATATGAAACTAGTGATATTAAGAATAAAAAAAAACATATTTTTTGATAAATTTTTTAGAACAACAAAACGCACATTCCACCACATGAGATGAAGAAAAAGAGTCTTTCACTTATTGTTATATACAGTTCATAGTTTTCCTGTATTTGTAGAAAGGTAATTGGGAAGATAGTAACTTCTTTAACAAATGAAGATGTTAACTTCATAATTGCTATTCTGACAGTCATGTTTTAGATTGTGTATATTATAAAATCAGTTGATTATAAAGATATTTATAATAATTCGATTTAAGTATCAAACTCAACTGATTTTCCTCTGTAAAAAGTACTGATTAGATAGATATCTAATATTAATATCATGGTTCGATAGTTAGGTCTTGTTTCGGCATGTGCTGATACCCTAGTTATCGGCAAATGCTGTTATTTTTTTATTATAGTTTAAGATACATCATTGCTTTGTACTATATACTTTTAAATAAATACATTCATTTTGTAATATATTATCTATTATTCCTTGCCCGTCATTAATTAGGGAATTATTTTCAGAGAGTATAGGAACCAATGAAAAAACTTATTGAATAAAAAATAATCTATTGATGATGTGTTTGTTATTTTTTAGCAAGCAGAGTAGTTATTTATAATGCAATCTATATTTGACACGATTATATGTTCAAATGATTCAACAATATATGAGAAATTAACAAACGGCGACCGAACAAAATCCGAATCTGAACTCCAATACAAATATTGAATTTTGTATTCCTCGACCAATGGGTAATGGCCGCCATAGCTTATTCACTCTATTGAAATGTGAAATTGTAGAAATTTACAATAGATAAGACAGTATTACTTGATTCAATTCAAATTTATGGGGTTGAAGCATATACATAAATGATACAAGTGTTCAAGCAAGAAGTCAATGGATTTATCTTCTTCATCGTTATCATTGAAGATTGAGACATTTTTAAACGCTACCCCCCGATTCAACTGTAGAGCCCTGTAGAGTAACCAAATTTGTAACAGTATGTACCTATATTAGGTGGATATATAAGATATTAGGTAGACAATTTAACAATAATATGAAATAATATTTCATTACACCATTCACCATTCAATCAAATTTATAATCGATAGGAAAACAAAATTTGGCGTTATATATTCCTGTATTTAACTAATGAATGTTGATGAATTAATAGCTTTTGAGAACTTCTGAACACAGATGAAAAATTTATAAATGAATATAAAATTCAAATAACTATTATTGTGTGCACGACTGCTCTTTTCGCTGATTTTGTTTGAAAAAAATAACATCGATGTTTTTCTCATATAATAATTATTCAGATCAATATATATTAAGAAATATTTGTTACTTTATTGAAAATATTCATGTGTTTGTATAGAACCAGACTTAAAAACCTCTGAAAATGCAAAGCATGAACGCCTAGGTTCAATAAAAGAGTGTGGATAATTTGCTGACCAAAAAATAATCCTGCCAATCCGAACCTTGGAAGATATATAACCAAGTGAAACTCCAAATCTGAGTTGTGTTTGATGAGGTGTTCGTGCCACCGTTAGGAAAATATCGCAAGGGTAGTTTATACTTGTAATTTTTCTTAAAACTTTGTTGACCGGGGGTATCCAGTGAAGATATTTCATTGAAACAGTAGAATATGATTGCTAAATACATACTCTTTATGCCACCATAGTGGAAATCTGAGTCAACCCCCTCGCAAGGGTAGTTTATATCTGTGATTTTCCTCAAAACCTTGCTGACAGGGGGTTTCTAGTATGAATATTGCAGTGAAACAATAGATTACGATTGCTCAAACCACACTCTTCATGCCACCATAGTGAAAATCCGAATCAACCCCTTCTCAAGGGTAGTTTATACCTGTAATTTTTCCTAAAACTTTGCTGACCGGGGGTATCCTGTGAAGATATTTCATTTTTTATTTGTAATGTTATTCTTATTATCCAGTTTACTGTTCAATCTTATAGGATTAATAATTCTTATACTATTCTTTGGTTACGCTGTATTGTATTATAACTGTTTTTATATTTATTTGTAATAATGTTATTCTTTTTCTTATTACTACTTCAGATTAATAACCAACTTAACAGATCATTTATATAGGATGAATCCGTACATTGGGATACATTATTTTTATTGTCATTTATATATATACCTATATTAGAGCTTTGTATATTAGGGAAACCTACTTAATAAATATTTCTTCTTTCTTCTTCTGAAACAGTAGATTATGATTGCTAAATACATACTCTTTATGTCACCATAGTGGAAATCTGAATCAACCCCCTCGCAAGGGTAGTTTATATCTGTGATTTTCCTCAAAACCTTGCTGACGACAGGGGGTTTCTAGTGTGAATATTGCAGTGAAACAATAGATTACGATTGCTCAAACCATACTCTTCATGCCACCATAGTGAAAATCCGAATCAACTCCTTCTCAAGGGTAGTTTATACCTGTAATTTTTCCTAAAACTTTGCTGACCGGGGATATCCTGTGAAGATATTTCATTGAAACAGTAGATTATGATTGCTAAATATGTCTTTATGCCACCATAGTGGAAATCTGAATCAACCCCCTCGCAAGGGTAGTTTATATCTGTGATTTTCCTCAAAAACTTGCTGACAGGTTTTTTTTTTCAGAGGTGGTTGAAATCCTTTATGGACATCATATGGGTCAAATTCCCCATATGATAGTGTGGGACATAGTTTGTACAAGTCCTTCACTGGGTGTGAGTTGTATATTTCTGGTTCGCCAACTGGTTGCCCAAAAATTGTCTGCCTTCTGCGATCCAATGCCTCGCATTTGCATAGTATATGTGATACTGTTTCTGGTTCCTTTCCGCATAGCCTGCAATTTGGGTCACCATTATACAGTCCCATTCTGGTAAGGTGCTCCTTGACTGGGGCGTGGCCGGTCATGAGTCCTATAACAGTTTTTATCTGCTCTCTGTTCATGTTTAGCAGATCTGCAGTTCGTCTGTGGCATGGTTCCTTGATGTATTGTTTCCCATGTATATTTCCTGGAATGTTTTTCCAGTAGTTCTTATGTTTTTCCCGAATCCAGTCTGTTACAGACGCTCGTGCTGCACGCTTGGGTACTCCTAGAATCTGTCCTGGTTCTGGTTCATTATCTGACCCTCTTCTTGCAAGTTCGTCAGCTTTCTCATTGCCAGCAATCCCCTGATGTCCTGGCACCCAGGTGAGTTTGACACTGTTCCGGTCTGCCAGCGTTTTCAGTTCCTTCTTGCAATCAAATACCAGTCGCGACGTCACTTCCTTGCTTATAATTGCCTTGAGTGCCGCTTGACTGTCTGACATTATTTGGATCTGCTCATGTTCTATAGCTCTCCTGTTATTCTCCTCTGTGTTTTCCCAGTGAATAGCTGAGCTTGGTCTCCGGGTTTTTCGAGAATACTCCTGCTCCTGACCCATCTGTGGTCTTTGATCCGTCTGTATACCAGATCTTTCCCTGCAGTATGGTGCTGAGTTCTGTATTACTCCATTCAGTTCTATCTGGTATGGATACCTTGAATGGGTTATTGAATGTATATCGTTTGGGAATGTGATCTGTTCTCATATCAAGTGTGTCCCTGTTCACCGTTCTTACGATATTCATGATGTGCCCTGTTCCTATGTTAAGATCGTCCAGTGTATTTTGTAGTCTGAAGGCACCAAGCCTCGCTTCCCCCTGTATCATTAGGTGAAGGGGAGGCAGATCCAGTAGTGTCTCCATGGCTGCAGTAGGCGTTGATTTCATAGCCCCTGTGATTCCCAGACAGGCAAGCCTTTGTATCTTGCTCAGTCTTGTTATTGCTCCTCTTTGTAGTGTCTTAGGCCACCATACCAGTGAGGCATATGTTATGGAGGGCATTACCACCCTGTTGTATATCCAGTACAACATGTGTGGTTTCAGTCCCCATTTTTTTCCACAAGAGCGTCTGGCCACCATCAGTGATGTTACCGCTTTTTTAGTGGTATTTTCCAAGTGTTGTTGCCATGTCAGTTTCGAGTCTAATATCACTCCTAGATATTTAACCTCCTCTTTCAACTGTATCGTTTCTCCTCGAAGTTTTAAAGGACCAAGCCCTTCCAGTTTGCGTCTTCGGGTGAATGGTATTATGGCGGCCTTGTGAGGGCTGATACTGAGCCCTTCCCGTTCCGTCCATATCATTACCAATTCCAGAGCCTCTCTCATTCGATCTCTGACGGTGGTATTGTATTTTCCTTGTACCAGTCGGCATATCCAAGGACTCTATGTCCACTGTTATTTAGCCCATCCACAACAAGATTCCACAGTAGTGGGGATAGTATACCCCCCCTGCGGGCATCCTCTGGTCGCTCTAGCCACTACAGTCTCTCCCATAACAGTGGTGTAAATCATTCTGTTTCTCAGCATTGAGTTTATCCAGGCCACACAGGGTTCCTCGATTCCTTTCTGTCTGAGAGCTCTAATTATAGAGTTTATAGAGGTGTTGTCAAAAGCTCCTTCTACGTCTAAGAAAGCCGCTAATAGCACCTCTTTATTTTCCAGCGTGTTCTCCACCCTCTCGACCAGATGATGGAGTGCTGTGTCTGTTGAGCAACCAGTCTTGTAGGCATATTGGTCGCGGTGCAGTGGTCTTTCTACCAGTTTGCCGTCCCTCATATGCCTATCTACTAGCTTTTCCAGTGTCTTTAGTACAAAAGACATAAGACTGATTGGTCTGAGGGACTTTGCCGTTTCCTATCCGATTTTCCCAGGTTTTGGTATGAAGCTATGAGTGAGGGCACTCTTCTCCATATTTTTGGTATGTATCCGAGAGCCAGACTGCCTCTCAGTATTTTGCAAAGCCATCTGACCAGTGTTTCTGGTCCTTTCTGTAGCATTGCTGGGTAAATCCCGTCAAATCCTGGTGATTTAAAGGGTTTGAATTAGTGTATAGCCCACTCTATTTTGTCATAGGTCACCACTTCTTTTGCTATGTTCCAACTTTCCCTAGAACCCCTTGATAATGTTTCTAGTCCATTAACGTTCTCCACAGCAAGTGTCTGATCTATTTGGGACCCAGGAAAGTGAACTCTAAATAGTTCTTTTATTGTATCCTTTCCTGTGTATGTATATTCTCCTTTTTCGTTTTTGAGGGAGTATATCGTGTTCTGTGTATCTTTGGAGAGTATCTTCTGTAGTCTGGCACATTCTTGAGTGCTTTCTATATCTCCTCGCAGTACCTCCTCCAGGAGTCTCTCTTAGATTTATTTAGTGCTTTTTTATAACTGGTCAAGGTGTTCTTGTAGTCATCCCACCTTCCTGTTTTTTAGCACTGTTGAAGTTTTTTCTAACCTGTTTCCTCAATCTTGCAAGTTCATGATTCCACCAGGGCACTTTCCTGGTAGCCTACCTTGTGATTAGGGGACAGTTATTGTTGAACGCCAAAATGAGTGTGTCGTTAAATTGTTCCACCACCCCTTCTAGGTCCACGTTTGTACTTATCGTTCTTTGTGGTACCAGTAGATAGCGCTCTAGGTCTGCGTGATAGGCTTCCCAGTTCGTTTTCCGTGGGTTCCGATAAGTTTCTTTGATGACGTCACTCTTTATTTTGAAATTTATGTGTCTGTGATCAGAGCAACTTTCCTCATCAGACACATACCATTCTGTAACAAAATTACTCACATGTGTAGAGGCTATATATTGTTACGTCGATTACCTCCTTCCTATTTCTCGTAATAAAGGTTGGTTTATTTCCCACATTCAATGTGTCCAGATTATTTGCCAGCATGAATTGCAGGAGTGATTCACCTCTTTGGTTGGTGTCGCTGCTTCCCCAAGTGATGTGGTGTGCATTCGCATCGGCCCCGATGATCAGCTGCAGTCCTTTTATCCTGCATTCTCTCACCAGTTCTTCCACAGCTCTCGTAGGTGGTGGCTCAGGATCATCAGAGGGAAAGTAGGCCGATCCGAGTACTATCTCCCTCGTCCCACTACCCTCCTTCATCCTTATCTTTATGGCCGTCAAGTCTCTCGAACAGAAGTTTGTTAACGGCAATATTTTTATATTTTTTTGTATTAGTATACAGGTCCGAGGGTTCTCTGTCGATCTGCTGTAAATAAGCTCTCCACATGTCCCCCCCAGACCCATAATTTTCCCGTGTCTAACCCACGGTTCCTGTATAAGGGCCGCTGACAGGGGGTATCCAGTGAAGATATTTCATTGAAACAGTAGATTATGATTGATAAAAACATACTATTCATGCCACCATAGTGGAAGTTTGGATCAACCCCCTCGCAAGAGTAGTTTATACGTGTGATTTTTCTGAAAACCTTGCTGACAGGGGGTTTCTAGTGTGAATATTGCAGTGAAACAATAGATTATGATTGCTCAAACCATACTCTTTCATGCCACAATAGTGAAAATCCGAATCAACCCCCTCGCAAGGGTAGTTCATACCTGTGATTTTCCTTAAAACTTTGCTGACCGGGGGTATCCTGTGAAGATATTTCACACTAGAAACATTTAACACTAGAAACTCCCTGTCAGCAAGGTTTTAAGGAAAATCACACGTATAAACTACCCTTGCGAGGGGGTTGATTCATATTTTCACTATGGTGGCGTGAAGAGTATGGTTTGAGCAATCATAATCTATTATTTCACTGCAATATTTACAGTAGAAACCCCCTGTCAGCAAGGTTTCAAGGAAAATCACACGTATAAACTATACCCTTGCGAGGAGGTATGGTTTGATAGCAATCACAATCTACTGTTTCACTGCGATATCTGCACTAGAAACTCCCAGCCAGCAGTTTCAAGGAAAATCACAAGTATAAACTACCCTTGCGAGGGGGTTGATTCATATTTTCACTATGGTGGCATGAAGAGTATGTATTTAGCAATAATAATCTACTATTTCATTGGAATATCTTCACTGGATACCCCCGGTCAGCAAAGTTTTAAGGAAAATCACAGTCATAAACTACCCTTGCGAGGGAGTTGATTCGGATTTTCACTATGGTGGCATGAAGAGTATGTATTCAGCAATCATAATCTACTGTTTCAATGGAATATATTCAGTGGATACTCCTGATTCGGATTTTCATTATGGTGGCATGAAGAACATGGTTCGAGCAATGATAATCTTTAGTTTCACTGCAATATTCACACTAGCAACCCCCCTGTCAGCAAGGTTTTAAGGAAAATCGCACGTATAAACTACCCTTGCGAGGGGGTTGATTCATATTTTCACTATGGTGGCATGAAGAGTATGTTTTGGGCAATCATAATCTATTGTTTCACTGCAATATTCACACTAGAAACCCCCTGTCAGCAAGGTTTTAAGGAAAATCACAGGTATAAACTACCCTTGCGAGGGGGTTGATTCGGATTTTCACTATGTTGGCATGAAGAGTATGGTTTGAGCAATCACAATCTACTGTTTCACTGCAATATCTGCACTAGAAACCCCAGTCAGCATAGTTTTAAGGAAAATCACAAGTATAAACTACCCCCGTATGGGGGTGTATTCAAATTTTTGTTATGGTGGCAAGAAGGTATTTCTTCATAGATATCTGTTTTGTATTATGAGCCCGATATTCGCAGTAGAAGTCTGAAATCTAATGGAATATTCTATTCTGGTCAGCAAAATACTTTTTCCCTTCAATAAATACCCGCCCATTATCAGCAATGAGTAAAGTCAGTCGTATGTCGCATGAGTCGCGTCGCGTGAGCTCGTGAGCATTCAGTTAATAGTTGATCGCAGTGATCGCACCCATAATATCCCATATCGGCATATCGCACGGTGCGATTCGCACCCAACCCAAGTATAGTTTACCATCCATTCCTTGTCCTTGGATCGCACCCATATATCTAATAATAACTATATAGGTAACATGGATACCAGAGCTGAAGCCAAAAAATAAAACAAATGACAGTCTGCGGGACCAATCGCGAATATGCGCATGCGCAAGTTTGAATTAAGAATCGACATGCGTTTTCATCATGGAGGAGAGTAGCGTTCTAGTGAGCGACATACGTATGATGATTATTAAAAATCAATCAAATGTGTCACGTAACCTTCAATTCAATGTTTTTATTTCATCATGACATAAATTTTCATTCATTGATGGATTGTTGGACGATATTGAATAATAGTTGATGATAAATGCAGAAATGGATGTGATCTACAAAGCGATACTTGCGATTTGCTGAGAAACCTGTCACGATAAAGTCATCGGAACAAGATTCGTGAGCTAATTTTTGATCAATCACTGTTATCACTCACTAATCACTTCTGTAAACAATCAGTAAGTACATTAATAACTATATTAACGCTCTTTTACATAATTTGAGTCAACAAACATACCTAACCTATGAAATTCTGAAAACGTCAGTGGATTTCAACTCGTCAAAACCCGCACATGCGCACAATTCATCATTAGCAAGCCAGACAGTCTTTTGTTTTTCCAAAACTGGCTTCATTTTCGCGTGAAGAGAAGAATAGGTGTTATCCATATAGTTGTTATTATATATATGATCGCACCATCCTTGTACGGCGATCGGCGAATGAATACAGCCGTAAGAAGTGTCAGCAGTCAGTACTGTCAGTATTATTGCTGTCACTGTCAAGTGTCACTGTGTTAGCACTGTCAAGTGTAACTGTGTTAGCACTGTCAAGTGTCAGTTGCCAGTTGAATGTTTTTATTTTTTGCTGATGTTTTCGTTTCCAGCAATCCAGTGTCTGAAGCTGAAGTGCTGAAGTTTCAATGTTTTTTCATTTTTGTTTTATCATTTGAAGATGTTCCTTTGATATTCCAATTAAAATGATTGCGGAAATAGAAGAGCATATTAGCAAAAAGGTGTCTTGGTCGCAACTTCCTACACATATTAAACAGGTTTGTCAAATAATATGTGTTTATGAATAAATTCCATAATCCATAATTTTTCCAGATATTGAGCAATTCATCTAAAGAATACGAACGATTCGTGATAAATTTCAGTATAAAAAATCAACTGAGGTACCGGGGAAATTTAGGTAGATATATTTGGAATGATTACTGTTGTTATCTTGATTTTCAAATATTACCATAACAAAAATATTTATCATGTTTTCCAGTGCGATACATTTTCAAGGATGAGAAGAAGTACTATGAACGAATCATATGTTACAGTAGAGAAAGACTTATGTTATTTCCTTATCACCTTGCTGACATGATTGTAAAAGGGCTCAGGATTACTCCATTCAACTATTATATATCTGTAGTGGAAAAATTGATGCAGGCTGAGAAGAGTTATGATACTCTACCTAATTTTACAGCTGCTGATTGTGAGTTGGATATCGAAGTGATTTTTATTCTTCAAACTGTCATTTTTAGGTTTGAGGCTGCTAGGTATTGGACGCAATGAATACATTGAGTTGATGAATAAATCAAGATCAAATAAGGGCAGGTTGTTTGGCAAGAAGAATGTGAAAGTGTTACTCCCTAAAGTACCTTGTGATATACATATGGAACCTTGGTGGAGAGTAGAAGTAGGACTGATTTTAGAAGAGGATATTAAGGTAATACTGTAGAATGTTATTTACAATTATGAATATGAAAATACAAAAAAAAATACCTTGAATCTACTCTAATAAGATTGATGTTACTTTCTGAAAAGACCTGCCTATTAGGTACATTTAAAGGTGGGTACAGACATGTAACAAAACTTTATATCATAACGCCGTCACGTAACAAATGTGGACGGCACCCTGTAAAGCCTAGTTCATGTTAGAACGATTGCGATTATTTTTATGTGATTCTGCAAATTTGATTGGATTGTCAAAAAACCTAGTTCATGTTGAAGCGGAAATAAAGGATAGAGACAGTTTGTTTCATTCAAGATATTTCCAACACCTCTTATTTTTCTTAATATAACTCTATTCCATTTGGAATGACAAATTCTGCGAAAATCGCAATAAAGTTCAATTTTTTTAACTTTCGCATATTATTTGCGGAATTCGTTCCAACATGAACTAAGCTTTACAGCTTAATGGTAAGTCTCCATACCAACGCCACGACTGCAAACTGCGCGACTGCACTGCGATTTGACAAATCACAGGCACGACGTCAAATTAGGAAGTGCAAAAGTTAACTGAATTTCAACTTTGAACAGCAACTACGCGACGTTTCAACGCTTTTTATAACATTTGGTAACCTCACACCTAACCTAACAGCAGCAAAATCAAAGATTAGTGGTCATGCAGTTGTAACGTTGTACTGTCAGTATGGAGACTCAGCATAATGGTAAGTCTCCATACCAACGCCACGACTGCGAACTGCGCGACTGCACTGCGATTTGACCAATAACAGGCACGACGTCAAATTAGAAAGCGCGAAAGTTAACTGAATTTCAACTTTGAACAGCAACTGCGTGACGTTTCAACGATGTTTATAACATTTGGTAACCTCACACCTAACCTAACAGCAGCAAAATCAAAGATTAGTGGTCATGCAGTTGTAACGTTGTACTGTCAGTATGGAGACTCAGCATAATGGTAAGTCTCCATACCAACGCCACGACTGCGAACTGCGCGACTGCACTGCGATTTGACAAATCACAGGCACGACGTCAAATTAGGAAGTGCAAAAGTTAACTGAAATTCAACTTTGAACAGCAACTGCGTGACGTTTCAACGATGTTTATAACATTTGGTAACCTCGCACCTAACCTAACAGCAGCAAAATCAAAGATTAGTGGTCATGCAGTTGTAACGTTGTACTGTCAGTATGGAGACTCAGCATAATGGTAAGTCTCCATACCAACGCCACGACTGCGAACTGCGCGACTGCACTGCGATTTGACCAATAACAGGCACGACGTCAAATTAGAAAGCGCGAAAGTTAACTGAATTTCAACTTTGAACAGCAACTGCGTGACGTTTCAACGATGTTTATAACATTTGGTAACCTCACACCTAACCTAACAGCAGCAAAATCAAAGATTAGTGGTCATGCAGTTGTAACGTTGTACTGTCAGTATGGAGACTCAGCATAATGGTAAGTCTCCATACCAACGCCACGACTGCGAACTGCGCGACTGCACTGCGATTTGACAAATCACAGGCACGACGTCAAATTAGGAAGTGCAAAAGTAACTGAATTTCAACTTTGAACAGCAACTGCGTGACGTTTCAACGATGTTTATAACATTTGGTAACCTCACACCTAACCTAACAGCAGCAAAATCTGTCAGTATGGAGACTCAGCATAACACTGTAACATAGTAACATGGTGGCGTTCCATCGGTTGTCGGTTTTTTGACGCCGCATTAAAGAAATAATATGCACTGACGTTGCAAGTTACTACTCTTCAATTGTTTCAGCAGAAAAATCCTTGATTTGAAACAATTGAATTTCAGCTCATTATGTGGGGTTCTCGTGTACAACAATAGATGGCGATACTGTCGAAAGTTATTCAAATAATTTTCTTTTAATCATGTTGGATACATATGTGCATCAAACTCATTGGAAAAATGGCTACATGAAACTTTTAGAAACGATTAGACGTCATTTAGAATCGAATATCCATACTTTCGTATCGACACCTGCAGTAACCTGTAAATTTGGTTGGAATCGCGGCTTCATTTATCATTTAGTGAGATTCACCCACGCGATGTCACGTTAGACACGTTTTAACCAAGTAGGCGAAATCAAGAGATTTGGGACCATTCACATGATAGGAAGTGAATTCACCAGTCTATCTATCCACCTCTGTTAGCATGTCTGGACAGAACTGCGTTACACAGTTGTCATTCATTTTGCGTTTCATTCATTCAGTATCTTTTCATGCTATTTTGGGTCAAATTAAATTAATCAAGTACTTGAGATCTGGTGAATTTTTTCGTAAATGCCACTAGTTGCCTGAAATTTTAAATCCCACAGCAAATGATATCCACTGTACACACTTCTATTAGTATACAAATGGGCCTGCCACCAGCGTTTTTCTGCGCGTCTTTTTTTATTTTTCTTAACTAAGTGATGCATAAATATATAAGCTGCTGCAGCAACCTCCATTGCACACAAGAAAAAGACAATTGTTCTATAGTGAAGACGGAACAGCAGAATGTTACGAATATAAGATACGCGAGCGTATTCCCGGTCTTCATATAATGCTTCGTATTATCGTATTTTCGTATCATCGTATTCAGTAAACTAATCTGATTGGTCGACTAGAACACGCGGTCCTTCGTAACTTTACACCAACATTTTCTGGTGTAAGATTACAAAATTGCCGTTCTTACGAAACTGTTCTGATAAAATGTTGTCCTGTGATCGGTTTAAATCAGTTTAAAGTTGATTTTATGGTGGTGAGGTTAGGTTTATTGTTATTTAGTTATGTGATAAAAAAAAATCAACGAATTATTATCGTTTGAGCTCATCAAATTTAGTATACAATTAAAATTTCTCAAAATATTACCAGACACATCAATATTCGATAATTCTTCTATAGAATCATTTATCAATTGATTGATAATAATTTGTTTAACACTTTTCTTTGGCATTGTAAATGATTTAGAATTTTTAAATTTCACACCGGAAACTGACAGGATCGTTCCCGCGCTTTAAGTTTCGTAACTATTCGTAGGCCATTTTCGTAAATTTACGAAGTCATATAAGAGGGCTCCGGAATACCCTTACTATATTTGTTGACACGTCGTATCTTCGATGCGAAACAAAGAATTTTTACGCGACGGCGTTACAGTACGAAGTTTTGTAACATGTCTGTGACACCTTAAGCTGTTTTACATTAATTGATGCATGATAATAAACAAATAATAAGTAGGTATAAGTGAGATTTTAACTGATATTTCCAGTACATAATTATAAGGGATTTCTAGAAAAAGCAAGCTTAAATTATGTACAACTATTGCCAGTTTCAGTATGCTAGTTTATTGCTGATATGCCTATTTATTCCTGATATTGACAACCAATACCTGAGTGAATGTTGGAAATTATTTTTATTTTCCAAATATCATTAACATTTGAAGTGGATTTTTAATGACACTGGAAAGGCTTAGAGGGTGTATTTTTACTGCTTAGTCAGATAAAGTCACTTTAAAAGCCTACTTTTGAAGCCTAACAAAAGTCATTGAAAAGCTGCAAATAGTATGTTATACACCTAGGGACTAAAGTGGTATTAAATACCCAAACAAAAAGTTGAGCGCGACCAACAGGAAGGCTATAATTTGTGGAGAGATTCAAAAACACTTTAGCCCTGAGGTGTATACACTTATACACTTTAGGATAGGTGAAACATCAAAGAATAAGGAAAAAAATCGAGGACGACAACGGCTACAATTTTGCAAAACACCTAAATTAATAAAAATAACTGCTGCAATAATATATTTAAAAAAGCGCGAAACTATGAGAATTATTTCTGAATTTGATTATATTTACATTACCATGCTTTTAGAATAGTTTACATAAGGCAAAATTGACATGAACCACGACCTAAAGTAATGCGGGGATGGGAGGTTCCAACAATTTTCTCCAGATATATTCATATTAAACCTCCAAAACTAGAATCAGATGCAGAGCAGACTTAGCATTCAGTTCAGTCAAAAATCCTCAGTTCATAATCTCAGTGCCGCCCTCGTAAAATGTGATTCAAGTGAACGTGAATTGCAGAACAGTGAAAGATGGATTACCATCAGACAGTTCGGTTTTCGTCCATTGAATAAAAGTCATCTTGTTGTGCCAGTATTCAGTTCAATACTCGTAATTTATCTTCTAGAAAAGCTACTATGATTGTGTTAACCTACAAAACATGTAAGAAATTCTTTTCATGATTCAAATAATAAATAGATATTTGTACTCTGTGATAATTGTCTTTATGTCTACCATTCTTTCTCCTGCTCAAGTATTCACGATCTCAGTTAAAGAAGTAATATTGTTACGACCCTGTATAGGCCAACTTGAATAAAGTAGGGTTGCATAACAAATAAATGTGTAATGTGTGTGGGGTTCGAATATTTAATGAACTGATATACCCTCAGTGGCAGGTGAAAGAATGGTGGTTCTAGACATAAAGACAATTACCATAGATTACAAATATCTATTTCTATTACCATTTGAATCCATTTAGAAGGTAGAGTTGGCGAATATAAATAGAATTTATTACATGTTTCATGGGTGAACACAATCATAGTAGCTACTCAGATGATTTCCTGAACTATACAGATACTTCAAGAATTGAACTGATGAAGTAGATGAGTAGAACAAGAAATATATCTACTCGTAGTCCATGCAATGAACTACGAGTAGATATATTTTCCTTCTCTCTTCCTAACACGTGTCAAAGTTCACATCAAGACAGGCACGCTTAACAATATACAGACTGGTTTCGGGCTTATTGGCCCTCATCAGTGCAGGGTAGTTAACCGTGTAGAGACCCGGAGATCTCCACTGGAAGCGGTGCCTGTCACAATGGTGTTGCTAATTCCAATAAGTGTCTCTTGGAACGCGACTCAGTGCGGTGTGACGTGGTGCAAATAAAGTATCATAATTAAAAAAAATATGAATGGTGGAATGCGTATCATCCTTAGTTGTAATTGTCTCACCAATATATCTCTGATGCTTGAAACATCACAAAGTGTATCTGCAATCAATGACCTAATTATTTATAAAATATTGAATAATCAACTACCTGCATTTTTCGATGGATTCATTGCATTACATGATCATTACACAAGAGGAAACAATTATTTCCACTTACCAAGACAAAATATGTCCTCTTCTATGAAATAACTTTTTTATAAAGACCCAATGAGGTAAATGAATAACCAACCTCCATTATAGAGTGGTAATCATTGCAAATATAAAAACTAATTTTCAATATTATGCTGTGAAATGAATTCATCTGCCAAATGTCATTTGATCACTATTGTTTTCAATTTTGATTTTTTATTCCTTGTGTGAAAATTTTATATAAGTGTCTATATTCGATTATCAATGTAGACACCGTCATTATTATACTATTATCATTATTTATTCCGAATTCATACAATCTTAAAGTTATTTATGTTTATTTATCTATTCTAGTATTAATTCTTGTATTGAATATAAGGACGTACCCTACCAATAAATATTTCATTCATTCATCCTCACTGTATATTTTGTTATCGATAATAATGTTTTCGTTCTCAAAGGGCATTAAGTAAGCAATGTAGTAAGATTCATTACAGTGACACTTCAATTTGGTATTCGACTGTAAAGTCATTTTTTGAATAGTAGAGGCCGATACTTGATGAAAATCCGTGATTGAACACTAAACGAATGTACTACACTACAAGATTTTTCACTAATTACCTAGAGTTTACAACTCACGACACGTGTTTCGCTCTATAGCTTCTTCAAGTGGAGTAATAAACTCAGTAGTGGCTAATCAGTTTAGTATTCTTCAATCGGTGATCCTTAAATTTCCATGAATAATTAATTTCTCGCTTGTAATTAATGATCTGTTATTATTTTTCCAGATGGTGAATGAAGAAGAATTAGAAGTTATCGATAAATTAATCGATTTTGGATCTCGAAATGCTGGTGATCTACCGTATCATATTGTACTTAGTTTGTATAAGTATGTATATTCAATCCGATGTAAAGCATATCAAAAACGAATTTATCGTATTTTTCAGAAAAGGACTGATTTATTTGGACGTACCTGTGACCGCTGAAGATAGAGTCCAGGTACCTCCACTTCAAGGTTTTGTTATGAATCGAATTTTGGGTGATTATTTTGAAACACTTCTCTATAAGACATTTGTGTCAATTGATGAACACACTACAATTGGGGAGGTGAGTTTTAGACTTAATCAGGTTAAAAGAGTGTCATATTGTCTGTTTCCAGTTGGCTGCAGTTCTGCAAGTAGATACTGAATTGTTAAAACAAGCTGTATCTTTATATTGTCGATTGAAATTTGCCCTGAAATTGAATACAGACATTGAACAAGATAGAATACAGTGGCATCCTTCCTGGAAACAGTTACTAATACAGGATTCACAGTAAGTGGAATATTTAATAATAGTTTTCTAATAACAAATTCATTTAGTGCCGGGTCACTGTTAATTGTTTTTATCATTTATATTTACAATATTCAACCGAAGAGATGATGGTTTTCGGAATTTCTAAATTTTGTAAACATCAATTTGAATTTGAAGTTTCAATTATAAATATATCAATGTGTTATGAAACTATCTGTTATGATGCCCAATATTGTCGAGTACCAAGCTATATTTATACTTAAGGATGAGTTTTTTTGTAATAATATTTTCTGATAGAAGGTTCGAATTAAATGCATTTAGAATGGCAATTTCATCTACGAGATTATTAAGACAATCATTATAACGAGAATAAAGTATCATAGGATAACATTTCATAAATACGAGGCACAATACGATGAATAAAGTCACTCGAAGTCATTCAAAAGAGGATCTTTCGAGGGGAGGAAATTAGGGTATAATTCATGTATAGCTCAAATGCTCTTTAACATAACCATACTTTTCGAATAACTTACATTTGGCAAAATCGACATGAACCAAGACTTAGAGTAATTAGCGGGGATGGGAGATTCCAACAATTTTCTCATGAACAGTTCCCATAAAATCTCAGAAACTAGAATCAGAATTCAGAGCAGATTCAACAGTTCAGCTCTCGACTCCTGACAATTTTTCTTCAGTTTGTTATCTCAGTGCCGCCCTCGTAAAGTGTGATACAAGTGAACGCGAATTTACGGAACAGTAATGATAGATTTTCATCAGACAGTTCGGATTTCGTCCGTTAAATAATAGTCAACTTGTTGTGCCGGTATTCAACTCAATTTTCGCAATTTGTATATTTCAAGAAATCATCTGAAAATCTACTATGAAATTCTATTTATATTTGCCAACTCTGTCTATCTAATTGATTCAAATGATAAATATATATTTGTACTCTGTTATGATTGTCTTTATGTCGACATTCATATATTTTCCTCCTGTTAAAATATTCACGAACCCAGTCAAAAAAGTAATATTGTTACGACCCTGTATAGGCCAACTTGATTAAAGCAGTGTTGCATAACAAATGGTGTTAGGTGTGTGGGGTTCGAATATTTAATAAGCTGATATACCCTCAGTGGCAGGAGAGAGAGAGAGAGTTGTAGACATTTAAGATTGAGAAATAATTATTGAGTACGAAACAGCCGAAGAAAATGTTTCAACCAATACACTGGCCGAAGATAGGAAAAATGTAATTTTATCCATGCCAATGAATATAGATGCTATCCCAGAGGACAATAGACAAACCCGTGCTCACGATTTTCTTCATATCATCGAGGAAACAGCAATTACGCGATTGAAACTACGAGGAGTAGCTAAACAATTGATTGTCTCAGAACTGGATTTACGAGCCACAGCATCCTGGAAGGTCCTAGAAGAAGATTTACCTAAGCAATTTGGAATAGTTCAACTCCCTGGACAAGCACTCAAGGTGTTCATTGAATGCAAACAGCGAAATGGTGAGTCATGCCGAGAGTTCTTAGCTCGTTTGAAGATTGCTGCAAATAAAACAGTGACATACACTGCTATACCCGACTACGACCGTCTAACTAAGCAAAAATTGGCAGCAGACACTTTGACGCAATTTATTTTGGATTTGCTCAACCCTATTAAGAAAAAAGTGCTTTCTGCAGTGCCTGATACTGGCAAAAAAAGAGGAAACTATTAAAAATTTGACCAGGGCATAGGAAAAGGATTGTAGGATTGTGGAAACACAAGCGAACGGGAATAGACCACTAGATTCCAGAAATAATTTGAGATGCTATAGATTCCAAAAACCAGGAGACATTGCAAGAAATTGCAGGGAGAGGCCCAATGGATTTGATAAGGAACTTTTATGTTTTGGCTGTAGAAAATAAGGACATCCAGCAAGAAAACAGCAAAGAGGTCAAGGTTATTCACGAGGAACCGGGAGGTCTCCACGCAGAGAAAGAAATACAGAGTGAACTTTAAACCAACAAGCAGCTGCATTCCAACCCCGACATGTAGCTGCCTGCCAAGAACCACAACAATAATTCAGAGGACGACAGATATACTTAGTTGCACCTCGGAAAGCGAAGAACCCCGGAATATAGCTTCCATGGATATTGAAGAAAAAGATAAAAGGATACAATCATCCGATAAGCCAATGGACTATCAAGAAAGCAGTGTGAATAATGCGAACATTTCTATGACACAAGGATAGGGCACAAAGATGCACCTCTAAGTCTGGAAACGAATGCAAGGATAAACAAGAAGAAGAAGTGAAAGCAAGGAGAAAATGAGCAATAGAAATCGAGTAGTTGTGACAAATATTTCACGACGAAAACTAGACCCTCAGCTTCAAGAATGTATATTTATATTTTAAGGACGATATACATTTACCACCCAGAACGGTGACAGTGCTTATTTGAGAAAACCTAAACAAATCACTACAGATACAGTAGTAGTCGAAAGTATGGAACTAGTGAATGAAGTATTGATAGCACATTCTATTATCCGTAATGATAGAGAAACATCGATAAAACTCATCAATGTACTCAGCTGTTCGGTTGTTATTCAGAGAAATCATACAGTAACGAGAGCCTTTGAGGCAGATTGTGAGATTGTCAAGAGATCATTAATATACAAAAAAAATTCGCAATGTGAGTATTCAGGATACGTAATCAATTCTGGAACAGCTCAATTTGTCAATTCCACAGGGAGATAGGGAAGAAAAACTTTTACAACTTGTAGAAGAGTATATAGACATATTCAGAGCACCAACTCAGAAATTAACTTGTACTTATCAAGTGAAACATCGTGTCATAACAGAGGATGTTCCACCATTTTCAAAAAGGCCTTATATCAACTATCAACAACAAAATATATTACAGAAGGAAATTCAAGATCTACTAGACAATGATATAGTCCGCATCACCATGGTAATTTCCAGCAATACTGGTAGAAAAGAAATTGCATCCTGGAGAAGAACCCCCAATCTCGTCATTGTATAGATTACAAAACTCTCAATGCAATAACAGATTTCTTTATACTGCCAAATCTTCAAGAAACCTTGGATCAGTTGACTGGATTAAACCTTTTCAGTGTGCTGGATTTAGCTAGTGGATATTTCCAACTAGAACTGGATCCACGAGATCAAGAGAAGAGTGCATTCTTTACTCCTACAGGTCATTGTGAATTTAATCTTATGGCAATAGGCTTGAAGAATGGTCCAGCGACTTGGCAAATACTATTGTATTCTGTTTCAGCTAATTTAACTGGAAACAAATGTCTTATCTATCTTGATGAAGTGATTGTGTTTAGCTCATCCGATATAGAGGAACATCTCAACAGACTGAGACATGTTTTTGAAAGAATGTGATCCAGTAATCTTAAGTTCAAACCAACAAAGTGTCAATTCGTGAAGAATGAAGTGAAGTATCTTGGTTTTGTCAAGTTAATGTCTCTGTATAAAATGTCCCGTTAGAGATATGTAATTGTCAGTCCATACCGACATTTTATCTCACTCTTGTTGTTGCATGTCTCGAATAATGCTGCTTAAATTTTATCCATAAATTTTTTATGATGGTATTTGTGGTGGTCTGTTTTCCGAAGATTTTCTCACTTTCAGCAATAACTTGACAACGCCGCAAAATTTTCAAAAAAAGGACCTTATGTAGAACATTTTGCTCAGTTCAACGGCGAAAAAAATTACAGGGGGTCCATAAAAAATTATTGATTTGTATTGCCCCGCTTCGAAGAAACACTGTATATTCCAAAATATTTTCCTCACACTAATGGGCAACCCTGTATAATAACAGTTGCAGGATGTCACACTGTCCCAGAGAAAACTGAGATAATACGGATCTACCCACAACCAATAACAGTTAAGGAAATGAGAGCTTTCCTAGGACTTTGTGGTTTCTATCGGACATTCGTTCCTAGATTTTAGGATGTTTCTCAACCTTTGACAAATCTTACAAAGAAAAATGTTCCGTTTTTATGACGAGATGCTCAAAAACAAGCCTTTCAAAATCCGAAACAAGCTCTCATAACTCCACCAATTTTGAAGTGCCCTAATTTTCAATAACAATTAATTGTTAACACATATGTATCTGGTACTGCTATCAGTAGAATTTCAAGTCAAGAATATGACAATATGGAACACCCTATATGTTATGTTAACAGAACTTTGAATGCAGCTGAAGCTCGGTATTCAACGATTGAACGTGAATGTCTGGCAGTGATTTGGGCTGTGAAAAAGTATAGATGTTACCGGAACCCATTTCACTATCATAACAGACCATCGACCTTTAGTGTATCTTCTGACAGTAAAAGATCCTAACTCATGGCTTGCTAAATGGGCAATGTTCTTAATGGAATTCAATATCAAATAGCGCACAATTGATACCACAGATATCTGAAGACGATGAGCAATATTATATCGTAATGGTAAGATGTATGCTCCTAAATGCATAGTGAGAGATATTTTGCGCATATATAACGATTCAGACATAGGTGAATCGTGATATATGAAGGTCATGCAGGCCAAAAGAAAACCTTGGAACCAATACATCGAGACTTCTTCTTGAGAGGAATGAGACAAGATGTAATGAAATACTGCAATGCCTTTCATTCTTGCAATTACAGAAAGAACCATTATCAAGCTCCAGCAGAACTACAGAAAATGCAAGTCCCTTCGGCCACTTTCGGTCGTATTTCCATGAACATAGTATAGGACCACTCAACAGAACTAAAGATGGAAATCGGTATATTCTTTCAGTTGTGGATTATCTAACCGGTATCCCGAGTGTATTCCTTTGCCAAATATAACAGTACGGAACACCTAGACAACTGACGGATTGTGGTCCACGGTTTGTATCTAAACTATTCGAAGTGATTTGCAAAATATCGGATATTAAAAAGTTACAAACAACACCATATCATCCTGCTACCAACGGAATGATTGAAAGAATGCTTAGATCTCTAAATACTACTTTATCGCCCTACGTGACCGAAGATAATGATTCGTGGGATAAATGGTTACCATTCGCTACAATGGCTTACAGTAATCATGTACAGGGTGGACTAAATTCGATGCGTAACATGGGGATCTCCTGAACCGTAAGATATACAGGGTCGGTTAAACTGTGGCAAAGTTGCGTAATTTTATGCTCAATGAAATGCTGTCGAGAATTTCCCACTACTTCCGGAGATATCCGAATAAAACTGTCCGATATCCGAATAAAACTGAAATTTCGTGAAATCGTTTTGCTTTTTTTCCTAATGTTTTTTGAAGAACATTTTCAAAATGAATGGCAGTTCATCATTGCCACTTTTTCTTTCCTACAAGATGACGTTGTCACATTTGCAGTCCGACGTTTCGTCTTCGGCCCACCACCATTTAGCATTTTAGCAAAGTACTAATCAAGACAGTACTATGGTTAGGAATCAATTAGGGCAGTATGAGTGGCAAATATAGAATATTGCATGTAGATTTCCTGGCAAGTAAAAAACTTCCGTCCTTATCGGAATTACGTCTCCAAGGAAGATATTAAAGCTGACATAACAACAAATTTTTTGAGTACAGCATAAACAAATATCTTCAAAACACTCTTTAATGCACCAGACGATATTAATATTTATGTTTGAAATCGATTTCCAATGGCATATATGGACCCAAAAACTATTAAAAGTGCTATCGGTCGACTCCAGATATTCTCATGTAACTTTTATCCAAACAAAAACTAACACGTTATAAAAATGCTAGATGTCAAATAAACGGCTCCGTTACCATCGAACTAGTTGAAATAATACTTCATAGTGCCCTAAAAGCAGCTGAAGAACCGATCCACCATGCAGCAAGTACTGGAATTGGTCCGAGAGATGCCAGCCTGCAACGAGAAGATGAACCTGATAATCAACATATGTGCCAATTTAAGACGAGCACGAGACTTCCTCAATCTCTATGGGATTGCGGAACAGGCCCAGTGGATAGCAGACTGCATGTTCCTGAGACTGTTCCATTTCGAACAGAGAAGGACGGAACGGATCCTCAATCGACCCCATCAGTGCCCCTGGTGCCTTCCTTTCATGGCACTCAAGGCCCCACAATTTCCTCCTTCGTACCAGGAGGTGGAGCAGCCTGCTCCAGTTGTAGCAGCAGTTCCGGCACCTCTTGTGTAGTGATGACTAATGTAACCGTAACCCAATATTATTAAGGGGGGGATCCTATTTGATGTAGTACTTATTTTATCAAGTAATTTCGTATATTATACTATATTACATATAAAATAAATAATAATAATAAAAATTATTGAGAAATGCCAAATTTATTTCGTATAGTTTAGGGAAAACGTAAAAAGCATTTAGTTATTTCATATCAGAAGACATAGAATAGAATCTATAGTCCATTTCAGTTCTCGCTTCTCATTGGTCTAGAAGCCAGGCAGGTTTACACAATGTAAAATATTGCGCTATCGCAACAATGGAAGTGGTTAGTTGACCGACAGCTGTGTAAAAGCAGTGAAATAAAATCCAAAATTGACGAGATTGACTGTTAAAGTCTTATTTCTATTATATTTACCGTGAGTTTTGTTAATCAAGAAGTATAATTTCAATAATCACAGGACATGAATTTGATTCTCATCAACACCTGGCAGTTTTCATAGTTAGCCGCCACGGTGCACTAGCCACCAAATCCGTCATGACTAATTCGAAAAATTATGGTAATAAACTATGATCAACAATTCAGTTCACCATTATTTGATTTCTGGATGCATTAAAAATTCAGTTATGGCAGAAAACCCTGAACCAGGCAGTGCAATCTGCATAAGTTAGAGCCAGCGCCAGGAAGAGTCATTCTGGTAAACATGTACCATAAAGTGTGTTTATCAGACCTATGGAACAGGAAAACTCAGAAACTCAGTGTTAAGTTTGCAGAATCTGAGGTAGCTTTTCGGAATCAATCAGGTAGAAAGTTATCGCTGAGATGCAGGCTGAAGGCATCCCAAGGAAGAAGCGAATCCAAATGGATACTTCTGCAAGCATTGGATGAAGCCGAGTCACAAGCTATTCGTGCAATAGCTCACGCTTTCGTTTATAGAAATGAAATACCAACATTGTTTGTGATTATTGTTATTATATAAATATAATACAAGAAATACATGATTTCAACTGAATATTTTATTGTCATGGATAATGCTCAATAATATTTATTGGAATAAACCAACCAAGCATATCAAACTCATCCTGGAAGAAATTAGATTATGGAATTGGTTGATATCAAAATATAATTATGCATAGTCAGTATCATTTTTTGTGTGTCATTGGAATTACTATTGATTTATTATTTTGAGCAAAACATTTCCACCTACCATCTTCATATTTCGACCTTTGAAGCATTATCAGTCAAGTAAAATGAATAATGACTTGAGTTTTTATTTAAAATCCCATAATCAACATTATATCAGATTGAATTCGTCATTATTGTTCACTTATGTGCTTCTTGAAATTCCATAAAAAAACTTGTACTTGATTTTTTCAGATTTGTTGATTCACTTTGAAATTATAATCATATTACTCTAATTTTATCTTTCAACGTAGTAGTTTTGAATTAAGTTATTTCAAATTGAAGAGCCATTGTAGTGGCTTATGATCAGAAATTTTCTACCATAAAGGTAGGGTCTGAAATACTTAGTTGCTCATACAATAGACAATAGCTCCTTCTCAATTTCTTTCCGAATCATTTAGAGTACGAGATGCGTACGCAACTGGTAAATCTTGTCCTATTATGCCTTGAGATAATACGGCGCCTATAGCTAGAATACTGGCATCAGTTGTAAGCAAAAATTCCTAAGGTCAGGGTATTGTAACATTGGTTCGTTGATTAGTAAATTTTTACAAGCCTCAAAACATGAAATTAATTCGTCGTCGTGTACGATAGGGCGCACTTTTTTTTTAACATTTGGTCATTGGTTTTGTTCATTTTGGAAAATTTTGAATAAACCTTCGATATCAACCAAGCCTTCGATTTGGTATCGGGTAATTTTTAATAGCCATTATTTCGCTCGGATTGGGTTTGTCGTCTTCAGGAGTTACTACGTGGCCCAAATAAGCCACTTCTTTGCGTAAAAATTCTGATTTGTCTAGTTGGATTTTAAAGTTGGCGTCTCTCAGTCTTTGAAATACGGATTTAAGTCTAGATATACCAAGCACTTTTTATTCTGAATACCTCGTAGGATGTTATCCATTTTTCTCTAAAAAGTGGTAGGTGAATTCTTCAATCCAAAGGACATGTGGAGGTATTCGTAATGCACATCTTCAGTATTGAATGCCGTCTTTGGTATATCTGCTTCACTCATCTCGATTTGGTGGAAACCACTCGCGAGATCTAGAGTAGTAAAATACTGGCATCGACCTAACTAATGCAATAAATCAGTGGTATTGGGTAGAGGATATTTATCGTCGATTGTCTTTTGGTTGAGTTTTCTGTTGTTAACGACTACGCGCCATTCTTCCTTGCCTGATGCGTCCATCTTTTTTGGGACAATCCAAATTGGGGACTAACAGGGAAAATTGCTGGGCCGAATGATTTTTGATCCAGCATATTCTAAATTTGTCGTTCTACTTCTTTTTTATGAATGAAAGGATATCTATAGGTCTTAGTATAGATTGGAATTACGACACTAGTTCGTATGTCATGTTCAAGTTTGTGAGTAAAAGTGAGTAGAGAGTTTTCGTCATAAAAAATTTCGGAATATTCTTTGCACAAATTTTCGATCATTCTCTTATCTTCAATGTTCAGATGGTCTGTACTAAGTTTGGAAATGTCTGGTATTGGTTTTTCACCGTCAACGAAATTATGACATTGAAATTCTTATCTTTTTCATCGAACTTTTCTACCATTATGGGTTCTGAAAAATTAGGAGTAATTTGTTCGTTAGTGTTATTTAATATTGTTGTCAAAGCTTCTCCATTTCTCGCAACAGAGATGCATTGTGGAATTTCACAATTGTGCAGTTTTTTATATAGAATTATTATCTCGCCATGTTCAACATTAGTTTTTATATTGTTGTTCTAGGAGCGACAGATATCAAGTTTAATTGATTCTTGGTTTGATAATATTATAATAATAATATAATAATAATATAATATAATAATAATAATTTAATCCTTACATAAGATGTTATAAGAGAAAATTAGTATCAAAATCTAAGCTGTCTTGAAGTAGTTTTTGATTGTCTAGTCCGATTAATCCAAGAAAAAAATATGAAATTTGAACAATTAAAATGTCAATGATCCTTTTACTCCGAATATCTTTGATATAGAATTTGGGCACTATATGCTTGTGCGCTGATTTTTTAAATACAGTGGAAACTATGAAAGGGTCGTCTCGAATTAAATTCGGAAATAATTCGTAGGCGATATCTGGCTCAATAAATGATTTAGTAGAACCAGTATAAATTAAAATTTTCAGATCATTTTCAGAAAAGACAATACAAGGTAATTCGCTAGTGTTCGAATTGTTGAATGATATGATTTTTGGGTTTAAGTTTAATCGTTCAATGGACGGTCCGAATGAAAATTTTAGATTGCTCACTATATTCGGTAATATCTTCTTGATAATATGTGTCGTCATGAGGTTCATCTTCGATTTCAGAATTCTCGTTCATCATGGCGAAATTTGAGAATGATTCGTTAGTATGATCAGAGAAAGTAGTGAAAATAAGAGGGAATGTAATTTCCAATTTGTTCCTTAAAAAATATATTGATGTCCTATAACTTTATAAAACACCCTGTATATCAGAAAATAACTTTTAAATGTAGAAATGGAGTATATCTATATCTTTTACATAAAACCTTTTTTCGTATCTCTCAAGACAACAGAGGTATTGAACCCCGGAGTATGAATTGATCAACCTGTATAATCTAATGACAATTCTTTAATATCTATATCATTGTAATGCAATAATAAATGTTCACAACGAGTGAAAGTTGTTACAGGGCATTTCGAAACATTTTAATACATTTTATTTCTTCCTAGCCAGTCAGTAACAGAGTTGGTATCCTTCTTAAGAAAGTAGTCTTCAAGTATGTTGAAATCATCAGCAAATATCTGACAAGAAGATTCTCAAGCACTGTGGTAAATCATTAATAAACATTATAAAAAGGAGTGTTCCCAGATTACTGCCTTGGGGTACACCTGATGGTGCAATAAGTATGACTTTTTGGGGTCTTGATATGAGATATGATCCAATAAATTCATACATGTTTTTTGAAAGATTGAAGTTTGGAAGCTTACTTGGCAATATTTGGGTCGACCTTGTCAAATGCCTTTGCACAGTCCGTAAAAATAGCATCAATCTTTCGTTTATCGTCAATTGCTTGTGAAATGTTATCGAAAAATGATGTGAAAATGTTTGAGTGTTGTTAGCAGAATAATTATTACGAGCATTCACCAAAATTATACTGCAGCTACATTCAACTCTGTATTTTTTCGAAAATTAGTTTTGAAATTAATCATTTTAATTTAACAAGTTACCTACCCCATTGCTCGGAGGATCTAAAGGGCCTACCAATTATTCCAATGGAAGGTTGAAATGATGTTAGAAATGGAAAAGCAAATTATATCTCCCTAATTTGAACTTGATCTGTCCGACCGTTTCTTTAATTCCAAACTGATATCACCAACATTTCCAAGTCAAACTTATCAGTAATAGTATTCCGAATACATTTTACAGAAACATGGATATAACACCACTCACGCTGAATCTGAATAATAGTGCCATTACAACGATGACAAGTGACTTGCAGTCACCTCAGTCTGAGTTACCCGACAGTCCAGCCAGTGCCTCGTTATCGGGAAAAGACCAAAGGGTGGCCTTCTTGTTCGATTCCACCCTGACCGCATTCCTTATGATGGGAAATCTTTCTCCAGGTCTCAAGAAGCATGCGGTTACGATGTTCGAAGTCGGAAAATTGAGCGACGAGAGTTTGGACAGTTTTTTGGCTGAGCTAGAGAAGGTTTCTGTACTCGATGCTGATGGCGAAGGTAATGAAAACAGGGTCTTGGAACTGCGAGAGAGACAGAGAAGGTTGAATTGCTAATGATGATGAATAATGATTATTGTAGTGATTGAAAAAATTGCAAGGTTTTTATTCTTGAGAACGCATCAATCAAGCTTAACCTTGTCATTTTTCGATCCTCTGGAAAACAAGATGATATAATATATGAAGAAATTAAAACACCTTCAACATCTAAATTTTCCTCCAGTTCAATCATTAGAATTTATTGTATCTAGAGAGAATTATCATCACAAGAAGGATGGTTCAAACAAAAACAAGTTGAATTTCAGAAGAGTCAATTTGATATTATAATACAAAATGAACAATTCAATTTAAGAAAAAATTCAAATTTCAAAATGTTTTTTAATATTATGTATTACACAAATTGCGATTTGCAAATATTTCGGGATTCATCATACATTTTTGGGTACTTTTACATCATCATCACTCCCTAAAGCAAGTTTTGAAAACAATGAGTTGTAGTAGACATGGAAACCTATGGAATTTTGAAATATTCAGGGAAATAAAGATGCCACGGCCTATAATAATAATTCGTTTTTATGAAAATCTATTTTTCCTGAAGAAAGTCAACGTTGCTGTACCCTGCAGAACCAAAAGTTTTTGTTATTGCCACATATTTCATTATTATTTTTTCATCAGTACCAATACATATTCAATATCGTACCTTTGATGACTAATTGCTAAAAATTGAATGAAATCTGATGATAGTATATTATGACCCAAGTGGTAACGATGATGAAATTAAAATATTTAAGCAAGCATAAAGCCCAGTTTACTGCTAAGTGGTTAGGGCTTTTGCGATACCAGTGGTGAAAAATGCAATGTTGTTATTTGTCAATTTAAATGAAATGACAATCAAAATCAAAATTTACCAATTACAACATTGCATTTTCCACTGCTAGTATCACCAAATCCAAAATCGCTTAGCCTATTACTCTTTTAACTTTCATTTGACAGCTCGATTTTACCAACTTCCGATACGCATTTACGTTTCATAATGACTTCATTAGAGAACGAAAATAGAAAAAAACGTTCAATCTTGAGAACAAACTATAATAAAACCATGACAATTTTTCAAACATCTCCAAAACAATTGAATACTGAAGTGAATAAATAATGATATGAATGAAATTTGACCCTGAAGTGAGAAGCCTCAAGGTATCTCACTCACTCACTCCATTTGCCAATTTTAAAGTTTTCGGGGATACCTAACTGATCAAAAAATCAGTTGAAGTTGTAAAAATGACTGTTCGACTAGCGAATTTTGCGTTTCTCACTTTTGATCCCTATAAAACAATATACTATGTTTTCATTTCCGTTACCGGCACATTTCACTGTGAAAAAAAACACCTGGATTTTCTAAGCATTGCATTGTCTGAATTTCGAAATAGGCTGCAGGGTAGCAAGCTCTCTGGTATAACCTAACTTCATAAAAAAATCCATCTTCTCGCTACCTTACTGTCCATAAATATTAATATTTTATTGGAGGACGATTTCCGAAACAAAAAAACTGTTACAGTTGGGTATAGTGAAATATCTAGAATAATAGTTATTGGAAAATTGATAAATATATATATATATATATATATCATCATCATCCGTGAATCAGTATGTATAGTCTTAATATATATATATTTTTCCTTTGTCAGGTGAAGCTAGAAGATTCTTCGATCATGCCGTTATTCTACGATCAACAGTATTAGCTCTGAGAAAACTACAGAGCCTTGGTTTAGATTTGGTAAGGTTAGAAAGTTTACATTCCTTGGACGAAGCAACATGTTCGAGATTATTACAAAAAAAATATAAGTGAGTTGTTTCCTCAGGTAATGAATAAATTCGATATCAATTCTTTATCGATTGTAGATTATTGGTCTCAATGGCTCCTCTCAGTAGGGAAGTTCGACCAGTCACCAGTTTATCACCTCCCCATTTGGGACCAGCTGTACCTGAAGTTAACACTTTGTGGTTCAAGTTATTCATATATCACATGACTGGCTATGGTCCACCATCTTTGCTTCTTACCAAAGGTAAATGATAAAAAAATATGCAATGAAATTTTTAGTTGTCCTGTTCCAGCATTTTTTTGAAATCATCAGATTTAGAATTATTGAATTTATCACAACAGTAGATTGTTATATGATAAGGTGATGATATTGTTGTAAATATTATAGAAATTTGAAATTTTGTAATTCTTCACACACCATTGGTTCCATATGAACAAAGGCTATGTTTTATCATTGTAAATTGATATATTTTAACGTGAAAATTTCACACCTGTAATTTTGAACCAATCAAAATATGTACTTTATTTCGAAAGATCATGGCAACGGACCAACGGAGGTATTTTAGTCGAAATTTTTTATCGTGGGATACCCAACAGCGAATTATACTGGAAATTTTTTGACATTCACAATAACAGATCATTTTTGACAGACTGGTTTCTATTTGTTCACATAATATTTAGTTTTGATACATTTTAATTACAAAACTAAGATGTTTTCTATAGTCTTCGGACACCTCTTCTCTTAATTAATGGCGGAAATGCAGGACTTTGAATCTTTTCAATTAAGTGTCTATGTCTAATAAAATATATATAACATATAACGCACGTTAAGAAAAACGCAAAAAAACAATTTTCTACCACTTGTAGTTACTCAAAACTTATCTTGAAATGGTATTTCCATGCAACTACAATGAGTAGAAATTACCAATTTGAAGGCCTCGCATTTTAGTTTCTTAATTTTGATTTAGTATTTACATTTAAATTCATGTTTTCAACCTGTGAATAGTTTATAAATTGTTTAAAGTGACTTTATCCATGTGTTTGTCAACAAGAAATTTTAACTGGTCAAATTTACCTGAAAATTTTATTCCGGATATTAATTTGATTTCGCGTGGTATTCGGTATAAAATTCCTCACCGAATTGTGGTGGAAAATCAAATATTTTTGAAATTTATTTCAACAATGATATTGTTTTCTACTCTTTGTGGTTACACGGTAATGCAGTTAAATAATGAAATATAATACATTCTTTGATTTTTTTATTTACTTCGAGCTACTACAAGCGGTAGAAAATTCAAAAAATATTAGTTTTGCAGATACATACCTATAGGAACAGATTACATAATAATCAGTTTGTCTTCACACCAATGGATTCTTAGCCTATAAACTGTTGATTACTACTGATTGTAGTAGCTCAAAAATTCTGTTTAGCTACAAAAAATATAATATTCTTTCATTTTATAGTTACTTGAGCTTACTACAAGTGGTATAAAATTATAATTTTAGTGGTTTTTCGGGAAGCTGCATGAACAGATTCATAGCGCGTCATAGTTTTGTCAGCAATGGGAGTTTCCGAAATTCAGATTTCCATTCCATGTTGAAGTTAATGAAAATTCATCGAATACGTATTTTTTTATTTACCTCGTGCTCAAATTTGACTTGATCAATTCCCAAAAATGTAGTTACAGCTCCTCCACCATTCTGATGACGTACTAATTAGAAGAGCCTTGACAGAGATCGATAGGTATTTTCATCATTGTATTGACGCTTGCTAGCACTTTTGCGCTTGTACACAGTTGCCGGAAGTATCGATATGTCTAAATAGTCGGATATTCTGCATTATCCCAACATCCTTGACAACCTACAACGCAAGATGGCGATGTTCCAGTGCGCTATGGAAATGAAGTTGTATGCAACCAACACAACAGACTCCTTCTAATTGAGAATGCGACGTTGTCGGTTGCTGCAATTTATTTGTTGAGTTCGGAAATTCTCATGGAAATGTATAAAAACTATAATAATTGTATTGATTGATACTAGTTCAAAATTTGTAATAAATTTTTAAGCACTTACGCCATTCGATTGAGCTGAAATTTTGTAAGTATTCATAATTTCAGTAAAAATGCATCACCATTTTTTTTAGAGAAAAAACCAAATGGTGGCTCCATGATGGAGAATGAGTTTTGTGATTTTTATTCGATTAGATTCACAAATCGTGGTTTCGGGATCAAAATTCAGAATTTCAATATGGCGTATTTTTGTGAATATGGTCCGATTCGAATCGAAATTGGTATTCGGAGATTTTCGGGGTCAGAGTTTTTAATTTTCTGGTGGCGGATGAGTTATGTGAATAAGGTCCGATTCGATTTGAAATTGGTGTATATGGATTTTCGGGGTCGGAGATTATATGGAAGATTTGTAAAAAGAGACTAACTTTTTATCAAAATTTATGAATTCGAGATGGCGGCTCCAAGATGGCGAACAAGTTTCGTGCTTATGTTCAGATTCAATTTAAAATAGATATGTAGAGGTTTTCTGGGTCGAAGTTTATGAATTATTTGTCAGAATTTGTAAACTCAAGATGGCGAACGAATTTTGTGCTTATTTTCTGATTCGATTAAAAATTCGTATGTAGGGGTTTTCGGGGTCAGAGATTATGTATTATTCATCGAAATTTGTAAATTCAAGATGTTGGCCGAGATTCGTGATTACAGCCGCCATCTTGAATTTATAAATTATGATGTTTAAGTCATAATCTCCGTCTACAAAAACTTCCACATACCAATCCTCAATCCAATCGGCCATAATCGCAAAACTCGTCGCTATCTGGAAACCGCTATATTGAATTTAGGAATTTTGAAAATTAATTTCTAATCTTCAATCCTAAAAATCTCCTCATACCAATTTCAATCGAATTGGACCATAACACAAATCTCGTCCACAAATTTGGAGCCGCCATCTTGTATTTGAGAATTTTTACAAACCAATTTTTCATCCAATCGGAGCATAATCACAAAACTCGTCGATATCTTCGAGCCGCCTTTTTTTCTGTAACACACTATGTTCTAGACATTGTCACCAGAATTATTAACACCCACCAAATTTCAAGTCAATCGGACAACTAGAAGAAGGTCAAAATTCACTTGCGAGAATAACAGAACTCGACTTAATACATGATTTGCATATCACAAAACCCCCAGATTTGAATCCGACTTTTTCGTCATATTGAATTTCCACCAAAAAAACCTTAATAGAAATTTCGAAACAATATAATAATCGTTGGATAGTAAGTATTGTAATGTGTTGACGACTGTTCAGTTTTCATATTATTATGATATGTATATGTATAAAAGAACGATAAATATACCTTTCGAGAGTCTTGCTAAATTATGCAAATGATTTGTGCCACTCAGTATAGCGATTTAGGCTAAATTTACGCGTGATAGTGACAAGAGAATTTTGGCCACTACTCCCCCCAAGAAGATTAAGACAGTGCGCAGAAGGCACTCTCGATCTCGTTATCATCACGTTAAGGTGAAACGTGGTTATCAGACTGAATCTCATTTTTTTGTAATTGTGCAATTAAGCAATCAAACCCCCCAAAACTTAGTGACAATTCATACGGTGGTGCTTCTGTTGATGGGTCATCCGACATCAGAATCCTGAGGCGGCCGCCGCTTTTGACCAGATTCTTAGAACCCACAGGTGAGTGGCCATTTTCGCACCTCTTGTCACTTGCGATTCAAAATTATAAAAATATAAAATCTCAAAATATACAGTCCACTGTCTCTTTCTCGCCCAACGACACTCAGATATAATAAGGCGAAATTGAATGCACACACATTGCCCGAACACACACATTCCCGAGAATGAAAATGTTGTGAAAATATCAATGGAGTTGAAGATCTGGCAACACCTGGTATGATTTACAATGACTCTGTATGATTTTAGTGGAATTGCCATCTTGCTGTCAGTAGCTGACTGAAGTACGTCATAAAATGGACCGAACGCGTTAAATCGCATATCAACTTTGTCATGTTCATCTTGAAAATTAGATCGTTTTTCTTCAACTTTTCTGTTTCGATGCATTCTTTATACTCTCAGTGATGCCATTGGCTAATTCATAATCACCAAATATATTTCTAGAATATAATATTTGATCACTCAAATAACCTCAAAATTGATCATTTTTGAGAATTTTTTTCAGAATATTCATCCATTTTTGGGAGTTGCCATTGGTCAAACGGCATGAATTGATCCTTCATCCATCTCTGTAGCAAAAATCATTTCATTTACTCCAACCATTCGTTCACTGAACATGACAAAGCGAGCCGCTGATTACTGTTCAAAATTGTCCGTCGCGACTCCCACCTTAACATCTTTTGGTATTGCTAATGTAATCCAATGTTCCTATAATTTGTTCAATAATTCAAGTTGAAACTGAATTATATTCTGAAATTTCATCCCGGTGCCCAAGGGAATGTTGATTATAGACAAGATAAATATTAAAACAGATTATTTTTTAATTTTAAAATTATGGCCAGGTAAAACATATCTTTGATATTGGCAATTTTTCTCTGAAGTAGATTATGCTAGTCAAATATTCCATGTTTTGATGAATATTTCGATTCATCTAAGAAATTAGTAACCTCAATCTGGCAACAGTGCAAACAACAGCTTTCTACTTCTTCTTTTTTCAGTCCGTTGGCTCTACCGAATTAAGTTCAGAAACTTATAACCAACAAATATCCCCAAATGTCACTAACTCTAATTAGTACGTAATAGTGTTCCGCCATAAATTTTTTAGAAACATAATACTTGATATTCAAACAATAATTTCATGCAGAAAATCAGGCCTTCAAATTGGTAATTTTTACTCATTGTAGTTGCATGGGAATACCATTTCAAGATAGAAAATAGTATATTCTACAATTTTACATAAGTTTTGAGTAACTACAAGTGGTAGAAAATTGTTTTTTTTTTTGCGTTTTTCTTAACGTGCTTTATATATCATAAATATTTTATTAGACATAGTACCGGTTGCAAAAAAGCCCGTCAAGCCTTCTGTTAACTTAACGTGGGATTCTGCTAAATTCTGCTAATGCGCGAGTTAAGGCATACGTTGCCGTGGTTATAAACAAATTAAATATGTTGAATATTTATGCAACCGGCTCATAGACACTTAATTGAAAGCATTCAAAATCCTGCATTTTCGCCATTAGGAAGAGAGGAGATGTCCGAAGAATATAGAAAAAAAATAAAAACCAGTCTGTCAAAAATGGTCTGTTATTGTAAACGTCAGAAAATTTTCAGTATAATTCGCTGTTGGGTATCCCACGAGAAAAAAATGTCCACTAAAATACCTTAGTTGACATGGTGATCTGTCAAAATAACGTATTTTGATTGGTTCAAAATTACAGGTGAGGAATTTTCTTATGAACAATAAACATGATATATCGCCGCCTGAGAATTAGATTGGTCTATCTCCCACAAAGTTAGTTTCGAGAAAATAAGCTTCAAAGTTTGAACATCGTTTTCGATATTTTATTATGGAGTGTTAGTTCTGCAGAAAGTAACTCTGGAAATCCACTAAAACATGAATATTTCTTCCAATTTTCGAGTAGATACTCCGAGTTGTTTCTTTATAATTAATTAAAGTTGTTTTGGATATAGACAAAAAATCTGATTTTACCAAATTCAGCATTTATTTGGGGATATAGACCATATATGCTGGATGAATCCCAATTTAATTCTTATAATTGAATTCGAATAATACTATAACGTATCCGGTTTATTATGGTCTATATAAATATATAAATCGAAATCAAAGACGTTAAAATATTCAACTTGCTTTTATTATGTGAAAGTCGAGCTAAAACTTAGTAAGTACATAGCGTTCAGCTTATCCATAATATTTGAAATTATTTGACTAAAATTTCACTCTTCAAACTGAACTAGTATTTTTTTTATTGCACGGTAGTTTTTGTAGAATAGAATGACAGACTGGCGAACATAGCGAACAGATAAGGAACGAATTATCAAGTTCACGATATAAAAACTACAGAAAATGAATTATGTAAACAATATTCTCTCAAATGGTTATTCTTTGACTATTTATCTATATATTTCAATGGTATAGTTTTCCTTGCTCTTGTGCCATTTATCTTTATATTAGTCACGATTGTAACTCTTTCTCCTACAAGTTCGTATATACTCTTTCCGGTCCCTGTCCTCCTCTGTCCGGTGTCTTCTCGATTTACCGGTGATATCTACCTCTGTCATTTCCGGTTTTCTTAATATCCGTTCTCAAATATATTCTAGTTTTATTTTCCCCTCTGTAATTTTTCTTCTTCGAGTTAATCGTAACTCTTCCTGTCACACTTTTGTTTTCATCCGATATATTTCCTTTCTCTTTTTGGTTAATTTTGATAAATCCAGATTATTGCTTCCATCACTTCCCGTTTCCTAAAAATGCTACTATTATCACATTTCTTCTCTCGATGTCACTATTCTTGCAAATAAACATTACTTCTGCTGGTGGTCGAGTGCGTGTATCGCTGACTTGTAGTCTAGAGATTCCGGGTTCGAAACCCGGCGGGGCTATTAGAAATTTTATTTATTTCTGTAGCATCGTTTAGCGGGAGGAGATAGGTGACCAACCGAACATTCTTGGTACCTAGATTTCAATCCTTCGGATTCTCAACGATAACCAGCCGAGTAGTGCTTCGGATGACACTTAAAAAGCTAAGGTCCTCGTCTTCCTTACTCACACAAGTCTCAATGAGACTTCGAGGGTTGCTTTGCAACTAAGTTGGCGGTTAAAAACACTTTTCAAACACTTATTAAAAGGCTGCACTGGCCACACACATAAAGATTTGAATACACAAATCTATCTCTTTTCACACTACGGAAACTATATATCTTCATTTCACATTAAGGACATTGACCAACATAACACTCACTAACGCAAAGAGAGTGCCATCGGCTGGGAGCGCGCTGCGTGATATAGCCCTTTATAATATCGATATATTTCGATTTCGATGTAACGGATATTGACCAAAATTATAGAATTTTTTTTTATCGAAGGGAATTTCGTATTATTTTAGATGCGGAATGACTATTCTAATTCTAACGAACATTTTGATGTATACAACTCAATTTTTATGAAAAGTGGATATAGACCAATCTAATTCTCAGGCGACGATATTTTTTCTCACTCAGTTAATATTTTGCAGGCACAACCCTGAAACAGCTACCCAGGCTGTTCCTGGGGTTCACCCGAGTGATGGTAACGTCCTGGCTGCACGAACCCGCAGTCATACCGATCTCGAACATCCTCTACGTGAACGCCACCCTCCAGTTCTCGCCGGTGCTGATCCAGGCGTACGGCGTGCACCAGCCAGCGCAAACATACATCCTGCCCTTCCCGTTTCACCCAATCACCCCGACCAAGATCAAAGAGGCCGCCACGTCCGACTCGATGTTCAAGCGCCACAAGGCCGTCCGGCACCTGTCCGAGGTGGTGGATTTGGACCACAATTGCGGCTATCTGACGTTCGCCAACATCGGGGTGCTGGATTTCGGGTGTGCCAATAGGGAGAGGGTGGTGAGACTGGATAGGAGCAGCAGGAGTTCGTTGCCAGGTGAATCAATCACATATATGGCCATTGCTCGAAACATTGGCCACGTTTATACCGTCTCTTACTGGGTTGGTGTCCGAGTGCGCAAAGGCGCTGGTCTATGGGCCTGAGAGTCCGCGGTTCAAATCCTATTGGAAATATTTATTTATTCCTATAGTATCATCTAGCGGGAGGAGATAGGCATTGTCGTTCTAAATGGAAACCTAGTAGGCTGGAACTATAATATTGTCTGTTCACTCCCAGTCCCAAACGTCTACCAAGTTGAGGTCGCTACTTTATAGAAGTCGTTCGATGATCATTTGTTTTAGTTTTTTCTCTGGCAGCGACCCAATTTTAGGTTGAAGTTATGTTCTTCTTTTTTTCTAACTTCAGCACGTATCATATATCTATCATAATCATATTTTTACTTTTGTACATATTTTTACTCAAATAGGTCCAATTCCAGTTTTTGGGAACAATAATAAGGCATTCCAAGGAAAATTTTTGGTGGTTCTCACGTATTTTGGTCTCCAGAACAAGAATTCGAAACGCTAGTTTCGTAAATTTGACATTGACATTTGACATCTTGAATTTCTTCTACTAAAAACACAAAATTCGTCATTCTTTCAACTGAAACAGCACACACTCTTACTATTACTTATTTTCAGCGAAAAAATTTAATATTTTTCAAAACATGTACCGTTCTTCGAAAACACGAGACTTCGAGCTGTCAACTTGACACTGTCAAAAAGTTCAGCTCCCGTCATGCTCGGGTCTCGATGGGTTTGGTAAAATTTTTGGAATATTTTCAAATATACTAGTGTATTCTGCTGAAAATTGTTGTAAATAAGTGAATGTAAGTGTGTGTGGTGTGTTAGTTTAAAGAAGGACTAAGTTTTGTGTGCTTTCTTCAGTGGGTATGAAATATGCGTGGAGCAAATTTACAACTCAACGTAAGTTATTGAAATTGTATTAACTATCGTACAATCGATATGCCAATACTTTCACATGCCTCGCATTTTTAGTTTCTCAATTTTGAACATATCAACACTCTACCCTGTGACATTACACATTTTTCACAGTCACATCACTGACACTGACTGACGATGCTTTTTTCTATTTCCTGACTTTCTGATCAATTAATTAATGATATCGAATAATTCTGTGCTTGAAACAGAAGCTTTGCTTTGCTAAAAGGAGCGTGTAATTCAAAATGTAAATAAAAACGTTAGGTTTTGCCCAGTATGACACTTCAAGTTCAAAATAGTTCACGGTTATTATCAGAAGATGTCTCTGCCTCACGGAGAAAGTGACGTCATATTTTCAAGTGAACAGACAATATTATACCCTCTACCAGGTGTTCATTTAGATCGACAACGAGATACCTAGATCTCAATCCTTCGGACTCTCAACGATAACTAGCCGGGGAGTGCTTCGGATGACACTCATAAAGCTAAGGTTCCCGTCTTCCTTACTCATACAAGTCCTTGTCTTACGAGGTTTGCCTTGCAACTGAGTTGGCGGTTAAAAACACTTTTCCTACTATTTTTTTCTTGGTAAGCATACCAATGACTTCATACCAACCAAATACCCCAAGTCATGTTGGTGTTAACGGAACAAGTAAATATGCTGAACATATCGTTTCTACCCTATTTCGACCACTTTTCTCATGTTAATCTCCATAAGAAAATCTAAGGTCCAAGTTAGCGAAATTGGGTATTTCATGGTCAAACGCCGCGAGAGTCCTAACCGCAGAAACAACGACGTAACTAAAACTCGGCCAAAACGTGAAACACTCGTGAAAAGTGCGTCAAAGATGCGTGGTTGAAGAACTGTGATTATCGGTCTGATTCTCTAAGGAAGTGGTTATCTCATTAGGGTGGCAAATAGGAAGATCAGTTGTTATTTGAATCACTTTCCTAATTTTCAATTCTCTAAGGTCAAAATGGAAAAAAAATCAACAACTTGTCATTGGTTTACCACTGATGAAGTGACTAATTTATCCACCAAATTTTACGGGTGGAAATGAAAAAATAATTCATCATAAAGGTGATATATATTTGAAGAGGCAGTTATGAAGGAAATTTGTTACAGTTTTTAGGATATGAGTCACTCAGGAAATAATTATATGGTAGGATAATCGATATTATTGAGAACCTGTACCTTCCTACTGTAAAAAATATCATAAAAATATCTACATATGCTCAAGAAACAGATAGCATCCAATTATATAGAGCCTTATGAGATTATACAAACCAATTCAACATCAGTGACCTAAAAATTTACCCAAGATATATCACATGCCAAGAATATTGGTGTTGGGGGTTTTGATGCCTCTGATAGAACCAATGATGTTCAACATGGTAGAATGTATTCCTACTGAAAAATTAGATACCTGGCTGAATCAATGAGCAATGATCCTGTGTGATAATATGCATTCCAGGATATATGTATGTCACTAAGTTCATTAACAAAACATGTAAATTCACGAAAAACTTGGCAGTCCCGGACACAGAAGACCAAAAAGTAATATGTGTGCCGATATTTTCTATGTGCTAATACTACATACTTTTGCATTTACAATAGTGGGTCAAATCCAAAAAATGAGGTTATATTGACGTTAAAATTGCAGAAAAACAGCAAACTATAATAAAAAAGAAGAGGAGTTACTAACTTTTCCGCATTTATTTACCACTGAGTGGAAATTTAAAAAATTAGCAACCTTGATAAATTTCGTATTTGAAGAATACCACATATGAATAGTGAAAAATCTAGAGTGGTTAAAAAAGTAGTTGGTAACAACGTTACTAATTTATCCACTGTGTTAACCACTTTTTAAAGAATCGGACCGTATATCTGAAGCCGCCTTATCAGTTTCTGCGGTTAGGGCGTTGAAAGAGCCAATTTCGCTAACTTGGACCTTAGATTTTCTTATAGAGATGAACATGGGAAAAGTGGTCGAAATGAAGTAGAAATGGTATCTACTGGTACTCAGCTTGGTTTGGTACCGAAAATTGTTGCATACCAGACAGGTGATCAAGATGGTGTAAACACCTTCTGGCGATATGAACTAACAGTGCCCTATCCATTTGGGCCATTTCATGAATTCTAATAACAATATTTTTAAAAATATATATATGATATATATTTCAGATTGTCATTTGAAACCTACGGACCCCGAATAGTTCTGTGGTGCTGAATAACCATAAGATTACCAAACGATCCAAACAAACCAAATCAGAACCAAGCTGTTTACTGATGGAATATGATTTAAATAGGCAGTAACTTATTAGTACCAAATTTGCGCGCGGTATAAACGTGGCCATTGTCGTTCTATATGTAAACCTAGTATGCTGGAACTATAATTTTCTGTTCACACATGTCTCAAACGACTGCTAATATAAGGTCGCTACGTATGTTATTTCCTTTTTTTTCAACTCCAGAACATATCGTCTTCCTTATCACGTATATTCGTAACTAACTAAAAAGTGAAAATTGACTAACGCCGGTACTATGCTTCTTTTGAGTGTTCTTTTCACCCCACATATAGTTGCATGTCAGAACTATAGACGCGTATTCTTGTGTCTTATAGAGATATTGTGAAAAGTGAGGTGTTTTTCATCTTGTATTATGCCTATTGTAGCTTTTCACTTCTCGATTTTTGAAATAACTTGAATAGTGATCATAACTCCACTATTTCTACCGCAGACGAATCTGACAAAATGGCAAAATTTATATATAAAATAGCGATTATAGAACCATTCGATTGTTACCCAAGTTTGTTCTTCCTCTATCCTGTAAATTTTGCAGATTTCAGTTACTCCCATACGTGATAAGAGGGACGATATGTATCCCAAATCTGACATATTCTTACTTTCACATATTTTTACTCAAATAGGTCCAATATACTAGTTTTTAAGAACAATAATACCGCATTCCAACGAGTAGATTGAACATTTTGGAGATACTCACGTATTTTGGCCTGAACAAGAAACCGAAGTCGAATCGCCTGTTTCGTAAATACCCAATTTGACATCCCAAATTTCTGGTATTAAAAATACAAAATACAAAACACCAGACACGCTGACATTTACTTGATTTCAAAATTTTTTTGCGAATTTTTTTTTTCAGAGAAATTGTCAAGAGACTTTGATCTGTCAACTTGACAATGTCACAAAGTGTTCAGCTTCCGTCGGGCTCGGTTCTAATGTTTTGAAGGGCCAATTTTGTAAAGTATACTAGTTTTTTTTATGTGTGTTGTGTTTTAGTTAAGAGAAGGTCTTATTTTGTGTATTTCCGAAACAAAAAGAGCCCCTAAATATGGTATATCGCTGCCTCCCGATTTTCCTTTTTAAAAACGACTTGTTTATTCCGGAGACTACTTTATATACTCTACACAATATAACTTCAATTCACAACATAATATAAAAGCACTGAGATATGAATATGCACCGGAGGGTAATATGGGTAAATGCACACTGTTCAAGCCCAAGGATGGTAAACTAGAGAAGGATGGTTCATTGCCATAAGACGCAATGTTGGCACATCGAACGAGGCGAGCGTTCGTGACGTCACTGACGGCCCTCAATCTTTGTTGACGTTTATGTTTCGATATTCATATTGTGGGTTGTGGCTGTACGAATTGTTTTATTTTTCAAATAGAGTTCTTCAATAATTGTAGGTATAGACAAATTACTCAGTAAGAAGATTTAGTAGTGTCGATAAATATCAATAAATTATTACCTACATCACCTCCATTGAAAAGTGTGTAGTGTTTATTAAATCATTTCCATCTACATAACAACCAGTATGCCAGGTAGCAGATTTGCTATTTTTGGAAAAAACCAAGAGGATTAGTATTATTTACCACACATTTCCAAAAGGCACTGATTTTGTTTGAAAAGGTGGATGAGTTGTGAACATGCAGACGTTGTGAATCCTGGTACAGTCATACATCAGAGCTGTGATTTGTCCAACCAAATTTAAGATAGAGATCTTCAAAATGAGTAGATGAAGATGTATTATGAAAAAGGAGCACCTATTCTCATTATTTTGTATACTTCGAGCTATAATGAGGATATAAAAACCTGCAAATAAAAGAAACAACCTGGATTGCATCTAGTAGAGCCCAATGTAGAAATGAAGAAAATAGTCAGCTAATGAGAATATCGAAATTGATGTCAATATATTATATACCTATTATGTATAATGTACCTATAAATTAAATTGAAGAATGTTTTTTATTTTCACCATTCACTGATAATTGTTGATAAAACTTGATAAAATAGGTAGGTATATCAATTTCAATTCAAAATATGAATGCTTGATATTCATTACCTATGAACTTTCAATATCCTGTGCATTGAATAATATATATGCACACACATTACATGCATCATTCATCAGTACCTATGAATTCTTCATTGAAATTTTACTATTTTTAATATGAATTGTTATCAAGGTAAGTATTAGGTATTTACCTATTTTGTAAACGTTAAATTATCTCATGTATTATTTTCGGGTGGACATTCAGGAATTTTTGTGAATCAAGGAGTTTTTGTTCACAAAAATTACTAATATTTGAAGCCATATGATACCAATAACCATCATTAATCGATATGTATATCGATTATAAAAAGTTACATCACAGTAATAATACTTTTAATGCCCATTTAGTGATTTTCACAGCATAGATACGTCTATTCAGCATTAATAATTTTGAATTCAGGGCCGTTGACTACGTCATCGCGCGCCTTCGGAAGCCACGCCTTTTGGCCGAAAATATCGCTTGAATGAACCATCCTTCTCTAGTTTACCATCCTTGGTTCAAGCCGCGCAGGGATTATTTATAAAGTAGGATCAGCAGTGTCCGCGCTGTTCTATGGTCACACCAGGATTCAAGGAAATTGCCTCATAGCTGACTTTGCTGTTACCATACATATGAAAAGCTGTTATCTGGTCATCTGATAGTTTGTGAGATCGGCTTATTTTTATGTTCAAAAGGCCAAAATACCTTTCAACTCGTTGGAGTGCCGTTAATGAAGATATACTACCCAGCTTTCCTCAGTGGGTATGAAATGTGCGTGGAGCAAATTAAAGTGATACAAATTGTATCAACTATCGTACATTCGATATGCCAATACTTTCAATTTTACTTGCCTCGCATTTTAGTTTCTCAATTTTGAAGACGTTCTTTCTACTTTGTGACATTCATTTTTCACAGCCACATCACTGATACTGACTGAGTGACGATGTATTCTTCTTTTTCCTGATTCTCCGATAATTGGGATATGAATGCTATCGAACAATTTGATGCTTCAAATTCGAACTCCGTTGAGATAGCAGTGCATAATTCAAAATGTAAATAAAAGAGCTAGTTTATAGCAAGTTATGACACTTCAAGTCCAACATGGTTCACGATTGCTTCAATAAGATTTAGACGACATTCAACACAAATTTCAATATGGCATTTCATGAATAAACTAATCACTAATCATGAAACTCGAATCTTTCGCGGAATTTTAATTTTTCTAGCATTACACCGGACAATTAGAGTAGATCAAAATAGTCATCGCACACTTGGATAGAAAATTAAAAATGAAATCAATATAGGTATTGATGTTTGAAATGTCACTGAATTCAGAAAATTATGGATAATCCAAAAATGTGATATGGTACTATGGTGAAAGTGGAAAATTTTCGTTTATATCGTTTAACCAATTATATCAAATTTCAATAATTCATCTCTGAAACTAAAGGAAACTAGGGAGTGTAATTTGATCTTCTTACACCCGGGAATATGTAATAAGGTAAAAAAAGGTTGATAAATATCCAATATAGTAATAGGCTTCGATAATGAATGTGGAAATGTTGACATTTGACATCAATTGACATAATAGTTTCCCTGTTGGTTTTCATCATTTGCCTGGTTATAAAGAGTGTCATGAGAACTGGACTACCCCGTTGACTTCTAAGTCGTTGAAATAATTTGTTTTGGGTTCTATCCATGAAAAATTTTAGAAAATAACAAGTATCTATTTGTTCTTAGGTCCTGCAAAAATATTGAAAGATTCAACTCTTGGCAACCAAACCGAACCCAGCTCTATTACCAATGAGAATTTTAGTTTCATCCCAGAACGAAGTTCGCCAAAGCAAAACATCTCAAACATTTCTAAAGAAACAGAAGATTCGGATAGACTTCAATCTCCAGTCGAAAATCATTTTGCATCAACGCCCACATTGAACAGTCATTCTTCTTCTCCTGTGAATGGTTTCACTAGCCAAGAAGGTACAACTTTACTTCAGGAAGAATTGGATCAGCTGGAGATTCAGGAAAAAGCCAATCAGAATAAAGAATTTCAACTAGATTTGAATTTGAATAATAGTATTTCCATTGATGGTTTGACGAGTCCTATGGAGGAGAACATAAATATGTTCAGTAGGGATGACAAAGAGATGAAAGAGGAGAAATCATCAATGGATGATGTGAAAGAAGATTGCATTACCGAAGAAGACTGTAATTCCGAGGTGAGATATGATCTAAGTAACCCGTCCCTTCAGTTTTATTTTACCATCGGGGTGTACAAGGTGTCCCGAAATTTCATAGAGAGATTTTTTTCAACTGTGAAAAATTGAAAATATGATGTTCTTATGGTTTGTGCTTGAAATATGTAACGAATGTGATGAATTGATTGGCGGTACCCGTAAAAATTAATCTTTTTTGGCAGTTTTCCAAACTATTGAAAAAGTGGCTTGTTCTCTCTCGCGGTTCATTGTAATTTTTCACATCAGACAAGCACAAACAAGACTTTCTCTAACCAAATATTTTTAGAAAGCACCATTTATCATAACCAATAAGGAAGTTCATGTGAATCATTAATGATTTCTGAAGATATTTCTTTTTCCAAATATCAATAGTAACTATAGGTTTTATGTAATAACAATAACAACTATTCAGAATTCGTACAATTCTCAGTGTTTAATTGAAAATACTTTTTTCGAGTCTATTCCTACTTCATTTCATTCTCACAACTCACAATTCGAAAGTTTGTTCGAACAATGTTGTCCTAGTTGTCTCTGAATAAACTTTTTGTTTGATCTCTCATTACTTTGCTTAGTAATCACTTGAACAAATTCAATGAAAAAACATAAATACTGCTACTAAATTATATTCAAATACCGCTCTAATTAGTGTCTTGACAGATAATTGATTATTGAAATCATTTGAAAATCAATAAGTGCTGGTTGCATAAAAGCCCGTCAAGACTTCTGTTAACTTAACGTGGGATTGACTCTGCTAATGCGCGAGCTAAGGCACTCGTTGCTGTGGTTATAATAGTCAATCGTCTGTTAAATCTTTATGCAACTGGCCCTATTATAAAGAATGATATGATATTAAAACCTAAGGCGCCTACACCATATGTCACAACTAAGGGGAAGTTGGGGTTGAACCCTCTGTCAAGCGGCAGAAAATAGCTAGAGGTACTCTATTTAAATTAGCATTAACAGTTCCATGGTAGCTGAAAGTGTTCAAAACATTCATTCAATTTAATTGTAGAAATAGCAAGAGTACCGTGGCTATGAATATTAATATAGAAGTAGATATAATTGTCAAAAATACAATCATTCTTGTCACCTTGCACGTTCCTGCCGAAGTTCCTTGGTTAGTATGTGATATTCAATGTTGAGTTTAATTTTTCACAATAATAATATATACAAACTGAAATGTACTGAAAGTTCTACTCCTGACAATATCCTCAATGAATCAGGGAATTATTGATTTTTTTGAAACCTTCCCCACAAAAGGGAGACAATGAGATTATATGAAGTTTTAACACTCCGGATTATTTTTTCATCAAGCGTGGTCTTATACCAGAATATAATAATACGTTCATGATAAATTCTGTGCTATAGTTAGGAGAGAGGTATATAGAATATTGATTCACTTCCTATCCTGGCCTGTTTCCAAAATCTCTCGATTGCGCCTACTTTGACAATGCTTGGGTAAATCTGAGGGGTAAACAGCTGACCAAAATGTGTACACCGGAAATACATTTTTGTGAAATAAATCCACATAAATCCATGATGGAAATCCACAGAAATTCACGGAAATCCATATTAGTGTACACCATAAATCCACAGCTGTTTACCCCTCGGGTAAATCTGGCTGAATTCAGCCTGATTTTTCACCAAATTTACAGGTAACTGTAAGAATCTTCACAAAAATATGAATATTCGGTTCTGAATGCCATTTAATTGTTGCTAACAGTCCCATGGAGCTATGATTTTACTGCCGAAACAATTGAAGAGTGGGACTACCGGGTCTAATTTGTATGTTTGTTGGAATTTACAATCGAGCAATTATAAATCAGCAGTAGCTCAATCTAAAATGTCATTTTATTTTATAGGTGTGGACCTTGCTGGACTGTCATTTTGGAATACCCCTCTTCGATGTGAATGCAAATACAAAAATCTGTGATACCATTGTTTATGGAGGGTTGTCAGAACCCAGCAGGTAAATATGAAAATATAGTCAAGAGAGCATATAGTGTTCATCAAGACATTTCTCTCCAAAGTATGATTTTTTAAATTCGACGCTCATCATTGGGATCTCGAAAACCCTTAGAGATACGAAATTTATTTGGAAAAAACTAGATCATTGATTTATCATTTCCATTTTTCTCTGCCTTTTTAGTGGATACACATAAAAAGTGAAAGCAAATCTTCATTGTAATTTTTTGTGTTCTACAGAAAGGCATTATCAGTTTTTGAATTCAGCGGTTTGACTTTTCCTGGCCATTGACATTTTTTCTCAAATATGGATATTCATTTCTTAAAATGAATTATAACATGATAAAAAGCTTTCAGTTCTTGTGAATTTCCAGTACTAAAGCATATAAATGTTCAAATATTGATTAAAAACTTTAAAATAAATTAAAACATGATAAAATGCTTTCAGTTTTTGTGCATTTCCAGTATTAATGCATATAAATGTTCCAAATATTTCGAAAACTAGAAAAGCTATCCTATTTTTTTACTATTATAATAAAAATAAAATTCTGTAACATTGCCCCACTTTGACCTTCATCATATCTCTTAAGCTCGATTGATATACTCCGCTGCCGTTCCAGATTCTATTGATGAGATATACGCCGGCAACTGCTTCAGCTGAGGAGTTTTCAAACAGTTGTATATTTTTAGCATATTCCATCTATGAACAGTAACTGCACTGTTAATTGATTTATAAATTCTACCAGCTGAGGAACTTTTTGAAACTAGAGAATGTTGTTAATGGTATATGACGCCCTAGTCAAGTCTCTGTTAAGGTATTGTATTATTGTTTGGGGAGGAACATTCAAATCTGCGATTCACAATTTTGAGGTTATACAAAACACGTTCCTTAAAATAATTCTTGAAAAAACAAAACGCTTTTCTACACAACAATTGTTTAAAGAGTCAGAAGTATTCAATTTACAAGAATTATATATCTATCAATCGCTTCTATGGATGATGAACAAGCCTCAATAAACAGTTACTCATGTCTATGATACTCGTAGAGCTGCTACGCTAGCTCTCTCTATCCCATGCTTCAGACTTACCCAGAATCAGAAATTCATAACTTTTCACGGTCCGAAACTATATAATCTGATTCCTGCTGAGATAAAAAACATAAGAATTATAAATCGCCGGAAATATCTTTTAAAAAAATATATAAAAACTCACTCTCAATCGTTTCTGAAAATTCTCAATTATAAATAACATTTCATTCATCCATCCAACATGTTCGTCTCGTTCCTTTTTCTTAGTTATTATTGCATTATGTTTTTTTTCTTCTTCGTTTCTCTTTGAGGTAAATGGGAAATAGCTCAAGTACTTGAAATTGTCTAATTCAATATCATATTGTAGATATATTATACAGAAGAATGTTCCACAACTCAAGCTCTGCTTAGGTGGCCTCTTCTGTTATTTCCATGGACGTATAAACACGTTATTTCCATGTTGAATCCATATATTCTTTATTGTATTTATGCTGATAATTCTAACTGAATAAACTTACTTACTTACTGTAGCTAAGGCAGCGAAACTATAAATCGAACTTTATGATTATCGAGTTGTGCTTGGAATCAAATAACTCTGTATACTAATTCAAATGACAAAAATGTTCAGATCAATTTAGTGACGAATAGTGTAAATCCCTCAAAATATGCATCTTTTTCAACTGTACATTTTATTGCAATATGGTGAAGAATTGCATGATAGCGGATAGTTCAAATCTAGCGTAATACATATTTTTCAACATGTTGATGGGTATACAATAAATAAAAAAGTTGGAGTACTTTATTTTATCAAAATGAAGTAATCATTTGGCCTGGGTTCAATATTATTCCTTCAAAAATCAAAGAATATTTCTCTTGTGAAGTAGATATTTATTTCCAGAAGAAAAATAACTACATGTATAATACATGTGCGCTTATTATGAGATATATTCTCAATTTTAGTCCAATACCCTATAAAACATTCCTATAGTCGTCATGAGAACGATTTCTCTGTCCATTTCCACAATTGATAATTCAATTAATTTATATATATTTGTTATAGCCTTGAAGCTTTGGTCGAATCGAGTAGAAAGCTGGGTTCTTTTCTACTAGATTTCATATCACAGTGTCAGGTGCGTGCCTCAATCCTATATACATATATTTTTTTATACTTATGAAAATATTTTTTCTATTCAGTATTTTCCTGGTGAAAATATGGAGATTCTCAAGAGGGGAAGGTTGGTTCCTCTACCTAAACATAGCCTCATCTTTGATAATGGTCGGGTGAGCAAGTGGTCCGGTAAATAAAAATTACGTATAAAATGAAGTTAAGTGAATATTTACTTCCTTGCAATATGTAGTGATAAGGAAATAATTGTTTTTATTGATACATTCCCGGTTTATCTTGTACCTTATTTCCATATATGTTGTTTTTAGTGTTTTGTTATCTAGTATCGTAAGAGATATATATTTGTAGATACACCTATGTAGTTTTAACAAAAGGCAGGGGCCAACGATACAATAGAACACATCTTAAGTATATAACCCAACTACCAAATATGAAACTTGAAAGGCATCACTATTATTTTCAATAATGATGGATAAAATCGCGCAATGTCAATAATCGATCTCAATATTACATATTTCATATCCATTTTTTACTATGGTTATAGAATAACTGTTAGGTCGGTCACCTTGTCAATACCAGAAACGTATTATTCAGTGAGCCATATTTTCCAGAGTGTCGAGGTTATGAAGCTGAGGTTTTTATAGAAAATTTTGTGTGATTTTTCTGTTATTCCCATGTTTTTGGTTACTATAAGAGATACACGGTGGCTCAGATTGAGAGTCAGTGACCATTTTGTGATTATTACAATGCTGTTTTGAAGTTCGAGAAACGATCTGGATACTTTTGGAGGTATTCAAGAAAAAAACAGAAAATTATATAAATCCTCTATATTTATCTCTTGGAATTTCGAATTTGATTTAGTGATTTTGTACAGAGACAATGATAACGATGAAATGACATACGTATATTTCTTAGAGTTTATAGTGAGAGTTCAATGAATCAGCTCCAAATCACAGATCATTTTTGGAATCAGAAAACTGTCCTTTCATAATGAAATATTGACATCCAGTACACAATAGTACAAGAAATGTATTAAAAGTTCTATTCTGAATTCAACTGGCAGCATATCATTCTACAACAATCACCATATCATATAATCATTAAGAGCAAGCCACCCGAATTCGTAAAAAAGTGGGTTAGTACTGTGAGAGAAACAATGATCATTTCTCCTTCGTCGCCTACGAAATTCAATATGAACTTTCAAGATTTTTAACATCACAATTATCATCACTCCTCAGATCTTTCAATTCTAGAAGATATGAAATTTTTTCTATTTGCTGATTAGCATGTGTCAAGATCAATGTAAATACTATTTATAATATAGTATAATAGTAATTTTCAACTTATTTTATTTGAAAATGAAGAAAAAATAATTCTATGTCTGCTGTCTAATATCCTAAAAACCTTGAGATGTGTCGTACGGCTAGTCTAGACTTGTCCTTATGGCAGAAAATCCAAAATAATGCAACTGTCCTTGCAATATGTACGAAATTACACTGCACATTTTGTACCATAAAAGAAATTTGACTTGATAACTATGTACATATATCTGTCAACCCATTGACGAATCCTCTTTGATACCGTCAAAAAGTATAAATCGTGGTAGCCGAGAATTGATGATTTTCTATTGACAGTAAATCATCAATTCCCTGTTCCAATAATTTGCCAATCCTAGTGATACATGTTTTGATTCGATTTGAATATATTTTTACAATATTGACGCTATTCGTTTTGACGTAACATTTTATTTTCCAGAACAACTTAATTAGCGCTGCATTTCTTATGTACTTATTACAGCTGAATTAGTTCATCTATTTGTTGTATTAAAATATAAGTTAACAATCGACAGCCAAATCATATAAACAGTTGCAATCATTAGAGTTATTGAACACTAATATTTTTGACAATATATTTACCCAGTTCCCTCAACAAATAATACGAAAAAAAAGTTATAGGAGAAATTAAATATTGATATTTTTTGGCCCATCATTTGAAATTTCAAAAACACCTTAATGAGTTTCTTATACTGCGAGAATGTATTTACCTGCTCTTTGAATTAATCTTATTTTGAATTACATACTTAAATATATCGTAGTCAGTAGAAATGTCTTAAGTTTTCTGCTCTAAGTTATAACGTTTTGCCAACTTTTAATGTAACGATTTTAGATTAGATCATCGTTAAGCGTGTATATAACCTGTTTAGTTATTTCTCGTTGTCATATGCTTATTTTATTGGTCCATCACTGCAGTATTATATTCAAATTGTGTATATCTTAAATAAATATATCTATTGTTGATACGTTTCTTGACATTTCTTCCTATTTTAATCCTGCAATAATTCATCAGTAGCAATTTTTAGATAAAATAAGTAAAACAGTTGAGAATAAGTTAGAAATGAAGAAAATGAGTACTTAGGCACGGATTTACAGGATATATCTGGAGAAATCACTGATGAACAATATTCAATGGAGGTGGGTAATCTTTTATGTGGGTATCCAATTTTAGGATTGAAAGGATATTGAGAGACACTTTTTACGACGATCGACGCAGTGAATGCCAATAACCCGAAGGTACTCCCAATTAATGTATTTACGAATTCTTTATATTTACAATGTTTCCCATTATTTCATGGAACAAACTTGCCTGTATGAAAATCCTTCCATCCTTCAATATGTCAAAATGTTGTAAACATCACTCTGACGATACCTATAGAGAACGTAGGCGAGAAAATCATTTCCAAATGAGACTATAGTAATTTACGTAACAAGTCCGGAAAATAAACAAACCTTATTGATGAGACACTCCGCTCATCCGCCCAGTTTGTTTGATCTCCCGACAAGGTCTCTTTATTTGCCTTGTCCCTTGAAATTTTGTATGCCGCAGTTATCGGTTCTCAAGACTGTACGGTGAACTATTGTGCAATTTTGCCATAACTAAGACCATCTTGGCACACGGTCTCCATGTGATACTATTAGGAGGTAGTGATGGATTCGGATTGGGTTTTAGTGTATGAGGATATTGAATACAGACAAGGGAAACAAAACAGTTTCATACATTGTTCATAAAATGCAACATTAAATGTTGCAATTTTTTTAAGCAAGTACCTATACCTAATTTGAAATTATAGGAATTGTCGAAACCCATAATGTAAAATATGATGAAATGCCAATAATTATTGATAGGTTGAGGTTTTTTCAACATGTCATCAAAAACAAAAAAATGATGATATTTATTTATATGCGAATCGAAATAGCCTCTGTTTCGATAAGCGTTTTTTATTATTCGGAGGTTGAGTGCTTGCATAGTAGTCTTATGAACTGACAGTATCCATATAATTTTAAATATTTCAATTTTATCATCAGTGTTACCAATCGAAGATGTTTCTGTTATTTATCAACAAAAAAAATGTTTGTTTCTGAGTGAACAAAAATATTTGCTAATCTGTAATATTACTAGAACACAGAAATACTGATGAACATATTGTGAAGCAAATTAGTCGTATGTAAATTTTTCGAGTGAATTACTGATGGAAATGAATTTATCCAAAAGAAAAGTATTTTTTGGGTTGATAAATCAATTATATGAATGAACAAGATTTTAAAAGTTTCTTAATAGAAAGGAGTAATTTCAAGATACGCTGGAGGTAACCTTCCTGAAAACAAAATGGTACATCTCAAAGGTCGTTAAGCCCGATTCAGATTCATGCGTGCCCACCCTGCATTTTTGACCCTGCAGGAAAAATGCATGCCTGTCGTCGTTCACATCTATGCCTGTCGGCGTGCTTGTAAAATGCGTGGTGGGCATGCATGGAATAAGGACAAGTTCTTATTTTCCACTGTATTGCATGCGTTTTTGACAATCTTTTATTTGAATTTGACATTTGATTTATTTTGAATTTGATGATCATTTTGTAAAGTTTGTAATACATTCCCGCCTTTCTCCGTTGTGATTTTAATCTCGAGAAAATGAATGAGATGAAATTTTCGATTTACTTGAACTGACAATACTGAAAAAACCAATGAAAATATGACCTTGAATAAGAAATGCGATGGATATGCACATATGTGAAATGTCATGCCTTTTTCAGGCACAAGCGTCAGAAATGCATGTGCCTGTAAATCGCACGTGCTTCAAAAACCCTGCATGGAAATGCATGAATCTGAATCGGCCTTTATGTGAAATTTTCCGTGATGCAAGATTTATTTTTATTTCAACCCATAACAAAAATATAAGTCGATGATTTCTCTAAGATGAAACGTTGGGACACAAAATGACTTAAGAGTGGGCAATGGGACGCGCAGAATACCGAATGCAGCACTCCCGCTCTTGACTTCTCATTTGAAAACTAGTCAATATTTTCATGATTTTTTGATCCCATCATGTAGATAAAGGATCAAGCTAGGGAGGATACTATCTCTTTTTTCGAAATTTCGAAAAGGAAAGATATAAAAATATATCTGAACATAGCCAATTTTTAGCCAATTTGGCGAATCAAAAAAAATATTTCTACATCAAATAATCAATTTTGAGATAGCATCCTCCCTCGGTCAAACTTTCATCTTTCCACACAAAAAAAATCAGATCAAAATATGGATTAGTATCTTCACAGGAAGTCAAGAGCCGAGGCTCTACAACGTCAGAAATACGCACGATTTATCCGATGATATTTGCGCCCCCTGGTGAAACTCAACGAAGTAGATTGAAAACACGATACAATCGATAGTACGGGTGATATTATGGAATTAGAATAGGAAATAGAAATTTATATGAATCAGTTTGCTATAGGTTTGCTAGTAAATATGGTATATTATATGTATAAAATAATTATACATTGCGTGAAAAATACATATATTCTGAATTGTTCACAATGAAAAAATTCTCATACATAATGAATGATATTCAAATAAGAATATTTATATATACACCCAGAAGGTATACAATATGAATGAATAGAAACCTATCGACAAAGGTCGCTTCTATTTACCGGGGATCGATTTATGATTTATCATTGTGATGAATTGAATGTTGAGCAGATCTCAATACGTAAAAGTGGAGAGGGAATAGTATAAATATGAAACCGTGTTGTATTCAACATTGTATAACTGAATAATAATTATTGCAATCGGGTATTGACACTATATATACAGGGTGCTACCTAATGGCAATTTAATATAGGAATTCTTAAATCTATTTTAAAAAATATATATGTAATATCCTAAAGGTCTAAATTTTGAAGTAGAGTGCTAAAGAAGTGAGCAATAATGAATAGCACTATTTCTCTATAGACTTGTCATTCGAAAAGTAGATAAGTGATCCAGCTAATGGAAATACTATTTTATTTTCAAAAATATGAAATAAAATAGGTATACAAATATTCCTGAACATATCGAATTTGGCGAATAATAAAAAAAACACTTTTCAAATAGTATCGGACCTAGTTTGAATCCTCATCTTTCTACAGAAAAAAAATCACATCGAAATATGGACTGGTGTTTTCACAAGAAGTCCAGAGCGCTAATTGGCCGATGATATTTGCGCCCTCTGGTGAAACTCCAAGATATGAAGATGAAAAAACGAGTCAGTCAACACAATATCATAGATTGGAACCATAATAAGTATTATGAAATTCAAGGACAACTGCACATGCCTTGGTGCAACTAATGATGAATTTGCGGATTTGCATAGGAAAAGCTTGAAATTTTGAAATTCAAAGGTATAATGAGATCTAAAAATCCAAATGGAGAAGAAAATGATGTTGTATTCTCATGTGGAATGTATATGATTCTGAAAATGGTACATATATTGGGTTGAATATCCAAAATACAAAATATGTAGTGAAAGCAGTCCTCAAAAATCAATAAAACTAAAAGTAGAAGAATGAAGGCGATAGGAAAATATAGTCATTATTCATTATTATTCGTAAATAAATAATATTCATAATAACCTGTATTTGAATGTCTTTGATAATAATCGAGAATATAACTTATCAACGTTATTGAAAGTAGCTCTCATTCTCCCAATCACTCCGTATGGCTATTTTAATGTTATACCTCGTAATTTATTTCAAAAGCTATTCATATAAATAGATACAGAATTATCCAAATTTTGTAAGAGTTGCGAAGCATCACGATTTTTTTCAAATCAACAAAATAAGATTTTTTCGATTTAAAGATTGATTTTTTCTATTCATAGTGATTTTTCATGATTTTTCAAATATGGAAATAATGCACAAATCAATTACTTATATTTTCATTATTTGATTCAAATCGTCGCAACCCTGGTTCTTCATAATGTTTATAGAATACAAATATTCATCATACCTACTGGTGAATATACCATCGATTATCAGATAAAGTGTTCGATCCTCGTTCCGCACACATGCAGGCGAATGTATCGCATCTACTCTCACTCATTGTTTGGGACTGTGTGGAGTCACAGGTTTTTTTTAAACATGCAAAAGGCTTATTAAAAATAAATTGTTGAATATCCTTTGTAGCATTTAAATGACGACAAATGGTTTGAAAATACAAACAATTGAAGGGGTGTCAGTAATACATTGAACGTGTATTATTGTATAGGACTCGTTTTTTGAAAACTCGTTAACATGGATTTTCCAAATTGCTCGTTTCAACCATAATAACTTCCGTTTCGTGTAAACTTCGGTAATACCAGAAATGGAATATTATTGAATTCCCGAAATCTAAACAACGTCATTTTTGAAATCCAACCTAAAGAAGTCAGGAAAATATTTTCAGAATCTATCTACATAAGTAAGATCTATTAACGCAAAATTGAAAATAAAATCACGAAATTCATAAGTTCATTTTTAATGGGTATCCCCTTTTGAACTTTTTGAAAAAATGATAGTAGGGGATACTGCCCAACGAGACATAGTTTCAAATAGGTATAGACGCCATTTTTCTACTTTCGTCGAATATTTCGGAGAGATTTGTTTGTTCCATGGAAGCATAGTAGTTGTCCTCTGAATGTTGACTGAGTGGCATCTGCCAGTTTTACGAAAAAATTCGATATTCAGAGAGTGATATAAGAAATGCTTGATTCTTTAAAATTGTATATCGCAACTTACGTGTTTTTTCTTCTTTTCAATTAACATTTGTCTGATTTTTTTATTACAATGCAATTTCCATTATATTATACCATGAACTTTTCACTCGACTTTTCATGATAAATCGGATAAGTATACCACAAACGTTTAGTATACACAATGTTTTATGAAGTTATACAGATTTCACATGATAGCATACCCAACCGAAGGAGAATTATCTAACCTATACGATGCCAGAATTGGACTGGAAGAAGGCATAATATGCCATCATGAGGCAGCAATGTGTTCAACTATTATTTTGTCAACATAAAAAAATGAATGGAGTTATAATACCAACTCATTAAATAGGTAGATACTTTATTCATACCAATAATGTCTATTTTTCTCTCATTCGATATACTGATGAAAGCTCGACTACACATCATGAACACAAAGACCAGTTGGCTAACTGTGTGAGGAGAGAGCCAAGCGCCGAGCGCGCGATAATGTAGTATTGTCTCATTAAATAAGTGCATGTAGATATCTGCTACATGAAAAATTTTCATTCTGGAAACTTATTTCATCTATTGGCTCAATTTTGTTCGCAGCATGTATACAAAAATTTTCATAAATAAATTTTTTTCTCGATTACTGAAAATTGTCATTCCGAAAATAACAAGTTGAAATTCGCTACAGTTCTAGAAACTGATGAACATGAATTTTTCACCAATATTGTATATGGCAAGAAGCGCTATCATGTATACTTCAATTTGAAAAAAAATCAGTCCGATCGCTCAATTATTTCCAGAAATATAACGGTAGGAATGATAAGAAACGTGTTCTACAGGAAAATCGTACTTTTTGTGTTTTTTCAGAATAAAAAAGTTCTTGGCCTAGAGAAAATTTCGTAAAAAGTGATTTGGTATACACAATCATCTAGTTGAAGATCCGCAGCAAGTCTGATTTGGATCTACGCCAGTTTTGTTTTCTCGAAAACTGAGAGACAGCATCCCAGTATTACTCGCATATTAGATAATCGAGCAATGCAAATAAAAACGTCAGTCGCGATATCACCCGTACTAGATGAGAAGATCGTTCGTTGAACAAGGATAACCGTTGATTTATGACGATTTGGTAACCGCCCACTGCTGTTTCCTCCAAACCCCCCCTGTCCCGGATTTGGACAAAGTGTCTGGCCTTTCCCAGCCTTAACGCCACTCCACTTTTTGAAGTACAAGAAGCTGCAACGAGAAAGTAAACATTATTTTTTAATAACTACTAAAGCATCTCTAGAAATAAACAAAATCGAAATTTGATGTTTTTCGAATCGAAAAAAAATTAGCCACGTAAATGTGCTTATTGTGCACAACTCTCCTCTCATTAACAATACGTATATAGTTTGATGTCGAAGGAAACAAATTCATGATTAAAAGCATTCAGCACTGTCTTTCTATTTATAGTAGATGAAGAATTACACACTATTCATTCTTCAAAAATGTTTATTAAAATGAAATCACATTTTGTTACCAATTAACGTCCTGTTTCATAAACTTATCACATTTTTATTACTGCTTATAATAAAACATATCACAGGAAAAATTTTCAGCTACTTGCAATAGAGAACCCTACAGAAGATTTTTTGTTACAGAAATAACTTAGTAATGGGAAATTTATGTTTGTTGGTAATTCAGTCTTATAACGACATAAATGCAACGTGTATTCATATCTATCATAAGGATATCGAAAACACAGCTATAGTAGTAGTAGTTTTCGGTTTCAAAAAAGTTCAGTAACTTGAAAAAGCAAGTGAAATATTTTCACTAGTTGTCTCCTCAGTGACTGAATTTTTTTGTTTAGTAAACTTTTCAACTTCATTCAATATTCGAGACTTGCAATGTACGGTTCAGAAGTATTTATATAAAAATAAACGGAAAAAAAAATCACAACAAGCTTTGATACAGATACACTAAAAAAGAAAACATAATTTCGATTATAGTTTCCGAATAAATGAGACTTCGAACTTCATTCCTGCTTTGAAATACATTTATCTCCTTTTTAGTGCATTTGTATATATATTGTTTGACTTTTTTCTATTTTCTACCCAATACCACCTTCTGGCTATCAAACCAGCTATTTGTCATAATAAATTGTATTGTAATACAATTTACATATGCATGCAAAATTTCACCACAATCGGAATCCAGGTAGTAGGTAAAATTTAACTTTCAAGATTCAATCACGTCAACGGGACAGGTGAAACTAAAAAACCCAACTTCAAAAACCCCAACTACCAATTTTAAAAAGAATCGAACTAGACAAAAAACTCATAGATGCCATTTGGAATAGAATGGGACCATAATTACAAAACTCGTGAGCCTTTTTAGAGCCGCCATGTTTTTTTTTGTGATTTTGAACAAAAAATCATAATGTCCGACCTCGCAAATCCCTGGATACATTTGAATAGAATCGGAATTGTCAGCCATATTGGAGCTCCCATGTTTTTTTATAAAAAAAATTATTGGAGCCCCCATATGTTTTTTTTAAATCATTATGCGTTGTCACCGGAATAATACACCTGTCAAATTTCAAGTTAATTGTATTAAAAGTGGGTCAAATTTAACTTCAAGATTTGATCACAGACACCGGGACAGGTGAAACTATACTAAAATTAAGAATTATGATATGAATGTTCAATGAATTTTATAGCTGCTCAATAGAGGGGTTGATTTCCAAAACTCAGTCTCATAAATTTCCCAATAACATTTATCATAATTTGAAATTGTTGAAATTAGATATTGATTATATGCAAACAGGCCCTCATTATAGCAACATGTTTATTTAACTATAACTTGATACAAAAAAAAGAGGAATGTAATGATAAAATCGAGAGGAATCGATATGACGATCTAGTATTTTTTAAATTTGGCCCTCTCCGACCGAAAACATTTATCTTGCCCTAGTTGAAAGCTTCAGTTCAAAGATTCATTATTGGTGTTTGATCATTACAGTTCAAGAAAATAAAGGGAATCGAGCTTGGACAGAAAATCCAGAATATTAAAAGCATGCAAGAAACTTATAGGACTTATATCACTACAAAATGAAACAATAATTTTATGCATAAGAAAGGCCTCTTAGAAATGAGAAATGGCATCTACAGCTGTAGCGATATCCTCATGATAGTTTTTCTAATTTTGGGCACACTGTATAAAACCTTAGTTCAGTCTTGACTAAATGCATAAAAGTGAATGAAAACACACAAATGATCCGCTTATAGTTCCACATAGATTCGAAAAGAGATACACATCGATATTCCGAACACAATCATTATTCGTTCGGCTGAATATTGTTTTTCACGGCAATGACACAAGCGCCAGCTCTTCCGGTGATGAGAGGAGCTAGAGTAGTCCATTCGTTACAGTTAGGGTCATACTGTTCGACAGTGCGCAGATAGTGACTTCCATCGTATCCACCTACGGCGAATATTTTGTCCCCAAACAAACAGGCTGCCACGGCGTCTCGTTTGCTTGACAGTGATGCTACCGTCATCCAACTATCAGTACCTGCAGCATGTGAGAGGATTATTTCAGAATTGCGATTCTTGGAATATGACAATCACAAATTGTGAATATTTCCCAGCCGTGAACAGAGCGTGATATTGAATATAAAAGAATAATGTTTATTCAGGAGTATATATCAACAGTCTGTTGTTTTTTTTATTTGAAGCGATAAATATTCAATCATGTTCGTAGTTTCTGGTAAACTTTTTATTATGATTTCAGATTTAGAAAACTGTGAGAATATGCTTATTTTGCTGATAAAATGTATCATAAACTCATCAGAATGCTCATTTTATTTGAAATATGCAGTATATAATAATAATAACGTTTATTCATATGATAGTACAGGTCTTGAATTAATATTCTGTAGGTGGAATTATTTGTTATTTCAGTGGTACAGTTATTTATTTCTAAATTATACAGGCTTTCCATTTTTCGAGTGCCACTATGATCTCGCTTATCTCAAGAGAAACGAAGTTTATGAAAGGGCATTGCAAATTGTATCATATCGAAGTTTTCTTTTTCTTTTGGAACGCCCAGTACTTTATTGCATTTTTAGACGATACTTCCTGAATTTGATCAATCCATCACACTTGGGTTCTAGCGGGAATAATTTAGATTTTTCAACTTTTTGTCAGATTTCTATTTTTTTTATTGACTATCAATAACATATTAGGTAGTTCAAAATTCAGAAGCCCGTATTCTTGAATCATAGGGAATAGGTCGTCCATTTCACTTCTTGACAAATGAACTCCTATCAGTTTTTTTTATTTCCTAGAATATGAGCCCAGGAAGAATCTGAAAATGTAATAAATTACCGTTCCATAAAAAAAATCATTTTGATATGCCACAATTTTTTCAGACATCCTGTATGGTTAGAAATATTTTCAAATTAAAACATTGTTGACATTCATCTTCATAAATATAAATAAATTCAAGGAAACGTGTGGTAACGCTGCTACAGACTGAGGCGTTTCTGGTGACCTACTATGTATATGAGGTATCTGTCAGATCGCGAAAATCACGGAGTGGGCGGCCTCTGGTGTCAAATTTTCTAAGCCTTCCGAGGGTGATCAACAAAGCAATTTAGCATTGTATAGCATAGGCTTTCGTATTATTTTTAATGAAATTGAATTGTTTTGAATAGTTTTCGGACTTGTTTCGTGCTTATCAGCTAGTAACTAATATTATTGAAACATGCACCAAGTTCAAAAGGTCGTAAAGACGAAATCGACAAAGATTCGTTCAGTATATCAGCGTTCCTCCTACCGTACAGACATCGTTCCTTTGGCACAAAATCCTGAATTGCCTTTCAAGATTGTGTGAAAAATTCTTTGAGGTTAAATCAAACAAATAAGATCTGGTTTAACTGTAGTTGTGTCCCTTGTTGTTTGTAATGAAAACCTTGATTTTACTTTAGGACCATCAAGGAGAATTGAACCAAGATATAGGCTCAAAAATAGTACAATTCCTTCAAAACATCTGGAAGTCATCAAATGCAAACTTCAAGAGTGAGGGCAATGTGGGTTGAATGAAGTATCAATTGAAATAAATGACTGGTAGACCACAAGGTCTCAAACTTTTTAAGTTATTCTTGTAACATACCTACTACTTATTATTAACTTATTATATGAATTATCATTTTATTGTTAACATGAAAATAATAACTTGTGTTGCCTATTTAAGATAGGTAGGTATCTCAATATAAGCACCCCTATACTTACTTCTCTCATCATCAGAGAATAAAGTTAATTGACTACAATTCTTTGTTTTTATTTTGCTATTTTTGGGTTAGGATAAAATTATTACAGGTTTACAGATAAATTCACACTTCCACTGCTAATTTTTCCAAGGAACTATTTTAATTTCATATTAGAGCTACCCTACAGCTGAAGTTTGTGAACAGGAGTTTATTTATATGTGTTTGACATCTATCCCACAAAGTATATGACCAGTTTTGAATAATGCTTTTCGCTAGTTTAAGGGTTTCTTCTTATCTCCAATATACTCTAGATACTTATTTCAATCTTGACCATTCTTGAAATAAAGAGAAATCATTGAAATACAAATACCTTGGTGGCCCCATTGATTTTGCAGAGGTGGTTTGAAAAGCCTATAAAAACATAATAAATCCACGAATCTCACATAAAATACCTGTTTTGAATTCTATAAACGATAATCTATCAATAGCGCCCCTTTTGGATACTCAGGATTATTTATTTCTTCTCTAAAATTCGAATTGAAAATTGACATATTACCATTGAAAACATATACCAAATGTTTGTTGATCACCCTCATGTCAAATTTTTGACATTTCTCGAGCGCCATCTGTTGGTTCGTGATTTTCGCGAATACATACATTTCTAGTATATTATGTAATTCGACTTACTCCCTTATTTGCCTTGAAGTCACATTTATTCAACTGTCGCATTCTTTGGGACAAGAAAAATTCCACGAACGACGATCATTCACAAACGTGATGGTCAGAACGCCGAATGTCTTTGGGCAAATTGCCGAAAGTGTCAAAAAATGCCGAAGGTGACCAACATTTTGGAATAGTTCCCTGGACGATAAATGTTTCCTTACTCAAAAATTTTACGAGAATTGTGATCTCACTGACTGATAGCCCGTTGATCTCGGAGTGATAGTTTCGGCTTTTTGTTCCTTTTCGGCGATATGTTCAATGAACCGTTTCGGCATTATTTTCAAAATTTTAAGGCGTTTTGGTTATTCGGCATTTTGTTCATTCAGCGATATATCATGTACTAAAAGAGTTATAGTGTATAAATCCTTATAAATTGATGAATCGTCAAGCGCCTTCGGTTTTCAGTGCTATGCTCGTAATGTAGATTTATTTACACTACCGTTTGTAACGTTTGTTTTGGTCTACGACACTTCTTAAGAAAGTTTTTGTAAATACCTGACGAGCATAGAACTGAAAAATCGAAAGCGCTTGGCGAGTTAATTGATAAATATGGATTTACAAGTCAATCCCCAATATCATGTTACCTAATTTCACTATTTTACTCTTGTTTTAATTATTATTGTTCCATTCTTGATTCGGCTCCTGTTTCAATAATTTCTTATAAGATGTTCTTATTCAACTTATACATTTCCACCAAATCTTGATGAGTGAATTTGTACAGGCTATGGATTTCACGACTCAACAGCTGATATCTCGATAACAAAAAGAGATATTCGAGATTTGTAAAAATTAAGATGATGTTGGCCCTGTAGAAGGATCTGCAAGATCATGTTTGTCATCATATATTCGTTTGTTTTATATAAAAAAATGAGTTGTCGTTTAGTGTCAATTGTGAAGTAATTTAATAATTTAGGCAAACATTGTATTCAAAAATATTGTATTTTAATTCAATATACAGTCCACATATATAATACAATGAGAGTCCAAACACTTGAATGAGATGTCGTTTCCTTTCAAGATCATGTTTTTCCACTTGATTTCATTATTTAATATACAGGGGCAGTGTATAACTTTTAATTTTTTTTAATGTTATCAACATTTTCGAAAGTATTCTTTGTTTCGATTTTAAAAAATATATAATTTCTATACATTCCATGAAGGCATTGAAGAAATATTATCTACAAAATTTGATTTGGATGATTATGTTATTGGATATGAAGATCATCTTTGGTCCAAGTATGCTAGGTATGAACTAGAACGAGATGATCGATGAGTAATTCTTCCAATGATATTAGTGCGCTTTTTATCAAATATTTTTGAGATGTCATACCTACTGGAACAAAATTCCACCATAGAATGTATAGAAGTTATATAGAGCCCCTGTACATTAAATGTTGAAAGAAAGTGAAAAAACCTTCCCTCTAAAGGAAATGATATCTCATTGGAGTATAAGTTGAGGTGGGAGTCGCAGCGGACAATTTCATAGCCGATCACCCTGAACATTGACTCATTCAACATTTTCTCTCAAGATATTTTTATAAGTTGAGGTGGGAGTCGCAACGGACAATGTTCAACCGTAATCAGCGACTAGCCTTGTCATAAACGGTGAATCAATGGTTGAAGCAAATAAATTTTGATAAAGAGATATATTCTTGATTTCATTTCAGAATCATGAATTAGCTGATGATATCACACATAGTATAAATAATGCATCAAACCAAGAAAGTTTTGAAGAATAATCTTGGTTTCAAGATGTTCATGCTAAAGTAGGTGCGTAACCAGTTCAGCTATCGCATGCAATATAAGAGGGTGTTGCCTTCAACTACATCGATTTTTCATAACATGTTCATTGAAAAATTCCTTTATTTACCAAGTTTAATATCACATGCCAAATAACTCGAATGTTTCTTTCAAAAATTTGCTATTGAGTACTTAGGTTCAGACTTTTGACAAGTGAGTTAATTTCGAAATTCAGCCTCAAGAATTTTCCACAAAAATTTCACATTACATTCACATCTCAGAAATTTCCCATGAAGATTATCTGAATACAGTGCTAATACTCAAAATATCCTATTAGTGTTAAATTATTTTGGAAAGCACAAGGCATTTATGTTTCAAATATTATAAAAAGGATGAAAAGAACCGCCAACCAACCAACCAACCACCAACCTGGATCATATCTCTCGACGCAGTCGAACCGCGACGACGCCGGATTGTTCGCCGGTGCGTCCAGCCCGCCTATCTCGTACAGCCGGCCGTCGTGCTCTCTTTCTCAATTTCAAAAATATATACTTTCTATATACACTCTATGGTGGCATTTTGTTCCAGTAAGGTAGGACCTTAGACCATACACTAGATAGACTCGGTATCGAGGGCGATTTGAGGGGGGAAACAAAATTTGACATGGTACGAGTTTTCCTATTGGCCAATTCTGACATTGACGTTGTTGACGTATGGAGGCATTTGTTTACATTTTGTATAACTAACTCAAATTACCACGACTATAATACCACGACTATAATACACGCAACGCGAATCTGATCAGGTCTCAAAGATTTAAATACAATAAGTCTCTCAAAAACTCAATAAATGTTGATCTTTACAATATTCTTCCTGACACACTAAAACACAAAAACCAAGCTTCGTTTAAAAACTCTATCAAAGTGATACTGCAGAAAAAGTGTTACTACACTATCGCTGAGTACATGGCTGACCCACCAGGGATGTGATTTGATCCAACTATTTTAACACCATACTATGTGTATGGTATATCGTAATGTCTACATATGTGACACGCAATATTTTATTCATATTGTATTTTAATTGTTAATTTTAATTGTGAATTTGTACATAATTATTTTCTGTATTTATTTACTTGCTACTGACTTGCTACAAATGTTTTTTAACATAACGTGGTTAAATAAAGATCTATCTATCTATCTATCTATCTATCTATATGTGGAGAATTTCTCGTGTTTTTATTTATTTTTCAATGTTATTTGTGTTGGAAATGATTACTTCTTGAGTGTGTTCAAGAGGAAAGGACTATGGCAAAATCTTGTGGAATTTGTGTTAACAAAGATAACTAAACGTCGACGGAATGATTTCATTTGTAAGTATTCCATAGGCGTAGATGCAAAGTAGCTATAGGAATGATCCATATTGAAAACATTCTCAATGGGAATATTTTTCGAATATAATATTTACCAAACTTTAACATTTGAAACGTTTTTTAGGTTTCCAAATAACATATAAATATGGATGCAGTTTTGTCGAGTAGTTTCAGTATAGAAACATTGGAAAAACATACAGAATTTTATGATATGATCACTGCCCTACTGCAGATATTTGTTGAGAAAGCTTTTCTAATAGTATATATATATATATATCCACAGAAAATGTTGAAGCATGCACTTGGAAAATATGAACACCATTTTTGTTCATCAGGAAACCTTCACCCTATAGTTTTGCCATTTATTACATCTGATGATCATGCAAAGTCCTAGAAAAACTCTTTGACATTTTCAGGTTTGCAAAAGGTTGGTCAATCAAATAAGAGAAGCTATAGCTGGGCTGAGAAGGCCAAACAGAAATTTGACAGAAAAGTTTAAAACTGCATACAAAAGTTTCTTCTATCTTAGAGAAAATAATCAAATTTTGGGCATTTTTTGTTTTTACTACACATATTAATTCAATTTGTTCAATTCACAGATTCATCAATATGTATATTGAATGTACAAATATACTTTATTGTATTAAATATGTATTATTCGAATTCTTCTCTCATCTTGCAAACTAATGATGTGCTTTTATATTATTTATTGTATTCTTATGGATTCTGAAAACATTCGAATCAACATAAGCTCATCAGGCGAATATATTATTTATAGAATTCCACAGCAAATACACTATTTGTAAAATGGAAAAAAATGAGCTTTATATTCAAATCAACTTTTTCATGATGTTTGTTAAACATTTGTTGGAATTCTCACTCAGCTTTTGCGGGAATTGAAAACTAAACCGAAAATATGCTTGAGAATACATCAATTTTTTCATATTTTGAATCCCTAAAAAAAGCACGTCCCTGGACTCTCGGTTCAACGATCGTCTCACCTCCCCGAAAATGCCATAGTCAGCGCCCCCTACCTTTACCAAACATTGCATAAGGTACATACCGCGTCTATCTAGTGTATGGTCTAAGGGTAGGACATTTCAAAAAATATTTAATAATAAACGCACTTATAACATTGGAATGTTGAAAATTGAATTACTCATCGATCATCTCGTTCTAGTTCATACCTAGCATACTTGGACCAAAGATGATCTTCATATCCAATAACATAATCATCCAAATCAAATTTTGTAGATAATATTTCTTCAATGTCTTCATGCAATGTATACAAAGTATATATTTTTAAAATCGAAACAAAGAATACTTAACAACAACTCATTTTTTATGTAGAACAAACGAATATATGATGACAAACATGATCTTGCAGATACTTCTACAGGGCCAATTTTTCCAACTCCGGCATCAAGTTAATTTTTCCAAATCTCGAATATCTCTTTTTGTTCTCGAGATATCAGCTGTTAAGTCGTGAAATCCATAGCCAATCACCCTGTACAAATTCACCAATCAAGCATTGGTGGAAATGTGTGAGTTAAATAAGAACATTTTATAAGAAATTATTGAAATATATATATATGATATAAAGCTGGCTCATCCCACCTTAGGTGTTGCCCCATCAAGATTCCGAGGTATTAACGTTTATTGATTTTTTCAATGCATGAACAAAGTCTGCAGTATAGTTTAACACAATAATTGCTATGAATCGAGGGAAAGTTATTTACAAAAACGATGAAATCAAATGAAAATACATTCTCTAGAAACGAAACAAAATCTCATTCAAGTTATTTTTTTCAAATCTCAATTATCTCTGGATAAAAAGAACCGCCAACCAACCAACCAACCAACCAACCAACCAACCAACCAACCAACCAACCAACCATACACCAACCTGGATCGTATCTCTCGACGCAGTCGAACCGCGACGCTGCCGGATTGTTCGCCGGCGCGTCCTGCCCGCCCATCGCGTACAGCCGGCCGTCGTGCGCGACGGCGACGCCGACGCCGCCGCGGCGCCTCGCCAGCTGCGCGGCCGGCTTCCACTTGTTGGTGTGCGGGTCGAAGCACTCGACGGTGCGCAGGCACGACGCGCCGTCGCGACCGCCGACGGCGTACAGCCGGCCGCCGAGGACGGCGACGCCCGCCGAGCAGCGCTGGCTCTGCATCGGCGCCACGTACTGCCAGGTGCGGCCCACCGGGTCCCATCTAGGCAAAGCATAATATGTATATCTATCAACTACGAATATTGATAATTCGCGATAGAAAATAACACGTAGCACTATCTCATGGTAACAACTCGAACTTCTCGAAGTGGTATCGTTTTTGTTTTGTTTTCATATTTTTGATATTTGTGTCATTGTGACATAGGTGTCGTTGCCACCAAACAATAACTGAAACGAGAAAAACGATAAGATTTCACATGAATTTCACCAGAAAATCTCTCGAAAAACTGCTGGGAGTACACCTTTCACATCTGAAGCGAACATAAACAGAACAGAGGTTAAGTTTGTCTGTGGGTTATCCTTAAGAGAGTTCAGTGGTTATCCCACTACGAGTAGTTCACGAGTCACCGCTAGGTAGCGTATCGCTTAGCACCTATCGCGAATAAGGACAGCCTATCTGAAGCCGAAACCGAAGAGTGTCGCTGGCAACGATGTATTTATGCGCATGCGCCAAAATAAAAGTAGATGATGACAGTCAAGAGCGACTCTCTTAAGTAGACTACCGATAATTATTTTCATCAACCGCTATGGTTGACACTATTGACAGTTGACTTTTGACAGTATTAACAGTTGACATTTTGGTTCACAAATATTTCAGAACGGTTTTTTTTTGCTTGGCGGTTTGTTGTTATTTATTTCGGAGTTTTTTTAATAATCAATTTCACTTTTCTGCTTGTCTCTTGCATTGTCGTATAAATTTCAATATCATCAATAATGAGAAAACAAGTATGTTTAGCACATACATAACCACAAAACAAAATGTCATTATTATGATTTCCTAACTAGAAAAAAATTGTTAAACGTTTTTCTATGTTGAGAATAATAGTCATTCACCTGCATTATTCTTTCTCACGTTAAATAACGAAAATAGAAAAAAATATAAATAATCAAACGATAAATAATCAAACTTCAGGCAATAAAGTATAGGTACTTGATTTGATTTGACAAACGACATTTCTGAAACCGTCAAACCATCTGACCAAACAACAGTCGGTTGTTCGGTTGACATAAGAATGACCAACCAACTTTTCAGGCAACCGATGTCAACTGTTGATTAACGGAACGATAAACCAGAATTTAGGTTATTATCGGTTCTTTTCCTTAGTGTTGTTTCTCTTTTATGTCCTCGCTGCTACTCAAATTGGAAATGATCGTATGTCAGGTATCACTTTTGCGATATGTTTCAAACAAGCAGGTAACATCTGTATTATTGTTCTTCGATTGCGTGTTGGGTGTTTGTGTTACAATAATTCAATGTTGTTCAGGTGATACTACTCGTAATTTGAGTTCAACACTGCCGTAAATATGTCCAGTGTCGGTGTCCAGGTCGTGTCCAGCCTCCTGGTTATCTTCCATGATTCCAGAAAACAAGATATCGATGTATAACAAAATATTACAAAGATTACCGGGATAATTTATATGCCTACCATTGTTTTGATATTCACTGCTTCATATTCTTTCAAAACTGACAGGAGTGGTTCGCTGAATATACTTCATGTATTCTACCATCATCGGATATATTCCAAATGACAATATTTATTTACATAATTATAAAGTGAAATATGAGATTTACGTTGCCAATTATTCGGCTTCAGTTTGCTAACATTGTCTCTTACACATGCTGGCTTTTCGCGTTTCGGCTTATGGCGTATTGTGATTCAATTGGCCGATATTTGTGAGCGCTCATCAAGGTCATCTGCCAGAAATTCGATTACGTTCCGACTTTCACCTAAGAGAAGAATAATAAAGGATAATTCAGAATTTTAGGATTTTCACTTTTCAGGTTAAAATCACAATCATTATTATAAATTATTGCGTAGGAATGTTTTATTCAAGTTTTCCGCGATAGGTGAAAGCTGGCATGTGAACGCGCCGTTATGGTGTATAGTCAATATTGTAGTTAATAGATATATGGGACAAAGTCGGTCGTTCGGTTCAAGTTTTATCAAGGTGGAATGTGGATATAGATATGGTGGAACGAGTCCCATTTATAAGACACTAGAAATATTTGTAGACTTCTGCCTACTTGATTTTGTTGCATTTCAATCATAGTTTCAAACTCACGACTTCATATGGATGGCGCCACGTCTGCTGATTCCGCATGATGAATATTAATTTTTAGGTATGTTTCAAGTGACGATGATTCAGAATCCATCATCATTTTTTGTGAAAAAATCCCTAAGAGTACCTTACCTTTTGAAATATGGGTCAATAAAATTGGTCGCAGTTGGCCACGATAAAAGCCCAAGAATAAATTCACTCTATGGTAGGATAGACATTTCAAATACCCATCTTACAAAAAAGAATTTCAAAATCGATCAAATGATGATTTTACAAGGGTGGTTAAGTCCTTTACGTGAACACATTATATAGTTCAGAAATTTTGTAGGAAAAAGTGAATGTTGCTTTTGATAACAAAAATTGTCAAATGAATGAAACTTTCATCAAGTCTTGAAATCATGAAAATATTGATATTTTCACAAGCTATAAGTATGCATTTGAAAGAAACATGTTGAGAGTGGTTTCACCTACCCCTGAAGTATTATATCATGTTGCTTGTAAAATGTAGGTAAACACATTAAAACGTTGACGTGTATCGACGATATTCAGATGAAGTATTCACCTGTCACCTCCCCGCTACCGAATTTATTCCATTTGAAGTCTCCACACTGTATTCTTCACTGTCAGAGGAAGAAGTATGCTGACCTCACACAGAGAGATCAACACTGTCTCAGTCAAAAACATTTGTACTGAGAGTTCCATGTACATGTGTTAAAGTAAAGTAACTGTATGTAGTATGAAAATATCACAAATATTATGACAGAATATGAAATATACAATAATACAGTTTGGGATCAAGATGAGAATAATAAGCAGGCTGTCCATTTTACGAGTGCTACCATGGGGATCTAGCTCATCTTGTTGGTCAAATCGGGACAAAGTTGCGCATTTTCGTACTGAATAATAATCTGAAAAGAAATTTGGAATTTCTTCAATAGTTTTGAAAATATCTTCATATGATTTTTGCTTATGATTTTTGTACGATAAACTAATCAAGGTAGACCGAGAGGTAGACATTATTCAAACAATTCTTCATGTAGATTTCGAATATGATGAATAGATCTATAAATGTTGAAATCCAAAATGGCGTTCATACGAAAAATAAAGTCGATTGGTGTTTGTTTCTTCGCTATGTTTAAAATTATTGAAAAACGATGTCATATGTAGACTTTTCAGAGTTAATGAAACACTTGTGATTCAAAGTAACTTTAAATTTTGTAATGAACTGAATAAATTCGGTAGTATCAACAAGAACAACATAGAATATATATAACTGTCGTTTGTCAACTTTCTACACAGAATCGCCTATCTGAGCGTATAGCAAGTGTTTTTTGAAAGTGTGTTTGAAAAGTGTTTTTAACCGCCAACTTAGTTGCAGAGCAACCCTCGAAGTCTCATTGAGACTTGTATGAGTAAGGAAGACGGGGACTTTAGCTTTTCAAGTGTCATCCGAAGCACTACTCGGCTGGTTATCGTTGAGAGTCCGAAGGATTGAAATCTAGATACCAAGAATGTTCGGTTGGTCACCTATCTCCTCCCGCTAAACGATGCTACAGAAATAAATAAAATTTCCAATAGCCGCCGCGGGTTTTGAACCCGGGCCCTCTAAAATATAAGCCAGGGATTCAACGCACTCGACCACCAGCCCAGAACAACATTTGGAAAAGCTTTTATTGTGCAAAAAAGCACACTAGTGTGATTATAGGAGATTACGAAAGACCACTGAACTCAAACAAGAAATGGAACGACAATATAGGCGAATCATAAACCTTGAATCGAGCGCAATATGTGCCAGGGTTAGCTGGGCATGTCTGAGACTACGTCTTTGATGTGTTATGTGAGCGTATGTCTAAAATTATATATTTCAGCCACAGAACTAAGAGTTGGCGTCAGCCCACTCGTCAGCCTATAAGTTTTGTTTACATTGTATTTTATTGCTCTTTGTTCTCGAATCTTGTCCATTTCGATTTTCAGCAAGCTTTTTTCGGCTTCATATTGTGTTTTTGTGTTCTTGTTAAATTATCTGTTGTTTAAAAAGCTGTGTTATTGAGTTTGTCATCTTTGGTAGTGCCGGTCCTGTGCAAAAGGTTTTTGCGCATGATCCACATTCAATTTTGCTATATGATCACATGGTATGCGCGAATTCAATTTAGCGTAAAACTGCTGAATTGCATTATCGTTCCATTTCTTGTTTGAGTTCAGTGCGACAGACACGACACACATCATATTCGAATTCTCCATAAAAAATTGTTCAACATTTATTTGTTAGATAGTACGATTAGTTTATCGTAAAACAAATTTATAACGATGATCAGAAATTTTCGTTTTTTGTGATATTTTCAAAACTGTTGAGTATATTCAAAATTTCTTTTCAGTTCATTTTTCAGCACGAAAATACGCAACTTTGCTCTAATTTAAGCAACTTTCCCATAGTGGCACCCGAAAAAATGGAAAGCCTGTATAAAGGATAATTCAAAATTAGATGTACCTACCTGTAAGTTACGTAAAGTAAACTTTGTTTATATTATGAATTAGATAAGAAAAAAAAATGCATTTTTTTCCTTTTGAAATCGACAAGTTTAGAAGTCACACCACTTGTTACAAAAGAAGCAATTTACCTTTCAACGGTATTCAAGTAACTCCAACCATCATGTCCTCCAACTGCGTATAGGGTCCCTCCCAAAACAGCAACTCCCAATCCATGTCTGTGGGTATTCATCGGAGACAATTGCGTCCATATTCCAGATTCCAAGTCCAAACACTCCATCGTATTGAGGGTTTTCAAGCCGTCCCTCCCACCGACTACTAATAATCTAAAATGGAAATAATACCACCATTGTGCTTCTAAATGGAAACCTAGTAGGCTGGAACTATAATAATAATTGTCTGTTCACTCAACTCCCAAACGTCTGCCAAGTTGAGGGCGCTACTTTATAGAAGTCGTCCGATGCTCATTTTTTTCTCTGTCAGCAACCCGATTTCAGGTTGAAGTTATGTTCTTTTTATTTCTAACTTCCAAACATATTATGTACCTATCCAAATTTGACATATTTTTTCTTTTGTAAACATGTTCTTAATCAAATAGGTAATTGGTTCAAAAACTACTAGTTTTTAGGAACAATAATAACGCATTCCAAGGAGGAGAAAATAATTTTGGACGTACTCAGCCTCCTGAACAAGAATACGAAGTCGAAACGCTAGTTTAGTAAATATACCATTTGACATCTCAAATTTATGCTACTGAAATCACAAAATTCGTCCTTCTTACATTTACCTTTTTCCAACATTATTTAGCGAAAAAATCATTATTACAAAAAAAATTATCGTTCTTCGAAAATACGAGACTGATCTGTCAACTTGACACTGTCACAAAGTTCAGCTCCCGTCATGCTCGTTTCTCGATGGGTTTTGTTACATACTTTGAAGGTCGAATTTATCAAAATATGCTGTTTTTTCCTGCAAAAAATTGTTGAAAACAAGTAAATGTAAGTGTGTGTGGTGTTTTAGTTGAAATGACTAATTTTTGTAATTATAATTGTATTAACCATTGTACTTTCGATATGCCAATACTTTCACATGCCTCGCATTTTAGTTTATCAATTTTGAACAGGTACATTCTAGTTTTTGACATTGAGTACACATTTTCCACAGTCACATCACTGACAATGACTGACGATGTTTTTTTCTGTTTCCTGACTCTCTGGTCAATGAATCAAGGATATCGAACAATTCTGGGGAGCTATTCTCGAAGTCATGCGACTTTCTCGCGTATACGAATGACATCGTATGAAAATATTCGTGTACGTCAATACAAGTGCATTCTCGAACTCCGAAGTAGAACATACAAAATACCCATACGAACTTTTTGAAGCGGGCGCACGAAAAATATGACAACATTGCACAGCTACCAGTGTTCCCAACCATATCGAGAGAATATGTCTAGGAAAATAAACTCCACTAGTTTTAGTCAAAATATTTTGGCGGATAGTTACTTCTTTGAGAACTCCATATGTTGATATGATACTACCTCAGCAACTGCAATGTATATGAGTTCCACATCTCCCGATCAGAGTGGAGTATTGAAAAATCATCTAGGGAAGTTCACAAATGAAAGGTATCACTTAAAGAAGCGAAAGGTTCATGGGAATCCTAGCATCATCAGAAACATTGAATACTATGCCGGGAGCAAAAAAAGATTGGAAGAAGTGGCAAAAGGCAATGAGAAACATTTGATATAGGTACCTACCTCAACAGATCACAGAATATTATCTTTCATTGTGCAAACTTATTTGGGATTCGCAGGTCCACATTATATAGGAGATAATATATATTCTATAAAGAAATGTATCAGATGATAAAAATGGGCCATTTTACAACTCCACAGGACAAATATCAATCAGAAAGATAATAAATACTCGAAAATCACATCAAAACTGGAACCAAATACAATTTTATTATATTATGTCACTGTCAGCGGCTGAAATTCGTATGAAAATATTCAATTTCGTACACACACATACCATACGCGTCCAAACGTATAAGATTTTTCGTATACGAACTACGACAGACGGTTCGAGAATACAAACTTGTCAGAACTATGCGCAATCTGTCAAAATTCGTACGAAAATCGGCTACGTATGATTGCGAGAATAGCACGGAGCTTTCCTGCGCTAAAAGGAGCGCCTAATTCAAAAAGTAAATAAATAGGTTAGATTATGCCCAATATGACACTTCAAGTTCAAAATAGTTCACGATTATCTTCAGAAGAGTCTCTGCATCACAGAAAAAGTAACGTCATTGTTTCCAGTGAACAGACAATATTATACCGTCTACTAGGCGTTCGTTTAGAGATCGACAATGATACCACATCTGGTCCTCAAGTACTGAACGCTGATTTTCCACACTCACTTGTCTTCCATCAAAGCTATGCCAAATTGCAATCGTCTGCCGCTCATGTGATGCGCTACTGTCCACACATCGCATCTGGGATCGTAACTTTCAATGGTTGTCGCTCCCTTGTTCTTATCCATTCCCCCGACTACCAACAGTTTACCCAAAGTAGCTTTTCTCGGTCTAGTTCTGGAACACATCATTTGGAGTCTTCGTTCTGGCAGAAGGTGCCATTTCATGGCTTCCATTATGAGTTTTTGGCATGTTGGGTCACCTTCAGGCAAAAGCACGAATAACTCGATATTCGATTTATTTTCATCAACAAATTTACCTTCAGTCATAGGTTCAACATAATCCGTCAAAAATGCTGGCGACAGCAACGGTAGTTTGACTAATCCTAATAAGTGTCCAATATGCTGTCGTCTATTGTTGGGATCATGTTGTATCCAACTCATGAGTGCTTTAAAAATGTGTTCCTCAGAAGAAATATTGAGATCGTCATTGCTGAGAAGATTAGTCATTTGGTCAACATTCAGTTGGAGGAACTCTTGGTTGCGTACGACCTGAAATAACATTAAATATGAACAGATCGAAATTCCAATCAGGCACATCGAATGGGGTATATCGTAAATGAAGCTTGAAGCAAGAATTATCAATAAAATCAAGAATGATTGCTGACTAGAAACTACCCATAAAAAACTCAACATACTTGTATAATAGTGATAATGTAGCTGGAGATTATCGAGTGCAATTTTTTTTGACAAGTTTAATGTAACTGACAAGCAAATTGAAAGATCTGAAAAAAATTTGGATTTCAGCTCGTACAAAAACATGTTTTAGTTTATCTTATAAAATTAGATTCGAATGAACGGCTCAAATTTATTTATTTATTTACGGAAAACCCCATTACAAAAAAAACTATATACAATCCAATAAAGTGGTGTATATTCTGAAAACTAATAATATCCTATTAATAAAATGAATATACATTTATGATAAATTCATATATTATTGATAATACCAACACTTTACCACCCTGCATCTCAAAAGACTTTTAGGACACAATTTCATAGGGAGTTTTCTTCTTTAAATGAGTTAAAGAATCACCTCTTTGAATATTAGCACGTCTTTAAGGAACACCCTGTGTATATACAGGTTTATCCAAATCAAGTGTTTGTCATTGGTAACTTCTACAAAGGACCCCGCACCATCCTTATGGAAAAAGGCTTTCGGTTAAATATCCTGCATTTTTAGTATGTTTCATATTTTGACTTCCCCGCCAAAAGTGTCCATGGGCACAAAAAAATCGACCGACTAGTTTTAGAGATAGAGGGTGATAAAGTTGAAAAATGAAGGTTTCTGCTCAGAATATTTAACATTTTCGATAATTGACAAAAAGCCTTTCTATTCTGGGAATACCTTGCCTCAATGATGGTAGAATGTCACATTGATCTTCTAACGATTATAGTTCTCCGTTTTGTGCTCTACAACAGGGTGAATTAACAAAAATCTAATCCGATTGATTTTAAACCAACCAGTGTGAGTTCTCTGATAATAATTGAAGATTCAATTCAGCGTAGATGAACTCTCTCAACCTCGATCGAAGTTGATTGTCATTATTTTTTGTTATACAGGGTGATTCGAAAACAAGGGTACGTCAACCAATCGTTTTTTTGTTCGAATAAGGGAGAGTATGTCATAAATATATTAAAAATCGTTTTTACCTTAACAGTGGTCTCCTCGAGGGTTTCTTTCGTTCGAACGATTTTGATTAGGTTTTAAATGTCTGGTACACTTTTCGTAATGAGCATTCATTTAGGTTTATATCGAAGGAGGCTTTGGAAACGAAATACTTCTTCAATGTTTACAACTCAAATTCACCATGTATAATATGTAAGGTATAGTTTTCATGGAATGTGTTCTGCCCTACTCAACCCCAAATATTTTTCAACAAGAAGGATTGCTAAAATAGGTCCGATAGAGTGTGGGTATACCAATAAAATAAGAACATTTAAAAGTAAGTAGCCGAAAAACGAGTCCAGAGACCCATGCTGATATTGGTGACAATATCTTGGATTACTCAAATCTTACATAATACCAAAAATTAATGGAAATTAACCGCATTAACACGCATTTTTCTGAGTAACTTGGACTGTATCTTTTTACTCACTCTGTATACAGGAAATGATTATGCGACATTTTCTATATTGAACAATGTTTAATATATTCATGACATACTCTTCCTTATTCGAACAAAAAAACGATTGGTTGACGTACCCCTGTTTTCGAATCACACTGTATAACAAAAAATAATGACAATCAACTTCGATCGAGGTTGAGAGAGTTCATCTAGTCTGAATTGAATCTTCAATTATCATCAGAGAACTCACACTGGTTGGTTTAAAATCAATCTGATAGGATTTTTGTTAATTCACCCTGTTGTAGAGCACAAAACGGAGAACTATAATCGTTCTACCAGCATTGAGGCATGGTATTCCCAGAATAGAAAGGCGTTTTGTCAATTATCGAAAATGTTAAATATTCTGAGCAGAAACCTTCATTTTTCAACTTTATCACCCTGTATCTGTAAACTAGTCGGTCGATTTTTTTGTGCCCTTGGACACTTTTGGCGAGGAAGTCAAAATATGAAACATACTAAAAATGCAGGATATTTAACCGAAAGCCATTTTCCATAAGGATGGTGCGGGGTCCTTTGCAAACTATGACGTCGGTTAAATTATCAAACTATTAGCATTCGAAAAGGTACAACTCAAAAACGTGAAGCTCAATTGACAATTTCAGTCAGCTCTGAGAGAGAAAAAATATGTCTGCCCTAGTGTTGTCTTTGTCATCAAGATTGCAACTTGAAATAACGAAAATGTTATGATTGTGACGTAAAAAAGAGAAGAAATCCAAAAACACATTTTTAACGTGTTTGGAATCATTTAATAAGTATAAGATAACAATGCTAACAAAATATTCTAAATAATCGGAGTGATGAAAACAAAATACAAGAAAAAAGATCTTCTTCTTCTATTCAATTTGAATGGCCTAAGTTACTATCCATCCAAGTATACGCAATATTTGATTATATAACCTCAATGGGGCCCACCTCAAAGTGGATCTGAGACTATCTCATACCCCATGAGGATTCTATTCATGATCACAAAATCCAAAATATTGTATTTCACAAACTTTGATACAGGTATGGCCCCCTTATCCGACAAATAAAAAAAACGATCGTTCGTTCGTTCGTTCTTCTTTATATGGCCTTTGCTGTCAATTAATATAGGTTACATAAGTCTTCTTCTTTTTTAAGTCCCGATCATAACATTTTCATTATTTAAAGTTGCAATATTGACGACAAAGACAACACTAGGGCAGACATATTTTTTCTCTCTCAAAGCTAGCTGAACTTGTAAATTGTTCTGCTGTTTTCACCATTTAACTCAGCGAAGAAAATTCTAATAATTTGGTAATTTTAGCCAATGTCGTAGTTTCACAATATGTTACCAATGACCAATAAATGGCAAGATTTTTTGAACTTAACTTAAACTTGACCGAATCCATATTAACCGCTTTCAAAGACAAACTTTTGAGTGAGGACTTGCGCAGATTAAGTTTATCCACATATCCCTTGATTTATCAAAAACTCTCCCTACGAGTGAATAAACAGAACTATTTAACTGCTTCACTTCCAATACATATTGTAAAGATTTTAGCACAGCTCAGGACATAAACAATAAATGTTTGAAGTTTACATTCAGTGGTTCGATTTATTTTATAAACACTGAAGAACTTTGCACGATATGTAACATGGAAAGAAACGAGTCATTAGTTCATATACTATTCGAGTGTCCTATATACGAAGGTATACGGGCCTCAAATATTTTTTTAGATATAAGAAACCTGAACGATTTAATATACGTTTTGAATTATGGTCCGCTTATCTCTCTGAAACATCTGGTTTTCGCGATAATGAACATGCTTAAATTAAGATCATTTATAATCAACGAATAAGACTAAAAGTCTCTGATAGTTGCTCAATATTTGTTTTGCTGTGCCTACTAGATTTGGTTAGTATTTCCTATCTTTAATTTGATTTTTTTTCTTCTCAATGTTACATTTGTTATATCTATGTATTTTCTATCACTTGAAAAAACTGTTTTTTACGCTGTGCGTGTGATGAATCACCATGTAACACTACTGTGAAATTTGCTCAAGCTCAAACCCTTGTAATAAGAAATGTAATTCTTTTATATACAATAAAGTATCTATCTATCTATCTGTATGTTACCAATGACAAAACTTAATTTAGATAACCCTGTATATATTTTTCTCAATTTTATTCAGGACGGAAGGATCATAATACATACGAATAACGAAATGGTATTTTTATTAATGTTTCAATTCTCAAAATTGTGATCATAAAATTGATTACACTATACTAATAGCATTGAACTATACCTATAGTGGTCTGATAACCCTCAATCATTTTTATGACATAAAAACTTCATATCAACCTCTTTTTTGGTATTGTCCGAATTGACATCTGTTGATTATATTAAATCTTTGTAACAATGAAAATAACACGGGGTGATATGAAGTAGCGTGTAATATTTCAACAGTGGCATCTACTATCGAAAATTAGGTTAAATATTCATATGAACGTAAAATTGCTTTTAAGGAAGATATTGTTATTTGAAGGGTGGATCCTGAAGAGCATTTATTGATGCTGAATACGAAAATAATTTCGTATCAAACAGCGTTTGATTAGGATAAAGATTTCCTAACATGAAAAGTGTCTTGAAAAAATACATAGACATACCATTTTTTCCTTTCTGAAATTTGATTTCAAGTTATTGAAAGCCTTTCTTGAAGAACAGGTGTTATTGAGTTGATTCGATTTGAACATTTCATGTTTGTATATAAACATCAATCAAACGAAATCCATTCTAATATCTTTATCCAAAATTATGCTTTGAGAAAAAACCATCATCAGGATCCACCCATGAGTTCAAATGAACTTTTCGTTAGTAGAAGCCACCGTTGAAATATTGTACGTCAATTTTGTATAACTCGAAATCGATATGGTTATGTTGAAAATAATGAATTCACCTGCATGAAATGTTGACTTGTATAAGCATTAGCCTCTTGTAACAGACTGGTACATGCTTGATGCTCGGCAAAAACTGCAATGCCCAAGCAATTGCTCGGATGCAACTGGTGAGCCAGGAATCTGCCAAAACAGTCAAAATATGGGTGATACGAATTCACAGGCGTATTTGGAAACACTGGATCAAGCAGTTTGTCTATGCATCACAGAATGAGGAAAAGCCTCCCGCTGGTTAACAGTACCGTATTTAGAGAGCATCGAAAACTCATTGGGCACTCAAAGTTACTCTACTAGATTTATTGGTAATAGACCAGGGTCGATAATTTTTTAAACCAAAAAAAATTGAAGTAGGATGAAACCCATTGGAAAAGAAAAAGAATATAACAAAAATCAAAGGAAAAATAATTTACGGGCGATCTGTGGTCGGGAAGTGGGAGAGGGGGGGTTTAGGGGTAAAAAACGGTTTATCTCGATTTCCGGCAAAACTACAAGTCCTATGGAGAAAAGTTGAATTGCAAAGTTGTTGATAATAAAAAGATCTACAACTCTTGTTCCCACACTTTTTTCACATAACCTCAAAATGTATGTTAAAAATTCAAATAACCATGCTTTTCGTTTTTTATTTTTATCTTTTACAAAAAAAAAAAAATGTTTTTTTCACGAAATTTGGTGTACTAAACACACTGTATTTTTTTTGGTTTGAAATATGTATTTTGACTTGATATCGAAAAACCACCCTTATTTTCAATCGAAAATTCTCACGTCAAAATATCTGCTTTTTTGAAAAAGTCGGTGGGTTTTCTGTTCGTTGAAATCTCAACTTTCTGCTAGTTTGAGAAAAAATATACATTACTATGAAAAATTTTCTGAGAAAATGCAAAAAACCAAAAAACTCGAATCCGAATTTTTTTTAATCATTTTGTACAATTTTGAGCTTTTCATGGATTTTTACACATTGATTATTCAAAATACGTAAGATTCATGTTACATTGATAAACAAAAAAATTTTTGGATTGGAGTTTTTTCGTTTTTTGCATTTTCTGAGAAAAATTTCCAGTCATGTCCCGTTCTCCGTAAACGTCTAAGGTACCATCGACCGTGAGTGACCCTGTATGAAACTGTACCTTTTTTGTTCATTCATAAAGGCACCATCCACACTATTTGCTAATGCAGAGGCTACCAAGTTCCAGAATTTGTGGCTCGATGAATAATAAAACTGAAAATTTTCGATATTTCTCGCTGAATGTTACTTCCTTACTATTCTACCCATTCATAATTTCATGGTGATATTACTACAATCAACATTGCGTTGTAATGTTTTTTATTTAGAATTCTTATCCATCTATATCAAAGCTGTGTCAATAGTGTTTCTTCATTCGATATAGGTTGAATATCATATATTTGGCAGAATGAAGTATAATAGGGTTTTGTGAGATCTATGACCCAAATTATTTACATTCATTGCATTGAATGCAATTCCAACTAGAAACAATTTGTGTATAAAGAGTTTGCGGAAGAGGGGGGGGGGGAACTTGGTGATTTTGAAGTAGGACACTTATTTTTTGCATATTTGCAAGCGATTCTGATAAAAATAACGACCAGAAGAATAAAATTATTATTAAAATGTGTTCTTTTGGATATAAAATACATCAAGTAATTTAGTTTCCTCAAAACAAGATGCATCATATATAAAAACGATAGGTAATTATAATTGACAGGTAAATCTGAGCAAAATATTTTCACAATTGTTGATGGCATAACCAAAGAGAGTTCATTTAAAAATGAGATAATAAACTATAACTATAACAGAAACCACTCAATAGAATTCGTAATTTATTTGAATACGGATCTGTCCTATACAAAAGTAGGCACTGTTTTATTGTTTTATTAAACATTGATTCACTGTTTTTGTCGCTGTAGCCTTCACTTTTTCAATTTTTGTTTTTATTAAACTTATTCATTGGAGACATGAATGAGTTACGAATATATTTCTAATGTAATTACCAATTCATATGACATAATTTTTCACATATTCGATCACAGGATTTCATCAATTTTATGAATCAAGAAATACTCTCAATAATGCTACGAATATCCCATAACTAATTCTTTAGATGTGATAGATCTAAATGAAATACCGTCATATGAATATATTTTTTTAATTGTTAGAATAGAATAGAATAGAATAGAATATATGTTTATTTAGCTCAATAGCTATTACATTACATTTCATAACCTTAACATTTGATATTATATCAAGAAACATAAACAGTGTTATTGAATATTCAAGTACGTTTGCCTTAATCTAGTTTTGAAAACGACAACATTTGGTGATGTTTTCACTATTAATGGTAAGTTATTATACCCTTTCAAACCTTCGATGAAGAGTGTTTTCTCCATAGCCCTAGTGTTGAAGCTCTGTATATGGAAATGCTCTGTTGATCTCAAATTATAATTTACCAACTCTGATCTTTTAACAAGGTAATCTCTTGAATATACAGGAGCTTGTTTATTAACAATCTTATATATTAACACTAAGTATGACTCGGTAATAAGTTGACGGATCCAAGAAATTTAGAGTTTTTAACATGGAGATTATTGGAGTATATCTGTTGCATTTAAGAATAACTCTCATTGCTTTATTTTGAAGTAATTGCAGCCGATAAATGTGTTCATCTGAACAGGAAATGAATATTGACATACAATAATTGAAATGCGGAAATATAATTGTATTGTATTGTATTGCTCTGGTAAGTTCAATTATGTATCAATGTTGGTGAACCTTAATATCAAACTGTCTGTCAGAGAAACCATGAACTGATGTAGTGATATTACTGCTATTTTTCATCACCAAACATCAAATAATAAGTATTTCAAATAAATATGCACTCGTAAGCTTCGTGTAATATAATGTAATAACCCAAATATTCTCCTCTGCATCCCAGAACTTCATGTCCTGCATAGGTAGGTACTCAGATCTTTGAAAACATGTTTGTTTAGAACATTAACTAACCAATTTAAATGTCTTAATAATTGAACTTACCACACCTTTTGCGGAGTAGTCATAAAACTAAAATTTCCCGTTTTGTCAGGGTTATATGATGGTAAGAGCAAAAATTTTTGGGGGGAGAGGGAGTCAGAATGTTTTTCCGATCTCTTTAGTGATATTGTCGTTTCGATCAAACAACGTTTTGGATTTATTTCTGTGTCAATCGGGATTTCGAGGGGGTTTTAATTTTGGGTCACCTTTGCAGAAACCCTTGATCTTTATTGTTTATCTTGAGTCAATTCTGAACTTCATATCTCCTCATCAAACGTTTCAACTTCAAATTGAGCCTAATATTTTGAAAATCGGTTGAAGAGGAAAAAAGTTATGACTGCAAAACCAAAAAGTTTATTTTTTTGAGATCACTCTGTAAATATAAGAGATGAGAATTGAACATTTTGTTGTTATATTGAAATTTTGCAGTTTCAGAAAACATCCTGTATCAATTATATGGCAGAAACCTCATGTATGAAAGAAGTACGAGATTATAGCTGAAGGACTGAGCTAGTGAACAGTTTGAACAGAATTCGAATTGTTCAAGGCAGAAGAAAGTTATTTAAATTTCAACAGGGGCAACGAAGAACAACTATGAAAAAATACCGAGGAATGATCTGAAATCTTTTTCAAGCACTAACTTTAGTTTAGTTTCGATAGCATTCATCGTTTTCGAGATAAATCGGTTTTAAAATTATGTTGCGTAACTCCTAATTTATGACACTGTGGGTGGGGGGATTGCCCTGTGTGGTGACTCATGATGTCAGTTGATAATTTAATGTCAGATAATTATTTCAAATATAGAGATATAATAAAAACGTATATTTATTGATACTCTATAATTGGTGACCCCGAAACTAGAAGAACAATGGTAAACACAGTTGACCAGAGATCAAATCATATCGATTTTGGAACATTTCGATATTTCTCCACAAGGAACCACGGTAAACCTGCAGCAAAGGGAACTCGCACCGATTTCGATGAAATTGTCACAGAAGCTTCCTAACATGAATATAAAACCATACAAATGAAAAATTTTCTGCGGAAACTCTCCAAACTATTTCTTTTTTGGAAAAGTTTAGAAAATTTCATCACTTTTCAGTCCTGAGAATGTGCTTGAAATTTCAGTTACATTGTCAGTGGGGAATATGTAAGTTATACCAAAACGTTAAAATCGAGTCTCAAAAAACAATTTCAATAAAAACATTACCAGTAAAAGCTTCAAAATGAATTATTTTCGAATTTTTATTAATTATATTCCATATTCCAAGTATCAGATGATGTGCAATGTCAAATGTCACGGTACTCACGTCATGACATATAGGGGACAACGCTGCCAAGTTTTGAAAAATTCACAGATTCTACAATTTTTTGATTGTTTTCCGATTTTTAAATGTAATGTTCTTTCTTTAAAAAAGCAACGGAAATAGTTATCTGCCCTCAATTGATAGGTTAGTATGTTGAGGCCAGGTAATGTAAGGTTTAATTTAATTAATATAGCGTGATTGCGCCTTCAAATTTCCCCCTCAGCAGACATTTATTTTTTCTCAACAAATTTTCCTTCTTCAAAAATTTACTGAAAATAGAGATCTGGGCCGTCACTGATAGGTTAGTACGTTCAGGTTAGTAGTCTCAATAAATAAATACAACGCGTTGAAATTTTCCGTTCATCATACTTTTTTTCTCAACAAATTTTCCTTCTTCTAAATTTTACTGAAAATAGTGATCTAGGCCGTCACTGATAGGTTAGTAGTCTCATAAACACGAGTTGCACTCATCAGGAAATGAGCGCATAGGTTTTTTTTAAACGTGGCAACGTTGCTTGTGACTTGACTTGATATTGCGAATTGATATCTTTGCATATATATGCTTGAATAAAAATGCGAAAAATAACAGTTTTTGAAGTTTTTCATCATGAAATTTCCTGTAAAATCCATTTCGGGACTCAATATTAATGTTTTGGTATAACTTACATATTCCCCACTGACAATGTAACTGAAATTTCAAGCACATTCTTAGGACTGAAAAGTGATGAAATTTTCTAAACTTTTCCAAAAAAGAAATAGTTTGAAGTGTTTCCGCAGAAAATTTTTTATTTGTATGGTTTTATATTCATGTTAGGAAGCTTCTGTGAAAATTTCATCGAAATCGTTGCGAGTTCCCTTTGCTGCAGCAGGAACCACAGTGGATCTGAGGCTGAAACTGGAAGGTGCAATACAGTAGCTTCTCACATGTTACACACTAGAATACTTCAAGAAGCTACTGAATAAATCGTCTTTTGTGAGTTTACAATTACTAATACATCAAGCAATGGCCAAGATTTCAGAACACTGCACAAATCCAAATTCGCTGAATCTCTCATAAATAATCCTTTATGCAGATTCAAAGAAAACTTTGCTCACTCAGTTCGTGCGATCCCTATGAATGCCTGTACTCGATTTAGTTAATACTCTGTCTACTAGATGGTTTACTATAGTCCATTTCAGTTATGAATACAGCGTTGAAGCGATAGGGAAGATTTTTCCTCGCTTCTCATTGGTCTAGAAGCCAGGCAAGTTTACACAATGTCAAATATTTCGATATCGCAACAATGGAAGTGGTAAGTTGACCGGACGGCTGTGTATAAACAGTGAAATGAAATCCAAAATTGACGAGATTGAATGTTGAAGTCTTATTTCTATTATATTTACCGTGAGTTTTGTTAATCAAGTAGTATAATTTCAACAATCGCAGGACATGTATTTGATTCTCATCAATACTTCTGCAAACATCGGATGAAGCTGAGTCACAAGCTATTCTTGCAAGAGTTCACACTTTCGTTCATAGAAATAAAATACCAACATTGTTTGTGATTATTGTTATTATACATAATACAAGAAAGACTTGAATTCAAATATATTATCATGTAAAGGTTTCATAATTTTGTGTGTTTAATATTGAAATAACTATTGATTTATTACTCTGAAACCGGATTGGTTATATTTCTTGTTTATTCTAAAAACATTATCACTTACTATTTTCATATTTTGCCTCTTTGAAGCAAAATCATCAAGTGCAGTAATATGAATAATGACTTGAGTTGAATACCTACGTCAACGAATTATAGTTCACTTATGTGCTTCTTGAATTTCCGTAATAAAATTATTGTTGTACTTGACTTTTGCAGATTTGTTAAATTAATAATTTAATTAGACATCTTATATCCTGCAGAATATACTCTTGATTGAAGCTACACAAATATTCAATTATTGCTTCATCACTAAACATTTTCATAGTTCTGAAATATTTGAATTTGGTGGGTTTGCTAGTGTGAACCGGGCTACGCCCACCAGTCCCACTACTGTTTTTTTAACTGAAACAGAGATAGTGAAGGATAATTTTGTTCCTACCTTGAACACGCTTCAACTACCTCATGGAGCAACATTAGGCAAGCAGTGGCCAATAGAGTTTCTACATTGTCCTCCCTGATCTCTATTGCGCCTGTATAGCAATAATTGATGACTGCTTGGAGAACATCGCCATTCACATCTCCCAGTGTTATTTCGGTTTCATTGGTGTTGCTCAGACCACCAGTGAACATAGCTGAAAAGTACTCGCTAGCAGCTGATAGGACCAACCTACAAATGCATTGAAGACTTGAATATAGAATGATTCTTGAGTTTACTGATTCAATGATTAATTTAAAAATATAAAATTCGGTGACTGAGTTAAATAAAATAATATGAATCAAAAACTAACAAGGCGAAGTTGTATGGTGGTGGTAACAAAACACAAAAATACAATTTGATAAATTACTTGTTCATATAGGAATGATATGTATTTTGAAATCTAGTATTAAAAAACCCATGGGTCGATGGGTCTTAGTTGTATACTCGGGGTCCAAGAAGTTATAAGTCTTGTCATTTTTTTAGAAAATAATGTTAGTCTGACTGATTTTTTGGTTTCACTTCTGATTTTTAATTATGCACTATTGTATTCATCGAGAGCTTATTTTGGTGCAAAAGAAATTTGTATTCCATATACAGGGTGATTCAATGTACAAAAAATGAAAATATAACCCAAAATCCACAAAATATTTGAGGAGAACCAAATACGTATTTCCGAAACTAAATTGCAATCAAATATTCAAGAAAAACCGTATTTCGGCAACTTATTTGCGCAATTCAGGTGCCGAAATTCGTATTTATTTTTTAGCGGGTTATATTTTCATTTGTTGTATATTCTTAAGTCACAGTCTCCGAAAATCTACTTCAGGGTGATTCAAACTCGATGTTCTCTATTACACATTTTTGGAAAATGGGACGAAGGATTAATTTGAAAATGCAGTTCCTGTAATCAGTTTTGCTCTATCGTTCTAAAATATTATCAGCGCTGCGGCACTGCCTCTTTCTTATATTGAAAAGTAGCAGCAACTTACATGTTTCAAAAATTTTTTTCACTTTGCTACTGCTTTCTGATTATTTTTGTACAATACTTTCATATAACTATCACCAGCGGTTTTCGAGAAATTCATTATTATCCTTAGAGAACATAGCTTTAATTGAATATTGATTATGGCGTTATTTGGGTTCGTAAAAAGCTGAATTCTTGAACGTAGTTCACCAATATCCTTTGTATTGGTTATGTTTGATTGTCCATTATGCAAGATCATTCCAAATTCTTGATCTACCCGATAGATACAAAAAGAGCAAAAAAGTGCATTTTTTCAAATGGAACACCATGTATATAGTCGAATATACTGAAAGACAATTGAATTTCATTTCAACTGATGTATTATGTTCCTATACCTAAATAGTCAGGTTTCCGAACTAAAGCAATCAAAGCAAGTGTCTATGAAAATTTGATTATTTTGCTACATTTTTCATAGAACATGTTTTGCACAAAAAATAAGTGGTATGCGTTAGATGTGTATAGGGAAGTACTACACAAAGATGATAATCGAAAATCAATAGCGAAGCCAAAAAAAAATTAGGCAGTCTCATTCTGAATATCAAAGATGTTGCCTACTTTTAAATATAAGCGGCAACGTCGCAGCGATGAAAATTTTAAGATCGATAGAGCATGGAACCAAATGCTCGAAATGATGTCCTGTCTTCCAGAATAGTATATTATGATACAAGTTTCATAAGACGCTATTTTGTCGCACGCGTTGTTTGGAGTACGACGAGCGAAGCGAGGAGTGCTCCAAGTGAACAAGTGCGACAACGTGTCTAATAAAACGTGTGTCATATGCAATTTTTTCTATTTTGAATTGATTTGAAGAAGAAAATGGATTTAATATCGATAAATAACAAAAACATCTTCGATTGGTAACAATGATGACATTGAAATATTTGAAATCTGACGCACAAGCGTAAAGCCCAGTTTACAGTTGAGCGATTTTGATTATTGCGATACCAGCGGTGAAAAATTCAATGTTGTTATTGTTTTTATTGGTCAATTTAAATCAAATTGAACTCTGATTTGAAATTTCCCAATTGAAACATTGAGTTTTTCACTGCTAATATCACCAAATCCAAATCGCTCAGAAGTAAGCTGGGCCTAACTCTTCTGACTTTCATTTGACAGTTCGATTGTACCAATCTCTGAATAATAAAAAATGCGTATCGAAATAGAGGCTATTTCGACACGCATTTGCGTTGCACAATGACTTCATTATACAACCAAAATAGAAAAATATTTTTTTAGCCTCTATTTCGATAGGCATTTTTTATTATTCGGAGATTGGTACAATCGAACTGTCGAATGAAAGTCAGAAGAGTAAGGCCCAGTTTACGTCTGGGAGATTTGGATTTAGTGTAGATTATATTTTAATTGGTAAATTTCAATTCAGAGTTTGCGTTGCACAATGACTTCATTATACAACCAAAATAGAAAAACATTAATATGCAATCATTCGAAACAACCTGTACAGGGTGGGTAAATTTCAATGATTGTGTAGGATCACTCAATATCTCTTGACAAATAATTCACTGGCGGGAACAAAAATTTGCCATTGTCTTTTGTTTTTGAGTTATAAACAAAAGTACTATTTGTTACCTCTTAGGACCGGTTTATCAATGCAGGGTTAGGTTAATATAACTCACGGTTAACAGCTAACTCTGGGATAAAATGTTTATTCACTTCGAGGTGGGGTTAAACGCTATCAAAATCAAACGGGAAATTAGCTCTAGGATAAAGTTGACCCTGGGTCAGCTTACCCCTCGGGATAACCCTGCATTGATAAACCGGCCCTTAGACAGATGTGAATATTATGGTTGTTTGTGAAGTTAATAACTTTTCCATAGTTAAGGCACTTTTTTCTGTTCAATCAGTGGCGTCGAGAAGATTTGTGAAAAAGGTACAATTTCGAGTTATGGCCAAAAGTTGTGGTTTTTCCAAAAGGAATCATATGGTTCGGTTTAAACGATTTTTTTTCCTTTCTAACCAGGTATCATATATCGGGTTACTTTTCATTAATCTGTCATTTCTCAACTCTCATCTTTTAACGACAAATAAAGTAAATATGTGAAATGCGCAGGCGCGATTCTGTCAAAGGGATAAATGTCTTCTTGTTTTCTAGCAAATACTTGGGGAAATGAGTTGAAATCATGGACCTGTAACCACAGTTTTTATACGTCCATGTTTGGAATACAAGTACCTACTATACATATTTTTTTCAATATTAGAATGTAGGAGTCGATTTAGAAAAGGAATATATATTTTTGTATGACAAATCGCAGAAGAACCACTAAACTCTATACACGCTATAAATGACGGTCGTGCATAAAAGTATCAAAATCCTTGAAGAAAAGATGTCTAATGACAGTGAAATAAAACAACAAATCAATGAAAAAGTGTTGTGCATAAATCCGCCCTATTTTCAATTGCAAAAGAAACCAACACGCATTTACTTAGAATAAATATATAAAAAACAAAAATTAAAATCTGGTAAATATTATTTTCGCTTTATTTTTGCCCTAATTTAACCTCTTATAGTATTATGAGATCCCATGGTGGAGCTTGAAAAATGGGCAACCTATATGACCAATATTCCAGACTTTGTTGTTTTCATATTTGCAATAGCAACTTTGAGGGCCGGTTGCATAAAGATTTAACAGACGATTAATAGTATATTATGATACAAGTTTTATAAGACGCTATTTTGTCGCACGCGTAGTTTGGAGTACGACGAGCGAAGCGAGGAGTGCTCCAAGTGAACAAGTGCGACAATGTGTCTTATAAAACGTGTGTCATATGTAATTTTTTCTATTTTGAAGAAAAAAAAAATTGATTTAAAATCGATAAATTACATAAACATCTTCGATTGGTAACAATGATGACATTGAAATAATTAAAATCTGACGCACAAGCGTAAAGCCCATATTACAGTTGAGCGATTTGGATTTTTGCAATACCAGCGGTGAAAAATTCAATGTTGTTATTGTTTTTATTGGTCAATTTAAATCAAATTACACTCTGAATTGAAATTTACCAATTAAAACATTGAGTTTTTCACTGCTGATATCACCAAATCCAAATTGCTCAGAAGTATGCTGGGCCTAACCCTTCTAACTTTCATTTGACAGTTCGATTGTACCAATCTCCGAATAATAAAAAATGCGTATCGAAATAGAGGCTATTTCGACACGCATTTGCGTTGCACAATGACTTCATTATACAACCAAAATAGAAAAATATTTTTTTAGCCTCTATTTCGATAGGCATTTTTTATTATTCGGAGATTGGTACCATGGAACTGTCGAATGAAAGTCAGAAGAGTAAGGCCCAGTTTACGTCTGAGAGATTTGGATTTAGTGTAGATTATATTTTAATTGTTAAATTTCAATTCAGAGTATAATTTCATTTGAATTGACCCATAAAAACAATAACTACATTGAAATTTTCACCGCTGGTATTGCAATAATCAAAATCGCTCAACTGTAAACTGGGCTTTACGCTTGTGCGTCAGATTTTAATTATTTCAATGTCATCATTGTTACCAATGGAATATGTTTCTGTTATTTATCGATATCAAATCCATTTTTTTCTTCAAATCAATTCGAAATAGAAAAAATTGCATATGCACACTTGTTTATAACCACGGCAATGCATGCCTTATCTCACGCATTAGCAGAGTTAATCCCACATTAAGTTAACAGAAGGCTTGACGGGCTTGTATGCAACCAACACTTATATAGTTGGGCATGTTCATCTGAAATATTTCTTTTTGGTTTTCATGATAGTTGTTATAGTTTTATAATTTCATGGGGAATATTTTTTTATTGGTTCACAACTTGCAACATGTTTTTGTTCTGAGCTGTAGAGTAGAATGGGACATTTGATTGGTACAAACAGGTATGTTTTTGTAGTGCTTCTGTAGGAAATATCAATATCCAAATTTTTGTAGGTGGTGTCAGTATTTTTGTACAAAAGAAAAAACCTATTGGTACTGAATAAGTCATTCAAATAATATGTGAATTTTACTTCTCAAATACACCTTTTCAGCATCAAAGATGAAATATAGCTCATAGCTCAGGAAGAATTACATTTCATTTACATGAAAAAATTTATTAGATTTGATTAAAGGTTATTTTCATTTAAGACGTTGCCAACATCTCAAATGAAAATAACCAGAAAATCAGTGAAAAAAGATGTTTTGTTTACTTTTTGAAGAAGGGCGAATTTTTGTGAAAATAACAGTTTTTTATGCAAAAAAGTGTTGGAAACAAGTGAATGTGAGCATGTGTGATGTATTGGCTCAAAGAAGGATTAATTTTGTGTGTTTTTAATATCAGAAAATGGAGATTTGAAATGGTGCATTTTTGAGACAAAATGGGGCCGTATCTCCGAAAATACTTGAGACCGCCGCGTTTTGACTTCAGATTAGTGATCAGGAGGTCAAAATACATAAGTTCCACCAAAAATTTTTTCCGAACTCATAGGAGTGCGACAAACAAAGTTTTACCGATTAAACTAGAAGTATTGTGTAGCTTATTTTAGTGTTCATGATTGCAAGTTTAATACAAGTAATTGATTCAAGTAGTTTTTAAAATGTTTTTGTATGTTCTATAGGAAATAAAACATGAGCAAACCCTCCTTGAAAGTTTTCCAAAGGAGAGCAAGAAATACCATATTTCATTGTGTGTGCTCTTTTCAAGAATCTATTTCTTTGTGTGTCAATTATGAGAAATTCATTTAAGGATCTTGAAAGTTGAACACCACCATTTCTAATTCTTGGTATGTCACATAATAAATGTTTTCCAAAATTTGAACCTGTTTCCACATTAATATTCATCATCCCTAATCAGGAAAATTTCCTACATCTTTTACCTGTGAGCTTGCACCCTCTTGCCATTGCTACCAGCAATCAGGGTGACATCACACAACTTTCCAGCTTGTAAATAGTTTTTCATGCAAGACAGACTATGTTCAGCATGCCCATCACATCTAAAATGTTCATCCTGAGAGGATGTAGTTGAACAAAGAGACATTGACAATGTACTGAATTCTCTGGACAAATTGTTACTACTACCAACAAGGCTGTTGTTTCCAGAGTCTTTGCTAGGACTATCCATATTCTGCTTTGAACTTTCCAGGATTTTTTCCCATGTGATTCAAACCTGGAAAGAAGAATAATTAATACAGGATTGTCAGGATATTCGATGATTTTTTACTGACGTTGGGCACAAGAATACACATCTGCAAATACTTTAAACAAAAGATTGAAAACATAATCATAATAATGAAAGAAAACAAATCCTTTCACAGTTTTCCCGTTTTCCCTTTTCTTTGTCAGTTTGACTTTTTGAATAGACGTCTGAGGAGACAAACGACTTTGACTTTTGTCTTTTGTGCTTGAGCGAACACGTCAGAATTGTCATTTGTCATTTCCACTTTCCACTCTTTCCACTTTCCAGTTTCCACATGAAAAATGTGAAAACTCAGAACTCACCGCCGCGCCGAAGAAAAGATTTTTCCATTCTGTTTACATTGATCACTCGGACTCAAGTCACTCAACTTCAGTTCAGAGATTTCACTGACTGCAGAATTATTTGGAACATAAAAGTGGACTTGCTGATAAAATGAAATGAAAATGGATATTCAACAAAATCAAAACAGTGGTAGCCTCTCATGGTGTATAAATTGGGTTTTTTGATGAATAATTGTCCTTTGTAGACTCAGATATAAATGATATTTTTGATGACATACTTCTTGGTGAAGAAAGAGTGATAGAGAAGGCTTATGAAGAAGGTTTTCGAATAGGTGCTTCAAAGAATAGTGCAGAAGGATATCATTTGGGTTACCACCGAGGTGCAGAGTTAGGAGCTGAAATAGGTTTTTATACTGGAATTATAGAGAAGTACTTGGAATATTATGAGGACACTACTAAGAAGAGACAAGAAAAAATAATAAATGCCTTAGGAAAGTTGAAACAAACACTATATAACTTTCCCACACAAAATACTGAAGAGGTAGATATTATAGAATTAGCAAATACAATTAGAGCAAATTTCAAAAAAGCCTGTGCTCTGTGTAAAATTGATGCTAATTTTCCAGAAAAAGATAATTTATCATTTTGAGAATGACTTCTAAGTGTTATTTAGTCAAGGAACATATAGACAATCTATTGTGTTATCTGCAACCTTACTTAAAGTTAGCAAATTTTCATATGGTGGACTATTTTTCAAAAGATGGTTTTGAAAATTATATCCCAGAATCTATTAAATCAGAACTCCAGGGAATGAACAAAAATGAAGTAATTTCCCATATTTTCAATAGTAACTATGAAGATTTTCCAAGTTTACATACATTTGTGAAAAAGTCACAACAATTTACCTTGAAAAATTGTCCCAATGTTTGTTTCACTACAAATACATTTTTAGAAAAACTATCAGAATTGGGTTGTGAAGAGTTTTTGAGGCTCAAACTCAACATATTCATGACATCTAAAAAGTCCCATGAAGTAGAAATTCTCAGCTGTGTGTCAGCTGCTTTAAGGAATATTTCTAAAACAAGTCATCTCATTGATATTGGAGATGGAAAAGGCTATCTTAGTTCCATGCTTGCTTTACACCATAAAGTACCAGTTCTTGGTATTGATATATCAGAAATAAATACAAATAGTGCTGTCAAACGAGTAAAGAAACTATCCAAAGTGTGGAATAGTGTTGTTGATAAAAGCAAAGAGAAGAATAAGAATACTACTGCTGATTTATACAAACAGATAACAATGTATGTAGATGAAAATATCAATTTGAGCCAATTGGTCAGTGATATTTTTCTGGAAGTGCCAAACAATTTGGGCATTGTAGGATTACACACTTGTGGTAACTTGGCAGATACTTCATTGAGAATATTTAGTAATCACAAAGAAATTAAGACTATCTGTAATGTAGGCTGTTGCTATCATTTTCTTTCTGAACACCACCAGAATAAAAAGGAAAATAGTCCACATATTCAGGGCTTTCCAATGAGTGATTATTTGAATGGGAAGAAATGTGTAATTGGAAAAGCAGCTAGGATGCTAGCTGCCCAGTCTGTTGAAAGGATTCTGGAAAGAAAAGAACTACCCAATGAGACAATATTTTACAGAGCACTATTTGAAATTATTTTAAATGAGAAATGTCCAGACTTACCCAAAGATATGAGACAGGTGGGAAGATTCAGAAAGAAAAGTGTAAATTTCTTAGATTATACAATGAAAGCTATGGAACGTTTGAAGTTGAATTTTGATATTAGTGATAATGAAGTGAATGCTCTGTATGATTTGTATAAAAAAAGAATTGATGAACTAAACATGTTTTATCTGATGAGAAGTATGCTGGCACCAATGATAGAGAACTTGATTCTATTGGATAGGTTATTGTTTTTATGTGAGAGAGGTCATGAAAATGCTTTTCTTGTCCAGCTATTTGATCCAGTAGTTTCTCCAAGATGTTATGCATTAATTGCATTTAAATAATAAAGAGGTATATGAAGATTATTGAAGGAAATCTCCCATTATAATATGTTGAATATAGATTGAAAGGTTCTCAAAATGAGTTTTATTATAGGAAATCTGAAAATTCCATAAATTTTCCAGCCAAATATAATTATATTCTAGTGAAGGATTTGACCGGCTGTGTGCACATGTCAATTCATTCCAAAGAAAATTCAATGTATTAAGTGCAAATTTTAATTTCTAAAATCGTAGCAAAGCGCTTTCCACTATTAGGTCATTATCAGTGTGTACTCGTCAGGTTTCAAGTATCTATAAAAAAGTTGTTGTACATCACCTGTGAATTCGTCTTCTTACATCAAATCATATTTGAAATTTTTGATATAGTTATCCCAAAATTGGGATAATTTTGATATGAAAGTTCTTTGTAAAATTTTTAGAAAGTCAACGGATGTCACATGTTGAACTCTTGAATCTCCAAAACGAGGTGAGGTTTGAGACTGTTAAGGCGGATTTAGGGGATGTATAAGCATATTTTTTTTATCAATTCATAATCATAACCATTGCATCTTCTCTCATGCATAATGCATAATTTTTGGGTCATTTATTGGTTTTCATTAATTATTAAACATAATCATAATAATAATGTGTAATAGTAAGTAGCAAGTGACACATTAACAGCTATAAATCAAAGAAGACGTCGGGGTGTGAGTCCTTAATGAAAAAACCTTCTTTTAAACCCATTTTAACACTGAATAATACCGAGGGGTTGACCACATGGGAATTCCGGTGTACAATTGATAGGAATTTCAGGGGAATTCCTTTCGTTTGTACGCCAGAAAAGATACAAAATTTGTGTGTTTTATTGCTGAAAACACTAAGAAAATCTGATAAATTTTCACTAAAAATGTTAAATAAATTATTTTAACCACTCATCATGATCAGTTCATTCCCGCCTTTATTTATTTTTTTTTTTTTTTTTTTTTTTTTTTTTTTTTTTTTTTTTTTTAGAAAAAACAATTTCTGCTGACTGTGATTTTGTAACTTTAGTAGTTTGTATATGGAGGCTATATTTTAAAATTATTTTGAAATGTACAGGATTTTCCAAAGAATTGTGGCATATCAATGTTATCTTGTTTCTTATGGAACACCCTATATTTTATTGCTTTTTCAGATTCTGTCTGGAAAGCTGATTTTATTATCATACTTGGGGTCTAGCTGGAACGATTACAGAAAAATGGGGTGTGAAAAATTAAGATTTTTCAACTTTAGGAATTTTTTGTGTCGAATCTATTCATTCCCAGCAAACACGAAACATAACGGTCTGTATCGCGATGTTCTTTATGTGTCACAAATGTTACATATGATTTCAACATCCCATGAATGTTGATAGCACATTTCGTTCACACGTACGATGTGCTGTTTTAATCACAACGTTACATCCTTTTGGTATGTACAGGCATTATCTTTGGGACATTTATATGTTACTTTCCATTCAATATCACATTTTTACATACCATTTATGTTAAATTATGACAGCTCCGCATTGGCATCTAAAGTATGTACCGTGTATGTTTTTCTGAAGACTAACCCCACCTAAAACCCATCGGTTCACGAGTTCTTTGTTAGTTAGTCTGTGAATGGTCTGTGGTACACAGTGTACAGTGTTTGGCCAAAGACGCCATATCGTATAGAAGCCATATCGTAGTTCATATACTATCGAAAAAAGTTCTCAAATAAGGTATGTATAAAAAATCAATGAAGAATTTGCCTGCATGGTAATAACCTGGGACAACGAATATAACGTAGTATTGATAAGAGTTAGCTTGAATGAAACCTTCCTAATAAAGTCGAACATGTTAATACGTTTTATAGTCATTGTTTAATATTTGGAGATGTATGAGTAAAAGTGGCACTTTTGTCCCCAAAAATAAGGAACACTGAAGTGGCACTTCTAGTCCCGAGAGTGCAAAATTATTGTTATAACATTTCACAGTGTTGGTGTTTTTATTATTATTACAGAATAGATGTGGCATTATACAACTCGGTGCTCTAGGAAGGAGTTCAAGAAAGTTTTTTTCGGAGTGGCTCGATCGTATGCCAACCCAGAGAACTGAATAATTTATTATAATGTACCTATTTGGAACGAATTATATATCTTTGACAGATTCATAAAGGTATATTTTATTGTTATACCCTATACTTGTAAAACATATGAGTACCATTTATGTGCTTCTAGAGACATGCATTTTATGTTAGGGGATGATATTCAAATAACATCTTCTGGATACGTATCGTGTATATCCCACTATGACATACCTGTGATAATATCATGAAAACATCTACTAGAAAGCATTTGTCAACATCTAATTGATATACCATGAAAAGCCCCTGTTGCGGAAATTCGGATGTTGCATACATGTCTATGTAATATCGAAAGTACATCGCATGGGAGGTATAATGTTCTCAATGTAATGTATCGAAACATATCTGAGATGTTTTTGTGCTTGCTGGGATTATTGATCACAACGGCTAACATGTCCCTATCTTGACTTATTATTCGCCATCAATCATTTATATTCGAATGAAAAAAATACAGGGTGATTCATAATTCTGAACCCCCCGATATGTGATTCAGTTAAATGTCATTAGATAGTAGGTCAAGAGTTAGGATAGGGCGAGGGATAGGGACATATAAGCCGTTTTGACCGAGGTTTTGACCATTAATGAATCGTTCTGACACAAAAAATTTATAAAGCTGAAGAATCTTGATTTTCCAAACCATATATCTTCTCCTCGATCTTCTCCCTAGACCCCAAGTGATAAAAATCGATGAAATAAGCTTTTCAGGGAGAATATAAAAATGCAACCAAATACATGGACTTCCATAAGAAACAATATAACTTTTATATGCCACAATTTTTGGGAAATCCTGTATATTTCGAAATACTTTCAAAATTTACCCTTTATCAAACTACTGAAATGAGAAAAACTTTGAAAGTTTTGCAGTTTCGCTTTAGTAGTGAACCACCCTGTATGTTGCTATGTAAATCGAATCGATATGATGATTTACAGTTTACACCTTAGATTTGGTTAATTTTTCCTTCAAGGAAGGGAATAAAACAAAAAAGTGAAATCCGAGGTGAAATCAGACCGAATCAGTCCATCCGTTCCTCGGTATTTTCCGATGATAATATTGATACCATCAGATGATTTATTCTTTTTCCGACGAGGTTTTCGATATAATACAATACAGCCTCACTGATGACACATTTCGAAATTTTGATATCAATATAATCCGGTATTATTCAGATTCTGTAATATTTAGTGACATCACTCTGGAGCTAGGTCTGAAGTTCATCTTGAACTCAGAAATCCCCTCGGGAATCCCGAATGAATTTGTGTGTGATGTTCCTAAATATTTCATATTTCACCGGATTTCCCCGGAATTCCGAGTATTATCTGCATTTCAAATCATTTATTGGTGTTTCCAACTTACACTTATACGTGCTTACACAAGTCAATAAAAAGAATATATACATGTATAGGTATGATTGAGATGCTTACAATACCTGGTGTGTGCATTCTTCAATTGTTTTTCGTCAAAATCACTGGATGAGTTTTTTGATGGCCACACTACCAAATTTCACATGTAGATGGCGATCAAATCGGTTCTGTCACAAATTTTTCGCTTGTGCAGTTTTGTCGAGATTAAATTATTTGAAAATTCGTTTTTCGATTCGAAATTAGTATTTTTAGTTGCAGTGTTATAAGTGTTTAATTCACAATCATTTCATTCAATTTGACTTTGGTTGTTTCTCGTTTTTGAGATTTTACGATTGTGTTTTCTAGTTGTTTCAGTTTATTCTGAATAGTGAACATTGTTATTTTGTGGACATCTGATGCTTCTTTCGTTTATTTATACAAGATCTAGTCAAAATATAATATATTAATAACATGCATTTCATCAAATAAATTACTATATTATTCAATTGATCTTTGTGTAGGACAAAGACATTTTTGAATGTCTTTGGTGTAGGACAATTGTACTATATATTCAATGGAAACTATATCCTGATGAGATCCTTAGTGGACACAGGTTGCAGAAATTTTCCTTTAGTCCAGAGGATCAAAGCGCATACTATGGAAATTCCATTATGTGAATAAATTTTTCAAAATTATAAATTGGTGTGTTATGTTGACAATCTTTTTCCCTTTCCATTATTTGACACCAAATATTAAAATTCAAACCAAACCATGTACAAGATTTGATATTCTTCCATGGGAGCCTATATATTGAGCCTAATATAAGAAAGCTTGTTACAGACAAACTTATTCAAAGTATTAATGTAGACTAATGCAAATTGAATAAAACCTCTGACTTATGAGAGGATATATTATCACTCCAATCATATATGATGCTCTACAAGGTAAGTTTCAGTTATATCATGTTATTTATCAAATTTTATGTACAATAGAAGAAAGGAATTGTTTATTGAAGTTATTAGGACTTTGATTCTCAGGAAATTTAATTTCTTTGCATAACACACATGGTCACACAGTCCTGAAATTACCTCTCATTTTTCACAGACACCTTATTATTGCAAGCTATTCATGAAACATTATTCTTTTATATTCAATTTATGGCAAATAAATCTATTATTTCATTTGATAATGTTTATAAAGAATGAACTGAAATGATTAAAAACTTTCCAAGGCTTTTTATTGATTCATCAATTGTTAAAATTTTTGAAAACCTTGACTTTGCAATTTGTATACATTCTGAGGTTGATACTGATATCCTCCAGCATACTTCTTATTGATTAACTCTGATAGTTCTGTTTATTATATATTTTATTGGAATACTGAACAAATCTCCATCTACTGATTGTTTCATGGATTCTTCATCTACATTTACAAAATGTCAGCACAGATTATAATCAATAACTCATTTGATGAACAATATTATATACTACACAAGAAAACTAGTTAGTTCCCTAATAATATCATGTGTATGTGAATAAAAAAGAAAATTCATTCAAGTACATAAAAGCATAAATGGAATTTTTTGAACACAAACATTTTATAAAAATGGTAAATACATAGTTACCTACCAATGAATGCAAAATAACTGACAAAAAAGAATAAAAAGAAGGTCAAAATTATTCTGGATTGCATTAATTGAAACTCTCAATTAAAAAATTGATATTTTCACTAGTGATTGGGCAATATATGGAATCCAATGTGGAGATATCTTGTAGTAGAGTTGGAAGAATGGTGATGTGCATCCAGTTGATTGAAGTTGTGAATTGAGAATGTTCTCAGACTTTCCTCACATTATCAAATGTCTATATGCAGTAACCTGAAAAGCAAAAAGTGTTATCTTAGTATAACTTATTTTATGATAGTATCTAGGACATTATATCATTAATCTAGGATTCACAGAATTGAATTTGAAACTTTTTATAATTCACACATTTATCAGTAAAACATATTTTTGAATAACATCTCAAATTAAAATAAAGCCAAATATTGTTGCTGTAAATAGATAATATTCTGCATGAAATTTGCTAGACAAATATAGATTGATCACTAGAAAAGGTATATCAATATAATAGAAAATACAAGAACCTACTCACAAGAGATGAAAAAAATACAGGGAAAAATCATTTAGGATATAGAAACTTTTTCCTCTTCATTGAATCTCATCTTTGATCTTCTAGAATTACATATGAGGTGAATTTTTGGTGCCAAAAAAGCAAATTGCCTAAAAAATAACTTATAATAATAGCCACATTCATCCAAAATATGTTACAAAAATGTGCACTTGACTAGGAATCTAGGTAGGTACCTATTGTATGTGTTTTTAAAATATAGTAAATATACTCACATGATAAATTGAATGATAATAATGAGATAGATAGTATTCTCAATGCCTGTCCAATAAGTTTTTCAATCCCATTGTGAAGCTTGCTGCAATGCTGTGCTTGGGTACTCATAGCAGAACCTAGTCATGAATTCAACAAAATATCGGGGTGTCTTCAATCGATTATTGACTGTTAAACAGAGGCCTCTTCCATTCAATAGTGATATGTACTTCTGTTATATGGCTACAAAGTCATGTTTCTTATGTCCAGATTATATATTTCATGAATTGAGGTACTCACCATTCGTTTATACAATTGGGAACTGAAATATACCTGGATGATGACTTGTTTGTGGACCACAATCATCATAGATTCTAATTTAATTCTGATGTCTTGGCTGAATACAGCCCCCGTATGGAATTAATACATCGTATTTCTTCGATACAGTTATTTGACCTATTGTATAACTGGTAAATTACTGTTATGAATATCATCAGAGCAACAAACACCTCAAAACTTCGCTCACAATTCACATTTATTTGAATTTGTAAACAATAATTTCTCGCGAGACGCCATTTTATCAACACTTCGCCACCTGGCGAATCTTTTGAAAAGGATGGCCATCGAATTAAAAATGATGGATATCAAGTTGGCGTTGAGCCAAATCCATCCACAACTTTTGACGAAGCTTTTTCTATTGACTAGTCACACCAGGTATTGTAAGCATCTCAGGTATGATACAACACACATGATACACACACATACATATAATGGTTTAGATAAAATTTACAATAAACAATGATAATATTGGTGATTACCCATTCTTAATTAAGTTTAAAATCTTTGACATCACAAGAATACTCTAGAAACTCTTTTACAGAATAAAAACACTTCCTGATCAAAAACTTTTTCATCACACGTTTGAATACAGTGACCTCCAGGTTTCTGACCTTTTCAGGTAACTTATTGAAAAAATGAATTCTATAAAACTCTGGCCCATTCTGGCAACGCTTAAGTCGGTAGTAGTTTGTTACTAAGTCATTATTTTTACGCTTGTCATAATTATGAAACTCATTGTGTGATTTGTACTCACAGTAGTTACTTTTAATATGGATTAGATTTTGTAAAATATAAATTGATGGAAATGTTAATATGTTTTTCTCAATGAAGACCTCTTTGCAGTCAGCGGTGTATTCCAGATTTGAGACGATTCGAATAGCTTTGCGTTGCAGGCGAAATACCCTTTCGGTGCCAGCCGCGTGTCCCCACGCTAGTATGGCATAGGATAAATGCGGGTGGCACAGAGCAAAGTATGCCTGTCTCAAAACACTAATAGATACATTTTGCGAAAGATTTCTAAGAACAAATATATTAGTCTTTAATTTATTGCATACATAATCTGTATGATGATCCCAGGTTAGTTTTGAATCGATTTTTACTCCCAAGAAAGTTGCAGCATCCAAAGACCCACAATTTCCAGAAGTTTGTTTAAGTGTAAATAGCATATGCTGGTTTTTTGTTTCATTCAAATATAAAAGGTTGGTTGAGAACCATAGTTTTGCTCTCGACAGTGTCTCAGACGACTCCTCAGTACTTCGGCGAGTTTATCACCTCTGATAGAAAATGTAGTATCATCTGCAGAAAGGGCATATCGTTCAGAGATTGCCACATGTGGCAGATCATTTATATATATATTAAAAATAGTAGGGGTCCTAGGACCGAGCCTTGTGGGACACCCACTTCTACAGCTCTCCTTGCAGATGACACCCCTTTTATACATACTGTTTGATATCTGTTACTCAGATGTGATTTTATTAAAATTTCATCTTTATTTGTTCAAATTGACATATTTCTTCCGGAGGAATACCGAGTAATTCCAGGGGAATTCCGAGGAATTCCGGCTATAGGAATTCCAGTGTACACATTTTCTCCTAGTGGTCAACCTCTCGGTTGACCATTTGAATGGTAAATAAAAAATACAAAGTTGTGACAGTTGGGAGTGAATATGATACAGCATCTTTGATACAGCCTAGGTGGATATAGGATGGTGAAACAGCTCTTCAATTGTTTCTGCGAAAAACTTGTAGACCGTTTGAGAAGGTACTAATATTTCCACGACTTGAATGAAGATGGCCGTGAGATCGATTATCGAAGAATATTTCTGTTGCTTACGTATTTCTGTGGTTCACATCTGACAGACGTGACTTGAAACGACATTAAAACAATATATTTTCGATAAATCTGGAATGAATATTGATATTTTGACTCTTCTCAATCATTTTTCATCTAGAACAGATAAAACTGATAAAAGTATGACAGATGCACAGTTTCTGTTTTACCGACACAAGGTATGTCGCCATCTCTGATAACTTCAGGAAATATTACTACGGTATGAAATCAAGTAGGCTAAGGTCTACAGTTTATTCTAGTGCTTGTTAATAGGAAGCAGTTTCACCATCCTATATCCACCTTGGATACAGCCATTAATAAAATCTCGATTCGACATATCGATATTCATAAGTCATATAAAAGTTAAAAGTTGGGAACTTCAAGGTTATGCGTTATGCATTGTGCACTATGAATTATCCTTATGAGTTGGATAAACCATTTCATTTTCAACTACAGAGTTCAATTTTTATGAATTGTACATTAAAGTTATGTTTATTAAAACGATATTAAAAATTGAAATGTGCACTTAATGAATTGTTTTCTAAAGAGAATATACCTATTCCTTATCATCCACATCATAACTTTTCATATTTTTTTGGTTCGAACTACAAAAAATGTTGATTTTGGACTCTCGGGCACCAAGACGATGATGTTCAAAATTGAGTAGGATGATACCAGGAGGCTGCTCACTTCAGAGCCAAAATTCGATCATTTGCCTCCAAGTCTTATCTGGATACTTTGATAACTGAAAATAACGTTTTTCAAATGGAACACCCTGTATAATATATTTTCGCATAAAAAATATAACGGTTGTTCCATTTAAAATAAGAAAGGAAGGTATTTTCCGGTGAAACCTGAAGTGATGAATTCGTTAAAAAATTCATATTTATGTATTATATAACATTCATTTTCCATTAATTTCTACGTTCTGTTCGACTTCCTAAATTGAATATTTAATGTGAACGCCATTATATCTAATCAATCTACCGAATAGAACAACAGGGTTGGTACGGGTATTGGGGAATTTTCCGAAATTCAGATTTTCATTCCAAGTTGAAGTTTATGAAAATTCATCGAATACGCATTTTTTATTTACCTCGAAGTGCTATCAAATTTGACTGAAAAACATTCCCAAAAATGTAGTTACGGATCCTCCACCATTTTGATGACGTACTAATTAGAAGAGCCTTGAAAGAGATGGATAGATATTTTCATCATTGTCTTTTGACGCACGCTAGCACTATATTGCGCCTGTACACAGTTGCCGGAAGTATCGAATGTCTTAATAGTCGGATATTCTGCATTAACATCTTGGTATTGCTACGTTGAAGCTGAATTATATTTTGAAATTTCATCCCGGTGCCCAAGGGAATGTTGATTATAGACAAGATGAATATTAAAATAGAGTAGTTTTTAATTTTGAAATTATGGCCAGGTGAAATAGTATATTATGATACAAGTTTTATAAGACGTTATTTTGTCGCACGCGTTGTTCAGAGTACTACGAGCGAAGCGAGGAGTGCTCCAATTGAATAAGTGCGACAACGTGTCTGATAAAACGTGTGTCATATGCAATTTTTTCTATTTTGAATTGATTTGAAGAAAAAAATGGATTCAATAAATAACAGAAACATCTTCGGTTGGTAACAATGATGATATTGAAATAATTAAAATCTGACGCACAAGCGTAAAGCAATATTATTGCAATACCAGCGGTGAATTATTGCAATACCAGCGGTGAAAAATTCAATGTTGTTACTGTTTTTATTGATCAATTGAAATCAAATTACACTCTGAATTGAAATTTATTAATTGAAACATTGAGTTTTTCACTGCTAATATCACCAAATCCAAATCGCTCAGAAGTAAGCTGGGCCTAACTCTTCTGACTTTCATTTGACAGTTCGATTGTACCAATATCCGAATAATAAAAAATGCGTATCGAAATAGAGGCTATTTCGACACGCATTTGCGTTGCAAAATGACTTCATTATACAACCAAAATAGAAAAAATAATTTTGATATTGGCAATTTTTCTTTGAAGTTGATTATGCCAGTCAAATATTCCTTGGATTATATATCCTACACGGACGATATATAATCTAAGAAATATTCCATGTGTTGATGAATATTTAGATTCATCTAAGAAATTATTGACTTCAATCTGGAAACAGTGCAAACAACAGCTTTTTACTTCTTTTTTTTCAGTCTGTAGGCTCAACCGAATTAAGTTCAGAAACTTATAACAAATATCCCCAAATGTCACCAAATCTAATCAGTACGTCATAGAAATTTTATATCGATGTAATTTGAAAATTAAAATTATTAGGATGATTCCGACAGTAATTCTACACAGCAGAAACATAATAATTGTTATTCAAACAATAATTTCATGAAAACCAGTTCGAAGCAAACTACCCCATTATTGGGTGAATCCTTTTCCTGAAGGTCGTCAATTTTCATCACCTTAATAACTCACCAATTACATATAAGACATTTATTTTTCACAATAATGAATGTGTATACATTTATATAAATCATTGCCTTCACACAAAAACAACGTCTTGGTGATAGTACCAATTATTAAAATTACACAGTGATAAAAATATGTACAAACAAAATGGTCTCTACAAGTAGTTAACAATTTTTCCGAAATTACTAATAATTTAAGTATGTATTTGTGTAAGTATAAGCCAGATAAATATCGAAACAATACAGACAGAATAACGAAATAAATCATGAATATAAATTATACTAATAACAAGAAACAACTCATCACAATATAAAAATATTTAAATTACTGAAATCATCATTTGATGATATGATTCCAAGATTTTTTCAGCTATAATTTCAGAATTTGTTTGGCGATAGTAAAGGGTTTCTTTCAAAAAAGTCTACTAACGCAGTCTCAAAAAGAACTAAGACATAAAACTGAGTTACATCCATAATTTCTAAGGAAAAATAATTTAACATATTAAAATTAAGTTCACTATTAAGTATGTTATGTTCGGGTAGGTTTCTTCTCTTTCTGTAACCTGGCTGCAACCGCCGCTACTAAAGCAGCTCCTCTCCCACTGCCATCTTCAGACAACATCAGATCAAACTGGAATAAAATGCAAATATATAATGTTGATATAAATGTATATCAATCGAAATCACATATGATATTTGTTGGACTCTTTCGGTCTTCTTGGACATTTGGGTAGAATATATTACGTAAACATGAATTCCGGAAAACTATATCCTATTTCTCGTAAAGGATGGCAAACATTTGAATTGAGTAGTTTCCATATCCTTTGAAATACCGGGTGTAAATTTGAAAACTTTCAATGCGAATATCTCGCGAAATAAAGAAGTTAGAAAAACGCCGTTTGGCACAAATGTTAAAGAGTTAGGGGGGACTAGAACCACCATATTTCAGTGAAGGGATGAGTCACCCCGTCGGCGCGACACACCCCAACTTTGAAATGTCAAATGGCACTACCTCTTTTGTGATACATCAAATGAACGGTCTCAGTCAGTAGTATTCACCTGTACAAGACTTTTTTCCACCCACTACAGGGTGCACGAAAAACAAATTCGAATAAAATGAATTGTGTTAAAAGGATATTTTATTTGATCAGATGTTCAAAATGCATTCCATTCTGTTGTGAGCTCTAGCTCCCCCTAACTCTTTAGCATTTAAACCATACGGCGTTTTTCTAACTTTTTTATTTCGCGAGATATTCGCATTGAAAGTTTCCAAATTTACACCCGGTATAAATTCGAATACATAATTGGTCTCAAGTTTTTTCGCACTGTATAAGACTAACCAGCCTTTGGCTATTCAATCTTTATGACTGGTTGATTTATAATGAAAACATCATTATCACTACAATGAAAACTTCGGCGGATCATATTGATTTTTTCATATTTCTTCAATTGGCGTAAAATTTTGAAATGAGCAATAGTTGTTTTTGATGTATTAATAAAAAATAGGTTAGAACCAGAATATAGTACTTTCTGTTATAATGATTTGTTATGTTATACTAATGAACAAAAAATCTTACTTCTATGCTAGGGTCAGCTAATTCCTTGATTTTCTCCATCATTAAATTGTGGAAGTGTGGATGGAATCTGTATACCGATCCATCGATTCCAATCGTAACTTTCTTCTCTCCCATTTTGTTCAACAGTGTTGCCAAACCTGCAGAAACTAAATGTGCCGATCTTCTTGATATACATTCGCATATGTATCTGACATTGATGTAGTCCTGTTCGGTAGCGTGTTTGAGCCCTGAAAGGATGCGATGAGTCGAACCAAATAAAAAAATCGAATATCCATCAAGGGATTACCTAATTCTTCACAGATTTCTCCGAGATTGTTGAAGACACCAGGTGCGTCACTTTCAATCTCCGAGACATACTTCGTGTAAAATCTTCCTCTTTCGAAGAGCATATCTGATCCTTTGCCGCCGAACAGCAGACCCTCTTTGGTGAACCTTTCAAGAGCTAATCTAACCAATTCGCCCATGTACATACCGGAAATCATCTTCTCGTGCCTGAAATGAGATCAAGGAATATTCTTAGAAACACAACATTTCAATCCATAGTTCTCTTTATAAGGGTTGTGAAGTCGGTCATTATATATTTTTGCTACAAACGCCTAACAAATTAGCCTTTGACGCTTTCAAATTTCAACACAAAGTTTTCCGAGGAATGTCTAAATTAAAGTGACATCATTGCCGCTCGTGCGCGGAAACAATGTCATTAGTCATCAGGTGACAGCATATTTGCTCTCGCAACCATCATTGTTGAAAACGAACTCATCATTCTGTTGCATGAATTGCATGATGGTAAATAATAGTGACAGTGAATTATCTAACTCATCTCCTGATGAAAAGTGCGAACATGGTAAATTTCAACTCCTACCAGAGAAATCGAGAAAATGTATGAATTATGATGATAGATTCATGACATGTTGCCTAAACTTGTATTTCTTAAAAAACACCAGTCCGTTGGATTTAGAGCAAAAATAGGTTTGACTATCTTTTTGGTTCATAACCATTATTATAACTGTGAGATAGACATAAGTTTTCAAGTAGCCTCAACCAACGGGTTCAAATCGCTACTTCTCAATTTTTTAATATATGAGGCATTTTACCGTCTTTTTTGTTAGATGTATGAATTATTGGATTGAATTTCAATCTAATTGTGGATAATTAATAAAATTAATGATTTAGATGAAGAATATTATAACATGTGAGTTATTTGAATAAATTATCGAGATTTCTTGTGTCTTGCCGCTCTCGAAAGATTAGTGTCTTTTTCGAGCGGCAATCTGTCACTTTGCACTCTAAATACACAAATAGCTATATTATAATATTATCATTTTGATTCAGATTCAGCGTAAGATTTTCTATATTTATTGAATCTTTGATTCCTACTCTGCTTTATAAGGAAATGTGTTATTTGACACTCTTTCGAGAGTTCTTGATGATAAAGGGAGAGTATTAATGACATGAACAATAAATTCAAATTATTATTATTCGACCTATATATGGTATATAAAAGAGAAATAAATCAACGATGATAGTGTGAACCTCGTGAGTAGTTATTAGGTCAACGATATATTAATAAAAACTTGTGAACCGATAAAATTCAACTAGTTTAAGGCTCTCATTTTAGCCGAATTTTGAATATTTTACTCTTTGTTTCTAGCAAAAAATTCTTCTTCAAAGTATGCTAGTGTTTGTGCTGACTGAATCGAACACTGAAGACACTCTGAATAGAAAATCTGATTATGCTTATTTTAAGGCTCATTTGAAGCTATTTATTCCAGCCCAATGTAATGACGAAATTATAGTATGTTCAAATTTTCCATATATTGTCTGTATAACACCAATAACAGAACAGAGGCAAAAAATTCGGAAGTTGGCTGGAATTAGAGCCTTGAATTATTCAGATTTTCCATAATATTTCTCTTATGCTTAACGGTTAAGCTAGCGATAAAAACATTGAGAAAAATGGCGATAGGCTGGAATAAAAGTTTCAAATGATCTTCAATTATGGTATAGAGTCCATATTGAAAAAAGATAAAAAAATCTGTAATGGGCTAGTGGGAGTCTGAGAAGAGCCTTAACATATGGCGTAATTGGATCCTTTGAGAACAAGTGAACCTTTTATTATCGTGTAATTAGATCCTTTGAGAACAATTCAAAGTGATTCTCAATGGAGGAAATAATCATGTGTTGTTGAATTTTGTATTTATTCTTCAGTAAGTCTTGAGGTTCTTGATACTATTTGATTCATGAACAAAAAAATTCGTTGATTTTTTCTCCGTTGCGCCAAGAAAATTTAATTCTCACTTCTGTTTTGAGGGATTCACCGAATGTCTGTCGATATCTTCATCATATTCTGTCCTGACGAAGTCTAGAGCACCGTCATCTCCAAATGCCCCCCACTCGGAGTTGATCAGAACATTTCCAGATCCCATGTCAACGTCATTCCAGGTTTCGGCATTTTCTTGTTTCTCTACGTAGCAGGTATTACTACCGGTTCCTAGTTTATGAAACATCATCACCATTAGTTACTACCGTTATATAGCCAATGTGTCACAGCGATAAAGAAGCACTCAAGCAACAGGAACTATTTTATTTGTATTATAATCAACTGCCTACTGTATAATGATATCCTGTGATTTTTGTGCATGTATCATCTGTCAAACCACATTGAATAAAATATAACATAAAGTGAACCAAATTGTCAAGTGTGTTATTCTTGATTATGTAATTATAAATTCCTATTCTTATTGGTAGACCTAATTAGAAGAAAATATTCAGATATTTATAATTCAAAACAAAATTTTCGATAAATCCATGACAAATCCAAGGACAAATGAAAATATTCAACAGCTATAAGCGGCTTGATGCGATTCTGAATGTAATTCAGAAAATATTTTTCATATGTCTATTCTCTAGAGTCTAGAACATCTAGGAAATATCTATCAGGAGCAATTTTTCGATCTATGTTTATGGAAACTGAAACTTTTTTTGGTCGAAAGCCGCTAGAAATGTTTGACAGGATTATGGGACATCTTATACAAATACAAATGTTATAAGAAATTTGGTTCACCTTATGCATTGCTTCAGGATGTCAAGTGGCATTTTGTCAATAGACTTTTACATTTTCAATCTAACATACTGGGTGCCTAGGTTTTAATAACAATCGATGGAAGATTTAATACAAATAATCACTGCTGCAGTTTAGTTGTTCTTTGAAATAGTCTAGTTTTTTAAGCTTACGTGCTATTTATTAACTGAAGAATTTTGTTGAAATTTATCGTCATCAGCATATTTCATGTTTTGCTTTGTATCACCAGTTTGAAGTTGCATGGTTATAATTTTCCAACTGCTCTCACATTTTCGATGAAAATTAAAAATATTTTTATTATCATTAACCCATGTTGTATACTTTGATAATTATATCTCTGGACGAATATATCCGATATCTGGTATAAACATATTTTTTTATGTACATTTTTGACAGCATGAAGGTATCTCTTCGACCGATAGGGATTGACATAGTCCTACTATCAAAGCCTGAGACACCCTGTATATATTCTGATAATGAATTTGCATCTTCTGAAAGTAGTCATGTCGATCCTGACATATCGCATTACATAATATTTGCAAAAGGAAAAGCCATGATTTGGATGAGTTATAAAAAAATGAAAGATTTATCACGACTTATTCAAATCGAAATATCAAACACAGTAGGGACATATACACCGCTTCGAGTAGCTTTGGCGTCATTCGGTAACTAACCAATAAGCCATACACCGGTTGTATTAACAGTGTGAATCTGAATCGTTGCATATACTGCGACTGCGTGTCATTAGTCAGGAGAGTAGGTAGTTATTTTTTGCTCTTGGTCTACCAGTGATTCAAACTGTGATTGATATTTTGAATTGGATATGACGTGATGCAATATTCATTCCGGAAAATACCACAAACTCAACAGAGGCAACCGAGGAGGTAACAATAACACCAACAACATATAATATCAGAAATATGTAATTAACCATAATATGCATTGTATTAACATAGGTGTGCAAAATAAACTCAAATTCCACAAATCACAGAACCAAACGAATTGAATGTTTGGAAAACTTATCTCATGACTTGGAACTTATGACAAGTGCACGAATGGTTATTTTGACTTTTTCAAGACTTATAAATTAAAACCTTCAATCCAAAGACTTAAAACTGCTGCATAAATCCACGGTTAATTTTTTTGTCATCGATGTTTGAACTTTTCTTTTGAAATCTTTTTTCACGGGAAAATTTCTTTTGGAGAAGTAACAGATGCAAATTCATTTTATTATAGCCTATTATCAATGTAAACAACTGACATATCATAATAATTATGGATTCGCTAAATGAAAATATGCTAGCCCTTTTTGAAGGGTCACTAATAAGTTATTTTCTGCCATGCGAAAAACTATGCACCAACTTCAATAATCATATTCACTCATAACCCATTCGAATGCAAATTAGTACCTACATGCAAGACAAAAGGGGTTAAAAAAAATCTGCACCTACCAACAATGAGCCCGATCCTTGTACTGCGATTTTTCCAAGCACAAGACATAAGGGTTCCAGTAGTATCGTTTAATATAGCACAAATTTCAATTTGAACGTCCTATAAAAAAATATGGCATGCATGAAAAGGATATAGATGAAATAGAAGTCAGTATCTGAGCATTCTTTTTTTCAGAGTATTGAATAATTCGAATTTCAATATTTCGAAATAATGTAATTCTGTTTACTGTAGCTTTCATCATAAGCTGATGAACACAAATGAGAAAAAAAATGCTGAGAAGAATACCGGTACTATACAATATAATTCCTAACGAGTTTAGTTTCAGCACATTATTATCTCTACGAAGTTTATTTTTCCATGTTATAAATACCACCATAGGTAATCCTGTTATCCCCATCATGCACAGTGCTACAGTGTTAGCTTCAATTGAACCAGGCTTTTTTCAGTTATTATAATAACTCACCAACAATTGTGCCAATTCGGCATTGGTGGTTCAACCAAGAACATGACATCAATGTGCCAGTTGAATCATTCAGAATTGCCATGACCGATATAGAAATATCCTGAAATTGTGTTAATAAAATAGTTGATATTTTTTGTCGTATTTATTTACGAGAATAAAAATAATGAGGAACATTATATTTCTTATTTTGGAATATATTTGTGGGTCCACAACATTTTTCGTGAATGCTATTGGTGACAATAATTTGTGATTCGTTTCAATTGTGAACATTTGAAAATATTCTGGTAACCGTTATACACATAGATTGGATTTTATAACTTAGGAAACTATGTTTGGAAGTGATTGAAATATATATTTGATTGATTTTTTCAATATCAGCCAAATGGAATGAATTCGATAATGAAATAAACGGGGGCGTGTTAGAAAAAACGCTCGGACAAGTCGATTAGTATTATTAGAAAACTTTTTATACAGGAAATGTCATGTACCAGTAGTCAATGCCAACGTTCTTACTTCAAATACAACACCTCTTGTATTTTATTACATTTTTGAATCCTCTTTGAAGAGCTTATTTCGGCGATCTATATACTTTGGGTCTAGCTGGAACAATTACAGATATATACGGTGTGAAAAATCGAGATTTTCCAACTCTAGGACTAGGACTAGGACTGATTAGTCGGCTATGGATTAGCTGACCAGAATTAAAAAGTCGGTATCGGTATTGGTACTAATTATTTTACTTTTTCATAAGATAAAAGAATAAACACTTGTTGCAGTTTATATTGATGAAAAATGACCATACTATTTGCATGATTGACTTTGATGAGTGGAATGAAATTGTACCTACTAAGTATTTGAATCATACATTTTCATCAACTGTTATGAATAAATGAAGCAGTTGGTTTAATTGATTGTATTTGTTGAAGTTTATTGTCATTTGATTATTGTTACACATTATTGATCTGATCATTTTGAAATGCTTATAACATATAGGAAGAAAAAAAAACGGGGGAAATTGATATTGTTACAAAAGTTGGATATTACAAAATTACATACCTTTTACAATGTCTATAGAAAAAAAAAACGGCAAAAATAAAGATGACTGACAATATATGAAGGTAAAACATGAGCTAATGTATATTAATAATTGAGCTATTATTTGATTATAATAATTCGATTTCACGATAACAGAATGACGTAATGTATCAATATTGCTGGAATATCCTTCTATTAGGGAATGAGTTTAGAATTTTTCAGGTAAATCATCCAGAGTTCCATTACTCTGCTCACTTTTCCGGCATTGTCATAACAACACCTTTTTAATTCATCTGGAAAAGTATATCTGAAGATTATAAATGATTCCTAGTAATAGTGCTAGACTCCAACTAAATTTTGTATAAAAAATATAAATACACTCACACGGCAAGTATTGGAGATATACTTTTTTTTTGTTTGTCATTTAAGAAACAATGGAAACAATTAGTGAAATAGTGAAAAAACCAAACTCGTTATTTATTGAATCATTCAAAATATCACTCGAGAATGTCTTGAATTTCGAAGTTAGTTTCCTGTGTCAACAACTTGAATTTACAAACTGGCATATTATATTAACATATGACCCACGAATCATCACGGAATGATCATTTTATCCAGCATAATTTTCATTCCTTCAAGTTGTTCACTTTTGGTTATGGACCATAACTTCAATTATACGAAAATAAACCTGCTGTTGGCAGCCTGTGCAAACTTTACTGTCTAATTTAAAAAAAAATCAAGACATTAGCAAATGGTTCACTGCGTTTTTTCATTTAATTTTTTGTCAGTGATCACTTCACACATCTGAAAATTGATTATTGTTAGTTAGGTTAGAGTACTGTGATAACATCAATCAACTACAAGTGAAAGAAAGGTTTTCTATATCTCACAATATTTTCAAATTATATACAAAATAACTTTGTAAAAAGCTTCTCCTCTAATCTCAGCCGGAGGAAATAATCATAAATGCCTGACATAATTGATGATCATGATTTTATTTGAATATGCATCGACGAAGATATTGTCACTTCTTGAACTTGGATTATTCTTTTGTAAGAATTTAGGATAACTGATTGTTATAGCATTCGATTTCAGTATTATGTGGTTGATTTCAACCATGGCATCATTGTGATGATTCACTATGATCGAAGAAAAGCGGATGAAATAATACGAACTTCCTCATTGTTTTATAATGTGTGTTGCATAACGGTGTACAAACGATTAACATATAATATATCGTAGCAGTAAATGAAAAATGTATATACCATTATGATGAAAAAATGCCCGTTTGTAAAAACTGACCATGTAGTGGAATATCTATTTTTTTTAATATATCCAAAGGCTATTCCAGAAACTGAGTACAAATGTAATCAGCCACATTGGTTATTTATAGGATTCATTTTCACTGTTACCGAGAAAACATTCTGAATTTTTTGATTTCCTGATGAGTTGACATAGCTAATATTAATTAATACACATATATCTTGAACCCCTCCTTAACTTTTTTGTCTATTCTTATTTAAAAAAAATATTCTCAGGAAATATATACAGGGTAATGCAAATTTCATAGTACACTATTGTCAAATCGGAAACGGAGAGGGATACGAAGTATTTGGATTTTTCACAATATCTAATCAAATAAACATGTATTTCACCAATACGATGATAAAGTAATTTTGAGAATATGGTCATTTTGAGTGAATGCATATATAGGTTAAATTACGAAAAAGATGCACAATTTTAATAGCCATCTCGAATATCAAAAGAAATCGAGGATATCTTACGTAGTTCCTGAAATATCATGAAAAAACTGAAAATCGCCAATTTTTATAGGTACCGGTAACTTTTCAACTATTGCTGCTAGGATTTTGAAATTTGGTATGGTTACTAAAGTTCGCATGCTGAAATCAACGGTGATATGAAAAACATTCTAGGCACACTAGATTCGAAAATATCGAAGCCAACATTGATGATGATAAAATTAACAATTCATCGATATATCACACTTGTATGTTTAATGAAGGAGAACATGAAGAAACAGAAAAAATAGAAAATAGGTATTAAGTAAAATCTATGATGCAGCATCAATCCTTCTAGATTATACATTGTTTTTATGTCATAGTAATAATAATAATAATAATATTTATTCACGAAATTATTCACAAAATTATAGAAATGATACATGGAAGTTTAAACATCGTAAATAAATATTCATACTCAATAAGTGAATAATACACTTGTTTCGAGAATGACAATATATAAAGCGAAGATTAATCATAATGAAACATCCCTTAGCCTATATAATGTAAATAAAAAGAAATAAAAGTTTGATTACCGATGTATATAATGAATATACCATAACCAATAAAAATACAAAAATAGAAAACACAAAACGATACACTAGACAGAAGTTTATACGTTTATACGTCTAGCTGCACATTGAATTCGCGAGATGATGAATAATTCCGATTTTATTGTGGAAAATTTATCATCAGTCAAGTAGGCTGCTGTCAGAATTATCAATTATTGTTGGATATAATCATAATGGAATGGATAATTCAACTGTTATTTTAAACTCATAATGTCGAAGAAAACAGTGAGTGATATGTACCCAATAAGGATGGTAAACATCGTTGTTTTCGAAATTCGACACGTGCCAGCCAAGTAAGGGAAGCTGCTGTCACAATGTACAGTTCTTTGTGTGAGTGAAAGAGAGTTGGCATCGGAGAATCCATTATGTCCAGTTCTAAGTGCTTGAAATAACATGAGAAAATCAGAACTGTCAATTTCACAGTTAGAAGACTACAACTTGAAAATTACTGTTCATTTCAGAACAATCAGTGACGCTGCATGATTTGCAAGAAAAAATGTACCTACAATCAATTAAGATAATACAGGGGGCAACCCAACGGAGAGCAGCAATAACTTTTATTTTGCAGTAGAGTTGCTTTCTAGCACCTCAGTTATTTATTTTCACAGCATTTTTGTCACTTTTAGTAAAATTATCTGGAATTGTAAGCCTGGCAGATCTCGCATTAACTTGATATTTTATATTATCCCTATTATTTCAACTTTTCTATATTAAACACACAAGTGTGATACATCGATTAGCAATTTCATGATTCATCCGATGGTGTGAATATCCAATATAGCTATCATTAGTAATATCTAAGTTGGCTTCGATATCTTCGAATCGAGTGTGCCTAGGTTATTTTCCATATCACCGTTGAATTCAGCATTCAAACTTTAGTAACTATAAGAAATTTCAAAATCCTAGCAGCAATAGATTGAACGTTATAGAAGACTATAAGAATCGTAACGTAAGATATCCTCCATGAAATTTTGCATCTTTTTCGTAATTTAACCTAGGTCGTATCTCTCCTTTTCCGATTTGACAATATTGTACCATGAAATTTGCATTACCCTGTATATTATATAATTTTCTTGTAGATTCCATATACCTCAAATACTTATTACCAACCCTGTGAAATCGTTATCTGATCAATTTAGAAACACTTTTTTTTTTGTTGGATAGGTATTCGAAATGTCTGTCCAATAATAGAGTGATTATATTTTTCGGCTGTTATCGTGGCCAACTGCGACCAATTTTATGGACCCATTTCTCAAAAAAAAAATGATGGATTCTGAATCAGGATGACTTGAAACATACCTGTACCAATTTTTATCATCATAAAACACAGGATTTCCGATATTTTTCAATATTTAATAAACTATTGTTGTATTTTTTCTTGATCAACTTACTTACTGGCTTGTTAAGCTTATTTGGATTCAATGTCGTAGTAATTTACCAATTTCTGGTATCCAACAAAAAGATGAAATTTCAGTTACACTCCAGTCTAGTGTTATAACACCCTGCTTTATTCAAGTTGGCCTATACAGGGTGGTAACAATATTACTTCTTTAACTGGGTTCGTGAATATTCAAGTAGGAGAAAGAATAGTGGGTGTAGACATAAATACACTTATCTCAGAGTACAAATATCTATTTAGCATTTGAATCAGTTAGACAGGCAAAGTCGGCAATATAAATAAGATTTCTTACATGTTTGGTGGTTGATCACAATTATAGTAACTTTCGAGATGTTTTCCTGAACGATAGAACTTACTTGAATTGAACTGAATACCGGCACAACAAGATGACTTTTTTTTAATTGACAAAAACCGAACTGGCTCATGGTAATCCATCTTTCACTGTTCTGCAAATTCGCGTTCACTTGTAACACACTTAACGAGGGTGGCACTGACATTACGAACTGAGGAACATTGTCTGGAGTTGAGAGCTTAACTGTTGGATCTTGGAACTGCTCTGCTCTCTGATTCTAGTTTCAGAGAATTTATAGGAACTTTTCATGAGAAAATTGTAGGAACCTCAGAGAACCTCAGAGAATTTATAGGAACTTTTCATGAGAAAATTGTAGGAACCTCCCATCCCCGCTAATTACTCTAATTAGTGGTTCATGTCGAATTTGCCAAACGTAAATTATTCTAAAAGTATGGTCATGTAAAGAGCATTTAATATAAACTATTTCAGACATAAATCTTATATTTTTGCGCTTTTTCCATTAATCTTCGATTAAGTTAAAATAAATATAAGTTGGTTGAAGGTTACTGGGATGATTAATTTATACGGCTGCAGATGTTATGCCCATAAACTATACACGAGCTAATTTGAAGTGTAAACAAAACTAACGTTCCTATTGGTTCCCCAATTTCCTCTTCTCGAATGATCCTCCCTTCAATGACTTCGAGTGACTCTATTCAGACTATATTCTTCGGTTCCAAAGTGTTTCACCAAGCTGGTAAGGCCATTCTATATAGTCATCGTATTGTGCCTCGTATTTATAAAATGTCTATACTTAATGAATCTTTATAACATATTCAATTATCGTGATAATAATATACCTAAGCTTGTTCCTAATAATCATCAAAACCCTCGTAGACGAAATTGCCATTCCAAATGCACCTAATTCGTACATTCTTTTATAAAACAAAACTTTCCTGGAGTATAAACATATAGCTTGGTACTTAAAGGAAATATCGACCGGAGAACATCGAATTTGTTTATATTTCGAGCCGAGACGACCTAGCGACCCATATAAATATTAAAAACAGGTGGCCACTTAAACTAATATTTGTTGGTACCTGATATCGAACTCGTTACGATTCATTCATCAGTTTTTCTGGACGATAAAATATATTGATAAAATTTGGCATCATTACACTGGGTTGCAACAGGCTGCCAAGACATTCATTCGCGAAAACCCTTCCCAAATAGCCACCCCCAAACACTCACCCCCCTGCGATCGATGGCCTCGTTCAGCATCTGCACCACATCGTTGCCCACCACGTTGGAGCAGTTGAACCCCTTGGTCCACCTCTCGAGGTAGCCGACCGTCAGGCCAGTCTGCGACAGGGGGAAGCTGAAGGTGAAGCCCAGGGGCAGCAGCTGGTCGGCCACCTGCTCCTCCTTGACGAAGATGGCGAGGCACTCGGCTATGTGGTCGAACAACTGCTCGCCGGAGCCGAGCATGATGTGCTGCGGAATGGCGAAGATCTTCGACTTCATCTCGAAGTGCTCGTGGCTGAGTTCGATGAGAAGGACCCGGAAGTTGGTGCCGCCCAAGTCGAGGGCTAGGAATTTGCCGGTTTCTGTGGAAATGGGAAAAGTTTCGGTAATGGGGAATATTCCTCAATTCGGTTTATTACAGCAGATAATAATGTATTGCTTCGGAAAACAAGTTGACAGCAAGAAATATATGGGGGTAGCAAATTCGCGAAAATCACGAACCAACAGATGGCGCTCGAGAAATGTCAAAAATTTGACATGAGGGTGATCAACAAACATTTGGTATATGATTTCAATGGTAATATGTCAATTTTCAATTCGAATTTTAGGGAAGAAATAAATAATCCTGAGTATCCAAAAGGGGCGCTATCGATAGATTATCGTTTATAGAGTTCAAAACAGGTATTTAATGTGAGTTTCGTGATCAAACCACCTCTGCAAAATCAATGGGGCCACTAAGGTATATGTATTTCAATGATTTATCTTTGTTTCAAGAATGGCCAAGATTGAAATAAGTATCTAGAGTATATTGGAGATAAGAAGTTACCCTTAAAATAGCGAAAAGCATTATTCAAAGCTGGTCACATACTTTTTGGGATAGATGTCAAATACATATAAATAAACTCCTGTTCACAAACTTCAGCTCTAGGGTAGCTCTAATATGAAATTAAAATAGTTCCATGGAAAAATTAGCAGTGGAAGTGTGAATTTATCTGTAAACCTGTGATAATTTTAGCCTAACCCAAAAATAAATGATTAGCAAAATAAAAACAAAGAATTGTAGTCAATTAACTTTATTCTCTGAGAGAAGTACAGGGGTGCTTATATTGAGATACCTACCTATCAAATAGGCAACACAAGTTATTATTTTCATGTTAACAATAAAATGATGATTCATATAATAAAAATAATTATATAATATATAGATGAGTAGGTAGGTATGTTCCAAGAATCTTAAAAAGTTTGAGACCTTGACCATTTCAATTGATATTTCATTCAATTCACAGTTTATTCATTTTGATTAAAGATTTGATTTCATTCAGCCCACATTGCCCTCACTCTTGAAGGTCCTAAAGTATTATCAAGGTTTTCTTTACAAACAACAAGAGACACAACTACAGTTAAACCAGATCTTATTTGTTTGATTTAACCTGAAAGACATACCTTCGCATTCACTTGAGAAATCCAGTTCTATAGGAATAAATGTTTGTGGTGATTTTCTATTTACAACGTGATCATCCATTTTTCACACAACCCTGAAAGGAAATTCAGGATTTTGTGCCAAATGAACGATGTCTGTACGGTAGGAGGAACGCTGAAATACTGAACAAATCTTTGTCGATTTCGTCTTTACGACCTTTTGAACTGAATGTTTCAATAATATTAGTAACTAAAAAGTAAAAATAATACGAAAGCCTATGCTATACAATGCTAAATTCTTTGTTGATCACCCTCGGAAGGCTTAGAAAATTTGACACCAGAGAGGCCGCCCACGAATATATTATTTTTTTGGTTCTTCAATTAACCACTTACGGCCGTATACGTAATATTCAAGTTCGCTTAACAATACGAAATTTTATGTTATTGAAGCGAGCTTAAGTGGAGCTTAGCTTAAAAGTATACGGCGAATACGGCCGTTAAACATGGATAGGTAAGTACATTTGTGGTATTTTAATATTGGAATATTTTTTGATATGGAGTTTCATTCTCATTCAGTTCCTATATATTTCTTTATATTTGTGATTTTTTAAGAATGACTGTTTTGTTTATTTTTATATAATGAATATGGTGTTTATTTTTGTATTGTAAGTATATTTTCATGTTGTTTTGAAATATATAATGTATCTTTTGGTCTTATAATTTTCGATTTGTCCCTTCGAAATATATATAGTATTTCAAATTCGAATTTGAGGTTGGTGATATCATTTCAAGGTCATTGTTGTTGTGTGCTGTTGTTCTATGGTTCTATGTTTGTTGTTTGAGTTCAGTGGTTTCAAGTTTCTACAATATTTCCAAAATAGTTCATTAATAATAACACTGATAAATAAAATACAGCTTGACAAAAGCTACCCCGCTTCGACCCGATCTACCACGCTTCCTTCCAGGAGTCTACCCCCCGATATAAAAAAAGCTTGTGGCAACCCTGGCAACAGCGCCTAGTAGGCTTGTAGTTGTAGAACAACAACTCACATGAGTCACACTTGGCCACACTTCCATTATGTACACTTGATGTCAACGATTAATCAAACTGCTCAAATAAAATATCAGTCAAAACATGAATTTCAGTCCAATAAAAACACCAATCCACCATCCACAGGTCAAATATGAACATAACCCCCAAAACTAAGTAGCATATATTTTGAGAGTGTTAGTTGACGCTTGCTTTGTGAAGGCCCAGCACTCTTCTGCAAGAGGCTCAAGTTCCTGGAAGGGGCCTTCTTATATCCCTCCGATGTCAGGAACCTAGCTCCCAGAAAACTGATAAACTTCGCACGAAGCCTCGGAATCCCGGGCCTCGAATAGATTAAGGGTTATGCACAAAAGATCTAATAGGTCGATGTGCTTGAGAGTCTGCACCCCCCCCCCCCCTTCAATCTACAATTATACGCATCTCAAGAAATAATTTTCGATTAAATCCACAAGGTGGACAAATTTCGATAATTGTATAGGGTTACTCGATAACTACAGGAGATACAAAAAATATGCACTGGCAATTTATTCTGTAGCTATACTCTCTTAAATTTAACCCGGCACCACATATTTACGATGGATAATGTTTAAATCCGAGATTCTTCAATTCAGCGTCCAATATTCGAATGCATTTATCAATAATGGCATCTTCTGCAACTTCTACTAAATAGAAAAACGTCCTTGTCCAGATCAATAATAATATACTACGCATATCCATATCGATACTGATAATGCAAAGGTTATATTCAAAAGATCATTATGGGTTAGGAATTGTTCACACTCGATTTACTCTTGAATTAATTAAAACTTAATCGCGGAAATAAGAATATTTGCACTTGACATAAGTTGCAAGTCATAAGTTTTAAGGGCCACTTTATAAAAAACTTTAAGAATTAAGATTTATCACCTAACATTTAATACTTATCACTTATGACAGATGAATCATGGAAATATCATTGATTGTGCTATAAAACCATTTGAGACTTATGATTTTACACCTAAGACTTAAGAAGATGACCAACTTCCGATGATAAATGATCATAAATGAAAATAGGAGATGTTCGAGCAACGAAAAGTGACATCCTGTTTCCCGCGATATTTGAATTTTTGGTTATATTTTCGATTATTTGTTGGTGTGGATAGTCTGTAGTTATTTTGGTTGCATTTATCAATTTTTTTATAATAGTGATAAGACCATGGGCATCATTGTAGTTTGCTGATGATTTTTGGGCTTGGTGTTTACTTGAGATGCATAAGAAAGAAAGGTCGGGATTGAAAATACAAAGTTAAACCCATACATAGGAAAAGGGGTCCATTCCAACTCCATTTTTTTTTAACATGATGGATAATATGGATGTTGAACAGTTTTTTATTTTGAAATCGATGTCAACAATAATAACTCCAAATACTAGCTATTTATCAGATCAGAGAGATGCTCTATGCAGCAAATTGCTTATGTTGGACTGACTACTATGTACACATGTCATCATAGAGGAAACCAGCAATGTACTGTGGAAAATTTACTAAAAAATCGATTGGCATGGAATCTCAATGAAATTTTATGAAAAATGGAAGATGCCAAACTGTATTGGTGCCCTTGATGGAAAGCATATTCAGATACAAAATACAAAACGAGCTGAAGTATCCTGTGTACTTCTCTTACAAGAAGACTTTCAAGCATAATTGATGGCTATCTGTGATGCATCTCATAAATTCATCTTCATTGATGTGGGCTGTCCAGGATATAATCATGATGGAAATGTATTTAGTAATTCAATTTTCCATTTCTACCTTCAGTTTTCTAAGATATATTTGGCCAATTGTTTTTCAGGCAGTTTTCCTGTCGAGTTTATTTCATAATAACTACTTTTTGTTTATAATAAATGTCTGAATTCTTCAACTTGTTGAATTAATAGAGCATCGATCGTCCATGACACAAATAAACTTGAAATGAAATTAAAGAAAATTCAAACTCGAACAAAAACAATAATAATAGATATAGGTTAGAACTTGAGAACGTCAAAATTATTTGTTCCGTGTCAAATATTCCTAAATCTTAAGTTTTTTTATAACAGAATCAACTTATCAGCTCTTAAATCTTAAATGTTAGGTGATAAATCTTAAATGTTGAAAGTTTTTATTATTAAGTCACCCTAAGTCATAAGAATGTTGGCGAACTTTTATTTCTTATGGCTTAAAACTAAAAACTGATCATATTTGCGCATGCGTTCGAAGTTTTCAATTCTGTGACGGTTTTTATAGGTTATTGTCTGTAATTGTGTTGATTATTCAAACTCAAAATCAGAATCATCAGATTATACAAAGAAAAAATTGATATTGATGACTGAAATTGTAAAGTGACCACTGACACAACCACATAAATTGACCAATGGGAGAAGCGAGGGAGAAGTTACCCTTAAGACATGACAGTCCTTAATAATTCCTGCATAAATGGTCGTTATTACTAAAAACTTACGACTTAAAACTTATGACTTAAAATTGCTGCATAAATACCTCGATAAATACACCATAAGTGAAGCCGCGATTTCAACCAAATTGACAGGTTACTGCAGTTGTCAATACGAAAGTATGAATATTTGATTCTGAATGACTTATCTAATCGTTTCTAACAATTCCATGGAGCCATTTTCCAATTAGTTTGATGCGATTATGTATCGAACATGATTGAAAGAAAATTCTTCGAATATCTTTCGACAGTGTCGCCATCTATTGTTTTACATGAGAACCCCACGCAATGAGCTGAAATTCAATTGTTTAAAATCGAGGATTTTTCTGCTGAAACAATTGAAGAGAAGCGCCACCAGGTCTTTTTTCCATCATTGTCACTAGGCATCGGTAACAAATGGAAACAAAAGAAAATACGTGAATGAATCGTCATTTCCGAAGTACTGATCCTTGTATATCTCATACTGCTATCAACAAAATCCTTATTGAACTTGATAGCCACGATATGATGTGTTCTAGATTATGGCGTAATCTCTTACCCGTGCCATTTGGGAGATCTTGAACATATGTTGGGAAACATTTAACAATTGAATCTTTATGGGTTTCTTTCTTCAATCCTCTGTTCACGTTCTCCAAAAAAATATCCATAATCTTTCGGAGTTTCTCGTTGTCCAAAATCAATTCTCGGCATTTTTCTCTTATCTGTAAAAAATAAAAAATATATACGTTTAAATTTTGAGTTTGGTTAAATAAAAATATACATATATATTGTGGCGTTTATGAGGTTGTTAGCCTTGATTTTTCCACCACATCTGGACACGAAAATGGAAAAATAACCACAGTAGAAATATTGAGTGGAACGCGGTTCCCAAGAATATTTTTATGCTGTCATAAATTTCAAAATGCCGATACTGTCTTTACATTCCCTGTATTCTATAGTATAAGTGAAAAAGTTCTGTTATTGATTTTTTATACGTTCGTGAAATAAATGTTCCTTAGTCTTATTCACAATTATAACGAAAATAACCATTCTGAAACACATGGTTATTGATCTTTAGTATAGGTGAATACTTTGAGTCTGTATAAGTTCGCAACTATCAATGCATTTTGGAGGAGGGATTTGGTTCGCAAAGTTCTCTCAAGTTCAGTCTGGTTTCCGAAGGAGATTATAGGTAACACAATCATGGTTTGAATAGAAAATACTTTTTTGTAATAGCTGTGATTATTGGTAATGGTTTCATGAGTATAAATATATTTGTCTCATGTGTTTGAGGCACAGAAATCAATGTAAATATAGTGGTAGAATTCGGAAGTGAGTGAGATAATATTAATAAAATTATCTAATTAGATATCTTATTGTTGATTATATCTTACTTTCCGTGCTGTTATCAAAGATCTACCGCAGATTTCCGTACTACTCTTAAACGGAACCCTCTGCACCACATTTACAAGTGAATTATATTTTACGATGGATAATGTTTGATTTATTGCATGGTTAGTGAATATTCGAATACATTTATCGAGAATGTCATCTTCTGCAACTTCTGTTAAATATTTAGAATAACGTCCTTGACCGTCCAATATATACACTACGCATATCCATATCGATAATGATATAATGAAAGGTCATATTCAAAAGATCATTATGGGTTAGGAATTGTTCACGCACGATTTACTTCTGAATTAATTAATAATTAATCGCGGAAATAAGCACATTTTCATCACTGAAATTTTCAATGCTCATTGATATTTTTGTATGACATGGTTGCTATACAGTACGTCCTGAAGAAAGAGAACAACCATGAGGCATCAACCATCAAGATAAATATCGATCTGAGACTAAAAGTTAACATAGTTATAGCATAATAAAGTGGTACTTTAAATCCCTAGGGATTTAAAATGTACTTTAAATCCCAAGGGATTTACAGTAAATTTCTCTGCAATTAAAGCTGAATTTAGAAATTTATTTTCAATAATTGCATTAGAAATATCATGATATGGATGCAACAAAAGTGTAACATGTTTAGAACAATATTAAACTATTAAAAACAAATATTAACATTTATATTATATTAGCAAGAAAAACTCAATGTTTTAATTGGTGAATTTTAATTCAGAGTGTAATTTGATTCAAATTGACCAATGGAAACAATTACAACATTGAATTTTTCACCGCTGGTATTGCAAAAATCAAAATCGCTCACCTGTTAATTGGGCTTTACGCTTGTGCATCAGATTTTAATTATTTCAATGTCATCATTGTTATCAATCGAAGATGTTTTATATACGTTTTATAAGACACGTTGTCGCACTTGTTCCCTTGGAGCACTCCTCTCTTCTCTTGTCGTACTCCAAAAAACGCGTGCGACAAAATAGCGTCTTACGAAACTTGTATCACAATATACCATTGTGTCATTATGGCATTCAGTTATTATAATAATTCATCTTGGGTATTTTAAGCACGTTCACGTCGTAATTCAAATGGATATATTTCCTTATGCCTTATGTATTGAACGACATGAAATATCATAGTTTTAAACATGAGCATATTGTTCTCACCAGAATATTTAATTGAATTCCAATCTATATTTCTAGGAAAACGAATCAATTCGATGGAGGTCATCAAGAGTCAATTGAAAACATTCTCAAATCTGCGATATGGATCCTATGTTTCTCAGAATACAATAAATTAAAGATTACATGAACACTTGTTATCTGTGAAGGCATTGATAGATAAAATGAAGGGCAGGAAGAAAAGTGTCAAGGGTATTGTTCAACTCATTAGTCAAAAGCATCTGTTTCCACTCAGTCGTGACAAGCCAAGATTATCTGTTTTGGATAGAAAAGGATGAAATTCGAAATATTCACAGGGATATCAGAAATGGAGAGAATCGGTCGAACAGAGGCAAAGTTCAAGAATATGAGACCCAAAAAAGCAGTAGTTATTTCAAGTAGTTATTATATTTCACATTCTGGTTTTTTAGTTTTACTGAATTCAAATTTTGGAATCGAACTTTTGATCTGAGTGTGATTGTCTTCAACGATTAATTATATAACGATAAATATTCTGTTTACAAATTTCACACATAAATTTTCTTATTGTCATGTAGTAGCAGTATTGTGCTAAATAAAAGGTACTACTATAGTATGGCGTCACTATATTTGTTTATATCAGATTCACCAACTCTAGTATTTGGGTTGAATGGAATATTTTCTTCCGCGAAATCCTTGGTGAAATCAATTTTTTGGATTTCGTGAATGCGCTTTATTTGTATGTTAGCGTGAGTATGCGATTTTAGAAGGAGTATATCTTTCGTTTTAATACAATAGCCTCATAAATGTGGCGATATTTACCAAACCCATGTAGATTCATTCGTTCGAAATTTTCCTTATAAAATATTTATTTGGAGTTATTAACAGACACGCCGAACAACCATCAAAACGTTGAAAACGCCAAAACGGCTTTTTTTTCAATGTTCCTGCATTAAAAAAACAACAAAACGGGTGATCTGTGCCCTATAACTGATAGGTTAAGAGATTTTGTCCTATCACGCACGTGATTCAGGTTGACAATACATTTTCCTATAGCAGTTAAGCCTTCTGTTTCGCTTTTGTTGATTCACCCTGTATAAGTAATGTGAATACCCAAACTGCAAATCATAAAACAGTTATAACAATAATTTGATTGATGGAAAAACCAGACAACAAAAGCTCTGGGAAATCCCTGTATACAGTCATAGGAATTGAATACACCACGTAATATCTCGCGTATTAGGTATCTTCAACTCGCGTATTTTTATAGTCGTTTACCTACCTGATTACTAGGTATATAGATTTGGGAACAAAATTTATAAATTCGAGTTTAGTCCTATAAATTTGGTGATATATTTATTGTAGACTGAACATGTCAACAATTCCGTAAGCACGCGGAACAATATATCATTCTATATTCTGTTCAATTGGCCCTTCCCAGAATAAAAAGTTATCATGGCGGATTTTGACATTTGACAGATTCAGGGAAAAATCTAGGAAAAAATTTGACACTTGACAGTTGACAAAATAAGTGTTCCATGTCAAAATTGAATCAAAATGTGAAAAAATCCAAATTCCAGAATAATATCCTTTTTCTTTGTGCCTTTTAATTCTAAGAAATATCTATATCGATATTCTAGAATTTGGATTTGTTTCCATTTCAATTCAATTTTGACATGGAACCCTTATTTTGTCAACTGTCAAGTGTCAAATGTTTCCCTAGATTTTTCCCTAAATCTGTCAAATATCAAAATCCGCCATGATAACTTTCTGTTCTGGGAAGGGGGTCAATTGGGGTATCATACACTGCGTCAACGACTGGAGCAGAGTTCATCCACTCAAAAACTTTCAAAAGTCAAGACAGGGATATTTTAACAGTTTCGACCAATACTCAATAGTTTCTACACAAAAAATTCCTTTTCACACTCTAAGTATATATCTGTGGTCATTCCTGCTAGATCCCAAGTGTGATAGATCGACGATCAACTCTTCAGGGAGAACATAAAAATACAATAAAATTAAAAAAAAATATATTTGAAATAACAAGTATTAGGTCAATTCCGAGAAAACCGAAAGTTTCACCATCATAACGAGAATATTTTAGTTTAAACAAAATGTAAAAAATCTAGTCTCCGTGCACTATATGAAAGACTAGATTCTTTTCCATTTGGCTGACTTTGGTTGAAACGAGCTCTTTGGAAAGACAGTTACTACATAAATCTCTTCTTCCCATAACTTTCCATAAAACGTCAAAGAATCGTTTCTCACTCAATAAGCTCAACTGACAACTATTGTCCGTCACAAATTTCAACAACCGTTAATACTGTTTATGTTAAAATGACACATATGTTGTGCGGGCGTAAAATAGCACTTTACCGCCCTCGGACTACTTTACCGCCCTCCGGGCGTGAAATGGCACTTTACCGCCCGCAGGACAATAAATTATTAATTATTCGCATCCTCAGCTGCTTTACTGATTTCTGGTGGGGTACAATTCACACTTTCTTCGTCACTGGAATGCATTTCCTAATGACTATTGTCTGTATTGACAGCAAATATGGCTACTAGCCTATTTTTCACCCACCAGTCTGGAACATGAGCAAATTGTAAACCCTTAATAACTCCCTTATTTTAAGAGATAGAGAAAAAGTAAAAACACTCTCATGTAATGCTTTTTCGAGAGGAACATCATGGACGTGGCAAAATGCTTGAGAGGTGAAGAGTTGTTTACAATAAAATATACTGGTCGTGCATAAAATGTTGTATGTATTTCGGGCGTAACTTGCTTTTATAGACCTATAGGCGTGTTAATAGCCCTACTAACACGTTGCGGTCCATAAAAGCCTATTGCACGCCCTTGATACATGAATAACTATTTTGACAGGATTTTAAATGGTGTTTATTTTTTTCAAAAGGGGTACATTTATTATTATTTCGACATATTTATGTGTCTCACGTCGATATGGGATTCTGCGGCACTGAAATGGGCGTTCTTGAGATATCCAATGCTACCATCAACAAAAATGTTACACCGAAAGGTTTTTTTTATTTCAACACAGAAAATTTCTATTTCGCTTGTTACCCTTACTGTAATTTCTATATACGTACACCTACCCGGTGCAGATATGTATCAGATTCTCAAGAACAAGTAGATCAAAAATGATGTGAGATATCAAATATTAAGCTTTTTACTTTATCGAATGTTTGACAATCTATATCAAAAATTATATCAAAATTGACAATCTTGTTAAAAATAATCTTGAATTCACATGTTGTCATGGTTCTTCAACGAATACTAAATATTTTCTTGGATCTTCCAACATCCTCCCACCTTGAGGAACACTGGAACGTGACTCAATCAAATGTTATTGAGTTCTAAAACTGCAACCTGTCAGGATGTTTAACAACTCTTCCATATCTTGTCTTCAATACTGTACTTCTATCTTCATTTCTTGAATTATTAGGCTTAGTTGTTGAATTTCTTTTCAATTCTCTCTCAGTTTTTTCATTGATCTCTTCCACTCCTTCAATCGTATCTTTCAACTTTCTTACTAACTCAGAATTTTCTTGGTGATTGATTTCCAAAGAATATAATCTTTGAAGTGGTCTCATCATTTTACCATTTGAAGTCCGTAGTCGAGCTGAACGAATTTTTCCATCCTTCCCATGGAAAATTTCTTCCACAATTCCCAAAGGCCAATCAAGTCTTTTTGAGTGTTCTACTTCGACCAACACTACATCTCCTTTCTCTAATACAAAATCGCTATTATTTTTACTTCTATACAGAACTAACTGGCTCAAATATTCGTTTCGAAATCGTTCTCTCAAGTTTTGTCTTATTTTATTTAAATATTTCAAGTGTCTATTAATATGAGTGGTGTCATCAATTTGATCCAAATCTAGAGTTCCGATTTCCTTGATATCTTGTAAAAACATAGATGGTGTGATAGTTACAAAATCTTCAATATTTTCTGACATATATGTTAATGGTCTATTATTTATTATGGCTTCACATATCACAGATGAAAGTTCTTCATAAGACAAACAGGCTCTCCCAAGTTGTTTTCGTAACAATTCTTTCATAATTCTAATTAATCGCTCCCACCATCCGCCCCACCAAGCACCACTAGGTGGATTGAATTTCCATCTGATTCTAGATATCCGACTCTCATCTTCTATTTTGTCCCAATCAATTTTCTGAAATGAATTCTCCGCTCCAACAAAATTTGTTCCATTGTCACTATAGACCACTGATGGTCTTCCTCTTCTAGCAATGAAGCGTCGAAAAGCTAATAAAAATGTATTCGTAGATAACGAACTAACGATTTCCAAATGAACGGCTCTATAAACTGCGCAGGTAAATAGACATATCCAAACTTTTTCTTTAGACTTTAAAAATAGTGGTCCAGCCAAATCAATACCAACTATTTCAAAGATTGCGGCATCTCTTACTCGATCTGCTGGTAAAGCAACCGAATCTGTAGTTAACCTTTTTGCATTATGTCTTTTGCATGTAACACATTTTGAAACGATACGTTTGACAGTTTTTCTTCCACGGATAATCCAAAATCTCTGCCGAAGTGTACAAAGTAAACTTTGAATCCCAGCATGATATCCTTCTAAATGATAATGTGAAATTATTCTTTCAGTGACAATGTGATGTGATGGTAAAATCATTGGATATAAGAAATCTTTGGTGTCATTTCTCTCTGTTATTTTTGTTCTGATCCTCATTACTCCATTTTCATCTTCAAAAGGAAACACAAGAGATAACTCTTCATCTCCTTCACCTGTGAACGATTCTTGTTGAACTAATTTTATCAAAACAATTTCAGCATCAACAATCTCATCCACAGTCAGTAAAAATCGTTTCTTTTTATTTGGAAAACGACAATTGTGAATGAATCTCCGAATCCATCCCATTTGATTTAAAATTTTTTGATATTTTGAAAAATAATTATAAAAAGATGAGAAATCGTTTTTCATGTTTAAATGCACTTGAGTGACACATTTTCTTCGTTCCTCTAAAATTTCTTCTTCCTTTACCTCAAAATCTTGTGATGGCCAATCTCCTTTATTCTTCAACCATGTCGGTCCTTCCCACCAATGAGAAAGTAGTAATTTTTTCGATGAACAACCCCTTGATGGAAGGTCAGCCGGATTCATTTTTCCAGGAACATGAAACCAACTATCCTTATTACTGAGTGATCTTATTTCTTGGGTTCGGTTCCAAACGAATGGTTTCCAATAATCTTCACGTTGTATCCAAGATAAAACCGTAGTAGAATCTGTCCAGTAATATGTAGGGAGATTAGCATATCCCATATTTTCAATAACAGAATTCATAAGTCTACAACCTATTGTAGCTGCTAATAATTCCATCCTAGGAATAGTTACCTTTTTAATTGGAGAAATTCGATTTTTAGCTTGTATCAATTGTACATTCACTGAAGTATCAGTTTCAGATCGCAAGAATACCACAGCAGCATAACTGTCTTTACTAGCATCACAAAACATATGGATACTCCATTCTGTAGAATTAGATTCGAAATCCATCTTGGAATTCGTAGCTGAGATAAAAATTGCAGATCTCTCAGCCATTTCAAGAAATCTTCTTTAATTTCCTCAGGTACTTCATTATCCCATTTCAAACTCAATTTCCATGTCTTTTGGAGAAGTAATCTGGGATGAATTTGACATGGACAACTGAAACCAATTGGATCGAAAAGTCGGTTAGTAACAGATAAAATGAGTCTCTTTGTAACTATATGTGTGTCAATAGTTTTGAACCAATCGAAATTAATTTCCAGAGTATCATCACGTCTGTTCCAGTTTAAACCTAAAACTGCAGACAAAATTCCGGTTTCTTCATCATTTCGATTATCCAAAATAGTATTCTCCCATCCACGCAAGTCGAACTTTCCTTCCATCATAACTTGACTGGATTCTTTAATGAACATTTGCAGTTCCTCTTTTGTATCTACGCTTGTCACGCAGTTATCTACATAAAAACTATTTTTCAATTTCTTAATAGTCCATCTCGAATATTTGGATACTTCTTGTTCACATTCGCGCTTCATCCTATCTAAATGATAATTTATTACTGCAGCTAACAGAAAAGGACTAGACGTTATTCCAAATACAACTCTTCTATGACGAAAATATCTCAATCGTCCATCTTTATCGTACCATAAAAATTTTAAAAAGTTTCTATCATCTTCATTCAGACAAATCTGTAGGAAAGCCTTCTTGATATCCGAAACTACTCCAATTCCAAAAAGTCTAAACCGAGTTAAAACAGACGGTATCATTTCAAGTAAATTTATGCCTTTTTCTAGACATTGATTGAGTGAAGGGTTATTTTTTCCTCTAGCTGATGCATCAAAAACTGGCCTCAGTTTTGTTGTTGCACTATTCAATTTGATTACATGCCGGTGTGGTAAATAGTATTCTTGTTCATTATTATTTTCGGGAAAAAGTTCCTCAATTATACCTTCTCGCCAAATGTAATTTCTATATACGTACACCTACCCGGTGCAGATATGTATCAGATTCTCAAGAACAAGTAGATCAAAAATGATATGAGATATCAAATATTAAGCTTTTTACTTTATCGAATGTTTGACAATCTATATCAAAAATTATATCAAAATTGACAATCTTGTTAAAAATAATCTTGAATTCACATGTTGTCATGGTTCTTCAACGAATACTAAATATTTTCTTGGATCTTCCAACACTTACAATGTGTCATTCACACATCAGAAGTAACCTCCATGAAGGTTGCATGATGAATGTCACTATAGGTAAGTGATAAATTCCTACCTAGCGAGATCAGATAATAATATACTGATTTCGAATGCAGGTCCGACTCCAACTATTAACCTTCAAGTTGAAATTAGCATCAATGAAGGTTACGCGCGGTGTGTTCAGGTGGGGTCGAGAGGAGTTTAAACGATATTATATTTTATAACGTTACTTCCGGACACACCCCGTAGTGATATTCGATGTTTTCTGTTTATTCTGTTCGACAGTGGTGTCGTAACAGTCGATATAAAGCCGATGGCCTCCCCGGAGTATATTTAATTTTCACTTATAACACTACTAGAGCTTCAATAATTAATACTGGAAATATTTTCAGGAACACGAATATTTTGAAAAATTGTTAAAAAAATATTCGTGTTATAAAAGAATTTTCTGTTTTTAATTGAAGCTATATATAGAGTGGTATTTGTAAGAAAATTTCACACCAAGATTCCAGTTGAGAATACTCTAAATAAAATACAAAATACCGACCGAATTAAGTTTATTGCACTAAAGTTAGTAGAAATATATTTTCTAACGAGAAACTCGAAGTGGTTATAATATCTGCTTAAGTTAAATGTGAATGTCATTGAACCTATATGAACGTCAAAAAATTTCTAGTGTAATTTCATGATCCTTCCTTCAAGGAGAGAAAAGTTTTCGGAAATTTGAGTTCAAGGACTCCAACTGTAGTATAGCGAAACACGTGTATGGAGTCTTTAAACTCTGATGAATCTATAGTATAGCGAAACACGTGTTGTGGTTTGTATCTCAATTAGTGAAAATCATTAAGTGTTAAACATTAGTGTATAACGTTCAATTATGGATTTTCATCAAGTATCGGCCTCATCTATTCAAAATTTGAAGGAAATTTGTCTAGGTTGTTGCTATGAAATTTTTTTGCTCAATTAGAAATCCAATGAAATCAATTAATTTGTGGTCATCTGATTGAATACAACCAATAAAACCAACATTATACTGAAAACAGATCCCATGGGCTGTTTTCACTCAATCATGTAGCCAAGGTGGATATAGGATGGTGAAACAGCTTCCTATTAACAAGCACTAGAATAAACTGTAGACCTTTGCCTACTTGATTTCATGCCGTAGTAATATTTCCTGAAGTTATCAGAGATGGCGACATACCTTGCGTCGGTAAAACAGAAACTGTGCAACTGCCACCTTTTTATCAGTTTCATCTATTCTAGATGAAAAATGATTGAGAAGAGTCAAAATATCAATATTCATTCCAGATTTATCGAAAATTTTTTGTTTTAATGTCGTTTCAAGTCACGTCTGTCAGATGTGAACCACAGAAATACGTAAGCAACAGAAATCTTCTTCGATAATCGATCTTACCGCCATCTTCTTTCAAGTCGTGGAAATATTACTACCTTCTCAAACGGTCTACAAGTTTTTCGCAGAAACAATTGAAGAGCTGTTTCACCATCCTATATCCACCTTGCATGTAGCTATGGATACCTACATTTCGTTTCATTTCGATTTTGACATTTCAAATATTCAATATTTCAAAATGTCACGATTTGGTTGTAATACTGATGAGAATATTAATGAAATCATCGAATCAAATATACCAAAGAATACTGTTTACAGTAAAAAATCTGTATGGAAAGCGTTTATGGACTTTTGCAATGATAGAAAATATGAATTAGATGGAAATCGGACGGTGGAAGAATTGGCGTCGATTTTAAAGGATTGGGCTGTGAACATGAGAAGAAAAGATGGTACAGAGTTTAAAGAAGCTACTGTCAAAACCATGTGGAACCTAACAAGTAAGCTTTTACAAGAAAAGTATTATAAGGAAAGGAAAGTTATTATTGACCCATTCAAAAGCGTTGTATTTCAACAAGCGCGAGCTGCCCTCGATTCTATACGACGAAAACTACAATCGGATCCCTGTAAAAGGAAACAAAGTTCAGAGGCATTGAGTGCAGTAGAAATAACAAAAATGATAAATTTGTGGAACGAAGACACCCCTGAAGGGCTACAACGGAAATTCTATCACATAACCGCCGTAGAATTAGCTTGGCGAGGTGGGGAAGCTGCTGCTTGTTTGATTGACTTTTTTCGTATTGAAACAAATAAAGATGGTTCTGTAACAAATCGAGTACAATATAAGGTAAAGGTAGGGAATATGGGTCCAAGCCCGATTTCGACGAAACTTTCACAGATGCTTCATGACATGATAAAAATACTATATCCATCAAAATTTTTCCGCGGAAAGACCTTTTTCCATATTTTTATGACAAATTTATGTCGTGGTACTCACTATCAAAACTCAAATACAATCTATATTGGACGGAGTAATAAATGCATCCATACGATTGAAACGCACTTTGTTGAACGGCTACTACTTTTATCAACACATTTAAAGTAATTTATGAGTACTAATAATTCTCAAAACGGTTGAAATATGAATAAACTGATTGAATTATTCAATAGACATTATGTTTACATTTATTTGGCAAATGACAGCTCCCTTCAAACTCCAAACAGCGAAACTGCTATTGCGATGTTGCCGTTTCGATTTCAAAAACATTCGATTTAGGTAAAACAAATAAAATATTTCGGAGCAGAGAGGACCAGAATTTCAAAATTTCAGAAGCAAGGCTGAATGAATTTTTATTGGATGATCATTTTGGTAACGAATTAATGTTTCAACTCGAAAAAAAAACCACATCACATTCAATCCGAGAATTCTATAGAAAAATAGTTATGGTCCTGAGAAGGACCGTTTAATTTTAAGCATTATCCTTTCAACAATAAATAGCATTCGGATCTTTAGTAACTTAAATTTAAACAAAGTTAGGTTAGGTGGTATTTTCTTCTTTTCTGTTTCCAATTTCCATTCATAAGAGTTCCTACAGGAAGTAGAGAAAAATAAACAACGTGGTGATAGGCATGCGCGCGCTCGCTTCGCTCGCGTATGTACCTATTATTGATGTTTGTCAAGCAATAAGGGAATATAGTTTCTATAATGGTTTAAAAAATAGAGGAGGTAGTAATAAATTTCAACAAAGTTAGGTTAGGTGGTTTTTCCTTCTTTTCGGTTTCCATTCATCAGCGTTCCTAGAGTAAGTAGAGAAAAATGAACAACTTGGTGATAGGTATGCGCGCGCTCGGTCGACATTTCGCAAATTAGCGCGCGCGGATTTGCGAAATGTCGACCGAGCGCGCTCGCTTCGCTCGCTTGTATGTATTATTGATATTTGTCAAGCAATAAGGGATTACAGTTGCTATAAAGGTTTAAAAAATAGAGAAGATAGTAATAAATTTCAACACAGTTAGGTTAGATGGTTTTTCCTTCTTTCATCTTGGATTATCAGGCACCATGTTCTTAAATTATCAATTTAAAGCTGCTTATTTTCACAAATCTGATGTAGACGAAAGATTCGTTATCGACTCGATGAATGACATTCATACTGATTACTTTTTTCCATGAAAAATGTGATTTCATTTCAGGAAGGAATAAGGGAATAACTTTCATGTGGAAGTAATACCATTTTCAAAAAATTCTTCAAGTATTTAAAAAATTCTATTTGATTAGAATTGAATAGAATGTTTCTGAAATCAAACCGGCAACGTTGCAAAAATATCTGCTCTAACAAGCTGTCATTAGTGTCATTCACCAATCAAAATGTTTTTGTATTCAAACTTCATTGATAACAAGTTTTTAACTTTTTTTAATTCTTGTTATTACTTTCAAAGAATCAGTTAATTTATATAGATTGTGCATGTAATTATTGTTGGCTCAACACAGTGCTTACCAATCTAAAAGATACATTGGACACTCCTTACAACGAATTGTGTGCGTATTTTGAAAGCCAGTGGGGGAATGTATGTTTTTCAAAAAAATAACATGGGAAAAGGTCTTTCCGCGGAAAAATTTTGATGGGTATAGTATTTTTATCATGTTTTAAAGCATCTGTGAAAGTTTCGTCGAAATCGGGCTTGGATCCATATTCCCTACTTTTTTCCAATATAACCCTGTATTCAGCAAGACTTGCCAAGGTGGTTCAAGAAGGTGTACTGACAGCAAATTTTTAGTAGAAAATAACGACAGTAACGTATGTCCTGTCAGATTATTTAAAAAATTGTTATCAAAAAGGGGCCCAAATATTAAAACGGATAGATTATTCCTAAGAACAAATCGTTACTGGAAAACCGAAAATGATCATTGGTATGATAATATGCCCATTGGAAAAAATATGATTCAAAATTGGACAAAAACGTCTGCCGAAGCGATTGGCTTGAAAACCAAGGGAAAAAAATTACTAATCACTCCAATAGATCGACCGCGGTCAGTTGGTTGGCCAAAAGTGGTGTTCAAGAGCAAGAGCTTATAAAAATTACGGGGCATAACAATCCCAACTCAATAAAACCGTACTTGAACATTGACGAAGAACATCATAATAAAATTATTAACAGCATGCGTAGTGGAAATACATCTTCATCAGTTATAGAAACTAACATGTCTGGATCTTCATTAAATTTTTCCAATTGTTCCTTTGTTAATTGCACATTTAAATAAATTGTTTCTGCTCTGTATTTTTTTTTTCATAACCAGCAAAAAATTTTCTATCCGAATAACCCTCGAACATTGATAATTGCTCAAAAATTTTATAACAACTTTCTCAAGCTTGTTGCTTACAGGCAACAGACCTCCGCCTACGGCGTCGGTCTGTTTCCAAGCAACAAGCTTTCGAAATCTGTTATAAAATTTTTTCGAACAATTATCAATGTCCTTGGGTTATTACTACTGATAACAATACATAATATAGTCTCTTATTGATTGATAGAAAATGTTAGATTTAACTATGTCAAAAATTAGCAGAGGCGATGCAAGATCAAAGTACATTTATTTCGCTCTACGCTATTAGAGTTCTCTAAGATGTATGTTGATTGTGGCATATTATTGTCATCTGTCTCATGTGACTGACCACGTGATTGAAAATTGCCAATGACATATTAGTCGCGTTCCGATTTTACCAGTATAGAGGCTGGTATGCTGCTCATACGAATTTCGCAAAAATGAAGCAAATCGGAAAATAATAAATATTACATTGATATTATTTCTACTCTACAACACTATTGATTTGTGCATCCTGTAGTATCATATCATGATAACATGAAAAATCCGCAAAAAAAAGTTCAAATATTTCAACTTTATTGCGATATTTCTCAAAAATTTACCGATATTCGTATAAGCATGAACCAGCAAAATTCAGTAATTTTAGAACGATCTAAAGCACTGAACAGTACTGGTTGGGAATTTCAGAACTCGACCATTGAAAGAATCCTTCGACACGGCATATTATGCCAAGGTTCCTCGGTACCGACTATAGTTTTTGCCAACTATCATCCTTTTTTAAATTAAGTGAACAGAAATGAATTTCTTACAGATGTCTGATATCATCAGCTCAAGAGAAAAATGTTAGAATAAAATACATAATGGCGATCATAAAAAAAATAAAGTTGACAGGTGTTTCTTCGCAATGATTAAAACACAGATTATTAAAATTACTGAAAAAACATTCCATAAAAAAGTGCATGAATGACGTAAGATATATGACGAATAGTTTATAGTAAAAAATAATCAGAAATTTTCTTTTCTTTTTTGGTATATTCTCAAAACTATGTAAAACATTTCAAATTCAATTTCTGATTATTATCCCCGATTCAATCAACTTCGTATGTGAAGAATGAAAAGCTATGAACTCAAACATAGTTTGAAGTTGAATATCTGGTAGAATACGAGCAAAAAAACTACTTTCCTGGTAAATACCACGCAGAACGATTCCCACTGTGAATGCAGATCGCAAATGTTTATTTCTTCCACAACAATTTACAGATCGGTTTCGGGCTTATTGGCCTCGTTTTTCGAATAGGTATAGCGAAAAATATCACTTTCTGCGCCATCTACCCAGAGTTAAAAAAAATCAGAGAAAACTCACGTATATAGGAAGTTTTGCTAGAGGTTGGAGTGGGGGTAAATTTTAATCATTTGGTGACTTATCACTGCTTAATAAATGTGTTTTCGTTCAGCTGTTTCCAGACTTTTAGTACACTGCCGTGTATACAGGGTGTCCCGAAACTATGGTGTCAAATTGAAACGGAAGATTCCCATCAAAAAACAACAAAACACTTTCCTAATGTATTTTTTCTGAAATGTCCTTTGTTGCAAATGTTTGTATTCTTCAGAGCGAAATGGATTCAAAATGAGGAATTCTGAATGAATTTTCTGATTTCACCTGTGTGGCATATGAAGAGTGTACATCTCTGGTGGCAACTGAAAATGTAATTTGTATTCAAAATAAAGCACCGATAAAGCACATATATTGAACAAGAACATTCCTTCAGATTCTATTGGAACATTTTCCAAAATGTGGAAACCAAACAAAAGATATGTTTCATTTTTCATACTCAACACTCTATAACGAGCGGCATTTGAGAAAACATATAAAAGGAAAGTCCTGCTTTCCTTTCCTATTCTTCGATGGAAATCTTCCGTTTCAATTTGGCTTCATGATTCAAGACACCCTTCATATTCTCATATGTCGTGCCCGAAGCTATAGTCTATTATTAGTAGGGGTGGCGAATTTATCGATATAACTATAATTATCGATAATTTTTCAAGAAATAAATTTTCGATTTATCGATGGTATCGATAAATCTATAATTTCGATAATTCCGATGTTATCGATAAACCGATAATATCGATTATTTCATTCATGCTAAAATACACGTTTTTGATTGGTTGAAATGATTGTGTTGATAAGCAATAACACCATGTTTTCGATTTTGTATTTCGGCTCCTGATTGGCTATTGGATACCTACATGCTGTGTTTTCGTTTCTGTATTTCGCTTTCTGATTCGTAGGCAGTAGGGTAGTTTAATTTAACAACGACTTACTAGTTGCAATCTGTCATAGTATTTTCCGATTCCCTGGTAAATAAATGAATGCCACTACACCAAATTTTCGTCTGAACCATGATAAACACACACTATTAATATGTATCCACTTCATTTTTCACTAATTGTGGATAATTTCAGCAAGAATTAATCTAATGTAACCTAACCACACAAATTCTGACAACAATCAAATGGCTCAGTAGTACCTAGTGCATAGGTAATCTTGCCTACATTATACAATGGCATAAATGTATTGTTGGTTGCATAACGATGTGTCGAACTACAATGCATAATCAAAATAACTAATTCCATAAACTGAACGTTTTATATTAACAATAAATAGGAAATCATCAAAATGGCTTTGAATTTATTCATGAAATAATCTTAACAAATACAACTTGTGTTATTGATGATTATCGAAAATTCCTTCTCTTTTTCGAAACAAATCATGTTGCTTTGGGAAACTACACTCGCGCTACATGATTTGTTTCTCAAAATCGAAGGAATTTGTGTTTCGATAATCATCAATACACTTGTTGTATTACATGCGATAATTATTAGCCTAGTTGGGGGATGCAGGGTCTACAACCCATATGAAAATATCGAGATTGTCTGCAACTCGGCAAACTTGATAGATAAATAAAATCAAAATATAGGTACTCATAAGATACGGGTTGTGTCAACAATAAGTTCTCAAAAGATAGCGGCTACGCTAATTATTGAGATGAAGGTTCGAAAATTAGCTAGATAATGTAGGTTCGTTATACATTATTTGTCGATATACAGGATGTTTAAAAAAACTTGTTACTGATGAATATATAGTACAGCGTGTCTCACTTTAAACCCCTCTGTATTTCAGTTATTAGTCATGCGATTTCAACCAAATTTGGTGTGGTATGAAAAACCATCAATATGATCAGTTTTACAGAGATGAACATTATTTTGGACAGTGCCGTGCATTTTTATTGATATAAAAAGGGGTAGATTTTTCATAAAACCATATATTAGGCATTTTTTAACAGGAAATCTAACCTCATATTATTGTTCTTTATGGTTCGAAACCCCCATAGGTAAATTTTCATATACTTTCTATAGGGATTTTGAAAAAACGGCCACATCGAAACTGCATTTTTGCGAGCGTAAAACCTCGTATCAGCCTGTATATTGCAACGTAAATGAACTTTATGTCAACTTATAACTTCCCAACAGTTTTTCATTTTTGCGAGTTCGATGAGATCACTGAAATGTGAGGAAAACGAAATTACTGGGAATAGTTTTCTCAGAATCAGTAAGTTTTTTCAAATTTCGACTGCACGACAGGAAAACCTATAATGTTCGTAGAGGAACATTGTGCATGCCAGTAGAAGGATATTGGAACAAGAAATAGGTATTGGAATTTTTCTTGAACATTTTCAGTTTATGATTACCAGGAAAACCCCGGAAAAACCTCATTGCTTGCTCGGAATTGCTTGTGTTGGGATGATAGACTTGATTTCTGATTAGCATTTTGTAAACAGAGGTTTTCCAAAGAGCTCGTTTCAACTGAAATATTTTTCGCTTCGTACAATTTTACCAGAAATGGACCTCAACTTCGTCATTTCAAAAAGAATTTATAGGTTCAATTTTTCATTGAATTTTTGAAATTGAATTTCAATGAAATAGTATATGATACATATCTAGAGTGTGTCATTTTTGAGTCAAATTCTTCTGAAAATTTTGGCAGATGCAACACCCACAAGAATGTTTCTCCGGCGAAATCCAAGCTAGTTTGACCAGATATTTGCAAGATCTTCATAAATGAGACCTATAGCTACCAGATCTTCGGAAACTTTTGAAAGGAATCATACAAAGTGCTCAGAAATATGCGCTGAATTTTTCTATTCATAAATTTCGAAAACTCATTTCTTTCCCTCAGTACATACAAAAAAAATAGTGCTACAGCTTTCGGTGGAGTCGAGGTTTGACTGGAATTTATATTACCTATTTCCTAGGGGTTAACCACAGGGGAATTTCTCGTACACCTTGTGGGAAATTAAGGAATTTTTGGGGGAGTTCCAGGAAATGGGGGAATTTTATGACATTTTGGGGAATTTTAGAGGAAATAGAGGACTTTTGGCGAATTTCGAAGAATTTACCAGGGAATATAGAAATTTCGGGCATTTCGAGATAATGAGGGAAATAATAGGCATCAATAATAAAAGTTTTCCAGCTTAAGCTTAAGCAGAACAACTGTATATTTTTTCTCTATTCATTAACTTGTACTATGACGATTACCGAGACGATTCCTTGGCTGATTATTTAATCTCAGTGGAAAGTCCTTAAAAAATGCCTATTATTTTCCTCATTTCCTTGAAATGCCCCGAAATTCCTCTATTTCCTTAATTTCCCCGAAATTCTTCTTTTCCCTCAATTTCCCCTAAATTCCTCTATTTCTTCGTAAATTCCCCAAAATTCCTGTATATCCTCGGAAATTCCCCGAAATTCCTCGGCAATTCCCCGAAATTCCTCTATTTCCTTCATTTCCCCGAAATTTCTCTATTTTCTCGGAAATTCCCACGTTAAGCCGTTTTGACCAATAATGAATAAGTACTTATATAGTTTCGACATAAAATCTCGAAATTGTAACAACTTTTTACATTATTGAAGCTTCTTCAATATATAGGATACGTTCATGAAGATGCTACTTCGATATTCTATAATTATACGGATATACATTGAAAAAATACTTCAAGAATTCGATTTTTGAATAATTTCCTGAATTCTGACCTTTGGGGACGCCTCTGGAAACGCAATGTTATGAATTAATTTCGAATGAAAAATGAAGGGAATGAAATAAATAATGAAGGAATTTCAGGGAATTTCGAGGAATTTTAGGGAAATGAATAGGAATTAGAGGCATTTCGGAGAAATAAATGGGAAATAGAGGCATTTCGGAGAAATAAATGGGAAATAAAGGCATTTCGGAGAAATGTGGGGAATTAGAGGCATTTCGGGGGAATGCGAGGAATTAGAATGAAATGAGGGAAATGAATGGGAATTGGAGGCATTTCGAGGAATTTGTGGTACAACATTTATAAGTTTCTATTACATTTCATTATTATACTTTCAAATCATTTGAGAGAAGGATTTTTTCGCGAGGCCGTCTCTGTTCATATCTATTTACATAGAAGGTACGTACCTACTTTATCAGACATGAAAGGAATTGCCAAGTTCAAGTTTTCAATTTAACATTACGATTACGCAATTAAATGAAGGTCAGATTAGTTCTAACTAAACTCACTTCGCAATAATTTGAATTCGTTTTGGGTTCGGTTACTCACGAATCATTGATGTGATGTGGCGAAAACGAATGCTAACTTTGTGATTATAGAGGAAGTCGACAAGATAAAAAAATAACAGCGATGATGCTGGAATTTTGTGTGAATCGTGTCAATATTCGAAGTGGTTAATTTACTGGAATTTACCAGTTGGGTCTCGGTTTTCCGAGATAGCCTCGAAGATATCTTCTACTAATCGAAAAAACCAGAGCCGTAGTGGATAAATTCAACTGACTAAGTCAAATGTTGCCGGCACAAAAATCTGATTTATTTAAAATATGAATTTAAAATCATTCCCAGAATTCTACGTTTCCTTACTATAGAATTTTAATACTTAGCACTAATAATATTTGTTATTACTTACTTACAAACAGCGATTCAGTCTGGACTTAGTTCAATAGTTCAATCTACCACGCGCTCTGAGTCTTCAAGTATTCCTTTATTTGATCAAAGTGCTACTGATAAAAACGAAATGGCGACCTACGACAATCTGGTGATACCGACGGCTGTTATTTCTGGAGTGGTGGCGATTCCAGACGAGAAGGAATTTCTCGAAGCAAAGAAGTTTCTGACAGCGCCGACGGTGATTTCGCCGATGTCCGTTACCCCAACATCCCTCGGAGAGAGAATGAAGAAACCACGAAAGCCGTCGAGTAGAGGGAAGAAGCGAGGTGAGACAATTGTTTCGGACGTCACTGTCCGGCCGCCATTAGTCATCACCACTGAAATATAACCAATAACTAGAATGCCAAAGGAACTTCTCAAGCATAGACCCTTTTGAATCTCGCGCAGACTGAAAATAAATCAGGCCGGGAGCATGCGCACTATTACTGTAACCACGTCCGGTCTAGCTTTTGGTACACAGACCACCTGGACTGTGCTTTGGGACCAATTATCAACATTAACATCTATGAAGAAACATTACATAAAGAATTATCTAAATTAGCAGTTCCAGGGTGAAACCAAAGTTTTTGGAGCGAATTATGGAAATCATTATACAACCGAATTAAATTGAAACTGGTGGTAGGATATTTTTAATCAATCAAATGTTTGTTTTTTCTTGGATTTATTGTCTTGATTGTATTTCTTAACGTTCTTTAACTATTCCAAGTTTCTATGTATGTATCGTTTTATGTGTATGTAAAATTCTTCAGCGACGAATAACTTCTATTCTATAATGCTTGTCCTACAGTAAATAAGTTTGTGATCAACCAATCTTTGTAATAATAATTTTAGTTCCTGTGACACAATATGGTGAGTAAACAATAAAACAATTTCCATATAGAATAAAGCACATTATATTATAATATGTGTATTTATTCTAAACTACACAGCACTAATCACTTCGCACCCCGAAATTTTGCCCCTGTTGAAATCTGAATAACTTTTCTCTGCTTTGAACAATTTGAATTATGTTTACACTGTTCACTGGATAGGTGACAGAGGCTTTTGAGGACCAAGATTCAGCCTGGGAACTGAATCACGTTTCAGTCGTTTTTTATCACCAGTTATATGATGTCATCAATGATGATATGTTCTTCACAAATCACATTTCCATATCTCAAAGTCTCGATATTTGAATATCTACCAATATCTAGCTTTCATTCATGAGCAATGCATATTCTTAGTTCAACTGAAAATGGATGATTTTAAGATAAAATAATGCAGCTCAAGTATAAGTGTCAATCTCAACTCACCAAAAAAAGGTTAAACTAGAATTAGTACTGCAGTTTTTGCATTGCAGCAATGCACCTTCAACCATTTTATGAAAATGTTATCAAACAGGGCAAATTGACGATATGGAACAACTTATCTTTGATTTGGATTTGGCCAATGACCATTTACCACTTGACCAGTAAAAGTGCCATCTTATCACAGACGTACGTCATCAAATGTATACAGTTGTAGTGATCAAAGACATGATTTTCGTACCTTTACTTTTACTGCGTCGGCGCATAATCTGAAATCTCAGTTCGCATAGTTGGGATCATAAGTTCCCCGTGCATTTACCTATATTAGCGTTCCAGTTATTGGTTTTATTTCAGTGGTCATCACGCCGGTGCCTATTCAGTCGGGTAGATTTGAAAAATCCACCGACCCAACACCAACCCAAGCAGCCCCACAAAAATATGTCGCGCCAGATGTCAACGAATATCGAATATGTCCCTCTCACACAGGAGAGAAATGTCTTTGTCGTGTTGGAAAACTACAATAACAAGTTGGCGGCTGCGATTCTCAACTTTAAAACGGCTAAGGTGGAAGCCAAAAGGCTAGTTGAAAAACAGAAGCTGATGAGGAGAGAAGGAGAAAAAGAGGAGCTGCAGCAGCGAGAATGGCAATCCCGCATTTCGGCTAGGAAGGCCGAGTTAGCCAAGGAGATGAAGGCTTTGGAGCGAGAGGAAGCATTTGAGATTGTTGAGCTTGAAGAGCGGTCCCGCAAGAATGAAGAGAACTGGCGTTGTGTGCGACAGCTCTCAACGAATCCGATCGAGAGCTGAAAGAGAGGCGGTCGGAGGTTGAGAGGTATAGGAAAATACTTAAAAAATTTTCAGATAGTTGTTTATGTCTGAAAATTCACAATAAATTGTCGACTTTCGTAAAATCTAACAATAAAATGAAAATCTCAATCCGGAACTACTGAAGTGATTTATTTTCTCTCATTGGCCCAACAAGAATTGCAATATGTCGCACAGTAAATGTGTGACGAGATATGTGATGCATTCTGGCAACAACTAATGCAAATCCTAGTGAAGAAGCTGTCATTTTTAAAGCAGTTGTTTTTTCAACTTTCATTTTGTTAATGAAATCAATTTGTATTAAACAAAATAAATGACACATTGAAACGGTGGAACGAATTTCTATCCATAGGTCATCAAAAAACTGATTGCGGTGTACCACAAATTATTTATTACAAGGTAATGTCTACAAAAAAACAAGCACAATTCCAAATGAAAATATGTGTTATGTGTTTGAGAATAATAATGATTCGGAAACTAACGATAACATTTTGAATTTTTCACAAAATAGGTACATCAATAATAATTCAAGAACTTTTGCTATGTTTCTTTCATCATATTATCTCAAATCCTTTCTAAAATTTCGGGAGCGTTATAAAAATGACATATTTATGAAATACCAGATAGATCACGATCCTGAATAATTTTGAATTATTGCTACATTTTGCTTTGATGTTTTTATCACTATGTTGTTTATTTTTTCGACAAGTTGAAAAAATATTCCAACAAGCAATTTCATTTTAAAGCTATGGTTTTCCTCGTGGTTTTCGAACATTATAAGCGAGATTCTAAGTTTTCCTCTCGTGCGGCTAGAAGATACAAATATAAACCTACCTACTATAATGAATGTAGAAAACAAATTTGAACGAAAATCCTAAATGGTAAGTAAATTCATCAAGTACGGATCTGGAGTTGCCTTGCTTAATTAATAAGTGAATTAAAATATTAAGTAAGTATACATACCTATACCCACACTTACTAAGTATTTACTTATTTAAATATCTATCTATTAACTGGTAAATTACAGCAAAATGATGATTCAAGTGCTATCACTCATCAACATTTTTCAATAGATAGGTATACCTAGATAGGCAGGCACCAGTCGCCACCACATTCATATGATATAAAAGGTGAAAAAAAAATCGTTACGTATAATCCTTCAGGTACGGATCTGGAGTTTCATTGCTTAGTAACTGAATTAAAATTAAGTAAGTAGGTATACACATACATAACACTTTACTAAGAATGTAGGTATTTACTTATTAAATATATATCTGTCTAATAACTGGTAAACTAGTAAATTACAGCAAAATGATGATTCAAGTGCTATCAGTCACAGATAGGCACCAGTCGCCACCACATACATATGATATAAAATGTAAAAAAAAATTGGCCCCCCGACTAGGTATACCTGCTCTATTCTCAATGCGTTGCATGAGATTTCATAAATTTTGTAGATGGGTATGAATACTTAAATTTGTTAAAAACCTTGATATTATTACGATTAATGAATGTGATGATTCAAGTTGAGTGAAGAAATAAGGAATTTGTGAAATTTTCGCGTGAAACAAGATATAAAAATTTTTTATCTCCTCCTTTATGTAACATCATGAACAATGATTAAAACAATACTCATAATCAACCGATTATCAACCATATTTACTTATCCAATTATTATTTTTGGGTTTTTAGTGTTGAATGTTGGATCGATCACAAATATATAAAGATACAGTTTTAAAAACACTTACCAAAGGTGTAGCCTGCACCATCCTTTTGTATCCCATATTGGTTTTTCTAATGACGAACTATTATATAAAAATACCGCAAGGTACCTACAAACTTTTACCAACTACAAACTAGCCACTGAAACCTGAACCGAACAGCTTGATTCCACGATCTACGTTTTTGCCGGCAAGCAGCAGCTCATTCAAGATAAGCGAACGGCAGCCGACGTTCTACGGCAGGGGTGGGGAGGATTATAGGCCAGTTATTATCACACTATTTTCCAGTTATTATCACACTATTTTCATATATCAATTCCGGATAACCCCATAATGGTGAAGTTGTGTTTGTAATTATTTATTGATATTTTATTCTGGAATAAAATATTTATTACTTAGGAAGGTGTTTAATTATTACTAATCAAAATTAACAAGAATTCACCGGAATCAAAAAGACTCGATTTCAACATAATTACAGAACATAAGAACATACTTCTTTCTATCTTTCTACTACCTCAAAACTAACAATTGACATGACAATATTGACAATTGACATATCATCACAGAATATGTCAGTGCTACCAAGTCCAACTTTACAAAATTCAGAATTGGAATGTCACAGAATACCAACAAGTGATGTGAAATTAAACCGATTGAAACCAGCCTTACAGTTTTTCCGCGGAAAAACATGAATTTCATATTTCAAAATGAAAACTTAAAGCTATGGAGGGTTACTTTTGAAATTCCATGATATTGCAAATATTTCGAGAGGATCAAATAGGTATGATGCAATATCAGGTGTCACAGTTGAGTAAAGTCTGGTTCATGCTTACACGAATTTCGCAAAATTAATGCGAATCGGAAAATAACAAATATTACATCGATATTATTTCTATACTCTACAACACTATTGATTTGTGCATGCTGTAGTATCATATCATGATAACATGAAAAATCCGGAAAAAAGTTCAAATATTTCATCTTTATTGCGATATTTCTTCTCAGCGGCCATTTTATTCGCAAAAATAATCCGATATTCATATGAACATGAACCAGAGGTTTTATACGCAGATTGCACAATTTCCTTATGATCGAAGTTTGAGTGATTTTCGTATGAGTTGAATCCCAGATGCAGTTTCTATTTCAGGATTTGGTATATAGGTTTTGGTCTGATCACTCCAATCAATATATTCCTTATTAATAAAGTGATTACAATTTCAATCACATTTACAGTGATGGAAAAAAATGTTGAAGTGTGGAAGCATATGTGAAAATATTTACGAATTTTTCTTAGGTACCTACTCATTTACCAATAAGTATTCATAATATCAAAATAACTGGAATAATAAGCAGATACCAAAGATCATATACACTCCAGATACGAAAGAGCAAAACTCAATGAGAAAACAGATTATCGAATTGATTGGATTAAGCTTGGCAATCTGATATAGATATCTGCCTTCCAGGCCTCCCATTCCAGGTACACATCTAGGCACATATCTATTCTCTACAGCATATACTTCTGCTTGAAAGATCCAGTGTACCACACTGGAGCATCCTTTCCCAGTTGAGGTCCGTTTCTCCCTAGTTTTCTTCTGAGAAAAAGTTTCCCAAAATTTTCAGATGTCCAATCCTGCTTCCAATAAGTTTACTGTCTGGTTTAGTCTGGAGGCAATGATTACTGCTTCTTTGATTACACATAGGTAGCAAGCCGCTTGCTCAACTTGTCTGAGAATTACAGTGGCAATATTCACGTACCCTACTGCAGCCTCAGATGTTATACAGAACCTTCCATCATCGCACCTATGTGTAATCAAAGAAGCAGTTATCATTGCCTCCAGACTAAACCAGACAGTGAACTTATTGGAAGCAGGATTGGACATCTGAAAATTTTGGGAAACTTTTTCTCAGAAGACAACTAGGGAGAAACGGACCTCAATTGGGAAAGGAGGTGTGGTACACTGGATCTTTCAAGCAGAAGTATATGCTGTAGAGAATAGATATGTGCCTAGATGTGTACCTGGAATGGGAGGCCTGGAAGGCAGATATCTATATCAGATTGCCAAGCTGCACTGAAAGTGCTGAAGTCATCGACTGTTGTGTCTAAGTTGACTTGGAACGACAAACAACTCTGAGATAACTGGCAGCGGACAACCATAGGTCACTTTGATGTGGATGTACAAGGGAGTTAGAAGAAACGATAAAGTAGACTGCCTTGCCAAAGAAGGGGCAAACACACGATTTTCCTGGCACAGAACTCTTCTGAGGACTCTCCAAAGTCCACTTGAAAGGAGAGTTCTGACGCTGGGTAACAGATGAACATAAATCTCACTGGAATAAAGTACCAAGGACAATAGCAAGACAAAACGTTAGTGGACAAGAAAGAATCGAAAACTAGTAACGGGACTTCTCACTGGACACTGCCCTCTGAAATATCACCTAAAAAAATGGGCTAAACAGACAGTGAAAGTTGCCGCTACTGCGAGAAAGAAAGGAAGAGCTACAGCACATTCTGCAAGAAGCTCAACTACCTGATAAACTTTTTACGAAGTCTAAAAACCATTTCATTTTTCATCAATTAGAGTCTATGAAGATAATAATTCACAACGAAAATATGAAGAAAATACTTATGGTACACAGATATTCAATTGTTGTGGAAATCATCGACCGACTTCGTGTTTTTTATTTGATTTGATTAAATATTCAATTTCTAATACAAGAGAGCTAGTAAGGGTGATTTCTATTTGAATTTAAATATATCGATAACAACTAGATCATGCGACTATACGGTTTATGAAAAAATGCGAAAAATATCTTTTAGATTAGGTTCCTACTCATTTACCAATAAGTATTCATTATATCAAAATAACTGAAATAATAAGCAGATACCAAAGATCATATACACTCCAGATACGAAAGAGCAAAACTCAATGAGAAAACAGATTCTCGAATTGATTGGATTAAGTATAAGGAAAATTGTATGTGTCTATCAAAAGAAGTAGTAACGGATCAGAAAAAAGCGATAGTCTATAAAAAATAGCTCATTATTGTTGCTTAATGATGAACATAAAAAGATAAGAAAGTATAATATAAGAACGTCTTTCTCTGGAAAATTTCATTGAATTATGATGAAACTGTAAGATTCAGAATCCTTTTGAAAATAGTTCACAGTTATATACATAATTATTACTCATATTCTGTATTTTTCTTTTTTCGATAGTATATGTTAACCACTGTAATTTAATACTCAAACCTCTTTCTATAAAGTATGTAAATATCATTCACAAACAAAAAGTAGGCCAATCCAATTTATTTGTTACACTCATCTACCTGTTCTCAATAGTGGAAATAAAAATCAAGCAGACGATAAAGTCTGATCAATTACTTTTGAAATTTCAATATCAATAACTACTAACGATAGGAGAAGGCCCGAAGTGCCAAAACAGATCACATCTGACGCCAAGATATACGAAATACCTCTCATAAGCTGCTCAGACATAAGAATGTCGTTATATCAACACTGATGATGCATTTTTTGATTGAATTTCGAAAGGAAGTCTAAATATATATTTGAGGAGAAACCAGTAAACTTTCCACTACACTAAAAAATATTCAAGGCTATACACAAATATAATAATATCACTACCAATTCTTTTTGTACCTTAATGGATATTATAGCTCCTAAATTGAAGTTATGAATGTACGTAATGTTCTACTACAAACACATTTTAGGAACAACTCCGAGCAAAGATGCAAACACCCTTACTACGCCTACTCCTAGAGCGCGTACATTCTCGCTACCATTTAAGTTCAAATTCAAAACGTTATTATTATGCTTCAACCATATATTTACAAATGATTTATGAACTTCATAATCCTCTTGATATTCCTCGAGATGAGTGGTTCCTGTTCTGATGTCTTGAGTTTCACTACCTCAATATCAGAAGTAATCTCTCGACAATAAGCCCAATATCTACCAGTAATTATCTTGAAGTCTCAAGCCTGAGAGCTAAGCCGTAAGCTCTCTCCACAAGTCTTTTGATTCGTTTAGGAAGAATTTCCGCCATATATGGAGGATTCCCAAGATGGGTAAGAAGATGGAACTTTATCAGACAGTTATCGTCTAATCGCTCTCTTCGTTATTTCGATAGTAATGGAACCCTAAACAAATAAAGAAACTGGAGAATGACAATATCATCTCATCGCAGATTTAGGCAATATGGTAACCTCTTATTCTATTCTAGTTATTCGGCTCAGTTTTTTTAACAAGTCTCCTCTTTACGACCTGCCCACTAAGTTATTTTTTGCCTTTTTGGACTACACGAAAGAAAAACCTAAAATGTTCATGGACCATTCTGGGAGCAAGCTAGGGAATATTGGGAGATAACTCAGGTTATAGGTATTGAAATTTGTCGGAATTAATCATAGGAATCAGAGAAGACCTCACTATATAAGTTCTAAAACTTCGCTGTTCAATAAAAAATATAATTATAGGCCTGCCATATGTGTCACGTGGGCTAGCAAATACTCAGACTATTTATGGTGACGAGATATGGATTGCATGAAAGTGCATTATCTTTAACAATGAAAGCAAACATTCACTATTCAATAAATCATAAACACGTCCTGTTGAATATGAAATATTTATAAGGAGAATTCTGCTTGCACTTTTGACTATAGTGATAGTTATATAGTTGATTCATTTCTTTTGGTTTGAATGATTTTTTGGGAAGATCACTCAGCATACCTACTTCAAGGCCAACGGCTTTCATTACTTTACGAAAATAAATGTTTTCAAAAAGATGAATAATCTTATATAACCTTTGAACTTTCAAAAGAAAATCCAATGCCTATTTCCTTTCCCAATATCCTTCTACAGGCTTGCACTATGTTCCTCTACGAACATTATAAGTTTTTCTCTCGTCCAGTCAAAAGATGAAAAACAGTTTTTTCAAGACTACATTGCATCTACTGACACAAAATTTGTCGTTGATATATCAAGAATTAGAAAAAACAATATCATGAAAGTTTCAAAGAAACTTGCTATTTAATATGCAAATATTCTCTGAAATAGCAGACATAATCAATATTTAGTTGAATTTTGGAACAAGTGCCTATTACTTTTTTGCTGTGTAAATCGAGAATTTTCATATTTGGAGTACGAAAGTTTGTTCCCATTAAACCGCTACCCTATCTTTTACGTTTTTTTGTATTCCCCTGCATAGACTCTGATTTTGATAGTCCTGTTTGTAAATTGAAATGAAGAGTATTCCCTTTGATTTTCGAATGATGTTCGTAGATCCCAGATGGGTGACAGTTTGGATTAATCTTTTCCACACTTTTCAAACACGCTACCGCATAATTCATTTGAAAACCCCAAGAGGAGCGATCCACAAATTTCACAACAATGACCGGGCTATAGAGTAATTCACGCAACTATATATCTGTGACCATGGCGCCTTCGCAATACTGCGGTTCGTTTTCCCATTGGCCGCCTTTGAAGGTGTGTCTGTCTGCATGTGCGTCGTCACGTTCTCGTGTCGAAACAATGTGTAATAGAAGGCAATTCATTCCAGAAAACGGGCATCTCACTATACTATAGTATATGATTTCTATGATCTCACTCCTGTATCCTAGGTATTCACCAGTGTTGGCGATGATTTGGAATGCTGACGAAAAAAAACTGGAATCAAGTCATAATTTGACTGAATTGAATTATCATATTTCTTCAGCGTCAGATTATTGATGGCTAAAGCCGTAAAGCAAAGTTTACCATACATATTATTTCTGTAAACTTTGGCTATACAGGGTGTCCGTTTTTCGAGCTTAACCATGGGGATCTTAATTATTATTAGAGATACGAGGTCGGTTAAATTGGGGCAAAGTTGAGCATTTTCATGCTGAACAATTATGTGAAAGAAAATTTCATTTACCTTTTTTCGTTTTTGAAATATTGGGAAAAAATGGATTTTTTAAGTTTTCGTTTTTATTTTTTAAAGCGAAAACCATAAGAAGTGGACGTTTTTAACTAGGACGTTATTGAGGCACTTTCTTACAAGGAATCCAAATCTGTCATCGTATTTTCCAATTATTGATGTGAGAGATACAACAATAGACTTTGGTTTTTCTTATGGGCGCCATATTGGATTTTTGCATTTTTGGAAAGTCTGTCAGTGTCTGAATACAATGATGTAACACACGATATGTTTGAATCTTACATCAAAATTGAGAGAAAATCGTTCTTACGAAGAGTGCTTTGAAAATAATGCCAGCAGTTTTGTTTAACAAAAACTAAATTTCTATAGTTCAATTGAGGATAAGGAACGTTCACATTTCTGTCGAGCTTACCTTCTTAAAAAAGGTTTAAAGAACTTCCGAACATATCGAGTGATACGTCATGGTAATCAGAAAAAAACAGACCTTTCAAAAATGTAAAAATCCAATATGGCGACCATAAGAAAAACCAAAGTTGAGTGTTGTATCTCTGACATCAAGAACGCAATTGATTCCTTGTGAAGAAGTGCATGTAGAAGATCCTAGTTAAAAACGTCTAGTTTGCTTCGTTGTCCATTAAAAAAATAAAAACGAAAACTAAAAATTTAAAATTTCAATTTCAAAAACGAAAAAAGGTAAATGGAATTTTCTTTCACATAATTGTTCAGCATAAAATTGCGCAACTTTGCTCCAATTTAACCGACTTCGTATCTCTTATAATAACTGAGATCCCCATGGTTAAGCGGGCACCCTGTATAGGGCCTATCTGAAGAGTACGAAAGCTCTAAAGGGTCACCCTCACCGTAGATATTTTTTCATCTTATTATAAGTTAGCTATCATTATAATGAGATCCTATACTATCTCAATATAATAAGAGGTTATTTGAGTTACAAATGTCAAAGAAGTATCAATACTATATAGTCATAACGATATACGCTAGGCCATGATCAAATAACTTTGAACTTTAACTATTTATCATGGCCTACCGTATAGGGCAGTTAAATTTTGAGCAATGATAACCTGCAAAAAATGCTATTTACTGTTTTTTGACACTTTTTCATAAGATAATGTCAACATGTTATACATGGCTGTGAAGGGAATTTTCAGTACTACTCAATGGTATAAAGCATATATGGTACCCATTAGAAAAACAAAAGTTGCATAGTAGGTACATCTGTGAAATGAAGATAGAATATGTCTGATAACTCCATCATTGAAGTCTCAAATAAAATAAAGCAACAACACCTCCTTTCGTTATCAATTATTATTAGATTTGACTTCTTCAGAAGTATCTCGAGTGCAACTGATAAAAATTACTCACCTTGAAAATTGAATGTATTCATCTTCTATAATTATACGAAATACATGACGATAAAATCAGTTTGTTTTCACTTTCTCTCAAATCACCGATAGTAATAACCTTTACTGCAGGAATAGATTATCATCGAAAACAAAAAATATTAGTTGTTCTGAACGATCAGCAGTTTTAGGCAACTTATATTATCAGAAACAAGTAAGCCCCCCTTGCTAAAAATACAAAACGAAAAATTCCCCATTTCTTTCAAGAGTGCCTTGCCCTTTTACGTATCGATATCTCGATTATATATCGCCATTCGATATATCGATATGTCCATATAAATTCTTTGATGCATCGATTTTTTCACAGTTCTACCAAAAATATGATTTTTTTACATTAGTAGAATCATTAAAATAAATACCTATTCAATAAACTGTAGGATGGTGACTCCTGTGAAGAAAAGAGAATATAATCTATTAGTATTGAATTCTGTAATTTTTTACTATGAATACCTACTACTCCTCAGATATCACATTGATAGAAGCACACACATAATGCTTCCATAATATGCTCCATATATTCTATGCACATTGTATGGACATCCAAAGTAGTCCGATGATGATCACTCTCAGAAATAATCACAAACAGGCAGTGATGGATTCACACAGAGTCGATTTGAATTTTGTGTATTTTCAACCTATCAACCTCCGTAACTTTTTTATTTATGATTTTTTTGTTTCTGTAAAAACATTCTTCACCTACTCTTAGTGTTGCTTCTAGTTTTTTTTGTGGGGAGAACTGGTGTTGAAGCTATGCCATCTGACTACCACAGTTACCCCACCAGATCTGCAAACCTCTTGAAAACTACCAGATACAGATTGACAAAATCACAGAAGAATTCCTTGAATATAAGCCTCTATAATAAACTTCCTATAAATGTGAAGACACTCAACTTTTCAAAATCCAAAAATAAAATAAAAAATTATCTGATTGAAAACTGCTTTTATTCAACTGAAGAATATTTAGAAGCACCAATGTGTTGAATAATTGTGTGAGATGCCAATGTAAGTCCCTCAATTTGTTTATTTTATTAATTTAATTTATTCATTTTATTCTATATATTTGTATGTTTCTTGTTTTTTTTTGACTTGCTACAAACATGTGATGTATCGTAGTTAAATAAACCTGTCTATCTATCTATCTATAAACTTGTATTTTTGCTTATCGACCAACCTGTATAATTTTGAATATTCGTTCTTGAAATGAAATTAGAAATAGAGTCATAGAATTAGAAGAAATAACTGTCACTTATAACGTGAAATGCAGTTGAATGCAGAGATTAAAACCAAGGTTTACCGAACAGTGTTATGTATTATAGTGACTACATAGTGATAATGATTCACTAGTTGCAACCAAATGACCCACAATTGAATGATCGAAACCCAAATTTAGCCCAGAATTGGATTGATGAAGACTGATGCATAAGCAGAGTTGGTATTTTCAACAGATACAATTCTTTTGATTTTATTCTGAAGTAAAATATACGCTTCGAAGTAAATGGTTTTCAATAATTTGTACACATGTACAGGGTGGCCAGATAAGAATGCAAAGTGCAGTATCTCGGAAACTATTCGTCTAAGAGACTTGCGGTGAAAAATGTTATAACTAAAGTAACCAAAATTAAATCTTGGAAATTATTTTCATGTTTCTAAGATGGCCGCCAGGGGGCGTAACCGCCATCTAACACTTTTGAAATGAATTTTTGACGAAATACGCCTAGTAAACGTACCAATAAAATATATGCCTTTTAAAGTTGAGCTTCATTCGAGTAATTTTTGCTCGACACTTTTTGACGTATCTGTTAAAATGAAGTGGTGGGGGGTGGTTAAATGTTTTTCCAAATAAACAGCTGTAACTCCTGAACGACTGAACGGATTTCAACAAACTTGGTATCGTTGGAAAGAGCATTCGTTGGTCTATCAAATTAATCTTATTTGTAATGTGTCTGATTTCAAGTGATGCCACTAGAGCGCGTTTTTTGACATAATAACAAAAAATTGCAAAATTGTCTGAAAAATCAAATGCAATTATATGACTTTTTTTCCATGAAAATGTAGTTGAACGATACCTTAATAGGCTATTGAAAACTTTAACTTTAGTTATAGCATTCATCCGCAAGTCTCTTAGACGAATAATTTCCGAGATACTGCACTTTGCATTCTTATATCTGGCCACCCTGTACTTAGTAATGATAATTTTTTCATGTCATAGCTTGAACATCAATTCTTGCAATAAAAACTAGAGACACCACTGGATTCCTGAGGCATGTTTTTACAGAAACAAAGAATAATCATACCTGAATAAGTTACGGGAGTGAGTTGGAAATGCACTAAATTCAAAATCATCTTGTGTTTTTCAAACGGTTCAAGATATCGATGTGAGGTTCTAGAGGCATTCGATTTTTCCCGAAAATCGAGCTAGTAACATGTTGGTTAGTGTTTTTCTAATTCCTTAAGAAATTGGTGTTCCCCAATAATCTAATTTCAGTCTATGACTGCCTTTTAGAATCAGATCATTGCGATGTCTACGTGAAGTTTCTCAAGTACCTACGCTGCTCTTTCACTTCATATTTCATGCTGCTGCCCACGTTCAACTCGGCATATGAGAAGAATAACGGAACAATTATTAGGAAATTGGTATTTAGACAAGCGATATTATTGATGAATGTAAATATAAAAATATACAGGGTGTTCCTTAAATACATGCTAATATTTAAGGGGGTGATTATTTGACTCATTTCAAGGATAAAACTTCTATGTCTTAAAAGTCTTAACTTTTTAAGTACAAGTTTTTGAAAAAAATCGGTCATTTAATAATAACTGAGATAATATTGTAGACATCTTTATGAAATTTTGTACGTGTCTTGTATACATCAATAAGGTGCATTTTCTGATGTAAAAAAATTATCTTCCCCACAAGTGGCGTCCGTATGGCTTTTGCATTGAATATTTCAGGAGAGAAACAAATACTACACCACTGCTTTCTCTTAAAATAAACATGAATTTTAGGATCCCCATTCATTTTTTGAGCAAATTTGATCTCATGGTTTTACCGAGGGTTTTACTTGTCCGACGCATGGTTTTCGCTTGAAAAAATAAAAAACGTTTCAATTCAGAATGAATTCCTTGAGACCTGATGCGGTTTGGAAATGTTTGTGAATCGAATCAGATTTGTGCCTAAATGAATAAGAATCCAACAAATATAGATTTCAGCTTGTACATAAACGAGTTTTATTTCATTTGATGGAAAAAGTAAGTTTAATTGAACAGCTCAAATGTATTAATAATTAATAATAATAACACTCAATCTCAAAAGTTGGGACTTTCAAGAAAACCACAAGATCAAATTTGCTCAAAAATAAATAATGATCCTAAAAGTAATTTTTATTTTTAGAAAGCAGTGGCGTAGTAAAAATATTCAATGAAAAACTGGTGAAGAAAATAAAAAAATTGTACACCTCGATGCATACAAGACATGTACCAAATTTCATAAAGATGTCTACAATATTATCTCAGTTATTATTGAAAAACAGTTTTTTTAACTTTTTCTCGAAAGTTTAGAGTTATAGGACATGTCTTCAAGGAACACTATGTATAGCAGCGAAATATGAATTATTTATTCATTCACTTAACGATCCTTAGGTAAATAATTCCATTGTTATTTTGAATTAGAAGGATATTATCTCGATAAATGAAAAAGCATTGTTTCTATTATTTGCACAAAATCATGTATTTATACAATATTATTCAAATTGAAATCATTTAGAAAATATCCTCAGCCAAGTATAATCAACTACCCATCGTATTCGGTATTAGGATTTAAATTTTTGGAATTCGATCCTGCTTCGTATCTCTAGATTCTATGAAAAAAATCAGAAAACTGTTAACATATTTCAAACTCTCATCTATCAGAATATGTTCAAATATACAGACCTATATTTTAATCAAGATGTGAGAATAAAGAATAATTATACCTGAAGGTTTTAGTGTATTTTAATCTCCAATATCCAATGGTGATGGTTCAACATTTTCGAAATGTATCTATAATTTAATTAATGATGACCTTTCACATTTCGCGAAATGCTATAAAACTAATTATTGTCCTAATCAGAAAATAAATAGTTGGAGGTTGTCCAAAAGTATTAGATAACATCAATATCACCAACATATTCTGATGGGTCACGATCTTGTGCTATGGCAATGTGATAAGAATAATTTTGAGAAAACTTCCAGAAATAGACCAACATAAGCAAATGATGAATTTTGGAATTTTACCTTTACCCCATTTATAACTGTGCTGGGAAATACGGGAAAGTCCCATAATTTTTCATATGTCCCATATCCAATAATTATTACACTTAATTGTCCAGAAATTCTCGAATATTATAGGTTATTTCACACCAGGGCGATTATTCAGAACTAATATACAGGGTACGGCACCGAAAACGAAACAGATCGAATATCTTATAGACACATAATATATACTGGATTCAAAGAATTCGTATGGAAGCGGCATACGTGAGGGTCAGATATTGTCGTCTGTAGCTTAAAGAGAGTTCCCAGACTCGCAGTAGAGACTGTAGATTGGACTGGTAAAAAATGCTCCTAGTGCTATTCTGATAGTCTGTGTCTAGTTGTTTGATCGTGGATGGTTTGGCAGAGTTGTATGCAATGGCCCCATAATCTAGTTTTGACCTGATCAAAGAATTGTATAATTGCATCAACATGGTACAATCCGCTCCTCAAGTTGTAAAGGCAACTGCCTTCATCAGGTTCAAGCCTTTTTGGCAGGATTGATTCAAGTGGTTGATATGCGCCTTCCAACTGAGTTTCTCATCGAAAACAATTCCTAAGAATTTTATGTTTTCCACGTATTCAATCGCCGTGTTCTTCAAGTAAAATGCTGGTGAGTTTTCTCTAGTTTGTTTAGAAAAATGTATATGCATCTCGTTTTAGAGGTAGAGAAAGTGAGTCCTGTTTTTTCAGACCATTCTTCCAGATTATTGAGTGCATGCGTTCTGTAAATGTCCCTGCATGGATTTCTGATTTTTGCCTCTGCATAAAATAACAAGGTCATCTGCATATAATCTTGTCTTGATTGGGACATTGTATTTGTTGTTTATGTTGTTTATAGCTATCAAAAAGAGGGTGGCGCTTAGTGTAGATCCCTGTGGAATGCCGTTTACTTGTTGTTTGGAGATAATATTTCATCGAGTCTTGTTCGGAAAGATCGAGAGAAATCGTAGGATATTTCCGTTGATTTTCCAATTGCCCAGAGTTCTCAAGATATAATGCTTCCAAACAGTGCCAAATGCCTTGGTTATGTCGAAAATCTTATTGAAAAAAACAATTCATAGGTTTCGAATGGAATTATATAAAAAAGAAAATGTACTCAACAAAAATTTGAGGTAAATTGAATCTGAAAAGATTGAAAAATATACAGCGTGCCTCACTTTAAACGGCCCCCCCTCTGTATCAGTTATCAGATTCCAACCAAATTTGGTGTGGTATGAATAACCATCAATATGATCAGTTTTACAAAGATTAACATTATTTTGGACAGTGCCGTGCATTTTTATTGATCGGTATAAAATGAGGTAGAGTTTTCATAAAATCATATTAGGCATTTTTTTTACAAGAAATCTCACAGTTCGAAACCCCCATATGTAAATTTTCACCCACTTTCTATAGAGGGTTTTGAGAAAACGGGCACATCGAAACTGCATTTTTGAGAGCGTAAATATTCAGTATAACCTTGGAAGCTGATAAGTGTATGTTCTTTGGCCAATTGTTTATTTGGCTTTAGGATTTTGAAATTTATTTTTATTTCTAGTGAAATACATATGATCAATGTATTTGTTGTTTTCTATGTTTTTGTATAACATTTTTGAAATCGATAATAAAAATATTTGGTTTGTATCCATGACTTTACTTTGTTGATAAAGAGTATCACTTGGGAATGTTGGTTTTTTATTGTTCATAATTCTGTGAAACCATTTCTGAAGTGTATTTAGATTTTTCATGTGAACATCATTTGCGCCTCCCCATTCTATAATTCCATAGCTCAGTTGGCTATGTACCAATGCATAATATATAGCAATTAACTGTTTTGGATCTAAATATTTTGTCAGATGTTTGAAACGTGATAGTAGCAGTCCCCTAATCTTATTACTGAGTTGTTTGATATGTACATCCCATCTGAGGTGTCTATCAATCATTATCCCTAGATATTTGACAGATATTGCTTCAGGGATCTCTACTACTCCCATTTTCAGTGGGCCAAAATTTGGCAAATGGTTACTATAGGAGCTGAATGGGAGATAAAAGTTGTTTGTGAAGTTAACTGTTAGGAGGTTATAATCAAACCACTGTTTAACTTTATAGAAGCCGTCTTTCGTGATCAGTTTCAAATTATCCCAAGAGTCGGATTCAAAAAAGATTGCTGTGTCATCTGCATAGCTTAGTATATTTCCAGATATTTGGATATCAAGTAAATGTAAATAAGAAATAATATGGGACCCAAAACGGTACCCTGCGGAACCCCATATTTTATTGTTCTGATGGTACTGGTAATATCTCCCATTCTTGTTAATTGTTTCCGATTTGATAGGTTAGTTTTAATAAAATCATTTCCTCAGATTCCATAATCCTTAATTTTTTTCAGCAGTTTCTCATGACATACGGTATCAAAAGCATTCGCAAGATCGACGAAAATGCAGTGGGGCGGTTACTTCTGTCCAGTAAGCTATAAATTGTATTAGTCAGATCAGCGACGGCATCTTCTGTGGATTTTTCTTGTAAAAATCCATATTGACTACCTGAGAAAATGTTGTATTTGTTGAAGACATTTAGAATTCTACTCTTGATTACTTTCTCGAAAACCTTGGATAATAGATAGTATATTCTGTAAACTTTGATAATAGTGACAGAGGTCTGTGATTCGAAATAATGTTTCTATCTCCACTTTTAAACAGTGCATGACTTGATTTTACCTATTTTCAACACATTTGGGAATTCACCTTTTGCAAAACTCAAGTTTAATATATATTGTTGTGAGTGGGGTAGTAATTTCATGCACTATTTCTTCGAGGGTTTCTGATCGGATACCATAGATCTTATATTGCTTACGCTAGATCCGGTATCCAGGTTACTTGTTTTGTAGATCCGGGGAGGTTGAAAGTACTAATAGCCATTGATTGGTCGTTTTTATTTTTGTCCATACATATGTGTTGCACCACGTGATCATAGTACCTACTTTCTTGCAGACCCCTCGATACCAAAAAAATACTACAGGATGCCGGATCTAGCGTAAGCAGTAAGATCTTTTCGGGTAGTTCAATATTTTGTGCCAACTGTTCACCTATATCAATGTAATGGTTATTGAATAAATCGGCAATGATTTGTTCATCTTTTATAATTGTATTTTCCACTTGTATTTCATTTATAGTTTTCGAGTTTTGCCCCGTTTCATATATTTCAAAATGATAAATTGAATTTTATTTTCGATTGATTCATATAAAAAAATTCTCGACCGGGCCGATCTAGAGCCAGTCCGTCACTGGATATTTCACGTGGAATCTCAACTATGCACCCAAACGCCAAAATTCTGGAGCTGTCACTGTCAGTACTTGTAGTCTGACACTTCCAACATAATTCCATTTCTCATTAATCTGAGCAGTGATCGATTGCAAAATGTAATAGTCATCATAGACATAATAAAAATAACGTTATACCATCTCCTGTTGCTTATCTACTGATTAAGTGTTCTAATCAAAAATTTTATGACGGTAGATAGAGAAATCAATCAGGATTCTACATGGCTTTTACAAGTCAAAGATTGCCTATATTGCAACTCATACTATAAAGTGGTATACTGATACGTTGTCGTTTTCAATCATTAAAGGCACCGCTCTAAATTAGTATTTTCCGCACTGGGTTGGGTGGGTGGATGGGTGGGTGTATTCATGACTGACAAGGCGTCAAAACTTGTCAACTGTCAACTGTGTTCGAAGAAATATATCCTCAATAAGGCAGTAGTAGGCATTAAAATGGCACCCACCACAAGTCTTATCATATTGCCGACTGCAACGTTGGCGGCTATGAATAGGCAATCCCGAACAAAAATTCGATCCATAATTCGAAAGTGACCCAATCTAGTTCACTACTACTTCAAACTGTTTTTTCCTCAAAACTTTTATTTTTAGATTTTTAGAATTGTTTTGGAATTCAATATACATGGTGCCCGTTTTTCGAGCTTAACCACACAGTAAAAAAATATATTTGTTTATGTCTATTTAGTTGAAAATAGCAAGAAATTTGTTAATAACCACAAACATTATATCTATATTAGCATAAAATTCATCCGAGGAACTTGTTAATGATGAAATTTGTTCTTTTCACAACAACGATTAGTTAAAAAATGTCCGTAACAAAAATTGTAGTGAAAAATACTATATCTTTTGTTGATTTCTATGAATTTGAGTGAAATAGACAAAACAAATATTTAATCTTCCAAAAAGTAGTTGTCATTTAATCAACGTTTGAAGACGATGTGCAATTCAGAATGAGGTAGGCTCAGTACTTGGTAGTCTTTCGTGTCATTGAGGTGTCAAGCGTGCAAAGTTTTGTCTCACCAGAAAAGAAGCAACACCTCCATCAAGTTAGAATTCACTGAACTAATTTCTGGTCGATGATGAAGAATTGCTGCATATTAAATATATATTGAAGGTAAGGTTTAATTGTTTATTTTTGGTTACATATTCATTCAAGAATATATTTGTTCCCATACAAAACCATTTGTTCAATACAATATCTTATTGTTGAAGTAACGAAATGAAATGAAATTTCATTAGAATTAGTAGTAATTAACCAAATTGATTTGTTGAATAACCATCATTGGTTTAACTTTAATCGAAAGTACATTGTTACGAATACAAAATGTTTAGTGATTTTGCAAAACCGTTTCGTGATTCATCTAATGCTTATCATCGACTATAATTTGTATGTAAGAATAATTATCTGGTTCTAGATTATTTCAAAAAGCAGGAAAAATCAATAGGGTGGAGTCTTGACAATGTAATAAGAGTGCCCAACTGCCACAAAAAGATAAAGGCAATATTGTTTTGGTGAGAAACCAATTTGTAAATAATCATTACCTTTTTCATCCATAATATATCAAGTTACAATATCGTTGATTCAAGAATTCAAGATGGATGTGGTTGACTTAATTTATATTCAACATATCCCACAAAATTCGAGTGAAAAATGAAGCAGTATACTAAAGTAGTAAACGCTAACAGAGAAATTGCAACAGAAAGTAAGTAGACGAAAAATGTATTCATTGACCTAGAGCAGATGAGATGTACCCTTGAGTATAAAAACTCAATCAAGAGCTGTACTCAATTTCAGCATACTCTATATCAATAGGGTATTATATATTATATTATTATTCAAACCATTCAGTAGGTACTCATACTGAATAGTCTTTTCCAATAAGGTAGAGGTATTTTACTGCTATCTTTACAGTTTATGCTTGTTCTATAATTTTTGATGTTAAATTCACTAATCATGTTCAAACAAAGTACCCAGTACCTTCAACAATAATAATTGAAATCATGAGCGATTTTTTTCAATTATTGCAGATATTTTGGAGATTTATGGAAAGATGCAGTTGATTCCAGATGAAATTCGTCATCTTATAACTTCAGCATCATTCAATTTGGGCAACTATGTTCATCACTTGGAAGTTAGAAGTTCCTTCTGGTTGCTCAGCATGGAACTACAAGCGGATTTCTCGAGGGATTTCCTGAAGGCATTCATTAAATATTCCAAAATAGGAGTTCAGGGTTGACGACACAAGAATATTCAATAACTTCTTTCAAACGTAAGTATTCCTCTGAGTTTTTTCATTCCTATTTCATTCATTCTTATTTCAATTTCATTATTTGAAATTCATGTTATTCCTGATTCATCATTCACCTTTTTGTTTCATTCTAGACGGAGATTCCAGTTTGAGAGATGGAATAAACAGGCAAAGAATACATCTACGTGAATTATATCATTTCTGATAGTTATATATTACCAAATCCGCTGGTAATATTCGGTTAATCATATGTGTACATTTTTTACTCAATGTATAGAAATCTGTTTGAGTGTTTATTTTTCAAATTATTTTGATTTTCCTCATAAAACTGTAAATATTTGTGAATGCCCTCATTTTTTAAATAAAATTGAATTGAGACATATTCATTGAGTTTTATTCATTTTCCTCATGGTACATCTTTTGCTTAAAATTTTCATACCATACCACTGAACTTGTGAAATCGACAATATGCTATTATTAAGTTTACATAATATTATATTGTTAAATTTACAATATTATATTTGAAAGAGCAAAATTATATTTTTGAATTAAAAATATCATATTGCTGAAGTAACAAAATAGAATACCAATCCACTACGTTATTTAGTACTAATTAACCAAAATGATTTGTTGATTCACCCTCATTAGTTTTAATTTCATCGAAAGAATATTGTTGAAAATACGAAATATATCCGGTGATTTCGCAAAACCGTTTTGTAGTAACTCCAAAAAAACTAGTATGATTTCGCAACTAAGCTTTGTCATTTGTCAACAAAACTATTGCACAAATTGACAAGATTCATTCGACTAAATGTACTTTTATTAATTTAACTAAATAAGGTTAGTGGATCGAGCTAAGCAACAAGTTGTAGTTTATTTTAACTACCCAGTTTTTACTGTGCATGGGGATCTCAGTTATTATAGGAGTTACGAGGTCGGTCAAATTAGGGCAAAGTTGAACATTTTTATGCTGAACAATTATCTGAAAAGAACTTTGAGGTATCATTTATTGAAAAAAAAAACGGAAATATGTAGCTTTCGTTTTCATTTTTTCATGCGAAAATTAAGAGAACTAGAAGTTTTTAATTAGGACTTTCTCCAGGAACTTTCTCACAAGGAATCTAAATCTGTCATCGTATTTTCCAAGGCGTTCTCGATTTCAGAGATACAACACTCAACTTTGGTTTTTCTTATGGTCGCCATATTGAATTTTTGCATTTTTGAAAAGTCTGTTTTTTTCTGAATACTATGACCATACTATGACGTATAACTCGATATGTTCGAATTTTACCTGTTGGTCAAAATTGGCAAAAAATCATTTTTGCGAAGAGTGCTTTGGAAACAATGCCAAAAATTATGTTTAACAAACTAACTTCTGATAGTTTCATTGAACTTGGTAGCTTACTTGCATAAAAACTAAGCTCATTTTGAATCAGTAACGAATATGAAGTTTTTTCTTCGCAAAACAAAACGCAAAACAAAACGATCATAAAAGATGTTTGAATATTCCACTATTCACTTCTAAACACAATTTTATTCTTCATTTCGAGTTCTGAATAGCTCAATCGATATGTACCTACAATTCCAAGAATCATATCTTGAAAGAGAGAATACTGGATTATTGTTTATGGGAAATGAAGAAATATTTCTTAAAAGTGTATACCCATCGATGATATTGCTGAGCTGGGAAGAAGAACGAGTGAAATTGTGTCTAGATGAGAATGGTGGATTATTCGAGCATCTCTTAATTATAACTTTGTTATGTATTCAATAATTTCGTTTCGTTTGGCGGAGAAAAAACTTAATAGCATTCCTGTTCGTTCCTAACTTTAAACCTTCGTTTTTAAGAAGGTAAGGTTGACAGAAATGTGAACGTTCCACAAAATTGCTGGCGTTATTTTCAAGTACTCTTCATAAAAACGGTTTTTTCTCAATTTTGATCAGCATGTGAGATTCAAACATATCATGTGTCACATCATTGTATTCAGAAAGTGACAGACTTTTCAAAAATGTGAAAATACAATATGGCGACCCCAAGAAAATCCGAAGTTGACTGTTGTATCTCTGACATCTAGAACGCCTTGGAAAATACGATGACAGATTTAGATTCCTTGTAAAAGAGCAAAACGGGCACCCTATAGGTACTTATTATTCTGTCTGCAACTGACTCATCAGAAAAGTTGTCCATTTATGTTCTGAAATTAGCTCTAGAAGTTGGCGTTTCTCATACTGAGACAACTAAATGATTAATTTTTATGTTGCTAGGCAACACTTTTGGTGCTTAGGAGAAAAAGTTTATTTTTTGAATTTAAAAAAAAATTAAGGTACCTAGAAGCATTGTCATTGTGATATACACGATTGAGATTATTATTTTAGAATACATTCTGATGACTTTTGCATACGGCAAGCTGTGAGTTAATGTTCTTTTTATCACAACGATCAAAATGAATATTTTTGTTCCAGCATCCTCTAGTTAGTACTTATCTTCCTAAAAAGCAATATTATCTCAGCATAAAAGAAAATTCTTCATGGTAAGATCAAAATCTCAAACGAAAGTTAATGTACTTCAAATTAGATAATTTTCTCTTAAGACCAAACAGATACTTGCTACTCGCCTGGTTGGTGATGCCACAATAACAAAGTTTCTCACTTTTCTACAGATACTTCCATTGACAATGTTATCGTTATTCTATCTGAAAAACCCCATTTATTTATTCCTATCAAGAACATGTCTTTGAGGTTAGTAACTTCATGAACATTTAGAAAGATCATTCGCCTTTGAGTCAAGATGCTTAGATCAAAGAAATGATTACCTTCGGATTAACTGATCAATATTTTTCAGCTTTGTGTTTGTGACAGTTAAACGTCAAATAAAAATAATCACGTTGTGCTCACATTTCAAAATGAGCAGATTTGGGATTGATTTGTTTGTGAAATAATAGTCTAGTAAAATTCCACTCGTGATTGGATTCATCTCATAAGTCTGTTTTTTATTTCATAACTCAACTGAGTTGCTTGAAGGAATATATGTTGTATGGAATAAATCAACAGACTTATCGCGAAAATCCAATCACTTGTGGTATTACTACTGACTATTTCACGCACTTGCCATTTGCCAAATGAACCAATCAGGAGCTCTACTCAAGTTCGGATTACCGATAACACAAACTTGACTCTTGACTCTGATTGGCCTGTCAAGTTCGGTGTTTTCAGCTTTGTGTATGTGACAGTTAAACGTCAAATAAAAATAATCACCTTGTGCACACATTTCAAAATGGGCAGGTATGGGATTGATTTGTTAGTGAAATAGTCTAGTAAGATTCCACTCGTGATTGGATTCATCTCATAAGTCTGTTTTTATTTCATAACTCAACTGAGTTGCTTGAAGAAAACACCACTCGTCCTGCGGACTCGTGATGTTTCCAAGCAACTCAGTTTTGTATGGAATAAATCAACAGACTGATCGCATGTAATACAACAAGTGTATTGATGATTATCGAAACACAAATTCCTTCGATTTTGAGAAACAAATCATGTTGCTTGGAAACTACACGAGCGCACAGCGCGAGTGTGGTTTCCCAAAGCAACATGATTTGTTTCGAAAAAGAGAAGGAATTTTCGATAATCATCAATAACACGAGTTGTATTTGTTCAGATTATTTCATGAATAAAATCAAGCCATTCTGATGATTTCCTATTTATTGTTTAAATCAATATTAAACGTACAGACCGTACAGTTTATGGAATTAGTTATTTTGATTATGCATTGTAGTTCGACACAAGAAGATTCGTTATGCAATCAACAATACATTTATGCCATTGTATGATGTAGACAAGATTACCTATGCACTAGGTACTACTGAGCTGAATTTATTTTGATTGTAGTCACAATTTGTGTGGTTAGGTTACTTAATTCATGCTGAAATTATCCAGAATTTGTGGAAAATGAAGTGGATACATATTGATAGTTTGTGTTTTTCATGGTTCAGACGAAAATTTGGTGTAGTGGCATTCATTTATTTACCAGGGAATCGGTAAATACTATGACAGATTGCAACTAGTAAGTCGTTGTTTAATTAAACTACCCTACTGCCTACGAATCAGAAAGCGAAATACAGAAAAGAAAACACAGCATGTAGGTATCCAATAGCCAATCAGGAGCCGAAATGCAAAATCGAAAACATGGTGTTATTGCTTATCAACACAATCATTTCAACCAATCAAAAACGTGTATTTTAGCATGAATGAAATAATCGCGAAAATCAAATCACTTGTGCTATTGGTATTACTAATGATGATATTAAGAATAAAATAAATGAGTATGTGATATTGAGGTGGATTAAGGTATTTTCGGTAAGTTCACTATCATTCGATCACTCCGTTATCTGAATGAATATATTTCCTTATGTAGCAAACGATATGAGATATTATCGCCTACATATAATATATCGTTGTCAACTGGTTAATTTGTGGGTACATTTAATTTCCCTCGCAGATGATCACCGAAATTTTGTTGTAGGTCTGGTTAGGACGTCATATCTGCCATTATCAGAGGATGTCGACTTTTATTTAGAAAAATGAGTACATGTGTACACTTTTTGAAACGAATAGTGCCTACGTAACATACCTACAGTTGACAGTTGTCCATCGGTAAACAAGGAAATTTTCTGGCTGTAGCAATGGATATATTTAAAGTATTTTATCAAGTATGCCACGAAGACCTTCTTGGAAGCTTCCGTCATATGGTTTTGCCGTCACAACATGTGTAGTTTACTAAAAAGCTTTATTCTGAACATGCATGTTAACTCCATGTAGGCGCTGATGGTGTCTCATCTGATGCAATGGCTATCAACGCCCATGTTCCACAAGGATCTATTTTGGCCCCAAGTTTGTTTCTGCTACACATCAACGGCCTGTTAGATGTGACTCCCTGTCCTGTCCATAGATTTGCTAACTCATAAAAGTCCTATAGACTCAACAGGGTTACCGTTTAACTAAGTTGGCGGATAACACTTTTTTTCTATTTTGGTTCTATAATGAAGTCATTATGAAACTCAAATGCATATCGAAATAGCCTCTGTTTCGATACACATTTTTTATTATTCGGAGGTTGGTACAGGGTGGGCCAAATTGGACACTTTTAAAGGGAAAGTCCTGTTTCTAAACTAGATAGATGAAAACTGAGGGTCATTTTTTATAACAAAATCAATGGTGAAAACCGCATATCGATATCTATCATCGTTTCTGAGTTATGAAAATGTGCATTTTCAAAAAGTTGCTATAACTTTTGAAAATTTCTTATTTCTATGAAAACATTTTCAAAGCACCTTTGTCACCTTTGAAATGCAGAGCTTCTGGTTTTTTTCATGTAGACTTGGAACGAACAAGTAGGCTTTGGACAACGCGGCGTTAAAACAGAAAGCCAATGTTTACTGGTAGCTGTCAAATGTCAAAAAGCTGTCAAAATCAGTAATTAAAACTCATATTTTCAATCAAACTGTTCGAAATATGCAGGTATATACAGGTTGTCTCATTCATCAATAACTATTGATATATGACTTGAAAAAATAAATCACTTAAATCATTGAATTCTACGTAAAAAAAGTTATTTGAAAATGTTTACATACAAATAAGAAATTTTTAACAGGAAAAAAGTTACAGCATCTTTTTGAAAATGCACATTTTCGTAAAACATGCTGTAACTCAGAAACGATGATAGATATCGATATGTGGTTTTCAGCATTGATTTTGTCTTAAAAGTTACCCTCAGACACAGCCATCAGTTCTCATCTGTCTAGTTTAGAAACAGGACTTTCCCTTTAAAAGTGTCCAATTTGGCCCACCCTGGCCCAAACTGTCAAATGAAAGTCAGAAGAGTTAGGCCCAGCTCTGAGCGATTTTGGAATTGGTGATACTATAGCAGTGAAAAACTAAATGTTTTCATTGGCGAATTACAATCAGAGTGTGATTTGATTTGAATTTACAAATGAAAACAATAACAACATTGCATTTTTCACCGCTGGTATCGCAAAAATTGAAATCGCTCAACAGTAAAGTAGGATTTACGCTTGTTTCTGTTATTTATAGATATTTGATTAATTTATTTCAAAAGAAAACTTCATATAAAATAAAAAAATTGTATATGGCACACGTTTTATAACGTTGTCGCACTTGTTCCCTTGAAGCACTCCGCGCTTTGCTCGTCGTACTCCAAACAACGCGCATATAGCGTCTTATAAAACTTGTATCATAATATACTAATGTACTGAAAAATGGAAAAGCCATAAATTGGACAACAATTTTAGAAAGAGAAATTAGTCTATCCAATTAGAATATCAAACATAGTTTGAAATGAATGTCTGGTAGACTACGAGCAGAAAACAACTACTTTCCTCATTTCAAACTATGTTTGATATTCTAATTGGATAGACTAATTTCTCTTTCTAAAATTGTTGTCCAATTTATGGCTTTTCCATTTTTCATTTATTAGCTTAGTCGAGCTATAAGCCACTTCCAAGTTCTGTGATTTGGGAGATTTAGTTCTGGAGTGTTTCTTTCTTCTGCCGCATGGTGTCGCCACTTCCAATTGTCTGTTGGAACGCGGCTCAGTGCGGTCAAATAAACGCGACGAAGGTGCATTGGGACAGGCAACGCTTCGAGTGGAGATCTTACGGTCTCTACTCGGATAACTACCCTGCACTGATGAGGGCCAATAAGCCCGAAACCGGTCTGTAGGTTGTTAGGCGTGCTTGTCCCGATGTGAATTTGTCACGTCTTAGGAAGAAAGAAACATTTGCGATCTGCATTCACAGTGTGAATCGTTGCATGGATTACGAGCAGATATAATTCAATGTTCTGCGTGGTATTTACCAGGAAAGTAGTTGTTTTCTGCTCGTAGTCTACCAGACATTCATTTCAAACTATGTTTGATATTCTAATTGGATAGACTAATTTCTCTTTCTATAATACTAATGTACTATTTAAACAATTTTTTCATACTGATGCCCTCTTTATGTAGATAAGCTCCACCAATTTATTTTCAAACCTAAAATGTTATCCGAGTTTCAAATTTTGTTAGTATTCGATATTTGATTGAAAAGCAGTTGGACGTAGTAGTGATTGTGAACATTCCATTGAAATTTGAACAGAAGATAGGTACTAACAGAAACATTCTAATTCTTATTTATATTAATATTCATATTGAAATTCGAGCAATTGCTAATATTGAAGGGATTCAATTCGTTTGATATGCTTGGTATAATCAAATGCTTTTTGTTGAACTCAGAACAAGAAGGTATGGAGTTTCCGTTTCACATTGATTGTTTCCATCTGATTATTTTTGAATGGGGTACTTTTCTACATAGAGTACATGCTCAACAGAGTAGAGAATTGGTAAAACTTCGTTTGTCGCACTCCTATGAGATCAGAAAAATTTTTGAATCTGAAGTCAAAACGCGGTGGTCTCATGTATTTTCGGAGATATGGCCTCATTTTGTCTCAAAAATGCACCCTTCTTTGAATCAAAACATCACTCACGCTTATATCTATTTGTTTCCAACACTTTTTTGCAGAAAAAAACTGTTATTTTTACAAAAATTCACCCTTCTTTAAAACGTAAACAAAACACCAGACTCAACTGAATTTATGGTAAATTTTTATTCCTGAAGTTGGCAACGTGATTGTTTGGCTCGTGGGCTCGTTTGGCTCGGGTTTTCGAATTCAAATATGGTTGTTATATCAGATTCATTTTAATTTTTCAATTTTGTTTGAGACAATGTTGAAATTGATTAAATTTAGTGCCATTGTCTTGAACGAAATTGAAAAATTAAAATGAATCCGACATAACAGCAATATTTGAATTCGAAAACCCGATGATAGTCGAGCCCACGAAGCAAACAATCACGTTGCCAACTTCAGGAATGAGAGTTTACCATAAATTCAGTCGAGTCTGGTGTTTTGTTTATGTTTTAAAGAAGGGTGAATTTTTGTAGAAATGACAGTTTTTTCTGCGAAAAAGTGTTGGAAACGAGTAAATGTAAGCGTGTGAGATGTTTTGTTACAAAGAAGGATGAATTTTTTGTCTTTTTAATAGCTGAAATTTGAGATGTCAAATGGTGCATTTTTTATACAAAATGAGGCCATATCTCCGAAAATACATGAGACCGCCGCGTTTCGACTTCAGATTCGGAATCAGGAGGCCAAAATACGTAAGTTCCACCAAACATTTTTTCTGAACTCATAGGAGTGCGACAAACGAAGTTTTACCAGAGGATTTGACAGTTTCAGATTTTTGCGCTAAATAAACCAAAATTACATCTTCTGTAATATGTAATAGTTTTGCATTTCTTCATATCCATCCATTTCGTGAACAAATCATACACGTTTTCGTATTTGGACAGGCAAAAATTGTGCTGTAGCAGCAGCTGCTATTCGTAAGGCATATTTTCAAACTCACTATCGCTGCTGCTTTCCATAGTTGAATGCGATCAAACCATACGCAAACTTTAAAAAATCAAAATGTCAACTAATTTCTTGTCAAATTGGTGTCAGTCGTTATATCTCGTATTTTATGTTATTATAGGTACCTTATATGAAATTGGGAGGAAAATCAAGGTAATTTCCAATACATTCCGATATTTTATGAGTATCTGGATTGGAAATTTGTTTTACGAGACAACAATCATGTGAACTTTTCGAAATTGAACTTTTTTTCATGATATTCTATTGCATAGAGACTCGTGAGTAATGCGTATATATATAGATCTTTTCAATGTTCCTTGTACTAGTGCCTGTGTACCTACACATTCGTTATTGATTCACATTAGAGGAAATAAACAAACTTGGAAATCAAAAAAAATCATGGTAAACTACGGTCGACATATCTACAAGTGAGTAGCGAAGTCTCGAAATATCTTTTCCAAATAACTAACATCAAATATTTACACAGACATCATGGCTTGGACATTGCGGTATTTTTTGACGCTACTCAATGGGGCAAAATAAGACCTCTATACAGACTGAAAGCATTAGTAGTAGAGATAGGATAGGTACTCATCTTCTGACACAAATAATATCGAAAGTGTTTCCCTCAAGTTAGAAGATCTTGGAAATCAGAATGGATCTACCCTCCTCATATTTATATGTGTATATAAAACATCCACTATCGCTGCCCTAATAGCACAATTATGTCCTATGGATATCCTTCGGACACCCTGTTAGGACATTCGGGACGTCCATAGAACGTTCAAATTTGGTACTGCGGACGTCCATTGTACGTCTGTGGGATCTCCCACTTGGAAACCAACTAAGGACGTCCTTTCGGGATGTCCTCAGGACGTCATCGAATGACCTACTTTCAAGAACCAAGAAATAAAAAAGCAGCTGCCAGAGACATCAGGCAGTCACGGTCACCCATCCAAACCCTAGCCGCGGGTATTGTTTGACCTGTGATTGTATTTTCTCCTGCGTTGTTTGGTGACTGCTGTCTTCTTGTTCATTATTGTGGATAATTGAATGAGAGAGACTCATAATAATGATCTTAATAAAATTCTATAACTTGATCATATTAAGGTGGCTGTCAGTTTGGCATATTTTTCATTTTAACAATTGAAATGTTTTTGTCTAATTATAGGCAGTACTCAAGAGGACAATGTAATAATTTTATCTCGCTTCTTCGAAGTTGGAAACTTCCATAGAATACTCCCTAATCTATGGAACTTCTAATCAATCAAATGTATGCGGGAAGTGAGACCAACAGCTGAAAATACTTGAAGTCCTAACCACTTCTGAGCGTAATATGAATTCTGAAAGGATAAGTCGAATTTGTGCGTTGGAATGAGAATGGCGAGAACCACACCATATTTGATGGCGCATTTTTAAAATTCATCTTTCTTTCTTGAGACGTTTCTTTACCACTTTCTAGAACAAGATTGGTACCTTAGAATAAGTGATATTCTAAAATGGGCATATTTGAACAATGCCAGAATATTTTGATACGATTCTGCATCATCTATGTACTCTCCGGGAATATTCTGGGATTTCTGGGAATATTTATTATAGGTTCGTCTGTGTCCATATAGAATGTTGTTCATAGGACATCCAAAGGACGTTCTCACAGGGACATGTACCGATTGGAAAGTCCATAGGACGTTGTTATCAGGACTTTTGAAAATATGTACTGTCTTGGTCGTCCTATGGACATCGACGCAGGGACAATGTATAATATGTACCGATTGGGATGTCCTTAGGATGTTGTACTCATGATGTTTGCATGAATGTACTATATGGGACATTTCCTCGGACATTTCATGGACGTCCTCACAGGGACAATTTTAGATATGTACTGATTGGAACGACCTATGGACAAGAATTTCATATCTGGGACGTTCGGACATTAATGGTACCGAATAGGGACGTCCCTAGGACATTGTGTGCTATTAGGGATGTTGATCCAGGAATGATTGTTGCAGCTTGCTCCCAAATGTGCTGATGTATGATTGGTTCTCTAGGTTTCGACTGATTGAGTCGATTGAGATATAGGTACATCAAGAAGACAGAATAGATTAAGTAAGCAGGATCGTTCGAAAAATACAGTATCTAGTTCTATGCAGGGGTATATGTATATTGAGAGATTATCAAGGTGTCTCATATAGAATAATAAGTATACCTCTTCTTCAGCAAACCATCTTTCCAAAAATGTATATATAGGTAAACTGAAAGGTGCTTTGCTTTACACTCACAGAGTATACTCAATTGCAACATGCCTTGATTATAGATCACATTGTATAGTATTGTCGCTAAAATAAATAGCAATGGTTGTTCATGTTCAAATATTGCTTAGCAGTCACTTCGTCAGTTTATTCATCATCTACGATAAGATTATGAATAAGTACCTCTGATAATAAACACAGAACCGCACAATGATATCCGATATTTTTCAGCGTATCAGTAATTGCGATAGCGCAGCGTTATTGTCGAGCCTATAATTTTTCCAATTATTATCTGATGTTGCAATAACCAACTGTATTTTTATAGGTCAAAATGCGCGGATAAGCATCAATTTCACATACTTAAAGAAGCGCGAAGGCCATCAAAGGAAAGTAAAGGTACTCACATCTGGGGTAACGAATTCTCTGAAATCTACCGGTCCTGCTACCATTTTCATTTTCGATTCTGTACAACAGACGACCGCACGAGTGTTTGTTTCAACGGAATCGTTTTCCTGAAACGCACAGGGTCATCTGGGGATATACCCGTCCACGTCACGGTCAAATTCACTAGTCGCGTCCTTACCACAATGTTACCCAAAGGTCAAAATGTGGGGAATGGCTGCGTCCATTTCGCGATTGCTGCGATTGAATGGGAGGGTGTGCCACACCCCCAGTCAGACCGATTCGATTTTCATGTTGGTGACGTCACACGGGGTGTGCGCGAGACGGAGACCGTAACGCACGTGACCTTTGACACGTATTTCATGTAGGCAGAGAAGAGAGGCTTGGCTTGGCTGGAGCATCGTGAACGTCGGCAAGCAGGCGGGCGGGAAAAAGCAAAATCTATCGTTGTATTCCGCTATACGAGATTGATCGTTTGGTGAATAATATCGTGCCAACATTGCATCAAAACTGGGTTTGAACATATCGCCGAGAATGGACAAAACGACGAATGGATAAAAGGTCGAATGTACAAAACGCCGAATGGATAAAAGGTCGAATGGACAAAACGCTGAAAACTTGGACAGATTGCCGAAACGGCTCTTTCGACAAAACGCCGGAAGCGGCCAAAAAACGCCAAAACAGTTATATGGAGGCTTCTGATTTTCTCCTTCTCTTTTCAATAAAATTCTTTCTCGAAAATTCATTAAAAATAGGGATCTGTATGAAACGCCGCTTAACTTCTTGTTGTATTGTTTCATTTACCCTAATTTCAATTATAGTCTTGATTTATATGTTACATTTGAAATGTTCCATGTATATCGAAAGACATTTATAACGATTGTCCAAAAAAATTTGAATATTTCATATGGAAAAAACTTCTGGGGCATATTGAGGAACCATAGACAAGCAGTTTGAGATAAGAGACTGATGTCCGGAAGTGCATGGTTTTCAAAATACAGGGTGTCAAAGTTTTTTTCCAAAAACTTTTTTTTATTAATATTTCAAAGACACGTTAACCGATTTTCTTGAAATTTGCTAGTGATGTAAGCTTTAATAAGACGATCAGTTAGCACTAATTAAATGTTAATTATGACTTCCAGTGGCGCCCCGGGGGACACTGTCACGAATAAAAATGACAATAAATGTATGCTGCTGACTTTTTTTTTAATTTTATATATTTTTTAGAAAGCTCAGTTAAAAATACAACTTTTTTGTCACTTGATATTTTTTCGTATCTCTCTCCGTTTTCGAGAAAAAATTTTTATTAAAAACTTTATTGAAAGGTTCATTATCTGAAAATCTAAAACAAAACAATGTTGTCATGGTAACACATAAACATGTCAAACTTTAGTAAAAGTGTCAGTTTCTAAGTACTTAATTATCTTCAAACGTTACACTAATTGCAAAAATGAATCGGTTTGAATTAGCCGAGCTTGCAGATATGCATCTCTTGTATGGGGAAGCGCGGGGTAATTCTTTGTTAGCACAACGGTTGTACGGGCAGCGGTTCCCAAATCGTGAATTGCCAAACCATAAGATTTTTATCAAAATTCATCAAAATCTACGGGAAACCGGCTCATTCGTGGTAAGTATTGCAGAAATGGCAACTTTCTGTGTTTTTTTTCTTGTGCGTTTCTGTTTTACAGCCAATCTAAGAGGCTTTGTTATCTTTGCAGCCTATTCGAGAATTTGCAAGGCACTTTCCGATCAGAGATGCCCTTGAGGATGAAGTCATGGCACGCATTCAGAATGAGCCCAACACTAGCACTCGTCTGATTGCGTCGCAACTTGATTGCAGCAAAAATACTGTCCATCGAGTATTGAAAATCCACGATCTCTATCCATTTAAACTGCAAAAGGTGCAGCATCTACTGCCTGACGACGCTCCTCGCCGGCTCGAGTTCTGCGAGTGGTTGCTCCGTCAAGCGGATGAAAACGCTGATTTTTTAAGTATAATCTTCACGAGCGATGAAAAAGGATTTTCGCGCGAGGGGACATTCAATCCTCGTAATAACCACGAGTGGAGCGAACAAAATCCCAATGCTACGCACATCAGAGGATATCAGCAGAAGTTTGGTGTTAATGTTTGGGCAGGTATTCTTGGCGACCATTTGATTGGGCCGTACGTTCTACCTGATCACCTCAACGGGATTAACTATCTAGTTTTTTTGCGAGATATTCTGCCCGAGCTGCTGGAAGATGTACCCCTCCAGTTGCGTAGAGAGGCCTGGTTCCAACACGATGGTTGTCCAGCGCATTTTGCGCGCACCGTGAGAGGTTACCTCGACCAAACCTACAACAACAGGTGGATTGGTAGAGGTGGTCCCGTCCCTTGGCCAGCAAGGTCGCCGGACTTGGCCCCCCTGGACTTTTTTCTTTGGGGCGAAATGGAACGGTTGATCTATGCAACTCCTGTGCCGACCATGGAGGACCTAGTTGCTAGAGTTGTGGTGGCAGCGGAATTTATCGCGAACAATCCAGGCGTGTTTGCTCGGGTGCGCGAATCCTGGCTCGACAGGTGCAGAAAATGCATCGAAATGCATGATGGACACTTTGAGCATTTGCTCCACTAATTAATAATAAATTATTTGTAAAAAAGCCTCCTTGTTTTTCTTTCTAATAACAATGAACCTTTCAATTAAGTTTTTAATAAAAAATTTTCTCGAAAACGGAGAGAGATACGAAAAAATATCAAGTGACAAAAAAGTTGTATTTTTAACTGAGCTTTCTAAAAAATATATAAACTTTTTAAAAAAAGTCAGCAGCGTACATTTTTTGTCATTTTTATTCGTGACACTGTCCCCCGGGGCGCCACTGGAAGTCATAATTAACATTTAATTAGTGCTAACTGAGCGTCTTATTAAAGCTTACATCACTAGTAAATTTCAAGAAAATCGGTTAACGTGTCTTTGAAATATTAATAAAAAAAAGTTTTTTGAAAAAAACTTTGACACCCTGTATTTTGAAAACCATGCACTTCCGGACATCAGTCTCTTATCTCAAACTGCTTGTCTATGGTTCCTCAATATGCCCCAGAAGTTTTTTCCAATTGAGAGGGGACACCCTGTATATTGGTTATTGAATAAAAATTATTCTTGCATTTTTTGTTCGGTGTTCAATCCATATCGAATACAAAAGTTAAAAACTGCTATCTCCAATACGGTGGAGTGGTACCTATGCCAAATGTCTAGTATTTATGTTGAATTATAATAAACTGAATATTTTGTTATTCAAGAATCAATTCTTTTCGACAAACATTTTAATTCAAGTTACATTCGAATTCAACGATCAATATAATTCTCCAACAGATAAACTGAATTCCATTTGGTATCTGTTCCTATAAATGTTGATTAACATCGGTAATGGAATTTGGTTATTGATGATTTTTGTTGAGATATTTTCGACGAACTAAATCTTTATAGTTGAAAATTTTAGTTTGAGGACATTCGACTTCAAAGAGCATTTTATTTCATCATTAATATGATTGTTATATTTTGCAGCTGAAGAATTGTCAATGTTTGCGTATTGGATATATTGTTATACCTAACTTTTTACATGAAACACTTTTATTCATGTAACATTTCAATTCATCAGTCTTTCGAATATCAGTATTTCCTGAAAAAGAACTAAATTTTTTGTTGAATTGAAATGTTTGTTGAATTTCAATGGTACATGGATTGAATTGTTTGTTGATAATTTCAATTAGGCGCTGTGGTTTAGCGAATTTTTGTTATACTATTCACCTTTCAGTTCTCTACTCTAGTAGAATATAGTTGCTACAAATCGCCGCCCGATGTCAGCGCCTAATTAAAAGTATCAACAATGAATTCAATTGACAAGTTCAGCTAGCGTTGAGAGAGACAAGATATGTCAACCCTAACCTAAGCCACTGTAGTCTGCCCTAGTGTTGTCTGTGTCATCAAGATTGCAACTTAAAATGATGAAAATGTTATGATTGGGACTAAAAAAGAAGAAGACTTATAACCTGCATATAATTGGTTTGTTTTTCTTGTAGTATTTTCGTTATTCCGATTATTTCGAATATTTTATGAGCATTGTAAGCTTACAATAATTGTTGAATAATTCCAAACACATTATAATTGTGATATTAGTCTTCTCCTCTTTTTTTACGTTCCAATCATAACATTTTCATCATTTTAAGTTACAATCTTGATGACAAAGACAACACTATTTTTTCTCTCTTAACGCTGGCTGAACTTGTCAATTCATAATAAATCGAAAAATGTTCGTAATACAAGGTTGGATGTATTAGAATGATATATAAATTTAATTATTTGTTGATAATTTTAATTCGCAAACATTAATATAATTGTTGATAATTTCAATTCAGCAGAATGACAACAATTGAATTTATGTAACATTCGAAATCGTCTATTATATGAAACGTATTAATTTTTTTGAAAAATCGATATAAATGTTTTTTGATATACATGGAACATTTCAAATGTAACGGATCAATTATGAATGATTAAAATTAGGGTGGATGAAAATTATGCAATAAAAAGTTAAAAGGCGTTCCATACATTAACATTGATAGTTCGAAATTACTTATAATTAAGATAAGTACGGGGATTGAAATCATTTCACAATGAAAATATTTATCAGAATAATCCTAGCCTAGGGATTGAGAGTGATTGACAAGAATAATTCTTATATAATTCTGAGAACATTCAATATAAAAAATTGGTATTATAAGGATTTAAATAAAATTAATACTATCCTCACTAATATGGATGATATTTCAAACTTATATCGTACCACTATTGGCAACCCGAAATCAGTAAATGAATCGAAAGTGGTTGAAAAGTTGCCTATTATGGTTATATAAATGAAATTTTCGAATCGGAAATATCACGAACCGCTTCAAAAATATTGGTAAAGTGGAAATTTGAATATTATAAATGCCAAAAATGTTGATGTCCGATGTTGAAAATAATACATGAGTGCCTACGAATAAACTTATTTTCTTTGAACATCGACCAAATCCTTATTTTCGATCGAGTTTTTGAAATCAATATCACAAATTATTTCACCTAAAAATACACGTCGTCCTCGATATGTCCGCGTATTTGGAAAAAAGTCATAAAAATGAAATGTGAACGTTGAATTCAAAAAACAGAATGGCCATTTCCTAAACCTTGAAATGTGGCAATTAAGAACTGAGAAAAAAATTACAAAGATTAAAATTGTTTCTCCATAATATTTTCGAGAATATTTTTTCTTGAATGATATATTATATCAAATTATTCCAAAGATAAACTTGGATTTTGAATAATCATGTGGGTACCTATATTATTTGCGAAATCATCATTTGAAAATTAAAAGAAGAAAAATACTCTAAAATACTCATCTCCTAAACATTTAATCTGAATACCTATATCAGGGACATGTTTCGAACGTATATAAGTTCATCTTCAGCCTGAATGAAACGTTATCTAAATGAAAAAATGTATACAACATAATAAATTTTAAATTTATAAAAAGGAAAACCAGGTTAATTAGTAGGGCCCTGTGCCTAATTAACCTGGTTTTCCTTTTTATAAATTTAAAATTTATTGTGTTGAAAACATTTTTTCATCTACATAACGTTTCATTCAGGCTGAAAATGAACGTATATACGTTCGAAACATGTCCCTGATATAGGTATTCAGATTAAATGTTGTGGAGAAGATTTAGAGTATTTTTCTTCTTTCAATATACACTACTCCACTTTGAGCTACTATATGGACTTCTACCAAAGATCATTTGAAAACATTGCAAAAATCTCGGGAATCGTTTCGGAACAGCTATAGTCCACGAGAAATTATCTGCTTACCTCTCCTGTTATGTGAAATTCGACGGAACTATCAATGAGCTCCTGTCCATCCACTACTATCCTGCCAAATTCATTGACACTCTCGAAAATCCGTTTGATCCGCATTATTATTATTATTGACGATATTCTTCTCGAACTATCGCGAAGCGAGCGCACGTGTTTATAGATTCAATTGAATTGCACAGCACACAAATTCAAGATTCAATTGAATTCGACAGCAGAAATTCAAGAAAGTAATCGTGACTCTTCTATATGGGGTTCAAACAGAAACTGACTCGGTTCAAGTTGACGTCGATTGAAAGATATAATTTCGAGTCGCCTTCTCCATTTGCGCTTTATTAAACACATTGAACAATGTGCTAGTTTGACCTCCAACTCGAACTCTCAGATAATTTCAATAACAGCATTTTTCGGTAATTTTCTTATCAATCGCAAGGCAGACTTCGTTTCATATAATATGCGCAATCACCGGCAGAAAGTACTACGCATCATTGGGGAAATACTTTTTTCTATTTTGGTTGTATAATGAAGTCATTTTGCAACGCAAATGCGTGTCGAAATAGCCTCTATTTCGATGCGCATTTTTTATTATTCGGAGATTGGTACAATCGAAGTGTCAAATGAAAGTTAGAAGAGATAGGCCCAGTTTACTTCTGAGCGATTTGGATTTGGTAATATTAGCAGTGGAAAACTCAATATTTGCATTGGTGAATTTTAATTCGGAGTGTAATTTGATATAAATTGATCATTAAAAACAATAACAACATTGAATTTTTCACCGCTGCTATTGCAAAAATCAAAATCGCTCAACTGTAAACTGGGCTTTACGCTTGTGCGTCAGATTTTAATTATTTCAATGTCATCATTATTACCAATCGAAGATGTTAAATCCATTTTTTTCCATCCATTTTTTTTCTTCAAATTAATTCAAAATAGAAAAAATTGCATATGACACTCGTTTTATAAGACACGTTGTCGCACTTGTTCACTTGGAGCACTCCTCGCTTCGCTCGTCGTACTCCAAACAAAGCGTGCGACAAAATAGCGTCTTATAAAACTTGTATCATAATATACTATTTTCTATTTTGGTTGTATAATGAAGTCATTATTATGCAACGCAAATTTTATTATTCGTAGGTTGGTATAATCGAACTGTCAAATGAAAGTCAGAAGAGTTAGTATTAGCTTACTTCTGAGTGATTTCGATTTGGTCATATTAGCAGTAAAAAACTCAATGTTTTTTATTGGTAAATTCTAATTCACAGTGTAATTTGATTCAAATTGGCCAATAAAAACAATAACAACATTGAACTTTTCACCGCTGGTATTGCAAAAATCAAAATCGCTCAACTGTAAACTGGGCTTTACGCTTGTGCGTCAGATTTAAATTATTTCAATGTCCATTTTTTTCTTCAAATCAATTCAAAATAGAAATAAGTGTATGTGAAACACGTTTTTTAAGACACGATGTCGCACTTGTTCACTTGGAGCACTCCTCGCTTCGCTCTTCGTACTCCAAACAACGCGTGCGACAAAATAGCGTCTTATAAAACTTGTGTTATTATATACTAATTTCTATTTTGGTTGTATAATGAAACAGAATAGATGCTATTCGATACGCTTATTTTATTATTCGGAGGCTGGTACAATTGAAATGTCAAATGAAAGTCAGAAGAGTTAGGCCCAACTTACTTCTGAGCGATTTTGAATTTGGTGATAACAGAGGTGAAAAACTCAATGTTTTTATTGGTAAATATTGAATCAGAGTGTCATTTGATTTAGATTGGCCAGTAAAAACAATAACAACATTGAATTTTCCCTATATCGCAAAAATCAAAATCGCTCAACATTAATAACTGTAAAGGGAAAAGCCAAAAACTCTAAGTGGAGTGGTGGTGTAAAAAAGGAAAATAAATATCTCAAAGTCATCTCCACAACATTATTAGAATAATGTAACATAACAAGGTAGAATACGAGCAGAAAACAACTACGTTCCTGGCAAATACCACGCAAAATATAGAATTATATCCACTCGTAGACTATGCATCAATTCATATAAATGAATAAAGATACAAATATTTCTTTCTTCGAACGTGCGTTTATGCTCCCAACGAGACAAACACGCCTAACAACCTGTAGACCGGTTTCGGGCTTATTGGCCCTCATCAGTACAGGGTAGTCAACCGTGTAGAGATCCTGAGATCTCCACACGAGGCGAGGTCTGAATCGATGGAAGCATCCACGCATATTTGAAAGCAGTGAGCCGATCCCCAAGAAGAGAATGAAGACGGCGACACCAAGCGGCGAAGAAAGAAACACTCCTTAATAAATTTCCCATATAGAAATATGAGAGTGGCTGGGTTGCTCGACTAGCAGATTGAAAAGGGAAAAGCCAAAAACTCTAAGTGGAGTGGTGGTGTAAAAAAGGAAAATAAATATCTCAAAGCCATCTCCACAACATTATTAGAATATTTACACCACCACTCCACTTAGAGTTTTTGGCTTTTCATTTTTCAATCTGCTAGTCGAGCAACCCAGCCACTCTCATATTTCTATATGGGAAATTTATTAAGGAGTGTTTCTTTCTTCGCCGCTTGGTGTCGCCGTCTTCATTCTCTTCTTGGGGATCGGCTCACTGCTTTCAAATATGCGTGGATGCTTCCATCGATTCAGACCTCGCCTCGTGTGGAGATCTCAGGATCTCTACACGGTTGACTACCCTGTACTGATGAGGGCCAATAAGCCCGAAACCGGTCTACAGGTTGTCAGGCGTGTTTGTCTCGTTGGGAGCATAAACGCATGTTCGAAGAAAGAAATATTTGTATCTTTATTCATTTATATGAATTGATGCATAGACTACGAGTGGATATAATTCAATATTTTGCGTGGTATTTGGCAGGAACGTAGTTGTTTTCTGCTCGTATTCTACCTTGTTATGTTACATTATTCTAATAATGTTGTGGAGATGACTTTGAGATATTTATTTTCCTTTTTTATTAATAACTGTGATTTACGCTTGTGCGTCAGATTTTAAATATTTCAATGTCACCATTGTTACCAATCGAAGATGATTCTGATGTTATTTATCGATCTTAAATCAATTTTTTCGAAAAAATACTTTGAATTCATGCAACGTTTTATAAGACACGTTGTCGCACTTGTTCTCTTGGAGCACTCCACGCTTACTCCAAAAAATGCGTGCATCAAAATAGCGTCTTATGAAACGTGATAATATACTATTATTGTTTCTGCATCGAAGTAAACCCCAAAAGACGTTGTACAGTGCCGTTCTGCTATTCGTGTTTGGCGAAAAAATATCCAAAAATATTATCCAGGGAAGTTATTCGACCGATTTATAGCTATGTGATTTTCATGATTCTGAGATAAAATAATGAAGATCAGTTTTTTGCAAAAAACAGTTTTGATTTGGAAATATATATTACTGATAACAGAACTCATTGGTAAGGACAACAGTGATATCTTGAATATTTAATAAAAATTCACATTATTTCAATTTTTTTTCGAAGAAATGTTCAAATTTGTGAATTTGCCTCGTGTTCAACGAGGTCAAAAATTTAATCAGTTTCTTGTTATAAAGAAAAATTATACTTGAACATAGTTGGATGTGATGGTTCAAGGTTCTCATAATTGGGAAGGTTACGAAATGCTTTTTGACGATACATCCAAAAACAAAAACTCTAGATATTACTATAACTTCAATTGTTCAGAATTTGTTAGTTTTTATATTATGCTTGATAGAAGTTCTCAGGAATCAATTCCCAAAACATTATGTATGTATTCTGTATTCGTTTATTAGGCATTTACCATTTCCAGAACTATCAGAATCTTGTTCGTTTGGAATATTTATATTCTCAAAATATTGGAAAAAACGAAATTTTGGAGCATTCGTTTTCATTTTGTCAAGTGAAAACGAATAGAACTAGACGTTTTCAACTATACGATATTCCAGAGGTACCTACTCTTTACAGGGAATCCTCGAGGGAATCTGAACTGTCATCGTATTATCGGTCTTGATGTCACAGATACAACACTTTTGGTTTTTCTTATGGGCGCCATATTTGATTTTGCAATTTTGAAAAGCCGTATCAATCGATATGATCTCATATGCTGGCCAACATTGGGAAAAAATCGTATTTGCGAAGAGTGCTTTGGAAAAAACGCCAACAGTTTTATTTAACAAACTGAATTCAATTACATGAAAACCGAGGTTTTGAATTAGGAACGATATTTATAGCTATAAAAATGTTTTCTTCACAAAATAAAACAAAGTCATAAAAGATGCTCGAATACTCCACCATTCACTTCCAAACACAATTCTACCATTTTTCCCAAGATCGGGATAGCTCGATGGATGAATACATTTCTAAGAATCACATCTTAAAAGAGAAAGTATATATACTGGATTATTATGTATGGGGAATAAAGAAAGAATTCTTAAAATTGTGCCCATCGAAGATATTGATGAGCTAAGAAGAAGAATGACTAAAATTTTCTCTAGAAGTGAATGGTGGAAGTATTCAAGCATCTTTTATAACTTTGTTACCTATGTCAACCTATGTATTCAATGATTTTGTTTTGGGTCGCGAAGAAAAAACTTCTGTTTGTTAGAACTTAAAACCTCAGTTCAAGAGTATAAGTAGTAAGTAATAAATGTAAATGTTTCAGATTCAAACTCTCTAATTTATCTCTGAAACTAAATTGTTGGTGTCCTTTCCAAAGCACTCTTCGCAAATACGATTTATTCTCAATTTTGCACATCATGTAGGATTCAAACATATCGTGTGATACATCATTGATGTATTCAGAAGATAACTTACTCTTCGAAAATGTAAAAAACCAATATGGCGTCCATAGGTAAAAACCAAAGTTGAGTGTTGTATGACATCAAGAACGCCTTGGAAAATACGATGATATATTTCGATTCCTTCTAAAAAGTGTCTGAAGATCGTATTCGTTAATAAATCTAGTTTTCTTAAAGGCCCCACACACGATACGATTTGTCGTACTGCTTGCAGTACTGCAGGTCGTATGAAAAATTTTATGGCTTGCTGTACCGGGTGATTCAATGAGGGTAACAACTGTGTTTATACGTCCATGGTAACAAGGTACTCAGCAACTACTTAGTAGTCGTAGAAGTTCGGGAAGAAAATCCTTCAGAGGAAATCGACCAAGAAAAATTGCTGGAAATATTTTTCAAATTCATACGTCCATGTTGAATTTATGTGTTGGTCACATATTTTGCAATATCATGAATCTATTAGCGAAACATGTGTTTTGCCACATTATTGATACATGTAGAAAATATAATCGATTATGAAGAGATATGTTTCGGATACATGATTTGTAATTGTCTAACGTTGCTTGACCTCTGTGATTGAACCTTCTTCTTCATTATTTGACTGCTGTCTACTTATTTATATCCATAAATCAATGATATTTCAGCAAATATAACTTTCAATTGATTATATTATTCGATCAAGATTTTCGTCTGAAGTATTCATTTGTTAATCGCGGAGTAAGAGTTTTGTACTCCCCACGAGTCAAATTAATGCAGGGTGGATGAAAGCCAAACCAACAGCTTATGCTGCAATCCGAACCACTACTAGGCGAGTACTGGTTTCCAATTGGAGTTTAAAGAGTGTACCTAATTTACTTTTACGAGTAGTAATTCGACATATTTCTTGATGCTTTTTTTTGTACCTATTTCGCTATCTTGATGAAGTTGGCAACTTTTCAGTGTAGAGAAAAACGATATCGTCAGCTAATTTTGACAATGTTTCACTATTATAAAATCAGTTTGAACGTCCAAAAAACGTCCAGACAAGGTACCTACTGCTTATTCGGACTCAAAATGGACAAAATAAAATGGATGTCCACTACCATCTAGGACACCCATAATATGTACTGTTTCATTTTATCAGCTACATTCGAACAAATTCAGCTCCCTAAGCAATCCCAGTAAAAATAACTTTTCCACGGAATAATTGAAATGAAATGGGGACAATGAGGTTATGTATGTTTTGATGATATCTGATAAGAGGGATATGTCTTTGACACCTAGAAACCTAGCCACATACAAATGATCGAAACTCTGTTTCAACTTTCTTAACAATTATTATGTCAACACATTGATCTCCAAATATGTTTCTAATAGGCAATTATCATGTGATCAAGAATTGTATTTTATTTATGATGAATTTATAAACTCACCTAAACTAAGAATACGAATTAACAATTAATAATTAACAACTAAATCAACTAAGGAGGTGTTTATAAACATCAATCAAGAATTATGTTTTTATTGTTCCGTGCCTGATATTCACAGCGAAGAATTGGTTCTGTGTTCAAATATGCCTTATGCGCATGCGTTGAATTCATAATTGTTAATTCTTAGTTGAAAAGATGAAAGATGACCATCTTGTTAGTTGTTGTTAATTATTAATTTAAATGACAGATAGAAGTTTATAAAACTTCGAAGGGATTTTCCTGTATTCATCTTTTTTAATTCTTGGTTGTTAATTCAATTCTTATAGTTTAGCTGAGTTTATAAATTCACTATTATGAGATATACACATAACGAATACGAACAGGAATATGGCTCAGAATACGAGAAATAAAGTTTTAATGTGCTGTACGCGTATCGTACCTCTTACATAATATTTATGTATCTGCAAAATGCTCATGTACATATTTTTGATTCAACAAATTAAGTATCAATAGCAGTTCCTACTGGTTGTCTGTTATGTAACATGTATCATTTAAGGCATAGTTTTCTCCCAATATTATGTTTCAGACAGATTTGTGTTTACTGGAGCAACACAGCATTTTCTGGAATCAACATTTTACTCTATGTACGGTACTTACTTCTTTCGATGCAATCTCCTCACATGATGGTGGGTGGTCTGCGGGATGAATAACTTTGTTCTTGCACTGAAAAATACATAAAAATAACGAGCAGAAGTAATAAGTATTCTACGGAAGCGTGACAGGGCCACATGCATTTTTATTTATTGTTAACCATCAATTACGACTTACTAAGAAATTACGAGATACAACACATAATTACGAGATACACGAAATAATGACGAAATATAAGTCTTATTTATGGAATTTCGACTTAGGTGCTAACTCATATATTATATCCTGGATCTATGGAATATGGTATCATTGGTATCAGCAATGAATGAAGTCAGTCGCGTGAGCAGTCAGTTAATAGTTGACCACTCCGACAGAGGGAGCGGCTTGCGCGCGATCCACAATCGCTCATAAACAATGATACAAAAGCACTACTGGAATTCATCTTACGGCGGCGACCACCCTGCATTTTCCCCCAAATGCCCCAAGAGACAAGAACCCCCCACTACCCCCACCGAAGTAGCCCCCGTCTCAATCTCCTTTGAGCTAAATGACTCCATTAAAGCGGTCATTATGGTTAATGTAATTACCCTAATCAATGTAATGCCTCAATAACTTAAATTCAAATATGCAAGTCATATTTGGCCATTCCTGCCTTTGCACCTGCACGGGGGGAGTGGTAAAATTCTTTTTTAATAAAATTTGACAATCATAATTCATCTTTTCCATAGCCCAATTCAAAAAACCGACCAATAATGAACGATAACTTCATTATTGGTACGCTAAATTGCCAGGGCCTCACCCGAAAGAGACATTTGCTCAAAAACCTCCTCAACTCCTCAAACATCCAAATCCTGTCTCTCACAGACACCCTAGTGAAAAATCCCCCCTGCTTCACAGGGTACTCCACCACCCACCTCCCTAAAAGCGCCGAATCAAGAGGAAATGGTCTCCTCGTACGGCACGGCATCCCTTTCACTCCCCACCCAATTCCTCCCTATCTCCTCGACCTAGATTGCACCGCAATCGATATCCACTCCCCACAGAATATCACCACAACCATCATCTCCTACTATAACCACCCAAACCAGACCCTCCCCCGCGCCTTTTTCACATACATAAACTCCCTACCACGAGCCATCCTTCTGGGAGATTTCAACGCCAGGCATTCCCAATTCGGGGATCGCACTTGTAATCAAAACGGCAATATACTCACCAATTTCTTACTCGAATATCAAATAACCCGTATTCAGAATAACCAACCCACCTTCTTCTCCCACCTGGGATCATCCATAATCGACCACATTCTCTGCACCGAAAGTTGCGTTGAGGTCCTCGGCGATGGATGCTTCCTGGGAGAATCCATTACATCAGATCATTTCCCGCTACTACTAGACACTCAACTCCTGAACCCAATACCAAAATCCTCGGAAAGCATCACTTTCCGGGACTTCAAAAAAGCCGACTGGGCCTCATTCAGAAATCACATAAACAACAATCTCCCAGAAATCCCACAACTCAACAATACCCCCCAAATAGACCTTGCCATCAGTAACGTCTATTCAACGATAACTGATGCCATCGACATCTCAGTCCCCCTCACCACCATTAACACCAACCACCAAACTCTCCCCCCTTTCATCCTCAGACTCATCTCCCAGAAACGTCGCCTTTACCGGCAATATACCGGCACCCACGACCCAAACGTCAAAACGGAATGGAACCGACTGAACTCTCTAGTCCGTCTCAGAACTAACCAATTCAAACAGTCGCAGTGGATTCAAACCACTGCAAACCTCGACTACCGAAACGGTAAACAGTTCTGGGACAAATTCAAAGTCCTTACCAGACAAAAATCTATCACAAAATCTCATTTAATAGCAAACAACCAAATTCATGCAACAACCGATCAAAAAGCCTCACTTTTCAAAAACCATTTAGAAAACACTTTCAAAGTACCAATTCATGAAAACTTTGACAACATCCTAGGAAATAGAATAAATAACCAAATTAGAACTTTTCAAACTCAACACCCGGGTTCCATTCCGCTAGACCCCAACAATCCCCTCCTTGAACCTGTCTCAATCCCCGATATCCTAGAAGCCATACACTCCGGCAAAAACACCGCCCCCGGACCGGACTCAATAAACCGGTCCACCCTTAGACAACTCCCAGAAATTATCCACCCTCACCTGCAAGCCATAATTAACGCATGCCTTTCGCACGCCTACTTCCCGAAGTCTTGGAAACAAGCCAACACAATTTTAATACCAAAACCTGGAAAAGATCTGACTGATCCGGATTCTTACAGGCCAATTTCACTCATCAACTGCTTAGGAAAACTCCTCGAGTTTATCCTAAAAAACAGACTACTTAATTTTGCTCAAACTCACAATATAATACAACCACACCAACACGGCTTTCAGCCCCAACATGAAACACAAAATGCACTTTTAGAACTCCAAACACAGATTACCAAAAACTTCAACATCAACAATCAAACGCTTGCAATATTCCTAGACGTGCAGAAGGCATTCGATAAGGTGTGGCACGCAGGCCTCATACATAAACTCCTCAAAATCAACCTTCCCCCCCATTTCGTCAGAATAATACTGTCCTACCTTTTAGGAAGAAAAATCAGAATAAAAGTGGGACAGTCCGTTTCTGACCCATTTACCCCACAAAGCGGAGTCCCCCAAGGCTCCATTCTAGCCCCCTTACTTTACCTCCTCTACATCCACGACATGCCCCAAATCAGAAATACTCTACTATACGCCGACGACACGGCATTATATGTTTCAGCTTCATCATCCAGCGCACTCAACAGGAAGGGCCAACAAATGCTGAACCAGCTCTCAGGCTGGTGCAACAAATGGAGGATCACCCTCAACCCGCTGAAGACGCAAACCATTCTTTTCACTCACCCCCACAGCCATAGACCCACTCAAGACCCAAGTCACATCCGCTTGGAGCTCGCAGGACAGAGACTTCAGCTGCAGGAAAAGGCCACCTACCTGGGAGTCCTATTTACTAGAACCCTCAACTGGGAGCCAGACTTGCAACAAACTCTCAATAAAATGAGAAAAAGAGCCTCTCTCCTGGGTGCTCTGAGTGGAAGATTTGGTCGCTGCCACCCAAACACCCTCCTCCACACATACAAAACGTTCATTAGGCCAATAGCTGAGTATAAAGCCATCATCTACTCCCAACTCAAACCCAAACAAACCCACGCTCTTCAAGCCACTGAACGAAAAATTCTTCGTAAATGCCAATACCTTCACTACAGATATCCTTCCACCCAGGTGTATATCAACACGGACGTCAAGCCAATACCAGACCGCCTCAAGACCCTCCAGGCGGGGTACGCAACCAGAACTCTACGCGGAAACAACGAGGCCGCAAACGCGACCTTGAGAACCTCGTGGAGCGACGGACGCCCACTACGCAGACGCCCAAAATTGAAATTCGCCATGCCCAACTACCGCCTCCTAAACCTCTGCAACGACCTCCCCGAGGAGCTGGAGGAAGCACTGGACAACACTCCGCTATCTGTAAGATAGCGGAAAAAAGAACCACGGCGCCAAGGCGCTATAACGCCCAGACGAATTCTGCTCCTCGGGGGGAGCGCCAAGAGCTCCCCCCCCCTCTTAGCAACCACCATCGGCTTCCGTCAGACCATTTGACGGAAGCACCACCCTCTCCCGCCAACTGGCGGGAAAGCAACAAATCCAAGAAGCCTCAAACCTGAAAAAAGAAGAAGAAGCCAAACAATCAGATAATCCACAACATACTTAAAGCAAAACTGTACATATCCGCTGTGACCACGGTTTTTCTGCGGTTTCCCGTGGTCCTCGCCAAATGGGCAGCGATTTAAAATAGGGAAACAACAAGTCCGCAGACTGTTTCCACCTCCAAATAAGCTCAGCTCAAATCATTCCAAATTGCATTGTATACAACTTTTTTAACCACCAAAAATTAAAATCATTCAAGTGTTGAAAAGGACGCCTAAAGTCCTATAACAACACTCAGGGAAATATAGATATCTTAAGAACTAAAAACACCACTTCATCAAAATAAACATATATAAAATTCAATTCATTCATCTTAATAAGTGCATTCGACAGCCAGCCACCGTACGAAGCAGACGCTCTTGGAAGGACTCGAAAGAGTGAAGGCAAGAGAAGTTTAGTACAAATCTTGGACTTATCGAATACGAGACGACCGTGGACGCTTTTATCGTGGGAGCCCTGGGAAGCTGGGACCAGGAGAATGAGGCTGTCCTGAGGAAATGCGCGGTGGCCCCACGGTACGCCACACTCATGAGACGCCTCATGTGAAGCGATACCATCAAATGGACCAGACATCTTTATTGAACATCTCACGGGGGTTAGGCAATATACATAAGCCTAATGAGAGGTGGATAGGTAGATTGGTGAAATCACTTCCTATCCTGTGACATGTCCCAAATCTCTTGATTTCGCCTACTTCGATAAAACGTGTATAACGTGACATGGCGTGGGTGAATCTCGCTAAGTGAAGCCGCGATTTCAACCAAATTTACAGGTTACTGCAGGTGTCAATAAGAAAATGTGGATATTTGATTCTGAATGACTTCTAAATCGTTTTTAACAATTCCATGGAGCCATTTTACAATGAGTTTGATGCGAATATGTATCGAATATGATTGAAAGAAAATTCTTCAAATACCTATCAACAGTATCGCCATCTATTGTTGTACATGAGAACCCCACGTAATGAGCTGAAATTCAATTGTTCCAAATCAAGGAATTGTCTGCTGAAACAATTGAAGAGTAGCGCCACCAGGTCTTATTTCCATCATTGCCTCATGCTTTATATGTCGTGTGATTAATTGTTCTCCTTTTCTGTGATATCTCTGTGATAAGATCAGTTGTTCGATTCTATGTTTTTATTTATAAATTTTTTTATACATAATTTTATCTATATTTACACGTATGATTTCATAAATTCACTAAAATTTTATTTATTGACATTTTATTCTCAAGAATCTTGAAGTCACTTAGAAGTATAATTATTGGTATGTCGAATTTAGCAGGAAAAACTTTATCAGGAACTGTACACAATGTAACTATTTTAAGAATTATTTATTAATAAAAGTATCAATCTGTTTTTATCAGCTTAATATCTGATACGCCCCGCATGCGGGGCCAGTATATTAAACTGATTTTTGGAAATTGATGAAGGGTTAGGGGCTTGCTCCACCTCCGTCGCGGGTTGGCCTGGTATTGCAGTACCGCCAGGATCGGCCCATTTAACAAATAAAACATAAATTTTACAAATACTTCGGGGTCTTCATTGGTTGCCAACTAATTAAACAGGATGTCCAATACATATCCATGGCATGTCCGTCATTAGATCCTGTGGATAAGGGCGGGATGCTCATTGTATGTTAGTTCAATGAATATCCGTTAGTGGACATCCAGTGAACATCAATTTCTAGTCCAAAATAACTGAGAATTTGGTCGAATCAAATATATAACGTTTACCGTCTGAAAACTGTAAAGATGACTTCTATAATTATTACGTTGAAACAAAAACTGGATGTTCGCAAAATAATGATTACACAACACAATGTATATTGTTAACGATCAATAAACACAGTAAAGCCTGGTTCATGCTCATACGAATATCGGAAAATATTTGCGAATAAAATGACCGCTGACAAGAAATGTCGCAATAAAGTTGAAATATTTGAACTTTTTTCCGGATTTTTCAAGTTATCATGATATGATACTACAGCATGCACAAATCAACAGTGTTGTAGAGTAGAAATAATATCAATGAAATTTTTGTTATTTTCCGATTCGCAATTTTGCGAAATTTTGTGACAGTCTGATGAGTCTTTTATCGTCAGGTAAAATTTCAAATCATCTGCATATAAGGAAAATTTGCAATGTTCAAAACATGATTTTATGCTATTTATGTAAATGATGAAGAATAATGGGCCCAGATGTGATCCTTGGGGGACACCTGATGAAATAGTGTATTTCTCTGAATTAAATCCTTGCACTGTTACAAATTGTGACCTATTTTTTATGTACGCCACCCACCTCAAAAGAGGACCGTTCACTCCAACCTCAGAAAGCCGCTCGAGGAGAAGATTATGACTAATCTTATCGAACGCCTTGCTGAAGTCAGTATAAATAGTGTCAACTTGTATTCGTTGGTCCATATTTATACATATATGTAAATATTCTGTATATTCAACTAGATTCGATTCAAGTGTACGCCCTGCAAAAAAACCATGTTGTTCTGGTAAAATGATAGACTTGACGAGAAAAAACATGTATTTATGAACTAATTTTTCGAAGAGTTTTGGGATCGCTGAGAGTTTACTAATGGGCCTATAATTACGTACAAAGACATTCAAATACAGGAGACTAAACGTTCCATTGTTAAATCGCTTTCCAAGCCGATCAATCATTGTTTGGATGTTTGCAACGAGTGCAAGAGAGAAAAATATACGAACGGGGCGCCTTGGCAACAATGTATGTTTGAAGCTTCTCATCATCGTCAGTGGCGTGCTGGCGTGTCAGTAATGAGTCATGTAAATGTCATCTGTATTTTTTTCCTTCAAAATACTTCTTGTTTCTTTCATACTTTTAGAGTTTTATATTTCCGCGAAAATGCATCCACGACTTTGTGCCGTTTTATGTACCTACTACTGAAACTAAACCACAGAGACAATATAAAGTGATGAATTTCATCACATGAATTCGCCAGTGACTATTCTTCACACAAATCACACCAGACATGGTTGACTACAATTTTGGAAAGCATGGGTAAGAAAATATACTAATATAGTTTGTTTGGAGAATCTTTGTGGTAACATGATTCATTTTAGCATCAGAATATCTACAGATATCACTGCTGAATATTGTGGCACTTGTGCTAACCATTTTGATACTGGAAATGGGAAAACATATACCTTAAAAAGGTTCGAGGTAAGTCTTTCTGTACTGTATTGGGTAGTGAACTGATTTCTCGAGTGTTTTCTCTTCATTTTTTCCATCCTTGTATGATATAGATATTATAATAAGTAGTATTTTTGCTTTTTGAAACCCCTGCTGTGAGGAATCTTGGACTGGTGATGAACTGATGTTGATTATACCCTTGAAAATAACATATTATGTATAGCCCTTGATTATGTTTAGTGTTTAAATGTCTTTGATTACGTATCATATTTTTATTTCCATTTTTGAAGATTGGTATAACGGCGGCGATTTTCCAAATATCGGGGAATTCTCCGCTGTTCAATGACTGGTTGAACATCAATGTTAGAGGATTTGCTAGAGATTTACAACATTTTTTCAAAAATAGTTGTGACAATTCATCTGGACCGGCGGCTTTGTTGCTATCAAGCTCCTTCAAGGCGATTTCGACTTCATTTACTGTGAATTGAAGTAAATATAGCTCGTTATTCGTATTTGTTGAGGGTGAGGTGATATAATCGAAGTCGTGAGTATCTGGCACAAACACGCTTTTGAAATAGGTAGAGAATAAATTAAATATCTTGTCCATTATTGGCAGTTTTTTCATCAAATTTTAATTCATTTGGAATTTTACTAACACACTGTCTTTTAACAGAGGCATATTTCCAAAACTGTTTAGAGTTTGAAGGTAGTTCTTGTTCTATAGAAAGTAAGTAGTTTCTAAAGTCACTCTCAATTAATTTTTTTGAACGAGCTCTGAGCACTCTAAAAAGATTGTAGTCATTCTCATTTTTGTATCTTTTCCATTTTTTGTGAAATTTGTTTTTTTCTTGAACAGCGCGTATAGTTTGTATTTTATAAAAGGACAGGAAATGCTTACACTTGCGGTACTTGGGTACATTGTTGTTAATAATTTCATCTGATGATACTGTATGTTGCGAACATCCAGTTTTTGTTTCAACGTAATAATTATAGAAGTCGTCTCTACAGTTTTCAGACGGTAAACGTAATATATTTGATTCGACCAAATTCTGTTATTTTGGACTAGAATTTGATGTTCACTGGATGTCCACTAACGGATATTCATTGAACAAACATACAATGAGCCCCGCCCTTATCCACAGGATCTAATGACGGACATGCCATGGATATGTATTGGACATCCTGTTCAATTATTTGGCAACCAATGAGGACCCCGAAGTATTTGTAAAATTTATGTTTTATTTGTTAAATGGGCCAATCCTGGCGGTACTGCAATACCAGGCCAACCCGCGACGGAGGTGGAGCAAGCTCCTAACCCTCCATCAATTTCCAAAAATCAGTTTAATATACTGGCCCCGCATGCGGGGCGTATCAGATATTAAGCTGATAAGAACAGATACTACACTTTGATCTTAGCCAGAGGCCGAGAAGCGATACTTAACACTGAAACGTATTCACTATTTATGGCCGCTCAACGGGATGCTATCGGCTGTGCGTATATAAAAATACTTTACGACCTCTAGCGGTTGCCGACGTACTATTACGATATCCATTCGTGTATTAGATAAACGGTTTTGGATTTACAAATTTGAAAACAATAAAACAACACTACTTTCTAGAAATATTAATATTGTTGATAAGAAAATTTTGAATAATGAGAAATAACGCCTGAAATAACCCCTAATAGCACAATATGTCCAATGGACATCCGTTTTATGTCCAGTATATGTCGAGGGTGTTCATGGATATGTTTTGGACATCCATAGGATATCCACATGAAGATATCTGGTGGATGTCCTAAGCGAAGAAGTCTATGTGGTGTCAAATTAATGACCTCTTATTCAAGATATCCAGTGAACATCTATTCACGGTATGTCCATTATTTCATTTCCAGAATATATAATATGCTATACATACTTTTTATGTCGGCCTCACGTGTACATTCACTTCTATTCATGATGGCGCTATGTGTATTTTTTATAGAGGTCAGAATGCTCATTCCGCTCTTTTTTAATTCACTCTTGTGCCTCGACATATGACATACGATTCAGGAAGAATTGGGCATTGTCTATTGAACCATATGGATAATTTTCCTTTTTTATTCTTTAAATGAAATACACAAGAAAAGATCTGCATTTTTTCTTGCACAATTCTTGCCTAATACGGTGTCTGTGTAGATATATAATTCGAAAATCATTTTCATAAAATGATATCAGGTTTGTTGAATACTATATTGATCTTTTATAATCTTCACTTCAATGCATAATCAAGTTCATGAAACAGAAAAAACACAAAAATAATTAGAAGTTCCCTTATCTCCATTATCTATGAATTGGTAATATAGTTATGACACTTTTTGTGAATACATTTTTTATAATTTGTCCTTGTCTGATTAAAAAATGTTCCCTATATAAAACCTTCATAAAAACAAGCATAAGAAAGTTAGAGCGCTTGAAAGGGTCGAATGTCGACGTTGACAACCATCTTGGAAGTATGACGTCATACACCGGCTCGGTCACACTTGCAGACAAAACACCCGGTAGTACACGATTCTATGACTTATTAGGTATCCATCACCATCAATCATATACTTGCTTCATTCAAAATCCCACGGAATTACATATGCATGCCCCAGAACGTACGCGGCATCCTTGGCCCAAAAACCCGACCAAGGGTGAATCATCAAGTGCTTCGCAAGCAGCAGTAACCACTTCATGAGGAGCCGCTTTTGCGATTGGCGCTCCATCCATAGGGCCCACATGGATTGCGTCCCACTAAAAGCCACCAAAAAATTTGTCAATGGAGACAAACGATCTCGCAGGTGCAAGGATCAGAACGAACCCTGCTACACGTTCTCAACCATTGCAGAATGCACCCAGCTGCTTGGCAAAAAAGACAACGCCGTACAGGACCGGCTAGTTAAAGCAATTCCTAGACGAGTGAGCGCCCAGGTCAACAAGACAGGTCTACCATATGAATTCTAATCTTCGGCTTGACATACTAATAGTCTACGAAGGAAACTATTTCTAGGTTACCACCCACCACAATCGAAATAAGTAGTACGTGTCTCTAGTTGTGTTCTATTTTCTTATTTTTATAAATTACATACAATTTTCATACTCTTGCCATAAAATGTATTTTTTAAGAGGCAATAAAGTTAAAAAAAAAATAAAAAAAAAAAAAAAAAAAAGCCAGAATCAAGATTGTGGATGATGGTTGAATCCCGTTTGATATAGAGCCTCAAGCCATAATTAGAGCAAGAGACCGGCCTGGCGGATGAGTTCAGTACCCAAGGGAACGAAACGTCGGAATATGCCTTTACCGTGGGGGCCTTATATAGGAAGCTGGAACCAGAAGAACGAAAAGAAAATCCGGAGTATCCCCCTAACTTTAAAAAAAATGGCAACTATTAATTCGTTCTTGTTCTCCAATGACAGATTGAAAGAGATGAAGAAAATAAGTCCTACTTATTAACTCCATTAGTTATAGTAGAGATTTCGGGAAGTGACTCTAAGTACAAATTGTTATGATATAGTCACTATTTATGACCGCTCAACGTTAGGCTATCGGCAGTGCATATATAAAAATTCTCTATGACCTCTAGCGGTTGCCTACTATTCCGATATCCATTCGTGTATTACATAAATGCGTTTGCTTTAAAAATTTGGAAACAATAAGACACTGCTTTTTTAATAATATAAGTAATTTTAATGAGAACAATTTAAAAAAATAGCACATATTATGTCCAATAGGCATCCGTTTAATGTCCAGTATGTGTCCAGGGTGTCCTTGTATATATTTTGGACATCCATAGGATATTTACATAAAGATATCCATTGGACGTCCCAGGCAAAAAAGTCCATGTGGTGTCCATTTAATAACCTCTTCTTCAAAATATCTATATGCATTGCCCTTTAGATGTCCACATCAAGATGTCCATTGAACATCCATTCAGTCCATCTATGATATACATACATTCCATCCCCACTACTTTTAAAGAGCAATAATTTATTGGACTATGTCCATTAATTCATGTCTACATTACATTGAGAAATCCATTGGATATACAGAACAGTTCACATACGTGAACCATGATGTGAGAAGATGGATTTTATAAACTGTACAGGGTGGTCAGATAAGAATGTAAAGTGCAGTATCTCGAAAACTATTCGTCTAAGAGAATTGCGGTGAAAAATGTCATGACTAAAGTTACCAGAAGAAAATCCTGGAAATTGTTTTCATGTTTCCAAGATGGCCGCCAGGGGGCGTAACCGCCATGTAAAACTTTTGAAATGAATTTCTGACGAAATACGCCAAGTAAACGTACCAATAAAATATATACCTTTCAAAGTTGAGCTTCATTCGAGTAATTTTTGCTCGACACTTTTTGAAGTATCTATTAAAATGAAGTAGTGGGGGGTGGTTCAATGTTTTTTCAAATAAACTCCTGAACGACTGAACGGATTTCAACAAACTTGGTATCGTTGGAAAGTGCATTCATTGGTCTATCAAATTCATCTTATTTGTGATGTGTCGGATTTTAAGTGATGCCACTAGAGCGCGTTTATTGACATAATAACAAAAAATTGCAAAATTGTCTAAAAAATCAAATGCAATTATATGACTTTTATTCCATGAAAAGGTAGTGGAATGATACCTTAATAGGATTATCTTTTGGTAACTTTAGTTATAACATTTTTCACCGCAAGTCTCTTAAACGAATAGTTTTCGAGATACTGCGCTTTGCATTCTCATCTGGCCACCCTGTACATAGAAGTGGCGACTGTCCCTATGAGTTTGTCATTCGAAAACATGAATTATATTTTCGAACGTTTGCCAAAAAAATGTTCGATTTCACTTTTTCTCCTACGCAGCAAGTTGAACGTTATCGGTGTTTCTTTCTCAAATTCGAGACCACTGCAGACCTACCTACATGCATGATTTATCCATTTTCTGAAAACTCGGATGAAGAATGTAGTGTTTGTCTGGACCTAGCACTTGGTACTTTTGTGACCGATTTCTGATCTTGCTTCCATTTACTCGGCTGTCTCTGGACAGCGAAAATAATGCGATAAAAAACATGACATAATTTCAACAACGAAAGCACAAGAGCAGCCTGTGAAATAATATATAAAATGTGTTTATTAAAATCATCTAAAATGATTTGTAAAAGTCATACTTTCTCTCATGGAACACCACTATATTTTATTGCATTTTTAATTTATCTCTGGAAAGCTGATTCCATCGATCGATACAATTATTCAACTTTGGGAATTTTTTGTGTCGAAACTATTCATTACCGGTCAAAACAGCTTACATTGTCCCCCTATTGATTTTCGATCAACTATCTAATGATATTTAATTAAATCACATATCGGCGTGGTTCATAATTCTGAGTTCTGAACCACCCTGTATTTGTATCATTTAAATATCAATCGATAGTAAATAATAAGTTACTAGAGTTGAAAAATCTCGATTTTTCACACCCTATATCTCTGTAACCGTCTTGGACTTATCATTTTTGAATTTCTTTAACCAGTGGCGTAGTATGTCGCCACATATTTCTTCATATTTTTCATTGCACAAAAGTGTCACATGATAACATCTCCACTTGCTCAATAAATGTACCTAAAGGTTCCTTAGATATCTGCGAAAAACTAAGATATGTCTCGAGGTACAGTATTAAGTATAGATACCCAATTTGCTATACGTGACATAAACCATAAAGTTGATCTTTTACAGATTAAAGTTTCCATTTAAGGAAAATATCTCGAAAACATAGCGCATTGAAAATTACACATTCAAAGCAAATGTTCAAATGGGACATCATTTTGTTCAATAGATAACTGAAGACATCTTCCTATGAACTGTCGCACGTTTTGGAATATACCCAATGTATTCTGGATTCTCTACTTTATTTTGGCTCAAGACATATTTTTATTTTTTCGCAAATACCTATCTCATAATCCTCTAAGGAAAACACAGTGAATGTTTCCATTCGAATTAACGAAGCAGATATATCTACTCACTTCTGGTTGCTGAAATGTTTTAACATATTTCTTTTCATGATGCATCTATCGAAATTTGGAGACAAAAACATATGTTTCCACTGAATAATTTATGATTTATGCACATTTATTTAGCGATATTTAGAATGTATACAACCTATCCTGTATATAATCAAGAAATTAATTGATGAATATAGCTATATAGCCTTAGCCTATACTGTTCATTTGGATCGACGATGTACCACTTACAAATAGACTGAAGAAAATGCCCATAGTATGCTGGCCAAGTCACTGAATCACAGAAAAATCACAGATTGTTAACCAAGTTCTGAACTTCTGAATTATAATGAGATGAACGCGGACTATATGTTTGTTCGTGCAGTGATAACTTTTATCAACAAACTCGGATCAGGTTCACGAAAAATATCTGCTAATCTCAAAATATACAATGGAATTGATTCATAAGAAATCACGAAAGCGGCACATATCAAAAGTTATTTTTGAATTAGTTTTGATCAAGTTTTTACCACTCCACATTTTTTCAACGATAAAACTTCATGAAATTAAATCAAACCTATGCAAGTAAGCCAGAAAGTGGTCTCACATACAATTCTTCAATTTGCGGTTTTATATGGAAATAAAGCATCAGCAGTCAAAAGTTGGATCGCAAAAAAAAAAACAAATATGGAAAAATTGGCAACATTGGCTTTTTGAATTAACCAGCTTGAACAGCCCCTCATTCAGTTCATTGAAATCGCCCCTGTCTTTTCGGAGGTACGTATTTGCAAGGTTCCATATATTTTTTTCAAAAAATGCTGGTTTTCCAGGTCTCAGAGAATATCCGGAATTTATAGTTTTGGAGCAATCGAATGTAATAAAAATGTATTAGAAATTGCATTAAACGAAATCTGTAAACCTGGCAACGTAGTCGATACGATTTTTGATTTTACCAGGTTGAATAGGCAGTCAATTAATAATTTTAGAATTTATTGATTCATATAACTATCTCAACAAAATGTTTAAAAAATTGATCATACATATAGCAGACAGCAACTCTTGTAAAGAGGATCGAAATATATTGATAAAGTTATGATGCGTATCGTATTTCTTGGACCACCTTCTAGGACATCCTAAGGAAGTCCTCACAGGGACATTGGATGTTATGTACGGAACGTCAATATATAGTATGTTGTTATCGGGAATTTTCAAAATATGTACTTTCCAGGACGCTGGGACAATGTAAAAATGTACCGATTGAGACGTCCATATAATTTTGTTCTGATTTTTGTACATTATGGGACATCCCATGAAAGTCATCACAAGACATTATATTATAAGTACTGAGTAGGACGTCCTATATGGACAACAATTTCATGTTTCGTGTTTGTTATAACACTATGGTGAATGTTATTTGTACTATTCTGTCTAGTTTTATTTATGGCACTATATAGTGAATAGAGATCATATCATTATTTGCAGTGCTGGTTATAAGACTATAATGAATGTTATCAGTATTATTATGTTATTTATAGGAACTATTCTGTCTAGTGTTGTGGCACTATAGTGAATAGGTACTGTTCTGTCTAGTGTGCTTTATGACACTATAGTCAATAGATGATATTTCATTCTGTCTAGTGTTTGATATAACACTATAGTGAATGTTATTTGTAGGTACTATTTCGCTCTCACCTTTCACTCACCCTCATTCATTAATTCACTCATTCATTTCAATCATCCTGGCATCGAAACTTAGTTCATTTGCCACAGAAAATTTCTAAGTATATTTTTGTGTAAATGAACACGCTACACCCAGTCGCCTCGCCTTTTTGGTACCATTCTGTATAGTGAATAGAGATTATATATCATTCTGTCTAGTGTTTGTTAAAACATTATAATGAATGTTATTTGTAGATACTATTCTGTCTAGTGTTGTGGCACTATAGTGAATAGAGATTACATCATCATTCTGTCCAGTGTTGGCTATAACGCTATAGTGAATGTTGTTTGTATTATTCCGTCTAGTATTTGATACAACACTGTAGTGTAGTATTATTATATCTAGTGTTCGTTATAATGCTATAGTGAATGACACTATAGTGAATAGAGAATATATAATTCTGTCTAGTGTCTGTTATGACACTATATAGCGAATGTTATCCGTAGATAGATATTATTACTAGTGTTCCTTTTGGCACTATTAATTGTGAATGGACGATTCAGAGCAGAGTTAGCGTACATTACATGCAATTATACATCTTGCTTGCTGAACCAATCTTTAAGGTTTATACACTACCTTGGACCATCACATGAGAATCAGGAGGGAAGTGGCTGTTATATTTCATTACGTACGCAATTTATGCTAAATAAACAAGTGTCGATTGGACATCTGTATTTCATTTCTTTACTCCAATCAATTATAATATATGAATATTCTTCATCTTTCTTACACTTTTACTATAATCTTCCCAAAAAATGATGTCTTAGGTGAAAGCTTGCATAATAAAAGCGTTGCTGATAGTTCTTTACAAATATGGTTTTTCTATTTTAGTTCTATAATGAAGTCGTTATGAAACGCAAATACGTATCGAAATAGCATCTTTTCGGAAGCATCCTACATCACTTGGATGCCGGAGAGACGTACACCTACCTGGGTGTGGAAGGAAGTCACATCCAGGAAACACGAATGGTGAAAGACGCTCTCCGCAGCAAGTATCGGCAGCGACTTCGACAGGTCTGGTCTTCGGAACTGTCAGGAAAGAGAAAGTCGCTGCTACCAGAGATAAGTAACCCTAACAAGATGTGCACGTCTTATGGAAGATTTGGAAATATAGTCACGTGATTCACGAGAACTGCTGGGAACAAATACACCGTACGAAAAGTTGCTAAAAATCAATGAAAATAAACAAAGTGGAAGACAGTTGAATACAAAAGACAAAGACAAACCGATGAAGGAAAAGACAGAAAAAGCTGACCTTGAACATGGCAGTTCCATCTAGTTCCATCTTGTGGCTGATTCCAAAACCATGAAAAGTATATTGCCAAATTATAGCATTGACGTGCACATCTTGTTAGTGGGTAACTTATCTCTGCTGCTACTAACATGCTTGCTGTTTCGATCCAACTATACTCTTTTGGAGTATTCAAGTGGACACTATAGAGATGAGCTGCGCCAACTTGACGTTAGTACTTGCAAGATAATGCACCGCAATAGCAGCTTTCATCCAACTTCTTCCGTTCCACGGTTATATCTCCCAAGAGATCAGAGAGGCCGTGGACTCTTAAGTTTGGAGTATCTCCATAACAGAATGGTTCTGGATAACGCCTGTAAAATCATCAGGAGTTCGGATCCCCTCCTGCAAATGGTCAAAAGCCATGAGAATGCAGGAGTAGGAGCATTTCTCTTCAAGGCAGCACATCGAGCAGCCGATGAACTCTTGCCGATTTTCGATTCCGAGCGGAGAGCCGCCGTGACTCAGTCACTGAGCTCGACCATGCTCGGAGAAAAGCTCTCATAAAAGCTGCAGAAGTTGAGAACTCTGCAGCTCCACATGGATAAACCTCTATACATTCTGTCTTCTTCAACAACATCGAAGACAGAGGTTTATCCAAAGAGCAGACCTTTGCATTCCTAAGGTCAGGCGGGCTTAAATCGGAAACAGAGGGGTTCATCATGGCATGCCAGGATGCATGGAGTTTTCAAAACGTTGCATTACCGAAGCCGATTCATGGGTATAGAGGTCCCTGATGTAAGATGTAGGGCCTGCCGTAGGGCGCCGGAAACGCTGATGCACCTGCTTTCAGCATGCACGGTGTATGCAGTTTCGGCCTATATCCATAGACATAATGCGGTATTACGAGTGCTCTAATACCATCTGAGGCACTCCTACGGTATCGACGAAACTCCAGTGCTGCCTTATGCTCCAGGGGATATTGAGTCCGTTGTGGAGAATGAGAAGTGTCGAATTTATTGGAACTTCTCATTTCCCACCCTCAGGCAGATACAAGCAAATAAGCCTGACGTAGCCCTCCTCGACCATCAAACCAGAACGATGTTCGTGATTGAATTCTCGGCACATATACAATCAAATAGCAAGGGTTTACTTCACATAGAGCGTTGATATACATTCAAAGAATGATACAAACGAAAGAAAAAAAAAGAATCTAGTGAAGAGGTAAATTATGAAAAATTACAATTGGAGGTGAGAAAAACATAGAAAAATAAAGTTGCCTTTATGATAATAATTCATTAACCATCGATGAATAGAGTAACATAGATTATTCATTAATTACGAAGGAACGGAGTTTCAAAACGACAATGAAAAAGTAAACAATATTTTTGAGGTGGTAGGTGCTCGGATCATTTAATAACATGATGAATTCATCCAAGATTTATTTCTAGTGTTCTGATACCTCTGTACAAACTGCAGTGCAACACGATATGCTCAATAGTCTCTAGCTGTTTGGAATTACACATCAAACATATTTCCTCATGGTTTATTATATAGTATCAGCCTTTATGAGCAACGTTAACTTTAGATTTTGAAGAGAGCCGAATTTGACAAAAAATTCTTATCGACGATATGGGAAGTTTGCTGAGAAGATAATTGGCAGGCCTAGTACTAATAGAGATGCACTTATTAGATAGTACAGTATTCATTTAGAGCTCAATTTAGAGCTCAATTTAGAGAAGTTCACATTATTGAATATTGCTTCCAACTGCAGGGCCCAATTGAAAGTGTACTTGTTATTACTTTGATGGTTCATTAACTTTGAGAAAATTATTTTAGGAAGCCTTAGGGCGTCCGCGGATAAATTTTTTAGGAGCTAATTCTGGTTCTGCTTCAAAGCCAGATGCTCCAATTTGATAGAGCCTGTTTCTAGACGCACCATATGGTCCAGAGTATTTTTTGTGACTATATAAGAGCAGCCTTCTGAAGAATCCAACTTGAACTCTTTCGATTTCATGAAGATAACATAGACCCCAGACTGGAATGCAATTTGTCATGGTTTTGTGGATTATTGAATTCAAAAATCCGTCATTACGGTTGAGTCCGAAATTTCCTTTCGAAAAACACATTATTTTCGATTTTGCAGTGTTAACGGAGGATACGAAGTTTTCTTGACAGATCCATTTCAGATTTTCCCACGATAACAAGGTCATTTGCATACAAGAATCATTGGAATTATCGATGTTGATACCTGTGGAAAATGAAAAGGGGCTCAAGGGTTCACCCTGTAAGTCTCCTTTATTGATATCGAATGGTTTGGAGAAGTTGTTAACTTTTATTACCTGAAATGTTGCATTTTTGTACAGGCATATTTGATTAAACGTATTATTTGGGCACTCACTCCTGATTTGAACAGTTGGTCCCAAAGAAGAGTAGGTATATGTATCATAAAAGGACGTGTCATGAGGGATAATTTTTCATCCAAGTCGCTCTTATTTTCACTCAAAATCAGTATTCATTACCCTATTATGGCTACGTAAATGTCGGATAAGGACCTTTTTTGCCTCTTTTATATTGAAGTTAACCAATATCACCGTCATTATTTTATCATGGACCCATGTATTAAGAGGAAAACGGCTTCCCAAAGGACCCCGCACCATCCTTATGGAAAATGGCTTTCGGTTAAATATCCTGCATTTTTAGTATGTTTCATATTTTGACTTCCTCGCCAAAAGTGTCCATGGGCACAAAAAAATCGACCGACTAGTTTTAGAGATACAGGGTGATAAAGTTGAAAAATGATGGTTTCTGCTCAGAATATTTAACATTTTCGATAATTGACAATACGCCTTTCTATTCTGGGAATACCATGCCTCAATGATGATAGAATGTCACATTGATCTTCTAACAATTATAGTTCTCCGTTTTGTGCTCTACAACAGGGTGAATTAACAAAAATCCAATCCGATTGATTTTAAACCAACCAGTGTGAGTTATCTGATGATAATTGAAGATTCAATTCAGCCTAGATGAACTCCCTCAACCTCGATCAAAGTTGATCGTCATTATTTTTTGTTATACAGGGTGATTTGAAAACAGGGGTACGTCAACCACTCGTTTTTTTGTTCGAATAAGGAAGAGTATGTCATGAATATATTAAACATTGTTCAATATGGAAAATGTCGCACAATCATTTCTTGTATACAGAGTGAGTAAAAAGATACAGTCCAAGTAATTCAGAAAAATGCGTGTTTTTTAATGAATTTCGAGAAGTAATCGGTTAATTTCCATTAATTTTTGGTATTATGTAAGATTTGAGTAATCCAAGATATTGTCACCAATATCAGCATGGGTCTCTGGACTCGTTTTTCGGCTACTTACTTTTGAATGTTCTTATTTTATTGGTATACCCATCACACTCTATCGGACCTATTTTAGCAATATTCGGGGTTGAGTAGGGCAGAATCCATTCCATGAAAACCATACCTTACATATTATACATGGTGAATTTGAGTTGTAAACATTGGGAAAGTATTTCGTTTCCAAAGCCTCCTTCGATATAAACCTAAATGAATGCTCATTACGAAGAGTGTACCAGACATTTAACACCTAATCAAAATCGTTCGAACGAAAGAAACCCTCGAGGAAACCACTGTTAAGGTGACAATTTTTTCTATTGGAAGTTCCTTGACTCAATTTGAAAAAAACAGTACTTTGAATCAGGAGAATCTCACGGGCAAAGTTGATATAATTCACTGATCAATCTTTCGAAATTAATCTATTCCGAAGTGATACCTATTTCATATTATCAATTCGCACAGGAGCTTTCTATATGAGTTCAATGAAGAATCATGATGAAGGAATTATCAAGCACTTACATTTCACCAGTAGATGTGAAAAGTTTGTTTTTTTACAAGCATTTATTTCTTCTATTCCATATCTAGCGATCGTTTAATCCATTTAAAAGTGTCCAATCGACTTGAATTTAGCAGATATTCATTATTCCTGTGAGATGAGAAGTTTTTCTTATTTATACTTATTTATATATTTTGTGTGAAATACATTCCAAGACTAGTTTATTATTGAATGAATATCGAAATAACGTAGATATTTACTATCGCGGGCTTTCTTGCAGTATTTTGTAGATCATAATACCTACTCCCATCATCAATTTGTATGCCAAGGTTTTCGTCGGCTTGTTGGGAAAATATCAAATATTTTATAGAAACCTCACATTTCACAGAAACTATAGGAAATATTTCCCCATCTGAATTGGAAGACTTTGTTAATAATAGGGAATTAGTCTCAACTTCGAGAGGGGTTGTTGGTTCTGATACATTTCAATTTTCTCTAGTTCCTTTGGAAACAGAGCTTCCAAATTCACCATGTATAATATGTAAGGTATAGTTTTCATGGAATGGGTTCTGCCCTACTCAACCCCGAATATTTTTCAACAAGAAGAATTGCTAAAATAGGTCCGATAGAGTGTGATGGGTATACCAATAAAATAAGAACATTCAAAAGTAAGTAGCCGAAAAACGAGTCCAGAGACCCATGCTGATATTGGTGACAATATCTTGGATTACTCAAATCTTACATAATACCAAAAATTAATGGAAATTAACCGATTACTTCTCGAAATTCATTAAAAAACACGCATTTTTCTGAATTACTTGGACTGTATCTTTTTACTCACTCTGTATACAAGAAATGATTATGCGACATTTTCTATATTGAACAATGTTTAATATATTCATGATATACTCTTCCTTATTCGAACAAAAAAACGAGTGGTTGACGTACCCCTGTTTTCGAATCACCCTGTATAACAAAAAATAATGACAATCAACTTCGATCGAGGTTGAGGGAGTTCATCTAGGCTGAATTGAATCTTCAATTATCATCAGAGAACTCACACTGGTTGGTTTAAAATCAATCGGATTGGATTTTTGTTAATTCACCCTGTTGTAGAGCACAAAACGGAGAACTATAATCGTTAGAAGATCAATGTGACATTCTATCATCATTGAGGCATGGTATTCCCAGAATAGAAAGGCGTATTGTCAATTATCGAAAATGTTAAATATTCTGAGCAGAAACCTTCATTTTTCAACTTTATCACCCTGTATCTCTAAAACTAGTCGGTCGATTTTTTTGTGCCCATGGACACTTCTGGCGAGGAAGTCAAAATATGAAACATACTAAAAATGCAGGATATTTAACCGAAAGCCATTTTCCATAAGGATGGTGCGGGGTCCTTTGCAATCTGATTTTATGGGTAGTTTCCAAATATCATGCAGGGTGTCAGAGTAATAAAAGACAATATATATCGTATAGTGTAAGCGTATATACACAGGGTGGCTCACGATTAGTTAATTTGTATGTTGATATGAGTTTAATTTTGAAATTATTGTTCTGAAATATAGGTACAGGATGGCCTAAAAAATTGTGTACTCATTTTTTCTAAAGGGACACGCGCCCTGTATTCAATTGAATTTTAAGATTACCCTTGGAAAACTTATTTCATCGATCTATCTCACTTATTGAGGTGTAGCGCGGGAAGATAGAGGATGTTATAAAAATCGAGATTTTTTATTTCGGGAATTTTTAGTCGAAACTATTCATTATTGGTCAGATTTCGTCCCTATATATATATGTATTAATAACTTTCGATTGACTATCTATATAATGACATTCAATTGATAATAACATAACTAATAAATCACATATTGTTTCAACTAATTAGTAATTATCATTTGTTTATAAAATGAAAAGTCAAGGTCAAGATTGGGACATGTAAGCCATTTTTGACCCATAATGAATAGTTTCGACACAAAAAACTCTTAATATTGCGAAATCTCGATTTTAAACACTCTTTATTATATGTGTGATACATCGATAAAATCAGCTTTCCAAAAAGATTCTTATAATGCAATAAAATACAGATTGTTCCATTAGAAGAAATATGACTCTGATACGCCTCATTTTTTGGGACATTCAGTATATTTCTAAATAATTTTGAAATGTAACATTCAGTAAAACGTACCAACTGTGTCAAGGAGAAAGGCGCGGAAGTGGTGAGCCACCCTGTATAAGTAGTGATTAGCAGCTCATATATTTGTTATTGGCTGGTTGTTTTAATGACATAACAGGGAGAAAATGAAATAATAACATTTAAAACAGTTTAACGACTTACGCTTGTCACAGGTGCCATATAGAAGGTAGGTACCTATTTAGTGCTCCTTCCAATACCTTCACTATGCCTAACAGGGCGACTAGTAATAACTGAAAGTTAAACAAACACACCTGTCCTAAACTTTGTCGTTATGGAAAAATAACTTATCACGTTATCACTACAAGCGTTATCATATATTTTATTATTATAGCTGATGGTTTGAAAAGAACAAACTGTTCTTTGATAACATTCACCTAATTATTATCAACATTTTAGAGCCACTGACGACTTCTAGCATTATATCTATATTATATAATACACAATACTGAGAAAATCTGTTTCGATCACAAAAAAAATGTTGCTGCCAAAATGCTTAAAATAACCCGCGGTCAAGTCCTGATGTCGTGTTTGTTACTTTTGATTTCATTGACTTAATGGGAAATCGAAATGAAAACATTTTTCTTTGTTGTGAAAATGTTCATTCAACCTTAACACTATAGATTGCGATGCGTATATTAGGCATCATGATTCTTTCCTTCTACTGATTATTCGAAGAATCCAAATTCACCAGGCAATAAAGCCAAATATTATTTCTGATTATGCATGTTTAGTTAATACGAATCATTGGCTTCGGGAGTTATAAGGCTAGGTATTAGCTTATTTAAAAAATGAATATACCTATACTTCCGTGGTAAAAATAACAGTCTTCCATTTGGACATTTGTATATGTGTAATTTTGATTCTAGATTATGAATCATCAAGGGAAAAGTGAAGGCAGCATGAAGAATGAAAGTTATGATGGTTGATATTGTTTCATTTTAGTATTCAGTTTTCTATACTTTCAAACCAATATACCTATTTAATTTTTTGTGATGCATTTTCCGCCAAACTTTGACTCCTTCAGACAATTTTTCCACAAATTTTCGAGCAAATTTTATATTTATGAATTATTTTTAAAATATCTAATTTTCTTGTGAACTGCAATTTGAGAAAGTATCAAGTAATCTAAGTATTTCAACAGAAAAGAGATCTTCAGAAATAAGCCTAACCATCCGAAAAAGGCGAGAAATACCCGAATTTTTTAGACCCTCAAGATCATCTGTGTACTTTGAAGATATAAATAAAAGGAAAATGAAGACTTTGGAAACAATCACGAAGTGGGTAGGTATGGCCTCTGGTGTCGGATTTCGAAAACTTAAATAGAGGTGAACAAGGTGGATACTATAGATACGGTGGAACGAGTCCAATTAAAAAGAACTAGAAATATATTTGTAGACTTCTGCCTACTTGATTTTGTTGAATTTCAGTCATAGTTTCAAACACTAAATAATAGTAATACTTCCACGATTTCATATGGAAGGCGTCTGCTGATGATTCCGCATGATAATTATTAATCTTCACAATTTCATAGTCATTTAGATTTTGAATGATTTGTTCAATCAATATCATGATTGAATAATCGAACATTAATCTAGTGAATCTATGTATAGAGTCGTAGGTAGAACCATCGGTCGGTAAAACAGAAACTGTGCATCTTTCATCTTTTCATCAGTTTGATCTGTTCTAGATGAAAAATGATTGAGAAGAGTCAAAATATCAATATTCATTTCAGATTTATCTAAAATATATTGTTTTAATGTCGTTTCAAGTCACGTCTGTCAGATTGTGGCGCAACTTCACAAAAAGAAGTTAAGGCCTCACTACACGGTGGCTGTATGTCGGAGAGCGGTCGTGGGATTTGAAAATGTTTCTCATGAAATTTTATCAAGATTTTATATGTAAAAAATATTAATATGGCAATATTTCTCATGAAATTTTATCCAGATTTTAGGTGTAAAAATATTATTAAAGCAAATCAAATGGGCGCCACTTCAGAAATATCTGAAGAAGGATAGGGTAGGACAGATCAAAAAAATATCATACCAGGCCTTTTGAAAACCATGCATATACTTATAACATAATAATAACCCTGGTTAGTTCGTTTACAATTATTTGTAATGAGTCAATGTTTGTCTTAATAGATACTGTTAATTAAAAAAGCCCTGCCAAAAAATAGAAAATGTATAGTAGTAATACTAATTAAATTTACTATAGCAATAGATTGAATCTTCAACTCTATTCAATAGTTTAACTACATTGATATGTTAGTTGAATTTGTTATTAGAAAGAATATTATCAAAATGAAAAGTACAGGCATCACTGTGGCTGTATGACAAAATGGTACCTTGAAGGTCCGGAAGGCATTAATTAAATTTAGAATGAACTTTAGGTTATTCTCTATGAAAAGGAATAACAGCTGTTATTTCAATTCTCACATAGATGAGAACCCTAGTACTTGAATATGTAATACTAAATCTCGAAAATAACCAGGTCGATGAATTCTTTCTTCTAGTTCATCACTGACGAAGAAGAGGTACATCCATTATGGTTGTGATATCATTTCATACTTATCAGCAAAAGTATCCATCCTAACAGCAAAATTTTCCATAATCATTGAGGCATCATATCATCTATTATTATTTGTAATCTGCATGGGATCCAGACAAACAGAAAAACAGCTTCTTTATTGATAGGTGGACATCATCAACGGGACCAACAAAAAATTTATTGCCCCATTAGCAATATGGGTGGAAATGTGGGTGGCTTCATCGGAACCATTTATGCCCAACTCATATCTCTCAACATCAGTCTATCCAAAATGTCGGTTATATATCAGGATAAGTAGAATTGATAAAATAAAAAGGCCTATAGGTGTAAATCGGCCTTTTTGAATATTAAAAATGTTGTTAATTCATAATGATTTTTGATCAACAATTAAGCGGCGTGCGGCGAGTGCTTGCTCTGGTCATAGCCATTCGAAAAGAGAACGAACGAACCGGTCAACCTCTAGTTTACCTATCCCTGTCCAAAAATTTGTGTTGCGACAAAAACTCCAGAAAACAGTGGCGGTTCTCTAATTATTAGGGTGAATGAAAACACATCGTCAATGGAATTCTTCACAGAACATGGTTTCGTTCGGTCTCGCGTATTAGGTTTTCTTGGATGATTCCGTTTCGATCACCTTGAGAGAAATATACAGGTTGTCCAAACAATTTTGGAATTTATTATCTTAAAAATACAACGCCTTTTCGAATGCTGCGGGAATTGAACTTTCACGATATTAGTGGATCGTTACAAGATGTGAACCACAGAAATACGTTAGCAACAGAAATCTTCTTCGATAATCGATCTTACCGCCATCTTCTTTCAAGTCATGGAAATATTACTACCTTCTCAAACGGTCTACAAGTTTTTCGTGCAAACAATTGAAGAGCTGTTTCACCATTCTATATTCACCTTGGGTAGAACCACAGATTAGAGAATCTGTGGTAGAACTTAACGTGACGTGACTACGGCCACGGCCCTCAAGCTTTACTTCAAGGCTAAAACGATTAGCAGTTTATTCCTAGGCGATTTCGCGTTGGCGATGCTGTCATTTTAGAACACGTGACCTTGTTGGACCAAACCTTAGATCATAAAGGCTTACGCTAGATCCGGCATTATGTAGTATTTGTTTGGTATTTAGAGGGGTCTGTAAAAAAGTACAATGATATCACGTGGTACAACATATACATATGTATGGTGAAAATTTTAAAACGATCAATCAATGGCAGAACTTTAAATCCCCCTGGACCTACCAAACACCGTATCTAGCGTAAGCATATGTGACCTCAAGGTGGATATAGGATGGTGAAACAGCTATTCAATTGTTTCTGCGAAAAACTTGTAGACCGTTTGAGAAGGTACTAATATTTCCACGACTTGAACGAAGATGGCGGTAATATCGATTATCGAAGAAGATTTCTGTTGCTTACGTATTTCTGTGGTTCGCATCTGACAGACGTGACTTGAAACGACATTAAACAATATATTTTCTATAAATCTGGAATGAATATTGATATTTTGAAGCTTCTCAGTCATTTTTCATCTAGAACAGATGAAACTGATAAAAATATGACAGATGCACAGTTTCTGTTTTACCGACACAAGGTATGTCGCCATCTCTGTTAATTTCAGGAAATATTACTACGGTATGAAATCAAGTAGGCAAAGGTCTACAGTTTATTCTAGTGCTTGTTAATAGGAAGCTGTTTCACCATCCTATATCCACCTTGTGTGACCTAAAAGGACCAAACATGGCGCCAAATTATGTCAATACAAATTAAATGTCAGTAAACAGGAAAGTTAGTTGCTGATTTACCAGATATTTTCAAGATTATTTCGTTCATGGCTTGTTAAGGTGAAAGTAAATATTTATTGGGTTCAGAAAATTCGATAAAAAATAAGAGTCATGAATTCTGTTGATCCCTATGTTATTAAAAAAGTGGACACTGACGTTGAATTGTTTCCAAAAGTTGCCTCCTTGGACATCATCAGTATTTAGACTCTTTCGGGACCAAACATGTCTCAAGAACTGATTTTAAATACTTCCAAATATTTTTCGCTCCGTTGCCTCGGTGGTCACGTGGTAGTAGATCTGCATCTGCTCGCTCGGCTCCGAGTTGTCATGACCGAACACACCTAATAGGAAAAAAAATCAACTCGAATGACAGCAAAAATATGTGTGGTTGTGTGGTTATGTTTGTTCTGGTCCAGCAGGTCTAATTTGACAGCATTCTAAAATACTCTATAGAGATTGGCTGCGATAGTTTCTACTATTCAAACTGACCAATAACAACAGCGCATTTTTCACCGCTAGTATCGCCAACTATCGCCACTACTATGTGTATAATATTAAATGGACATAATCAGAATGAGTATACACACTTATGTGGCCAACATATAAGAATAACTATTGAAGTCATATGTTAACAATAGGTACCTTGCACACCCTTTAATACAATAAAATAAAGCATTGATCATGAATGCTTACATAAATTTGATGAAATCACTTTCGATTGTGGGAGTAATATCATAAAGGGAATTTTTCTATTTTGGTTGTATAATGAAGTCATTGTGCAACGCAAATGCGTGTCGAAATAGCCTCTATTTCGATACTCATTTTTTATTATTCGGAGATTGGTACAATTGAACTGTCAAATGAAAGTCAGAAGAGTTTGGCCCAGTGTACTTCTGATCGATTTGGATTTGGTGATATTAGCAATGAAAAACTCAATGTATTAATTGGTAAATTTCAATTCAGAGTGTAATTTGATTCAAATTGACCAATAAAAACAATAACAACATTGAATTTTTTACCGCTTGTATTGCAATAATCAAAATCAGTAAACTGGGCTTAACGCTTGTGCGTCAGATTCAAATTATTTCAATGTCATCATTGTTACCAATCGAAGATTTTTCTGTTATTTATCGATATTGAATCAATTTTTTCTTCAAATCAATTCAAAATAGAGAAAATTGAATATGACACACGTTTTATAAGACACGTTGTCGCACTTGTTCACTTGGAGCACTCCTCGCTTCGCTCGTCGTACTCCAAACAACTCGTGTGACAAAATAGCGTCTTATAAAACACGTATCATAATATACTATTTCAAACAGTCGGCCCTATATTTTAATCCAGGATTATGTATAGACATCATAACCCCGTTTTATTGATTTCTACTGAATGTTTCAATATTTTTGAATAAAAACCAATGATGGAAGTCAATAAAGGAGGATGAAGGAATTCACAGTCTATAAAAATATGAAATTACTTGCTGCAATTACGTTTTCAAACCGAGAATCAAAATGAAATCATAACACATGCATGAAAAAAAAATGATATAATAATATAATGTATTTTTATTTTTTTACAATAATCAAATGTAGCATAATAATAACCATCACTAATATTTATATTCGCACTCTCTTTAATATGAATACTTCGAAATTTTTCTGTTTCAAAAGTAACTCATCTCTGTCTCTAATATTTCTATTTCTAATTTTCTTTTTCTCATTATGAGAACATTATTTTCTTCTTTCATGCGGTTTAGCTGCCTTTCATTTCAACTATGTATTCCAACTTCCAACATTTCAACTTCATTTTCTTCATCAGGATCTTTAAACACACAATAGAGTTATCATCTCCAGCATCATCAAATTTGTTTTTAAAACCCACCATCGTATTTCTATTGATTATCGACATTAAAAGTTGTCAGTATCATACCTCCGCCAGTGAGACGATATAGACGAACTTTCCTCTTTTCATCTGCCAAGGTTTTCCTGAGCTCTTTTTTTCTATTCTCCATTTCTTCAAAGAAGTCATACTGCGTAAAATACCAGTAGATGAAGTATCATTGAAATCATTTGTGATCTGCTATCAGGTCTTTTTCTTCTACTCGCCAGAAGCCCTATTGATTTTCGTGTCCTCTGTATCTCTATGGGTGCGCATATTAATGTGAAATAATTCTCAACAAGTGGAGCTTTTCCGATGATGTGAAGTTTTGAACTCTAACTTTTTCACTCATTTTGGTATGAATAACTATAGATAAGCAAATAAAATCGAAAATTCGAAAGTTTGAATTTGAAATCCCGGACCCGGACCATCAATGACTTTGACACGTACAATATCTTTAAAAGTCTGAACAATACAACGTTGCCAGGATTTTTTCACGCTTGGCTAAGCGGGGTTTATCGTTGTGCAGTGCATAACGCGTAAGTTTAAACTTGGCTTAAATTTTAAGCTTCGCTTAAGAGGGGGGATTCACAATGCGACTCATGTAGACCCATCGTAAACAGTCGATTTCTAAGTTTCTGTAAGTCCAATTGCGAAATGGATTGGACCAGTGAAAAGACCAAAGTTGGGAGGTGTCGATGAAGGATTCCTAAGTTGAAACTCATTCGTGAAAGAAAGCTGTAGATGATCAAAATATGTAAACATTGTGAACTCTTTTGCTTTGGATTCACAAAAATGTATGATCACTTCCGAGGTTAGATATATAGTAATACATGACCGGAATATTAGCTTCTGAAATGTAGTCGTTTGGCTATAATTGAATATAGCGAATAATTTTGACAGCAAAACCGCCATTGACCACATATATATCAAGGATGGGTAGCAGGGACTCAATAAAGCGAGAAGGGATCTTGAAATTAGTAGTTCAGACCTTGCCTCACAGATGGCGGTAATGTCCATCGCATTTTCTATTAGCGTTTCATGAATATGAGATGGCGCTGCAGAATTCCAGTCAGCAAAAAACTATAATTGAGTGTTTTATTTTAATGCGTAGATGAATTGCAGGGTTGCCGGATCTTCTTGGGACTACTATTTGCATTCGATATTCATTATTTTAGTAATTTACGAGTAAGGTAAATTGCAAAGATCGAAATAAAAGAAATGTTTGGTGATTGTTTTTCCAATAAGATAAGTGCTAATTTAATTTGTACATCTTTCGTTGTTTATTTCGAAAATTCATGATGAATCTATAAGAGAATAGTAACGGATTTTTTCCGTGAAATCGGAATCATTTCATCTCGGCAGCGCGGTGGCTAATTATCAAAAATATGCCGACATAATAATTAGCGGATGATTTATTGCCGTGGCCCGTGTTGCCCGTGGCGACAATTGGAGATCCTAGTCTTATCTAAAATATTTGCAATAATTCGAGAAAGCGAATAGCGTTCAAAGTGAATACTTGAATAGTATGACTTATTGTTTATCGAACTATGTATATTTATATAATAGGTATAGTTAGTGGAATAAATTGTTTAGTTTTTGTACTGAGTGTTTGAATTAGCGAACCCAAGTAGAAATTGCATCACAATAGAATACATTACTATCGTGTGACAGTGAGTAATGAACAATAGGATATTATTTTGATTCCACTCAACTCAGAAAAGACAGCGTTAGCAGATCTCAAAGTTTATAACTATAGAAGATATGAAAAAATTTACAAGTAATCTATTTTTTTTTCAGATGAATTCAGTGGCGAGAACAAGCATTCGCTATATTGCCTTTCTTTTCCGAGTTATAAATCTAGGTTCTATTCTTCGACTTTTGAAATGCGAATATCGTGGTTGCTTGTGAATTCACATATTATACCCTGTATATATAGGTAAATTCTCCGTGTGTATATAGGTAAATTCTCGATTCACAATCGACCCCACATACAGAATTTATTCAAGAAATAATGATTCGTATATTATTTAAAATCTAAAAGTTGAATGTGTTGAATATAGTATAAGTATGAAAATCAATCGACTCTGCATACAAAATTCAAGATCGAATGAAAATTTGCAGAACACTGTTTTGATTTATATTTTTATATTATTTCCAATCTCAGTTGAATAGGTATATTGAATATATAGGGATAGTTCAGAAACTCATATGTTATGTAACGAGGAATCATGGATGAAAACGAACCCTATTGTTCATTTGTTCCTCGTATACGGTATGGAGTAGACCACATTGAATGAAACCGTTCCGCGCGCAGAAACCAATCAATAGATGCTCTGAGCGCTTGTTGCATAAATTACCATAAATCACCACATATTATTTTGTATTGCCCTTCACTCTTCTCGTGTAATTTATGAATTGTGAGAAACAACTGAGAAAATGAGCAAATGATGATTTTCGTGTTCAGACTCAGTTTTAAATATACACGAAAATCTCGATGAAGAAAAGAATTACAAATTTGAAAATTCAATCTTCGGAAGGATAGGTAGCTGATCTCACAATAAATTTATTGGGGATTCTACTTTTTCAACTATTTTGTTAACCTAATAAGGGGCTTCGTAAACTTGGTGAGATATGAAATCAGTAGACATGTTATTTCCGATAGCAATTTCATGATCTTGAGATATGGCCGAGATATTCAATGGAAAAATCATTAGGAAGGTATACCTATCATATTGAATCTTATGAAATAGATTTGAAAAATCAATACCTGAATATCGCGTATTTAGGTACAGAAATATCACACCAAATAAATAAATTAGAATTTATTTTTGCATATACATATATCGAATTATTGTGAATACGAGAGAAATAGCCTTGATTTAAAATGAATTCGCAATTGAAAAATCATAAAATCAAACAAAATATGCATTTTGCCATGAATCTATGAATCCAATAATTTCTTGTTTCTTTTCTACTCTCAAACGCTTTTGTTTGCGATAAAAAGCTCCTGATTTCAATAACAATTGAAAATATAGCAATCCAAAAATGCAATGATAGGTATAAAGGTATTGAAATATTTTCTGACAGCCCGATAGGTGATAGCGCTGAAAATATTTCAAATGTATGGATCAGCACCAAGGAGAGTTGGACCATCACCACTTATTCCTACTATCAGATTCTTTGTGAGGAAGCTAATTTCAGTGTCGAAAACGGAATTGTTAAAATTGTCACATATCAAAATAAATATATGAGTTCGATGAATATCTTTCTTGGAAACGAAAAAGTCTACATTGTAATTAATAGTTTCAAATTACTTATAAATGATGGATTAACGTTCGATAATATTCATGCAATATTTCAAATGGAATTCATGACTCGAATGTAGCTGAGGGATAAATAATAATCATAATATCATAATGTTAGTGTATATAATAAAGGCCGCTTCAGTCCCAGAGGATCCGGAAATCAAATAATTATCCGCTAACTGGCATCAATGGAGATGCTGGTAGGAATTGTCGGAGATTCGTTTCAGGTCTGTACTCAGATACAATCTCAATGATTTTCTAGTTTGTTTTCGAACAGCGGATAATTTTCAGATCCTAAATATTTTGAACATTCTCGGATATTTTGAGCACAGTGGAAAAAACATAGATAAGTTGATGTTTGAAAAAGTGTTTGAAAAGTGTTTTTAACCACCAACTTAGTTGCAAAGCAACTCTCGTATGTCTAGAACTTGTATGAGTAAGGAGTAAGGAAGATGTCAGTCTCTGGAAGATGTGCTGCTATACTTTGCAAGGTTTCTTTTCCCATGCTACGAAGTGATCCTATCAAATACGTCACTGCGTTGCCTTCTCAGGGTTTTTGCATAAGATGAACTAGGGTAATTCTGTAATGTATCTCTGTCTCTCACAGAACCAGGCAGGTGCCTAAGAAAACGCTCTGACGTCATGTTTGAGATCACAGTTTAAGCAGATTGAGTATTCTAACGGGTGGATATTATTTGACATAAATGGACTTTTTTCATCATAGGTGGATTTTTAGGATTGAGGCGTCCAATAAAACTACACAGATGAATCATCTCAATCAAGTTAAATCAAAATCAAGAACTGACATTTTCGCTCCTTAGGTTAGATTTTGGCTTCTCAAACAATAGTTTTTGATGGATCAATTGTGTAAACCTCAATCTCTGGCCCTAAATACACCAAGTTCCATACATAATTTCCTATAAAAACCATACATCTTGTTTCAATTACCAAATTTTGGGTTCATCAAGCACAGTTTATTGCCAAGTGATTTTGGCTTGCAATTTTGTTATTGGTTAAATTTTGTTCGAATCACAATCTAAATTGAAATTGACCAATAATAACATTAGATTTTTCACCGCTAGTATCGCCAAAACCAAAATCGCTTGGCCTTGTACGTCATTGTGATTTCGAAATGAGAGCTACGAGGATTCATTGGTGTATTTCCATGCTGTGACCATATTATTTGGAAAACCAAATGTGAAATTCGGTCTCACCTGGGTCATCGACCACAGTTAATAACACCATTCGAACTTTTTACATGCGTTCTCGAAAATATGAAGTTGGTAATTCTCGAGTTATTGTCTTCCAATAATAATAAGATTTCTTTTGAAATAATTATACTATCCAATATTTATATCTTACGAGTTCTCGATATAAATGGATTTGAAAAAATGATTATATGCAGTATAAAGAATAATATTCCTCAATGCGGTCCTGACGAAAACAATATTACATATTACCCAGTAATTTTCAATGTAAATGAGGTTTTGGGGTGACACCTGTTGAGAACGCTTTCTGACTAACGCGAATTGGAAAGAGTAGATGGACGTGAAGGTTTCTACTGGCTTTTCTGGCGTATGATTATTTATTTACGATGTGGTCATCCCAGAGACCTCTTACGGAATGGTCGAAAGTACGGCCCGTGACCCTCCTTTTAAGAGAGAAAACAGCGAATACGGCCGTAAGTGGCCGTAAGTTGTCTGTGAGGTCTGTGGGACGTGGTCTGTGGGTTATCCTTCAGAAAATTCAGTGGTTATCCCACTTTGAGTTCAGTGACTACGAGTGGTTCACGCCTTTGTATTTTGTAACGTTGTATTGTTTAGGCGTTTTCGGATATTTTACGTGTCATTGATGGTCCGGTATTTCAAATTAAAACTTTCGAATTTCAGATTTTATTTGCTTATCTATAGATATTCATAGCAAAATGAGTGAAAAAGGTATATTTCAAAGCTTCATGTCATCGTAGAAGCTCCACTTGTTGAGTTGAGTTGTTGAGTTGACTTATTTCACATAAATATGCACCCATAGAGAGAGAATACGAAAACCAATAGAGCTTCTGGTGATAAAAAGGAAAAGACCTGAGAGCAGATCACAAATGATTTAAATGATGGTTACTTCATCTACTGATATTTTACGCAGTATGACTTCTTTGAAGAAATGGAGAATAGAAAAAAAGAGGTCAGGAAAACCTTGGCGGATGAAAACAGGAAAGTTCGTCAAACTGGCGAAGGCCCTCTTCCAAAAATAAAGAGAGATGATACTGACGAACTTTCGTCAATAATCAATAGAAATACAGTGGTGGGTTTTCGAAACAAATTTGATGATGGACACTATTGTGTGTGTGTAGAGACCCTCTGTGACCCTGATGAAGAAAAATGAAGTTGAAAATGTTGGAATCCATATATTGTTGAAATGAAAGGCAGCTAAAACCAATAAGGATGTTTAATATCCTTGAGCTAAACCACATGAAATGAGAAAACGCTCTTATAATGAGAAAAAATCAGAAATAGAAATATTAGAGACAGAGAGTTACTTGAAACAGAAAAATATCCCATATTAAAAAGAATGCCAATATAGATATTAATGATGTTTATTATTATGCTATATTTGATTATCGAAAAAAAAACATTAAAAAACAATACTATGTTACATTATTACATCTTTTTTTCATGTGTTATGATTCCATTGATTCTCGGTTTGAAAACTAACGTAGTTGCAACAAGTAATTTCATATTTTTATAGACTGAATCCCTTCATCCTCCATTATTGACTTCCATCATTGGTTTTTATTCAAAAATATTTGAACATTCAGTAGAAATCGAAAAAAGTAGGTTATTACAAGTTATTATGTCTACATACGGTGGATTTATGCAGAGGTTTTAAGTCTTAAGTTTTAAGTCGTAAGTAACGTAAGTTTTAAGTCCTAAGGAAAAATGGACCATTTATGCAAGAAGTTTTAAGGACTGTCAATAGTGTCAATCCTGTTATTTTGTGTGCTTATTTTTCTCATTTTCTTCGATTCAATCCAAATTTCCAGACTAAATCCTATTTTTATTAATGTCTATTTGCTTTACATGCATTCAACTTCTGCTGTTTGTTATGATATGCTTTCGCAAAATCAGACGCATGCGCAAATCGATCGAGTTTTAAGTCGTAAGAGATAAATGTTGGCCAACTTTTCTTAATACTTAAAACTTATGACAGCTGTATAAATGGTTACATTAAAAACCAATGGATGAACTTCTTATGACTTATCACTTAAAACTTGAGACTTAAAACTTACGACTTACGGCCGTATTCGCCGTATGCTATTAAGCTAAGCTTGAGGCTTAAGCTCGCTTAACGTTACGAATTTGTATGCACCGTATCTACAAAATCATTTAAGCTCGCTCAACTCTTAGCGGTCACAATCGGCGGCTTTATATTTCAAGCCAGGATTATGTAGACATCATAACCCAAGGATGGTAAACTAGAGAAGAATGGTTCATTCAAGCGATTTTTTCGGCCAAAAGGCGTGGCTTCCGAAGGCGCGCGATGACGTAGTCAACGGCCCTGAATTCAAAATTATTAATGCTGAATATCACTAAATGGGTATTAAAAGTAATTTTACTGTGATGTACCTTTTTATAATCGATACATATTGACAGATTGATTATTGATGGTTATTGGTATCATATGGCTTCAAATATTAGTAATTTTTGTGAGCAAAAACTCCTTGATTCACAAAAATTCAATGAAATTTCAATGAATAATTCATAAGTACTGATGAATGATGCATGTTAATATATTATTTAATGCACAGGTTATTGAAAGTTCATAGTTTGAATTGCAATTGATATATATACCTACCTATTTTATCAAGTTTAACAATTATCAGTGAATGGTGAAAATAATATACATTCTTTAATTTCAATTATGGGTACCTTACATTATACATAATAGGTATATAAATATATTGACATCAATTTCGATTTTCTCATTAGCTGACTATTCTCTTCATTTATACATTGGACTCTACTATAGATGCAATCCAGGTTTTTTCTTTATTTGCAGGTTTTTGTATCCACATTATAGCTCGAAGTATACAAAATTCCTGAATCTGATTACATGGAACATCATAAAATAATGAGAATAGGTACTCCATTTTCATAACACATTTTCATCTACCCATTTTGTAGATCTCTTTCTTAAATTTGGTTGGACAAATCACAGCTTTGATGTATGCGACTTGTATCAGGATTCACAACATCTGCATGTTCACAACTCATCCACCTTTTCAAATAAGTATCTCAAACAAAATCAGTGCCTTTTGGAAATATGTGGTAAATAATACTGGAATCCTCTTGGTTTTTGCCCAAAAATAGCAAATCTGCTACCTGGCATACTGGTTATCAGATGGTATATGAAATTGAAATGATTTCATAAACACTACACACTTTTCAATGGAGGTGATGTAATAATTTATTAATATTTATCCACACTACTAAATCTTCTTACTGAGTAATTTGATTATACCTACAATTATTGAAGAACTCTGTTTAAAAAAAACAATTTGTAGAGCCACAATCCACAGTATGAATATTGAAACATAAACATAAACAAAGCTTGAGGGCCGCCAGTGACGTCACGATCGCGTCGTTCAATGTGCCAACATTGCTTCTTATGGCAATGAACCATCCTTCTCTAGTTTACCATCCTTGATCATAACCCCATTTTTTTGATTTATTCTGAATGTTTAAATATTTTTGAATAAAAAACAATTATGGAAGTCAATAATGGAGGATGAAGGAATTCACAGTCTATTGTAAAGTCCAAGCCTACGCCGATGATACTCAATTGTATTCACATTTTCATATTGATAATTATTTGAATGCACAACTTCTTATCAATAGGGACCTGGATCGAATCAATAATTTGTCAAAAGAGCATGATCTCTAACTTAATTCTGGGAAATCTACTATTATGTGTTTCGGCTCTAAAGCCAAACGAAACATTATGGTTGACAACTTACATGTGAACGTTAGCAACCACATCTTGGAAGTGGTGGATTCGACCAGGAATTTAGGTATCCAACTCGACTCAGAACTAAGATTTTATGAACATATAAAGAACTTGATGAAAAAAGCTTATTTATCTTTGAAATTTATATATTGTAATCGCCACATTATGAGTATAAAGTTGAAGAAAATGCTTTGTGATTCATTAATTTTAAGCCATTTCAATTACTGTGATTTTATATATGGCCCATGTTTACTATTATTCGAAAAAAATCGAATACAAAAAATTCAAAATTCATGCTGTCGTTTGATCTATGGTATCAGAAAATATGACTCAATTTCCCACAAATTCAAAGAAATGGTTGTGCATGACCAATAGAATAACACATCATCTTGATGGTAACTTTGTTCACAAACTTATCAACCTACCGCACTCATCTTATTTGAAAAGCAAGCTCATTCCGCGAGTTAATGTACATTCTAGAAATATTCGCAATATTAACAAATTTACAATGCCTCATCATCGTACAGCCATGTTTCAGAGATCCTTCATATATAATTCTATACAACTATATAATCGCTTACCAGATGAATTCAAGCTTTTCAATATCAACAAATTCAAATACAAATATAAACAATTCCTCATCAACAAACAATGAACACAAGACCAACAATATGCGCCACTGAGAGTATATAACCCAGCCATTATAGTTATTTTGTTAATTTCGTTTTCAACTCCATATAGCTATACACAGGAACAAAATTATCACTATTTCACATACTGATCTACATGCTATGTATTATTATTATGATAAAGATCATATTATTATGATTATACATATACTATTCATTTACCTAATTTGGTTGAGTATGAATAGCTTTCAGCTAGACTTCGCCAAAATTAGTGTATTATGATATCTTTAGTTGATACTCATATAACTGTTAATAAAGCCGATTTATTATTATTATTATTATTATTATAAAAATATGAAATAACTTGTTGCAATTAGGTTACTTTTCAAACCGAAAATCAATGAAATCCTAACACATATATGTTATATAATATAATGTATTTTTATTATTTTTTTCAATAATCAAATGTAGCATAATAATAACCATCACTAATATCCATACTCGCACTCATTTTAATATGAATACTCCATAATACGAAATTCTTCTGTTTCAAAAGTAACTCTGTTTCTAATATTTCTATTTCTTATTTTCTTTTTCTCATTATGAGAGCATTTTCTTCTTTCATGTGGTTTAGCTGCCTTTCATTTCAACTATGCATTCCAACATTTCAACATCATTTTCTTCATCAGGGTCTCTACGCACACAATAATTGTATTTCTATTGATTATCGACATTACAAGATCGTCAGTATCATCCCTCTTTATTTTTGGAATAAGGAGGCCCCGCCAGTGAGACGAACTTTCCTCTTTTCATCCGCCATAGGTTTTCCTGAGCTCTTTTTTTTCTATTCTCCATTTCCTCAAAGAAGTCATAGTGCGTAAAATACCAGTAAATTAAGTAAGTACCATTGAAATCATTTGTGATCTGCTCTCAGGTCTTTTCCTTCTTCTCACCCAATTCTCACCAGAAGCCCTATTGGTTTTCGTATCCTCTGTATCACTATGGGTGCGCATATTTATGTGAAATAATTCTCAACAAGTGGAGCTTCTCCGATGATGTGAAGTTTTGAACTCCATCTTTTTCACTCATTTTGCTATGAATAACTATAGATAAGCAAATAAAATCGAAAATTCGAAAGTTTGAATTTGATATCCCAGACCATCAATGACTTTGACATGTAAAATATCTGAAAATGCCCAAACAATACAACGTTGTCAGGATTTTTTTACGCTTGGCTAAGCGAGGTTCATCGTTGTGCAGTGCATAACGCGTAAGTTTAAACTTGGCTTAAATTTCAAGCGAGGTCAAGGAAGCTTCGCTCAAGAGAGAAAACGGCGAATACGGCCGATAAAACCTCTGCATAAATCCACCGATAATCCTGGCTTGAAATATAAAACCGCCGATGTGGCCGCTTAGAGTTGAGCGAGCTTAAATGATTTTGTATATTCGGTGCATACAAATTCGTAACTTAAAGCGAGCTTAAGCCTTAAGCTTAGCTTAATAGCATACGGCGAATACGGCCGTAAAAGGGTTCACGAGTCACCGCGTGAATGAATGTTGTCATTCATTGTCATTGTCAAACATGTCAAATGCAAATGAATAATGAATAATCAAGAAATCAAATCAAGTGGAGCTAATAATTTTCAAAATTATTTTTTTATAAATATTTGATGTAGCGCCTGGCAAAATGTTGACACCTATATCTATATCATTTTCAGGCCCAGCATTCTCATTTCTGCTTTATGAAAATAGTAACTGTCGTTTTCAACAAGTATGTAGTTGATGATCATTTTGAAATATAAAATCTGATGAATGGTTTTATTTCAGGAAGGGTTTCTTCTTGGGGATTTCGTACACAAAGAAACCAAGTCCATAACCGATAATGATCAACAACAAGTCATCATAACAAAAACCATCAAAATAAATTCAGTAATGCCCTGCCCCTGCCCTCACTTTTTTTACAAGGGTTCAGGAAAACTTGATAAAGAAAAAGTGTCAGACTTTCTAGGTGTTCATCAGAATAAAGTTGTTGCCTGGTATAAGTATCAACGTGCTGGGAATCTGAAATTTACTTTAAGAGATAATATTATTCATAGTCAATTGATGGATTTCTTTGAAATATCACCTGAATTATTCACTTGTTGTTTACTGTATAATGAAATATCTGATGATGCTTCAACCTACACATATTCACAAATATTCTTGAGGGTAATTAATCAGAGAGTGGATAGGTTGCCAATTTCAATACCAAATTTGAGTGAACCCAATAATAAATACAAACAATCTGAACAAGCATCAGAAACATTCAAAAAAATTCTTACTAACTTGAATGTTGACAGACAATCCACTCAGGGATCAGTGGTGATAAAAATAATTGGAAATGCTTTACAAAAACATATTGATAGTGTTATAGAGGAGCTGTCAGAATCTGAAAGGTATATGCATGAGTTGGAAAAAGAAGTACAACAGTTGAAACACTCTCCAAGGTTGAAAAAAGAAAATCAATATCCAGCTGAAGAAAATGCATCACCTACAATAACATCTGAATCAGAAGATAGTCAAAAACATATGGAAGGATGTATAGATAGTACACCTTCTGATATAGAAAGCTCTCCTGATGTCAGGCGAAAAATTAATAGAGGTGATTGTGTTCGAGGAAGAGGAGGTAAGAGAGGAGGAATTGGGCCAAAGGAGAACAAATCAACAAGGAGACAAACAAAGACTGAGAAGTTCTTAAAGGCTGTGGAAGACTAAAACTTATGCCTTGTTTTCACAGGTTAGTTAGTAATGAGGTGCTATTGTTTTTCTATTTTTTATGTAAGTATGGATCAAATTCATTTTATAGAAAAGCAAAAGCTTTTTGAAAAATTCTGCTGACATGTCAACTTTTATTTGAAGATGGATATCTTTTGATGTTTTAGTCACATTGAATTTTTTTTACAATTGTAACCACTATTTCCGTTGGTGCCATTTGAAAGAGCATATTTTTCTACACACTTTCCTCATGTAAACATGAGGAAACTTTTGAGAAAATTAATGTTCATCATCATCAAAATTTTGATTCTATTATTAGTAACAGAAAGGTGCATTTTGTTCTTTTTTTTCAAAAAGCAGGGTATCAAGAAGCAGAGATAAGTTACCCACAACTTACTTATCTATGCAAGAGGTATCAATGAAATATGAACTGTCAAACTGTGGCATTCACCAACCACATGGCTAAATCAGCAAGGTAATGAAAACAGTAAAATGTCTTTTTCTATGACTGTTGAAAAATGAAACCCATTTTTTAAACATTTTCATTGAGTACTGGATGCATTACACAAAACAAGCCACGCTTAGTGTGTAATAGCCTTCACATTATCATCTACAAAACAATTTTGACATCAGTTGTACAAAATTGAAATGGAATATAAGGCATGCAGTGCAATGTTTGAATCAGACTAGCCATGAAATGTCATAATTTGACATTATACTAACCTACCCGGGGTGATTCAGAACTGATATAAAAACAAATTGAGTCAGAAAGTGAAAACAAATTCAACTGAACTCCACCAGAAGTTCTACAAGCTTCCAGTTTGATTACAATCTATGAATTTCTATCAAAGATTTATCCACCTAATTAAACAAAAAAATGTTTGAGTAATGTTAAAATTCTTACCACAATAGGAGAGTGTTTGTGGCTCAGTTGGATATGTGCTTGCACACCCATTCAAAATAAAATTTGTAGTAGGTTCGAATCTCATATATACTTTTTTTTTTCGAAAAGATAATGGCTTTTTTGATAGTTATACTTTTCATTAGAAAATTAATTCGTTTGATGTAAACCATTGAGTCGTTTTTTCATGAAAATTTTTCCAAATATCTCGTCCGTTTGAATCGAATGGTTTGAACACTCAGTACTAGAAAAAGTATAGTATTCTACTTTCCTGAAATGGCTATTACTAATTCGAATCGCAAACTCAATTCTCATGAGTAATAGCCTCATTACACGCTTGTTGAATAATATACTATTTTATGATAATAAAGAGTATTTTTTTAAGGGATTCAAACATACGAACACATCAGTGGCGTGCTGAAAGATAACTTCAAAAAGCTAGGATAGACTTGATTTTGAACTCTTTAATTGATTAGTTTGTTCAATTGACTGTGAGTTAACTTAAAATCAATAAAGTATTAATTTTTTCGAAAATCACCTCATGTAACATGACAAATGGCATTATCAGAAATAGCGGTTGCAATTAAAAAAAAGTCAATGACGTCATCAGTGCGACTAAAACTAGAAGAGCTTTTTATTTTCTAAATAAGGAATTTATTCCTTACTTTATGTATGTACACACTGTATGAGAGTGGGGCTTCATTAATATTTCTCAATACTCTACTACTTGAATGCATCTATAGTTCATTTATGTTCCTGGATAATGAATAGGGGAAAATAGAGATATGTCAATGCAAAATCAAAAAAGTATCTGAATTGAAAGAAAGACATATTATCTCCTCTAGTCCAATTGAAAATCAGAAAGTGGTGACCAGAACGCAACATTGCAATGGTGAGTTACTCAGTGTCGTAACATTCGTTGTATAAACATTGTTTACTTATCCTAATATGCAAAACAATTCGTGGTAATTTGAAAGATTTATCGGATTTTCCCGAGATGAGAAGTTAGTGGAATATGTAGGTATATCTTCAGAAAACTTTGATTTTAGATCATTTCTTCAACATTTAGGAATAATGGATATGATAATTTTATTAGTATGTCCATTTATTCAAATTCAGACCCTTCCAAGATAGCAAGACACTGGTGCTGGGGGAATCTCTTGTTGCTATCCTTGTTTAAGAATGAGGTAACCCTAGTAACTGATTTAGATGTTGCCTTCAAACAACTACTGTGGCAAGGATTGTGCGTTATTTATCTCTGTTATATGATCGAAGGTCACATCTTAGGAAGAAATAACATTTACAATCTGCATTCACAGTGTGAATCATTGCATAGACTACAAGCAGATATAATAATTCATTGTTCTGGATTCCAGGTAAATACCAGCCAGGAATCCAGGAAAGTAGTTGTTCCCTGCTTGTGGTCTACCAAACTTTGTTTGATTTTCATTTGATTTTTAATTGGACAAGAAGAGAAATATATTTTCTTCATCAAAGATAGGTCAACTGAATTTTGGTGGAATGGGTGCAGATCACTTAGCATGAAGTATTTGGATTTAGGCCTTCTATTTGGCTTTGGGGTTTTCCATACTTGATTATTTTCTTATTTGATTCAATTCATGTTTTATACCCTTAATCTATAATGAGCATTTTTCTAGTGATGAAAGGGGTCATAAGAAACTTCTTGAGCACACTTCTCCAGTAAGTGACTCAGTGGTGAATATTGAAAGTTGAGAACAGATTACGTTGATTGAACAAATTTCTTTAAATTTTATCTAATCTGATGTCTTTATAAGAAGGTCTACAAGTAGATATCTAGAATACTGTGGTACATGAGTTCATTCTTTTGAACACTTTGACCTATCCAACAAATCTTGCTTCTAGGAAAGTTAATTTTGACATTAATATAATATATAAATATAATTGAAGTATTTATTTCATCTCTATAATTACAAAACATTTGACTGTTCTACGAAATAAATATTTAAATTAAGAAAGTAACGCTCAGCTCTAGTCAAACCTGAGGTGAAAACAATTAAATACACCAAAAAATGCTTAGTTATGTATCATGCATGTCCACCAAATTCCACTTGTTTATCTATACTCTATAGTCTATAGAAACAAAGAATTTATGGGGATTGAGCCACTTTTTGATTAACACTTGGTATATATCCGATATTCTCCATTGTCAACAGGTATTTTCACCCTAGCATTTTTGCCTGCTTTCAAAAATATAAATAATTTTTATTTTTGAATCCAAATTTTAAGAAGTGAATGATATACATAAAAAATAAGTTGGGATATTCATTTCAACAGAACTTCTCGGTGGATTCAGAAATGTTTTCGCCGATGTTGCCACGTTTTCGGTTTTTCCAAAATTCTTGTCAACTTTGTTTTTTCAAATCACACATTTTTATAAAATTTGAAAAAACATTTCACACCTAACATTTTCAAAAGCCAGACATGTTTCCCTCTTTTGAAGGAGCATGACGTTTATAAGTTGATGACATTCACATTTAACTTCGCAGATATCAAGTACTTACCACTTCGAGTTTCTTGTAAGAAAGTATATTTTTACCAACTTCAGTGAAAAAAAGTTAGCTGAGAATAATGGTTTGAACTATCAGCAGCTACCTTATTATTATTTTGCATAACTTAGGTCGGTATTTTGTATTTTATTGAGCGTAATCTTAACTGGAGTCTTCGTATGCAATTTTCTTACTGAATACCACTAGCATCAATTAAATACGAATATTTTTTAGAAAATAGTTTTTTAATATATTCGTGTTTTCGAAGAATTTTCAGTAATAATTATTGAAGCTCTGGTATAATAATAAGTGAACCTTTTTTAACGAATCCACTGATATATCATCCTTATTTTCAATTACAAAAGAGATATCTGAAAAAATCTACGAATTATTGAGGAACTATGTCTCTTAAATCAGTTTCAAATCATCGGAAACAAAATTAGTTATAGAAGCCAGCTAGCTACCTCGCAAAACTATTTAGTATAAGAATCAGGTTGTTCATATGTTACTTATTGGTACAAATGATATAAATACTGATGTTTTTATCTATTTTTTTGCAGATTCAGGTGGGAATGGTCTGTTCCTTCATATTTTCGTGATGTATATGAATTACTTCAAGTTATGAAAAATGTTATGTTGAGTTTGTGATTGTTACTTCATTCGGTCAAAATATATAATTAATCCATTGTATAAAATATGTATTATAAACTTTCAAATTATCTATTAACACCAGGATCCCGAACATGAGTTGAATTATTTTCCCCTGTATACAGTTTCTCTTTTTCAGATTTTGTTCAATTAGTCCTCAAATTCATTATTTTTATTCTATAATAGTCAACTCGCATTTGATAATTTCCAGAACGACTTCATCATTAATGGATTGACTTTTCGAATTATGTTCTAACTTGGATTTTGTACAATTCAAATCCCAATCTAGGTATTTTTTTGTATAGTTTTTATATAACACAGCAAGAATAAAATCGTTTTCATGTATATTATTTTATTTCTAAATCAAGTGTAATAGTGACATTTCCATTAAGAATACAATAAGTACATCACATTCGATTCCACACTAACATACATTTATCACAGAGTCTAAATAGTCTTATTAATTATTGGCACGGTAAATAAATTATAATTATACATCTACAAATCACAAAAAATCTGTTGCATGCGAAGGGTGACCTCTCAGTTCACTTATAGTTGCAGCTAATCTTCTGTTTTGTTCGAGTACTACAGAGGCTGTAACTAAACCTATATGGAGACAAAAAAGTTCATAACACCTTATTTTGGATGGCGGCATTTTTGGAAAACACTTCTCTCTAAATTTCTTGAAGAAATCCTCACATAAAATACCTGGCAAGGAAGACAACTGTTCGGGAAACACTGTAGGTTTTAAAGGAGTTCCATTATTATCTTCAAACCAGATGAAATAGGCATAACTGAATTTTGTGTCTTTCCATATCAGTTGCATGATACCTGCTTTATGAAGATACTTCCTCCCAAAATCCATCAAGAACCAAATCTAAAAAGTAAGCATGCACATCATACAACAATTGCTGAAAACCAACGTAGGTGATCCATTTCATACAGTGCAGGTGAGTAAGTATTATAGGCCCAAAAGGGTACAACTTACAGTCTGACACCATCAAAATGTAGTTTAATAGTCAACAGACTTACAAAAGGACATGTTTCGAGGGATTAATCCCTCATCATCAGCTTATAAATATAAAAAGTACATCTGGAGAGAAAGAAATACAAAGTTAAACACTAAACATGGAAATACGTTGAAAAATAATTAATTGGATTACAAAAATTGAGTGTTGACCACTAATGTTAGGGAATTTTTAGGATCATCATCCTCAACTAATCAATAATATCAAAAAACGGTGTCTGGGAACCATCTTAACACTTCAATGGATGACATGAAAGTGAACATTAATGTTCTTAGTGTTTAACTTTGTATTTCTTTCACTCCAAATATACATTTTATATTTATAAGCTGATGATGAGGGATTTATCCCTAGAAACATGTCCTTATGTAAGTCTGTTGACTATAAACAACATTTTGGTGGAGTTAGACTGTAAAGTTCTAACCTTATGGACATATAATTGCTAACAATATTACCTTGTTCTTATTCAACAGTCCCTCCTCAGTACTGAAATCCAAAGTGGGAGTTGTAACCCTATGAGTATTCCTGTCGATGTATAGGAAGTGTACCAACCCAGGAAACTCCTCTAAATACTTGTTGATGGTTAGGGAATATCTAGTATTTATATATTAAGGATAATGAGTTAATTGTGCAAACACATGTTAAACATTTAAAGCTGGGAATGAACATATTGATGGGGCAACGTATACGAACCAGATTGAATATCTTGAATGGAGATTTTTAGTCGAAAACAAGCCAAAACATATTTCTCAACCATCACATATCCCTCCCTTTTCTTTCATCAGTCTAACCAATACAATTTGAATAGGAAAGTACTAAGTATGACATATCATTTTCTATATTTTAGCCCCCCCTAGCGGGTTTAAAATTACAATTCACTTGATAGAATGCCCAATCGGTTACGTTACTTTTCTGAGATACTGGCTGAGAGGATGTCACCCCAACACTAATAAAGCCCTTGGAAAAGGGGCAACCCTGAGAAAATAAGAGGAACTTCCAGCAGAAATTGGCTGTACTATTTTCATCCTAGATTACAGAGACAAAAAGCAGAAAGAGTTCTGTAAGGGGTCAAACATGAACTTAAAGTAGACATATCCACCTACTACAACCTTCAGTGAATTAAATTCAGAGCTAGAAGGGGCGACGCACCCCGAAAGTGGGAAAGAGTGTAACCCAGGAAGGGGAAGCATGAGTTTAAACAAGTAAGTTATAAATAAACAACCTACTAGATTTATTATGAAATTGATTAGTTGATGAGGTGTTTTTGTGGATTTTAAATCTGATAGGAAAAGTTATCCAAAATACCCCTAATACCCACCTGCCTCAAAGAGCATTTTTAATTTACTCCAACACGTAATATAGGACCAGTTTTTGCATTTCGCAACAAAACATTTCCGTTCACGATATTCGATCATTGTCGTTCTAAATGAACACCTAGTAGGCGGAACAATATTGTCTGTTCACTGACGTAACTTTTTCTGTAAGCAAGTTTGGATTAACCTTGAACAATTTTGAGCTTGAAGTTTAATAACTGACTACAACAACCTAGCCTTTTATTTAAATAATGAATTTTACGCTCCTTTTATTACAGCAAAGTTCGTGTTAGAATCATAAAATTGTTCGATATCATTGAAATCCAAAGTATCAGAGAATCAGGAAACAGTCACAGTCAGTGATGTGGCTGTGATAAATGTGTCAAGTCACGAAGTAGAAAAAATGAGTTGAAAATTGAAGAACCGAAATGCGAGGCAAGTGAAAATTATTGGCATATATAAAAAATGCGCGATGGTTAATTTTCATCACATACGTTCGAGTTGTAAACTCGGTTGTATATCTTCGTTAACCACACTTCAATGAGTAATTTTTGGTGAAACAAAGGTATTTTAGCCTCCTGTATACGAATCCTCAAATAATTTTGGAGATATGACCCCTTTTAATTTCACAAATAGGTACACTATCAGACACGATTTGACATATCAAATGTCTGCTATTGAAAACACAAAAAAACTTCTTTCATCTAAAATTCCACACAAGTTAACATTTACTTGTTTTCAACAATTTCTAGTGGAACATAGTATATTCTTGAACGAGCGTAGAATTTCGGAGAATAATAGCCATCAAACGCGAGTAGAACATTATACTTTCTCCACGACTATATTTTTTCTGAAGAAAAAAACTTATAATAGGAGCTAACTCTGTGTCCAGTGAGACTGAAACTTTTCACCGCTTAATAAGATGTTTCTATATATTCAGAGATTTTTTTAATTTTTGTAGGCGAAGACTAGAGCACCACAATTGATTACCCAATGAATAAATCTTGTTGTGAATTTTCTTTAGTTTTGAAAAACTATATTATTTTGATTCAAATAATTCAATACCTAGGACATTATTTACTCAAATTAAAACCTTTCCAAAACAACATGTCACAGGCCATTCTTTTTCTAAAATGAAACGACTGGTTAGGTATTGCTATCAACAATAAGTGTGGCCAGGATTATGCGTTATTCATCTCTTCTCATATATAATCGAAGGAAGCCTACCAGGCTTCCATTCAGAACGACAATGATTCAATCCTTTCATTTTCGGTGCCTCACCCTGTATCTATAAAGGTATGAAGGAAATCGAAACGTCACATGTCATGTAGAAAGGATATGATCCCAGTGAAAAATTGTTGTCACTTTTAACATTCAAGAATTCTTCATATGTCTCCAGTTTCTCTCTGACTCCACTCGATACCTCTCTAATGACTTCAACACTGGAATTCAATACACTTTGCTCTATTGAAGTGAAACCAAGTATTTCCTTCAAATTTTCTAAGAAACCCAAACCTAGCGTCTCTGCTCGTAGGAGAGACTCCTCCGAATCATTTTTCAAATAATCTTGATACTTCTTCTTGATGATCTCCCATTTCTTTACCATCTGCTTATGTGAATTTTCGATAGCACTGTTTTTATTTTTTTTGAGGCTGTCATTCAATTTGCGATTGGCCAAATCCAAGTTTTCTAATGCTGGGTGCATAATTTCCTTCTCTCTCTGAATTTGAACCTGCTGCATCGTGTGGAAGTGACAGAAAGTCTCGTATAAGCTAGCTGCAACTGTTGAATTGCCAATTTCGAACAAGTAAATCAAATTTATTGCTTCTGAAATGGGGAGAATGTGCACTACATGTGGTAAACACTTAGGACTGCCTTCTGGACCAGATAAGAGTACTTGGTAGCTGGAAATCTGAGAATCATGGTGTGCAGATGTAGTAAGTTGTGGTCCAACACTGTGGCACAGTATCGTCAAGAAGATTATATCACTGGCAGATAGTTCTCTAGCATTTTGACTGAAATATAAGTCTAGATCAATAACATGATACATATTATAATCATGTTATACCTTGAATACAAAGATAAGAATTTATTGTGGACCAGTATCAAGGCATGGACTTTCTTGCAGTCGATTTGTGGAGTGAGTTTCTCAACAGCATCTCTCAATACCTGAATCGTTGATGAGGTTAGATCAGGATTCACAACTAGTTGTTCTACGGCTTCTACATGTATTGCTTGGTCATTGGATTCTAAAGCTATCCAGCTATCAATAAGTTTATTTGCCAACAATGCTTTCTCCTGGTGCTCTTTCAATCTGTAGAATATAATCCTCGATATAATCATTATCAAAAACAAAAAAGTACTTCATACTTTCAGAGAGTTGACATAAAATAGAAAATGATTTGTTTTTCCATTGCATTCTGTGGGGGAAGCATTGATTAATTTCCAACCTCAAATTTAATGGCATTCAGTGTAATGAATGATAAATGCTCCTTCATTATTCTTGTTGTGATAAACTAATATTATTACTCAACTATTTTCTAAGAGCTGGCATAAATAAATAAGTGAAAAACTACAAATGATAATATAAACAGAGACTTGCTTAATATAAAATAACTATAACACTTGTATAGAAAATAAAATAGTAACAGCGCATCCTTGGTGTAATGATACCTGAGTCCAGAGTTTACTCTAGATTTGCTAGAAAACACTGAACAGCTAAGAAGTTATTCGATGATAATTGTTTAGAAAAATAGACCCTTTTTATATGGGATGCATTATACGAAAGAAGCCACGCCCCGTGTATCAGGAATAATCTTTTCCTACGACCCCGTAGGAAAACGTCATAAAACACACGTTTTGTTATTTAGAAAGTACATCGTATCACCATGACATTGTTATTTGAAATAAAAAAGCACACGTGTTGAAATGAAAAATATCACACCCTCGCATGAGTTGATAGAAATAATTAGGGTATACTAGTTGGTAGGTACTCACTGTCAATATAAGCATTCTCAAATCAAATTCATATTATTGAAATTTCTGAATCTTTTCGGAATATACCGAGAATTTGTTATCTACCAATTTCAATTTGACAATGAGACATGAAAATTAGGGACTACCAAACAGTACGGCTATACAGTTTTATACGCGGCTTGCAATTACATCAGTTGCATGTTGCATCATATCACAGATGTTTGCACTATTTACATTTGACAAGGAGTCAAGAAGGATGCACAAACTCGGATGAGCTTGCGCACTAAGTACTTCTGTGGTTCTATATTCCTGGTTGCATGATTTCTGGCGCCAGCAGGCGCATGGTGTCAAATACCAATAAAATTGTTTGTCCAAACAAAACTAATCGAACAATCAGTAATTCACATTTTTCAAATATTACCTTTAAATAAACTACTTAATATCGAATCAAAACCACCAGAAATTATAGAGCCCGCTCAAGTAACATCTTTGACATTACTCCCCGCGAAATGAAAGTATCTATTAATGGTAGTAGGAAAATTATTGTACAAAACTCGTTGCACTCGTTACGTTTTCGTAACGGCTACCAGTGTAAGATATGTCACTTTCCACACTTGTTGTGTAATATACTATCATGGAAAATCAGCGACAAGAAGATCAGTTGAATAATATAATATTACTGTCGCCTTTGTAAGACTTGAGAACATTAAGTATGTGTGCTTCCTCATTTGAGAAATTATTTTGAAAGCTTTTAAATTGATCATAATTTTCTGTAGACTGGAATATCCAAATGGACTAAAATCCTCAATATCTCAATAATTGTAAATAGATATTTGTGAGTCACTGATTTTAAATTCTGAAATTACATCCAGCAACATAATTTTCAATTCACCCCCATTCGATAGTATTGCAAATTTTTGAATTGGGAATTCAGCATAATATTTTCATAGTTCTAATGAAAAAATATACCTAATAGTTCTGAAATCCATTCTGAAAATTATCAGGAAACCATTTGATTGATGGCTACAACAAACTAAAAATTTTAGAGCAGCATTTCAGATAATCCAATGAAATAAAGAATGAAATAATCCTAATGTAGGATAGTTATAAATATTTGCCCAATACATTGTCAGCTAATAGGAATAAGAACAACATGTCTCCTAATGATAATCAACTTCAGAAACATAATGTTGATCAATTTCTGGGACAATCAAAATAATTCAAATTTATATCAATGGATAAGAGAGAGACAGAATCAAACTGAAGCAAAAAGCTGAATATTCTCAGTTTTTTGCGCTGCAAATTGAGAAAAGTGATCTGTTATGTGGTGGTCTGCTGGTGTTTTATGACACATGTTTATAATCAAGATTATTGGTCTTCATTAGTGATTTCATCTAATAAATGTGAGAGGTGAAATGCAAAATGCAAAAAGTTTACTTGTGAATCACACTTGTGGGTAGGGTAGTCCTCACTTTCTTCATTATCAAGATAATTGAAAACACATGTCAGATTGAAATATGATATAGGTATAACCCTAATGGATAAAGAATAAAATATATAAATTTTCAATCTGGCTCAACATTTTTGACAGGTGATTTTGATCATTTGAATTATTCGTGAATTATTCAATACATCAATTTCATAAATCATAACAGTTATGTCCAAGGTTTATCTCTCTGCAACATTCCAATCCATAAAAAGTATTTTTGATTCTTTGCAAGGTGAATTTGATTGATAATTATAGCGAATCCCATTGGTAAAACTAGTGTGCACTCAGTGTATATGTTTCTCTCTTTAATACATGTCAAAAAAGAAGGATAAATATACACTGAGTGCGCACCATTTTGACCAATGGGATTCGCCATTAGACTGGTAATTTTGCACTCATTATGCAATCTTTGTTTTCATTGAAAACCATATTTTGACCTCAGGAATCTGAATTTGATAATTAAATCAAGAAAAAACACACTACTTTTGAGAAAATTCATGCCAAAGTTGAAATTTTCACCTTCTTTTTACTGATATCTACCTTTCTTTTTGATGTCAACAAGATTCACAGAGGTTTTGAAATGGCTGTTGTTTATGTAGCTCTGATGGAGAAATGAGAGAAAATGCCATATATTTTATATTTTTCTTAGACAAAATACCTCACATGTAAGATTCATGTAATTTTCTCAGTGATCTTAAAATGTACAATAAATGTGGGCAATTTGCCAGAAAAAATATTAAATTTCAAACTTTGGCATGCATTATCTTGAAAAATTATTAATTGTTTATGATTTTATTACCAAATTTTGATTCTTGAGGTCAAAATACATAGGTACAAGTTACAACTGGAAAATGATATGAACTTACTTACCCATAAATGTCTGGTCCACACAAATACCTGACAATAGTCACAGACATATTTGTGAACTTTCTCATATATTCTTCACTCTTTTTACTGATGAATACAAACAGGTATCCCATGTACTACAACATAATGGGTTATTCATCCAACATATCATTAGCCATATTCAGGGTTAGCACCTCTTCAAAATACATCATCAAGTTATCCTCACATTCAATGAATCGGTAGGAATTACCAAACTGACAATTCATTATTCGATGTGAGGTCACTATGGGTGAAAATGTTTGTATGATTATGTTATTATCAACCTGACATGGTAATGAGCCCTTGAAAATGAGAAAATCGGTTTTATCAATGCATTAAAGCAAAAGTTGAAATTATTATTCACCTTGGGTAGCATTCCTTGTCCAACTGCAAAATCATTAATATGATGGACAAATTCTTGGTTGTATTTTGTGTGAACTACATCATTCAAATGATCAAATATCAATAAACAATTCATAGTTGTTTTCTTTATCAAATGCCAATACAAATATATTGTGATTAATAATATCCTTGATTAACGACAATTAAAATAAGATAACAAGCAAAACGTCAAAATCGAAACCAACCCAACCAAACCTCAACATTTCTTCTTCCTTTCCTTATTATGATTACGCGTTTTCCATTAGGATTTTCGGTGCGCACTGAGTACAGTTTTAGTGCAAATTGCTCGATCCACTCATTTCAGTGGTTCCACTTGATCTGGGGTCAAAGTGTCAGTAAATTCCAATGTAGAATGTAGCATCCAACATTCCTATATCAAGACTGATACAGAGAAGTGCTATGCCGGTAAGGTAAAATCAGATGTTTTGATTTGGTATTATGTTTATGCTATGCTCTAAATGAGTAGACTTCAGTGGCGTATTCACCTTCACCATTGTCGATCAAAATGGAAACCTAGTAGGCTAAAACTATAATATTGTCTGTTCACTGGAAAGTGGAAACAATTACGCATCTTCTTCTGTGAGGTAGAGACATCTTTTCATAATAACCGTGAACTATTTTGAACTTTATAAGTGTCATACTGTGCATAACCTAAGCCCCTTTCGTTTGTATGCAAAGTGTAGCACTCTCCTACACCTCGTGTATTTTGCACCCCTTTTGAGTTGATTCGTTTCGCGAGGTGTTAGAATGAATAACATTAGGGGAGTGCCTAGGGGTCCGGGCGTCCGGAATCCAGACACAAATATTTATTGGACCGGGCACCCGGATTCCAGACGCAAATATTTATTTGACCGGGCGCCTGGTTTTGATGGAAAATACATGAAAACTTGGTATAACTTTTTTGAGGAAGGGAAATTCAATCTATAACTGACTTGAACGTATTTACCTATCAGTGATATTCCCTTGATAACTATTTTCACTAAATTATTGAAGAAGGAACATTTTTTGATTAAAAATAGATAGAAAATATCTGCTGTACGGAAAATTCAAACAATTATTCAATGAGACTGCCTGAACCAAACAAACTAACCTATCAGTGAGGGCCTTGGTCACTATTTTCAATAAATTCTTGAGAAAGGAGAATTTTATCGAGAAAGGAAAGAAATAAGCAAAATCAGACATTCGAAAAATTATATACTGGGCGCCCACGCTTGGTCAAGTAAATTTTTGTATCTGAAATCCGGGCGCACGGTTAAATAAATATTTGTGTTTGGAATCCGGGCGCCCGGTCAAATGGATATTTGAAGTTGTAATCCGGGCGTTTGATTGAAAACAAAAAAAAGGTCTGGCAGGGATCGATCCCGGGACGCCTGCGTGTTAATCCAATACACTAACCTCTCTACCACCTGACGCTTAGAGAAAATATTGCAAGCTGGTTTCTTGATCCGACTGGGTGCCCGGTCAAATGGTGTATTTGTATCTGGAATCCGGGCGCCCGGACCCCTAGACAGTCCCTAACATTAGGTTAACTGCACTGAAAATCAGCTGGTGTAAATTACACTACACCAAAAAGCAGACGAAAGAACCTCTAACCTTTTTATTTACATTTTGAATTACGCGCTCCTTTTAGCACAGCGAATCTCCTGTTTCAAGCACAGAATTGTTTGATATCATTGATCAGGGAATCAGCAGAAAAAACATCGTGAGAAACTCAAATGCGAGGCAAGTGAATGTATTGGCATATCGAATGTACAAGTTGATATAATTTTAATCACGCATAATTCATACCCACTGAGGGCCGGTTTATCAATGGAGGGTTATCCTGCGGGGTTAACTTTATCCTAGAGCTAACTCCCCGTTTGATTTTGACAGCATTTAACCCCACCTCGAAGTGAATAAACATTTTATCCCAGAGTTAGCTGTTAACCTTGGGTTATATTAACCTAACCCTGCATTGATAAACCGGCCCTCAAGAAAGCACACAAAAATTAATCCTTCTTTGAACTTAAACACCACACACACTTACATTCACTTGTTTTCAACATATTTCAGTAGGATAAACTAGTATATTTGGAAAAATTCAAAAAAATGCACCAAACCCATCGAGAAACGAGCATGACGGGAGCTGAACTTTGTGACAGTGTCAAGTTGACAGATCAAAGTCTAGTGTTTCCGAAGAACGGTACATTTTTTGAAAAATATTGAATTCTTTCGCTGAAAAGTGTTGAAGATAGTTACATACAATATGTACTGAAGTCAAAAAAAAGATGACCATAACTTCAACCTAAAATTGGGTAGCTGACTGAGAAAAAACTGAAACAAATGAGCATCGCACGACTTATAATAGCTTCATTCGGGTTCGAACGATTACTGTTCTAGGACTGTCAGGAGCATGCGCAGTAGAATTGGTCGCGTTCGGGTTTTGTCGAACCGTTCTAGGACTGACTTGTTACGCGTTCGGGTTTTTTCAGAATCGTCCTGGAACAGTCCTAGAACCGTCCGAAATCAGTACCTGCTATCGAGCGTGAACCGTTCTGGGATTATTTCTGACGCATGCTCATTGCTCATTTTCATAGGTGTCATTGTGTCAACCTTGGTGTCAACCGAAGTAGACATCTCGTAGTAATATAAATATTTGTGTTTATTCTGTTTGTTGCTGTTTTCAATATTTTAATTGATTATGGATTTAGTAGATTTGTTTGATACTAGTAGTTCATCGTCCTCAGCAAGCAGTGATGAAGAGTTCCTTGCTGAAGTTGCTAATATTGTACCTAATCTAATAATTCCTGAACTTTTGTTAGACAAACCTACAAATGAAAGATATGCCGAGGAGACAATTCCATTATATTCAAATTAGATCATTGAATTATTCGTTTTCAATTGTTTTCATATTTTGCTGCGTTCGGGTTTTCATAATTTTCGAACCGTTCTGAAACAGTCCTAGGATTCGAAACGAGTGCGCACCTTTTCTGCGCAGTTCAAGAACGATTCTTGAACAGTTCTGAAATCTGAACCCGAATGAAACTAAAGTAGCGACCTCAACTTGGCAGACGTTTGGGGCTTGAGTGAACAGACAATATTATACCGTCTACTATAGGTGTTCATTTAGATCGACAATTTGTTAACAATACAAATGTGTTGTCCCACGTGACCATAGTATTCCTGCTTTTAGCGTAAGCAATAAGATCTATGCTTATACTACTAGGGCAACAGATTTTAGGAGCGGCAAATTTTTGTGCCAATTTTTTTTCATGTCATATACACCTTATTATTAGGTCCACACAAAAAAATCTGCTAATCAACGCGGTTCCCGTGGTTATATGTGAAGTATGGATTCTCCATCCATTCTCGCGGTGGTTCCCGCAGTGAACCGATATATTGATCCATGGATCTATCGGCTATATAAGTATAATTTTTTTATGTACTCAATAGGTATATAGGATTCAATAAACTCTATAGCGACGAATATGTTCAAGAACATCAAATGTCGAAAGTTCCAATGTAAATTTCACAGGAGTGATAAAATTCTGTGTTCATCAGTATAACTTCCATTCGGTTTTGTTCACTTTTACGTTAAGGTGGGAGTCCCCAAGGATGGTAAACTAGAGAAGGATGGTTCATTGCCATAAGACGCAATGTTGGCACATCGAACAAGTGTTCGTGACGTCACTGACGGCCCTCAATCTTTGTTTACGTTTACGCAGTGGGTAACTTATCTCTGGTTTATGTTTCGATATTCATATTTGTGGTTGTACGAATTGTTTTTTTTCCAAATGGAGTTCTTCAATAATTGTAGGTATAGACAAATTGCTCAGTAAGAAGATTTAGTAGTTCGATAAATATTAATATAGCTATTATTACAACTAGGGAAATATATTCATATTTCCCGTGGTGTAATTAATAGTTTTTTTCTGATTGAAATAATCTGATATGGGGAAATCATTATTAGATTGTATATTTTTGTGATACCTAATTAAATTTTTAACGTTGCTATGGGCCATGTTTCTGAAAATCATGGTTGACTGGTTTCATTTTGACGTCTTGTCAGAAATAAAATTATTGAAATAATGTCGAACTACGTCGAATAACTCAATCGGCAAAAGCCCGTGAATATTTGGTTCCGGCCAAATCTCAAGCTGCCTACAACAGTAAAGAGTACGATTGCTTTCAGGAGTGGAAAAGAAAAAAAATGGTGGACGGTGTGAGCGATAATATTTTGTTAGCATATTTCCAAGATTTGGTATGTTGCTCTGATTCTTGTTATTCTTGATGTATGATTAATTCATTCGATCCCCAATCGCAGAAATATTCACCGAACAAGTTATGGACGAAACTATCGATGTTAAGATCAATGCTACATTTGAAGGAAAAAACTGAAGTCAAATTATTCGATGAAGTCGAAGCATTTGTTAAGAACAAAAATAAAGGATACGTTCCTAAAAAATCAGCAGTGTTGTCCCGGGAGCAGCTCAAGACATTCTTGAGTGAAGCTCCTAATGACGTTTTTTTGATGTATAAGGTAAAAGTTTCATTTTGATTTCCTCTGTTGATAATATTTTTACATTCACATTTTTAAAGGTTGTTTTAATAATGGAAATCTTTGGCGCCTGCAGAACACAAGAGCTGGTGAATATGCTATCTACACAGATATCGAAGATCGTGGGTCGGTAATCATAAAATTAAAGTCTCAAAAACTAAGAATGATATAAACAGAATATTCACTATAATTGATGAAGAAGATCTGGGTGCTGCTCGTTTGGTGCGGGAGTATTCGGCGTTGCGTCCGCAAGGCGTTCTTAGGTTCTTCGTAGCTTATAGAGATAAGAAGTGTACTCTTCAGCCTGTCGGCAAAAATACCTTTGGAAAAATTCCGAGTAAGGTTGCTGAATGGTTGGGATTAGATAATCCAAAAATGTATACAGGCCATTGTGGGAGACGAACATCCGCGACTTTGGTTGCCGATGCGGGAGCCTCAATGACAACACTCAAGAGACATGGTGGTTGGAAAAGTTCGTCTGTTGCAGAAGGCTATCTGGCTGACAGTATGCTGCACAAAAATAAGGTAGCGAAGATGATAGCAGGTGTGGAGGGAGAGCCATCTGCAGCATCACAGTCTTTGAAGACCGTTTTGGGAGAATCGTCCGAGACTGCTGCTGCACGGAATGTTCTCAAGAAAACTGTAGTCTCGTCGACTAATAATTATGAACAAGATATTTCTTCTTCCTTTGTATCTGGTGGAAAAACTTTTAGTGGAAATTTCAACAATTGCAGTTTCCATTTTGTTACTAAATAAAGAAAGAAAATATGATTTGACGTTTTGAAAGAAATATAATTTGACGTTTCATATTTCCCTAGGGAAATATGAACTGACGTTCCATATTTCCCTAGGGAAATATGAGTGTGTTATGACACATGGCAACTAAGGCGATATAGCTCAATATTGGTTCGATCAGAAAAAATTATTACATGACCTCCATTGAAAAGTGTGTAGTGTTTATCAAATCATTTCCATCTAATAACCAGTATGCCAGGTAGCAGATTTGCTATTTTTGGACAAAAACCAAGAGGATTCCAGTATTATTTAACACACATTTCCAAAAGGCATTGATTTTGTTTGGGATACTTTTTTGAAAAGGTGGATGAGTTGTGAACATGCAGATGTTGTGAAACCTGATACAAGTCATACATTAGAGCTGTGATTTGTCCAACCAAATTTAAAAAAGAGATCTACAAAATGGGTAGATGAATAAAATGTATTATGGAAAATGTAATCAGATTCAGGAACTTTTTATAATTCGAGCAATAATGAGGATATAAAAACCTGCAAATAAAAGAAACAACCTGGATTGCATCTATAGTAGAGTCCAATGTATAAATGAAGAAAATTGTCAGATAATGAGAAAATCGAAATTGATGTCACTATATTTATATACCTATTATGTACAATGTATATAGGTACCTATAAATTAAATTAAAGAATGTATTTTTTTTCACCATTCACTGATAATTGTTGAACTTGATAAAATAGGTAGGTATATCAATTTTAATTCAAAATATGAACTTTCAATAACCTGTGCATTGAATTATATATATGCACACATACATTATACATGCATCATTCATCATCAGTACCTATGAATTCTTCATTGAAATTTCCCTATTTTTAATATGAAATTGTTTTCAAGGTAGGTATTAGGTACTTACCTATTTATGGAATAGGTATATTCCCTGTTTTGTAAACGTTAAATTATCTCATGTATTATTTTCTGGGTGGACATTCAGGAATTTTTGTGAATCAAGGAGTTTCTGTTCACAAAAATTTCTAATATTTGAAGCCATATGATACCAATAACCATCAATAATCAATATGTATCGATTATAAAAAGGTACATCACAGTAAAATTACTTTTAATGCCCATTTATAGTGATATTCAGCATTAATAATTTTGAATTCAGAGCCGTCAGACATTTAAACTGTATTTGAATGTCTTTGAGAGCCGTTGACTATGTCATCGCTCGCCTTCGGAAGCCACGCCTTTTGGCCGAAAAAATCGCTATGATTTGTCTACTCTGTGACAAGACAGTGGCGACAATAGGCCTATAAGCTCCGCCCACCCGCCATTAAGAGGCAAATTTTCTGTTTGTTTACATTGGTTTATATGGTGTTTACTGACTAAATCTTCTTGTGCAGTTATATTTCCCAAAAATTTCGCAGTTTGACCTCTACAATACACGTATGATATCAATAGGCAGTGATTTATCCAAAAATTTGACTGGTATGTACCTTTATATCCATTAATTCCTCTATTGAAATAACGATAACATTCTGTTTGTGCATATTACTACTATGTTTAATTCTGCATATTTCGTTTCAGTTTCAATATAAAATGCCTGGGTGTGCAGCTGTAGGCTGTTTCAATTCGGCAAAGAAAGGTTTTCTGATGAAAAAATTCCTAAATGACCCAATACACAGGAAAGAATGGCAATCAAAACAAAACATGACAAGTGGATCCCTACATATTCATCAAGATTTGCAGTGGCTTAGATGAAGCAATGGATCTCATTAGGATTCGATCTTGTGGAAAAAAATATGTGATGGAGACATCTTATGAAACATAGATTTATAATAGGAGTTTTCAGTGAAGTTTGAAAATGTTGTAAATATTATAATAATGTAATATAATTAGAGATTTCCAAAGACATCTGTGGTAGAACATAAATTATTCTCAGTGTTTATCTAATTAGTTGGTTTTTAGAAAGAATACCTAGTATATATATATGCATCAGGAAAATAATAAACAAAGGAATACCATAAAATTATATCAACAAAAAAGCACATTGAAGTAACAACAGAAAATGAACAGAATAAAATAATCACTTCCCTTTTGCTACCTAAGTTATTGCTATATTTTCAATCTGAAAGTAACATAAGGACTAATTATCTTATCCTTCAAATCATGACAATTTATTGATGTAAATAGTTTCAATGTTTTGAGGAGACCTGATCATAATAATATTGCCTGAAATACTCTTTGTCAATAAAAAAATACATTACATATGTTCCCTACAGAAAAATAATTCTGTCTCTAACATTTCAAAACTGACAATTTGGTATACCATTTCAATAGGATTTCCATTTCTTAAGGAGCTAATAAAATCTTCACAAGTCTTAGATGTTTTTTCAATGCTTAAATTATATACCTACCCTACAATATTAAGAAGTGAATTCATTTCAATATAATTCAAATGAAACAGGGTTAATATATAGTTTCTGGAAACTTGCAGATTCATGAAAAAGTAGTAGTGGTTCTTTTTGCTCTTTATTTAATATGGGGTTTGCAAACGAAAATAAAGTTATTGGTACAACATCAGCTCTCAGTCTACAGCTTTCATCTTCTCTAGTTCTCTCCCATATTTCAGGTTCAAAATTTGCCTAAAAAAACAATGTATTTCAGTATATTTATAAAAGTATGTGAGTCTGGATGATTTCAACAGAATGACTAGTTACTTTACCTCACAGAGATTTGATGAATATGTAGGTATCCACTTGTCATGTTGTTTTGATTGCCCATTCTTTCTTGCATTTTGGGTCTTTTAGGAATTTTTTCATCAGAAAACCTTTCTTTGCCGAATTGAAACAGCCTACAGCTGCACTCCCAGGCATTTTATATTGAAACTGAAACGAAATATGCAAAATTAAACATAGTAATACGCACAAACAGAATGTTAGGTTTTCAATAGAGGAATTTAAGGGATATATAGGTACATACCAGTCAAATTTTTTGCTAAATCACTGCCTATTGATATTATACGTGTATTATAGTGATCAAACTGCGAAATTTTTGGGAAATATAACTGCACAAGAAGATTTAGTCAGTAAACGCCATATAAACCAATGTAAACAAACAGAAAATTTGCCTCTTAATGGCGTCACCAATCAAAACGCTGACGCCTATTGTCGCCACTGTCTTGTATAGAGTCACTGTAGAATGAACCATCCTTCTCTAGTTTACAATCCTTGGGGAGTCCCAAAACATCCTTGACAACATACAACGCGATATGGCGATGTTCCAGTGCGCCATGATAATGAAGTTTTATGCAACCAACCCAACAGACCTCGTCTAATTGGGAATACGACTTTGTCGGTTGCTGTAATTTAGTGGTTGAGTCCGGGTATTTTATTGAATAGGTAGGAAAACTATAATAATTGTATTGAGTGATATCGTTTCAAAGTTTGTAATAAACTTTTCAAGTCGACATCCGATTGAGCTGATATTTTGTAGGTACCTATTCATAATTCCAGTGACAAAAATGCATCACAATTTTTTTTTCAGAGAAAAAACAAAATGGTGGCTCCATGATGGAGAATGAGTTTTTTGATTTTGATCCGATTGGATTCAAAATCGTGTTTTCGGGATCAAAATTCAGAATTTCAAGATGGCGGAGTTTTGTGAATATGGTCCGATTCGAATCGAAATTGGTATTTGATTTGGGGATTCTCGGGGTCAGAGATTTTAATTTTCTCGTTGTAAATCAAAATTTCAAGATGGCGGACGAATTTTGTGATAAGGTCCGATTCGATTTGAAATTGGTGTATGGATTTTCGGGGTCGGAGATTATATGAATGATTTGTCAAAATTTGTGAATTCAAGATGTCGGTCGAGATTTATGATTATGGTCCAATTCGATTTATAATTGGTATATATGGGTTCTGGGGGTCAGAGATTATAATTGTTTATCAAAATTTATGAATTCGAGATAACGGCTCCAAGTTATGGCGGACGAGTTTTGTGCTTATGTTCAGATTCGATTTAAAATTGATATGTACGGGTTTTCGGGGTCGAAGATTATGAATTATTTGTCAAAATTTGTAAATTCAAGATGGCGGATGAGTTTTGTGTTTATGTTCAGAGATTCGATATGAAATTTGAATGTAGGGGTTTTCGGGGTCAGAGATCATGAATTATTCGTCGAAATTTGTAAATTCAAGATGGTGGTCGAGATTTGTGATTACAGTCGCCATCTTGAATTTATTAATTATAATGAATAAGTCATACTACTATACCCTCATAGATGTTTTTTACCCATAGCTACAAAAAAAACTTTATGTGAAACTTTAGTTTTGTCACAATTCAACTATTGTTCCTCTATCTACAGTTTTTGTATTGATCAAGATATTGTTAATAGAGTACAACGTGTACAGAACTCTTGCATTAGATTCATATATGGCATAAGAAAATATGATCATGTCTCGCACAAACTGAATGAGTTGAAATGGCTTTCAATGAGAGAAAGATTCAGGTTCAATGTCTTGTGTCTGTTTCATAAAATTCTATTGTTCAAAAGCCCAACTTATCTTTATGAGAAAATAATGTTCAGAAGTGATATCCACAATCTCAACATCAGGAATAAAAACCTGCTAACATGTCCTGCACACAGAACCTCTCTCTTCGAAAGAAGCTTTCAGTTTAATGTGTATAAATTATACAATGCGATACCTTCTGAATTTAAACAATATAACACGATCAAATTCAAAAAATCACTCAAAACATATTTACTGAACAATTCCCTCTAATTGAACTTATCTCCTTTCCTTGTATTTTCTCTAGTACCTTTTTTGAGTGTGATATCAAACAGTTGAATCTTGAATTAGAAGATGATGAGTGACCCAAAAAGTTTAGGCTTAGATGGGATAGGTTTAGGTTAAGTAGGCTTAGGTTAGGTAGGGAAAATAAAAAAATAATATAAACTTTACTACAAACAAGGGTTAAGTGGTAGAGCATCAATTTGGTGAACTTCCCCTTGAGATTTCCATCCACCCATGTTTTTTCTTTTTTTTTTTTCTATTAAATCTATCAACAATTGTACTAGGAGTGGAATGTGGAAATAAAGACATTTATAATTATTATTATTAATCTCCGACAACAAAAACCTCAATATACCAATCCTCAACCCAATCGGACCATAATCGCAAAACTCATCGCTATCTTAGAGCCGCCATATTGAATTGAGGAATTTTGGAAATCAATTTATAATCTTCAATCCTTAAAACCTCCTTAAATCGATTTTCAATCGAATTGAAACATGGCACAAATATCGTCCACCAACTTGGAGCCGCCATCTTGAATTTACGAATTTTGACAAAAAATTCATATTCTTCTACTCAAAAACCTCCAAATACCAATTTTCTATCCAATCGGACCATAATCACAAAACTCGTCGATATCTTCGAGCCGCCATTTTTTTCTGAAACACATGGTCTAGACATTATTGTCACCAGAATTATTAACACCCACCAAATTTCAAGTCAATCGGACAACTAGAAGTATAGGTCGAAATTGACTTGCGAGAATAACAGAATTCGACTAACAAAACCTCCAGATTTGAATCCGAGAACTTTTCCGTCATATTGATTTTTGACAAAGAAAATCATAACTTACCATTCAAAAAAACCTATATACAAATTTCGAAACAAAATATTATAAAAAATCACAGTATCACAGAACTATGATTTGTGATTCTGAATGATCAAGTTTCCGACTCTTTATAAAAAATATTCTTCAAAATAATCCATGCGTACTCACTAGTTGCTAACTACATCGTTAAAAAACTGGCAACACATTTTCGTCCTAAAAAAATACATTCCACTGTTATTCGAAATATTTCAAATTATTTCTAATGGATATCCATAGGATACGTTCGTGTATGGAAAGACCAATAAAAATTAGTAAGTAATTTTTATAATTGGTTTTCAAATTCGCTGCCACACGAAAAAAAGGAAAATGGAATTCAACTCTCTCTTCGTTCTTCGCTCTGTGATAACACAGTAATTTCATCTCTCATGTGAAACTTTGAACCCACTTCCTATTCAATATACATCTATCTCATTTATCAATCATTATTTCCATTCGGATATTACAATTTAACGCTATGTAAGCAACCAACCAAGCTGGTGAGTGTATTAAGAGTTGTATACCCTTCAGGTGAATTCTTATAATCGAATTAGACGCTCATCATCGCGATCTCGAAAAGAGATAGGAAAAAGTTCAATTTCAAACTTTTGATGTATCGTCAGTGATAAAAGTAAAAAAAAACAAAATCATGATTCCAAAATTCAGTTTTTTCCAAAAAAATTTCGAAAACTAAAAGAGCTATAATATTTATAGTGGATTTTCTTTGCCCCAATCTTACCTTCGTATCTTTTACTGTTTCCGGGATCCCAATGGTGATCGTCGATCTGAATATCCAAAAGTAACAAGGTTTTTATTTTTCTTGTTCCACAATCCTAAGATAACAAAAAAATAGGATGTGTAAAAAATTTTCATTTTGATAAGGCAACTTATCTATTTCTTTTTTTATTATCGTTTTTTTCATATATAAACAAAGTATACATTCATTGAAATACTGAATTCATTTCATTTGGCAGTTCCACACTGTATAGTTCTAGGTATTTTTATTATTATTTTTTTCGAATGAATAATTTTTTTCTCTTCTTGAAAATATGTTAATTAATCATTTTCATTCGATTCATGAGAAAGAATGCGAATCCCAATCATAGTATAACTATCTTGTATAGATATCTCAACAGATAATAATCATTTGTGATAATTCAATGTTCATATACAGGGCTATTCAAATTCGAGTCTATGCATGGGGATTTCGATAACGGTAAGAGATAGAGGGTTGATTAAATGGGGGCAAAGTAGCATATTTCAGAGGTTAATTATATGGATGAAAAAAATTTGACCTAGCTTCTTCAATCTTCAGTTCTGGAGTTATACAGGAAACATTAAAAAAAATGTTGAAATTTTACTGGAAAATACTACGTCAATATGAAACATGATTCTTGGCATTCAAAAAAATGCAATAAAAAATACAGGTCCGTATTTGAAAACCCAGGCAGCAGATTATGACGTCATTATGACGAACTTTTTTCGTCATCGCAGACGTCTATTTGACCTGAAAGATGACGTCATAATGACGGTAGTATGACGTGATAATCGAAAGACGTCAGTTAGTGACGTCATTTTGACGTTAGCAAATGACGTCGCATTGACTATGTGCATGATGACGGCCTATCGACGCCTGAATCGAGTCGATTTAAATCCCGTGATTACCGCTAGATGGCACAATTTGAAAAATCAGACAATTTTCCTTTTTTTTTTTTCGAGAATTTCAAATGGAACCATATATTTTTCATACTCTGAAATAAAAGTAGGGCAAACGAGAAGAAAAATGGCGGAAACCACGAGTTGATTACTCTTGAGAAACCGGAGAAATAATAAAAATAATATTAGAAAATATAAATTGAATAGGAACTGAAATAATCAGTAGTACTACACCTTTTCCAGTTGTATTTCAGAAACCATCAAGTTTATTTCAGAAAGCGTCAAATGAATTTCAGAATAGTCACTTGTATTTCAGAAAGTATCAATTGTATTTCAGAATAGTGAGTTGAATTTCAGAAAGCGTCAAATGTATTTCAGAATAGTCAATTGAATTTCAGAATTCGTTATTTGTATACAAATGATATATTCTGAAATTCAAATGACGAACTGAATGATAAACTTGATGATTTCTGAAATACAACTGGAAAAGGTGTAGTGTTAGTGCTGAATTTAGCAGAATGAATATTTTGGTGGCGTTGTTTATGCATTTCCGAAAGTGCGATTTAACAGTGGTGTGATTCACATCCTGTGATTTTATTGATACTGAATCCTACCTCAACGAAATTCTCTTCGGTGCGTTTAAACACTGAGGTACATGCGAATACTTTTCTGGAGTGAAAGAACACCATACTCGACACCATATCATGAGTGTGTACATGCGAATAAGTACATTTCTTCACTACCTTTTACTAAGTTGATTTACCTATTGATATATAATTTATATGATGATAAACTAGACTCAGAAGCATCTAGGGACAATTAGGATGATGATGATGTTTCGGCTAATTTATCCTGATCAGTATGGTACTATGGCCTAGGCCAATCGATACTGGTCTATTTCAAAATCTTCCTATATATCATGCCCAATATTCTAGCACCTATCTTATTCATCATCTACATAAACGAACTGCCAACTGTTCTGCCAGGAGCTTTCACATGTCTGTATGCTGATGACTTTCAAGGTTCCCCTTTAGTGATATCCGAATTTATTTACCGTTTTTGGAAAGAGAAATTTCTCTTTCCAAAAATTGTTGTCCAATTTATGGCTTTTCCATTTTTTTTTTATTTACCGTTGTTACACATCTTTATATTTTTATATTTTTTTTGCACACTATATATTTATCTGTTGTTTATATTAATGTAAAATGAAATTTTGGTAAATGAATTATTATTATTATTATTATTATTATTATTTGTATTGTTTATTTCAACTGATTTCTGAATAAAGTTATATTATTATTATTATAAACTCTCGCAGAGAGTTGGCTTCGATATCTTCGAATCTAGTGTGCCTAGAATTTTTTTCATATCACTGTTGAATTCAGCGTGCGAATCTTAGTAACCATACCAAATTTCAAAATCCTAGCTGAAAAGTCACCGATTACTATCAATTTTCATGATATTTCAACATAAAATAAACGGTGATAATTGTAATAATACGCATTTTTCAACTAGTGCCGAAACATCAGTCATTTGGTGCTCAAAATAGGGGATACCTCGAAAGTTTTCCGGGAGTTTTGAAAATCGGTGATTTCATAGATTTCGATGTGCTTTTTCCGAATTTCGACGTGCCACCTCGTATCTTCGCCGCTCTAGCCGCCATATTCAAAAAATGGCGCCTAATAGTAGATTTTTCACAATATCTCCTTTCAGACTCAACAATTTATGTGACAACAATTTTTTTATGAAATCAATAGTTTTGGCCTAATTCAATATGCGTTTTGGCAGAATAACTTATTTCCGCACCACCTTAAGGACTGAGGTAGAGTAATGCCTTGATTTCGAAAAATTATCGTTACTATTACTTTTCAGGATATTTCAGGAACTTCGTAAGATATCCCCGATTTCTTTCGATATTCGAGATGGCCATGAAATTGTGCATCTTTTGCGTGATTTAACCTAGTTCGTATATCTCTCTCCGATTCCGACAATAGTGTACCATGTAATTTGCATTACCCTGTATATATAAACTTAGCTGTCCTGAAAAACAAAAGTCCACTAACAAATATGTGCCTTGGTAAAATAGGAAATTGACAAAACTAAGGGTCTGAGATATTGGAAATTGTTAGGATTATTTAAGTTGGCAATACTGTCTACAATGTGTTCAGTGGTATTATCATATGCGTTCTGAGGTTTCGAGATTGACTTACTGTTCTATGTTCTATCCTACTTTTATATACATCAATCAGTCTGTCCTCTGTCATAGAGTTGCAAAATAAGATAGCATGAAGATGTTAAGTTGTTAAGTTCAAGAAAAATCATCGTTTATATATTTGTTGTTTAGATTAAAACGCTGTATCTATATCAGTGTTTAATTCTTAAAAGTTGGAGCCAAACCAAAACAGAAAGTACAGAATTCAAACAGAAATACTACAAAACAGCTTTTTCTGAGTACAATGAAGAAATCAGAAAATCGAAAAGAAGAACATGGAGGCAAATGTGTGAGGGGATCACCGAATTAGCCGAAGTTCTCTCAAAAGAACACTCCAACGGTATCAGTCTGATCACTGATACACTGATTACCCTGAAAGCTTAAGTGTTCTCCTGTAGACATACTTTCCTGGTACCGAAACAGTTGTGGAGAATGAACAGAAAAGCTCTCATCACTCCTGGAAGGGGTTGTTCAAAAGACTAGCTGGGAAGATCTTCATAACTGAAAGAATCAACCATCTTTCAAGCAGAAGTAAATGCTAAAGTGCCCAGAAAGGTACACTCGAATGGCAGAAATCTGTATCAGATAGCCAAGCAGCACTGAAAGCTCTGAAGTTATACACTTGTGAGTCTAAGCTGACTTGGGATTGTAAACAATCCCTGAGACAACTGGCAGTGAACAACCAGGTAACTTCGATGTGGGTTCCAAAGAAGGGGCAAAATCACAATTTCCCGGTCCAGAATCCTTCTGTGGACTCTCCAAGGCCCAATTGAAAGCGTTTCCTATGAGGCGACTGCCAATCGCGGCCGCTGAGCGGCTGCCGCGCAGCGTCTGATGCGCAGCCGTCTGACGATGGTGGCTGAGGCTCGATAAGAAACGAATACATTTGATTCTCACATGAGCAGTACTAGGCGTCAGACGCTGCGCGGTAGCCGCTCCATGGGAAATGCACCTTTAGGAAGTGGATTGAATGAAATCTCACTGGAATAAAATGCCAGGACGAAGACAAGCGAAAAGGCTACGATGCCTTTCGACAAGGAAAGCTAAACAACTTCTCGAGTTGGACAAAAAAGACTTGAAACTGGTAAGGGGACTCCTCACTGGACACTGCCCTCTGAGGCATCCCCTCAAGAAGATGGGTCAAACAAAAGTGATATAGTTGCTGCTACTGCGAGAACTTCGCTGAAACTGCAGAACATTTGCTTTGCGAATGCCCAGCGCTCTTCTGCAAGAGAACCCCAGCTCCCAGGAAATTGCTGAAAACTCGAATAGATTGAGGGTTATGCACAAAAGGCCGAGGTGCTGCGACTCCACCTACAATCAACAATCTAGGAAGAAATAACATTTGCATTCTGCATTCACAGTGTGAATCGTTGCATGGACTACGAGCACCAGATATAATTCAATGTTCTGCGTGATTTTTTTTGAAAGAGAAAAAAATAGTCTATCCAATTAAAAATATCAAACATATTTTGAAATGAATGTCTGGTAGACTACGAGCAGAAAACAACTACTTTCCTGGTAAATACCACGCAGAACATTGAATTATATCTGTTCGTAGTCCATGCAACGATTCACACTGTGAATGCAGATCGCAAATGTTTCTTTCTTCCTAAGACGTGACAAATTCACATCGAGACAGGCACGCCTAACAACCTACAGACCCGTTTCGGGCTTATTGGCCCTCATCAGTGCAGGGTAGTTATCCGAGTAGAGACCAAATGTTTTGTTGTGGGGTTTACTAGCCCAGTTTTATCTCTTAATGATGCTAAAATGATATATCTAGTGGACTGTATTTCTTTATTGAAACGTTTGATATAATAAAATAATTCATATCGACAATTAACAATATAATTGTCTCGTTCGTCGAGATACAAAGATATGCGTGATGTTTGCCAGGAAATTAGTTGTTTTCTGCTCGTGGTGTACCAGTAATTCAGATCTTGTTCGATATTATCAATTGAATGAGACTATTTTTCTTTCAGTGATTCATTGATTCCGATTGGGTACTGAGTATAAATATCCGTGTTGTGTTATTACTTAATGAATACATTACAATTTTTTTCTGAAAATTAATGCGAAAGAATGCAAAATTGAATTTGAGTGAAAAAAATATTCTTTGGAATCAAGTAGTTACCTAACTAACCTATATACCTATTATTTCGAACGAAGGTTTGTTTAGATGATACAATCAAGCTTTCATTCTTGGTGGGAAAATTGGTATTTTCAAATTCAAATTTATTTGCCTGTATAAATCTGGACATAGGTATTATCTAGACTATTCTGGATTATCTTTCACTATACCTACAACGATCAGCAATATTGTAACAAAAACAAATGAATGACATTCACGAGATATATTCTAAATTGCCATGGTCTACTCAGGTTCCCAGGAAAATTTTTATCCGTTTCACCACATCCTCAGAAAAATCGACTTTGGAAATAAAATTTTCTATTTCATCTATCCATTCATTAATTCATTAAAGAATGTGAACGTGTGCAGCAATTTCATCTCCTAATCGATGATGGAGAGTGAAACGCAGTCGCCAATTGCTCTATTTTGGCAGAAAAATATTGCAATGTAAACACCTTATGTGAGTCAAGTCAACTAGGCTGCTTATATAACAGTCACCTGAGACAATAATACGCAGTGGCATAATCGAGAGAGAGAGAATCGAGCCAAGGTCGTCTAAGAGTTCTTTCACTTCTGACACTGAATTATATTCCACTTTCAGATTGGAATTTGCAGCATGACTTACCTACCTACCTGATTCCGCTCTAATTGATACATACGGTTATTCTCTATCATTGACATAGAACGAAAATCTTACCTAAATCTAATAATTGCTGTCTTGATATGCCTTTCAAAGTACTTAACCGCATTATCGACAAGATATATTCGATAACTTCTATTTTGGAAAGACAAGATCATTTTCGATAAAGAATTTTTGACATTATCGTTCGATATTGTTCAACTTCATAAGGACAATATTTTTCAAAAATTGAAATATATAATAATAATAAATTTATTTACCATTAAAAAAAATCACAATAATAAATAATTTACAATATTTAAGATAGGTACCACCAGTAGATAAATCAGAGATACTGAAGAGAATCCCTTGAAAGTGGTGACTATCATTATACTTTCAGGTACATTTCTATGTTAAAATTATTCACTTCATTACATTTATTTTATTGATTTGTTTCGGTGAAATAATGACAGCCTAGACGACATTGATAGATTTGAAAAAAATTACATAACAAATATAATTTAATAAATCGCATGTAAACACAAGGAAACAATCGATGAACAAACAGAAAAAAATTAAGTTGTGGAGAATTCATAGAGAATATCCAAAATTTTCATCCAATATCCATTTTTTGATTTTTCTGTAGGAGTAAATGGAAATCGTAACGTGACAATAGTCAGAAAGGTAGTTGTATAACTTCGGGCCTAAGTAAACATAACTCCTCCGGAGGGTAGATTTTCCTGGCTTTGGTAGAACGAATGTTTTAATACGGGTATCTTAAATGTACGGAAGCGTAGAAGGGCCAATATTTTTTTATGTTTATTTTTCCCTACAATTCCGAGTTACAACTCGGAAAATTATTAAATTCTGAGTTGCAACTCGGAAAATTGTTAAGTTCCGAGTTGCAACTCGGAATTTACGTAACGAGTGTGGAAAGTGACACATTCCCTACGAGTAGTCGTTTGAAACGAGTGGAGGAAATGCAACGAGTTTTGTGCACTATTTTACCTACGACCAAACATATTTTTAGCTCGCCTCTATAATTTCAGTTGGTATCGATTCGATATATCCGTATAAAATATCTCAAAATTTAAGGCAATAATTGAAAACTTTTTCGACAATTCCAGATGTGAAAAACTGAATTGTATTCGTTTGCACAAACGACTTCACTGATATCCAATACCAAATGCCTGCACGAATAAGAATCATGCAACCAGGAATACATCAGCCTTCAGCCATCATCAGGACATATTGACAAATATGAGTTGATGCTGAAAGGAAAAATAGTCTATCCAATTGAAAATCAGATTCAGTTTCAGATTCAATTTTTTCAGTTTCAGTTTATTTAGGTTAATTATCCCTTTAACACTTTTTTCATACATCATTGGTATATTTGCCACAAAAAATATCAAACATAGTTTGGAATTGAATATCTGGTAGACTACGAGCAGAAAATAACTACTTTTGCTGGCAAATACCACGCAGAACATTGAATTATATCTATCCTATCTATCGTAGTCCAACCAAAGATTTTCACTGAGAATGCATATAGCAAATGTTTATTTCTCCCTAAGACGTGACAAATTCACATCGAGACAGGCAACTACAGATCTTAGCAAATACCACGCAGTGGAAAGTATTTGTTTTCTGCTAGTGGTCTACAAATCATTCAAACTGTGTTTGATTCTCAACTGGACAAGACGAGATATGTCTTTCTTTCAATTTTGATACTTCGTCCAATTTAATAGCTTTTTCATTTTAATTCCATCAAGTCTATTTCACCGCACGGAGCCGCGTTTCAAGAGACACTTAGAATTAGCGACACCATGCGGCGAAAGAAATAAACACTATACTTAGAAACACCTCAGAAACAAATGTCTTATGACACAGATCAATATGTGAGTGGCACATAACTGTACTTGGCTGATAAATGAAAAATAAAAAAGCTGTGGAAAGCGAGGTGTGAATCGTTGCTAGCAGATTCAATGTTCTGCGTGGTATTTACAGGAAAGTTGTTTTCTGCTCGTAGTCTACCATACACTCAACTTCAAACTATGTTTGATAATTCTAATTTTGTAGATTATTTTTCCTTTCAGCATCAACTTATATTTGTCAATATGTCGTGTTGATGGCTGAAGGCTGATGTATACCTGGTTGCATGATTCTTTCATATTCGTAAAATTCGTGCACGCATTTGGTATTAGATATCAGCGTTGATTGATATATTGCTACAATCAGCGATATCAGTGAAATCGTTTGTGCAAACGAAGACAATTCCGTAACTCATATCTGGAATCGTCGGAAAAGTTTCAATAATTATTACCTAGAATATGGAGATATACGGTGATATCGAATCGATACCACCCAAAATTATAGGACGAGCTACAAAATGTTTGGTCGTGGGTAAAATAGTGCACAAAACTCTTTGGAAAGTGCATTTCCTTCACTCGTTACAAACGACTACTCGTAGGGAATGTGTCACTTTCCACACTCGTTACGTAATATAATTTTCCGAGTTACAACTCGGAATTTAGTAATTTTCCGAGTTGCAACTCGGAATTTAGTAATTTTCCGAGTTGAAACTTGGAATTTAGTAATTTTCCGAGTTGCAACTCGGAATTATAGATAAAAATAAAAAATAATGGCCCTTCTACGCTTCCGTAATAATGATTGTGATTTATATTTTGTTAGTTGCTGTCATTAAAAAGAATAGTTGCCGAATATCTAATGGATTGGTTTCTCTGTATAGGATATCAGTTGAATAGTTTCGGGGTATTTTATGCATTATTTTTAATATCCATTTTTTTATTTTCCCTAGGCTCAGTACGTACTTGTTTACAGCTGCTCCCCAAGCAATGATTCCATATCTCAAGTGATTCTCCACGAGTGCAAAGTAAAGCGTTTTCAACTAGTCCTGAGTCACGAAGTCATTCATATATTTGAATTTGTACAATGTACAATGGAGCTTTTTTACTAGGAATTCAATGTGCTTGTCCCATTTTAAATGTGCCACAATATATATACCCAAAAATATAATTTGGGAGCAACTAGCAATATTTGTTGTTGTTGAATTATTATTTATTATTTCTAGATTATTGTATTGCGGTAAATATTTGGCATATGATGTGAAAGGAATGAAGTGAGTCTTGCTGAAGTTTATAGTCAGAAGACGATTGTTGAAGAATTGCATAATTTTTTTCACTAGAATAAATTAGGGCTGTGTCGTCAGCAGAACTCTCTCAATTGCCAATTCCAACAAGTCATTTACGTAAAAAAACCATAAAGTTCCAATAACTGAACCTTGGGGAACACGATATTGTACTTCAGGTGCGTGGCTTCTAACATTATTTATTTGAACGATTTGCTTCCGATCTATTCAATAGCTTTTTAGTAATTCATACGGTGTCCCTTTAAAACCCATATATGATTCAAAATTATATGCAACAGTTTCTCATGGCTCACAGTAGATACCTTTAATCATCGTAGTTTATGGATTAAATAGGCTCAACATGTAATGAAGATATCATTTCTAGAATATCAGACCAGAAGGAATGCAAAATAAACGGTGAAAATTGTAATAAAACGAAGTTTTCAACTAGTGCAGATACTCAAGCCATTTGGTGCTCAAAATAGGGATTACCTGGAAAGTTTTCCGGGAGTTTCTAAAATTAGTGATTTCATAGATTTCGATTTGCTCTTTTCGAATTTCAACTTTGCCACCTCGTATCTTCTCCGCTCTAGCCGCCATATTGGAAAAATGGCGCCCAATAGTAGATTTTTCACAATATCTCCTTTCAGACTCATTTTACGATAAAAACATTTATATACAAAATTGAACTAGATGAAATATACCTACTTCAATTAATGTATCAACATTTTTTTATATATAATCAATATTTTTGGCGTTATAGCGCCGCAAAGTAAACTTACTTCAATATGCGTTTCGGCGGAATGACAAGTTCAGCCAGCGTTGAGAAAGAAAAAATACGACAAAGACAACACTAGAGCAGACATATTTTTTCTCTCTCAAACGCTGGCTGAACTTGTCAATTCCACACCACCTTGAGGACTGAGGTAGAGTAAGCGGAGTCCTGTAGGCCTAATCCACATGTAATGCCCAATTTCGAAGGTTTCTGGAGCTCGTGGCTCGAGTGTCGTAACTGGAATTGGTCAATTTTTGTTCCTGTTCCATTCCCATTGCTCTGCATTTTGTTCATTCCCATATCATTGCTGAACCTGGTTATAGGTTAGGAATGAATGTTGTCGTGCTGCTGCTTCTGTGTGGGTGATAGCGACGCAATATTGATTGAACTTTTATATTTTATTTCAAAAACCTTATTGAAACGTATCTATTGTACATGTGAAGAGGAATGTCAGGAAGCCTGCGGATGCACAAAAGCTGGATTGAAATGCTCCGTCATATACAAGAATTGTAGTGGTGTTTGTGATAGTTCCATTACATGATAGCGATGAAGAGGAAGACTTGGAGATCAGTTTTGAGCAGGCGTTTGATGGAATCGACAACGAAGAGAGTACTGTGATGATTTTGATTATCCCATTGAAGGTGATGCGTATGAAAATTCGGTCTGTGACGTCTCGATCGATACCGAACTCGCAACGCCTAGTCCATCAAGAACAACAAAGCGAAGAAATTTGCGCTGAATTTCGAAATCAAACATTACATGTGGATTAGGCCTACAGGGTGCCGCCAAAACGCATATTGAATTATACTTTATTCTTCATAATACACATCGATCAGAATTTTTGAATAAATCAATCACCCAAGGTGTCCAGCTGCCAACAAGTGTCACTGTGCTGTAAAGCACATTCAAAGAAGAATTTACAAAACGATTCTGTCCAAGGAAAAAATAACAATATATCTAATTAAAGAAGAGTCTGTGGCAAAAAAACTCTTGTTTTGATGCCAAACCACAAAAAAATAAAGAATTATACTTTGCGACCAAAAAAATATATTTTAGAAAAAAATTGTTGATACACAATTTGTTGCAAATTTGTTCTACTCCAATTTTGTGAATAAATATTTTTATCGTAAAATGAGTCGGAAAGGAGATATTGTGTAAAAACTGCTATTAGGCGCCATTTTCCCATTATGGCGGCTCGAGAGGCAAAGGTACAAGGTGGCCAGGTTGGAATTCGGAAATTGTACATCGGAATCTATAGAATCACCAATTTTCAACACTCCCAGAAAACTTTCCAGGTAAAACTACCAAATGACTGCACTAAGAAGCATGCGATAAACTTGCAAAAATACTTTACTACTGATCTATACACGCATCATCTATCATCATCAAATATGTGCACAATATTTGGTCTCTATTGAAATCATGTACGGTAGGAAATACGTAATGTCCACCTACTAGCGGAAGTAACCTCGAGCACGTGAACGTATTGAATTAACACCGTTTTCAAATGCTTGCAAGCAATATTTCAATTTATATCAAATCTGGTGTATTTAGGATACAAAACTCAATAACAAGTGATTTTTGTTTCTGAATTGTTTTTGGCTGAAAAGTCAGCATATTTCTATGACGCGTCCTAGCTAGAACACAGCGCTACCACTACGCCATCTAGTGGCAGTTTCGTGCGGCTGGAGCTGGTGTCCCTGTTGTTATACTACTGGACCACGGTTGATACAAACCCACTGAGGTGGGTAATGCCGACCATTATATGTTTCTTAAAATTATTTATAGAATTTTCATCATGTTGATTTGATTGTTATTGTCTATGAAGACTGATTGAAGTAGAACTTTCCAGAGGTGGACTGGACCATTGGCAATTTTTACCTTACCGGCCCAACTTTATGTTTTTGGGAGAAAGTGAAGGCAGTGAGACCCTCATGACTTTGGATTTTTGCAACGATGTTAATGATAAAATCATGGACGAAAGCTTTCAAATGTATTTGATTCAGAATATCCCAAGTCTGTTCAAAATAAATTTCAATTAAGAAGGAGATTTTGTGAAGTTATCACTCAAAAAACACTTCTGTTGGAGTGAGTTACAAGCTTTTCTACTTCAGAATGAAATCTACGGTTTCTGTTATTTGTAGATGATCAGACAATCGTTAAAGTTAAAGCACAGTTTCATCAAAATGTTATTCTTATCACTTCGACTCGTGTTTCGCTATGTTAGAATCTTCAGAAGAGTCAACTAATTCTTTATGCATTATTTCAGTGCAGTGATATTTTTATCAATTGTTACATTATGAACTTGCATTTAAATTTTTTCGATGGAATATAGCTAACTTCATGATTTTTCCATTTCGAGTTTTTTGAATAGAACAAATGTTGATGTTATTGGTGGAATCCAGAGTATAATGGAAAATTTTTCTGAAAACCATTGCAGTTGTATGGTCTCATATTATAGAAACCGATGCTGTCAAGCAGACTTATTGTTGCTTGATCACTTACTACGAGATCGAACTTGAGAAAATTTAAGCAAAAATAGCCTTGAACATGAATTTGGCTAGGGTTACTTTTTGAAAACCATGACGAGAACCCAGGTATATCGGGCAACACAAAATGCAGTCACATCGTTTTCGATTATTTGAAGCGACGTAATCCATGAAAACGAATTGGTTGGCTGATAACTGGGTTGGGTCACTGATGTTAAAGGCGCTACTACACCATATGCTTCTTCCGGCAGTAGCAATTCTATTTATTTTCCTATATCGTATTATCTTTTAGTAGTTATTGAAAATTTTTACTAAGTGCCCCAAAGGACACACAGAGAAAAAAAAAACAGCAGCTCACACCAGCTAACACCGTATGGTGTACTCTGAGATCCTGATTGTTTTAGTGTCAGTAAACACCGGCATATTATATTATTCACCACTGTAGGTTTTATGTGACCTTTCCCATAGGTGTTTATAATAATCAAACCGAGTTGTGAGTAACACCTACACTACACCTTTTCTAGTTGTCAATAGAAAGCGTCAATAGAATTTCAGAATAGTCACTTGTATTTCAGAAAGTATCAATTGAATTTCAGAATAGTGAGTTGAATTTCAGAATGCATCAATTGTATTTCAGAATAGTCAGTTCAATATCAGAAAGCGTCAAATATATTTCAGAATAGTCAATTGAATTTCAGAATTCGTTATTTGTATACAAATGATATATTCTGAAATTCAAATGACGAACTGAATGATAAACTTGATGATTTCTGAAATACAACTGGAAAAGGTGTAGTGTTAGTGCTGAATTTAGCAGAATGAATATTTTGGTGGCGTTGTTTATGCATTTCCGAAAGTGCGATTTAACACGGCAGTGGTGTGATTCACATCCTGTGATTTTATTGATACTGAATCCTACCTCAACGAAATTCTCTTCGGTGCGTTTAAACACTGAGCTGGTACATGCGAATACTTTTCTGGAGTGAAAGAACACCATACTCGACACCATATCATGAGTGTGTACATGCGAATAAGTACTTTTCTTCACTACCTTTTACTAAGTTGATTTACCTATTGATATATAATTTATATGATGATAAACTAGACTCAGAAGCATCTAGGGACAATTAGGATGATGATGATGTTTCGGCTAATTTATCCTGATCAGTATGGTACTATGGCCTAGGCCAATCGATACTGGTCTATTTCAAAATCTTCCTATATATCATGCCCAATATTCTAGCACCTATCTTATTCATCATCTACATAAACGAACTGCCAACTGTTCTGCCAGGAGCTTTCACATGTCTGTATGCTGATGACGCAACCCTGCTATTCTCTGACGAATCGTCACTCGAACTCCAAAATAAAATTAACAATACAACTGACGCCCTACATAATTGGCTGAGCAACAACTCTCTGTTTCTAAATGCATCAAAAACAAGTTTTACTACCTTCCATACCAGACAAAACACTAATCTACCACCCCTAGATTTGAACATATGTGGCACTCCTCTTGAACATAGGACATCCTCCAAGTTTTTAGGTATCACAATCGACAATGATCTCAGTTTCAAATCACACTGCAAAAATCTAACCAGCTCTCTACACTCCAAATGTTACCAAATTAGAATCCTGAAGAGTGTTCTGGACACACCTAATCTACTCCTGTTTTATCACGCTCAGGTTCAATCAAGACTCCGTTACGCAATCACAATATGGGGAAACTCCCCAGCAGCGAAAGGCGTATTCACCGCACAAAAGATACGTTCCATTGTAAACGTCTCCCAACAAACCTCATGTCGAGATATCTTCAAGGAACTTGAAATTCTTCCACTTCCCGGCCTTTATATTTTAGAAGTATTAATATACATTTATGCGAATAAAAAAATATTTTCCACATACATGTACTCTCTGTTGACCTGTCCTATAGCTTTGTAAGCTCGTATTTGGATTAATAAACTATCTATCTATCTAATATTGAAATCAGGTACGGTAGGATACCAGTGACTCTATACAATATCTATGGTGTTATGGTTTCAGAGGAGTAACGATGAATTGGGTAAAATCTTACTTATCAAATCGCAGCCAGATAGTAGAAACTTTGTCGAGGTCATCTAGATCTACTATAAAATGTGGAGTGCCTCAGGGATCAGTGCTGGGCCCAGTTCTGTTTTTGTTGTATGTTAATGATTTGTCGAATATTAACGTGTCTGGTAAGTTCACACTATTCGCTGATGACACCACAATACTTTGGCATGCCAAGAGCAGCAGTAAACTCGAAGAGGCGATATTTAATGACGTCAGCAGTATTAAAAATTGGTGTGACTCTAATAGACTTGTCCTTAATATTTCTAAAACAAACTTGGTAACATTCCGATGCTCAATTGATGATATTCCCCTTGGGTCGAATATTATTGAAAATAAACTCAACACAAAATTCCTAGGATTGCATATCGATACCAGGTTAAGATTCGAGGAACATGTTCTGGTCTTGAGGAGAAAAATATCCTCTGGATGTTTCGCGGTCAAAATTGTCTCAAACGAGTTGGGATCATGTGCTGCTAGAGTAGTTTACCATTCTCTAATCGAGTCTCATCTCAGGTACGGCATCCCATTCTGGGGGACATGTAACAATAACTGCCTGAATAGTATTCTTGTTCTGCAAAAAAGAGGGCTGAGATATATGTGCAAAGCTAAATTTCGTGATTCCTGTAAGCCATTGTTCATCAAATAAAAAATGCTCACGGTAATAGCAATATTTATATTGGAAACCGTTTATTTGATTAGGAATCATTTGAACAGGTTTAACGAACCTCATTCATATCATGTCACTCGACAAGCATTAAACGTTAGTCTACCAATTCCTAAATCATCACTAATTAAAGATTCTGTTATTTACAATGGTTGCAAGATGCACAATCATCTACCTAATTATATAAAAAACACCGCCAATTTGAATATTTTTAGAAAATCCGTGAAAAACCTACTTATCCTTAAGCCATACTATAATCTACAGGAATTTTATTCTGACACCTTTTGATATTCTATTTATTTTGTTATCTGCTTGTGTATTTACAAAATATGTTTGTGGTTTGTGTAATTATATTGTATTAGTTTTTTTTATTTTATACATTTATTTTAGCATGATATTGACATATTATATTATCTTTTATCCCTATTATTGACTACTAGTGTGTATTAGATATACCTTGGAATTTGTACTCGAACTTAACAAACTTTGTCAACAAGAATTTAATTTCTTATGATAATAAAGTATATTCTCTCTCTCTCTCTCAAGACAGTGCCGACAATAGGCTTCGCCCATCCCGTCATTGGGAGGCAAATAAGTGCGCCAAGATTTTGAAGCAATTGAACTCATTAGGCTTATATTGTGATGAAAAAATAAACTGCACAAGAAGAATCAGTAACTAAATACCATATAAACCGTATGTAAACAAACAGAAAATTTGCCACCCAATGGCGTCGCCAATCAAAACGCTGACGCCTATTGTCGCCACTGTCTTGTATAGAGTCACTGTACGGTAGGAAGGACGTAAGTGCTACCTTTTGGCAAAAGTTCTATGGTTCTAAGATCGAACAGATGAGCGCATGAAATTCACAACATTCAGATGCCTACATACAATATTTTTATTAATTTATATCAAATCTGGTGTTTTCAGGATGCAATACTTATCGAATGATTATTTCCACCAAATTAGATGATTCATACAACGCCTCGATTCCGTCGTGATATGACACGGTGTAACTTGGTGTTAAATTTCTATAAAAGATGTTTTTTATGCGTTAACCTGAACGATAGCACCATAAAATTCTAAAATTCACTTTACACATTAATAGTCTGCTCAAAAAATCATTCAGCTCTTTGAAAATGATCTATCCACATAGGCACTACCTCAATCAACCCATACGGAAGTTACTCAGTGAATCACTGGTCCTGTCTAGGTTCAATTACGGTGATATTGTTTACGGTGATTTACTCACTAAATTTGATTAGAATCGTATTCAGAAAGTACAGAACTTTTGTTGTCGATTCATTTTCTCCCTCAAAAAATACGATCATGTTTCCAATAAAATAACGGAACTGAAGTGGCTTACAATGGCTAATCGTTCTAAATACAATTTTTGTGTCTTTCTATATAAAATAATAAAGAACAGGATTCCTTTGTCACTCTATTGTAAATTAACTCCTAGGTCATCTTTTCATTCATTAGAAGTGAGAAATAAACATCACTTTAATGTTCCTCGTCACTGTTCAGTCATGTTTCAGAAATCCTTCACCTACCAGGCTGTAAAATTTTACAATTCACTCCTCATCAATCACCTTCATTTATCTGAATTTATAATCAAGAAATTTTTGAAAGCAAAATTTTGTGAATCCCCAATATAAATTAAGAATTGAAACTCTATTATTTAGTTATATTTTGACAAATTACTTCTGTTGATTTGACTCACGATGATTATGTTCTTTATTTCTGACAGTGACATTATAAGCTTATATCCAGGGGCGGATCTAAGTAAGAGTGGGCCTCGGTGCAAGAAGTGCTTGTGGGCCTCTCTGACTTCAAAACTAATATTTAAAATATGACTTGCCCCTGCTCGAATGGTTTGGATTATTTAATTTATTTTTAAACATTAACAAGAATAACAAGCAGAAAATATAAAATAAATATCAGCTACATTCTAAATAAAACAAAGAAATTCTTAATAAATTAGTAGTACCTATACACTATAGACTATACAGTATACTTATTAGTTATTATAGCTTATAGCGCCCTTTTTCTAACTTTGGCATTTGCAAAACGATCTATTAAATTAGAGATGTCTAAGTTTGATGCCATTTTATTTTCTATAGACAAAATTGATAAGTCACGCAATCGCTGCTGACTTATTGTAGATCGCATATAGTCTTTTATCATTTAAAGCTTGCTAAAAGATCATTCTTTTTTTTAAAGAAGAAGCATCCGCAATTTCATCTTTTTTCGATGATTTTAATTCAATCTCAGTAAGAGCTTTTAAAATATCAGATAATCGGCCGGTTAGGTCAGGTCGGTATTTTAGAACTTCGAGTGCGGAGGAGCTGGCCGGGGCCCTCACAAGCTCGGGGCCCCTGTGCACTACACCGAACTGCCCGGTGATGTGTCCGCCCCTGCTTATATCGTCATAGTTACGATATCTATAATGAGGGTCATAACTCCCTTGGGATATTAAGGTTCAAAAACTCCCTCTTACCTTTTACAGGTGATAATGATACAAGAAATGCTTATAAACGTTTATATGTAATGAAAACTAAGACATATTTTCCTTATTCACGTCATTACAAATAATAAATGTACAATTTGCAAATGTTCCCTGAAAATTACTTCCGCCGCTGGAAACAATTTCTTCTTTTTTATGGGTGGTGCTGTTGCTGTTCACTACATTCGAGGTGCCTGCCTCTTCTGATGGCAAAGTAGACAGCATACGCGCAGTTTTATTTCTCAATTCAATACTGTCCTCCAGATACCCCTCTGCCACCGTGGAACTTCTCCAACCTCCGTGTCTTTTTAAGTTTGTCATAGTTGCTCCTGCATTGGCTAGGACAGTAGCAGAAGTGCGACGAAGGCAATGTCCCGTATATGTTAGTGGGTTTGGCAATCCTAAATACATTGCGATTTTGCTGAGAATTTTGCCAAACATATTCTTTCCAATTGGCTGAGTTGTACATTTATTTTGTCGGAAGCTCAAAAAATAATCGTTTTGTACCTTCAGGACGCAAGGACATATAAAGTATCAATAAAGGCAAAGCAGAGAACTCTTTTTCATCCACAACTGTGAATTTCTTCGATACACCAGTTTTACTTTCTGGTACGTTCACTACCATAACAGTATCTTGGTCCTCTATATCTGCTATACTCATATTTAGAAGTTCCTGAGTTCTGCATCCTCCAAAATAACCCATAATTAGAACAACCTATAACAAATAAAACGAAATAAACAAACGAGAAAGAAATTTATGAGAAAAAAATTACCTTATGCAATAAATGAACTCCATTAGGGGCGTCCTTTAGAAATTTGATGACATCTTTAGGAGATAAGACAGCAGACTTTTTCGGCTTATACTCCTTACTTTTCCGTTTCAAAAAAGCCTCTAGTTCGTTGAACTTGGTGATATCTCTTTTCTCATATATGGTCACCATCGATTTGAGCATTGACCATTTAGTCCATAACGAATTTGGGCTAAACGTTTCTGACTGCAACGAAAAAATACAATTATTACCAAATCTACCAGAAAATACTGAAAATACTTTACCAGTTCTTGAAAATATGCCAGAAAGACAGTTTCGTTGGCATCTTTTGACATAACATTTCTCTGTGTTAGCCACTTCAGATATAAGTTGTATTCTTTTTGATATAGGGCTTCACTTTTCGATGGAAGTAATGATTGTCTTGCTTTTTCCGCTTTTTTTATAATATCCTCCATTATATCAGAAAAAGATCGTGGATTTGTGGTAAAAAATAAACACGTTTTTAACGGAAAAACATTGATTGATGAAGAAAGTTTGCTTATAAACATGTAACATAGCGACAATCTAGCAACAACCAACAATGCTACAATCAACGCTACCTAATTCAAATATACCAGAAAGGTTATGAATTTAAACATTTATTGCGTTCTAAATATGGACATATTGTTATGAAAATCGGTCAAAAATAAAATTATCTATGTACCACGGGAATTATAGAGCCTTAATAACCTCTGGCAGTTGCTGTCCCTCGGGCCAGAGGCCCTCGGGACGCAAACTTTGCCATCGGTAATTAAGGCCCTCATAATTCCCTTAATACATAAATAACTATTATTACCTCATGAATGTCTTTATTACCCAAATTTTCTGTCAATTGTACAACTTCTACTTTGTACCAAAGAAAAAATAAAGACGATTTATTATTATTATTATTATTATTGAGAGTATTAAATTTCAACCTCATGATTTTATGTTCCAGAATCGTTTTACTTCACATTCGTATCATATTTCTCTACTAAGATCGGAATTAGCACCACTCAACACTCAATTGTGAAATGTATAATAAAAAGAACACAACTCTGATATTCAGGTGTTGTATTCGTCCGAGTTAGCTCTGAAAACCATTTGATTGAAATTACACCCAAGTTTTTTATACTGTACACCGGCCCATCGGGCGATGCCAGATCGCCCGGCCTTCCAGACCGTCCAAGGACCTTCCAGATCATTCTCACACATTTATGTGATAATCTAGGAAACATTTTATGGAAAAGTAGAGATCCCAATATTGGAAACTTCCTCCCTTCCTCCTCTTAACTTGTTGGCGATATAGAGGCATGTCAAGACCTATACTGTCTAATAATCTAATGTGAATATGGAAGGATCTAGATAACATAATTTAGAGTGATATGTTGAAAATATGGCAATTGAATTATAATGGAATGGAGAATCGAATCGAAAAATGTGTCTAAAATATTGTACCAATTAAAAGGAGGTACCTACCTACTCACATTTTATGGGATGGAAACTCTTACTTACATTGTATTCGATTGAATTGCAACATATAAAATTGCAAAATTACCCTGAAAACCATCATTATCAATGATAACGTTGAATTTGTTCCATACACATTATACTTGATTGTGACGATCAATCTTCTTGCTGAGTTGTTATATTTGATTGGACTTTTTTCTTTAAATAATTGATAGTGTTGTCGTTGTAATGATTATGTATTGAAGTAACGCTTATTCAATTTGAATCTCTTTGGAAATGTGTATACAGTTATGAATGTCAACCAGTACAGAGAACAATATGAGGGTAATTACTAGTAACATCGCACTCTGCTATAGTCTACCTCTTATAACGTTATTATAAATGCTCACTAGGAACCCACTTTCAAAGGAACATGAGATATACTTGCGCCAAATTTGAAAGTTGCCAGTGCCATATAATACTCATCTCGGTTCAAAAAATATGACCAAATCAAATCCATTTCGAGACAAGATGGGGGAAACCAAAATAGCGAACCCTGGCACTCCTCAAAAGTATAAGGTAACAAAAAATATAGGACGCATACACATTGAAAAAAAAATTACACCAGCTCACACCAGCTAACACCGTCTGGTGTCCCTTGAAGTCCTGATTGTTTTACTGTCAGTAAACACTGGCATATTATTCACCACTGTAGGTGTTAGGTCACCGTTTCCAGAGGTGTTTTGATTATCAAACCGAGTTGTGAAAAACACTAATGTTTGTGTTGAATTTGGCAAAATGAATATTTTGGTGGTATTGTTTATGCATTTTCGTACGACAACGTATGAAAACGTCAAAAATCACACTGTTTTGTTATTCAGAAAGTAGCTCATATCACCATGGTATTGTTTATTTGAAAGAAAAAAGCACTAGTGTAAGTGTAAGCGTTCTCAAATCAAATTCATATTGTTTATTGACATTTCTGTCTCGTTTTGAATTATACCGAGAACTCTTTATCTATTAATTTCAATGTGTCTGATACATAACCTCTGAATTCGCTTTAAAACTGGAACCTATACTCTTTGCTGGAACTATTTCGATGTTGATGACAGAGGGTAAGATCATTCAAAAGAATACGGCTACAGTTTTATGCGCGGCTTGGTGCTTGCATCAGTTTGATATCGCAGTTTCACCAACGAGAAGATTCTTTGGTATCACAGATGTTTGCATAGAGTCAAGGACGCACTAACTCGAGTAACTCGTACGCGCTTGCGAACTACATACTTCTATGGTTCTGTATTCCTGGTTGCGTGATTTTTGGCGCTAGCAGGTGAATAGTGTCAAGGTTGTTTATGTACGCTGGTGTCAATATCAATAACATTTGTCCAAACTAAACTAACTCAATCAATCAGTAATTCACATAATGAGGATTTGTCGGAGAAGTATTCAAATATCATCTTGAACATGGAAATAAACAATACTTGATATCGAATCAAAACCACCTGAAATTATAGAGATCGCTCAAGTTACATTTTTGACAAGACCTCCCGCGAAATGAAAGTATTCGCAGTCGTAGGAAAAATAGTGTACAAAACTCGATGGAAAGTGCATTTTCTTCACTCGTTACGTTTCCGCACTCACCGCTACGCGGCTCGTGCTAAACGACTACCCGTGTGAAATATGTCACTTTCCACACTCGTTGTGTAATATACTCATTTGACTCATTTGACTCATTTGACTCATTTATCCTAATCAGTGCTTCTAGGGTATAGGGTATCGTACAATTGTTATTGATCTATATCAAAATCATCTGATATATCATGCCCAATATTGAAATCGAGTACGGTAGGAAGGACGCTGGTGCCACCTTTTGGCAAAAGTTCTGAGGTTCTAAGATCGTACAGATCAGCGCATGAAATTCACACCATTGATATGCATACATACAATATTTTTATTATTTTATATCAAATCTGGTGCTTTCAGGATGCAATACTTAACGAGTTATTATTTCCACCAAATTAGATGATTTATACACCGCCTCGATTCCAACGTGATATGACACGGTGTAAATTGGTGTTAATTTCATATAATAATTTTTATGCATTTACGTCAATGATAGCACCATTGAGAATATTACGTTTCAACCATTTGGTGTTTCTTATGATTTTATGTTTCAGAATTGTTCTACTTCACCACATTCGTGTCATTGTTCACTACTAAGATCGGAATTAACACTCAATTGTGAAATGCATGTAAACTACGCAACACTAATTACGTCGCACCCCGAAATTTTGCCCCTGTTTAAATTTGATTAACTTTTTTCTTCTTTAAACAATTTGAATTCTGTTTGCACTGTTCGCTAGCTCAGTCCTTCAGCTATAATCTCGTACTTCTTCGATACATGAGGTAATTTCCAGAAAATTGCTACAGGATGTTTTTTGGAACTGTGCAAAATTTCGAAATTTTTAAAAGGATCCCAAATGAAGAAAAACCTTTTTTCTTAAACTTCAACAGCAGAGGCATGAATATTATCTCATAACCTTTGACCATTTCCAAAATTGTCTTCTTATCACTTTTCTTTACAGAGTGATCTCAAAAAATCAATTTTTTGGTTTTGCAGTCATAACTTTTTTCCTCTTCAACCGATTCTCGAAATCTCAGGCTCATTTTGAAGCTGAAACCTCATATGAGAAGATTTGAAGATCAGGATTAACTCAAGATGAACATTCAGAATCGAAGGTTTCTTCAAAGGTGACCCAAATCTGAAACACTCTGTATATCCCGACTGGGAGGAGAATTAAATGAAAATCAACTTGTTTTCGGAAGGATCTTCCATTCTGGACACATCCAGATCTTTTTTTCTTTCAGTTGGCAACATTTGTGCGTGAGAAAACCGAAATGAAACGCCATGTTCTAGAGAAAAAATCACAAAAAAAAAATGTATGGTCCGTAACCAACGTAACAAAAATCATAATGAGTGACTGACAAGACAGGTTGAAAATTACGTTCTCGTGAAAATAAAGACCAGGACAGAAAAAACTATTCGTAGGTCTTTCTTTTCTGAAGATATAAGACTTCATAAAAAAATTCAAAATAAAAAAAAATTCTGAATACAACAAAATTTCAGGGTAACCTTCTCACCCCCTATACGAAGTCTTCCATCATGTTTTGAATTTTTTTAAAAGAATTTAATTTTTTAGACCCCCAAAAAAAATGTTATGCGTACGCCTATGAAACAAATTTTTTTATATCTTTGATCAACTTTTTTCGCTGAACACAGCTATGGGTACCGCTTGTCTCGATTCTGAAAAATAACTTTTTTCGCCTTTTTTTCGCAAAAAAAAATTTTGGGAGGGAGGGGGTAAAAAATTTTTCTTCAGTATTTTTGGTGGTGATATTTTCGTTTCGATCAAACAACGTTTTGGATATTTTTCTTTTTTAATCGGGATTTCGAGGGGGGATTTAGATTTGGGTCACCTTTGCAGAAACCCTTGATCTTTAATATTTATTTTTAGTCAATTCTAATCTTCATGTCTGTTCATCTAACGTTTCAGCTTCAAAATGATCCTGATATTTTGAAAATCGGTTGTAGAAGAAAAAAGTTATGACTGCAAAACCAAAAAAATTATTTTTTGAGGTCACTCTGTAAAGAAAAGTGATAAGAAGACAATTTTGGAAATGGCCAAAGGTAATGAGATGATATTCATGCCTCTGCTGTTGAAGTTGAAAAAAAACTGTTTTTCTTCATTTGGGATCCTTTTGAAAATTTCGTAATTTTGCACAGTTCCAAAAAACATCCTGTAGCAATTTTATGGAAATAACCTTATGTATCGAAGAAGTACGAGATTATAGCAGAAGGACTGAGCTAGCGAACAGTGCAAACAGAATTCAAATTGTTCGAAGAAGAAAAAAGTTATTCAAATCTTAACAGGGGCAAAATTTCGGGGTGCGACGTAATTAGTGTTGCGTAGTTTATAATAAAAATGACACAACTTTGATATTCGTGTTTTTACTGTGTATACAGTCAGGAAACCATTATCCATGATATTGAATCGTGTGATATATCATTGAAAAACCCTGTGCAGATTTTCAGTGGTTCCGATTTTGGGGATGTCGAAAAAACTTGTTGTTGTTGAATCGTTTCGTCTGATACTCTCTCCTATTATAGGTAATGTAATTCTAGATAAATTCACCTAGTTAGTCGAGTGTCAAAGTCATTTGAAAAATATTTTGAACAACAAAAGACTATCGAATCATGCTGACTGTTCTATATATTAGGTACCAACTAAAAGTATTTTCAATTATAAAACACGCGTGGGTTGCATTTGAAACTCTTGAAGTGGGGGTTGATACTTTGTCTTGAGAAATATTTCCACATTTCTTGATATCTGTAGTTATGTCTTAGATATCCTTTTCGTTGAATAACACCCTGTATATTTCGATCTATTTGAAAATTTATATTTTCGAAGTTCGCTTCATAATATTGAACAATAATAATAGTGAACCACGATTATTTTCGTAAATTTTTTGCATTGCATAAAATGCATTGCAAAAAGTGTACCGAACTGATGAATTACAATATTAGATAACGTTTTCCAATTATTATTTAGGATTGTACGCAATATGTTTCACTGATTATCGCTGATGCATCACTGCTTTCTGAATATCTGAAGCATAACTTCAATCTTGATATCGAAATCTTGAGTAGATACTAAATTGAGTGTACAGTTTGAAAAAATATAATCCCAATATTCACTAAATAGTATTTTTGGTAACGTCTATAATAATGATACTTATTCGTTCAGAAGTATGTGCTGATTTACAAGAAATAATTTCTGTACACATTAAGAATCATGAAACGAAACTACTGATTTGAAATTGAATAAAATAGGTACGAATAAACTGAGATATACTTACCACCAAAGGAAAACCAGTGCGGGGTTTGAAATATATCTATAAGGTGAATAGGTAAGTGTGCAAACGGCTGAATATTTCGAAAAATACACGTTGATTTGAGAAACGACAAAGCACACATTTAATATTTTTTAAGTAGTTATGGAATTGTACCAAAATTGGCCCCATGACTCCTGTTGCAGGGGATAACTTTGGAACACTAAACAGGAATCCCCTCTTCATATCAGATTCGCATTCTACGGAACTACTTTCGTTTATTCTGATTTACTTTTATCTCGATAGATGGTGCTGAAATAGCAATAAGCTGACAGTTTCCGCAATTTCGGAAATATAAGCTCTGTACTAGGACAAGAAAAAATACACAGTCGATTTCATTCATTAAGCTATCGAATGTCGAAATTGACTCACACCCTATAATTTTTTGTGAGTGGGCAACTTCACTTTTGATTGCAGTTTCGCATTCCATGCAGAAAACTACTACGTATAGTTATTTATGGAGCTTATCGAAATAGCAAAAAGTAACATTGTTCAATATTTTCGTAAAATACTCTCTGAATTGGGAAACGAAAAAACACCCATCCGCGATATCTTTCGAAAGATTTATCAAATGCTTCAAATTCATCATCACCAAATTGAGGGTGAAGAAGGCAGCAACTATAAAATATTCTTGTAATCTTCTTGTAATCTCCCTAGCAGCAGAATTATTACCGATAATTTCTTTCGAGGTCACGAATAAGACGAGGGAACAAAAACATGAGTGAAACCGAGAAAAAAACTATAGTGAATTAATTCTGCTGAGTGGCAGATTCGGTAAGAAAATTCCATAAATTAGAGTTGCTGTTAATATGATGAGAAGATGAACCCTATATATACGACCTATTCTGCGTAGATACTGTAGATAGTAACTGATGTTTATTACTAATATTTCAGGAAAATTCAAAACAGTAATCCGTTTTCAATCATAACATCTAATAGCACATGTCTACCCAGATTTTATTCTGAGTGACGTTTGTTAATAGATATAAGGCGCTTCATTTTTGACAGAAGAATTATCACTTATTAATTCCGTCAATAGGAACTAACAAAATTATCGGGAGTAATTATTACACAAGTACTTCAAAATTACCGATAATTTTCCATGAAAGCATTTTGTCTAAAAACTGCATGAGTTTATTTTCATATTTTGTCGAAATAGCAAAATATGAAAATAACCGAATGCAGTTTTTTTACTGACAACATGCTTGAATGGAAAATTATCAGGTTTATTTTGATGCACGAGTGTAATTCGGTAGAATATTTCCGGAGTTAATGAAATCCATAAACTGTTTCTATATATATTGATGGTTCAACATTGTATTTTTTGGTTTGCTCTTGGTGATTTTTTCTTGAATTACAGTTATCGAATCATTCCCGAAACGTGACATTTCGACGACGTTTAAAATTTAGTATTTATGCCTGTCAAGATGACAAATGTACATTTTAACAATCGTTACTATATATAAACGGACCGAGCGGGTATTTTTCGATACCTACCGGGTATTTAACAGCCCGAAAATGTCCCGCTGGGAATTGATCGAAAATGTCCCACTTCATATGGGATTTTTAACATACGATGGAAATATTCACGGTAATCGCCGTTGCTATAAGCAACGTATACAAAAAGGAGCCTTCTAATTGGTTGAAAATAAATTTACGAAATTTTCAATAGAATCCCCACTTCTGATTAAAGATTTTACGCTGAAAATTAGATTGACAGTTTTCGCTATTTTCGGAAAATATATGCTATGAATCGGATAACAAAAAACACGCATTTGATGTTTTTCTTGAAGTTTCAAAATGATACCAAAATGTACTGACTCCCCAAACACACAGAGGATAGGCGGGTGACAATTTCAAAATCTTGAATGAAAACAAAAAATACTTTTGATACTGATCTGCAGTTTTCCCAGTAATTTTTTATTCAGTCATGATAGATGACGTTGAAATAGCGGAAACTGAAATTTCTCGCCATTTTCATATTATTGGATCAACTAAGATGGTATCATTTGATAGCTTTCTCGAAAATACTTCAGACTGTTCGTATCAAAATGACGAAGAAATACTTTGAACTAAAACAGCTTAGCCAAGCTTCCATCTTATGGTTTGTCCCCTCAGCTGTGTTATCTGCTTGCTAGTTTTCTCTCAAACAGGTCTCTCCATGTAGTGGTCGATGGAGTTTCATCTGATACTCTACTCATAAATGCTGGTGTTCCGCAGGGATCAATTTTAGAATGCTACTTAATAATTATAATAATAATAATAATAATCGCCTTTATTTCACTAATTATAGGGTACAAAATATTTTTTTTATTATGGTCGTAATGGAGCGAGGTTTAGCTTAAGCTACTCTTACACCGAATTCCAAAACGATCATTACATTCATCAACATAAAGAAAATCAGCACAAATTCTACAGTCAATGATAATCATGATGAGAAGAACAAAATAGATAATGACTGAATAGAGATGGACATGAGTATTTGGAAAGGGACGTTCTGCAGGTCTCTAAAGTGACCACGAAGGGGTGTGAATACTGAACTAGACGATTTAATCACGAAGAGACTGCTAATGGAGGAACGATTGTTGATATTTCAGAAGAGCATCGCCCATAAATATGTCTATAAAATAGAGATAAATCGCCAACTTTTGTACGGTGTTCCAGAAAAGTGAGCGAGTTTGAGAGAGGGGTCGATCAAGAGTTTACCTTTAAACCAAGATTTAAAAGCATGTCTTCCGTAATTTTTAGTTTCTAATGGTAAAGAGTTGATTAGTTTAATTGCGTTAAAAGATAATCAATCCTTTTTGAAAGAGTGCAGTGGAGTGTTGAGGCATGGTTATCTGGTATGAATTTCTGATGTTGACTGAGTGCACCTGTGACCATCAACCATTTGTTGGAAGCAACTTCATGTCCTATACACAGCTTCGCGGATGATAGTACCCTCCATAACGCTTTCTCTTCCAGGGCTCCTATATCGGCCCGTCAAACCAGAAATAAACGAGGAAGAAATGTTAACAAAAGATATATGGACTTAGCAACAATTCTCGAGTGGGGATCTAATAACCTGGTATAATTCAATGCAAACAAAAAACAAGTATGTCTTTTCTCTAGAAAAGCCGATCTCACTGTGCCCAACATAATTCAGTCAGGAGTAACCATACCATTGAAGTCATCCATTTCTATTCTTGGCGTTACTATCAGCAATAACCTTTCTTGGGGAAATCACGTGAGGTCCATTGCCAAAAGTGCACCCCAAAAACTTTGATTTCTGTTTCGAGCCAAGAGCTATTTCATTCACTGCTTATGATCTATAAGGCACAGATCCGACCTGTCCTGGAATACTGTTCCCATTTTTGAAGTGCGGCACCTAAACATATCCTGAAACTATTGGATTCTGTCCAAAAAAGGGCAATTCGTCTTGTCAGTGAAGCTTCTCTCACGAACTCGCTCACTTTTCTGGAACACCGTACAAAAGTTGGCGATTTATCTCTATTTTATAGATATATTTATGGGCGATGCTCTTCTGAAATATCAACAATCGTTCCTCCATTAGCAGTCTCTTCGTGATTAAACCGTCTAGTTCAGTATTCACACCCCTTCGTGGTCACTTTAGAGACCTGCAGAACGTCCCTTTCCAAATACTCATGTTCATCCAACGAACATCGAGACTTTGGAACTCATTGCCTAGGGAGGTGTTCCCTGAGGCATACGATCTCCAGTAATTTGAGAAGAACACCAACTCCTACCTTCTTTCCCTTGGTTCTCACGATGTTCTCTGAACATTACAGGAAATCCCTTTTCGTGAGAACCAGAACATAAAAAAACTTAATTCAGTGCGTTTCCCTGAATACGTTTTTTCTCAAATGATCTTGATGGAAACGTGTGGAAGCAAGTAGTTCAAATTCCATCTCAACAACTCGATCTAAATTATTTATTGAATTTTAATTTTCGAGCAATATATTCTCATTGACGTAGGTACTGTGTAATTACCTATTCATATTCATCACCGAACATATCATAATTGTACTTTGTTTTCATTTCAGCCATTTCGAGATAGGTTCTAACGATTCAATTTTCGCTTCCATCTAATATTTGGTCATAAATTACTTGATGCATTTTCTGAGAATCCTTATACGCATTCGAAAATATGTTTGCAGGAAACTTTGATATCTATTTAATACGTATTATATTGATTGGTAGAAATTGCACTGATATAAATTCTAAGAAATTCCGATTGGGGATCAGAGTCGTTTAACAAGAATTTTTTGTCTCTCTATTTTGAACTCTAACTCTATTTTGAAAACTTTGGATAACTGTTGGTTCAATGATTTTAATATAGATCAGTAATCAGTATCACATGCCTAGTCACTAGTACCACTGATCAGGATAAATAAGCCGAAACAGTTCGTTATCATCCGAATTGTCCCTAGATTCTTCTGAGTCTAATTTATCATCATATGAGTTATATGTCAATAGGTAATCCAACATAGTGAAAAACACCGGATGTGGTGAAGAAAAGCACTGATTCGCATGAACACACTCATGATATAGTGTTTCTTTACACCAGAAAAGTATTCGCATGTACCAGCTCAGAGTTTAAACGCACCGAAGAGAATTTCGTAGGGGTAGGATTCTGCATCAAGAAGATCACATAATGTACATCACACCACTGCGGTGTCAAATCGCACTTTTGGAACTGCATAATGAACACCACCAAAGTGTTCAATCTGCTGAACACTAATGTTACTGATATCTGAGTTTGATTATTAAAAACACCAATGGGAAAGGTCACAGTGGTGAATAATATGACGGTGTTTACTGACAATAAAACAATCAGAACCTCATGGGACACCAGACGGTGTTAGCTGGTGTGAACTATTGTAATTTTTTTTCACTGTGTAATCAATTACTTCCAGTTGCCACCCGTATTATGTTATAACTTGAGTGGGAGAAGTGTACACCACCATCTGTATGCTACCGATCTAGATCTTTTTTTATGATATCTTTTGGGTAATATTTGAAGCGCATATAAGTTTTTTCTTCTTATAAAGATTATCATATATTTTAGAAAGTAGATGATTATTATTTTATTGATATTATGTGCGTCTCCAATTAAGTAGATAGGTTCTCTAAAAGGAAATTAGAGTTATTCAGCCATGTTCATTGAATCTCGAGAACCGTAGTGGGTACGAAGATCTTTGAATTGGGGCAGAGTTGCGAAATTTTATGGTCATTATCATGGTGGAAAAAAACAGCGCGATAGCGAAAAAAACTTATCTATTTCATTTTATGCTTGATTTATTACTGGAGATACAACTAAACTGAATGCACTTCTTTGCTGCCACATTTTGCGATCTTCAAAATAGTATTCATATATTTTGATTTCGACGACGTTCCGTCTTCTCGCGGCCATCATCAACTTTTTTTTAAATACGAAGATGCATCTTTTTGCATATTTTTCATCATGAACTGATCCCTGAAATTCAACGTTACTGATAGTAACCTGATCAACAACTCTTTCGCGACTGAGACTCGTATTTAGATTCATATCTCAAATTTGATCAGCATATAAATCATGTGATAAAAAAATGTATAACAAATCTAAAATTAATTTATAACAATAGGAGTATATTAAATGTAAAAACAAAATCTATCCTATGTGAATCTCTTGTATTATCACATATCACATATTGCGATATATTGTATGGACCTTGCCTAACCGCATTTCAAAATAGCCGTCTGCAAAGTATTCAGAATATGTGCGTTAGGTTAATATTCAATATAAGTAAATTCCAAAGGGGAGTTTCTAGCAAACTGATTGAACTCAAATGGCTTAAAGTTAAAGATTTGCGTTATTTACATGGCAGTACAATGTTTTTGAAACTTATTAAAAATAAGTCTCCTATATATTTATACAGGAAAATTAGATTCAGAACTGATGTACACAACATTAACATTAGAAGGAAGGATATTCTAACAATACCACAACATAATACAACCTTATATCAAAGTTCATTTTCTTATGTGATTTGCAAGGTTCTGAATCTAATTCCTTTTGAAATTAAGGAATTGCCGATCACTGCTGCAAAGTATCAAATCAAGAGATTACTCCTCAATAACTTGCTAGTACCCAATTTTAAGATTTGAAGTAAGATTTTTTTTTCCCTCAATTATATCATCTCCTTGGGGATTTCAATTGTTTATTAATGTTGCTTAGTTTATTGCTTTTTGAAATAAATGTATAGGTAGGTATATTTATGTTAGATATATCTTTGAATAGAGAGCTGTATTGAAAAACAGGTCTTCACGTCTATCTCTATAGGTGTTTAGAACTGAATGCAGCTTATTCGATGAGCTGAATAATGTTCACTTTCATTAAGTACTTATTTTTGTATATTCAGCGAATTGAATAAATGTTTTTATTATTATTATTATTATTATTAAAATAAAAAATAAATAAATAAATTTTTTGATTGTCACTGCATTTCAGAGGTCAGTTGATGGTGAAAATGTGGTAAAAGATGCATCTTCATATTTAAAAATAAAAATTTCATAAATTTACTTCAGTGTAAATATGTGTTTGTCATCCACTTCTATTGCTTGCCATCTTATCAATAGTCGGTAGATTGATTATATAATGTTAATGATAATTTAGATATTTCTCAATGTATTGTGATATATTGTAGAAACTGCATATTCGTTTAAAATTTCACGTTTTTTATATCAGGACCAACACGCATTTCCAGGTATTCGCAAATACGAAATAATTCCATTTCTATCGATTCCTAAAAACTAGTTTGTGGCATGAAGCCGTAGGCACAAAACAATAATTTATTACCAAAAACAGGAACCTATCTCAGAACCTATCATTATATTAATGAAAACTTGTTTATGAATGTTTATGGGATATGGGGATTTTTTATTGCCGAACCTTGATCGCGAAATTATTACCTATTCGAAAATAATATCATTAAATTAAAACACTGTCAAATATGTTTTGATATATTTGGTGTATCTTACGTAGGTATCTAATTATTTTCGGAATCTTAGAAGAAAACAAATATAAATGACGTATGCTGGAAACTTTGTAACGATAGTTATCTACCATTAGCACCAGTTTTACTACGCACTACAACGGTATTTTTTGTTCGTTTTTACATCTATTATAATTCTGACTCGTAACTCGGAATTCAAAATTTTATAAAATAATCACTTGTGAAATTCAGATTCGAGTCATCTTTTACGTTATCATCGAATTTTCAAAAGAAGAATCATTGTTTTTTATGGCTAACTACTTTAAAATTTCACCAAAATGTATCATTTTCAAAGAAAAATAATTGATACTGACAGACAGGATGACTTGCCATACCTCAACAAATACAGGGTGTTCTAGATCTAGGTTATAGTAGCAATAATTCACCATCCGAAAGTCTTTCAAAAATTAAGTTGACTTGCATGAACTGATTTTTTTTTCTAAACGATTTCTTCGAAAATCTTTTTTTGTCATAAATCATCAAACCATTTTTGAAGTCGTTACTTGATGTGAGTAACTTTTGTGGAAAATGTTCAGTGGAAGATACAGAATAAGGGTGGTTCAACTTTCCTCGCCCTATTTTCTACGCCACTGGATATTCTTCTGAAAATTCAGAATCTACTTATTAAAAAGCCGCCAGTCTATAAGAATAACCGTCGCACAAAGTAGTCGATGGTAATTATTGAAATGCCGTTTCGATTCTCGAATCAAGAATATTCTGATTTGCAATTAGAAAAATAATGTATTAATTAATTAAATGATTTATTATTTTCGTATTGATATGTTCGTTGGATTAGAATTAAGTACTAAAATGTTCACACAACAATTCATTTAGTGCGCATCGTTTTGGGGGAAATGAAAAAATGCACGTTGAGTTGATTTTTATTCCTAAGGGCCACTTTATAAAAAACTTTAAGACTTAGGATTCATCACCTAACATTTGATACTTATCACTTTGACAAATAAATCATGGAAATATCATTGATTGTGTTATAAAACCATTTAAGACTTATGATTTGACACCTAAGACTTAAGGAGATGACCAACTTCCAACTTAAGAAATGGATGATAAATGATCATAAATGAAAATAGGAGATGCGCATGTTCGAGCAACGAAAAATGACATCCTGTTTCCCGCGATATTTGAATTTTGGGTTATATTTTCGAATATTATTTGTTGGTGTGGATAGTCTGTAATTATTTGGTTGCATTTATCAATTTTTTTACAATAGTGATGAGACCATGGGCATCATTTACCTTATGTAGTTTGCTCATGATTTTTGGGCTTGGTGTTTACTTGAGATGCATGAGAAAGAGAGGTCGGAATTGAAAATACAAAGGTAAACCCATACATAGGAAGAGGAATACCCATTCTAACTCCATTTTTATTTGAACATGACGGATAATATGGTTATTGAACAGTTTTTTATTTTGAAATCGATGTCAATAATAATAACTCCAAATATAGCTATTTATCAGATCAGAGGGATGCTGTATGCAGCATATTGCTTTTGTTGGACTGACTACTATGTACACATGTCATCATAGAGGAAACCAGCGATGTACTGTGGAAAATTTACTGAAAAAATCGATTGGCATGGAATCTCAATGGAATTTTATGAAAAATGGAATATGCCAAACTGTATTGGTGCCCTTGATGGAAAGCATATTCAGATATAAAATACAAAAGATGCTGGAACAGGATACTTCTCCTACAAGAAGACTTTCAAGCATAGTATTGATGGCTATCTGTGATGCATCTCATAAATTCATCTTCATTGATGTAGGCTGTCCAGGATCAAATCATGATGGAAATGTATTCCGTAATTCAATTTTTCATTTCTACCTTCAATTTTCTCAGATATATTTGGCCAATTGTTTTCCAGTCAGTTTTCCTGGCGAGTTTATTTTAGAATAACTATACTTTGTTTATCATAAATATGTCTGAATTCTTCAACTTGTTGAAATAATAGAGCATCGTCCATGACACAAATAATATTTGAATGAAATTGAAGAAAATTCAAACAAAAACAATAATAATAGATATAGGTTAGAACTTGCCAACGTCAAAATTATTTGTTTCGTGTCAAATATTCCTAAATCTTGAGTTTTTTATAACAGAATTAACTTATCGGCTCTTTAGTCCTAAATGTTAGGTGATAAATTTGAAATGTTGAAAGTTTTTATAAAGTCACCCCTTAGTCTTAGGTGTAAAATCATAAGTCTTAAATGGTTTTATAACACAATCAATGATATTTCCATGATTCATCTGTCATAAGTGTTCAGTACCTATCTACATTATGGTTTATGAATTAAGTTCACCCTGAAGATAATAACATTCATGTCATTTCATAACATAGCAACGCATGTAACAATTTGGTTTTCGACTGTTATTAAAAATACCAAAAGCACGAGGACACGAATATTTTCATTTTAAACTTAAAGGGAACACAAATTCCTACAATAAGTGATAAGTATTAAATGTTAGGTCATAAATCTTAGGTCTTGAAGTTTTTTATAAAGTGGCCCTAAATTGAACAGGAGATTTTGGAAAAAAATCAATTCAAAAAAATCCAGTGATGTCGGGATTCTGACTTGTAATTCGGAAATCGGAGTTAGATGTCGGAACTCCGAATCAAAAATCTGGTTTCCAGGATACAACTCAAAATTCCGAGTTACAAGTCGAAAAAATAAAATGAGACATCAAATCTCGAACGTCAACGGTCCACCAACAAAAATTTCTAAGATGTTTCAAAAGGGAGACTACAAGCAGAGAGATTTGGAACCAGCGACCCAATGCGGCGAAAGAAAGAAACACTCCAGAAACAAGGTTCCCACGTTAATATAGAACCAAAATAGAAAAAAGTATATTATGTACAAGTTTTATAAGACGCTATTTTGTCGCACGCGTTGTTTGGAGTACGACGAGCGAAAAGAGGGATGCTCCAAGTGAACAAGTGCGACAACGTGTCTTATAAAACGTGTGTCATATGCAATTTTTTCAATTTTGAATTGATTTGAAGAAAAAAATGGATTTAATATCGATAGATAACAGATTCAGAATAATATATTCGATTGGTAACATTGATGACATTTAAATAATTAAAATCTGACGCACAAGCGTAAAGCCCAGTTTACAGTTGAGCGATTTTGATTATTGCAATACCAGCGGTAAAAAATTCAATGTTGTTATTGTTTTTATTGGTCAATTTGAATCAAATGACACTCTGAATTGAAATTTACTAATTAAAACATTGAGTTTTTCATTGCTAATATCACCAAATCCAAATTTTTCACAATCCGTTTTATGAAATTGTAACTATCATATTTTTGTTTTTGCGGAGACACCATATAAACACATGCTCATATAAATTACAATTATAGGAACTAGGTATTCACAATATTTTTTCACAACATCATTCAAAGAAATGCTCATTAAAATCGTACGTATGTATGAAAAAGTTTAATGAGACTTAATCAACTTCCTGATGTATGTACGCAAACCAGCTTCATTAAAATTTGTTGATAAGGTCATCAGTCCAATAACATTATTTTTGTCATTATGGACCATTAACAATCAGCAGCCAGCATCAGCATCTAAACGATAGGAAATAAATCAACAGTAATTCACATTAGCATATGAAAATAATTTTTCATTAAACCTACTTTTTCGAAAACACATAATTTTCATATGTATTGGTAATTATGTAGGATATGCTAATTCGGTACAGTGCATGGAAAAAGTGTTCCTGGTCTCCGATTTTTTCCGCGCGCTGATAAAAAAAAGAATAAATCTGGGAATAAATGCTTTTGAAACGAAACAAGTATGTTGAATTCAAGAAAGTCTCATTTGCAGCCTCATTTATTCTCTGTAGGAGCTCTTCTCGCGTGTCCACTTCAGTGGCGTACACTAGCGAATTCAAATACCCCCAAAATAGTAGTCCATTGGGTTCAGGTCGGGAGATCGAGGTGGTCGCAAGCTATAGGTCCATTACGACCGATCCACCGATTGGGAAAGTTTTCATTCAACCATGTTCTTACATTTCGCGCAATGAATATGAATGTGTCATCTGTCTTGATTATTTTTTCCCAAACATAGTGGTTGTATTCCATGGCCTACGCTGAAATTTTTCATTTTTGTAATTTCATTATGAATTTTTATGACATGGAAGGTAATATTCAAATCGATTTCACTAGAGAACGGTGCTTCCTATCGAAGTCAAACAAGGGGAACCTTTTTGTGAAAAAAGCTTTGAAGTTTTATAATTACATGCTAGAGTTGAAAAAAAAAACACACTGAAAAAAATTGTGGTGGTTTCACCCCCCACCCCCTACAGTTTGACCCATTTCTGGTAGGAATTCTGAAATTGTTATCATTGAATATTATTAGACATAGAAAGATTTGCCGATGTGCAAAATTTCATGATTCTGCTATCAAGAGTTTCGAAGATATAAAATAAAAACCTGTAGCTCGCTTATGAAACATTATTCGACCTATGTTTACAGGAACTTTTTTTCTTATTTTTGTTCGTTAAATCTGCTGTGAAGTATTGCACGCTAATTATGGGACACCCTGTATATCTGATAATGAAAATATGCCCATTTTATATTTTGAATCATGAACGTTTCTGTAGGTAATAACAATAATTTCTGTAAACGTTTTGTTCACCATATCAAATAGAAACTAGTTTTGAGAGTAAATATTGAAACGCATTTATGTTTATTTTCTATCATACGAATTTATTCCCATAGAATGTTTTCACTTATAATACAACTAGAGCTTCAATTATTACTTGAAATTTCTTCGACAACACGCATATTTAGAAAATATTTTGAATTTTCTACAAAATATTCGTGTTGGAGTTTGGAAAGTCTGTGCATTGAAGATATAGAGAAGGTTCAACCTGATTGGAGGTCTGGGGGGTTGAAAGTACTAAGCCATTGATTGGTCGTTTTAATTTTTGACCATACATATGTGTTATACCACGTGATCATAGTACCTACTTTCTTGCAGACCCGTCTAATACCAAACAAATACTACATGATGCCGGATCTAGCGTAAGCATATTAGATCGATGCAGGCAAGCATTCAAGTGGTTAGGTGACCGTACGGCTGTGTATAAATAGTAAAATAAAATACAACTTCGACGAAATTGACTGTTTGAGTCTTATATTTATTATATTTACCGTGAGTTCCTTTAATCAAGATGTGCAATTCCAATAATCGTAGGACACGAATTTGATTCTAATTAACACTTGACGGTTTTCATAATCAGCCGATACCGGTCTACTAGCCACCAAATTGGTTGGCTGTTTTGAAATATTATCGTCAATTGTGAATCAACAATTCTAAACAACAAAAGGTAAAGTTGATAAAAATATATGTTCACACTGAGTGCGCACTAGTTTCACCAATGTAAAACGCTAGTAGTAGGTATTTGAAGTTAGTTAGTGAATGTAATTTGCAAGGTAGATATAGGATGATGAAACAAAAAACTTGTGAAACATTTGGAGAGGGTAGTGATATTTACACGGCTTGAATGAAGATGGCGGTGATCGATTATCGAAGAAGATTTCTGTTGCTTACGTATTTCTGTGGTTCACATCTGACAGACGTGACTTGAAACGACATTAAACAATATATTTTCGATAAATCTGGAATTAACATTGATATTTTGACTCAGTCATTTTTCATCTAGAACAGAGGAAACTGATCAAAAGATGACAGATGCATAGTTTCTGTTTTACCGACACAAGGTATGTCGCCATCTCTGTTAATTTCAGGAAATATTACTACGGTATGAAATCAAGTAGGCAAAGGTCTACAGTTTATTCTAGTGCTTGTTGATAGGAAGCTGTTACACCATCCTATATCCACCTTGGTCATTTGATATAAGAACGTCAAAAAATTTCCAATGTGAAGGTAGGTTCGCAAAATTGATGGGAATAAAATGGCCGCTGAAAAGAAATATTGCAAAAAAGTTGAAATATTTGAACTTTTTTGTGGATTTTTTTATATTATCATGATATCAGCATTAATTTACCTGAATACCATGCTCCTTCCCCTGAGGAAGAGAGATAAATTTCCGGAAATAATTCTAGTTGCTATGGTAACGATACAAAATATAGGCTTTTGATTGGTCGAAAATGTTAGGTATGACATTTTCAGAATAAAATCCATATTTGTTGAATACAAAGAGTTATCGTGGATTTTCTCTCATCATCATACTGAGCATACAATTATATAACTTTCCACAATTTGGATTCCTTCGTATCTCTTGGTTTTCGAGATACCAATGATGAGCGTCGAATTTGAAGAAACCCTTATATTATAATAATCTGAATAATATTGATATGTATTTTCTTTCAGACACTTTCTCATTTCAAGAAAACAATATCAGCATATTCGAAGATTTGAAGAAAAATGTAAATTATATTCAGAAAGACACATTTCAGTATCGTTAGTTACATAACAGATTGACAAATTCAGTGTTTTAATACTTGATAGCTGATTGTATAAGGTATTATTCGGGTATTACACTATTTATTCAATTATTTTACTAGAACTCCTATTTTTTTATTGAAATATCAAATCTTTGTTGGCCCTGTGCTAATTATTGTTGTAACATCAGAGTTATTAACATATGTTGGTAAATAAACTACAATTCAATTATCTCAATTTCTTTTCTGGTTATTTTGTTTGGGCAATTCCATATTCTGAACAATTTTAATAATCGAGAATTAATAATTGTCAACAAAGCTAACGCGAAACCTAGACCTAGAGAGATATTTTTCTTCCATCTCTGCAGAGTAGTACATTCTACGTACTAATTTCCGAAAGTACTTTTCGTCCGCAGACATCTTTTGTCTCCAAACTCTTTCCGTCCGCTGTGGTCACTATGATAATGATACTTCACGGTGCGAAAACGGCAATTAATTTTCGGACAACATAGGCGTCTGTGACGATTATTGTCATTTGTCATTTGCTGTTGTAAAATTATTCATTTACGAAATCCACTAGATTTTAATTGTGATAAGACCGTAGTGAGAACATTAGTGTTCATAGTAATCAAGAATGGATAGTGATAGGGATATGGATATGGATATCATCAGTAACATTCCTCTGGAGCTGAGGAAATTGGTAACAACGACCACGTTGGATTGACTCTTCTAGAAATCATGAATTTTATACGAAAAAGGTATGTAAGTAGTAGTCGGCGGAAAAATATAATATGCACCTCGCATTAACTATTTTGACGAATTAGTTACATAAACACTTCAAACATGATGGGAAGTAGCGAGTAGCCCTAAACACAATCATAAGCTGGTGCGCAGAGGAAGCACTCAATGTCAATCCTAGCAAAACAGTGCTGATGTGGTTCACCAAAAGGCGAAAGTATAATGGAATCCAGCTCACTTTTTCCAAAGAAGTTAATTATTTGTGCGTAATAATCGACCAAAAACTGACATGGAACAGCCAACTCAACCACATTTTCACCAGAGCTATAGCGGCAAGCTGGACATGCCGCAGAGTCTTTGGCAAGACATGGGCTCTAAAACCAAAACCGAACATCAATGTCATGATCACCTACGCTTCATTGATATGGTGGCCAAAAATGCAAAAAAATTCGGCACAAGTCAAGCTACAGAAAGTGCAGCGGCTAGCTTGTCTGGGAATCACAGGGGCAATATTCACGTGCCCCACTGCAGCCTTAGAGGTTATGCTGAACCTTCAACCATTGCACCTGTGTGTAATGAAAGAAGCAGCAATAAGTGCCTTCAGACTGAGCCAGACAATAAATCTCAAATCAGGAAATCGGATTGGACACTTGAAGATTTTGTAAAAGATTTCCCTACAATCCATGTCTAAAAAACGATAGATATCATGGCAGTTAGGAACGACTTCGATATGCAGTTTGGAGTGGTCATAAACAACCACCAAATTTGTACAGAGAACGGACCTCAACTGGGAAGGGATGTTTCAGTGTGGTATACTGATAGATCCAAAATGGATGAAAGGGCTGGAGTTCGAGTTACAGGGCCAGATTCCAGGCTCTCAAAACTCCTTGGTCACACCCCAACCATCTTTAGAGCAGAAGTACATGCTATAGAGATATGTGCCCAGGAGTGCCTCGAAAGGGACACTCGAAGGGCAAACATCTATGTTCTATCAGATAGCCAAGCAACACTACAAGCTCTGAAGTCATACACTTGTGAGTATGAGCTGATCTGGGACTGTAAACAATCCCTGAGACAGCTGGCAGCAAACAACCAGAGGTCACTTTGTTATGGGTGCCAGTTCATAAGGGAGTTGAAAGCAATGAGGAAACAGTCTGCCTTGTCAAAGAATGGACAAATGCACACTTTCTCGGACCCTTACCCTTCTATTGACTTTCCTAGGCCTACTTGAAAGAAGAGGTTCGACGTTGGGAAACGCATAAACTGGAATGAAGTGCCAGAACAAAGACAAGCGACAAGGCTAGTGAACCTTTCGCCAAGCTATAAACAGCGTCTCGAGTTGGACAAAAAAGACTTGAAACTGGTAACGGGACTCCCCACTGGACACTGCCCTCTGAGGTATCACCTCAAAAAGATGGATAAAACAAACAGTGATAGTTGCCGCTTCTGGTAAAACCGCAAAACATCTGCAATACGAATGCACTCTTCTGCAAGAGGCTCAAGTTCCTGGAAGGGGCCTTCTTATAGAGCCTTCCGATGTCAGGAACCCAGCTCTCAGCAAACTGTTCCGGGCCTCGAATATATTAACGGTTATGCACTAAATATCTAATAGGTCGAGGTGCTTGAGAGGCTGCAGAGCCTTAACGATCCACCCCTACAATCTACAATCTTCATAAACACTCTGATCCTGAAAAATGGAAAAGCCATAAATTGGACAACAATTTTAGAAAGAGAAATTAGTCTATCCAATTAGAATATCAAACATAGTTTGAAATGAATGTCTGGTAGACTACGAGCAGAAAACAACTACTTTCCTGGTAAATACCACGCAGAACATTGAATTATATCTGCTCGTAATCCATGCAACGATTCACACTGTGAATGCAGATCGCAAATGTTTCTTTCTTCCTAAGACGTGACAAATTCACATCGGGACAGGCACGCCTAACAACCTACAGACCGGTTTCGGGCTTATTGGCCCTCATCAGTGCAGGGTAGTTATCCGAGTAGAGACCGTAAGATCTCCACTCGAAGCGTTGCCTGTCCCATGGTGCCGCATGGTGTCGCCACTTCCAATTGTCTGTTGGAACGCGGCTCAGTGCGGTCAAATAAACGCGACGAAGGTGCATTGGGACAGGCAACGCTTCGAGTGGAGATCTTACGGTCTCTACTCGGATAACTACCCTGCACTGATGAGGGCCAATAAAATATGCCCGAAACCGGTCTGTAGGTTGTTAGGCGTGCCTGTCCCGATGTGAATTTGTCACGTCTTAGGAAGAAAGAAACATTTGCGATCTGCATTCACAGTGTGAATCGTTGCATGGATTACGAGCAGATATAATTCAATGTTCTGCGTGGTATTTACCAGGAAAGTAGTTGTTTTCTGCTCGTAGTCTACCAGACATTCATTTCAAACTATGTTTGATATTCTAATTGGATAGACTAATTTCTCTTTCTAAAATTGTTGTCCAATTTATGGCTTTTCCATTTTTCATTTATTAGCTTAGTCGAGCTATAAGCCACTTCCAAGTTCTGTGATTTGGGAGATTTAGTTCTGGAGTGTTTCTTTCTTCTGCCGCATGGTGTCGCCACTTCCAATTGTCTGTTGGAACGCGGCTCAGTGCGGTCAAATAAACGCGACGAAGGTGCATTGGGACAGGTAACGCTTCGAGTGGAGATCTTACGGTCTCTACTCGGATAACTACCCTGCACTGATGAGGGCCAATAAGCCCGAAACCGGTCTGTAGGTTGTTAGGCGTGCCTGTCCCGATGTGAATTTGTCACGTCTTAGGAAGAAAGAAACATTTGCGATCTGCATTCACAGTGTGAATCGTTGCATGGATTACGAGCAGATATAATTCAATGTTCTGCGTGGTATTTACCAGGAAAGTAGTTGTTTTCTGCTCGTAGTCTACCAGACATTCATTTCAAACTATGTTTGATATTCTAATTGGATAGACTAATTTCTCTTTCTAAAACTCTGATCCTGATTTGTCTGGAAAGACATCGTGGAAAAAATTGGAAATTAAAGAACGAATTCACTCCAATTTCTAGAAGATTGAATGAGTCCTTCAAAATAATGAATGATGTCATTTGAAACCAAAACAGATGTGGAAATGAGTTCAAGAAAATCAATCGACCAACTTCCATGGAATCTGTTTCCTTACAATTATTATCAAATGAGTTAACGATGCGAAATTATAGGTATTCCTCCATTATAGAAATAATTACGTATTTATTAACGGGGATTCACTTGTAAATATATGTAACAATTTTTCAACTATAGGTACCAGACAAAGTTTGACATAAATGATGGAATGGTTCGCGATCGTCGACAAAACATGTGACTTGTCATGTTGTTGAGCATAAAAGTGAATTTCAATTGATTCATCGAGGAACATCTAAATAATTCAGAAAGTTATTCAGAAATAAAATGTGAGCAATATATTGAAAATCAATAGGACTGAAAAGGATAGAATAACGGAAACACTCATCTATCACAACGCGTTGTAGTTTCTCGGGAACACCCATCATCGAAATTTATGTGTGTTATCCATTTAAAAAATTCTTTCCAATTTTTTTTTCTTCAATTCGGAGTTCAATGTTATTGCGGTCGGCGCGGTCAATAAACATACCAAAGGTGCGTTCCTTTTAGTCTTCTCGGCAATTTCTGAAAATCTGCTTGGATAGTTCACCATGTCAGAAAGAATGTATGAGTTTAAATGAACAGTGGTAGATCTTTCGTAACAATTCTTGATATCGCCAGTTTAGTGATCCTCCAATAAACCAAAAAAGGTGATTTCCAGGCGTTCATCTTATACAGAAAGACCACCAAAACTAAATCTATTAATCCATTCTTATTGTCTTGTGAAGATCAACCAAAAAATATTTCAAACGTTTCAGAATCTGTCACAACGAGAAACCGAATGATTAAATACTTTTTATCTATACCCAGAAGATGTCACGTATCCTACGTGATCCTACATGCAAGATTCACCTATGGCGTTAACAGATCTTTTATTTATAGCATAAACTATGGCGTTAACAGATCTTTTATTTATAGCATAAACAAAACTGGCGCCAACATATTTTCTGAGATATTTGCAGCAAACACCACTTTGGACCACCGAAATATAACCAATAGCTGGAATGCCAAAGGAACTTCTCAAGCATAGACCCTTTTGAATCTCGCGCAGACTGAAATTAAATCAGGCCGGGAGCATGCGCACCAATACTGTAACCAGGTCTGGTCTAGCCTTTGGTACACAGACTTCCTGGGTCCTGGACTGTGCTTTGGGACCAATTATCAACATTAACAACTCTGAAGAAATATTGCATAAGGGATCATCTGAATTAGCAGTTCCAGGGTGAAATCAAAATTCTTGGGGCGAATTATGGAAATCATTATACAACCGAATTAAATCGAAACTGGTGGTAGGATTTTTCCATATTTTCAATTAATCAAATGTTTGAATTTTTTTGTATATATTGTCTTGATTGTATATTTCTAAACGTTCTTTAACTATTCCAAGTTTCTGTTTGTATCGTTTTATGTGTATGTAACTTATTCAGCGACGAATAAATTCTATTCTATAATCCTTGTCCTACAGTAAATAAGTTTGTGATCAACCAATCTTTGTAATACCGATATTAGTTCCTGTGGCACGATATGGTAAGTAAACAGGCAAAAAAAAAACAATTTCCATACAGAATAAAGCACATCATATTATAATATATGTATTTATTCTAAACTACACAGCACTAACCACGTCGCACCCCGAAATTTTACCCCTGTTGAAATCTGAATAACTTTTCCCTGCTTTGAACAATTTGAATTCTGTTTACACTGTTCACTGGATAGTTGACAGGCTTTTGAGGACCTAGACAACTGGGAACTGAATCAAGTTCCTGTAGTTTTTTATCACTAGAAGTTATATGATGTCATCAATGATGAGATGTTCTTCACAAATCACATTTCCATGGCTCAAAGTCTCGATATTTGGATATCTACCAATATTTAGCTTTCATTTATGAGCAATGTCTATTCTTAGTTAAACTGAAAATGGATGATTTAAAGATGAAAAAATTCAGCTCAAGTATAAGTATCAATCTCAACTCACCAAAAAAAGGTTAAACTAGGATAATTAGTAGGTACTGCAGTTTTTGCATTGCAGCAATGCACCTTCAACCTTTTTTGTTTATGAAAATGTTATCGAACTATCAAACAGGGCAAATTGACGATATGGAACAACTTCTCTTTGATTTGGATTTGGCGATTGACCATTTACCAATTGACCAGTGAGAGTTAACACTAAACACTTAACACTGATTTATTTCATCTTATCACAGACGTACGTCATCAGATGTATATAGTTGTAGTGATCAAAGACATGATTTTCATACTTTCAGTTTTACTGCGTCGGCGTATAATCTGAAATCTCAGTTCGCATAGTTGGGCTAAAAGTTCCCCGCGCATTTTCCTATATTAGCGTTCCAGTTATTGGTTATATTTCAGTGCTTTGGACCCACAAGGGAAAACACCTCCCTGATATAATAATCATTTAATTAGAGGCGACTTCGAAATGCAGTCTCTCAAAACCCCTTGGGGACACCCCAACCATGCTATAGAGATATGTGCTTAGGAGTGCCTCGAAAGGGACACACGAAGGACAAAAATCTATGTTCTATCAATCTATCAGATAGCCAAGCAGCACTAAAAGCTCTGACAATTGACATTGAACAACAAGGTCACTTTGATGTGGGTGCCAGGTCATAAGGGAGTTGAAGGCAACGTAGCCGCGCGGTTAAGGTGTCTATCTCTTAATCAGCCGGCTGCCCGTCGTGGGTTCAATCCTCATCGACGGCGGAATTTTTCCAATGGCCCCAGAAGTGGTATCGGATCCCACTATAAAAGGTAAGGTCCCCGCTATCCTAACTCGTACAAGTTTACTCCATAAAACTTCTGAGGGTTGCTAAGGCAACTAGAATAGTGGTTAGAAAAAAAAAGGAAGCAGATTGCCTTGTCAAAGAAGGGGCAAATACAAAATTTCTCGGCCCAGAACCCTTCTGTGGACTCGCCAAGGCCCACTTGAGAGAAGAGGTTCGACGATGGGAAGCAAATGAAATGAAATCTCACTGGAATAAAGTGCTAGGACTAAGGCATATAAAGGCTAGTGAGCCTTTCACCAGGGAAAGTTAAACAGCTTTTCGAGTTGGAACTTAAAATAAAGACTTGAAACTGGTGATGGAATATACTTCTGAGGTGTCACATCAAAAAGAAGGGCAGAACAGAGAGTGATATTTGCAGCTACTACGAGAACTTCGTCTGATGTCTGGATTAATTTTGAAAGTAATATTTGTCTTGACTACTCGTAGCACTGACAATTATTCGGTTACTCAAAATATCGTGCGAGTGAAATATATATTTCTGAAAGGCGCAAAGCCTTCCGTTAAAAAAAAACATAACTTTGAATCATAACTGAATAATAACAGATCATTTCAAAAATCTGACTACACCACTGAATTCCTTGTGGAAAAATGTATCACAGACAGTTTTCAATTCAACCATAAGTTGAAAGATAGCTGATATACAGGGGGATCCCAAATTGCAATATTTTCAATTTCGCCCTGTATCTCGAAAACGGAGCGGGAAATGGAAATTTTGTTTGCGGTATCGTGTTTTCCACCAAAAAACCGCAAATCTCTATCTTTGAACAGCCTGATGTACTTTGTTACTTGTCTGATCACCTATCGAAGTCTCTTGGGGACTCTCATAGTTTGTGTTGATTGGTAGTGGAGTAAAACCGGGGCCAATATCCATCTTTTTTTTTTCTGGGGTATAACCAAATCAGAACTATCAGATAATATTCTTCATGTGATTGTTTATCATAATCCAGCTGGACGTCGTTTTCCTATGGGGATGAACTTTTTTCTTCAAAAAAGTACGAAAAAAATAGAATATTCGATAAACGAGTTTTCCTAACCATATCACTCAATATCTCGAGAACTAATAAAGATATCGATTTGATTCTTTCGTTAATCGAAAGAGGATCATTTAACGCTTCTCAACATGGCATGACAAAGATGAAATTGAATCGCGTTTTCATCTGGATTGATAGAGAATGTGAAATAGTAGAAACCGTGAGATCAAATTATCACTGATCGTAAAACTTTTTTATTATTCGAAATATTGATGTACATGCAGCGAAGAAAATTGAGATAAAGAGTTGAAAAAGTTTTCGGAATGAAAAAATGTAACACATATGTAATGGTTTTGTCGGTATGCTTTTTCAAAAATGTCTGTAATTCCGCGCATCCGAAAATTGCTCGCGCTCGACGCAATACCAGGGCCTATTCTTAATACCCGGCCTATTAGCGCACTATGTTATGTTGAGAAATTGTTCATATAAAGGTTTCAAAATCAATAATGCTATTACAAAAAAAATATTACATTTCATAATTTAATGTGCAGGTCCTTCACGTACATTTCAAACTACCCCCCTTAACTTTTTTATCTTTCAATTGTTGATTTGTTTTCAAAATATGATCTCATGTAATTTTTCTTGTAGATATTATATAATATGTAAACAAAAAACAGATGAAGATATAAAAAAGTTATGAGCTCCAAATATATTGTTTCTAGATGGAACACCCTATATATATTATTAATATTGGATAAGGTATATTTATCTTATTTCAAATATATATACATATTTCATGTTATCTTTAACTGATTTCGAGATGAAAAATGGAAAAAGCCATAAATTGGACAACAATTTTAGGAAGAGAAATTAGTCTATCCAATTAGAATATCAAACATAGTTTGAAATGAATGTCTGAATGTCTGAATGTCTACCAGACATTCATTTCAAACTATGTTTGATATTCTAATTGGATAGACTAATTTCTCTTTCTATGATTTCGAGATATTTGTAGTTGAAATTCAGATTTTATCCGAATTCCTAATTATTTAGCTGATTAAGGACATATAGATAGACAAGGTAACGATGAAAAATACAGGAAAAATATGTTATACCTACTATCAGAAGTGTTATATGGCGAGCATGTGAATCCTTTTATACGAATACTTTCAAAAATATCAAAACATGTTGAATGATACAAATTCTCTCTAATGAAGAAAACGAAAAATGCACATGCCTCTAGGGAGCTTGGTTTTTCTCCTGGAGAAATATGGAAATAAAGCAGAAGCACAATATTTCGAAATCGTGGACACCAAATATTTTTTATTATTTCTAACAAGACCCTGTAAATTTCAATAATATTCATCTCAATTTTCTGATTCCTGTTCTTCAACAGGATCTCTGAATGTATTTTGGCAGTCTCTATATTCACATTCATTACGACAAAGATTCCACCAAATTTGCAATATTTTTCCTCAAGATATCAATGGCCGTATTTTTCCTATTTTGTGGATACCTACTATATGACCAGTTATGGAGTGAATTGCTAGTAAGCAGCTGCAAATGGAATTTCCCAATTTCCTAGCAATTCCGTTTATTGACAAAAATCGTTTATTTGCACTATGTCCAAGTTGCATGAATATGTCTTCCAAATCAGAACACGCTTGAAATATAATGAAGGAGTAAAAAAATACATCGGTGCCTACAGATTTCTTCAAATAGATGATTCATTGGTACATGCACATTCGTTTTTTCAGATTCTTACTCATCAAATACTGATAGCAGTTTTTTTCCTATTTTCAAAATTGTACTTAAAAACAGTCTCCCCATATCGTTGAATGTCTATTATAACAGAATCCACATTTTTACAGTCAATATGAGATTTCGTGAAAGATTATTCCAACTGTTTGGCCATAATTCGGATTCCATGATTTCACTGTTTTCCTTATGAAATCATCCTCATTGAACAAAGATGCTGATACCGAATTATAGTTCTGAACCAATACGAGATCGTTTGTAAGCTATTTTTGATACAATTTTGGTTTTCTTGAAAGTTTTTATTCTGTCCCAAAATTATTACAGTGAGTTTTTTTTTTCATTCAATACTCTATTATTTCCAGACAAAATTCGCTCTCTTTGCATGAGAATAAGTAATAATAATAATAATAATAATAATAATAATAATAATAATAATAATAATAATAATAATAATAATAATAATAATAATAATAATAATAATAATAATAATAATAATAATAATAATAATAATAATAATAATAATAATAATAATAATAATAATAATAATAATAATAATAATAATAATAATAATAATAATAATAATAATAATAATAATAATAATAATAATAATAATAATAATAATAATAATAATAATAATAATAATAATAATAATAATAATAATAATAATAATAATAATAATAATAATAATAATAATAATAATAATAATAATAATAATAATAATAATAATAATAATAATAATAATAATAATAATAATAATAATAATAATAATAATAATAATAATCTCCATAACAGAATGGTTCTGGATAACGCCTGCAAAGTCATCAGGAGTTCGGATCCCCTCCTGCAGATGGTCAAGAGCCATGAGAATGCAGGAGTAGGAGCATTCCTCTTCAAGGCAGCACATCGAGCAGCCGATGAACTCTCTCTGATTTTCGAGTCCGAGCGTGGATCCCGCGACTCAGTGACTGAGCTCGACCACGCTCGGAGAAAAGCCCGCATAAAAGCTGCAGAAGTTGACAAAACTCTGCAACTTCACATGGATAAACCTCTACATTCTGTCTTCTTCAACAACATTGAAGACAGGGGTTTATCCAAAGAGCTGACCTTTGCATTCCTAAGGTCAGGCGGGCTTAAATCGGAAACAGAAGGGTTCATCATGGCATGCCAGGATGGAGTTTTCAATACCTTACATTACCGAAGCCGAGTCATGGGTATAGAGGTCCCTGATGTAAGATGCAGGGCCTGCCGTAGGGCGCCGGAAACGCTGATGCACCTGCTTTCAGCATGCACGGTGTATGCAGTTTCGGCCTATATCCATAGACATAATGCGGCATTACGAGTGCTCTATTACCATCTGAGGCACTCGTACGGTATTGATGAAGCTCCAGTGCTGCCTTATGCTCCGGGGGATATTGAGTCCGTTGTGGAGAATGAGAGGTGTCGAATTTATTGGAACTTCTCATTTCCCACCGTCAGGCAGATACAAGCCAATAAGCCTGATGTAGTCCTCCTCGACCATCAAACCAAAGCGATGTTCGTGATCGAATTCTCGGCACCAGCCGAACCGAACATCGTTTTGAAGGAGGAGGAAAAACGGACAAAATATAGAGATCTTCTCTTCGAACTCCGCAGACTTTATCCAGACCATTCTGTCGAACTAGTCATATTGATTATAGGCTCCCTCGGTGGTACGAGAAAAACGCTGCTCTCAGAATTGCAAAAAATGCCAGTTTGCCGTCAGAAAGCACACGTTTTGGCTAGGGCAATGCAGAAGGCCGTCATACTTGGATCATTGCGTCTACTAAGGGCACACGATATCCGGTCCCAGTGATCACTTACCCCACGGCGTGGAGAGTGGTCACTGGTTTTCCTCCAGCTCGACTCTGCGTGGTTTCGGAGGCCGCAGAGTCGTGACTGGAATAGATTGAATTTAATCATTCAAATAATAATAATAATAATAATAATAATAATAATAATAATAATAATAATAATAATAATAATAATAATAATAATAATAATAATAATAATAATAATAATAATAATAATAATAATAATAATAATAATAATAATAATAATAATAATAATAATAATAATAATAATAATAATAATAATAATAATAATAATAATAATAATAATAATAATAATAATAATAATAATAATAATAATAATAATAATAATAATAATAATAATAATAATAATAATAATAATAATAATAATAATAATAATAATAATAATAATAATAATAATAATAATAATAATAATAATAATAATAATAATAATAATAATAATAATAATAATAATAATAATAATAATAATAATAATAAATGTCTTTATTACCAAACTAAAAAAGAAAATTACGAATTGTTCATATATTTTTAGGGCGAGATTCAGTTTGTATGCAATTATAATTAATGTACAATATGGAATATATATTTGGCAATTAACATACATCTGCTCTACCATCTAACCCCGACAAAGAAGACAAAGACAGCAAAAATAATAATAGGTAAATATTAATAGAGAAAGAATAACATATAGTTTAGCAAATAATCATTAACCAAGAGAATATATTCTAATTCGAAAAACTAACTTATTGTTGAGAGAAAAAATGGCCATAAAGAGCTCGTTTGAGTTTGTATAGTGATAAATGACTGAAATCGTGAGGTAGATTATTGAGACGGTTGACAATACAATAAGAAAACGATCGTTTGAAAGTCTCAGTACGGTGACGTGGTATAGTAAGAGTATTTCTATATCTTAAATTTAGAGTATGTACATCGGTTCTATATTTTATTTTATGATACAGATATGGTGGAGAGTTTTCCTTTAGCAGCTTGAAATAAAACATGGTAGAATGCAATTCTCGACGGTTTTTCATCTGTAACCATTTAGTAATTCTGAAAGTATGACTGATATGTTCAAATTTGCGAATACCAAAAATTAGTCTCAGGCATGAATTTTGCAATTTCTGTATTCTATTTATATCAAATGATTTTAAACAAGAATTATATAAAATGTCACAAAAATTTAGTTTTGATAACACTAGTGACTCACATAGTAGAATTTTGACCGATCTATCCAACAAATGGCGAGATTGAAATATAACTTTCAATGCTGCATAAGCTTTTTGTAAACAGTTACTAATATGGTGCGAGAATCTTAAGTTTTCATCAAACCACACTCCCAAGTTTTTTACTTTTTCGCTAAACTGTATAATATTACCATTGATCATGATATTTGAAGAGTATTCTTGCTTGAACACTTGTGAAATATCGTTCTTCTTTTCCGCTGCTGATAATATCGAAAGCAGGCCTTACCTGCATTGATTATTTGTGATATTTTTATAATTGTAAGAAACACACTTTTTTTATTACATGTTGAACAGACTGTTGCATACTGCCCACTGCCCTACTAAACCTACAACTACATAATAGACGCACTGACACGATCCTGTCGCGACAGGCATATTAACCGCCGTGCGTACTCGCACATCTTCGAAAAATCATATCTCAAAAACTATACTACATATACAAATTTTCTTTTATGGCTATTTTTTAACATTTCATTCGCTGCATATATACACAAAAAGCAAAAAACAAAAAAGTTTGTCTATTGCGTTCTGATGATAATTTATAATGTTATAATAATACTTGCGTTAGAAGCAGACAGTTATTTTTGTATCTAGTGCGCGACGAAATGCTACTTTGGTGATCGAGAACCAAAGTATTTCGCGCATGAGATGCAAACAAAATTTTTTCTACACAGGTCAAAAATATTGTTCTAAAATAAGTAACATGCTTGGCTTAATATGAAAAATAGTATTGAACTGGCTTGAACTGTTTTTCCAAATCAAGTAGGTAATTACTGTAACTATGGAAATAAAATGGCATTTGTTGAAAATTATTTCAAAGTGACAGTTCTTGCTAATACGGAGGCCGATATATGTGTTTTGAAGCGACATGGAGGATGGAAATCTTCGACTGTGGCCGAAGAATACGTGGAAGATTCTATCAATAATATAAAATTCAAATATCAAATAAAATTTTAGACTGTGAAATTTCATGATAAAGTGCTGTCACCTCTACGGCAGTTGCTTGCGAAACAAAAATGGATAGTCTTTCAACTCCCAAAACTACGATATCACGAGCTGAATCTGAGTTATCTGGTTTAGGAATAAATATTGGTTGCACCATGGATGTTAACATTGTAAATAAAAAATAAAATTAGGTAGTGTTAAATTTTCCCACAATTTGAAAGCCTTAATTATTGTTATACATAAATAAATAAATGATTTCTTGGATTTTTGCTTGATTGAGGAACATAAAGGTTAAAATATAAAAATCCCATATAGTTTACATGCAGTGTGCGAAGTAAGTATTTCGCACACTACTTCGCGCACGGGATCATGGTAACAAAGAAAAATGAAAAAAGGGTCACTTCCAAAGACATTTATTCGCATATTGTTGTCAATGCGCTAACCTTGTCATTTTTTGACGTTTGTAGAAAACATTAATTATCTGGGTTGATGGCCGAGTGCGCAAAGGCGCTGGTCTATGGGCCTGAGGGTCCGTGGTTCGAATCCCGCCGGCTATTGGAAATATTTATTTATTTCTATAGTATCATTTAGCGGGAGGAGATAGGTGACCAACCGAACATTCTTCGTACCTAGATATCAATCCTTCGGACTCTCCACGGTAACCCACCGAGTAGTGCTTCGGACGACACTTACTCATACAAGTCCTATAGACTTACGAGGGTTCCTTTTCAACTAAGTTGGCGGTTAAAAACACTTTTCAAACACTCTTTCCTATTGTAAACTGTGCGACTTTCTGGGTGCATTTTACTTCACTATGGTGGATAGGTGATTTCAGAGGGCTTCTCAATATTTTTTTATCCCAGTGGAACGTTCGGTGCAAACGTGTACACAGTGTGACCAGGCATACTGTTACGATACGAATTTGTAACTAGGTCACATTCTATCGATATAGGATTCACTAATAATATATCGAAAATTTATCGCATTATTTGAAAGGGTTGTTACTATCCTGACTTATCTTATATTATTTTTCCATGAACACATGATGATTTAATTGACGTTTTTTATTAACATGGCATCGTAAAGAATAATTGAGTATGATTCCGGTCCATGTATTTTGTTCATCTGTGCTCAATGACAAAATCATTTGAAAATCATAACCTATTCCAACTACTCAAATATACCAATAAGATTTGAAACATAAAATCTCATTTACTTGCTAGTCAGTTTATAGTAATGTGGTTTCGTGTTTCGATTATTATCAAGGATCACGTAAACATGATTTAATTCTATTATAATAAATTATATTTTATTGATTCGCGTCCAAAGCTACTTCGCAGATTAATGAATAATTTATTTGCGGCTATTCGAACTGAAAGTGTGAATACAGTGTCACACAGCCAGAAGGAATAAATTATGAAGTAATTATCGTTCATATTTATAAAATAAATCCGAGACATTGTGATGTTGAATTCTCAAATTATTTCTGACAACATACACTACAAGAAACAAAAGACATGAAAACTTGGTCCTGATCAACTTTTTTTTCAATCATAAGTACAAATTCGGTACGAAATGTTTTCAGTTATGATGGTTTCCCACTGGTGAGACAATATGAAGATGGGCAAAAACCAAAATGAGAAATCTTAACAGAATCGACCAATAACTATCTGAAATGTTGAAAAGGGGAGGAACAACTACTTTCCTGGCTGATATCACGCAGAAAATTGGATCATATCTGCTCGCAGTCTACGCAAAAATGTTTACATCGGGACAGGCACGCCTAACAAGTTCAGACCAGTTTCGGGCTTATTGGGGTCCTCATCAGTGCAGGTTAGTCACTGAGTGGCGATCCTGAGATCTCCAACCGAAGCGATGCTATCCCAATTACACCACGATCGAGACACCGTCCAATAGCAACTTGGAAGAACGACACCATGCGGCGAAATAAAGAAACACACAAGAAACAAGGCTCCTACGTCATGATACATGGAAGTGGCTAAGCAATTCGCCAATAAAAGTATAGAATTTCATTTCAAAATATTTCGGAAACTAAAAAGCTATTATTGTAAGACGATTGTCAATGGATGAATGGAAATATATCTAACACTATTGCCAATTTTCTTTCACTATACTGATGAGCATGAAGTAATGAAAATTTGTCTCAATTGAAAATTCTTCCTATCATCTGAGTATTATTTGAATTTTTCCAAATGTGGTTTCTGAATATGTTTCATTCCATCGAAAATATAAGTTGGCAGGTGGAAAAAATGGCTTCGATTTCAATGAGTTACGATAACAAATCAGATATATTTTTGGAGTTTGGAGAAAACCCATATATTCAGTTCGAGTAGACTCAATTATTCGCGTATACATTGGCCCCAATTCAAGAGATCAGTGAAGACGATTGTGATAGGAGAACTCCTTTTGGTGAACAAATGATGCAGAGGTTGGAAATAATGTTATCTAATTGGATAATAATTCATTCTCGGATGAGTTCACTTTCACTATTCATGGTCATATTATACAGGGTGAGGCACCGAAACCGAACAAATATCTTCGCGACACATGTGTAGTGAAAAAATGTTGTACAAAAGCACATCGATTTTTATTTCAATAGGAACATCTTTCTATCATAACTCCAACTGTCATACCTCTCCTCCCACCCCTTGGTCACTATCATCGATACAATTCAAGTAGGGAAAGTACTATAAGTGTGATGTATTATTGAGAAGTTAATTTGATAAGGAATTCAACCATGTGACTGTTCGCTATGGAACTTTTTTCAACGCCCTCTCGCGAAAAAAAACCTGTACTTATACCGTATTCCATATTATGATATTTCATTTAAAAGGTACAGGAACAGTTCATAGAAAGAGAATAAAAATGAAAAAAAAAATCGCAAAAAAAAGATGTCCACACTCGAATAAAAATCGACGTGATTTAGCATTTCCTTTCACCCAATTTTCGTAAAGATTTTCGATTTTTTTTCGTTTTCGGTGTCCCACCACCCCACTATGTAGGTACAGTTGTGTGCATAAAGAAGTCGTACAAAATTTGTATGGTGTGAACCTGCCTATGATGACGTCACTTTCTCCGTGAGGCAGAGACATCTTCTCATAATAACCGTGAACTATTTCGAACTTGAAATGTCAAACTGGGCATGATCTAACGTTTTTATTTACATTTTGAATTACGCGCTCCTTTTAGCACAGCGAATCTCCTGTTTCAAGCACAGAATTGTTTGATATCATTGATCAGCAGAAAAAACATCGTGAGAAACTCAAATGCGAGGCAAGTGAATGTATTGGCATATCGAATGTACAAGTTAATATAATTTCAATCACTTACGTTGAGTTGTATATTTGCTCCACGCATAATTCATACATACTGAAGAAAGCACACAAAAATTAGTCCTTCTTTGAACTTGAACACCACACACACAATTACATTAACTTGTTTTCAATATACTTCAGCAGAATAAACTAGTATATTTGAAAAAAAAAAAAAATTCACTAAACCCATCGATAACCGAGCATGACGGCTGAACTTTGTGACACACGCTAAGAAATATCCATCTGATAAATCACTTTTCCGGCTAGTGAAAATTTCCTGATACGTCTTAACAGCAATCCTAGTAATCCCAACTGCGAAAAAAGTTTCCTTCAATATACCATTAGGAATATATACACTGTTGGAAATTAGCTGTTACTTTCAACAACTTCTCATATCGTTAAAAAATTGTAGTCAAATTCAACAACAATTGTGTCTCAATTTCACTTTCACAATTTTCGATGTAGTTGTTAAATCAGTCAGTTATCGAATTCACTACTGATAATGTCAATACAACAGCAACAAGTTTGCATCAAATGAACAGATGAAATTCCTGTCGAAACAACTTGATATAATCTGTAACACAACAACAAATAATTGTAACTAGAACTTCAATAATGGTTATTGAAACATAGATAGTAGAACATCATCTAGTTGCTAATACATTAATATTAAATAGCGGTTGTGTCGCACTCTGTTGACAAATTAACATCACCTAGTTTTATAATTTGCAACAGTTTGTGCTCGGTTACAAAGATTTTTTAGTTCCGATCTCTTCGGATATATTCGCTACTTTTCGTTTCTCTTCTCACGAATACCGATTCCTTACAAGTCCCAACCCAAGTTCCAAGTTTACTCAGTTATCTGCAGTCTGTTGCTGTTGTAGAGCATTAGAACGAATACATTAGGTTTTCCTCTCGTGTAGTCAAGATATAAAAAAGGTAAGTACCTACATGGAGTAGATTGATGTGGACTCGTACATAAATTTTATTTACTCATGCCAATATTAATATTATTTTTGTTTTGTTTCAGTTGAGAATATTTTTCCAGATCTAGAGCAACAAATAACAATGTTTCGTCGGAATCTGCAAGCGCAATAATTTCACATGATTTGTTGAGAATTTTTCTTGGATTCTCTCTGTGATTATTGAAGTTTCGCTGCAAAAAAGTGAGTATAATCATCAGTTTTATATTCACATTTTGAAATTATTATTATGGAAGTTTTACTACTTCTCATGATGCATATTTCATTATTTTTTACTATACTAATGAAGATAACTGCAACATCTAGGTTAAAACTGTTGAAGTTGTGATGTGATTATTTGTACAACTTCATTTCAGGTATTTGTTCGATGGATCGATTTTCACTTTCTTCGGATTTTTTCAAGCTACTACTGGGTAACAAAAAAGATAACAAAAACTGAGTTCAGTTGAAAAGAAATTAATGTACTGGTAATATTCGTTCTGAATTATATTTTGAATGATAATCTACTATTCAGTTAATAAATCCAAGTGATTTCAAGAGTTGATTGGATTGAAAAATTCATGACCAAATGAATCCAAAATGAATTATTAATATAATTTTTGTTTCAGCAATTGAACGAGAGATACTCAACACTCCAGGAGGATAGGAATAAGTTGTCTCGGATGACAAACACAGACAGAGGTTGACCAGCATTGTAGTGAATCACGTGCCGCGATGTTCTTTCGATTTACTGACAGCTTTTGATGTGTTTTTGTGCCAATAGTAGATTTTTTTCGTATTGTTGCTATGCAGAAAATAAAATGTCTTTCATGATATATGGTTATTTCAGTATTTTGAACTTTGAATTCTAGCAGTAGAATATTGTTGAAAATACACTGAGTTGTAGTACAATCGACAACTTTTTGTAGCTAGAACAACATTATGACGTAGGACTCATAACAACAAATTAAAGTGAAAATGACAATTTGTAATTGCTCAATTAACTTCAGAGAATACTGCGAACAGCTATAAGGTGAAGTAGAATTATTAACTTACTGTAGTTAATTCACCAATAAGACGTAGTAGCCATACAAAGAGGCGGTTGTTGAGACGAGCAATAACCATTATGGTGAAAATTAACTTCAAATACTCTTGATATTTCAACTATAAAATGTTGTAGACCTACTGGGACTATATTTTTTTGCTGATTTAGCAACTAATTTCCAACAGTGTAATCCCAACGGCGAAAAAAGTTTCCTTCAATATACCATTAGGAATATATACCAGTCTGAAAATGGCATGTGATGTATTCACTATTCCTTATAGTAATTTTAACCTGAGAACTCTGGTACAATCTGTCCGAGAGAATATTGAAAATTACTGTCAGCAGTTCTTAACAATGTATTCAGAAATATTTACTATCACCTTAGTAAAATTAATCTCAGAAAATGATGAAGTTAACTAATCCAAATGAAAATAAGCACTTACTCTTCCGAATAAATGTTATTAACTATTCAGCGAGTAATAATTGGCATAATGCTGTTCATTGATGATTACTAAAACATTCAACAAACATTCAATAAACATTCAAATAGTCGTTTTTCGGTATGGGTTGACTTTTTTCCTTAGTTATTCGTTGATTCTGTTCGAGGCAGTATCTCTTTTTCGCAGCTAGTGTGCCATCATAATCGAGGAGAAGATGAGATGTTTTTGTTGTTCAGTGGTATTTTCTTCATTCAAGGCTCCCAATCAACATTTGAGGATTACGCACAAATTATAAAATGATTCAGGGTATGAATGTGTTGAAGACAAAATGGTTTCTAGAGGGAATCTTTATGATTATTATTGCAATAAGAGGATGCGAGCGAGGATGAGAGTAATTAAACTATAGTACTATAGCCAAGAAGAAAAATGAGGAAAGTGAAAAGAGAGGTAATTAAAGCGATTTTAGAGTAAATTGTGATTATTATGTAGGTTGATTAATTTTTATAGAATCACGAATACTTCTATCTAGAAGATGGTTGAAAAATTCTCTGGATCCATGGATATAATGGTGACACAGAAATGGAATACCTAATACATTTCAAGGAAGGGTTATGGTTAAAGATGAAAGCATCGATAGGATACTGAAGACATTTTCTGCTCGCATAAACATAACCTGGTATAACTTTTTCATTCTATATTAATACCTACGAACTAAATAATTGTTTATTCCAGATTCAGTACGATGTCGAAGAGTACCAATAGAGACATCAAAACTTTCCTATAAAAATCTACTCCGGATCAACTGGATAACATCAGTTAAGCGGCACTATGGCTGTTACCACTACATTTTTCATTGAAAATAATCGAAAACTCATTATGGAGGCCTTCGAAATTGTGATCTCAAGAAGAATGTTTGCCTACCATCAATGAGTGAAGAAGAAGGGATTACAATAAATCGGTTGGGAGTATTCCACTTCCGGTAATGAATATAAGAATACGAATTGTCACTTTTTGTCATGTAGTAGGTACATTTCATATTATATAAAGTTTATTTCACTGAATAAAAAACAAAAACTACCAGGGCTCATTGATTAATTACAATATTTGATACAAGGAAGAAGTAACTCTTCCAGTATTGTGTAATTTACTATTCCTCAATGTACATTTCAATCTATCAAATAAAGTTCAATTCACTGAATAAAAAATAAAAACTACTAGTGCTCATAGGTTGAATACAATATTTGATACAAGGAATCGGTACTCTTACAGTATTGTCTAATTTACTATTCCTCAAAGTACACACCAATGATGTACGAATGGTAACAATTCAACCGTGTTCCTAGTAAAGTTGACTATTATATTATGTGATCAGTAAGTTGACTCAATTAACTTGTAGTCAATAGTAGCGTTCACTGGAAAGAATTTCTGTCCATATATCAACTATATAAACCAGTGAAAATCACTTCGATTCTAGTAATTTCTACCGTTTTTTTCTTTGCGTGCAGTGTCAAGTTGACAGATCAAAGTCTCGTGTTGTCGAAGAACGGCACATTTTTTGAAAAATATTGAATTCTTTCGCTGATGAGTGTTGAAGATAAGTAAATGTGAGCGTGTGATTGTGGTGTTTTAATTAAAAGAAGGACGAATATTGTGTTTTTAGTACAAGAATTTTAAGATGTCAAATGATGAGTGTATATTTACGAAACAAGCGTTTCGGATTCTTGTTTTGGGAGGCCAAAATACGTCAGTACCTCCAAAAAATTTCCTTGGAATATGCCTTATTATAGTTCCTAAAAACTGTTATTGGACCTTTTCGAGTAAAAATTTGCATAAAAAATAAAATTATGTCAGATTATTATAGTTACATACAATATGTGCTGAAGTCAAAAAAAAAGAACATAACTTCAACCTAAAATTGGGTCGCTGACTGAGTAAAAACTGAAATAAATGAGCATCGAACGACTTGGGTCTTGAGTGAACAGACAATATTATAGCTCCAGCCTACTTAGTTTCCATCCAGAACGACAATGCGTACACATTTGGAACTTTTTTGATAAAAATAGTTGGTTTGAATTTTGACACTACTTGCCAAAGTCGATGAGAAGTTTAATAAAGATTGACAAGCCTGACTTGAAATAGCCCATAACTGCTGTACGACTTCTTCATGCACACAACTGTATGTCAAAACTGTCGCTTTTAAGTTGATGATCATCTTGTTGAAAGGATGGGCACATGCTATAAAACATTATTTCATTATTATTATAATTATCATTATTATTTTATTAAAGTAGGTAAAAATCTAGTTTACTATATCAAACCATTTTTGCTCGGAGCTTCGTGATTTTTTTCAACATTGTAATCCATTATATTCCAAATCATCAAAAAACGCCCTTACGGCCACTCTTTTCAGGTTCTTTTCAGGTTCTGTACACGATTCCCACAAAATATGGGTATTCACGCAATTCTGCAAAACTATCCTTCTCACTTTCCATTTCGAAATTTAGGAATTGCAACTGTAATCCAAGAGGGTTGTGTTCAGGGTAAGATTTGTAGGTTGCAGGATGTTATTTCATAATCCTAAATAAGTTCAATAATCGAGAAGCTGAATTCATTGCATTAGGCTATTCTACACCCATATATAGGAGTTACTTATGATGAACGCTAGTCGTGAATAACCCTGTATAAATTCGACCATAACATCGCTCTTATTTGAAATCAAATAAAAGTGTTGGTAAATAACAAAACGAAATAACCTTATTATGACTATCTCATTTTTGACCGAGGTTCTTCTAGGTCGGCTCACCAGACAATGATAGACTGTCTAATTAAATGATGGAAAAGTAGGTAACATAAGTAATGAATAACATACTCGTGAAACTTATGTAATTTTCTTGGAATGCGAATGCATCACTCTTTCCTTTTTGTTAAAAAGACCCTGTATCCTATTTTATTATCGGTTAGAAAATCTGGTTTCTTCTTATATGATGATGCATCGTTTTCGAGGTTAACAACAAATTTATATTAGACAATTCCTTCCTTTGGGATCTTTTATATCTTTATTGATAATAGATATTCGACTAGACAGCGTTAATATTGTTGAATATGATCAGTATCTACCATCAGAATGAGAATTGAGTTTGTCGAGCAGTATTATAGTTATTTATGTATTAAGGGAATTATGAGGGCCTTATAATTACCGATGGCAAAGTTTGCGTCCCGAGGGCCTCTGGCCCGAGGGACAGCAATTGCCAGAGGTTATTAAGGCTCTTTAATTCCCGTGGTACATAGATAATTTTATTTTTGACCGATTTTCATAACAATATATCCATATTTAGAACGCAATAAATGTTTAAATTCATAACCTTTCTGGTATATTTGAATTAGGTAGCGTTGATTGTAGCATTGTTGGTTGTTGCTAGGTTGTCGCTATGTTACATGTTTATAAGCAAACTTTATCAATCAATGTTTTTCCATTAAAAACGTGTTTATTTTTTACCACAAATCGACGATCTTTTTCTGATATAATGGAGGATATTATAAAAAAAGCGGAAAAAGCAAGACAATCATTACTTCCATCGAAAAGTGAAGCCCTATATCAAAAATAATACAACTTATATCTGAAGTGGCTGACACAGAGAAATGTTATGTCAAAAGATGCCAACGAAACTGTCTTTCTGGCATATTTTCAAGAACTGGTAAAGTATTTTCAGTATTTTCTGGTAGATTTGGTAATAATTGTATTTATTCATTGCAGTCAGAAACGTTTAGCCCAAATTCGTTATGGACTAAATGGTCAATGCTCAAATCGATGGTGACCATATATGAGAAAAGAGATATCACCAAGTTCAACGAACTAGAGGCTTTTTTGAAACGGAAAAGTAAGGGGTATAAGCCGAAAAAGTCTGCTGTCTTATCTCCTAAAGATGTCATCAAATTTCTAAAGGACGCCCCTAATTAAATTCATTTATTGCATAAGGTAATTTTTTTCTCATAATTTTCTTTTTCGTTTGTTTATTTCGTTTCATTTGTTATAGGTTGTTCTAATTATGGGTTATTTTGGGGGATGCAGAACTCAGGAACTTCTAATTATAAGTATAGCAGATATAGAGGACCGGGATACTGTTATGGTAGTGAACGTACCGGAAAGTAAAACTGGTGTATCGAAGAAATTCACAGTTGTGGATGAAAAAGAGTTCTCTGCTTTGCCTTTATTGAGACTTTATATGTCCTTGCGTCCTGAAGGTACAAAACGATTTTTTTTGAGCTTCCGACAAAATAAATGTACAACTCAGCCAATTGGAAAGAATATGTTTGGCAAAATTCCCAGCAAAATCGCAATGTATTTAGGATTGCCAAACCCACAAACCTATACGGGACATTGCCTTCGTCGCACTTCTGCTACTGCCCTAGCCAATGCAGGAGCAACTATGACAAACTTAAAAAGACACGGAGGTTGGAGAAGTTCCACGGTGGCAGAGGGGTATCTGGAGGACAGTATTGAATTGAGAAATAAAACGGCGCGTATGCTGTCTACTTTGCCATCAGAAGAGGCAGGCACCTCGACTGTAGTGAACAGCAACAGCACCACCCATAAAAAAAAGAAATTGTTTCCAGCAGCGAAAGTAATTTTCAGGGAAGATTTGAAAATTGTACATTTATTATTTGTAATGACGTGAATAAGGAAAATATGTCTTAGTTTTCATTACATATAAACGTTTATAAGCATTTCTTGTATCATTTTCACCTGTAAAAGGTAAGAGGGAGTTTTTGAACCTTAATATCCCAAGGGAGTTATGACCCTCATTATAGATATCGTAACTATGACGATATAAGCTTATAATGTCACTGTCAGAAATAAAAGATTTTTTCACCTAATTTCGGTTCATTATGTAACATCTGAAAGGATCGCAAAATCAACCTATTATATGATGATGAAAATGAGGAAAACATTTCATGAATACATTTTTAGATAGGTACATATTTTGAGGATATCAAAAATGCTATAAAATTTGTCACGTATGTCGTTTACAGAGACTTCGTGTATATCCACTTTTTATCTTTTTCATACCAGTGTCTACACTTTCTATGTATTACTCCAAAATATTAGTGGCAATATGAAATAAATCAGTCTTCTCGCAAATGTCGTATTATTCAGATCCAACATGGCGCAGTCGGTAGGTGCGTGTGTGTGATAAAAATATCAATGATACTGAATATTTTTTCGATAATAATTTGGACGTTTGCGTCATTAACAATGATTATAAAATAACCGATACAATTTTTTTGAACTTGTTAAATCAACAGCTGAAGATCAAGATTGAAACAATCGAATAAATATGTGAAAAATGGCTGGCTCCGAACGATTAAAAATGAGTATGAGTACATAAATGAGATTGTTGAAAGTAATGGTATATTGTTTAAGGGACCTCAATAATTATTCCTAGCAAGTTACGCAAATAAATTGTCGGAAAATGCATTTGGGACATTTCGGAGTTTTTTTTCTGGCCTTCTATGTATAAGTAAATAGAAAATACTATATTTAGTTGTGAAATATGTCTCAAACACAGAGCATCGAACCAAAAAGAAGAACTGATATTGCATGAAATAAAAACCATTTCTTGGCATAAAATAGGGTGCGATTTTTTGTATTTGATTGTGAAATGTACTTACTTGTAGTTGAATGCACATTCTTTAACAAATATGAATTGTCTGAAAATTATATTTGCGAGACTAGGCATTCCCGCAATATTGATGTCAGATATCACGATATTCTCAATCGAATGGAATGGTATGAAAGAGCGAAACAAACTATAAAAAGAATGCGACGAAAAGCAATTGAAGATGGAAATGAAGAAGAGTTAGTATTGTTGATGTATAGAAATACTCCAATGGAAAATGGATTTTCACCATCCCAATTGATGATGTCTCGTAACTTAAGAGATATTTTACCCCGTTGTGAACATAAACTGATACCCCAGAAAATCAATTTTGACATGTATAAAAGTAGGTTAAGTCACCAGAGGCGTAAACAAAAACAATGTTATGATCGCTCTTCTAAGAATTCGCAACCTTTAGATGTAGATAAAAGTGTTAGATATCAAACATGTTTGGGATCGAATTGTTTATTTGGTGAAATGATCGATAGACCAAGAGATCGTTCATATTTGATAAAAAAGATAGATAATCAGAAATCGAAGGTTCATCGAGATTTTACCAAATCAAAATGACTGACCATCTGAAGATGATAAGAATGATATAACCAAAACTGATAATTTCGAACTATCATCTTTATTCAATGATTCCAATGACTAATGTATTACGAATAAATTGAAAAATGTTCATTGCATACTGAAATTGGATTTGTTAACTTTTGAAAAAAGGAGATGTCACGTATGTCGTTTATAGATTTCGTGTATATCCACTTTTTATATTTTTCATATCAACGGTTATGAAATATATCAGTCTTCTCACAAATGTCGTATCATTTAGATCCAACAGAATCAAAATGACTCATCGTGACCGGAACTATTTCTACCACATGGCTGATGATGTTGATGGCAGCGGAAGACATCATCATCCATAACTTGCGAAGAAAAAGTACCGCTTGCACCACAATTGTTTGGATGAAAAAATGATCAATATACGATATGTGATCCATGGTTACTCCCAAAACTAGATGAGTATTCTGGCAAACTTTTCAAAATTGATATTAACTAATCTAAAATCTGAAATGAATTCTCAGGATACCTCCTCAACCAGTTCTGGAATTTTCCATGGGTCATATAACGTATAGGTATAATCTCAAGAAGTAGTCCATGGCATCTCAAAGTGGAGTGGTAGATTTCAAAGCAGGAATGAAGCTTGAAGTCATCTCCACAACATTTATTATGAAAAGAGGGTTATGGGGGACATGTTTCGAATGCATTTTCGAATGCATATGCGTTCATCATCAGCCCAAATATAAACAGTTGCTACAATAAAACCTATGGGGTGAAGTTAACAATCTCAACAAGAAGTGTAGTACTTACTTGAAGATGAAAAAGTATTTGTACATAACTAGATTATTAATTAAACAGGTATTTCAAATCGGGACCCTGTGCCCAAAAATTAACAATATCAAGATGGTAACATCATGAAAATTGACCAGTTAAAAAGAATGAAACAAGGCATGGTTGTAATCTTCATTTTGCACAACAAAATGGCGATAGTGGAAATGGAAATAGTCTGGATGACAATACTAATCAATAATAACAATTGACATAAATGAAGTAAATATGACAGACAAATGACATAAAACATAAACAAAAATCTAAAATTGCATTGGCGTGTAGAGAAATTTGAAAAGGTGAGAGACCAAAATGAGAAATGAACATTAGAAATTAAGTTGGTTAAAGAACTTTTGGCAATCAAATTGTGTTTGTTCATTGAGTGAGATGATGTTATTATTTTTCAATGAAGAGTTAATTTCATATATTCAAAAAAAGGTTTAACAAAGGACCCTTGTTCCAATAATGTAAAATCTCTAGATCCTTTTTGATGTCAAAGTGATGTCCAGAGTTAAGTATGTGGTTGGCGAAAGAACTTTTGGTATTATAAATATCCAATGGAGAATTTTTGTATTTATCTATTAATTTAACATGTTCAGTTACTCTAGTACTAAACCTTCTACCAGTTTGACCAATGTATTGTGCATTACAGTTTGAATAAGAACAAGAGATTTTATAAAAACCAGATTTATAAAGTACAGGAAGTTTATCCTTGGTATTGATAAGATTAGAGGTGTTATTGAGTGTCCTAAATGAAATATTGACGTCATCGGAAAATCTATGGAAAATGTTTTTCAAGCGATAGGAAACCAAACCCAAGAACGGTATGCAAGAGAATTTGGACTGTGATGAATTAGTTGGAAGAAGACCATGAGTTAAAAACTTATTTGAATGTTTGTTATGAATTTTATTGATAAAATTTTGAGGAAAACCATTATTGTATGCAATCTGTCTGATGATGTTCAACTCATTATTGAAATCAGAAGATGACATTGGTATTGAAAAAAGTCTATGAAACATGGAGTTGAATGCTGCTGTTTTATGTGAGATAGGGTGGCATGAAGAAAAAGGAATTACAGTGTCAGTATGGGTAGGCTTCCTATAAATTGAAAAACTGAATTTATTATTATTAGTTTTTATAAGTAGATCTAAAAAGGAGAGACACTTACTGTTGGACAATTCCATGGTGAAACTAATGCAAGGATGTAAAGAATTCAGATAATCAAGTAATAAATTTACCTCACTTGAAGGACCATCAAAAAGGACCAAACAATCGTCAACGTATCTATACCAAAAGATAATTTTGTGAAAAAATTGAAAATTGTTTAATTTAGATTCAAGATTTTAGAAAAATTTCTGCTAACAGCGGTGAAAGATTGCTGCCCATGGCCAGGCCTGAAATTCGTGAATAGAAAACATTATTGAATTGGAAAAAAATTTGTTTAAGTTCTGTGTTCAAAAGACTACAGATATTTAAAGTGTGATAAAAAAGAATATTAGATTCAAAAAGTAGGTTACGGACAAGATGTTTACAATCTTTAGGAGGAAAGAGAGCAATAAAGCATTGGGGGGAATATCGACATTTCTAATCTTTTCGGTTAGATCAAAAGAATTTTTAACTGATAGAGGATTATGAAAATCAGTGAGGTCTTTGATAACAGTATATAGGTATAGATCAGTCATCCATCTCGGTAGCGAATTTGAACTTATCACTCCAACCCTACGTTTACTGTTAAATTCAGTTTCACCTGGTGACCACGGTAATAATAAACATGCTCTCAACAACTCAAGCATCGATCGCCATTTTTGCGTCAATATCATTTCACTTCTGTATTTTGGGTTGCATGATTAATGGCGAAAACGAATGAAGGGTAAAATTTGAAATGAATTTCATATTTGAGTAGGCGTGTTGTGTCATATATCAATGAAATAGATTGTGCAAATAAAAATAATTCAGTAATTCACATCTGGAATTGTCGAAAAATGTTATGGAAATATAGGGCAGAGATGTAGACAGTGATATATAGAATTGACAACACCGCTAGATACAGTTGACGATATGTTATTTGAGAAAGTATATTCGGTTGATGTGATTTCAGTATGAAATATTTAAATTAAAAAAATCAAGTCTACTTGCGCTATCATGTCTTGTAAATGTTTACTCTTCAATGCATGGTATTGTTTGGGATTAACAGTAGTTGCTGCTTTTTTGTATTGGATGAAATATATCTTAAATCACTTTCAGATACAAAAGATTTGAGGTCGGAATTATTCATATTATATTGCATGTGGTATCCACTGAGGATCCAGTAAATCTAAAAATCTTCTCGAATTATTTATTTATCTATCCTGAAATGGTCATACACCAACGGTATACGTTATCAGGAATATCAAATTCTCTCTCTGATATTTCATATAAAAAAATGGAGTTATCTTCTTAGTATAGAATAATCACATCTATCAACAATGCATGCATCATCAGATATCCGAACTGTTTAATTGAAGTCAAACAATACGAAGGCTGTGAAAACATTTCGCGTCCATCGTACACACTTTTTTTCATTTATTCTTACCAGATGTATTTTAATACCATACAATCTAACATGTACGAAGAAAAAAAATATTCAACCATTTACATCGGGTAGATAAAAGAGGAGAGACGTTTCAAGGAGTCGGTTAAAAATATACTGCTCATGAAAGCTTATTATATATAGCGTGCCGGAATATCATGATGACGAATTGTAAATATTCTCAGTGTTTTGTCAAGATCATGTTTTTATTGTTTTCATTGTTATCATTATACTACATTAATCAACGCTTATGTTCTTGTTTTTTATTTCACTATCCATGGTTTATATTATACATATTTACATTTTTTTTTTTGTGTTTATATATTATGTTTGTATTATTTCAAATTATGATTCAATTGTATTCATAGTGAACATGCAAGGTTTGTTTCTTTGACAAATATGTCCAACTTATTCTTCACGAATTGTTTTATTTATTTATATTTTTTATGTATACCCATCCATATATTTTTATATTTCAATATTTTTGATGAGAATTATTCATTCTTGGACATTAAAGTATATTTATCTATCTATCCATCATTACATATTCCCCCTCTTAATTGGTACTAATTTGAACTTTTCCTAAAACTTAAACATGTCTGGATAATTCCTCATATATAAAGTTTGTAACAAAGCATATATGCACATTGTTGAAAACTGTTCAATAAAATGGCTCGTTGGATTCCATCTGATTTAATATCGTTTGCGATAAAAAACTGACTTAGGCGTTTATAATGAACTGACCATTCGTTATTTTAGGATTGAATTCCAATTGAATTTCCATAGTCGCCATGATTATTACAACAACTACTAGGTTTTTTCCAGATATACAACACTTTTCTCGCGATTTAATTTATCAATCTCTATCGATATAGCACACCGCAATTCCGCACTACCAATAATCATCTTCGTTGCCAAATTGTTGCGGTGTTTTGTGAGAGGAAATCAAACGACTATTTCCTGATTTCAACCTTTATTCAAAATCAATTCTAAATCACTAATATCCAGTCTTATAAAGTTCGATACGTTACCTGGTTTTTGCTACATACATAGTGTTTTTGCTAACAGCACGATGCATATACCAGATGTATTTTAATAACGCGAATAATTATTTGGGATACATTGTCACTGTGCATCTATATAAGGTTAAGTTTCCTAAATAAATCACCAACTTTTTTGAGCTCTTGAATTTCCTACTACACATCAACAACCTTTTGACCTTCTTCCTCTTCCTCTTCCTCTTCCTCTTCCTCTTCCTCTTCCTCTTCCTCTTCCTCTTCCTCTTCCTCTTCCTCTTCCTCTTCCTCTTCCTCTTCCTCTTCCTCTTCCTCTTCCTCTTCCTCTTCCTCTTCCTCTTCCTCTTCCTCTTCCTCTTCCTCTTCCTCTTCCTCTTCCTCTTCCTCTTCCTCTTCCTCTTCCTCTTCCTCTTCCTCTTCCTCTTCCTCTTCCTCTTCCTCTTCCTCTTCCTCTTCCTCTTCCTCTTCCTCTTCCTCTTCCTCTTCCTCTTCCTCTTCCTCTTCCTCTTCCTCTTCCTCTTCCTCTTCCTCTTCCTCTTCCTCTTCCTCTTCCTCTTCCTCTTCCTCTTCCTCTTCCTCTTCCTCTTCCTCTTCCTCTTCCTCTTCCTCTTCCTCTTCCTCTTCCTCTTCCTCTTCCTCTTCCTCTTCCTCTTCCTCTTCCTCTTCCTCTTCCTCTTCCTCTTCCTCTTCCTCTTCCTCTTCCTCTTCCTCTTCCTCTTCCTCTTCCTCTTCCTCTTCCTCTTCCTCTTCCTCTTCCTCTTCCTCTTCCTCTTCCTCTTCCTCTTCCTCTTCCTCTTCCTCTTCCTCTTCCTCTTCCTCTTCCTCTTCCTCTTCCTCTTCCTCTTCCTCTTCCTCTTCCTCTTCCTCTTCCTCTTCCTCTTCCTCTTCCTCTTCCTCTTCCTCTTCCTCTTCCTCTTCCTCTTCCTCTTCCTCTTCCTCTTCCTCTTCCTCTTCCTCTTCCTCTTCCTCTTCCTCTTCCTCTTCCTCTTCCTCTTCCTCTTCCTCTTCCTCTTCCTCTTCCTCTTCCTCTTCCTCTTCCTCTTCCTCTTCCTCTTCCTCTTCCTCTTCCTCTTCCTCTTCCTCTTCCTCTTCCTCTTCCTCTTCCTCTTCCTCTTCCTCTTCCTCTTCCTCTTCCTCTTCCTCTTCCTCTTCCTCTTCCTCTTCCTCTTCCTCTTCCTCTTCCTCTTCCTCTTCCTCTTCCTCTTCCTCTTCCTCTTCCTCTTCCTCTTCCTCTTCCTCTTCCTCTTCCTCTTCCTCTTCCTCTTCCTCTTCCTCTTCCTCTTCCTCTTCCTCTTCCTCTTCCTCTTCCTCTTCCTCTTCCTCTTCCTCTTCCTCTTCCTCTTCCTCTTCCTCTTCCTCTTCCTCTTCCTCTTCCTCTTCCTCTTCCTCTTCCTCTTCCTCTTCCTCTTCCTCTTCCTCTTCCTCTTCCTCTTCCTCTTCCTCTTCCTCTTCCTCTTCCTCTTCCTCTTCCTCTTCCTCTTCCTCTTCCTCTTCCTCTTCCTCTTCCTCTTCCTCTTCCTCTTCCTCTTCCTCTTCCTCTTCCTCTTCCTCTTCCTCTTCCTCTTCCTCTTCCTCTTCCTCTTCCTCTTCCTCTTCCAAAATCATTCTCTTGTCTTGAACGATGTTCCGCTGACATCATAGGTCAGCGGAACACTAAAACACGAGTGCAGTCAATAGATAAGAAAAAGTGTGTAACTTTCGAGGGAAATCCATTCGCTAAACAAAAGTAATGAAAAATATTTTGATTTGAAAAATTTCACCTCAATATTTTTTCAATTAAAATCATTCTCTTGATTTTGGTGCACAATTTCCGGTCACCCTGTACAATAGGTTCAAGTATTTATTATTTGCCCTCTGGATAATTACTATCTGAAATATTGAAAAATTCGACGTTAAATCTTTTTTTCCTTTGATAATGTGAAAACATTTTGGAAATTATACAACCTTTAGTATGATGTCCCCCCTTATTAGGAAATGTAACTAATCAAATTCTATTCTCGAACAGTTTCGACATTCAATTTTCATTATGAATCTTCCTCGAACTTGAATTAAATTTCGGACGACTTTTCTCAGATGTGATTTTGTTAAAAAAATTCGTGCCGCGAACAAATTTCCAAAAATGATCCATGTTGTAGGGAGATAATTTGGAACGTACCATTTTTCCAAACGTCCAAGGAAATTGAATGAAAATTTAAAAAAGATAGTAATCGAATAATAGATAAGCGTAAAAAATACGCCGATAGTTGTATATTCTGTAAACTTTGCCGATAGGTATCTAACCTCTGCGTTCATTTCAGACCCATCCGTGTTTTCCCCAACTAATTCTTTGTCCCCCACTTTTTTTTCGTCGGACAGAGGGACCGGTAAAACTGGACTCGATTTTCTTAGATGGACCTGGTGGGGACAGATCATACTTTACTTCAATAATTACAACTATTTCCAGAGTTTGGTAAATGTGATCCGTACTGCTCGCTATTCACTTTCGATTTTCCCCGGTTCATTGCGAATATCTGATAGAGATATATCAGAGTCTGTTCTAGTTGAACGCGAGTTTGGTTTTGTTCTGTGGTTCTGTGAGTGCCATTAAGACGTTTTTTTCAAAGATGGATACGATTTGGGAGGAAGCCGAACACATCATCAGACTGACCAAAAACAATAGCACGGTGAGACTTTTTGAGAAAAAATAAAACATGTTAGGACATTGATATTTGGGGAGATATATGTTGTACTAATTTGGAAATTTTGATTTTTCTAGACAATGAAAGGGTGAAGAAATTTTTTTGACGGATTAGAATGTAAAGTAGTTTTTTGGATGGTATTTTTGCGACTAAGTACACGAAAATATGAAAATAAATGATTGTTCAACCATTTGAGGATTATTAAATTAATTGAATAATTTGTGAATCAAGTGAATGATGACGATTTGAAATTTTTGACTGTTTGGGAAACTTTTCTCCAGGTATTATTTGACGGAATATCTGTGAACATATTTCACAGAATTTTTTTTCGAAATGAGATTCAATATCCCTTAAATTAGTATAGGATTTCAGTAATTTCATTTTTCAGAGCTCATTTATAAAACCATACTGCACAAACTGCAATTTTTCTAGAATTCAAAAATATTTCAGTTTGTATTTAATTAGGTATGATAACAATCTCATCATCGTCAAATTCAATGTGGATATATCGAATGGTCAGAAATGAAGATATAGTCGAAACATTATATTATGAGTCAGTTCTTGATATATGACGAAAAACGAAATATCACCATTTTCTGAACTATTGGAAATATGTCGGATATTTCGAATTCGACATTAAAATTTCTTCGTTTTGACTCTTCAAGATTTCGCATGCAACGTTTCATATTCTACAGACCATCCTCAACTATTTTTTTCAATTAAGGACCTGGATTTTTTGAGACATTGCGTTTGGGGCGGTGTATCAAACGATGCCATTCAAAGACGATTTTTAAGTTAGATGGGCAGTAATCTGAATTATATTAAATTTTCAGTTAGTTTTCGTCATCATACAATCGTATGAAAAATCTCCTAAATCTTTTTTGGTGCCTAGTTCTGAAAGTGAATGGAAGTACTAATCGTGAAGAAAGACCCAAAATGGACAAAATTCGTTTTTTCGTCATATCTCAAGAATGTGAGCAACGGAAAGAATATTCACTGATAATACCACTAGAGCTTCAATTATTATCTACAGGAAATTTTTTAGATAAATAATTTTCTGTTTTTAATTGACGCTAGACTGGTATTCGGTAAGAAAATTTCACAGCAAGACTCCAGTTGAGATTACGTTAAATGAAATACAAAAAACCCGACTTCAGTTATGCAAAATAATAATATGGTAGCTGCTGGTAGTTCAAATCATTATTCTCGACTAACTTTATTCCACAAAAGTTGGTAGAAATATACTTTCTTACAAGGAATTCGAAATGGTACTTGATATCTGCGAAGTTAAATGTGGATGTCATTTAACCTAAAAACGTCAAAAAAATTCCAGTGTAATGCCTGGTTCATGCTTATACGAATATCAGAAAATGTCTGCGATTAAAATGGCTGCTGAAAAGAAATATCGCAATAAAGATGAAATCTTTTAACTTTTCTGCGGATTTTTTTGAATTATCATGATGTCATGATCATCAGAATGCATAAATCAATAGTGTTGTAGAGTAGGAATATCAATGTAATGTTTATAATTTTCCGATTCGCATGAATTTTGCGAAATTCGTACAAAGAGATAAAAATTTCCGGAAATAGTTCTAGTTGCTATGCTATGGTAATGATACAAAATATGGGCTTTTTATTGGTCGAAAATTTAAGGTGTGTATATTCGTTCAAAACATCTTTCATTTCATCTTGAATTCAGTAGGTATTGTAATTTCTTAAATGAATTAAAAAATATTTTGCTGCGCGCTGTATATTATTTGATTTATATCATCCTTTTGTTGATCAAGTCAGAATTTTGAGATCCAGAAAAACAAGGTTGTCAAAAATCATTATCAATATGGTTATTTCTTGATGAAATCATCTATTCAAGAAGTTAACTAATATCGAATGAAAACTCCACTATATGAGGAATCTTTAATTGCTTAATCACTTTCAATAAATGGCAGCTAATATAACGTTTTCAAAGCAACGTCAAAATTTTGGTCAGAGTGAATTCTCGTTGGAAAATAATACATATTTACACCGGTAGGACTTCTCATACAGATCAACAGACTATTTGAGAATTATTACTACAGTTAATACATTTTATTTAACCAACAATATTTTAATCCAGTCAACGGAATATCTCTGCTAACCCATTTTAATGATCTTCAACAGTTTTATCTGATTTGTTCGTCAGTGTCGACTTCATTCTTTGTTCTGTTAGTCATTTACATAAAACTGTATCATTGTAAAAGTCAATCAAAATCAAAATTGATGATCTATGAAATAACTGTGTGTGTGAATCTGCAGATGTGGTTTGGGGAGTGAAGCATGTTCCAGTGATGATGTCCTGCAGAATTGCCAACAAAACGTGAAAAAAATTTAAAGTCTTCTCTGTATGATGCTTTGGACCGAGCTTTGGACACCTTTTTGATATCAACAGTCGTTTGTAATTTTTACGAAATCTCTGTGACACATACATATATCTGAATTGACTATGAAAAAATTCAGAATGGGACAATACGATGATACATATTTGAATGCCCATAGTGGAAACAAATGAAAAAAAATCGAGCAAGTTCTTTGATTATCTTGCTTCATGAATGTTCCAACTGAATATTTCTTATAGTTATAGTATAATGAAGTCACGGTTTGTTACATGTCAGCGGTATTGCCGGTGTTATTATGATGTCATTTGTTTGAACACGAAAACTTACTAATTTCGTCGTCGTTGAGAGCTTCCCTCATAATTAATTATAAGAATTTGATTAATCAAATAATGTTTGTCGGAGCTGTGAGAGTGTTCAGCTCATTGGAAATCAAACAACTTTTTATGATTCTTTTTAAATTCTTATTTGATGTAGTTTATCATTTTTGGAATCACAGTTGCCAGTATGGCGAGTAGTTTCCCCTGGTCCATTCTGAATTTCAAATCTTCATTGGATAGAGAGATAGAGAGATAGAGAGATAGAGAGATAGAGAGATAGAGAGATAGAGAGATAGAGAGATAGAGAGATAGAGAGATAGAGAGATAGAGAGATAGAGAGATAGAGAGATAGAGAGATAGAGAGATAGAGAGATAGAGAGATAGATAGATAGAGAGATAGAGAGATAGAGAGATAGAGAGATAGAGAGATAGAGAGATAGAGAGATAGAGAGATAGAGAGATAGAGAGATAGAGAGATAGAGAGATAGAGAGATAGAGAGATAGATAGATAGAGAGATAGAGAGATAGAGAGATAGAGAGATAGAGAGATAGAGAGATAGAGAGATAGAGAGATAGAGAGATAGAGAGATAGAGAGATAGAGAGATAGAGAGATAGAGAGATAGAGAGATAGAGAGATAGAGAGATAGAGAGATAGAGAGATAGAGAGATAGAGAGATAGAGAGATAGAGAGATAGAGAGATAGAGAGATAGAGAGATAGAGAGATAGAGAGATAGAGAGATAGAGAGATAGAGAGATAGAGAGATAGAGAGATAGAGAGATAGAGAGATAGAGAGATAGAGAGATAGAGAGATAGAGAGATAGAGAGATAGAGAGATAGAGAGATAGAGAGATAGAGAGATAGAGAGATAGAGAGATAGAGAGATAGAGAGATAGAGAGATAGAGAGATAGAGAGATAGAGAGATAGAGAGATAGAGAGATAGAGAGATAGAGAGATAGAGAGATAGAGAGATAGAGAGATAGAGAGATAGAGAGATAGAGAGATAGAGAGATAGAGAGATAGAGAGATAGAGAGATAGAGAGATAGAGAGATAGAGAGATAGAGAGATAGAGAGATAGAGAGATAGAGAGATAGAGAGATAGAGAGATAGAGAGATAGAGAGATAGAGAGATAGAGAGATAGAGAGATAGAGAGATAGAGAGATAGAGAGATAGAGAGATAGAGAGATAGAGAGATAGAGAGATAGAGAGATAGAGAGATAGAGAGATAGAGAGATAGAGAGATAGAGAGATAGAGAGATAGAGAGATAGAGAGATAGAGAGATAGAGAGATAGAGAGATAGAGAGATAGAGAGATAGAGAGATAGAGAGATAGAGAGATAGAGAGATAGAGAGATAGAGAGATAGAGAGATAGAGAGATAGAGAGATAGAGAGATAGAGAGATAGAGAGATAGAGAGATAGAGAGATAGAGAGATAGAGAGATAGAGAGATAGAGAGATAGAGAGATAGAGAGATAGAGAGATAGAGAGATAGAGAGATAGAGAGATAGAGAGATAGAGAGATAGAGAGATAGAGAGATAGAGAGATAGAGAGATAGAGAGATAGAGAGATAGAGAGATAGAGAGATAGAGAGATAGAGAGATAGAGAGATAGAGAGATAGAGAGATAGAGAGATAGAGAGATAGAGAGATAGAGAGATAGAGAGATAGAGAGATAGAGAGATAGAGAGATAGAGAGATAGAGAGATAGAGAGATAGAGAGATAGAGAGATAGAGAGATAGAGAGATAGAGAGATAGAGAGATAGAGAGATAGAGAGATAGAGAGATAGAGAGATAGAGAGATAGAGAGATAGAGAGATAGAGAGATAGAGAGATAGAGAGATAGAGAGATAGAGAGATAGAGAGATAGAGAGATAGAGAGATAGAGAGATAGAGAGATAGAGAGATAGAGAGATAGAGAGATAGAGAGATAGAGAGATAGAGAGATAGAGAGATAGAGAGATAGAGAGATAGAGAGATAGAGAGATAGAGAGATAGAGAGATAGAGAGATAGAGAGATAGAGAGATAGAGAGATAGAGAGATAGAGAGATAGAGAGATAGAGAGATAGAGAGATAGAGAGATAGAGAGATAGAGAGATAGAGAGATAGAGAGATAGAGAGATAGAGAGATAGAGAGATAGAGAGATAGAGAGATAGAGAGATAGAGAGATAGAGAGATAGAGAGATAGAGAGATAGAGAGATAGAGAGATAGAGAGATAGAGAGATAGAGAGATAGAGAGATAGAGAGATAGAGAGATAGAGAGATAGAGAGATAGAGAGATAGAGAGATAGAGAGATAGAGAGATAGAGAGATAGAGAGATAGAGAGATAGAGAGATAGAGAGATAGAGAGATAGAGAGATAGAGAGATAGAGAGATAGAGAGATAGAGAGATAGAGAGATAGAGAGATAGAGAGATAGAGAGATAGAGAGATAGAGAGATAGAGAGATAGAGAGATAGAGAGATAGAGAGATAGAGAGATAGAGAGATAGAGAGATAGAGAGATAGAGAGATAGAGAGATAGAGAGATAGAGAGATAGAGAGATAGAGAGATAGAGAGATAGAGAGATAGAGAGATAGAGAGATAGAGAGATAGAGAGATAGAGAGATAGAGAGATAGAGAGATAGAGAGATAGAGAGATAGAGAGATAGAGAGATAGAGAGATAGAGAGATAGAGAGATAGAGAGATAGAGAGATAGAGAGATAGAGAGATAGAGAGATAGAGAGATAGAGAGATAGAGAGATAGAGAGATAGAGAGATAGAGAGATAGAGAGATAGAGAGATAGAGAGATAGAGAGATAGAGAGATAGAGAGATATAGAGATAGAGAGATAGAGAGATAGAGAGATAGAGAGATAGAGAGATAGAGAGATAGAGAGATAGAGAGATAGAGAGATAGAGAGATAGAGAGATAGAGAGATAGAGAGATAGAGAGATAGAGAGATAGAGAGATAGAGAGATAGAGAGATAGAGAGATAGAGAGATAGAGAGATAGAGAGATAGAGAGATAGAGAGATAGAGAGATAGAGAGATAGAGAGATAGAGAGGTTTTTCTTCGGGTTTTTCTTCGATGCTGAAAAAATAACTTTGTGGTAATAGACATTTGTCAAATATGTGCATCTTTTCTCGTGGTTTTGCTAACATAATAATATTTATGAATATATTTTACTAATACTACCAACTCTTTTTCATAAATACATAGCGAAGTAGTAAGACAAAAAGTCTCAAAATGTCCAGTGAGTGAAGTGTATGCTTTTTTACATCTACTATAGGTACCCTAGTGTATGTTGAGAAAAACACACCGTTTAAGATGAATGAATTGACTATGGAGAGGCTAGATATTGTACGATTTCAATTAATATGATATTATATTACCAATAAGACGAATCTACGTTTTGTCTATTTTCTATCCATTTTATTGTGGCAATGTTCACTGACTCAATATCCACACACCAGAACAAATGTTATTTCAAGTATACGCAAACTGACATAATGACTGTGTTGAATAATTTTGGTACTATATGTATTGCACATGTATACCAAGATAATTATGGTTTATTATGAAATAGTATCTCTGAAAAATCTAACGCAATTTCTTGTAATAAAAGTACCTGCTACGTTCAAGTTCAATTGGATTTTACCAGCAGCTCAATGTAATTTGTTGTAATCACATTATTTGTTGGATATTTCGGTATCCTATGACCTTCAAGAGTTTCTATGGATAATATTTTTAAATTGGCCCAACTAAACACTCTGGACGTAAGAAAATGAAATGATTGCATATTTGGCAAAGTTTCACAATACTTATGATTTAGGTATAAAAAAATAGATGAAATGAAATATAATTTCAAAATTACCTATATCTATGTGAATTCATGTCAAGAACAGAAAATATTAGTCAGGCATAATAATGTGTAGTTCGATTCATCATTTCTTGTGACCAATATATTATACTTTGTGTATTTATTATTTTGGAATTCCCTGTTTTCTATCATCATGCATCAATCTATACTTCCAATTTGATATTGGAGACTGTATGTCTTATTCATAAAGTCAACTTAAATGCAGTTATTCCTGACCCTGGTTATAGTACTAGGCAAAATAGGAATATTCCGCTTCCAATCCCCAGGTCATCCCTGACGAAACATTCAGTAATTTATGAGAGCAAACAAATATTTAATCATTTACCTACTCGAATAAAAACGATCAAACCCTTAGCTTCTTTTCGTAATAAAGTTAAATCCTTGCTGCTGGAGGAGGCCTACTATAACTTACAAGAATATTATGATGATCGACTGTTGTGTGCAGATTTAATAGTGCATGGGGGTGTAACATGCATTTCGTTCATGATTCATTTAAGTTTATTTTTTTTACATTTTAATCTCTTTATAGTATTGATCAGCCTGTGGTTGTGATTCATGTTTTTTTATTTTTGACTATTCATGTTTTATTAAATTTTTAATTGTTTCTTTCAAATATTTTAATCTCTTATTGGTACTTATCAACCTGTGGCTGTAATTCATATAAATTCATTTGATATATTACTGTACTTATTGTAATATTTTTTTTATTATTACTGTATTTATTGTAATATTTTTTTGTAACCATTTACAATGTCCATGAGATTTTCGTATCTTTGACAATAAAGTATATATGAAGATGATGATATTTTTCTCCGCCTAACAAAAAAGAGATGCTTCTCGATTTATTCAATTTATTATTTCTTGAAACCGATATATCTTGTGTTGAACATTTTGTGTGTTTTTGAATCAGTTTCTATTTTATGGGTGTTGTTGAATCAGAAAAAGAAACTGTCTCTCATCATCTTCCCTGTATAGGTACTCATTGCATTTACTTTGATATCGATATTATTTTGTCTGCTATGCCCAGAAGCAATAAATCTATGACATCATTGTATTCGATAATGCAACTTTTTTGACATTCCCTGTCTTCTATTCTTGGAGCATATCAAATTGTCTTCATTAGTATTAATAATAATTCTTCTTCATTGAATATTTCCTATTTCTCCTTCTGCTTCGAACAATTCTATTACCTATTATTTTATCATACCTATCAGTTTTTTTTGTTCTGTAGCTTATTCTTCATTAGGATCTCTTCTCCTTTCATTCCATTCTTACTATGCAATATTCTAGTTAATTTTTCTACAGTTTCTGTCAGTAAGTGGTCTTGATCAAGTTAACTCCTTACCTCCTTGATTGTATTACAGTACCCACAACTTTTTTACCCAGAGTTCATAAACTTTTCATTTCACCACAATTGCCTTATTTATTCACCCTTATTGTATGTATTATTATATTATTATATATATATATATAGAATCTACATCACTGAGTGTGGTCAATCTGAAAATCTACGCTTTATCTGTTATAACACATTGTCCAGACACATCATCATTGATGCTTATTAATAGCCAAGACGTGGTGCTATTTCAAATTTATATTTTTGAAATGAATTTTCGGTTTTTTATCATGTCAGTTTTTCCTTTTTCCAATGGAATTTGGCTCTTTCGGGATTCTCAATAATTGTCATTCTGGGATGTTCTTTCTATTTAGGTCATTGTTCCTGATTTTGTTTGTAAGTAATTTAATATCGAATTCAGTTTGGTTACCGAATGAAGCAATTTATCAATGTTGATCGAATTTATTCTGAATTGAAGACAGAAAAGTAAGTTCACCGTCGTGATTTGCCATTATTATCATTAAATGCATTTTTGAGACACAATGGGGCCGTATCTCCGAAAATACTTGAGACCGCCGCGTTTTGACTTCAGATTCGTGATCAGGAGGTCAACATACGTAAGTTCCATAAAAAAAAATTTCCGAACTCATAGGAGTGCGATAAACGAAGTTTTACCAACTGAAGCTCCAAAAGCAATTTTAGTGTTTGATATCTTTGGTGCGTGTCGAAAAGATGATTTAATACGTTTATATTTAGACGATGAGTTAGATAATGAGCGCTTTCTTTTGATTTTCAATATTCTTTTTCTTAGATAGATAGATAGATAGATAGATAGATAGATAGATAGATAGATAGATAGATAGATAGATAGATAGATAGATAGATAGATAGATAGATAGATAGATAGATAGATAGATAGATAGATAGATAGATAGATAGATAGATAGATAGATAGATAGATAGATAGATAGATAGATAGATAGATAGATAGATAGATAGATAGATAGATAGATAGATAGATAGATAGATAGATAGATAGATAGATAGATAGATAGATAGATAGATAGATAGATAGATAGATAGATAGATAGATAGATAGATAGATAGATAGATAGATAGATAGATAGATAGATAGATAGATAGATAGATAGATAGATAGATAGATAGATAGATAGATAGATAGATAGATAGATAGATAGATAGATAGATAGATAGATAGATAGATAGATAGATAGATAGATAGATAGATAGATAGATAGATAGATAGATAGATAGATAGATAGATAGATAGATAGATAGATAGATAGATAGATAGATAGATAGATAGATAGATAGATAGATAGATAGATAGATAGATAGATAGATAGATAGATAGATAGATAGATAGATAGATAGATAGATAGATAGATAGATAGATAGATAGATAGATAGATAGATAGATAGATAGATAGATAGATAGATAGATAGATAGATAGATAGATAGATAGATAGATAGATAGATAGATAGATAGATAGATAGATAGATAGATAGATAGATAGATAGATAGATAGATAGATAGATAGATAGATAGATAGATATATTTCAGACATTTACAAGAGCATTTTATGATTCGCACTTGGTGCATTGTCTAAGCCTTATGGCTTGAATTACAACTCACCCCGTGCTAGAGTTTTGATTTGATTTTTCGTATATGTTCTGGAACCATATTGAGAAGTTTTGGTCCAAAATAAGTTATGAATCTTCGTGGGAGAGACTCTGTAAAATGGAACAGACACTATATTATTGGAGATAGATCTCGTGTTTAGGAATGACTAGTAGAAGTGTAGGTTTTGGTTTTCATCATCCATTGAATACATTGGTATATATAAATTTGTTTAAGATTCATTAAGTTAGCTTCACGATATCATTCATTTGTGGAAAATAATTTTTCTTTTTCAAGTATAATCTTTATAATTATGTTTTGTGTAATTTCTAGATCACATAAGACTGTTTTGTACATACCTCCCCAAATAACGACACAGTATCGTATAATGGACTCTGCTAGTGCATTATACACCATCAAAATGGGTTTCCTGCTCAAAATATTTCTCAGCTGATAATATTTACGTGTGAGTTTGCGAAGTCTCATGATTGTATATGATACATGCTCAGACCATCGTGAGTGTTGGTCTAAGATTACACCCAGATATTTAATTTTTTCAATTTTTTTTATAGTTCGACATGTACAATGTATATGGTCACAGGTTTTATTTTTTATTGTTATTTTATCAAACTCTGGTTGATCTCTAATATCTGCACTGAATGTGATAAATTTTGTCTTATCAGTATTTAAGCTCAAAAGGCTACCATCTATGTAGTATATTAAGTATGGAGAACGGTAAGGGTTTTATACCGATCGAAGACAATTGTTTGGAGGAGGAGCGGAGCGACGACTCCAATTATTGTCTGAGATCGGTTACCCTTAACGTTCAACATGCTTATAACGTTTTTTGCACGATTGATACCATTATAAATTATAAAATTAAACATTTTCGTCATATTGACTAGTTTCATTCATTTTATCAAGATAGATACTTTGGTTGTCAGGTAGTAACTAGGGTGCATAACAACAATGGAGAATTGAGTTTTTACTTAGTTGTCAATAATTTCAAGTACAATTTTGATTATTAGAAATTAAAATATGAGCGAAAGTGAATTTGAAGAAATTGAACGGGCTTGGGAAGACGGGTGTTCCGCAATTATTCCCGAAAAATCTAAAATCCGTTATCAAAATACCTACCAAAGTTTTAAAAAATGGTGCGAAGGCAAGAATTTAAGAATCGATGAAAAGACTCTATTGGCATATTTCGTTCAAAGACATATGCAGTTGAGAGCTCCTGGAAGCCTCTGGGCAGAATATTCAATGATTAAATCCACCGTTTTTCAATATGATGGCATTTATATTTCCAAGTTTTCAACTTTAATCGCGTATTTGAAGAAGAAAAATGTTGGCTATAGGCCTAAGAAAGCGAGCATTTTCACACGGGAGCAATTTGAAAAATTTCTGATGAAAGCACCGGATGAAGAATTTCTAATTCACAGGGTAATGTAAGCTAGTTTAGGTAAAAGAAATACTCTAATGAAGATTTTTTCATAATTTGTAGGTCGCAATGATATTGGGAATATCTGGTGCCTGTAGAAGATAAGAATTATATAATATTACTATGAATGACATCCAACAAACCGATGTTTTAATGATTGTAAAATTACCCAATACAAAAACGAACATCCAGCGTAATTTTACTGTCGTTAATAAACCAGACGATAAAATTCCATATTTAGAAATTCTGCAAAAGTATATAAAATTTCGTCCATTACAAGTAAAATCAAATCATTTGTTCTTAAGATACGCCAAAGGAAAATGTTGTGCTCAAGTAATAGGGAAAGGGACAATCGGGGGCTGGCCTTCTCGAATTGCCAAATTCTTAAATTTGCCTAATCCCGAGAACTATACTGGCCATTCGTTCAGGAGGACATCAGCAACGCTTTTGGCTAATAAAGGTGTTGATGTCCTCGGATTAAAGCGTCATGGAGGTTGGCGTTCATCGACAGTGGCAGAAAGCTATGTAGAAGATTCTCTTCAAAATAAAATAGATTTTGCCGAAACAATATTGTGCAATACTAGTAATACTACTAATGTATGCGATTCTGCAGGAGTTTCTGTTAGAAGTGAAACCACAGCCCAAACAAGTGGGATTTCATCAAATAATTCAACAAATTGTACCATAAGTTTCAATATTAACCAATAATTCGTTGGTTTTCTTTATTCTTTCAAAAAATAAATTAAAATTAAGAGGTTTTTTAACTCGACGGTAAGTGAATTACTTACCGTCGAGTTGGAGTACTTACCGTCGAGTTGCTAGTAAATGTCACCTACTGACGTAAAATCTGTCACGGTAAACAGTCAAAAATGATCAATCGTGCAAAAATATATATTTAACTCTTGTTCGGCTTGTTGGTATACTTTTGTCCAAGATTCTCCAGTAGTTTCATTCCTACAACTATGAAAATACAAATTCCTACAACTATGAAAATAAAAATGTTCCAAGTTTCTTTCGAGTCTTATGTTTTATTTTCAACGGAGTATAATAAAAAATATCGTTTATCACACGTCGACAAATGATTTTTCCGTGCTTGCATGACTTGAGAATTTCTCACACGCGCACAGAAAACTCCCTATCCCCATCAGACTCGTAATGAAATAAACTATATTGTGACATGTTCTCAAAAATAACAGATGTTCAGTGAATATAGCAAAGGGTGCAAAAGTAGCAACAGTAATTCGTCATTGAGAAAATTTTAAAAGTATGAAAATTAATCAAATCATTTAGAATTATTGGATATTTTAATATTTTGGAAAGAGGAATATATAAACTGTTCAGATTCACTTATGTATTTACTTTTAGAAGAGATCGCTTACTTTCAAAATATGAGAGTTTCTGTTAAGGCTGATATCATGGTTATTGAAATGCAAGTGATGACCAGAAGCTGAATTGTATCTTGGATTCCTATGGAAAAAAATACTTAGTTATGGTGAATTTATGTTTCGATATCTTCGATGCACCTTCATGTAGATTGGTTCCCAGAAATTATTTCATCAGATAGAGTTAGTTCCAAGTTTGCGATATTATCCACCAGAAATTTGCGTGGATAGGATTTTCAGTTGAATAATTCAACAAATAGATATTACCTAATACCCAGAAAATAATGTAGTTGCATCTTTTAATATGGTTTAAGTTCAAGGAAAACCTATATCTATCGCTCACGAAATTTTTTTCATTTCCACAATATACATATAGAGTAGAAACTCGGAGATACATTCTACACCTAGCATCAGTGCATGTCCATATAAGGGCTTCGCGATATTGAATTTCAGCTATCGAAAAAAGTTGCGTAATTTTTTCCACTTCAATACTTCGATTTGAAAAATGCAAAAAAGTGAGTGGTTCCTGAGATATCTTGAAAAAACTGGAAAATCATTTAGTTTCCATTCTTATATTCAAGTGGTTTGGATTACGAATTAAATATCATACCATCCCCAGAAATTTAAGAAGAACACCAACTCCTACCTTCTTTCCCTTGGTTCTCACGATGTTCTCTGAACATTACAGGATATTCCTTTTCGTGAGAACCAGATCATGAAAAAAGTGTCTTTCTATCTCTCACCGTTGAGGAAATTAATTCATTTAAACTACGCAACACTAATTACGTCGCACCCCGAAATTTTACCCCTGTTACAATTTGAATAACTTTTTTCTGATTCGAACAATTCGAATTCTGTTTGCGCTGTTCGCTAGCTCAGTCCTTCAGCTATAATCTCGTTCTTTTTTGTTCCATGAGGTTTTTTCCATAAAATTGCTACAAGGTGCTTTTTGAAACCGTGCAAAATTTCGGAATTTTCATAAGGATGCCAAATGAAGAAAAACAGTTTTTTTTAACGTTCTTATTTCTTTTATTTACAGAGTGACCTCAAAAAATCAATTATTTGGCTTTGCAGTCATAACTTTTTTCCTCTTCAACCGAGTTTCAAAATCTGAGGATAATTTTGAAGCTGAAACATTAGATGAACATACACGAAGATTAGAATTGACAAAAAATAAATATTAAAGATCAGGGGTTTCTGCAAAGGTGACCCAAATCTAAATCCCCCTCGAAATCCCGATTAAAAAAGAAAAATATCCAAAACGTTGTTTGATCGAAAAGAAAATATCACCACCAAAAAGACTGTAAAAGAATGTTCGACCCCCTCCCCCCCATAATTTGTATTGGGGGTAAAATTTTTGCTGGTCAAACGGTTTGAAATATTGGTAAACAAATTTCACCTGACCCCCACATCAGGATCGGAGATTTGAAAAAAAAAATTCTTCCCTCCCCCTTTCCCCCTAGGGGTACTTTGGGTACGGATGAAGGGGAAGGAGATTTTTGTGATTTTTTTAAATATTATTCTCGTGAGTTTCGTACAAAACTACTAAGAATCGCCCAAACTCGGGTACTCCAATTATCATAGTTTGATGTACAGGGCGAAAAAAGTTTTCTTTCAGAATCGAGACAAGCGGTACCCATAGCTGTATTCAGCGGAGAAAGTTGGTCAAATAGATAAAAAAAATTCTTCATAGGCGTACGCATAAATTTTTTTTGGGGGTCTAAAAAATTAAATTCTTCGAAAAAAATCCAAAACATGATGGAAGACTTTTTATAGAGAGTGAGAAGGTTACCCTGAAATTTTGTTGTATTCGGATTTTTTTTTATTTTGAATTTTTTATGGAAGTCTTATATCTTCAGAAAAGAAAGACCTAAGAATAGTTTTTTCTGTCCTGATCTTTATTTTCTCGAGAACGTAATTTTCAACCTGTCTTGTCAGTCACTAATTATGATTCTTGTTACGTTGGTTACGGACCATGAATTTTTTTGGGCTGAGTCTTTCAGATTTGGGTCACCTTTGAGAAAACCCTCGATTTTGAATGTTCATCTTGAGTTAATTCTGATCTTCAAATCTTCTCATATGAGGTTTCAGCTTCAAAATGAGCCTGAGATTTTGAAAATTGGTTGAAGAGGAAAAAAGTTATGAGTGCAAAACCAAAAAATTGATTTTTTGAGATCACTCTGTAAATAAAAGTGATAAGAAGACAATTTTGGAGATGGCCAAAGGTATTGAGATAATCTTCATGCCTCTGCTGTTAAAGTTGGAAAAAAGCTGTTTTTCTTCATTTGGGATCCTTTTGAAGATTTCGAAATTTTGCACAGTTCCAAAAAACATCCTGCAGCAATTTTATGGAAATAACCGCATATATCGAAGAAGTACGAGATTATTGCTGAAGGACTGAGCTAGCGAACAGTGCAAACAGAATTCAAATTGTTCTATGAAGAAAAAAATTATTCATATTTAAACATGGGCAACATTTTGGGGTGCGACGTAATTAGTGTTGCGTAGTTTATTTTGAGAAGAAAGAAAAAAGTCCTGGACGATGCATGATTATATATTGAATCAATATCTCTATATCTGCATCTCATACAAATATATGGTGAATATTAATGAATTATACACAGAGCAATGGTAGAACCATGATATCAAAATGTGCCAATATGACCAAATATGACCTATATGTGTCGGTCAAGAATGTTATGGTGAAGGATGCTACCTCCAATTCTCACATTATGGATAGATATGTTCTTCAGGGATCTGTGCTCGGACCGCTAATAATCCTACTTTTTATAAATGACTAACCAGTTCACCTAAAATCGCAACTGATAAAAAAATTGTCTTTTCTAGTTTTCTATTCATCAATTACTATTTGTTATTCTCATAACCCATTAAAGAGATAATTATTGTTTTTATTGATGTCTCAATTACTATTCACACTATTATTGATTGCTGATAATTTCCAATGAAATATTTTGTTATTCGATGATATAATTATTAGCAATCAATGAAGCAGTGATTAGATAAAAATGAATGAAATAATTATTTTGAATACTAAAGAAAACATAATTAGTTTATTACAGAGGCAAATGGATAGAATTTGTTCTAATTGATAATATGGACAGATATAAGGTGTTCGGTTAGAGATACTTGAGTTCGAGATCGAATAGAACTGCAGCATTGCAATTTTGACACCTAATTTGACAAATCCTGAAAATCGAATTCAAAAAGCATTATTACATTGAAAAATTAAATTCGACATAATATATCCAAGCATAATGTTAGAGAAAATTTATTTCAATAAATCACATGACAAAAACATTAATTGTGCAATGGTGCGTGAAGTATTTCGAATTCAATTCGAAAGACATCATGCTGAAAAATATGGTTTATGTTGGCCTTCAGTATTGAAGCAATTAGTAATATAGGTGAATTACTTACTTCACATGCAACTCAATTTGTTTATATATTCCGATTAATTCATGCTTTCAAATCATTGGAAACATTTGAATAATATATCATTTTTATCGAAAGTGATCGACAGAGAAAACCTAACCGTATATTATTGTTTTATACATCATGCATGATAAACATTGCGAGAACATAATGGCTTTACTGATCGATTTTATAATTTCTCATGGCGAGGATGAATCTGAATGGAATAAATAGTATATATTATATGCTGCTATTCATTCTCTTTTTACTAGACTCTTCAAAATTCCTTTATCAAACGATGATTTTAATAATGAATTCAATATCATAAAACCAATTGCCTACAATAATGGTTATCCTCTACATCTCTTTATTCTCTAACGTATTCACTTTTCAATATTTCTCAACCATAGCCTTAGACCCTTGAGTAATATCAATTCTAGAAAATTCTTCTATATTCCTTATTAAGGTGTCTAATGATATTTTCCATCGTTTCACCAGTGATATCAACATTTCGTTCTATAACATGAATTCTACCTACAGTCTTTTTGTTAATACCATTTAATACTAGAGATAAAATTCCCTCGATTCAAAAACCTGGTGTATACAAAATTTCTTGTTCTACTCCCCTTTGTAATGCACAATATATTGGCTAAACAGGAAGATCCATACACACTAGAGTTATGGAACACGTGAAAATTATAGAGAGGAATATAATACAAGAAGTTCATTTGCAAACCATATACTCAATTCACAACATTCTTTCAATATAGACAGTAACTTAGAAATTTCGCATATTTTGGAAATTCTTGAAATTAACTCTGTTATGAAATTCAATAATAATTTGTCGCTCAATGCACAAATAAAATACATTTTGATTGCATAAAATCTTTCAATTCTCTTTCCTTTAAATAGTTATAATTTTTTTTGATATTCGACCAAGTCATTATATTCTACAACCTTTTTCCATTAAATTTCTATTTTTAATCAATCTCAAAATAATTCGTCATCACCCTTTGTTACTACCAATGATTGGAAATTGACAAATCTGAAATGGTGGTGCTGTTTCTTCCGTTGTTCTGTGATTTTATAGTTGTCATGTCATAAACCGTGATCAAAGAATATCTACTCGTCAGTCTAACTCCATTTTTAGCATGAAGATGTTTCAATTTTCCAAAAAAATTTCTGCAAATTCCTTTTTCCGGTAAAATGTTAATCGGAAAAACCTACTTTTGTTTCCAAGAGATGGATCAATAACACTTTAAGATCATGTGTAGATTTTTGTTTTTTGGATATTTTCGTATGATTTTTTCATCTACACGTAAGTTGACAAAAATTGATATTGTATAGCTTGGTCTTTTCTGAAGGTCGTTTTCCCAGAGCAATTAAAACAGGGAAAGTTGTTTGAAATATAAAAGAAAGATGATCCAAAGATAATGAATAATTACAGACCTGTAACCGTTTCATAGGTACTCAATTTAAAAAACTTTCGAATATGCTTTTTTGGATCGACATGAAATTTATTGATAAAAATGACATTTTGAGTGAAAATCAACATGGTTTCCGACAGGTAAAACTTCTACAGCTCTATTATCCTTATTCAACACAGTTATTGAATCTATTGAGGCAGGCGAATGCCCCGCCGTTATATTTTAGTGAGTTTGACTGCGCCATACACACAAAGTTATTGTCGTCCCTTGAAAACTACGGCATATGAGGTTTGGCTTCCAATTGGATCTCTTATTTTCTGAGAAATCAGGAACAGATCGTCTCGTTACAACATTTTAACAAAATCTATTTCTGTCGATATGGGAATGCCGCAAGGATCTATTTTAGAACCTATATTATTTATATTATATATCAATCAAATTGACTCAGTTATTGACAGAATTGAGTACACTGCTTATGCAGATGATTCCTCTTTGTATCACAACCAAGGTGGATATAGGATGGTGAAACAGCTCTTCAATTGTTTCTGCGAAAAACTTGTAGACCGTTTGAGAAGGTACTAATATTTCCACGACTTGAAAGAAGATGGCGGTAAGATCGATTATCGAAGAAGATTTCTGTTGCTTACGTATTTCTGTGGTTCACATCTGACAGACGTGACTTGAAACGACATTAAAACAATAAATTTTCGATAAATCTGGAATGAATATTGATATTTTGAATCTTCTCAAACATTTTTCATCTAGAACAGATGAAACTGATCAAAAGATGACAGATGCATAGTTTCTGTTTTACCGACACAAGGTATGTCGCCATCTCTGATAACTTCAGGAAATATTACTACGGTATGAAATCAAGTAGGCAAAGGTCTACAGTTTATTCTAGTGCTTGTTACTAGGAAGCTGTTTCACCATCCTATATCCACCTTGATCACAACCTATGATAGAAAAGTGTAGTAACACAGTAACCTTGGCATCTAACTATTTCAATTATAATGATTTTTTTAATGTCGATATGACCCAAAACCCAAATTATACAGTTTCACCATCGCCAAAATGCTACCGAAACTCTTGGTTTTCATTACAATAATCACATTTTGAAGAATACTGTAGTGACCCCATCAAATATTTGGGCATTAAGTTCGATGAGTGTCTAGGCTGGAAATCTCAATGTACTCAATAATGTCGAAACTATGTTCCCTTACATATATTTTCATGAATTTACATTTTGTTCTGAAAAAAAAAAATCAGATATTGAGTTTGTATAATGCTTAGGTGGACTCCAGACTCAGCTATGGCGTGTGTGTCTTTGGGGCCATTTCACAATGGCTAAAAATGTGTTTGTCGCTCAAGAACGTATTATTTGTCGTAAGTACGATAAATCCAAACATAAAAAAAGTTACTTCCTGCGCCAAATTGTTCAGTCTATTCCCCTTTGCACGTAGTTAAAAGTTACACCCCACCGAGTGTCGGGTTAGGGTGGGGGGAGGGTAGAAAGACGGAAAATTTCACTTTTTCGCAGTTTATTGCCTGTATATTGAGAACTATGAGGTTCAGCGCAAAGGTTATTCCATACAAATATGATCTATATTGAATTCTTAAGGAAAAAGTTCCCTACAAATTTTCTGTTAACTGAATGGATTTGGGAGTATGGAGGGGTAAATATCACATCATTACCCAGTTTGGCAGAAAGGCTGCAAAAAATCATGAAATGGTATTTCGGCATGCGTATTTGGAATAACTGCACTTCCGAGTATGCGGAGGGGAAAATAATTCGAATTTTCAATATTCTCAATAATATTTTTTTCATATAATTACGGCAAGAAATATCACTTCACAGGTCCTTCGTCCTTCGTTATCAAAGCGTCTTCAGGGAGAAGGGGCTCACTGTTGATGCAACCAATTCCTGAGCAATTGCTGCACATATCAACAATCTTTTCGATAGTTGGAAATTGTGATCAGTCGTGAACTCGTGACTTCAGCTGGCGGCGAATGATAGCAGCTACAGCTTTGAGTACTTTAATTACCAGTTGTCTGATGAAATACTAGACGCTGTTTCAGTAAAACAAAGCAGATTTCTTTTTCCAGACGTTTCTGACAAATGCAAACTATACTATCATAATGCTGAATCAGTTTCCTTTTCGAATGGATGTCATTATAAGGCTCGAGGACAGGATTGAGTTCATCTGCTCCTTTTTTGGGTTTTGACGTACCAGTACCAGTGATATTTGCCATCAGAACTGACTGAATCTATCACTTGTGATAGCCTCAAACTCACATTATTGCCTGCTGCATCTCGAATGGTGTCAACAACATCAATTCTTGCCATTAAACTCCAACTTTCTTGAGCCTGAGTCCTGCTTAGATATATCTACACACATGCGACCACACAGATAACATGAGGTTTTGAAATCGAATGTTACGCGAGGTATTTTTGCTGATTGGCCCGCTTCCTGTTCAGGTGAATCAATGGACCTCTTCTTTCCTTACAAGGTTTCAAAACACACTCCGCCATCTTCTCCACTCCCGATATGTAACCATTAGAAAGTTACAGAAAGTTTCGAATTTCTTAATTTTTTGCAGCTTTTTTGCTGCACTGGGGAATAATGTGATTTTTTCCCCTCCTTATCTCCGTAACCGTTCATTAAACGAAAAAGTTTTGAATAACTTTTTTCTTCAGATTTCAATGTAGATCATTTTCGTATGCAATAGCCTTTGCTCTAAACCGTATAGTTTTCAAGTTATAGGCAAAAAACTGCGAAAATACGAAATTTTCTGTCTTTCCACCCTCTCCCACCCAAACCCGACGCTCGGCGGGGTGTAACTTTTTACTACGTGTTAAGGGAAGTAGACTGATCAATTTGGCGCCAATATCAACTTTTTTCTTGGATGTTTGGGTTTGGGTATTTTCTGAGCTAGTTTTATCGTACTATGTATAGGTGGGGTGTCAAGAAGGCATTCCTGCAAGAATCTGTTTGTTCAGTATGACATCCTTCCATTACCTCGTATTCTCATCTGTTAAACGTGTGTATATGTATTACAAAACAAATATAATTTTGTAGTCAATAGAGATATTCACAATATCAATACAAGAAGCAAAAACTCATTTCATATGCTAGATTCAAAATAACTTCTGTTGCTCCGAACTAAACTACGCAACACTTATTACGTCGTACCCCGAAATTTTGCCCCTTTTGAAATTTGAATAACTTTTTTCTGATTTGAACAATTCGAATTCTGTTTGCGCTGTTTGCTAGCTCAGTCCCTCAGCTATAATCTCGTACTTTTTTGTTGCATTAGGTTTTTTCTATAAAATTGCTACAGGATGTTTTTTTAAACTGTGCAAAATTTCAGGAATTCTCAAAAGGATCCCAAATGAAGAAAAACAGTTTTTTTCAACTTCAACAGCAGAGGCATAAAGGTGATCTCATTAACTTGAGCTATCTCCAAAATTGTCTTCTTATCTCTTTTATTTACAGAGTGACGTAAAAGATCATTTTTTTGATTTTGCAGTCATAACTTTTTTCCTCTTCAACCGATTTTCAAAATCTCAGGATCATTTTTAAGCTGAAACGTTAGATGAACATACATGAAGATTAGAATTGAAGGGTTTATGCAAAGGTGATCCAAATCTAAATCCTCCTCGAAATCCCGATTGAAAAAGAAAAATATCCAAATCGTTGTTTGATCGAAACGAAAATATCACTATCAAAAAAACTGTGAAAAAAATTTTGACCCCCTCCCCCCAAAATTTTCTTTGGGGGTAAAATTTTTGCTGGTCAAACGGTCAGATATATCGGTAAACATATTTCACCTGACCCCCACATCGGGATCGAAGATTGAAAAAAAAAATCTCCCCCCTCCTTCCCCCCTTGGGGTACTTCGGGTACGGATGAAGGGGAAGGAGATTTTCGTGATTCTTTTACGTATTATTCTCGTGAGTTTCGTACAAAACTATTAAGAGTCGCCCAAACTCGGGTACTCCAATTATCATAGTTTGATGTACAGGGCGAAAAAAAAGTTCTTTTTCAGAATCGAGACAAGCGGAACCTATAGCTGTGTTCAGCAGAAAAAGTTGATTAGAGAGATACCAAAAAAATCATAGGCGTACGTATAAAGTTTTTTTAGGGGTCTAAAAAATTAAATTCTTTGAAAAAAATCCAAAACATTAATTTTAAGGGGAACGTAATTTTCAACCTGTCTTGTCAGTCACTCATTATGATACTTGTTACTTTGGTTACAAACCATGCTTTTTTTTGGGCTGATTTTTTTTCGAGAACATGGCGTTTCAATTTGGTTTTCTCACGGACAATTTTTGACTACTGAAAGAAAAAAAGATCTGGACGTATCCAGAATGAAAGATCCTTCCAAAAACAAGTTGATTTTCATTTGGTTTTCCGCCCACTTGAAATTTACAGGGTGTTTCATAATTGGGTCAACTTTGAGGAAACCCTCGATCTTGAAAGTTCATCTTGAGTTAATTCTGATCTATATATCTTCTCATATAAGGTTTCAGCTTCGAAACGAGCCTAAGATTTTGAAAATCGGTTGAAGAGGAAAAAAGTTATGACTGCGAAACAAAAAAATTGAATTTCTAGATCACTCTGTAAATAAAAGAGATAAGAAGGCAATTTTGGAGATGGCCAAAGATAATGAGATAATCTTGATGCCTCTGATGTTAAGTTTTTCTTCATTTGGGATCCTTTTGAAAATTCCGAAATTTTGCACAGTTTCAAAAAACATCCTGTAGCAATTTTATTGAAAAAACCTCATGTATCGAAGAAATATAAGATTATAGCTGAAGGACTGAGCTAGCCAACAGTGTAAACATAATTCAAATTGTTCAAAACAGAAAAAAGTTATTCTAATTTCAAAAGGGTCAAAATTTCGGGGTGCAACGTAATTAGTGTTGCGAAGTTTATATTGGACCTAAAATGTTCAATAACCTTCCTGATGTGATAAAAAATGCTGTAACTATTTCTTCATTTAAACGTAGACTAAGATCTTTTCTACTGATAAAATGCTATTATAATGTAGAAGAATTTATTTCCTTGTGAGTAATCTGACTGAAAAATATGAAAAATAATTGATTTTTATTTCATTATTTATTTATTTTCTTCACACTTGCGGCAGGTGGGGTTATCTTCTACACCCATTGTCGATAGATGTCTGTTCAGCCTGTTGTGTCCTGTTAGTACTCCTATGAGGAGTCGCAGTACTTGACCATCTCTGCATAGCAGCCACTTTGTGCTAGAATTACTCGGGCTGGCCACGAAGTCTTTGGTCTGCCTGCAGCAGGTGATATTCCTCCAATAATCCCTCCATGCTTCGTCTGCCCATTCTTCAAGAGTAGTCTGGCTTCTTGTTATGCCTATAGTACAGGCTCCGGTCCCCAAAACGGCATCCCTTACCCGGCTGCGTATTTACTAACTATACTACCAGCGTTGCCAGCCCTGCATCTCAAAAAGTACTAAAACTCCACCGAAAAAGGTACTATTTCTCGAAAAAAGTACTAGATCAGAATTCTCAAATTTCAATACATTCAGGAACCTTAGTATCTGATTCAGGTATGAGGTTGAATAAATAGGTAATTTTGCACTTATCATGCAATCTATATTTCAATGAATATGTATTTTGATCCCAGGAATTCTAAATCGATGATTAAATCGTAACAAACCCCTACTTTTCGAGATAATCCGTGTCAAAGTTGAAAATTTCACCTTCTTTGTGTGACAAGTTCGGGTATTCTATCTTTCTAGATCACTGTACATAATAAAACATGCATTTACTATGCTTTTTGTCTAAGAAAAACATCTTGAATATGACATTCTCTCATGATTTTCCTTTGAATTAACCATCTAGATTACATAAACAAAGACCATTTTGAAAACCTCTATGCGCATCTTTTGCGAATACTGTGGATGTCATGGCTGACTTGTAGGTGTAGCAAAACCACTCAGTGATATGTGTTTTCTCTCTTCAATTTGGTATTTATACTAATTTCATTTTCAGTGAAGTCTGATATTGAATTTCGGTGCCATACCTTATTTCTTTTATTAGTTATTTTCTGATGTTCTGTATTCAGTATTATTGAATTGAATTCGCCCCTTTAATGTGTTTCTAGATGTATCAAAAGTAGGAGTTAATTGTATTGAACTCTCTCCAATCAACCTGCTTCCTATTTCTTATTATTTCCGAGGAAGCAATACATCCACCACCAGTTTGGGTCATACCGAATAACAAGGCTTGTCTGTACACAACTGACGAAGTTCTTTTTATACAGCATCCACGATGTGACATTATATTATTCAACTCCCAGTCAACCGAGACATTTTTAAGATTCCTAACCCACATTCAACAAGAAAACTGATACGCACGTAGATATTTACTCTTACTTCAGCTTGCATTGCGAACAAGATTGTAGAATACAAGTGGGTTGCAAAATTGCAGTTCCATAGATGTACCGAATATTTCGAAATGACTTCGATGGCATATTCACTGAATACTAAAATCAATGCGTGAACCACATTTTATTTATGGTGGTATTTGTTTATGTGTTGGGAATAATTGCAAAGTGCAAACTATTCTGATAGATTGGCTAAATATCAATTTAAAGAATCAGGAATGATTTCCATGGGAAAGAAACAGTTGAACATGCTCAATTCATGATTTATGCAGTATACACTGAAGAAAAAGGTTATTATTATTTGAATTTATATAATGTCCGCATAGTTGAATTATTACTTCAAACAGTTCATTTTTAAATTCTGAATGTCATAATACTACGAAATATCCGGAAATATCACAATAAATATGAGCAAGACAACTGCGGAAAATGTTGTTTATAGGGTTATATGTTATGGAGAGTGATGTAAAAAAACATGAGAAGAAGAATTACCGCATAAACCAAACGTGCTATTTAGGGCAGGTTGCATGAAAAATTTAACAGATTGAATATTCAATTTGTTTGTAACCATGGCAACGCATGCCTTTCAGCTCGCGAGTTAGCAGGTTCAATCCCACGTTCAGTTAACAAAAGGCTTTATGAACTTTGATGCAACCGGCACTTACAAAATAATAATAGGTTGGTTGTTCAAACCATCATCATTGACTAACTTCATTCCACTAAAGTTGGTAGAAATACACTTCCTTACAAGAAACTTGAAGTGGTACTAATATCTGCGAAGTTAAATGTGAGTGTCATTTAACCATCATTTAACGTATAAGCGTCAAAAAGTTTCCAGTGTAATACCATGCTGGTTTCCCCAAGAAGGTGACAAAAATGTACGGAAATGTGTTTAGTTGCTATGGTAACGTTACAAAATAAAGGCTCCAGGTGCATATCAATCATTTCATTATGTCAGTTAGAGAAACGTCAACTTAAAGAGCTTATTTCAGAATAAAAACGACTTCTGAGTCGGTTGCACAAAAAAGCCATTTCAAAGGAATATCAGAATAAGAACGACAAATAAGGCATATTGTCGTTTGAGTCTGAAATCATGAATTGCCAAGCAGGAAGCCCTAGTAATGATAGAAAGTTGGTGTCTCACCGAAGGACTGAATGTAAACCCAGAAGAAGCTGAAATTGTGCTTTTCACTAGAAAGCGGAAACTGGGAACTTTACCTGACATACACCTGTCTGGACAGGTTTTGCCATATGAAGGGTCAACAAAATATCTGGGAATTATCCTGGACTGTAAATTGATATGGAACGGGCATATTGCGAAGTGTACAACGAAGTCTACCAACGCCTTTTGGGGCTGTAGGAAAGCCTTCATATAGGGAGTAATTCGCATACGGGACCGTGGTATGGTGGCCAGGTGTGAATAAGTGCAAGTCCAAGCCCCTACTCGATAAAAAACAAAGAGTTGCATGTATAGGGATAACAGGGGCAATGAGGATATCGCCCACCAGAGCCCTTGAGGTTTTGATTGGGCTATCGCCCTTACACCTTGTAATTGAACATGAAGCCATGAGGCTTCACGGCTTAAGCCAATGGACAAACGAGAATGACTATAATATGGTCATTTCAGCATATGGAATCGACTACTCGTTCTCTCTCGGCACTTTTGTTACGGTGTTTCAGGCTGGATTGTATGCGATTTTTGCCTGCACACAAGAGAACTTGAAAAGGGCCTACCGAGGTTGCCACGTCATAATATGCTCTGACAGTAGGGCGGCACTATTGGCCATAAGGTCCAATAGAATCTCCTCGAAACTGGTGCTCGAGTGCCGCGATGAAGCTCTAGATAAATTAGAGACAAAAAACCGCGTCAGCTTCGCGTGGGTCACAGGTCACTCGGGAGTGCCCGGGAACGAAGAAGCTGACAAATTGGCCAAAGTAGGGTCGACATCAACCCCAATTGGACCTGAACCCGAACCCATCCTAGGAATTTCATCTAGGAAGGCGATAACATAAATGAAAGACCGTCTCAACAGACAGTCTTTCCACGCCTGGGTGGAAACACCTGGCATGAGGCAGACGAAGACCCATGTGGAAGGACCTCCACCTAAACTCACTAGAGACCTCCTTTGGGATCTGAAAGTAATTGTTGGACTCCTGACCGGGTACTGGTTAATCTCATCGGAATAGTAGAAGATCCCGACTGCAGATTCTGTCTGAACCCAGAGTATATCAAAGAAATCCACCCACGAAAAATTATGGCATTCTCGTAGGCCATCGGTATTTCTTCTTGAATCCCAGGCAATGTGGGTGCACACAGGAAAAGTAAAACAGAGTATGTTACAGAGAAGAAAGAATATGATTCTATTATCTGTCATTATTAAATGCATCTGTAATCTCCCTAGCAGCAGAATTATTACCGATAATTTTTCTCAAGGTCACTAATGTTTCAAGACGAGAGAAATTTTCTATCAACAAAAACATGAGGGAAACCGAGAAAAAAATTATAGGGAATTAATTCTGCTGCGTGGGAGATTCGGTAAGAAAATTTTATAAATTGGACTGATGACCCTCGAAATTATAGAGGTATAGCTTGTATAAATACAATCGTAAAACTATTCTCCATGATCATTCTGTACCGTCTGAATAACTGGGCTGCTGATACAAATAGTATACCAGAATGCCAGAACGGCTTCGGAAAAACACGCAGCTGCATCGACAACATTTTTGTTTTCAGTGGCTGTATACAAATCCATTTACATCGCAAAGGTAGGAAAGTGTTTGCTGCTTTCATAGACCTGTAGAGGGCATTTGATTCAGTGAATCATACTCTCCTTTGGGAAAAACTTTTTAGATCAGGGGTGAGTGCAAAAATAATTCGTAATCAAATGCTTGTATGAAAATGCAACATTTCAGATAAAAGTTGACAACAACTTCTCGAAACCATTTGATATCAATGAAGGAGTCTTACAAGGTGAACCCTTGAGCCCCTTTTTATTTTCCATCTTCACTGCCGATATTGAACTCTTCCTCAGGGAATCCGGTGCAACAGGTATGAACATCGATAACTCCAATGACTTGTTGTTACTCTTGTATGCAGATGACCTTGTTATCTTGGGCGAATCTGAAATAGATCTGTCTAGAAAACTTCGAATCCTCGAAAATTACACTCGCTTGAATATGCTCTCCGGCGTTAACACTGCAAAATCGAAAATAATGTGTTTTTCAAAAGTTAATTTCAGACTCAATCTTAATGAAAGATTTTTGTTTAACAATAATAAAATTGAAATGGTGAGCAAATTCAACTACCAAGGAATGCACCTCCACTTCTTCCTCATTGTTTCGAGAACACGCCTTGTTCGCTTCCTCCAAAGCCAAACAAGCCATTGGCGCTGTCATGACAACTTTAGCACAATCGAAAATATCAACTTGGTCCTCCAGATTAACTCTATTCAATTCAATAATCCTCAATACCATGACAAATTGCATTCCAGTCTGGGGTCTACGTTACCTTCATGAAATTGAAAGAGTTCAAGTTGGATTAGTCAAAAGTCTGCTCCGAGGTCTGCTCTTAGTCACGAAAAATACTCCGGACTAGTCCGGACCATATGGTGCGTCTAAAAACAGGCTCTATCAAGATGAAAAAATGGATTAGCCATAAATTGGAAAAAAATTTTGAGAGCGTGCCTGTCTCGATGTGAATTTGTCACGTCTTAGGAAGAAAGAAACATTTGCGATCTGCATTCACAGTGTGAATCGTTGCATGGACTACGAACAGATATAATTCAATGTTCTGCGTGGTATTTACCAGGAAAGTAGTTGTTTTCTGCTCGTAGTCTACCAGACATTCATTTCAAACTATGTTTGATATTTTTAATTGGATAGACTATTTTTCTCTCAAATTTTTTTTCCAATTTATGGCTAATCCATTTTTTCATTTATTGAGCTTAGTCGAGCTCTCAGCCACTTCCAAGTTCTGTAAAACTTGGGAGATTCGGTTCTGGAGTGTTTCTTTCTTCTGCCGCATGATGTCGCCACTTTCAATTGTCTGTTGGAACGCGGCTCGGTGCGGTCAAATAGACGCGACAAAAAATGCATTGGGACAGGCAACGCTTCGAGTTGAGATCTTACGGTCTCTACTCGGATAACTACCCTGCACTGATGAGGGCCAATAAGCCCGAAACCGGTCTGTAGGTTGTTAGGCGTGCCTGTCTCGATGTGAATTTGTCACGTCTTAGGAAGAAAGAAACATTTGCGATCTGCATTCACAGTGTGAATCGTTGCATGGACTACGAACAGATATAATTCAATGTTCTGCGTGGTATTTACCAGGAAAGTAGTTGTTTTCTGCTCGTAGTCTACCAGACATTCATTTCAAACTATGTTTGATATTTTTAATTGGATGGACTATTTTTCTCTCAAATTTTTTTTCCAATTTATGGCTAATCCATTTTTTCATTTATTGAGCTTAGTCGAGCTCTCAGCCACTTCCAAGTTCTGTAAAACTTGGGAGATTCGGTTCTGGAGTGTTTCTTTCTTCTGCCGCATGATGTCGCCACTTTCAATTGTCTGTTGGAACGCGGCTCGGTGCGGTCAAATAGACGCGACAAAAAATGCATTGGGACAGGCAACGCTTCGAGTTGAGATCTTACGGTCTCTACTCGGATAACTACCCTGCACTGATGAGGGCCAATAAGCCCGAAACCGGTCTGTAGGTTGTTAGGCGTGCCTGTCTCGATGTGAATTTGTCACGTCTTAGGAAGAAAGAAACATTTGCGATCTGCATTCACAGTGTGAATCGTTGCATGGACTACGAACAGATATAATTCAATGTTCTGCGTGGTATTTACCATGAAAGTAGTTGTTTTCTGCTCGTAGTCTACCAGACATTCATTTCAAACTATGTTTGATATTTTTAATTGGATAGACTATTTTTCTCTCAAAAAAAAGGCTCTATCAAATTGGAGCACCTGGTTTTGAAGCTGAGCCTGAATTGGCTTCTGGAAATTTTATCCATGGACGCCCTAAGACTTCCTAATATAATTTCCTCAAGGCTAATGAACCTTCAAAACATTAACTTACAACTGGGCCCTGCAGTTGAAAGAAATATTCAATGATTTGAACTTTTCTGAGGTATGGGAAACATTATCATTCAATAATCTAAGATGAAATATTAATAGAATACTGGAAGTGCATCGAGAGAAATTATTTAACGAGGATTTGTCTAAATTGAGCACAACTGAATACTGTACTATCTATAATATAATATCGTGTTGCACTGCAGTTTATACAGAGGTATCAGAACACCAGAAATAAATAACCTGCAGGACTTGGATGAATTCATAATGTTATTAAATAATCCGAGCACCCACCAACTCAAGAATATTGTTAATTTTTTCATTGGGGTTCTGAAACTCCGTTTCTTTGTTATTAATGAATAGTCTGTTTGTCTACTTATCAATTGATTCATCAAGTATTAGCATGTAGGAAACTTTGTTTTTTTCTCTTTCTTCCGATTGTGATTATTTGTCATTTACTAATTTACTTGTTGTTTATTCTTTCTTTTATATTATTCTTTGAACATTCAAAACAGTAATCCGTTTTCATCTAATATCACATCTAATATCACATGTCTACCCAGATTTTATTCTGAGTGACGTTTGTCAATAAATATAAGGCGCTTCATTTTTGACAGAAAAATTATCACTTATTAATTCCGTCAATACAAACTAACAAAATTATCGCATGTAATACAACAAGTGTATTGATGATTATCGAAACACAAACTCCTTCGATTTAGAGAAACAAATCATGTTGCTTGGAAACTACACGAGCGCACAGCGCGAGTGTGGTTTCCCAAAGCAACATGATTTGTTTCGAAAAAGAGAAGGGATTTTCGATAATCATCAATAACACGAGTTGTATTTGTTCAGATTATTTCATGAATAAAATCAAGGCCATTTTGATGATTTTCTATTTATTGTTAATATTAATATTAAACGTACAATTTGTGGAATTAGTTATTTTGATATTATGTAGATCTAGTTCATCCTTATGGGTGCTAGTAGATACAACGGTCGTGGATATGTTCACATCTTCACTTCTCAGGTTTGATATTATTTTAGCATGATGATCTTTGCTCAGTTGTAAATATGGTTTTAGTGACGTTGAACTGCTGTGGCCACTTACTTTCATGATTGATTGTTCTCCTATTCCGGAACTGGCTAAATGACTAACAGCAGTGGATCTGTTTGAATGGTTGGTTATTTTAACATTTTTTGTATCTAAACCAATCTTCTCAGCTGCTGATTTCGTCCATTTACTGATTTCGTTTATCCCCACTGGCATATTTTTAAACCAAGGGCTATCATGGCTTTTATACCAATTATTGTTAACTGTCAAGAATAGCCGGTCCGTTTTGATGTTCACTCCTCGTTTTGATATCAATTTCTTGAATAAACGAACAGGGCAATTTTCTGGGTTGGCTTCATTTGGCACAAGCCATTTACTTTCTGCTGTATTTCTTGAACCACCTTGTGCTGTTTTCGTAAATATTGGGTTGTATTCCAGTCTTCCAGTTGGTGTTCCATCGTTATTTATTTCTTCCTTGAAAAAGTGAACCAAACATCGACAAGCCTCACCTCCCCGCCAAGCTAATTCAACTGCTATAATGTGATACAGTTTTCTTTGCAGTCCATTTGGAGTGTTTTCATCCCAACTTTGTATAATGTGTGTCATTTCTTCAGATGTCAATGATACACAATACATTTTTCTTTTTTCTGGAATACTTTGCAGTTGTTTCCTTTTCATGTTTTTCGCATTCCTAGCAGTTTGGAAACTCAAATCTTTGAATGGATCAAATCTTCGATTGTATTCATTATAATACTTTTCTTGGAGTAGTTTTGCAGTATTATTCCAAATAGTCTTCACTACCATTTCCTTATACTCACTTCCATCGGTTTTTCGCATATTGAATGCCCATTCAGTGAGGATATCCGCAAGTTCTTCATCGGATGTATTTTCGTCTAGCTGGTGATTGCGTCGTCCACAAAATTCTGTGAATTGTTTCCAGACATATTTCTTGGACCGCACGGTATTTTGAGGCGTTAGATCTTTGACTTTATTTTTTATTTCCTCGAGAATGTAATCTCCGAAACGGTTCTTTTCATCCATTTTGACGTTTAATTTTTAATCGACAATTTGTTTTCCTGCACAATATTCTACAGCCTACTGAATTAAAATTTTCATATATCCCGCAAACCGTGCATTCCGCATTGTAGTTCGATACAGGAAGATTCGTTATGCAATCAACAATACATTTGTGCCATTGTATGATGTAGGTAAGAGCTAACTTCATTTCGATTGTTGTCACAATATGTGTGGTTAGGTTACATTAGATTAATTATCCAGAATTTGTGGGAAATAAAGTTGATACATACTAATATTACTAATAGTGTGTGTTTATCATGGTTCAGACGAAAATTTGGTGTAGTGGCATTCATTCATTTACCAGGGAATCGGAAAATAATATGACAGATTGCAACTGGTAAGTCGTTGTTTAATCAAACTACCCTACTGCCTACGAATCAGAAAGCGAAATACAGAAACGAAAACACAGCATGTAGGTATTCAATAGCCAATCAGGAGCAGAAATACAAAATCGAAAACATGGTGTTATTGCTTATCAACACAATCATTTCAACCAATCAAAAACGTGTATTTTAGCATGAATTAAATAATCACGGTAATCGCCTGTTACTATGAACAACGTATACAAAAAGGAGCCTTCTGAATGGTTGAAAATAAATGTATGAAATTTTCTTAAAAATATAAGAGGCTCTGACAGAAAACGAACTCACTAGATTTGACATACACTTTTTCGAGTGGAACAACGAAAGTCATGCATTGAGTTTTTTTCAAAAATTCACTAATAATGAAATTATAGGTCTTCGAATTGAAAATCTTGCAGTCGATATGTACCAGCCAGACAGAAAAAACAAAAAATATTGTGCTTTGATTCATGCCGGATACTTGCTAGAAAATATCTCGCCAATATAATGTAATTATAGATTATAGCCTGAAAACCACTTCACATCATGGACACCAAATTATAATGTATAAAAATTTGGCAGGAGGACGACTGAACTATTATAAAATTGATCTACGTATCAATTATATAAAAAAATTATTGCAACAACGTCAATAACTTAATAGTTGCTATACCGTTATCGTTATAAACATCCGGCGATCATGATGAGATAATTTGGATAAGGAAGAAAAACAATCATTCTATTGTAAGTCTGTTGACTAATGAATTTAAATTTTGGTGGAGATAGACTGCAAGGTCTACCCATAGTTTACCTATAATAATACTTGTATTGAAAATGTGAATTCCGAGTAATTTGTACCCATTTTATACATCTTCTGGATGATCAAATTTCATCATCTAACGGATATTTGGAGCTACGAGAATATTCCAAAGTTTGTATATTATGTACCAGTCAGTCTCAACTGGCAGTAGGATCACTGACTTTTTGAAAAAGCTACGGAAATTCTTAAGGAAAAGCAGCATTATATAGCAAAATCAGTTGCTTACAATACAGTTTCGATTTCATTATTTCGGAATTCATCTATCCTTGTAGTCTCTTTCATGGTTATAGTAGTATAAAATACATTTCTTGAGGTGAGAGTCGCAATGGACAATTTTCAACTGTGATCAACGGCTCGCTTTGTTACAGAAATGGATGAATTATTAATATATGTCATATGTGGATGGTCATTATGAAAAAAATTCTCAAAACTAATCGAGTATGAAGTTTTCGAGTATTATATTCTTTATCGTATCATTTTGAAGATTAAGACATCATAATATAAAATCTCTATTAAATAATTATTGTCAACATTATAAACGTACCAAAACCTTAGATACTCATCATAATACATTAGTTATCATAATTTACGTCAGTTAAACTAGCATAATCATCACATCACAAATGAGTTGAGGGCAACACGTTGTAGAAACTTACTTCCTATTTTGGTTTGTTTCCAATTCTCTTGATTCAGCCTATATAGATGAACACGGCATCACGTGAGTGAATATCTTTAAACGAGCATGGTATCGAATGGAAATACTCTTCAACATAAAACACATCCCAAATCACAACGACCAATTAGCCAGGTTATATGTTTTGTAGGTCCGGGGGGTTGAAAGTACTAAGCCATTGATTGGTCGTTTCAATTTTTGACCATATATGTGTTGTACCACGTGATCATAGTACCTACTTTCTTGCAGACCCCTCTATACCAAACAAATAATACATGATGCCGGATCTAGCGTTATAAGATCTATGCGGCGAAGAAAGCAACTGATAACAAAACTACACCAGATCAGAAATTTTGGAACGGTCGCACCATAACCGCATTGGTGCATTTGACAGCCGACATTCGAGATGAAATGGAGAGTATAAAAACTGTAATAGGTGCATATCTAGACATGATGGGAGCTTTCGACTACACACCACAGGAAGCTGTCTGAAAAGCATTAAAAGACAAAGGAGTAGACATCACAACAACTGGATGGTTGTCGCAATGACAGTCGAGCAGAAGAACAGATAATTCCTCCACATCTATACGACTCACAAGAGGTCAAATATCTAGAACATTACCAGTCGACAAACTCAAACAAGCTGAAACAAGCACGAAAAACGAGTAACCAACAAAGCCACAAGAACACAGAAACTTTACGAGATAGAGTTAGGGATATAACCTGCAGTGGATGTACCCGTCAATATAGTTAGACCGATCATCACTTGAGCTATAATACATAAGCAAATCTATTAAAAATCTGATAGGATGTCTGTGTATGCAAAACGACCACTATTCAGGTGATCTTGATTCTTAGGCATATTACCGCATCAGAAAATATTACAGTTCAATATGGAGAGGAATTCTTGTTATTTTTGTAACATCCGCGGACTCAACAAGAACATCAATGACGTCCACCATCGTCTACAGACCAAAAAACCGGATATTCTGGCCATAACATAAATACAAGTAAACTCGTCCACCAACAAGTTCTACATGCTTTGTCTTGGTTACGAACACCATTCTCGATTCAGGTTCAAACGTGGAGTCTGCCTTTACGCTAAAAGGCTAATCTTTCATGCCAGCGTAAGGAGAGTTTGGAACCGAAAGAATTTGATGTGCTGTGGTTCAAGCTAGCTGATACCAAACAGACCAAGTTCCTCTGCTGCCTTTAGCTATCACCTAATGAACCTTCATATAACAACCTCTTCGACTTTTTATCACTCAAACTGGACTTCATTCAGGAGAACCGTTCAACAGCTGAAATCATAATCATGGTAATAATGTACATAACGCTGCCTGGTTCAAATTCGCTTACAATTCGCTAGAACAACTGGTCGAGCAACCAATCCGCATTCCTGATGTCAACAACCAGTCTGCCAACACATTAGACCTTTTTCCTCACCACCAATCCTGATCTATTAAGAATAGAAGTTTGTGCCCCACTTGGAAACTCTGATCACACCCTCATCACCACAAATTGCTCTTTCCATATACCATCGAGCAGCACAATACCGCCCAGTCTCATGTGGCATTACAATTCGGCCGACTGGGAAAGCCTTCATATGTTTTTCTCAGCGTTTCCATGGAAGAGAGTTTGTTTCTCTTCAGTAGATCGAACACAATTTCTGAAATCATCATGTTGGGGATGCAAACTTATATACCAAACACCGCAAGAAGAACATCATCCGATAATCCCTGGTTTAGCAGAAACTGTTCTAGAGCTGTTGCTTCCAAACAGACAGCATACCATCGATGGCTAAACAATCTGTGCCCTGAAACCAGAGAAGCATATGTGGAGGCTAGAGGCATATGCAAAGAGACAATAGAATCTTCAAAAGATGCTCACAATGCCAAAATAAGATCAAAACTTGTTGAATGTCCTAACGGATCCTGTTCATTTTGGTCTTTCGCCAAAGCTGTAAGAAGAAATTTCACTTCCAGCTCATTTCCTTATCCAACCAAAAAAAATGAAATTCTAGCTACGACTGCCCAGGAAAAAGCCAATATCTTTGCGCACCTATTTGCTGGAAATTCCTTTCTGGATTCATCGGGAAAACAACCACCTATTGACAATCATATCCCCGAGATCACCTTTCGCCCACGTACTATCAGAAAGATTTTGTTGGGTCTCAACACCAACAAAGCCTGTGGATATGACGGAATCCCACCGATTTTTCTCAAGACATGTGCCCCCGAACTAACTGTTCTTTGCAAGTTGTTCGACCACTCTTACAATTTGGTGGCATTTCTGCCCAACTGAAAAATTGCAAGAGTACAACCAGTCCCCAAAAAAGGCATACCTATCGCAATGCTATCAATTATTTCAAAAGTGATGAAAAAAACCATAGATCTTATTGCTTACGCTAGATCCGGTATCCAGGTTATTTGTTTTGTAGGTCCGGGGGGGGTTGAAAGTACTAAGCCATTGGTCGTTTTAGTTGTTGACCATACAAATGTGTTGTCCCACGTGACCATAGTACCTACTCTAGACCAAAAAATTACTACAGGTGCCGGATCTAGCGGAAACAATAAGATCTATGGAAAAAGCCATCAACATCGAGCTTATGGAATATCTGGAACACTCAGGAATTGTCAACGATAGGCAATATGGCTTTCGTCATCAGAGATCAACTGGTGACCTGCTCGCTCACGTCTCACATTTATGGCAGCTATCCATTGAAAAATATGGGAAAACTTTAGCCGTGGCATTAGATATTTCCAATCCATTTGATCGAGTTTGGCACCAGGGACTCCTCGCCAAGCTTCCATCTTCTGGTTTACCCCATCAGCTGTGATCTCTGCTTGCTAGTTTTCTCTCAAACAGATATCTCCATGTAAAGTTTCATCTGATACTCTACTCATAAATGCTGGTGTTCCGCAGGGATCAATTTTAGCACCAACACTATTTCTACTTCACATCAACGATTTGTTGGAAGCAACTTCATGTCCTATACACAGCTTCGCGGATGATAGTACCCTCTATACCGCTTTCTCTTCTAGGGCTCCTATATCGGTCCGTCAAACCAGAAATGAACGAGGAAGAAATGTTAACAAAATAAATATGGACTTAGCAACAATTCTCGAGTGGGGATCTAATAACCTGGTAGAATTCAATGCAAACAAAACACAAGCATGCCTTTTCTCTAGAAAATCCGATCTCACTGTGCCCAACATAATTCAGTCAGGATTGAAGTAATCCATTTCGATGCTTGGCGTTACAACCAGCAATAACCTTTCTTGGGAAAATCACGTGAGGTCCATTGCCAAAAGTGCATCCCAAAAACTTGGATTTCTGTTTCGAGGCAAGAGCTATTTCACTCCCAGTCAGCTGCTCGTAATCTATGAGGCATAGATCCGACCTGTCCTGGAATACTGTTCCCATATTTGGAGTGCGGCACCTAAACATATCCTGAAACTATCGGATTCTGTCCAAAAAAGGGCAATTCGTGTCGTCGGTGATGCCTCGCTTACAAACTCTCACTTCTCTGGAACACCGTAGAAGGGTTGGCGATTTGTCTCTGGTTTATAGATATTTTCATGGGCGATGCTTTCCTGAAATATCAACAATCGTTCCTACATTAGCAGTCTCTTCGAGATTAACCCGCCGAATTCAGTCTTCACACCCCTTCATGGTCACTTCAGAGACCTGCAGAACGTCCATTTCCAAAGACTAGTTCATCCAACGAACATCGAATCTTTGGAACTCATTGCCTAGGGAGGTGTTCCCCGAGGCATACGATCTCCATCAATTTAAGAAACACACCAACTCCTACCTTCTTTCCCTTGGTTCTCACGATGTTCTTTGAACATTACAGGATATCCCTTCTCGTGAGAACCAGAACATGAAATAAAAATCAAGAAATTAACTTCCATGTATTCAACTTCAAGATGATTTAGGAGTTTGGAGAAATTACCCCACAATGCCCCTTTTTCACTCAACAATGCCCGACAATGCCTGACAATGCCCTACATTACCCAACAATGCCCCACATTGCCAAATATTGCCCCACAATGCCCCCGCAATGCCCAACACTGCCCCGCAATGCCTCGCAATGCCTCGCAATGCCCCCCAATGTCTTATATACCTATCTCTTTTTATTGTATTTGTTGAAAAGGGATAATATTTATAAGACGAAAACAAATTCTTATGTATCCTAGATAGTGCATTTTATTATCATAATAAATTATCTGAAGGCACAAAGAACAAATAAATATTGTTCATTTCATTCAAAAACCACACATGAAAAAATAACTTAAATATCCAAAAAAAAAATTGAAATTTCATGAAACCGTGCTGTTATTTTTTTCTGGCGTTATTTGAAGGAACAACTCTCCATCATGGCAACTTTTTCTTTCCTACAAGATTGCGTTATCAAATTTGAAATCCGACGTTTCGTCTTCTAGAAACCATCATCTACTTATTTTTTTTAAATACGGATCTGGATTTTTTATCAAATTTTTTGTTATCTTTGGATAGCTCAAAAACTATGAGCTATCACAAATTTTGATTTTCGAATGTTTCGATGACAGTTCCTCTATTTTTTCGATGCCATTACTGAAGTTGGAAAAAATGGCCTTGATTTTAGAGATGAAAAGTCACAACCACTCGTCAAAGTATGACAGTTCAATGTTTCGAAAGAAATTCGGAATCAAAATGGTACATTATGATACAAGTTTTATAAGACGCTATTTTGTCGCACGCGTTGTTTGGAGTGCGACGAGCGAACAGAAGAGTGCTCCAAGTGCGACAACGTGTCTTATAAAACGTGTCATATGCAATTTTTTCTATTTTGAATTGATTTGAAGAAAAAAATGGATTTAATATCTATAAATAACAGAAACATCTTCGATTGGTAACAACGATGACATTGAAATAATTAAAATCTGACGCACAAGCGTAAAGCTCAGTTTACAGTTGAGCGATTTTGATTATTGCAATACCAGCGGTGAAAAATTCAATGTTGTTATTGGTCAATTTAAATCAAATAACACTCTGAATTGAAATTTGTGAATTGAAACATTGAGTTTTTCTCTGCTAATATCACCAAATCCAAATCGCTCAGAAGTAAACTGGGCCTAACTCTTCTGACTTTCATTTGACAATTCGATTGTATACCAATCTCCGAATAATAAAAAATGCGTATCGAAATAGAGGCTATTTCGACACGCGTTGCACAATGACTTCATTATACAACCAAAATAGAAAAATTATATTTTTCAATCCAGAAAAACGTGATATGATCTGAATTTATCAAAGTGTTCAGTAGAAACTCGCAAATGAAATATTAAACATTTTCCAATCAGTGGATTGGAAACCAAAGGGTGGTGCGCTGGCCTGCAAGGAGCCCCGATTTATTCCCGCTGGATTATTTTTTATATGGATTTCAAACACGAACCGTTCATGGTACATAAATATCTTACACCAAAATTACGAGCTAGAGGAAGAATATGATCCATCGCGCGCTTACTTGCAACCTGCGAAGACGCATACGAAAATGCCTATTTTCGAGCATTCACTTCAGAATTTCATTTTGTTCTGTTCACATTTGCCAGAAGTTCAGTATCGTAATAATTAGGCAGTGGATGGGTGAGGCGTTTAATTGAAATATTTGGTGCTGATAAAAGCCTTCCCTAGTTATATTGGTAAATAATAATGTTTTGAAAATAGTTCGGATTGAATATTCAAAAAAATAGAGAAACTTCCAATGTTCGTCATTGAAACATTTGAAAATCAAAATATGTGATTGCTCATAGTTTCTGGACTATCCAAAGGTAACAAAAAATTAAATGAAAAATCCAGGTCCGTATTAAAGAAAATAAGTTTATGATGGTTTCTAGAAGACGAAATGTCGAATTTCAAAACTAAGAACGCTATCTTGTAGAGAAGAAAAAGTGGACATGATAAAATTTTATTCATTTCGATAAATTTTTTCAAAAAATGCCAGAAGAAAATAAAAACGTTTCAATTTTTTTAGGTAAATCTCCGAAAATATTCGGAATTTTTCAAGTTGAACAACATTTTAGTATTAGGCATCAAATTGCGCAACATTGCTATAATTTAACCGACCCTGTATCTCTTACGGTTTACGGGATCCCAATGATGAGGCTCTAATTCCAGCCACCCTGTACAGTCTGTCCTATTTTCGATGTCCTTACTGGATATTTTCAAAAATAGTGGTTTGCGGTCTTCGCGAACGCAGGCTACGTTTTTTTAAACTCATGATACTATATAGAGTATAGACAGAATTTTCATAGCCCGCTTCTTTTACTGAGATACAGGGCAAAATTGAAAATATTGCATTTTGGGACCCCCTTGTATCTCAGCTATCTTTCAACTTATGGTAGAGATAATACACACATAAAAACAAATTCTCAAATGAAAACGATATATTTGTTCAACGTCCAATTCTTGTTTTGAAAAAGCGCATTCTTCTTCTGAAATAAATTATTTGAAATGAATTTATTGAATATGTCAATTGTAGAAAATTATTTCACTGGAATATTCATTTGGTATAACAAAATGTTCTCAATTCAAGAAATTCAAAGTATCCAGAAAAAATAATTAAGTTCTTGAAAAATATATCACGGAATGTCTTCTTCCAAAATAACATTCAACATTTAATCTCTGAATGAGTAAATCTCTGAGAAAGTTTCTTTGGATTGACCATAACATTTTCTTGAATATAATTGCGATCCCTTCGAGCCGAGAATGTTGCCAAACGGTGTGAGTGTGTTGTTTCGGTGCTCTTGTCGTGCATCCATCATTGTTCAACCAGTTCAACCTATTTTATTGGCATAGAAATATTGGCTTGCCATGAAAGAAAAACTAAGGTCTTAGGAGATATCTGAGGATATAATTACCACTTTTAGGGGTAAGTTACATGCCTATATCTTATCGACGTTCATTCTTGGGTAGGTATTATTGTGTATCCAATCAATTAACGTAGCTATATCATCTCGAAAACTGATAATTCGTGAAGAACTTGAATAACCAGGATCGTCATAGTGAGTGAAAATTGGGGTTAGGTACCTATGTGCGGATGAACGTTTAAATTTGTCCAAACACTGATTGAACAGAGGAAAAGAGCTTCTTGAACTTGTGTTAGACATCTTAGGTATTTTTTTACCTAATTTCGATCCAAGGAAAATGAATTCAGTAGTAAGAATGTGAACCCAGATTTGAAGAAATATAATAACCATACATTGTGTTGAGTCAGATTATCTCTCACATTGTACCTACATGGAGTTGTGAATGATATATTTTATATTTTTCAATAGTTTGAAACCAGAGGAATACAACTTTATTGCGAGGTAAACTGGTGGACAAGTTCAGAAATAATCTCTACGAATAGGGGGAAAGGTTGTCAAGAAGAAGGTCTGCAAGTGATGATGTGATTGATGAGAGCCCCAATAAGAGAACGGAAGTCGAGGATGATTCTCATTTCAAGAAATCGATATAATTCCTCTAATTTGATAAAATTATTGATACAAAACAATCTACAGCTAAAACTGAAAATCTGATTCTTTTTGTTCAAGAAAAATGCGAGTCATTGAGAGATTATGATTGTCTTGATTTGAATATATTGTGTTATCAATCTGAATTATTGTATTATTCTCACGAAGAACTCCGTTCATTTACGATTCAAGAAATCTATAACATTGGTATGAGTGTATATAGTTGGAAACATAATAGTCTTGAATTGAGCAGACATTTATTCCAGTATATATAAACAAGCCATACTCTTGAATCAAAGCATATCAAATCAAATCAAGTAATTCTTTTTATGTGTGTAACTATCATATACATAGTTTTACGTAGAATCCAGTGTCATGGTCAGATTTTTAAAATGAGCTGTCATTATTTAGATATTACCCAAAGTTAGGTTTTTTAAATGGAAACATGCTTTGCGCTTTCCGAAAATATGCTTCAGTTATTAGATATTTTGAGTATTAGCCCTGTATTTAGATAATTTGCAGTTTTTATAGTTAGTCAACAGAAATATCACTTTTTGAATAATCTATTACCAGTCTTATTTTTATTGTTTAGAACCAAAAAGTTTGAACACCGAAATATACCACAACGGCAGTTGCGACACGAAAATCGAGGTGCACTAATGAATGCCATTAGAAAATATTCCGATTACTTGAAGATGTCGGCTTTGAAGATTGGGCAACCATTTAAACAATATTTTACAAAACATTTTCAACAGCAGAATAATCAATAGAGCCTTTTTTTATAGTAGGTAGTGTTTTCATATAAGTTTAAAATTATTTATTTGTTAAATAGATCAGCTACTTATATTTAATGATAATTTTAATTTAATGTATATTGTCCTACCCTTCATTAATAAGAGTGTGTTTTGATTATTGCGCCAGAAGATCTATTTTAAAAGTAATATTTGTCTTGACTAACAATAAAAACTCAAAATTATCTCACTACAGGGCTAATACTCAAAATATAATAGAATTCATGTTTCAAATATCAAAAAATATGCTGGGTGTTTCATTAAAAAAACATAACTTTGTGTTATATCTAAATAATGACAGCTCATTTCGAAAATCTTAGTAGATTCTATTGAATAAACATGTATGAATGACAGTTTTTACTTCGCCAAAAAGTTGAAAGATAGCCGAGATACAAGGGGGTCCCAAAATGCAATATTTTCAATTTCGCCCTGTATCTCAGAAATGAAGCGGGGTATTTTAATTGTGTTTGCGGTATCGTGAGATTCACAACAAGTAGCCTACGTTCGCGAAAACCGCAAATCATCCTCAAAAAATAGGCGAAATGTCCTGTAAGTGAATCGAATATGTGGGACAGCCTGTACTTAATATTTTTCCTGGAACTAAAACAAAGTGAAGTTTTCCAAAAATAAAACAAAGTTAATTTTTCCTTTAAACAAACTCAGCTTGAAACCATTGAATCTTGTAGGAATTTTTCAATTTTTTTTTCTCAAAGAAAAATCTTGATTGCTTTAACGCTGTATTAATTCTCCGAGATCATTTTTGTTATAGGGCATATCACAGTTAATATCACATTGGTCGAATTAAGTGACTATGTTTCAAAATTTGAATCATTTTTTAGATTCCGAATAAACTTTATCGGCCCATTTCGATAGAAACGGAGAATTTTTGCCGAAGTACTAGTGGTGCGCAGAATCGGAGGCATCACATCGAACAGAAACGGATGCGCGCGCAACAACTGCAGCCAAAACATTGCACCACATTACCCTTTTAATGCCTCGTACTGCCCAACAATGCCCAACAATGCCTCACAATGCCTCACAATGCCTCGCATTGCCCCCACAATGCCCGACAATGCCTCGCATTGCCTCCACAATGCCCCACAATGCCTCTCAATGCCCCGCAATGCCCCTAGGTTGTACACCAAATCACCCCATGTGCTTACCCCTCGGTTGACCCTCCCTGTCATCGTTTAGTTGGGTGCCGACTCGGCCCAGTCCGTTCCCCCGGTTAGGGCGCCAGACGGCGTCGCGGTGGCGCCTGGGGGTTCGCGCACCTCAAGCGCCCGCAGCGGAGGGGTTCGGGCTAGCTCTGTCGACGGACGGAGTACGCCCTGGACCTCGTCTTCGAGGTGCGCACCCCGTTCTTCATGCTCCTACGAGTTACTGGCATTCTGCTCCAGGAGTCGTGGCTCGCACCTCGGTGAAGAGGTCCGCCCACGTCGCCAATCTCCTCCTGGGCACACCCCAAGTGCCGTTGCACCGGGTTGCTGGGGTGCGGCATTGATCCCGCCGACGCTGGGACCTGGGGTAGCGTCACGCCACCCACACGGCTTCACACTACGGATGGGCGATGCGGGTGTGGCGCGTACACCTCGTAATTTCCCTCTCGGGGCCGTCCGACCTCGTTCACCGGGGTGCGGACCTCTCCACAACCTAGTGCGGCACCCACCCCGTCGGGGATAGTCACCACCGCGCCCTAGGTTTATCCACGTCCTCCTGGACGTACTCCTAGACCTAAGGCGGCACCCACCCGACGAGGATGGTCACCACCGCGCCCTAGGTCTGCCCACACCGTGACTTGGTGTGATGGACGGAACTCCCCCACGTCCTGGCGTCCATCCTGGCGGACTCAGAAAAGGTTATGGTGCTCCACGTCCCCTAACTTTGATTTCGGCTGTTCCGCTAGCCGAGCGTCGTGGACGCCACCCACGTCCTGGCGGCCTACCTCGGCGGCCTGGGTAAAGGTATGGGAATCAAACACGAGGATAACTAGCAATGGTCAGGGTCCAGGTACGATGACCTAACCAGTTGCTGACTGAGCCCACTTGAGCAAGAGGTTGCCAGGCAGACAGCTGAACCTTCACAAGATCCAGAGCGGACTGGCTCAGCCAACAATCTGTCGCGCTCATATCTCCACGGGGAATAACTGCTTCAGGCGTTGAAACTTCCTGAATAGTTTGACAGCAGAAAGTGACGAGACAGATTTTATAGGTCGCAGTGTATGATAGATAGATAGTTTTATTTGATCATGTTATATGTAAATTACATTTATGACAAGTCAGAGAAACAATGGGTACAAAGTACAAAGTTGTGTATAAATAAAAAAACAGTGAAATTTGTGACGGTACAGCACAACATCTAAAAAGCATGATAATATTAAAATCATTCTGTATATGTACAGTTCATGTAATCTTGTAAATCATAAAAACATTTTTTCAAGAGATATTTTTTCACCCACCTTTTGAATACACTCATGCTCAACAACACTAGATCAGAAGGCAAATTATTATAGAGTTTGATATCCAGTGAATTGCGCACTGACATTTCTTGCTTGACCCGGGGTTGTATCAGTTTTTGTGCATTTCTGGTAGTGTAATTGTGGTAGTCTGAATGGGAATAATATATACTTTTATTCTTGTGAATCTGAAGCAATGTGTGGTAGATAAAAATACAAGGCAATGGCATGATTTTAAATTTTACAAAAAGTGGTTAGCAATGTTCATTTAGTGGGACACCTGCTATAATCCTGAGGGCTCTTTTTTGCATGCGAAATGCTCTGAGTGCACCAAAGGAGTACACCATATGTTAAGTGAGTGTGGAATAGTGAATGATAGGAGGTTATTAGTGTTTGGGTGCTCAGAACTTTCTTCAGCCTACGAAGTAGAAAAAGTTGACTGTGGATAGTTTTTTACACAACATTTCAATGTGATTTTCCCATTTGAGTGAATCGTCTACAGTTATGCCAAGCAGTTTAACATGATTGTTACTTGTTAAGCGAGTATTTGATGATATAATAATATTTTGGGTTTTATCCCTGTTTAGCTTCAACTTGTTTCGTGAGAACCATTTTTCTGCCTTTTCTTCTAGTTCTTGGTTTACTTTCTATATAACTTCAATATCGGAACTTTCATTTAGCATCGTTGCATCGTCTGCAAAACAAATTATTGTTTTGGGAAGCATATAATCGAAAATGTCATTTATATAGATAACAAATAAAGTAGGTCCCAGAACAGACCCCTGAGGGATGCCATGGGATATAATTTTTGTTACTGACAGAGTAACATCCAAACAAACCGCCTGTTTCCTCGAAGAGAGATAATATATAAAGAAATCTAAAGATGTTCCTCGGATTCCATAGTACTCAAGTTTTTTTTATAAGGAGATTGTGGTTGACACAATCAAATGCTTTGCTCAGATCCCACAACGTTAAAGAGGTGTGTTCGCCAAGTTCCACATTATTTATTGCATTTTGTATTATTTCCCTAACTGCATCAGTTGTAGATCTGTTTTCCATGAAGCCATATTGATGTTTGTGTAGTATACTATATTTATTCATAAAACAGATACAGATACTCTCCAATTGTTTCTCATCAAAATCTATAGGTAAAATCCTGATTCAGATCATAACCTCGGTGATAAACGCCTCTCGAATTTTATTTAAGTCATTCGACCTGAACCATTCATTAACAATTCATGAGAGGTCCCAAATTCTAAATGAGTTAATACAAAAAATCGTCAATGTCTCGGGATGCATTTCTCCATGGTATGCTGTTTGATTTGAAGCGACTGCCCTTGAACAAATTTTATTGAAACGTGGTTCACTAGTTGATGGTGTTTTGTTGGTATGGGGTATGTAAGTTTCTATTCCTCAATGGTGATCATCTCAGATATATCTGCGGCACATTGGGTGGCGTCCACAGATTGAAAGCATACTCTTATCAGTAGAAAAATGCGATGACCCTGTGTACGGAGCTGTAATGCCAAACTGTGCGTGGAGGTGCTGGCCTGGTTTGTGTAGTGACATAGGGACTGGTCACGGAAATGAGATTGTGGTGAGAGTTTCCCTAGGGTGCTTGGTCTTCAACTCTGGATTGTTGGTCAGGAATAGGTCAAGCATAATGATGGTTGATATCTGGGATCCATGTGGGTTCATTCATCAGCTGTTCAAGACCATAAGTGATGGCAGAGGATTCAGCCTATCGTCCTGCTTCATCCGCTTATTAGAGAACTTCAGGCCAAGCGGAGCTTCTGGATGAAGTCGAGTTTCAGACAAAGGGTTTCAAGAGCTTGTTCGCTCGATGATAAGTATAGAGACAGCAGAGGAACTTTGTCTGTTTGTGGTTATCAAGCTTGAACCACTTTACATCGAAATCTTTCGGTTCTAGATTCTCCTCCCTATGGCATGAGAGATTATTTTTGGAATAAAGATAGACTTCCCCCCTGAATCTGAAACGAGTTCGCAGCTAGGGCAAACCTGTGTCTCTGTCAAGGCCAGTGTATATCTGGTATATATATCTGTAAACCGTAATTGATCTCACTAGGACATCGGGTGTTACATCAGAGGTCCATTTTCAATTTCTTGTAATTCTATTGATCACCATTCGCTCGGAAATCTGCATGGAGGCGTATTTTACTTCTGGAGTGTTTTACTCCAGGAGACTTCATAATCAATTTATGTGAGGGAGATAGGATAATGTGATAGCTGAGACCAGTACCATCAACCAAACTCTGAAACATGGGAGTTACCCATTTTACAGCACCTATGAAGATGTGGTGGTATTTCACTGGGCGATGACGTCCCTCTATGGTTATTAGTCGCCTCTTTCGACAGGCAGAATTAACCATGGGGAAATTCTAGTGCCGACCCTATATGGTTGATTATAGTGGACGAAAATAATTTGATGATACCAATTTATGCTTAAAAAAATTGCGGGATTTCTCTGTCGGTGTCATTTTATTTTTTCCACAACGTCAATGACTTGATGATTGCTACCGCTGTTAATGAAAATATCCGGTGGTCATGGTCAAATTGATAATCAGAGATCTAAACATCTGAATGAAAACGAAGAATAGTAATTTTTGCATCAAAATTTTGAATTGCAAGTCATATCATGTTTGGATACCAATTTCGCACCGATGTCTGAATACTGTTTACATTTTTATGTCTGCAAAATGAAATTAGATATTTTCAGTCATGAGAATGATTCAGAATTCGAATATATGATGAAAATGTTGAATGGTTGATGTGACCTAAAGTTCAAGAAATATTCCAGGTGATGATAAATAATCTGACAACAAATCCAAAATGGGATGTGTAGTAAGCCTGTGGAAAAGAAAAAATAATTCGTAGAAAACACTTGTAGACTAGTAGACAGAGTAGCTCAGAGGGGACCTGTTAAGAGAAATTGGAATGGGGATATTGTTTCATGGTGTTCAGGAGTGGTATGGACATGATGAATTCAAGTTTGCCACTTCGAAAGCCGTGAGGATATCTTTTGACACCCGAAAAACTTCGAAATTTCAATAACTCTTCAAATATCTCAAGAATCCTTCCATAACCGTAACCACATCTAAAACCGTTACCAAGATACCCGATATGTGCATTCTTATGTTGGCCACCCCGTATTTACATTAAAAAATCATTTTGATAAATGAAATGCAAAATGCCAGTAACCTAGTGTGTGGAATAGAATTTAGGTAGTGGACGATATTTGGAAAATTTCAGGTTCTAATTCAATATCAAACTCCCTGTAACATTTATTCCATGGTTTTTTTTTGTAATACTTATCCTATCTACAGATGTTTGGAAGTCACTGATTCTCAGTTTTCCACCAAGTTGGGAAAAATTGTCGATTTTTGACCGTCGATTTCGATCTTATTTTCTAGCAGAATTTCATGTTTATGGTTATGATTGGACGCAGAAATCAATCATGCTTTCGAGGTAGTAAACTGTAATTTCAAATGCCCATGCTATCCCTAAACACATGAGAAAAGAAAATCTTGCACCTACATTTTTTGAACAGGATATTCTATTGTGAAATTTTTGCTGCTTCTCAATATCATTTTATGAGGAAGCCGCTGCTCAATATTGACAAAAGTTATCCACATCAAGTACTTACCTATTTTATGTACTTGTACCAAATTTGATCTAAATCGCTTCGATGTCCTGAGAGTTATTGCAAAAAAAATATTTTTGAGACTGAAATTTGAAGGGCTCTTGCGAAGCGTTTTGAAAAAAAGGTTAAATTTTGCATGTCGACTTATTATTCGATGAACCATTAAATGGTGAATTACCACCCTGTATTATAGTGATATTTCATCAGCTACCAACTTCACACTCAGTGTAAAATTTAGTAAATGCCGTTGATTGGAAAATATAGTATTACGGAAACATTCGGCATTCAGGTATTTAGAGAGATATCCAATGCCATTTAAAATGGTGAGTTATTATACAAATGAAGCACTTGAACTTGACACTGCATCCTGTACGTATAGACAGGCCAGAATGAATCATAATTATTATTAATTATTCGCAGAGTAGAAACAACGTAATTTTGAGTGATAATGAATCTTTGGATCTTTAGCTCATGCAAATGAGTAAAAGAAGGTCATTGTTATATAATCTGAAATGTCAAGAACAAAGTGTGAGAAGAAATCACCTCTTGATTTTGATAACAGGAAGAAGTACAAGGTGGCCGTTTTGAATTATTTTTTCAACTTGCCGGTTGGTTGCATAGGTAGCTAAATCTTGATGAAATACCGAAAGACGTCCATTTTGAATTCAAAAATGATAATTCCCAAATTTGTTGAATTGGAATCAGTATTATCATTTGAGAATGCTATATGGTCTTTATATTTATATCTAATCAATAATACAAAATTATATGCTTTATGTAATTCGTTACAGCTCAAAAACTGATTTAAATTTAGGAAATGCTCTCGAAATATGTTCCTTGAATGTCTTGGCATAACGTTTTGTTGGTTGCACTTGACACTTGAGATAAACGCACATATATTATGTTTCGTACATTTCACTGCTGTATTTTGGGTAGCTTGATTGCTAGCAACAACGGATAGTGGATAAACTTTGAAATAAATTCACCATTCGAGTAAACATGTGGTTTCAATGGAAGAGTCTCGCAACTTTGTTGTAGCTTCGTTGTTTGGCAAGCAATAAATGATATAAGTTAGGATTTTACTTTAAGTGCCCAGTTGAGCTCCAAAATTACCAGATCTCCATTTTTATCGTCCTGGGAGTTGTCACCCCATCTATCCCCTTAGACTCAAGCAATAATTTTATTTTTCAGGACATGGCTGGAATAGTGAGGATAGTCGTCGATAGATACTACAACGTTCTGGATCGCATAAGTGGTGAGTATATTATAGAAAATAAAATCCATTCGAAGATTATATATTGTATCTATAAATTATCTTCTGATAATCGACAAATACAGTATCCATTTTGTCAAATAGTTATGTATCAATTCAATTTGTATTATTATTTTTATTATATCAATCAATCTCAAGCTTGAAACCTCATAAACAATAAACAGGGTGATGTTCTTTGAGCTCGAGTATGCAAGATTTCCATAATTTGAAAGCAGTTAATTTTTTTATATATATTTTAATATCCAGCCCGAAACTGAATTAACAATACACAGGAAGAATTTTTTTTGAGCTCAAGCAAGGGAGATTTTCATCATTTTCATGCAGGTCAATATATTCAAGTTCAAATTTTGAGAAAACGATTCGTGGAATAAAGCCCTCGATACAAATTATGTTCGATTTCAATTTGGATTGTTTAGTCGAATTAAATTCATAACCCCAAAATCTGGCTGATGGGGAAAATAAATGATGGGAGGTATGTTTCCCGAAATGTATACACTGTTTGATATAAAGTATTGATAAACCTCTCAAACAAGGTTTCACAAAGCATACCTTAACATATTAAGGAAAACCCTCTCTAGGAATTGAATTCCAAAATTTCGCCGTTCGATGGAAACATAAGTGTAGTTCGGCAGGTCTCGAGCTTGGCAATGAAAGGCTGTCCAGCATGCGACTGTTTAGTCTGCCTGCTCAGATTCGCTCGTGGTGAAATAATAAACGTGATTTCCGAAGATCATCTATTCTATCTATCTGAAAATAACTTTGAAGAATTAAGAGATCGCCCACTTTTCTGCGATGTTCTATGTAGTGTGGTCAACGAAGTCATTAGTGCAGGATAACTAAGGGCCACTTTATGAAAAACTTTAAGACTTAAGATTTATCACATTTAATACTTATCACATTTAATACTTATCACTTATGACAGATGAATCATGGAAATATCATTGATTGTGTTGTAAAACCATCTAAGACTTATGATTTTACACCTAAGGCTTAGGAAATGACATTCTGTTTTAGAAAGAGAAATTAGTCTATCCAATTAGAATATCAAACATAGTTTGAAATGAATGTCTGGTAGACTACGAGCAGAAAACAACTACTTTCCTGGTAAATACCACGCAGAACATTGAATTATATCTGCTCATAATCCATGCAACGATTCACACTGTGAATGCAGATCGCAAATGTTTCTTTCTTCCTAAGACGTGACAAATTCACATCGGGACAGGCACGCCTAACAACCTACAGACCGGTTTCGGGCTTATTGGCCCTCATCAGTGCAGGGTAGTTATCCGAGTAGAGACCGTAAGATCTCCACTCGAAGCGTTGCCTGTCCCAATGCACCTTCGTCGCGTTTATTTGACCGCACTGAGCCGCGTTCCAACAGACAATTGGAAGTGGCGACACCATGCGGCAGAAGAAAGAAACACTCCAGAACTAAATCTCCCAAATCACAGAACTTGGAAGTGGCTTATAGCTCGACTAAGCTAATAAATGAAAAATGGAAAAGCCATAAATTGGACAACAATTTTAGAAAGAGAAATTAGTCTATCCAATCAGAATATCAAACATAGTTTGAAATGAATGTCTGGTAGACTACGAGCAGAAAACAACTACTTTCCTGGTAAATACCACGCAGAACATTGAATTATATCTGCTCATAATCCATGCAACGATTCACACTGTGAATGCAGATCGCAAATGTTTCTTTCTTCCTAAGACGTGACAAATTCACATCGGGACAGGCACGCCTAACAACCTACAGACCGGTTTCGGGCTTATTGGCCCTCATCAGTGCAGGGTAGTTATCCGAGTAGAGACCGTAAGATCTCCACTCGAAGCGTTGCCTGTCCCAATGCACCTTCGTCGCGTTTATTTGACCGCACTGAGCCGCGTTCCAACAGACAATTGGAAGTGGCGACACCATGCGGCAGAAGAAAGAAACACTCCAGAACTAAATCTCCCAAATCACAGAACTTGGAAGTGGCTTATAGCTCGACTAAGCTAATAAATGAAAAATGGAAAAGCCATAAATTGGACAACAATTTTAGAAAGAGAAATTAGTCTATCCAATTAGAATATCAAACATAGTTTGAAATGAATGTCTGGTAGACTATCAAACTATGTTTGATATTCTAATTGGATAGACTAATTTCTCTTTCTAAAATTGTTGTCCAATTTATGGCTTTTCCATTTTTCATTTATTAGCTTAGTCGAGCTATAAGCCACTTCCAAGTTCTGTGATTTGGGAGATTTAGTTCTGGAGTGTTTCTTTCTTCTGCCGCATGGTGTCGCCACTTCCAATTGTCTGTTGGAACGCGGCTCAGTGCGGTCAAATAAACGCGACGAAGGTGCATTGGGACAGGCAACGCTTCGAGTGGAGATCTTACGGTCTCTACTCGGATAACTACCCTGCACTGATGAGGGCCAATAAGCCCGAAACCGGTCTGTAGGTTGTTAGGCGTGCCTGTCCCGATGTGAATTTGTCACGTCTTAGGAAGAAAGAAACATTTGCGATCTGCATTCACAGTGAGAATCGTTGCATGGATTATGAGCAGATATAATTCAATGTTCTGCGTGGTATTTACCAGGAAAGTAGTTGTTTTCTGCTCGTAGTCTACCAGACATTCATTTCAAACTATGTTTGATATTCTAATTGGATAGACTAATTTCTCTTTCTAAAATTTTTGTCCAATTTATGGCTTTTCCATTTTTGACATTCTGTTTCCTGCGATATTTGAATTTTGGGTTATATTTTCGAATATTATTTGTTGGTGTGGATAGTCTGTAATTATTTGGTTGCATTTATCAATTTTTTTACAATAGTGATGAGACCATGGGCATCATTTACCTTATGTAGTTTGCTCATGATTTTTGGGCTTGGTGTTTACTTGAGATGCATGAGAAAGAGAGGTCGGAATTAAAAATACAAAGGTAAACCCATACATAGGAAGAGGAATGCCCATTCCAACTCCAACATGATGGATAATATGGATATTGAACAGTTTTTTATTTTGAAATCGATGTCAAGAATAATAACTCCAAATTCTAGATATTTATCAGATCAGAGGGATACTCTATTCAGCAAATTGCTTATGTAGGACTGACTACTATGTAGGTACACATGTCATCATAGAGGAAACCAGCGATGTACTGTGGAGAATTTACTGAAAAAATCGATTGGCATGGAATCTCAATGGAATTTTATGAAAAATGGAATATTCCAACATCCAAACTGTATTGGTGCCCTCTGATGGAAAGCATATTCAGATACAAAATACAAAACATGCTGGAACAGGATACTGCTCCTACAAGAAGACTTTCAAGCATACTATTGATGGCTATCTGTGATGCATATAATACATTCATCTTCGATCGATGTAGACTGTCCAGGATCAAATCATGATGGAAATGTATTCCGTAATTCTATTTGTCATTTCTACCTTCAGTTTTCTAAGATATATTTGGCCAATTGTTTTCCAAGCAGGCGAGTTTATTTTAGAATAACTACTTTGTTTAACATAAATATATCTGAATTCTTCAACTTGTTGAATTAATAGAGCATCGTTCATGACACATAATATATTTAAATGAAATTAAAGAAAATTCAAACAAAAACAATAATAATAGATATAGGTTAGAACTTGCCAACGTCAAAATTATTTGTTCAAATATTCCTAAATCTTTAGTTATTTTATGTCTTTCAAATGTTAGGTGATAAATCAAAGTCACCCTTACCACGAACAGCTCTTTTCTAAATACAATGCAGGAGTCTCAGCGTATATCTGATGTGCCTTGAGATCATGAGAAGCTGTTGAGGTATGAATAGACCTTACATGATAGGATATTTTTGATGGTAATACCGCAAGCATGGATATTGAGGGTTTCATAGGAACAATCGTGCCTGACATCCTCATGTTAGGTTTTTGAAAGAGAAAATAGTATCCAAGTAAAATATCAAACATAGTTTGAAATGAATGTCTGGTAGACTACGAGCAGAAAACAACTACTTTCCTGGCTAATAACACGTAGAACATTGAATTACATCTCATAGAGTCCATGCAACGATTCACACTGTGAATGCAGATCGCAAATGTTTTTTTCTTCCTAAGACGTGACAAATTCACATCGGGACAGGCACGCCAGACCGGTTTCAGGATTATTGGCCCTCACCTCATGTGTTTGTTTGTTTTGAAACGACATGCCTTGAACAGGTTTTATTGAACCAGTTGACGGTGTTTTGTTGGCATGAGGTAAATAAGTTTATTTTTCACTTGATCGTTACTAATTTATAATACCTTGGAAACGGTTGCTATTAACAGACCCATAACGCCCGGGGCGTTATGGAGGGCATTATGAATCATAACGCCCGCTAAATGCAGCGTCGTTTTATTAAATAAACAACCCTTAGCAACCTCTTCAATGTTTCCATGGCAATTGCATGGAAGCTCACTTGTGCTCAGTTGCCGACCAGAACGCAGTAAATACTATGAGAAAAAATTTATGAAGTAAACAACGTCGTTTAAGATAATTTTTTCGTGAAAAATAAAATCTTGTATGCACCACGAGCGTTACTAGATCCTAACGCCCATCGGGCAACATTCATCCCTCGGGCCAAAGGCCCTCGGGTGAATGTTACCCTCCGGGCGTTAGGATCTATATAACGCACTTGGTACATAAATAGCTATTCTATTCCTAGTGTAGTCATTAGTGATATCAGATATATCTTCGGCACATTGGGTTTGGTTCTCATGTTGAAATCATAGGAAACTCGGAGAACATCATGCAAATACCCTCATAGTCTGCGGATTTCTGATGCTAAACTGTACCTAGAGGTGCAATGCTTTTCTGTGGAGTTTTTTTGAATATGGGTAGTTGGTTAGGAATAGGTCGAGCGTGATGACATAAAGATAGATGATGGAGGAAATATTGATCCGTTCAATCCGTTGGGGAACTATCTACGTATGCACTGTATAATTCACTTTAAATTGCCAAGACCCCCAAATAAAATATAAATACAACTACATGAGTCGTTTTCAACAACAGGCAGGTAAATCGAACTATTTCAATGTTAAAATTCAATCAATCCATCTATTGATATATCTATTGATATACAAATATATATTTCGTAGATGTATTGAAAAATGCAGAAAACTCACTTGGTAGATACTAATACCAAAAAACACGCTATATTTGCTACACCCAGTATTTGTGAAAGAGAGATTTATATCGGAATACAGTCAGTTAGTATTGTGGAAAGGATGACTTGCTATTTAAAAAAACGTCCCAATTAGATAAGTGGTTTGGACAAAAATATATTTTGAAGATTTGTTAATTTTAAGCTTTAGTGAGAACTATTCTCGGAACTATTAAACAGTGATAAGCGGAGGAATTTTTTATATTAATGCTATATCAACAGAAGATAGATATTTGCAATTCAAAGGTTCCATGACAGATTATAAGACAATTAAATGAGATATTTTCAATTGTTTTCAATTTGTTCTGATTACAAATAGTACTCACTCATTTCTCTGAAACCATTCAGTGAATTCAATTGAAAAATCATTGCACACTGAGCAATAGGTAGATACTTTCTTAATGAGATGAACTTTTGCGGATACCTACTCTTGGTAAAGAATTTATCGAATGATACCTAACTTTTTTACTTTTAATTAGTATAGGTATATTGATTTAATGTGCGGGTTACAATTGGTGTATATGGACAGACATCTGAAATAATTGCACAACAGAAACTGTATGAATGAAAATTTGTAAAACAAGCAAATAAAACAGTATATGTACAGGGTAGACCAAATTCGAGGCGTAACATGGGGATCTCGTAAACCGTAAGAGATACAGGGTTGGTTAAATTTTGGCGTAATTTTGTGCTCAATGAAATGCTGTCGAGAAAAAAACTGAAATTTCATGAAATCGTTTTGATTTTTTCCTAGTGTTATTTGAAGAAAATTTTCAATATGAATGGCAGTTCATCATTGCCACTTTTTCTTTCCTACAAGATGACGTTGTCACATTTGCAGTCCGACGACTGCTGATCAGTAATAGATCGATCTTGAACATTTTATAACATAACTTCGATAGTAGTTGCTTTATTTTTTCGTTTCAGATATGCATGCTCCTTAAGATGCGTTAATCATTAATAATTGAAGTGATTATTTTAGCTTCGTAGATTCTAGATTGTATGGGGGTTGTTAGCTTCTCAAGCACCTCGACCTATTAGATATTTTGTGCATAACCCTTAATCTATTCGAGGCCCGGGATTCCGAGACTTCGTGCAAAGTTTATCAGTTGCCTGGGAGCTAGGTTCCTGACATTGGAAGGCCTCTTCCAGGAACTTGAGCCTCTTGAGCGCTAGGCATTCTCAAAGCAAATGTTTTGCAGTTTCAGCGAAGTTCTCGCAGAAGCGGCAACTATCACTCTCTGTTTCAGACATCTTTTAAAGGAGTAAGGTCATACCTCAGAGGGCAGTGTCCAGTGAGGAGTCCCGTTACAAGTTTCAAGCCTTTTTTGTTCAACTCAGGAAGTTGTTAAGCTTTTCTTGCTGGAAGGCTCACTAGCCTTTTCGCTGGTCTTTGTCCTGGCACTTTATTCCAGTAATATTTCAATTCATCCGGGATATTGTGTATTTGCCCCTTCTTTGGCAAGGCAATCTGCTTCCTCGTTGCCTTAACCCCTTTGTGACCTCCAACTCACATCGAAGTGACCTGGTTGTTCGCTGCCTCAGGAATAGTTTACAGTCCCAAATCAGCTTATACTGTATGACTTCAGAGCTCCAAAGCTCAATTTATAAACTCCACCGCCGTAACTACAGTTGACGCTGCCGTTCCAAAATGTATTGAGGAGATATCCGACAGCACCTGCGTTAGCTGCGTAGCTTATGAACAGATGTTTATTTTTAGCATATTCCATCTACGAACAGCGTCAACAGCTGTAGCTACGGCTGCGGAGTTTATAAATTGAGCTTTAGTGCTGCTTCCCTGTCCTTCGAGAGCTCTTTCGATCGACGATAAGTGGCAACAATTGGAGAAAGCAAAAGAGAAAACTGTCCACCTAGTCAGTGTTGTCGGGTGAAGAGAATAAAAAACTTAGGAATGCTGGTAGCACAACTGTTGAATGAGATTTTCCACTTACTGAGTATGAAATTCGGGTTATAGTAAAACAATATTTGGACAGAAATTGTGTGAATTTTTCAAAAATAACTTGCCTGGGCAAGAATTGTGACATCTTCTTGATATGCACACAAATGGCAAACGAATAAAAATTGGATATATCTGGATTGGATATATTCGAAACTCTCGAAAAACCCGGAGACCAAGCTCAGCTATTCACTGGAAAAACACACCTCCGTTTTTCAAACAGAGGTATATGCAATTTTCCGATGCGCAGAGGAGAATAACAGGAGAGCTATAGAACATGAGCAGATCAAAATAATGTCAGACAGTCAAGCGGCACTCAAGGCAATTATAAGCAAGGAAGTGACGTCGAGACTGGTATTTGATTGCAAGAAGGAACTGAAAACGTTGGCAGACCGGAACAGTGTCAAACTCAGCTGGGTGCCAGGACATCAGGGGATTGCTGGCAATGAGAAAGCTGACGAACTTGCAAGAAGAGGGTCAGATAATGAACCAGAACCATGACAGATTCTAGGAGTACCCAAGCGTGCAGCACGAGTGTCTGTAACAGACTGGATTCGGAAAAAACATAAGAACTACTGGAAAAACATGCCAGAAAATATACATGGGAAACAATACATCAAGGAACCATGCCACAGACAAACTGTAGATCTGCTAAACATGAACAGAGAGCAGATAAAAACTGTTATAGGACTCATGACCGGCCACGCCCCTGTCAAGGAGCACCTTACCAGGATGGGACTGTATAATGGTGACCCAAATTGCAGGCTATGCGGAAAGGAACCAGAAACAGTATCACATATACTATGCAAATGCGAGGCATTGGATCGCAGAAGGCAGACAATTTTTGGGCAACCAGTTGGCGAACCAGAAATATACAACTCACATCCAGTGAAAGACTTGTACAAACTTGTACAAGGCACTGAGATAATAAAGTGGGTACAATGATGATAAATAGGCAAGATACAATGGGCCATTAGGCCTAAGTGTCATCGGAGACTTCGGTCAGACGAGCCTACGAAGGGGGTGGAATTTTTAGTGGGTAGACCTGACTGAGATCAGGGAGTCCCACACTATCATATGGGGAATTTGACCCATATGATGTGCATAAAGGATTTCAACCACCTCTGAAAAAAAAAGAACAAAAAACTTTCGACCAAGTTTGGCGTGAAGGTCTTCTTGAAACGCTTCCGTCATGGTTTGTCGTCACAACTGTGTCGTTAACTAAAAGGCTTTCTTCTGAATGGGTCACTAAGTGTGGTCGTTGATGACGTATCATCTGATATAATGACTATCAACGCCGGTGTTTCGCAAGGATATGTTTTGGCCCCAACTTTGTTCCTACTGCACATAACCGACCTATCAGATGACCTATCCTGTTCACAACTTTGCTGCTTTCTCATCTGAAGCTCCTACGTCATCAGAGGTGCAGGGCAGAGGCAGGCAGATCGATACTGTTAATGAAGATTTGACTGAAATTTTGGAATAGGGATCTGATAATCTTGTGTCGTTCAATGCAATCAAGACTCAAGTCTCTGGTATCTACAAGAAGGCGGACTTCACATAACCTCGATCAACACTCCAATCATTTCTAAAATAATTAAACCGTTTCAATGTCAAAATGATACCTACTTTGGTAAACATAGCTATTTGACAGAGCAAGACACTTTGCTTTCGAAATACACGCGGAAGATTTTTTCTACAAACGCAGCTCCTAGACAAAAAAACTATATTTTATTACTACTACTACTGATGGTACTTCTCAAGCTACTATTTACTTTTTTCAGTAACTATTATATTTTCGTTATACCTATTCAAGGAATTAATGGTTTTTGAGGAATGCGACAAGTTCAGGATACCTACTTTGAGTTTGATATGTTTAACATCAAAGACATTCAAATATGTTCAAATGTCTTTTTCTTCTAATGGAGAAGTGCCTTAGAATTCAGTCACTATTTTCAATTATACAAGAGTTTATGGGTTCGTTTTCAAAAATATTGGTAGATGCAAGCGTTTTTTCAATATTTTCGCTCATGAGCACAAATGCTGTCACTTAATGACATTCTTCGGACAACGTCAATTTTGTGTTGAGATTGGAAAGCGTCAAGGCTACTTTGAAGCATTTTTAGTTTCGAAACAAAGATTGTAAGAACTGGACGCTTCAATATTTAGGTAGATATTGTGAGACGATTCGTGTATCAATAGTTCTGTTTGTCTTGCACCGGTTATCAATCATATAGATACTAAACGAAATATAAATATCAATGAAATGCTCTCAGGATGTATGTCGACATTGAAGCATCTAATATTATCCAATCTTTTTTTTTCGCAGATCCTCGAACGACGGAATGGCCATTGATACAGAGCCCTGTACCGACCATAACCATGGTCTTGGGATACCTTTATGTGATACTATTTGTAGGACCAAGGATGATGGAGAACCGAAAGCCCTACAAATTGAGGGAGCTTCTCATACTTTACAATGGAGCACAAGTATTGTTCAGTGTATTCATGTTATACGAAGTGAGTATTTGACTGAACTATAGATAGTCTGTTTCGAAACTATAGTATAGGAAAAAATCATATTTTCCTACGACCACGTATGAAAACGTCAATGTTCACACTGTTTTGTTATTCAAAAAAAAATTGTTAAAGTAGCTCATATCACCATGGTATTGTTTATTTGAAAGAAAGGAAGCACTTGTGTTGATATGAAAAATATTGTGAAGGTACTCACTGGTCAATATAAGCGTTCTCAAATCAAATTCATATTATCTATTGAAGTTTCTGTCTCGTTTCGAATTATACCGAGAATTCTTCATCTATTAATTTCAATGTGTCTGATACATAACCACTGAATTCACTTTGAAACTGGAACCTATACTCTTTGCTGGAACTATTTCGATGTTGATGACAGAGGGTTAGATCATTCAAAAGAGTACGGCTACAGTTTTATGCGCGGCTTGCTGCTTGCATCAGTTTGATATCACAGTATCACCAACGAGAAGAAGAGTAACTCGTACGTGCTTGCGCACTACGTACTACGTACTTCTGTGGTTCTGTATTCCTGGTTGCATGATTACTGGCGCTAGCAGGCGTATGGTGTCAAGGTTGTTTTGTTTATGTACGCTGGTGTCAATATCAATAAAATTTGTCCAAACTAAACTAACTCAATCAATCAGTAATTCACATAATGAGAAATTGTCGGAGAAGTATTCAAATATCATCTTGAATATGGAAATAAACAGTACTTGATATCGAATCAAAACCACCTGAAATTATAGAGACCGCTCAAGTTAAACTTTTGACCTCCCGCGAAATGAAAATATTCGGAGTCGTAGGAGTGTGCAAAACTCGTTGGAAAGTGCATTTCCACACACTCGTTACGTTTCCGCACTCACCGCTACGCGGCTCGTGCTAAACGACTACTCGTGTGAAATATGTCACTTTCCACACTTGTTGTGTAATATACTATTTTCTTTCACCTCTGTTACTTCCATGGTCAGTATACTGAATTCATTGTTTTCAACGATTGTACATGTTTTCATGGCAACTTTATATATAGGGTCACTCATGGTCGATGATAAGTTATACGTTATACGTCTTTGAATTTGGTTTCTTGGGTAATCAGTTTTGTTCTATCGATCAAAAATATTTTCAGCGTTGCAGCGTTGCCGCTTCTACCGAAAAGTAGCAACATCTTTGTTATTTCAAATAAAACAACCTGTATTTTGTTACATTCTCAAATTCTCCCTGAAAAACTGATTTCGTCGATCTATCAACTTTAGGAATTTTTTTGTGTCGAAACTATTCAATTTTGCTCGAAACGGCTGGCATGTCCCTATCTCAACTCTTCATCAACTATCTATTGACATTCAGTAGAAACAAATACAGGGTGGTACAAATCTCAAAATTCTGAACCACCCTGTATTTGTTTCAATTAAATATCAATCGATAGTGAATGGAAAGTTGAGATAGGGACATGTAAGCCGTTTTGAGCAATAATGGATAGTTTCGACACAAAAAATTCCTAAAGTTGAGAAATCTCGATTTTTCACACCCTATATCACTGTAATCATTCACTCTAGACCCCAAGTATGATGCATCGATGAAATCAGTTCTTCAGGGAGAATTCGAGAATGTAACAAAATACAGGGTGTTCCAGTTGAAAAAACAAAGTTGTTGCTACTTTTCGATGGAAGCGGCAATTCCGCAATGCTGATAATATTTTAGATCGATAAAACGAAACTGATTACACAAGAAACCATATTTTCGGAATAATCCTACGTCCTGTTCTCTAGAAACGTCTAACCTACCATCGAACGTGAGTCACCTTGTATATCTATGTCCAGGCGTACACGTTGTATCAAATGATAATTTTGAACAAAATAATGATGGACTTTTTATTTTCTGGTATACTTCATATCACAAATCAATACCTTTGGATCGGATTCACTCAAGATGAGTATTGCCGAAATTCAATAAGGTTTTACATGATTATTTCGTGTTTACTTGTTTTCATGATCTCATCCAAGCCGTAGTTTTCACTTGTTGAGCAAATCATTCAAAGTAGGGTCAACTTGTTCGAATTGGAAAGAAACACCAAGTCATTCCTACAAAATTCAATGAAAGGATACATAAGAGAACATGTTTCGGACGTTTATTTATATTCACTTTCAACCCAACTGTATTTCAAACTGTTGAACGCTGCGAGTGTACCACGAGGGTCCGTTTTCGGCCCCATTTTATTCGTAACATTTATGTAAATGCATTGTGTGCAATAAAATTATACGAATCGTTCTCTTTTCGATCTATCCTACAGTTACTTGTCGACGAGGTTACTGATAGTAAATGTTTTTCAGTTAATAAGCATCAATGCATACTGATTTCTGCCAATGACACCAAACCGTCTCAATTTTTAAAACTTTTGATGGTTCGAAATATAATGAATTTTATCTTTTTCAAACATCCTAGATTTTTATTGTGGAATTGTTTTGACGGTTGAGTTTCCTCATTTTGTTTTGACTTCCATTCCAATCATTTCGATTGACTTTGGTCGTCAATAATTCGGTCATTTTCCATTCAAATATGCAACTTGTTGATATCAATGGAATCAGAAAAAAATGTCTATCGAGTTGTTAACATATAAATGAAAGACCCTGTATATCAAGAAACATATGTAAATCAAAATCAAGTTATCTCATTCAACTTTTATATTTAGCATTCTTTCATATCTTCAAAAAAAAAGTTGGTGGTAGGATCCATTTTGAAAGGCGCACCCTGTACAAAAATAAATAATCCCGTTATATTCCGTTGCCTGACAATATTTTTTTAACTTTGGTATAACTGCAAGCATTTTCTGCTATGCAACATAGTTTTTTATTCTTGCCAGTGACAAGTTATATAAATTGTTTTTTCTAGTGGTCTAGAGAAATGCAAATTCACTCATCAAGATATCAGATTTGACCAGAATTGAATGAGGATTTCAAAAATAATTTTCACTTCAAGAAAAGACAATTTTATTCAACGAATAGAACAACGAATCGAGCAGGTTTGGACGGGTCAAAAGAAAACAACAGACTTTCGCTGGTAAGCCTCAGTCCAGTAAATTTTCAGTTATATTCATTTTATAACTTGGGAGACATTCGTTGGTTTTTAAAAACATGTATATTTGATTTGAAGATGTTTCTTGGATCGAGACTGATTGATAGAAACGAAATTGTTGATGAACAAGTCGAAAACTAGTTTCTTATTCGACTGTCGAGAGTAATCTGTTTTTGTTTATTATATGAACTGCATCTCGAGGAAAATGCTGAAAATGCAACTCTCGCAATTCTAGAGTCGCGTAGGTAGAGATAACAATATGAATCGTATATTATTTTATAAGTTCAAATGGGATAATAGGATATAACATTCATGTCTTTCGAGTGTTTTGCTTAATGCTTATACACAATGAAGTGGACAGGAGAAAAATATTTCGATTTGAGATTTATGTTAACCCAAGAAAATAACAAAGAGTTGTTGCGAAAATCGAAACATCCACAACCTTTTGAAATATTCAAATATTAATGCAATATATCTTGACTGGATATTGCTTTTCTTAGAACAGTATTCTGTTTTTCAATTTTCGGATCAATTTTATCACTTATAATTACACGAGAGCTTTTTTTTGTCGAAGTAAACTTGACATGTATCAATGAGAATTCTGTTTCCTGGCAATTTAACGAAAAAAACTGCCTCTGTCAGTTTTTGTTGAGTATGTCCCGTAATTTTCTTGGAGTTTTTGTTCACCTATACCACTCCTGGACAATTCAGTTACGGCGGCATCTCGATTAGAATGGTTCGTAATTTTCACCCGCTTGACATCCAATATTTATAATGAAGTCCAATATTTTTCGACGAGGATTTGGTCCATTTAGATATTTCATTTATCCCAATAGAAGAATTCATATACCATCCTTTCGAATTTGTTTTTTGCCAGAAAGGATTTGGAGTTAAAAAACTTTTCTCATGTAATATGGTTTCCCCGTCTTACTGGGCATGCACAATCTTCTTCAGTGTGTGCTACCAACCATTTACTGTCGAGCAACTTTTGATTTCTCCCTTGTGCTGTCTTCGAAAACATTGGGTTATATTCAACTCTTCCGGTCTCTCTTCCACGGTTGTCTGTCTCGATTTTCAAATAGAATACTTTACAATTTGTGGCTTCTCCACCTCTCCAAGCCAATTCATAGGCAGCAATGTGATAAAATTTTCTTTGGAGGCCTACAGGTTCTTCTGCACTCCAGGACAGTGCCATTTCAAAAATATCTTGTTTTTTGAGAGCATTAGAACTCACCTTCATTTTTTTTGGGATTGTTTGTGAAATTAAAAAAATTCTTTCATAAAAGTACTTCTCTTGTAACATTTTTGCGAAGTGTTCCAAATCGTCTTGACTTCACTCCCCTTATAATCTTCTCCATAGTTCTTCTTTATGTTGAATGCCCAGTCACATAAAATAGAAGCTAACTCTTCAGTGGAAGTTTCTGCAATCAGTTCATATTTTTATCCAAACAAAACATCACAAATTGTCGCCAAATTGACGTAGTTGAATTCACAGTATTGCGTGGTACATTATCATTGATGGTTTTTTCAATATCTCCACTCGAAGACTCTCCAAATCGTGACATTTCCACAAATAAGATTATTTTCTGACATAATGTCATTAAAAATTTGTCTACAATGCTGGTTGCATGAATTGAATTGTCAAATAAATAGGTAGGTATTCAAAATAGGAAGGTGTCATCCTCGTAAAATCAAACACCATGTATTATTCTTTTTACTGGCTTGCACGATGTTCCACAAGCATTATAGGTTTTCCTTTGGTGGTGTCAGAGTATATGATAAAACTAACCAGAGAATAATAAAATTAAGGCACGCCGGGGCAGGGGGGGGCAAGGGGGCAGATGACCCTCCTGGAAAACCAACTTGGGTATAATCATTTCGTGATTTCTTTTTCTCCCCCTGATCTTTTTTCTGTCTATAGTAAAGCAGGAGAAAATTCGAAGAGTAACTGATAAAACCTCAATCCATTCCTCACCTTGACATTGCAGCACACAGTCAGTCATAATCGTTACATATTTTCAGTTCAGCTTTCACCGGTTGTCAGTGAATCTCGTGCATAACTTCGACCTTGCGAGGAAAGTCAATGAACGTCCTTGAAATGAAAGTTTGCGGAAGATGTAGTCCAGTATTATGTTATGCGAGACATGAAACGTGACTTGCTACACGCGACCTTCACAGCTATTTATTGTCTGTGTTTATGTTGAACGATATTATTTGAAGGTGCATGAGAAGGATGTCATTAATCATAGTGTGCATGGGTTACCAATAGTTGGGATAGGTCTAGGATTTATAGGTAGTTGATTGTGGAAAGTGAATTTAGATGAAGGAATTTCAACAAGACAACAATATGGAATTCTTCTTTCACAATGTTACTTGTTACACATGACCTTTATAACTATTTATTGTATATGTTCTTGTTGAATGGGAGTCCCTATGTTAAAGTGATGGCAAGAATACCCATTCATAATTATATGATGAATACTTGAATAGGTTACCAATAGATGAAGTATAGGTCAAGAATTTATAATTATTATTGATGGTTTCAAACTGGAATGGTGGTCGAGTGCGTTGAGGCGCTGGACTTTGGGCCCAGAGGGACCCTTAGGAAGAGTAAAGATTTTTCACAAAAAAGAATATATATATTTATTCATCATGATTATCTGTCACTTTTTCCAAAATTTTTACAAACAATTCAAGATGAATATGCACTCTCCTTTTTTTTTAATCGTTCATAGCTGATGATGACTTGTGCCTCTACGGACAATAGTGACAGGTCTGACAGAGGTTCATTAATTTGGAAAAGGAATACTTATGCTCGGTCCTTGTTCTGTATGTTTATATTTTACTCAATAGATATCTCAGTTAATATTGGTCCTACAAAAACGTTTGAATGGACAAATATGTAGCATTTTTTATGGGCATTCAGAATTCAGTACATAGGGAATGCAAATAAGCATCGTTAACCTGAAAATTTTACAACAACTGGCATTTTTTTAAGAGACACCCCATATTTTATTTACCTAATCGGTAGAACTTTTTTTTCTGATTCAAAATATATATACTTTATTGGGGTTATCTTAATCGGTTTTCGGAAAATAAAGATTTTTCGTACAGATCTAAGGCAGCTGTGAAACGCTGCAATTGGCTTATTTATATTAAAGTAGCCATGGATAATAAAACAAATTTAATTGTATTGTTTGACATTGACATTTCTTTTTATTCGTAGTTTGGGAGTTGTCAAAAATGATATATTCTGAGGTAGAAAAAGTTTTTCATTTCCTTGAATAATCCTGGGTTTTCGTTTCAATGAACCAGTATTTCGTAAACGTTTATAAAAGTTAACAAATGGTTTCTCACTAGGAAATCTTCTGTTAGGGTATCGTCGTCTATACTCACGATGCGCCAAACGTTCGTTATGATAACTTTTTATAAAAACTGACACAATATCAACTTTTTCTACCTCATAATATATCATTTTTGCTATAACAACTCCCAAACTATGAATAAAAAGAAATGTCAATGTCAAACAATAAAATTGAATTCGTTTTATCATCCATGGCTACTTTGATATAAGCCAATCGCAGCATTGTCGTCTGGCGTTTTACAGCTGCCTTAGATCTGTACGAAAAATCTATATTGTCCGAAAACTGATAAAGATAACCTCAATAACGTATATATATTTGAAATCAGAAAAAAGAGTAAAATTTTTAGGTTAACGATGCTTTTTTGCAATTCCTAGTACTGAATTCTGAATGCCCATAAAAAATGCTGCATATTTGTCCATTTGAACGTTGTTGTAGGACCAATATTAACTGAGATAGCTATTGAGTAAAATATAAACAATCACCCTATACATACTGAGACCTGTCTTCATGGGTGAAAATCCAGGTAAACCTAGTCGGTCAAAATGCAATATTTTTGTTGAGAATCTCTTGACACCAAATTTTCTTGCACACTTTCCTCTCGCGACATCGGAAATATTCCCAGTAGTGTGTGTATTGATATTCTTTCAAGATCACTCCAGTCGAGGTCACGTCCTTCCAAGGTCACTTCTTCTCAATGTAAAGTCCCAAGTTCACTCTCTCGAGGTCACTCCACGCACAACCTTGGGAAATGACCCGGAATAGGCTTAAATCTTCTACGGGGGTATTAATCTGCATAGCTGAACCATAATCGAGAACTTTTTGTAATATCAAAATATTATACTATGATAAGTTAAAAAGATGAAAAATAAATCAAGTCATCTCCACAACATTGTTTAGAATGATGTAAAATATGAAAGGTAGAAAACGAGCAGAAAACAACTACATTTCTGGCAAATACCACGCAGAATATTGAATTATATCGGCTCGTAGTCGATGCACCGATTCATATAAATGAATAAAAATACAAAAATTTCTTTCTTCGAACATGCATTCATGTTCCCAACAAGACAAACACGCCTGACAACATCGATTCAGACCTCGCCTCGTGTGGAGATCTCAGGACAGGATCTTTACTCGGTTGACTACCCTGTACGGATGACGGCTAATAAGCTCGAAACCGGTTTACAGGTTGTCAGGCGTGTCTGTCCCGTTGGGAGCATAAACGCATGTTCGAAGAAAGAAATATTCGCAATTTTATTCATTTATATAAATTGATGCATATACTATATACAGGGCTATTCAAATTCGAGTCTATGCATGGGGATTTCGATAACGGTAAGAGATATATGGTTGGTTAAATGGGGGCAAAGTAGCGTATTTCAGAGGTTAATTATATGGATGAAAAAAATCTGACCTAGCTTCTTCAGTTCTGGAGTTATACAGGAAAAATCGAAAGTTTCGAAATTCTTCTTTTGCCTATATCTTTTTATTTTACGAAGATTCTTTTAAATTTCGCCACTTTGCCATAGCAACTTTTTGTAGCCTTTCCAAATATCTGAATAAAAATTATATACAGGGTATCGTATAAATTGGGCCACCCTCAACTTTTAATTTTCAAATACGGACCTGTATTTTTTATTGCATTTTTTTGAATGGCAAGAGTCATGTTTTATATTGACGTAGTATTTTCATCTGAATTACAGAGTGTTTTGGAAATATTGAACTATTACCAGTAAAAATAATATAATTCAATATTCTGCGTGGTATTTGCCACGAATGTAGCTGTTTTCTGCTCGTTTTCTATCTTTCGTATTTCATACCAAATAATGTTGTGGAGATGACTTGATTTATTTTTCCTCTTTTTAACACTACCACTCCACTTAGAGTTTTTGGCTACTTCCTTTCTGATTATGATAAGTTCCAAAGGCTTGTAGAACTGCCATTGGAACAGAAACCATCTGATATTTCTTTAGATATCAGGATATTAGATATCAAGGCTACTTCTTGGATAAGAGTTCAATTGAGTATTTCTAAGAGTGAATTATGGTTCAATGTATCGAAAGATTCAGCAAAATGTTTGTCATTCTTTTCTATAATCTATGGTAGTTCTTTGTACTCCTTCAAGTCATTTTTGTGAGACTTAGAATATGAGCAATTCCTTGTTCATTAATTTTTTGACGATTCCTTGAGAGGAGAGTTTTCCACTTTTACTGAAAATGGATTCAGATCTCGGAATTCCGACTTAGATCTCGGAATTCCGACTTAGATCTCGGAATTCCCACTTAGATCTCGGAATTCCAACTAAGATCTCGGAATTTTGATATGACACACAATATCCTATGGATATCCATTTTGAGTTCATTTCAGATAGGGATAAAGGACATTTTCCTCTTTTAACATCCATAAGAAATCAATGGATAACGAAGAAAGAAGACATGAATAAAAATCGCAGGCGATGTAGGGCACTAGGGCAGTCACCCAATACAAATTCAAACCTCTCCTAACATTGCATGATATTCGTGATTTTCTTCAAGAATAGTGCCTGCTGTGCTGTCTTTTCGTATTTTTCAATCTGATATAGGATGTTAATAAAAATAATTTTCAATGATTCGGATTACTTCACTTCTTGATGTCAGTTTTGTTAGAACAGGATAGTAATGAGTGGATTATTGATAGTAATATTTATTTTATAATTAATGGTGAAGAAAATAATATTAATAAACTAAAGACATTCAACGTGTTAACTTCAACACATACCACCTTCTTATACCACAGAACTAAAACAGAATGTTGCTGACTACTGTAAAAAGTCAGAAACATAATGTTTCATGCTACTTGCAGGTTTGCCAACTTAATTCAAATATTCTAACATCCCATTTTTTATCATACAAATTGACATGGAATATTTTTGTCCGATGATTGGATAGAAAACAGAGTGGTTAATCTCTCTATATCGCTTCTCGAAATAATTGGCAACTTTGTATATTCTTGGAATATTCATAAGAACCATCAGTCAATAATACATGATAGCTATCATTCTAGAGAAATATTTACGAATCAAGCTACGATAGCGGTGAGGGAGTAAAATTTCGAGAGAATACTAGTCAATTGCGAGTAGTATACTCTACTTTGTTCACGACTCATTCATTTCAGAATTTTCAATTTGAGAAATTTCGTGATTCGGTTGCAAAAGAGGGAATAAGGACCATCGATCTGTCGTCACTATTCCCTAAGGAAATATAATATAATTTCTGAAATTTTGTGATCGGAGTGCATCAAGAAGGAATAAATCACTTTTCATAATTTCCTGAAGGAATGATATATGTCATTATGATGTCAAAACCACAAGTATAATACTTACATTGAATGAATGTTCATAGAATATATTAGCTAGATTATCAGAACATTTTATGAGAATATTCTGAAATATAATATAAAAAATTTCAGATTATTCATAGAATATTATCCATGAAAATCCTTTTTATATCCAATTCTGGTCGAGATATCCATATATATGATATGGACATCCACAAGATATCCATTGAAGGATTTGAAATGGATATCCTTGATTGGATCAAGTATCCACAACAATTATGAATGAGTGTTTTGATTGTCAGAATGATTTCAATGGTATCAATATCTCATGCAGTTCCATTTCATGAATTTAACAGAACTCGAGAACGAAAAGAGATATTCGAGACTTGGAAAAATTAGGTTGAATGAGATGTCGTTTCCTGTTGAGAGAATGTTCTTTCACTTGATTTATTCAATCAATATTCAGGGGCTATGTATAACTCTCTGTATATTATCAGAATTTTCTGAAGTGCTCTCTCAAAAATATATACTTTCTATATATTCTATGAAAACATGATATTATGGGAGTGCGCTTTTCATCAAATATCTTTTAAGATGATATCCACTGTATCGAAGAAGAGATATTTTAGGGTGCTGTATTTTTTCAATGCCTCCATGGAATATATAGGAATGATATATTCTTGAAATTGAAAAAGAGAGCACTTTCGAAATATGTGATAATATACAGGGGGTTCCATTTGAGAAATTGAAAGTTATATACAGCCCCTGTACATTGAGTAATGAACTAAAGTGAAAGAACGTTATCTCAAAAGGAAACGACTTCTCATTCAACTTGATTTTTGTAAATCTCGAATATTTTCTTTCGTTATCAAGATATCAGCTAGATAAGTCGTGAATTCCATAGCCAATCACCCTGTAGGTACATGGATTTTGGAAAAAATACTCATCTTCAGTTATTCTACTGGATTTGAAGTGGAAATATTAAATATCCGTCGACGAATTTGAAATGGATATACTATGTATCCTAAGATATCTGATGGATGTTGGAAGAGGAAGATGTCCTTCATCCCGACATGAAATGGACTCAAAACGGATATCAATAAAATAATCTTTGCCATTTGGGCACCAATGCCAAAATTTTGAGATCTGAGTCGGAATTCCGAGATCTAAGTCGGAATTCCGAGATCTAAGTCGGAATTCCGAGATCTCAGTAAAAATTTGTATCGAAAATAAAAATAAAATTATTTGTGGCCCCTTTACCCTTTCGTATAGGTTTCTTCTGGTGAATTTATTACATTGTATCAACAATGATGATTTTTTTTTTGATAAATCACTGCAAACAACATTTCGTTATAGACATCCTCTCAGTTGACACACACTGGTTGCTTTCGTCCTGCAGTGTTCAAATAGCATTTTCATAAACAGTAAGCACATTTTCACAGTTCTGCTTACATTCCACTATACCTGAAGCAAATACATTTCACACAATTCTCTTTCAAATGCATTCACTTTCATTTCCAATGATTAATACCTATCAATTCCACTTAAGTTTAGTTTAGAGTTTATAACATTCTGATTTCGTATTATCATCTATTATAAATATCCTTTACAATATTCAATAACAAATTCATACTTGTCAACAAATTCTTCAGATTCACTGCAAATTCTTGACCCTTTTGGTTCCGAATATTCATAGATGACACTCATTCTCAGTCTGAAAAAATGTTCAGACAACGAACTAAATTTCAGCAATTATATATATATTGTGTTTCTTATGAGTACCTAGATCAATAGTTTTTCCTTCCGTACAGTAAATAATTGATATTAAGTAACCTGTACTATTTTTTCCAGCATTTGATGAGTGGATGGTTTTGGGACTACAGTTACAAATGTCAACCAGTGGATTATTCAAACAATAACAAAGCCATAAGGGTGAGTATCAATAAATTTTCACCCAAATTTCACATTAAACCTACTTATTCAATTTCGTATAGAAAACCTACTTATTCAATTTCGTATAGAATGATCATATCGAACAACCGCTTCTCTGAGAATGCTGATATGCCCAGCCTAAACAAAATATCAGTTCTTTCAGAAGAGTTTTCGTAGAGACTTAGTTGAAGATGGTATATTTCAGATTTTTTATTTTGGATGATTCCATTGGAGGTGTGATGTGACGACAACATGTCTTGAGACGGATTTATGCAAAACGCTTTTTCATTAATTTGTCGCTTTCGTTCACTGTCATTAGAAAATATTTTTCTTCAAGGATTTTGATACTTTCAAGCCTAGTTCATGTTAGAACGATTGTGATTATTTTAATGCGATTCCGCAAATTTGATTGAATTGTCGAAAAACCTAGTTCATGTTGAAGCGGACAATCGCTAAAAGAAGAGTTTCTCCATCCCTCAAAGTCGTGAGTGGAAACAAAGGATAGGGATAGTATGTTTCCTTCAAGATATCTCCAACAAATACATTTAACATATATATACATTTAATTCAGATTCGTTCACATCAACACTCCTGTGGAGTAAACACCTCTTATTTTTTTAACTTTCTTCCGACAAAAGCGACGCCATTTTTAACCGCATTGTATTTGCGGAATTCGTTCCAACATGAACTAAGCTCTATGCACGACCGTAATTTAGTATCTATAGAGTTCAGTGGTTATATATCTCGGTTGTATGAGTTGTGAATTTCATTTTATATCCAACCAAGGGAATAATGGAAAATCCAAACTATAAATCTTTCACGATCACATTCTTAGTGATGCATAGTTTAATCAAAAACATCAGCTCAGTGACCTTTGTACAATGTCGATACATTTCAGTTGAATATACAGTGAGAAAGAGCTAAATGAAATACCTTTATTTATTCACTTGAGTGTACGGAGGTTATGAAATATTTCCACAATTTTTCCGTTCGATAGGCAGGGAAGACTGAAGAGTGTAGTTGGGTAGGTCTTGATCTTGACAATAAATAGGAATCCAGCTTGCGGCCATCTGATTTATCTGCTGAGAATCGGTCGTGGTGGGCTCTATATGAAAAAGCAGTATTGAGTGTACTATCTTTCGCACATTTATAATGCGTTGATATGTAGCAGAAATAAAGTTGGTGCCAAACAGATCCTTGTGGAACGCCCGTGTTGATAGTGTTTTATTAGAGAGCTTCTTGGTAAACGACGTAGCTACGATGGTAAAACATAAGACGAAAGTTTTTCAAAAAAGGTTTCATGCCAAACCCGGTCAAATGCTCTAGATATATAGCCACAGAGACTCTGTCTGCCATATGTATGTTCAAAGGCAAGTGAATCTACAGTTGAGAAAGCCATATTATTGGTCCTTTACGATTCGACATTTCACCAGATATTGTATGAGCTCAATGTTGATTCCATTCTCCATGATTTTGAAGACGACAAATACTAACACAATAGGTGTGTAGTTATCAGGAATTATCTTTTTAGCTTTATTAGGCATTGGTTGAATACTAGCATTCTGACAGTTCGAGGGACACACAGCAAGCTCATATTTTATGGTGAACAACCTGCAAATAACTGGCATTCTTTCTGATCACATAGCCTCTTTAGTATTGAGATCTAGCAAAATGCGCCTGATAATGCGTTAGTGGAAGGCTATTCCAGGCAGGCTATCGATATCAGGGGAGCTTTTTCCCTATGGATCTACAGTGAAATTAGCTACAAATATCTCGGCAAAGATGTTGGCTCCTTCTTGAGGTGTTGTAGTCAATGTATCATCCTTTCGGGTTAAGGGAGGCAATGAAATATTAGTAATTTCTTCAAGTTGCCTTGGTGAAGGTCCAGAAAAAATGGGAAGTGGTCGGAAGTGCTTTGTTTTTATCTTGGTGTCATATTCCTCTTTTAATGCCCCAGTGACAGTATGCTATTTGTTTTGAAGCGACAGCTCTTAAAGAGGTTTTATCGAACCATGGTTCACTAGTTGAGGGTGTTCTGCTGGTATGAGGTATGTTAGTTTTTATTCCTTAAATAGTGATCACAGAGACAACTTCGACAGATTACAAGAGGTACTCAGATTGAAAACATACCCTTCACCAAGGAAATAATATACGAAGATCTTCACAGTCTGTGGAGTTGTACTGCCAAACTGTGCGTCGAGCTGCTGGGCAATTTTGTGTGTTGGTATAGGGCGAAAATTAGATCATGGTCACAGTTTTCCAGTGGTGCCCGAACTTCAACTTTCTGTGAATCCCTGTGGGTTCATTTTTCAGTTTCACAAGTCCATAGGTGAAGGTTTCAGCTTGTAGTTCTGCTCCATCCGTCTCGTTGGTTTCGCTAGATGAAGTCAAAGTTCCAGAGAATGGAGTCTGAAGAGGTCTCCAAAAGCTTGTTCGTTTGGTGGTATGTAGAGACAGCAGAGAAACATCGTTTTTTGTGATTCTAGGTGAACCTCATTACATCAACATTTTTTTTTGTACTGAGAGATCATTGATGACAGATATATCCCTCCTGAATCTGAAATGAATGTTGTGTTCGTTCGTGCATCTCAGTTGAAGCCTGTAATAGTAATGGACATTATTACCATGGATGTCCGAAATTTTGCACAGTTCCAAGTATCCTGTAGCAATTTTATGGAAGAAACCTCATGTATCGAAAAAGTACGAGATTATAGCTGAAGGACTGAGCTAACGACCAGTGCAAAAAAAAATCAACTTGTTCAAAACAGAAAAAAAGTTATTCAACTTTTAACAAGGGTGAAATTTCGGGGTGCGACGTAATTAGTGTTGTCTAGTTCAAATAAGGTATGGTATTAGTCCAAGAATTGTCCCCTGTGAAACAACAAACGCCACTTTTAAAGAATGTACTTTGCCACCAGTTGGTAACTAGCTACAGTTTTAACAATATGTATCTCGCTTACTTTTTGAATAAACTGACTCAAATGCTCACACATTACTTTGGCTTATATGATGAGTCATTTCGATAATAAATGTTGTGGCCGTTTTGCCTTTGAGACGGACTAACTGTATAAATGCTGCGACCATCAAAAATTACTGATTTGATGATCACTCCGAATACGTACCCAAAATAATATGTAGACATGATTTTTATTGCAACCATAAAATAAAAATTTTATTGCAACCATAAAATAATAATAGCGAATATATATATGGAATGGTTCGAAACATTCGCCATCGACCAAGCACATAAAAAGCCGCGAATCTGGTTGAGATACGTCGACGACACATTCATAGTGTGGAACCACGGAGACGACGAACTGGACACCTTCCTACAACACCTCAACAACGTGAGACCTTCCATCAAATTCACCATCGAGAGAGAATCCCAAAACGAATTGCCTTTCCTGGACGTGAAAGTGAAGAGAACAGACAACAAATGGCAAACTTCTGTTTACAGGAAACCAACTCACACAGGACAATATCTCAACAATGGATCCAACCATCACGGAGCTACGAAAAGGGGCATAGTGAAAACTCTGATTGATCGTGCCTTCAGCCTCTGCAACAACGAGAAAAGCCTAACTTCCGAACTGGACCACATCAAGATAGACCTCTACCAGAACGGCTATTCAAGGAAATTGGTGGAACAGACGTTGAAGAGCAGGAAACAGAGGATAATCCAAAAAGAAGAAGAACCGCAACAACCAACATTGTGCCTTCCCTACATCAAAGGATTATCAGAGAGAATCAAGAAGATTGGATCCAAATACAAGATCAAGACCTGCTTCAAATCTGGAAACACCATCCGCAGCCAACTCACCAAAACCAGACCAACGAACAAAAACAGTGACTCCAAGAATTGTGTTTATCGAGTACCATGCGAATGTGGCAAATCATACATCGGAGAAACCAAGAGACCACTGGAAACCAGAATCGGCGAACACAAGAAAAACACCCAACGAGGAGAAACCACCAAGTCAGGAATCGCAGAACATGTGTGGACCCACCAACATAACATCAAATGGTCTGAGGCAGAAATCATCCATAGAGAAGAACACTGGTTCAAGAGGAAATTCAAGGAAGCAGCATACATAATGAATAATAACGCTTTCAGTCAACCAAGCGTCGAGATTCGCAACACATGGAAACCGCTGATTAGCCGAATCAACCGGTTACGGCTCACTGAACCGGAAAATTCCGCCATAGCTGACCTATAAATACCCCCGTATCCCAGGACTTTGTTAGTTCTCACCTGAAGACGATTGTAGATACACACAATCGAAACGTCGTGACAAACTCGATTTGAATCTTTCTCATAATTTTAATTCTTTATTCATTCATTTTATTTTAATTTTTAATTCAACTTTTCTTTCTTCAGGCTATTGATTTCTAATTCAACTTTTCTTTTTTCAGGCTATTGATTTCTAATTCAACTTTTCTTTTTCAGGCTATTGATTTCTAATTCAATTTTTTCTTATTTTCAGGCTCATCGACTAGTTAAACTCCCATTTAAATCTACAATTTTCGACTTCATATATACTAACACTAATACTAACCTGATTTATTGATACTCGAATCTTCTTGATTCGATAAAATAGTTAATTTTTATTCATCACTTATTTCGTTTTTTCAGCATAACTCATCTTTTCTTTTCTCAGGATTCAAATCTTCATACCTTTAGACAATGGAAGTCCGAAACTTTTCTTCACAACTCGAGACATTGTCAGCCACCTTCAAACAAAACATAAAATATTCTCTTGGTAATTCCAAATGGTAGACGGGATCTCCATCAGGTAGGAATGTCGGTGTTAATGAGAGTTCAAAATACTGATGACATTTCACGTAGATCAATGGTTCGTTGCCCTGTTGAAAGCAGACGGAGAATAATTTTTGCGTAGGTAGAATTATCTCCATCATTTCTGACTCGTTTTTCATTAGATCGTCCGATTTGAAACAGTCTCTACTAATCTACAATCTTTGTTTAATCATCACCTTAGTGTGACCTATACTACTTGATGGAAATTTAGTTATTTGAAAAGCCAAATGGAGTAGGTATGATCTCTTTGAAAGGCGATAACAACTTCTTATAAACTCCAGTTGAGAATTAAGTCAAGTCCGACGAACATCAGCGTGCTGATATTTAGCAGATTCCTGATAGAACTTCAACATTCTTGGTAAGGGTAGACGAAACCAAATACACAGTGAAAAAAAATTACACCAGCTAACACCATCTGGTGTACCCTGAGGTCCTGACTGTTTCAGTGTCAGTAAACACCGGCATATTATTCACCACTGTAGGTGTTACGTGACTTTTTCCATAGGTGTATTTAATAATCAAACCCAGTTATGAGTGACACTAGTGTTAGTGCTGAATTTAGGAAAATGAACAGTTTGGTGGTGTTGTTTATGCATTTCCGAAAGTGCGATTTGACACCGCAGTGGTGCTGAATCCTACCTACAATTCTCATGCTTACATACAATATTTTTATTTAGTCATATCAAATCTGGTGTTTTCATGATGCAATACTTAACGAATGATTTCTGCCACCAAATTGGATGATTCATACACCGCCTCGATTTTATCGTAATATGACACGGTGTGAACTTGGTGTTAATTTCATATAGTAGGTGTTCTTCACATTCAAACCATTTGGTGTTACTTACGATTTCATGTTTCAGAATCGTTCTACTTTCATCACATTCGTGTCATTTTTCACTACTAAGATCGGAATTAACACAACTCAACACTCAATTGTGAAATGTATATTAAAAAGGACACAACTTCGATATTCAGTTGTTGATTTCGTCGGAGTTAGCTCTGAAATCCTTTTGATTGAAATTGCCCCCACTTTTTTCTACTGTGATCCATAAAAAAGCTAGAGAAGGTTCTGTTCTGTTTAATAGGGGTGTTATACACCTATGAGATCTATTGTGTCATCTTCTGCTGCCTCATCAGGATGTCTCAACGACTGAGATAATGTGAGAGTAGAAGTCCTCGCCTTATTAAAATCTGCATTCTTCTCTACTTATCCTCTTGTTCCTTGAGGTGCCCTTTTAACCGCCGGTTTCCTGATGGAAAGTTTAGAAACGATGGTACCTACTTGTTCTGCAGAATGGAACAGAATCGAACCACTTTTTTTGCAAGTAAGTCTGCTATTTCATTACCTTCCTGGCACGGAACCCATAGATAACCAACTGTGTTGTTCTTGTCTTGTTTTTTCATCTTCTCTAGGCACTCACAAACAATCTTGAAGTCGATTAGGTACATGGGAGTTGAGAGTATTAATGGCCGCTTGGTTATCTGACATGATGCGAAAATTTCTTTCCATATTGCTGGACACATTTTCCGAAGGCTTATAACTATCTGCTTGGAAAATGCTCGGAAATTTTCCAATAGAGCAAAAGTGTTTCAAGTAATGTTCAGATTGATGAGTACTTACGGTATTTTTGGTAGGTAGTACGATGTTTCTTGTATTTATAGTGAAATTTCTCTCTACCAATCCAATTTCCACTTCTTCTCTCTCCTTACTCAACCCGTCTTCAATATATTTCTAGACATAGGAATATATTCATTGCCAATTTAGGACACTGCATAACATCGAAATCGAGTCAAGAAAAAGTCGCTTAGGACAAATTGATGAAAATAAGCATATTGGTGTCACATTCCAACTCAGTCAGTTGAGCCATCACAAAAAAATACATCAAAGAAAAATATCAAACACAGTTAGAACGACTGGTAGACTACGAGCAGAAAACAACTACTTTCCTGACTTATACCACGCAGAACATTGAGGCCGACTCTCGATATACAGGGTGTTGGTCAATAATGCGTGTTATATATTAGCTTTGTTGGTGGAAAATAAAAAATGCCGGGGAATGGGGATGGATGTCACTTTCTGGAGAGGCATATTTTTTGGCTAAATAAGCTTTCTGAAAATTTATCGTTTCATAAAACCTAGTTGGTTTTGCTAAGTTGAATATTTCTTCTTTAAAATGCAGACATTTTGAAAATGGCCCTATACCAGTGGCGTAACTAGAAATGTTGCCTCCTGATGGGTCCTTTTCAGGGCCCTCAGAAGAGAAATAAAATAAGGCATATTCAAATGTAATATTAATGTCGTGGAAAATATAATTATCATTGAAGACTTATCAGTAAAGGAATTAAAAAAACTCAACAAAACAAGAAATAAATTAAAAAAAGATTATCAACTGTGGTATATATACAGGGTGTTCCTTGAACACATGCTACCAAGGGGGTGATTCATTAACTCATTTTAAGAGAAAAACTTCCCATGAACATATGTCCTAAAAGTCTCAACTTTTGAGATACAGGGTGATGAAGTTATGAAAAAAAATCAGTTTTATAATAATAACAGATAATAGTGTCGACATCTTTATGAAATTTGGTACATGTTTTTTATGCATCTAGGTGCACCACAGGTTATCTGTTGAATTTCATGTCCTTGGTTTTTTTTCATTAATATTTTCATATGATGCTGAATTATTGTAGACACGAAAATGTTGGAGAGAGAAAATAGTCTATCCAATTAAAAATATCGAACATTGTTTGAAATCGAATGTCTGGTAGACTACGAGTAGAAAACAACTACTTTCCTGGCAACTGATACGCAGAACATCGAATTATATCTGCTCGTAGTCCACCAGACATTCAATTACAAACTATGTTTGATATTTTTAATTAGATAGACTATTTTCTGTTTCAAAATTTTTGTCCAATTCATGGCTTTTCCATTTTTCACTAAAATTTTAGTTGGGATACACGAAACCTCCCATCTATGAAAAATTCTCTGAACAAAATCATCGATTAGAGTGAAATTATTGGAATTTTATGATGAAAAAACTAAACGAGAGTTCGGAATTCTTGGAAGTTATCTTTATTCAGATTTCTGTCTTCTTGAGAATAATTGGAGGAATCCCGTCTAGTCCCATATAGTCCAATAGTTCGTTGGCGAAGGACTATTTCAAGAATACGACAATGAGTATTTTTCTTGTGGTGTTGTAGGGTAGGTGGGAAATAATCAACTAACAGTGAAATTTCTTCCAAAATAAACGGTACCTAACTATTTGAACATGAGCTGTGATCTCATCTTGACGTCATATTCCTCTTCTGATTCGTCTAAAATGTTCGATTCTAGGTATTTCTGGCTCTGCCATATGTATTATTGTTTTGTTCTAGTAAGTCTATTCTTCGGTCATAGGTTCTCTCACCAACGCACCAACGACAGTATACTGTTTGTTTCAAAGCGACAGCACTTGAACAGGTTTTTGGTTGAGGTATTCGTATTATTATTCAAGCTATTATTCATTCCATATTATAAAATATATTCTCCAAATGGTACAGGCTTGCGAAAAAAAAAAACAAGATCTCTCTTGTATAATTTGAGAATCGAATCATAGTTTAACACATCACGATTGCGATTTGGACTTATCAATTCAGAAATCAATCAGAATTTTCTTCAAATTACAATCACTGAAACCACTTCAACATAGGTATAGGTATCTCTAGAAATACTTTCGTAATAATAACCATGAACAGTGGTTTTGAGAGATATTCAAATATTCACAGCTAATATGTTCAAGCCTCAGAATAGAGATGTCGAAGTAGATATAGAGTTGAATGAGTCAACATAGCAACCTTTTCCCACTAGTCATTCAGTTTGTTAGTTCTTACTAGTAACACACACTTCAAGCCCCAACTCTGGATGGAATCCAGCTCACTTTGTCCAAAGAAGTTGAATATTTGGGCGTGGTAATAGACCAAAAACTGACATGGAATAGCTCAACCACATTCTTTCCAAAGCTATAGCGGCAAGCTGGACATGCCGCAGAGTCTCTGGCAAGACATGGGGTCTGAAATCAAAAATAATCTATTGGTCATACCAAACGATCATTAAACCCATGGTCACCTACGCTTCATTGATATGGTGGCCAAAAATGCAACAAATTTCGGCACAAGCCAAGCTTCAGATAGTGCAGCGGCTAGCTTGTCTGGGAATCACAGGGGCAATATTCACGTGCCCCACTGCAGCCTTAGAGGTAATGCTGAACCTTCTACTATTGCATCTGTGTGTTATGAAAGAAGCAGCAATCAGTGCCTTCAGACTGAGTCATACAATACATCTCAAATCAGGAAATTGGATTGGACACTTGAAGATTTTAAAAAATATTTCCCTAGAATCCATGTCTTAACCGACAGATATCAATATCATGCCAGTTAGGTATGACTTCGAAATGCAGTTTGAAGTGGTCATAAACAACCACGAAATTTGCACAGAGAACGGACCTCAATTGCGAAATGATGCATTAGTGTGGTATGCTGATGAATCCAAGATGGATGGAAGGGTTGGAGTGGGAGTTAGAGCGCAAAATTTCAGGCTCTCAAAATCCCTTGGTAACACCAAAACCATCTTTAAAGCAGAAGTACATGCTCAAAAGTGCCTCAAAAGGGACATTCGAAGGGCAAAAATCTATGTTCTATCAGATAGCCAAGCAGCACTAAAAGTTTTGAAGTCATATACTTGTGAGTCTAAGCTGACAAGTGGCAGCGAACAACCAGGTCACTTTGATGTGGGTGCCAAGTCATAAGGGAGTTGAAGGCAACGAGGAAGCAGACTGCCTTGCCAAAGAAGGGGCAAATACATAATTTCTCGGCCCAGAACCCTTCTGTGGACTATTCAAAGCTGACTTGAGAGAACATCAGTTTCGACGCTGGAAAGCAGATGAAATGAAATCTCACTGGAATAAAGTGCCAGGTCAAAGACAAGCGAAGGGCTGGTGAGCCTCTCGCCAAGGAAAGCTAAACAGCTTCTCGAGTTGGACAAAAAAGACTTGAAACTGGTAACGCGACTCCTCACTGGTTTGCGAATGCCCAGCACTTTTCTGCAAGAGGCTCAAGTTCCTGGAAGGGGCCTCCTTAGAGCCCTACGATGTCAGGAACCTAGCTCCCAGGAAACTGATAAACTCCGCAAGTAGCCTCGGAATCCCGGGCCTCGAATAGATTAAGGGTAATGCACAAAAGATAGGTCGAGGTGCTTGAGAAGCTGTACAGCCTTAACGACCCCTCCTACAATCTACAATCTACAACACACACTTCATTATATTTACCTAGTAGGTACATGCCAAAGAATAACAAGATCCTAATAGCTGGAAAAGAGTTCATCACAACAACATTCCTTCCTCTGAAAAATCGTATATTTAAAAGAATATGGTGGCGACAATAAGCAATCCTACTCTTCTGGTTTTATAATTACTGTCACACGCTGCTAGGTGAAAAGTCAGGCGATAACACAAACATTTTTGTGTATTTCAGATGGCCAATCTATGCTGGTGGTATTACATCTCGAAGCTAACTGAGTTCGCCGATACACTGTTCTTCGTTTTGCGCAAAAAAGACAGTCAAGTGAGTTTTCTTCACCTGTATCACCATAGTCTCACGCCGTTGGAAACCTGGTGCCTGGTCAGATTCCTTGCAGGTAAGTTGTGATACCATTTTTTCTACCACATGCCACAAATATATGCAAACAACTAGCATATGCTGTAGCCTGATGGGTTTGCATTAACATTACAAGCTTGAATTCCTTTTTGCTTTTTGTAACAATCATCAGAATTGATAGCCCTTTTACTAAGTTTTCTCGTCAAGAAGGGGTTCAGCACAAGGCTAGATCTCCAGAATGTTATACATCCCTCTCCAATTCACAATAAGAAACTCTTTCTCTTTCTGTATGTATATTTCTGATTTTGTTGTATTTATTAGGTGTATACTGGTGAAAACTCGAATTTTCCCATACATGTTCATCATGTTTTCTGGAAATAAATCTATTCTAAATCTATTCTATTCTGAAAAAAAATAAGAAAAACACATCACGTCTCAGCCAATTCATAATGTAAAACACAGTTTGAATGACTGATAGACAACGAACAGAAAACAACAACTTTCCTAGCTAATGCTACGCAGAACATTGCAGTATACACACACTGTGAAAATGGAATGCACCTGTTTTTTTTTTCTTCCTTACATGCGACAATGTTCACACCTAGACAGACCCGCAGATCTGTTTAGTAGAAATCCTGAGATGTCTACCAGAAGCGATGCCTGTCCTTATGAAAACTTCCCCGCGCGTATTTAACAGCACGGAACCGCGTTCCTGGAGCAACTTGGATACAGCGCCATCATGCGGCGAAAGAAACACTCGAATGTCGAGTGAAATTTGTCGAATTCGACATATCATGTCGATGAAAATTGTCGCACAACACTGAATTATGGCAGTCTCCATTGGTTTCGACGTCAAAATCGCATGAGACAAATTTTGTAGAATACAATGAGCTGACAACACCGATATGAAGAATGTTTTATACCATAAATAAACTACACTCTTGACACCATGCCATGGTCTTGAACACAAGTATTGGCCTTGGGTATTTCACATCTCAGTAGTAAGGAAATAATCTCGAAAATGATTCAAATATAAGCACAATGGCCCTCGAAAAAAGTTTTGACATCATTCGACAATTTTTCCGTCCAAAATTTTCGAATGCTACATTTGAGAATAGACAAATTGATTATCTCTCATGTAACATTGAATGTCAGGGTTTGAGAATAGACCCCCAGAACAAGGTTTCCATATTGTTCAGGAAGAAAGGAAAAAATATGTGCATTCTGTACTTGCATCCGATTGATTGGTTGTTTAGTTTTATGTGAATACTTGATGAGTTTGCAATGTACTTACATGTTGAATTTTTCGAGAATGTTGGCAACTTTTTCACTTCTTGCATTCATGATATTTCCAATTCTACTGTAACAAAAATATCTTCACCATCCGTGAAAACGCCTTATAAATAATTCACTCTCTACTGCTGGAAGCATCTCTGGGTTAAGAATTCTCATTTTGGTTTTTTCAAAATAACATATTCAAGATTTTCCTTCATATCACAAGATATACTTACTTACAGTCGAGCTCTGCATTTTCTTACGTCCAATTTTTCTACAATTGAAATATTCCACATTATTATTAATCATCGATCGATGGTGAGGTTTATTATTCAATTCTTCGAATCAGGATGACATCCTGAATGAAAATACTAAATGATTATGCTTGAATTATTATTGGATCAGCAAATAAATACCATGAATATACCACAGTTGTTTATTTCGATCATGATGTATAGATAATTCAGGTTTGAATTTCGAAACATTTAGTACATAGTGAAAAAAGAAATTACACCAGGTCATACCAGCTAACACCATCTGGTGTCCCCTGAGGTCCTGACTGTTTTAGTGTCAGTAAACACCGGCATATTATTCACCACTGTAGGTGTTATGTGACTTTTTCCATGGGTGTTTATAATAATCAAACCCAGTTGTCAGTAAATCTAGTGTTAGTGCTTGAATTTGGAGAATGAAGTGAATGAACACTTTGGTGGTGTTGTTTATGCATTTCCGAAAGTGTGATTTAACACGGCAATGGTGTGATGCACATCCTGTGATTTTCTTGATGCTGAATCCTACCTCAACGAAACTCTCATCGGTGCGTTTAAACACTGAGCAGGTACATGCTGATACTTTTCTGGTGGGGAGAAACACCATATGGCATATCATGAGTGTCTTCAGGCAAATCAGTGATAGATAGATAGATTTTATTTGATCATGTTATGTATATACAAATACATTTATGACAAGTCACATGCTAGACAGTAAAATAGATATATAAATGATAAAAACATAAATACACGAAATATGGTGTAAATAATTCCTAACTAAATGTTACAGAACCACTTATTAAAAAGACAGGTCACAAAATCATGATACAAGATAAAAACATAAATAGATGAAATATGGTATAGATAATAATTTCTAACTAAATGTTACAAAACCACATATTAAAAAGACAGGTCACAATTTCGTCGGTAGATTGGGACATGCCAATATGAGAGAAACGGCTGAATATAATAGTTTGATTTGATTCAGATATCAGTGCGTATATGTCCACCCTGTTTCATGAAGTCTGTATATTCCTCGAGGGAATAGAAGGCATTTTCGATCAAACATGTTTTGATTTTGTATGCATTACTATCAATAAAATCAATTATTATTATTATTATTGTTTTTTTGAATATATTCATATCTTTGACTTCAGTGGGAAGAATATTATATAAGCTGTAGTTTTTGAATTCGTCTTGGATTTTGTGAGACGATATCTAGGTAATCTAATCATTTTTGCTCCTGGTATCATGGTAATGAACGTCTGAATGCGTTGTCAATATTGGAGATTTTTTGTGAATTTCATTAACCGTGTTCCAGATAAATAGTGATGGGAGAGTCAAAATTTGTAATTTCTTGAAGAGAGGTCTGCAAGATTCCCTATAATTTGCGCTGCTCAAGATTCTTATAGCTTTTTTTGCTGTCTGAAGACAGTAGAAGCTGCCGATGAGTTACCCCAAAGTAAAATTCCGTAATTGAGATGAGACTGAGTTAAAGAGAAATATACCGTTCTGAGAGTAGTAGTGTCAGTGATGCGTCTTAGTTGCCGCATATTGAAAAGTGAGCTAGATAATTTCAGATTTAGTTGCCTAACATGACCCAACCAATTGAGCTTATCGTCTAGAGTAGGACCCAGGAGTTTTACTTCTCCCTTTTCTTGTAAAGATGTGGTAGTAGTGATGAAGAGTTTCTGTCAGATATAGAAATTAGGGAGTCATATTCTTCAAATCAGTGTTGTGTCATCTGCAAATAGGATGCTTTCGTATGGAGTCATAGATGGACAAAGGTCATTGATGTAGATTATGAACAGTAAAGGGCCCAAAACAGAACCTTGTGGAACACCAAATCTCATGTCTCTGAATTCAGATAGTTTGTTGTTGAAATATACAGCTGGAAAACGATTCGTTAAATATGATTCAATAAGGGTGAGGGTTACACCTCTAATTCCATAAAAGCTGAGTTTATCAATAAGGATGTCATGGGATATACAATCGAAGGCCTTGGATAGATCACAGAGAGTGATTCCCATATGATAACTTTGTTCCAGACCTTCTATTAATTTCTCCAGCACACTCATAGCTGCCTTGGCAGTCGAACGATTTGTCCGAAATCCAAATTGTGAATTGTTCAAAAAGTTGTTATCTTCAAAGTACTTGGTCAGTCGATTTTTTATGATGGTCTCGATCAGTTTTGAAAGTGCTCTTCTTCACCTCCGGTGTTTATTAGAAGGTATTGAAATATAATTTATTTGATGATAAACTAGACCCCGAAGAATCTAGGGACAATTCGGTTAGTGATGAACTGTTTTGTCTCATCAATTCTGATGATCAGAGGCACTAGGACCTAAGCCAATTGATACTGATCCATATGAAAATCATCTAATATATGATACCAATATTGAAATTAAGTACGGTAGGAAGGACGTCACTGCCACCTAATGGCAAAAGTTCTAAGGTTCTGAGATCGAACAGATGTGATACAACATTATTATATTAATTTATATCAAATCTGTTGTTTTCAAATCGCAAGCCTAAACGAATGATTATTGCCACCAAATTAGATGATTTATACACCGCCTCGATTCCATCGTGATATGACACGGTGTAACTTGGTGTTAATTTAATATGACAGGTGTTTTTTTATACGTTTACGTAAATGATGGCACCATTGAGAATATTACATTTAAACCATTTGGTGTTTCTTATGATTTTATGTTTCAGAATCGTTCTACTTTACCACATTCGTGTCATTTTTCACTAGTGAGATCGGACCACTTAACACTCAATTGTGAAATGTATGATAAATGAAGAACAGAATTTTGATATTCAGTTTTGATATATCAAGTTTTTTTTATACTGTATATACTCCATGACTACGAGACTCGTCCAAAATACTACAGAGGCTATATCATTTGTTAACAGATTCACATCAAACTCGGTATTAATTATACGTCATTACGTGGTGGTTAGTTCATACCTATAAAACATTTCAATTTTCAACAATTGATAAAATCATTCAAAAGAAAAAACATTATATGTTCTGAAGTATTTGATATGCAGCTCGAATGTACTAAGACAGATGTCCAGATCGTTATCACCAACTTGGCATTTCTCAGAGCTCGTTCGAAAAAAATTTCAATGAGCTCAAGAACAATGCAATTACACCGTATACGCGTGATGAATGAAGATAACAAAATGAATGTTCTGGCATATACATATACTGTATAACTGAATATGACCACTTCGAACAAGCAAATCGCTCGGAAATTCCTAAAAAATCTAAATGTTATCTTTTAGCAGAGCTAGTGGCGGTATTAGCGTATATTACAAAAAATTCTTCAACGTAACTGTCATTGATACTACCCCGTGGTGGATATTTTGACATTTTTGTTTTCGAAATACATCCTTTATTCTGTGCTCTATATACTTCAAACCCTCACTTGATATGATCTATATTCTTGATGGTTTGCAAGTAGCTCTGAATGAGGTAACCGAGCAGTATCACGATATCCCTATAATCATTGGTGGAGACTTCAACGCCAGAGTGGAAGAACTCGGTAACATTCCAGAGGAGCTGCTTGAAAATACCAACCTCTTCGAACATAGGCTTAGTATGGATAAAACACTGAACACTCGTGGGCGTAATATTCTTGAGTTCATGCATGCAAATTCTTTTTCACTGTTGAATGGAAGGACCTCTTTTGATTATCCTGCGCAATATACTCATTTTTCTAGTGCAGGAAACAGTGTTATTGATTTGGCTTTCATATCGAATTATTCCCTAAAATTTATCAAAAATTTCAAAGTCCTTAATGATATCACCATATCTGATCATTTCCCTGTTTTCCTAGAAATTACAGAAAATTTTGAAAATACCAGATGTGACAAAATAATTCAATCTGAATCTAATACACTCGCATTAAAATGGAATGAATCCCTTGCTCTACAATATAAAATAACTATGAAGAATTCCTTGAGAATCCAATACATCCCCGAAATTGAAACTTACAATAACTTCTGCTCAACTATATACGAATCCGCCAATACTCTGAACCTCACAAAAAAAACTCCAAACTATAACTCTCCTCGCAAAAGTTATATGCCTTGGTTTGATCAAGAGTGCGTTATATCGAAACTAAAACTGAGAAACGAATTAAAATTACTCAAAAAGAAAAACTTCGCTCCTCATTGTACAACACAATTCCTCAACACCAAACGTTCACATAAGAAATTGCTGAAACATAAAAAAGAAACTTATTATCAATCTCTCCTGGATGTTCTGAATACTAGTAATAACCCTAAAACATTTTGGACTACTCTAAAAAAATTCAGACCCAAATCTCCTTCAAAGATACCCAGTTCCCAAGTATGGGAAGTTTTTTATACCAATATTTATCCTCCACGCATAGTTGAAAATACTCATTTCTTTGATGCTAGAAACCCTTATCTTGACTCTTCAATCACCACTGCTGAAATTTATATGGTTATTAACTCCTGTCGAAATAACAAATCTCCAGGTTGCGACTCAATATCGTATGAGTTCAAAAAACATCTCCCACATAACTGGGCCTTATATCTAACATGCTTGTTCAACAAAATATTGGACTCCTCAGTCACCCCAGATAGATGGAGTAAAGTAACCTTGTCTATAAATATATGATAGATAAAAAAGGTCCTACGGAAGACCCCACTAATTATAGAGGTATTGCGTTACTCAATTGTTCAGCTAAGGTTTTTACCCATCAAATACATCTGGGCAGAAGATAACGCTATTCTCCCTGAAAATCAGTCAGGTTTTAGACAGTATAAAGGTTGCATGGAAAATGTCTTCACACTCAGCTCAGTAATCCATTTGCACTTGCGATTGAAAAAGCGAAAGGTTTTTGCGCTATTTGTCGATTATAAACGTGCTTTCGATTCAGTTAAACACTCTCTTTTGTGGCTAAAACTTTTCTCTGTAGGCGTAAGTTCCAAAACAATATCATTGTTAAAAAATATTTACGATAACGCCCGAATGAAAGTCAAATCCACAGAGGGTTTCACTAAACCATTCGACGTCACGACGGGAGTACTTCAGGGTGAATCACTCAGTCCATTGCTCTTCGCTTTGTTTTTGTCTGACATTGAATGTTTTTTCAGATCTGAGGGTGCCATTGGTATTAATATTGACAATAAAAATGATCTTCTGATGCTTCTTTATGCAGATAATTTGGTAATTCTATCAGATTCGGAGATAGACCTTGGTCGCAAACTCAGAATCCTCGAACACTATAGCGTTCAAAATGAGCTTGAGGTGAATGTAACAAAAAATAAAATCATGTGCTTTTCTAGGGGAAATTCACACTCCAAGGATCTGAGATTCACTTATAAGAATGACCGCATTGAGGTAGTTAACAGTTTCATTTACCTGATGGGAGTAACATTCTCCTCTTCATCCCTCTTTTCAAATATGGCATCTGTATCAGCTGATGAAGGTAAGCAGGCCGTAGGTGCTGTATTTCCTATAATGGCCAAAACTAAATTGAACTGCTGGCGTTCCAGAGAAAAATTATTAGATTCCCTTGTTCTTAGTGTGTTAACCAATTGTATACCGGTTTGGGGTTTGCGATATTACGAAATCCTGGAACGGGTTCAACTGGCATTCTTTAAGAAAATGCTATGCTTATCCGTAAACTCACCAGACTATGTTGTTAGACTTGAGGTTGGTAGAGTCAAGGTTTCATACACCATATTCAAACTCACTTTGAATTGGTTGATTAAAATCCTTGAAATGGGTGAGATCCGACTCCCAAGAATCTGTTTTGAAAGATAATTAGAACTTAATACCACAGATCAAAGATATAACAGGTCTCTGCAAGTCAGTAAAGAGCTTGAATTTGCTGACTTTCACATGCCATTAGCAGAAGTCACATCACATATTCTCAAACAGAGGAGTCGATGTTGCTCTCCAGGTATCTGAACAGACTTAAAGAAGAAGATAGGATTTTGTTCTCTCGCTCAACCTTTCTCTCACTCAGCCAGTCACTTACACTATCTGAACAAGCCCAAAACTATCTCCCTATGAAGGTACCCATCCAAGTTACTAGAACCATTGCCCAACTCCGATTATGTAACAGTTTAGCGATGAAATTTACTTATCGTGGATCACTTTACCGCATCAACCCGAGAGAATATTAACAATTTGTTTGGCACGCTCAATAATATTACGCCCACTGAAGCAAAATCAATAGCCACACATATCTGGAATATTTTGAAAATAAGATCATTCATTATTAATGAGTAGGTAATTTTCATTAGGCACTGGGTTCTCTTTCATTTATATATTTTTGGTCTGTATGTTAATTCGTAACGGGTCTCTTTTTCATTTTTTTTTAGTATTACATCGATGTTATTATAGAGAAATTATATAAATATAACTGGTAAAATACATGTGTAGGTGGTGGAATATTTATACTTAGCTAGAGATGTGGTTAATGTTTTTTTTTCTCATTTTTATAGCTGCTTATATTATCTGACTTAGTTCAGCCTTTTTTCTCTCTCTTTGTTTCTATCTTATATTATAATACTTACTTCACTTAATAGCCGAATTCCTTGTTTATAAAACTGTATGTTTTGCTTGAACAATAAATGAATTGATTGATTGATCCATTCATACATATTCGAATTGTTTTCATTTCGTACAATTCATTTCCATTGTTGAGCCAGTGACATGCTACAAATCACCATGTAACAACGTTCAATTACATCAATTACTACCACTCAGATGTCAATCTATACGTCGAGTATAATTCACATAATATTCTCAATATGCGGGTATCACATTGTCTTTCTGTCCTCGTAGTCTACTACTAGATTCTTCGATATTATCTTATTTGAGGAAATCATCATTTTAATGATTCAAACAATCATGATTGTCCATCACGACCCTATTGAACCAATCTCTCTGCATTTTAAAGAGAAGAGTTCAATATCCTTGGTAACCTGAAAATGCAAGATGGCGCCTGTCCAGTGCGCCAACAAATATAACAGAACATTGCATGCTATCCACTGGAAATCGATGCATCAATTCATATAAATGCATGAAGAATGCGAATATAGACCGGTTTCGGGGCTTATTGGTCCTTATCAGTACAGTGTAGTCAACCGAGTAGAGATCCTGAAATTTCCATCCGAGGCGATGTCTGAATTGACCCTTCCCAGAATAGAAAGTTATCATGGCGGATTTCGACATTTGACAGATTTAGGGAAAAATCTAGGAAAAAATTAGACAATTGACAGTTGACAAAATAAATGTTTCATGTCAAAGTTGAAATAAAATGTGAACAAATCCAAATACTAGAATAATATCCTCTTTCTTTGTACCTTTTAATTCTAAGAAATATCTATTGATATTCGGGAATTTGGAATCGTTTCCATTTCAATTCAATATTCACATGGAACACTTATTTTCTCAAGTGTCAAGTTTTTCCCCAGATTTTTCCCTAAATCTGTCAAATGTCAAAATCCGCCATGATAACTTTCTATTCTGGGAAGGGTCAATTGATGAAAGCAATGACGTTTATTTGATAGCAGCACTTGGGAATGGCGACACCAAGCGGTGAATAAAGAAACATTCCTGGATAAATAAGAGTGGCTGGATTGCTCGACTATCTTATCGAATTAGAAAGGAAACAGTCAAAAACTCTAAGGGCCGTTTGCATAAAGATTTAATAGACGATTGAATATTTAATTTGTTTATAACCACGGCAACGGATGCCTTAGCTCGCGCATTAGCAGAGTTAATCCCACGTTAAGTTAACAGAAAACTTGATTAACTTTTATGCAACCGGCACTAAGTGTAGTACTTGTTTGAAGAGGATGAAAATAATCATCTCCACAACAAGTTTAGAATAGTTTAAAAGACAACGGTATAAAACGAGCAGTAAACTACTTTCTTGGCAAATACCACGCAGAACATTGAATTATATCCACTTGGCTGTGGTCTTTCTAATCTTTCTTACTATTTGTTAGTGGCTGTGAGTATAGTGGTCATTGGATGTGTTCTTTACATTGATGTTGATGCCGTTCATGGGAGGAATAAAATATATCTAACAACTATCAACGACTTTTTATACTATCATCAATTGTCTAGAGTCTAGACAAATAACATATTACATTCTAGGTTACTTGATTGATGATTTATAAACATTGCCAGAAACCGATTTCCTAAGGCGCCTCGCACACCGGAGCAATACGCAACTAGCAACAGGCAACGAGCAATTAGCAATATTATTGCCAGCAACAGTGATATCGTTATCGCCTATGTAGAGCAATTTTTGTTGCTAGCAACACGACGTGCGTATTGAAATACAATATATATTGCCTGTAGTTTAGCAATATGTAGGAAGATTTGTCTCATCAGGTAGAACATCAAATGTTTGTGAGTCTAGTTTTCTAGTTATTTGGACATGTCGGACGAATCAGGATTCAATATCAAATTTGTGGAGCTTGTGGAAAAATACTCATGTATTTATAATTATCGACGGCAAGATCATAGTAAAAGGGATGTGGTAGAGATGGTATGGAGTCAGCACATACAATTGCTCCATGATTTTTGAGTACACGAAATGATGGATGAATCCATTATCATCTTCGTTTTCTATTTCTTCTTAGCCTATACGGTCACAATGTCGAAACTTCGTCTTCATCAGATGACGATATTTTGAACTAGTGATATTTTATCACTTTGGTATACGAGATAGCTTGCAATGCATTGCCTGTTGCTTATTGCCAATTGCTGGTTGCTTATTGCTTATTGCTCTGGTGTGCGAGCTTACTAAAGATACGATTAAATTTTCGATTACAAACGGAATAGTATTAAAAAATAAAATAAATAATACTCCTCTGAGCATCAATTACCTCAATTTCGAATATCTACTTGCATTTCGATAAAACATTACAACACAGTAATGTATCTCCAGAATGTTCATGTTCGAAATATCTTGTGAAATACCTAGATAATGAAATATTATTATATATTATAGACAGGAGTGGTCAAGAACTAGTTATCACATACCAACATCATCGGATCTAATGAAACAGGTGGTTGTGGTTTAGTACATTACAAAATTATATGAAATCAGTGAGATATAGAGTAGTATAAAAATGCGAATGACGATATAAAATAACGGTTGTATAACAATGAACGATTATCTTTTGAACATACTATGTCTGATGCGAGTTTTTCAAGTTCTCACAGTTATTTTTCATAACAAATTAATATTACCCGAATATTGAATAGCTATGGATTCATTGATATATTTTTTCTACGACCACGTATGAACACGTCTGAAACTATGCGCAATCTTTCAAAATTCGTACGAAAATCGGATACGTATGATTTCGAGAATAGCACGCCTGTTATTTGGAAAGTAGCTCATCTCATGTCACCATAGCATTTGTTATTCGAAAGAAAAAATTAGGGGCACATCGTGACATGGCTGGATAATATGTTGATGCCAGCGGAAGACATCATCCACAACTTGCTGCAAAGGACTGCTTTCATCACAATTGTTCGTATTTTTAACATTAATTTGAGTGTAAGAGAGTGCACCTAGCGCTAACTCTGCCTTTTGTTATAAACTACGCAACACTAATTACGTCGCACCCCGAAATTTTGCTCTTGTTGAAATTTAAATAACTTTTTTCTGCTTTGAACATTTTGAATTCTCTTCACACTGTTCGCTCGCTCAGTCCTTTAACTATGATCACGTACTTCTTCAATACATAAGGTTTCTTCCATAAAATTGCTACAGGATGTTTTTGAAACTGCAAAATTTTGGAATTTTCAAAAGGATCCCAAATGAAGAAGAATAGTTTTTTTCAACTTCAACAGCAGAGAGCAGATGCATGAATATGAGCTCATTACCTTGAGCCATCTCCAGAATTGTCTTCCTATCTCTTCTATTCACAGAGTGATCTCAAAAAAATCAACTTTTTGGTTTAACAGTCATAACATTTTCCTCTTCAACCGATTTTTGAAATCTCAGGCTCATTTTGAAGTTGCAACCTTAGATGAGGAGATATGAACATCAGAATTGGCTCAAGATAAACAATAAAGGTCAAGGGTTTCTGCAAAAGTGACCCAAAACTTAAACCCACTCGAAATCCCGTTTGGACAAAAATAAATCCAAAACGAAAATATCGAAACAAAAATATCAGCACCAAAAAGACCGTAAAATATTTCTGACCCGTTCCGAATTTTTGCTGGCTAAACGGTTAGATATATCGGGAAACAGATTTCACCTGACCCGACTAGACAAGTGAAAACTATAGCTGTTTTCAGCGGAAAAAGTTGATCAGAGAGGTATATAACATTTTCTCATAGGCGTACACATAACATTTTATTTGGGGTCTAATAAATCAAATTGTTTGAAAAAAATTCAAAACATGATGGAAGACTTTGTATAGGGAGTGAGAAGGTTACCCTGAAATTTTTTATGTTCTGAAATATTTTTTAATTATTTCATCTCCAGAAAAAAAAAATTACGAATAATTTTTGCGTCACGATCTTTATTCTCACGAAACGAAATTTTAAACCTGTCTTGTCAGTCACTCATTCTGATTCTTGTTACGTTGATTACAGGCCATGCATTTTTCTTAGGCAGATTTTTTTCGAAAACATGGCGTATCAATTTGGTTTTCCGAACCACAATATTTGACTATTGAAGTCAAGAAAGATCTGGACTTATCCAGAATGAAAGATCTTTCCTAAAACAAGTTGATCTTCATTTAATTCTCCTCCCAACCGGGATTTACAGGGTGTTTCAGATTTGGGTCACCTTTGAGGAAACCCTCGATCTTGAATGTTTATCTTGAGTCAATTCTGATCTCTATATCACATCATCTAAGGTTTCAGCTTCAAAATGAGCCTGAGATTTCAGAAATCGGTAGAAGAGGAAAAAAGTTATGACTGCAAATCCAAAAAGTTTAATAAGACCATCTTCATGCCTCCGCTGTTAAAGTTGAAAAAAAAGTGTTTTTCTTCATTTGGAATCCTTTGATCTTTTCTTGGCGTTATGTGCAAAGTTGAATAGTACATTTTCACGTTCACAAATCAGGTAGTAGAAAATTTTAATGCCATGTTCAGTACGACTTAGAGGTCCAGTTATCGACGTCGGGGCTCCTCAGGAAAAAAAATTGGAAATCTGAAAAAAATACAAGACTTTGAAGAGCTGTATGTCGAAAACTATTATAGTTCTACAATGACAAACATCTCAAAATTAACAGATTCTTTATTAAGTGTGAAAAAAGTATCCATATGGTATTGGTCTTAAAATCACTTCAAGGTCAAAATGAATGGCCGAAAACTGAAAAAGTGCGAAAAATTCAGTTTTTGAGTAGGAAACCAGATAATTAGATATCACTTTGTTCTGACGACAAAATGTTTTTAAAGACTCTCGAATCGCATGCTTTTTGAAACTACTACCAAAAAAGTGCATTTAGAAACCCGTTCATCCAGGCTGATGATATTTGTAAATTTATTGATGATGATGGTGTACATCTGTTCAAATGAGGATTCTATAGCAGAAAATATATATTTTTCTCTTCATTTAGTTTCAAGCTAATTCATACATAAAAATTGGTACATTGTCAGACATTAACTTTCAATAAATTAGCACAGCAATATGTATAAACACTCTCAAGTGTAACATTTATAACATCAACACATTCCTAAACATTTTCACTACTACAGTACAGCAGAGTGTCATCGGCAAATAAGTGAATATTACATTCTCCTGGTACTGTTACTATGTCATTCAAATATACTGAGAATAACCATGGACGTATAATAACAGAGGTCCTAAAACAAATTTTATTCTAAAAATACTGATATAGTAACCTTTTTAGTCTCATTGCTATCCTTCCAGTTAGCTAAAACACACTGTACGAAATCCAGACTGATTTTCACATAGCACTTTGCTACTTTCCAAATAATTAACCATTTGCTCATATACAGTTTTCTCCAATACTTTGGGCTGTTGCATTGATCATGTTTATAGGTCCCAAATTCATTGCCTGGTTTGTATATATATAGCATAGGAAATTGGCCCTCAGTGGGATTTGCCATAACGTTGATATTTTAATGCTGTCGTGTGACCATTATTTCAATATATTTTTTTAATCTATTGTGTGATATCATTATGTATACAGTCATTTTCTGCCCAATTTAAGACTTATTTACTTTGAAAATTAACAACAAATAAAAAATCCTGGAAATTCTGCCGATGACAACATTCATCAAACATCATCAATCGAAAGAATCACTGACTAGTTATCTCACAACGAATACTTACCTAGAGTCTCGCCTAGAGGCTGATTCATAGTGCAGTACACATAAATTTTTTTTATTTTGTACACCTGAAGGACGCATGCTGGAAACGGCAGTTGAAAACACGTTTCAAACAACTGGATCGAGACCTGCCAAACTTCATTCTATCAACACCATTTCTCTAATCGAATGGTGAAATTGTGGAATTCACTTCCTAGAAAGGGTTTTTCTGATACCTATAACCTATAACCTCTAAACTCTCAAGAAAAATTCCAATACCTTTTTCCTCCACCAATATCTCTCTACTGGCTTGCACGATGTTCCTCCACACGAACATTATAGGTTTTCCTATTATGCAATCGAAAGAAAAAAAGAAACAGCTGATATTTAGGAATATTCGTGTTTCCCGCGCTCCTTTGCCACTTTTCACCTGAGGATCATTGTAGCATTGTCGTTCACAATGGAAACCTAGTAGGCTGAAACTATAATATTGTCTGTTCACTCAAGTCCCAAACGTCTGCTAAGTTGAGGTCGCTACTTTATAGAAATCGTTCGATGCTCATTTGTTTCAGTTTTTTCTCTGTCAGCGACCCAATTTTAGATTAAAGTTGTTGTGATATCTTTATTTTCTTTCTAACTTCAGCACATATTATGTATCTATCATAATATTCTTAGCTTTCTACATATTTTCACTCAAATAGGTCCAATACAAGTTTTTAGGAACAATAATAACGCATTTCAAGGGGAAGAGGAAATTTTGAGGTAGGTACTCACGTATTTATTTGGCCTTCTAAACAAGAATCCGAAATCAAAACGCTTGTTTCGTGAATACACCATTTGACATTCTAAATTTCTGCTACTAAAAACAAAAAATTTGTCCTTCTTTCAACTAAAACACCACACACACTCAAATGTACTTGTGTTCAACACTTTTTAGTGTGAAAGGTCAATATTTTTCAGAAAAATGTATCGTTCTTCGAAAACACGAGACCTTGATCTGTCAACTTGACAATGTCACAAAAAGTTCAGCACCCGTTATGCTCGGTTCTAGATGGGTTTCAATGTTTTGAAGAGCGAATTTCTTCAAATATACTAGTTTATACTGCTGAAAATTGTTGAAAACAAGTGAATGTAAGTGTTAGGTGGTGTTTTAGTTGAAAGAAGGACTAATTTTTGAGTGCATTTTTCATTGGGTATGAATTATGCGTGGAGCAAATATACAACTCAACGAAAGTGATCAACATTGTATCAACTGATGGTCGTACATTTGATATGTCACTTGCCTCGCATTTTAGTTTCTCAATGTCTGAAGGAGTTAGAAAAGTGATTCGGTTTTTTCGAATTCGACTCATGTACATTCAATTTAATTTTGATTAAAATTTATCAGGTCGATTATTGACAAAAGCCTAATGAAGTGTGTTTGAAAAATAAAGTTTTATCATGCATCTTTTATCTCGTTCTCCATACAGTTAACGAAAAACATACAGGAAAGCAAAAAGTATCCAAACCAAAGAGATAATCTAAATTGATGTTTGATTCAAAGCAGAGGCATATTCAATACACATTAGTCTCCCAGCATGAAAGATATTTTTCATTCCCTTTGGACCCTTTGATATATATAAATAACTCTCATGTAACGATGATGGGTGACTCAGAATAACTGTTATTTCAGCCGCAGGTTATTCAAAATTATTTTGTGGTTATTGTAACTCGTATAGATAATCAATCGGCCGATAACGTTCTTGGTTATTTTTCACTTCAAACACGACATTTCTGAAGGCTATCTTCACCGAATTGGAATTAGTAAATTATGTTAATATCACACAGGTAGTATTTTTTTGAGCATGATTGATCTTAAAGGAGATATAGGTAATTAGAATTTGGTAATCGTCAACAAACACCTAACTTTCTCGTTGTTTACAAGGTGAAAATGAAACCAAATGGCAATCTTATGCATTCTTATCAATGCAATGCAACGCTGATGTCGAATGCGTCATCATCGTAACAAAAAAATAATGATTCCATATTAAAAACATGCATACACGTGTATTTTTTTATGTCAAATATTATTTCATAAACTCGATAGGTACACTCTTACCCCAACCAGAAGTTTTGAATTACATTACATTACATCTACCGTACAGTCCAGCTGAAATATTTTGAATGAAGAAGATTTTGCCAGAGACAGGTCAACTTTGCTTTCAAGTATGACTTGAATTGTTTTGCTATGTGTTAGAATACTGGTGAAAAGTTTCGCAGAACACATCGAAAAAAAAAACACAAGTTTCAATTATCCAAGGGACCTATTAACATTGCTACACGGTTTTATTTGATTCCCAAGAAGTTCCAATTTTTTCCTAATCAAGATAATGATTCTACGAAAGCGTATAAGGGCCACCAAGATTTTTTTTATTTTTTCCGGCTATAAATTCGGAATTTCCTATTTAAAACTCGGAATTTCCAACTTCAAACTCGGAATTTTTTTATTCCGACTTCAAACTCGGAAATTTCTGCTTTGAACTCGGAAATTCCGACTTTTAACTCGGAATTTTTTTATTTCGACTTCAAACTCGGAATTTCCGAGGTCAAAAGTCGGAATTTTGTTTTACGATGGATGATGGAATAGCTATCAATAGAGATCCTATAATCTAGTGGAATTCGATGCTACAATTGCTACCAAACTCAAGCTTGTATTTTTTTTTTCAAAAAGGTGGAATAATGCCTTATACTTATGATGATGTCAGGCATGTTCTTGTTCCTGTTGAATCCTCTATATCTATGCTGACCATGCTTGGTATTACCATCATCAACAATACCCTATCATGAAATGATTATGTGCAGAAATTGCTTCACAAGAATTCGATTCTATGTTTCGCGCCAAGGACTACTTTACACCTTAAAAAAATCTCATAATTAACAAAGCACAAATTTTTTTTCGAGATATAGATATTTTCGAAAAATGATGAGTATGAATGAAAAATGATAAATATTGAGCTTCTTTGGATGATATAGCGGCTCTAGAACAGAAGTGTACATGGAGTGTACTTTCATCCGAAAAAATGTAGACAGGACTACAGGATACCTCTATCAGGTCATTGATGTCAAATATAAACAAAGTTGGTGCCAAAATAGATCCCTGTGGAACACCGGCGTTGATATTTATTCCATCATTCCGAGTTGAAGGTCGGAAATTCCGAGATTGAAGTCGGAAAAAAATAATTCCGAGATTGAAGTCGGAAAAAAATAATTCCGAGTTCGAAGTCGGAAAAAAATAATTCCGAGTTTGAAGTCGGAAAAAATATAAAAATATCTCGGTGGCTCTTATACGCTTTCGTATATGATTCTGTTGTCGCCTTCTGAATATTTCAGAAACAGTTGAATGACCCGTGTAATTGCAAGAGTTAATATCGGTAAATTCATGGAAACTGTTGAGAGTTAGAAATAGGTATGTTTGGATCAGATACACTAACCGGCAAACATTTTTACCGAATTGATCACCCTGTAACTTTTTTCAATTCTTAACCGATTGTGGTGGAATTCCGACCAAATCGTAGATTCACGCAGCTGATGGCTTGATCATTATACAGGGAAAACCAAAAGTTACTTTTTCATCCTCAACTTCTTACTGTGGTGAAAATGAGTGGTCAAACTGTTAGCTTCGTCGAGTTTTGGATCCCTTCTCAACACAATGTTTTATGATTCTTGTCAAAATCTTTTTTTCATGGATGAAGTGTTTCGAAGAATTTGGAATTTGGAATTTTTCAATTGTCATTACCAACATTTCAGAACCTATATGAACATATCGATTAACAACTTGAAAAATCATCTGAAGATTAATATTTTCAACTTCGATTCTCCCTTCAAGAAGAATTTGAGGCAATTCCTCGAGTTGATCAACTCGTCTGCTTTTAGATTTTTTAGTTTTTTGCCGGTGGTATACTAACAATAAAACAGGGTGAAAATGAGCGTTATCACATTTCAAATATTTTTATGAATAATAACAATATTCCATAATTACTTAAAACACTCAAAAATAAGATATTGACGAGAATCAAAAACCATTTGTTGAAAAGGGATCACATTTCAATCCAAAAAACATAATGACTCTTATTTGAACCACTCCATCTTTTGCCACAGGGAGTTAAAATGTAAATGGTGAAAAAGTAACTCTTGTTTTTTCCTGTATATAATGATTGAGCCATCAGCTTTTCTTGGGAACTAAAATTTACGCTAACATGCCGAAATATAAATCTATGATTCGTTCGAAATTTTACCAAAATCGGACAAGAATCGAAAAAGTTATAGATCGATCACTTTTACATTTTTATTCTGGAGGTTTTTTTACCTGTTTATGTATATGGACCATGCAATTTCATGTTTTAACAGAATGACTGAATTGATTTTATGAACAAACAACAACAGATTTAGTCCAGTCATCAACGATTAGATCTTCAACACCAACACTCAATATTGAAATTTGATCCCTAAAGCAGTTACACATAATTAATGTTTAGAAAAATCGAGCCCTTCGGTTAGAATAACTACTGGCATATTTTCAGTACATAAATATTCCAGACAGACAATTGAATTGCATTCCCATTCCAAAAGTATTTTGGAATTCTGTAAATTTTGACCTTACGTTTCAAAAAGTTCACATTTTTTTCAAATTTCGAAATAGTGTTGGATACATATTATTATTGTTTGAAAAATTATATAATATCGTTTAACACATAAGGATGTAAATTTGTGTTGAGATATTGAACATACCGAAAATTTCATCTTATTAATGTTCTAAATGTCAAAAAAACAAACTATTTCATGAACATGACAGCTGTGCATGATATCGTTAGGCGTTACGTTAGGTTAGGTTTTGTGACAGTCGTGTATAAAACTTGAAAAGAGAAATGACCGGACAGCCATAAAGGCAGAAGCCGTTTCGAAAAAATGCATATTGTCGCTTCAGTATGAAATCTTGAATCTGACAGAAATAAAAAATATAGATATACGTTTGTCAATGTTTCTTTTCTTCATGAAGTTCGATCAGTTTCTGTACAATCATTTGTCGATCTAATAGTTTTAGACAGCTTAGGTTTCTTTCTGAAAATTCTTTCTGTTATTGATCAGATATATGGGAAACCTAAACAAACTTCTAAAATGGTGCCTGGTTGATTGGCTTGAAATTTCAAGTCACCACCTTTACATAAATGCGGAGTCATGGCCAGCATTTTTGCCGAGGCTAGATCGAATCACTTACTAAATAGTTTTATAGTGTTCATAATTCTTTTTGGTTGGATTACAAAGCAACACACGGAATTAGCCAACTTGCGAATCATCATTATTACTATGAAGAAATCCTTCGAGAAATTAGATACAGATATTATCTGAATTATTACACGAACAAATAAAAATGCAATTAAGTCATTTGTACAGTGAACACGAACAATTATATGCCTAATATTTAGGTCGAATCTTGGGCCATTTTCTAATCTGATTCAATGATCCAAGATCTTCGAAAAAGTCTAGATTGAATTTTGATTTACACAGTGACACATCAGCTATATTATTGACATTATGACATGAATCACAAATACATTTTTACGTTCATGTAAAAAACGAAACTTCATTGAACTTGTGGAACTCATCACCGAGTGAAGTTTTTTCTGAAACCTATTTATATCCTCTCCAAATATTCTTCCATTTTCTTGCTTCAATTCCACACCTCGAGTTTCCACAAATATATATACAGTAATTGGTGAAGAATAAATTTCATTATTGGTGAACAATATAGTGCAATTTCAAATATTTCAAATATTCAGTATTCAAAAGAGAGAACAGTGACCCTCTATTGCTGCAAGCATTCACCATTAATGCATGTGGTGTTCAATGAGTAAAACATCCTGATAACTGTATTCTTCTTCAAGGAATGAGCCATTGCAGATTTTCACACGACAATCACGTGGTCATGAAATCCAGAATCTTAAAAAACAATCGACAGTTGTGAGTAAATATTCGTATATTCTTCATGGAGGCACTCAGTGTAAATATATTTCTACAAACTTCACCTCACCTGCTGATGCTGTTAGCTAACAATTAATTTTGAGTACTCCTGGTAACCCTGTTCTGTATGTCTGATAAACATTGCAATTTAGGTACCATTATTGCTCAAAATAGTCAAGAGATGGATTTGGTGGCTAGTGGACCGGTAACGGCTGACTATATATAAAAACTGCAATGAGAATCAAATTCTTGTTCTGCGATTATTGAAATTGTACATCTTGATTGACGGAACTCACGGTTAATATAATAGAAATAAGACATATAAGAAATAGTCCTCGACAACTTCGTATTTTATTCTACTATTCATACACAGCCGTCCGGTCAACTAACCACGCGTCTAGACCAATGAGAAGCGTGGGTCGAACCTTCCGCTGTGACTTCAAATTTTCTTATCGAATACCACTCTAGCTCCAATTAACAACTTCGATTTTTTCTTGAACATGAATATTTTGTATAAAATTCCTGTTGTCGAAAAAATTTCCAGTGATAATTGAAGCTTCAGTGGTATTTTAAGTGATAATTAATATCGCTATGAGAAATATTACTCATAACAAGTGTAGAAAGGGGCATATTTCCACACATTTTTTTTCATTTCAACACGTGTGCTTTTTTCAAATTACAGTGTCATGGTGATATGAGCTACTTTTCAAATAACAAGACAGTCTGCTTTACGACTTTTTCATACGTGGTCGAAGGAGAATAGTATATTATGATACAAGTTTTATAAGACGCTATTTTGTCGCACGCGTTGTTTGGAGTACGACGAGCGAAGCGAGGAGTGCCCCAAGTGAACAAGTGCGACAACGTGTATTATAAAACGTGTGTCATATGCAATTTTTTCTATTTTGAATTGATTTGAAGAAAAAAAATGGATTTGATATCGATTAATAACAGAAACATCTTCGATTGGTAACAATTGTGACATTGAAATAATTAAAATCTGACGCACAAGCGTAAAGCCCAGTTTGCAGTTGAGCGATTTTGATTATTGCAATACCAGCGGTGAAAAATTCAATGCTGTTATTGTTTTTATTGGTGAATTTAAATCAAATCTGAATTGAAATTTACCAATTAAAACATTGAGTTTTTCACTGCTAATATCACCAAATCCAAATAGCTCAGAAGTAAACTGGGCCTAACTCTTCTGACATTCATTTGACAGTTCGAATGTACCAATCTCCGAATAATAAAAAATGCGTATCGAAATAGAGGCTATTTCGACACGCATTTGCGATGCACAATGACTTCATTATACAACCAAAATAGAAAAATTATATTCCAATCATCGGGGCTACATTGTATCAAGATGTGCACAATGAAAATTCATGTAATTCAGTTGCTCTTGGTAGTTAGAAAAATAAACTAAGGATATCATTGAAAAAATATCAATGACGTATAAAGTACTTCCACCAAATCACCCTGCATGTGATTATAATTGGATCATCATCAAGAATATTCAACGTTCTTGAGTGATTCACGAAATAACTGTGGTTATTTTTATTTTATTAAATGTCAATGGTAAATTCACGAGATGCATATCTTGATTTTATCAAACGAATGCTAGTCACGCAAAATAAGATTTTATTATTTTAAAGCGAATTGATCATTTCGCAGATTATAATCATCATTCATATGACAAGAATATCTAATGAATAAGGCTCGTAATCTCATAATCTGAGTTGAAACAATATCCAAGTCTGTTCGTATTTCGTAATGTTTTTTTCAGGTACTTAACACGATCACCTACCTACTTGAGAAAAGCTAATAAATTCGTACAAATTTTGGAATTTTAACGTGAAATATTTTAAGGAAATGTATGATAATATATGCGAAATTTCTATTCACTGACGTGCCACAATTTTATCAATATATATATATATATATTTGAAATTAATTTATGTGGCAATTGTGGCATCTGTATATTTCTGATGATATCAGGAAGTTGAACTGGTTTTTGCACAAGGTTTCATTTTATATGATGTTCGACAAATCAGGGTATAAATCTTTTTGATATTACAATAAGTAATTCGTTTCTATGAAAAACTCATACAGATCTAGGGAAACATACCATTATATTTTTTTCTGGAGTGCTTCTTTCTTTAGCCGCATGGTGTCGATACTCCCAAGTATCTCTTGAAATGTAGCTCTGTGTTATTGAATACGTGTGGCGGTTCTTTCATTGGGATAGGCACCACTTCCTGTGGAGATCTCAGGCATCTTTCTACTTGTGACTACTTTGCACTGATGAGGGTCAATAAGCCCGAAACCGGTCTTCAGATGATTAATCGTGCCAGTCTCAGTGTTAGCATTGTCGCGTCTTAGATAGAAATAAAAATTTGCATACTGTCTTCACTAAGTGAATCGAAAAGTGCATCCCAAAAGCTTGGAATTCTGTTTCGAGCCAAGAGCTATTTCACTTCCAGTCAGCTGCTTCTGATCTATGAGGCACCGATCCTACCTGTCCTGGAATACTGTTTCCATATTTGGAGTACGGCACCTAAACATATTCTGAAAATATTGGATTCTGTCCAAAAAAGGGCAATTCGTCTCGTCGGTGATGCCTCGCTTACAAACTCGCTCACTTTTCTGGAACACCATAGAAAAGTTGGCGATTTATCTCTATTTTATAGATAATTTCATGGTCGGTGCTCTTCTGAAATATCAACAATCGTTCCTACATTAGCAGTCTCTTCGAGATTAACTCGTCAAGTTCAGTCTTCGCACCCCTTCGTGGTCACTTTAGAGACCTGCAGAACGTCCCTTCCGGAGACTCGTTCATCCAACGAACATCGAGACTTTGGAACCCATTGCCTAGGAAGGTGTTCCCCGAGGCATACGATCTCCAGAAATTTAAGAACACCAACTCCTACCCTCTTTCCCTTGGTTCTCTCGATGTTCTCTGAACATTACAGGATATACCTTTTCGTGAGAACTAGAACATAAGTTTACTTTTGTCAAGCTGACTGTTCCTATTCCACTTGGCTATCGGAGTCCCAAATCTATGTTTGGGACATAAACAACTCCATGACAGGATAAAGTTGTGCTTCGTGAATTATGAGAAGCTTTTGGCTCAAAACAAAAACCCGAGTTTTTGTGAAGGAGTTTCTCTAATAGATGTCGCATGATCATCTTATGAATCCGAATGGATGATGGTAATACCAAGAATGGAAATTGGAAATAAAATTCACCAAATAGTATGTTGAATACGCAGCCTCAGAAATCACATTTCTTTTCAGTTCCACACACATTCGATTTATCCGTTTTTTTTCAGCTTATTTCTATAATCATTAACACTTATCAATATAATTTGAAAAAAAAATGATGAATGTAATTTGGAAGTGGATTTTTTTTTCTTACAAAATTATGAACAATCTGTTATTTCATTTTGCAATATGACCTTTTGTCTTCGAAGTTTCTATTTTTTGTTTCACATTTTCACATTTTTTGTTTCACATTACTTAATATATAGTATAGTATGAATTCATATAAAACTACTTGTGATGAATGTGGTTGGTGATAAAAGTTCAATGGGGGATACAATATCAGATATTTCAGAAATCAAATAAAATTCTTGATTGACATTGGAATACTTTAATAATCAATAATTCAAGAACAAATTATGAACCCAGTCTATAACAAATATCTGCTTATACGAATATCGGAAATTTTCTGCGAATAAAATGGCCGCTGAAAAGAAATATCGCAATAAAGTTGAAATTTTTGAATTTTTTTGCGGATATTTTTATATTATCATGATATCATGATCATCAGAATGCATAAATCAATAGTTTTGTACAGCAGGAATATCAATGTAATATTTATAATTTTCCGATTCGCATGAATTTTGCGAATTTCGTATAAGCATGAACTAGGCTTTAGTACTGAAAAAAACGAATTGATGTTCATTTTAATTGATATCATCGATTTGTATTACACATGTAGGTACCTATTAGTTATTATTATAAATTTGCACACGTTCATACCTCTATATACACAATAATTTATCAATTAGAGCATATCCTACGATTTCGGTATTGCCCAAGTTGCGGCATAATTTTACTTTGTTCCGAATTTTTTGTATGATCTCTAATTAGAACACTTAACCGACAATTATTGCGGAATGATAATGAGTAGGTACTTCGGTAGGTATAAAATGGTCGATAAATAATTGAATCAACATATTTCTCAAAATCGTTTATTTATGTGTTATATCCCATGCAATGTTATTGCAATATGATCAGTGCGTGTGCAAGTGTCAAATCTGAAAGCCTAAATGGCCATGTCACTACTAGCCAAGAAATAAAAAAATGGTTTGTCAAAACTCGAAAATTGAATATGGCGGATGACTTCTGTAATCATGGTCCAATCCTATTGGGTACATAATTATTATGAATTCAATCAAATGAAAACTTAAAGTCAGTCGACCACACAGTATAATAAAGAGATGAACAATTAGTTGTGTTACTATAGTTTCGGCTCAACAGCCATCATCAGACAAATTAACTTGTAATAGGAAAAATTATTCAAAAGTACAAAATGGTTTTCCTAAATACTTATCAATCAAGAAATATAAGGTGTAAACCATATTAATGCCATGTCAAAACCGGGAAATCAAGTGTAGTATATTAAATGGACATGTTTAAATTTGCTCAGCCACCAAAAGAAACCAATAATCAATATCAAAGGAGAGTTGAAGAGCAAGCATCATCCTCCTCTGATGGTAGTCTATCATTCAACCAACATAAAATTTGGAAAGTGAAATAATTATAGTTGAAATATGACAAATGACTTGTGAAAAGACAGTTGACATAGAACAATGAATTATTAAACCTATGAAGTTATATTATAAAAATTGTATGGAAAATTTTGTACATGATGAGAAATAGTGAGTGAAGGTGGAAGATTCAATCAAGTTAGAAGAGAATGATAACATATAATAAGAAAACCTTGAAGCTTTGTAAGAAGAGAATGATTAAGAAGAAGAAATTCAAAGGTTGAGATTAAAAATTTTCAATGTAAACACAGAGACGTATTGAGGAAATTTGAAAATTAAGAAAAATTATTAAATTATGAAAATTGTAGGGTACGGAAAATATGATTACGTTCAAAATTGGTCTGATCATTCAAGCAATTCACTCTTGGGTTATTAATACATTTTTGAATTTCCAGAATTTTTAAAAGATTCAATCTATGCCCTTTGTTGCTGGAATGGAGTATTCCCATGTTCGTATTTACGTTAAAAGAATGTTTGGAATCAATAATATGGTTGGCAAAGGAAGAAGCTGTATTGGAATTGTTCATCTTTTTATTATACTGTGTGGTCGACTGACTTTGAGTTTTCATTTGATTGAATTTGATTGGTCCCTTTGAGAATGGATGATTTCTATAACAATTATTATGAAATTGAAATGGCTGCTCCAAGAAGATGAAGATGGTTTGCAAATGGTAAACATGAGATATCAGGAGAAAAATAAGTTTAAAAACTATAACATAATATATTACGAGATAATATACACTGAGTCTGCTTGAAGTTGGCTACACATGAGAAACTTTATTATTATTTCAATTCAATTTATTATTATTGATTTTACAAAAAAAATCATAACATACATTCTTCATGGTCTTAAACCCAAGATACAAACATCATATATCAAAGTCTTCTTATACGAGGTATGTAAAAACATAAGTAACGTAGGTAATTCTATATTTCACGATATAGAAAATTATTATCGTAAAAAGTTATTCGGAATTCAAAACTATGTTTCAATATGCAAAAACCTTCTCTTAATTGATTCTTTTTCACAAATTTTTCTCAAATTATTAATACTGAACATTTATCATTTCTACGACTATTACTGGGATACAGTACATCGTTACCCTTATTGAAAAAATAATAATTACAGTTGAATTTTCGTTGTTATTGTAGAGTTGTTACGAGGAATAGAAAAATACTAATTAAGTAATGCAACTTTTCATGAGAAATTAATTAAATTAAAAGTTTTCCATATGTAAGCAGTCTCACTGTGTATTTTATTTCAAGTTTGGGTAAAATTCCTTCCAAATTTCATGCTGACTTCGTTTTCCAATTTCAGATGAAGAATTTTTAACATCATCTTCTGTGGAACATACATATTATGATCATGTGAAATGCCGACACTGCTTGAAAAAATGTTCGTGCCAAGAGCTAGGTACTCAACATCGCTTCTCATGATTCACAAAGCACTCATTCTACTTTCGTGAAGTTTTGTTCACATGTTTGGAGTTCAGATCCCAAACATACTCTGAGACTCCTGACATATTCAATCCAGAGCAGAGCTGTTTGCCTGCTTCGTGACCTTTTACTTACAAGTTCATTGGCATATCAACCTCTTTCCTTTCTACGTATATTTTCATCGGAGATCATTCCGAGCAGAATTTTGCACTTCATTATTGCTTTCATCCGTTCAACTCAGGAAAACCAAGAACTATCACTGTTGACCATCGTCACCAGAGGCATAGAGGGAGATGGAACAATTTCTCATGGTGGTACAGGAATGTACTTAGGCTATTGAAATTGAATTCGGGATGAATAAATGTGCACTTGTTCATCTCAAATCAAGAAAGCGCTGCTGTTGGACGGAAGCATCATACGTTAGTTGGATCCCGGAGGAAAGTTTACCTAACTGAGTGTGGAGGAAAGCCTCATCCAGGAAACAAAAATGGTGAAACATGCCCTCCGCAGCAAGAATCGGAAGCAACTCTGACGGATCTAGTCTTTGGAACTGTCTGGAAAAAAGTCACTGCGTCTAACACTGTTCAGATTCTACTCCACTCTTTTGGAGTGAGCTGTGCCAACTTGATGTTACTACTCGTTAGATGATGCATCTTAATAGGATTTCGCATCAAAATTCTGGGCACTCTCAAGTCTTACGCCTGTAAAGTCATCAGGAGTTTATTTTCTCTAACCACTATCCTAGTTGCCTCAGCAACCCTCAGAAGTTTTACGGAGTGAACTTGTACGAGTTAGGATAGCGGGATCTTACCTTTTATAGTGGGATCCGATACCACTTCTGGGGCCATTGGAAAAATTCCGGCGTCGATGAGGTTTGAACCCACGACTCGTATATATCTTTCTGTAAATGGTCGGTCAGAAGCCACGAGGATGCCTGAATCTTCAGAATTCAAAACTCTGCGTCTTCACATGTATAAACCCCTACAATTTGTCTTCTTCAATAACACTGAAGACTGTTGCTAATCTGAGGAAACTTACATTTGCATTCCTAAGGTCGGGTGGGTTCAAAACGTATACAAATAGGTTTATCTTTACTTGCCAGGATGATGGAGTCTCCTGTGGGGCCAGAAATGCTAATGCGACTGTTTTCAACACACAGGAAAAGAAACTTGGGTGTGATTTCAATCAAATGGATTTCAGAGTAAACTCCGACGAAAATAACACATGAATATCCAAAATGTGCCCTTTTTATTATACATTTCACAATTGAGTGTTGATGTTAATTCCGATCTAAGTAGTGAAAAATGACAAGAATGTGGTGAAGTAGAACGATTCTGAAACATATAATCATAATAACACCAAATGGATGAAATTTAATCTTCTCAATGGTGCTATCATTGACTTTAATGCATAAAAAATACTTATTATATAAAATTAACACCAAGTTACACCATGTCATATCACGATGGAATCGAGACGGTGTACTTTTGGCAATAAGTGGCATTGACGTCCTTCCTACCGTACCTGATTTCAATATATTTCGTGGAGGTAGGATTCAGCATCAAGAAAATCACAAAATGTGCATCACACCACTGCGGTGTCAAATCGCACTTTCGGAAATGCATAAACAACACCACCAAAGTGTTAATTCTGTTTAATTCAGCACCAACACTAGTGTTACCGACAACTGGGTTTGATTGTTAATAACACCTATAGGAAAGGTCACATAATACCTACAGTAGTGAATAATATGCCTGTGTTTACTGACACGTGATTCAATATTTCGACACCAGATGAACAGAACATCGTTTCGAAAGAGGAGAAATAGATAAAGTACTATTCAGTAGTACGCCACTCTCAGAATTTCGAAAAAATATCAGCTTACCATCAGGCACACGATATTTGGTAACAGTGATAACTTACCTCCCGGCAAGAGGATTGGTCACTGGTTTCCCTCCTGTTCAACTCTGCGTGGCTCACGTAACCGCAGAGTCGTGACTGTTAACACATTGAATTCAATTATAATAAAATTATATCTATCTCAATGGTAGAATTGAATTCCCAATGTTTCACACCCTATATCTCTGTAATTATTCCTCCTAGACCCCAATTATGATGAATCGATTATTCTTCAATCATCTTTTAGGAAATGTTCTTAGTCGTTTTTGATGATTCATTATTTGCATACTCGATGAGTTCGTATCCAACCAATATTATACTCGATTGTATTTGTGTGATACTGTTAGTCCAATCTTTATTCATTCCTCAACAGTTTTGAGAAAAATATCGACTATTTCTCGGAATTTCCGACTTTGAACTCGGAATTATTGTTTTCCGACTTCAATCTCGGAATTTCCGACTTTGAACTCGTTATTATTTGTTTCGACTTCAAACTCGGAATTTTGTTTTATGATGGATGATGGAATAACTATCAATGCATAATAATATATAATAATCATTCCTCAACAGTTTTGAGAAAAATATCGACTATTTCTCGGAATTTTCGACTTTGAACTCGGAATTATTTTTTTCCGACTTCAATCTCGGAATTTCCGACTTTGAACTCGTTATTATTTTTTTCGACTTCAAACTCGGAATTTTGTTTTATGATGGATGATGGAATAACTATCAACGCATAATAATATAAATGATTTTGATAAGCATCTACCATAACAATATCTACAAAAAGGGGATATCGCCCACTTTTCTGCGGTCAACAAACTCGTAAATGCAGGGTCACCAATCAGACGTATAGTTTTAATGGATATAGAATCCTGGAGCTGAACTCTAAACATTTGAGCTAAACTCCATGACAGGTCAAATTTGTGCTTTAATCATTATGATAATTTTTTAAGGTGTGAAGTAGTCCTTGGCGCGAAACAAAGAATCGAATTCTTGTGAAGCAATTTCTGCACATAATCATTCCATGATAGGGTATTGTTGATAATGGTAATACCAAGCATGGTTAGCATGGATACATTCATGGATATACATAGTATCCACCTATATCCGCCTTGCACCTCTAGCTTCTTTGGATTATATAGGAGCTCTTGAGCTCTTGAGCAGAAGGCAGCATAGAGTGTACATCAGCAAAGCTGTGGACAGGACAGGAGGTCACCTCTATCAGATCATTGATGTGAAGTATAAACAAAGTTGGTGCTAAAACAGATCCTCGTGGAACACCGGTGTTGATAGCAATTCCATCATCCATCGTAAAACAAAATTCCGATTTTGAAGTCGGAATTTCCGAAGTCAGAATAAAAAATTACGAGTTTGAAGTCGGAAATTCCGGAAACAAATAATTTGAAAAGTGTGTTTTCCATTGGTCCTAGATAAATGTCTGCTGCTGATGAGAGCTGAAAAGACAGAAGCTATCTGGATCTGACTTATAAAACATCTTACTCACGTTCAAGATATAGAATTCGACTGAATTTAACTATCCACAATTCAAATACACGATATATTTCCACTGAAGTTCACTATTCGAATACGTATGCACCTATTTTCTATTTTCAGGTGGCCATGGAACTTTTTCGAATCTTATCAATAATCTGGTGCACGTGATCATGTATTTTTACTACATGGTAGCAGCGATGGGACCAGAATACCAGAAGTACCTATGGTGGAAAAAATATTTGACCACCTTACAATTAGTGAGTATGATTGACTTTTAAAAAGATAAGAGAATCGAACCATTAATTCAAAAAAAGAAAGGTAAAAACTTAAATTAAACTCCAAGTCGGTCGACCACACATATATTAATAAAAACCAAAAATTAGTAACCGGTTTCGCCTAACATAGCCATCATCAGACTATAAAATCCTAGAAAGGTGTTATATAATATGGTGATTAGGTTGGAAAAATTTTTGGACAACATGTTGAGTTGAGTGAAACAAAATGTCTGAGTATGAGAAAGGCGGAAACAGAAAAATAGGAAATCAACTTGGCAAGTGACATTTGAAATTGCAATTGAAATTGACATGGACAATTGAAGTTGACAGTATAAATGTTTACAATGGTAAAACAACAAATTTTAATTTATAGATGGAAAACAATTTTGAATAAAGATAAAGAAGTATTATAAATCGGTTAGGTTGAACAATCAAGGAAAACAATTGTAGAAATTCTGAATGAGTTCGTTGGAGGCTGAATGAGTTAATAAAAACATGAAAACAAATTAGAAGAAGATAATTTGAGGTTAAAATTTTTATAAATATGGTTAAAGATTATGAAACATGTAATGTACGAAAAATTTGGTTCCTATCAAAATTGGTTTGGTCATTGAGACAAATCACATGTGGATTGTTAATGCATTTTCGAATCTCCAAAATCTCTAAAATGTTCAATCTGTGGCCTTTGTTACAAATATGTGAAATTTCAAAATCTGACTTAATATTGAAAGAATGATTGGAATCAATAATATGGTTAGCAAAGGAAGATGGGCTTATTGAATTTTCGGAGTTAATGAATTTATGTATTAATCTATTGTGTTCAGAATAACGAATTTCAAAACTTCTACCAAAAATGTTTTTTTTTGTTGTAGAGAGACCATTATTTCTGGAAAGTAGACAATGTGCTACGAAATTTCATATTTCTATAATTGATATCTTGATAATTGCCCAATCTACTGGCGAAAAACTAAATTTTCCCCAAAAAATATTTTCTAAACTAATTACGAATTTCGTCAAAGAAGTTAGAATCCTCAGTCTCTTTCAGGTTATCCTTCAAAAATTATCATCGCGAGGGAATGTCAGAGATCCAGATTACCTATACTCATATATTTTCCAATATTATTTCACGGTGAGCTTCAAACATATCAAACAATATGAAATTTGGGATAAGACCTTATTATACGATTTGTGAATGGTAGATTCTGTAACAAGGTTAAAATGAAGAAAATATAAACCAAAAACAATCAGATTTGATTAGAAAATTATTATGAAGATGCCGTCATTCACATGCAAGTGTATCGTAGGTTGTATAAGCATGCGGTAGTGCTGCAGAACACGACCGATCATCAAGAAGCATGCGAATTAGCCCATCAATAAAGTACGAAATAAGTCTCAGCCATGAAAATTTTATTCCTTTCAATGCATAAGGCAGTAGAAATTTCTTCTTTCTTATAAGCTTCAACCATTTCGTATAAATTTCTTCTTACGACTCCATCGCGTCACGATCGGTCGTGTTATTGCGGCACTACCGCTTCTTGATATTCGCATCGAGAATTTCACGGTGCATGTAAGATAGATTCACTGTACATCGTACGAATTATACAGTGCTCGTGTAAAGTCCGTTTTCTCCCTACTAATTTCTGATCTTATAATTCTTGGCAGTTCTCTCTAATAAACTCAACTCTTGAACTATTCGAATGTTTTCGAGATATTAACGTTATGAAGGTGACATTCCGGTTTAAAATTTAGTACCTTTTTTGGTCACTTCCAGTCAAACATGTTGCTATCAGTAGAAGGAATAGGTCGATGGAGGCAGCGGTGCAGGGTGCAGGTGCAGGTGCACCTGCACCTGCTCCTGCACCGCTGCCTCCATCGACCTATTCCTTCTACTCGCTAAGGGTAGTATCTATGGATTTCTCTCGATTCGATGAGTATATTTTTTTATTTGTTACAGGTTCAATTCACTCTAGTCTTCCTTCACTCAGCTCAACTGCTGTGGTTCGATTGTGGATACCCAAAATGGATTGGTGCCTTCCTGATCATCCACTCAACGATATTCTTCGGTCTATTTTCGCATTTCTACTACCAATCGTACAAGTCCCAGAAGTCGACAACGAAAGTTCTCCACCCGAAGTCCGAATGATATGGGTAGAATATTCTTGGTTCTCGTGATATCCTTTTTTATTTATTACAGAAGTGCGAGTACAAGATGTAATTTGCCAACATTTTATTCAAAAATCATACCAAAGACATCTGAATAGATAGGACATAACGTGGTCAAAACATGATTTCGCTCTATTTTGGAAAAAAAACTCTAATTGTGGATTGAGTATTAATAAAAGTAGGCACCTGAAGAACAAAATCTTCAGATCCTTCTGAAATTTCTTATTCAATTCAGTGTTGACGCTGATATTTATAAAATTAGAACTTTGTTATTATCATTACCTACTGAGAGATAGTTGTGTTTCTGTGAAATGTTCGGTTTTGAAATATTATTCAAACGTTGGATGTATTAATTTAAAACTGAAATTGGTGGTGGAAGTAATTTCGATATAGAATGATATTTTGCAGCGATACATTTTGCTAAAGTAGATAGTGGTAATAATGACCTCATTTGAAACAGGAAATGTTGAAGTAAATATAAATAATCTTGTCAGGAAAGTCAAATTCTTGATTGGTCTCAATTGAATTTTTTGAAATTCGAATGTACTCTGTATATATAGTGCCAAGCACTATTGTTTATAATTTTCTTCTAGACTAAATTAAAGAATCATACTGAAATGAATCTGTGATACTGGACATTCCTTATAGACGTTATTGACGAATCAATGATATCAGGATATCTATAGAATTTCCTTCTAAAAACATTCCAGATTATTCATCACAGATAGTTTAGCTACAATCAGATGATTTTGTCACCATATTTTGTTACAAGATCCTATGTCCCACGTAACGTCAAATGACACCTAAAATAGAATTCATCAGGCCAACTTTAATGTGAAGATGATTAAAAAAATTTAGTTATTTTTTAATATTTTTTATTCATGAAATTATCCGATGAGCATTAACCAAAATTGAAATACTGAATTCCAGAGAAAGATTCTATGTATAAGTAACCCCTTCGACTCGGTTTTCAAAGATTCATCAAATGTTTAAAAAATTAAGGAGGAATTAAGTACCTGTTGGATTGCTACTCATTCATTACTAATATTTCAAAATGAAATAAAAATGCGTTATTTCGGAAATATTCATGAATAAAGAATTTAATCGTTTTTTTTACGTATGAAACAAAACAAAACAAAACTTGATTTTTTCGACTTGTTTTTTCACATTAATAGTTGTCCTTGGCTTTGATATCATTTGATCGAACTCACCGTTACTAATTTACCCATGGTGAGCATGTTGAGTGTGACACCCTGTATATATAATTCAATACAAGGTGTATGTGAGAGGCGTCCTTCATAAAAATACACTACATAACTCTCATGATCTTGGGCGAGCATTTAACCAATTTTCGGTGTAGGTTTTTAAAATGAAAATAAGTTACCTATAAGGCAGATTTATACACACCGCTTTTTCAATTACTATCGTTTTCAATAGAGATGTTGGAACTCAGGTTCAAAATTCACCATTTATGCCAAAATATAATCAAGCTGAATTAGCAAAGGAATATACAAGGTGATCCAGAACAACGTACCATAAATTCTACAAATAGCCGATTGAAATCATTTTACCTCTATACAAAAATGCACCGTTGAGTCGTGAGAGGGCGATAAAGAATAATTTTATTCTCGGATTATCTTGAATATTTCAGAATCCTTTGAAGGTATTGTTTCTAAATTCATAGGGAAATTAACTACCGTGAATATGCATTAAAAACATATCATACCAATTTAATCAATATACATGGAGTTAGGTATTTCGCATTCCCTCTGAAGAAAATCTACATAACTTTTTTCTAAGGGCAGTTCCTTATAATTCTTCTTGGTTTTTGAAATTTATAGCAACATTTATATTGGTGCTTTTCCATATGTATTTCATGTTAAGCATTTCGGCTTTTCATCATAATATGATTTGGGAGTTGGTCATTTCCTGATTTTATTTCTTTTTTTCTCGCTTTATTCAAACGTAACGGCTAATACAATAATTGAATCTCAGATACAAAGGAAAGTAAAGAAATAACATTAATGATAGCGTATCAATCAATCAAATGCTCGAAATGTCTTCCATCATACAAATAACAAATAAGTATTGAGAAGCACCAATAAGGATTTTGTTAGATATTTCAAAAACCAAGAAAAATTATAGAAAAACTGCAGTTAGAAATGAGTTAGATAATTGTTTTCTTTATCTGTTGAAAAATGAAAATATCAGTGGCGTACTCAAAAAAAAGTTGTGGTACGTTGTTATGGGACACCTTGTATATTCTTGTATAACCTATCGCAGAAGACCCTAACGTAAATGAAGGTCGTGTATGAAGATGTCAAAATCTTTGAAGAACATTCAATGTTCAATATTTCCACGAATCTACGCTCATTTTGGTGTAAAGAATATGTGGTTGGTTTTTGTGATGAATTTTCACAAAATTATGGGTAGACAAGGTCATTCGATTGTGACTCCAATAATCAGATTTGTGATACATTTGAAATATTTAATTGTATGGGATTTCACTGAACATTTTCATTCAAATTGAACGAAATCAGTGAAATGGTACCCATCTTTGATATTTAAATACTGGTACTGAGAAAACTATTTTTCAAGTACATTGATGACAATATATCAATATATAATATATATTTCCTCAAAGTCAAGCCAATGTTCCTTCGAATTCCAAGAAATTTCAAAATCTATTGATAGATACAACTGTCAAGGATTTTGCTTTCAGAAATATTCGTTGCCTTAGAGCGGGTTTATGGGTTCATACAGCAAATAAAATGAAATAAAGAATAACATACAATAAGATAAGGAATAAGAAACAATTAGAATAGTTTATACAGATGAATATCATAAAATAGAATTCAAGAAGCAACCAATCTAATCACTGCATTAGGACAATGCTTTTTAAGTCACCCTTTGATAGAAATATAGGCTGAAATAATGAAATCTTCGAATTTCAAAGAAAAAAGAAAAATCTCAAATTAACAAAGAACTATTGATGATGGTCAAATAATCCACCAATTATGGGTGACATTTTGAAAAATTCCCACCCCCAATATCTACCTTCCAGTAAAAAAGACAGGTAAATTTTTTTCTCCAGGAGAAAGTGGCATTTTTCCGGCCTAGTCCGGGAAGTACGTACTTCCCGGACTAGGCCGGGAAGAATCACATCGTTGTTGTCATTGTAAATATGAAAATCTTGGTAGTATGCTTTTGATAAATGCAGTTGATCATTACCATAGCAGCAAAATAACGACTGACAGCTATCTGACATAAAATTAGCTAACATTTCAATTTTTGAAAGTAATGTGTTTCTTTGATTTGTTATTCTACACGGTTGCCGAAAAAATTGTGTACGCAACACGCCCGAAAACAGTTTTTTTGGACTCGCAGACTTCCAGGACTCGCTACGCTCGTCCTAGAATTTTGTCCACTCATCCAAAAAAACAGTATTTTCCGGACTTGTTACGTAAATTACTATTCTTAGCTCTCATGGTTCAACCCTCTAGGAGGGTTACCTGCCCTTAGAATGTTAAATTCTCTAAACATCGGTGTAGTGTTTTTTCAGTTGATTACAGGGATATAGGGTGAAAAATTCAACTTTAGAAATTGTTTGTGTCGAAACTTTTCATTATTGGTCAAAACGGCTCATGGGTCCAATCTTCCATGACTTTAACCGAAAAAATAGAACATCGATGCTTAGAGGATTAAATGGGCTTTCAATGAAGTGCCACTTTGAGATTCTGAGGGTGACATCTACCCCTCCTAGAGGTTGTCTTCCTGGAGAGTAAAATTGACCTATCTTTTTGATTTTCACTGATAGGGAGATATTTAGTTTTAGGGTGGGAAGTTTTCAAAATGTCAGTTCCTGTAAAAACGTTGTAATGGTAGCACTAATATTGAACTTTCTTATCTTATGTTATTTCTTATTTTATTTTATTTGCTGTATAAACCCGCTCTTACTTGGCAAGCATTCTCACCATCATGATTCGATATCTCTTGAAATTTCAAGAAAATAACAGGAAATTACTCATCTATGCTTGTTGAAATGGCCCTAATTTCCAGTAGATTGTGATTGGAATGTTTTTGAACAAAATTTGGCAAAAGTGCAATACAATATGGTGTCATATTTCAGCATAGTAGCAGAGCCTCTTATGCATTGCGTTATAATCAAACACAGAGTAAGGATTGATTTACTCTTAATTTCTTAACTCATTCAGTTTGGATTGTGAAATTATGTGTACATAGTTTATGCCTATTTCTTGCTCAAACAAGTTGTCTTTTCCATAATATCAGTAGGTCACGTTGAGAGTTTATTTTGTCATTGTAGATACATGGTGTTCGTTCTAAAATGAATTTCAATGTTGTCTATCAAGAATGACATCTGAAAATAGTCGATAACATTCCATTGAACGGGGTGATCCAGAATAATACAAATTCTGCTCTTAAGTATCAAATGTTGTAGTGATAAATATAAATATGGCTTATTTGAGAGTGACTTGAATCGGAATTGATACATTAATATTGGACCTTTCTGTGAAAATGTTTTTACCATTTTACCAACGTAAGAACTTGGACAGTTTAAATATAAACACAGTATGGGTCGAAGAAGGTTTACAAATGGTATAAATACTGAATTTGAGGCTGTGCTGGTTGCTATGGAAAAATATCGATCTGAATGGATCTTTGGAAGAACATACACAGGTCTTGTATCATCAGTATACCGGGTGTCAGCGAATCTATTAGAACAAGTCATAACTTCTAGAATATGTATCAAAATGAGATTTGGTATAGCTGAATGGCACGTGAAGAGGACAGTTTTCCGGTTTCACCGGAAATGGCTCCGGTTTAGAATTTTTAAATGGAACACCCTGTATATTGTAACATTTTTTGATTTCTGAGACAATTCTGGATCAGAATGTGATATATTGCTTAACTTGTCGCTCTTCGTCAAGCATAAATATATGTGTTGATATATACATTTATTTTTCTATGACTGTAACACAAAACTACTATTTCTCTAGTAAGACGATGGGGTACATTTTATATTTTCAATTCCATTTCCCCACCTGAGCATTTGGCTTGTACTGCAGTTAGAACAAATTTGAAGAAAAAATTATATGTTTCAAGGCAGAAAAGCAGGTTTAATGCCTTGACTGTGGAGCACCAGCCGCGATGTTTTTTTGTCTAGTTAAACAAATAACTGTTTTCTACAACCGACTCAAAAAGTCGTCCAATTTTGTTCTGAAATCAGCTCTAGAAGTTGACGTTTCTCTTACTGACACAACAAAATTATTAAAATTTATGTTGCTAGGCAACATTTTTAGTGCCTAGGAGGTGAAGTTGATTTTTTAAATCCTAAGATTTGAAAATCGTGATTGTTATGATCATCATTTCAGAAAGAACTCACCCATTAAGAATTAACAACATAGTATTAATTATGTTCAACAAGAAACTGATACAATTACATTCCAACATATACTTAGATAATATTCAATCCATTTCTGATATTGATATTGTAACTACACTTGAAAATTGAATAAACCTGTTTTTCAACAGCTACAAATAATAAATATACTGTTGTTTCTTCATATGGGCTCGATCTGTTTCTGGGGCAATTGGCCAGAACATTTTTCTTGACTTTTTCTAGGGCCACCTTCGCAGTAACTATAACCATTCAGTTGCTAAGTATAAGTATAAAAGTATAAAATGTCGAACTTTCACTCTAACATCATTTATTATTTCTCAAATGGAAATCAAATCCCCAAATTCGAAACATTTGAATATTTTTAGACCAGGGGAAATAGAGGTTAGGTTATAGTTCTTCTTCTTATTTTTATCATATTGCCCTTATTGGCCTCTTTCCTTCCTGTTTGAAAGTTGGTCAAGTTACATTTTATCAATTAGGTAGATATCAATTATTTGGGTTGCAGAAAAAATAGAATGTTTGTGGTATCACTTCGCCTCGCGAACGCAAAATTCGCTTGTCAAACAAAGGGTCACTTTTGATCCTAATAAAACAATGTACTATTTCTTTCACAGAGGTTAATAATGAAATAAACTAACACCTTATACTATAATACTATAGCAATAGCTCTAATTTTTCTCACTCTCAAAGTACAAATAATTTCATAAACTGACTACTTACCTACTAACTGATTCTTTCTCCGACCCAATATCTATACCGGGTGTTAAATGGGTTGACAAACTTCTGAATGTGATTGTTTGAGCGATTTCAGGAGCTGAAACTCATATACAGCGTCACACATATAAAGGTCGCGACATATGGAAGTTTTTTTTATTAATAGATATAAAAAAAATTTGACTTCGCAGTTAGTTTGTGCTTGAAAAAATAGTATAATACAGCATCTTTGCTTTTTTCATGTGCTACTCAAAATCTGTCAAATTTGAAATTTTTTCGAAAATCCTCAAAAAATCGTTTTTTTTTTTTTTTGAAATTTCGAAAAATGCCAGTGAAAAAAGTTGCTCAGTTTCCAATTTCATACATTTGTTCCAAATTTGGACTCCCTACTGTCACTTCGACTTTTTTCCATTTTTTAATTTTAGAATCTTTCGCTTTATCGATTCGAACGAAACATGATTCAAATTTCCTAATTTTGATGAATATGAGACTATAATATCATATCCTGCCCGGGAAATACTCACATTGGCATGTTACCAGAAAATAAAAAAAAATGAATCTCCAGAAATTCGTCTTTGTTTTGTTGCAAAGTTCATCTAGTTTTTTCATTTCATTGTTAAACTGATATATATATATATATGTCAGTAATCGAATAAACGAATTTTTCTTCATTCTTATCACACTCGTATTTCTTTTATTAATAGATTTTTATCCAGGTTGATTATTTTTCTGACCAATAATTCAGTTACAAACAAACCCGAAATATCATACTTTTCTGTAAACTAAACAATTTTTTTTGAACATTACAAGACTAATGCAACCACTCGGGATGAAAATAGTAGGTACTGATGAAATCGAAATAAAATTTTCACTTAGTAGTAGTCGAAGTGACACTGGAGAGTCCAAATTTGGAACAAATGTATAAAATTGGAAACTGAGCACCCTTTCTCTCTGGCTTTTTTTTTTTAAATAAAAAAAACTGATTTTTTGAGGATTTTCGAAAAAAATTCATATTTTACAGGTTTCAGAGTAGCACATGAAAAAAGCAAAGATGCTGTATTTTACTCATTTTTCAAGCACAAAATAACTGCGAAGTTATAAATTTCCTTTATATCTATTAATAAAAAAAACATCCATATATCGTGAACTTATGTGTGACACTGTATAAACCTAATATGTCCCAAACGGAATCATTTTCAGGATTCCGGGTGATCAAAATTTCCTAGAAGAATTATAGATAAGTCCGCTATGAAGTATTTCACACTTTCACAGCTGTAACATGTTACCAGGTGAATTTGATTGTGTCTTACAAAATATTGATCTCTCTGTATAGTCGATATTATCTATCTGAAAGTGAAACTTCATATGCCTGTGAATAATTCGAACATTAAAAATCGTTTGTATCACATTTATAGTTTCCCAAATAAGGAGATGGTTCAAGTAACTTTCCTTAGAGTTCCTATACCTACATATAGGTCCTATTCTTTTGTCGTACTGCTATATTGTCAAAAGTTGTATATTTTAGTGAACAATGAAGCGATGTTAGCGAATCATGAATATCAAGAACAGTTTTCCAGATATACATACCTAATGAGAAAAACCGAAATGTCTCGTTTCATTTTCTTTGCGCTAACGGCTTCATTTTCAAAAAAATACAGCGTATATTCAAATAGGTAGGTACCTACTTCAAGTGAAAGGCAAGTGATTATTCTGGATTACCCTATACGATGAACGTTTTTTGATCTAGAACAGGGCAGTTTGAAACCACATATGGTGTTGATCTATTTTTTTTTCCTGCAATAAAACAAATGTTTAGGGAGAAAATTAGTTTTGTACAAACCTCTTTTCAATGATGATAATCATTGATACTATAGTTATCATTCTAAGGACTCAATCGCCGTATTTATATTTATATCCATGATTTCTAGAATCAGATGAAGGAATGATTAGAGGATACTTCAAAGTGCCCTGTTCTTTCATGAATCAATGAATAGTTATATGTAAATCATTGTAAGCTAGTCATAGATAATTTGCAACGTTTAATAGCATAATATATCAACTGTACTTTTTTGAAGTACCTATGTAATATAGTCATGAAAAAATATGAAAATCGAATTGAGTACAATCCTAGAGCATAGATTCAACTAAAAATGCAATAATAAACCCTTTTCTGGAACTTGTATCATAATTCTAGTTGTGCGTAGTGTTGAAACAAAGCAATATATTATGTATTATGTACTAGGTATAGTTAACCAGTGAGTGTAGGAAACATTACATACATAACAGGGACAGTCACTATTTAGTAGCAGGACATTAACAGCTCAAATATAGACTATCAAAGATTCAAATCGTTAAATCGATAAATTGAAATGTTGTTCAACTAATTTACTTTGAAAACTGAATTTTGCGGAATATTGAAAGTTTCTGAATACCTACAGGGTGATACACTTTCGGGGGCGGTAGTTGCCCAATGAAATAGTTATTTAGATCATTTATTTGTACTGGATATTCTCTGCTCAGAATGTCAAAAATAGTTTTCTTATAATTTAACTTTATTTTTCGAACACACTGTACTGACATTTCTCAATAACTCCTTATCTGATTTCTTAATAACACTTGACAGGCTTTCAATGTAATTTGGAGAATATATATTATATGTTTCACACGGTAGAAAATCAGATTTGATGATGCCTTTGCTGGTTTCTCAGCCGCGGCTATTAAACACCAGCTGCGGCATTAAATCTTGTGTTTTTCAGCCTAGTAAAATAAATTCATTTTGTTGGTCATCAACTCCAATTGATTAATGCCAAATGCAAATAAATTATTTTAGGCATTCATCTCGAAATTGATAGTTTTCGAAAATTATTCAAAAAAGCGAAAAGTATAATATGAGATGTCAATTATCCATTTGAATAAGAGGTGGCACGTTGAAAAGTTCGAGAGGGTAAAATTACCCTCAAATATGTATGTCTACAGGGTGACATTCAAAAACGTCTAATAGTCAAAGATATTCAGTTTTTCAAGTGTATTAGGTGTACTAAAATCGCAATTCATCATATTGAATATTGTATACTGAAAAAACTTCTCCTTTGAGCTGTTAAAATCCTGCTACGAAAAAGTGACACACCCTGTATATTCGGATTTTGGTTACTTCCGTATCTTTCATAACTGTCCATTACATCATATTGAAAATGATTTGATATGAAGATGTATTTGCTCAATTTTCAATAAAATCTTATACATATTATATTATGATTATGATAATGATAAATCGAAGTTTTATTAAACAATATTCTTTCGATCCTATAAAACACGTCACTGCGAGAATTCTAGGAATAATACGATACCACAAACAACATTTTCATTTCGCTTATTTATTGAGATACAGAGCGAAACTGAAAATATTTCATTTTGGGACTCCCCTTCATATCTCACCTCTCTTTCGACTTACCTATGGATAAATCAAAACTTGCCTTTTGTATATTTTTCACTTAGACTCCAGTGGTTTCTGAATTCTTTTTTTTATTTTGTTTTTGCTTCATCACTGGAGATACAAAAAAACTGAGAGCATTTCCCTCGGCACTTCCTCATATAATCACATTTTGCGATCTTCAAAACAGGATTCTTAGATTTTGAGTTCGACTTTTCGTCTTCTCGCAGCCATCATCAACTTTTGTTTTAAATGCGAAGATGTATATTCTTCCATATTTTTCAACATAGATTGACCCCTGCAATACATATTATTGTGAAGATCACAAAATGTGGCAATGCATTCAGTTTTGTAATGATGCCCAATTTTGTCAATATATTTTATCGTCCAGAAAAACTAATGAATGAATCGTAACGAGTTCGATATCAGGTACGATCAGCAAATATTCGTTTAAGTGGCCACCTGTTTTCAATACTTATATGGGTCACTAGGTCGTCTCGGCTCGAAATATAAACAAATTTGATGTTCTCCGGCCGGTATTTCCTTTATAGGTACCAAACTATATTTAGACTTAAGGATGAGTGTGTTATAATATTTTCTGATATTCGAATTGGATGCATTTAGAATGGAAATATCATTTACGAGATTATTGAGAACAATCATATATTATATTATAACGAGAATGAAGTATTATATGGGTCATAGGATATAAAGATTTTGTAAATACGGGGCACAATACGATGATTATGGTATAACTGAAGGGAGGATCATTCGAGGAGAGGAAATTAGGGAACCAATAGGAACGTTAGTTATTTCGTTTACATTTCAACTTAGCTCGTGTATAATTTATGGGCATGAGATCTGCAGCCGTAAAAACTAATTATCCCAGTAACCTTCAACTAACTAATATTTATATTAACTTGAACGAAGAGTAATGGAAAAAGCGCAAAAATATGAGATTCATATCTGAAATAGTTTATATTAAATGTTTTTAACATGACAATACTTTTAAAAATGATTTACATTTGGCAAAATCGACATGAACCACTACTTAGAGTAATTAGCGGGGATGGGAGGTTTCTACAATTTTATCATGAAAATTCCCTATAAATTCTCCGAAACTAGAATCAGAAGAGCAGAGCAGATCCAAGATCCGACAGTTCAGCTCCCGACTCCAGAGACAATGTTCCTCAGTTCGTAATCTCAGTGCCACCCTCGTAAAGTGTGTTTTAAATAAACGTGAATTTGCAGAACAGTGAAAGATGGATTACCATGAGCAAAGTTCGGTTTTGGTTCAATTAAATAAAAGTCATCTTGTTGTGCCGGTATTCAGTTCAATTCACGTAAGTTCTATAGTTCAGGAAAACATCTCGAAAGTTACTATAATTGTGATCAACCACCAAACATGTAAAGTCCGTGTCTCACGGTCAAACTATTTGATCAAACTATGGAAGTGTGATGTCATCAATGACGTCACATCAAACAGCAGCTAAAATTAGAACATGTTCTAAATATTTTACCTGTTTGATGAAAAACTAAGGTTAAGAGTTTTTTGTTGACAACGAAAATCGAAACGTCAGAACTCAGAATACTAATAGAGTTTTGGACTGTTGGAAATTTCTGCTGCTTGAAATTGGACCAAGGAGCAAGTAACGTTCCTAATAGATCTCCATAGAAGCAATAAATAACTTTTGTATAACATCAGACAAAAAGATTACCACAAGAGTGATAAGATGCCAGATGCATCGACTGATATTGCTAGTAATTCTCACGGCCAAATAACTGGTAGGTGTTCTGAATCAATCGTCATCCTTTCAATTGATAATAAGTATACCTACATATATATTCCATATAATCATAAGTTGAGGCATTGTTCAATGTTTTGCAATCACAGTTCAATAGGGAACTGAGGTAGTTTCGTTTCTACTTCACTAATCTCTGAATGGACGCGCAACTTACCATGAAATAGATGTTTAGAGATTTTTTCTATTCATATATAATATTGTTGAAAAAGCGAGATTCCATCTTGAATGTATATTTCTCTTCCGTTATGATCAATCAATTTTTGAACTGTTTGAGCAAACTTCTTCAAATCGTGTGAACAGGTTTTCTGCACATTTCAAACATTTGAATCAAATAGACAGAAATGACGTCACGTCAAACAGATTTGATCAAATAGTTTGACCGTAAGACATGGACTTAAGAAATCTTATTTATATTCCCGACTTTGCCTGTCTAATTGATTCACATGCTTAATAGATATTTGTACTCTGTGATAATTGTCTTTATGTCTACATCCACTATTCTTTCTACTGCTTAAATATTCACGAACCCAGTTAAAGAAGTAATATTGTTATCACCCTGTATAGGCCAACTTGAATAAAGCAGGGTGTCATAACAGTTTTGTTGTATCTCCGGTAATAAAGCAAGAATGAAATGAAATGGACAATTGAAGAATTAAGTTTTCCACGAATATTTCAAAAACTAAAAGAGCTATCGCGGATTCTTTTCCACCATAATAATGACCATAAAATTCCGAAAATAAGCCCCAATTTACAGTTCTTCGTATCAATCGTATCTGTTTCGGTTCTCGAGATCCCAATGATGAGTGTCGAACTCAAATAACCCTGCATATTCCGAATTATTTGATGCAAAATATTAGAAGCATACAGATGTCCTGAATTATGCAGCAGGGATGATTACGAGTAGCCTGTACAATAGGTATATTGAGAATCGATTATCAAATCTAAATAAACTTACCTATTGCAGAGGTATATTCATTAATACAATCGAATCCAATGAATGATCTAAGTTTCAAGTTTTTTTATTTCATAAGAATGTACCACTAAGAAAGGACGTCGGCTGTATCTCGGAAACTATTTGCCGCATAGGTTTCGGAAAAAAATATTTATGATGAAAGGGGCAAGTAGAAATCTCTGGAAATTATTTTCAAGTTTCCAGGACGACCGCTAGAGGGCGTAATTGCATTGGTAACTTCAAAAAACGGGTTTTTATGACAATTTGATATATCAAGACGAATCAAAAACACTTTTTTAATAATATCGTGTTGATATCCAATCATTTCGATCTGAAAAAAATTGCGCTATCTCTTTGAATAAAAGAGGGAGGGGAGGATGAATAGCACAATGAAAAAACTCTTATGACTACAGTTTGGCGTAACGAAATTCAATGAAGAGTTTTTTCAGTTCTTCCAGATAAATCACGAATCGAGTCGATTTAAATCCCGTGGTGACCGCTAGATGGCACCATTTGGAAAATCAGACAATTTTCAATTTTTTTTCGAGAATTTCAAATGGAACCATATGTTTTTCATGCTCTAATATGAAAGTAGTACAAACGAGTAGAAAAATGGTGAAAACCGGGAGTTGATACCTCTTGAGGAACCGGAGAAATAATCGAAATAATATTATGAAAACATTTACCACAGGAATCTGAATTATTAATTTCAATGATCGTAACCAGAAATTTCCTATATCTATGAATTTATGATTTCAATAATTCATGCCCGGCACATTTTGCTTTCAATTGTGTGCAATTATTTAGATTTAAGATATCCTAGCAAGTGGATAGGGAAGTGTAGCATGTTTGGGTGGCCAGCTAGGTCTCCAGATCTGACTTGTTTAGATTTTCATTTATGAGGGAGATGGAAATATATGGTATTACAAACCCGACCAGAAACTAGGAACGATATGATCAATAGGATCAGAACTGCCGTCGAAAGCATACCAATGGCCGAATAAGTGGAAGCTGCAGTTTTATCCACTCGACGGAGACTCAATTCATGTATAGAAAATGATCGCAGACAATTTGAGCATCTAGGAAGACACTATGGTACTATACTAATTATTTCAGTTCCTATTAAATTTATATTTTCTAATATTATTATTATTATTTCTCCGGTTTCTCAATAGTAATCAACTCGCGGTTTTCGCCATTTTTCTTCTCGTTTGCTCTACTTTCATTTTATAGTATAAAAAATACATGGTTCCATTTGATATTCTCGAAAAAAAATTAAAATTTGTCTGATTTTTCAAATGGTGCCATCTAGCGGTCACCACGGGATTCAAATCGACTCGATTCGTGATTTATCTGGAAGAACTGAAAAATCTCTTCGAAATGAAACCAAGTTTGTTGAATTCCGTTACACCAAACTGTAGTTATAAGAGTTTTTTCATAGTGCTATTCATCCTCCCCTCCCTCTTCTATTCAAAGAGCTAGTGCAATTTTTTTCAAATCGAAATGATTGGATATTAACTCGAGATTATTAAAAAAGTGTTTTTGATATGTCTTGATATATCAAATTCTCATAAAAACCCATTTTTTGAAGTGGCCAATACACCTGAAACAAGAATAGAAAAAATTTTATCAACAGACGGTACACTTTTACACTCTAAAAAGGATATCTCTAATAGCTTCAACGATTATTATAGTACTTTGGGCCAAACATACGCAAATAAGATAATAATTCCTGAAAACCACATAGAAAATGATAAACGAATAAAAAACTCAATGTATTTATACCCCACAAACACCACAGAAGTCCACGGAATCATAATGCAGCTAAAACCAAAAAAGGCTCCCGGTCATGACAATATACGTGCGGAAACTCTAAAAAACTTAGCAGAACACATAACAGCCCCCTTAACCCATCTGATAAACCATTGCTTCAAGAAAGGTCATTTTCCAAAACCGCTGAAAGTTGGAATAGTGAAACCACTTTTCAAAAGTGGCAGTAAATTGGAAATGATAAATTATAGACCAGTATCGCTAATATCAAACTTTTCAAAAATAATAGAGAAAATCCTCAAAGTCAGAATCCTCAGTTTTTGTAACAAATTAAACCTGATATCTGAATACCAATATGGATTCAGAGAGGGAAAATCAACGGAAGACGCAATTTACAAATTGACGTCTTATATATATAATTCACTGGATAAAAGTAAACCTTCTCTATGCATCTTTGTTGACCTCTCTAAAGCCTTTGATACAGTGTGCCACAGAAAACTGCTCGATAAATTGGATAATTATGGGATAAGAGGAAACATTTACGAAATACTAAAAAGTTTTTTAACAGATCGTGAACAGAAAGTATGTATCGGTGGGGAGTTGAGCGATTGTAGGTATGTGACATATGGAGTTCCACAAGGAACTGTACTTGGTCCACTCTTGTTCACTCTTTATATAAACAGTTTACTCACCGTAGGAATCCGAGGTAGAATCCTGAGTTTTGCAGATGACACTGCCATATTCTACGAAGCGAATTCATGGGACACCTTGAAATCAGAAGCAGAGGATGATTTTAGGGTTATTGAAAAATGGTTTAGATATAATGCATTAACTCTCAACCTTGATAAAACAAAATACCTTCCATTTTCCTCATACTCCAGTGGTTTACCAAGGATGGGTCCTTTGATAATCGGACCAAACTCACAAATCCCTGAAGCTGATTCGATCAAGTACCTGGGTATTGTGATCGACCGGCATCTCAAGTGGGACCTTCAAATAAAAAATATTGTTAACAAGTTGAGAGGCATGCTATATAGATTCAAATATTTGAAAGATTACCTTGATATGAAACACCTCACGATACTATACCATGCACTTGTTCAATCACATTTAACATACGGTATTGTAGGCTGGGGTGGTGTGAACGATACACACTTGGAAAACCTGAACGTAATTCAGAGATGGATCTTGAGAACCATATATGGTAAACCACGCAGATTCTCTAATGATACATTATACAATGAATCGGGAATATTTGATATCAGATAACTTTTCTGTGTGAATATATTACTCAACATCAAGAAAAATAAAATAACCTCCCACCCTATCGCGCACACCTACAGCACCAGAAATAAAACTCTCACGTTAAATGTACCTCGCTGCTACAAAACCATAGGGCAACGTCACTGTGATTTTCTTGCTCCAAAACTTTATAGTTTAATGCCTGACGATATGAGGAATATAATAAACATCAATCAATTCAAGAAACGTACAAAAAACTGGATTTTGGCTTATGGAAGAAGGAAACTTCACGATTTTGTTAATCAAAAATAAGATAATATAGTAACAACAAATTTCATTCAAATGATGGTTCAGTGAATTATCTTATATTGTCTTCATTCAACAATGAATGGTATACCTACTGGATTTTTCCAGTACTCTTAATTTGATCATGTCTTATGTTAGTCTGAATGTGTTCTATGTCTATACATGTATATATATGTGGAAGGGAAGTCGTTGCTGACCAGTCAGAGATAAAACTAGACACTTAGTGGGGATTGCAGCACAGGTAAAGTATACTCTTTCAAGTTTGCTCCAAGCTTTCGAAAAATTTTTTTTTCATCATCAGGGAAGTCTACAATAGCAATGAAAAACATTTATAAAGATTATTATTTGGTCAAAAAGATGGAAAAAAAAAATAGTACTTACAACTTGGGTGAGGTTGAAACCATTGGTGTTAGGAAAAACCAACGAAACATTGAGAAAACATTGAAAAAACGGTTAAAAAGTATAAAATGTATCAAAATTTACTAAAATACATAATTGTTGTATATTACATATAGAATTGTCTTCAGATAAACGTGAAAGCAAGCCTTGGAAAAAGGTTAGCGTCAGTTATGTTTTTTTGAACTGAAAAAACTTGGGAACTGCAAAACGCTCTTCTTTTTCTGAACGAGGAATTATGTTGATGTTAGACTACGTCTTTGAGGATGAAGTGAGGATTTGCTAAGTGCCAGAATGTGTAGTGGACATAATCTCCCTTTCAGAAAAGAGAAGAAGAAAGGTAGTCAACATATTGTGAACTCAGAATTGGACAACATGGCGGGAAAGTTTGAAAATTTATGTATTATTTTAAGGTAAGTGCAAAATTATTAATTATGTTATAGTTCTGTGGTGTTATTAATGAAGTTAGGCTTTTTTGGACTTACTTGCAATTGATCCAAAAAAGCCTAACTTCATTAATAACACCACAGAACTATAACATAATTAATAATTTTGCACTTACCTTAAAATAATACATAAATTTTCAAACTTTCCCGCCATGTTGTCCAATTCTGAGTTCACAATATGTTGACTACCTTTCTTCTTCTCTTTTCTGAAAGGGAGATTATGTCCACTACACATTCTGGCACTTAGCAAATCCTCACTTCATCCTCAAAGACATAGTCTAACATCAACATAATTCCTCGTTCAGAAAAAGAAGAGCGTTTTGCAGTTCCCAAGTTTTTTCAGTTCAAAAAAACATAACTGACGCTAACCTTTTTCCAAGGCTTGCTTTCACGTTTATCTGAAGACAATTCTATATGTAATATACAACAATTATGTATTTTAGTAAATTTTGATACATTTTATACTTTTTAACCGTTTTTTCAATGTTTTCTCAATGTTTCGTTGGTTTTTCCTAACACCAATGGTTTCAACCTCACCCAAGTTGTAAGTACTATTTTTTTTTCCATCTTTTTGACCAAATAATAATCTTTATAAATGTTTTTCATTGCTATTGTAGACTTCCCTGATGATGAAAATAAAATTTTTCGAAAGCTTGGAGCAAACTTGAAAGAGTATACTTTACCTGTGCTGCAATCCCCACTAAGTGTCTAGTTTTATCATGTATATATATATATATGTGAATATGTGTATTTGTTTTGGAATTATATAAAATACAAAAAAAAATCACGTACAAGCGACAGTTTCCTTGAAACTGAAGCTTCTGTGATATTTCCTGTTTATTTACTTCAACAACTCGATTATATATTTTTGTAAATTTTTTTATTGTATTGGTAAATAAACATTATTATTATTATTATTATTATAATTACGCCCTCTAACGGTCGTCCTGGAAACTTGAAAATAATTTCCAGAGATTTTTCTTGGCCACTTTCCTCATAAATATTTTTTTACGAAACCTATGCGGCAAATAGTTTCCGAGATACACCCGGTACAATTTGTTGTGTGATTTGTTGTGTGATTACAATGACGTAGTAATAATAAGGAAAACTCATGTTTTGAGTATTCTAGCCTAGGCAAGGTTGCCTGTCTTGCTTTTATACTCCATCATATAGGATGTTCCTATGCCAATGCCAATGTACAAAATGTAGTACAATATATACAATAAAAAATGCATGTCTACATGTATATGTATTTTCCAGGTTATTTACGAAAGCAGTAGCCGACCCCTGTGTGGTGGGCAGGTTTCAGAGCAGGGTTGCCACTGCTATTACTTTCGTAATAGATCTATTACTATTGAACTAAATCTATTACGCTATTACTATGGACCAAAAAACTGTTACTATTTCGCTGAACATCCATCAACAGTAATTTTACCCAAGAATTCTACCAACTTCGATATTTTGCTTTTGTGTCATCCACCTTTCTTATGTCTTTGATTGTGAATCGAAGCACTATATTTGCAGGCGGAAAATTCGAATCTTGAACAATGCCTTGAAACATTGAAATAAATAAAAAATTACTATAGATTTGTTCATACTTTTTTTGTAGCATGAAAATTTGTAGGTACAAAAATGAAATTCATCAGTTGCAAGTTGAAAAGTGGTTAAAATGAGATTATCACTACGTTACAAGAACAAAAACCGATCATTATGTTCTGTAAACATCTCGAATACATCACAACGAAAAATCTATTACTTTCTATTACTATCTCAACTCCAATTCTATTACGTTGTATTTCAAAGTGGTGGCAAAGTTGCCTCCACTTGGCACTTATAGTGATTAATGTATATACAGGGTCACTCACGGTCGATGGTAGGTTAGACGTTTCTGGAGAACAGGACGTAGGATTATTCTGAAACTGTTCTATCGTTATAAAATATTCTCAACGTTGCGGCGATGCCGCTTCTATCGAAAAGTAGCAACAACTTTGTTATTCCAAATGAAACACCCTGTATTTTGTTACATTCTCGAATTCTCCCTAAAGAGCTGATTTAGTCAATGCGTCATACTTGGGGTCTAGGGTGAATGATTACAGAGATATAGGGTGTGAAAAATCGAGATTTTTCAACTTTAATTTTTTTTAATTTTTTTTTAATTTTAATTTTTTGTGCCCAAACTATCCATTATTGCTCAAAACGACTTACATGTTCCTATCTCAACTTTCCATTTACTATCGATTGATATTTAATTGAAACAAATACAGGGTGGTTCCGAATTTTGAGATTTGCACTACCCTGTATTTGTTTCTATTTAATGTCAGTAGATATTCAATGAAGAGTTACGAAATTCATCAGTTGCATAGTTTCGACAAAAAAAAAACCTAAAGTTGAAAATTTTTTCACACCCTCTATATCTCTGTAATCTTTCTCGCTATACCCCAAGTATGATTGATCGACGAAATCAGCTCTACAGGAAGAATCTAAATACAGGGTGTTTCCACTTTTCGATAGAAGCGGCAACGCCGCAACGCTGAGAATATTTTAGATCGATAGAACAAAACTGAAAAACTAAGAAACCAAATTTTCAGAATAATCCTACGCCCTGTACTCCAGAAACGTGTAACCTACCATCGACCGTGAGTGACCCTGTATAGCAATCAATGTTTTTCGCTGATTCTGGACCTCCCCCAAGGTCACACAACTCCACGTGGCCTTGTGGAGTGACCTTGGGTTGACCTTGAGAATAGGCTGGCCTTGGAAGTTGATGCGGCTTTGGGGAGTGATAGATAAAAATCTAATGGTCCCTGCTGTGGTCATAAATGGAAAAAATTATAAAAGCATGTTCATGGTTGGAATTTCAGAAACATTCAAGAATGAATTGAATGTCGATCAATTATTTATCAAATTATGTTTAGATAGAAGTAATTTGCTGGAATTTCAATAATATTCTGGAATAAACTCGATATCTTTAGGTACACATCATTCTTGAATTTTGATTAATCTCGAATAATTCCACTACTGAAGAATTCTGAATGATTCCCAGTTAAATAGAAAGTATCTTCGAAACACATAAAAGCTAGAAATTTTAATGAAATTCAAATGATCTATAAAATCCTTTGAAAATTTGAAAATAAACGAGACTCGGTATATAGTATCGCCTCTCATTGACTTGGATATGATTGATTCATGCTTGAAAAAAGCAGTAAAAAGATTATAGTTCTTTTGCATTGTTCTTTGTTCTCATTCGTATCATCGTGGACAGTCATATACAACTTATATAATTGTTCTTGAACCATATCGATAAGCTAGGATGATTTTGTCTGTTCGGGATGCTTGAACACTTCGGTTGTTCGGCACAATATTGATGATATATACGCCGGTGTCATCATCATTGTCGTGACGGTATTATATAGAAATATAATAAAGACATCATCATCACTTCAAGACATCGGAAGTGCGGTCTCCTTTACCCAATTAACTATTGTGGATGTGTGAAGTGCGGATTATTTGGTTACCGCGTGATGTGCGGTTTATTCGTTTACCGTACGTGTGCAGTGTTCTAAAATGTGAGGTGCCGAAAGAGCAGCATCATCATGGCATGTAGTTCCAGAAAAAAAAATGGAAATCACTACTCAAGTAGGGGTGGATTGAAGAATTGTTTCCCGAGGGTGAGTGAATTTTCATTTTGCATGCATTTGTTCCGGACGAGGCCCCCGTTCCTGTCGGGGCCTCCTGTCGGGGCTTCCTGTCGGGGCCTCCTGTTGGGGCCTCTTGTCGGGGCCTCCTGTTGGGGCCTCCTGTCGGGGCTCCCTACTTCCTGCCCTGCTAGATCGCCAAACGATACCTGATTTTTTATGTCCATACATTGTGACATATCAAATCTATGATGGTGATTAGCTCACAAACATAGATTTCGAAGGTGAGTGATCTTCAATTTACATGGATATTTATGCACCAAAACCTGTGAATCTATTCAAACAATACATTTTTGTAACTTGGTTATATAAACTCGATTTTATTGTTGGTATTTCATAGTTTTTTCAAGCAGCAACGGCTACGCTTAGTTAGGTGAAAAAAACCTGATATATCAATCTTTATTGTTCGGCTAGTGACAAGTGGAGTTATACACGTACCTACTTTTTTTCTTATCAACGGTCATAACCTATAACGTCGTATTATTCTGGTCTCATATTTACATACACAGTAACCGCTACCCTCTTTGTTAGGTTAGGTGGAAAAGAAAAATATCAGGTTGAACCGTTCAAACCGTTGATTGATCAATCAACGGGTTGAACCGTTATATATATTGAATCATACCCTTTGTTTGACAAGCTGAATTTGCGTTTGCGTGGCGAATGGAAATATAATTGATAAAATATAAGTGACGTAATCACCATTGTGGCTCACGCCAATCTAAGATCGGCCCATTTTTTGGGAAGAGGCCAACGAGACAAAAAATCATAAAAACGAGTTTTCTTGTTCATTTGATTTTGACATTTAATATTTGTGGCTGTTGAAGTTTCATGATTTGTAATGATTTCATTGATTCTCGGTTTGAAAACTAACGTAAATTGCAACAAGTAATTTCATATGTGTGATATGTAGGATATGGTAGGATATGCATCCACCCCGTATACGCTGACGGTATCACTTAGTGGCTCAATCGGGTGACTCAGTGATACGATGAATCAAGGGATGTTACGTGAAGAAGTTAGGCTGAGAGTCAGTTATCGTTTAGACGTTGTATTAGAAGGATGAGAGAATAAAAGTGTGTATAATTATTGTTTCGAAGTATGTATTTCTAACACATATTTTTATAGACTATGAATTCCTTCACCCTCCATTATTGACTTCCATAATTGGTTTTTATTCAAAATATTGAAACAGAAATCAAAAAAACGGGGTTATGACTTCTACATAATCCTGGCTTGAAATATAGAGCCGCCAATAGTGGCCGCTTAGAGTTGAGCGAGCTTAAATGATTTTGTAGATACAGTGCATACAAAATCGGTAACTATAAGCGAGCTTAAGCCTTAAGCTTAGCTTTATAGCATACGGCGAATACGGCCGTGAAATACATTAAAAATGACTATAGATTTGTTCATATTTTGTTTTCGTAGTATGAGATTTTGTAAGTACAAAAATGAAATTAATCAGTTGCGAGTTGGAATATGGTAATCAGTACGCTGCAAGAACAAAATCTGATCATTATATCTTGTAAACATCTCATTACATCACAACACAACGAAAAATCTATTACTTTCTATTACTATTTCGACGAGTGGTGCCAACACTGTTACAGAGGTTCATAATAATCATGCCTATATACTACTTAAACTCAATTTTTTTAACATCTTAAAAATGTCGTAAAATATATTAGGAATGTTACGAATATATTTTTTTGTTTCAACTTCGAATTTTTCAGGATTTGAGATTATTTTGATATTTACTGGTAATAAGTTGTAAAATTTAGGTCCATAAAAATAGAATGATCTTTTTGTTATTGATTTTCTGAATAATTCAATATTGAGGTCCATCCATATTTGTAGTGGATTATGTTATTCGAGAGCTTTTCTGATTGTGATTGTGGTTTATTTTGTGCATCCTTTTCAAACATTTTTGAGAGAATAATGGTCTGATATTCAGTATCTTTGTGTTTCTTCATACAACATTTACGTAGAATAACGTCTGTTTCTCTTTAATATATTGTATTGAAGGTTTCACCCCATATTGTAATGCAATATGCCAAAATTGATTCGACTAGAGTATTATATAACATAATGAGAGTTTTTCTAGAGAGGATGTCTCTCAGAGTATAGAAATTATACATAAGGGCTCTCAGCCGTTTGTTGGGATATGTGGTCTGTCCATCCTAGGTGTTGGTCTAAGATGAGTCCTAAATATTTTATTGATGTTATTTTTTCTATTGTAGGACCTGTACAAGGTATATCTTGGCACTGAGTAAGATGCATTTTAAAAGATTGAATCTTTCTGCTAGGAAACAACACAGGTCAATAATCAATACTCGTGTATGAACAAGTGTTTATTGCAACCATTAACATAGCTCTTGAAATGATATTATCGAAACAAATATCAAATCACTTAGATGGTACATTATTCAATCTACTTTTTTGATGACCCTGTTAGATGATTGTCCTCTGGTTACATCGATCACTTCCATATATGTATGTTTCTTCTTGTATTCGCTTTTATAGAAATTTCCAAATAAGAAAAGCAAGAGAATATTTCCCGAAAGTATCCAGGTAGATATGAGTTTGGAGAAATTGCATTCCATGAAAAGTGGCTGGGAGGTGTGGATCATAATTATCACAAATTGGGTCTGAAACAAAAGGTACCTGAATCAAAATACACCTATTCAACATCAGCATGCGAGAGGAGGTTTATGATAGTTTTATTTTTTCAGATAACTTCTTGATGTTCTTCCAGTACGCTTGCCCATATCAATGTCCTATATCTATATCAATGTCCTATATCTATGTCGAACACTGAGTGATTTGAACAACATGACTTCTAGCTCATTTGCTCACTTATAGCCATGGACGACGGCACATATGCTACTACTTCACAAGGAAAAGCTTTCATCATATTTTCGCAGCAAATTTGCTGCTGATATCGCTACAATCGATAATCGTACCTACGCTGGAAATTGTATTTCTTCAACAAAAAGGCTATGGGTCTGGACATAATTCCTCCTATTATTCTTAAGAAATGTGCCCTAGGTAAACTGAAAGATAGTTAGAATTCAACCAATTCCAAGAAAAGACTAGAAAAAACTTTCTGATGAATGGACTGAATCACTCTGTATTCTGTTGTTGATTTTATTTCTGCTAGAGAGAAATAGCATGATACTATATATGGACTCTAGACATTGCAGGCGACTCAATACGAGTTACTTGGAAAGCTCATATCGATTTCGAGGATACATTATAATCAGTCCCAGACTAAATATTCAGCTTAGAGAAGAGACATTTAATTGTAAGTTATTTTGTTACAGACGATTATGAGGTTTTGGTCATGAAAGTTATAAGCTTCAATATAAATTCGACTAAGTCATCATCAGAAGAACCTGTGAAACGCAATCTAGAGAAAAACTTGATGACGGCCCGCCATCGAATACATTTTGGGGCATAATATAAGATAAAATCTACGTAATTGGCTCCTGAGTATCAATGGGACAATTTAACAATCATCAGCTTGAAATATGGGTGGCTTCTAGTACTGACAAAATTCATCTCTTGAGACTGGGACGAAAATAATAATCAGTTAGTCGGCATCATAGAAATATATTTGAAACATAACATTGGGGTTATAAAACCCTGGAAGGATGCGCAATTACCTACCAGGCAGCCATGGATACTCCACGAAGAAAATCCTTGGATCAATAGAAACTCAGAATGACAGCCTCAACGCAACAACCAGGAGGGGTACTGAGGAGAACAGCCGAAGGCCCTCTAGAACTTCTCACCAATTCTATAGCTATAAGTTTGGTCACACAGCACCAAGAAGGCTGCCAAAAGTGCAGCATACAAGGAAAGAAGGTGACTAGAAGGCTAGAAAGTGCCTTGGAAACTGGACAGATCACACGCTGACTGAGTTAAGGAGAAGGGGAAACCAAAAGCCCCCGATTTTAAAACCGCTCTCTGTCATCTCTATTGAGTGATGAGGAAGTTAGTTAAAATCGAGCTTATCTTATATTCAGTATATAATTATAAAATACCACCAACTTTCATTCTGTTACGAATTTAACCTCAAACTTAATACTATGGATATTATCAATGCAAAGGAGTTGATTTCCAATCATTCAAAAATTCTATGTACAGATTTGTATTATTTTCGCATATACTCACTATCTGCAGAGAGGTGATGTATTTTTTCCACCATAGATATTTCCTTACAGTTGGGCCCAGAGCACTCAGCCCATAGTAGGAATACATGATGATATGAACGAAGGAATTCAACATTGCACCAAATGTAACGTGACCACCTAAAAAATAGTGATTTTTTTACATGTTTTTTAAGTGTTCAAAGAACATCGTTTGAACCAGTGGAGAGTATTTGGAAAGACTATTGGCAATGGACTGGTATTGGAGGAAACACCTCACCATATAGCTTCGCCGCAGCATAGGGAAAATTTTTCTTGTAGGGATGAGATTTGTTAGTTTCGAGTCAAACAAATGAAGACCAGTTACATCAAAGTAATCATTGTAAGGACTGCCTTTTTGAGTTTTTGATATAGGAGACGGGGGTGAGTCCACGGGGGCCCTCATACTACTCAGGTGAGTTCAAAGTGGATATAGGATGACGAAACAGATCTTCAATTGTTTCTGTGAAAAAGTTGTACACCATTTTCGAGAAGCGACTTGAATAAAGATGGCGTTGAGATCGATTATCAAGGAAGATTTCTGTTATTTAGGTATTTCTGTGATTCGCATCTGACAGAAGTGAATTGAAACGACATTAAATAAATACTATATTTCCAGTAAATCTGGAATAATTGTTGATATTTTGACTGTTTTAAGTCTTTTTTTCTCCTAGAACAGATGACACTGAGAGATGTACAGTTTCTGTTTCAACAACACAAGGTACGGCGCCATCTCTTCGGAAAATATTACTACTGTTTGAAATCCAGTAGGCCGATGCCTACAGATTTTTTTTGAGATTGTTTAATAGGAAGCTGTTTCATCATCCTATTTCTACAGTGGATTTATCTATTAGTGTTTCGTCTCCATAGATCTTGGTCCTCTAAGTTCATCTCATGGGCCCATCTTCTAAATCAACCATTTTCTAGGTGGAACGGTTTACACTTACTCATACAAGTCTCAATGAGACTTCAAGGGTTGGCGGTTAAAAACAGTTTTCAAAACACTTTTTCAAACACATGGTTAGTCAGTTTCTTGTTACAGCTCAAAGTAGATATTTCTTCAAGATGATAATATATCGAATAAATTTCGTTTCCGAAGGTGTCAAAGTATGATTCAGATGCAATGAACCTATTACACTTTGGAGACCTTATATTTCGGATTATGAATCGTTATTCGATACCTACAGGGTCATACACTTTTGGGGGTCGTACCCAATGTAACCCTCTCGAAATTTTTTATATACCGCATCTGCTTTCAATGAATGGTGGTTTCTTATGAGATGTTGTGGCGACTGATATCATTATTATTCAGCTAATACACCAGAAATTGAACATTTTTGTTCTCATTACATGTATGAGTTGATACAAGTTTTATACAAGTTTGATACAAGTTTTATAAGACGCTATTTTGTCGCACGCGTTGTTTGGAGTACGACCAGCGAAGCGAGGAGTGCTCCAAGTGAACAAGTGCGACAACGTGTCTTATAAAACGTGTGTCATGTGCAATGTTTTTTCTATTTTGAATTGATTTGAAGAAAAAAATGGATTTAATATCGATAAATAACAGAAACATCTTCGATTGGTAACAAAGATGACATTGAAATAATTAAAATCTGACGCACAAGCGTAAAGCCCAGTTTAAAGTTGAGCGAATTTAATTATTGCAATACCAGCGGTGTAAATTCAAGGTTGTTATTGTTTTTATTGGTCAATTTGAATCAAATAACACTCTGAATTGAAATTTACCAATTGAAACATTGAGTTTTTCACTGCTAATATCACCAAATCCAAATCGCTCTGAACTAAACTGGGCCTAATTCATCTGATTTTCATTTGACAGTTCGATTGTACCAATCTCCGAATAATAAAAAATGCGTATCGAAATAGAGGCTATTTCGACACGCATATGCGTTGCACAATGACTTCATTATACAACCAAAATGGAAAAAATCATACTTACTTGGAGAATATTTGGTAACAACCCAACTGCATATTGGCATTAGTCCATGATGTACAATATGTAATTGTGAGATTTGTTTGTTTTTCTTTCTCAAGACGAAAAACACCTGAAAAAAATCAAAGTATTTTGTTAATTTGTTCGTTATCCTATAATAAGAGAAGGTTTTGATGAGGATTTGAACAGTGATAGCTTTCGTATGAGTGGATTGAATAACCTCACCATTGATCGTAATATTTGGAGATGTGAATCGATTCGAAGTTTGTTTACGTATACCTATATATAACACATTTCGTTGGCGTTCGACATGTACCATCAGCTAAATTATTAAGATAATGAAAAAGGCATGTTTTATACAATTCCAGGAGACCAAAACATATTGTTTTGAAGCTACAAATATTCACTATCAGAAGACGTATCAGAAGAGGTATGAACTCAACGCCAAGCAAAGTCATTTAAAACGCATCTCTAATGATTTCCGTTCCTTTGAAACTGTGTCAATAATCGTTAGATATTTCATTTCCTTCCTCAACCAGAGAACAGGAAAATATAGGTCATATTTATATCCATCCAAATATGACTGAAAGTCGTTCAATCATCAATCAAGTTTTTTTGAATACGGTCCTGATTGATGATTATTTATTCTGAAGGAAATTATTCAACACAATAATATCTGTCCAAAAAAAGGTCTCATAACGAGAAAGGCTTTTTTTCACAAAATTTTACTGAGCTCTCTACAATATGAGTGTTTATTTATGGTGTCAACTTTTTCATTTCAACTTAGCTTCATCCATTTCAAGCATATTGATTCGTTTCTTTTTCATCTCAGTAAAAAGACGAAGCTTCACATTTTTTTTATTGTTCGAGAATCACTTTTAAAATTCTCGTCAGCTCAGTAGAATTTTGTGAATATATTTGATCATTGCGAAAACAATGAAATAGATTTCTTGTCAATAGACCATTACTTGATGAAAATATATAGTTATAATTGTGAAATAACTCAAAACGAATAGATTTTCACGAAATTGAATTTTTATATAAACTACGCAACACTGGTTACGTCGCACTCCAAAATTTTGCCCCTGTTGAATTTTGAGTAACTGATGTTATCTGCTTTCATCAATTTGAATTATGTTTATACTGTTCGCTAGCTCAGTCCTTCAGCTAATCTCGTACTTCTTCGATACACGAAGTTTTTTCCATAAAATTGCTACAGGATGTTACCCGAAATTGTGCAAACTTACGGAATTTTCAAAATAAATGAAGAAAAACAGTTTTTTTCAACTTCAACAGCAGAGGCATGAAGATGATTTATCACCTTGAGCCATTTCCAGAATTGTCATAACTTTTTTCCTCTTCAACCGATTATCAAAATCTCAGGCTCATTTTGAAGCTGAAACATTAGATGAGGAGATATAAAGATCAAAATTGACTCAAGAGGAACTTTATTGTTCAAGGGTTTTTGCAAACGTGACCCAAATCTAAAACCCACTCGAAATCTCGATTGAAAAAATAGTTATCCAAAACGTTGTTCAATCGAAACGAAAATATCACCAACAAAAAGACCGCAAAAATTGTTCCGACCCCATCCCCTCAAATTTTTTTTAGGAGGCGAATTTTTGCTGGCTAAACGGTTAGATATATCGGGAAACAGATTTCACTTGACCCCTCAAATCGAGGTCGGAGATTAATAAAAAACTTCTTCCCCTCCCTTCCCTACTTTGGGTACGGATGAAGAGGAAGGAGATTTTTGGTAATTTTTTACATATCATTCTCATGAGTTTCGTTCAAAACTATTCTAAGAATCGCCCAAACTCGGGTACTCCAAGTAACATAATTTGATGTACAGGGCGAAAAAAAGTTCTTGTTCAGAATAGAGAAGTTGTACTTATAGCTGTTTTCAGCGGAGAAGAAAAAAAAATGCATGGGTGTACGTATAAATTTTTTTTGGGTTCCTAAAAATTTTATTGATTGGAATAAATCCAAAATATGATGGAACACTTTGTATAGGAAGTAAGAAGGTTAACCTGAAATTTTGTTGTATTCTGATTATTTTTGTATTCAGAATTTTTTTTTCGAAGTCTTATATCTCCAGAAAAAAAGACCTACGAATATTTTTTTGCGTCTTGATCTTTATTTTCATGAAAACGAAATTTTCAACCTGTCTTGTTAGTCATTCGTTATGATTCTTGTTACGTTGGTAACGGGCCATACATTTTTCTTGTGCTGATTTTTTTACGCACAATTTCTGACTACTGTAAGTATGGAAGATCTGTACGTATCCAAAATGAATGATCCTTCCGATAACAGGTTGAATTTCATTTGATGCTCCTCCCAGTCGGGATTTACAGGGTGTTTCAGATTTGGGTCACTTTTGAGGAAACCCTCGATCTTGAATGTCCATCTTGAGTAAATTCTGATCTTTATGTATCTACATCTAAGGTTCCAGCTTCAAAATAAGCCTGAAATTTTAAAAATCGACTGAAGAGGAAAAAAGTTATGACTGTGAAACCAAAAAGTTAATTTTTTCAGACCAAATCATATCAAATCAAATTTATTTCTATACCCATACTTTTACATTTCATCATCATTCACATCACCTACTCGCTATAACGATTCATTTAACATAAATCAATATTATTATAATTGGATGGTGGTCACTGATAGAACCTAACCTAGGAACGAGTTTCTGTACTGTTGAGGTCCTATAGGAGCACCAAATCGCGAGTATATTTTTGCCTATTGAAGGACGATACAGAGAATTTGAATTTGAAGGGCAAGCCTGAAGAGTGAAAAGGGCGGAAGCAACATTTCGTGATATTGGTATGAATAGTAAACAATGATATATCGAACCGGGATTGATTTACCTAAAAAGAAACATTAATGACAATATTAATACTTGTGAAAACAAAACGATATGAAGTAGAAGGATTGTGTTGTCAAAAAAGTATCTTGAATTTATTAGGGCATTCTGATAGTAGCTTATTTATTTCCTTTTTGAAAATATGTTTTTTCCTGATTTGTTTTATATGTACTGGAAGTAAGTTGAATAGTTTTGGTCCGTAGTAAAAGTACGATTTTTGTGTTAGAGTTTTCCTAAAGTAACACCCGTATATATCATGATTGGTAGCAGATCTTGTTTTTGTGACTATTGTCTTATAGTTTTTTTGATCAGAAAAAAATTTCAGGAGGCACTGGCGGATAAAAATCTGGCGTATTTTGAGTAACTTAGTTTCTTCGTAGAGAGAATTAGTAGAATGCTGTCTGTCTTTATGGAATATTAATTAATTAGCGTATTTTGGACAGTTTGCAAATTTTGGAGCGTGGTTGAGAAAGTTCCTCTCCAAATAGTTATACAGTAGGTCAATACAGATTCCACTAGTGATTTATATGACATTAAAAGAGTTTGCCTATTCAACATATCTCTCTCTGGTATTGTAAAATTTATGCATTATGTAACGCAGTCGTTTGATAAGAAAGTTTATTTGCTCCGTCCATCTTATGTGTTGGTCAAACATGATACCTAAGTATTTTATAGTTTTTACTCACTCTGTAAATAAAAGAGATAAGGAGTTCATTCGGAAAATGGAATCATCAATGTAGATGAATAGAATAAGTTTGAAAACATTTTTTGTATGTATCTAAGGCAAATCGGTACTTAATCGTCAGGTATTACAAGACTTTCCATAAGAAGACATTGTACATTAAAACATTGATATCACATTAAAAATAATAAGATAAGGTGAAATTCAAATTTCAACGAATTTCACATGTTAAGAGAAGTGAGGATGAAGGTGAAACAGCAAAGATGGTTAGGTTGGCTATATGACTGGCTGACATATAAACCATACAGGGTGATACATCTAAAAAGAGTAAATTATGAGCTGTTGTCTCTGATGTGCTATGTGGCTCAAAAAACTAAAGAACTGGGTACCTAGGTGTGGGAGTTTTTCTTACCGTATCAAGTAAATCTGCCAGTTTCGAAAGGTAATACCAGTAGGTAGCTCGGGCCATCTAGAAAAAATAAAAAACAGATTGGATGAAGATGTTCAACTGCAATATAGAATTGGTTTTGGTCATCACTCATTCATAGATGTAATATACCTACGTTATAAGATATAAACTGTTCCTTCTAAAATTCAATTAAACTATACTCACAGCTATCGAGTGAGTTGAATTCGAATCATCTTTGGGTTGGCATCTGAAGCTGTACACCCCAGTTAACCATCCACTGCTAGCGAACTGGAATCAAGATGTAAATAACTTTCACATCATCAACCACAAAGTTCTTACCCCATAGAATATCCATGCACTGAAGATAACTTGAGACAAATTATAAACCAATAAAGTTCTCCGTAATTCAAAAGGTTTTCTATTCTCCATGAAAGCAGGTCCTAATACCTGGAAATTCGTATAGTAAGTATATCAATGAAATAATGATACACAGTATGCTCAAACGTGACGTGACATGATTTTCTCCTACCCCTCGATGGGATAAGTTGAAAGAAAACGGTTTTCATCCTTAATTTTTTCATCTTTGGATTGCAAGAAAAGAAAACGTACAGGGTGATTGTTTATATTTTACTCAATAGCTATATCAGTTAATATTGGTCCTACAAAAACGTTCAAATGGACAAATATGTAGCATTTTTTATGGGCATTCAGAATTCAGTACTAGGGAATGCAAATAAGCATCGTTAACCTAAACATTTTACAACAACTGGTATTTTTTTAATTTTATTTATTTTTTTTTTATAAGCCAATCGCAGCATTGTCGTCTGGCGTTTCACAGCTGCCTTAGATCTGTACGAAAAATCTATATTTTCCGAAAACCGATAAAGATAACCTCAATAAAGTATATATATTTGGAATCAGAAAAATGAGTTCTACCGATTGGGTCAATAAAAAAATACCAGTTGTAAAATTTTCAGGTTAACGATGCTTATTTGCATTTCCTAGTACTGAATTCTGAATGCCTATAAAAAATGCTACATATTTGTCGATTTGAAAGTTTTTGTAGGACCAATATTTACTGAGATAGCTATTGAGTAGAATATAAACAATCACCCTGTACTATGTTCATGTTACATCGTGTAAGTCAGTAGAATGATATTGGGAGAGGAAAAGGTTTTGGGAATCAGTAAAAACTTCACCAGGTATTATAAGATTTACAACTTCTTCTTTCGAAGGAAAAAAAGGATTATAGGCATTTTTCCATTGTCTTTTGGTTCAAATGTGGCATTCAAATATGAAGTTTTATACCAAATCAACATATACGAAAGTGACACTACATATTATACCATATGCCTTTCGAAAAAAAATAGTACGATAGATTATTTTCTATCATTATGTTGGACAGCCAAATGAAATAAATACAGTTTAAGAATTATTGTGCATCATACGAGTACAGCATGTGCTAATACCAATATCATATCTGAGTTTCATAAGTAGTTGAACTTTGGATTTATAAAAAATATATAGGATGAAAATGATAAGGAATTAGAAGAAGAGAAAACTGTATTTTTTCCTTTCAGCTGACTTTGTTTTCATAAATGTGCCATTCTCGCCATAATGTTCTATCAAGTTCTGAGGTTAGGCAGTTATAGGCCAAGGTCAGTAGGCACTGCCACAGAGAACCTTGAAATAAATCTAAAACTAAAAAAACCATCATGTTTGCAGAAATGATTTAATATTTTTTCAACAAATATTTCTGGAAATCGTTGGTGTATAATACAGAATATGGTGTGTATAATGGTGTATAATTTGAGTCTGCGCGGTGTATAATGTTATAAATAATTCGTCGCAATTAGACTCACAAGTGATGTATGACTTAACAAACTTTGGTGGTGTTCGATAACTATCTGATAGAATATAGATTTTTGCCCCTCGAGTGTCCCTTTCGATGCACTCCTGGGCATATATCTCTTCAGCGCATGTACTTCTGCTCGAAAGATGATTGGGGTGTGCCCACTGGTTTTGAGAGCCAAAAATTTGGGCTTATAGCGCCTACTCCAGCCCTTTCATCCTTCGTGAACCTGTCCCTATACTAATCTACAAACCAATCCAGCCCAGACCTCCACGCACAATTCGGTAACACTCAGGCGACTGAAAGGGTCTGAGCCCATACCTACAGAACTTCATCATCCAGTGAACCATGATTCAATGAAATTTGAATCCAAACATAAATAGAATCATCGTTATAGATGTATGTTAATGATGTATTTATTGGAATTCGAAACATTATATTCTTAGTAAAAAGTCGCCGTCAAACATATCTGAAAAAACAATATTAATATCCAATAGGGTCATAAACCTCTAAAGCTTTAGCAGAATTGATTGTCATTGTCCGATACCTTACTAAAATACTACCGATATGGCATCAAAATTAAATCTGAATATTCTTTTATGCTCGAGAAAATCGAAATAAAAAATAATGATTTGACAGCACCATATTTCTGCTGACGTCACCTGGTAGATTGGGATGGTATCGTAAAAATATCGAAAATAATAGGGAAGAAGAATTTTTGACTTGAGTGATGGCAGATATAAGTCAGATGACAATATGTCAATTTTCAATTCAAATTTTGTTGGATTACGAAACTGATTCGAAATAATCAAAAGAGCGCATCAATTGATTGTTTATCATCTATATAACGCAAGTCAGGTATTTTATATGAGTTAATAATATTTCTATAGGATTTTCTATACCACCTCTGCGAAGTCAATGAGATGATTGAACAGACGAGTGAAATACACTATAAAATACAAGTACAAATATTCAAAGAATAAGGATAAGAATCTTAACTAAGATCACTACTGCGAAACACCAAGTTTGTCTCATATTAACACATTCGTGTTGCTACATGAAGCACAAGTCTTTGAATGCTAGAATTTTCTGAAAATAGTGGTCAGTGAAGAGTAAAATGAACGCTGAAGAATGAAATAAAACTCAATAGTAATTCACCTTGAATCATCCGAATATATTTTCGCAGGAATAATTAAAATCGCCCAGTAATTTTTTACCGATATCTGTCAAAGATGACAGAGATTGTCAATTCTTCTTCCACTTCGATTAATGGAACATAACCTAAAGCAATCTACCAGGTGACGTCCCATTTTTGAAAAGGATGGAGAATTTTCGATTTTTGAATGCCGATTTTGGAAAAACCCTTGAAAATAAAAATTTCAAAACAATATCGACGTATTCTCTGGAGGCCCGCGTTTCACATATATAATTTTTGAAAAAAAGTGTACCACCCTATTGGAACCATTTTAAGAACAAATACTTTGATGTATTATGTTTTGGTTTCAACACAGATTGTAGACTATCATGACGAATATGTCAAGACAGTCAAATACAGGATGATGAAGTACCTAATATCTGATTTGCTGTATAGGAGAGTGAAACTTATTGAGTTCTTATACTGGCTTCTATAATGAAAACATAAGAATTTGAAGAAAACGATAACAAAAACACGAAAAAAAAAAGTAAGTATCATACATGATACGAAAAGAACATGATACGAAAATAAAATAAATGTAAGTATATCATACATGAATATACAATCCATGATTGGGGAATTCAAAAATTGAGAGGCAGTTGAAATACCTCTAGATGGAAAAATATTGAATATATTTCAACCTAAACGTCATAATAATGTCATAGTATTATATACAATTGTTATAAAAAATTGCATATTCTTACCGTAACGAAGTAGACGTGAAATAGCGATATGAATATCGTATTCAATGGATTTGACATCATAGGCCATTTTGATACGAGTGGATCTGAAAATGATTTATTAAATTAGTATTTACGAAATATCGTAATCAAAGTGTTCGTGAATTGATTTCCTATCATAATATCATAGTAAATGTACTGCAAGAGTTCTGACTCAAATCGGTCCATTTCCCATAGTGAATTCGTGGCGATTTATTTCACTCACAACTGTTCAGATTGTCTTAAATGAATATCTCAGTATAACGTAGGAAATGGGAAGAATATTTACAGGGTGATAAGAAGAATCTGAATCGAAAAAAAAAACATTTATAGGGTGGATTGATAATGTTAGGAATTGACATTTGACAGCCGCCATTTGACGGATGGACGGGTGGAATTTCACAGTCGATATCTGACTGAAATTTGATCCGATTATCTAGTAATCTGTAATCAAAATTCAATACTGTGTTCTCTTCTGGAAGACGAACCACAGACATAAACACCTCTGCTTTCTTCAATGCCTATACAGGGTCGTAACAATATTAGTTCTTTAAGTGGGTCCGTGAATATTTAAGCAGGAGGAGAAGAGATGGGTGTAGACATAAAAACAATCATCACAGAGTACAAATATCTATTCATCTATGAATCGATTAGACAGGCAGAGTTAGCAAATATTAATAGGATTTCTTACATGTTTGGTGGTTGATCACAATCATAGTAACTTTCTAGATGTTTTCCTGAACTACAGAAATTACGAGAATTGAACTGAATCCCGGCACAATAAGATGACTTTTATTTACTGGATGAAAACCGAACTTTCTGATGATAATCCATCTTTCACTGTTCTGCAAATTCACGTTCACTTGTAACGCACTTTACGAGGGCGGCACTGAGATTACGAACTAAGGAACATTGTCTGGAGTCGAAAGATGAACTGTCGAATCATGGATCCGCTCTGAACTCTGATTCTAGTTTCGGATAGAAAATTGTTTAAACCTCCCATCCCCGCTAATTACTCTAATTCGTGGTTTATGTCGATTTTGCCAAATGTAAACTATTGTAAAAGCATGGTCATGTTGAAAGCATTTAATATAAACTATTTCAGATATAAATCTTATATTTTTGTGCTTTTTCGATTACTCTTCGTTCAAGATAATGAAAATATAAGTTGGTTGAAGGTTATTGGGATAATTAGTTTTTACTGCTGCAGATCTCATGCCCATAAATCATATACGAGCAAATTTGAAGTGTAAACCAAACTAACGTTCCTATTGAATCCCTAATTTCCTCTCCTCGAATGATCCTTCCTTCAGTCCCTTCAATGACTTCGATTGACTTTATTCAGAATATATTCTTCAGTTCAAATGTGAATCACCAAGCTGGTAAGTCTAATCAATAGTCATCGTATTGACCAATGTAAGAACTTTTTGAAGTACTTTGACAAATTCCCAATTTATAAGCAATTAACATCAACCATGACTATATGAACAGGTATAATGGTTTTTAAGATACAAATAATACAGGGCATTATATAATAATAATAAAAAAATATAATGAATCGTGTTTATTACTTCCAAACAAACAAAATTTTCACAATATAATTAGCATTCCGTCATCAATAAACTTTTTGGAAGCAAAGGGCGAATTTTTTTTTTGTGTGAACAGAACAAAAAATATTATTCCACTTAACCTATAACAGTATACTTTCTACATTCTCTGTATTTACATTATTTCTATAATGAATGCTTGTTATTAATAATCATCAAAATCATCATAGATGAAATTGCCATTCTAAATGCAACTAATTCGAACCCTCTTTCAGAAAATATTATTACAAAAAACTCTTTATTAAGTATAAATATAGCTTATTGGTACTATGAAGGGAATATCGCCAGATAATACATTTGTTTATATTTCGAGCCGAGATTATACATAGCGACTCATATAAATATTAAAAAAGAGTAGGTTCTTAAACGGATATTTGTTGGTATCTGATATTGAACTCGTTATGATACATTGATCAGTTTTTCTGGACGATAAAATATATTGACTAGAATGGGCATCAACAGCCTCAATGAATAATCATCAACAAAGCACAAATTCGTCGATAGACGTAGATATTGTTCACATATTTGGAGTTGATCGATCTCCCAAACCTAAGTTGATTATAGTAGCAGAATATGATTCAGTTCTATTTACCATAAATAAATGGCTTCTTGATAAAGCAATGCGATTTTTTTGTATAGGTTTGCCAATGGAACACCCAGTGGCGTAAATTTTGAAGCCATATGACATCATTTGTCTCATAATAATTCTGAATAGATGCTTCCAGTTCTGTGTCACTGAATCCTAAGTATACGACATCTAGAAGATTCTCATTTGAGCTGATTAAAGTAATAAATTTTTTTATTATTGCAAGCAGGTCTCAGTTGGTTTCAGATGACATATGATTCTGATAGCGTTTTCTGAATGATTAAAGTACGTTGTATCTGATTTGAGGATCTCCAGAATTCAATGATTTGTTTTCACAATACGCTTAATAGACATTCAATGCAGCCCTATGGTTTACAATTCGATACTTTTCGACTATATTTATGTCTGTAATTTCTTCAGGGTTTGGGGAATTGAAGTATCGTACGAATATTTTGATTCCTCTTTATTGCCACTTTAAAAATACAACTCGTAGAACAAGACTGGTTTCCATTCTAAATAACGAACTGCATATGCGTTATACAAAAAAAACCATAAAAAGGTTCATACACAAAAACCCGTAAAAACTAAGTTTACGAGCCATCCTCGCACTGATTAACATGTTGTCATTTCATCAACAAATTATAATAGTGAATATATCACATTCTCCGCCACCAATTAACATAATAAAAAAAAACATTAGAAAAATTAAGGAAATAACAAGTTTGGTATACAACATTATTTTTCATACATGAAACGATCTGGTGCTTTAATATTTCTCTTGGGTCTGACAAGAGGATCGGTATTTTCGAAACCATTAGAAGTACTTGGTAGATCAGAAAACGATTTAACGATATTATTTTCTGATGTGTCCTCCTTATTCTCAGTAGAAACTTTCTCGACAGGAATTTGTCCTTGAATTTTACTCTTCCTCATCTGATTGGTGTGGCGTTTCCAAGTTTTATTAATATCCGGAATTTTAACCATATAAGTGCATTTTCCTAAAATTTGTTCAATCACCGCTGGTATCCAAGTGAATTTATTCAATTCTCTATAATCCTTTACGAGCACTCTCTCTCCCTCTTTGAACATCCTACTTTCTCTACCACCGAAGTTTTCAATTTGCTTTTGTTGTTTCATAGCAACTCTTTTCTGAACTTGTTTAGTAAGTTTAGGATTCATAATACTAAATCGCGTTCGGAGATCGCGACCGAACATAAGCATGGAGGGTGAAACACCAGTGGTGCAATGACTGGCATTCCAGTAATCGAACAAAAAAGAATTTAGTGTGGTATTGATATCAAGTTTTTTATCTCGTCCTAAATTATTTTTCAATGCATTTTTTATACTTTTCACCGCGTTTTCTGCCGCTCCATTTGACTGCGCAAAATAGGGTGCTAACGTTATATGTTCTATGTTGTATTTTTCCATAAATTGTTGAAATTCAGCACTTGTGAAATTTTTCGCATTATCAGAGACTATGGTTTCAGGCAATCCAAATCTAGCAAATGTAGAATGTAATGCGGAAATCGTGAAATTTGAAGTTATATTTGTAGTTGGGAAAACTTCTATCCATTTTGAATGAGCATCCAAAATAATAAGAAGATATTTTTGAAGAAACGGTCCCATATAATCAATATGAATTCTAGAGAATACTTTTTCTGGCCATTTCCACGGATTCAACTTGATTTTTGGTGGACTTGCTTTATTTACTGAACACTTTTCGCAAATATTTGCCAAATTTTCGATGTCTTTATTTATTCCGGGCCAAAAAAAGTATGATCTAGCCAAACTGTTCATTTTGATAATTCCCAGATGGGTTATGTGCAGTTGATCAAGCAACCGGTTCCTCAATTTTTCTGGTATAACAATCCACAGAAGAACTTCATTTTCTATGGTGAGTTCATTTCGAATTACGTAATATTGCTTGAGGAATGTATCATTTTTTGCATATTTTGGCCATTTGTTTTTTACAAATTTCATGACATTTTGAAGATCATTATCTTCATTGGTACATTTCTTGATTAAGTGAAAATTTTTCGAAATCAACTCACTATCAGTAAAAAAGTTCAAGTAATCGACGTCAACAGATTCCCATATTTCTTCCGTTCTATTTTCGATGGGTAGTCGAGATAAGAAATCCGCATTATTCTTTTCAGATTTAATATATTCAATTTCATACCTGTAATTTGATAAAATAACTGCCCAACGCCTGAGGCGATTTGCGGAATATTGTGGGATGCCCTTTTTGGGGCCAAAAATTGCTAGGAGAGGCTTATTATCACATACCAGAGTAAACTCCCGACCGTATAAATATTGGTTGAATTTGCATAAAGCAAAAATGATTGATAGGCCTTCGCGTTCCACTTGGGGATAATTTTTTTCAGCATCTGAATGCAATGCAATGGGATATTCTTTTCCATTAGGAAAAACATTTGATAGTACAGAACCCAACCCATACGGGCTCGCGTCAGTAGTTAATTTTATCTCATAATTTGGGTTGTAATGTACCAAAACGTCCGCTGAAATCAAAATTTCTTTGATTTTATTGAAAGCATCACTACAACTTTTTGACCACGACCATCTCACGTTTCTCTTCAACAAATTGTGCAAAGGATTAAGAACAGTAGCTAAGTTAGGAATGAATTTCTCATAATAATTAATCATGCCCAAAACTGATTGCAATTGTTTAACGTTTTTCGGAGCAGGAGCATTTTTAATAGCAATAATTTTTTCTGTCGTCGTGTGTAAGCCTCTCTTATCTATTTCGTATCCAAAATAACTGACTTTTTCTTGAAAGAAACTACATTTTTCCCGGCTAACTTTCAAACCCACATTGTGTAACCTTGTGAGTAAACAATCCAATCTTTTTAAGTGTTCGTGGTAGTCTTTCCCACATACAAGGATGTCGTCCAAAAAACATACACATCCTTCTATGTCTTGTGTGAGGGATAACATAATTTTTTGAAATTTTGACGGAGCAGATGCAATTCCGTAGGCCAATCTTTGGTATTGAAAAAGTCCCTCATGGGTGGAGATCGTAACCAATTCTTTCGATTTTTCGTCTAAACAAATTTGTGCGTATGCCTGCGAAAGATCAATTTTTGAAAAAACAACGCCGCCTTGAAGTTTTGAAAACAAGTCGTCGATTTAGATTCCCTTAGTTTTTATTAGGTTCTCAATGTGACTACCGAACTAAAAATTTTCATTCAGAAATAACGAAGCCAAAAACTTGTGTTTTATGTAGGTTCGATATCACCTGATGTTGTACACAATATAATATTCAGTTTCGATATTTGAGGATGTTGAAAAGTCATATATAGCTATAGTACGTTGAGAAAAAGAAAATAAATAATTCAAATGCTAACTCTCTGAACAATATCGTGGACGAAGCAATCCATTTTTGGAACGTGTAATATTAGCATTTTATGATAAAATATCTTGAGTTGTACTCCTCATTTGGTTGGAGATTGTCATGATGAATAATTCAACAATAGTAGGGGGTTCGATTTAATGACCACGAAAATCAGTATATCGTTGATCTGGATCGAAATTCTTTAATTGTTTTTTGGTGACCATGGAATTAATTAATAAGATCTTGCCTCAACATCGATTTAGATAAGTATTCATCAAAAATTTTGGGAATGTATACATGTTCAAAGTCGAATCTGCTTCGACTGGTAAGTGTGTGTTTGAAAAGTGTTTTTAATCGCCAACTTAGTTGCAAAGCAACCCTCGAAGTCTCATTGAGAGTTGTATGAGAAGGAAAGACGGTACTAAAGAAATCTTTTCATTTCAGTTTTTAGACTTATATTCGGGGCGATGATTAGTTTTCAATGTGGCATACAATATTCAATAATCTCCAATGATGAAAATCTGTGGTTCCTTATATCAGTTGTATCAATGATCATTTTCCCCCTACTTTTCTTCATCCCCGGATGAACCGAGTTTCATTGTAACTTCCCTTCCTCAACAATTCCTGATATAACTACAGGCCCCGTATTCTTGAATTCTAGGGAATAGAAAACAGTTCGTTGTTTCACTTCTTGACAGATGAATAATATATATCCTTCTCACATTTCTAGCAGTTTTTCTATTCCCTATAATTGAAGAATACGGGCCAAGATCTCTTGCGCTATTATCTGTTATTTCTAAAGTGATGGAAAAAGCAATCAACATTGAGCTTATACAATATCTAGAGAAATTTAGGACTGTAAACGACCAACAATATGGCTCTAATCACTAGAGATCAACTGTATAGATTAACTTGCTAACGAACACACATATTTTGACACACGTCCATAATAAAACAGAGGGAGTCTCTGGCTATATACACTGTGTCCAAGATAAGGATGTCTATCATAGGGATCTCGGAAACCATAAGAAATACGAAAATGGTTAAATTAAATTAAATTAAACATAGCATTTTTTTAGTTTTCATATTCAAAAAGGTCCTTTGCGAATAAATTAATTTCAGGGAACTGTATGCAATCTTGAGCTTTTGAGTTATATGTTCAGTGAAATGTAATTTGCTGTCAATTATCAGACCTAAATTCTTACAAAAGGGTTTGAAAGGGATGGTACAGTTGCCGATTCTCAAATTTAAATTCGGTAAGATGTCATTTCTAATGCCATCTGAACAAAAAAGCAAGGCACAAGATTTATTAGGATTGATTTTGAGCATATGATCCGATGAAATTTTATAAAGTGCATTCAGGTCTGAATTTATTATATTGTTAGCGTCATTGATAACTGAATATTTAAAAGCAAAATAAACTTGGGTATCGTCAGCATAAAAGTGGTAGTTTACATTCTGAAGTACATTGGTAAAATTTGAGGTATACATCGTATAAAACAGTGGACCTAATATGCTACCTTGTGGTACACCGGACAAAACTGGAGATGGTGGAGAAATATGATCATCCATATGAACACTTTGTACTCTGTTGCGTAGATATGAAGATAGTAGGTTTCGAACAGAGTCACTGAATCCAAAATAATGGAACATAGATAATAAAATTTCATGATTGATCATATCAAATGCTTTGGAGTAGTCAAGTAGTACCAAAACACATATATTTTTGTTATCAATGGCACTTAGTATATCATCTACCACGTCTGAGAGAGCAGTTGCGCAACTGTAGCCACTTCTAAAACCGGACTGCTTGATTGGCAAGATATCATTAGTATCCAAAAAAGTACGGATTTGTGATTCAATTATTTTTTCCAATATTTTTGAAAAGGTGGGTAAGATGCTAATACAGCGAAGGTCACTATAGGTCTCAGGATTCTTTTTTTCAGGTAACGGTATAACTTTAGCATTTTTCCATGAATTTGGAAAAATATTATTAGCTAGACATTCATTCATAATGTGAGTAATTACAGGAATCGAATATGGACAGCATAGCTGAATGATGGTAATATTAATATTGTCAGTACCCGTCGCCTTTGTATTTATATTTTGGATAATTTCTGCTATAAGTTCCTCGTTAACAGGGCTGAAGTTGAATGTAGTATTTAAACCACCTTTAATGTTATGAGAGTAGAAATCGATCAATTCTTCATTGATTGTAGCATCATTATGTAGTGAATTAGTAATATAGTTATTGAATTCATCAGCATTGTGTAGGCTATCAGGAATTAAATTGGTTTTACTCTTTATAATTTGTATTTTCTTCAGTTCAGACCATTTCTCCTTTGTTGAACTATTACCTTTTTTTCAGATTTAATTGCCGATGTTGTTAAATTACGTAATTGTTTGTAATAATCAAAGTGTCTCGGTAATTGAGTTGTTCTATACTTTTGAAAAGCTCTGTCACGGAGTCGTTGCATCAACTTAATATTATCTGTTATCCAAGGAGCATAGCTATGTCTCTTATGGGGGTAAAATGATCTTAGTGGTGCATGAAAATCTAATAAGCGAAGCAGGTAATTATTCAATAAAAGAACTTTTGTTTCTACATCATCACTGTCGTATATAGATTCCCATGGCATTTGTACAAGATCCCAATAAAAATTATCGCGATTTATGCTACTAATGGGCCTATAAGTAACTGTTTTCCTGATGTCTGACCGACCAATATCAATTTTGAATTTGCAATGAGTTGTGAAGTGATCAGAAATTTGGAGATTTTCAACAGACGCATCGCATATTTCTGGGTCAAAATTTGTAATTATCAAATCTATCAGTGACATAGACGTACTAGTTCCAGATATGCGAGTAGGTTGGTCTAATAATTGTTTAAAGTTGAAGGACTCAAGAATATAATTAAAAGAAGCTGTGAAATTAGAATTAATGTCGAGCATATCAATGTTAAAATCACCCACACATATAATATCGTTATAATTCGAAAATATATTAGAGAAAAGATCCTCTACCTGATCAAGAAATAAAGCTTGATTTGATTTTGGTGGCCTGTAAATGGTTCCTATAACTATTACGTACCTTCTTAGAAGAATTTTTAGCCATATATTTTCAAGAATTTCGCTACTTTCCCTTATCACTAATTCGAATCTGAATTTATTTTTGATATATATCCCAATGCCGCCCCCTCTATGTAGCCCGTAAAAAATATATACATTGTATTGAATAGCATATTTCATTACAAATACAACGATGTATGACACAATATGATTCTGCAATATTTGAATAAGATTTTTTTCATCAAAGTTTGAACGTTTTGGTTATGCGGTGAAATGATGGCACTGAGAAAATGTCAAAATAAAGGTTAGAAACTGTTGGTTTCAGCAGGATGGTGCGCCCGCGCACAATGCCCCAATCATGCGCGAGTATCTATCTGGGAGTATTGCAAAAATCATGTTTACCTCCGTGTTGTTGAATCTGAGGATCAGCTTAGGAGACTGGTTCTTGAAGCGTTCCCCCAATAGCACAAGATGTCCATTGGACATGCGTTTTGTGTACAGTATATGTCCAAGGTGTCCATGGATATATTTTGGACATCCATAGGATATACACATGAAGATATCCAATGGACGTCCAGACAAGGTAGTCCATTTGGTGTCCATTTAATGACCTCTTCTTCAAAGTATCGATAGCCATTGTCCAATCGATGTCCACATGGAGATGTCCATTGAACATATATTTAAGGTAGTCCATATGGCTTACAATTATAGACTATATGTTGTCCATGTTAGGTCCAAATTGAGACGTTTATTGGATATTCAGAACATATGGCGTACATTCAATGTCCCCACGTTCACATTTTGAATTTTTTCCACACATATACATACCATTGCATTCATAAAAAGTATTCAAAATTGACACCGAAAGAAACCCTCATGTTCAAGTAATATAAACCAATGGGAATTCTGTTTACTCCTATAGAAGTGGTTCGGATTACAGTATCAGCTGTTGGTCTCGCTTCTCTCCACCATGCACGAATTTGGCTAATTGGGCTCTCACAACATAAAAGTAGAGATATCAAAATACCACACATTGTCTACTCCATCATCGTACAATACCTAAATTTTCTCTAAAATGAAAAATATGTCAAATTGACATGCAAGAATCAACACTAATGGAGTAATTTGAATCATTCTCATTATTGGCCAAATTTCATGGATTTAGTAATATAAATAAGAAGATAGCAGCAGCCACCATGCAAGGAAGGATGAATCACAGAGGTAAAGCAACGATAAGCGAAGTTTGGATGGGTGACCGCGCTTGAATGCTAGTAGCTTTTTTCATTTATTCGTCATAAAATGGACATCCTATGGATATTGCATGGATGTCCAAAGCGGTGGAAAGTGAATGTTCAATGGCCTATATTTGTCCATACATGTTACCATATTGATGTCCATGATGAATGCCGTATGGATAGTCAAAAAGTTGGGAATGCGACATCCTATGGATGTCCATACGTTATCCGGTGTACAAAAACTGGATGTCCACTGGATGTCTGAGATGTCCTGAGGAGGACATCCATTGAACATCCATTGGACTGAGTTGTGCTATTAGGGTCGAGAGCATGACACCTGATATGTTAAAAAATGTTTTAAATTCGACAGTTATAGAAGGTGTTATCTGTATTTGGACTATCATTGTAATTTGTTTGAACATCCTCTATAATCTGAATTAGTTTTTTGTGTTTCTAGTTTTCAACTAATTTGTTCAATTAATTAACTTATGACGTATATGAAATAAGGTTTTTTAATGTTCAATAACGTGATTTTGATTCTAGATTTCGAAACACGAGTAATAATAGCCTACTACATCATACTCATCGCCATCATTTCATTGCATACTACACCAAAACGTCCGAATTTTAATAAAAACCATTTTTTCTAATTCGAATATTGCAGAATCATTTTGTGTCATACATCGTTGTATTTGTTATAAAATATGCTATCTAATACATAGTAAATTTTGTTCATGGGACATTTGAAAAAATAAAGTTGATGATGGTTTCTCCGAAACGAAACGCCGTACGAAAAATCGCTCAACGCTTTTTCATAGAAATTGAAAAGTCGCAATGAGAAAGTTTCTCTTGTTTTCCTTTATTTCTTTGAATAACGTCAGAAAGAAATAAAAACGAAATCGGCAAATTTCGGTATTTTAGGCATATATCCGGAACTACTCAGAATTTTAAAACTTTCTAAACGGCATATTGTTGGGCTTGGAGATGCGCAACTTTTCTCTGATTTATCCATCTTCGTATCTCTAATGGTTTCCGAGAACCCCATGATAGACATCCTTATCTTGGACACAGTGTATATAAAGCATTTGACCGAGTTTTGTATCAATGTCTTCTTGGAAAACTTTCGTCATAAGCAACTGTGTGGTTCACTAAAAAGCTTTCTTTCGAATTATAGGTCACTCCAAATTGTCGTTGATTAACATGTCATCTGCACAGTAAAAAAACTCTGGTGTAATTTCAATCAAATGGATTTCAAAGCAAATAACTCCGACGAATACAACACCTGAATATTAAAGTTGTGTCCTTTTTATTATACATTTCACAATTGAGTGTTGAGTGGTGTTGATCCCGATATTAGTAGTGAAAAATGACACGAATGTGGTGAAGTAGAACGATTCTGAAACATAAAATCATGAGAAACATCAAATGGTTGAAATTTATTATTCTCATTGACGTTAACGCATAAAAAATACCTATTATATAAAATTAACACCAAATTACACCTTGTCATATAACGATGGGGTCGAGGCGGTGTATGAATCATCTAATTTGGTGGCAATAATCATTCGTTGAGTATTGCATCCTGTAGGCATCTGAATGGTGTGAATTTCATGCGCTCATCTGTTCGATCTTAGAACCTCAGAACTTTTGCCAATAGGTGGCACTGACGTCCTTCCTACCGTACCTGCACTGAGAAAACTCGGCCAAGTAAATCGTTTACTAGAAAAAAAATTCGATTGTGACGGGTACATTGTCACCTAGTGTAGGAATATGAGATACCAACCGTAGAAAAAAACGTTTTTCTGAAAGTTTGTTTCTGCAGTAATCGATCAGGACACTTATTGATAGTCATCAGTATTTATGTTCGAAAGTTATAAGTATTCAATAAACTCGTGGTAGCTATACAAATACTTACTATCATTGAATTATGTTCCTGAAACGAAATCACTTGCTCTAAGCGAGCTCATCGATAACAACAACCGATCAAGTCGAGTGGGGTAGTCTACAACTCACCAATGGCTATTAACTATTTTTTTGTTCGGGCATATTCGGCGTTATTCGGGTGACGAATCAGTCGATAGCACAAATCGATCACGGCCGTAGCGTCAATGAGTATCATCGAGTTGAGGTGTTCTGACGTGTGAAATAGCGGCTCATGGACCATGGTTGCACCAATTATGATTAATTCTCGTTGTTGATGGTTGATGAAGTTTTGAAAGTACATATACCTACCTCATTGTTTCCACAGATAATCATTGGCCGCAGTTCAGCAGGAAGAGATTGATCGACAATCCCAATATAGATTCAAATTACTTTTCGAATTCTACAGTAAAGGTATGCCCTTCATGCCTCACATATTATTTCGATTGAGATATTTGTTGATAAATTTCTCTAAATTTTGAAGTTCAAGAAATAACATATATTACTAATCACTATATTGGAATTGCTGGTTGGTTTCTTTACGCGAACATTCCTCAAAAGTAAAAAAAAAATGAAATGGATCATGGATGACGAGTAAATGAATCGCTAATATTTAGTGAATAACCCACTTGGGGCTATTCATCAGTTTGATTATAACAATTTACGTATATTATACTGATAGAAAAACAGTTCACTTGCTATAAGTGAGTTAGATGGTACTCAGCAAGTGATGTGTTCAATAATGAGTATCGATCTATTATATAATGAAACAGAACAATAGTGGTAAGTGTTCATTTTCAAGAACACAAATGTTCTTGGGGTTATCAACTTGTTTCCTTGTTCCATATAGTATTCAAGTTTTCACTAGCCTTCATTACTTATGGTTAGTAACTTTTTTCTCCGTGTGATTTCAATATTGGGTATAATATATTAGATGATTTTGATATAAATCAGTATAAATGAGTTGAGTTGAAGAGCATCATCCTCCTAATCAGAGGGGGATGATGCTCTTCAACTCGCCTCTGATTTCGATTATTTGGTTCTTTTGGTGGCTAATTTAAATATGTTCATTTGATTTAGTACATTTGTTCCCCTGGATTTTTAATTGACTTTGATATGGTTTATACCTTGTAATTCTTGTTTTAATCTTCTGTATTCTTTTTCTGATGATGGCTGTTGAGCCGAAACTATAGTAACAACCAATTGTTCATCACCTTTTTATTATATTGTGTGGTCGACTGACTTTGAGTTTTCATTTGATTGTGAATATGAATAATATTTCAATAGGTATTCAGCTTAGTGAAAAACACCGGAGGTGGTGAAGAAAAGCATTGATTCGCATGAACACACTCATGATATGGTTTTTCTTCACACCAGAAAAGTATTGCTCAGTGTTTAAACACACCGAAGAGAATTTCGTGGTGGTAGGATTCAGCATTGAAAAAATCACAGAAAGTGCATCACACCATTGCGCTGTCAAATCGCACTTTCAGAGATGCATAAAGAACACCACCAAAGTGTTAATTTTCAGCACTAACACTAGTGTTACTGACAACTGGGTTTGATTATCAAAAACACCTTTGGAAAAGTTCACATAACACCTACATTGGTGAATAATATAATATGCCGGTGTTTACTGACACTAAAACAGTCAGGACCTCAGGGTACACCATACGGTGTTAGCTGGTGTGAGCTGGTGTTATATTTTTTTTTCACTGTGATGGTAGAATGACTCTCAACAGCGGTGTTCCACAAGGATGTGTTTTGGCACCAGCTTTGTTCCTGCCATACACATGAATGACCTGTGGAATGTGACCTACTGTCCTGGTCACAGCTTTGCGGATGACAATATACTACATTCTCCTTTCTGTAAACTTTGTCTAGAGCCACTGTGTCATCTAGGAAAGGCAGAAACAGGTTGATACTGATAAGGATTTGACTAAAACTTTGAAATGGGGATCTGATGATCTTGTGGAAAGACCAAAGCCTGTGTTTTCTCCAAGAAGAAAGACTTCGCAATTCCTGATATGATAATATCAGGCACGATTGTTCTTATGAGGTCATCAATAGTCAATGTCCATGCTCGGTATTACAACTTTGGTATTACCATCAACTATACACTATCATGGGATGGTTATGTGAGATCTAGCAAAAACTGCTAACGGAAACCCTTGGTTTTTTTGTTCCATGCCAAAACATACACAAACAGAAAATATTGTTCACATGTTTGGAGTTCAGCACCTAAACATGCGCTGAGGCTTCTGAATTCTATTCATCTGTTCGTTGAAACTATAAATATCCAATTACATCAATTTATTGTTATTTGCTAACTATACATAATTTTCATCGTACAGTTTTTGTAAATTCAATCATGTGCATATAATTCGCTCATCAATGATGTTTGCGAACATTTTACGAATAACATCTATCTTCTCACAGGAAACCATCGCCTTTACAAAGTCCGACAATAACAGCCAGTCTTCCATATCTTCGTTGAAAGAATATTAGATTATGACTTTTTATCACCATGTTGTCTAATTGACTGGCGAAAATAACCAAGAGGATGAGAAAATCTCAATGTGTGGAGAAATCACATCCTTCAAGGTAAATGGGGGAGCTGATATTTGACCTGTGGAGTCTGATAGCAAAGACGGACTAGACAAGACAGTCTAAACTAAAATCTGAAGAGGTAGCGGCTCCTATCACGAGCCCCATATGAATTTACAAAACTTTAACAATTCTGAAAAAATGGAAAAGCCATGAATTAGACAAAACTATTGAAGGAGAAAATGATCCATCCAATTAAAATTTCAAACAAAGTTTGAAATTGAATGTCTGGTAGACTACGAGCTGAAAAACAACTACTTCCCTGGCAAATACCACGCAGAACATCGATTTATATTTGCTCGTAGTCCATGCATTGATAGTGTGAATCGTTCCATTGTACATGCTGTATAGCTTGAGGAATGAAAATATTGTGTAGGAAGGACATGATCCATTATGACATGAATATAAATTTGTTTCTAATCAAACTCATTCCAAACTGTTTCTCCAAGCGGGGATAATTGAAGTTAATTCCAAATACTTAACGTTTGTTTTCCCAACTTTTCCCAGTCCCAATGAGTCATCGCCAAGAAAGAATCTGAATGCAGTAACATTCAAAAGTTAGATGAGGGTTAGATTGAAAAAAGTCAATTGGTAAAGGTTTTTCTATTTGTTATTATGTTTCTTTCAGACACTACCTACTTCAGACTTACGTATATTCAATTTTTATGAATCAATCGTAATTTTTGCGAAATAATTGCAGTTCTAATAAAAATGATCACCAAGATAGATCAGGTATTTGAAATTACGTAGAAGATTTTTTTGACAAGAAAAGGTTTATTCATATTCTCATCAGAATCTGAATCGTGATTCTTTATGAAAATACGTAGGTTCAAAATATAATCAAAAAAAAACCATATTGTTATAAAGCAATAATTTATGACTATATTCTGAGTAAGATGATAAGGCCTTCAACTCACAATGCAGGCAGATTTATGCACAACACTTTTTCATTAACTGTTACTTTCTTTCCTTATCAGCAGGACACATTTCACAAAACTATAAATTATCTAAATCTACTACTACATTACCATAATTAAATAATTGAAAAAATACAGCAAGTACTCACTATAACTATATCACTTTCATCGAGTCAAATAACATTAATCGTTTTATAGAATCGCGTCTACCCAAATAAAACAATTGTTACTTCATTTATCGTTGATAGATGACAATTGGTCATCTTTCAAAGAATTTAGATGATAGAAGAAAGTCAATTTGTATGAATAAATTATTGAATGTGAATACTAGGTTCCAAATTCTCTATTTTTTCATGATATTAAAAACTCCATCATTTTGTGTTAACCTAATGTCGTTGTTAATTTCAATATTACAAGTTTGATGAAGAAATCTCTACCTATGCACTTTATTGTCCGTTCAGTGTTATCAACATTTGCTTTTAATGTAAATTGAGGGAAAATGATATTTTTGTTCAAATAAATCACATGAAAACAAACTCACCTTCGCCTTCCGCAAAATAACTTTCAATTCTTTCCGACATATTTCCAAACACCGCCATTCCTTCTCCGAACAACTTCTCCGTGTAGAATAAAAATGTTCTCTACCTAATGAGCAGTCCTCACCGTGATAATTAAGGAAATTAAAGAACTCGAACAGTTCTTGTTCAATTTCAATCAATAAGATGTATATCGCTAACACCAACCTGAGACGTCAAATGCAAATTTATCACGTATCATTATCGTGACACCGAGACAATTCCACATCATTTCTAGTTGAACTTCAGGAAACAGCAAGTTACTTTCAGAAAGGGACGATTGAATTTCAGAATTGTCACTTGTATTTCAGAGAGAATCAATTATATTCCAGGATAGTGAGATTAATTTCTGGAAGTGTCAAATTGATTTCAGATTATTTGAATAGATTTCAAAAAATGTTACAAGAATTTCAGATCAGTCATTTGAACTTCGAAATTGATTGATTAATTGATTGATCTTTTGTAGGTGTTCAGTAAATAAAGCTGAGGTGACAAATACAAGTCCTGGGAAACTAATCTCTTGAGTTGATAGTTGATTGAATTGGCATTCTAGATACACATAGAAATATCATAAGAATTTGGAACTATGCTTGGAAAACGTATAGTTTGTAATATCAAGGCAAAACAAATCATTCAGAATCATTATCAATTAGCACGTACAGAATTCGCAATATTGAAGCCTCATTATTTTCAACAAAAACTGATAGTCCATAAAAATTAATAAAAATTGATAATCATCAGAAAAAAATAAATAGCTTCATACTAATGAGTGGTGATTAGCGCAGTGGTAGAATTCTTGACTTGTGAACCATGCCACAGGTTGGATATCTAATCAGGCAAAGATTTTCAGTTCAATACCATGTGTTTCAACAATTCAAAATTCGTAAGACTACATAGAAATGTTTTTCTTTAATTTAAACAGATAAGGAGATTAATCTCCAAGAATCAGTATCCGTATACATCATGCTCATTCTAGAACCAAATACAATAGAAATCCAATAAAGCAATAGAAACTGAGATAATCGCAAAAAACTGATTTTCGTGACCTTTGACCTTGAATAACTCACTATATTTTATAAGACTCTTGATACAACTCCAGAATACCTAAATGAAGGTGAATACGAGTTTATAGCTCATAATCTCTCATTCCGAGGTCTGGTTATCATCCTCGTAAGAATTATAGGAATCATCTGCATAACTGATTTTATCTCAAGAGCTTTCCATGGTAAGTAAGTTATTGATTAATACCATAAAAAGTATTGATCCTTCCACTTTTTCTTGTGGGATCCCAAACTCAAACTCCCTTTTCTTTGCCCAATGTTGTATTGATATTTTTACTCTCAATAACCACATTGAACTTTTAATGATATTTCATCAACGATTCTTCAACAAAATGGTTGAATCATTCTGAGAATGGACATATAGTTCAATAACCGACACTTTTGAATTAACAAACGTTTATTGCATCAACATAGTTCTTAAAATAATCTCATTTCTCACATGTTTTCATAACATACCTACCATCAAGAAAAAAATAATGACTATTATTAAGTAGACTTTTTGATGACCTTTTCAGATGTTTGTCCCTTGGTAACATCGATCCCTTTAGTATATCTAGCTTTCTTCTGGTATTCACTTTTATAGAAATCTCCGAATAAGAACAGGAAAAGACAAGTTTCCAAAGCTATCCAGGCAGATATGATTTTGGAAAAATCACAGTCAAGGAAAAGTGGCTGGGAGGTGTGGATGATGATTATTACAAACTGAGTCTGAAACAAAAATAATGGAAATAAATTGTCGTTGAATTTACAAAGGGGCGTATATCAAAAAATGGCTATTTTCTCGAGCAACAACTTGACCAGACGCTGATTCATTTGCTCTCAAAGTGGAATAATTACATCAATTCCTGACCTTTCAGAAAATGGATCAATTTATCTTCCGATAGAAACAACACTTAGTTAATTCAACGACGAAATATATTCGAATTCGAGTCAATAATGTCTCGAGTTGTGAAGTAGAGTGTCGGACTTTCATTGTCTAAAGGTATAAAGATTCGAATTCTAAGAAAGCAAGTAATTTTGTCTTCTTATTCACCTGACTATCTCTTTTTCATACTATTGACTATTTAAATTCCCATTTAAATTTATATTTTTCTTCAACATTATATATACACTGTGTCACAGATTGGCTGCATGTATTGTAGTGTTCGTTAAACATCGCTAGTTATCGATATATTTTGAAAAGCTATCGATAGTTATCGATAGTTTTCGATAGTTTTTTGAATGTTTAATATATGCAGAAATGGATTTGAAAATTGAAAAACTAGAGATAATGTGAATGATCACCTGAGAAAATCTGGTTACAATCTGTTATTCACAGTTGCCGTATCTGGAATCCTATATTTATCATCAAGGGCTCGAACAAAAGCTCGAATTCCTTCATATTTTCTTTTGCGTAAAGGTTTCATACCAACATCAATATCAAAGACATCAATGGCAATCATCATTTGAACATGTATATGTCGTATTCTCCCCATACTATTAAGCCAAGCTTTAACTAAGCTGAAGCTCGCTTACTAGCACACAATTTCATATTTTTAAGCGAGCATATGTCTCAAGCTCAGCTTAATAGTATACGACGAATAGTCGAATACGGCCGTAAAACGTCCTGTTTGTCTTTATTCTTGATTATCCATAGTTGTTAATATGTTCTGCGGTTAGGTGATATATGAAACTATCGATAGACTATCGATGTTTAATGAATGTATTGCTATCTCGGTTATTCAAAGTGCTACAGAATCGGTTAAATGGAAAATGTCTTCGGGATTCTATAACCATTTCAGCACTGCTATTAGATTTCCTCAATTGCCTTTGGTTTTCGAAATAATCGTGAAAAACCATAATTGTGCGTTTTTGACAAACCCCTGTATCTCAATTGTTCGAGAACATGCGGTATTTTGGTTTCGATATTCTATGGACACTTTCTCGAGGTCTGTGTTATAAAGAATAGAATGAAAGGATATCCCTTTCACTTTTTCAGACAATTACCAAAACTTCGTTTTGCCAGCTGTGAGGGAAACTGTGAAATTGGATGAAGTTTGGTTTATGCCAGCTCATAATGCCGCCGTCACAAAAAATATTTAGAAGAAAACTACCCCAATAGATTGAATACGAACAACGGCGATATTTTGTGGCCTGCTAAATCCCCTAATATAAATCCTCTCGACATCTTTCTACGGGGATACATCAGAAACGAAACCTATGCATTTGAAGTTCCCTAAAATAGGCCGCTGACCCTAGACAAATAAAATTGCAAAGTTTGCATAAAGTTGCACATTTAATTTTTTTCCTGCAAATTGTTAGGCTATGTCCCAATAGTATAAAACCAAGTTTGCAGCTTCGAAAGACTTGCGCTAAAAGCGTGGTGCTCGAAAAACCTCTAAGTTTTTCGACTCATTTCGGTTTTTAGCCCAAAACCCTATAAGACGGCTTTCTGAAGAAAAAGTCATTCACACATTTTTTCAAGCCAATAAATGCCCTTCAATTTGAGTCCAATTTCATTCCTGTAGGTCTAATACATTCAAAGATACAGGACTTCAAAAATTGGCTTTTATTCAAAAAGTTGTAGTTTTGGCCCTCTTCTAATCGGAATATTGGCTCTAATATTCATCCTACGAGAAAAGTTATAGATAATAAAAATGTAGTGTATTTATATAGCTTCAATTTGAGCTTATAAACGGGAATATATGTCAATTAGCACCATTGTTATCCTCAAAAACCTCTATAGTTGAAAATTTGATTTTTTTAGAAATGAAGCCTGACGATTAGATTTGATCGTCGATTTGATGTCTCAACATATTTTAATGATTATTAATAATTTGATGATGGTTTTTAGCACAAAAGCCCTATATGGCGGCTTCCTATAGAAATAGTCATCCTGACTTTTTTTTGAAGCCCAAATAATTGAAAATATATAAAATAATATGTAGATGAAAACTGAATACGATACCTCATAGTCTATAAAATTCTTCGTCAAAAACTCATTTCACAATATAACAAACTGTGTTCAATACGCAAGGCCAATCAATATTTTTTATATAACATTTTTCAACGTTGAAGCAGCCGTGTTCGGGTGAGAAGGAAGTGTGAATTCAAATCTAAAATCGTATTGTTACGATATTTCTACTCTGCTCGTTCTTCTTCCAGAAAAGTGACATGGGTGACTATGGGACCCCACAATTTTCCAAGTCCTTCAACCGTAAGAAAGTTCCGTATATACCCATCAGGATTAGAGTTGTTTGTCGAAGCGTTTACCGGTTGCGAAACTACCTCTGCCCTTTTCTGGCAAGGAAAGAATAAAATTCTCAGTGCCTTCGCGAATGATATTGCCCTGACGAACATGGCCACCATGGCCACCTCAAGCTTGATGCCACTCACGAAGAGGTTGCCATCGCTGGCTCGAGCAGCTTGGTTACTCTCTACGGAGGAAGGAAAGGTGACTGTGATATGTGACCCATGCTGTGCCCATGTCACAAGTCAACCACATCTACAAGGGCCAATCATATGCCACGCCGACACGCGCCACTGTATAGGACCAATCGGGCGCCAGCACGTGTGAGGCACGCAGGACGAGCTATCCGAAGACCGGCTAGAATGATCATTGATCAGTCTACATCGAGCCATCATCGAGCCCAATTATGTGTTGATCGTTAAAACAATCTGCCGCGCTATTGTGCCGGTATTATATGTAATGTATACGCGATCAAGTTTGTTAATAAATAGTGAAACCAGCTAAGGTCTATTCTATTGTGTACCAAGAACACTCCAGTGACAAACTCCACGCTCTCCGGTACAAGGTCTTTGTCCGTTCAGCTGCCAATGTGAAAGTGAACCTGGCTCGTCTACCCCAAACCGAAGAAGCAGCCAACTGCATGATGGGGATGGACGAAAAGCGAGCAGAGCTTGTTTTCAATCCCGAATACAGCTCAACCAGCTTCACTCACGCTCCACAAACTGATTTCCTGTAAGTGCAAGAAACGCTACATGGGTGGGTGCACTTGCAGGAAAACATGTCTCGTGTGCTCTGGACTGTGCTCAGGATTCCAATGATGAGGCCGATATCGATGAACCAATTCCAATCGATTGCCCTTCTCGATCAAGCAGTGAAGAACCTGGTCCCTTCAAAAGAGGAAGTTAATCCTCCCCCCTTGCCAGCAAACATTCACATGATTCGAATGTATTGATTAATAAACATTATATCTGGTATAGATGTACATTGGTTGTTTTATTTCGCTTCCTTAAAATATGTTGGGACATCAAATCGAAAATCAAATTGTCAGGCTTCATTTCTAAAAAAATCAAAATTTCAACTATAGAGTTTTTTGAGGATAACAATGGTGGTATTTGACATATATGCTCGTTCATGCGCTCAAATTGGAGATATATAAATACACTACGACTTTATTTCCTATAATTTTTCTCGTAGGATGAGTATTAAAGCCAATATTTCGATTAGAAGAGGGCCAAAACTACAATTTTCATCTTTTTGAAAAAAAACCCAATTTTTGAAGTCCTGTATCTCTGAATGTATTAGACCTAGAGGAATGAAATTAGACTCAAATTGTAGGGCATTTATTGGGCTTGAAAAAATGTATGACTGACTTTTTCCTTAGGAAGTCGTCGTATAGGGCTAAAAACCGAAATAAGTCGAAAAATTTAGAAGTTTTTCGAGCATCACGCTTTAAGCGCAAGTCTTTCGAAGCTGCAAACTTGGTTTTATACTATTGGGACATAACCTAACAATGTTCAAAAGGAAAATTCAATGTGCGAATTTATGCGAACTAGGATCTCAAAGGAAAGGGCCTAAAATGTAAGTTTAGAAGAAAGAGTTCGAAACGCTATGCGAGCATTGAATAGAAATACATTAGTTAGGGTAATGAACTCTACAAAATCGCTGTCAAAAGTATTTTGGTCATATCAAGGTGGTGGCTACATAGAACAATTTCTTTAAATTGAATAGTTCATACCTGAACTTTGTATAAGCACGCTTATTGTCAATTGTCCCATGATGATGCTACATTCGTTCAATAAATTTTATCCATGATAATTCGATAATAATTTCATTTGGACGTACATGATTTAAAAAATTTTTTAACATGTTTTAACATGTTATTTCGTTGAATTGTCTCAAGAATAATGCCAACCACAATTAAAATGTCTTCAAACATTGTAAACTTCCTGTTACCTGACTTGAAGCACTGAAGATGACGCAAGTCGAAAGCACTTTGCAATTTTAATATACGATACACTAAATACAAAATAATCCCTCTTCATAAATTATACAGTGTATTCAGCATTTCACATCAATCAATAAAATCATTTAGCGGGCGTTATGAATCATAATGTAACATCCTGTATATAGAAACACCACGTACTGTGAAATTACCCTTAGGTTTCGTACTGTCCATATTCTCGATCAAGTTATAGAATTTTTCGAATTTTCACGTATACTAGCTTACCAGATCCGATGTATACTCACTATCTGTAGGGCAGTGATGTATTTTTTCCACCATAGATATTTCCTAACGCTTGGACCCAAAGCACTCAGCCCATAGTAGGAATACATGATGATATGTACGAAAGAATTCAGCAGTCCAACAAATGTAACTTGTCCACCTGAAATATAATGATTTATCAATAGTATATTATATAACAAGTGTGAAAAGTAATATATTCCGCACTAGCCGCTTAGCGGAGAGTACGGAAACGTAATGAGTGCAGGAAATGCAATTTTCAACGAGTTTGTACAGGGTGCACCACTTAAAATGGAAGCCCCCTCTAACTTTTCTGTTCTTGAAGATATGAAAATATGTTAAATAGAAAAGTTGAATGAAATAATACGAAATTTGATTTTATATACAGGGTCTGTCATTTCTTATAAATGGATATCAAATTTGGTTTTTCAAATGGAACACTATGTATATTTTTTCATAAACCGAAAGAACATCATTTTCTGATTTCATTAATATCAATAAGTTGCATATTTTGATGGAAAATGAATGAGCTATTGACAATCAAATTAGATCAAAGTAACGCTTCATAGGTCTCATGTAATTTTTTCAATTGACATTAAACAATCTAAATTCCGAAATAAACATCTCCATTGATAATAAACAATAAAGAAATATTTTCAAAGCCCACTATGTTTAACTACATCAGGTGATATAATTATTATATAAGACCTATAAAGCGTTATTTTGATCGACTTTGACTGTCAATAGCTCAGTCATTTTCTATCAAAATATGCAACTTGTTGATATCAATGGAATCAGAGAAGAAAGTTCTATCCGAGATTATATCGAATTTTGAGAAAATATACATAGTGTTCCATTTGAAAAAACAGAGTTGGTGTCCATTTCGAGAAAATGACAGACTCTGTATATCAAAAAATATTTTTCAATCAAAATTCAAGTTACTTCATTCAACTTTTCTATTTGACATTTTTTCATATCTTCAAGAACAAAAAAGTTGAAAGGGGGTTCCATTTTAAGTGATATTTTTCCTACGTACAAAAGTATTTTTCTTGTAGTTGGAGATCACATTTTTCAATAAAATTTTCCTTCCTCAAAGGTCCCGAAAAATAGTGATCAAGTGATAGGTTAGTACGTTCAGGTCAGGTAAGTCTCATTGAATTAATATAGCGCGATAGCGCGTTCAAATTCGAATTTTTTCGTTCAACTTTCCCTTCCTCAAAAATCTACTGAAAATAATGATCTACTGATAGGTTAGCACGTTCAGGTCAGGTAAGTATCATTAGATGAATATAGCGTGATAGCGCGTTCAAATTTCCCTTTCTTATTCAATAAAATTTTCCTTCTTCAAAACTTTACAAATTGTCGATAAAACTTCGTCAATACCGCCTTTATCGATACCAACCATTTCGAACCTAATGCCGAAACGTAAATGGTTGTTATTGGTGGATTTTAATAGCTATGCTTGTATTCATGTGGATTTGAATTCTTGCCAGTGGTAGATGCGTCAGTCATCTAACCGCTGTTCATCAGGCGACCAGGTTTGAATCCTGGTGAAGGCGGAAATTTTTCTAAGAACTCAGGAAGTGTTTTCGGATCCCACTGTCATAGGTATAAGGTCCTCACTATTATAATTCGCACAAGTTTTTAGTAAAATTTCTGAAAGTCGGTAAGGCGAGGCTAGTGGTTGAAATCAATTTAAGATTTTTTTTCAGAAAAATAGGTCCAACGTATTGGCACGAAGGTGTTTGATATCAGGAATCCTTTTGGGTTCTTTTATCAAGTGCTCGAAACCATAGAGGATGGCGAAGTCCTTAGCCTGTTGTCCTGCTTCATCCTTCCAGTTTTCAAACTTTAGCCAACATGATAGGTATAAGAGAAATCATTATATACAGTCTGATAGGTATTTAGGCAAAATATATCATTATATACAGTGTGCCACAGAGTCATGTTACACTCCTCTTTTCGCAGTTTTGAAATCTTCGTAATTATATGAAAAATCGAAAGATGATTTTTTTTCTCTGAAAAGTGCCGTCCAATGAGCAAATTCAATGTTTACTCCTGTCAAATTAGCCCGAAAAATAGGAATACCCTTGCATAAATTCCCCAGAAGCTGAAAATTCACATGAACGTTAGGGATACCATTATGATGAAATTATGAAAATTATTCAAGGGCAAAGTTTGCTAAGATTCATTACTTCAGGAAATACGCGATTATAAAATTTACTTAAGGTGGAAGTCCCAACATCCTTGACAACCTACAACGCAAGATGGCGATGTTCTAGTAAGCCATGAAAATAAAGTTTTATGCAACCAACCCAACAGACCTCGTCTAATTGGGAATGCGACGTTGTCGGTTGCTGTAATTTAGTGATTGAGTCCGGGCAACGGGTACTTTATTGAATAGGTAGAAAAACTATAATAATTGTATTGAGTGATATCGTTTCAAAATTTATAATAAATTTTTCAAGTCGACATCCGATTGAGCTGATATTTTGTAGGTACCTATTCATAATTCCAGGAACAATGCATCACAATTTTTTTCCAGAGAAAAAAACAAAATGGTGGTTCCATAATGGAGAATGAGTTTTGTGATTTTGATCCGATTGGATTCAAAATCGTGTTTTCGGGATCAAAATTCAGAATTTCAAGATTTTACGAATTTTGACAAAAAAATCATATTCTTCTACTCAAAAACCTCCAAATACCAATTTTCTATCCAATCGGACCATAATCACAAAACTCGTCGATATCTTCGAGCCGCCATTTTTTTCTGTAACACATGTTCTAGACATTATTTTCACCAGAATTATTAACACCCACCAAATTTCGAGTCAATCGGACAACTAGAAGTAGGTCGAAATTCACTTGCGAGAATAACAGAATTCGACTAACAAAACCTCCAGATTTGAATCCGAGAACTTTTCCGTCATATTGATTTTTGACAAAGAAAATCATAACTTACGATCCAAAAAACCTATATACAAATTTCGAAACAAAATATAAAAAATCTCAAAACCTGTCCGCGATCTTGCATTTTCATCATATAATAATCGGTAGATTGTACGACATTTAGATATAATAAGACAAAATTGAATCGTACACACATTACCCGAAAATGAAAATGTTATGAAAATATCAATGGAGTTGAAGATCTGGCAACGCCTGGTATGATTTACAATGACTCTGTATGATTTTAGAGGAATTGCCATCTTGCTGTCAGTAGCTGAACTGAAGTACGTCATAAAATGGACCAGAACGCATTAAATTGCGTATAAACTTTGTCATGTTCATCTAGAAAATTAGATCGTTTTTCTTCAACTTTTCTGGGTTGATGCATTCTTTATACTCTGAGTGATGCCATTAGCGGATTCATAATCATCAAATATATTTCTAGAATATAATTTTTGATCACTCAAATAACCTTAAAAAAATTTTTGAGAATTTTTTTCAAAATATTCATACATTTTTGGGAGTTGCCATTGGTCAAATGACATGTATTGATCCTTCATCCATCTCTGTGGCAAAAATCATTTTATTTACTCCAACCATTCGTTCACTGAACATGACAAAGCGAGCCGCTGATTACGGTTCAAAATGGTCTGTTGCGACTCCCACCTTTTCCATAATATGCATGACGCTGCATATACACCATTGGACGCATAATATATTTAAAAATATTAGTCTATGCTTGTTGAGCCTTGCCTGGTTTTGAAAAATGAGCATGATCTACAATTTTTTTCAGAACTATTTTTATCATAAAACTAACCGTTTCGCTGAAAAATCTAAAAAACCCATTTTTGCCAACTTTGAAATTGAATAATTTTTTTGCACACATGGAATCGATGATGGGGACTTTCCACGATTTCATTATAATGGTGAATGTCTATTCTGACTGGGGTATATTCCAAATTTCAAAAATGAAGCTAAAGATACCGAAGAGAAAAAAATTGGAATGTGCCATGAGTTTGTCACATGATATAAATACACTTACTTGGAGAATATTTGGCGACAACCCAACAACCTATTGGCATAAGACCATGATGTATGATATGTAATAGTGAGATTTGCTTGTTTTTCTTTCTCAGGACGAAGAAGACCTAGAAAAAACCAAAGCATTTCAGGCCATATTTATCTATATTTCAAGTTACTATAAACGAAAATACTTGATTTCCAATTTTTTTTCAAGCAAAAACAAAGAAATAAAATAATGTTTTTCCCGCCAAACACGAAAATTGGAATAGCACTGTACAACTCTCTTGGGGTTTTCCTTGATGCAAAGGTGATTGCAAATATCGATATTTTATCAAAATGTATTGATGAAAGAATTTTCCATATGATGCATACTTTCTGCCGTTCACTGTATAATCATGACTACTGCAAGTATGAAATAAGAGTTTTTCTTACCGTATCGAATAAATCCGTCAATTTAGAAAGATAATACCAATAAGTCGCTCGAGCCATCTATAAAAAAATAAGAAATAAGGTGAAATTGATTGACAGTTATCGAAGAATGTTTAATGGTTATATACACACATATATGCAAAAAAATGTAGAGTATTCATTAAAAAAAAAATGGAACAAATTACCCATCCACTTGAAAACACTAGAAACCAAAGCTTTAAAAACAAAATTAAAATATGTTCTATTCCGCAAAGCATACTACAACCTAAATGAGTTCTTCTGTGACTCTTTTGATTAGAATAGTTTCTTCATTGTGAAATTACTGTAGAATTTTGATTTCTGATATTTAAAATGTTTTCTCCAATGTCAACTGTAAATTTTCAGTTTTTAATTTATTGTCGTACTTGTCTGTCAACTTATTCTCACAATTACTGTTTAAATTAGTTTGAAAACCTCTACATTTATATGTATGTTTATATGTCCATTTTATTCTTTGTATGTAAATGACGCATAATTTATTCATAATATGAATCTTTCATGAAAATTATATAATATGACATGCTCTATACCTTATGTAAGGTGTTTGTGGAGTTAATAAAGATTTTTCTTTCTTCTTCTTTCTTTCTTTATGTGTCTATGATAAGGATGTCGTATCATGCAGATCTCGGAAATCGTAAGTCACACGAATATGATTGAATTAGAGAAAAGTTGCTCATTTTTAAGCCTAACAATATGCCGTTCAGAAAGTTTAAAATTCCGATTAGTTACTGATATATGTCTAAAAAACCGAAATGTTCTGATCTTGTAGTAATTTTTTCCTGACGTTATTTAAAGAGATAAAGCAAAACAAAATACACCTTTCGGTTCGGAGAAACCATGATCCGAGATCCATATGATAGACGTCCTTATGTTGGACACAGTGAATATAAGTTATAAAAAATTATTAAGAAGGGGTTAACCTTTACAAACATGTCAGAGTATATTTGCGGTGTAAAGGGGGAAGTAAAAATTCCGAGCGAAAGGGGCGGAGACCAATGTCGAACAAAAAACGCTAAGCGCTGTTGGCATCTCACTCCAACTCGGTGTCGCGTAAAATTCGTAGTAAATTCAGTCTTGCGTCTTGCCTGGTCGCTCGGGATCTGTGGCTCGGGTCTGCGGCCATCGGCCGTTACAATTCTCAGAATAGGTCTCCGGCTTTTCATCAGTATATTTTGAACTTACTGTATTATCTTAAAATGTCTATGAGGATAATTTGATATTATATGGAAAATAAAAAAAAATTGTCGAAACAGATGAAACCCTTTCGAATATCAAAAACAGTAACACAAAAACGTCTAACGGCTAAATTGAAACTTATAAATACACAAATTAGAAAATGTCTCTCGGTCGTGACAGAAATGGGACTTCGATTGGACAAAAGAGAAAATTTCAGGCAAAAATTGGTGAGCTAAAACGGCTTAGATTTCTCATTACAAAAATAAATCGGGGGCATGTAGGTTCAGGATTGAGACCCTCTGTTCGGTGGCTAAATGTAGAATCAATTTTCAACTCGAGAATTCAGACAGGGCTCGTTATCAATTTGAATCACGATGAAATTGAATGCTTTCTCATTGATGCATCGTATGATGAATATGGACACAGAATAAAAAATGCTGTCTATGGAGAAACTATATTGAACATTTTTATACACTAAAAAATATATCGGAATATTCTTCTTCGATAGGTATGAATTAATGACATTTTTCAAGGTATTCAGTATCGTTACTGAACTTGAAACTCGAAAACTTACATGATATATTTGAAAACAAAATTTACAGATAACATCCTATTTGTCTCTTATATTTTGACCCATACCTACAGCTTCAACTATACGAGGTGGAAAAAACATTGAATATAAAAGTTGTAGGGTTTCATCGGTCCTATATTTTGTCACTTCCGAAACGAACGAATGCGAATCGCACATTTTTTTTTTCAAATGGATCACCCCCGGTCATAGGTTTATAGCCAGAAGTCCACTTGTTTGTTTTATCTTCTGGTTTCCATGGTATATGGTATCCATGCAAGGATCAAATCAAAATTTTATTGGAAATTTTCATTCAATATTGGAATTGAAATAAGTGAAAAGCAGCTTGAGGGAAAAAAAAGTATTTCATTATAGTAGAAAAAAAAACTGTATTTTTTTCAATTTTGCGTTTTTTTCCACCTCGAATATAGTTGAGCCCGAAGGTAGTACAGAAATATCTCATCCATCTCTTATTTCCATATTCCTCTCGTATGTAAAAATCTACTAATTTTGATTCCATCTTATTACGATGAATTTTTTTAATTGTTATTCCTTTATTTGTCCATACCGCGAAGTAACCTGCATACGATGAATGATGAATTGCAGTTTCGAAATTTCGAAAAAAACAAGTCGATGGTGACCCTCGAATGACGAAACGTCGTATTAAAAATTTTATACTGCTAAGTTATAGAGCATAAATATTGAAATAAAGCCAATAAAAAATGAAAATCTAAAATTTGTATTTTTTTTCAGTATTTCAAAAACCAAAAAAAATTTCAACTATTTCTTTGCGGCTCATTGTTGCGCACATGAATACACAACTTTTTCCTAATTCAACAGATCCTGTATCTCTAACCGTTATCGAATTCCCAATGTAAGGCTGCGAGTATGGGACACCCTGTATATCGATTCCAATTATTTCTTATAAAAACATTCGAAAATATTTACGTACCTCATCAATCTCAATATCTTTTTTTCGACTGACAATTTCCTCACAGAAAGTCTTTTACGATGTTTATCGCCAGTTCGACATGCTTGATCACAATAATAATACTAGTTCACAAACTAACAATAGTGTCACCATCTGAATGCAATCGCAAACTAACTAGCTTTCTGTTTGTAGTCTGATACATGCATATCTAGCCGGCCCTTTGATGTGTACATAGCCTGCCACCGCCGTTCGCAAAAAATATTTACGTTTTCTTTCACCTAATTAGTCTTATTCGAGAATGCAATGAATAATTTTCGCAACTTCCATTGATATCATCACCTGTGCTAAAATTCTTGGAATAGCTTCAGTGCTATTTTTGGTTTTTATGAATGAAAATACGATTCATTCATAAATTCATAGTATCCATGTAAAAGTGCTTATTTGGTGCGAGGGCGCTCGAATCAGTCATGAAAAATGCTCCGTAATTGAGTCTGCAGAGGTTCAGCAAAAATCATTTTTGAGCTAGTAATTATTGATGGATCGCGATAATTTTTTTTTCAATAGAGTCAATTGTATGATTGAGGCATCTCTCGGAGTACTTTTTCGAAATACGATATATCTTGTGAGATAAAAAATAGTGAATATGGGCGAAATTTCGCAATTTTTTTACTTGTTTTTTTTTTCAAAAAATCAAAGAAGTACTACGAGAGATGCCTAGATCCAACCTTCCTCAAGCAGAAAGTGAAAAAAAAAATCGATTTTTTTCAGCGAGGTCCGAGTAATATGATTTTTGCCATTCCTTGTTTCACAAAGTTTTACCATCAATCCCAAATAAGGTTAAACCCCTCTTAACATATACCTACTTTTGAACGCTTCGCTTTCGAGATGAAGGGCGTTGAAAATATGCATAGATTTTATTGCTTACGCTAGATCCGGTATCCAGGTTTCTTGTTTTGTAGGTCCGGGAGGGTTGAAAGTACTAGACCATTGATTGGTCGTTTTCATTTTTGTCCATACATGTGTTGTACCACGTGATCATGTAGCACCTACTTTCTTGCAGACCCCTCTAGACCAAGAAATTACTACAGGATACCGGATCTAGCGTGAGCAATGAAAGATCTATGAAAATATGCGTCTGAATTTGAATCTTTGATGAAAAGTTCGAAGCGGTGTAGAAAAGGAAACTGAATTCCTCACAAAAACTGAAATTTTCACGCTTAACGAGGTTAAAGGAAATTATTCAACAAAACTAAAAGTGCAGGTGGAGGAGAAAACATAGTTTCAGCACAGTCACTGACTATTTTTTTCGTATTATTGTAATTTGAATCTTGCAAATCATAAAATAATAGTATCTGTGAGGAATGTATTTAATTCACCTAAAACCGTTTCAATCATTTGAATAAAAAACCATATTGAGCGTAATTTTCACACCCTATTTCTCTAAAACGAAGTGTTTGAGGATAGGTACATGTTTGTATTATTTTTTTCATAACTTCAAAGATATACTGTCTGATTTACTTGAAAAACTAGGGCACTTGATATATACAGGGTGAGTCGAGCTGAACGCATCGGACTTATATGGTCTTATGATGACGTTTATGATGATCCTTTTCAGCGTACAGGTGATACTGAGTAATACTTACAGATAATCTGTGAGGTGAATTCGAATTATCTTTGGGTTGACATCTGAAGCTGTATTTTCCAGTTAACCATCCACCGCTAGCGAACTGAAATGACAATGTGAATAACTTGCATATCATCATTACCAAAATTTGTACCCCATAGAATAGCCATGTACTGAAAATAACTTGAGAGAAATTATAGACCAACAAAGTCCTCCTTAATTCAAAAGGTTTCTTATTCTTCATGAAAGCAGGTCCCAATACCTGGAATTTAATAGTAGTTTTATAAAAGGAATCAATGGAAAATCATTATATAGGATATTCAAATAGTGACGCGGAACAAAAAGCAGTATCCTGCTGAAATTCAGAATAAATCTAGTCGTATTATCATTTATAATACCGTAATTACTATCGATATTTATGAAAATGTCAAGATACGTCGATTTTGGATTCCGAAATGACATTTTGCAATTTCCAAATCTCTTAGCCATCACCATAAACCATGCCCCTGGTTTTTGGTGATGAACTGTCCATATCTTTCACCATTATAATGATCAGAAGAAAATATGAGAATGAGAGTAATATTCCATTGTCGAAAACTATAAGAGAATATTGTTAAATCGGGATAAAATGGCGCAGCAACCTAACTAACGATATTCTGTTCCAAAAATTGAGAAATGTCAAGTATGTCTGGAGACATCCGGTCTACTACGTCATAATTATTGTGTACCTACTCAGATTAGCTATCCGACGTTTCGTCTTCCGGCCACCTTCATCTGTGATTATTTTTTTATGAGCGCCATATTGGATTTTTCCTATTTCAAATACCTTCACAATGATGTATCACTGATATTATCGAATTGCAGAAATTCCAGATAAAAATATAGTTAAACAATGTTCTTCCAAAATCTCAGTTATTTACGAATACCTTTCTCGGGACATACTTAAAATTTAAAATTTTTGTAAACGGCATATTGTTAATTAGAAATGCACAACTTTGCCTCCATCCAATGAAAATAATCCAAAGATATAAAATTCATCTATACAACAAATTAATGAATATCGTATATTGAAAACTGTATCCTTACCATAACGAAGTAGGCGTGAAAAAGTGTTATCAATATCGTATGCAATGGACTGGACATCATGGGCCATTTTGATAAAAGTGGATCTGAAAATGATTTATCAGTATAATGGAATATATTCATCTCCCAACTTTCTCAATAAAGAAATAATTGAAATATTTATTTGTCAGTGGTTTAATTCATATAATTCAGAAAATTCAGGGTGTTGCTGTCCCGAAATAAAATTGATTGTAGAAGACGACAATATGAGTATTTCTCAAGTTTTCAAATCACGCTCTGTTATATAACTATATAACTTTTATCGAGTCGAATAACATTAATCGTTTTACAGAATCGCGTCCACCCAAATAAAATTGTTACTTCATTTATCGTTAATAGATGACAATTGGTCATCATTCACAGAATTTCAATGATAGGAGAAAGTCAATTTGTATGCATAAATGATGAAGATTTATTTTAAATTCTATACCAAATATAGACTTTCTTTTAATGTTATTTCTACTCAGAACTCAAATACCAATCCAATATACAGATCTATACATTTTTATGGTCATTATTCATATTCAATAGCGAAACTTTTCAAAAATTACAATATCAACATATCTTTTAAGACCTCTTCAAATTTGAAACATTTTTTAGTCAATTCCAAAGACAAAATTCCATCTAATAAGAAATCAGGTGTATACAAACTCAAATGCCATGATTGCAATTCATCTTATATTGGTCAAACTGGTAGAAGTTTTGAAATTCGTTATTCTGAACACAATAGATTAATACATAAATTTATTAACTCTGAAAATTCAATTACCTCGTCTTCCTTTGCCAACCATATCATTGATTCCAATCATTCTTTCAATATTAAGTCAGATTTGGAAATTTCACATATTTGTGATAAAGGCCACAGATTGAATATTTTAGAGATTTTGGAGATTCAAAAATGCATTAACAATCCACAGGTGATTTGTCTCAATGACCAAACCAATTTTGACAGGAACCAGATTTTTCGTACATTACATGTTTCATAACCTTTAATCATAATTATTTAACCTCAAATTATCTTCTTCAAAAATTTTTCACAATTTTTCTAACTTTTCCAGCCTCCATAGAACTCTCTCATTATTTTTACAATTGTTTTCCTTGATTGTCCAACCCAACCGATTCATCAATTTTCTTCATATGTATTCAAAAATAGCTTCCATATATCAATTAAACATTGTTAATTTCCTTTGTTAACTTTGACACTGTTCAACTTCAATTGTCCCTTTCATTTTCATTGTCAAATTGTCATTTGTCATTTAGATTTCCTACTTATTGGTTTCCGTCTTTCTCATAGTCGGACATTTTGTTTCACTTTAAGCAACATGATGTTCAATAATTTTAAATAAGTTATTGGCAATTTTAAATGTTTTTTCGATAAAAAAACCATGTTTTGGAAGGGGTATTGTCCCTTTTAATCTTCAATTCAATGATGTACTCAATCATTTGTTTGAATTTTATCAGTTTGAATTTATTTTGATTATGGTATGTATTATATAAATTTCCTCCTAATCACTATACTAAATAACAACATTATAGGTTTTTAGTCTGATGATGGCTATGTGAGCCGAAACCGGTCACTTATTTTGGTTTTATTATATGTGTGGTCGACCGACTTTGAGTTTCTTTTAAGTTTTTTTCCCTTCTTAAAAACCTCTTGGACCACTTTGAGAAGCAATGGATGATTTTCACAATTTGTTTATGGAATTAGTTATTTTGATTATGCATTGTAGAAGATTCGTTATGCAACCAACAATATTTATGCCATTGTATGATGTAGGCAAGATTACCTATGCACTAGGTACTACTGATGAGCTAAATTCATTTTGATTGTTGTCACAATTTGTGTGGTTAGGTTACATTAGATTAATTCTTGCTGAAATTATCCACAATTAGTGAAAAATGAAGTGGATACATATTAATAGTGTGTGTTTATCATGGTTCAGACGAAAATTTGGTGTAGTGGCATTTATTTATTTACCAGGGAATCGGAAAATACTATGACAGATTGCAACTAGTAAGTCGTTGTTAAATTAAACTATACCCTACTGCCTACGAATCAGAAAGCGAAATACAGAAACGAAAACACAGCATGTAGGTATCCAATAGCCAATAAGGAGCCGAAATACAAAATCGAAATCATGGTGTTATTGCTTATCAACACAATCATTTCAACCTATCAAAAACGTGTATTTTAGCATGAATGAAATAATCGCGATAACACCAGATGTCTTTCAATTCTGATTGGAGAGTCAGCTTCGGTATTTTCAACGACGTAACCATGGCAACACAAAGTTTGGCAGTTCTATCAATATTAATTGTACCTGATTGTGTCAAAATGAGTTGCTTCGGTACAAATTCAAATGAAATTATCAACCAAAACATAGATGAAAACGTACATATGTCTACAAAAGAATCAAAATGTTATATATGGAAACAATTTATGACATTCTTTGTCGATCGCAACTACAAATTAGATGCACAAAATACCACCGAACGACTGGCATTCATTCTGAAAGACTGGGCATTTAACATGAGGAAAATTGACGGAAGTGATTACAAGGAAAGTGTTATTAAAACTATATGGAACACTACTGCAAAATTATTGCAAGAAAAATATTTTAGCGAGTATCAGAGGGATATAATAATTTTCAAGGAGGCAAGGGCGGCTCGTGACAGTAAGAGGAAATTATTGCAAGCTGTACCTGAGAAACGGAAAGTAAGTTCTGCCACTATGACTTCTGACGAATAAAAAAATATGTGCCTACAATGGGATGAGGATACGCCAGAAGGCCTCCAGAAAAAGTTTTTTCACATAGCAGCAGTAGAACTAGCTTGGAGAGGTAACGAAGCAGCTTTTTCTATGTTACATTTTTTCAAAGAAGAAACAGACAACAAAGGGTGTTTGACTAACAGAATTGCATATAATCCCATATTCTCAAAAACCCATCAAGGCGGCAATAATAGTTGTGAAGGTAATAAATGGCTCACTCAGAACTTGAGCAATCCCGAAATGTGTCCTGTGAGATTATATCGGAAACTGATATCAAAAAGAGGAAATATAGCGAGTGACAGACTGCTCCTGTCTGCGAATGGCAAGTGGAATAGAAATAATAATAACAGTTGGTACAAAAATTCTCCTGTGGGTATCAACACACTGTCAAAATGGACAAAACTGTCTGCAGAAAAGATGGGATTAGGTACTAAGAAAGTCAAAATAACAAATCATTCTTATCGTGCAACTGCAGTTAGTCAGTTACCAGAATCTGGCGTTGGTGAACAACAGGCAATGAAAATAACCGGACATGGAAGTTCCAACTCTATGAAACCGTATTTACAGCTTAGTGAGAAACATCATCAAAACATATTGAATACCTTCAGAAATACTGGAAGTACATCAAGTAATGAGTCCAACAAATAAAATGTGTCCAAATAACGGTCAAACTATTCAAAATTTCTATAATTGTACTATATATAATAATTATAGTTAAGTGTAATGTTGATTATTGTTCATGTATAAAAATAAAATAATGATACAATCATAATAAAAAAAGGTTTCGTGTTGAAATAATTATTCAGAGTTAGGTGTAGTAATATATATCATTGAAGATTATAAACATTTGCTTATGGTTGTAATGAATTTTTTATATTTATAATAAAGGAATTGGTTTCGTGAAATAGTCTTGCAAAATACCACTCTTTTCTGAATATATTCTCATAATTCTGTCTCTTATTACTCACTCAATTGTTATTGACGATTTTAATAATTTGATTATGACTGTCATACATTGTTCGTATTTATATTAATGAAGAAAATTTATTCGTGAAATAGTCTAATAAAATTCAACTCGTGATTGAATTTATCTCATAAGTCTGTTTTTTTTATTCTGAACTCAACTGAAACAATTCAGTTTCGTTCAGAAATGAATCGACAGACTTATCGCGAAAATTCATTATTCCTGAATATACATTTATTCACATTTTAACCGCGATCGAAATAATTTTTCTCGTAAGAAATAAAATAACAAAGATTCCATGTAATCTTCTCGCGCTTCAAATATCCGAAGTGACCAACTTGGCAAACAGCGTATTTTAAAAAAATCAAAATCATAGAAAATTATCAAGAAGAAAATTCAAATCAATAATATTCTCCAACCGAAAAGTCCAATAATCTTCTCCAAATCATTTCCAGTTCCCATAACTTGGCAACAGTGCATTTCCGCAAAGTTCAAATATCATCACAAGATTTGCCTGATTGGATAGATACCTACTTTGAACCATTCCCATATCAGATTTCCACTAATCCGAAGTGACCAACTTGGCAACAGCGCATTTTCAAAAAATCTAAATGACTGATAAATTATCAAGAATTAGATTTAAATCAATATACTCCAACCGAATTCTCCAATAATCTTTTCCAGATCGTTTCCAGCTCCTTTAACTTTGCAACAGTTCATTTCCGCAAAGTTCGAATATCATCACAAGATTTGCCTGATTGGATAGATAGAATGTTATCCATTTTGAACCATTCCCACATCAGATCTCCACTAATACGAAGTGACTGACTAACTTGGCAACAGCACATTTCCGATTTACAAAAATGTTACCATTTGAATCGGTGATGGTGGATTTATAAACTCAACTAAACTAAGAAATAAATTAACAACCAAGAATTAAGAAAGATGAATACAAGAAAATTCCATAGAGGTTTTATAAACATTCATCTGTCATTTAAATTAATAATTAACAACTAAGAAGATGGTCATCTTTCATCTTTTCAACTAAGAATTAACAATTATGAATTCAACGCATGCGCATAAGGCATATTTGAACACAGAACCATTTCTTCGCTCTGAATTTCAGGCACGGAACAATAAAAAAACCTAATTCTTGAATGATGTTTATAAACACCTTCTTAGTTGATGTAGTTGTTAATTATTAATTGTTAATAGAATTCTTAGTTTAGTTGAGTTTATAAATTCACCATGAGGCACATAGATGCTATTGTCATTTTTGATTTCCATGACTCATTTCCAGTGAATCAAAGTTTAACCCAACATTGTTGAGTAAGAGATATCGTCAGCTGTTTTGTTGACGTTATAAGGGAGAGTGAATTTTTGTAAAAATATCAGGTTTTTTCGCTATAAAGTATTGAAACAAGCGTGTGCGGTGTTTCAAACGGAAGAATAAGGACAGTTTCGTGTGTTCTCAACAGAAGAAGTTTGAGATGACAAATGGTGTATTTTCGAAGAAAAATAGGCCCATATCTCCGGAAATACATTAGACCGCCGCGTTTCTACTCCAGATTCATGATTAGGAGGTCGAAAAATACCTAAGTATCACAAAAAATTCCAATGGCGATTCATTTATAAAATCTATGAGTATTTTTCGCGAATGAATAACCTGATCCAACTGATTTCTCAGTGGATTTGTCGGTATTCACTAAAGGTATGTAATTCGTTTTTGATTGAAAATGTATATAAATATAAACTCACCTTCACCTTCTGCAAAGAACTTGTCTATTCTTTCCAAGAAATTTTGAAACATCACGTTTTCTTTCCGTGGACAACTTGTATGAGAGACCGGAGAGTGGAAATGTATAGTGAGCAGTTTTCACCGTGAGAATGGAGGAAAAAACTGTAACAGTTCGCATTGAATACTTATCAACAAGATTATAACACATAAATGAGACGAAATGTAAATGCCAATAATAATAATATATTGACACGTGCATCGAATTCGGTAGGTTGATTGATTCTTATGTGTTACTATCGTGACTGGGAGAAAATAGTGGTTGATAGAAATGTACAGAGCGTTCGATAATGAGATCTCTGTGGTAACGTTCGCGAACCTAGAAATTTCGAATTTCTAATTTGACTTAATTCGATGTTGTTATTGTTTTTATTGGTCAATTCAAATCAAATTACACTCTGAATTAAAATTTAACAATTAAAACATTGAGTTTTTCACTGCTAATATCACCAAATCCAAATCGCTGAGAAGTAAACTGGGCCTAACTCTTCTGACTTTCATTTGACAGTTCGATTGTACCTCCGAATAATAAAAAATGCGTATCGAAATAGAGGCTATTTTGACACGCATTTGCGTTGCACAATGACTTCATTATACAACCAAAATAGAAAATATATAGTTACCGGGCAGCGGGCTCCCCTTTGTAGAGAAATGTTGTTTATCGCAACATATGTGATTGGGCCTGATAAAAAAAACATTCTATCGAAATTTTTGGTGCTCGCAACTAGTATCAGCGTTCCAAAGATGATAACAAATGAACTTTAAGGAGCATGATTATGTTAATTGAAAGTTTTTCCCAGAATTACAAAATACAAAATATGTCACATAATGAATTCAATGTTTCTCAATAATATTCATGGTGAAAAACAAAACAGGACAAACAAAAGTGTTTTCTTCTGTTTATCTTCATCAAGAAGAGGTTCGACGTTGGGAAACAGATTAAATGAAATCTCAATGGAATGAAGTGCCAGGACAAAGACAAGCGTAAAGGCTAGTAAGCCTGTCACCGAGGAAAGCTAAACAGCTACTCGAGTTGGACAAAAAAGACTTGAAACTGGTAACGGGACTCCTCACTGGACACTGCCCTCTGAGGTATGACCTCAAAAAGATGGGTAAAACAGAGAATGATAGTTGCCGATACTGCGAGAACTTCGCTGAAACTGCAGAACATTTACTTTGCGAATGCCCAGCACTCTTCTGCAAGAGGCTCAAGTTCCTGGAAGGGCCTTCTTAAGCCCTCCGATGTCAGGAACCTAGCACCCAGGAATCTGTTATAAACTCTGCACGAAGTCTCGGAATCCTGGGCCTCGAATAGATTAAGGGTTATGAACAAAAGATCTAATAGGTCGAGGTGCTTGAGAGGCTGCACAGCCTCAACGACCCCCCCTATAATCTACAATCTTCTACAATGATTTCTTAGAACCGGAGCAGAAACTTGATAGTAGCGCCCCCAGCGTTTGAGATAGGTTACTTAAAAAAACTCACAAATATATAATGGTTGGCATTTTCCGAAAGTGGTGTTTTTTTTTTTGGAATAAATATATAGTTTGCTAATGTTCCCTTAAGTCCTTCTTCTGTTATTAAGATTTCAATATCGAATCAAGATAAGATTAAGATTAGATTAACGAAATATCGTTTTTTGTATCTGATGTATGGTATTGTAATGGAATTCGGCGAAGTCAACAAGAATAGTATCGCCAATATTAAAATATCCTCCTGTATTGGACATTCCAGATAGCTCTCGATTGTTCGTGAAAGATCTAGAACAGAAAAGGATGGAATATCCTGGAAGCTATCAGATGGAGAGAGATGACAGAAAAGTGACAGTTCCAGAAGGTTCTAGAACAACTCAACCACGATAGAGGGCCAGATAATGGCAGAAGTCAGTTGAATTGGAAATAGCGTTATGTGAACATCGTCCATAACCTCCAAAATAAATAGTTGTTATAAATTAGACATTTACAGTGTTAATAAGTGTTCGTGATCGTTGAAATAAATAAGTCAAAACTAGGTCGTCGTTCATTCTACCCACGAAGATCGTAACAGTATTTTCGTCTTCTAATTTTGAGTGTCCAAAGTGCACTTGTTCGTTTTATTGTCTATTGTTGCTTGTAGATTGTAGGCTGTGCAGCCTCTCAAACACTTCGACCTATAAGATCTTTTGTGCATAACCCCCAATCTATTCGAGACCCGGGATTCCGAGGCTTCTTGCGAAGTTTATCAGTTTCCTGGGAGCTAGGTTCCTGACATCGGAGGGCTCTAAAAAGTCCCCTTCCAGGAACTTGAGCCTCTTGCAGAAGAGTGCTGGGCATTCGCAAAGCAAATGTTCTGCAGTTTCAGCGAAGTTCTCGCAGTAGCGGCAACTATCGCTCTCTGTTTTACTCATCTTTTTGAGGTGATACCTCAGAGGGCAGTGAGGAGTCCCGTCACCAGTTTCAAGTCTTTCTTGTCCAACTCGAGAAGCTGCTTAGCTTTCCTTGGCGATAGGCTCACTAGCCTTTTCGCTTGTCTTTGTCCTGGCACTTTATTCCAGTGAGATTTTATTTCATCCGCTTCCCAACGTCGAAACTCTTCTTTCAAGTGGGCCTTGGAGAGTCCACAGAAGGGTTCTGGGCCGGGAAATTGTCTATAGTTTCTATGGTATTCTATTGTATCCGAAGAAACATTAGCAATCTATCATACAGGGTGTTCATTTCAGGACTTTCCACCATAGTTTACACTGTAGCTGAAAAAGTCGAAATAGTATTTATTCACAGCGCCGAAAATCGATGTGCTCAGGAACTGCTGCAATATTTAACGAAAGGCACCCAAATAAGAACACCTCTCATCGGTAAGTCCTCAATCTGATCGCCAAACTGACTCAGACAGGATCTGTTGTAAATTTAACATGGTAAGCCAAGAGTTTTGACTGAAGCCACTCAAATTAAAGTGTTTGGTCAAGCCGCTAATTACTGAGGCACTTGAAAATCAGCTGGATAGAGATGAAAACATCTTTCTTGATGCAAATGAGTTACATTTTCAACAAGATGGAGCTCCCTTTCATTATGTGCTTTCAGTCTGTCAGTGGTTACACAACGTATTTCCTGGTAGATGGATAGGGCGAAGAGTGGCCACCCAGGTCCCCGGATTTAACACCATGTGATTTATTTCTATGGGGACATTTAAAATCAGTTGTTTAACCGCAAAATCTACAAAAGCTAAAACAAATAATTACTGCGGAATGTCAAGAACTTCGACCAGAAGTGTTTGAAAATGTGCGCCACGCATTTGAACAGTGGTTATACCATTGCTTGGGCATTAATTGACAACATTTCGAGCAATTATTGTACAAAATTGTAATTCAGGTTTGAAGAAAATTAAATGAGTATAAACAGTTACAGTTTTTATTTCAATGGTACCCAGCAACTAACAGATTTTCCTAAATATCTCGACAACGGGTCGAATAATTTCGAAAAACGAAACACGGACGTGTAGAGATTACAAAGACCTTCAAAATGAGATATGACTCGATACCCCTTCAAATTTGAGATTTTGAAGTTGGTAGCATCCTCTTGCAGGGGATGAAAGGAGGCGCGTTAATTTTCTGATGGAAACTTGTCCTCTTCGATACATTTGTTGACGTGCCTCGGGATTTTTTGAAAACATACACAGATATCGAGAAAATTAGGGTGGGAAATCCTGAAATGAAAACCCTGTATATATTTGGGAAAATAAGAAAAACGTCTTTCATTATAGAGTTCCATTTGAAAAAAAGGCTTTTTTTCAATTTTGCGTTTCGCATTTGTTTGTTTTGGAAGTAACAGTGATACCCTACAACTTTTATATTCAATGTTTTTTTCCACCATCACGTATAGGTGAGGGTCAAAATATAACAGGAAACCCTGTACAGTGTCAAATTTCAGATACTTTTGCACGATTTTGTCTTTGGAGTTGAAGGGTGTCCCATTAAAAAAATATTTTCGATTGATTTTCTCAATTCAAACTTTTATGGAAAAGTTATATAAGGTCCCTCGCAAATGAACTGAGTTTCGATGCCAGGATGAGTGAAATGAATGAGTGAATGAATAAATGAGGGTGAGTGAAAGGTGAGAGCGAATCTTTTTATACAAAAAAAACATCATGGCGATTAGTTCAAAAGTAACCAAAATACAGAAGGTGTTCGAAAAGTGGAAAATTAAAATTTCAACCTGTATCTCGAAAACGGCAGTAATATAAAAAATGCAACTCTCTAACTCCTAAGACACCTGAGATATCGAAAATTGGAAACACTGTACACTGCAACAACGGCAGCTCAAGACACAATTTCAAAGGTTGCAGTCATATCAGCTTTCAATTGTGTATGAATTTTCGAATCAATTTTTAATCAAAATAGAGAAATAAAATGGAACACTTCACATTTCACATAAAATCGAGCATAAAATGATCGAAATGGATTTTTTAATAGCCAACTGACGTGAATTTCAATCAATTGTTGACACGAAAAATCTCAAATCGGCATCTCGATTCCACAAATTCGCTAGTGCACTGATTCAAAAATTTAATTATTGTGGTTTTTTTCATACAAGAATACGGTGATCCAACTAGGCTTCCGTATGCCAGGCGGTTTGTGAAGCAAGTTTTTCATTTTGAATAATATCATGTTAGGTACGGAGCATGCGCATACTGATTTATGCGTTTATTAAATCAGTATGCGCATGCTCCGGATGATTGCAAACTATTCGCAATCGCTGCTAGAACAAACCTATTATGATTTTGAACTGACAAGTGGATGATTTTAAGATAAATTCAGCTCAAGTATAAGTATCAATCTCAACTCACCAAAAAAAGGTTGAACTAGAATTAGTACTGCAGTTTTTGCATTGCAGCAATGCACCTTCAACCTTTTTTGTTTATGAAAATGTTATCAAACTATCAAACAGGGCAAATTGACGATATGGAACAACTTCTCTTTGATTTGGATTTGGCGAATGACCATTTGCCACTTGACCAGTGAGAATTAACACGAAACAAAAAGTGCCAAGCCGCGTCTGATTTAGTTCATATCACAGACGTACGTCATCAAATGTATACAGTTGTAGTGATCAAAGACATGATTTTCGTACCTTTACTTTTACTGCATCGGCGCATAATCTGAAATCTCAGTTCGCATAGTTGGGATCATAGTTCCCCGCGCATTTACCTATATTAGCGTTCCAGTTATTGGTTATATTTCAGTGCCTTCAACTCCCTTATGACCTGGAACCCACATCAAAGTGAACTGGTTATTCGATGCCAGTTGTCTCAGGGATTGTTTACAGTCCGAAGTCAGCTTAGGCTTACAAGTATATGACTTCAGAGCTCTTAGTACTCTTTGGCTATCTGATAGAATATAGATTTCTGCCCGTCTGATGTCCCTTTCGAGGCACACTCCTAGGCACATATCTCTATAGCATGTACTTCTACTTGAAATATGATAAGGGTCATACTGATGAATCCCTTCCTAGTTGAGGTCTGTTCTAAGTGCAAAATAGGTGGTCGTTTATAACCACGTCAAAGTGCATTTCGAAATCGAACAAAACTGGCATGATATCCACCTCTAAGGCTCCAGTGGGGCACGTGAATATTGCTCCTGTGATTCCCAGATAAGCTAGCCGTTGCACTTTCTACAGCTTGACTTGTGCCGAAATTTGTTGCAGTTTTGGCCATCATATCAATGATGGTTTTATGATCGTTTGGTTTGACCTGTTGATCATTTTTGGTTTCGGACCCTTGCTAAAGATCTACGGCATGTCCAGCTTGCCGCTATAGCTCTGGTAAGAATGCGACTGAAAAGGTTGTTAGATGTCAGTTTGTTATCGATTATAACTCCTTTGGAAAATGTGACCTGATGGATTCCATTCAGAGTTGGGGCTTTTGAGTTCGAACTTTCGCCTCCTGGTGAATGGAACCAGCTCTGTTTTGCTAGATCCTTCCTTTGCACCCCAGCTTCTGATTGTGTTATAGTGGAGACCAGGTCATCGGTGTAACCTTGAGTCGTGAAACCAGAATCATGTAGCTTGACTATCAGGTTGTCGAGGACCAATGACCATAGCAAAGGCAATAGAACTCCCCTTCGAAGACAACTTTTTTCTACTGTCATCCTAACTGTTTCTTCCCCGAGAGTCACCTCAATGATTCTGCTTTACAGCATTGATTATGTCCACCTAATCAGTAAGGCGTTTATATCCTTTTTCTCTAGTGATCTAGTTATGGAGGCATGCGAGGTGTTATCAAAAGCACCCCTCTATGTCTATGAAGACCCAAAGAGCCATTTCTTCATCCACGTATGTCTTTTTGAAACTCTCAACTGGACATTATGGATATCGTGTAAATACCTGCTCGATTATCAAACTGTTTCTTGTGGAGCGGTCTCAACTGAAGGAGTCTACTTACGATTTGAGTCAATCTTTTTCTTTATTGATTCCGGAACGAAAGAGGTGAGACTGATGGGGTGGTAAGACTTTGGTTCATCCATTGGTATGAACGCCACAATAACGGCTTCTCTCCAATCTTGCGATATATAACCGGAGATGAAGCTGGACTTGAATAGCCTTGTCAAGGAAGGCTCTTTTATTTCAGGGCCATGTTGAAGCGAAAAATATTCCATCCTTTCCTGGCTTGAAGTTTTTGTTAGCTCATTCGATTGAGTTGTGAAGATTTTTCTAGCAGGGCTTCTGCTAGATCCGTTGGGGTGGTGAGCACTTTGCTCTTCGTTCTCCACAACCGTTTCAGAACCAGGAAAAGATATCTGCAGAAGAACATCCAAGCTTTCTTTATCAGTATATTCCACGTTTGGCTTTTCAATCAGACCGATTCCGTTTGGAGTGTTCTTTCGAAAGTACTTTTCGAAGACGTAGTGCTGGGGATAATTTGGTCCCCCCCCCCCATATTTGCCTCCATGTTGTTTTTTTCGAGTTCTTTATCGTACTCAGATTTTTAGACTCTTAGCCCTATTAAAGAGTCTTCGGACCTTTTTTCTGAGTTTTGATAGTTCCTTATTCCATCAAGGCACATATCTGGTAGTAACAATCTGTTTTTCAGGACAGCTGAGTTCATATGCTTTCATTATAGCATTCTGAAGTTATGTGGAAGCTGTGTCGATGGATGTTTGTTTACGATACATTGCGGTTGACTCGGCTACCGCCTCGTCATGCAATATCCTTGACTATATCGCATAATAATCTCGTTACATTAGCTATTATCATCCTAAACAATACTGAGCAAAGAGTCAATAAAGTACTGCGGCCAGTTGGCCACTCACCACTTTTTTATATATATATTTCGTCTGCGCCTCCATCTACAATGGAAACTATATACGAACTTCAAATAAGACCTAATTTGAGCCATCTGAACACAAAAAATTGAAGTAAATCAGAAATTGATTCAAGAAAGTTATGATTATTCTTATTTTCTTTGGATATCTCATAGCTACCCATTGAATATCTTCTGGAAGATATCGAATTCAAATCTATGCATGGCTGTCCATTATTCCATATCCAGAAAAAGTTTCGAATCGTTTAGGATTATTGAAAAAAATTAGAAATTGATACTTATGAGTAGATACTTTCGCAATAGTTTCCTATAACTACGGTTCCTAACTGCAATTTGTTAGGTCATTTTAAGAAGAAAAGTTCCTATGAACAAATGTCTGGAGTTGCTACGTTTCTGAGATACAGGGCGTTGAAATTGAAGAACAAAACGGTAATTATAAAATATCATAAATATCCTATAACCGATTTGGTCGTGAACAAATAACCACCAATAATCCAAAACAAAAATTAACTTTTTCAATTTGAAATGAAATATGTGTAGGAAAAACCCTACTATCGATGTCAGCTGGTCTCAAATGCATGTGTTCATGATATGCAATAGAGTGGCTTTAATTTTTTTTTCGAAAACGAAGCTGGATATGAAGAAAATAAAAATTTACCAAAATAGTCAGTGGCGTACTATTTTTTAAAATATTGTTGGCTGTGGTGCCCACTGAGACGCCACTGGACCCAATAATTTCAATCTAAATAGGGCTAAATAAGTGCCTTATTAGTTCAAATGAAAGTACCAAATTTCAACCAAATCGGTTTCAGTATATTCAAGATATTTTATAATTATTTTTTTTCTTTGATTTCAACGCCCTGTATCTCAGAAACGAAGCAACTCCGGACATATGTCAATAGGAAATTTTTTTTCCTGAAATGACCTAACGAATCACCATCTGCAGTTAGGAACCGTAGTAAGGTTTCAGGTATATTTTGACCATCCATAGAATATATATCCGAAGAATATCCATTTCAACTCCGTTGACGGATATTAAATGGATGTCCATTTCAAAAAAAAACAACCTGAGATGAGTTTTTTGCCAAAAGATTCTTGCCATGTGTAAGCATAAAAAGAACTTCGATATTGACACCGTTGAAATTATTCTTACAATTCAAACTCATTTATAATTGTTGTGGATATCTGATTGGTAGGTATCCATAGGATATACTGATGAATGATATCCATTCTCGAATTCTTCAATGGATTATTGATCTCAATTTCGAATCCAGGAATATCCCGACTAGAATTGGAGATGAAATGGATATTATTGCTTGATCCTGTGTTATCTGGGTCAACACATAAATCAATGCGCTTCTCAATATTTTGCACCGCCTTCTATAATCTTCTGTTATGTTCACTTGGTCTTGGTTAACTCCATTTTTCAATATTTATCATAGAAATCAATCGAGGGGAGCTAGATCTGGCGAACTTGCAGGCCACTCAACCTCTTGCCCTTCAATTGTAAGACGCGGTACTCCATCATGTAGAAACTCCATTTGAGCTATCTTTCAATCTAGGATATTTTCATCACATTTGTAATGTCGATTTATTAGTTATTAACGATGGGTTTGAATGTTCGAAAGGGTATTTAAGAGGTAACTATTAGTAATAGTAGGCGAGGTTGAGAGGCTGAATAGGGATTTACTCTAGCGTCGTGGGGACCTTTAGGATTGTAGATATTAGATGCTGAGAAGAAAAAACTTTATATGATGTATGCCCTTTCAATGGTGAGGGGGGGCGTTTCCTCGAAAATCTAAAAAAGTCGCAAAGAAATACAGAACGTTCAGCTTGATGTCCTCGTTGAAATGACCCATAATCTGACAATCAATTATGTGGAGCAGTTTCTTCAATCCGAAGGTTTGAAAACTGAATATTCTTTAGAGCACAATGAACAAACCACATTCATGGGCTGGTGGTCGAGTGCGATGGATTGCTGGCTCATAGTCTAGAGGGCCTGGGTTCAAATTCCGAGGCGGCTATTGGAAATATTTATTTATTTCTATAGTATCGAACATTCTTGGTATCTATCTAGATTTCAATCCTTCGGACTCTCAACGATAACCAGCCGAGTAGTGCTTCGGATGACACTTAAAAAGCTAAGGTCCCCGTCTCCCTAACTCATACAAGTCCTAGACTTAAGAGGGTTTCTGTGCAACTAAGTTGGCGGTTAAAAACACTTTTCAAACAGAAAGTATGGAGGAGAGAGTGAGAAATAGAGAAAGTGTGAGAAGGGAAGATAGTCGCGGAGTGGGACAATTGTGAAAATCGTCAGATTTTTGAAATGCACACTTTTCTGCTTGAAGTTAACTCACCTTGCCTTAATCTAAAGCGCTCGAACATCCAACGAACGATTTTTTTTACTATTCCGATCGGCTTTATATAGAGGACTGATATTTGGTGGAATTGCTCAACAGGGTGTAAGATATCCCCCATATGTTAATCTGCCAAGCTCGAGTAAATCGAGTAAAATGTGGTATTTGAAGAAAAAAGTTGATGGTACCCACGAAGAGTCGGATCGTCGATTTCGAGAACTAAAAATGCCATTTTGCAGATAGAAAAAAGTGGCGTCGAAGAAGTTAAATTTTTTCCAAATTTTTTAAAAAACGAAAAGAGTTATTGTGATTTTCTTTCACCATGAAATTCCTAAACTTCGCCTCAATTTGACTCAGTGAATCAAGCAGGGATTGAGTACACTTCACCATGACATAATTAAACAACATTTAATTAACTCTCAGATATCGCGACCTGAAATTTTTTCCTGTGGAAGTTATTTCATGGAAAAAACTCGTATCACTCATTCCTTGGTCGAAAAAAAAATACATATTTAAAATAATTAGTTCATTACATTTCCAAACTTCCTTGAAAATAATCGTCTAAATACAACAAATTATTCAGCAATGAATATAATTACATATTTTTTTGCATAACGGGTATAACAAATCATCACATAAATAATTATTCTTACAATTTCGATGCACTTCATCAAGGATGTGACAGTGACGAAAGTGACTTAAAAATTTCGAATGGATCAGTTTCCCCTAATTTAGGATTTCTTTTACTTTTAACTTTTTTGTGTGAAAATATTATGATTTTCATAAGCTTGTGAACAGCTTGTAACATGCGTTAAGGCAGGTTTTTGGTCTACAATTCTTGGGACTGGACCAATCTCCATCAGTTTTCGAGAGAAACACGGTTCGCCCCTCGAAAAACCACTTCGGAATTAGCTGCATTCCATTCAACCAAACATTGAATATTTTGGCTAAATTCTAATCGGCACTTGGTGACTTTTTCTACCAAAAGTTATTGACCTAGAGCAGCAAAGTTATTCGAACCCGTCAAGGTTCTTCGAACCTTATAGGTGGTTATCGTTTGATGAAGGACTCTTTAACAAAATGCACCGAACTGCTTCAGGGCTGGAGTATCTCTATCTTTCCTTTATACCACTTTGTCGAGCTATCAGCCATACTTGATGTGGATTTGATTCGTTTGTTACCATAGCAACACATGCCTCAACTCGAGAGTTAGCAGAGTTAAGGCCGGTTGCATAAAGATTTAACAGATGATTAAATATTTAATTTGTTTATAACCACGACAACGCATGCCTTAGCTCGCGCATTAGCCAGAGTTAATCCCACGATAAGTTAACAGAAATGCTTGACGGGCTTTTATGTAACCGGCACTTAATCACACGTTATGTTAACAGAAAGATTGACTGGCAATGAGTTTTTTGTTTTACATCCTCTTATATTATATTAGTTGAAACTTGAAAAATAATTGAAAAACGGAATATTCATACTTTTGTCACTTGTGTCAATAACTATCATTGTGTGAAATGGAATGTTTTTCATTGTGTTCAGATAACACTGACCGTAAAATCCGTAAGAGGCTGCCTACAATGGAATGATCTCGCAATTATTGCGAAAGGCAAATTTGTGGGAAAGTCTCGGAGCTCACACAAATAGGTTTAAAATAATTGACAAATGGTGCAAAGAGGAGGAGCTCACAGTAAACCCCCAAAAAACTAAAAAAACTGTAAAATTCACAAAAGAGGAAAAACTATAGAAGGATTGACATCTCCAGTACTTAAAGGGATAGTTATTCTTTTTCACAGGAGGCAAATTATCTGGGAGTCATATTTGACTACGGCCTAACATAATCACCTAAAAAAAATCAGTCAAAAAGAACAGTAGCGGAAACAATTGGGGACTACAGTGGATAATAACCACATAGGTAGCTCTATGCCAGAGTCATCAGGCCTATGATAGCATATGGGTCGGTGGTTTGGTGATAAAGCCCCACACACGATACGATATTTCGTACTGCAGCAGTATCGATATCCGTCGATACTACTGCAGTAACGTGAGAAGAGCAAATTGGATGCTTCGCAGTATGCAGTAGTCGAATCGTTCGCAGTACGGAGCTTCCATAAAATAATGTTTCAACCATAGATCTTATTGCTTACGCTAGATCCGGCATCCTAAAGTAATTTTTGGTCTAAAGGGGTCTGCAAGAAAGTAGGTACTATGGTCACGTGGGAAAACACATTTGTATGGTCAACAACTAAAGAGACCAATCAATGGCTTAGTACTTTCAACTCCCCCGGACCTACAAAACAAATAACCTGGATACCGGATCTAGCGTAAGCAATGGTTTCAACGGTCGTATCTGAACCCATGTTGGATCGTGTGTGTGACTCCCCGTACTTTGGCAGTAACGATTTCTATTGAAATACGAACATTTTTAAAGACTCTTCGAAACGCAACTGCGATCTGAACTGCTGCAAGTACGATATGTGTCGTAACGTGTGTAGTGAAAATGGATGTACAGCAAGCCATACTATTTTTCATACGACCTGCAGTACTGCATGTAGTACGACAAGTTGTATCATGTGTGGGGCCTTCAAGAACCAGCAGGCCGGGGTGATCAGAATGCTCAGTGGCATTCAAAGACCAGGCGCCAGTGCTACTGGTGCCATGAAGACCACCCGAACAGCCCCATTAGATCTCTCGCTGAACCTGACACCACTACATATAAACATACAAGAGGAAGCAAGGTCAGTAACTTGCAGGCTTTCCAGGGGCCAGTTACCCATGAGCAGAATGCACAGAAAATACCACAATAAGCTAAAAGAAGAGCTGGAAAATGACCCAATTATGGGAATGCCATCTGATGTTATACTCCCCAGATAAAGTTTTGAAAATACCTTCAAGGTGAAATTAATGGACAGGGAGGTATGGCTATCAGCGGAGATCACTATCTATACGGATGGCTCAAAAACCAAAGATGGTTCAGGAGCTGGTATATATATGGTACCAAACCAAAGACAACAATCTTACTGAGTAGAGCGAGGAGTAGAGTATAAGATGAAACTCCATCGACCACTTCATGGAGAGACCTGTTTGAGAGAAAACTAGCAAGCAAAGAACACAGCTGAGAGGGCAAACCATAAGATGAAAGCTTGGCGAGGACTCCCTGGTGCCAAACTAGATCAAATGCCTTGGAAGTATCTAATGCCGCGGCTGAAGTTTCTCCATATTTTTCAATAGATAGCTATCATAAATGTGATACAAAAGCGAGCAGGTCACCAGTTGATATCTGATGACGGAAGCCATATTGCCTATCGTTAACAATTCCTGAGTTTTCCATATATTTCATGAGCTCGATGTTGATGGCTTTTTCCATGACCTTTGAAATAATTGATAGCAGTGCGATAGGTCTGACTAGTTGTACTCTTGCAATTTTCTAGTTGGACGGAAATACCCCCAAATTGTAAGAGTGGTCGAACAACTTGCGAAGAACAGGTATTAGTTCGGGGACACATTTCTTGAGAACAATCGGTGGGATTCACAGGCTTTGTTGGTGTTGAAACCCAACAAAATCTATCTGATTGTACGTTGGCGAAAGGTGATCTAGGGCATATTATTGTCAATAGGTGTAATGTTCGGGGGTTGTTTTCCTGATTAATCCAGAGTGGAATTCTCAGAGAATAGGTGCGCAAAGATATTGGCTTTTTCCTGGGCAGTCGTAGCTAGAGTTCCATCTTCCTTGGTTAGAGAAGGCAGTGAGCTGGAACTGAAATTTCTACCTACAGCTTTGGGGAAAGACCAAAATGAACAGGATCCGTTAGGACATTCAACAAGTTTTGATCTTATTTTGGCATTGTTGTAGCATTTAAAATTGCTACAATGAATATTTTGTTTTTTTGTTTATTAATAAACTCAAGATAGGGAACATACTTACAAGACATCTGATCAAATAATAATAGAACGATCCTCACTGAAACGTTTAATGAGCATATAGTTTTTTGATTCATAAATACCATCATGATTTTCTGAACTATAGTATCTTCTGATAATCAGTACACCTGTGGGATATGATGATTTTAACCTCAGGCTTGTGCTGATCCACCGTAAACAGGTTCTGAAACAGGGAAATCTTTCTTCTGGTAACCAGTACACCTGTAGGATAATGAGTCGAGCCTCGGGTTGTGCTGATCCAATGTAAACAGGTCTGTAAGTATACGATCATGTCCTGTTGTGAATCAGAAAGTATTGTGATCATCGAATGGGATTTTCAAATAGGAAAGTTATGTGACTTACCCGTGGTGTTCCCTGGCATTTCTTGAGGATTTTCAGGATGAATTCCTTTTTATTTGTCTGAGATATTTTTGAAGGTTAAATATAGGTTAACATTCCTTGCAGCGCGAAGTGTCAACTTTCGTCGGCTACATTCAGAGTGATCTGTACCTGTCTTTTGTTCCATGCTGTTCTGTCCTGCTGTGTGCGCCACTGACTTAAACCTGCTCGTTAACTGACCAATAGGATAGCAGAATTTTCTTGAGGGTCAGCTGAACTTGTCAAATTGGAATTGCAGGAAGTGGTTTTTTTTTAAAGATGTAACTACGTATCTTCCGGCATCTTGCTCGAGGCTTTTTCCTGGTGGCCATGATGGGGTTCACATGTGTCGGCAAGTAATTTTTCTTTGACTTGATGTCAGCACCCTGATGGGGGATCTGTAAGATTAAAATTCACTTCGTCGACCGTGCCTACGTTGCTCTGGACCTTTTGGTCGTTTTGTTCTGCCACCTGGAGACTGCCAAATTTCCTGAGAAGCCCTGCAGCATGGCCCCATTTTGTTTTTGCGGAAAGTGGTAACCCTTCATGGAAGGGTGTTTGGAGGAGTCCAACTTTTGAGGTGTTAGGCTGTTGGTAGGGTCACTACCGGCCTCACCTGTGGTACTTCTGTCCTGATCCCATCAAGGACACCTTGGACACTCTTCCCTTGCCAGGACTCCTGGGAAGGGCCTCATTAACCACAACCGGATCCTGGCTGGAGCAGACAACCCTAGGACACCTTGGTGGTTGAGCAGCTCAGCGGGGAGCTCATCTGGGACTGGTAGCGGGCTTACCAACATCCCATCTTCAGGGTGGATTCATCGTTGAGGACCTATGCTGCCTATCTTCTCATCAGGCCAACAATAGACCTTGGATAGGGGTGATAGGACTTATGAAGAGGACTTCGATATCAGGACAGGTTTTTGTTAGGATGTATTTTTCACTTTTCAGAAATAATTTTATATCACAGTGAGACACCCTGTACACTTTTCCCCATAGTACTATGCGGTAATAGTTTCAGTTTCACCTTTACTGATAATCACTTTCCATCATTTTTATGTATTTCTGATTAAGTAGGTATATCTTAATAATCCTCATATATAATTCTGTCCTCTGCATCAATCTACATAATCACCCTGTCTATTGTTCGGCATATTAAATAGGTATTTTAAACTATTTGGTATTTTTATTCATTTATCTGTGTACTATGACAATCTAGTGAAGTGAATATTTGGTATTTTTTTATTTTCAGATCAATATCAACTTGATACTCTTAACTACTTGGTTTTCTCAATTATCCTAGTTAAATCTATTTTATAATGAATTGAGTGGCGCCCTAAGTACTTGAATTCTATATACTATTTCAGGCCCCGGATCCACTTTATCTGTTCTCCGGCGAACAGCTGCCGTCAGCACTTTGTGTTCTATTTTTTTATTTCATTTTTGAATATAATAAAGTAGGCCACATTGTGAGCATCTTTTGAAGATTCTATTGTCTCTTTGCTTATGCCTCTAGCCTCGACATATGCTTCTCTAGTCACAGGTTACGGATTCTTTAGCCATCGATGGTATGCTGTCTGTTTGGAAGCGACAGCTCTAGAACAGTTTCTGCTAAACCAGGGCTTATCGGATGATGTTTGCATACCCAACATGATGATATCAGAAATTTTCTCAGCACATCGTGTTGGATCTACTGAAGAGAAACAAACTCTTCCATGGAAACGCTGAGAAATACATACGAAGACCTTTCCAGTCGGCCGAATTGTAATTTCAAAATATAGGAAAATGAAATACTTATTTATGGGAATTTTATACCACATTTGATCTTGAATAAAAAAAATAGTGACTAACAGGAATGTGTTTTTTTATGAAACATAAAACTCCTTTCAATAATTGTTGTGGAGATGACATGATGACCTTAACATACAATATGATCAAGAAGGTAGACAACGAGCAAAAAACAAGTACTTTTCTGGCTAAGGATTATATCCACTTGGTTCGCACATATTCGCTAATTCTTCATATCAAGTTAAGTGCCAGTTGCATCAAAAACTCATCAAGCCTTCTGTTAACTTGATGTGGTATTAACTCCGATAACTCGCGAGCTAAGGCGTTGCTATTATTACAAACAAATTAAAAGAACCGGTTGCGTAATAGTTATTTCATGAAAAAATTATTTTATTATAATGAAAAATCGATTTCAAAATCGTTTTATTGCTCCTAGCATTTTCTTTTAATTTTTCTTTTAGTGGGCATAGCATTTGTTGATATTTTCACGTTTGCTGAATATTGCTGTCATCATTATATTTAGTGAATGTCATTGCTGCTTTCCAAGAATATCATGGAAAATAAGAATGATTTATTGCCGGAGAAAGCCAGACTCGTATACGACAAGGATTATGAATTATTCAATCAATAAAATATTAATAATAAAACTATTGCCATAGATGAGACCGTGTTATTGGCGTACTTTCAAAAATTAGTATGTTATAATAACGCACGCTCATAATGCCCTAGGGATTTTGAGTGTATTTATAGCAACCATATCTGAGGTGGAATTTTCAATGATATTCAAGTGAATAATAAAGAATTTGACAGACTATTAAATATTCAATTTGATCGTAAGCATAGCAACGCATGCCTTAGCTGGCGAATTTGATGAACTTTGATGAACTTTCATGCAACCCTGAATAAGTATCAATAGCAACCGGTCCTCAATTAATCTTCAAGAAATAAATTATCATCTTCATGAACATCTAAGGTGCTCAATAGACTAGGATTTCATTCACACCTTTTTTTATGTTCTGGTTCTCACGAAAAGGGATATCCTGTAATGTTCAGAGAACATCGTGAGAACCAAGGGAAAGAAGGTAGGAGTTGGTGTTCCTATGGATGAGATTATCACTAAAATAGATATAGTTATTGATTCTCCCTTCAATAATAATATACAGGGTGCGGCACCGAAAACGAAACAGATCGAATATCTTATAGACACATGTGTTGTGAAAAAAATGCAAAAACACGTCGATTTGTAAACCAAGGGGGACATCTTTCTACCATAACCTCAACTGTCATACCTCTCTCTCCTCCCCTTGGTCACTATCACCCATACAATTTAAATAGGGAAAGTACTAAGTGTGACACATCACTGAAAAGGTAATTTGAAAAGGAATTCAGCCATGTGAGTGTTCGCTTCGTAACTTTTCATTTTGGCGCCCTCTTGCGGAAAAAATAATTTTTATTCAAAGGTACGAATGTCGTCAAATAACTCCAGAAATGCTCCAAAACCTCAGACGTTTCGAGACTAACTTATACTCATGTATGGCAGTTAATGGAGAACACTTTGAGCAGCTATTGTGAATTATTGTAGTTTGGAATGATTGGAGTAAAATTTATGCAAGCCTTTCCAATTTTTAAGTTCATACACTGTTCATACACTGTCATTTGAGGTTATGGTAGAAAGATGTCCCCCTTGGTTTACAAATCGACAAGTTTTTGCATTTTTTTCACAACACATGTGTCTATAAGATATTCGATCTGTTTCGTTTTCGGTGCCGCACCCTGTATATTTATTCACACTATTTCTGTATTTATGTCATTCATGCCTTCTAATTATAGTATAAAAAATTCTAAAAATTAGTTTACATATATCAATATCTGAATCCACTCTTATCTCAATTTTTCTTTCTTCTTGTAGGAACTTCTGTAGAAACTCAGAAAGAGAAATAAGAATACAGATGTCTCGATGGTGATCCAGTAAGATATCGCCTTAGGGTAGTTACATTCGATGAAGATGGGCCATGATGATTGGACGATGATCATCATGAACTGGGCCTGAAAAGATATTGAATGAAATTATAGAAAAATTAAAAGGAAATAGAAATCCTAAAGTGATTGCTATATTCAGTGATTATCTTGTTGATTAATCAGAGTATTGATATATAGATATTGTTGTTTTTTATCTCTTTTGATTTGTTCAGCTGTGGGAGAGAAATCCTATGATGTTCGTGGAAAAAATCTGATAGAGAAGATATAGAGAAGTTCGGTATCTGGTATAAGTCTCGACCTTGGTAATGAAAGTGTGGTTAGTATGTGCCCATCTGGTCTGCGTACAGGGTGTCCTCTTATATTTTGAACCTTACCTACTACAGCTTCAACTATACGATGTGGAAAAAAACATTGGATATAAAAGTTGTAGGGTTTCATCATAGATCTTATATTGCTTACGCTAGATCCGGCATCCTGTAGTATTTGTTTTGTATTAGATGGGTCTGCAAGAAAGTAGGTACACGTGGTACAACACATTCGTATGGTCAACAACTAGAACGACCAATCAATGGCTTAGTACTTTCAACCCTCCCGGACCTACAAAACAAGTAACCTGGATACCGGATCTAGCGTAAGCAAACAAGATCTATATGGGTTTAATCGATACTATTTTTTGGCACTCTAGAAAAAAAAATGCGAATCGGAAGATTGAGAAAACAATTTTTTTTTTTCAAATGGAAACCCCTTATGATTTTTCAACTATTTTGTTGAAATAATTTTTCTTCTGTTTCTGAATATATGTGGATTCTAAACTTCCCTAGAGCAATTTTCCACTTATTTCAATTTCAATATTGAATCAACCTCACCAATGAAATTTAGATTTTCTTGGATACAATAGATCGAGTACCTTACCATGGAAACCAGACGATAAAAAGAACGAGTGAATTTCTGACACTCAGAATTGAAGGAAGAAAACACGATACATCAGATTAAAAAAAACGATACTTCGTTAATCTTTCGAAAATACAAATATTGCTAATCTTCATTCAATTTTGAAATCTAAATAATAGAAAAATGGCTTGAGAAAAAATTATCAAACTAAGTACCTATATAATTATTTGAAAATAGAAGGAAACAGTATTCCACTATGGTTGAAAATATATGAAGTGTTTCATTAAAAAATATATTTTTCGTAATTATTTCAAATTTGCGATTCGCATTTGTTTGATTTGGAAGTGGCAGAATATATAACCGATAAAACCCTACAACTTGTATGCTGAATTTTGTTTTTCACCTCGTATAGTTGAAGCTTTAGATAGGGGTCAAAATATGAGTGCCTGGAATCACTCGTGATATCTAAAGAAAATAAAGAGATATATAATATTCTACGATGATCACGTACAGTTTTCCTCTGGATGGAATGTAGAAGCCTCAGCATATATTTTTGAAAGTATTCAAAGAGTGATTTCAACCACCAACTTATAGTCAGTCCATTTCAGTTAAGAATACAGTAGTGGGTCTGGTAGACGTAGCCAAGTTTACTAATTTTTTTAATTTCTAAGTGAATTATCAAATCAACAAAAATCAAGTACAACAATAATTTTATTTTGGAATTTCCAGAAGCTCATATAAGTGAAAAATAATTTGTTGACGTATTCAATCTGATGTAATGTTTAGTATGGGATTTTAAATAGAAACTCAAGTCATTATTCATTTTACTTGACTGATTATGCTTCAAAGGACAAAATATGAAAATGGTAGGTGTTAACGTTTTGCTCAAAATAATAAATCAATAGTAATTTCAATATTACACACAAAATTATGAAACCACTATACATAATTATTATAATTTGAAATCAACCATTCTATGATCTAATTTCTTCCAGGTTGAGTTTGATATGCTTGGTTGGTTTCTTCCATTGAATGGTATTGAGCATTATCCATGACGAAAAAATATTCAGTTGAATAAATGTATTTCTTGTATTATATATGATGACAATAAGCACAAACAACGTTGGTATTTCATTTCTATGAACGAAAGCATGAACTGTTGCAAGAATAGCTTTATTACTCAGCTTCATCTTATTGCTTCTTCCTTGGGATGCAACAGTGCCTTCAGACTGCATTTCAGCGATAATTTTCCACATGGTTGATTCTGAAAAGCTACAGATGCTGCAAACTTAACACTGAGTTTTTCTGTTCTATATGTCTGATAAACACACTTCCTGGCACTATCACTAACTTATGCAGATTGCACAGCCTTGTTCAGAGTTTTCTGCCATAACTATTCAAATTTTAATGCATCCAGAAGTTAAATAATGGTGAACTGAATTGTTGATCACAATTTATTGCCATAATTTTCGAAACTGCCAGGTGTTAATGAAAATAAAATTGATGTCCTGCGATTATTGAAATTATCTCGGAAATTATACTCTCCGAATTTGATTTACTAATTGTTAGTAGGTATTAAAATGCTGCGGATTTCTATAATCGCAGGTACATGAGAATACTTACGATTTGAAGTGCAGTGATGTATTTTTTCCACCATAGATATTTCTGTATACTTGGTCCGAAGGCACTGAGTAGATAATACAGATACATGATGATGTGGACGAAAGAATTGAGTAAAGCTACGAATGATATTTGGCCACCTGAAAAGCAAAAAGTTCATTATAGATAATAAATCCAGGTCAAATGATCCTTGCGTGGGTGGGCATTTCGCAAAAATACTCAAAGAAAATATTGTTGTTGAAATTTGTTGAAAAATGGAGAAATGGGACATAACAAGGCGATTTTTTCAGAATTCAAGGATTGCCACAACGTAGAATGAAAGTTATGTTTATATTCTTTCAATACCTGTTTCTACCCATATTTACATAATATATCAATATACAGGGTGATTCATTGGGAAATGCGCATACCTTATACATTTTTGTGATATTTGGTACGTTATGTATTGTGTCCACAGTGGTGTCGATCAACATAATGAAGAAAAGTCTTTTTCCAGGTATATTTAGAAATTTCATTCACAGATTTGAAAGAGAAGAAAAAACTGAGTAAGACCGAATGCATTTGGTGTTTCCGCATACAACTTCTTCACTTATTAACTTGAGTCAAATTTAGATTTTTCGATAAAATGAGTTCAACAAATTTTAAATAATTGAATTTTCTTTTCCAAATGGTACTTTTCCAGCTTTAATAATTGAAATCATCAACTGTTCCTCATAATCTTGATTTCTGGATTCAAATCTCATTGAGGAAACGGGAGCTACTTATTTGAAACAAATTATTATTCTATCCAATGACTAACTTTAAAACACCTTGTATACTTTAATAAAATCTATAGACGTTTCGATATAATGAGGTTTCACAAAATAAATAAAAACATGTTTTTCCCAAGTGGTACCCACTTTTCCAGCTTTAATCCATTAAATCATTCTCCTATAATTTCTGGATTCCAATCTCTTTGAAAAACGAGAAAAAATATCAATGTTAATATAACTTTATTTTTCTTCAAAATAAAGTTCGGAATGGGCATTTGTCCTCATTTCCATGTTTTTTTTTTCATCAGTGAAAAAATGTGATAATAATTTATGCATAGAATCACCAAATATCACAGAAATGTATAGGGTAGGTATTTATGTGTTTGCCGTTGAAACCCATTGACTAAAAGTTGAATGCTATTTCGGGTTGGTTGACAAAGTATAATCATAGAATCTGTTTATCAGATGAAATATATAAAGTATTGTATAGATTCTTTTGAATATTCATGTTCAAAGTTCATGTTAAAAACAAATCAGATCCGGTTTTTTCTTCTTCAGGACATTAGTTCCCAGGAAACTTATATACTTTCAACAAAGTCTCGAAATCTTGAGCCTTGAATAGATTAAGGGTCGGAATGCTCGTGAGGCTGCATGCAATCTTTGATTACATGAACATCTTTTTTCTCAAGCACATTCAACAACAGGCGATCGGAAATATCATAGAAAATATATTTTCTTTCACTTATTTCACTACATAATGTACCTACCTAACAGATATTCCGTTTTCGAATTCAGCATATTGTTACGTTATTTCCACTTGGGTTCGTGAATTTAAAACACTCAGTACAAAACTGAACAATTTATTTCACTAAGCACACTTAATAAAACTCAATAAACACTTAGTTAAATCACAACGATATTCGCTTTACAAATCTCAATGTTCACTGTACTAGCTTTCTTTCTAATCTGAACTCTTTCCAAACTATAACTAACTTGTCCGCGAAACCGCGGTATAGGTAAAAACATCATTGTCCAGAAATAACAGGAATAAACTGGAAGTATTTTTCATATTCGACGGCAATGAATCATCCGCTAATTATAGCGGTGCGTCTGCGACCGATACCTCCGCTGTGAGTCACGCGTCGAGATGATACTTTCCGGCCTTCTCGGAAATGCCAGCGGTTCGTAACAATATATTATCTCAAGTATAAAGGAGCAAACATCTTAATTCATTCGAATTGTTAATGTATGGTTAACGCAAGGTGGATATAGGATGGTGAAACAGCTTCCTATTAACAAGCACTAGAATAAACTGTAGACTTTTGCCTACTTGATTTCATACCGTAGTAATATTTCCTGAAATTAACAGAGATGGCGACATACTTTGTGTCGGTAAAACAGAAACTGTGCATCTTTCATCTTTTTATCAGTTTCATCTGTTCTAGATAAAAAATGATTGAGAAGAGTCAAAATATCAATATTCATTCCAGATTTATCTAAAATATATTGTTTTAATGTCGTTTCAAGTCACGTCTGTCAGATGTGAACCACAGAAATACGTTAGCAACAGAAATCTTCTTCGATAATCGATCTTACCGCCATCTTCATTCAAGTCGTGGAAATATTATTACTATCCTTCTCAAACGGTCTACAAGTTTTTCGTAGAAACAATTGAAGAGCTGTTTCACTATCCTATATCCACCTTGGGTTAACGTTTCTGATTTTGTTTTTTATTTATCATCAGTTTCTTGAAAGATTTCACGTCAATTTATCATGCATTTTGGGTTAATATATTCTAGGTTAAACAATCAAGTATACCGTGAAGGTCAATAACTATAACAATCTGTTAAGGTTATATCATGGCTCACCAGGTGAATATTTGGCAGCAATCCAGGTTCCAAGAGGCATTATCCCATGGTGAAACACGTGTAGGAAAGAGACTTGATTGAACTTTTTCCTCATGATGAAAAATATCTGGAAATCAATCAGAATTCAGTTTTGTATTCATCGAGGAATGGAGTACTTTCATTTCACATACACAGGTAACAAATAATTAAATATAGGGACTGAAATCAACGTGAGTGCTAGCATCAAGAAAAAAAAGCTATAGAGATCTGAGTTTCTGAAGCAAAATTTCCTATTCATCGAATGCTAAATTGTTTAGCTATAGTTACTTCATGGTACCAAACACCACGTGCAACACTTCATCGACTCATCTTAATCATAATATGAACACAAACAATCAACAGAACAATAATATGAAAGCAAAATGAAGAATTTCTATCCAGAACAAAATGATTTGGATTTAATAAGGAGAAGCATCCACTTTTCAGTATTGACATCTGAGTTAAACTACTTCGGTGGTGTTATACTATAAGTAGATGACATTCGTCGAATAAAATCTTTTTTTATGAATATTATATTTCAGCTCTTTCTTGTTTTGATTCAATATGGATCTGCTCTCAGGATCAGAATTATATGTCACTCGTGACAGATATTGGTCAACGTTCAACTATTTTGGTCAACATAGTATGCTCAATTCACAGAACGTTGCCACATGGTGGTGAGTACTAGTATATACCTACAACGTTGTCACATTATAAACCTGGGTTCCATTTAGTGAATTGTGGATCAAGGGACGTCATAGGTATGAGCGATCAAGTTATGGAGAAGAGATTGAAGTATGGTCGCACTTCCCAAAGTAGATTTTCGGGTCCACTGCTGGTTAAGCGAGATTTAGAAATAGCTAGTGTCCATTTTAGATTGGTGTATTGTTCCTCTTGGTGCGTTTCGGCATTAGATCAGCAGGTATTCCTCTTGGATTCTGAATACCTCTTTTACCTACCTTCTTTTGGCATGCCAGACTACCAAAAAAATCTGTCCAATTAAAAATATCAAACACAGTTTGAATTTGAATGTTTGGTAGACCACGAGCAAATAACAACAAGTTTTCTGGCAAATAACACGCAGAACATAAAATTATATCTGGACTACAATGCAACGATTCACTCTGTGAATACAGAATGCAAATGTTTCATTCTTCCTGGCTACGGCCATGCTTGCGACTACCTTGCGACATGGTCGACGCGACACAAACGCAGCTATCGGGTCACAGCCAGCTATGTAGAAATTTGTGACCTGGCCATGCTATGAGCGTTTGAACGCAGTTCAGTTCACGCTTTTGATGAATATACAGTGGATTTTTGCAGCAGTTTCAACTAATGAGTTATAAGAAGTTCATCCACTGGTATTCAAAATAACCATTTATACGAGTTAAATAGAGGAAAATAAATCAATATCATTCCCACGTTATTTAGAATAATCTGAATTACAAGAGGTAGAATACGAGCAGAAAACAACTACATTCCTGGCAAATACCACGCAGAATATTGAATTATATCCACTCGTAGTCTATGCATCAATTCATATAAATGAATAAACTTTCTTCGAACATGCGTTTATGTTCCCAACGAGACAGACACGCCTGACAACCTGTAGACCGGTTTCGGGCTTATTGGCCCTCATAGGTACAGGGTAGTCAATCGAATGGAGATCCTGAGATCTCCACCCGAGGCGAGGTTGGCGCTTGGTGTCGCCGTCTTCATACTCTTCTTGGGGATCGGCTCACTGCTTTCAAATATGCGTGGATGCTTCCATCGATTCAGACCTTGCCTCGGGTGGAGATCTCAGGATCTCCATTCTGATGAGGGCCAATAAGCCTGAAACTGGTCTACAGGTTGTCAGGCGTGTCTGTCTCGTTGGGAACATAAACGCATGTTCGAAGAAAGAAATATTTGCATTTTTATTCATTTATATGAATTGATGCATAGACTACGAGTGGATATGATTCAATATTCTGCGTGGTATTTGCCAGGAATGTAGTTGTTTTCTGCTTGTATTCTACATCTTGTAATTTAGATTATTCTAAATAACGTGGGAATATTGATTTATTTTCCTCTATTTAACACTACCACTTCACTTAGAGTTTTTGGCTGTTTCCTTTCAAAATTTATACGAGTGTCATCAGTTTCAGGTTCTAGAAAAAGTTGACTAGCATTAATCTCTTACGTGATTTGGAAAATGTCAGTTCATTTAGCAAATCTTTGTTTGAATATATTTTACTTTTTTTTGCCTTTATACGAGTTGGTAGTTCATTATAGAGTAATATACACATGTAATGACGCAAGCATGGCCCTGGCACGGCCTTCTTTATGAACAGGCCGGGAAGTATTGACTTGGCAACGTCGATCTAGTCCCACCGCGCTCGCTCGTTTGTACATCAGTATTTGGATAATCGTGTCGGGATCTTTGTTTATCTCGTTGTTTTCGGTCGAATAATTGATATAATCTTATGAAATTTGGTGCAATATTCATAGAAGAATAAGGTTTTGTGAAGAAGAAAGTGTCGATATAATAATCAGTGCGGAAATTACCATGAAACTGGTGTTATGTTTTAGTTGTGTGCGAGGTTGAGTGTTTGTTCGAAGTGAGGTTATAGTGAATGAAAATGCCTAGGAAATGTTGCGTTCCTGAATGCAAGACAAGTTATGTATCTACTCTGAAAAGTGAGAAAGCCAAGAGTACTTTCTCCTTTCCTAAGAATGAAGATTTGAGAAAAAATTGGTTGAAAGCCTAGAAGAGATTGGCAACCGTCCAAAAGTTCTGCAGTATGCAGCTTTCATTTCGAACAGGGTGAGTCTCGGGGTGAGTTTGTCAAATTTGTGAAAACTATTTTTTCAGAAGGTACCTTAAATGACACTCCTTGTTTACCGAGGTTGAGAGAAAATGCTGTCCCTTCAATTTTTCCAAATTTGCCACAGTATTTATCGACAACAGAATCCGTTCATTGAAAGAATCCAGAATGTAGAAGACATAATCAAATCCATGAGAATGAATTATTAGTGCAACATTTTGAAATTTCTGACATTATCAATAGTATCGATGATTTATTGAACAGTTATTCCATAAAGTTGACAATATCTGATTCCTGGATGATTAAAATAATTGGTACAAAGATGTATGTATGTATTCTTCACATTAATTCTGAAAATGCTCATTTGAAAATTGGATCATCATAGATAATGACCTCAATATCAACATTTTTGTAGAGGACAATGAGCTTGGTTTCAAAGAATTCAATTGGATTTTTAGTTTTGACAACTCAGAAATGATGTAAAATGTTTGAAAACGACTTATCAGGTAGCTGCTAGTGCTATGATTTGAAAACACTGTGATTACTGTGAACTATAAGTATCTCATTTTTTTTTGGTTGACGAGGTGGTTGGAACCCTTTAATGGGCACCCTATTCTCACAGTGTAGTATCTCAATACCACACTATGTGTCTGTTCAAGAATTAAAACATGATAAATAAGTTAAAATATTATGATTCGAATGACGGTCGTCGCTGTGACTACGGCTGCGGCATTTTTTTTCTAAAAGGAGTCACACAGACTGTCATATATAGGTATGGTAGAATTTTCAGCAGAATGAATTTTGCCAAGTTCAGAAATCCATCTTCAAAAACGAACTGGTCTCTCAATCTAAACTCACCTGAACCAATTATAGAATTTCATGACACTCTTTCAAGAATTTTCGAAACTTGCTTTCCTTTACGGAGGTTTACAAGCAGCCATATTGCTCGCACCTAATATTAAATTTTTTTCTGTTCCAGAGTTCATCAGATTTGGCAACCGCAATAGTGGAAGTGCCGACTGAGGTAGGCAAGAGGAAGGTGATTATTGCCTCTGCCTACTCCCCAGGGGACTCCGAAACGCACTCTCCACCAGAGGAAGTCCAAAACCTCATCGAATGGTGCAAAAAAGGTAACAGGCACTTTATTCTGTGCTGCGATGCAAACGCCCACCATTTAATATGGGAAAGCACAGACACAAATGTACGGGGTGAGTATACTCCTAGAATATTTGTTGGCCAACAATATCGACATTATTATCTGAGGAAATGAACCCACCTTCATAAATGCGATTAGATAAGAGGTTCTTGATTTAACTCTCGCGGATCCATTTATGATAAATTATATTCACAACTGGCATATCTCTGATGATTCTTTAATGTCGGACCATCAGCACATAAGGTTCGACCTGAATACGTCGATGGATACAGGGTACCAAAGTTAACCAACTGGAATGCTTACATAGAGCATCTCGAAAGGCAGACGGATAACCAACTAGCATCCATCGAATTAATAAAGGAACTTGACACAGCCTCAAGACAACTTCAAAATGCTATAATGAGAGCATATGAACTGAGCTGTCCTGAAAAACGAAAGGCTACTATCAAAGATGTGCTTTGGTGGAATGATGAATTAGCAAAACTTAGGAAAAAAGTTAGAAGTCTTATCAATAGTATCCCGGGAATACTACAAAACAGTTCTTTCTAAGTACAAAAAAGAACTCAGGAAATCGAAAAGAAGACCATGAAGGCAAATGTGTAAGGGGATCACCGAATTAGCCCCAGCACAACGCCTCCAAAAAGTTCTCCCGAAAGAACACTCCAACGGCATCGATAACCCTAAGGAAAGCTTGAGTGTTCACCTGCAGACACACTTTTCTGGTTCCGAAACATTTGTGGAGAACAAACAGCGCTCACCTGAAAGGGGTTGTCCACAACCCCAACAGATCCAGCAGAAGCCTAGCTGGAAAGATCTTTACAACTCAAAGGATCAAATGGGCTATCAAAAACTTCAAACCATTCAAGTCGCCAGGAAAGGACGGAATATTTCCCGCCTTACTGCAACATGGCATTGAAATAATAGAGCCTTACTTGAAAAGGCTATTCAAGGCCAGCTTAATCTTCGGGTACATACCGCAAGTGTGGAGAGAGGCCGTTGTGGGGTTTATACCAAAGGCTGGAAGACGTCCAATGGACGAACCAAAGTTTTACGGCCTCATCTACCTCACCTCTTTTATCCTGAAAGCAATGGAGAAAATAATAGACTGTTACATCAGAAGCGAACTACTTGAGTTGAGATCGCTTCACAAGAAACAGTTTACTTATCAAGCAGGTAAATTCACAATTGATGCTCCACAATGTCTAGTTGAAAGCATTGAGAAGACATCCATGGAAAAAGAAATGGCTCTTTGTGACTCATCCTTTTGATAACACCTCGCATGCCTTCATAACTAGATCACTAGAGGAAAGGAATATAAACGTCTCACTGATTAAATGGATACTCGGGGAAGAGACGCTCAGGATGACAGTAGAAAAAGGTTATCCCCAAAGGGGAGTTCTATCGCCTTTGCTGTGGTCATTGTTCGTCGACAAACTGATAGTCAAGCTATACATAATTCTGGTTTCACGACTCAAGGTTACGCTGATGACCTGGTTGTCACCATATCAGGGGCAAAGATAACGGGATAATTTCCAATGCTGGTTCCATTTACCAAGAGGCGAAAGTATGAACTTGAAGCCCCAACTATAAATGGAATCCAGCTTACTTTTTCCAAAGAAGTTGAATATTTGGGCGTGATAATCGACCAAAAACTGACTTGTAGCAGCCAACTCAACAACATTATTTCCAGAGCTATAGCCATTAATTGTCATGAATTATTTTTTGGTACACTATGAATAGTGCATTTTACTCCTGTTTTATGGATATTGAATATCGTATTTAACGGTTGAGTGGAGTTAGCAGGGCAGTATTCTATTCCTAATAGAGCTAGGGACGCGCGCGTCACCTGGTTCATAGCTCCAGAATTTCAAAAAAAGTATTTCCATAAGGTGTTGAATGTGTTTGGAATTACTACCCTGTATAATAGAGATGATAAGCAACTGAATTCCGTGGATTTTAACATTGGTCCTTCGAGACGGATCACTGACATAAACAATGACAAATTCGAAACATTTGTATGACATGTTAATCATCTCAACATTGCATCTTGTCCTTATCTTTGACAATGTGGCATTACGAGATCTCTACCACCATATGAGGTATAGGTATAGGTAAGGTATATCATTACGGTATAGCAAGCGTTGCTAGTTGTGCATGGAAAATGGAAAGTGTAAAATTTACTGAAACTTCTCAATTCCCATCATCAGGCATATTCGAGCCAATAAGCCTGACGTATTCTTTCTCGACCCCCAAACCAAGGCTTTATGTTCGTGATTGAATTTTTGACCCCAGCCGAACCGAACATTTTTCCAAAAATGGAAGAAATATTGAACTAGTCATCCTGATAATAGTAATTCTTGATGGTACGCGACTGACACTGCTCTCAGAACTCCAGAAAATATCAGCTCACCGACAAAAAGCACACCTTTCTTCTGGGGCCATGCAGAAGGCCGTCATCCTGAGATTACTGCGTCTACTCAAGGCACAAGATATTCGGTCCCATGCAGTGATTACTCACCTCATGGCACTGCTTTTTCTTCAGCTCGACTCTGCGAGGTGTAGAAACTCAAAACTTAAAACAGTTCGATATCTAGGAATCGCTATAGATTCATTTCTCAAGTGGGATGTTCATGCACAAGAAATTGTTAAGAAGTTGAGGAAAGTTGTATTCAAGTTTCACCAACTGAAAACAGTTTTATCAGTAAGTCGTTTAAAAACGCTATATCAATCATACAATGCGGTATCATAGGCTGGGGAGGACTCAAAAAATCAGTAATGAATTGCATAGAAGTAATTCAAAAGAGATTCCTGAGAATTATCTTTAGGAAACCGTTTATGTATCCTTCGGACTTGCAGTATAAAGATGGAAGTATAATGGATATCAGACAATTATACTGCCGAACTGTATATTTATTTTTATACAAGTCAAACTACATGAGCCCAATGAATCATGATTATAATACTCGTTCTAAAATAAAGGCGAATAACGCACTACCTAGAGCCTGGAGAGCAATTGGTCAACGATACTTTGTTTTTATTGGTACTCAACTGAGAAACTTGTTGCCGATGGAGCTGAGGAATATAAACTCAATTAATGTCTTTAAAAAAATTAAAAAAATGGGTCTTATCGAACGATAGACAACTATTCCAAGAAATAGTTTATCCATGAATGACAAAGTCTATCGAAAATCATTCATACATTAAATTTATACTTATAAAGATTTTAATTTCAATTTTAACGTATAGGTATTTATTTTCAATCTGTTAATGTTATTTATTCGTTGCTCTTGATCTGTATTTTAAGTAAATTCTAATTATAGTTATTGTATACCATGCATATTTGTTTTTGGAATTGCAGTACCTACATCAAATCAAATCAAATCAAAATATGCTTTATTGTCAGAAGAAAAACAATCTTATCGACAAAGTCATGTATCGCAGATTCATAGATGAAGAACAATATTAATAACAGAACATTAAATAAAAAAATAAAAATACAAAATACAATAAAATACTGGTACTGGTACAGACATATTAAAATTTGTTTACATAGAATGAATAAGAAGTCCATCAGATGCAATCATATCAGTCCTTTCTAAGGAGAAGGGACATGTTTAATTTATTATTGTCACAAGTTTTCACAATTAAAATATTCTTCCATTTTGTAGAAGGGATGAGTATATAACAATTCTTTCACCTTTTTTTTAAATAATCCCAATGCATCAATTTCCCTTACTCGTGGTGGCAAATAATTATAAATTTTTAGCCCGTTATATATAATGGATTCCTTAGCACGGTTATTTTTTGGCAAAGGCTTGCAAGTTTAAAAAATGAAGAATTACCCATAGTCAAGCTCCGTTCGAGCTTTTTTGGGGTTTTTATTCATTTATTCACCTGTTCTGCAATTATTCGTAGTAGTGAAAAATCTATTTTTTATATTATTGTATTGCATAAAAGGGTCCGCCAAATACTTTCTTTCAATGAAAGTTGGTGGTCTTTGTAAAATGCAAGAACTGAATTACAATATCTCTACTTATAATGATTGATAAATGGCAGGTTAATGAAAATAAATGGTGTGCATGAATCCTATTGGAGATAGGAAATACATTTTCAACAGAAATGATTATTCTCAAAGCACAACATTATCTCAGCTTAACTAATATCTAATGAAAAAGATTTAATATATGTTATACCTACCTATGCGATTTCATGATATGACTAAATATTCAATAGGTGCCTAATTATATCATGTTTATATAAAAAATACCTCATTAATAATTCCACTGTACACAGAAAATTTTTTGATAAAAAACCATTAAAATAATTATGTAGGTACCTACTGATATGTTATCCGTGGTTAATAATAAAATCTGGTTTTCAACCAATTTATTTCAACAAACACTGAAACTCATTTCTCATTATAAGTACATGAATACCATTTATTTCGGAAGGTTAAGTACAGAGTGTCCAACTTGAAGGTGTTACCTCCCTTTATTTTCATAATTCTTTTCATATTTTCGTCATTCAAAAACTATTCTGGAATACATTTCCACGAATTTCTTACTTTTCCTTTATATCACCAAATACAGGTCGGCTCAAGTTTTTTTTTCACGTTCCATGGTGGTTTCCTATGTTTTATTCGATAATAATTGATTTACGCCCGCTCAGGGTACTCGTGCTTTCATTCCTCGTGATGGCTTTCAGAAATAAGACTCAATTAAATTATACAGATATAATCGATTTCTCAAACTATAAAAGAACTAAATTACTGAAAACTACAAAAGTCCCTCGCGCATACACCCAGTCTATGAATTTACGCGATGACAATTATGATCTCCAAATATCTTCGTAATCTCCTTCGACTTTCACCTAGCTTCTTCTTACTCCCTTTGTTATTCTTTCGTTACCCCCGTTACTCAATTATCCTACGCGTATTTCTATAGTATATCACACAACAAGTGTGGAAAGTGACATATTTCACACGAGTAGTCGTTTAGCACGAGCCGCGTAGCGGTGAGTGCGGAAACGTAACGATCAAGTGAAGGAAATGCACTTTCCAACGAGTTTTGTACACTATTTTTCCTACGACTCCGAATACTTTCATTTCGCGGAAGGACTTGTCAACAATGTAACTTAAGCGGTCTCTAGAATTTCAGGTGGTTTTGATTCAATATCAAGTACTGTTTATTTCCATATTCAAGATGATATTTGAATACTTCTCCTACAATCCCTCATTATGTGAATTACTGATCGATTAAGTTAGTTTAGTTTGGACAAACTTTATTGATATTGACACAGCGTACATAAACAAACTTGACACCATACGCCTGCTAGCGCCAGTAATCACGCAACCAGGAATACAGAACCATAGAAGTATGTAGTGCGCAAGCGCGTACGAGTTACTCGAGTTAGTGCGTCCTTGACTCTTTTCAAACATCTGTGATACCAGAGAATCTTCTCGTTGGTGATACTGTGATATCAAACTGATGCAAGCAGCAAGCCGCGCAAAAAACTATAGCCGTACTCTTTTTAATGATCTAACCCTCTGTCATCAACATCGAAATAGTTCCAGCAAAGAGTATAGGTTCCAGTTTTAAAGTGAATTCAGAGGTTATGTATCAGAAACATTGAAATTAATAGATAAAGAGTTCTCGGTATAATTCAAAACGAGACAGAAATTTCAATAAATAATATGAATTTGAATTGAGAACGCTTATATTGACAGTGAGTACCTTCACAATATACCTAATTATTTCTATCAATTCAGGCGAGCGTTGTGATATATTTCATATCAACACTTGTGCTTTTTTTCTTTAAAATAAACAATACCATGGTGATATGAGCTACTTTCTGAATAACAAAACAGTGTGATTATTGACGTTTTCATAGGTGGTCGTAGGAAAAATACATATCAATGGCATATACAGGATATCTGATATGACCGAAACAGGTTCAGGCTTTGCTCATAATATTATTTTTAAATTCAAACTGATGGGCTTCATCGAATTATGGGAAAAATATAGATCTTCTCGTTTGAAAAATATACTTTGAAAAGTGATCTCGGATTCAAAAAAATCGTGAGAAATTTTGATGATCAAAATATGTTGAGAATTACGAGGATAAAGGAAGGTTACACATTCAAGTGGGACACTCTGTACGATATGTTAACGTATGCTACCGTCAACTGAACCTATATACACTGTGTCCAAGATAAGAATGAACAGCATGGGGATATCGGAAACGGTGGGTGATACAGGGTCGATTAAATTAGAAAAAAGTAGCGCATTCATGTGCCTAATAATATGCCATTTAGAAAGTTTCGATATTCCGAGTAGTTTCGGAGATATCCGGGAAAAACCGAAATTTGAGAATTTCGTTTTTATTTTCTCCTAGCGTTATTTTCGAAAGAAATGTAAAACAAATAGCTCTTCGTCATGGCCACTTTTCGAGGACTACACGATAACATAAGCAGAATTTTCGTGCGACGTTTCGTCTTTTAGAAAACATCATCAACTTTGTATTTTTATATGGGCCGAAACTAAAGTATACCCTGTATACGACTCCATTTTTCATTGTGAATACAGCAACGTATCACACAATATGGTTTCGGAACCTTTTCTCGCGCAAAATGTAATTTAGTGATTTTTTTTTTCTTACTTCTGTTTTTCTTCAATTTAAGATAGTAGGCGCTGGAAAAAATGTCATATTTTGATACATGTAGTGAATTGAATAGTCCTATTTATAAAAGTATAAATTCAAACTAACCACTTGCCGGAATTATTGCGTTGTTGAATACAAAGATGAGTCGCAATATCAAAAGTTTAGTTTATAAATGTAATTGTAATGTAATAAATAACAAGGAGCTAATATGTATTACAGAAAATGAACAGAAACTTATAACAAGTGTTCAAATAACCCGCCATTATTTTCTAAGCACGAGTACGCTCGTCTCACAGACGAATTTAAAACTTGATTTAACATATCCGGAAAAATATTGTTAAAGGATTCAGTAACCAATCTTAGCAAATCTTCTTCATTCTGAAAATCATGATTAGAGTACACTTGATTCTTGATATATCCCCAAAGGAAAAAGTCTAGTGGGGTTAAGTCGGGGGATCTTGCAGGCCAGGCTGTATCACTATGAGTACCAATCCACTGTCCTGGGAATCGACGGTTCAAATAATCACGAACAATTCTAGCGTTATGTGCTGGAGCACCATCTTGTTGAAACCAGCAGCTGTGAGTAACCGCTAAAGGCAAATTATCTAGAGCGTCTTCCAAATCATTCACTAACAAATTCATGTACCGCTCTCTTGTTAAATTGTTTCGGTAGATAAAATTATATTCGTACCGAGAATCCCAACCCACATATTGAAACCGAAACGATGTTGATGTCTGGACACTTTGTGTACACGCGGATTTTGTTGTGACCAATAATGAACATTCCGCCTATTAAAAATGCCATTGTTGGTGATCATGCTTTCACCAGACCAAATTATTTTGAAAGGAAAATTTTCATCGTCTTGGCATTTTCTAGTGTACCATTCACAAAAGGTTCTTCGTCTTGCATCGTCACCTGGTCTGAGTCCATGACAAATCCTAAATTTATATGGATGATATTTATTTTTTCTTAAAATGAAGTGAGCGGTGGATCTGGCTACTCCGGTATTATCTTCAATGGTGCGAGTGGATATCTCAGGATTTTCAACAACGGCCTGTAACACATCACGCTGACTTTCTTCATTAGATTGCTTTTGTCGGGAAACCACAGGTTTTTTAAATATTGATTCACCAGGTTGTCGCCTCTCTGGATACTTATTAAAGTACGCACGTTCAGCATCAATACAATTTCTATGGCACAAAATGTAACATGACAACATATCAAATTTTTCAGTATTCGAAAAGCTGCCGTTTTCCATTTTTGACACAAATTAGGTAGGTAAAGAGATGTAAAAGTAGGAACAGTAATATGTCAAATATTCTACCAAACTACACTATTATTATGACAACAGAACATTATGTTGTCATTTTTTCCAGCGCCTACTATCTAAAATTGAAGAAAAACAGATTAAGTAATCCCTGAATTACATTTTGCGCGAGAAAAGGTTCCGAAACCATATTGTGTGATACGTTGCTGTATTCACAATGAAAAATGGAGTATACTTTAGTTTCGGCCCATATAAAAATACAAAGTTGATGATGTTTTCTAAAAGACGAAACGTCGCACGAAAATTCTGCTTATGTTATCGTGTAGTCCTCGAAAAGTGGCCATGACGAAGTGCTATTTGTTTTACATTTGCTTCGAAAATAAAGCTAGGAGAAAATAAAAACGAAATTCTCAAATTTCGGTTTTTCCCGGATATCTCCGAAACTACTCGGAATATCGGAACTTTCTAAATGGCATATTATTAGGCACATAAATGCGCTACTTTTCTCTAATTTAATCGACCCTGTATCACCCACCGTTTCCGATATCCCCATGCTGTTCATTCTTATCTTGGACACAGTGTATACACATCGTATATCCCATTTTCTAGAACGTCCATGGATTGTCATCCTCGTTTTCTTTCTCCAGAATGCATTCAGCTTGTTGTGGTGATGATATTTAGGAGCAATTGATTCCGTTTCGACAATGTCAACTCATGTTGAAATAGCATGACACCGTTCTCTGTCTTGGATTTGCATTAGATTCCAACAACATACCAACATTTTGGTGAATCTGAATACAACCCTCAACATGTTTCTTACAATCATCCAGTTCAGGCCATCTAAATTGCAAGACAGATTTTTATACAACTATTATTTTCTCTACTATAGCAGCAGAATCATTAATCATTCAGTCAAGTTCATACAGAATAATCTGATGTTACCAATCCATACTTGCTGGTTTTGGAGAAAATATAGTCTGTTAGGTACTCGCTTGGAATTAATGATTTTACACTTGTGCATTATCTCATTACAGAATCTACTATTCCTTGATCGTCAGATAAAAAAGCGATATTTCCCCTTCAGGACCGATATCTTCAACTTCCATCACGTGACCGATGGGCTTTTTGAAGCTTATCTAGCTTACAAAACCTTTTCCGGAACTCATAGGCTATCCCTCAAAACATCTGAAGGTCTTGAGATACGCACTGCACTGGTGCATACCAGTTTGCGATCATTTCTAGTCCGGTTACGAAATTTATAATAATTATTCATGCAAAATAGACGTCATAAAATTCAACTAATGAACATCTGAGATGTTTGAAAAAGCAGATAACGAGCAGAAAACAACTAATTTCCTCTCTTATGTGACGCAGAACATTGAATTATTCCTACTCGCAGTCTCTTTATACCATTTTCATTTCCTATATGGACATTTTGTCATTTCCTATATTTCTTCAAATTAGTGAGGTCGAGATTTTTGTTGTATTAGGGTTTAGATTCGATATTTTCATCAATGGACGATGGAACGAATTCACATTCTCCGGTACATCTATATTTCATTTCATGATCAAGATGTGATTCGAAAATCATAGGGAGAATCTTTCACTTTCATTCAAACATTTTTCAATCCACAAGTCTATAGAACTTACCGTATCCAGAAGCTCTGTGAATTTTGATATATAATACCAATACATGGCGCGGACCATCTGCAATAAACGAGATGATGGTTTTAATAGAGTTGCTCTGGTCCTTGGATGAACAAGAATATGAGCAGGAGGTAGATGATCTGAATCATGAGATTATGTGATATCTATGTTGAGATGTTAATATGGTTTAAATTATTTCGAGAACAATAACATGAGTTTGAATTTCGACAGAAGTCTATATATGAGAAAAAAATACCTGATACCAAGATATTGAAAGGTTAATGATGGTTACCAAGATTGCTAGAAGTATTGGCGGGTGGTATAGTCAAGTATAAACAATATACTTTTTGGATCATGTAATGTCCCACCTGAATTTGGATAAATCTAGAATCACTGTGATGTTTTATCATCTGAAGATCTATCTTCTGTTTTTGAATGAATGATGATGATTTGAAACTGACTTTAAGCTCTCGGTCCATACAAAAATCTACAGTTATGTATGATCTATGTGCAGACATGATCTTGAGGGAGGATTTCTGGATTCAAAGTGAAAGGTTCCTTGGGACTTCAAACTCAATTTTTATAGTTAAATGTTGGGATAGATAATGAGATCACTTGTTCAAATTATGAAGTACTTACTCTTCGTGACTTTGGAGTCTCTGAAATATCAAGAGGTTGACACTTGAAATTGTAGCTTCCTGACAACCATCCGTTGACTGCAAGCTGAAAATCGATATTTCTTTCTTGTTGATTCTGGTACTTTGAATGAGAGGTGACGAACTTTATGACAATCGCTACGATAATTGAAATAATCATATGTTCATGACGTGAATGAGGACCCCCGCCTTTAAAACCAGGCGTGTAACCAGCTACCCCTTGATGCACTACACAAAAATAACCCCCACTTATATTTGGCTCGATAGAATTGGAAAATAATGATCACCTTGATCTATAAAATCTATTCGAGTCCCGAGAGCTTATTTCCTGACGTTGGTAGGCCTTGGGAAAGCCCCTTCGAGAAATTCAAGCCTTTTCAAGAAAAACTCTAGGTATTCACAGAGCTAATGTTCTGCAGTATCAGCGAAGTTCTCGCATTAGTGTTAACTATCACATATTTCATCCAGGGAGGAGCCCCTATACCTGTATCTGTGAAGTATCTATTGTCCAACTAGAGAAACTGTTCAGCTTTCTTTGCAATGAGCTCACTAGCCCTTCAACTTGTCTTTGACCTTGCTCTTTATTTCAGAGAGATTTTATTTCACCTCTTTCCCAGCGTTGAAACTGTTCTTTCAAGTGAGCTTTGGAGACTTCACAGAAGGGTCTAAGCCAGACAGTTGTGTATTTGAACCTTCCCTGAAGGCAAGGCAGTCTGCTTCCTCGTAGCCTTCAACTCCCTTATGACCTGGCACCCACATCAAAGTAAATTGGTTTTTCACTGCCAGGTATCTCAGGGATTGTTTGCAATATCCCAAGTCAGCTCAGACGCTCAGACTTTAGAGCTTTTAGTGCTGCTTGGCTCTCTGATAGAACATAGATTTTTGCCCTTCGAGTGTCCCTTTCGAGGCACTCCATGGCACATAGCATGCTTGAAATATGGTTGAGGTGTACGATACTATTTCAACTAGATCCTTATTGATAGAATCGACGTTTCTCCGGCTTGCACCCCCGGCGTTATTTGGATGATTGGGCTCTAGAGGATAAGGCAGCAGAGCTGTGGACAGAACAGGAAGTCACCTCTATCAGGTCATTTATGTGAAGCCTGAACAAATTTGGTGCCAAAATAGATCATCGTGAAACCAGTTCCGAGTTTGAGTTCACACCGGGATTCCCGAGTTAGGAGTTTGAAAAATAAAATTCAGAGTTTGAAGTCGAGTAGATTTAAATCAGAAATTCTGATTTCAAAGACGAAAAAAATCTTGGTGGCCTTCAATGCTTCAGTAAAATTTCATAGGTCTGAATGTGTATATTAGAGTCAGGAAATCGACTCAGAAGTCGAAATTCCGATGTAAGAGCCGGATTTTCGACATTAAAGTCTGAATAATGAGTGGCTCTTGTAGTGACGTTGTTGAGAATTGGTTTCTGAATCGAATATTCAGAATATAAGATATCTCATTATATATACTGGGTGTTCACGAAAGGTGGCTCGCCCCTATAAATTTTTTGTTTTCGTAGATAATGGAACGAAGTTTGTAGGTGCATCTGTTTAATGCGTTACACTGCAAAGTAATTCAACTTCATAGAAATTCCGAATTTACTGAAAGTAATAAATTTTCCATTTTCAAATGGGTCACCTGGTATATTCTTTTATGGAAAGTTTTCTTACCTTATAGAGTTGCAATATGAGAAACGAATAGTAAATAAATTTCAAAATCAAACGTCACATAGCTGAAACATTTTAATCCAAAACAGAAGAGTTGTATTTTTATGAAAATTTCAGGACTCAAATTAGTTACTTGAACGTATTCATAGCCATATAGGATAAAAAAAATTTTTCGAGGAAAAAAAAAACGGTTATGAACAGTAACAAACTTACATACCGAATCCGCAGAAAGAACATCATCCGATAAGCCCTGGTTTAGCGGAAACTGTTGTAGAGCTGTCGCTTCCAAACAGACAGCATACCATCAATGGCTAAAAAATCCGAGCCCTGATACTAGAAGAGCATATGTCGAGACTAGAGGCATATGCAAAGAGACAATAGAATCTTCAAAAAATGCTCACAATGCCAAAATAAGATCAAAACTTGTCGAATGTCCTAACGGATCCCGTTCATTTTGGTCTTGAAAGCTGTGGGAACAAATTTCATTTCCAGCTCATTTCCTCCTCTGACCAAGGAAGATAGAACTCCAGCTACGACTGCCCAGGAAAAAGTCAATATCTTCGGAAAAACAACCCCCGAACATTACACCTATTGACAATCATATGCCCGAGATCATTTTTCGCCAACGTATTATCAGAAAGATTTTGTTGTGTCTCAACACCAACAAAGCCTGTGGATCTGACGGAATCCCACCGATTGTTCTCATGAAATGTGTCCCCGAACTAACACCTGTTCTTCGCAAGTTTTTCGACCACTCTTACAATTTGGGGGTATTTCCGTCCAACTCTAAAATTGCTAGAGTACAACCAGTCCCCAAAAAGGGCAAAAAGATCTTACCTAGCAACTACAGACCTATCGCACTGCTATCAATTATTTCAAAGGTCATGGAAAAAGCCATCAACATCGAGCTCATGAAATATCTGGAAAACTCAGGAATTGTTCCGTAATCAGATATCAACTGGTGACCTGCTCGCTTACGTCTCACATTTATGGCAGCTATCTATTGAAAAATATGGAGAAACTTCAGCCGTGGCATTAGCCAAGCTTCCATCTGCTAGTTTTCTCTCTCACAGGTCTCTTCATGTAGTGGTCGATGGAGTTTCATCTGATACTCTACTCATAAATGCTGGCGTTCCGCAGGGATCAATTTTAGCACCAACACTATTTCTACTTCACATCGATTTGTTGGAAGTAACTTTATGTCCTATACACAGCTTCGCGGATGATAGTACCCTCCATACCGCTTTCTCTTCCAGGACTCCTATATCGGCCCGTCAAACCAGAAATTAACGAGGAAGAAATGTTAACGAAATAAATATGGACTTAGCAAAAATTCTCGAGTGGAGATCTAATAACCTGGTAGAATTCAATGCAAACAAAACACAAGCATGTCTTTTTTCTAGAAAAGCCCATCTCACTGTGCCCAACATTATTCAGTCAGGAGTACCATTGAAGTCATCAATTTCGATGCTTGGCGTTACTATTAGTAATAACCTTTCTTGGGAACATCACATGAGGTCCATTGCCAAAAGTGAATCCCAAAAACTTGGATTTCTGTTTGGAGACAAGAGCTATTTCACTCCCAGTCAGCTGCTTATGATCTATAAGGCACAGATCCGACCTATCCTAGAAAACTGTTTCCATATTTGGAGTGCAGCACCTAAACATATCCTGAAACTATTGGATTCTGTCCAAAAAAGGGCAATTCGTCTCGTCGGTGATGCCTCGCTTACAAACTCGCTCACTTCTCTGGAACACCGTAGAAAAGTTGGCGATTTATCTCTATTCTATAGATATTTTTATGGGCGATGCTTTTCTGAAATAACAACGTTCGTTCCTCCATTAGCAGTCTCTTCGAGATTAACCCGTCAAGTTCAGTCTTCACAACCCTTCGTGGTCACTTTAGAGACCTGCAGAACGTTCCTTTCCAAAATCTCGTTCATCCAACGAACATCGAGACTTTGGAACTCATTGCTTAAGGAGGTGTTCCCCAAGGCATAGGATCTCCAGAAATTTAAAGAGAACACTAACTCCTACCTTCTTTCCCTTGGTTCTCACGATGTTATCTGAACATTACAGTATATCCCTTTTCGTGAGAACCAGAACAAAAAAAAAGATATATGGTTGTATTCTAAATGTCATATGGGGACAAAAAACTGAGAATATACCAGGTGTCCCATTTGAAAATCGAAAATTCATGTCACTTTCAGTGAATCCGGAATTCGCATGAAATTGAATTACTATTCAAGAAAATGCAGCTTTATGCAATAAATGGATTCTCCAAAATGTCATTCCTTCATCTCCGAAAACAAAAAAGTTATGGGGGGGGGCACTTTCCGTGGACACCCGGTATGGTATTTTTTAATTTTTGAATAAGAATGAATACAAGCATGGAAGACACGTTCAGGCCAGTTTATTTATATTTCAATTGTGTGTAGTTGAGAATTAAGTTTGCATATTTCGAAATCTTCTTACACCGGAGTTACTAAATAATGTTCTATTGAAATGAATACTGAATTCCAAACGCAATTTGATAGTACTAACCCGATGGTGCTGGAATTAGTTTATATCCTAACCTTATCTAATCCGATAGTAGGTAAGTACCTACTGATTCGATTTATTTGATTCCTATCTAGTAGTACTTAGTATTGGTGGAAATTGGTGAGGGAGAAGTGCGACAACGTGTCTTAAAAATTGGATTCAATATCGGTAAATAACAGAAACATCTTCGATTGGTGAAGTCGCAAATACGTAAAGCCCAGTTTACAGTTGAGCGATTTCGATTTTTGCAATACCAGTGGTGAAAAATTGAATTTTGTTATTATTTTTATTGGACAATTTTTCACTGCTAATATCACCAAATCTAAATCGCTCAGAAGTAATCTGGACCTAACTCTTCCGACTTTCATTTAACAGTTCGATTGTCCCAATCTCCGAATAATAGAAAATGCGTATCGACAAGCATTTGCGTTGCACAATGACTTCATTATACAACCAAAATTGAAAAAAAAATTACGAAATTCTAAGACATACCACAAACTGAACATCTACACGAGATCTATTCAAATCTACGTTAAAAACTAGCTTCAGGAAAATATGTACTCTTGTGTTTATATTGAATTGCGTCATTTTTGCACAGTATTAGTGAAACATGTGAAGAAGTCCAAAGCAAACTTCGTACATCGAGTAACATGAAATTAGGCGGATTGAAATCATACGAGGCAGTTTGAAGTTTTCATCAGATAGGTACAATAAGCAATGTTACTGTACCTATACGAAATAAAACTACACGTGATGCTATTGTCCATGTTATCGAATTATCGACCTTGTAGATGGTAGGCTTCTGATAACTTTCTGCCGACAACAAAGTTGCAAGCTCAATTCTAGGAGTTGCAAAAAGTTATACGATAGAGAGATGGATAGATATTGACTGGTGAAATCACTTCCTATCCTGTGACTGTTCCCAAATCTCTTGATTTCGCCTACTTTGATTAAACGTGTCTAACGTGACATTGCATGGGCGAATCTTGCTAAGTCTAGCCGAGTTATCAACCAAATTAACAGGTGACTGCAGGTGTCAATACAAAAGTATAGATATTTGATTCTGAATGACTTCCAAGCGGTTCTAACAGTTTCAAAAAGTAATTTATTAGTTTGATGCGAATATCTACCGAACATGATTGAAACAAAATTTTTCTAATATCTTTCGATGGAAGCGCCTCTATTGTTGTCTGAAAGACCCTCACATAACGAGCTAAAATTCAATTGTTCCAAATCAAGGGTTTTTCTGCTGAAACAGTGCCACCAGATCTTATTTTCATCATTTTCATACTCTCTTAATACTTCATCACTCAATGATACCATGAATTATTCAATATTGTATCATTCATCATACCTCGTAGAATAACCACGTGCTGAATATAACTTGAAATAGATTATACACCAGCAACGTCCTTTTGAGTTCGAAGGGTTTCCTATCTTTCATCAATGAAGGACCCAAAATCTGTAATATTGAAAACAAATTATTATAAATATATGATCCTATTTTTAATTTACATCTTACTTTCACTACATAAAAGTATGAGAGACTTATTGCTATTGTCGATAATGGATTTTTCATCAGGGGATAATGGGCACTCCGAGGATCTGAAAAAAATTCCGTTTAAGAATCTATTAAATTGCAGACAGATTGCAGATTCGAATAGTTGACCGCAATTAGATAGTTTAGAGAAAATCAAGATTTTGCAAAGTTTAACTTTCAGTTGTGGGGGTATGAGAAAAAAGTTGCTTCAATGAACCAAAAGATGTACAACTACATACCATGTGGATATGCATTGAGAATCAGGGTCAGAATCGAATCAAATTCACATATACACAGTAAAAACACTTGTGAAATTTCAATAGAATGGATATCAGAGCAAACTCCGACGAATACAACACCTGGATATCAAAGTTGTGTCCTTTTTATAATACATTTCACAATTGAGTGTTAGGTGGTGTTAATTCCGATCTTAGTAGTGAAAAATGACACCGATGATGTGATGAAGAAGAACGATTCTGAAACATAAAATCATAAGAAACACCAAATGCTTGAAATTTAATATTCTCAATAGTGCTATCATTGACGTTTACGCATAAAAAACACCTATATTATATAAAACACCAAGTAACACCGTGTCATATCACGATGGAATCGAGGCGGTGAATGAATCATCTAATTTGGAGGCAATAATCATTCGTTAAGTATTGCATCCTGAAAACACCAGAGTTGATATAAATTAATAAAAATGGTGTGAATTTCATGAACTCGTCTGTTAGATCTTAGAACCTTAGAACTTTTGCCAATAGGTGGCACTGACGTCCTTCCTACCGTACCTGTTTTCAGTATTGGGCTAATTATATTAGATGATATGGTATAGATCAGTAGCAATTGGCCTAGGCCCTGATCTGGATAAATTAGCCGAAACAGTTCGTTATCATCCGAGTTGTCACTAGAATCTACTATGAATTATACTTTAATAGGTAATCCAAGTTAGTGAATAACACCGGAGATGGTGATGAAAAGCACTGATTCGCATGAACACACTCATTATGTGGTGTTCCTTCACACCAGAAAAGTATTCGCATTCACCTGCTGTGTTTGAAAGCACTGAAGAGAATTTCGTGGAGGTATAGAATTCAGCATCAGGAAAATCAAAGAATGTGCAACACACCACTGCGGTGTTACTTTCGGAAATGCATAAACAACACCACCAAAGTGTTCAATCTGCTAAATTCAGCCCTAACACTAGTGTTACTGACAACTGGGTTTGATTTTTAAAAACACCAATGGGAAAGGTCACACAACACCTACAGAAGTGAATACTGTGCTGGTATTTACTGATACTGAAATAATCAGGACCCCAGGGGACACCAGATGGTGTTAGCTGGCGTGAGCGGTTGTAATTTTTTTTTCACTGTGTAGGGGTATCGAGTCAGGTATTACAAAATTCTGTTCGATCAGAAATCATTCATTTCAATTACGATAATATGAACGAAGATAAGTTAGCCTTCAATTTTTGATTATCAGCAGACGAAATGTTAGATTATACAGATCGGTATTGATTTGCGTGGCGCAATGGTCAGCATTTTGGCAAGATAAATAAATCATGAATACATTACATGCATACAGTATTGTATTGAATGTTTACATTTCACAAAGATAAAGTATGTGAAAAATAGAGATTTTTCAATCGCTATAATCTGGTAAGTATATCAAAGATATCCTAATCGAATCTGCTCCAATGATCACAAAGTGTTATTTGGAATAAGGCTTTTATTTATATGCAACACTTATCAATTCCAAGGCATTATATCAGGGAATTGAATAACAAAAACTCTAATACTACCAACCAATATTTACTGACTCAATGAAAAATTCAGATTGTTCTCACATCGGAGTCAAAGATTAAAAAAGGATCCTCTTGACTCCCATTTCGTACTTGAATGGAAGGAACGAGAAGTTCTTAGAATCGCCCAAACAAAGTAGCAGTTATAATTTTTTTCCGTAATGGAGACGAACATTATTGCATATTATAGGTAAATAACTACACCTTTTCCAATTTCAGCTCAAAATTGGTAAATAATTGTATTTCCGAATAGTCATCTGGAACAAGTACTTTCAAAAAATATCAATTGTATTTCAAATTAGTCAATTTGACTTCAAAAAGCATCAAATGTATTTCAAAATTATCGATTCAATTTCAAAATGCGTCATTTGTATTTAAAATTAGTCATGTAGATCTCAAGAAGCATCAATTGTATTTGAAAATGTTATTAATTCAATTTCAAGAACCATGACTACAAATTCAAATATGGTCATTTGTATTTTCAAAAATATCAAATGTATTTCGTAATGCATCATTTGAATTCCGAAACTGAAAAAGCACAGGCAAAGGTTAGATGGGTGTTAGGGTTAGGTGATATTATCATTCTCCTGTTATTGGAACGCTCCTGGTTCCTATCATACATCACATATTAGAATGTAGTAGACTGATTTTGAAATAAAAATGATAAGATTTGAAATTGAAACGATGGATTTTGAGATTGAATTGATTAATTTGAAATACAATTGACGTATTCTGACGTATTCTGAATTGATGATGTTGAAAAACATTTGATACTTTTTGATATCAACTTGACGATTTTTGAACTACAATTGGAAAAGGTGTAGTGTGGAAAGTGACAAATTTCGTACGAGTAGTCGTTCAGAACGGAAACATAATGAATACAGGAAACGCAAAAATTTTCCACAATATTTTCTCCACGATCATATTTCTTTATTTCGTGGAAAGTAAGTTCAATCATGTAACTTGAGCGGCCTATACTTTCAGATTGTTTAGATTCGATAATAAAGTCGATAATTATTTTTCGACAATTTCATAAAAAAATTACTGACAATATTCGGTTTCATCGATATTCTATACCACAGGCCTACCCAAAATACAGGAGAAAATTGAGAAAAACAATACTTACATTAACCGAGAGATATAACTGCGTTAATCTCGAATGTAATGTGTAAATATCTGTGGTGCGGTATTCTTTGATCGCAAGTTGTAGATGATTTCTTCCGCTGCCATCATCAACATCAGCCATGTAGCAGAAATAGTTCCAGTGATGATGCGTCCCTAACTTTCATCGAAGTGAATTAAGACTCTTATGCCGAGTTTCCATACTGACAGTACGACGTCGTCGTCATGACTGCATGGCCACTTCTTCTATTTTGCTGTTGTTAGGTTAGGTGTGAGGTTACCAAAACAGCGTTGGAAAGTCGCACAGTTGGTGTTCAAAGTTAAAATTCTGTTAACCTTCGCGCCTTCTAATTTGACGTCGCTGGTGTCCCCTGAGGTCCTGATTGTTTTAGTGTCACTAAACACCGGCATATTATTTTCTGAAAAAATTTTCTGGTGTGAAGGAACACCATATCAAGAGTGTATTCATGCGAATCAGTGCTTTTCTTCACCATCTCCAGTGTGTTTTACCAAGTTGGATCACCTATTGAAATATAATTCATATGATGATAAATTAGATTCAGAAGAATCTAGGGACAATTCGGTTGAAAACGGACTGTTTCGACTTATTTATCCCGATCTGTGGTACTAGGGACTAGGCCAATTCTATATCAAAATCATCTAATATATCTCTAGACCAATATTGAAATCAGGTACGGTAGGAAGAACCTCACGGCCATCTATTGGCCAAAGTTTTAAGGTTCTAAGATCAAACAGATGAACGCATGAAATTCACACAATTCACATACTTACGTACAATATTTTCATTAATTCATATCGAATCAGGTGTTTGCAGGCTGCAATACTTACCTAATTAATGATTATTGCCACCAAATTAGATGGTTCATACACCGCCTCGATTCCATCGTGATATAACACGGTGTAACTTGGTGTTAATTTTATATAATAGGTATTTGTTATGCATTTACGTCAATCATAGCACCATTGAGAATATTTAATTTCAACCATTTGGTGTTTCTTATGATTTTATGTTTCAGAATCGTGTTACTTTACCACATTCGTGTCATTTTTCACTAATAAGATCCAACACTCAATTGTGAAATGTATAATAAATAGGACACAACTTTGATATTCAGGTGCTGTATTCGTCGGAGTTTGCTCTGAAATCCATTCGATTGAAATTACACCTAAGTTTGTTTTTACTGTGTAGAGCAATTTGGGAATAATGAATCCAAACGTTCAGAAAATATAAAGTCAGAATGAATTATTATTAGTTGAATTTGCTTTCTATAACAAAATAATAAGATTGTGATGCATATTTACCTTGGTTTTTACTGAAAAAATCATTGACTGCCTCCATCTTCACTTCAAATTATTACCTATGTGATCACAGAAAGCACAAGTGGAACTGAGCAAATCGCATTGATAGCTCATTTCATACGCAAGTTTGTTAGCGTATCACTGATGAAAAATAACAATAATGTTTGTTATGCATTCGTTCATGTATGGTGATAAGGTAGTCGAAATAATTGTTACTTTTCGAATTTTTAAATTTGATAATCATCGAGTTCAAGGATATCGATAAGAAACACACGGTGGAATAGTAAGAATTCCATAAGAAAGATGAAAAATTTAGTGCAATAAAAATATTCGAGTGATGATTTTGTTTTCTTGACTGGAGAGTGTTAGACGATTTTAATACGTTGTATGATTCAGATTGTATCACGCCGTTTTTTTAGTCACACTGAAAAAACAACTATGGATCACAGATAGAAATTCAAGCTACAATAATGTAGTTTTAGATATTCAGGAATGTAATAAACTGATACATCTCCTCTGATGTATTGAATTCATGGACTCTCTGCGAATAATGTGTAAAAATATCGTGTAATTCTACTGTGGATAAATCCCAATGTATTGATACAGAAATAAATGGAATGTTGTACAATGAAATGAACCAATACATCAAGAACGTATAGTTACAGAAGTTAATGTTATGATACAGTTTGGCATGTAAAATTACATTTAGCATGTAATCATTATCCAATCGGAGGACAATTTTGTGTCACGTGGTGTATTTGCTATAGTCTTGACGGTCTCATTGCAGCCGCGGCGTCCATTGGCGAATGGCGTCATCACATCTTGCACACACGGATTGAATGAGTGCATCTTTTCAGTATTTCAAATTGAAGTGATTTTGTGACGTGAATTTGCAGGCAAGAGGTAAGTGATGTTTACTAGTAGAATTTGTTGTAGAAGTGCGTAGAGGAATATAAGGAAGTGATGTAATTTACCTCAATTATATCATACAGAAATAATTTAGGTGATGGTAACTTTGTTTAGAAATTAATTGTAATCGTTCATTCCGATTATATAATGCTTTCAAAAGTCACCCGTTGAGAATACATACCACTAATGAACACGAAGTGAACAACTCTTTCAATTCATATGCAACAAACAAGATTGTTCATTCAATTGCAGTACTAAAAAAATGGTTGTGAACATATTTATATAGTCATATAAAAACTGGTACATATTTGCAATGTCCTTTCAAACCATGTAAAATAAAAACAGTATTTAATAAGGTAAACTCATTGAGTAATCATATTTTCAGATCACATATGATTCAAATTGTAATTGTATGAAAAATATTGATGACAACAATTCTGGTACTTCTAACTCAAATACTTTTTTTGAATAATTGGCAGGAATCAAAATTGAAAATCTTATTGTCAATCTCGAGGAAAAAGCTAAGGAAATAGTTGAGGCTATTAGAAATCTTTCTTATATAATCAACCAATACAATTATTTAGGTTGTTTATCAAAATCAAAGTCATCTCTAAGCTAATACGTCTGAAATACATTTTTAATCAATAGATAATTTAAATTACATGGGAGTTTTTATACCGAAAATAAGATGAAATAAAAAATGGCGAAAGCTTAATCGATCGACTTTCCATTTCCCTCAATTCAATGTGTAACTTTTGTTGCAGAAAATGTTCTAATCAATTTATATTTTCAGATTCTAAGCAGTTCGTCATTGTTTTAGAAGGAAATATATTATGTACGTAAGTACGTACTAATCACCTCATGTATTTGGGATAATTATTGGGTACTTCACATCAAGAATTGATATTTCAGTTTTATTTTATGTTGTATATAGGTTACAAATTTAGTTCATGAAAAATGGAAAAGCCATAAATTGGACAACAATTTTAGAAAGAGAAATTAGTCTATCCAATTAGAATATCAAACATAGTTTGAAATGAATGTCTGGTAGACTACGAGCAGAAAACAACTACTTTCCTGGTAAATACCACGCAGAACATTGAATTATATCTGCTCGTAATCCATGCAACGATTCACACTGTGAATGCAGATCGCAAATGTTTCTTTCTTCCTAAGACGTGACAAATTCACATCGGGACAGGCACGCCTAACAACCTACAGACCGGTTTCGGGCTTATTGGCCCTCATCAGTGCAGGGTAGTTATCCGAGTAGAGACCGTAAGATCTCCACTCGAAGCGTTGCCTGTCCCAATGCACCTTCGTCGCATTCACAGTGTGAATCGTTGCATGGATTACGAGCAGATATAATTCAATGTTCTGCGTGGTATTTACCAGGAAAATAGTTGTTTTCTGCTCGTAGTCTACCAGACATTCATTTCAAACTATGTTTGATATTCTAATTGGATAGACTAATTTCTCTTTCTAAATTTAGTTCATGTTATGTTCATGTATATTATATGTTGTTTTGGCTCATCAGTATTTTCAATAAATGATATCTATAAAATTAATAGAAGTTATTTCATCCCATTTTTATCCACATAATATAACACTAATAGTAAAAATAACTGTGATATTCACAGTGTGAAAGTACTTATATAATGTGTAAGATTACCAAGATATTTTTCAATATAAATGTAATATTACATACATTTATTACGTAATCCACGTAATAACCGGAAGTTATATCACATCAAAACTGTAATATTGCAGATACATTCAACATGTAATATTCCGTGCTAAATGTATTGAAACATGTAGCGTGTAAAAATATTCGATGGCATCACATAACCAACGCTAATCACTGTGCACTGAAAATTTTTTCAGTGCATAGCGATAATGATCGATTCATATAGCATCAAGCAGGGACGCGCCGTCCATATGTGCAAAGTCGTGCGGCGCACGACGGCGCCAAGACCAAAAAGGCGCCTACGGTCGTTTTGAATTTTCTACACAAATCAACATTATCAAACCAGTGGTGAAAATGTACTATCCACCAACACAGTTCGCCGATCGGCAACCGGTTGATTCTTCATTATTGTCGCAATAAGCGCCTAAGTCGTATAGAGTGCCTTATTTGCTATTATGTATCTGAGGCAATTTTGAAAAATAATTGAGCAAGTAAGATTTCAGTAGGGCGAAATTTACGATGTTCTTTATGAAATTTTTTCCGGAAATGATTTCGACAATGCTACAAAACATATAGCTACTTCCTTAGGTAAAAAAATTAAAAACTATGAGTTTGTGTGTATGGTAGTCTTGTGGTACAAGATTATGAATTAAGTGGATGTTGTTACTAAGATTCTGCAATCAAAAAAATTAAATATTTCCCAGGCTTCCGAAAGTTTGAATAGCCTTAATGAATTTCTCAAACAATATCGATCTGACAAAGGCTTTATTGACTTATTAGTAGATGCCAAAAATAGCTTCTTGCTTAGAAGTTGATGCAAAATTTAGATCTACAAAAGTGTTAAAGCAAACGAAGGTGACGACCAGCCGATTGAAAATCAAGAAATGAAATTCAAAGTAAATTGCTTTTTCGGAATGCTAGAGACATCACTCTTTCATCCGTAAATTAAAATTTTCAACTATTATCGTGTCATTCTGATGTTTTTAATTTTTCGTGGAATGTTGAGGATTTATTTGGCAAATATTCCGATCAAAATCAATTTGATTTTTGTAAGAAACTGGAGGAGACCTTAACCGACAAAGATCGCAACGAGAAAGATATAGATGGAACAGATATTTCACACGAATTACAATTTATGCACAATGGCGACAAGGACGCGATGTCTGTAACAAATAACCTAACCCGCACTCATTTCCAAACATTACGATTGTATTGCGCATATTATTAACCATTCCAGTTTCTGTAGCTACAGCCGGGAAGTCATTCTCTAAATTGAAGTTGATACAAAATTATTTAAGATCTAGAATGGTCAAAGAGCGGTTAGATTATAAAATCTTGCAATTATTTCTATAGAGTCTGACTTTTTAAAGCAACTCGAAATGGAAAGTATTATTGATGAATTTGCAAAAAGTAGAGCTAGAAAAGTCCAATTACTGAAAAATCTCTCCATCATTATCTGTTCCAAAACAAAATTGCTATTTTTTCTCAAATACTGTTGTTTCATATTCTATTGATATTTCTCGTGTATTTTTTTGTCACAAATAAAGAGATTTGACAGAAAAGTATAGTATTATTGAAAAAATTCAACAAACAACTAGAAGAGAGGGGTGGTAATTTTACCTCAATATTATAACATTGGTTATTAGAGGCGCTTATCATTATTTCGCACGACGGCGCCGAAAATACTTGGCGCGTCCCTGGCATCAAGAATGATAAAAACAGCCAGTCGGCTTTGATATTGTGTGGAATTGGGCTCTTGTAGGTAATACACAGGCCTCTTTTTATTTTCTATAATAACCTACCACCTGGTCAGATTTTTTATAAACATCTCGCACTGACCAAACAAGTTGTATCAATAGTTATTTACACTACAAGGCAGGCAAAGTGATACTTACCATTCGAGAACATAGATGCGCCCGATAGCAATAGCGATGGCTTGCAAAATAGTTTGAGCAAAGGATGGTAAATAAACTAGAGAAGGATGGTTCATTGCCATAGACGCAATATTCATTGCCATAGACGCAATGTTGAAACAACGCGAGGCGAGCGTTCGTGACGTCACTGCCGGCCCTCAATCTTTGTTTACGTTTATGTTTCGATACTTTCGATATTCATATTGTGGATTGTGGCTGTACGAATTGTTTCTCTTTCAAATAGAGTTCTTCAATAATTGTAGGATTTGTAGGTAGAGGCAAAATACTCAGTAAGAATATTTAGTAGTGTGGATAAATATTAATAAATTATTACATCACCTCCATTGAAAAGTGTGTAGTGTTTTTGAAATCATTTCAATTTCATATACCATCTGATAACCAGTATGCCAGGTAGCAGATTTGCTATTTTTGGACAAAAACCAAGAGGATTCCAGTATTATTTACCACACATTTCCAAAAGGCACTGATTTTGTTTGAGATAGGTACTTATTTGAAAAGGTGGATGAGTTGTGAACATGTGAATCCTGATACAAGTCGCATGCATCAGAGCTGTGATTTGTCCAACCAAATTTAAGAAAGAGATCTACAAAATGTGTAGATGAAAATGTATTATGTAAAAGGAGTGCCTATTCTCATTATTTTATGATGTTCCATGTAATCATGATTCAGGAATTTCGTATACTTCGAGCTATAATGAGGATATATAAAAACCTGCAAATAAAAGAAACAACCCAGATTCCCAGCAAACAATGGGAAGTAACTGTAATGTACTATGGAAGTAACTTTGCGACTTAAACCTTGCATGCGATGTACCAAAAACATTTCCTCCCGCTCGCATTTGCAGCGAAATGTCCGCGACATCAAGTACGCATTTCAAGTCGTTGTGCTGTTCAAACTGAGATTTGGAAAAATAGTCCCCAATAAACATCCATCCGTAGTCACTTTTGTGGAAGTTTTTAAGTCAATAAATGTATGATTAATAGCCACATTGCGAACTTTTATGCGAGGTTTCTACGAGACCTCATTAGGCCATCTCCTTTCCGTTATACAAATCTCAATAGTTCAGTAGTCCAATTGATAACCACATTGGGTCGTTTTATGAGAGGTTTATTCGAGACTTCACTGTAATGTTCACTATGTAACCACACGGCAAACGCATACGGTCATTAGTCATTATACATGTTACTAATATTAATAGCTCAGTTGCTCAGTAGTCGCAGCGATATCCATTTCGGTCACTTCAGGCGAGGTTTCTTCGAGTCGTCAAAGTTGCACTGTTTTTTCACCACACATAGGAATCACATCCAATATTAAATGGATTTCCAGTAGTGCTTCTGTATCATTGTTTATGAGCGATTGTGGATCGCGCGCAAACCGCTCCCTCTGTCGGTGCGGTCAACTATTAACTGAATGCTCACGCGACTGACTTCACTCATTGCTGATACCGGGCGAGTATTTATTGAGCCTAGGGGTTCATGCTTTGCATTTTTCGAGGTTTTTGAGTCTGGTTCTATCCAAACACATGAATATTTTCAATAAAGTTACTACTATTCCATAATATAATTAACTGATGAATAATTATTATGAGGAAAACTTTTTTTTCAAACAAAATCAGCGAAACGAGCAAAATCATATGCACAATAATTATTTGAATTTTATGTTCATTTATAAATTTTATATACGTGTTCAGAAGTTCTCAAAAGCTACTAATTCATCTACATTCATTAGTTAAATACAGGAGTAACGCAAAATTTTGTTTTCCTATAATTAAATTTGATTGAATGGTATAATGAAATATCATTTCATATTATTTTTTAATTGTGTACCTTATATCTTATATCAACCTGTTACAAATTTGGTTACTCTAAAGGGATCTCAAACATAATGCTGAGGGATCGGTACAGTTGAATCGGGGTAGCCTTATATTTTTTTGAATTGAATGGCCAAAAGTGAATAAATTTCAGACTGCTACAATCAACACTCAGATGACGAAATGTTTGAATGTGAAAGTCGGATGCTTCATTCCGTGAAGTATATAAAAGTGGAAATTGTTCATCCATATTGTCAATTATCAGCTCGAAATACAGAATATGCGAATAAATACAACTAACATTCACAAGAATAAACAGCCACATTGGGAACATGAAGTGACGCACTCAGAGAGGAATTTAAATTTCATCCATTTCATATTAACATACTTAGTGATGATCTCGAATAGACTTCGTTGCGAAGTTGCTCGATGGCAAAGTTTTTAACTTGAAATTTGCCACTCTCAGTGGAAGTGGCATTGTGGTTATTTATCAATATCCCGAAATTATTGTCACTGCATCTTTGAATTCTTATTAACAAAGCAATGTCTCAATATTACTTGTTTGGAATGAATATGCGTAATCACAATGAATATATCTTGCAATGTGCAATTCGAGACTACGCTTAACTGCCAAGTGATGTAACGTTTTTGCTGGGTTGCATCTATAGTAGAGTCCAATGTAGAAATGAAGAAAATAGTCAGCTATATAATGAAATTGATATATCAATATATTATATACCTATGAATATATTATATACCTATGAATTAAATTAAAGAATGTATTTTATTTTCACACTGATAATTGTTGAACTTGATAAAATAGATAGGTATATCAATTTCAATTCATAATATGAATGCTTAATATTCATTACCTATGAACTTGCAATAACCTGTGGATTGAATAATATATATGCACACACATTACATGCATTATTCATCAGTACCTATGAATTCTTTATTGAAATTTCACTATTTTTAATATGAAATTGTTTTCAAGGTAGGTATTAGGTATCTACCTATTTATGGCATAGGTATATTCCCTGTTTTGTAAACGTTAAATTATCTCATGTATTATTTTCTGGGTGGACATTCAGGAATTTTTGTGAATCAAGGAGTTTTTGTTCACAAAAATTACTAATTTTTGAAGCCATATGATACCAATAACCATCAATAATCAATATGCATCGATTATCAAAAGGTACATCACAGTAATAATACTTTTAATGCCTATTTAGTGATTTTCAAAGCATAGATACGTGTATTCAGCATTAATAATTTTGAATTCAGGGCCGTTGACTGCGTCATCGCGTGCTTTCGAAAGCCACGCCTTTTGGACGAAAAAATCGCTTGAATGAACCATCCTTCTCTAGTTCACCATCCTTGGTCTGAGACTGGTCAAGAATACTGCCTCCCGAGTTTTGTATAAATTCTTTCTACTCCAGATCCCTCAAATTTTGAGAAATAATGTTTTTTAATTATATAATTTTGTTTCGTAGTGTTGACACGTTGATTGCTATGTAATTCATAATGTTCATAATCGAACAAACGTTCTGTCAGTATCAGTTTTTTCAAGAAATCGAAAAAATGGAGATAGATGATGCTGTTGCGAATGCAGCTTGCGCAGCTCTATTACCTCAGAAATCGAAGAAACGGTACAATCGGTGTTATAAGGACTTCAAGGCTTGGTGCTTGGTCAATGTATTCGTATTTTTTCTTCTTTTCTCAATTCATGACCACCATTTGATTTCGGAATTTTAAGATGTATGTAGCCTAAATTTCAATTGTGCCATTTTGTTGATATGTCTATAAACCTTGAATTTCTCAAGATGAATAAAGATATTGTGTTGTATATTGTATTGTGCAGTATTATTGCAAGTGATGAAAGAGTCGGTGACTCTGATAATTCTATGTTTTGTAGTTTATTCAACTTACCTCCCTAGGGGGATGAAACGTACTTACCACCCTCAAATCAGTATCAAAATGAAGTATTTATACCGAGTAATTAGCAGAAAAAAGATGTTTCCAATGCACAATTATCTGGTTACACTAGCCCACCGAGTATATCCTCGGGTGCGGTGGGAATGGTCATCACAGAGAGAAATGTTTTGATAGTAGGAACAGAAATGGTTCAGTAAGTGATTCAACAAAAAATATTTGTATATGGTAAAAATTCATTATTATGAACAGAAACAATGTCAGATAGTACGAATTTCTCTTCAATATTTATAGAAACACCCTATACAAGAATAGAGAAACACCCTATGCAAGAATAGAGAAAGTACTGTCAGCACTAGAGTTTGTTCTGTACTCTTCCATTCGATGTACTTGATGATACTTCTCTAAGTTGCATAGTAGAAAATGCCTTTTGATACATAGAAGATGCGTATAGGTACTTGTTTTCACAAAAATATTTAAAACCGTAGGTAAAAGAGATATTATAAAAAAAGAATTTTTCCTCAAAGAAGTGTTTTTCAAAATTAACCAAAGAATAATGTTCTATAATGCTATTAGAGAACACACACTATATGTTGTCAATATCTGATTGTCATAATCATTTTTCAGTTGAACTAGCTAATCTAGCAAACTGTTTCATTTACATATAATGACCTATATATCCTATTTCAATTCCATCAAATCACCCGTACTATCGACTGTATCGTGTCTTTGATCTCGTTAGTTGAGTTTCACCAGAAGGCGCAAATATCATCGGCCAATTTGTGCGTATTTCTGACGTTGTGGAGCTTCGGCTCTTGACTTCTCATTCGAAAACCAATCAATATTTTGATCTGATTTTTTTTGTGTGGAAAGATGAAGGTTCGATCCAGGGAGGATACTTTCTGAAATTTGATTATTTGATGTAGAAATATGTTTTTTTATTTGTCGAATAGTCTTTATTCAGGTATATTTTTATACTATTTATTTTCGAAATTTTTTAAAATGAGATAGTATCCTCTCTAGCTTGATCCTTTATCTACATGATGAAGTCAAAAAATCATGAGAATATTGATTGGTTTTCAAATGAGAAGTCAAGAGCGAGAGTGCTGTATTCGGTACTTTGCACGTCCCCTTGTCCACTCTTTCAACGACAGATTTTTTTTAACATTTATGAAACATTTCTTCAGTTTGGTCCATAAAATATTGTTACTATACTAAAGAAAATATTTGTTTCGTCGCCCATCTGAAATAATATTTTGAGTCCCTAACAGGGAGTTCTTTACCTGTTGAAACGCACAATATATGATGTAATTTTCAACCAATCAGGATGGATGCTATTTGTTTGCATTTTGCTTCGTGAATTTCTTGTGACAACAAGTACATAATATCTTATCTATATCCTATCATCTAGATCATAATATTTGTAGAATCATTGAATCCAGGCGAAACACAAGAAGACAGGGTATTTTTCTGTAGTCTTTGATTCCATGTAATCTCCTACAATCATAGGGACTTGAGATGTTGTACGACAAGCTACAAAGTGAGTGAACTCGTATCAATAATTACCTTACTAACCCATCAGTTATTATTTTTTCACTATAATCGACCTAAGAAATCATTTATCTTCACTGGTTTAATGATAATTTTTCATTTTTCTAGATGAAGAAGTGGATACAGAAAACCTAAAATATGTGCCTACAAGAATTGCAGAAAAGTTGATAATTACATTTTTCATTATTTGTTTTTGGCAGTAATCTTTTTTCGATAGTTTGATGATATTATTCAATTTATTTCTATATTGTTTGTAACCACGAATATTCTCTTCTGTAGGGTATTAATGCATTCCTTTGATCAATTTATTTTTCCTATTTGTTGATTCAACTACAGCTGATGTCATCAATGATTTCTCTTTTCGATCTTTCTTTTTAATTTTCACGATGTAAGTGTTTCTTTCAATGTGGTATCTCAGCTTGTTTATAAATGCATCTATTTTTTGTATGTCATCAACAGAATACATATTCGAACAATTTTCTCCAGACAGCTTATATTTATTATCATTTGTTTCAATTTCATTCAGTAGGATTTTCAATTCATCTAGATTTTTATTGATGCTCCTTATATGAAAAATGTTGAAATTTCCACCATTTTGTATTCAAAACTTTTATTGGAATCAGCAGAATTGCAATAGTATCAATAGTTTTTATTTGAAAATTCCTAGTATATAATTATCCATGTTTTGATGGTAATTAAAGATGTTGTTAGAATTTTCAATTACAAAAAAATATACTGTTTTCTCGTTACAGTTATGATTGTATAAAACATTCAGGAATTGGCATATTACTATTTCGGTGTTTTCAAGGTTGATGAGCTAACAGCTAGATGATATAATTGCACCGCCAACTTTTTTAGGTTCGAAAACATCACTTTAGTCTTCGTTCAAAAACTTTTGAACTTTTTTAGTCGGTTTTTCTTTCTCCAATTCTTGATTTTTCTTTATGGGACTTTTTCGTTGATCTTGTGAAACGGAAATATTGGGGGTGGATGGAGCACTGTTTGGGTGTATACAATTCCGCATAATATTACTTGTTTCCTCTACTTCTTCCGTAAATCCTTCAAGTTCTCTTTCGGGCCTGCCTTCTAACTCCTTTACAGTGTCTTGCTGATCGTATATAATCATTTTTTGTTTCTTATAGATGCATTCAACTTTTTGGCACGTGCCAGCTTTAGATGATCTCTCATTATTTCATTTTTCTTCCTTTCTTCAATTGTAAGTGCTTCACCTATCGTGATATTCGTTCCCTTGATGGTGAATTTATAAACTCAACTAAACCCAGAATTCCATTAAAAGTTAATAATTAACAACTACAACAACTGAGAAGGTGTTTATAAACATCATTCAAAAATTAGGTTTTTTTATTGTTCCGTGCCTGTGTAACAAATCTGATGTTTGTTATTTTAAAATTGTGTCATCTACTGAAGCAAAATTTAACCAAATATCATGAAAGTCTTTCTCAAGGCAACTGGTTTAGGTTTGAAAATCAAATCACTTAAGTCCTCAACTGAGCGTGGGCTGTCTAGGCTGATTAGTGCTAGATTTTCCTAGGATTTTCTTTTCTGTATTATGTTTGCTTGAGAAACAGAAAATTGAACAGAATTTTGCCCCCTAGCTATCCCTGCCAGTTCAATAACCAGCAATAATACGCAGTGCTAGTAATCAATCGAATATATTCAACAAAATAAACAGAAAGGAAAAAAATGAGAAATTAATAAAATAAGTATATGGAAATCATCAAACCACAAATGAAATGATGAATATTTTCTTATGATGGTGAGTGAAATTTAAAAGAACATACAGGGTATACCTTGAAGAAAAAAATAACTGCGACTATATCTTTAGTACAAGCACACGCGAAACTGAAGTTCACCCACGAAATTTATTGATAGGATGTTAGAAGAGAAAAGAACAAAAATACCAAGTATACCCCTTCGTCGTTGTGATTTCTAGCCCCTTGGAAGGTTACGGTTAATTCTATTCTAAGACACTTTTGTCCAAAATTGAATCTTCCCAAAACGAACTATGATCCACCCCGAATTTAAGCGATTCGCTCGTTTCTAACAAACCAAGAAAGTTTTCCAAAATTTCCCCAATTATGCCGAACCTCTCTCCGATTTTCTGTATTGAAATTCGCTTCTCGCGGTTATTTCCCCTGATTGAAAATCTATTTCCCAATCAATAATGACACAATAAAAATATCTCAACCGAAACACTTGTGGGTTATTCTACGGAACCGAGTCTTCCGCACAACTCAAAAACCGGCGACCCATTGCCACTCGATCTCTGCTCGATTTTTCGAATCGGATGCTTTTCTTGCTAGATTGGCGCTATTCAGTTCACATCTAAAAAATGCAAAATTTGCACCCTGTGAGTGTGATCGTCTTATTCTGACTTTCTCACTGATTCAGCTTTCCACGTATGAGTAATGCTGAACTAACCGAATCATTTATCTGACTTATTTATCATTAATTTTAATTTGTTACCACTCTTAGCTGCCTAAATGAATGCCTCTTTGTTTCAAATCGTGTGAACTTCAGTTTCGGACCGTGGGTATCGACTTGTATTGGATTGATTTCGCATGTCGAAATTATTCCAATACCTAGTGTAATATATCTAAAATTCTTAATAAAATGGTACCGGCGTCTTTCAAAGACGTCCTGTTACATCTGAATTTCAGAGCGAAGAAATGGTTCCGTGTTCAAATATGCCTTATGCGCATGCGTTGAATTCATAATTGTTAATTCTTAGTTGAAAAGATGAAAGATGACCATCTTCTCAATTGTTGATTATTAATTTAAATGACAGATGAATGTTTATAAAACCTCTATGGGAGTTTCCTGTATTTATCTTTCTTAACTCTTATTTGTTAATTCAATTCTTAGTTTAGTTGAGTTTATAAATCCACCATGAGTGTTCGTTGCTCACTTGTATATTACGTGCTGCGTATGCATCACAGATCGAGATTTGTTGTAGGTACTTTTTTTTCTTTTTTTCCCCAAAAATTAATGACTTTTTAGTAATCTACTTTTCATTTGCTTTCAAATTGAATTTGTTTAACAAAAAGTATTAAATTTTATTTTTCAATAAAATATCCTCTATATATCTCGTAGGTCATAGAAAAAGTATAGTATTCTACTTTCGTGTAATGGCTATTATGAGAATGAAGTTTGCGACGTTGAGCCGCAGGCTAACGTCGTAATCATTCGATTAGACGCTCATTGAATAATATACTATATTCTGACGTTGTGAGTTGACATATTAACTGAATGAACAGCATGCTTTTCTGGAAATAAAAACAAGACAAATGGTTTTTAAATTTTTTATTCAATGTTCAGTAAATAACCATAGGTACAAAATATTTGTCACTTTATTTTTGAAAACCTATCATTTGAAAGTTAACATCAGATATTCTGATTTGAACAACAAGAGTTTCATGCATGAATTACTTCCGATATGAATAATATAAAAATTCAACAACAAAGTGGGTGGGGAAGAAAACATTATCTAAAAAGACATTATCAGATTTATTTCGAATGCTAGGACTAGATAAAATATATTTGAGAATCTCATGATTCAGATGGAGGCATAGACAACGATGAATGCGAATTGGACACATCATAGTTCTCAAAACTAAGTGAAGTTTTGAAACTTTCCATTTTCGTTATTTTGAAAAAAAAATTCACAACTAGTGATAAAATATCAGGGATATGTGCACCTAGAAAAAACGTTAAAAAATAATTTAGAAATTTATGGAAGATGACCTATTTTTTTTTTTAAATTTTCAGTTCATTACAGTCCTCAATGAAATGAATTTATTCGATATTTTTCATTCTCTCATCGAAAGAAAATTCTAGATAGCTCTTTCAGTTTTTAAATATTTGGAAAAAAAGCATTTTTGAATATTTTTGTAATATTTATTTTTCTATTGGTTTATAATTGGAAGTAGTCCAAAATTGCCACTTTTCGCGATCAAACAGTTATCAAATTCGACACTTTGGCTTTTCGTGATGATAATCAAAATTTATCTTATTTTGAATCAACCTTCAAATAAATATTTTCAGTATTAAGCATTTTTTCAATTGATAACAGAACATTACTTTATTAAATATATAAAGGGTAATGCAAATTTCATGGTACACTATTGTCAAATCGGAATCGGAGAGAGATACGAACTAGGTTTAATCACGAAAAAGATGCGCAATTTTATGGTTATCTCGAATATCAAAAGAAATCGAGGACATCTTGAGTAGTTCTGAAATATCCTGAAAAAAACTGAAAATTGTCGATTCCTATAATGATCGATAACATTTCAAATATTGCTACTAGGATTTCGAAATTCAGTCAAGTTACCAAAGTTAGCATGCTAGATTCGAAGATATCGAAGTCAACTTTGACATTTCTAATGGTAGCCATGTTGGATTTTCACTCCATCAGATAGATCATGAAATTGCCAATTCATCTATGTATCACCGTTGGATTCAGCATGCGAACTTTAGTATTTATACCAAATTTCAAAATCCTAGTAGCAATAGCTGAAAAGTTATTGATGACTATAAGAATCGACAATTTTCAGTTTTTCCAGGATATTTCAGGAACTACGTGAGATACCCTCGATTTCTTTCGATATTCAAAATGGACATGAAATTGCGCATATTTCTTGTATTTCTCCTCGATTCCGATTTGACAATAATGTACCATGAAATATGCATTACCCTGTATATATGATCTTCACTTTATTGCACACTTTCTGTTTTATCTCTTATTGCACATAAATATTCAACTAATATCGTATAAGGCAATTCCGACTGAAAAATATCCGAGAAATACATGAGAAAGTGGAAATAATACAATATGTATAGGTAGGTACATACTCTATATTATGTACCTATATTTACATATCATAAATTATATGTTTATAAATGAATTCAGGTTGATCGCTTTGGATATGGATCTTATCCGTATTGATGAGAATAAATTCAGAAATATAGTAAAATTTAGATTTTTTGCTACCACCATATGGTTTTTACTTGAAACTACTCAATTAAATATTAGTTTCTTGTTTTTCCAACCTCAATGCATTCAACGAAGAATTATTTTTTAATATTATCATTCACATTCACTCTTCACTTTCAACTTAGCATTTTCGGTTGATACAGGAAATTATATTCAACAATAACCAATAAGTGATAAGTACTCATATGGCAGTTGGGAAGGTCAACCAATGGGGGCGCTGTTAACAAGACATTCGTGTTGATGTCGGTAGTGATGATGATTCATTAAAAGTTCCTGCATAGAAACCACACAGTGTGAATCGTTGCATGGACTACGAGCAGATATAATTCAATGTTCTGCGTGGTATTCACCAGTGAAGTAGTTGTTTTCTGCTCGTAGTCTACCAGACATTCATTTCAATATATGTTTGATATTTTAATTGGATAGACTAACTTCTCTTTCAAAATTTTTGTCCAATTTATGGCTTTTTCAATTTTTCATATTCGTACCTAGTTCTTTCAATCGAGTGATTTTGTATTCTTCTGTGATATGATTCATAGATCTTTGTTAAGAACTCCAGAGCATTCATTCTAGACTGTCTATTTTCTGAACATTTAGCTTTAGATCTTGGATTTCATCTGCTTGAATTTGTGATCCCAGGACTACAAGATCAATTTTTGTCATCTCGAGAGATCGATCATTCAATGATCGATTCATAAATAATGAAGGTAGTTCTCTACTCCTCAATGCACTTCAAAGATGCATCATAACAAATATTGGTATATACTAATAATTCATCAACCACGATATCAGTGACACCATTTTCAGAATGAATTATTACATAACAGTGGTAAAAAGCCATTAAATATTTGAACAAAATTATGAACATGTCTACTGTGTAGGCAATATAAACTACTTGTTAACTTGAAATGTAAATAAAACGAAACGAGTTGAAAATTAGGCAATAAATCCGTTAATCCAATGAACTATTGAAATCTGGTAAATGCGATATTATACGAATATTATGCTTACCAAGGTAATAAAGTTTCTCATATTATACCATATCGTCTTCATTGCTCAGATACTTCAGCTTGATTTATGAACTTTCAATACCTATTCATTAAAATATCAGTAAACAGTATATGAAACATGATTTCAAATTACTTATACATAAAAATGTCAAAAACAATAAAATTATTGGAACTATTTGATCTCATCATCTGATCGATATCTGACTTATCTGAGATGTTAGAAAAGTAAATTACATTCATGATAAAACAGAAGACACAAGGAAATGAAGGGAATGAAAAATTTAAATATAGAAAACTGAAACGATAATACAGCGATAGGTGTATAATATACAATTATTTGATAATCCATAATTTATCTTATTATAATGTGAATTGTTTATCAGCTTTGTTGAATTTTTCAGTCAGTCTTCGATGTTCGATATTTGAAACAATTATGAATCAAGGAATAATTGAAAAAACAATATATTACTATGAAAAATTCCATTAGCTTTGGCTTACAAGGAATAAACAAACACCATGGAGAATGTTGATGTTTTCTTGGATACTCAGTCTCCTAAGTTTCTTAAATATATTCTTATGCCCTTGATTGTATTTAGGCAATTGATGAATCAATAATCTGTGTTTCATAATAATTCGTTGCTACAGCCAATGAAAATCATGAAATGAGTGGGGTTTTAGGAAATGAGTAGCGTTGACTTTACACACCTCATGTGCCTAACAATTAGGTGATAAGCTTATTAAACGATATGTACCTACCTAATGTGTGAATCTATCGATTTGTTCTTTATTTCATCTGAATATATTTCACAAGCCTATGAACAAGAAGGCCAACATTAATTTCTCCCCATTCACCAACTCAAATAAAGATAGTTGCATGATGCCTTGAACAATGTACGGCACCGGAAAAAAAGGAATAGTCTGTTGATTTGACTATATAATATAGATATTATTATGATAGTATATTATGATACAAGTTTTATAATGCTGGATTTATGCAGCGATTTTAAGTCATAAGATTTAAGTTGTAAGTTTTTAGTCATAAGTCGTAAGAAGTTCAATCATTGGTTTTCTATGTTACCATTCATACACTTGACATAAGTTTTAAGTTGCAAGTCATAAGTTTTAAGTCATAAGAATGTTGGCCAACTTTTATCTCTTATGGCTCAAAACTTAAAACTGATCATATTTGCGCATGCGTTCGAAGTTTTCAATTCTGTGACAGTTTTTTATAGGTTATTGTATGTGATTGTGGTGTTTTTTCAAACTTACATCAGAATCACTAGATTATAAAAAAAAAAACATGGATATTGATGACTGAAATTGTAAAGTGACCACTGACACAACCACAGAAATTGACCAATGGGAGAAGTTACCCTTAAGACATGACAGTCCTTAATAATTCCTGCATAAATGGTCTTTTTTCCTTTATGTCTTAAATCTTATTACTAAAAACTTACGACTTAAAACTTATGACTTAAAATTGCTGCATAAATCCAGCATAAGTCGCTATTTTGTCGCACGCGTTGTTTAGAGTACAACAAGCGAAGCGAGGAGTACTCCAAGGGATCGAGTTCGACAACGTGTCTTATTAAACATGTGTCATATACGATTTATGATATTTTGCATCAATTTGAGGACTTTTATTGAAAAAAAAAATTTAATATCGATAAATAACAGAAACATTCGATTGGTAACAAATTGAAATATTTATAATTTGACAAATGCTGTCAGTTCATACGACCATACTGCGGAAGAATAATGCCTTGTTCATGCGTTTACGTATTTCGCAAAATTCATGCGAATCGGAAATAAATATTACATTGATATTCCTACTCTACAACACTATTGATTTATGCATTCTGATGATCATGATATCATGATAATATAAAAAAATCGCGATATTCCTTTTCAGCGGCCATTTTATTCGCAGAAATTTTCCGATATTCGTATAAGCATGAACCAGGCTCAAAGCCTAGCGAATTCGGCTTCTGCGATACCAGCGGTGAAAAATGCAATATTTTTATTGTTTTCTTCTACTACTGTCTTGAAATACCTTCATTGCATGTTCAATGATGATTTCTAAATGTCGTACATTGTAATACTCCTATTCAACTAGTGCACAACAAAATATTGGGGTCGATCAATTAGTTGTCAGACCTTCCATCGACATATGTTACAGAAATTGTTGATAATGTCAACTTTTCCCTTGAAAAAACGGAATCTATTTCCACAAAATTTGTTTTTAATAATTGTACGAAAGTAACATTGAATATTGTTAATAACGAATGAGAAGATATTTTTTCGCGATTATTGAACACATTCACCTAGTACAATGATTTTTTCAATTAATTGATATAAATTAATCTCTCATGTTGTTGTTTTATACTTACACTCTATATTATAACAGTCATAGAAAAAGTATAGTGTAGAACTCGTACGGAATGACCATTTCTATTTTATTTCGTGCTTGTTGTTCAATATACTATTATTGTTTTTTCTATATGTAACTATATATAGTAAAAAACATATATAACTCTTCTGAATTTCATTTGACAGTTCGATTTTACCAACTTCTGAAAAAATAAAAAACGCGTATCGAAACAGCGACTATTCCGATACGCATTTGCGTTTTATAATGACTTCATTAGATAACTAAAATGTAAAAACAAACCCATCCAAGGTTTCATCGAATATGAGTATTATCTGAACTTCTAATGAGAAAAATTCAATAATGAAAATAATTAACAACATAAGAGAAATGTTAGGAGGTGGACAAGGCTGTAATCAAGAAACCGAAAGAGGAGTGTTTCCACCCAATCAATTTGTGCAACTAGTGCGAAAAACAGGATATTTCATACGAGTTTCACAATCGCACTAGTGCGAAATGAAATAGAGCGAGATATCTTATTTTGTGTACTAGTTTACAGTGAGAAATGATACGTATTTCAGGTAGGTCGTCGGAAAATATTCTTTCATCTATATTATCGCATTCCTTCAAATAAAACTATTTTATATTGACAGCTGTCATCGTCCCTTATATTTTTTCAGGTATAAAATGATAGTTATGAATCGAATTATCAGAAGTAATAGTCTGTTGATTTATTACATATACGAAACTGAGTTGCTCCTTCAAACAACTCAGTTGAGTTATGAAATAAAAAACAGACTTTTATGAGGTGAATCCAATCACGAGTGGAATTTTAGTAGACAATTTCACAAACAGAGTAAATGGTAGAAATCTGAAATTTGGTAGAATAAGCGTGATTATTTATATTTGACGTTTCACTGTCACATACACAACTCTGAAAACACCGAATTTGAATATTTATGTCGGGTTCCATCGATTTCCAGAGTATTATGTATCAAAAGTAAATCGATTATTATAACTGAAACTCTACAAACTATACAGCAACATAATTTCAGATCAGTATTTGAAAATCGATAGGTGAGGTATTAAAATTCCTCATTGTTTAGCCTCGATCAAGAATCACTCGATTTTCTGCTGAGGTTTCATTCACCAATTGATTTCGTATAAATAATCTAACTATAAAATTGGAAATTTCCTAAAAACTATGCAACAACTAGTGATCAATCTGACTTCAGCCTTTGGTTCTCGTCTGTCCCCTTCATATAGTAATCACTGACATTATTAATTTTGCTAATATTATTTGGTGAGACGCCATTATGTTTGACGCCATTTTGAACTGAACCATTTTTGATGGCACCGTTTGTAACTGAACCATTCTGGATGGCACCACTTGAAACGGAACCATTCTGGATAGCACCATTTGAAACGGAACCATTTCGGATGGTACCGTTTTGGGCTTTCGCCGCCATTCTCATCTTTTTGTTGTAGGTTTGATTGTAGAACTCTTTGAAGAGGAAGAAGAACATGACTGCATGCATACCAATCCACCATACGAAAGCACGTGGATAGTTACAGTTGATGAAGAGAAGCTGGAACGCATGGACCATTATGAGGACGAACTGAATCTGAAAATATAAGTACCACTGATATAATTACCGATGATTTCTTGTAGGAGCTGAAAATAATAACAATACATAATAGTTATACATGAGAGATCTGAACTTAGATCGACACTTAGTATCTGTCGATCAGACTAATTGACACTTAGTATCTGTCGAATAGGCTAGTTGACACTTAGTAACTGTGTCGAATAGGCTTGTTGACACCTATAGAAATTGTCTATTATGAAAAAAAAAGTTGCATGGCACTTCAACGCTTTCGTAGTGTAGTATGGAGAGTCAGCATAAAACAGTATATTGAGACTGCGTTCAGTGGCCCAAATATTTCCTACCAAGTTCCATTGCTCCAAGTGTTCTGTGATGTAAAATATGGTTCTAAAATCATGTCCTATGATCTGAAAATGTTGTCTTTGAAACGAATTGATATAGCCTAATATCATTATTATTCTTCGTAATCCCTAATGAGATGTAAACTTCACAAATGGTACTATACTCACATCACCACTTTGATTTGTGACTTAAAAATTGACGGATGGACCGCGTTTGACACAAGGAGAATTTTGCGTTTTACCATGGTCTGAGCGATTCAGCTCCTAATTCGAAATGGGGACCATATGGACCATGGTTCGATCGATGGTTGGTCCACGGTCTGAAGGAATGGGGAATATTCTCCAATTCGGCTTATTACAGCAAATGCAATATTGATTATGAGTTTCATTCATGGATTTTTCGAATTCGTTGCAGAAACTATCTAAATTAATGTTTCAAATATGGGGTTTTAGATTTTAAATCGCTTTGTTTCTACTTCACAAATTGGCAACAGCGCCTAGTAGGCTAGAAGAACAACAACTCACATTTGGCCACACTATCATTATGTACACTTGATGTCAATGTATAATTTAGGAGCCAAACTGCTAATATAAAAAAATCAGTCAAAACATGAATTTCAGTCCAACAAAAACACCAGTCCATCCACAAGTCGAATATAAACATAACCTCCAAAACTGAGTAGCATATCTTTTGAGGAGCATGGAACAGAATAAGCAGGGTGCCACCTAAACCATAGAACTCATTGGTGGTATAAGTTCTGTGTTCTAATCTGATCAAAATATGGCTATCTCTATTCACCTATAATCAACGTAATGGATTTGTTGTCCTTCATTATTTATGAAATCTGCAGTCGATGTTGCCAAATGGTGAAATAGGAACAAGGTGCTTTAAATTTTAAATCCCCATTTGAAGTTTCTTTGTTTTTAACATTTGAAGTTGTTTTTTCAGAAAAAGGTTGAAATGATAAGTTTGAAATGCGTCGTTTTGAAGATATTTAATAGGAATTACTTCATTATCGTCCGAAGGAGAATTCCCCATTGTAGTTGTCACACCTGCCGCTAAACCCAGGCTGAGTGTTTTTAACCGCCAACTTAATTGCAGAGTAACCCTTAAAAAGTCTGCGACCTGCTTAAATTAGGAAGACGGGGACCGTAGCCTATTAAATTCCATCCGAAGCTCTACTCAGCTGATTACCGAGAGTCCGAAGAATTGAGGAATGATATCTAGGTCATCTTTCTCATGCCGGTCAACGATACTACAGAAATACGTTTTTGATTCCAATCCGTGTCAGGATTCGAACCCATCAGACTCTCTGCGCAATAGCCAGCACACCAGCCCACTATCGTTTCACTTTCTACTGGATTATCAAATTAAATATTGGAAACAGTAAGTACAAATGGACACCACGCTGACAGCAATCAAGTATATATTGCAATGTGCTCCAAAGGGTTATTTAGTTGGGGCGACTATGGTTGATTGATAACATTTTTCAAAGATCACTATAGAACTGCACTGTCTACGATGTATCGAACAAATAATGTTGGCATCATTGCATGCATCTGAAAATAGCGTGTTTTTGTGCTATTGGTTTTTTTGTGTGTTGATCATTGTTCAAGTAATCCCATTCATGATGAACATTTTCGACGAAGTGTGTATGTCACTGGGTATTTAGGATATATGTGGAAGAGTATGGTGTGGTATGAACATCCTTAAAGTGTACCTATCGTTTATCGTGAAATTGTCGCTATTGGCGTGTTTAACTTCTCTTGAAGAAGAGTTAAATATTTGTTTGCTGCCTGGTATAACTGCAGCTGATGTCACAACATAGTAGACATTTCCTATAATTCATTGTGATTTCTCGTATTATTCGGTCATTTTCGAATCAATGCTTATAAAATGAATACCTAAATCTGAGTTAATCACAACTAGTCACTAGTTCATAATTGATAGATACAATTTTTAGGAAAAAGACCTCTAAATAATTTTTTCCACTTAAAAATTCGCAATTACTTATAAAATGAGATTTAATTTTTTGCCATTCATGAATAATTCAATTAATATATACTTTCTGATGGCATTTCAGAAGCATTATATATGATGTTTTCTTTGATGGAGTTTATACAAGAACAATTAGAGGTTCTTCATGAAATGTAATAGTTATATAGCAGATATAAGTATTATTATTATTATTATTATTATTTCGAATGATGTTACTCCTGAAACAAAAACGAGCTACTTGTGATTTTAATTTATTTTATTGTAATTTCCTATGTTGTTTTTGAAATGAGTAATAATTTATGTTTTGAATGACCTGAAGTACTCTGATATTTCAAAATATATCACAATCACATACATTAATTATTTTTTGTTTTGTTTTTCAAAATTTTTGTGTTGTACATATAGTGAAATAATATACTAACCATTTGTAGAGAGGTGAGGTATTTCTTCCACCATAAATATTTTTGTACACGTGGTCCCATAGCACTCAGCATGTAGTAGGTATACATTACGATGTGCACGAATGTATTCAAGAAACCGAAGAATGTACTATGGCCACCTGAAATAAGGAGAAATAGATTCAAAATCGTATGGAGACATTAGTAATGTCAGAATCACTCTCTTGGCGGAAGATCCATATTCAATTTTTTCGAGATGTGAGTCTCGGAGGATCCTAAATGTTTTCAGGTGAATTGTTGACGTACGAGATTTTAAATCTCATTTTTATCTTTGCTTTATAATTCAATCAACGATTTTCGAAAGGATTCTCTAGCTGTGTCTTGTGAAATCCACAGAAGAGCCACATAGGAGCGTTGTTTTCAAACTCGGCTACAGCCGACTTAAACTCGGCCAACACTGGCTAACAGCCGACTAGCAAAGCAGTGTTGCCAATAAGGCGCAAAAAGCGCAATATTTGCGCTTTTCAACTGTTTTGTGCTATTGCGCTATTTTGTGCATTTTTGCGCTTACTAAGGACAATAAATACAAATGAATGTCCTATCCTATAATCCCACATGGGCCCCTATTCTTGAATTCTAGGGAGTACAAAAACTGATAGAAAAGTGAGGAGCAAATAAATCATTCATCTGTCAAGAAGTGAGATAGTTGTCCTGTTTTCTACTCCCTAGAATTCAAGAATACTTAAACTAGGCTGTGGCTTTTCGACTAAAAGCCGAGATAAAATAGAACTATCAGCCCCATGAATTTCAGTTGTGATTCGTATCTCCTGTTGTACAGGGTGGCTGGCAAAGTTGCGCAATTTGATGCCTAACAAAATGCTGTTCTGAAACTTGGAAAATTCCGAATACTTTCGGAGATATCCGAAATTTCATAAAACTTTTTTTCTGGCGTTATTCAAAGAAATTAATCGATATGAATAACACTTCATCGTGCCCACTTTTTCTTCTCTACAAGATAGCGTTTTCAAATTTTAAATCCGACGTTTCGTCTTCTAGAAACCATCATCAACTCATTTTTTTTAAATACGGACTTGGATTTTTTATTTAATTTTTTGTTGATTCACAAATGTTTTCATGACAAAAATTTACAGTTTCTCTATTTTTTTTTTCAAATATCTAACGCAATAACTGAAATTGAAAAAAACGGTTTTGATTTTAGAGACGGAAAGTCACAACCACTCGTCAAAGTATGACTGTTCAATGTTTTTCGGGATCAAACATGGTGTTTTTCAATTCAGAAAAACTTGATATTGGCTGAACTCATCAAAGTGTTTAATATAAACTCGCAAATGAAACATTTCCCAATCAGTAGATTGGCAACCAAGAAGCCCCGTTTTATCCCCGCTGGATGATTTTTTATGGGGATATTAAAAACGAAACGTTTATTTAAAGTTATTCAACGGGACATGTATATCTTACACAGAAATTTAATGTTTGAAATAACAACCCTACGAGCTAGAGGAAGAATAATTATCCACCGCGCGCGAAGCCGCATACGAAAATGCCTATAGGTGCAAGGGGGATAATTCGAGCATAGTTTTCATCAATTGACTGAGTATTATAGATATTATTTTGCCAGAAGTTCAGTTTAGTAATAATTAGGCAGTGGATGGGTGAGGAGTTTCATTGAAATATTGCTAGTGTCTAGGTGCTGATAAGTGTTCCTTAGTTATATTACTGATGAATAACAATGTTTTAAAAATAGTTTTGAATCGAATATTTGAAGAAATAGAGAAACTGTCAATTTTCGTCACCGAAACATTTGAAAATCAGAATTTGTGATAGTTCATAGAATTCGGGCTATCCAAAAGTAACAAAAAATTTAATAAAAAATATAAGTCCGTATTTAATTTTAATTTACAGTTTCTCTATTTTTTTTTCAAATATCTAACGCAATAACTGAAATTGAAAAAAACGGTTTTGATTTTAGAGACGGAAAGTCACAACCACTCGTCAAAGTATGACTGTTCATATTTAAAAAAATTAGTTGATGGTTTATTGAAGACGAAATGTCGGATTTAAAATTTGAAAACGCTATCTTGTAGAGAAGAAAAAGTAGACACGATGAAGTGTTATTCACATAGATTAATTTCTTTAAATAACGCCAGAAAAAAAGTTTTATGACATTTCGGATATCTCCGAAAGTATTCGGAAAAAGTTTCAGAACAGCATTTTGTTAGGCATCAAATTGCGCAACTTTGCCAGCCACCCTGTACAACAGGAGATACGAATTTAACTCAAATTCATGGGACTGATAGTTCTATTTTATCTCGGCTTTTAGTCGAAAAGCCAACAGCCTAGTTTAAGTATTCTTGAATTCTAGGGAGTAGAAAACAGGACAACTATCTCACTTCTTGACAGATGAATGATTTATTTGCTCCTCACTTTTCTATCAGTTTTTGTACTCCCTAGAATTCAAGAATAGGGGCCCATATGGGATTATAGAATAGGACATTCATTTGTATTTATTGTTCTTAGTAAGCGCAAAAATGCACAAAATAGCGCAATAGCACCCCAGCAAACACATCTGTTATATTCACGTGAATATTACATAAAATCAATGGAATATTCTTATGTAAAATAGTTATGTAAATATTTCATCTCATTTCTAAGATACGTAAACTTCGTTTTTATGTAAATAGTTGACATAAATATGACATAGCTGATATATAACCTTGCTGTCAAAATTTTGAGCACATTTTCAAGTAACTACCATGTAAAAATGTGAACTTCATTTTTATGTAAATAGTTGACATAATTATGACATGGTTGATACATAAAAAATTGCTGTCAGATTGTTAAGCACACATTATCAAGTAACTACCATGTAAAAATGTGAACTTCATCTTTATGTAAATAGTTTACATTAATATGACATGGTTGGAACATAAAAACTTGCTGTCAATATCAGAAGCACAGTTATTAAGTAAATACTATGTAGAAATTCGAACTTCATGTTTATGTAAATATTCAACATGAATAGGACATATTCAATATATAAAAACTTGCTGTCAATATTATAAACAAAGTATATTTGACATAAATATAATATATTTTATACATAAAAACTTGCTATATTAATGTAACATTATTAATGTAACTCCTATGTGAAGGTGTTACTTATATGCTCTCTTAGCTTCTCATTCGTTCGATTATATACATTATTATAAGATGTACGATGAGTCGATGAGGTGACAGTACATTTCTTTGCTAAAAATGCGAAATAAATATATATGTCTGTATCATAAAAAACTTGTAAAATATTAAAGAGGTCTGGTAGCTCAGTGGTAGAAGCGTCAGATTTGTAACCGCAGGGACCGAGGTTCGAAACCCGTCGAGAGCAGAGAATTTTTCAAGGTAAGAAGTGATCTCGGATACTTATTTAATAATAGGTAAGGTTCTCGTTATAATTACTATCGTTCAAGTTCAACTAAGCAATTTCTAGGATAGTGGTAAAGTGTAACGTAGCTTTTGTTTCAGTAGTTATATAAATGCTATGTAACGAAGAGGTGTTTTTTGAGGCGGACATTTCTACGTAACACTGATGTAAATTTTATGTAACCTATCAACATGTATTATGTTGTGGCGGACATATAAAATTAATATAATATATATATAGTAGTTATAGTAGTTACATCAATGTTATGTAAAAACTAGGTGGTCTCTGAGGCGGACATTTCGCCATATAAGTAATGTAAATTTTACGCAACATTGTTACTTACATAACATGTATCATCAGTTATGTAACATTTATGTAAATTTTACGTATTTGTGTTTGCTGGGACAAAACAGTTGAAAAGCCGAGTTTAAAAACAACGCTCCTATGTGGCCCTTCAGCGCTTCCGTCCGTAGTGAAGCGCCTTTGCCGCGCTCCTGAATACCGACAAATTTTGGCTCGCCCCGCGGCATGTTCGTGCGCGGCAATGTTCGTCTTGGCTCGCGAGCCAACTCGGGATCCATTGCGCGCGGCTGCCGCGCGAGCCAATGGTCGAAGGTTTGCCGCGCTAAGAGCGGCGTCCACACTGTGCCGCGGTTGGCTGTTGGCACTGCCAATTTGGCAAAGCCAATACAATGTAGACGTGGCCGTTGGCATGTGCCGCTGAGCCAATGGTTTGCCAACGATAATCGCTCTAGTGTCTGTCTCCATCAAAGGAAGCCAGCAAGAGCCGGTAGTGGGGACGAGCCAACCATTGGCTTCAGGCGGCACGTACGTGGTTCGTGGTTCAGTTGTCAATGAGACAGCGCTGTATTCAGTCATGGAGTGGTTTTTTCTTCATTTTGTGTTGTAATGAACTAAATGTTTCATTTGTAGAAAATGTTTTGCACCTAAAGCAACTAGTACATTCTCCTCGGCAGACATTTTGCGACTAAATGCCAACTCAGGTGGGGAAGGCAAGCCAAAATCGGCTTTGCCGCGTTGGCTTTGCCAACCTGGCATTGCCAGCGGCCAATCGCGGCACAGTGTGGACGCCGCTTGAATACGCGCCTTTTCCAACTCAGGTGGGGACGGCAAGCCAAAATCGGCTTTGCCGCGTTGGCTTTGCCAACCTGGCATTGCCAACAGCCAATCGCGGCACAGTGTGGACGCCGCTTGAATACGCGCCTTTTCCACACTGTGCCGCGATGGGCTGTTGGCAATGCCAGGTTGGCGAAGCCAACGCGGCAAAGCCGATTTTGGCTTGCCGTCCCCACCTGAGTTGGCATTTAGTCGCAAAATGTCTGCCGAGGAGGATGTACTAATTGCTTTAGGTGCAAAACATTCTCTACAAATGAAACATTTAATCAGTTAAAATGTGTCTAAGTTCATTACAACACAAAATGAAGAAAAAACCACTCCATGACTGAATACAGCGCTGTCTCATCCACAACTGAACCACGAACCACGTGCGTGCCGCGTGAAGCCAATGGTTGGCTTGTCCCCACTACCGGCTCTTGCTGGCTTCCTTTGATGGAGACAGACACTAGAGCGATTTTCGTTGGCAAACCATTGGCTCAGCGGCACATGCCAACGGCCACGTCTACATTGTATTGGCTTTGCCAAATTGGCAGTGCCAACAGCCAACCGCGGCACAGTGTGGACGCCGCTTAAACAGCAGCATTAAATGATAGGTGGGTACTTGCCTGGAGTATATTTCACCCCGAACCACACTGACATTGGCATAACTCCATGATGGATGACGTGTAAAGTGGATATATGATCGTTCTTCTTCCTCAGCACGAAAAATATCTAGAAAAAATACCCAAAGGTCAAAACGACATGAATATATTCACGAAAATAGCTTAGTCACCATATTGCTGTTTTAAATATTTGCTTTTTATTCCATAAGGAATTCAATGAACCAGGGATTATTTATAAACAAATTATGAGATAATTTGAATTCCACAATCGCTATTGTTAAAATTGCTATTTAAAAAAAATCATCAAGAAATACAATGTGTAATTAATTCCAAGTATTTGGGGTTAAATATCAAGTTCACCAACCTATTCAAAAGTGAAAGCAGAATAATAATAATGAATTCATTAATTGAAAATCAATACTGTCTGTAAACGCAATTTAGTATTTTCGACCGCATTTTGATTTTTCTAGCATTAGACGGGTCAATTGGAATAAATCGGAACCATCATGGCACACTTAAATGGAAAACTAAAAATTGAATTATAAAAAATGTTGACGTTTGAAATGTCACTTGTGTGGTACCATTGAATTCAGAAAATTATGCAGATTTCAGAAATGTAATGATATACAGGGTGTTCCATTTAGAAATCGAAAGTTGGTATCACTTCCGGCGATACCGGAAGTGAGAAACAAATCATTTGTAGGTCAAAAAAAGCCGCTTATTATATTCATGGCATATTCCAAGTTTCAATCAATTACCTCCAAAACTAACGGAGATAAGGGTGGTGTACCATGATCCTGTTACACCCGGTATATATATGTTTTTTTTCCAATGGGAGACCCTGTATTTTATAGCATTATAGCAACATAACATTGATATTTTTTTTTGTAACACCCTGTATACTTCTAAATCATTTGAAATCGTGTATATAAAAATCCTGTATCTAGTCAACCGGTAGAAAATTCGTGGTATTCCATAGTTTGCCATAGAAACTCTGTGTCGTATGAGCTGCCCCACCCTGTAAATTTGTTATCAGAAAAAGTTACTTCATTCAATAGTAACAAAATATATGGGTTGATCCATTTGAAATAAAAATATATTTGGTGCCCATAAGTGTTTTTTCAGATCTTCAACTGTTTTTCTGTTAATCTACATATAAGAAATCTACAAGATGAATTACATAAGCCCATTTATTGAAAAAAAACAATAAAGGTAATGAGGGGTTCAAAATATACGTGAATGCAACATACAATCGTTCAGCAATTCATCACCTATTCCCATGTATCTGCCCAAACATATCGCATGTCCGCTCTACACTTTCGTACAAACCAATCAAATTTACACTCCAAGATGTTTGTCAGTGAGTTATTAGTAGGTACTCAATTAGCAAACAAAAATCTAATTTCATAGAATTAGTTAACGATTTTTCGACAAGGAAAATGTGTCATAATATATGTTATTATCAGCCTCAAATAATGTTGATCTTCATTCCCTCGATGGAAGTAAAAGTACAAAATCTCGAGTTTAATGGATCTTAACTGCACAGTCATGACGCAATGCTGCAGTATCCTCAAATAAAATTAGACCAGACAACACCGATATTGATGAAGATGGTTTTGCAGAATTGTAGAATTGAGCAAGAAATTGAGGATATAATAAAAAAATAAGAAATTTCTCAATCATCACACAATTTTTTAAGACAATTATATACTTACAGTGTCCATGAATTCTGTGAATTTGGAAAAGTAGTACCACCATGATGCATGAACCATCTAGAATAGAAAGGAACATTATATTCAATATAATTACGAACACTTGTGATCAGTGAAAATTGTCTGCACTGTCCTCTAATTTTTTTGGAAAGTGATCAGAGATATATTTTTTCCATAGACGCAGAAGAATATTTTATAGCAACTTATGATCGATAGGCAGTAATGACAGCGTTTTATAAACGTCTGGAAGTACGGATTAAAAAATGTTTTACTTATTTTATCAGTAGAGATACTTTATCTTTGCAAAAGGTAGATGAGAATAATTTATTCGTTTATTTTTTTACACTTTTTATCAAACGAAAAAAATGAAACAAATGGTTCCTTACATCAAAATTCTGAAAAAATACATGCATGATATATTTACATTTGATGTTATATTATAGATGTTGAAGATGGATTGATGTGGGATAATATCAATATGGTGGCCATGACGATTGATTCATCATGACCTACCATGTTTAGACCAGTTTGGACTGTACCAATTCTTACTATTATTCAGGGCTTATTGAAACAAAGCATAATTTAAGTATAAATGCATCATATATTAACAAATAAAAAAGCCTATATAAGTTAAATATACAGGGCAATGCAAATTTCATGGCACACTATTGTCAAATCGGAAACGGAGAGAGATACGAACTAGAAATATGCGCAATTTCATGGCCATTTCGAATATCAAAAGGAATCGAGGATATCCTACGTAGTTCCTGAAATATCATAGAAAAACTGAAAATCGTCGATTCTTATAGTTATCGATAACTTTGCTGCTAGATATTTAGACGCCACTGATTTATTTATCTAAGTTTGTGTAATATTCAACGATAGCTTTTGGAGGTCTAACCAACTTTTTACTATTAGAGTACCATGTTCAGCTTTCATTTTTACATGGTTCCATGAGTTACCTTTGAACAGAAGGACTGGTGTCATAAGCGTAAGATATTAGAGTGCCGTCTATATTGAAAGAAAGCAATGAATTGATGTAGGTTATAAATAGCAGGGGTCCAAGTAATGTGCCTTGTGGGACACCTATAAGAACGTCTACTGGATCACTGATTTGATTTCAAATTTCTACATGTTGAGATCTATTAGTCAAGTGACTTTTAAAAACATTCAACACAGCGCCCCTCACTCCGTACAACGTCAGGAAGATTTTCATGGGGCACCGTGTCAAAAGCCTTTGCAAGGTCTAAAAGTACTCCTATACATTTTTTGTATTATATTAGACCAAACATAACATCATTAGTGCTCATTCCTGCCTGGAACCCATATTGATTATTATTTAGAATGTTATTATCTAGTAGAAATTCACTTGGCCTTTTTTTCATGGATTTTTTGAATAACTTTGCAAAAGCACTAATGAGCTAAATTCGTCTAAAATTAGTTATACCATATTTATCACCAGATTTGAATATTGGTACAATTATAGACATTTTGACCTAGAACTCTTCCCTTTGAATAAATTGAATTGAAAATGTATACTAGACGCTCTACGATGTGTAAATGATTGTCTCTCAATAGTTTGTTGTTTATGTTGTCAAATCCTGGAGAGCTGTTATTTTTCAAATATTTAATGTGTAATACATGGATGTGAAGTAAATTCTCAGCTTTATTGAATGATTTGAATGGTATAAAAACAAGTATGTCCGAAATAAAAACAAAAGTGTAATGACATATATCTGAAACTATAAAAATTCAAATATTCACGATAACTTCAACTTCTTTGGCTTGGTCAATTGCATAAACAGGTAAACAACATTTCATATTTGAAAAAATAACTGAGAAAATGAATAAAAACAAAATCGTAAATTGTCAGTTTCTTCAAAATATCTCAGGAAACAGGAATTTTTTCCAGTTTTTAAAACGGCATGTTCAGGTGGTTAAAATTACACACCTTTTTTCTAATTCAAACGTGAGTCAGTACAAACACATGTAAAGAAAGAAAATGCAAAGTCTAACATTTCAATCTATCGACAAGATAATAATGGAATCATTCATGAAAAGAAATGTGAAACTAAATCAGGTAAATGGTGGGAAAATATGTCAAGAAATAATTTATTTGAGCACTCCGTTGCTTGGGACCAAAATCTGGTTATCAGACCCAAGGTGAATAAAGGGTGGTGAAAGAACTCTTCAGTTGTTTATGCAAAAAACTACAAAAATTTCGAAATAATTATTTGTACTGCGACTATTCTCATCAATATTTATCTCCTACAACAGATGGAGAGATGACAGATGCACAGTTTCTGTTTTACCAACACAAAGTGTGGGGACATCTTTTTTTATGTTCTGGTTCTCACGAAAAGGGATATCCTGTAATGTTCAGAGAACATCGTGAGAACCAAGGGAAAGAAGGTAGGAGTTGGTGTTCTTCTTAAATTTCTGGAGATCGTATGCCTCGGGAAACACCTCCCTAGGCAATGAGTTCCAAAGTCTCGATGTTCGTTAGATGATTCTTTGGAAAAGGACGTTCTGTAGGTTTCTAAAGAGATCACGAAGGGGTGTGAAGACTGAACTTGACGGGTTAATCTCGAAGAGACTGCTAATGGAGGAACGATTGTTGTTATTTCAGAAGAGCATCGCCCATGAAAATATCTATAAAATAGAGATAAATCGCCAACTTTTCTACGGTGTTCCAGAGAAGTGAGCGAGTTTGTAAGCAAGGCATCACCGACGAGACGAATTGCCCTTTCATGGACAAAATCCAATACTTTCAGGATATGTTTAGGTGCCGCAGTCCAAATATGGGAACAGTATTCCAGGACAGGTCGGATATGTGCCTTATAGATCATAAGCAGCTGACTGGGAGTGAAATAGCTCGAAACAGAAAACCAAGTTTTTGGGATGCATTTTTGGCAATGGACTTCACGTGATTTTCCCAAGAAAGGTTATTGCTGATAGTAAGCATCGAAATAAATGACTTCAATATGTGATGGTTACTCCTGACTGAATTATGTTGGGCACAGTGAGATCGGCTTTTCTAGAGATAAGACATGCTTGTGTTTTGTTTGCATTGAATTCTACCAGGTTATAAGATCCCCACTCGTGAATTGTTGCTAAGTTCATATTCATTTTGTTGACATTTCTTCCTCGTTCATTTCTGGTTTGACGGGCCGATATAGGAGCCCTGGAAGGGAAAGCGGTATGTATATGAGACATAAGTTGCTTCCAACAAATCGTTGATGTGAAGTAGAATTAGTGCTAAAGAGGGGGTTAACCTTATTTGGGATTGATGGTAAAACTTTGTGAAACAAGGAATGGCAAAAATCATATTACTCGGACCTCGCTGAAAAAAATCGAATTTTTTTTTCACTTTCTGCTTGAGGAAGGTTGGATCTAGGCATCTCTCGTAGTACTTTTTTGATTTTTTGAAAAAAAACTAGTAAAAAAGTTGCGAAATTTCTCCCATATTCACTATTTTTTATCTCACAAGATATATCGTATTTCGAAAAAGTACTCCGAGAGATGCCTCAATCATACAATTGTCTCTATTGAAAAAAAAAATTATCGCGATCCATCAATAATTACTAGCTCAAAAATGATTTTTGCTGAACCCCTGCAGACTCAATTACGGAGCATTTTTCATGACTGATTCGAGCGCCCTCGCACCAAATAAGCACTTTTACATGGATACTATGAATTTATGAATGAATCGTATTTTCATTCATAAAAACCAAAAATAGCACTGAAGCTATTCCAATAATTTTAGCACATGTGATGATATCAATGGAAGTTGCGAAAAGGATTCATTGCACTCTCGAATAAGACTAATTAGGTGAAAGAAAACGTAAACATTTTTTGCGAACGGCGGCGGCAGGCGCTATGTGCACATCAAAGGACCGTCCAGATATGCATGTATCATAGTTTGCGATTGCATTCAGATGGTGACACTATTGTTAGTTTGTGAACTAGTATTATTATTGTGATCAAGCATGTCGAGTTCAAATTATCGAACAGGCGATAAACATCGTAAAAGACTTTCTGTGAGGAAATTGTCAGTCGAAAAAAAGATATTGATAAGGTACGTAAATATTTTCGAATGTTTTTATAAGAAATAATTGGAATCGATGTACAGGGTGTCCCATATTCGAAGCCCTACATTGGGAATTCGATAACGGTTAGAGATACAGGATCGGTTGAATCAAGAAAAAGTTGTGTATTCATGTGCGCAACAATGAGCCGCAAAGAAATACAAATTTTAGATTTTAGATTTTAATTTTTTATTGGCTTTATTTTAATAGATACGAAAAGAGTAGACATTTTCTTGAAACTGTATTTCATGCTCTATAACTTAGCAGTATAGAATTTTTAATACGACGTTTCGTCATTCGAGGGTCGCCATCGACTTTTTTTTTTCGAAATTTCATGCAGGTTATTTCGCGGTATGGACAAATAAAGGAATAAAAATCAAAAAAATTCATCGTAATGATAGATTTTGGCAAGATAAGATGGAATCAAAATAAGTAGATTTTTACATGAAATATTTGCTGCCCGAAATAGTTGACCAGTAGATACGAGAGTAATATGGAAATAAGAGGTATTTCTGTACTACCTTCGGGCTGTTTCATCGGTACTATCTTTTGGCACATCCAAAACAAACAAATGCGAATCGCAAAATTGAAAAAAATACAGTTTTTTTTCAACCAGAATGAAATACTTTTTTTTTTCCTCAAGCCGCTTTCCACTTATTTCAATTCCAATATTGAATGAAAATTTCCAATGAAATTTTGATTTGATCCTTTCCTTGCATATGGATACAATATAGCATGGAAACCAGAAGATAAAACAAACAAGTGGACTTCTGACTATAAACCTATGACCGGGGGTGATCCATTTGAAAAAAAAAATTGCGATTCGCATTTGTTCGTTTTGGAAGTGATAAAATATAGGACCGATGAAACCCTACAACTTTTATATTCAATGTTTTTTCCACCTCGTATACTTGATGCTGTAGGTAAGGGTCAAAATATAAGAGACAAATAGGATGTTATTTGTAAATTTTGTTTTCAAATATATCATGTGAGTTTTCGAGTTTTCAAGTTTAGTAAAGATATATACTGAATACCTTGAAAAATGTCATTCATTCATACCTATCGAAGAAGAATATTTCGATATATTTTGTTGTGTATAAAAATGTTCAGTATAGTTTCTCCATAAACAGCATTTTTTATTCTGTGTCCATATTCATCATACGATGCATCAATGAGAAAGCATTCAATTTCATCGTGATTCAAATTGATAACGAGCCCTGTCTGAATTCTCAATCCTGAACCTACATGCCCCCGATTTATTTTTGGAATGAGAAATCTAACCCGTTTTAGCTCACCAATTTTTGCTTGAAATTTTCTCTTTTGTCCAATCGAAAGTCCCATTTCTCCCACGACCGAGAGACATTTTCTAATTTGTGTATTTATAAGTTTCAATTTAGCTCGTGTAGACGTTTTTGTGTTACTGTTTTTGATATTCGAAAGGGTTTCGTCTGTTTCGACAAGTTTTTTTATATTTCCCATATCATATCAAATTATCCTCATAGACACAGTAAGTTCAAAATATACTGATGAGTGATGAAAAGCCGGAGGCCTATTCTGAGAATTGTAACGGCCGGCCGACGGCCGCAGACCCGAGCCATCCCGAGCCACAGATTCCGAGCGACCACTCGACCAGGGCAAGACTATTTACTACGAATTTACGCGACACTGAGTTGGAGTGAGACGCCAACAGCGCTTAGCGTTTTTTGTTCGACATTGGTCTCCGCCCCTTTCGCTCGAGATTTTTACTTCCCCCTTTACACCGCAAATATACTCTGACATGTTTGTAAAGGTTAACCCCTTCTAAAATTGATCCCTGCGGATGGTAACTTCAGGAAATATTTACTACGATTTTAAATCAAGCAGGTAAAAGTCGAAAGATTTTTCTACTGCTTGTTAATAGAAAGCTGTTTCACCATCCTATATCTATGATCAGGCCATTATTAATAGTGATGCAGAAGCAATATTCATACGATTGTGCTCCCTCTACAAATTGCAAGAAATTAAACGACGTTCTACGTATTAATGTTGTACGATTTGAGATTTATATGGTGTGAGTTCATTATTATTTATTTTCGTCTGTACCCAGACCTTGGTCACAACGACTTCTATTTCAATAACACGTCATGAATATACGAGAGCTGAAACATCAACTTCTTGGATACCACCATTATATTCATTAGGTTCAGGAATTTTGCCTCCTTCAAGAATAGTGACACTATGGCCATAATATTTAGTGTTACTGACTAAAACAAACTTCGAGATATCAAACGAAACACCCTATACATATTATTGGATTTCTGGATTCTACAGAATTCTTTGTGTGTGTGAGTGAAAGAGAGTTGGCATCGGAGAATCCATTTGCCACAGAAATATATTAAGTTAGTTTATATAATTTGCTAGATATCAAGCTTGTTATTCCTTTCTTCGTGTTTCAGTGTTTTAAATACCTACGCTAGATCTATCTGCCAATTGTGCAGAGGTGGAAATATTTTCATCGGCTAGAACTAGATACTTTTGATACGCTATCGAGTTTGGCGTACCCCGTACATGGTGTTCCTTTTTGTCCTTACAGGATGTCTCACTAATTTTCAGAGATTTTCCTTTTTCGCAAACATTGTCTACTTACTCTACTTTTTTGCGAAACTCATGAAACCGCAAAAAAAGTACCATAGCCCGCTTCTTTTTGAGATACAGAGTGAAATTGATAACATTTCATTTTGGTCTCCCGTCTATCTCAGCTATATTTCATCTAATAGAAAGAAGTAAACATTTTTTTCATACATTTCTTGAGGATCAATGAATATCTATATTTGAAGTAATATTTCTGACATTAAATTATCAACTGACATCATGTGAGTCAACATTATAATACACAGGGCAATTCCCCACATATTCTTTTAAGTAGAATCCAGTGCCGTGGTCAGATTCAATGAAAATTTGACTAAAAATTGCGGCGTGACTCGAAGCGTTTTTTGTAAATCGGCTGGAAACCTTTCATTTTAAAAAGTGAAAAAATACGTACCCTCAGTGTGCTTGGTTTATTGGAATAATCAACTGGTTGGCATCTCAAATTATATTCTCCAGTTAACCATCCGCCTTTTCCTATCTAAAAATAATCATAACAGTTATTAGAAAATTCAATATGGTAACTTCAATAGATGATATGATATTCAAATTTGTCATATAATAATATTCGGCGGAGTTACGCTATGAAGTTATTCTTCCATACCTTTGGAAACCCAAAGTTATAAACCAATAGTTTCGATTTTCGAATATTTTGACGACAAAAACTGACACTTCCTGATGTTTCCTCACAATAGTTTTATCAGAGTCAGCTACGAGTTCAGCCATCATATTCAAAAACGTCACTCGTTCTTCAAAATATAACAATTTGATGTTTCGAAAGATTTTGGAAAGCAAAAGTATTATGTTGTTTTTCAATTCAAAAAAATGTATATGATTCGGATTTATTATAGTGTTGATAGAAATTCGCAAATGACGTGAAAAATTTTGATACTTACAACCCTAGTCCGAATATTCACAACCATAATATAGATCAGTAGATATTTCAATAGTTTTGACAGGAATTTAGTGAACCATGTAAGTTTTAGTAGATATAAAATGATAACTTGGTTGAATAGACAGAATCAACGACAATTTGCTCTAGAAATGAATAAGTATAACTATAAGTCGAATCCACATGATTAGGAATCATCCTTATTACATGACCATTAATTCTAATAATTAAGAATTTGTCCCGCTTTTCACTCGGCTTTTCATAAAAGCACTTTCACATATTCTGTAATTGTCAAGGAAAAATCATGAAACTCCCAGTACCAATATAAATTCTGCGAATCTTAAATTTCGGAAAATATGGGGGTGTTTATTTCCATGATGAATATTGAGACGAATTCGGATTTTTTAGGAGACACATTTTTTTACAGAAGAAAATGTGCATGTAAAGTGAATTTTGACCTCGTTTAGAGGCCAACACTATAAGAACATTATAATACCGGATATTTCTAGGAAATGGCTTACCAGATGTTACATAAATATGAATTCTTTGACGTATTTCCATCTTTTCAGGTATTGACCGGAAATGACCCTATTTTTCTTATTTCAAACAGGACATCCGGTATATTTTTGATTATTCCAAGATTAATTTCGAATTCTCAGTGCCCTGCATGAGTTGAAACGGTTAATTTTGAAAATACTTTCGATCGAGTCTCATTTTTCTTTCGTGTTTGTGCTTCATTTGAAGTTCAATAAATCTTAGTTTTAATGTTCACAAATTTAATTCAAATGAGACAAGGGTGGCTCATTACTATATCTAGAGAGGGCATCTTGTTACGAACAATTTGATACCACACAATCGATACCTATTGAACATCATAATTACGATTTTATGAATCGAGAATGTTAGGATAAAAATGTCAAAAAGTGCCAAACGGTGTGTCATTGCACTCGCAATACCATTTTTTGTTAGAATAATAGGTGTCCCTTTGAAAATAAGTAAGTAAGGTTCAGTTCCGGTCAAACCTAGAGTGATAAAAAACAATTGAATACGTCAAAAAATGCATACTTCTGTATTGTACCTACACAACAAATTTCACTAGTGTATCTAGAAGAAAGTTACAGGAATGAGTCACTACTGAGAAACACCCGGTATATAAAAACAATCGATCTGAATTGATTAAATCGAGATGAAAAGAAATAAATGGAAAGAGTGAAATCAAATGGGAATAAAAGGTGTGAAAAGATTGGGAAACATTGAGAAAAGAATGAATGAGAGAATGGCTGGAGAAGTTGGTAAAATGAGTACTATTTATTGAATGATTTTGGACAGTAATGATAAACGCTTCTACGGTAGTCTGTTTATTAAGGAAAGTTACTCCTGAAAAGATATAGAATTCTGGTTAAAATACATTCCATTCCATCCAGAAGTAACTGTTATTTAATGTTCCTCAATCGGATGAAGATAGATTAAAACGTAATTGAATCATACATCTATTATTTTTCTTTCGCGAGTAGATAGTGGAAATCAGTTTTTGTGCAATAATACCTACTTCATTAAATAACCATAAACTAAAAATAACTTGTAAAAAGTTATAAATTATTAGGGTGTTTTTCAATTGGAACGGCTTCCTATTTTCCATTAACTTTGGTCCTAGTACCTGAAAAAGAAACATTTTAGTTTATTTGATTACAGATAAAGACACTCAATTAATTAGTTTGTTCAAAATATGAATCATTATAACATTAAATGTAATAAGGCAAAACTTCTTTCAACAGACGGTTTTCCGCGGAATGTCATTAAGTGACATCATTGCCGCTCGTGCGCGAAAATAATGTCAATGGCATTAAATGACAGCATATTTGCGCTCGCATCCATCATTTTTGAAAACGAACCCATAATTCTGTTGCATGAGGGAAAATGATAATAGTGACAGTGAATTATCCAACACATCTCCTGATGTAGCAGAAAGTGCGAACATTGTAAAATTGAACCTCCCACCAGAAAAATCGAGGAAAAGTATGATGAATTATGATAGATTCATGATATGATGTCATGAAATGCTTGAATGCTAAAGATATCAAAGTAAGTAGGTGTCCTAAACTTCTCGTATTTCTTGAATAAAACCAGTCCGTTGATAAACCAAAAATAAGATCGACTATATCTATGTCGTTCATAACAAATTATATTTGAGAGATAAACGTAAGTTTTCAAGTAGCCTCATTAGCCAACGGGTTCCAAGCGCGACTTCTCAAGCCGCCAGCCTGGGTTCGATCCTTGGACAGGGCAGAGTAATTCTTCTTTTATCTGAGTCATTTTCCCATCTTTTCTGTCAGATCTTTGAATTATTGGATTAAATTTCAATATTATAGGGAATGATAAATGAAATCAATGATTTAGATAAAGAATATTATGAAATGTATGTTAATTGAATGAAGTATCGAGTTTTCTTGTCTAGGAACTGTGTTTGTAGAAAAAATATTGTGTGTATTTTGAGCGCAAAGTGTCTTGCCGTTCTCGAAAAATTATCAGAAAAATATATGCTCTTCAGTATAGCACTGTCGAAAATAAAGGTTGCCATTAGAAAAAAATAATATACTGAACAGACATAATATCAGTAATATACGACCAAAATGTCAACAAGTTTTTCTTCCCAAGATAATAAATGTTTTGCTTACTTTTATATACCTAAAAGCTGGACAAATTTCGATGTTTGTATAGGGTAATTCGGAAAATATGGGAGATAGAAAAAATTGAGTTATGAATATCATGTTTGTTCGTAAAGTTACGAGATAATAATAATAGCCGCGCAGTGATTTGAACCCAGACCCTCTGAACAAGGATGGTAAACTTGCCATCCTTGCCCTCTGGGGCCATATTATGCCAGCGCCTCAACGCACTCGGCTACAAACCCAGTGCATGTGCATTCTGGATTCACTGCATGGAATACGAATTGATGTAATTTAATATTCTGCGTGGTATTTTCCAGGAACGTAGTTGTTTTCTGCTCTGTGTGATATTTTTTATTGGATAAGAATCATTCTACGTCGATAATTATTGATATTACGGCGGCGCTTCCATAAGAAGAGAGGTACATTTGAAATCACAAGAATATACTCTGTCCAATGGTAACAAAATTTATAATTTTCCATTCGAGATCTGTTTTTCTGATCACATATATGATATCTACCGAAAATAAAGTCGAAGGGTTGTGAAAAATGACATTAGGGAAAATGGAGGAAATAGGGAAACTCGAAAAATAATTTTTGAGTCGCCCTGTTCATTTATCAGAATTGAAAATTATTCATAAATAATTGTGGAAATCACTAATGTGGAGCGATAGTAGCTAATTATTTGTAATTATTCGAAAATATATTCAGTATTCTTTTAATATTATTCCAGTTTTCACTCATTTCAGGTATGGAAAGTTTGTTATCCTCTGAAGTCGTGAATAAGTTATTAACGTCTGACTGAATTTTCACCGCACACTTCAAAAAATATAATAATAGGGGAGATAACGTTGCATTATTGCACAGAGCATTATTCGCGAAAATAATTAGGTGTTTTTTCACTACTGAGAGAACGATTCATTGCCATGAAAAGACGTTCTCACCAACTTGCCATCATCAGTAGTGAGTCTCTGGAAAATGAGATCAATTGAAAATTAATGTAGTGAACGAAACTGATTTGCCAAAGATCCTTACGAAAGATTGTTAGCATCAAAGAATGGAAAATGTGCCATAAACATAAGATGTACCTATTCAGGTATGTACGAAGGCGTAGAAGCGCCACAAGCAATTTTTTTTGTAATCCCGACCTTAAACTCGGGATTCCGATTTTGAACTCGTGATTCCGACTTTGAACTCGGGATCCCGAGTTCAAAGTCGGGATTCCAAAAAAAATCACTTGTGGCCCTTCTACGCCTTCGTAGGAATGTTTGTAGGTTAAAATATAAAAATACGAAACTATGATCATTATAAAATTGAGTGACTGAACAAGTTGACATCATGACACAGAATGTGTGGCTTCAATGTTGTTCACCTATATTGTGTCGTATTCTATTATGTCAATTCAATATTGGTTTATGTCCCACTGATTTATTTGTTCATTTTGTTTCCAATCATTAGTTTTCAATTAGTAGTAGGTACATTGTTTTATTAGGATCAAAAGTCGATGCAAACTCCATTTGCGTGAGTTATGACCTACATTACCGCTCGTTAAATAATATACTATTATATGTTTGGAGCTGAAGAAGTAATGTTGTAAAGAAACTACTGCAAGTTGTACATACCTTGACTAAATATACATATGACAGACATATTCCCAATGTGTAGAATGGACTTGACATGAATAGCCAATTTGAAGTCCTTGGATCTGAAATAGACAGAAAATAAGGCATAGCGTTTCAATTTTATGATAGTTATTCATGTATCCAGGGCGTAAAATAGGCTTTTATGGACCGCAGCGTGTAAGTAATAGCCTGGGCGATAGCGGTAAAGTATTACGAGGGCGGTAAAGTGCATTTTACACCCGGTCGTGTATAAAGCAAATTATACCCGAGAGGGTAATCATTTAATGTTATCGTCATCATGCTATAATCACTACGTGATCATGTAATCATTGGTACCTAGTTATTTTACTTTTTCTTCTGGAGGTCGGGTATTTTTGAAATATTTTGTACAATCACAATATAATTACAAATTACCAAATGACACTTCGTCATCCTTTCAATCTAGTCATTAATGTATTCTAATACTCATACAGGGTGTTTAACGCTTTATGTGCCAACCAATCTCTGATGGTTTCGTACCTCAAATATATTACGTGTTTCTCTTCTTTATTCTCAGATCATCCAATCGGAAAAATAAACGGGCTGGCTAACGAATTGGACCCTTATTATCCATCCTTCTATTTGGATAGGTCCTATCCAGTGACAACTTGTTAATCATGTGGAGGTAGGTACACTACCTTATTTTTGACACCAAATCGTTTTAGTATCAGAATATCTTCCATTCATTGGATCAAATTAATCCGTAGAATTTATAAATATGGTGAGAGCGGGTTTTTCTTGAAATATAATGAATAATAACATAAAATAATTTAAGAAAGTTCAACATATACTTGCTACCATTACCATTTTTTCTAACATTATAGGTCTATATCTCGTGCAGTGAAAAGATTTTTTTTTTTATTATTATTACATCCTTTTTTTTCATATTTTTTTTTAGTAGTAATGCTTTTATTAAACCAATCTAGTATACATAATAATAAATAAATAAATAAATGAATTTAGCATAATAATAAATAAATTTAGCATTTTGTTCCTAATCAGCAACATGCTGGTGACGGAACATTATAAGTGAAATATAATTTAATAACAATTTCTATAGTTAACTATACATTAATATAATTTATACACAAACAATAATTCCAATCTTTGTTGATGTATATGCTGAATCAAATCAATTTTAAATGATGAATAGCTATCTATATTTTTTACAGGATTTGGTAGTGAGTTGAACGTTTCTAGACATTTGTATATAGGATTATTGAGTGCCAGGTTTGTTCTTACATTTGATAGGTAAAAGTTATTTTGATTTCTCGTCTCATATGTGTGAGTTTCGCTAACTAAGTTGAATTTAGTGTTACATTTTTGTTGATTTTTTTGTACTTTGTAAGTGTATTTGCATTGTTCTATTTGTAATACTTGTTCTAGGGGGATTATTCCTGTTTCTTTATATATTTTCTCAGTATGTGTTCTGTAGTTATATCCAAATAAAGATTTCACTACCTTATTTTGAAGAGTCTGTATTTTTTCAAATTGTGTTGGTCGACATATACCCCAGGTTGTTATTAAATAGCAAAAAACTGACAGGAAGTATGCATTGTAAATCATAAGCCTATTTTGAGCATTAAGATAGCCACTACATCTATACAAAGCCCCAATCATAGGGACTACCTTTTTTGAAATATGATTTGAGTGTTCCTGCTTATTATCTATAACCAGGCCTAGATATTTGGTGTATTCGACTATATTTATTTCTTGACAACCAATTTTTATGGACAAATCAAGGGTTTCCATATTTTTGTTTTTAAACAACATATAGATAGTTTTATTAATATTTATTTTGAGTTTATTACTTAGGAGCCATTCGGAATACAGTTTTAAATCATTATTCACCAACTGTTCCAGTTCAGTTAGGTTATATCCTTCATAGACAAGAACGGTGTCGTCTGCGAATATATAGTAGCGAGCTTTCAATTTGGCTTTTTTAAGGTTTAGTGTATGTAAAGAATACAACATAGGCCCCAAAACTGACCCTTGTGGGACTCCACAGGTAACATTTTTTAGTGTACTTTTGACATTGTCTAGTGACACATACTGTTTTCGGTCTAGTAAATATGATTCTAGAAGATCTGCACATTTACCTCTTATTCCCAGTAAATTAAGCTTATTTATTAACAGGTCGTGGTCAACTACATCAAATGCCTTTTGTAAGTCGACAAATATCGTTATGACATATTTTTTGTTATCTAGATTAGTTATAACGTGGTTCAAAAAGTCCATTGTGTCGCTCTGTGTGTTTGATTGCTTTTGGAAACCATACTGGAATCTATCTAGCTCAACATATTTAGTAAGAAAACAATTGACCCTTTTTTGAATGATAATTTCTAAGAGTTTCGACAATGCACATACTACAGTTATGGGACGATAGTTTTCTACTTTATTTTTTGATCCTGCCTTAAAAATGGGAGTAATTTTACCAATTTTCAGAACTTCAGGGAAGATTCCAGTTGTGAACATTTTATTGACGAGTTTGACTAAGATTGGTATAATAAGTTCTTGAACTAAAAGCAGGTTTTTTACAGTTATATTATCTTGACCAGGGGCAGAATTTATATTTAATTCATTTAGAGCTTCATTTATTTCATTATGGTTTGCTTCATGTAGGTACATTGAATTTCTAATAGTAATTTCTTCAAAGATATGTGTAGGTTGTATGTTTGCTTGATGAACGTTAATGCTGTCCACTATTGATTGACCTACGTTTGAAAAATGTGAATTGAAAGCATTTACAATTTCTGTCTTATCTGTTATGAGAGTGTCATCTATCTCAATTGCCTCTATTTCTGAATGTTTTTTCCCCCTTTAATTAGAGAATTTATGAACTGCCACTGCTTCTTGGGATTATTACCTGCTTGGTCCCACCTAGTACTGAAAAAATCTGTTTTTAGTTGTCTTTTTTATTATTAACTTGATTCTTCATATTTTTAAACTCTCTCATAATCTGTAGATCTATAGGAAATTTACACTTTAGTCTATAGAGTTTATCTCTTTTTTTCAGTAATTCAATAAATTCTGGGGTTATCCATTCGTTATTTTCCCTGACTTTGATATTTATTTCATTTGTAGACTGAATTTTTGCTTGTTGTATGATATCTATCAATTTTCCAAATGACTCTATTGGATTATTTACAGAAAGATTTTTGTCAAACTGTGAGATGAATCTGGAATGGTCCAATTTCCTGAACGTTACTAATTTATTGTGATATTTGTGTCTTACTTTGGTGATCAAATCTATTTCCAATAGGTTGTGATCTGATAAAGCGCTACAATCAATTTTTATCTCACACTTCTCAATACTCCTAGTGCCTAGAACATGATCAATAATCGACTGTGATGAATTTCTTGTAACATAATCCCTACCTACCTTGTTAATAATTTCAAAGCCATTTAATGTTACACAGTTTCTATAGTCTCTTGCTTCATTTTCCTTTAGTAAGTCTATGTTGAAGTCACCAACTATGAGAGTTCTTTTATCTTTCTCTTGTTGTAGTAGATCCTCCACTATTCTCAGGAATTCAATTTTGTTGTATGAAATATACCTATACACTGCAATAAGTTTTATTCCATCCCGCTGTAGGTGGACTCCTATCATGTTATATGGACTATTATCACCAACATTTTGCATTTCAATGAAGCTAATGTCCTTCCTGATATAAAGCGCTGTACCTCCACCTCCAGATAAAAAAAACATTGCGCAAAAATCATAATTCAGACAAAATATCTGGGTGGAAATGTTTTAACATTTGGAAACAGAAATTCGAAGGAACAATTCAAAGAATATCAATGCCTATTACTTGAAGTGTTTTCTTCATTTTCTTCTTAATTGAAATTGGGATATTAATAGCGGAAAACTGCTAAATGAGTTTTCCTGGTAGTCCGCCTGAATATATCAAAATTCAAAAATTCATTACTACCATTCAATAATGAAACCACAATGGAAATCACTATCCGTGAAGTATTTGGTAACTTATTTTTTGTTGAACAAATCACAGTTAATCACAAATTCTGTTTTTTCGAAGACCTCGATGCAAATCGAATTTAATCATGGTGTTGAGAGGAGAAAATAAATTAGTACCTCGATAAATGTTCGGGTATAAAACTTTATGTGAATGATAACCGTTTTACATGATAATTATCCTATAATTAAGTACATACAAAAATACAAGGTGTGTTTGATTAGTTTATAAGCGTGAGTTTCGCGCAATGGAAATGCATTCAATAATTTTGAATGTAGAATTTTCATTTTATGATTTCAGCAATGAAATATGAAGTGTGTTAAGGTAAAACTTCAGTCCCGGATCTAGGGGGGGGGGCAAGCCAGGGCCTATGCCCCGGGCGGCAAGTTCAGAGGACGGCCAAATTCACACTTTATAGACGAAATAAATAGTATAAGTACAGAATTTTCACTCTTGTTTTACTGAGGCCATCTCCTCACTGCTATAAAGTATTTAAAATTTATTCTCAATTCAACTATTTGGGCGAATATTCCTCGTGAAATCAATCGATTGAATATAGAAATTCAGAAAGAAGATATTATCCTTGCCCGTTCCTTCGCACTAATGGATGATCTGCTCAAAACTTTGCACAAAATTAGACAAAATCCAATGGAATATTGGATAAATGAGGCTGGACAAGTTGCTGAAAAAAGTGGTGTTGACCCTATTTTGCAAAATAAACGAATTTTAAACCGAAAAAATATTTCGATGAGATGTGTGAAGATGAATTCCAAGGACTCTAACCTGTTCAACTATTTTCTAAAAGAATAATGATGGCATTCGATCGAGTTCAGGGGCAGCTAGTGCATGGGGGCATAGGGGCCAATGCACCCATGATTGCAATGGGTGTGTGCAATGCATCAACACAGAAATGTGCAAGTAAATCAAAATAGAAAGGGCGGTTTTAGCACTGTTATTGTTGCATTATTTTGTTCTGCATTCTGTATTCACTGTGTGAATTATTCCATAGAGTACGATTATATATAATTTGATATGCTGCTTGCCATTAGCCAGGAAAGTAGTTGTTTTCTACTCGCTCTCTAGCTGTCATTCGTGCTGTGTTATGAATTGGATGATATCTTGAAAGTTTTTTTTCCTTTATCAATGAGTACTGTCCAATTGATGCTGGCTTTTAATTTTACAAAAACGACTCAACAATGTGGCAATGTTACATTATTATAGAGAACGGATGAATGTATCAGACATGAAAACAGTGACTGATGAATTCTTTGACATTGAAAGTTTTCAGAAAATAAGGTTCTATATAAGTTTCTCACGTTTGTCTACAATCTACATATATCAACATCAACTACAGACTTGAAATCCGATTAGTCACAAAATATTATATTTTGATTAGGGTGATTTACAAGTAACGCAAAATAAATATTACTCCTACATATCTACCATCAAATTTGAAGGCATTTGACATTTGACCTTGAACCATGGAAAAATCTTCACCCATTGGAAAAAACAAAACTCGCCGCCCCTGATCGAATTTAAATCATATCTGGTGCTGTGTATAAAATATAAATATCCTACACGTCATATATCTGTAAATAAATAGGCAAGAACAGCGATATATGCATTATTTCCGGAAGGCTTATGTCCAAATGTCAATTAATTAGTAGACATCTGATAGCTGAAATTATAAAGATGATAAAAGTAAAATAAATATGAGTGGGTGGGGGCGGCATTTTCAATTTTTGTCCCGCCTAAAAAAGTTGAAGAACTTTGTCAACAGGTCTGAACTCTAACACTATAAGATTATTATCTTCAAATATCAATGACCTGATTAAAAATAATTGAATAAAAATGCCAACTCACCTTCGTATTTGTTCAAGATATTATTTATATTCCTCATGGTATTAACTATAACAGCCATATTGATATCTGTAACAAAAAAAATTCAATCAGAACAGATTCACAACAAATGGATCTTGAATTGTCAATTCAAGTCAACTTCTCAGATATAACTTCAAAATATTCAACAAATCTAGAATATCAAACCCGAGATTAAACCGATTATAGGAAACACTCTTCGAATGGAACAAATATAACATAATTGTAGAGAATCTTTCGTATCAAAAATGCCTAGATAGGTCCTAGATAGATCCGAGACATATTTTTCACCTAGCCAATTCAACCCGAACCGCAAGCTTCACCTCCTAAAAATTTCGGCATCTTCATCTTGATGTCTTATTTTGGAACTTCTACTACTATAGAGTGTGTGGAGTAAGTTTCATACACAATATCGACATTTATCAAGTTTTCATTATCTCGTCGAGCGTTAAAAGTCTACTTGTGCACGAATTTTCTCATCAAAAATAGCTGAAATTACTAACAGGGTGATTCAGGTTTCAAGGCACAAACTGAAATGGACGATAGAACTCATCATTCAAATCATAAAACTTCATATATATAAGTTCGATCTCGATCAGTAGCGGAGATATAGGAGATCAAAATTTAATAATTCTTATTAATCAAAATATCTCGCTTACTTTTGAAGATATCAATTTGAAATTTGGTGGGGTTGGCTTTTTCGTAGTACGCCTCGGGGATCAATCAATTTAAAGGCATTTTTTGCTTATGAATTTGAGATAAATATAAGCATGTCCACTCTAAAACATGTTAATTTGACCTTCTCTTAAATTTTATTCTTGGACATAATTCGAAATAATTTAAATCAATGTACTAAAATAGCTTTTTTTCAGTTTTTGAAGTTAGTTGTATGGTTCATGCATACATCATTACATTTAGAAAATGTTTTGAAAGTCTTCCAAGAATAAAATGTAGGCGAAACCTAGGCAAAATCAAAATGTTTCAGAACGGATATGCCTATTTATCTCGACAACGGTTCGTTTCTAGAGCCTCAACCCCTGAAATAAAAATGTATCGCCCTGTAGGTTTTGAAAATCTTCAAACTGCTTAAGATGATAATCTTTCAGGAAGTATCAACCACAACAAATTTGAAATTGATGTATTCAAAAGTGAACGGGATATTTTGTTTGTCATATTTATATGAACTTTTTTGATGAGATCTATCACCCATTTCAGTATGTGCCTTAAGACCTGAATCACCCTGTATACACCGAGGTATACACTGTAGAATGGAGTGCAACAACATCATCATAATTTTTTTCGATATCTGCTTTATGTTTTCCAAATACCAACATATTACGAAAATTACGAAAGTACGAAAGCGTATAAGTCCACCGAGATTTATTTTAAATTTTTCCGACTTCAAACTCGGAATATTCCGACTTCAAACTCGGAATTATTTTTTTCCGACTTTGAACTCGGAATAATTTTTTTTCCGACTTTTAACTCGGAATTATTTTTTTCCGACTTTAAACTCGGAATATTCAGAGTTTAATCTCGGAATTATTTTTTTCCGACTTTAAACTCGGAAATTCCGACTTTGAACTCGGAATTATTCTTTTCCGATTTTGAACTCGGAATTTCCGACTTTGAACTCGGAATTTTTTTATTTAGAATATTTCTAGCTATTTCATCATCCATCGTAAAACAAAATTCTGATTTTGAAGTCGGAATAAAAAAATTCCGAGTTCAAAGTCGGAATATTCCGAGTTTAAAGTCGGAAAAAAATAATTCCGAGTTCAAACTCGGAATATTCCGAGTTGAAAGTCGGAAAAATTTAAAATAAATCTCGGTGGCCCTTAAACGCTTTCGTAATATAGCAATTAATAATGTCGAGATAAAATCGATGAAGTCGATTATTCCGATCATGATGGTGGCAAAAAAAAGTTTCGCACTAGACATAAAGTTACATTATTTTATTTTTTGATACTACGGTCTTGATTCCACTAATAATCACTTATTTGAGTACCTTTCTATCAATCTCAAATTATTGTTCTTAAAATATTGATTGGTGAAAATTGACGATTTTCGTATATTCGACTTCTAGTAAACGGTTTGGAATGTAGCAAGCAAAATGGTTTACACTTTTTTATTTATAATTTTCAATCAACATCGTTCATGGATCTAGGATATTTTTATATGTTGAATTGATTTTAGTTTTGAATCGATATTAAAAAGGAGTTTTCAAAATATGGATGATCTGCTATATTTCATAGTTTTGTACATATAAGAAACCATGTCTCTATTCACACTAACATTTAATTCCACTTGAATTTGTTATGATACTTCTGGCATATTTTTAAACAAAGCTGAAATGTACCAACTCAAGAAAAAATATAAATACACGTGTACAATCAATTTTCATTCAATTACGTAATTACGAATGTATCAATATATTGATTCATCAATATATTGATACTGCAGAAAATATCGATAATGTTCCACCCACCTCTAATAGGTTACCCATCATCACCAGCTCCGATTGAATATATTAATGGACCATATTCATTCGATTAGTGAGTAGTAATTGTTTTCAAATTTATAAGATTAGTATCCTTCATTTATGGTTGATATACGAAATGCAGAGAAAACATCCATTAATAAAATACTGTTGAGGAAATAATGTCACGTATTCAAAATAATGATCAAATATTGAAGGCGAATTGCCATATATTCAAACCCCAACCTTTTCATCCCTGAGAGATATCAACTGCAATTTCAAAAATTCAGTAAATTACCTACTTCCCAAGTATCGACCCCTTATGTAGTAGATTGTACCCACTAAACAACTTAAAAATGTTCAAAAATCATTCGAGGCATTCACCAACTTATCAATGTTTTCCTTCGAACGGCAAGATTTATTTATATATTCTTACCGTTTAAAGATGATGATAATAGGTGTAGTACTTTAGGCACTTATTATTTCCACAACAATTGAGCAAACTAGATTTGATTATCTCCTGCCACATAAAGACAACATTCAAAAACCCTCAGTATTCTCAAACGCGGAAATTATTACACTAAGGTATCACTGCAACATATACCTATTTAAAATACTGTCCCCCCTCTCTTAGCCAATAATTCACGAACCGCTCAGGTACCAGGCCTTCAACTTCGGAACTATAAAAGAGATTTCATGGAAAATACCTGGTGTATGATTGATGAATCCTGAATAATTCTGCTCATACTTGCACTATAAAAAACTCCGAGCAGAAGGAAAAATGTCGGTCGTTGCCTCACTGGTTTCAACCGAAAAATGATATTTGGCATCATTATTTTTTTATGACTGACTGAAGAAATTCATCTAAATAACTGGTCGTAAATATATATATGTTCGTCTTTTTTCACCTTCAAACAAGCAGAGTTGTAATTAACTTGGGAAACACATTGAAACGATTAAGAGACTCTCATCATGTTTTTACAATAATTATCAACTTCGAATACAAGAAATAATCATGCATGGTACTAATCTTGAAAGTTAGTATTCTCAAGAGGTCATTCGAAGATGACATTAATGAAACCTCCCTCCCTTACATATGGTGAATTTGCTAATAGAAATGGTCATTTATGTTATAGGACGATGAATTAGTAGATTTTTCCTCGAAAAACAAAAAGTAAACGAATCCTCAACTTCTGGTAGTAAATTAGACGATGTTATGAGAGGACAATGTCATTACCAAATGGAAAGCTAATCCATTTCATTACTCAACTCATTCATGTATATATATTATAATCTCACTCGCTGATCTCGGTATTCGCAAATATCACACATGATAAACAATAAGGAATATTGTAGATAACAAAGGGGTACAACTCACAAATAGTTATTTTTGTTTTGAGTGCGTAAAATGAGTGTTTTCTTGCACATGAGAATGTGCCATGAAAAAACGAATTTTATACACGAAATAAAAACAACATTTTTTGTACAATTGTGAATGTGAATTTACATCGTCTAGAACATAGTTTGAATAACAAAATTGAGATTCCTCACAAAATATTGAATTGTACATCTTCTTCCAAACAAATCAAAATATCTGATGAAATTGTGGAATCAACTCTTCAAGAAATAACTGACGTTTCTAATGTTGCTACTTCAACATGGAATTTATGTTGGAAGTAATTGTTCAAACATTACTATACATTTTTATTTCAATAAATGAAGTTGTTTTATGATGAATAATCTATGAATAATTGACTCTGTCAAAAATAAATCATCAAAAAAGTAATATTTCATGTTTATTTTGGGAATCATTTTGGCAGTGAGAAAAAAAAACATTTACGCATCAATAGAGATGCAAAAATGTCGAATTTTTTTGACAGTTGTACAAAAATAGTACATTGTTTACCGGGTAGGAAAAGCAAAGCATTCCTGGGCGACTGTGAAGATTGCTAAGTTGAGCCGCAAGCCGAGACTTAGCAACACAGAGTCCAGGAAAGTGGCTTTTCCTACGAGGTAAACATACTATTTTTCCGCAAATCGTTTAAAATTCGACAGATATTGATTGATTTAAAAAAAACGCGATAATTTTATTCCCAAATAAATGGTGCTTTGAAATTCCTAATAAAATTACTTGGGCTACTATGGAATCGTATTGAGGTTGAATTGTCAAACTTGACTCTTATAAATTTAATTGCTGGTGTTCTCGAAAGTAAAATGATAAGTGATGATGAAATTTCCATTCCTGGGACTCCTCCAGAGCTGGTTGAGGCAGTGAATACTGCTTCATTAGAATTATTGCCAAAGAAATCAAGAGAAAAGTACGAAAATGCATACAGACGTTTTATGGATTATCGCATGAGTAAAAATACGAGTTTTTTCTCAGAAAATGTTGTAATGGCATACTTCCTAGACCTTTGTTTAAAGATGAAATCTTCAACATTATGGGCCAATTATTCAATGCTGAAGTCAACCCTTGCAATTAAACACAATGTAGATATATCTACATACTCAAAACTTCGTTCTTTATTGAAACGGCAAGCTCAAGGTTATAGGGCAAAGAAATCTAAGATTTTAACGAAGGAAGAAATTGAAAAATTTATCCAGGAAGCTCCAGATAAAGAAAATTTAATGATTAAGGTAATTTACAAGGTTTTAATTTCTATTTAGATTGTACCTTTATTTATTTTTTAGGTGGCTGTAATATTTGGTATTTCTGGGGCCTGTAGAATGGATGAGTTAGTCCGAATGACTGTACACGATATAGAAGACCTAGAATCTAAGCTTTTAATCAGCATACCTGATTCGAAAACCAACAAACCAAGATCATTTGTAATTAATCAGATCTACTTGAATGTTCATCGAAAGTATGTTTCGTTAATACCAGAAAATATGAACAGTGACCGATTTTTCTTTAAATATCAAAGCGGAAAGGGTTGTAGACAAGTGGTAGGAATTCATCAATTCAGAAAAATACCCAAAATAGTTGCTACTTATTTGAACTTGGTAAATCCGACAGAATACTGGTCACTGCTTTCGTCGGTCTTCTGCAACAATATTGGTTGACTCTGGTGCCGACATAACTAGTTTAAAGAGGCATGGCAGATGGAAGTCATCAAACGTTGCTGAAGGATATATCGAAGAATCGCTTAACAATAAGGTTGAGGTGGCAAATAAAATTTTCACAGTACAAAATATTCAACAAAATAACCCTACCACCCCGCATGTTGTCCAAAATGTTTCTCATAGTTCTAACAGTGTTCCTCCAATGTTCAATAATTGTACTAACTGTCAAATTACTGTAAATATAACAAATTGATCTTAAAATTGTATTCAGCAATGACTTGATGTTTTCAAAATATAAATTAATTCCTTATAAGCAATGTGTTTTCAATCATTTATGTAGAACACTAACAACTGTACGGAAATATCATTTCCTTACAGTAAGGAAATGACATTTCCTCACAGTAAGGAAGTCCTGACTTTTTCTTCAAGAAATTTTGACAGGAATGTCAAAATTTCCTAGCGATTTGCGGAAAAAGTTATTTATAAATGCACTATACCTTCTTCAAAATTCATCACATTTCGAATCATCAGAAATTAGGCATATCACACAAACTATGTAGTTCACGACTTCAAACCGCTTTTTCAAAGTTTAGTGGGTTTGAAAATAAAATGTTGAAATTTATCTTCAAGAACGTGGGAAAACTGTTGATTGGGCTCTGAATATCGATCCATGACGACCAATCCACATCACGCAAAATAATATGATTTTTCGACTACTTACATGAAATACGTATCATTTTGCACTGTAAACTAGTACAAAAAAAATATATTTCGCACTAGTGCGAAATGAAATATTCATCTCCACACTCTCCGATTGGTGCGATTACCTAATATAGTTGACTATACTCTGATTTTTATTCATAGGTAGCTGTGACAATGACATATCTACAAACGAATTCATAACATTATAGTGTCAATGTGATTTACCAAGTAGATAGGTACCGAATTCTATAATTTGTTCAGTTTTCTTTGCTGAAATGTCATCCGACGATGAAATGGTAGATTCTATATACTCCCCCAGAAGTAGACAATTTAGGTTTGATAAAAGAAAATAATAGTATGCCGTAAGTACTGAACAATTGTTCAAATATTACCATCAATAATTATTTTTCCAATATTTCATAAATACAGACCAAAATGTACCCAAATATTTTTGTTGAATGTTCAATAAAATTTGTTCTCTTTGTGTTATACATCTTTCTTATATGCTTCTTCAGGCAATTGAATTTGTTTCCTGTAAAATTGTTTCGTAAGTAGCTAATACAGTCATGCAATATTGAAATCCAACATACCTATATTTTTCATGTAGGTCGTCGTAAAAGTATAGTGTACAACTCGTGCGGAAATTGGATATTTCATACTCGTACGAAAAATCCTATTTTCCGCACTAGTTGCACAATATACTATTCTTCAACGTGACTTACTAACTGATCTATTTTAAATTTCTAATGTTAGAATCATGGTTTCAGACTGATGTTTTTTGAAGCTGTTCACATTTTCAATGTTTTTCATCATTATCCAGTGTATTTAAGTGTTTTTAACCGTCAACCTCACCCATAATATTAGGCAAGTGCATTCAGGAAATTTTATATAGGAAATTTTGGGTACATTTTTTCTTTTGTTCCTCGATCGAAAGGGTCTCAAATGGAAAGCTTAACCCTGAATTCGCGTCGATCAAAGTTCAAGTCATGACGAATTCAACCACTTTCGTTTGCACGCAATACGATAATTAGAACGCGAGATATTAGCGTTTCAAAAAATTAAATTAAATTTAAAATAGCGGCGGAACAGTGAACTTTGCGCATGCGCAAAGTTAGTGTTAAGGTTTTCATTTGAGATCCTTTCGATCAAGGGATAAAAGAAAAATGTACCCAAAATTCCGAGGTCACCAACTAAATACACTAGCCTATATAAAGTTTACAGAATCTCCAATGTCGATAAAAGTTGAAATTCAATCATACTTGAACAGTTCGGGATCTTGGCACGAAACAGAAAACCGAGTTGTAGTTTATATGTTCTTGAAAATCAAATGATATGAATATATACGTACTTAGGCATTGAAGAAATGCGGTTGATCATTACCAAAGCAACTACATAATTGCTCACCAATTTAGGTATCCTATCTTTATGTTGATTGTATTCATGTGGTGATTTTGAAATTTTCACAATTTTGTTAGGTGTACAAGCAAATTCGCGTACTTTTTATTTAAATTACTATTTCCTCGATTTCCCATGTAAACCAGCAGTTTATGTATTATGTAGGCTTCTGATAGGTCTGCACAATAAAGAACTAAAAAAGCTATGCATTCTCGGATTCGAATTACTTCCAATTATTTAATGCGGGAATTTTTTCAAAACTGTTATTTATACTAATAAGGTAGGTATGTAGTTTTCTCTAAATAGACAAATATATAATTACTGGAGTGATTCTTTCTTCTGCCGCATGGTGTCGCCACTTCCAATTGTCTCTTGGAACGTGGCTCAGTGCGGTCAAATAGACGCGACTAAAATGCATTGGGACAGGCAACGCTTCGAGTGGAGATATTACGGTCTCTACTCGGATAACTACCCTGCACTAATGATGGCCAATAAGCCCGAAACCGGTCTGTAGGTTGTTAAGCGTGCCTGTCTCGATGTGAATTTGTCACGTCTTAGGAAGAAAGAAACATTTGCGATCTGCATTCACAATGTGAGTCGTTGCAAGGACTACGAGCAGATATAATTCAATGTTCTGCGTGGTATTTACCAGGAAAGTAGTTGTTTTCTGACATTCATTTCAAACTATGTTTGATATTCTAATTGGATACACTATTTTCTCTTTCTAAAATTTTTGACCAATTTATGGCTTTTCCATTTTTCATATAATTACTGTTTTTAAATTTTTCACAGCCAAACGAAATTAATGAATATAAGGTAAAGTTAATTATCAATCACATAAAACGAAGGTATAGGTATTGTTGTTTCGACTCGATTCAGTTATAAATATTAATCAGATTTGTTTGCTGAAGATTCTTCGATTCACCGCAAATAATTGATATTCTGAATACATACACATACATATCATATAATAAATACGTATTTATTTAATAATTCAATTATACATCAGGGGTATACGTAAAAAATATATTTCAATAGTTCCCATATCGACGACCTTCAGTTGTCTAAAGTGTATCCTTTGTTTATGATTAAATTTATTGTGATCATTTCGCATTCCGCCAATGCTTGAAAATGGAAATTTAAGCAGTAGAAGAGTTCATGACATTCGTGACGAACGTTTTATGGGAATATAAGGGAATACTGGTAATTCCCAAGGTACCAGGTGACGTGTACATTCATATATGCGTAGCAAATCTCCATATTGTCTCAAACGTAAATCCTCAATATAGTTATTATTTACACAAGTAAATTCTACTTGTATACAGCGTGTTCCATTCGAAACTAGGGTGTATCATGACGAAAAATCTTGTTTGATTGACCTTTTCTTGAATTGTCAATGAGCCGACGAGATTGGTGAAGTCATTAATTCATCCAATTATAGTGTGCGATGTGTGATTGAAAATTTAAATTGATTAATTGTCAAAATACTTTTACACAGAATAATATTGAATTCATTCTTACCTATAGCGTCCTCACTGTATATAATGTGTCGTAACCGAGCAAATCTCCTATTTATTGAAAAAAATACCTTCTGGACACTCTTGAAAAAAAAAACAGAAAGTAAATTTGAAAATGTCCATGATATATATTTTCGAAGTGGTCAGTTGCGAACATCCAACATATCTTAAAGAATTCATCACATTTAATAATCAAATTCACAATTATGAGACCAGGGGTAGGTTTGATTTTCATGTAAATAGCACTAGAATGAAAAGTATTATGAATTCATTGTTTCACCAAGGCTTAGTTGAGTACAATAAACTTCCCATGAAAATCGAGACGAGTTCATCTATCCAAATATTTAAATCGAAAAAAAAAATTAATTACTAACTAGCTATTTATATTTATATTCATAGTATTCAATCTATTGTATTTACCTATTGAGTGATATCAAGTACCATGTAAACATTGTTTATATTATTTACTTATCTATGTATTATTTTTATTTCTATTGATGATTGTACATCATTCATTTTGTAAACTAGGATTTCCTATTTGAATAATGATCATTATTATTATTATATATCTCAAATCAAATCCATTTTCTTTGGATCGATTATATTTATAGAACTAAAGACTCATAATTTCAATGCTATACTACAGACAATTCTGGAAAATAATAATTACGACCAATTAGTCCACTAATTTGGAAATATTTTTGATATTTTATCAACATCGGATGAAGCATTTGCAAGCTATCAATAAAAAACTCTAGTTCAAAAAAAAAACTTGACATCCTCTGAAGTTACCATAGTTATGATGTTGATAAAGATGGATGGTCTGTTTTTCATTATTTTGTTCATCAAGAAAAATTATGTATTTCGGTGAGTTGTCGAAAAAAATGTAAAAGGTCTAGATATCGAATTTACATTGAAAACCGACAAATTATCAACAAAGTTGGTTTTAATATGACGCCCACATAAGAGGAGAAAGCAAATAATTCAGTTTTATAAATATCGAGACTCAATTCACAATTGTTGAACCAGGTAGATATACACGTTTCCTCCTAGGTATTTTCAATGATTTTTACTGCCGTGTCATCAGCATAAAAAAATAATTTACCTTCGAATCTGGTCATTGAGAACTATTGATCGAGGTATAGAATAAGTAATGTCGATTTCATTATTGTCCCTTGTGGAATTGGTTGAATTTTAGCATTCATTCTTCGAGTTTGAGAAAAACATACAAAATAATTGATGTTAATTCTGAGGCACATTTCTTGAGAATCATTGGAGGAATTCAGCCTGTACCGATTGCCTCCTTGGTTTCTGTCATTTATTCGGCTATTGTGGAAGGTATTCTCTTATTTGTGAAGTGGAATTCGCTGCAAACATGTCAGCAGAGGTCAAGTGGAAGAACAGTTTGTGAGTTGATTTAATATCTTCTTATAAACTGATCTTCGCCTTTTGCTTTCATGTCTACCTTATATTATTTATATGTATTTTTTTGTATTTCACTTATGAAAGCAATTAAGTCTTTTATTATTATTATTAAAGATGAAGGTCTTTTCGTAGTCATAGTCAATGTGTCATTGTCTCTGGTTGTGAGAAATGAAATTGACACAGTAAAATTATTTTCAATTGCACAGGCAAAAGCGCATCATTCACAACAAAATTGGTTTTGCTTCTTCAATTACTCTACTCTACTTTTATAAAAAACATTTCCAAGATTTCCAATTTTCGTTTCCTAACTCTATAATTCAATCCATGCAAACTGGAGGTGAAGAAAATTGCTTCTTTTTTTCTACTTGAAAAGAAAAATCCGTCCTAATATTCATTAAACGGGTATTGTCCATCCAGTAGATGGAATCACTGATGAAAGCAAATAATCTTGATTATAAACATATCAACAAAACACCACCATAACCTTCACACTTTGCGTTTCTCAATTCGCAAAGCAAAAAGTTGAGAATATTCAGCTTTTTGCGTCAATTTGATTTCAGAATCTGATTCACCAGTCTGAAGGCGAAACGTAAAAACCAAAACGCAAAAAGTTTGGTTGTGAATCCCGCTTTAGTCTAATACTCTTTTGTTCGATTTTCTGTCTTGGTCATATTTTTTGTCTTTTGGGAAGATATAAACATATTTCAACAATACCTAATTTGTCATCCGGAGTCAATTCACTATAATATGATCCTGAATAAAACCAAAACTGGTCTAGCTCTCCAAATAGAATTGAAGTGATGTAAAAAAAATGTATAATTATTTCAGTTTCGTTCCATAAAATTCGATCAATTAGGTATCGTCACAAATAATTTATTTTTTCAGACATATCATTGTCGTTTGTATGAGTTTTGCAAATTTGATGGAAATTTACTTGTGAGTTATCTGAAACATTATTATTTAATTAGTTATTCTTAATGATTTCATGGTGGAAACTATTAGAAATCTATAAATCAGTGTACAAGGTTGGTATGCATGATTATTGTTATCACAGACGCTCGTTATGGATTTTGAACTGATGTCTCCTCGCATATTGATATACAGGGTGACCAAGATAAGATATAAAATGAATTGGAAAAAAGTTCTGCAACATGAAGACCATTAATATGGCTTTTATAAAATTGCATGGAAATAAAATCAAATTTCACAATTTTAATTGCTTGTTTCAGTGGTTATTGAAAAATTAAGAATACTTCCCCGTTGTTACTTTTAAAGCTTCAAAAATTGGTTCATCCTTACCTTGGGCATACTGTATACAGGGTAATGCAAATTTCATGGTACACTATTGTCAAATCAGAAACGGAGAGAGATACGAACTAGGTTAAATTACGAAAAATATGCGCAATTTCATGGCCAATTCGAGTATCAAAACGAATCGAGGATATCCTACGTAGTTCCTGAAATATCCTGGAAAAACTGAAAATTGTCGATTCTGAGAACTTTTCAACAATTACTGCTAGGATTTTGAAATTTGGTACAGTTACTAAAGTTCGCATGCTGAATCCAACGGTGATATGAAAAAAAATCTAGGCACACTAGATTCGAAGATATAGAAAACAAATTTGATATTTTCAATGGCAGCCATGTTGGATTTTCACACCATGGGATAGATCATGAAATTACCAATTCATTGATATATCACACTTGTATGTTTAATGATGGAGAAGTCTAAATAACAAAAAAAAAATAGAAAATATGAAGTGAAATTTATGAGCATCAATGCTTTTAGATTATTCATTGTTTTTATATCATAGTAGACAGAAGTTTATACGTGCGAGTCTATCTGTACATTAAATTCGCGAGCTGATGTGTAATTCCGATTTTATTGTGGAAAATTTATCATCAGAGTCAAGTAGGCTGCTGTCAGAATTACCACCACTTATTATTACATATAATGAAATGGTTAGTTCAACTGTTATTTTGATCTCATCTATTGTCGAAGAAAAGATTGATTGTTGATTTTCACATCATTTTTGTCACTTTTAGTGAAAATATCTGGAATTTTAAGCGGGACAGATCTCGAATTAACTCGATATTTTCTATTTTTTCTATGTTCAACTTTTCTATCATCAAATACACATGTGTAATACATCAATTATTTGGCAGTTTCATGATCTATCCGATGGAGTGAAAATCCAATATGGCTACCATTAGAAATATCAAAGTTGACTTCGATATCTTCGAATCTAGTGTGCCTAGATTCTTTTTTATATCACCGTTGGATTCAGCATGCGAACTTTGGTAACTTCACTGAATTTAAAAATCCTAGTAGCAATAGTTGAAATGTTATCGATGACAATAAAAATCGAAAATTTTCAGTTTTTTGAGGATATTTCAGGAACTACTAAAGATATCCTCGATTACTTTTGATATTCGAGATAATCATAAAATTGCGCATATTTTTCAATAGTGCACCATGAAATGTGCATTACCTACCCTGTATTATGAAAAATACTTACAATTTCAAGTTGAATTCAGAACATGTGTCAATACAGGAGCAGTATTGAGTGTGATTTTGTGTGTAATTTTCTGCAATTATCAATGATTTATCAAGTAGCAGTGAGATTATGAAATAACATACGATCGGTCACCTGTTCCTATTTCAACATAGATTGTCATAAAATCAGCGTATTATTTGGATGTGTCAAATTTTGCAGGTATAGAATTTCTATTCATCATTGAAACAGGCAATGGACCTCGCAATGAACAGAATTATATTTTGTAGATATTCAAATCAACCAGATTTTGGTTTCAGAAATTACAATGTCCTTTCGTAGATAGCCTTATTGGTCGCTATAAAATTTTCATACGGAGCAAAAAATGGTAAAGGATGATTCACCATGAAAGTCACCCCCCTTGAAACTTGAATATTTCTGCACCTATTCTATTTTCCAATGTATATTTTGAACTTATTCTTCAGATAAATAGTTTATACACTTCATCAATAAATACAGGATGTCTGAAATAAACGAATAATTAGGTGGTCATTGATTCTTACAAATAGAACACCCTGTATTTTATTCCATATATCCCATTTACCAAAAAATATTTAATTTATAGGTGTTTTTCAACTAATTTTTACAGTCTCTAACAACATAATAGATAAGACAATATTTTCAACTGCTAATACAAAAAAATGCTAATTGCATGGTTGTTTTATCTAGCCACTTATCGAATTCATTCGATTTTCAACAACCTCAATATAGATAAATAAGATCCTCTTGTTCCTTTCTACCTCGTAATTCAACAAATCACAAGATCTACGACCTCGGAACATTCCGCACTTAGCTTATTTTAAAATATCACGTCTCTACTCCTCTACTATAACGAGAATGAAATTAAATCATGGGGGTTTTCCCGCACATTTGGCCAAAATTGGAGTTGATGTATCCCCTATATGTCCTTGCAACAACTCATTTGAAGCAGATATCAACCATTTGATTTTCACTTGTAATCTTCATAATACACATCGATCAGAATTTTTGAATAAATTAATCACCCAAGGTGTCCAGCTGCCAACAAGTGTCACTGTCCTGTTAAACACATTCAAAGAAGATATTTACAAAACGATTTTGGAATTTTGTCCAAGGAAAAAATAACAATATACCCAATTAAAGATAAGTCTGTGGCAAAAAAACTCTTGTTTTGATGCCAAACCACAAAAAAAATCTACGACCTGTGGACAGGGGCGGACTGGACCATTGGATCGGCCCGGGCGATTTTGACCTTACCGGCCCAATAGGTAGAAATATCAAATGTAATTGAAATATCATCTTGAAACGAAATCAAAAATGGACAATATTTCTATAGAAAAGAAGCAATAAACTCAAGAGATCATTATAAAGACACAAAATGCATAAAGCTACAAACAAAATTATTTTTGTGAAATCAGAACACAGTAGGTGAATCATGAATTCGAATTTTTTTAAAGATCATTGTCCTCAATTGAAAGCATCATGTCATTTTCGCAGCTCATCAACATGAAAGCCTCCAAATGTTTTTGGCTCAAAATATACCTCAGCCTATTCAGTATTAATTAAAGTTTATAAAGAGAAATTGACAGCTTTAGGAGATGATTTGGTGACGAGTTTGGCGAATTCAATTCTTTTTCACTAAAGAAATGTGTTTAAGTTACAAGCGTTCCCACTTCGAAGTAAAATTTGTCATATCAGGTCCATTTGCAAACATCAACTTTCCTCTTTGGGTTTTCTGTTGATTGTGGATGATCAGAAAAATGTAATGAAGTACAGTTTCACCCGACGTTTATCACACTCTGAAGTCTAAAACATCATTTTTGACACCTCGATTCGTATTTTGCTGGTATTTTATCATCTTCAAGAAAATATTGAAACCATTAAAATGTTTGATTTCAGTGCAGTGATAATTTCATCAATGCTTACATTATAAACCTGTATTTCAAATTTTTGGATGAAACCTAGTCCAATTTTCTCGTTCGTGTTATTTGAACAGACAAATGTTGATGTTATTGCTGAACTTGATGATTTTCTGAAAACCATTTGTTGTGATGTTCTCATATAATGGAAAGCTGTTGAGATTTTCTTTAATCACGCACAACAGGATCAACTTTGGAGATTTGAAGATTCCGATTCCGCAAAATATCCCCAAATATAAATTTGTCTAGGGGTATTTGACAACCAAGGCTTGAATCCATCGTATCAGGCAACACTCTGGGCTGGAACTATAATAGTCCTGTATATTACCGTGTCAACCGGATCACTGTTTGTTCCATCTGTTTTCCTATATATTACATTGTATATGCATTTTTTTCTTAACTGTCGAAAATTTTTATTGAATGTACCGGCCCCAAGAGGCATCGGCCCATCGGGCGATGCCCGATCGCCCATCAGCCTCCCAGTCCGCCCCTGCCTGTGGAGGGTTGTAGGTCGAATTTCGATTATAGAGTTTTTAATTTGAAATATCAGTTTTTTACTCAACAAAGTTATGGGCAACTAATATAGTTCCTGTGGTTCATGCTACCATTGACAAGGGTATATTCATATTTTTATTGAGTATATTTTCATGACTTCCAGAAAATATATACTTATCTATTTCTCATAATATCATCGTCTACAGTGAAGAAATAATTTTTTTTCATCTTCTTTCATGGCAATCTGATTATCTGAAAAGGATGCGGATTTTAGAATGAAAACATATTCTATCTGATGGTAACGAAATATACAGGGTTATTCAAACTCGCTGACCTATTAGACGTTTCTGGAGAACGGAGTATAGGATTCTTCTGAAAATTTGGCGTCTTGGGTAATCAATCCTGCTCTATTAATCCATAATATTCAAGATGCTGCGACGTTGCCACTTATATTGAATAGTAGCAGCAACTTTTGTACCTATTCCAAATAGGACACACTGTAGAAATCGGGATTTTTCAAATTTAGGAATTTTTAGTGTCGCAAGTATTATTTACTGGTCGTAACGACATGTTCATTTACTATACAGGGTGCGGCACCGAAAACGAAACAGATCGAATATCTTATAGACACATGTGTTGTGAAAAAAAAAGCAAAAACACGTCGATTTGTAAACCAAGGGGGACATCTTTCTACCATAACCTCAACTGTCATACCTCTCTCTCCTCCCCTTGGTCACTATCACCCATACAATTTAAATAGGGAAAGTACTAAGTGTGACACATCACTGAAAAGGTAATTTGAAAAGGAATTCAGCCATGTGAGTGTTCGCTTCGTAACTTTTCATTTTGGCGCCCTCTTGCGGAAAAAAAAATTTTATTCAAAGGTACGAATGTCGTCAAATAACTCCAGAAATGCTCCAAAACCTCAGACGTTTCGAGACTAACTTATACTCATGTATGGCAGTTAATGGAGAACACTTTGAGCAGCTATTGTGAATTATTGTAGTTTGGAATGATTGGAGTGAAATTTATGCAAGCCTTTCCAATTTTTAAGTTCATACACTGTTCATACACTGTCATTTGAGGTTATGGTAGAAATATGTCCCCCTTGGTTAACAAATCGACGTGTTTTTGCATTTTTTTCACAACACATGTGTCTATAAGATATTCGATCTGTTTCGTTTTCGGTGCCGCACCCTGTATATACTGACAACAATAAAAACAAATACACGGTTGTTAGGAATTCTGAATTTTGCATCACCCTGTAAGTATTTGTTTCAATTATATGGCAGTAGATAGTGAATGAGAAGTTGAGACAGGAATATGTAAGACGTTTTGGCCAATAATGAAATAATAAAAAAATCTTTATTCATTATCGAATTTATTTCATTTCTCCGATACAGACTTGAGATAGCATAAAGTTGTCCATATCTAGATGTACAGGGTGGACCAAATTCGAGGCGTAACATGGGGATCTCGTAAACCGAAAGATAAATTATAGGGTCGGTTGAATTGTGGCAAAGTTGCGTAATTTTGTGCACAATGAAATGATGTCGAGAAAATCGAAAATTCCCCACTACTTCCGGAGATATCCGAAAAAATAATTTTCGTGAAGTCGTTTTGATTTTTTCGTGGCGTTATTTGAAATTTTTCTCCAAATGAATGGCAGTTCATCATTGCCACTTTTTCTTTCCTACAAGATGACTTTGTCACATTTGCAGTCCGACGTTTCGTTTTCGGTCCACCACCATCAACTTTATTTTTTAAAATACGGACCTGGATTTTTTATTTTGGATTTGGTTTTCTTAAGTTACCCTGATGATAATGACATATCACAACTATCAGAAAAATAAGTACATATGAGGAAAAAAACCTATTGAAATAAATGCATATTTTCAACTCTTTTTCATTTCATTTAAGGACTCACATTCAACTATTATTGATAACCAAATAGTATTCAATGAAATGTTCGAAAATGTTACCACCTTGTTGAATGCACTTGCGGATTCTCATTTGCAAATTTTCAATAGCTCTATTTATAGTTCTTCCTGGAACAGCTCTGGCTTCTCTTATCAAATTTTGTTCTAGAACTTCTATATTTTGAGGCATAGTTTTGTATAATTTATTCTTTAAGAATCTTCATCAGAGGAAGAAATCTATGAGGCTGAGATCAGGACTTCTAGCTGGCCAACGAACGAATCCCTGATTGCCAATCCATTTATTTGGAAACATGAAATTTAGAATAGCAACAATTTTGGAAATCTGAACTGATTTACTCACATTTACTTAAATTTACTTCAATGCAAACTAGAATATTTGAAGCGCTCTCAATAACGAGTGCAACGAAAACAAACCTATTTCGAGAGCAATGTGTGAAAGAGAGATGGATAGATGCCTTTATTTCAATAGGAAACTTTTCTCACATATACTAATTTTCTCACATATACTAATTTTTCCGATACTTGTGATATGTCATTATCATCAGGGTACCAAAAGAAAACCAAATCCAAAATAAAAAATTCAGGTCTGTATTTGAAGAAATAAAGTTGATGGTGGTGGGCCGAGGACGAAACGTCGGACTGCAAATGTGACAACGTCATCTTGTTCGAAAGAAAAAGTACCAATGATGAACTGCCATTCATTTTGAAAATTTTCTTCAAATAACGTCAGGAAAAAATCTAAGCGATTTCACGAAATTTCAGTTTTTTTCGCATATCTCCAGACGTAGTGGAAAATTTCCGATTTTCTCGACAGCATTTCATTGAGCATAAAATTACGCAACTTTGCCACAACTCAACCGACCCGCCTGTATCTCTAACGATTTACGAGATCCCCATGTTACGCCTCGAATTTGCTCCACCCTGTTTTCGAATTTCAAGTCTGCAGGTACAATTATTTTAAAAAAGACCGAAACTAAAAATTGAACAGTTTTCAAGGTAGAATTCGAAATATACGTGAAAAAACACTATACTATCCTACGAAAAATGTGATATCTACATTTTTTCGAGACCACTGAGTATGTCAAATCAAATTTTGAATTCACTGACACGATTCGAATAAACTAGATTGAATCACTAGATTATGACATTTTTCCCCATTATAAAATCGAGCTCGTCCTCGTTATTTTGAAACACTTTCAACGATGAAAGTGAAAATAATCAGCACTTTATAAACGTATCATCGACTACAATGTTTAGTATTTAAATGACGGTCACTTACGTAACTCCATTGTTGCTGTTGTTATATCAATCCGTTGCCGAACCTTGATGAGTTTGAATCGATTAATGGGATTTTACACTTGAAACCGAGTGATTAGACAGATTTTATGCACTTCAGGGATTTAAAGGGTATTTTAAATCCCTATTTTTGGGGAAAAAGTGTGACTTCAATCGATTAATGGGATTTTAAACTTGAAACCGAGTGATAAGACAGATTTTATGCACTTCAGGGATTTAAAGGGTTTTTTAAATCCCTATTTTCAGGAAAAAAGAGTTACTTCAAATCCCTAGGGATTTAGAGTAAATTTATCTGCAATAAAAGCTGAATTCAGAAATTTATTTTCAATGGAAATATAACATGATATGGATGCAACATGTAACGTGTGTAACTTAATTTATATTTATCGTATCATTGAAGATCTCTATTGATGATTATCAACATCATAAACGTTTCAAAACCTTAGTTACTCACAATACATTTGTTTCCATAATTTGCGTCAGTTATGAAAGCATAGTACATTAGATACAAGCATAATACGTTAAATAATAAATAAACAATCTTTATTTCGCCGTTGTGAAAGATAAGTACGATAAAGCTTTGAATGCAACTCGATTATTAGCGATTTAACATCACCGTCTCGGACATATTGCGGTTGACTCGGCTAACGCCTCGTACCCAAGCAATGTCCTCGACTATTATAAATTGCATAATAATCTCGTTACATTAATAGCTATAATATAAACATTTATGTTAGTAATATCGATAATTATATATATTGAGATACATTTGATTCTTCATTGAAGATTATATGTTGACAGAGATATGTTGACTATGACTGCTTGTTGCCTGGATGTGAATACACACTTCGCAAAAACGATTTTTCCTCAATTTTGTGAGCATGTAAGATTCAGAAAAATCGTGTGATACCTACATCATTGTATTCAGAAAATGCAAAAATCCAATATAAAAAAGTTGAGTGTCGAATCCTTAGATGATATATGCGCTTACGCTAGATCCGGTATCGTACTTTGGAATAAACGTCAACAACTTTGTTCAACAAACTAGCAGTAAACTGACAGTTAATGAGGATCTGGAACGTTCGTATTTTCTACCAAGCTTACTTAATCGACTACTAAGGTTTTAAGTTAGGAACAAACATGATTGGAAGTTGAGGTTTTTTCTCCGCTAAACAAAACAAAATTATTGAATACCTAACAAAGTTATAAGAGATTTTTGAATTCATTATAACATTAGCCTTTAGACATTATTTTACTCATCAATATCACAATATCATCGATGGAAGGGTACAATTTTAAAAAATCTTTCTTCTAAGATTTGATTCAAAGAGTTGTAGCCATCGATCGAGCTATTCAGAAATTGGGGAAAAGAGTATATAGAATTGTGTTTTTGTGTTGTATGGTGGAGCATATGTTATGACTTTGTTGTTTTTCGAAGAAAAAACTTGTATAGCTTTAAATGTCGTTCCTCATTGAAAACCCTGGTTTTATTCAAGTAGGCTTCCAAAGTCGATCGAACTGTCAGAATTTTGTTTGTTATAGAAAATCATTGACACTGTGTCCAAAGCACTCTACGCAATAACGATTTTTTGTAAATTTTGACCAGCATGTAAAATTCGATCATACCGTGTGATATGTCATTGTGACAAGAAAAAAAATTATAATCAAAAATGCAAAATTTGAATATGGCGACCGTAATAAAAGCCAAAGTTGAGTGTTGAATCTCTGAAATCAAGAACGCCATGAAAAATACGATGATAGATTTAGATTCCTTGTAAAAAAGTGCCCCAAGAACGTCCTAGTTAAAAACATCTAGTTCTCTTCGTTTTCTCTTAAAGAAAAAAAAACGAAAACTAAAATTTTCAGTTTTATTTTCAGATATTTAGAAAACGAAACATGGTACACACAATTTTCAGCATGAAAATGCGCAACTTTATCCTACTCTGACCGACACCGTATCTCTTATAATAGCTGAGATCCCCATGGTGAAGTTCGAAAAATGGGCACCCTGTATATCATGATAGTTTCACTACCTTACATACTACCTTTTTGTTCTTGATACACTCAATGAGTTCGGAAGCCAGAATTACCAATCGACTGTTACATCCTGTCCTATAGACAAAATTAATATGTAAGTCCACACGGAAATTTTGGAATGCACTGATATTATATCATACACCTAGGGACTAAAGTGGTATTTTAAATCCCCAAACAAAAAGTTTATAGCCCAACCAACAGAAAGACTATAATTTGTCGAGGGATTTAAAAACAGTTTAGTCCTGAGGTGCATATACTATTTTATGCACTTTAGGATAGGTGAAACGTTAAAGAAAATTAACAAACAAAGATTTCGATTCCTAATTTTCAAAATGAAACACCAACCAATTTTCCAACACTTTAATTAATAAAAATAACAGCTGCAATACCTAATAATAATTCACCCCTTTTTCACTTAGCTTATTGCAATGGGGTAAACATTGTATTTACATTTAGTATTTATTTGGTATTAGAGGGGTCTGAAAGAAAGTACTATGATATCACGTGGTACAACACATATGTATGGTCAAAATTTTAAAACGACAAATTAATGGCATTAAATCCCCCAGAGCTACCAAAAAAATAAACTAGATACCATACTAGCGTGAGCATATACGATCTAAGGTTGAATTTCTGACGTCAAAAACGCCATTTTGCCATATATACAGGGCTATTCGAATTCGAGTCTATGCATGGGGATTTTGATAACGGTAAGAGATAGAGGGTTGGTTAAATGGGGGCAAAGTAGCGTATTTCAGAGGTTAATTATATGGATGAAAAAAATCTGACCTAGGAAAAATTAAAAAAAAATGTTGAAATTTTACTGGTAATAGTTCAATATTTCCAAAACACTCTGTAATTCAGATGAAAATACTACGTCAATATGAAACATGACTCTTGACATTCAAAAAAATGCAATAATAATTACAGATCCGTATTTGAAAATTGAAAGTTGAGGGTGGCCCAATTTATACGATACCCTGTATATAATTTTTTTTCAGATATTTGGAAAGGCTACGAAAAGTTACAACGGCAAAGTTGCAAAATTTTAATAAAATCTTCGTAAAATAAAAAGATATAGGCAAAAGAAGGATTTCGAAATTTTCGATTTTTCCTGTATAACTTCAGAACTGAAGAAGGTAGGTCAAATTTTTTTCAGCCATATAATTAACCTCTGATGAAATACGCTACTTTGCCCCCATTTAACCAACCCTCTATCTCTTACCGTTATCGAAATCCCCATGCATAGACTCGAATTTGAATAGCCCTGTATAATAACAACTATATGGATAACACCTATTCTTCTCTTCACGCGAAAGTAAAGCCAGTTTTGGAAAAACAAAAGACTGTCTGGCTTGCTATTGATGAATTGTGCGCATGCGCGGGTTTTGACGAGTTGAGTCCACTGACGTTTTTAGAATTTCATATGTTAGGTATATTTGTTAGCCTAAATTATGTAAAACAGCGTTAATATAGTTATGAAAGTACTTACTGACTGTTTACAGTAGTGATTAGTGAGTGATAACAGTGATTGATCAAAAATTAGCCCACGAATCTTGCTCCGATGACTTTATCGTCACAGGTTTCTCTGCAAATCGCAAGTATCGCTTTGTAGAACACTTCCATTTCTGCATCTATCATCAACTATTATCCAAAATCGTTCAACAATCCATCGATAAACGAATATTTGAAAAATATATGTTATGATAAAATAAAAACATCGAATTGAAGGTTACGTGACACATTTGAGTGATGTTAATAATTATCATACGTTTGTCGCTCACTAGAAAGCTACTCTCCTCCATGATGAAAACGAATGTCGATTCTTAATTCAAACTTGCGCAAGCGCATATTCGCGATTTGTCCCGCAGACTGTCGTTTGTTTTATTTCTCGGCTTCAGCTCTGGTATCCATGTTACCTATATAGTTATTATTAGATATATGCATTTTGCATTGTTTGTGTCCAAGTGTCGCATTTGCGATATGGCTTTCCTTTCTGAGGCTTCTGTAGCCAACAACTGCGTAATTCCGTTTTTGTAATGCAAAAAAGAGCAATACGCTATTTGTGTGGAGTTAAAAATTCCAATCATTGCAAACGTCTTTTTCAGCTTCACAAAATATTAACTTTGTGCTGCATCTTCATACTTGAAAAAGAAACATCTAAATATGACAAGACTTAGAACACACGAGACACGTCAAAATAACAACATACCTTTGCCGATTCCAAAATCTTGTTTAACAAAAAATTTATTGATGTTTGAAAGTAAGAAAATGTTCAATCAGTTGCCAATTAATTTGAAGCAAATGTCTGACATCTAAATTCCGGAAGGCAGTGAAAGATATATTGTGTAAAAAAGCATACTATTGCCTTCAAGAATATTACAGTGACAGATGGTGATATATATCGTAACCATTTTAAAAGTTTTATTATTTTAATGTGTTTGTAGTACTATATATTGGGATATATATTTTTTTGTATATTTATTATTTATAATTCTAGTATTTAACTTCTACTACTCCTTGTAACTCTTGGATATGTAATAGTATAGTTCAACGCTTTGTCGAGAAAGAATCTCTCATGATCAATATTTTTAACTCGACTATCTATATTTGGGTGACTAAAACCTTCCGCGAAGAATGCTATGAATAATTCAGGTCCTTACTTCAAAAAATTAAATTGATGTGATTCTGTAGGTAATGAAAAGTGCCAATGGCAATGTTGGTTTATTTTCTCTTTTTGTCTCAGTACCTCGATCATTATTGAACGTTTCCGCTCTAAATATTAATTATTCGTTCATATATTTACGGATTCTTTATCAACCTCTAATTTTGTCATCATGATATTCATTTATTAACAGTTGATATCTCCTTTTTTTTCAAGAATAAATATATCATAAGAACTATCAATATTTATTTTATGCTTCATCAACCGCACGATGTTTATTATTATTAAATCAATGTTTATAGCTATTCCAGATTGAGTTATTGTACCTTTCTTGTTCATAATTACAAGATGGCAAGATAATTAAATGAAAGGAAGAATATTTCGTTCGCTGAACTCAATAAATGAAACTGGTTGTTTTCAAGTAGCAAACATTTTGGTTACGATTAATCGAAAAAAATTCTCTTCAAATGTTTTCTCACTTATAATTACACGAGAGCTTTTTTTTGTCGAAGTAAACTTGACATGCATCAATGAGAATTCTCAGCTCGATTAGAATGGTTCGTAATTTTCACCCGCTTGACATCCAATATTTATAATGAAGTCCAATATTTTTCGCCGAGGATTTGGTCCATTTAGATATTTCATTTATCCCAATAGAAGAATTCTTATACCATCCCTTCGAATTTGTTTTTTGCCAGAAAGTATTTGGAGTTGAAAAAAAAAACTTTTCACATGTGATATGGTTTTTCCGTCTTCCCATAATTTGTTTAAACAATCTTACTGGACATACACAATATTTTTCAGTGGTTGCTACCAACCATTAACTTTTTTTTTAAAGAGAAAAATAGTCTATTCAATTAAAAATATCAAACATAGTTTGAGATGAATGTCTGGTAGACTACGAGCAGAAAACAACTACTTTCCTGGTAAATACCACGCAGAACATTGAATTATATCTGTTCGTAGTCCATGCAAGATTCGTTTCTGGAGTGTTTCTTTCTTCTGCCGCATGATGTCGCCACTTCCAATTGTCTGTTGGAACGCGGCTCTGTGCGGTCAAATAGGCGCGACGAAAATGCATTGGGACAGGCAACGCTTCGAGTGGAGATCTTACGGTCTCTACTCGGTTAACTACCCTGGACTGATGAGGGCCAAAAAGCCCGAAACCGGTCTGTAGGTTCTTAAGCGATGTGAATTCGTCACGTATTAGGAAGAAAGAAACATTCGCGATCTGCATTCACAGTGTGAATCGTTGCATGGACTACGAACAGACATAATTCAATGTTCTGCGTGGTATTTACCAGGAAAGTAGTTGTTTTCTGATCGTAGTCTACCAGACATTCATCTCAAACTATGTTTGATATTTTTAATTGGATAGACTATTTTTCTCTTTCAAAAAAATTTTTTTTGTCCAATTCATGGCTAATCCATTTTTTCAACCATTTACTGTCGGCCAACTTCTAATGTCCCCCTTGCGCTGTCTTCGAAAACACTGGGTTATATTCAACTCTTCCGTTCTCTCTTCCACGGTTGTCTGTCTCGATTTTAAAATAGAATACCTTACAATTTGCTGCTTCTTACGAAAGCGTATAAGGGCCACCGAGATTTTTTTATATTTTTTCCGACTTCAAACTCGGAATTTCCGACTTTAAACTCGGAATTTCCTACTTTGAACTCGGAATTTCCAATTTGAACTCGGAACAATTTTTTCCGACTTCAAACTCTGAATTCTTTTTTTCCGACTTCGAACTCGGAATTATTTTTTCCGACTTCAATCTCGGAATTTCCGATTTTGAACTCGGAATGATGGAATAACTATCAACGCTGGTGTTCCACAAGGATCTGTTTTGGCACCAACTTTGTTTACACTACAGCTTTGCAGATGAAAGTATGGTACACTCCATGTACACTTCTGCTCTAGAGCCGCTATATCATCCAAAGAAGCTAGAGGTGCAAGGCGAAGACAGGTTGACACTATGATGATACCAGCAGCCATGATTATTCTTATAACATCCTCTATATTCATCATATTTCATTCATACTCATCATTTTTCGAGAAATATCTATATCTCTAAAAAAAATTCATATATAGATATTCTTCCCAGATCTGGTTAGATATAGACACCAGGAAAATACTAGATATTGTCACACTACTTCTCCGTTTGAGGAAAAATAGAATCCTGATAAAGTTCTGCGGGGCTCGAGCCTGGCAATGAAAGGGTGGCCAATCTAAGTCTGTCTCATAATGCTATAAATGATCTTGATAAGCATCTACCACAACAATATATCTACAAAAAACAGGGATATCGCCCACTTTTCTGCGGTCAAAAAACTCGTAAATGCAAGGTCACCAACCAGACGTATAGTTTGAATGGATATTGAACTCTGGAGCTGAACTCTAAACATGTGAACTAAACTTCATGACAGGTCAAATTTGTGCTTTGTTAATTATGAGATTTTTTTAAGGTGTGAAGTAGTCCTTGACGCGAAACAAAGAATCGAATTCTTGTGAAGCAATTTCTGCACATAATCATTTCATGATTGATGATGGTAATACCAAGCATGATCATCATGAATATCGAGGATTCAACAGGAACAAAAACATGCCTGACATCATCATAAGTATAAGGCATTATGAGGTCCACCTTCTTGAAAAAAAAATACAAGCTTGAGTTTGGTAGCAATTGTAGCATCGAATTTTACTAGATTATCAGATCTCTATTGATAGCTATTCCGAATTTGAAGTCGGAATAAAAAATTTCGAGTTTAAAGTCGGAATTTCCGAGTTCAAAGTCGGAATTTCTGAGTTTGAAGTCGGGATAAAAATATTCCAAGTTTAAAGTCGGAATTCCCGAGTTCAAAGTCAGAATTTCCGAGTTTGGAGTCGGAATAAAAAAATTCCGAGTTTGAAGTCGGAAATTCCGAGTTAAAAGTCGGAAAAAATATAAAAAAATCTCGGTGGCCCTTAAGTCCGTGTCTCACGGTCAAACTATTTGATCAAACTATGAAAGTGTGATGTCATCAATGACGTCACATCAAACAGCAGCTGAAATTAGAACATGTTCTAAATATTTTACCAGTTTGATGAAAAATTAAGGTTAAAGTTTTTTGTTGAACGAAACGTCAGAATACTAATATACTTGAGTTTTGGACTGTTGGAAATGTCTGCTGCTTGAAATTGGACCGAGGAGCAAGTAACGTTCCTAATAGATCTCCATAGAAGCAATAAATAACTTTTGTATAATATCAGACAAAAAGATTACCACAAGAGTGATATCAGATGCATTGAATGATATTGCTAGTCATTCTCACGGCCAAATAACTGGTAGGTGTTCTGAGTCATCCTTTCAATTGATAATAAGTACTAATATATTCCATAGAATCAGTAGTTGAGGCATTGTTCAATGATTGGCAAACACAGTTCAATAGGGAACTGAGGTAGTCTCGTTTCTACTTCACTAACTCTGAAGGGATGCGCAACTTACCATGAAATAAATGTTTAGAGATTTTTGTGTATTATTTCTATTCATATATAATATTGTTAAAAAGCGAGATTCCATCTTGAATGTAGATTTATCTTCCGTTATGATCAATCAATTTTCGAACTGTTTGAACAAACTTCTTCAAATCGTGTGAACAGGATTTCTGCACATTTCAAATATTTGAATCAAATAGACAGAAATGACGTCACGTCAAACAGATTTGATCAAATAGTTTGACCGTGAAACATGGACTTTTTACGCTTTCGTAGCTTCTCAACCTCTCCAAGTCAATTCATAGGCAGCAATGTGATATAATTCACTTTGGAGGCCTACAGGCTACAGGTTCTTCTTCACTCCAGGACAGTGCCATTTCAAAAATGTTTTGTTTTTTGAGAGCATTAGAACTCACCTTCCTTTTTTCTGGTATTACTTGTGAAAATTTTGCGTTTTGTGGATATACAGGATCGCTCCGAAAAAATGAATATGTGTGAAATTTGTTCTCGAAACAAGAAGAGAAGACAGCAATTATACAAGGTGGTCCAAAATGTTCACCCGATATTTCTGTGGCTAATAGCACATATAAGAAAATTAAGGTACTTTTTCATATAATATTGTTGCCTAAAACTGAAAATAAGGTAGATACTTATGCCATTGAGGAGAATAGATAAACATCAGTTTTTCTCTTATATCTTCTAATAACCACCTTGTAGTATCGATTTTATATTTTGAACTAAGATAAGGACCATCTGACCCATTCAATAGAGGGGATTTTACTATATTTTACTTACCCCCATGGTCTATATCTAGGTTCGAATGATAAATTCGATATTTCAAGTATTGAAGAAAAACCGATATTTATCTATACCCCCTTCAAAGTGGCAAATCAACTCATTATTAATTTTCTGAAAGAAGTTCATATAAAAATGTACCTTTATTTTATAATGTTCATCATAGATATATCGGGAGATATTTTGGACCACCTTGTGTATTTTAGATAAATATTCCACAGAAATACACACACTCCGTAAATAGGTGATGCAAAAGTGTCGAAATTCATAGCGACATGTAAATCACACTCGTATATTTTCAATTCGAATCTGTTATCTAGATTCTAGATTAATTTTTTTTGTTCTCTAATCTATGATTTCAGAAAAAGGACAAAAAATATCGTCTTCAGATGACAACTGATTGTAGATACTCACAATGGAACCGCCATATTTCTTCTTATTAACCTCTGTTAAAGATATTATTATCATCAAGATATCCAAGTTATTAGGTACTTATACTAAATCGGATGATCATGAATCATATATTGTCAACGAGGGGCAAACAACTCCTCAAAAAAGCGTACACCATATTTAAAATACTTGTAATTAAGGTATTTAAAAGCTATTTGTGATTACTTAAAATAATTAGAAAGTATTTAGAAGTATTTAATATACTTGAAAGAATTGAAAATATTTAGAAGTCATGAGTAGATTTTCGAAACATTTAAGGGTAATAGTGGTAATACAGCAGTATTTGATAATAAATAGAGGAATTAACAAGTATTCAAATCTATTTCAACAACTTAAGAACTTTTTATATAATAACTCGAAGTTATTTACATATTTTATTATCTTGTGATTTATATTTTATTCCAATCACACATCTTGCTACTTTGTGACGTGTACATCCATCGTAAGATGGCTCCAGTTGGATGTACTAATAAATTTCTTTGTCTTTGTCTTTTAATGATATTTATTAAGGAATTAAAAGACCTCCTGGAATATAAATCAATATTGATTTTTTCTTATTATGAATAAGTAGCTGAATAATTCAAGATTCTGAGAATATTTGGTAAAGCATATCATAGTTTTCAAAATTTATAGGATTTCAGTAGGTATCTACTGACCAGAAAAATTCGAGGAAAAATTTTACATTTTTTAATGATGTATTTGCTGTCGAAAATTGAAAATTCATTTATGTCGATAACAGAGAGAGATATACTATAGCCGAGGCAAATATATTCAGAATATTTTGTATAATCCGAAAATCCAATATTATAATGTAATAATATGGTGTTTGTTTTGAAATTTCAAAGTTGGTTTAGTAACACTAGATCTGGCAACAGGGTAGCAGTAAACATATTTTCAGAGGCTTTCCTATGCCTTTCAAAATTTAAAATGACAGAAAGTATTATTAATCAGCAATAATACTGGTGTAATAATATAATGATGATTTTTATGATTATTCTTCAGAAGTAAACAACTATAGTACAAAAAACACGTTTTTTCTCGCGTGACCTGAAAAGTAAAAAAAATTATCAGTCATGGAAGAATCATCACAAGCTGTCGGGACGCGGACGGGTAAAAATCCTAGCCGACATCGGAGCCGATATATGATATTTCAACGTGCATCTGATATATTTAAAGGATTTAAAAATTTATTTAATGTACTGAAGATGTAATTAAAGCACTTAAAAAATATTTAAAATAATGAAAAAGTACTTAAAGGATTTAGAAAGTATTTGAAAGGTAATTGAGAAAATGAAGACATACTCAAGAGACTGAAAAAATAATTAACAGGTATTTGAAATAATTAAAAGTATTTAAGTACTTAAAAATTCAAGGTGTACACCATATTTAAGAGTTGTTTGCCCCTCGATTGTCAATCATACACAGATATATGTTCGGAAAGGGGCAGGTTTTTTTAAGTTCTGGTTCCCACGAAAAGGGATATCCTGTAATGTTCAGAGAACATCGTGAGAACCAAGGGAAAGAAGGTAGGAGTTGGTGTTCTTCTTAAATGTTTGGAGATCGTATCCCTCAGGGAACACCTCTCTAGGCAATGAGTTCCAAAGTCTCGATGTTCGTTGGATGAACGAGTCCTTGGAAAGGGACGTTCTGCAGGTCTCTAAAGTGATCACAAAGGGGTGTGAAGACAGAACTTGACGGGTTAATCTCGAAGAGACTGCTAATGGAGGAACGATTGTTGATATTTCAGAAGAGCATCGCCCATGAAAATGTCTATAAAATAGAGATAAATTGCCAACTTTTCTACGGTGTTCCAGAGAAGTTAGCGAGTTTGTAAGCGAGGCATCACCGACGAGACGAATTGACCTTTTTTGGACATAATCCAAAAGTTTCAGAATATGTTTAGGTGCCGCACTCTAAATATGGGAACAATATTCCAGGACAGGTCGGATCTGTGCCTTTATAGATCATAAGCAGCTGACTGGGAGTGAAATACCCTAAGGCTCGAAATAGAAAACCAAGTTTTTGGGATGCACTTTTGGCAATGGACCTCACGTGATTTTCCCAAGAAAGATTATTGCTGATAGTAATGCCAAGCATCGAAATGGATGACTTCAATGGTATGGTTACTCCTGACTGAATTATGTTGAGCACAGTGAGATCGGCTTTTCTAGAGAAAATACAGGTTTGTGTTTTGTTTGCATTGAATTCTACATTCTACCAGGTTATTAGATCCCCACTCGAGAATTTTTGCTAAGTCCATATCCATTTGTGACACGGAAGAAGTTGAATAGATAGCATCAAGAACGTGTTATGATGTTGAGACCCTAATACCTCACTATCTATTTTCAGGTTATTGATTCATATAAATTTCCATTTTGATCTATTTTGTTTTCGAATATATTTTCTTAGTTTAACTTAATTTCATGTTTTCAAGTTATTTAAATTTTAATATTTTAATTTAATAATCGTTTTCATTTCAACCTACTTCCCATTAGTTTTACAATACCCGTATATCATATCGTTTTCATATCGTTATTTTGCGATTATTTCACTTTCGCATAACTAATCTTTTTCAAGGATTCATCAGATCTTCATACCTTTAGTTTAGAAAATTTTAGTCCGAATGGTCCATCACACTGAGTGGTAGAAGCTAGGGGTAGGAGTGATAGGACTGACTAAAATATGTATCCTCTATGGACTTTCCACTTACTTTTGACCTTGAATAGTATTCGTTCCGAAGAAAAATGTTGGTAACCTAATTTTAATTGAATATTTGGTAAATATTTCGCGATCATTGTTATAAACATAATTGACTTGTTTTTATGGTGAAAGCATATTGTATAAACGAACATTTGTTCTCATGGCTCAGAATGAAGTCAAAATAAACGTGAAATAAAGTTCAAGGGCTATGGAAAAAAACTGAACTATCATCATTCCATAATAATCAAAAATAAGTTCGGGTAAATTATTCACACAATATACCAGTCTAGAATGTACTTAGCCCATGAAAATAACATTTTTATAGCTCATTATATTAACGATAACGAAAATAGAATAACTAACAATACGACAGGGAATTTGGAATATAATTATCAGACGATTTTCATACAGGGTGGTCCAATTTTGAATCATAAAAATTCAACATCACGTAATGATAATAATTATTCAAATTAGTATGAAATGCGTGGGATTTTGCTTGATTGCTAAATTCAATCAAACTCTGGTATGTTGTAGATCACAATCTGCCGATAACACTGTGAATGTACCATAATCAAATGAGTATATGATCAGTTTTATGGAAACAGTATAATTTTCGAAGTGCGGTTACAAAAACAGAAAACAGAAGGTAATTTAGACTATTTCTGGTTTAATCTCGTGATTTGGTTTTGAGCATACTGATGGCATAGTATAGTCAGTAATAGTATCCGCAGACGATATGGATAGTGAGGAAGCGATTACATCTACTTGAACCAGAAAAAAATTCTCGAAAAAAATCGAAGAAGATAATATTAAGAAACTCAAAATTTAGAGGGGGTTGAGATAGTGAATATTCCTACAATAACAGAACCAGAGTATGTACAGCCGAAGGATCTCTTCATTCATTGATTTTTTATGCAAAGAATAATGATTTAAATGTAATTGTCTGTACGTAACATCTTACTATACTACTTGTTTCTGGTTAATTGGAAGAATGAAAGCAAATGATTGAAAAACAGCAATATTTATACATAAATTCAGTTGTTTCTGTTCAGTATAGTAACTGGGTAGTATATTTTGTTATCTCTCGTTCGTTAATCGTTCTCCATACTTATTCTGAAATATTTTTTCTGTTTGGTAACACACGAACAAAAAATAATATTCTAGCAAAGCCAGGGCTGATGTGCTTCTGTTTTTCAGTAGTAACCTCTGATAGAAATCAAAACATATCTCCTCCAACATTAGATAATCGAACGAATGACATTGAAATTTCAGTTTATTTACATGACGTTAACAAAAACACAGTCGTTCGGTTCACAGCCTACTTTAGTTTCTGTTCAGTATAGTAACTGGGTAGTATATTTTGTTATCTCTCGTTCGTTAATCGTTCTCCATACTTATTCTGAAATATTTTTTCTGTTTGGTAACACACGAACAAAAAATAATATTCTAGCAAAGCCAGGGCTGATGGGCTTCTGTTTTTCAGTAGTAACCTCTGATAGAAATCAAAACATATCTCCTCCAACATTAGATAATCGAACGAATGACATTGAAATTTCAGTTTATTTACATGACGTTAACAAAAACACAGTCGTTCGGTTCACAGCCTACTTTAGCGTTTACCTACATTGTTGTGACGTTACGTGGCGGCCATCAAACAGCTGATGGATAGACGAGTTCAAAACGGTCAAACCAAAGAGGAACGAAGAGAGAAGACTGCGAGTTCGATCACTGAAATATAATTATTAACTGGAACGCTAATATAGGTAAATGCGCGGGGAACTTTTAGCCCAACTATGGGAACTGAGATTTCAGATTATGCGTCTGTCTGTTGGAACGCGGCTCAGTGCGGTCAAATAAACGCGACGAAGGTGCATTGGGACAGGCAACGCTTCGAGTGGAGATCTTACGGTCTCTACTCGGATAACTACACTGCACTGATGAGGGCCAATAAGCCCGAAACCGGTCTGTAGGTTGTTAGGCGTGCCTGTCCCGATGTGAATTTGTCACGTCTTAGGAAGAAAGAAACATTTGCGATCTGCATTCACAGTGTGAATCGTTGCATGGATTACGAGCAGATATAATTCAATGTTCTGCGTGGTATTTACCAGGAAAGTAGTTGTTTTCTGCTCGTAGTCTACCAGACATTCATTTCAAACTATGTTTGATATTCTAATTGGATAGACTAATTTCTCTTTCTAAAATTGTTGTCCAATTATGGCTTTTCCATTTTTCATAATCCGGTATATTATTCAGATTTCGTAATATTCAGTGACATCGCTATGAAGCTAGGTCTGAAGTTTATTTTAATCTCAGAAATCCCCTCGGAAATCCCGAATGAATTGTGTGTGATGTTTCAAAATATTTCATATTTCACCGGATTTCTCCGGAATTCCGAGTATTATCTCAATTTAGTTATAAAATTGCATCGTTATTTGTTCAAATTGACATATTTCTTCAGTAGGAATTCCGGGGAATTCCGGCGAATTCCGGGAAATTCCGAGGAAATCCTGGGAATTCCGAAGAATTCTGAGGAAATCCGAGGAATTCTTACTCCGGTCAAAATAGACATTTAAAATAACAAAAATTCCGACAGAGCTGAATTTTGGTAGAGACCTTGGGTTCACCATTAGGAATGAAGTGCCAAAAGTCCATATGAATCCAATGTGTGCTAAAAAAGTTATTCAAGGTTAAAAGTGAGAATTTTAGGTTTTTTGAATTTTTCTTAAAAACCGTAAGTTTTATCAAAAATATAGTTCAGAAACAAATTGTGGATTATGAAATAATTTACAAAAATGATACCGATACTTTTTTAGAATCATCATTCCTAAGATATTGCCATTCTAAAAGTTGAAAGAGTAAAATTCTACATGATATGCACACATTTAAAATCAAATATCTATACTCTTGTCGATACAATTTTTTTTTGAGCTCCATGCACAGCCAGGACAAAGCGAATTTCTTTTGTGATTATCGTTTAAGAAGGAGAGTAAATTTTGTTAGGATGGCCGGAATTATCCTGAACCGTTCGATTCAACAAATTGTTCTAAGGGCAAATTTGTGAGTTATTTCGGGGTACTCTGGTATTTGAGCATTATTATTTCCCAAATATAAAAATGAACCCGAAACATGTATACGATAATTAGTCATCATTACTTATTCAAGGTTAACAGCGAATAATCTCAACCATAATCTAACAGATAAAAAACATAAAAATATTGCAATTAGCGGTATACAGGGTCGCCAAGATAAGAATGAACTGGATAGTTATATTAGAGGTTCTTCTGCAAGAAATTTGATGATATAGGTGGAAGAAAATCTTCCTCCTGAAACCAAACTTTGTGATACATCCTGAAGGTCGTTATGGAAGTAAGAATAATCAAAGTTAATGATGATTTCTCGAAGACAATACGTCGAACGTCCGACAGGTATAAGTCGTTAATTTTGAACTCATTGAATCTTTATTTTCGTCAAGGTGCTTCACACATAATGCAAGATAGATATTACTGATATCTATCTTGAACCATTCAAAATCTCAACCTGCGACGCATTTTCTGTTGGCTTGATAACAAAACTTGCCGCCCCTTTTCATGTCCAGTATAGTATGACAAGTTATTTTCCAAGAGATGGCGATAGTATAATTGATTCATGGTGTTGTATTGAAGTGTCAAATTTTATGACAGAACATGACAACCACACCAAAATGGCAACCAATCTGGCTGATATTGCCCATATCGAAAATCGAAAGCAATAGAGCTTTTCTTCGATCATATAACAGACCAGATGGATAACGCTCAATCCTTACCACAGTAGTTGTTTGAAGCCAACATCTAAGCCAGTTACTAGGGTTACCTCATTCTAAAATAAATATAGCAACAACAGATTCCTCTAGCAGCAGTGTCTTGCTATCTTGTAAGGGTCTGAATTTGAATAAATTGACCTACTAACAAAATTATCGTATCAATTCTTCCTAAGACTGAATGAAAACAATATAATATCTAAGTTTTCTGAAAATATACATCTTTGATTTATTAGCCGAATGATAATAGATTCAATTTACTGTCACAACTATATTGTTTATTTTCTGGCAATATAAAGTTTCAAAGTGTCGAACTTGAGAACATCAAACATGTTATTACTTTCCAATTCCACTAAATCTAATACTATGAGCATTTTCTTACCACTTGGGTCGACCATTTTATCACTTGTAGTAAAATGATGCGAGCAAACTCTAGCGTCTTTTGAAATATTCTCTTACTTGATCATATTTTTACATAGGTATATCCATATTTTTCATCTCGAGGAATCCTGAGAATGTATTCAAATTACCATAATAATATGTAATAATAATAATGTTTATACAACACTGATACGACACTGAGTAACTCACCAGTGGAATGTTGTGTTCTGGTCATCACTTTTAAATCGTCTCTTACACATTTCACAGCGTTTCACCATCCTTTAAATTCGATTTGAACAGAAAGGTTTTTAAGTAAAATCCTATTCAAATTTTCACACAAAACTGGAAATATGCCGTTTAATGATCAATAAAACAAAATTTGATTCGAAAATGAGACGTTTCGCGCTGTCACTGTCAGCGTTCGGTTGATTAGCGGTTGAACGAAATAAGCAGCGTTGGCGCATTCACCAAAAATGTCGCAATCTCCAGAAAGAACGTGCTATGTATAAATATAAATGAGGCACTGTATCATATGACGAATATAGGATACATAGTTTTTTATACAATATAACTGATATCCATCTGAAGGATATAAATATTTGGAAACCTTTAAAAAATGTGGTCATTGGATGATTATCACTTTCAAATCGAACGATGTGGCTTGTGGCAACCTCTGTGGGGGAAAAATATATGAATACGAATTTCATGTTGGCTTCAGGCAATTTGGGGTGTTACTATTCTAGTGGGTTTGTTGTTCGGAGGTGACTTCAGTGATGAAATAGAACCGACATCCGATGACAGTGACTTGAATAAGAATTTTGTACCCGGTGATGATGAGGTAGGTACAGTCCCAAAAGCATGAGGTAATTTGATTTTATTGAAAATGTGGCATGTCCGGTTCTTGTTACAAAGAACAAATGAAAGAATTCCCGAAAAAACGCCGAAAAGTACATAGAGACAGAGAAAATAAAAGGTAAAAAAACTCGAACGAATTTGAACAAAGAATACATGAGTGATATTCAAACATACAATGACAGCTCGTGAGCCGAAACTACCATATGCGGGTGTAAAAATCACTGATGCAAAGAAAAAATTGAGAGCTTCGAAAAGGAAGTATTCACCATCATAAGTTCTATGATTTATGGTTCTTCGACATACAAAACAGTTAACTCTTCGTCTGCCTAAGGGTTCTCAAGAAGAAGAGATCTATATCCTATAGTAAACAAAAACGATAAGAGTCTTCTACAGGAAAGGTAAATGTTCTGCATTTTCTAATTAGTATTAACGGTGATTGAGTTAAAGTTTGTGAACGTGGATATAGGATGGTGAAACAGCTCTTCGATTATTTCTGCGAAAAACTTGTAGACCATCTAAGAAGCGTAGTGATACTTTCATGAATTTAATGAAGATGGCGGTAAGATCGATAATCAGGAAATATTGGTTGCTCATGTATTTCTGTGATTCGCATCTGACAGACGTGAATCGAAACGACATCAAAACACTATATTTTCATTTAATATCGTACCTATAATTATCGATATTTTGGCCCAGTTTTTTTTTAAAAAAAGATGACACTGATGATGAGGAGATGACAGATGTAGAGTTCCTGTTTTACAAACAAAAGGTATGGCGCCATCTCTGGAAACTTCAGAAAATATTACTACGGTTTGAAATCGAGTAGGCAAAATTCTACAGTTTTTCTCTAGTGGTTGTTGAAAGGAAGCTGTTTCACTATCTATTCTATATCCGCCTTGAGTGGATAGTATCGTTTCCAAAAAATAAGAGGCTCTGCCATCAAAGACACACAAATATAGGCCGAATAAACAGAGTAATGATTTACTTATTGCAATCCGTTGCAATTAGTCAGAGACCACTAGAATGATATTCCAAAGTATTGAAGTAACTACAGTAGAAATTTCAATCACAAAAAAGTATATATACTTGATCAGTGACATGTCGATTTCTCTCAGAATTCCCAAAGTCATTCACATGAAAACTATGAAGCTGAAGTGAGATAATTAACCACACAAATTACATAAAACTATAGCTGATGTTATGAAGAAGTTATTGCTGACAGAAACCAGGGCAATCAACGTCTACTTCAAAAAAATGCGACAATTCAATCGATCTTCAGCAAGCCATGCCTGTACAATAGTAAAATAAAGGTCCTGCACTTTATGTCAGTAAAATGTGTCTGGAACTGCTCAAAATATTCTCAGGAACCTTCTGAGTGACCCTCTTGGATTTTTCCTTGTGAACATTGAACACTCTGTATAAATCAGTAATTATTAGAGTCGTTCTATTTGTCAAAACATTGAAATTCATTGAAGACATATACTTCATCCTTCACGAGGTAGAAAGTGCCTGGGTGGGTATGAAATCAATTGCAACAATCCAATATTAAAGACAATTATCATTTAATTACTCAGATATTAGCATTTTTATGTATTCAGGTTTCGGTATTTCAGTCTTACTCATCACGCTAATAACAATTATGTTGTATACTATGGATGTGTGGTTATTTCGTAGCGTATTTGGTAATTTCTCACAACACCGAATGTCAAGTACATATAGGTAGCGAAATAAATAATACACTTTTCCTTGTCACATTGAAGCTTTCCAAAAATATCCCACCCATCACAATTTTATTCCATATTATGTTCGAATCGATGTTCGCACCTGATAGTCGTTCAAATTGATTTTCGAATAAATGTATCTGTTAATGATTTTTATTGTTAGTAGGCCATGACATACTAATTAGAATATTAGAGGTTTGTGATGTAATTCAATCAACATTTCGAGTGAATATCAATTTCGTTACTTTCAGTTGATTTCCTCGATCATTTCTTTCTGTCAATGATAATGATCTAAATGCATTCATTGCAAAACACCAAAACATATATCATATCCAGAGATCACAAGACTTTCTCAGTAGGTTGGATGAAGAGATGAGAGACAAATTGAAGTTATGGACGAAAATATGATGCAGGGTTTTCCAGGAATTGGGTCCATATTTTTGTTTTCTTTTGACTACACGAGATAAAAACCTATAATGTTCGTGAAAGAACATTGTACAAGCCAGTAGAAGGATATTAGAAAAGCAAATAGATGTAATTTATAAGAAATTTTTATCGAAAGTTTGGAGGTAATAGGCATCAGGAAAAACCTTTCTGAGAAGTGAGTTCCACAATTTCACCAATCGATAAAAAAAATAATTTTGATAGAATGTAGTTCGACATGTTCATATAATAATAATATAATAATAATAATATTTATTCCTTAAATTGATCATATAAAATGATATAGGAATCGTCACTAAAATGTGTGAATTTGTCAAGAACACAAAAGATTAAATACATTAAAATACATTACGTATAAAAGTAAAGAAATAGGATTACATATTAAAAGTATTAAAGACAAACATTTGAAAAAATACATTAAAAAAATACATATTAAAAAGTAAAGTTGGGCAATTATTCCGACTCGGGTTCCGAGCATGACAATATAGGGATGACTGCCTGCTCGGAATAGATCGTGGTAGAATGATATTATTTGTTTTGTAGGTCCGGGGTGGTTGAAAGTACTAAGCCATTGATTGGTCGTTTTTATTTTTGTCCATACATATGTGCTGTACCACGTGATCATAGTATACCTACTTCCTTGCAGACCCCTCTATACCAAAAAAATACTACAAGATGCCGGATTTAGCGTTATAAGATCTATGTTTCCGATGAGCATCGACCATGAAAATATCTATAGAAAAGAGACAGACCGCTCACTTGTGTGCGATGTTCTAGATATGTCAATGAATTCGTGAGTTCAGGATCACCAACCATCAGACCATTGTCGTTCTAAATGGAAACCTAGTAGGCTGGAACAATGATGGAAATAAGACCTAGTGGCGCTACTCTTCAATTGTTTCAGCAGACAAATCCTTGATTTGGAACAATTGAATTTCAGCTCATTACGTGGGGTTCTCATGTACAACAATAGATGGCGATATTGTCGAAATAATTTTCTTTCAATCATGTTCGATGCATATTCGCATCAAACTCATTGGAAAATGGCTCCATGAAATTGTTAGAAACGATTAGAAGTCATTCAGAATCAAATATTCATACTTTCGTGTTGACACTTGCAGTAACCTGTAAATTTGGTTGAAATCGCGGCTTCACCCACGCCATGTTACGTTATACACGTTTTATCGAAGTAGGCGAAATCAAGAGATTTGGGACCACTCATGGGATAGGAAGTGATTTCACCAGTCTATCTATCCACCTCTGCTGGAACTATAATATTGTCTGATGTTCACTCATCAAGTCCCAAACGTCTGCCAAATTGAGGTATTCTACACCAGTATGAATAACATAGGTTAACTGCACTGAAAATCAGCTGATTTTGAGTGTGGTGTAGATTACACGACACCGAATAGCAGACGAAAGAACCTTTTATAGAGGTCCTCCGATGGTCATTTGTTTCAGTTTTTTCTCTGTCAGCGATCCAATTTTAGATTGAAGTTATGTTGTTCTTTTTTTTCTAACTTCAGCACGTATTTATATATCTATCATGTTCTGACATATTTTTACTTTTATACCTATTTTTACTCAAATAGGTCCAATACTAGTTTTTAGGAAGAATAATAAGGCATTCCAAGAAAATTTTTTGCAGGTACTCACATATTTTGGCCTCCAGAACAAGAATCCTAAATCTAATCGCTATAGTTTCGTAAATACACCATTTGACATCTTGAATTTACTAACAACATCACAAAATTCATCATTCTTTCAAATGAAACATCACATGTAAGCGTATTACATTTACTCATTTTCAACACTCTTGAGAAAATATTTAATAGTTTTCAAAACATGTATCGTTCTTCGAAAACACGAGATTTTGATCTGTCAACTTGACCCTGTCACAAAGTTCAGCTCCTTTCATGCTCGGTTCTCGATAGGTTTGGTAAAATTTTTTGAATTTTTTCAAATATACTACACCTTTTCCAGTTGTATTTCAGAAAGCGTCAAATGTATTTCAGAATAGCGAGTTCGATTTCAGAAAGCAACAATTGTATTTCAGAATTGTGAGTTTAATTTCAGAAAGCGTCAATGGTATTTCAGAAAAGTCAACTGAATTTCAGAATTCATCATTTGAATTTCAGAATCTATCATTTGTATACAAATGACGAATTCTGAAATTCAATTGACTATTCTGAAATACATTTGACGCTTTCTGAAATTCAACTCACTATTCTGAAATACAATTGATACTTTCTGAAATACAAGTGACTATTCTGAAATTCAATTGACGCTTTCTGAAATAAACTTGATGGCTTCTGAAATACAACTGGAAAAGGTGTAGTTTATTCTGCTGAAAATTGTTGAAAACAAGTAAATATAAGTGTGTGTGTGGTGTGTTAGTTTGAAGAAGGATAAAGTTTTGTGTGTTTTCTTCAGCGAGTATGAAATATGCGTGGAGCAAATATACAACTAAACGTAAGTTATTAAAATTGTATTAACTATATCGTACAATCGATATGCCCATACTTTCACTTGACTCGCATTTTTAGTTTCTCAATTTTCAACACATCGAACACTCTTTACTTTGTGACATTACACATTTTTCACAGTCACATCACTGACACTGACTGACTTTTCTCTTTTTCTATTTCCTGACTTTCTGATCAATGAATCAATGATATCGAATAATTATATGCTTGAAACAGAAGCTTCGCTGTGCTGAAAGGAGCGGGTCTTTCAAAATGTAAATAAAAACGTAAGGTTATGCCCAGTATGACATTCCAAGTTCTCACGGCTATTATGAGAAGATGTATCTGCCTTACGGAGAAAGTTCCTTTTTTCCAGTGAACAGACCTATATTATACCGTCTACCTACTAGGTGTTCATTTAGATTGACAATGATCAGACGAACAGATTCCAGAAGCCTCAGCGTATGTTTGGGTGCTAAACTACAACAAAAAGTTTTTGTGAACCAGTTTCAGCAATAGGCCTCACGTGATCATCCCAAGATGTAATAGCACAATTATGTCCTATGGATGTCCTTTGGACATCTTGTTAGGACGTTCAAATTTGGTACCGCGGACGTCCATTGTACGTCTGTGGGACGCACAAATGTCCCACTTGGGAACTAACTAGGGACGCCCTTTCGGGATGTCCTTAGGACGTCATCGAAGGACCTACTTTCCTGCGTTGTTTGGTGGCTGCTGTCTGCTTGTTTATTATTGAGAATAATTAAATGAGATACTAATAATAATGATTTCTATAACTTGATCATATTAGATTTCTGGCTCGCAATTTGGCATATTTTTCATTTGAACAATTGAAATATTTTTGTCCAATGATGGAGTACTTGAGTACAAATGCATGCAGGAAGTGAAAAGTCGGAGACAGCTGAAAATACTGAAATCCGAACCATTTCTGAGCGTAATATGAATTCTGAAAGGATAAGTCGAATTCGTGCGTGGGGATGAGAATGGCGAGAACCACATCATATTTGATGGCGCATTTTTAAAATTCATCTTCCTTTCTATTGAGACGTTTCTCTACTACTTTCTAGAAAAAGATTGGAACCTATAGAGTCAGTGATATTCTAAAATAAGTATATTTCAACGATGTCAGAATATTTTGATACGATTCTACATCTATGTACTCTCCAAGAATATTCTGGAATTTCTGGAAATATTTTGAAATAAGCATAAATTTGAACAATGTCATAATGTGTGTCTGTGTCCATATAGGATGTTGTTCATAGGACATCCAAAAGACGTTCTCACAGGGACATTCAAAGTAATGTACCGATTGAGAAGTCCATAGGACGTTGTTATCAGGACGTTTGAAAATATGTACTGCCCTGGTCGTCCTATGGAAATTGACGCAGGGACAATGTATAATATGTACCGATAGGGATGTCCGCAGGATGTTGTACTCATGGTGTTTGCATAAATGTACTATCTGGGACATTCCATGGACGTCCTCACAGGGACATTTCAAGATATGTACTGATTGGGACGTCCTATGGACAAAAATTTCATGTCCGGGACGTTCGGACATAAATGGTACCAAATAGGGACGTCCCAAGGACAGTGTGTGCTATTAGGGTGATTTCATTGGAACAATCTCGCTTGACATCATCATATTAGGCATATTTTTCAATAATGTTATTTTCAAAAACCGAAACGTTAGGTAATCTCGATATGGGAAAATCTGAATAGCATGAAATATATTGTTTCTACAAATGGTTAACAAAGTAGCCTTTGACTCTTTAAAATCTCAACACAAAGTTGAAGTTTCCCGAGGAATGTCGTTAAGTGACAGCATTGCCGCTCGTGCGCGGAAATAATGTCATTAAGTGACAGCATATTTGCGCTCGCATCCATCATTGTTGAAAACGAACTCATCCTTCTGTAACATGATGGAAGATAATAGTGACAATGAATAATTATCGAACACATCTCCTGATGTAGCAGAAAGTGCGAACATTGTAAATTTGAACCTCCTACCAGAGAAATCGAGGAAAAGTATGAATTATGGTAAACGATAAAATCATGACATGCTGTCATGAAATGTTTGAATGCTGAAAATATCGAAGTAAGTATCCTAAACTTGTTGTAGGTACTTCTCAAACAACACCAGTTCGTTGAATATAAAGCAAAAGTGAGTTTGACTATATCTTTTTGGTTCATAACGTATTATAACTGTGAGATAGACATAAGTTTTCAAGTAGCCTCAATAGCCAACGGGTTCTCAAGCCGCCATCTCGGGTTCGATCCCTGTGCAGGGCAATTCTTTTTTAATCTATGAATCATTTTCCTTTATTTACTGTTAGATGTATGAATTATTAGAATGAATTCAAATAGTGGATAATTAATGACATTAATGATTCAGATATTATGAAATATAAGTTAATTGAATGAAGTATCAAGTTTTTTGTCTAGGAACTGTGTTTGTAGAAAAAATATTGTGTGTTTCATTATCATTACTTTGAGCCCTAAATACAAAAAGTGTGCCGCATATGCGGCTATATGATAATTATTGGATACATTTAAGTAGAACGTTACCAGCTCGGTTGACAGGCTTTGAAATCAATTAAATTAAGTCTCAAATCTAGTATAATAAAACTCGCAATTAAGATTCACACGAAACTTTTTCATTTGTGAATAAATTAGAATATTTTTGCCAACGAAATTGGTGCCATACTGATATCCTATAGAATTTGCCAACGGTAACTATTATAACTTTCAGATACTCTGAACTGGTATTATAAAGCTCACTTTTTTGTTCACACATTTATAGTTCGGGAGGTTTTCAAACTCTGGATTAAGCGAAATCGAAACTCTCAATTTGGAATTTGACAACATTCAGACTTTGAACTTCAAATCTTACTAAATTCTCTATCGAAATTTCTCAAATTCAAAAATATTTATAAATATCATGTGGCCCTACTAAGAGTTCGTAGGATGGCAGTCACACTTTAACTTGTGGAATTTTTTTCTGTAAATTTATTCCCTATCCTTCGTATTTCTATATCACTCTGTGGTATATAACTCCTCGAATACCCATTACATTTGAATTTTTTCTATGAACTCAAGTTTCAAATGCTCTTTATACAGGGTGGATCACGACTAATGCGACGGAGATTTGTAGCAAAACGGCATAACTTCTCAAGTTTTTGTCACATTTTAAAATTATTTTGAAATACACAGGATGTCCCAAAAAGTTGTGGCATATCAAAGTTATGTTTATTCTTATGGAACACCCTATATTTTATTGCATTTTCAGATTCTCCCTGAAGAGCTTATTTCATCGATCTATCAGACTTGGGGTTTCGAGGGAAGTTGAGTGTGAAAAATCGAGATTTTTCAACTTTAAGATTTTTTTGTGTGCAAACTATTCATTATAGGTCGAAACGGCTTACATGTCCCTATCTTAACTTTTGATCAACTATCTAATGACATTTTCCTGAATCACATACAGGGTGGTTGAAAATTATGAATTCTGAGCTATAATAATCTGACGCGCTCAAGTATTTCAATGTCACATTTTTTTTACATTTTCAAAAATCGGGCGAGTAAATCCCTATTCAGCCTCTCGGCCCCCCTACTATTATGCATTGATGAAACTGATGAAAATGAAATATTTCATACCAATTATTACTCACCTAAATTCCAACCTGTTGATGAATGGACGAATATATTTCACAACAAGTGTTGAGAAAAAAATAGAAAATAATATGTTTGTCAACAGTTTGTCTGATAATAAACATTCATTGCATGCGTACTGACTTATGTTCCGAACACTCGGAAAGCCATGATTTGAATATCATTAGTGATAAATAATTCGTTACTCTTCCGCCAAAAGGCACGAGTCTGCAATTCCAGCTATCCAGCTATTTCAACCAGAGTGCATATCTGGAGTGTATTTATAATCTTTGCCCAATCTACGATCTCTGTGTCCATTCACCGTAGTTCCGTGTCTGCATAAATTATAATTGATTGTACCGACTTTGAACAAAATGTTCACAAACCTATGAAAACGCACTTTCGTGTGAAGAAGATATTTTGCTGCTAGTACAACTCTTCATGAGTTGAAAACCTCTCTAAGTGAAAATTTCATGACACCCATCATCTCAATTTGGGCTATACCCTAGAATGGTCGGGTGCCCACCCCAGGATGGTCACAAAAATAATTAAATCCGCACGGACATAACTAAGACAAGGCCAAGACTGGAGCAGTCTCGGTCGTGGTATCGAAAAATAAATGAAGTATTTGTCTTTGTATTGGTCTTGGTATTAGTCTTGATGTTTCAAGACCAAAACGAAACTGGCTCAATCTTGGTCTTGGTCTTGATAGTATTGGTCTTGTTCTTGATAGTCTTGGTCTTGGATCAAAATGTGTCTAGAATTTGGAACTATTGAATTCAATTGCCCTAAAGTTTATATGCAGATATAATAGGTAGGTATTCCGTATTTCTCAGTATTCAATAATTGTCAATTAATACGGTTGAAGTAAGCGAAATAACTTTCTCATTTCACCATAAAAATATGATTTTCAAGAAGTAAAGATTAAATTAGACCCACACAGCACACAGGCCATTTTTCAATAAATATGTTATTTATCTTCTATGTGGTATTTTTCAATATAAATGTAACCCATATACAGGTTGAGTCCCGCGGACTCATGATGTTTCCAAGCAACTCAGTATTACTTGTGGTATTACTACTGAAAAGGAAGCAGACTGCCTTGCCAAAGAAGGGGCAAATACACAATTTCCCGGCCCAGAACTCTTCAGTGGACTCTCCAAGGCCCACTTGAAAGAAGAGTTTCGACGTTGGGAAGCGGATGAAATGAAATCTCACTGGAATAAAGTGCCAGGACAAAGACAAAAGAAAAGGCTAGTGAGCCAATCGCCAAGGAAAGCTATAAGCAGCTTCTCGAGTTGGACAAGAAAGACTTGAAACTGGTGACGGGACTCCTCACTGGACACTGCCCTCTGAGGTATCACCTCAAAAAGATAGTGATAGTTGCCGCTACTGCGAGAACTTCGCTGAAACTGCAGAACATTTGCTTTGCGAATGCCCAGCGCTCTTCTGCAAGAGGCTAAAGTTCCTGGAAGGGCCTTTTTAGAGCCCTCCGATATCAGGAAACAATCTACAATTACCACTGAAAACTTTCCGGATGGTGATATTGATATCGAATGGGTAGGTACAAAATCCATTCATCATCAGAAGTCAGCTATAACTTTGGTATCACTGACACTTACAGGGGCCTGAAAATATTTTTCGAAGTTCAAATACTTCAGACCGTTTGCCTCGAGCTTTGCCTATTTTATTATGAGAGAGCCTATAAGAAAATAGGCAGTTGTATCATTTCTGATAATGTAAGGTCGACACATTTTGAGTTTTCGTAGGAATAGGTATTGATTTTCGGATTTTTGGCACATAGACCCTTTAGATTCAAAACCTTCCAAATGTTTATATCGACTGTGAATCTCGAATTGCGCTGACCCATGCACTCTTTTCCAAAGTGAGCAATATATAATGCCCTGCTGGGCAATGATCAAATTAAATTTGAAAACCTGTGCATCAACTTATCACTGATGATTACCGCTATACCTGTTTTCATCTAATCGATTTCAGAAACTAGGTACTAGTCAAAATATGCAAACAAGTTTTTGAGTAAGCGTCAAGAGTTCATGGTCAATGCAGTGTTTCGGAGTAGTTTGTTGTTGAATCGTTAATTTGGCGAAAAGGAAATTCTTGCGTTGAGATTTTTGGAAACTTCTTGGTTGCCACGTTCCTCTAAGTTGAGCCCAAGTGACTACTTGTAAGGTTATCCGTGAATAGATAGCACAAATTTTTGTTGAACGTACAAAAGAATAAAGGCAAACTGAGATGTGCTATTGATTGCATCAGAATAGTTGTATTATTGTTCAACGAATATCTTGATTATTTGATCGATTAGAGCAATTGATTAGCAAATTGTTTTCCACAACCACGTATTACCATTTTTACAAGTATCATAACTATAATATCTAACATTCATGCAACTCACACACCACCAGATAATCACCAGAAAATTGTGGAAATATTCAATGTTCCACTGAAGTCAAGATACATTCATATAGTATGAGAGGAGAAATATTGAATATTTGTGAAGATCGAAGTTGAAAAATATCGAGGAAAATATTGAGAAATGAGAAAAAAATCCTTCAGATATATAATTAGATGCAGAATCGAGTTTATAACCTCGTTTACGACTTCCACTTTTCAAAAAGTTGATGAAAGTCATCAGATATTCATTCGAAGTGATCAAAATTGATAATGTCATCGGTAAAGAAATTATTGTGAATGTCATCGTCGTAGGTAGGTACCCTTAGTAGGTAACTAACAAAATTACCATAATAGTACATCCTGGGTTTTATGATGATGAAAATCGTTACAGGTATGTTTCAAGTGATCCTGATTCAGAATCCATCATCATTTTTGTGAAAAAAAAATCCCTAATAGTACTTTTTGAAAAATAGGTCAAAAAAATTGGACACAGTTGGCCATGATAACAGTCCGAAAATATAATCACTTTATTGTCGGATAGACATTTCAAATACCTATTCAACTGAAGAAAAGTTTTTCAAAATCGATCAAATGATAACGATTTCACAGTGGTAGTAAGTCCTTAAGGTGTAGGTATAAGAAATACTCGGATCACAAATATTTTTTGCCTGTATCTATTCATCGGCGCGTCCCGACGAATATATGCATTTTTGCTATGCATCGGCGCGTCATCCACGCATGCTCATATTCCACCCCGACCAGTGTTGCCATCTTAGTGGATTTTACACCAAAACTGGGTGGTTTGAGTTATCGTTTTGTGACAAAAAACTGCATCTAGTGGCTGGTGGTTATTTTTGTGAATTTTTCATGACACATGTGAAAATCTGGTGATTTCTAAGATTTCTTCCATATTTGATTTCTGCCACAGATTTCACTACTAATTGACAGTTGACGCATGCGCATGACACGGATCACGATTTCGATATATTCGTCAAATCGTCAACGTCATGTTGAGCTCTCATGTCTCGTTTTTCATGCTGAGCAGAGATTTTAGTTTGACATAAATTACATTAGTAGCACCACAGTTTAAGCAGAAACATTTACACCGAGTGCGCTCCAGTTTTACCAATAGAACTAGCTATTATCTGGTGTTAATCTAGTGGTTTAAATCGTAGTAAACCACCAGAAAACCACTAGATTTTCAAAAATTTTCGCCTGCGGCGCATTTTTTTCATTTGACCAGGAATTGTGATTTTCTGGTGTTTTCAAAGAAGCCATTTTGAGATTTTTGAGATTTTGAGTTGGCAACACTGGCCCCGACGAATAGAATCTTTGACTAAGCATTTGTAATACCCATAATACAATAGAGGACAGAGCATTAACCTACGCTTATTCAGTCTTCTGCAGTATCTCGAGATCCCACATGAAGGACCTACAGATGCTGCAGAATAAGATACTTCGTATAATCACCAATGATAACAGATACTCTCGAGTGATAGACATGAACACGCAGTGTCACAACCCACCAACCATACCAATGACGAATACATATATACACAGACTCTCAGATAAATTTTACAGACATCACATTAAATTCAGCAACTTGACACAAAACATGACATCAACCAGACAAATACATGACATACGTAAAAAACATGTGCTCATATACGAGTCCACCGATATCTTCAACGAATTACCAGAAGACAATTAAACCTTACCCTCATCGACAGTTTGGTACGGGGGTAAGGCAGATAGCCGACCTGGGCTGGGCCTACAGACAGTGACTCTATACGAGACAGTGGCGACAATAGGGCTATGCCCACCCCGCCATTAGGAGGCAAATAAGTGCGCCAAGATTTGAATTACTTGCCTCCTCAGTGGCTTAAATGAAGAAATTGAACTCATTAGGCTTCGATCTTGAAACTGAAATGAAATATGCACGAACCAAATGTTAGGTTATTTTCATAGACGAATTTATGAAAATAAGTACATACCACTAAAATTTTTGGAGAAATCAGTGATATTCGTTATTATACTTGTTATATTGTGATGAAACTGCAATTTTTTTAAAAAATAAACTGCACAAGAAGAATTAGTCACTAAACACCATATAAACCATATGTAAACAAACAGAAAATTTGCCTCCTAATGTCGTCACTGTAGGCCTGACCCATGTCAGTTCCCCACGATCTCCATTAGGAGAACACGCAAAATGTTGCCAAATTAAATAAATTGGCTCCAACTCAGAACCAGCGTGCGTAACCACCTATATCAAACGATAGTTCGTCGAATTTCAAAAGCTACAAACTGGATCGAGGCTCCTCCCAAACCCACCACATCCCCATTCCCAACTAACCTCCTTCACATCCTGACTTCCAAAAGACACTTCAAGAATTGGGAGGTTTTTCATGATATTTTCCTTCAAGACTATGTCAAAACAAAGACAGAAAACTCTCCGCATATTTTTCGAGGCCCTGAGCCAGACCATATTAATATAGCTACAAAAAGGGATTAACCCTAGAAGTTGGCGTTTATTGAGGTTGACTCATGGGATGTGGCACGTTCTCTCGGCCACCAGAACGCCCTTGGCGGGGTCAACAACAAAAAGGTTCGTTTCCTACTTGTAGGAAGCAGAATGGAATGTACTGTATGCCATAGAATGTACAATTTTGATGTAATAAACGATTTTAAAAGTAGTAAAGCATATGCTTCACAAGCTATAGGCGCACCAGGTTCGGTTCCCTCGATTAGGTACCTTTTTTTATTTTTTTTAACTATCCATCAATTGTTCCCTCTTAAAAGTTTTAAGAAAATAGTGATCTGGACACTAGCTGATAGGTTATTTTGTTTGGTTCAGGCAGTTTTGTTGAGTTGATTGAGCCGAGATTTCAAAGTAGACTTTTATTTTTCAATTACCAATCAATTGTTGTTTTTCCGGAAATAGTGATGTCAAAAATTCTAATCGTCGGGGCTCCGACACGGCCATATTTTTTTACCCTGAATATGTATAAATATAAATAATTTTGTTAATGATCACAACGAGTTAGCATCTTTTGTTTTGTATACACAGTTTAAACTCAGACATAATTATTATCCAAATCATTATCTAAATAAGCAGTTCGTTTTAAATATCATCATGTATAGAAATGTTCAGAGTTAGGCGTCGTATCAAGTTTAGTCACTGTCTCATGATAATTTCATAAGTTATTACATTCAGAGCTTTTTTGAGAGTCTCATATGATACTGCATGTGTTTGAGTGTGTGTGCTTGTTTTTGTGAACCAACTCACATTATAGGATTATGAGAGGAGCGGAGTTGAGGTGTTATGCAAACTGGATATTATCGTCAATAGGGTGATTCATGAGATTCAAGATAAATTCGAATAGAGAAAGCTCATTGGATCCTATAACGGAAATTATGGTAAAACAATATTATGACGAGCAAAATACATTTATTTGGATTCAAAGAAACTATGATAATATAAGAACAAAAGATAATATAGGTATTATTTCGAGTAGAAACGTTAATAAAAATCCGTGGAAATCCGAGTAAAAATCAAAAAAGTACCCACTTTTCATTAACAAAACTAGAAAATACTATAGAAAAGTTGATGGTGTCAGCAGTTGTGACGTCAGAAGATTTTTGGAAATACTTTTTTTTTTCGTTCGACATGCAAAGCATTAAAAAAAATCAGTTTTACTAAGTTGCGATTGAAAACTGGCTTTTCAAGATCTGTCATAATAAGTCACTCACTAATGTATATTTTTAGTTCATGAATGATGGAATTAATGAAGATTGTGATGATATGATAGATTTAGTACTTTCCGATGATGTTTTGTTGATAAATTCTTCAATCCGCAGTTAAATGATTGATATGTAGTTTTCATACGAGTTTTTATATAAAATTTCAGGAAACCTGATAATATCTGGAGCTAGTTCGAAACAAATGCAAATCATTATCATTATATTATGTATAATGTGATTTCAGGGTAAAAAGTAGTTTAGAATCTGTCGAAATAATAGACCGTTACTGAGATCGAAGTGACTATTTCATGCACTTGCCAAATGAACCAATCAGTAGCTCTAGTCAAGTTCGAATTATCGATAACACAAGCCTGTCAAGTTCGGTGTTTTCAGAGTTGTGCATTTGACAGTGAAACGTCAAATATAAATAATAACCGTTTTGATTCAAATCTGGACCACTTTTGAGCATGGATGATTTCCATAACTATAAATAATAACGCTGATTCTACCAAATTTCAGATTTTTACCATTTACTCTGTTTGTGAAATGGTCTACTAAAATTCCACTCGTGATTGGATTAATCTCATAAGTCTGTTTTTTATTTCATAACTCAGCTGAGTTGCTTGAAGGAAACACCACTCGTCCTGTGGACTCATGATGTTTTCAAGCAACTCAGTTTCGTATGTAATAAATCAACAGACTTGTCGCTAAAATCCAATCACTTGTGGAATTACTACTGATAACTCCATGGAGAATTCAAGATGAGGTTGCCCAACAAATTTTTGTTATTTATGCTATAGTTGTATGACTGACTATGCCTATTTATGGCACGGCATAGGTTGACATGGTGATAAGGTACCGATTTCGGCCAGCCAAACTGAGAAGCTAATACAGGAATTTCTCGAGGGTATTTTGGTATATTTTGAACTTTTCCTTAACTTATTTATTTTTGTACTGATTTTTCTTTTCAGATCGAGTTTCAGAGTATGCTCTCCTGTAATCTTTCTCGTTGATTCGTAACGAAATTTGTATAATATGTAAAGGAAAAAACAGTTTATCCACTCAGAACAAAGTTATTGGCAATTAATTTTTGAACCACTTGTTCAATCGAACGGAATTTGAAGGGCTTGAATGGGAGATAAAAACCAACAGCAAGGCCAATAGCTTTAAAATAAAGGCAAAGCGCCATCCACGCGGCGCCATCTTGAATAATGTTTTTGAATAGAACATAATAATGTTCCATTTTCGAAATCTACTAATACTTAATTATTAACAGTTTATAGATATATTAACATCGCTTTGTATATCAAAGCTCGGTTCACAGCAGGATCTCTACTCGGTAGCTATACCCTGCACTGAACTGATGAGTTCCGATAAGCCCGAAACGGATCTGTATCAGGTAGGTAGTTAGGCGTGACGGTCTCGATGTAAACACGAGTGTGAACATTCACACATAAAAACAAATTCTCAAATGGAAACGATATATTTGTTCAACGTCCAATTCTTGTTTTGAAAAAGCGCATTCTTCTTCTGAAATAATTTATTTGAAATGAATTTATTGAATATGTCAATTGTAGAAAATTATTTCACTGGAATATTCATTTGGTATAACAAAATGTTCTCAATTCAAGAAATTCAAAGTATCCAGAAAAAATAATTAAGTTCTTGAAAAATATATCACGGAATGTCTTCTTTCAAAATAACATTCAACATTTAATCTCTGAATGAGTAAATCTCTGAGAAAGTTTCTTTGGATTGACCATAACATTTTCTTGAATACAATTGCGATCCCTTCGAGCCGAGAATGTTGCCTAACGGTGTGAGTGTGTTGTTTTGGTGCTCTTGTCGTGCATCCATCATTGTTCAACCAGTTCAACCTATTTTATTGGCATAGAAATATTAGCTTGCCATGAAAGAAAAACTGAGGTCTTAGGAGATATCTAAGGATATAATTACCACTTTTAGGGGTAAGTTACATGCCTATATCTTATCAACGTTCATTCTTGGGTATAGGTATTATTGTGTATTCAATCAATTAACGTAGCTATATCATCTCGAAAACTGATAATTCGTGAAAAACTTGAATAACCAGGATCGGCATAGTGAGTGAAAATTGGGGTTAGGTACCTATGTGCAAGTGGAAAAGAGCTTCTTGAACTTGTAGACATCTTAGGTATTTTGATACTGCATATTATACCTAACATATGTTTACATTTTTTTACCTAATTTCGATCCAAGGAAAATGAATTCAGTAGTAAGAATGTGAACCCAGATTTGAAGAAATATAATAACCATACATTGTGCTGAGTCAGATTATCTCTCACATTGTACCTACATGGAGATGTGAATGATATATTTTATATTTTTTGGTAGTTTGAAACCAGAGGAATAAAACTTTATTGCGAGGTAAACTGGTGGACAAGTTCAAAAATAATCTCTACGAATAGGGGGAAAGGTTGTCAAGAAGAAGGTCTGCAAGTGATGATGTGATTGATGACAGCCCCAATAAGAGAACGGAAGTTGAGGATGATTCTCATTTCAAGAAATCGATATAATTCCTCTAATTCGATGAAATTCTTGATACAAAACAATCTACAGCTAAAACTGAAAATCTGATTCTTCTTGTTCAAGAAAATGCGAGTCATTGAGAGATTATGATTGTCTTGATTTGAATATATTGTGTTATCAATCTGAAATATTGTATTATTCTCACGAAGAACTCCATTCATTTACGATTCAAGAAATCTATAACATTGGTGTGAGTGTATTTAGTTGGAAACATAATAGTCTTGAATTGAGCAGAAATTTATTCCAGTATATATAAACAAGCCATACTCTTGAATCAAAGCATATCAAATCAAATCAAGTAATTCTTTTTATGTGTGTTATTGGAACGTATTCCGAAGAAAGAAACATTATTCTGTGTTCATGGTATGAATGGTTGCATGGACTGCGAGTGGATATAATTCAATGTCCTGCGTGGCATTAGCCAGGAAAGCAGTTGTTTTCTGCTCGTAGTCTACCAGACATTCAAACTGTGTTCGATTTTTATTAATCGGAATACTGGAAATTTTTACCAACAATACTCTTCACACCTAAGTACATATAATTATGTTCGAAATATTAACTTTTGAAAAATGACAATTTCAAAAATACGAATATTGCCGAGAAAAAAAATGGCCACGTTTGTACCGTCTCTTGGTAAGAAGACTAATGACTCTATACCAACCAAATACTCTTGGTCATGTTGGTGTAAACGGAACAGTTGGTCAGGTACTCAGCTTGGTTTGGTACCTACCGAAAATTGTTGCGTACCAGACTAAAATAGTTAGGTGATCAAGATGGTGTAAACACATTCTGGCGATATGAACCAACAGTGCCCTATCCATTTGTACCATTTTATGAATTCTATAATAACAATATTTTCAAAAATATATATATGATATAAAACTATCACTTAGTGGGGATTGCAGCACAGGTAAAGTACACTCTTTCAAGTTTGCTCCGAGCTTTCGATAAGTTTTATTATCATCATCAGGGAAGTCTACAATAGCAATGAACAATATATATGAAAAATGTTTGGTCAAATTATTAGATGAAAATTTATAACTTACAACTTGGTTGAGGCTGTAACCACTGATGTTAATATATACCAACAAAACATTGAGAGAGAAATAAGAAAACGATTACAATAGTCAAAGTTATGTTAAAATTATCTGAACACATACATGTAACAAATAAAATCTTTGGAGAACGTAGATGTACACTTTGGTAACAAAAAGTTGGCGTCAGTAAGCTTTTTTTGAATTGAAAAAACTTCGCAACGACTTCCCTTCCACATATATGATATATATATTTCTGATTGACATTTGAAAATGGACGTTTTTTCTCCAGTCAGTAGAGTTCGAAACCTACGGACCCCAAATAGTTCTGTGGTGCTGAATAACCATAAGATTACCAAACATACCAAATCAGAACCAAGCTGTTCGCTGATGGAATATGATGTGACTAGCGAGGTGACTAGGCAACAACTCATTTCTTTGGTCTGTATTTGGTATGATCAATTTGGTCATAGTACCAAATTTGCGCGCGGTATAAACATGGCAATTAGTTGTCGCGGTAATAACTTATTGACTGTCAAATTTATCTTAAAATCCGAGTCTAAATCCATACTTCATTTTAAACCGGATTTTTACTTCGTTCAATACATAGGTATTTCTAAAACACATTTGAAACTAGAAGTAAAGTGTATCGGATAAAACCGAGGATAAAACTGTAAAGATCATTGATGATGACGCTCAGGCGCTATTTTGAAAATTCTCTATAAAAAGCTAGGTTTTCATCTCCTATTCAAACCCTTCAAATTTCGTTGCGATATACCACCAGGTGCCAAAATTAATAGGTACCTACGGACAGACTTTAGACGGTTATTATCTCGGGTATTATCGTCCACAGTTTTCGAAATAACGATATATATATCGTTAAACTTGATGGACACTTCCTCAGTTTTTGAGCAGACAATCAGAAATAGACAGGAAAAATTAACAATTATTTGGTGTCAGCCTCGGTGTCAGCTAAGACCACCAATCAAGTTTCTTGTCACACATGAATGTTACTTCGACAGTTTCAAAACGACCCACGAACACAACACCAGATCTAAACATAACTATAATTATCCTATTCATAAAAAGAGCATTTTCGAGACAAGTCCGCTGTACAAAGCTATCAAGTTTCATAACAATCTTCCTCAAGAGATAAAAAATATACAGAGCACGAAGGGATTGTTAAGCTCGGTGCGGAACTACTTGTGTCTGGAGCCTTACTCCATCACTGATTTTTTTCTTACACAATTTTAATTTTTAGCATTTAAATGTGAACTTTATACAATTATTTTGTCTTTATATAATTGCTTGTTTAATGTTTTATGTCTTAAATTTATTTGTTTTTTTTTTCTCTTTTACTGTATGTATGACTTATTTCTCAGACGAGTGTAAACAACTCCGTAGAATGAATAAATATCTATATATCTATCAATGTAGCAATGATTAAATCAAATGTTTATCTCTTTCCTTTCATGGTAAACCTCGTATGCTCGTAGTAAACAGTCTAAGCGGTGATGATATATTCAATAAGTAGGAATATAAATTCTCGAAATAACAAAATTTATTATCTACCTATATAGTTACTTATACAGGGTGCCCGTTTTTCGAGCTTAACCATGGGGATCTCAGTTATTACAAGAGATACGAGTTCGGTTAAATTGGGGCAAAGTTGCGCAATGTCATGCTCAACAATTATGTGAAAGAAAATTTCGTGCATCATTTTTAGTTTTTGGAATGTTGGAAAAAAACGGAAATTTGTAAATTTCGTTTTTATTTTTTCAATCGAAAATGAAGCGAACTAGACGTTTTCAACTAGTACTTTTGAGCATGGATGATTTCCATAACTATAAATAATAACGCTGATTCTACCAAATTTCAGATTTTTACCATTTACTCTGTTTGTGAAATGGTCTACTAAAATTCCACTCGTGATTGGATTAATCTCATAAGTCTGTTTTTTATTTCATAACTCAGCTGAGTTGCTTGAAGGAAACACCACTCGTCCTGTGGACTCATGATGTTTTCAAGCAACTCAGTTTCGTATGTAATAAATCAACAGACTTGTCGCTAAAATCCAATCACTTGTGGAATTACTACTGATAACTCCATGGAGAATTCAAGATGAGGTTGCCCAACAAATTTTTGTTATTTATGCTATAGTTGTATGACTGACTATGCCTATTTATGGCACGGCATAGGTTGACATGGTGATAAGGTACCGATTTCGGCCAGCCAAACTGAGAAGCTAATACAGGAATTTCTCGAGGGTATTTTGGTATATTTTGAACTTTTCCTTAACTTATTTATTTTTGTACTGATTTTTCTTTTCAGATCGAGTTTCAGAGTATGCTCTCCTGTAATCTTTCTCGTTGATTCGTAACGAAATTTGTATAATATGTAAAGGAAAAAACAGTTTATCCACTCAGAACAAAGTTATTGGCAATTAATTTTTGAACCACTTGTTCAATCGAACGGAATTTGAAGGGCTTGAATGGGAGATAAAAACCAACAGCAAGGCCAATAGCTTTAAAATAAAGGCAAAGCGCCATCCACGCGGCGCCATCTTGAATAATGTTTTTGAATAGAACATAATAATGTTCCATTTTCGAAATCTACTAATACTTAATTATTAACAGTTTATAGATATATTAACATCGCTTTGTATATCAAAGCTCGGTTCACAGCAGGATCTCTACTCGGTAGCTATACCCTGCACTGAACTGATGAGTTCCGATAAGCCCGAAACGGATCTGTATCAGGTAGGTAGTTAGGCGTGACGGTCTCGATGTAAACACGAGTGTGAACATTATTATTGGAACGTATTCCGAAGAAAGAAACATTATTCTGTGTTCATGGTATGAATGGTTGCATGGACTGCGAGTGGATATAATTCAATGTCCTGCGTGGCATTAGCCAGGAAAGCAGTTGTTTTCTGCTCGTAGTCTACCAGACATTCAAACTGTGTTCGATTTTTATTAATCGGAATACTGGAAATTTTTACCAACAATACTCTTCACACCTAAGTACATATAATTATGTTCGAAATATTAACTTTTGAAAAATGACAATTTCAAAAATACGAATATTGCCGAGAAAAAAAATGGCCACGTTTGTACCGTCTCTTGGTAAGAAGACTAATGACTCTATACCAACCAAATACTCTTGGTCATGTTGGTGTAAACGGAACAGTTGGTCAGGTACTCAGCTTGGTTTGGTACCTACCGAAAATTGTTGCGTACCAGACTAAAATAGTTAGGTGATCAAGATGGTGTAAACACATTCTGGCGATATGAACCAACAGTGCCCTATCCATTTGTACCATTTTATGAATTCTATAATAACAATATTTTCAAAAATATATATATGATATAAAACTATCACTTAGTGGGGATTGCAGCACAGGTAAAGTACACTCTTTCAAGTTTGCTCCGAGCTTTCGATAAGTTTTATTATCATCATCAGGGAAGTCTACAATAGCAATGAACAATATATATGAAAAATGTTTGGTCAAATTATTAGATGAAAATTTATAACTTACAACTTGGTTGAGGCTGTAACCACTGATGTTAATATATACCAACAAAACATTGAGAGAGAAATAAGAAAACGATTACAATAGTCAAAGTTATGTTAAAATTATCTGAACACATACATGTAACAAATAAAATCTTTGGAGAACGTAGATGTACACTTTGGTAACAAAAAGTTGGCGTCAGTAAGCTTTTTTTGAATTGAAAAAACTTCGCAACGACTTCCCTTCCACATATATGATATATATATTTCTGATTGACATTTGAAAATGGACGTTTTTTCTCCAGTCAGTAGAGTTCGAAACCTACGGACCCCAAATAGTTCTGTGGTGCTGAATAACCATAAGATTACCAAACATACCAAATCAGAACCAAGCTGTTCGCTGATGGAATATGATGTGACTAGCGAGGTGACTAGGCAACAACTCATTTCTTTGGTCTGTATTTGGTATGATCAATTTGGTCATAGTACCAAATTTGCGCGCGGTATAAACATGGCAATTAGTTGTCGCGGTAATAACTTATTGACTGTCAAATTTATCTTAAAATCCGAGTCTAAATCCATACTTCATTTTAAACCGGATTTTTACTTCGTTCAATACATAGGTATTTCTAAAACACATTTGAAACTAGAAGTAAAGTGTATCGGATAAAACCGAGGATAAAACTGTAAAGATCATTGATGATGACGCTCAGGCGCTATTTTGAAAATTCTCTATAAAAAGCTAGGTTTTCATCTCCTATTCAAACCCTTCAAATTTCGTTGCGATATACCACCAGGTGCCAAAATTAATAGGTACCTACGGACAGACTTTAGACGGTTATTATCTCGGGTATTATCGTCCACAGTTTTCGAAATAACGATATATATATCGTTAAACTTGATGGACACTTCCTCAGTTTTTGAGCAGACAATCAGAAATAGACAGGAAAAATTAACAATTATTTGGTGTCAGCCTCGGTGTCAGCTAAGACCACCAATCAAGTTTCTTGTCACACATGAATGTTACTTCGACAGTTTCAAAACGACCCACGAACACAACACCAGATCTAAACATAACTATAATTATCCTATTCATAAAAAGAGCATTTTCGAGACAAGTCCGCTGTACAAAGCTATCAAGTTTCATAACAATCTTCCTCAAGAGATAAAAAATATACAGAGCACGAAGGGATTGTTAAGCTCGGTGCGGAACTACTTGTGTCTGGAGCCTTACTCCATCACTGATTTTTTTCTTACACAATTTTAATTTTTAGCATTCAAATGTGAACTTTATACAATTATTTTGTCTTTATATAATTGCTTGTTTAATGTTTTATGTCTTAAATTTATTTGTTTTTTTTTTCTCTTTTACTGTATGTATGACTTATTTCTCAGACGAGTGTAAACAACTCCGTAGAATGAATAAATATCTATATATCTATCAATGTAGCAATGATTAAATCAAATGTTTATCTCTTTCCTTTCATGGTAAACCTCGTATGCTCGTAGTAAACAGTCTAAGCGGTGATGATATATTCAATAAGTAGGAATATAAATTCTCGAAATAACAAAATTTATTATCTACCTATATAGTTACTTATACAGGGTGCCCGTTTTTCGAGCTTAACCATGGGGATCTCAGTTATTACAAGAGATACGAGTTCGGTTAAATTGGGGCAAAGTTGCGCAATGTCATGCTCAACAATTATGTGAAAGAAAATTTCGTGCATCATTTTTAGTTTTTGGAATGTTGGAAAAAAACGGAAATTTGTAAATTTCGTTTTTATTTTTTCAATCGAAAATGAAGCGAACTAGACGTTTTCAACTAGTACTTCCTAAAGGCACTTCTTCACAAGAAATGCATAAAATTATGTTTAACGAACTAAATTCTGATAGTTCAAGAACTTGGAAGCTCACTTACATAAAAACTAAGCTTATTATGAATTAGGAACGACATTTTAAATTTTTTCTTCGCAGAACAAAACAGTAATGAAAGATGCTCGAATATTCCACCATTCACTTCTGAACACAATTTTACCCTTCACCCCAAGTTCTGAATAGCTCAATCGATGGGACAATTCCAATAATAAGATCTCGAAAGAAAATACTGAATTATTGTTTATGGGGATTTCTTAAAATTGTACCCATGGGAAGCTGAGCTGGGAAGAAGAACGAGTGAAATTGTGTCTAGAAGAGAATGGTGGAGTATTCAAGAATCTTTTATAACTTTGTTATGTATTTGATAATTTTGTTTCGTTTTGCTGAGAAAAAACTTCTAGCTTTCCTGTCGAGTTCATTCCTAACTTCAAATCTTTTTTAAGAAGTTAAGCTCGACAGAAATGTGAACGTTAATTATATATTCTCAATTGGACTATCAAAATTTAGTTTTTGTTAAACAGAATTGCTGCCATTTTTTTCAAAGCACTCATCGTAAAAACGATTTTTTCTCAATTTTGAATAGCAAGTGAGATTCAAACATATCGTGTGTCACATCATTGTAATCAGAAATAGACCGACTTTTCAAAAATGAAAAAATCTAATTGGAAAATACGATGACAGATTTAGATTCCTTGTAAGAAAGTGCCTTAAGAACACCCTAGTTAGAAACGTCCATCAGTTTTCATTGTTTTCGCTTGAAACAATAAAAACGAAAATCATAAATTCCAGTTTTTTTTCATTGATACAAAAACTAAAAATGATACATAAAATTATCTTTCACATGATTGTTTAGCATCAAAATGTGCAACTTTGCCCCAATTTAAAAGACCTCGTATATCTTATAATAACTGAGATCCCCATGGTTCAGCTCGAAAACGGGTACCCTGTATAGGGTTTTTGAACTATAATAGGTGCCCACAACTCATTTCTACTATGTTCATTTTTTTGGGTACTTAATTGCAAATCCCCAGGAAAAATTATAACAGAAAATATTCTGTGAAAGAGATCAACTAAAAATTGGTTATAGTAAAGAGGGCGTTCAAAATATACAAATGAGACCCTGAATCAAGAACTAAGAATTAAGAATGTTGAATACACGTAATGTGAATGTATAAATCGAGGTATAAACCCTCATAGACGTTCTCGAGTATTCAACATTTTTAATTCTTAGTTGTTAATTTGATTTTTAGTTTAGTTGAATCTATCAACTCATCATTGCAGATGATTACTCCAATGATTACCATATGACTCGCCGTATGATAAAAGTTCATTTTCATTATTTCTGACTTAACAACAAACGAGACAACAACTTTACGAAACAAAATGAAATTCCTGAGTATATTTCAATATCGTTTCGATCCAACAATATACTGATTCAAGATAGGTATGTGACTCATTTTCAGTCATGTATTTTCATTAATATTCTTGTTCAGATCGGTATTTTTATCTGCTTTGATCTCGTGATAATTGAATCTCAAATATTTGAAACATAGAATTATTCCTGGACCAACTGCATATTTTTATTCTCTGGTTTTTATCCTGAAAAAATACCCAATAGGAAAATATCGAAATAATCTGGCAAAAAAAAAATCCCCGTTAGACGCGATGAAAAAAATCTCTGTTTCAATTGACATTGACATACCTCTGAATCGAAATGATTATCCAAAGCACCCTCGACGAAGTATCACTATAACAAAACACTCGGAACAGCAGACACTACACCTGTGGTACCAACTGAAGAGTGGAACGTGCGTACCTTTACTGGTAAGTGGTACCCCGCGCCGTCTACCAATAATTCACACTTTCCAAGACCGCGTCCACGCATTGAAGCTTCCCACCGCGAACACATTCATCCAACTACACTGCTCAACACTTGTCCCCTCCCAAAATTTCATTTTTGGATTTGAAGAGTACGAAAGCGTAAAAGGGTCACCTAGATTTATTTAAATCGGATTTTTTTTCGACTTCAAACTCGGAATTACTGACTTTGAACTCGGAATTTCCGATTTCGAATTCGGAATAATTCTTCACATCATCCAAAGAAGCTAGAGGTGCAACGCGGAGACAGTTTAAAGTCGGAAATCCGGGTTATAAGTCGACATTTCCGAGTTTGAAGTCGGAATGAAAAAAATCTGTGATCAAAGTCGGGTATTATGAGTTTTAAAGTCGGAATCACTGAGTTTTAAATCGGAACAAATTGATTCCAAGTTTAAAGTGGGAAATTACGAGTTTAAATTCGGAACATTTTTCAAAAAATCTCGGTGGCCCTCATACGCTTCCGTAGAAGAGGTCAAAAAATGTGTTTTCGAGTCGGAATTACCGAGTTTGAAGTCGAAATAAAATGATTCCTTATACACTTTCGTAGAAGAGATCAAAAAATGTGTTTTAAAGTCGGAATTAGATAGATAGATATATATTTATTAGTACTTGCAACAGCAGCCATACAACAGATGGATGTACACGTCATGATTTTTTATGAACACTTCAAAAATAGCACAGATACATATAAACAAGAAAAAAAAAGTTGTGATAACATAATAACAATGGTAACACATACAAACAATATTACATTCCCTCTAGGGAATCGTCTAGGAACTCACTAACGGCATAATATGCCTTTCTTAACAATATTATCTTAATTTCTTTTTTGAATGAGTTTTGGCTCATGTTTCCTGTTTTGTATGGGAATGGGGAGTTTGTTGAATAATTTTACTCCAACATATCCTGGGCTTTTCTCAAATTTAGTCAATCTGTGTTTGGATACACTTTGTGCGCCAGCATTTCTTGTAGGGTAATTATGATAGAGAATGAGTTCTGTTTGAATTTATAAAAGGTGTCCTTCAAATATATGAGTACTTTATAAATATACACGCAAGGAAATGTCAATATTTCTTACTGAATAAAGGTAGATTTGCAACTGTCTCCAAATTTCATGTCAAACATGAGCCTTACTATTCTTTTCTGGCTGATAAATATCCTTTCAGAGTTAGTGCAATCTCCCCATAAGATGACGTTATAGGACATGTGGCTGTACACGAGTGAATAATACATGTCCACAAGTATTTTTCTGTCCACCGTTTTTTTTTTAATTTTAATATTTTAGTTTACTGAGTTTGAAGTCGGAACAAAGAAGTCATAAATTTTTTTTAAAATCTCGGTGGTAGAAGAGGTGAAAAAATGTGAAGTTTGACTTGAGGCGAAATAACAACTAATATCCAACACCTTTGTTTCGGATATTACAATTTTCCCTTTTGGGTAATCAAGAGGTAAAATAGTATTATGATACAAGTTGTATAAGACGCTATTTTGTCGCACGCGTTGTTTGGAGTACGACGAGCGAAGCTAGGAGTGCATCAAGGGAACAAGTGCGACAACGTGTGTCATATACAATTTTTTCTATTTTACATTATTTTGCAGCCTTTTATCGAAAAAAAAATTCAATATCGATAAATAGCAGAAACATCTTCGATTAGAAACAATTATGAAATATTAGGAATTTGACGCACAAGCGTTATCCTATAGTTTGATGTTTAGCGATTTTGATTTTTGTGATACCTGCGGTGAAAAATGCAATGTTGTTATTGTTTCTATTGGTCAATTTTAATGAAATCACACTCTAAATTGAAATTTACTAATAGAAACATTGAGTTTTTCATTGCTAGTATCACCAAATCCAAAATCGTTCAGATGTAAGCTGGGCCTAACTCTTTCGAATTTCATTTAACAGTTCGGTTGTAGTAACCACCGAATAATAAATATGCGTAGCAAAATAGAGGCTATTTCGATATTATTCGGAGATTGGTACAATCGAACTGTCAAATGAAAGTCAGAAGAGTTAGGCCCAGTTTACTTCTAGGCGACTTGGATTTGGTGATATTAGCAGTGAAAAACTCAATGCTTTAAGTGGTAAATTTCAGTTCAGAGTGTAATTTGATTTAAATTGACCAATAAAAACAATAACTACATTGAATTTTTCACCGCTGGTATTGCAATAATCAAAATCGCTCAACTCCCTTTACGCTTGTGCATCAGATTTTAATTATTTCAACGTCATCATTGTTACCAATCGAAGATGTTTTTATTATTTATCGATATTAAATCCATATTTTTCTTCAAATCAATTCAAAATAGAAAAAATTGCATATGACACACGTTTTATAAGACACGTTGTCGCACTTGTTCACTTGGAGCACTCCTCGCTTCGCTCGTCGTACTCCAAACAACGCGTGCGACAAAATAGCGTCTTATGAAACTTTTTTCATAATATACTATTTTCTATTTTGGTTGTATAATGAAGTCATTAATAAAATAGCTTATATTTCGATACGCATTTTTTATTATTTTGCGCTTCATAATGACTTCATAATAGAACCAAAATAGAAAATAGTGACACTTTGTTCGAAATGCAAAATTTGCGTTTAAGAGGCGAAGTGATACGAAGCCAATAACTCAAAATACGCTAATCAAACATTGACACTTCTGATCCGAATCAAAAATGCTATTTTTTTACAATCAAAATAATTCATGTCTATAATTAATAGAATGTAAGTGAAATTACCACAGTTATGGCTCACGCTAATCTAACCTTGACCAATTTTTTTCCAGGAAGAGGCCATTTAAGACAAAAAATGAGGAAAGTAACTACTTATAAACTAACCTCTATTCATTTTGAACTATTCAAGTATTTAGTATTTGGGGTTTTAATAAGATTCTTGTTCATTTGATTTGATAGAGATAATAAAATTTATTGGGTAGCCCTAAAAAAATTCAAGAAGAATGTAATGGATAACTGACCCAGGAGCAGATCGAGGTCATATGAAGAACCAGTCAATATTAATCACAAATTGATTGAATATTATATGTGGGTATGAATTTGTATCACACAATGAATACAGAATACTATGTTGTTTATTCTTGATGAGCTAGTTCTTTCTGGAATGAAAATCACAATGCTATACACAGTAAAAAAACTTGGGTGTAATTTCAATCAAATGGATTTCAGAGCAAACTCCGATGAATTCAACACCTGAATATCAAAGTAGTGATGTCTTTTTTATTATACATTTCATAATAGAGTTTTGATTGGTGTTAATTCCGATCTTAGAAGTGAAAAATATTACGAATGTGGTGAACTTGAACGATTCTGATACATAAAATCATAAGAAACACCGAATGGTTGAAATTTAGTATTCTCACTGGTGCTATCATTGACGTTGAAGCATAAAAATCACCTATTGTATAAAATTAACACCAAGTTACACCGCGTCATATCACGATGGAATCATTCGTTAAGTATTGCAGATTTGATATAAATTAATAAAAAATATTGTATGTAGGCATCAGTTCTCAATTGTTCGATCTAAGAACCTTATAGAACTTTTGGCAATAATGGCACTGACGCCCTTCCTACCGTACCTGATTTCATTATTGGGCATAATATATTAGATTATTTTGATAAAGATCAGAACCAATAAGCCTAGGCCCTGGTGCCACTGATCAGGATAAATGAGTCGAAACTGTCTTTGGTACATATTTTTACGTAGATTCCAGTAGCGCAGTCAGATATATATATTCATGGAATGTGATAGGAATATCAAATAATGCATTGTATACAAAAATATGCAGAGTTGAGACTTGATGACTTAGCTGAAAATGAAGAAAGTTCACGATATAATATAAAAGTATGAGATGTAGCACTAAAGAGAAAACAAATGAAAATAAACAAACATAAAGCCAAAGTGATAACTATAAAAGACGAAAGAAATAAATACTATGATGGATAATATTGGATTTGAACAACTTAGTTGTCGAAATACGTATTTGGTTTTTCTCAAGTAAGATTTTTGAGTTATATTTTCATTTGTTGTATATTCTTAAGCCACAGTCTCCAAATCTCTACTTTATAGATGAGGAGAACTAGACATAGAAGAAATTATTATTGGTATTGTGGGACTTACAGAGATTTCCAAAAAATAGACCTGTTAGACAAATTTATGAAGTAGAAACACAAAACGATATGATTAGGAAATATCTTACAAGAAAAAAATAAACAATGGAACTAGGCAAAGACACTGACGAAAGACAGAAAAGAATTTAATAAGATTAACAACAATTATAAAATGATAACCCGACACCCTGATGAGGGTCAGTTCAGGTCAGAGGGAGAGAGTGAATCCCTGATGCCAAACATCGAAAACATGATTCTGGCATCGGTGGGGCACACACAAAGTATGTTCTGCTGTTGTATCATCTTGTAGACATATACTGCATGGTGGAATCTTTCAACAGAAAGACCAAATTTTTTCATATAATGATTCAGGATGTGAGGAGGCCTGTTAGACAGCGTATAAGTAATTTTAACCGTCTTACAATTATTATTTCATCCGAAAGTGTACTTGGCCGGTTTTTGCTCCAAGGTCTTCAATTGTTACCCTACCCAACAACTGGGAAATTCAGATTACTTACGAACGAAATTTAATGATATCGTTTCAATTTTTTGTCTATCCTATCTGAGAAGATGTTTCAAAACGAATGTGAGTTTTTTATTTCTATACCAATATGAACATTTAACTGTTGCGATATTTCTTTGAAGAGACAGATGAAGTCTTCGTTAAGAGTAAGCTAACATGTTGAAAAATGTGCTGTCATCGAATCATGAATATAAACAATTGAACTGATCGCGTATCGATTCAGGGTTCACTGAATATCACAATGCACAAAATCAAGGATCAAACTGGTTGAAGAAAAAAACTGATTGATTATACAATAGCACCATAAGGAATCATCAACTCAATATTGAATAATCGGTTTCAGATCTAAACAGTTCTGAAAAATGAACATATTTGAATTCTTATCTCAATATCGAACACAACATAGCACATTTCAGGTAGAATTTCAGCTTCTTAGGAAAAAAATACCATCAGATATTAGAAATTCATTTTCCATCGATATCATAAAATGTGTTATTTGTCAAAAAAATATTTTTCACTGTCAATCGTGAGAAATCTTTAGATATTTAATAAACATTTAAAGGTATTGAATTAGATTAGATTTCGATTCTATTGAAGGTCGTGAAGGCTATAGGCAGCTTTTTGTCAAGCAACTCGACTATCAAACATTTTTTGCATGGACCTTATAATCTACCCGAGTCCCTGGATTCCGAGATTTTGCACGAAGATCATCAGTTTCCTCGGAGCTGAGTTCCTGTCGTCTGAGCGCGTTGAAGAATTTCCCTTTTTCAAGTATTTGTTGTCCAACTCAATAGGATATTTAGATTTCCTTAGCAGAAGGCTTGGTAGCCTTTCTGCTTGCCTTTGTCCTGGAACATTGTTTCAGTGAGATGTCATTTCATCTGTTTCCCGGAGTCAGAACTCTCGTTTCGAGTGGGCTTTGTAGAGTCCACATCAGAAGAGTTATGGTCCAGGAAATGTAGTATTCGCCCTTCTTTGGCGAGGCAGTCTGACTTGAAACTCACATAAAACTCACATGTAACCCACATCAAAGTGACGTGGTTTTTTGCTGCAAGTCATCTCAGGGATTGTTGGCAGACCCAAGTCAGCTTAGACTCACAAGCTTTTAGTGATGCTTGGCTATCTGATGATAGATTTCTGCCATCCGGGTGCCTTTTTTGGGCACTTCTAGGCACATATATCTCTGAAGCATGTACCTACTTTTGCCTGAAAGATGGTTGGGGTGTTACCAAGGGGTTTCGAGATCCTTAAATTCGGCCCTGTCACACCTATTTCAACTCTTTCATCCATTAGTGTACGACACTGATTCATCCTCTTCCAGTTGAACTGAGATCTCTGAGCAGATTAAGTGTTCATAAACAAATATGACCACTTCAAACCGCATTTGGAAGTCATACCTGACTGAGATATGGATTCTAGGAACATATTTTCCAAAATCAATAAATCTCCAATCCGATGTCATGCTTTGAGATTTACTGTATCAGTCTGAAGGCATTGCTTGTTGCTTCTTTTATTACACATGAGTGCAATGGTTCAGCATAACCTTTAATATTATAGTAGGTAACGTGACATGTGCCGACATTTGTTGCATTTTTTTGGCCACCGAATGAAGCAAAGATGACCATGGGTTTGATGATCGTTTGGTATGACCAATAGATCATTTTTGGTTTCAGACCCCATGTCTTAACACTGCGGCATGTCCATCTTGTCTCTAGAGCTTTGGAAAGCGGTTCAGTTGGCTGTTTCATGTCAGTTTTTGATCGTTATTACACCCAAATATCTAACCTCTTTGGAAAGAAATATTCATGATCTCGAATACATTCAGGTATAAAATCAGTACCGTCACTCGGGGTAAAGTTGGACTAAGGGGGTGAATTCGGACAGACTGGTATTGGCCGGCGTTTTTTGCAAAATGGCATATCTCGGTCGCACAAAATTAACCGACCGGTGTTACAACGTTAGTTTAACTCCGAGTTTCGATGAGATTGCTGCATTTTCGCTGAAAAAGTTTGGAGCAGAGCACGTGGTAAGGATTTTATGAATTATATTTTTTACTTAAAATTAGAAAACCAGAAAAAAAAACTGTTCGTTACATTAGAATACTAAAACTACATACTGCAAATGAGCTATTATTTGTGATGTGCTCTGTTATGAGTAAACCCATGACAGTTTGGTTAAAAACTTTTGTTTTTTTTTTCTTGAATAATGGCGTTTTAGTAAAAAAAGTCATTTTATATGGGCGAAGGCGGACCTCATGTTTGGTCTATATAAAAAGAAAATAGCCATTAATTTCAAGAACTACAGTGAAGAAAACCTCGCTAGAGCAGTGGAAGATATAAGACAAGAAAGAGTGAGACAAGCTGCTGAGTATTATAATATTCCAAAATCTACCCTATTTGATAAGAAAAAGGGAGTAGAAACGAAGAAAAATGTCGGGCAATGTGTGATTTCACAAGAGGAAGAAAAAATTTTGGCCCAAGAGATTTCAAAATTCAGCGGAAAAGGGAAAAAAATAAATTTAAAGAAAATTACCCTGGAATTGACTGGTTTTACAAGTTGATCTTTCGGAACTAAATTTTAACGGAACGATTTGCTCAAGATATCAAACGCTAAAGAGCAAATATAACAAAAAAAAATAATGGAAAGGTATTTCTTAAATCTGGGCGAAACAATATATTTTAACAAAATATTTTAATTTGCTTTTTTTTCCATAAAATGTATAAAATTTTATTATGAACATGATATATTGATTATTATTGTCCGAATACACGCCGTGCTAGGGGCTAAGACGATTTTTAATGCTTAACAGAGGGTCGTCCGCCTTTACCCCACACATAGGGGTGATGGCGGATATTCTTTACCTAAATAAAAAAAGGTGGCGGAACAAAATAGTCTTTAATTTTACTATGGAATTCGACAAAGGAGACATGGATGATTCTTAATTATTTTTCTGGAATTTAAAAAAAATAATTGTACTTTTTATTTACAAAAAACTGCAAAAATCGTCCGTCTTCACCCCGAGTGACGGTACTTATCACAAATAAAGTACCTATTCAATAGTAACATGTTGAGATTCCTCAGCATTCCGAAGGTATGAATCGATAATAACTTATTCAGTCTTATAATGTTGAATGTTGGTTCTGATGATTCAAAGAATTCCACCTGAAAAATTCTAAAAATGCTTGGTATCCAGCACTTATTCCATCACTTCAGATATTTTAAATTTGAATCTCGGAGAATCAGCAGCTCTCAATGATTCAATGACGAAATGTGTGACTTTTCAACGGATTCGGTCAGCGATAAGGAAATATTCGACACCTACATGATTATCTTCGCAAGGTTGGAATGTCGAAGATCACCTTGAAAAAATCAGACACTTCATGTTAATACGGAAACGGAATTGGACAAGTAAAGACCTCCGAAAGCTGAACAACAAACCTACTTATCTGTATGCCAACATCATCTCCTTGCATACGCAGATAAATCAATTTCACTAGCGAGACCAAATAATATACAGGGTGAGTCACCAGGGTCGGCACGCACGGAAAATGGGGAACATGTATTGTAATTACATTTTATTGTAGCGTTTCATAGGGGGCTAGATACTTTAGTTCTCTGTCATTTTCATCAATTCACAGGGTGCTCTACTAGAGTGTGGCATATCAAAGTTGCATTGTTTCTTACGAAACACCATGAATTTTATTACAATTACGAATACTATATACACAAGAAATAATTCGGATTTATTTCGAGATTCGCCATGCCTTACCCTTTCAGTTTTCGAGAAAAACCTAGTGTTTGAAAATATCGAGAAAAAATCAATACCTACCAACAAAAAATCTACTTCAATCTAATTCACTGATGTAGTCAGTAATACCCTTCAATAATGTACAGGGTATTTTGACTAATGAATTTTACTTTTAACACTTTCAAATTCATCATGTTTTGAAATGTCAGGTTTTCCCATACCTATAGATACAACTGTTCACAAGCTATTCACACATTTCATCAGGATTTCTAGTACCTATATTCGTCATTGAAAAAAAATTATTGTCAATCAATCAGAAGATTCATTTCAGATCGAATCGTTCTATCTCTAATACCGGAAATGTAAGTATTCAGAATAAATCAAAAACGTTATCAAAAGTTGATGAAGTAGGTGCCTAATGTGATTCTTATTGAAACGGTTCGAAGTAATCTATCATGACAGTTTATCTTGGTCAGGTGTAAAGTCTACTTTCTTATGGGTCGAGCCCAGAGAGTCCGGGTTCAAATCCCGCGGCGGCTATTTTATTCATTTCTGTAGCATCGTTTAGCGGTTTAGCGGTTTTCGGTGACCAACCGAACATTCTTGGTACCTAGATTTCAATCCTTCGTACTCTCAACGATAACCAGCCGAGTAGTGATTCGGATGACACTCAAAAAGCTAAGGTCCCCGTCTTCCTTACTCGTACAAGTCTCAATGAGACTTTGAGGGTTGCTTTGCAACAAAGTTGGCGGTCAAAAACAATTTTCAAACATAAGTATACGATATCCGACGATACGATAATTTGAAAATGTCAAAAAGACATTCAAGGCTATCATCAAATATTATCATCATCCATACTGAGCCAGGCTGAACAAAAATGTTCTTGTTCAAATGAAACAATTGAACCCTTTTACCCTCATCAGGGTGTCGGGTTATCATTTTATTGTTGCTTTATGAACTTTTTCCATTCTTTTATGTCTCTAGTCAGTGTCTTCGCTTCGTTCCATTGTTTATTTCTTCCTTTTAGAATCTTTCCTATCATGTCGTTCCAGGTTTTTTCAGGTCTTCCTCTTCTTCTCTTGTGTTGTGTTTTCGCTTCATAAATTTGTTTCACAGGTCTAATGTTTGGCATTCTCTGTATGTGCCCCCACCATCCTAATTGTTTTTGTTCTATAAATGAAATAATGTCTTCTATGTCTAGTTCTTCTCTTATTCGTGTATTTCTTATCTTATCTCTCCTTGTCACTCCTCAGGTATTTCATTTCTGTTGCTTGTATTCTACTTTTGATTTTTTTTTGTTAATATCCAAGATTCACATCCATATGTTAATACTGGCCTAGACAATGTTTTGAATATTTTTAGTTTTGTATGTCTTGAAATTCCTCTTTTATTGATGAAGTTCTTATTCATTGTATAGTACAGTTTTATGGTTTTCTCGATTCTGTTGTTAATTTCTGCTTCTTATCTTCCCTGTTCGTTTATCGTTACGCCTAAATATTTGAAATCTTTTACTTGTTATTTTTATATCATCTATCATTATATTTATTTCTTCGCCTCCTATGGTCACCACCATGGTTTTATCTTTGTTTATTCTCATTTGTTTTCTCTTCAGTGTTTCATTCCATATTTTTATATTATTTTGTAATCGTTCTTCATTTTTAGATATCAGTATTATATCATCGGCAAATGCTCCCTCAGCTATCTCTACTCTTTGCATATTTTTGTATCCAATGCACATTTTTTTGCTATTTCTATCACATTCCTTGATGATGTCGTCCATGAAAATGTTAAAAAGCATTGGGCTCAATGATCCGCCTTGTCTCAAACCCTCTTTTGTTTTGAAACCTTCTGATTTCATGTTATTCTTGATAACATAATTTCTATTATTCCTATATATGTTTTTAATCATATTTATGATTTTTTCATCGATATTTCTATTTTCTTCCATAATTCTGTTCTTGGTACCTTGTCGAAAGCTTTTTCTAGGTCTACGAATGCCAAATATATATTTTGGTTTTCTGATCTTCTCTTTTCTATTATTTGTTTCATCGTGTATCAGCATCATCAGTATATATATTTTCACATATTTCGATTCGCTGTTTCATTGGATGCTCAATGACTTTTCTAAAATCGGATTTGTTCCGGCGTTTGCCAAGTTATTCATGAAAAATCTATAGTGTTTCACATACCTACCATATTATAGCAAGAAGTAAAGGTGAAAATTTTTCGCAAACTTCTCAATTTCTGTAGAATTGACCTAATTTTTCCAGACTGAACAGCACTGATGATATCGCAGATATTCAATATCACTCATAGCTTTTGACAATAATTACAAAATAATATCTGATAAATGTACACACTCGATATTTCAAATGCAACCTTCAAACACAATATCATTGATTTCAGGCGATAGGATTTTGGAATTTAAATACTTGTGTGGTCAGGATAATAATTAATGATCAAAGTGCGATTTTTTCATGGTTATTTATTTCATAATAATTATTTGTGATTTCTCTACCTAAAATTAGGTGCGCCTAAAAGATCCAATATTTCTTCATATGAATGGTCATCATATTTATTTGCTTATCATCATGTTATCTTCTGTTGATTCATCAGCTACTAACGAAATATTTATTTTCGGATAATAACCAGACCAATAAATTGACACATTTTTTTTTTTCGCAAATAGGTAGAATTAAGAATTCCGAGATGAAAGTGGGAATTTCAGTTGATCAATATAGAAAAAATACGTGGACCATTTTTACGCTTCCGTATAATTCCACCTCGTACGTTTTCATTGAATATTGAATATCATGATTTGGATGATAATTCCTGATATATGTAGGTAGATACTCGTATAAGTAGTGGACAAAAATTGTACCTTCTAGAAGTGAAGTACCTGTAATCTTTCAAGCATTTCAATATACTTTTTTTATCTTGGTGTCATTGAAACTATTCCATAGGGTCACACACTGTGGTCACACCGAGGGTCACACTACACCTGTCATTTTCGATTATCAAAAATTGAAGCATTTTTTCTAACATTTTGTTTTGTTTATTGTACCTTTTATATTCAACTTCAAAGTGCTATCAAAATAATTGTTTGCATATATAGTCTCCAGAAAATTATTTATGAAGGGTTTGAAAATTTCGTATTATTGGAACAATTCTGACCGAATTATCAAAGAATCCCATGAAATAAGACCAGTTGATCATCAAAACACTTCAAAGACATTTGAATTTCAAATCCAGCTGATCATATCCTTGAACTCTGATTAAACATTTCGTCTTCTTCATCACTGCGAATGACAAACAAACAGAATTCTTACAGGTTTATTTTGAAGCGTTTTTTGCCTAGATTAATTCAATTACGAAACATCTGCAAGAATGGCATCAATGATAAACATCTTCATGTTTTGCAATGAATGCTTTCACCAATCGAACAAAATTATTATAATATTGGAACATTCTGCACTCGAAAATCTGAATATTCGGATTCTCAAGGATTCATTATAGATCAACCGAACACCAAGATCGAAAGTTGACAGGCAAATATTTGGATATTTGCCACCATGTTTGAACTTTGTATACTCTGATTTGTATGAACTTGATTACACAAGTTCACATGAATACCATTTAGAATCAGTCATGCATTTATGTTAGTACCTATTTATCTAGTCAATAACGGACAAGCCGAATGAAAAAAAAAATGGAAAAGCCATAAATTGGACAACAATTTTAGAAAGAGAAATTAGTCTATCCAATTAGAATATCAAACATAGTTTGAAATGAATGTCTGGTAGACTACGAGCAGAAAACAACTACTTTCCTGGTAAATACCACGCAGAACATTGAATTATATCTGCTCGTGGTCAATGCAACGATTCACACTGTGAATGCAGATCGCAAATGTTTCTTTCTTCCTAAGACGTGACAAATTCACATCGGGACAGGCACGCCTAACAACCTACAGACCGGTTTCGGGCTTATTGGCCCTCATCAGTGCAGGGTAGTTATCCGAGTAGAGAATTGAATTGAATTGAAACAGGTCTTTATTTATAAATGAATAAAAATTACAGAAATAACACAAAGTAGATAATAAATAAGTTGTATAAATATGCACATCACATTGTATAAAGACAACATCAACGTACACACACACACACACACACAACATCCTCATTCAAGTGGCTAAGGCCCGTACGCCCCCAGCGCATTCCCGGGGTGGCTACCCCCAGTGCCCGATGTCAGGACAATCGCGCTGTCCTACTCCCGGTTATTCCTTTGTCATAGAGGAGTAAAGGGTCTAGCGCCTAGGAATATGACCTTTTACTAGACACTCTGATCGACTGACACTTCGTGAGAAATGCCTTATGATGGTGTTATATTGTGACATGATGTTCAATTTGTTGGTGAAAAACAAGGGGAAACTCAACAGAAAACCCCTCTTCCAGCAATTGGGCGGTGAGGCACACCGAAGTCTCAGCGGCCTGCTAGACCATGTGTAATGATCTCTTATGACAGAATAGCGATTTTTCAGGATTGATATTCTCGTAGGCCCCGCCCACTCTGATCCACCTGTTAGGATGGACCCGATTGGTCGGGACCCCGAGCACACATCAGGACTCACCCTTCTCAGCCTCAGTGAGCTTCAGCCGATCCAGGCGACCCCCGACATGCACCCCCTGAGAACATCAACCCCTACTAGACAACACATGGTCCACCCAGCCCCCGAAACCCTCCAGGAGTTTCACGAGAATGCCAGGCTATCCATGTGTGATTTTTATTTTGTTTTATTTATTATGATTCCACTGTGGATGTTTTCACACGTGAATACAGTGTCATCAAGTGTACGCTCCCTTATGGGCGCGCAAACCTGGTGGCTCCGTGTTTCCCGACATTCTCGTAAAACTCCCGGAATATCAATATGCGCTCACTCACCGAATCAACTGCAGCGAGTTCTCTGTTGAGCCTCCTAAGCTCTCTCACGACCATGTCAACGTCGATCAGTGTGTCCAATATCCTGAACTCCTCCATGAGTTCGGGCATCCCCAATTGCCCGACAGTCGACTGTCCCGACCTCGAGCCTATTGTTGGTAGTTCAGGGAAGTCTTGGCCTCCTCTTGGCATTCTTGTAGAACGTGGAGCGCTAGAGCCTCGCACGTCGATGTTATCTTGATTGCCGATTTCTTCTTTTTGTCTCCTCTGCCACACGTTGGTTGTGGGCACTGGTGCAGGTACGAAATTTCTACCTTTTGGCTTATTTTTATCAATTTCTGCCAATTTTCGTTTATATATTGGGCAGTCTGCGCTATTTGCAGGATGCTCTCCCTGACAATTAGCGCATTTTGCTGGGGTGTTTTTCTCAATAAAAATATGTTTTCTTGGATGTTCGTTCTTACGGAATCAGATCTTGGAAAAAGGAAGGGAATAAAACAGAAAAAAGTGAAATCAGACCGATTCAGTATCAGGTATTATTAGATGATGAAATGTTGATCCCATCAGATGATTTACTCTGTTTCTGACGAGTTTTTCGATATAATACAATACAGCCTATATAGCCTCACTAATGACAAATTTCGAAATTTTGATATCAATATAATCCGGTATTAGAAAGAGAAATTAGTCTATCCAATTAGAATATCAAACATAGTTTGAAATGAATGTCTGGTAGACTACGAGCAGAAAACAACTACTTTCCTGGTAAATACCACGCAGAACATTGAATTATATCTGCTCGTAATCCATGCAACGATTCACACTGTGAATGCAGATCGCAAATGTTTCTTTCTTCCTAAGACGTGAGAAATTCACATCTAGACAGGAACGCTCAACAACCTATAGATCGGTTTCGGGCTTATTGGCCCTCATCAGTGCAGGGTAGTTATCCGAGTAGAGACCGTAAGATCTCCACTCGAAGCGTTGCCTGTCCCAATGCACCTTCGTCGCGTTTATTTGACCGCACTGAGCCGCGTTCCAACAGACAATTGGAAGTGGCGACACCATGCGGCAGAAGAAAGAAACACTCCAGAACTAAATCTCCCAAATCACAGAACTTGGAAGTGGCTTATTGCTCGACTAAGCTAATAAATGAAAAAAATGGAAAAGCCATAAATTGGACAACAATTTTAGAAAGAGAAATTAGTCTATCCAATTAGAATATCAAACATAGTTTGAAATGAATGTCTGGTAGACTACGAGCAGAAAACAACTACTTTCCTGGTAAATACCACGCAGAACATTGAATTATATCTGCTCGTAATCCATGCAACGATTCACACTGTGAATGCAGATCGCAAATGTTTCTTTCTTCCTAAGACGTGACAAATTCACAGGAAGAAAGAAACATTTGCGATCTGCATTCACAGTGTGAATCGTTGCATGGATTACGAGCAGATATAATTCAATGTTCTGCGTGGTATTTACCAGGAAAGTAGTTGTTTTCTGCTCGTAGTCTACCAGACATTCATTTCAAACTATGTTTGATATTCTAATTGGATAGACTAATTTCTCTTTCTAGGACAAGCCGAAATTTCACAAAAAATATGTCTATAGAAGAGTGGAATACGTATGAGAAAATTTTGCTGGATATTCAGAATTTTTCCATATTCTTCAACCTCACGAAGTAAACCCAAGCACATCTCAAAAGTATTTCTTGAACTTTTTGAATTTGACATTATTGAAGTCTGAATAAACTAATATCTACACCATCTGGAAAAAACAACAGGATCTGCAGAATCTTATAATAAGAAACAGAAATGCATTGACTCATTCCAAACGTCATCTGCAAACAAGGAGATCATGGACAAAAATAATGAATGACAGAGAGATCCTATGTAAGAATCCTGTAGTTATTGTGATACTAAGCTTACATATTTTACATAAAGACTCTACTAGTGAGATATTTGTATATAATATAGCAGCTTATGTTTTGTGCAACTTCTATGAATAGGTTCAATCGAAAAGATGGGTTGTCTGCTGTTGAATGTTGCTCTTTTCTAAATAGATAAATTAGACATGAACATCATTTTCAGTAAGCGAAAATTACGAAATTAGGCAGACAATCAACTATACCGGGTGTAACAGGATCATGGTACACCCCCCCCCTCCGTATCTCCGTTAGTTTCAGAGGTAATTTATTGAAATTTGGGACATGCTATAAATATAATAAGCGTCACTTTTCGACCTACAAATTTTTTTTCTCCGGTTTCGCCGGAAGTGATACTAACTCTCAATTTTTAAATGGAACACACTGTATATTATTACATTTTTGATATCTGCATAATTTTCTGGATCCAATGATAGTAATGATACCACAAAAGTGACATTTCAAATGTCAAAATTTCTAAAAATTCAAATTTTAGTTTTCCATTTAGGTGTGCCATGATGGTTCCGATTTATTCCAATTGATCCGTCTGATGCTAGAAAAATCTAAATTCCGTCAAAAATACTAAATTGCGTTTTTTATGAGCAAATGAAGTTCATCATAGTCGATTTTGCGGTAAAACTCATTTTTTTTCAAATTGAACCATATTGGTACCGTGGTACCATTTATTAGTACTACCAATAAGGAATTTATTCAAAGCTGGTAATAAAATGTGCGATAAATACAATGGAAATTACAACTAAAAGGAAATAAGAAAGTATAATTATTGAAGATTTTGACGTTTAAAATGTCACTTATTTGCAGACAAAATTTTGCAGATTTCAGAAATGCAATAATATACAAAGTGTTCCATTCAAAAATCAAAAGTTGGCATCACTTCCGGCGAAACCGGAAGTGAAAAACAAATCATTTGTAGGTCAAAAAGTGCCGCTTACTATATTCATGGCATATCCCAAATTTCAATCAATTACCTCCAAGACTAACGGAGATACGGGGGGTGTACCATAATCCTGTTACATCCGGTATGTTCACATCTAGAACTCAATTTTATATACATTTTTGGAATCATATCAAAGGATTATTATTTCATATTCATTTGCGTTGAACTTTTGGATAAGTTTGTTGAGTTTGAATAATCTAAAAGATTTAGGTGAAAGAATGATTGATTTTTTCATTATATTTTTCCAGTTTCGCATTTCATAATCTTGTAACTGAAAAGAGGTGCTCAACGTTATTGTATCATTGTGCGGGGTGGATTATTCAAGATGTCGCTATATAATCAGGACATAATTCAAAATACCTAAATCAAAATAATGTTGAAAAAAGTCGCAGGTACTCTACTGAAGAACTTCATCATGAGGCCGGTTTGTTTCACATTAGAAAACTATATGCATATAATTGTTTACTATGGATTCTTTTGGATTCTGATTAGACCCAAATAAATTATTTCACAGCCATACAACACACGCATAACTTCAAATCAGGTAATAAATGTTCCACGCTGTAGGTTGAGTCATAATCAAAAATGTTTCACATATTTTGGTCCAAAATTGTATAATCAATTCCCACTTCATATAAAGAATAGCAAGACCCATAAAAAATTCAAAAATAGAAATTAAATTATTTGTGGACAATCATTAACATGTTGCTGCAGAAAATTTTCGTAACTGAATGCCAATCTCTCTCATACTCTTCCACTCACTCTCTTTCGAATACTTTTTATTCTATAATCAATTTAGATGAATAATGCATACCCAATGTATATATCTCTCTAATGTTCATATATTGTTAGAAAGGACACAGGGGTTTGTAAATAACGAGTTATGTTCGATGATTCACTTATATTTCCACCTTTACAGTTTCGAGTTCTAATTATTGCAACTACTCGTCTCTTCTCCTTTGTCATCACCACCTATTTCTCTTTTATGTAATCCCTTACGGTGGATTTATGCAGAGGTTTTGAGTCGTTAGTTTTAAGTCTTAAGTTTCAAGTCGTAAGTTTTAAGTCGTAAGAAAAAATCGACCACTTATGCAAGAAGTTTCAAGGACTGTCAATAGTGTCAATCCTGTTATTTTGTGTGCTTATTTTTCTCATTTCCTTCGATTCAATCCAAATTTCCAGACTAAATCCTATTTTTATTTATGTCTCTTTGCTTTACATGCATTCAACTCCTGCTGTTTGTTACGATACCCTTTTGCAAAATCAGACGCATGCGCAAATCGATCGAGTTTTGAGTCGTAAGTCGTAAGAGATAAATGTTGGCCAACTTTTCTTAGGACTCAAAACTTATGACAGCTGTATAAATGGTAACATTGAAAACCAATGGATGAACTTCTTATGACTTATTACTTAAAACTTGAGACTTAAAACCTCTGCATAAATCCACCGTTATATTAATAGGTTTGTTCTAGCTGCAATTTCGAATAGTTTGCAATCGTCCGGAGCATGCGCATACTGATTTAATAGACGCATAAATCCGTATGCGCATGCTCCGGATGATTGCAAACTATTCGAAATCGTTGCTAGAACAAACCTAATAATGCATTAGTCATGAACTATAACTGGAAGCTAGGTTATCTGCCATACGGGGGGTGACTACTCTAATAACATATCTATCAATAATACGTAACTATTTCTAACAATATATTTTACCATTGTGGTATGATATAAGAAATATCGATATAATTCTAAACAATCTGTCCCATACTACAAACTTTGCCTCGATGGATCCGGATTGTTAGGAAATTATATCAGAACTGTGTATGATGGAAGATTGCTATTATTGTAAACGTCATCCATATCTGAATGAAATCTATCTATCTATAACTTGGTAATATTTCTTCAAATAAGTAAACTGCAACGAAAGTACAAAAAATAAGAACGAAACCCTTCGAGTCAATAATGAACTTTTTCGAGTTAAAATGGTATTCACGCCACTGGTCGATAAGTATATCAGGTAATCAGAAAATAGCATCTTCTTGAAGACACCTGATAGCCTTCTGATAGGTGGGTATCTATAGGTATTTTAATTATATATTAATCGGCAAAACCCAACAAGTCGACACGAATGGCCCAAATAATTACGAATTCTGTTGCATTTGGAAATGAACCCGCCATGAAAACCAAGTCATTAAATTTTTACCAATCAATTCGTGAATCAATTCTTGCATGATTCATGCTATTTCGGCGTTGAGAAGGGATTGTTATGTTTTCAAGATCACATGGAAAAATGTAGACCCGAAGGTTTTCTTCGTTTAACAGCTTATATTACCTTGATATCGTGAATATTCTTATACACTGCTCGACGCATGAAATTAACAGCTCTTAGAGCTGACGTTTCTCTTACTGACATGCCATATTATTCTCTTTACTCGAGAATATACACAATAATATTAATAATGCATCAATATGTTGTGATCTCAGCAAGAGTAAGAAATCTGTGGTTATAGGGATTTTTCATCGAGATGGTTTCAATCTTACTTATCAGGGCGCACTCAAAAGGTCTCAATCAATAAGGAAATATCAAATACTCGATATGTTAGTTGTGGTGTTTCCCAGGGTTCGGTGCTAGGACCATTCTTATTTTTTTATACTTAAATGATCTGGCTTTCATTATTATAGGAGAAAAAAACATATTTGCAGATGACACCTCAATAATATGGAATAGCAAGAATAAGGTAATCCGAGAATAAATAATCAGTTAACCTCAAAATTTCTGGGGCTATATGTAGATAATGATCTCAATTTCTATTTTTGTTTGAAGGTGGCTGACAATGTCTCGAGTTGTGAAGAAAAGTTTCGGACTTCCATTGTCTAAAGGTATTAAGATTTGAATCCTGAGAAAAGAAAAGATGAGTTATGCTGAAAAAACGAAATAAGTGATGAATAAAAATTAACTATTTTATCGAATCAAGAAGATTCGAGTATCAATAAATCAGGTTAGTATTAGTGTTAGTATATATGAAGTCGAAAATTGTAGATTTAAATGGGAGTTTAACTAGTCGATGAGCCTGAAAATAAGAAAAATTGAATTAGAAATCAATAGCCTGAAAAAGAAAAGTTGAATTAGAAATCAATAGCCTGAAAAAAAAAGAAAAGTTGAATTAGAAATCAATAGCCTGAAAAAAGAAAAGTTGAATTAAAAATTAAAATAAAATGAATGAATAAAGAATTAAAATTATGAGAAAGATTCAAATCGAGTTTGTCACGACGTTTCGATTGTGTGTATCTACAATCGTCTTCAGGTGAGAACTAACAAAGTCCTGGGATACGGGGGTATTTATAGGTCAGCTATGGCGGGATTTTCCGGTTCAGTGAGCCGTAACCGGTTGATTCGGCTAATCAGCGGTTTCCATGTGTTGCGGATCTCGACGCTTGGTTGACTGAAAGCGTTATTATTCATTATGTATGCTGCTTCCTTGAATTTCCTCTTGAACCAGTGTTCTTCTCTATGGATGATTTCTGCCTCAGACCATTTGATGTTATGTTGGTGGGTCCACACATGTTCTGCGATTCCTGACTTGGTGGTTTCTCCTCGTTGGGTGTTTTTCTTGTGTTCGCCGATTCTGGTTTCCAGTGGTCTCTTGGTTTCTCCGATATATGATTTGCCACATTCGCATGGTACTCGATAAACACAATTCTTGGAGTCACTGTTTTTGTTCGTTGGTCTGGTTTTGATGAGTTGGCTGCGGATGGTGTTTCCAGATTTGAAGCAGGTCTTGATCTTGTATTTGGATCCAATCTTCTTGATTCTCTCTGACAATCCTTTGATGTAGGGAAGGCACAATGTTGGTTGTTGCGGACACTAATACTAACCTGATTTATTGATACTCGAATCTTCTTGATTCGATAAAATAGTTAATTTTTATTCATCACTTATTTCGTTTTTTCAGCATAACTCATCTTTTCTTTTCTCAGGATTCAAATCTTCATACCTTTAGACAATGGAAGTCCGAAACTTTTCTTCTCAATTTCTATGTTAATATCTCAAATATTTGCACAAGGTTGTCATTGGGATGCTATTCAACAATTGTTTCGAATGAGTTGAATATGTCGGCAGCCAGAGCAGTCTATTTTGCATCAATAGAATCCCATTTGAGATATGGAATGTGTTTTCTGGGAAATTAGCTCTCAGTATCTGATAAACACTGTGACTGTGTTTGTGTTACAAAAGAGGGCTATAAGATACATTTCCAACGCGAAACCTAGAGAACTATGTGAACCTTTGTTTAAATCCCATAAAATCATGACGTTGAATTGTGTTTTTATCTTGGAAAGTGTATGTACGATTCACAAAAAGTTTGTCTCAGAAATTGACTCTAACCCTAAATATAACACAAGACAAGAAAATTGCAAAATTTCATTACCTATTCCCAGGAGAACAATAGCAAAGAATTCGATTATATAGAATGCCAGAAAATGTTCAATCACCTGCCAAATTTTATACCAGAATTTTCCATTCACCGAAAATGCAGGAAGGCTGTCAAAATGTTACTTTCGGATAAAGCCTATTTACAAGTTGGACGAATTTTATAATGAAATAGTTACTTTTAAGATACACTTTTTCAACATTTTTTTTTCGGACAATAACGTATTATCTCTCTCTAATATATGTATATTGCTAAGCAACACTTCTTGTGTTTATAAAATAATAGTATATTATGATACAAGTTTTATAAGACGCTATTTTGTAGCACGCGTTGTTTGGAGTATGACGGGCGAAGCGAGGAGTGCTCCAAGTGAACAAGTGCGACAACGTGTCTTATAAAACGTGTGTCATATGCAATTTTTTCTATTTTGAATTGATTTGAAGAAAAAAATGGATTCAATATCGATAAATCACATAAACATCTTCGATTGGTAACAATGATGACATTGAAATAATTAAAATCTGACGTACAAGCGTAAAGCCCATTTTACAGTTGAGCGATTTTGATTATTGCAATACCAGCGGTGAAAAATTCAATGTTGTTATTGTTTTTTATTGGTCAATTTGAATCAAATTACACTCTGAATTGAAATTCACCAATTAAAACATTGAGTTTTTCACTGCTAATATCACCAAATCCAAATCGCTCAGAAGTGAACTGGGCTTAACTCTCCTGACTTTCATTTGACAGTTCGATTGTACCAACCTCCGAATAATAAAAAATGCGTACCATCGAAATAGAGGCTATTTCGACACGCATTTGCGTTGCACAATGACTTCATTATAATAATAATAATAATCATTTATTTCCTTAAGACAGTTACAAACCGTATGGAAAAAGTCAGTTACTTGCATTCAAAATGTATATACACTAACAATCGAGAATTTAAAATACACTAATATTAAAAAATACACTAATATTAAAAAATACACTAATACTAAAAAAAAAAAATTGATTTCATTGCAAATTGTCACGACAAATATTCATCCAGTTTATAAAAACACTGTTCTGTCAAAAAGGATTTCAAGTTATGTTTAAATGATTGTTTCGTCAAGGAGTTTTTCACATTAGAAGGAAGAGCATTGTATATTTTAGGAGCCATATAACTGGGAGATTGTTGAGTTATTTTGTATTTTCCAAATGGAATTGAAAAATCATTTTTTTTTCTTGTATTGAAACTATGATTTTGTTTGTTCCTCACATATATTTCATCATTATTGTCGAATACTAGCATACTCAACTCTGATATGACTAGACATGGTAATGTTAATATTTTCAGTTTCTTGAATATATCTTTGCATAAATCAATCTGTGAAAGCCCCGTCATTGATCGTATAATTTGTTTTTGTGCCACGAAGATATCTTTTGCTAGGGTAGATAAACCCCAAAATATCACACCGTATCGTAGTCTACTCTCAACTTGTGCAAAGTAGAGCTGTATCAATTGATCAATATTGAGTACATGTCGCAAATTTCTGAATTGAAAGGCAATCGAATTCAACTTTGAGATCAGTTAATGGGAGTGAGCCTTCCAATTGAGATTTTTATCTATTCGTAATCCTAAGAAAATTGTTTGATCTGCATTAGTAGAGATCGATGGACCCGATTCGTTTGATTGGAATGACAACTCATTACATTCTTTTTGGATATGGTGAAACCTCAGTGCTTGCGTTTTCGAAGTATTTAAAAACAAATAATTTGCTGAGAACCATTCATTCAAAGAAGCCAACACCTCATTGCATTTATCACGCAAGGAAGAATCTATTTTTTCAGATATGATTACCGATGTATCATCAGCGTACATTGTAAAGGATGCAGTTACAGGTAGTTTATCCAAGTCATTAATATAGAACAAGAACAGAATTGGCCCCAATATGGACCCCTGAGGGACACCAATGTCTGTCTCAGTTCGCTGTGAGAAATGATTGTTTATTGCTACATATTGTGTACGTTTGAGTATGAATGATTTTATCCATTCTAGAGGACAGCCTCTAATTCCATACTTATACAGCTTTTCCAGTATTATACAACCAAAATAGAAAAATTTGATTTTCAACTCCTATTATTTAGAAATTAGGTACCTAGTGTGGCTTTGTGGTATATGATTGTGATTATTATTTTAGAAAGAACTAGGTAACTATGAATGAACAACATATAGTAGGTATATTCATTATTTTCAACAAAAGAAACTCTGATACAAATGATGGATACCTACATATAATATTCAATCAATTTTTGATATTCAAATCTTTCATGCTACTCGATCAATAAGGTGGCAATTCCATTAGTTGATATACGGGGTGTGATTGTGATAGAACATGTAAGGATGTTTTATATGTATCGGTAAGATTTCCTAACATATCTCATATTTTTTATCATCTAATGAATGCAATTGCTATAGTGGTCACAGATAATACAATTATAGATACTATGTATGTAGTAGATGTGACATACAGACATTTAAGGAGAATTTATCAATACCTTACTTACATGTTCTATTACAATCCCGTACCTATATCAACTAATGCAATTGCTATCATGATGGTCGCGTAGTGAGAAATTATCCATCTAATATAACATGGATGTAACATACCAAAATTTGAGCAAATTATAACGATATCTAGAAACTCCACTGTGTGTGCCTAGTCCTTTCGCTTGTTAAACAAGGTGTCACTTTTGGTATGTCATCAGATGATTCAGCGCCTTGATTCAGCGGTATAGACTATTGTCGAAGATACAGACTCAAAGAACTTGGTACCTACCTATTTTTCAAATATTTCATCTACGTATATAGAGTAATAATTTCTGCGAATAGAAAATGATTGCCATCTGGATATTAGCAGACAGACTAACCGTGATACCCGACTGTAAAATACAGATCGCTATAATACCCATTGCGCGTATTGATGAATGAACAAATAAATGATTGATGTAAATTAGACAGAGGCGTAGAAATTGGCCAATTTATCTGAATATGAAGCTATATAAAAGGGCGTTCCACTCGAAAAAAACTTGATTTAGCCATCTGAAAATAGCAAAATTTAATCGTTGTTTCAAAACAAGTTGAATGCATCACGTGATTTCAAATAATGTGTGTTGGCACATAACTTGTATAGGTAGGGGAGACCGGGGCTGAATGGCGCATGTACTAGTTGGCGCATGTGAAATTTCATTACTTTTTAGTCCACATGGCAACAGCGCATCAAACATTCTGGAATAAGTTCGGCATCTCCGTCCTACACAGAAATTATCCTGGCGATCTCAGTTGTTAAACGGAAGTAAGAGGTGGAGTTTTGTTTTTATACTGTCGCAGTAAATAATACATATTCCTTCTTTTCTTTGCTGAGCTTGAAAGTAAGTGAAATCTCTATATATTTCTCATCACATTCATCAGATTATACTTTTGGTAACCTAACTACATCGTTGTTCGTTTATAGACATGAATGATTTTCGTCAAATATTTGATAGAAAAATAAAAATGGCGAGGGGGCATGTTGTCTCATGAACATTGGGGTAATTTGGCGCTGCGCCAAGTTGCCCCCATATAATAACTGTTCCATCATAAATATTTTCATTTTCAATTTCCAGATCCTAGGATGAGAACATGTAAAAGAAAAACTGATCATGGAAAAACCCCTAAGGATATAATGATAAGAGCTGCGAAAGAGGTGCTGATAGGTAACAGATCCAGAAGAAGTGTAGCTCAAGACTATGCCATTCCACACAGAACACTGACAAGGTTCTGTTCGAAATTGAAAATTGAAGATCTACGAGTAGATCGAACAGATAACCTGAGAGTTGGTTATGTAAAATCCAGAAAAGTCTTTTCTGAAGAAGAAGAGCAGTACCTGAAAGAATATATCGAAAAGGCTTCTGATATTTATCATGGTTTATCTCCCAAGGAAGTACGAAAACTCACCTATGAGTATGCACGTCACTTACAAATCGTGTATCCAGAGACTTGGAACAGCAACAAAATGGCCGGTCCTGATTGGTTTACTGCGTTTCTGAAGAGAAATGGAACTTTGAGCATTCGGATTCCAGAAGCTACAAGTCTGGCTCGATGTATCAATTTCAATAGGGCCACAGTTAACGCATTCTTTGATAATCTCAAAACTGTTCTAGAGAGAAATAATTACAGTCCACAGGACATCTGGAACATGGATGAAACTGGTGTTACTACGACTCAGAAACCAGATCGAATAGTCGCTAGAAAAGGATACAAACAAATAGGTAGAATAACTTCGCAAGAGAGGGGCACACTGGTCACTGTTGCTGCAGCTGTTTCAGCAATTGGAAACAGTATCCCACCATTTTTTATATTTCCCAGGGTCAACTTCAGGGATCATTTCTTAGTATCTGGTCCTATAGGTAGTGCTGGTGGGGCTAATACATCAGGATGGATGAAGGAAGAACATTTTGTTGAGTTCATCAAACATTTTGTTAAAAATGTGAGAAGTTCCAAAGAACACCCCGTTTTACTATTGCTCGATAATCATAGCTCACACCTCTCATTAGAGGGATTGAATATCGCGAAAGAGAATGGTGTGACCTTATTGACTTTTCCCCCTCATACATCACACAAGTTGCAGCCCTTGGATCGAGGGGTTTTCGGTCCTTTTAAAAAGTATATAAATTCAGCATGCGATGCTTGGATGACAAACAATCCTGGAAAGACTATGACTATATACGACATTCCAGGTATTGTGAAAATCGCTTGGCCACTCGCGAATACTCCAACGAATATCATGTCTGGTTTCAGGGTATCGGGAATTAGTCCATTCAATAGGGATGTTTTTGGTGATGATGAGTTCATGCCAGGTTTCTCCACCGATAGACCGATAGCCTCAAAAGTTTTAATTGAGCCAGTAAACACAGATATACTAGAAATGCCAGGAAGAAACGTCGCAGACGACGTTGCTGATGACGACATGAATGAAGTTACTCATGGGATAGGAAATAATAAAGAGAACCAAATCGACACCGAAAATTGTCCTGACAAATCTGGAAGCTCGGTTCAAGGATTACAGGAAGATCCAAGAAATCTACCTTCGTGCAGTTTCATGGATGTTTTGAACACAATTCGACCATTACCGAAAGCAAAACCGAAGAATACGATATCTACAAGAAAAAAGAGAAAATCTGTTATACTCACTGACACTCCTGAAAAAAATGCTTTAGAAGAAGAGGAACAGAGAAAAAAAATTAAGAAACAGAAGGTGTTGCAGGTGAAAAATAATTTAATGCAGACAAGGAAACAAGTTACGCGAACCCAGAAAAGGTCACCAAAGAAGAGAAAACCTGTGGCAAGACGTGAATCAGTCAGTTCAGAATCAGAGGAAGATGACTGTTTCTGCCTGATATGTGGCGAACCTTACGAAAATAGCAAACCAGGTGAACAGTGGATCGAGTGTGTCTCGTGTCACATGTGGGCTCACGAAGAATGTGCTAGTCCAGAAAATGATGCATTTTATTATTGCATAAATTGCAATTCTGATTAATTTTATATCGAGAAATTATTTTTTATTTTGTTTTGGTTTTTATGTTATTTTCATTTAAACATTTAGAGGAAAATACGAAGTTTTATTGACAAAATCACTACGTGCCAATTTACCCCACATTGTGCGTCAAAATACCCCGTCAATGGGGTAAGTTGACGCAACTGACTAGTTCAGGAAAAAAATATCAATAAAATTTCAATTTGATTGATATCCTGAATTTCTTCATGACATTAGTGTAATGAATGTATAACATATCACATGTTATCAGGAAAATTTCCAAATTGTTAAGCATTTCGCAAAAAAAAATTATTTATTCAAAAGTGTGCCAACTATCCCCGGTCTCCCCTACTTTCATAACCAGATTCTCAATCAGATTTTAATGAGGTTTTGTTAAATTTGCAATTTCTGAAACTGAAAATGTGACAATAATATGCCAGTGTACTTCATCATTGATATTTTATATTAATTAATTTCATAATCAATTACTTTTTAAGTAGTAAAAAATGCGATCGGATGTGTGCAAGTCCAATCATTTTTTTGTTATGTGCAAATTTATCTTTAGAAAATCATATATTTGTGATGATAGAACGAGATTAATTTATAATCAAGATTATAATGATAACAATTTCTTATGAAGTCATCTCGTTCATATAGTTACTTTTAGGTACGCACTGATGATGACTCAACAGTTGAAAGCGCTTTGCTATTATTTTTGAAAAATAAATTTGCATGACACAATTCGAATGCGTGATTAGAGTTTTGACTCTCGAATTAGACACAGTATAGATCTATCCATTACACTTTGTCAATAGTAATGATACCTATTTCTTGATCAATTAAACTCGTTTCTACAATTGTTAATCCAGACTTTCTCGATAAGCGCAGAATCTGCCATTGGTCAGAAAACACCCTGTATTTCCAAAGCGATTTCTATAGTAATTAAAACGCCAGTCTAGAGATTATGTTGCTCACTGCTATTTTAGCTAAACAACTGATGATTTATGCTGATTCGAATGTAGGGTAAAGTAACAGTAATATTATTGTTGTTAGATTATAGCTCATTGTTGATGTTATATAATTCATCAGTGATAGGCGAGGTAGATGCAATAAAATTAGTGTTCATCTCGATTAAAGGTATTTTCATTCGAATGACAACTGACTCATTTTCTCTGAAAATTATATTGGAATGTCATGCAATTCAATATCGCATTACTTTATACCTATTTTGACGTATGACTATAATGCCGTGCTAATCAAGAAGGTCGTATCTGCAGTTTTCATGTTTTCAAGAAAATCGCGTTTTTATGGCGGGACCATATTTTTCCACAAATCTGTGATTTATCGCCTTCTAGATTTCATATGCAGTGGATAATGATTAAATCTAACTCTTTGTAGAAAAAGTCATATTTCAAAGTTAAATATCTTTGGTTCGCCTTTTCACCCACAGTAATCGACCAACCAATACTTGATATTAAATTACACTCTCCTAAGTGTGAATATTTTGAACAATGCATCAACTGTCCAAAATTACAAAAAGTCACAGTGATTAAGTATTTGGGAGTCATGATTGATCAGCACACTAAGTGGGGTGATCACATCTATTATGTCACTAAACGACTGAGAGTCCTGATTCATAAATTTTATATGATGCGAGATATTCTTTCAAGAAAAAATTTGATCATGTTGTACAACTCGTTGGTCGAATCAATTTTAAGATACTGCATTACTATTTGGGGAGCTGCTTTCATAACAACTTTGCAAAATTTACAAACAACACAAATACTATCTTGAAAATTCTGTTCCATAAAGAAAAACTTTTCTCCACACAATTACTCTTCCAAGAATCGAAAATGTTTAAAATAAGACAGATATATATTTATCAATGCATTCTGCGAATGAATCATGAAAAAGAAAATTATACCTTTGAATACCAGAGCAGCAGCAAATCTTGACATCACTATTGGACATTTCAAAAAATCTGTCACTCAGAGATCTTTTTTTTTATTATGGTCCAAAAATATACAATATGATTCCAGTAGATATCAAGAATATACGGAAAACATCAAAATTCAAAACTGAGATTAAAAACTTCATTTTAAATCACGCCAAACAATTCGATATTTTTTGAAAAAAAAATCTTGGAATCAAAAATTCAAAACTGAGATTAAAAACTTCATTTTAAATCACGCCGAACAATTCGATATAAAAAAAATCTTGAATTATCCTCTCCCTCTTCTATCTTCTATATATTTTCTATTTCTATTTTATTATGCCAGATATGTCCAAAATCATCCTGTACTTGACTTATATCTATCTAGATGAACTGATTTATTCAATTCAATATTGCAATAACCTACCACCATATTCTCAAAGCGAATACTTTCTTACTTATCTTTGGTTCTATTATGCATCATATTTGTCCTGGTTATATGTCTAACGAGGATCTGACAGTACAGGCACTTGTGCCTAGGTCGCCTCCTTGGACAAGTAGAACATTCTGCTGAATGATAAATATGTACCAATTGAAAATATTATTACATTTTTTTTGTTTTTTATAATTTTGTTGAATGGAAATTTATATAAGAATTATCTACCTACCAATTGAATGGAATTTCAATTAAGCGATGAAATTGGAATAAAATTTAAAAAAAAAAAATAAAAAAAAAAAATGCAATAAGCTTTACATGGCTTTACTCTTATTATGCTAAAAAAATCATCATATCTCCAGACTAATTCATCAAATTCTAGAATATACTAATGTACTAAACCTATAAACAGACAATGGAAGTCATTGAAAATATAGGAAGCAATTCAGGAAATATCAGTCTGAGGCAAATCCTTGTTCAATTTTTTGTTGGTTTAGATTAGTCATACCCATCATCAGGAAATAGTACAAACTTTTAAACTCAGCAAATGCTAAATACGACAAATTTCATTAAGTTAGGGAGCTAGCACAGTTTTATAAAATTTATAATGAAATCCATCAAAGGGGATAAGGAGAGGTCATCTATCGCCATCGCACAATCAGACACGTTATACCAAAAAGGCTATTTGGTCATACGGAAGACGGAATTCATCAAATAATTCTCAAGAACTCTTTTAGAGATTACCTCCTGTCCCGTCCACAGCTTAGCGGATGACAGTACACTTAATACTTCAAAAACGGGCTCAGACTGGCCACCCTTTAATTGTCAATCTCGAGACCTGCGGAACGTTCCTTAATCAAATTCATTTTTTCGATCAAAACGGCGATATTGTGAAACTCATTACCCATTGAGGTGTTTCTGATTCCTCTGGCTCGCACTATGTACCACGAACACTATAGGTTTTTCTTTCATGCAGACTATCAACCATGAAATTGAAATTTTCATAACACTTTTATGGAAGAAATCTTCATATCTCAAGAATCTTCGGAAGTATTTTAGTTGAAGCATATCATCTTGCTTTCAGCTATTCAATGATATACAGGGTGCCTGTTTTTCGAGCTTAACCATGGGGATCTCAGTTATTATAAGAGATATGACGTCGGTTAAATTGGGGTAAAGGTGCGCAATTTTATGTTGAAAAATTATGTGAAAATTTCATTTACCTTATTTCGTTTTTGAAATATTGGAAAAAATCAGAAATTTGTAGTTTTCGTTTTTATATTTTAAAGCAAAAATCATAACAACTGGACGTTTTTAACTTCGATGTTATTGAGGCACTTTCTTACAAGGAATCTAAATCTGTCATCATATTTTCCATGGTGTTCTTGATGTGAGAGATACAACAATCGACTTTGGTTTTTCTTATGGGCGCCATATTGGATTTTTGCATTTTTGGAAAGTCTGTCATTTTCTGAATACAATGATGTAACACACGATATGTCTGAATCTTACATTTCAATCAAAATTGAGAAAAAATCGTTCTTACGAAGAGTGCTTTGAAAATAATGCCAGCAGTCAAAAACTATATTTTAATAGTTCAATTGAGGATAAGAAACGTTCACATTTCTGTCGAGCTTACCTTCTTAAAAATGGTTTGAAGTTAGGAACGAGCTTGACAGGAAAGCTAGAAGTTTTTTCTCAGTAAAACGAAACAAAATTATCAAATACATAACAAAGATAGGTATAAAAGATTTTTTGATAGGTACTCCACCATTCTCTTCTAGACACAACTTCACTCGCTCTCCTTCCCAGCTCAGCAATATCATTGATGGGTACAATTTTAAGAAATCTTTCTTCATTCCCCATAAACAAAAAACCAGTATTCTTCCTTCTAGAAATCTGATTCTCGGAATTGTAAGTACCCATTGATTGAGCTATCCAGAACTTGGGGTTAAGAGTAAGATTGTGTTGAGAAGTGAATGGTGGAATATTCGACCATATTTTATGACTGTTTTGTTTTGCGAAGAACAAACTTTTATAACTTTAAATATCGTTCCTAAGTCAAAATAATCTTGGTTTTTATGTTAGTAAGCTTGCAAGTAAAATTGAACCATCAGAATTTAGTTTGTTAAACAAAATTTTTGCCATTGTTTCCAAAGCCCTCTTCGAAGATTTCGAGTGATTCGTCATTAATCAGTAAAAACAGACTTTTCAACAATGTAAAAATCCAATATGGCGACCATAAGAAAAACCAAAGTGGAGTGTTGTATCTCTGACATCAAGAACGCAATGGAAAATACGATGACAGATTCAGATTCCTTGTGAAGAAATGCCTCTAGAACGTCCTAGTTAAAAACGTCTACTAGTTTGCTTCGTTTTCGATTGAAAAAATAAAAACGAAAACTACAATTTTTCGTTTTTTTCTAATATTCCAAAAACGAAAAAAGATATATGAAATTTTCTTTCACATAATTGTTCAGCATAGAATTGTGCAACTTTGCCCCAATTTAACCGACCTCGTATATCTTAAAATAACTGAGATCCCCATGGTTAAGCTCGAAAAACGGGCACCCTGTATATGAGTTTTATGGTTATCTCTTAAACTTATATGTATTTATATTGATGAAACGATAATTGAGCTTATTGCCGTTCTATCCCACAAGAAACCACATCGATTAATTGGCTTCTTTCCACTGCTTCAACCTTCTTCGATATCAAAAATCACTGCACATCAAATTATAATACGAAATAACAACTTGATTAATCAAACAAACAATCAAACTCATCAGCAAGGTTCATTGTCTTGAGTGTGGCGTGCCTTTATCAAATATGATGCTATCAAATCAAGTGTAAAGCGTAAGTGATTATAATATATACTTACAATGGGTCAATGGGTATATTGTTATAGTTTAATGTTCTTATCACTCAGTCCATTCAAGTACCCATCTATGTTGAAGTACATTCTCATAAACAATTTTCTAATCCCTACGAAAGTGATCAGGGGCGGACTGGCTGCCTATTGTAAGACATGGAAGGGCCGGTCATAGAATAGTTGCAAGTTCTAGAAGGCCATTACCCTTCTGCATTCGATATACGACATTAAACAGTGAGCAAAAACTATGCCATCCATTGTAACAATGTTTATGATGGTATATTGACGAAAAAACCTAGGTGATGCTGTGACTTCCACTATACACCTCTCTGATGACATCTCTGTAAACCGCTATACTCCAGCGAGGGCAAACTATACAGGGCGAATAGGTGAAGCAGCCTTGGTAGGTATGTGCAGTCTCATAAGCCAAAATCTTCGCTGAGATGATTTGCAGAAAATGTCAGCTTGGATTCACAGGGGAGAGACGTTCCTTATATCGCTACCATCGGTAGGCTCTCAAACTGAAAGATAGCTAGAGCGCATTCAACCAATCCCCAATAAAAGAAAGAAGACCATTCCTGGTAACAACACACCCATTGCGATCTATGCGCAACCATCAGTATTTAATCGTGAACGACCAACAATATACACGTACACACATAATAATATAGCAGACGTCCATCGAAAAACACAGGGCTGTAGCATATTGGGAATATCGTAAGCGTCCAAACGAGTTTAGCACGCAGGTCTTCTTAGGAAATGTCCGTCGTATGGTTTGCCGTTATAACTGTGTCGTTTACTGAAAAGCTTTGTTTTGAATAGGTCACTCCAGGACGTCGTTGGTAGCGTCTCATCTTATAGAATGACCATCAACGCCAGTGTTCAACAAGGATCTGTTTTGGCCATAGCTTTGTGCCGGCTACATATCAACGACCTGTTAGATATGACCTCCTGTCCTGTCTATAGCTTTGAGGATATTAGATAGTACACTGGGCTGGTGGTCGAGTGCGTTGAATCGCTGGCTAATTTTATTTAAGAGGGCCCGGGTTCAAATACCGCGGCGACTATTGGAAATTTTATTTATTTCTGTAGCATCTTTTAGCGGGAGGAGATAGGTGACCAACCGAACATTCTTGGTATCTAGATTTCAATCCTTCGGACTCTCAACGATAGCCAGCCGAGTAGTGCTTCGGATGACACTCAAAAAGCTAAGGTCCCCGTCTTCCTTACTCATACAACTCTCAATGAGACTTCGAGGGTTGCTTTGCAACTGAGTTGGCGGTTAAAAACACTTTTTCAAACACACTTCTTACTACCTTCTCATCTATTGCATTTACTCTAGCGTTGTGGGGACGGACCATTTGGATTGTATACCCTTTCACTGGTGGAGAGAGTGTGTAGAATTCCACGAAAATATAAAAAAAATAGTCACAAAGAAATACTAGTGCGCGTCAGATATCAATAGTGTATGTGCTTCTCGTGTTTTTGATAACGGAGGAATATTAATCTTCCGATTTGCGTGGTCAAGTGTTAGATGTTGAGTGAACCCTAAAAAATCTACTATTCAAAAGACTGACGATTTGAACGCGACCGAAACTCATGGCCAATTTTTGAAAATGCAAAAAAAATTGTGACATTGGAATACTCGAGTGCGTCAGATTTTTATACAGACGGTTCAGCTTGATGCCCTTGTTGTACTGACCGATAATTTGACAATTATAATAATAATAATAATAATAATAATAATAATAAAAGGTCTTTATTTTATTTATCCTCGGCGAAGTCCAGCTTTAAGCTGCTCCACTCAACCGAGTACCATGAAACATCAAATAAGTAATATTGAAATAAAATTCATTAACATATAAAAGTATACTATTACTATAGACAATACGATTCATAAGATGCATATAAAATTATAAGAGAAGAATAAAGAATAGAAAATGTATAATATGAAAGATGAATGAATTAATAAAACATACATATTGGGGTGGCATACAATGATTTACAGAGTGTTTTGTATTCCTAGTAGATGGTTCTTGTACGATCTTTTAAAACTTAGGAAAGTCTTTTGATTCTTTACCGCTGTTGGTATTTTATTGAATATCTTGGGAGCATTGAAGTAGAAGGATCTTTGGTACAAAGCTGTTTTATGTTTGTTTATTATCAGATGATTATTGTATCTAGTATTACAGTTATGAATGGCAGAACCAATGATTAGTTTATTGTGAATGTATGCTAGAGATCTATTCTGTTGGACTTTATAAACTGAGCAAGCTAGGTGTAGTTTCTTTCTATTACACATGTTAAACCAGCCCATCTGGGTAAGCTTACCAGACACATGATCAGTTCTGCCCAATGAAAAGATGAGCCGCACGCAAGAGTTCTGTACCCTCTGAATTCTAGATGCTGAATCCAAATCTAGACACGGTCCATACACCAAGTCAGCATAATTTAGATGGCTTAATACCAGAGATTCACATAGTTGCCTACGAAGTGAAAAGTTTAAAATACTTCTACTATGGTATAAGTTTCTCATGGACATGTAGCATTTTTGTATCATTAAGTTAACCTGTGATTTAAATCTTAGCTTTGTATCAACTATCAATCCTAAATTACGGACTGATTCACTTGGCTCAATTTCATTATCATTAATGACAATGTTCATTTCATCTTTAATAGTATCAAAGTTTTCTAGAACTACTGCTTGCGTTTTGTTAGGATTAATTTTCAGTCCATGCTTACATGCATATTTATAGATATTGGCCAGTGTATTGTTGATATTCAGGCATGCCTGGTGTACTTCATGTTTTTAAAATGAGTGTATATTTGAGTATCATCAGCAAATTGATGTACCATACAGTTATCGACCTGGTTAGCTATGTCCATGGTATATATTAGATTAAAAGAGTAGCGGACCCAAAATTGAGCCCTGCGGAACTCCCTTCGCTACCAACTTAGAACTCGACGTTTTTTCTTCTATAGATACATGTTGGCAACGGTTAGAGAGATATGTTTTAATGGGTTCAACAACACTGGCCGAAAATCCATAATAGTGAAGCTTGGATAATAACAGATCTGTTCCTAAGGTATCAAATGCCTTACTAAAATCCAGCAAAATCAAGGCTGTTATGTCACCTTGGTCCATGGCAATCATGATATCATCCAATACTTTAGTTAGAGCAGTTACCGTACTATATCCCTTCCGAAAACCTGATTGGGTTTCTGAAAAAAGATTTTCTACCATCAGATATTCAATCATTTGCACATATATGAGTCGCTCAAAGATCTTAGACAGCACTGGTAATTTACTGATAGGTCTCAGGTCAGAGAGTTCTTTTGGATGTGTTCCCTTTGGTAGAGGAGTAATACGAGTCGTTTTCCAATTGACTGGAAAATATCTCTCAGTAATACAACAATTGTACAGGTGGGTGAGGTAAGATATAATATACGGACAGCACATCTTTATCATACTAAGTGTAATGCCATCTGCACCTGCCGACAATTATGTGAAGGAGTTTCCTTAATCTGAGGGTTTGAAATTTCATTTTTGTATTTTTTTGCATGATTGATCATTTTTGACTGTTTACCGTGACAGATTTTACGTCAGTAGGTGACATTTACTAGCAACTCGACGGTATGTAATCCAACTCGACGGTAAGTACTCCAACTCGACGGTAAGTAATTCACTTACCGTCGATTTAAAAAATCTCTTAATTATAATTTATTTTTATAATTTATAATGATATCAATCGTGCAAAAAACGTTATAGGCATGTCGAACGTTAAGGGTAACCGATATAAACCGTATGAAGTACCGTATAAAACCGTATAAAACCCTTACCGTTCTTACTATTTCTGTATTTTCAATCACTTTTACTATTCTAATCGGTTGCCCTACATGCGCGGCTCTACATAGAGGACTGAGATTTGGTGGAGGTGCTCAACAGGGTGTAAGGTATCCCCACGGGTATCAGCCATATGTTAATCTGCCAAGCTCTAGTAAATCCCGAAATCCCCGCTTGGGCTCTTCTACTATAGAGTCCGTGTGGAACCCAGAGGAGCAAGGCGAAGAAAAGTTAATCCTATTAATGAAGATTTGCCTGAAACTTTGAAATGGGGATCTGATAATCTTGTGGAGTTCGATGCAACCAAGATTCAAGCCTGCGTTTTTCCCAAGAAGGCAGACCACACAATGCCCAATATGATGATGTCAGGAACGATTGTACTATGAAATCCTCAATATCCCGCTTGGTGTTACCATCAACAAATCAAGAATTAGTGATGAGCGAGAGTTGTCTTGGTTTTGCAGTCTTGGTTTTGGTGATGCACAAAAAGCAAGACCAAGACCATATTTTTGTAGCAAGACCAATACCAAGACTCCATATTATGCAAGAACAAGACCGATACCGAGACTATATCCTGCAAGTCCAAGACTCTTGCGTATCGTGAACCGTGATAAAAGCGGGTCACATTTGCGCAGTGGATGGATTTGAAAGCCTTAATGGCTACCGACAAACAACTGACTTTACTAAAATGAATTGATAATACTTTGAAACATCTCAATCCCAATTGTCAGAAGAGATGTAGCAAAAAAGTCGAAGTTATTTCTGGGGAGAATAAAATAAATATTTCTTCAGTAGGAAACACTGAAACTAAAGAATACAAATATTTATTTACGCGAAATATCAATCAAGATTGAATTAAAAACCATTTCGGATGAATGAAACTCTTCTGGAAATGATAAGAACCTTAGATATATGGGAAAAAATTGAATAAGCTACACAATTATGAATCATCTTATGTGAAAACATAAATGAGGACTGTGTGATCAAGACTCTTGCTGCAAGACCAAGACAAAGAAACACAATGATTTGCAAGACCAAGACAATATGTGCAAGAACCAGACCAAGACTATACGAGGTCTTGCTTTGCTCATCACTATCAACAATACCCTATCATCGGATGATTATGTGAGGGCTGTTGATGAAACTGCTTCACAAAAACTGTTTGTTTTTGTACCGTGTTTAAATCACAGATTCGACCTGACAGCTCCCAATCATTCGCCGAAGAGGAATGTTCATCTGATTTGTGATCCTGTACTAAAAGAAAAGTGAATGATCTCTCCTTCTTCTATAAAAGCCGATTATCATCGGAAATTACGTCTGTCTTTCCACCAGGAGCGATTCCGAGCAGGCATACCAGACACCCTACACTATACTATATCGAAATTATTGTGTTGATCGGACAGCGAAGTTGTAAAACTCACTTTCTAGAGAGGTTTTTCCCGATACCTTCAACCTCAAACTTTTGAAGAAAAATTCCAATACTTATTTCTCCCAATATGTTACTGCTGGCTTGCACGAACGTTCAAGATTTTCCTCTCATGCAGTCAAAAGATAAAAAAAAAAACGAATACGTGAAATCGTTGCAGATATGATATTGAATGTCAATTAAAAGGAAATACGAGTTACCTTCGGAGTTGCCGATGCTTACTGTTCAGATTTTATATTGGAAAATTTATAGAAAAATAAAAAAAAAATAATAAAAAAAAATTAAAAAAAAAGAGTAAATAAAGCAAAATACGAATGAACATTTTTTTTTGAAAATTAAAGCATAGGAGAGAATTTTATATTAGGATATAATTTAGAATGTTATATAGTTTACTTATCCACTTACCTTTATAATATTGATAAAATTGATCCAAGTAACAATAATTGTAACCCCATGCACAACTTAAGAGTTTTATGGAAATTCCATGTTTGTTCTCTGTGTACATAAATCATTTAGAAATATTGATGCTATGTCGATAATGTATTATATAAGTATATTAGAATATCACATATTTTTCATCATTATGGTTTTCAAATATTCATGAATATCAATGATTATGAATTATGAATAAACATTATTATTATATCTGAACATGAAGATTTAGTGTTATTTGTGTACAGGGTCTTGACGTATATGAACCCCTTAAATTTTTCATCTACTGTTCAATTGCTTTTTCCCAAATATGATCTCGTGTGATTCTTCTTGTATATTTCATATATCTAAACAGAAAAAAAGTTGGAAAAAAGTTATGGGCACCAAATATATTTTTTCAATTGGAACACCTCATATATTTTGTCACTCTTGGATGGGGTATATTTATCCGATTTCAAATATATATATACATATATCATGTTATCTCGAATAGATTTCGAGATATTTGACGTTGAAATTCAGATTTTATCCGAATTCTTTCAGCTAATTAGAACATAAATGGTCAATATAGCTATGGAAATAATTGAAATATATGTTGTTAACTTGATGAATGCTATAATATATCAGTTACTTTTGAGGTTATTTATTATAATGGGTTTTATTGACAGGGAAAAATGTGATCAGTATATTTGGAAAATAATAAAAATGCCAAAGCCGCATGTACAACGGCAATATATTATATGGTCTATAGCGTATGCCTCAAGAGAGTTGTGTTGTGTCGTTGGAGAAATATGGAAAATCATGATTGAGCACAACATTTGGAAATCGCTGACAACAAATAATTTTAATTCTCTCTAATCCGAGAGAAGATCCGGATAAAATCTGAATTCAAACGTCAAATATCTCGAAATCTATGACATATTATTATAAGCATTCACCAATTTTACAAAAGATATTTCAATTATTTCCATAGCTACCCTGACCATCTGTGTCTTAATTATCTGAAACTATCCGTTTTAAATCTGAATTTCAGCGTCAAATATCTCGAAATCGATCAGAGATAACATGATATATGTGTATATATATGAAATCAGAAATACATACTCTATCCAAAAGTGACAAAATACTGTTTCATTTAAAAAAATATATTTGGTGCCCATAACTTCTTTTTCAGAACTGTTTTCTGTTCATATGTATGGAATCTGCAAAAAAAATACATAGGATCATTTTTTGAATATAAAATTGGATGATAGATAAAAAAGTTGAGGAAGGGTTCAAAATATACGTACTTATAACATTTTCGGTTTGAATCAAAACTTATAATTGCTCTTATGAAAATAGTTATTTATGCTTGTCACGGCCTTTATTCATACCATTATCAATAAAACCAAATTAGCTCTTCAAAATACCAGTGGATTTCAACTTTCTAAAATAAATTGACATGAAAAATGGAAATTTTGTGATATGCGCTAACTATTTTGGATAAAATAGGTGTAATGTCATAGCGTTATCAGTATCATTGCGTTGATGGCAAATATTTGACGATAATCTTCTTTTTTATCTGTGTAAACATACTCGACGTATAGACACCGTATAATAAAATCATTAATTAAGTACCCAATTCACTATCATACAATTTTCGGATTCATATCTAACCGCAAGTTCAAAGCGATCAATTTATCATCCAGATTAATAATATATGAACATAGGCGGAGATACAGCAAATAATAAATTTCCTTCCGCCGCAAGGTGTCGCTAATTCCGAGTGTCTCTTGAAACGCGACTAAGTGCGGTGAAATATAAATCGGAAGATTGCATTGGGACAGACATAGAGCTGGGCGATTTGAATATTTGGATATTTGAATATTTGAATATTTGAATATTTGAATATTTGAATATTTGAATATTTGAATATTTGAATATTTGAATATTTGAATATTTGAATATTTGAATATTTGAATATTTGAATATTTGAATATTTGAATATTTGAATATTTGAATATTTGAATATTTGAATATTTGAATATTTGAATATTTGAATATTTGAATATTTGAATATTTGAATATTTGAATATTTGAATATTTGAATATTTGAATATTTGAATATTTGAATATTTGAATATTTGAATATTTGAATATTTGAATATTTGAATATTTGAATATTTGAATATTTGAATATTTGAATATTTGAATATTTGAATATTTGAATATTTGAATATTTGAATATTTGAATATTTGAATATTTGAATATTTGAATATTTGAATATTTGAATATTTGAATATTTGAATATTTGAATATTTGAATATTTGAATATTTGAATATTTGAATATTTGAATATTTGAATATTTGAATATTTGAATATTTGAATATTTGAATATTTGAATATTTGAATATTTGAATATTTGAATATTTGAATATTTGAATATTTGAATATTTGAATATTTGAATATTTGAATATTTGAATATTTGAATATTTGAATATTTGAATATTTGAATATTTGAATATTTGAATATTTGAATATTTGAATATTTGAATATTTGAATATTTGAATATTTGAATATTTGAATATTTGAATATTTGAATATTTGAATATTTGAATATTTGAATATTTGAATATTTGAATATTTGAATATTTGAATATTTGAATATTTGAATATTTGAATATTTGAATATTTGAATATTTGAATATTTGAATATTTGAATATTTGAATATTTGAATATTTGAATATTTGAATATTTGAATATTTGAATATTTGAATATTTGAATATTTGAATATTTGAATATTTGAATATTTGAATATTTGAATATTTGAATATTTGAATATTTGAATATTTGAATATTTGAATATTTGAATATTTGAATATTTGAATATTTGAATATTTGAATATTTGAATATTTGAATATTTGAATATTTGAATATTTGAATATTTGAATATTTGAATATTTGAATATTTGAATATTTGAATATTTGAATATTTGAATATTTGAATATTTGAATATTTGAATATTTGAATATTTGAATATTTGAATATTTGAATATTTGAATATTTGAATATTTGAATATTTGAATATATGAATATATGAATATTTGAATATTTGAATATTTGAATATATGAATATATGAATATTTGAATATTTGAATATTTGAATATTTGAATATTTGAATATTTGAATATTTGAATATTTGAATATTTGAATATTTGAATATTTGAATATTTGAATATTTGAATATTTGAATATTTGAATATTTGAATATTTGAATATTTGAATATTTGAATATTTGAATATTTGAATATTTGAATATTTGAATATTTGAATATTTGAATATTTGAATATTTGAATATTTGAATATTTGAATATTTGAATATTTGAATATTTGAATATTTGAATATTTGAATATTTGAATATTTGAATATTTGAATATTTGAATATTTGAATATTTGAATATTTGAATATTTGAATATTTGAATATTTGAATATTTGAATATTTGAATATTTGAATATTTGAATATTTGAATATTTGAATATTTGAATATTTGAATAAGGAATGCACTTGGTATTGCTTGAAATGAAAAATAAATGGAAAATGTGGAAAAACGTCTCTTCGCCTAATTTTGAAATAATTATTAATTTTCCATTTCATTCGGTTTTCTTGTGTCGATTTTACCTAAAAATGTTCACTTTGGAAGCCCCTTTTTTGTTCGGTTGTCCATTCCGAAGCTTGCCCCTAAATCCGGTTCTGACGACATGCGGAAATTATCGACAGCCTTGCTAGAGATTAATTACTATAGTTTAGATTCTGTAAACTATGGTTTACAATGTACAGATCGGAGCAGATGGTGCTTAATTTCACATAGAGATATAATATATTGCCATGTGTACGTTCAGAATTATGTTTATATTAGAAAATAGTAATTTGTTTTACTAGGCAGAAAAACTCGAAATTTAATGCCGCGGCTGGTGTTTCACATCCGAGGATAGGAAACCAGCCAAGGCATTAAGCCTGTGAAATATTGAAAAAAAAAATTCGAACATCCTATCCTATGTTTTATGATGAAAAACCTCGTGAAAAGCGGTACAGTTATGTTTCAAGTGATCCTGATTCAGTCCATCATATTTTTTTGTGAAAAAAATCCTTAATACTGCTTCTTCAAAAATTGGTCGCAGTTGGCCACGATAACAGCCTAAAAATGTAATCACTCTATTGTTGGATAGTCATTTCAAATACCTATCCAACAAAAAAAGTTTTTCAAAATCGTTCAAAAAATAACGATTTCACAGGGGTGGTAAGTCCTTGAGGTGGACACATTGTATACAGAGAAGTGCACAAAAAACGGCCAGTGCTGTAACTTCTGAATCATTCGAGATCGGAATCTGTGATTTTTTGAGTAGCAATTATACCATATTGTTCATTTTTTGACATCATAAAAATCATTCCAACTTTTGGTTTTCAAATAGCACACCCCTGCTATATTTTTCCATTTTTGGATTCAGGGTAACATTTTACATACACTGGTAGTTTTTCCTGATCAAAATATCAGAGGAAATTTGTTTCAATTTGTCTTTCAACAGTGACCATAGATTGTTACCTAAAGTAATCAAGAACTTGGTAGCGTAGTAGGTTGATTCCAATATGACAGTGACATTCACCCATTTTTCTATGCCACTGAAAATAATGAAGATTAACGTTCGGAATTTATTTTATTGTTGTTTTTTTTATCATTCAACTATAACAAGTGAAGTCATTAATTTCCAGTCGATATACTAAATCGTGATTCCACGTAGTAATTCAGTGTTTATAGAATTTTTGTATATGGTAGGTGGAGAAATGGCAAATCGTAAATTTTTTTCCTGCAAAAATTTCATTCATGTAACATTTCCAATTCCCCAGTCTTTCAATTAACAGCTGGCTGGCGAACCATGTTATCTGATGGATTTATTTGTTTGTAGAATAAATTTAATGAAACATCAATGGAATCGACTGTTTACAATTTACTATCGCCGAATCAAAATCGTCAACATGCGAATTAAAAATTATCAATAAACGATACAAATGTACTTATTCATCATTGTGGTTACTATTTTAATATATTGAGTTGTTACATCAAAGTTAGCTCATCAAGAACCCTATAATAATTTGTTCGATTGTTTGAAATTTTCGAAGATACAATTAGTTTGTAACATTTGGAATCATCTATGATATGGAATACTTAGGTATTCCCAGTTTCCTAATCAATCATTTCATTTTTTTACAAACAAGACACAATTCAAATTGTGAAATAGTTAACATCATGAGACGTGTATGGTAAGTAACGTTGGAACTTACTTACTCTAATGAGTGCAGCTAATCACGAAACTCACGAAAGATTATAATTCACCATGTATCCACAACACAAGCACCGTACACAAAATATCAAAAATCATTAACAGGACCGCCACACGCTGCAATAAAACACCAACTCTACCAGAAAACTATAGCAGCATGTAAAATAAATAATGATAGTGTTTTGGATCACGTGCTAGTAAGAGCGTGGAAACTTGAAAGCAAATATAGGCAACCAGAACAGGTTTACTTGCAAGAAACGTCTGTGTATAATATTATGATGTGATGTGGTAACAACGAGTCTACTCAAGCGAATATGATGTGAATGCAGCAAAGGGATTCGTATAGAACTTCCTTCTAACAACTGATAAGATTATTATTTCATGATAAACCATTCGAGTTTTATAGCAGGTTTAGTTTTTTTTTGCAACAATATCGAATCAGTAATATTTTATAAAAAGTTTATAGAGTCGCATTTACAGAAGCTGGTAGTTGATGAATGATGGTCGATGGATTGAGGAAGACTTCCACATCTACTATTCGTATTCCATAAATAGGTTATATAGGGTGATTTGCCTATACATACGGAAGAATAGTCACATTCGTAGTAGAGGAGAAAGTTAATTTGCCACAACTTCCAATGAAACAGCCGAAACAGGTGATATACTAAACTAGATTTGGTGAGAGTATATAGACTCAAACTATTTTTTTCATTGATGTGAGAAGTGTATTTTTTTCATCTTTTGACTGAACGAGATGAAAACCTATAATGTTCCTGGAGGAACATATCGTGCAAGTTAGGGCTGAAGGCGCTTTCAATGTATTGGTTTTAATGTATTCGGAAACTTTCTGAAACTGCTCTTGTATGTAATTATATACCTTATAAATTTGATGAACAAATCTTACTCCTGCTGTTCATTACGAAAGCGTATAAGGGCCATCGAGATTTTTTTATATTTTTTCCGACTTTAAACTCGGATTTTTTTTTAATCCGACTTCAAACTCGGAAATTCCGACTTTGAACTCGGAAATTCCGACTTTGAACTCAGAAATTCCGACTTTAAACTCGATTTTTTTTTATTCCTACTTCAAACTCAAAAATTCCGACTTTGAATTAGGAAATTCCGACTTTAAACTCGGAATTTTTTTATTCCGATTTCAAACTCGGAATTTTTTTATTCCGATTTCAAACTCGGAATTTCTGAGTTCAAAGTCGGAATTTTGTTTTCCGATGGATGATGGAATAGCTATCAATAGAGATCTGATAATCTAGAAGAATTCGATGCTACAATTGCTACCAAACTCAAGTTTGTATTTTCTTTCAAGAAGGTGGACCTCATAATGTCTTATACTTATGATGATGTCAGGCATGTTTTTGTTCCTGTTGATTCCTCGATATCCATGCCAGAGATAAGTAACCCACTAACAAGATGTGCACGTCAATGCTAAAATTTGGCAATATATTTTTCATGCTTTTGGAATCAACCACAAGATGGAACTAGTGCCGTTGATTCCAAAGAGTGAACATAGCTTTTTCAGCTGCCATATCTGGCTGCCATGTTCAAGGTCAGATTTTTCTGTCTTTTTCTTCATCAGTTTGTCTTTGTCTTTTGTATTCAACTGTCTTCCACTTTGTTTATTTTTATTGATTTTTATCGACTTTGTACGGTGGAAATTTGTTCCCGGCGTTCTCGTGAATATTGTAGTTTCACATCAGAATTTCATTCATATCTTTATCAAAGTACTATTGAACAATATGAAATACTCCAGTTGCATTTATTATTGAGAAATGCAGTGACAGTGGCAATGTCATGATCAGGAAATAAAATTTGCGAGTACTTGAACTGTGAAAGAACACGTCGCCGAAATGAGGATTTCGTTTCCCAATCAAAGATTTTCTTCGAACAAAAAATTGGATCGTTAATTATTCAGGTACGTCACACTACCAGTTGATATTTTACACTCACTATGCTCTGAGTGATATACTTGATTATTCTTTTTCTGTTACAGGAGATGTTGAGCTAATAGATTCGAGTTGGGTAGAACTGTACAAAGGGCTAGTTTGAGAATATCATTTCACTGAGGATAATAATACATTGCTCAGTAATAGATTGAATATCCAAAGCACCTATGAGAACATTTTCAAGACCATCAGTATGAAAAAAAAACGTAAATAAATTGATGAGCAGAGGGACAGAAATGCATCAGCCAATGTATCTTCAACTAGTTATCATTATTAAATAATTACCACTTCCAATGTGTTGTTGAATATTGTATGAAAATAACGGAAAATAATCACTGACAATTCAATATTTATTCATACAACAGTAAAAGATATTTTTCATAATCAATTGATATTATTACATTGCTCGTTTTTTTTTTCAAATTGTATGATCAAAAGATCCCTAATGAGGATAGAGATAGAAAGAAATAAAAAGTGGAAACCCAATTTCAAAGGCAAACAGCCTCTTCATACTAAAGTGGCAACTGAAATTATGATCATGGCACCATACCAACAAATTCCTGAATTTGATTTTTTCAGTAGTTATTTCATTTGAATCTGCTTCAAAGGCACATCGCGCATCTTCAATGCAGAGCACTTTCTTCCAATCTTCAAGTTATTATCTACACATGTCTTATGTGTTAATTTTGTTTAGACCAGGATGAATAGTTGATAGTGATTCATATTTTCTCACCATATTAATGAAACCTCTGTTATCATTTATCAAACAAAACTTCTCTTTTCTCCTTAAGAAAATGAATAATAAATATAAAAAACCACAGAGTAAAACGTGAAGTGAACAAATCAACTCGAGTACTGTAACACACTGTAATGTAATCTAAGTTCGTGAAAGTTCGTAATTTGAATTAGCTGCGAAACGCTAACTTCATATCAACAAAAATTGAGATTCATGCGTTAAACGCCATCTGTGATAATACGTTGAAACGAAAATCAATCACGTGACTATATTTCCAAATCTTCTATAAGACGTGCACATCTTGTTATTACTTATCTCTGTCCATGCTGACCATGCTTGGTATTACCATTATCAACAATACCCTATAATGGAATGATATTATGTGCAGAAATTGCTTTACTAGAATTCGATTCTTTGTTTCGCGCCAAGGACTACTTCACACCTTAAAAAAACTCATAATTAACAAAGCACAAATTTGACCTGTCATGTGGAGTTTAGTTCACATGTTTAGAGTTCAGCTCCAGGATTCAATATCCATTGAAACTATACGTGTGGTTGGTGACCTTGCATTTACGAGTTTTTTGACCGCAGAAAAGTGGGCGATATCCCCTTTTTTGTAGATATATTGTTGTGGTAGATGGTTATCAAAATCATTTGTATCATTATGAGCGATTCCCAGCAGACAGACCAGGCAGACTCAGATTGGCCACCCTTTCATTGCCAGGCTCGAGCCCTGCAGAACTTCCCTCTATCAGGATTCTATTTTTCCTCAAACGGAGAAGTTGTGTGACATTATCTAGTATTTTCCTGGTGTCTATATCTAACCAGACCTGGGAAAATATCTATATATCGAAACTTTTTTCGAGATATAGATATTTCCCGAAAAATGATGGGTATGAATGAAAAATTATGAATATAGAGGATGTTATAAGAACAATCATGGCTGCTGGTATCATCATAGTGTCAACCTGTCTTCGCCTTGCACCTCTAGCTTCTTTGGATGATATAGCGGCTCTAGAACAGAAGTGTACATGGAGTGTACTTTCATCCGCAAAGCTGTAGACAGGACACCTCTATCAGGTCATTGATGTGAAGTATAAACAAAGTTGATGCCAAAATAGATCCTTGTGGAACACCGGCATTGATATTTATTCCATCATTCCGAGTTCAATGTCTGAAATTCCGAGTTTAAAGTCGGAATTTTCGAGTTTGAAGTCAAAAAAAAAAATTTCGAGTTCAAGGAACTCGGAAATTCCGAGATTGAAGTCGGAAAAAAATAATTCCGAATTCAAAGTCGCGAATTCCGTGTTCAAAGTCGAAAATTCCGAGTTTGAAGTCGCTTTCGTAGTTCATAAAGTGATACAAAAGTCCTTAATTTAATTAATGAATATTTCATGAACAAAAATTTAAAATAAAATGCTTCTGCTTGTATGGAATAAATGGAACTAGTATTCAATATTTCCACCTACCCACATGACCCTCATTTTAGGTTATATCACGATATAGACTTATTAAAAATTATATGTAACTGCATGGTTGCAACGTATATAGTATAAAAATATCCCACACGAAATACTAATACTAGTTACCTAAGGACTTATTTCCATGAAACTATGTTTTATATGTAGAAATTATGTGTATATTATTATCCCCTACAAAATGTGCTTTTTGATTAAGTCAGCATTGTCAATAAGATTTAAGAAGGGGTTAACCTTTACAAACATGTCAGAGTATATTTGCGGTGTAAAGGGGGAAGTAAAAATCCCGAGCGAAAGGGGCGGAGACCAATGTCGAACAAAAAACGCTAAGCGCTGTTGGCGTCTCACTCCAACTCAGTGTCGCGTAAATTCGTAGTAAATAGTCTTGCCTGGTCAAAGTTTACAGAATATACTATGTAAACTTTGGCCTGGTCGAGTGGTCGCTCGGAATCTGTGGCTCGGGATGGCTCGGGTCTGCGGCCGTCGGCCGGCCGTTACAATTCTCAGAATAGGCCTCCGGCTTTTCATCACTCATCAGTATATTTTGAACTTACTGTGTCTATGAGGATAATTTGATATGATATGGGAAATATAAAAAAACTTGTCGAAACAGATGAAACCCTTTCGAATATCAAAAACAGTAACACAAAAACGTCTACACGAGCTAAATTGAAACTTATAAATACACAAATTAGAAAATGTCTCTCGGTCGTGGGAGAAATGGGACTTTGGATTGGACAAAAGAGAAAATTTCAAGCAAAAATTGGTGAGCTAAAACGGGTTAGTTTTCTCATTCCAAAAATAAATCGGGGGCATGTAGGTTCAGGATTGATACCCTCTGTTCGGTGGCTAAATGTAGAATCAATTTGCAACTCGAGAATTCAGACAGGGCTCGTTATCAATTTGAATCACGATGAAATTGAATGCTTTCTTATTGATGCATCGTATATGATGAATATGGACACAGAATAAAAAATGCTGTTTATGGAGAAACTATACTGAACATTTTTATACACAACAAAATATATCGAAATATTCTTCTTCGATAGGTATGAATGAATGACATTTTTCAAGGTATTCAGTATACACTGTGTCCAAGATAAGAATGAACAGCATGGGGATATCGGAAACGGTGGGTGATACAGGGTCGATTAAATAAGAGAAAAGTAGCGCATTTATGTGCCTAATAATATGCCATTTAAAAAGTTTCGATATTCCGAGTAGTTTCGGAGATATCCGGGAAAAACCGAAATTTGAGAATTTCGTTTTTATTTTCTCCTAGCTTTATTTTCGAAGGAAATGTGAAACAAATAGCACTTCGTCATGGCCACTTTTCGAGGACTACACGATAACATAAGCAGAATTTTCGTGCGACGTTTCGTCTTTTAGAAAACATCATCAACTTTGTATTTTTATATGGGCCGAAACTAAAGTATACCCTGTATACGACTCCATTTTTCATTGTGAATACAGCAACGTATCACACAATATGGTTTCGGAACCTTTTCTCGCGCAAAATGTAATTTAGTGATTACTTAATCTGTTTTTCTTCAATTTTAGATAGTAGGTGCTGGAAAAAATGTCATATTTTGATACATGTAGTGAATTGAATAGTCCTATTTATAAAAGTATAAATTTAAACTAACCACTTGCCGGAATTATTGCGTTGTTGAATACAAAGATGAGTCGCAATATCAAAAGTTTAGTTTATAAATGTAATTGTAATGTAATAAATAACAAGGAGCTAATATGTATTACAGGAAATGAACAGAAACTTATAACAAGTGTTCAAATAACCCGCCATTATTTTCTAAGCACGAGTACGCTCGTCTCACAGACGAATTTAAAACTTTATTTAACATATCCGGAAAAATATTGTTAAAGGATTCAGTAACCAATCTTAGCAAATCTTCTTCATTCTGAAAATCATGATTAGAGTACACTTGATTCTTGATATATCCCCAAAGGAAAAAGTCTAGTGGGGTTAAGTCGGGGGATCTTGCAGGCCAGGCTGTATCACTATGAGTACCAATCCACTGTCCTGGGAATCGACGGTTCAAATAATCACGAACAATTCTAGCGTTATGTGCTGGAGCACCATCTTGTTGAAACCAGCAGCTGTGAGTAACCGCTAAAGGCAAATTATCTAGAGCGTCTTCCAAATCATTCACTAACAAATTCATGTACCGCTCTCTTGTTAAATTGTTTCGGTAGATAAAAGGCCCAATTATATTCGTACCGAGAATCCCAACCCACATATTGAAACCGAAACGATGTTGATGTCTGGACACTTTGTGTACACGCGGATTTTGTTGTGACCAATAATGAACATTCCGCCTATTAAAAATGCCATTGTTGGTGATCATGCTTTCATCAGACCAAATTATTTTGAAAGGAAAATTTTCATCGTTTTGGCATTTTCTAGTGTACCATTCACAAATCCTAAATTTATATGGATGATATTTATTTTTTCTTAAAATGAAGTGAGCGGTGGATCTGGCTACTCCGGTATTATCTTCAATGGTGCGAGTGGATATCTCAGGATTTTCAACAACGGCCTGTAACACATCACGCTGACTTTCTTCATTAGATTGCTTTTGTCGGGAAACCACAGGTTTTTTAAATGATCCGTATTCTTTTAAATTGAAAACTAGCCGTCTAAATATTGATTCACCAGGTTGTCGCCTCTCTGGATACTTATTAAAGTACGCACGTTCAGCATCAATACAATTTCTATGGCACAAAATGTAACATGACAACATATCAAATTTTTCAGTATTCGAAAAGCTGCCGTTTTCCATTTTTGACACAAATTAGGTAGGTAAAGAGATGTAAAAGTAGGAACAGTAATATGTCAAATATTCTACCAAACTACACTATTATTATGACAACAGAACATTATGTTTTCATTTTTTCCAGCGCCTACTATCTAAAATTGAAGAAAAACAGATTAAGTAATCACTAAATTATATTTTGCGCGAGAAAAGGTTCCGAAACCATATTGTGTGATACGTTGCTGTATTCACAATGAAAAATGGAGTCGTATACAGGGTATACTTTAGTTTCGGCCCATATAAAAATACAAAGTTGATGATGTTTTCTAAAAGACGAAACGTCGCACGAAAATTCTGCTTATGTTATCGTGTAGTCCTCGAAAAGTGGCCATGACGAAGTGCTATTTGTTTTACATTTCCTTCGAAAATAAAGCTAGGAGAAAATAAAAACGAAATTCTCAAATTTCGGTTTTTCCCGGATATCTCCGAAACTACTCGGAATATTGAAACTTTTTAAATGGCATATTATTAGGCACATAAATGCGCTACTTTTCTCTAATTTAATCGACCCTGTATCACTTACCGTTTCCGATATCCCCATGCTGTTCATTCTTATCTTGGACACAGTGTATATCTTTACTGAACTTGAAAACTCGAAAACTCACATGATATATTTGAAAACAAAATTTACAAATAACATCCTATTTGTCTCTTATATTTTGACCCTTACCTACAGCATCAAGTATACGAGGTGGAAAAAACATTGAATATAAAAGTTGTAGGGTTTCATCGGTCCTATATTTTATCACTTCAAAAACGAACAAATGCGAATCGCAATTTTTTTTTTCAAATGGATCACCCCCGGTCATAGGTTTATAGTCAGAAGTCCACTTGTTTGTTTTATCTTCTGGTTTCCATGGTATATTGTATCCATATGCAAGGAAAGGATCAAATCAAACTTTCATTGGAAATTTTCATTCAATATTGGAATTGAAATAAGTGGAAAGCGGCTTGAGGGAAAAAAAAACTATTTCATTATGGTTGAAAAAAAACTGTATTTTTTTCAATTTTGCGATTCGCATTTGTTTGTTTTGGATGTGCCAAAAGATAGTACCGATGAAACAGCCCGAAGGTAGTACAGAAATATCTCTTATTTCCATATTACTCTCGTATCTAATGGTCAACAAAGTCGATGGAGACCCTCGAATGACGAAACGTCGTATTAAAAATTCTATACTGCTAAGTTATAGAGCATGAAATACAGTTTCAAGAAAATGTCTGCTCTTTTCGTATCTATTAAAATAAAGCCAATAAAAAATTAAAATCTAAAATCTAAAATTTGTATTTCTTTGCGGCTCATTGTTGCGCACATGAATACACAACTTTTTCTTGATTCAACCGATCCTGTATCTCTAACCGTTATCGAATTCCCAATGTAGGGCTTCGAATATGGGACACCCTGTACATCGATTCCAATTATTTCTTATAAAAACATTCGAAAATATTTACGTACCTTATCAATCTCAATATCTTTTTTTCGACTGACAATTTCCTCACAGAAAGTCTTTTACGATGTTTATCGCCAGTTCGATAATTTGAACTCGACATGCTTGATCACAATAATAATACTAGTTCACAAACTAACAATAGTGTCACCATCTGAATGCAATCGCAAACTATGATACATGCATATCTGGACGGCCCTTTGATGTGCACATAGCGCCTGCCGCCGCCGTTCGCAAAAAATGTTTACGTTTTCTTTCACCTAATTAGTCTTATTCGAGAATGCAATGAATCCTTTTCGCAACTTCCATTGATATCATCACATGTGCTAAAATTATTGGAATAGCTTCAGTGCTATTTTTGGTTTTTATGAATGAAAATACGATTCATTCATAAATTCATAGTATCCATGTAAAAGTGATTATTTGGTGCGAGGGCGCTCGAATCAGTCATGAAAAATGCTCCGTAATTGAGTCTGCAGGGGTTCAGCAAAAATCATTTTTGAGCTAGTAATTATTGATGGATCGCGATAATTTTTTTTTTCAATAGAGACAATTGTATGATTGAGGCATCTCTCGGAGTACTTTTTCGAAATACGATATATCTTGTGAGATAAAAAATAGTGAATATGGGAGAAATTTCGCAACTTTTTTACTAGTTTTTTTTCAAAAAATCAAAAAAGTACTACGAGAGATGCCTAGATCCAACCTTCCTCAAGCAGAAAGTGAAAAAAAAATTCGATTTTTTTCAGCGAGGTCCGAGTAATATGATTTTTGCCATTCCTTGTTTCACAAAGTTTTACCATCAATCCCAAATAAGGTTAACCCCCTCTTAATATTTTGACAAAGGATATTCGAGAATAAAAAAATCAATTTCACTGGTACTTAAATTTATCATGCGTGATTAATCATAATAAAAACTGATCTGCTGGTCATACCAAACCATCGAACCCATGGTCATTGATATAGAGGCCAAAAATACAAAAAATTTCGGCTCAGGTGGAGCAGCAGTAAGTGCAGCGGCAAGCTTGTCTGGAAATCAAGAAGGCAATATTTACGTGCCCTATACTGCAGCCTTATAGAGATAATGCCGAACTTTCCACCATATTGCGATATATGTAATGAAAGAAGCAGCAATCAGATGGGACATTTGAAGATTTTGGACAACATTTCCCAATAACCCATATCTACGGCCTGGTTAGGTTAAAACTTGTACCATACACTTGGTTTAAGGGTTAATATACTTCAGGGTTAACAGGTAACTTTGGTATTAAATGTTCAATTGACTTGGCCGTTTCTTGATGAAAATCCATAGTTATTGTGAACAAACGAAAAATGATAAGATTTTCATGATAAATATATTTATATATATTATTTCACAACATGTTTCGCTAACACTGTAGCTTCATCAGGTATAAGTGTAATTAGTATAAGTATATAGTAGTATAAGGTATAAGTACACTTATACATGAGAAAAATTTTCCATCGTCACAGCAGATTTTTCCGCTGCGATAGCCAAAAATTTTGGCTACATAGGGGACAGGAAATATCTTTACTACTGCAGAAGAGAGCACTTAACTGCCAACGTCTAGCTGTGGTAGCACAGCTACTTTATAAAAGAACTTGTTTACAGTTTGAGCTAAGTAACTTTGCTGTTAATAAATATACTCCTGTTATGGTAGAGTTACTATGCTATAGTAGGAAAGAGGTTTCATTCTATTATTTTGTTGTTGAAAAGTAGATCACTAAAAGAGGAGAGATATTTGTTGTTGCTGAAAATAATGCTTACTGATACAGGTAAGAGTCTTCATTAGAAGAACAAAGATCTTGCCTAGAGCAGCAGAATGTTTTTTAGCCAGTGGAAGTTAATTATCTCACAATAGCAAAGATATTTGCTGGAAATATCCTCAAAAGTAGTACTATTTAGCGCATTCAACAAAACTAGGATCTGAACAAAGTTTAAAGTTTAATCAAACCTCTTAATGTTCATCAATCGATATTCAAATTATTGCCAATTTCTGAAAATTTGATAAAAGTTTGTTTATTCTATTAATTCTACTAATTATTATTTATTATAAGTAACTAAACTATTACAATTTAGTTCATTGATTTGTCAAATAGTCATATTAAAATAATTTTCATTCTACCCTATTTGATTAAGAGTGGTAATTGATTGTCATGCCAAAAGATCTATTCAAAAAGTAGGTAATATTTGTAAAAAAATCGTGTTTTGTGTTATGATGACTTTACTTCAAACTCCCAAATCATCATTACATGAATAAGCAAACGATTTCAAAGTGTCTGATGGGTACCTATACCTACATCCTACATTTCAAAATGACATTGCCCCACCCATTTAGCTCGTTCTCGAGCAACTTTTTTGAAACAACAAAGTGTTAGGGTGCCCGCCACTGAGAATGAATGCAATGGGGTTGCATCCTGATCTTGACATGGGGTGCTGCCATCCCCCAGTGATGATGCAACGAGACCACTGTACAAATCAGTTGAAATTATGAGTCATGAGAAATCGGACGCGCGGTATATAAATCAAGAAAGTTGTTCGAAAAAGTGTGGATGATGTGATTATTTTCCAGTTAGAGAGGTAGTCATACAAGTGATTACTTATATGATAATACTAGAACTTTCAGTTTTCGATTCTAGTGGATATTTCCTCATTTGACTGTGATTGTTCAGACCCAATATTTTCCGACCAGTTCGATTTTCCTATACAAATAAAATACATTATTATACTATTCCAAGGCAGGGTACACAGAAAGAAAAAACTAGGTAAATATTATAAAAAACACTTTACATAGTAAAAACATTTCTTCCGCTATAGCGCCAATAGAATATTTTGTTATTACTAGAATCGATTTTTTTCAAATGTCTAAGTTGGATTCTTTAACATGAAGACATATTTCTGTACTTCGTGAATACATTTGTTATTTGTTGCAACAGATAGTTCTTTACAATTGATAACAGATTCCTTTCGAATTTAGTAACATGAAATGAATGTTTTGATATTCATAAAGAATATTTCTTTCTATGTATACAGAATGTGTTTCTTTCAATATAACGAAAGTTCTTTTACGACTGAAATAAAACTAAAGAATATTTCTACCAATGTTAAAGAATAGTTTCATCATGGAGAAAAAACATTTCTGTTCAATTAAAAGAACTGTTCCTGTTTCTTTTGCATAGAAAAAAACCATAAATATAAGAAAATGCATCATTTAATAAAAAAACATACAAATTAATGCTTAAATACATTTTAGATACTTAAAAACCATTACTATTCCTATTCAACTAGAGATGATACTAAAGAAGCTATAGCAAAGCCACACACGAATTTCGACTCGGGATAGATCACATAATTTTAGGCTCATTTTAGGCTAATTTATTACCCTATTCCCAAATTTTTTGCTCTTCTCTTTGACAGAAAAAACTGTGGCTTCGCTAGCTTCGGCCGAACTCAGCAGAGCCATTTTTGAAAAACAATAATTTTGGTGTTTTGAAATAGCCAAATTGTAGAGCTTATTTTAGGCTAATTTATTACCCTATTCCCATTTTTTTTGCTCCCTCCCTTAATAGAAAAACTTGTGGCTTTGCTAGCTTCGGGCGAACTCAGCAAAGCCATTTTTGAAAATTCACTTTTTTTTGCGATTCAATATAACGATATCCAAGTACTAATTTTAGGCTAATTAATTACCCTAATTTGATTTTTTTTGCTCCACGCATTACAGAAAAAAACAAGATTTTTCGATTTTCGCCAAGTCGATTGTGCAATCATTTCAAATTATAATTTTTTGACGATTTAACTTGTCAAACCGATGATACCCATCGCTGGATCAATGAAATGTCCATGTTGGAATGTTTTATTCGACGTTTTTTAAAAAAAACCTGTGGCTTTGCTGGCTTCGGGCGAACTCAGCAGAGCAATTTTTTCAAAAACATTATTTTTCTGTCATTTGATATTTGGATATTTCAAGACTAATTTTAGGCTAATTAATTACCCTAATTTGATTTTTTTTGCTCCACGCATTACAGAAAAAAACAAGATTTTTCGATTTTCGCCAAGTCGATGATGCAATCATTTCAAATTATAATTTTTTGACGATTTAACTTGTCAAACCGATGATACTCATCGCTGGATCAATAAAATGTCCATGTTGGAATGTTTTATCGACGTTTTTTTAAAAAAAACCTGTGGCTTTGCTGGCTTCGGGCGAACTCAGCAGAGCAATTTTTTCAAAAACATTATTCTTCTGTCATTTGATATTTGGATATTTCAAGACTAATTTTAGGCTAATTAATTACCCTAATTTGATTTTTTTTGCTCCACGCATTACAGAAAAAAACAAGATTTTTCGATTTTCGCCAAGTCGATGATGCAATCATTTCAAATTATAATTTTTTGACGATTTAACTTGTAAAACCGATGATACTTATCGCTGGATCAATAAAATGTCCATGTTGGAATGTTTTATTAGACGTTTTTTAGAAAAAATAATGTGTCATTTGATATAGTGATACATCAAGACTAATTTTAGGCTAATAAATTACCCTTATTCAATTTTTTCTGTACCACACATTACAAAAAAAATTAGGTTAGATTAAGCGATTTCCGATTATTATAGCTTCAGGCATATATCTCAAATGATGCACTTCCCGCCAAATAAAATTCCATTTCTGATATCCTGCGATACATCGAAATAGTCGACAACATCTATTTCATCAGCTTAGATCACGTGCTCCAAAAAATCGTCAAAAAATAATTTGAAATGATTGCATCATCGACTTGGCGAAAATCGAAAAATCTTGTTTTTTTCTGTAATGCGTGGAGCAAAAAAAATCAAATTAGGGTAATTAATTAGCCTAAAATTAGTACTTGGATATCGTTATATTGAATCGCAAAAAAAAGTGAATTTTCAAAAATGGCTTTGCTGAGTTCGCCCGAAGCTAGCAAAGCCACAAGTTTTTCTATTAAGGGAGGGAGCAAAAAAAATTGGAATAGGGTAATAAATTAGCCTAAAATAAGCTCTACAATTTGGCTATTTCAAAACACCAAAATTATTGTTTTTCAAAAATGGCTCTGCTGAGTTCGGCCGAAGCTAGCGAAGCCACAGTTTTTTCTGTCAAAGAGAAGAACAAAAAATTTGGGAATAGGGTAATAAATTAGCCTAAAATGAGCCTAAAATTATGTGATCTACTATCCCGAGTCGAAATTCGTGTGTGGCTCTGCTAGCTTCTTTAGTATCTAGAGATGAGTTTCTGAATAGGGTTTATTCCAGGAGGAACGAAATGTTACCCGAATATAACTTTCTTCAGACTGTATTTCGGTTACAGGTTTTTGATTATCATTTTTCAACTTTAGATTTTAGATTAGTATACCTAATAATACGAAGTATGGGCAAATTAAGATTGAGTGTTTTATAAAGCCGAAGTCACTCACTTGTAATTTTTGCCAATGTAATAGATGATATTCAAATCGGGCTTATATTCCTATAATGGAAACGAAAGTGTCAAATTCTTGTAGGTACATATTTTCGGTTTTTTCTGTCCACTTCTTCATCTAGAAAATTAAAAAATTATCATTGATCCAGTGACGATAAATGATTTTTCAGGTCGAATATAGTGGAAAAATAATAATTGTGTTAATATTTATATAATTATTAATACAAGTTATTCACTCACTCTGTAGCTTGTCGTACAACATCTCAACTCCCAATGATTGTTGCAATTTACATAAAAGGACCCATCTGTCTTCTTGTGTTTCGTTTGGATTCAATGATTGTACAAATAATATGATTTAGAATTTAGATGATAGGATAGATAAAATATACCTATTATGTACTTACTAATTATAAACCATTCACAATACAACACTAAGAAATCAGAGAAATATGATGTTGTAACAAGAAATTCACGAAGCAAAATGCAAATAAATAGCCCAATAGACCGTAGAGAAGGGCGCAAAACATTATAAAAATAGATCGACATTCTGGGCACCATCCTGAATGGTTGATAACATCATATTATATTTTTTCTCAGCAGGTAAAGAACTCTCTGTTCTGATGATGACAGAATAAACTGTCGAAACGTTAGCTTTTAAATGATATAGTTTCTGTTAATGAAGACCTACAACCCAAAATACACCTAAATTCACCAAAGGAGGTCGTCAACCTTATTGAATATACAATAGATATTGAAGGACATCGATTTCGTGAGTGAATTGAAAAATAACAATCTTCTGACGAAATGTGTTTGAAATAGTAAGGTGATTAGTGAGTATTAGATACTTTAGGAAAATCTGAATAAATATGAACTGAAATGCGATTTAGATGACGAAAACATGTGAAGGTATACAAAGTGTCCTAGTAAAAGTAGTGAAGTTGAGTGCAAGTTCGGTTAGAACCGGCAACGTTGCAACATTTAAATCATTTCAGAAAGATAGATCATATCCGCTTATGTATGATTCCAATTATGTATCTCTTCAAGTTTTTAAGCGCGTCTGATAGGACAGAATATCTAAAAAAAATAAACATTAGGGGTCTAGTCTTAAATTTCGACCAAGAATTTGTCGAATCCGACATTTCTGTCGATAGAAATTGTCACACTCAACTTCCATATCGTATAAAAATTGTAAATGACTCGAATTTAGTTCACACAAAAAGTTGAATATTTTATGTTATGACTGATAGACTGAATAAGAATTCATAATTGAAAATTAATCGTTAATGTGAACACATTTCAACTCAATGTTCTCAAGGAAGTATTGAAAGTGTGATTGATAACGCACATCACACTCATTATATACCTACTCGCTCTGATTCGAAACCAGAGGAAATGCATCTGTTTTTTTTTTCATTTGTTTATTGCATTCGATATTCATCTAGAGTATCGGGTCACACAGTGCAGGTACTCTGAAAAGTAGATCATACAAATACTCAGGTTTCACTATACTAACTAGTTGGTCCACACTCTGTCCACCATATGAATGAAGCGGTATAGGGAAAATACATTCAGTACCACTAAACTATTTGGGTTGGGGTCCGTGGAACAGTTTTGTAACTCTACAAACTGGCTAAAAAACGTCCATTTTCAAATATCAATCTCAAATATATTTATTATATATATATTTCTTTGAAGAAATCATCAAATTGCCCCAATGGATGCTAGGGCACTGATACCTAGTTCAGAACGCCAGAAGGTGTTTACACCATCTTGATAATCTAACTATTTTAGTCTGGTAGGCAACAATTTTCGGTACCAAACCAAGCTGAGTACCTGAACATGACCAAGAGTATTTGGTACGGCCACTGACGTTGCACCATTTGTTAGCATATGTCTGGCCAGGTCTGCGGTACACAGTTGCGATTTATTTTTCGTTTCATTCGTTCAGTTGAAGACATCGCTATTATAGAGTATTCGAAGTCTGTTGGAGACATTCTGGTGAAATTTTTGTAAAGGCCACTAGTATTCTGAAATTTAAACAGTGAATGATTTCCACTGTACACACTTCAACTGGTATACATCAACTGTGCCTGCCACCAGCGTCTTTCTGCGCATATTTTTTTATTTTTCTTAAAGAAGTAATGCATAAATAAATATATAAGCTGCTGCAGCAACCTTTCATTGCACACAAGAAAAAGACAGAACGGCCGAATGTTCCGAATATACGATAGGCCACGATGATATTGATACACTATATTTGTTGACACGCCGTATCTTCGACACAAACAATTGTTACACAACGATGTTGCGATACGAAGTTTTGTTATATGTCTGTACCCACCTTTAGGCTCACAGTTGTATGTGTACCTAGTGCTTCTTGGATATCTGATAGAATTTAGATTCAAAGAGCCTAAAATTCGACCCTGTAACTTCCACTCCAGCCCTTTCATGCACGCATCTCTTCCTAGTTGGTGTCCGTTCTCTGTGCAACTTTTGTGATTTTATGACCACTTTAAACTGCATTTAGAAGTCGTATCCACTTGGCATTATATCTGTCGGCTTAGACATGGATTCTAGGGAAATATTTTTCAATATCTTCAAATGCTCAATCCGATTTCCTGATTTGGAATTTATTATCTGCCTGATAACTGCTTCTATTATTACACAAAGGTGTGATTGTGAAAGGCTCAATATCACCTTTAAGGCTACAGAAAGGCACGTGAATATTTCCCCTGTAATTCCCAGACAAGACAGACACTGCACTTTCTGCAGCTTGACTTGTGCCGAAATTTTGTTGCATTTTTGGCCACTATATCGATGATATGCGTAGGTTATCATGGGTCTGACAATCGTTTGACATAATCAGTAGATCATTTCTGGTTTCTGATACTGTCTTGACAAAGACTCTGCGGCATTTCTATCTATAAGCTCTGGAAAGAATGTGGTTGAGTTGGCAGTTCTTGGTCGGTTAATATTCAACTCCTTTGAAAAATGTGAGGTGGATACTATATTAAAACTTTAAGTTCGTACTTTTTCCTCCTGATTTGCTAGGAGTCCTTCCTTCGCACACCAGCTTCTGATTGTGTTCAGGGCTACTTACAATGCGATTGGAAATTACCCGTCATGTCATCATCAGGTTGTCAACCAATGACCACAGCACATGCGATAGAACTCTTTCTTGGGGACAACCTTTTCTGTTGTCACTCTGACTGTATCTCGCCCAAGAGTCGACACAACGATTCTGCTTTTCTGCATTGATTGTATCCATGTTATCGGTGATCTAGTTACGGAGGTATCATGGAAAGCACCCTTTATGTCGATGAAGGAAAACAGAGCCATCTATTTTTTCACGTATGTCTACTAAGTGCTGTCCAGTAGACATTGTAAATATAATGGGGCGGTAAGACTTTGGTTCATCCATTCGACGTCTGCCAGTCTCTGGCATGCAGTGATGAACTCTGGGACAGGAAAAAATTCAATATTAGGTTATAGCGATATGGCTGCTCGTAGTTTTTCGTTAGAAGTACAATACAGTAAATCAGACGATCTAATGTTGAATCCTTGTATGAATCCTCTGAATATTCAGGGCTGGTCTAAATGTTGTCTTCAATAGTCCTCCTTCCAAGTACAATCGTGCGTGAGATTTTCACTTATACTGGAGGTTAAGGTGAGGCATTTGGCTTCCCCTTCTCCTTAACTCCATTATCATGGGATTTGCCTAGTGTCCGAGCCACATTCGTGCCATTGGTCACCTTCTACCCGTTATTTACAGATTTCTCAGCCCTTTTGGTAGCTCCTGGTGCCGCCTGCACTTTGTTCGGTACATAAAGTAACTAAGATTTCAATGGCTTCTTTCAACCACTGCATGGTGGCGTTATCGGCACAAATTAGGGCTAACCAGCCAAGTCTATCATGTCAGCTGTGGAATTAAGGCTTTGTGACAGCCTTTTTCTTAGCTTGACAATTTTATCCAGAATTGCCTTCTTTACGGCTTCTATTTGTACCGGTAAGTGGAGAACCTCTGGATAGTTCAATGACAGAATGCATACTTTCACTCCTTTCTTCACTTGACTGAAGGTAGGATTGGTGGGCACTGAGGCACAACTGCCTCTGTGTGCCGCTTTTACTCGTTTGAATTGTCGACCGTCGAGTCTTTTCATCTGAATGGATCCTTTTCAGCCATTTCTATTTCAGCCCTTGGCTATTTCAAAGGTTCATCCGCTTTCATCCTGACCTCTTGACCTAATGGGCGACCTTGTTTTATGAGGTACTCGAACCACTTTCTGCCAACTCCGTTGAACCTGGCTTTTCAGGATATAAATTTTTCCTCGTGGCTACTAGATTTCAACAGGTCAAATTCGAATTCAGAACATTCGACGTCCTGTGTGACGCTGTCATTGCTGCCCGTTTCCATGTGTATTTCGTCCTCTGTGTTCTTTGGGGAGTTTTTTTCTCCGATTTTTTTTCTTTGGTATACATCAGAAGCTCGCATGCCGCATTAGAAAGGCAAATGAAACCAGAGGATACCAGCTAACTCAGAGTTCGTATAATCGAAATTAGCCAGGCAGTCTTCGGCTTTTGCTGTTCCACAAGTAGATCATCAGTCTTTCCTGATCTAGATACATATATTGATGTATCTTCTGGTCTTCTGCGAACATGTATAGACTTTTACATCGCTTATAATTCCTGCTTTTCTAGAAATGAACGAATCTGGAAGATAGGTAAAGTTCAATTTAAAAAAATTTATAAGACTGTTCCTGGTAACTATGTACACCTGAACATTACTATATGCTATCACTGAAGTTATAAAGAAAGCAAACGAAATCGAGCTCATCCAATATTTGGATTCTAGAGGGACCAAGAATCGTGAACCGACGACAATATGACTTTCGACACCAGAGAGGTCAACAAGAGACTTACTTGAATACTTGACACAAATATGTAGATTCTAATCAAATGGACCAATAAAATACATAATAAAGTGTTTCATTATAAGGGTACATTTCACAACACATACATAAAATCATAACAAATAAAATTTGAGATATTATATATGTACAGGGTATTTTTTATCTATCGTTCAATTTTATCTATGAAAAAATTATCTGATGTAATTTTTCCTGTTGATTTTATGTATGTTTTGAAATGGAACACCCTATATATTTTGTCACTATTAGATGGAGTATATTTTCCTGATTTCAAATATCTATACATCTATGATGTTTTCCCTCATAGATTTCGAGATATTATGAGTTGAAATTCAGATTTTATATGTATTTTTTCAGCTAATTAGAATATAGATTATCATCAGGGTAGCTATGGAAATAATTGAAATATATGTTGTCAAATTGATCCTTGATATAAAATGTCAGTTATTTGTGAGGCTGTTTGTCATGATGGATTTTAGTGACAGGAGAAAATAAAATATACTATGAATATATTTAGAAAATGATCAAATTGTCACAGCCGCACAACGGGAATAAATAGCAGAATATTTGGAGATCATTTACAATTTTTTTTCCGAATCCATGAGAATCCAGATAAAATCTGGATTTAAACGTCAAATATCTCGAAATTTATGACATTAATCACAGATGTTTGAATTATTTTCATAGCTACCCTGACCATCTATGTTAATAAGCTGAAATAATCCGTATATAAAAACTGAATGTCAACGTCAAATATCTCGAAGTCCAATCGAGATAACATGATATATTTGAAATCATAAAAATATGCTCTATCCAATAGTAACAAAATATATAGGGTGTTTCATTGAAAAAAATATATTTGGTGCCCATAACTTTTTTCCTAGATCTTCAACTGTTTGTCTGTTAACATATATGAAATCTACAAAAAAAAATTACATAAGATCATATTTTGAGAAAGAAAATTGAACAATAAATAAAATAGTCAAGAGGGGGTTCAAAATATAAGTGAAGACCCTGTACCTAACACAAAAATCTTACCATGTTGAATATCTTAAAAAACCGTCCATATATAGGATTTCAATATAATATCAAGCACAAATTACTTCACGAGTTCAAAACGTATGGTGTCGCAATATTTTATTAGTCACGTATTTCACACAAAAAGAAAATGTCATACCATAAATGTGTGTATTCGTGAAGAAATAATTGCCAAATATTGAATATCATTGATCAATATGATGATCAATTTCATAATGAACTGAAGTATAGAAGCTTACAATATTTATAAAAGTTTTAAAGATTTTGTCAAATAACTTACGCCTAGGATAATATCAGGACTATAACAGGACCAAAAGTTGTCACTTGTACTAAAAGGGGACAACTGGGTTGGTGGCCGAGCGCGCAAAGGCGCTGGTCTTTGAACCTGAAGGTCCGCGGTTCAAATCCCGGCGGCTATTGGAAATATATATTTATTTCTGTAGCATCGTTTAGCAGGAGGAGATAGGTGACCATCCGAACATTCTTGGTACCTAGATTTCAATCCTTCGGACTCTCCACGGAAACCCACGGAGTAGTGCTTCGGATGACACTTACAAAGCTAAGGTCCCCGTCTTCCTTACTAATACAAGTCCTAAATTTACGAGGGTTGCTTTGCAACTGAGTTGGCGGTTAAAAACAATTTTCAAAATTTTCAAACTGTAGGTTACATGAATTCACCACTTCTGATAAGTTCGAATCTCAAACTTCCAGAATTTTGGAAACGATGAAAGTATATATATAAACGAGTAAAGAATACGTTTCCACTCAATGAATAATTCAAATTTTTGAATCTCCATGAAAAGTAAAATTCAGAAATATATCATGCATAGGATTTGATACAGTTTGAGTGCTGCCACGTTGAATACAGTGGTTTCGTCAATTAATGTATATAGAATATGTCAACAGATATAAGTGGAATGAAAATCAAAATTGTGTGCATTATCGATTATCTGCTAGTGGAAACTGAGATATATAAATTAATTCTGAACATTGTGAATAGTTTGAGAATGTATACTTTGTATATCGTAACGAATTCTTGCTTTCGAATCTTCTGATTCTCTGATGGTCTATTTTATTCTGAGTATCTCCTTAAAAAGTAATATAATAGGGGTGTCAAATCTGGGGATCTAGCTGGCTACTGAATCGGTCTACTTCATTCAACATCGTAGTATAAACAGCATAGAGGTTCATCAAACATCAAACCTTCTGTTAACTCAACGTGGTATAAACTCTGCTAACTTGCGAGCTGAAGCATTTGTGGCCATGGTTACAAAAAAATCATAGTACATTATACACCTATAGGGACTGAAGTTGTATTTCAAATCCCCAGACAAAAAGTTTATAATTTGTCGAGGGATTCAAAAACAATTTACTCCTGAGGTGCATATACTATTTTATGCACTTTAGAATATGTAAAACGTTGAAGAATAAATAACTTGAAAAAATTGTATTCCTATTGTACAAAATTAAACACCAACGACATATAGATCTTAGCAGGGCATTCGACTGCGTCATACACGAAATTTTGCTCAAAAAATTACAAAAATACGGCTTAAGAGGGAATCCATATCAATGGATATTGAGTTATTTGTCTTTGAGCCAACAGTATGTTGTTATAAATAGAACAGCATCATTTCGCACATAAGTTGATATAGGTGTGCCGCAGGGCTCAGTATTGGGACCTGTCCATTTTATATTATATATAAACGATCTGGACAAGTTACCCATACAAGGTTCACTTACAATATATGCAGATGATACTTCAATTATCATATCTGATAAATGCAAATACTGGCTGCCAAATCCAATCAAGCATTGCAACTAGTAAGTGACTGGACAGACTTTTTCTGAATGTAGAAAATACCCATGCAATTAGATTTCATAATCGTCAAAAAATATGTGATGAGATCATCCTACAAGCCGATAATTCATCAAATCCAATTTCCACGGATACAAAAAATGTGAAATTTTTACATCGATGGATGCTTAAATTGGAACAAACGAAATATTGAAATCAAAAACCAATTCCTACTCTTATCAATTTAGAAACCTAACAAATATTCTAAACAGAGAACAACTACTAAATCTTTACTTTTGTCAAATTGACAGTCGTCTTCCTTACGATATATACTTCTGGGCTCATTTTGAAGCTGGAACCTTATATAAGATTAATATAAAGATCAGAATTAACTCAAGATGGACATTTAAGATCCAGGGTTTCCTCAAAGGTGACCCAAATCTGAAACACCCTGTAAATCCCGACTGGGAGGAGAATTAAATGAAAATCAACTTGTTTTCGGAAGGATCTTTCATTCTAGATACGTTCAGATCTTTTTACTTTCAGTAGTCAAAAATTGTGCGTGAGAAAACTGAATTGAAACGCCATGTTTTCGAAAAAATAATCAGCCCAAAAAAATGCATGGTTCTTAACCAACGTAACAAGAATCATAATGAGTGACTGACAAGACAGGTTGAAAATTACGTTCTCGTGAAAATAAAGATCAGGGCAGAAAAAATTATTCGTAGGTCTTTCTTTTCTGAAGATATGTCTTCATAAAAAAAATTAAAATAAAAAAAAGTTCTTCAATACAACAAAATTTCAGGGTAACCTTCTCAACCCCTATACAAAGTTTTCCATCATGTTTTGGATTTTTTTCAAAGAATTTAATTTTGTAGACCCAAAAAAAAAATTATACGTACTCCTATGAAAAAAATGTTTTTTTTACCCGAGTTTGGGGGATTCTTAGTAGTTTTGTACGAAACTCACGAGAATAATATGTAAAAAAATCACAAAAATCTCCTTCCCCTCTTCATCGGTACCCAAAGTACCCCGAGGGGAAAAGGGGGGGGGGAGATTTTTTTTTAATCTCCGATCTCGATGTGGGTGTCAGGTGAAATATGTTTACCGATATTTCTAACCGATTGAACAGCAAAAATTTTACCCCCAAAAAATTTTTGGGGGGGAGTTGGTCAAAGATTGTTTATTTCTGACAGTGACATTATAAGCTGATATCGTCATAATGACGATATCTAAAATGAGGGTCACAACTCCCTTGGGATATTTAAGGTTCAAAAACTCCCTCTTACCTTTTACAGGTGAAAATGATACAAGAAATGCTTATAAACGTTTATATGTAATGAAAACTAAGACATATTTTCCTTATTCACGTCATTACAAATAATAAATGTACAATTTTCAAATGTTCCCTGAAAATTACTTCCGCCGCTGGAAACAATTTCTTCTTTTTTATGGGTGGTGCTGTTGCTGTTCACTACAGTCGAGGTGCCTGCCTCTTCTGATGGCAAAGTAGACAGCATACGCGCCGTTTTATTTCTCAATTCAATACTGCTCCAGATACCCCTCTGCCACCGTGGAACTTCTCCAACCTCCGTGTCTTTTTGAGTTTGTCATAGTTGCTCCTGCATTGGCTAGGGCAGTAGCAGAAGTGCGACGAAGGCAATGTCCCGTATAGGTTAGTGGGTTTGGCAATCCTAAATACATTGCGATTTTGCTGGGAATTTTGCCAAACATATTATTTCCAATTGGCTGAGTTGTACATTTATTTTGTCGGTAGCTCAAAAAAAATCGTTTTGTACCTTCAGGACGCAAGGACATATAAAGTCTCAATAAAGGCAAAGCAGAGAACTCTTTTTCATCCACAACTGTAAATTTCTTCGATACACCAGTTTTACTTTCCGGTACGTTCACTACCATAACAGTATCCCGGTCCTCTATATCTGCTATACTCATATTTAGAAGTTCCTGAGTTCTGCATCCTCCAAAATAACCCATAATTAGAACAACCTATAACAAATAAAACGAAATAAACAAACGAAAAAGAAAATTATGAGAAAAAAATTACCTTATGCAATAAATGAAATTCATTAGGGGCGTCCTTTAGAAATTTGATGACATCTTTAGGAGATAAGACAGCAGACTTTTTCGGCTTATACCCCTTACTTTTCCGTTTCAAAAAAGCCTCTAGTTCGTTGAACTTGGTGATATCTCTTTTCTCATATATGGTCACCATCGATTTGAGCATTGACCATTTAGTTCATAACGAATTTGGGCTAAACGTTTCTGACTGCAACGAATGAATACAATTATTACCAAATCTACCAGAAAATACTGAAAATACTTTACCAGTTCTTGAAAATATGCCAGAAAGACAATTTCGTTGGCATCTTTTGACATAACATTTCTCTGTGTCAGCCACTTCAAATATAAGTTGTATTCTTTTTGATATAGGGCTTCACTTTTCGATGGAAGTAATGATTGTCTTGCTTTTTCCGCTTTTTTTATAATATCCTCCTATATATCAGAAAAAGATCGTCGATTTGTGGTAAAAAATAAACACGTTTTTAACGGAAAAACATTGATTGATAAAGAAAGTTTGCTTATAAACATGTAACATAGCGACAACCTAGCAACAACCAACAATGCTACAATCAACGCTACCTAATTCAAATATACCAGAAAGGTTATGAATTTGATCTTTAATATCTATTTTTTGTCAATTCTAATCTTCATGTCTGTTTATCTAACTTTTCAGCTTCGAAATTATCCTGAGATTTTGAAAATCGGTTGAAGAGGAAGAAAGTTTTTTTGATATCACTCTGTAAATAAAAGAGATAAGAAGACAATTCTGGATATGGCTCACGGTTATGAGATCGTCTTCATGGCTCTGCTGTAAAAGTTGAAAAAAAATTGTTTTCTGCATTTGGGAACATCCTGTAACAATTTTATGAAAAAAACTCATGTATCGAAGGAGTACGAGATTATAGCTGAAGGATTGAGCAAGCGAACAGTGTAAACAGAATTCGAATTATTCAAAGCAGTAAAAAGTCATTCAAATTTCAACAGGAGCAAAATTTCGGGGTGCGACGTAAATAGTGTTGCGTAGTTTAATATACTTTGGGCATACTAAGATTTCAGCAAATTCTATCAATACCTAGAAACTCCCCCTATGTGTGCCTAGTCCTTTGCCGCTGCATTGAAATGATCCCCTAAGCCGCAAAATGTGATATCCCGTAGTAACTCTATATGAGAAAATGCCTCTTACAAAAAACAATGAAAAAAATAGAGGAAGGAAATATCGAGTGCCACCGGCATGGGGGTCTGAGTTATACTAGCGGCTTGAACGTCACTTCGATCAAAATTTACTACGGGGTTTTAGGTTTTCTGCAGCCGGTTTTGTAAGGGAATATCTATTTTGTCTTGGAGAACAAACTGTGACATGAGATTTATACTTAAGTGAGGTTGTTTATAGGCAATAATCAGTTAATGTGTGGGTGCTAAACACTACAAATGGTGTTCAATTGGTATGTGATTCCATCAGGATATAATGACATGTTTTTTTTATGTGTGTGTCTTTGCTCATAGTAAGTAATAATAACTCTTCTAATTCTAATGTGTGTCATAACTAACTTATCTCTATACCAATACGCTCTTGTTCTTCTATACAACTTTTGACCAACCGACTGATCGCGGTTGATCTATTGGAGTGATTAGTATTTTTTTTTCCTTTCCAATGGGCATATTATCATACCAACAATCCCTTTCGGCTTCCCAGAACCGATTTGTTCTTAGGCACAATCTATTCGTCTTGATATTTGCGCTCCGTTTTGATAACAATTTCTGAAATAATCTGACAGGACATACGTTGCTATCGTTGTTTTCCAATAAAAATTTGCTGTCAGTACACATTCTTGAACCACCTTGGCAAGTCTTGCTGAATATAGGGTTATATTCAACTAGATTTGTTACAGAACCATCGTTATTTGTTTCAATACAAGTCAATCAAACAAGCGGCAGCTTCCTCACCTCGCCAAGCTAATTCTACGGCAGCTATGTGATAGAATTTCCGTTGCAGCCCTTCAGGGGTGTTTTCATCCCCTAAATTTATAATTTTTGTTATTTCTTCTGCACTTAATGCCGCTGAACTTCGTTTCCTTTTAAAGGGATCTGATTGTAGTTTTCTACGCATAGTATCGCGGGCAGCTCGCGCTTTTTGAAATACTACGTTTTTGTATGGGTCAATGATAACTTTCATTTCCTTGTAATACTTTTCTTGTAGAAGCTTATTTGTTAGGTTCCATATGGTTTTGACAGTAGCTTCTTTGAACCCTGTACCATCTTTTTTTTCATATTCACAGCCCAATCCTTTAAAATCGACGCCAATTCTTACACCCTCCAATTTCCATCTAATTCATATTTTCTTACATCACAAAAGTCCATGAACGCTTTCCACACAAATTTTTTTCGGTTTATTCGATGCTATAATTTCATCAATATTATCTTGCGAGTATCACAACCAAATCGTGACATTTTGAAATAGGTATTTGAATTCGTCAAAATCGAATTGTAACGAAATATAGGCATGTAGCAACAGGACATGATTTAGTGAAGAGATCCTATGGGTTCTTTTCAGTATAATTTCGTTTTGATTAGTTTTGTTTGATCAGATGTACACAAATTAACTGACATCATTGGATTTCTACTTGAGCAAAAAATGTTCACTGCAATTTGCTGTTAACAAATACCTAACTGGCCTACGGACATTTCCATGTCAAAATTTCAAACAAATAAATTAATCTAAAAGAAAAAAGTTCGAGTGTTTTTTGGCATGATAAATCAATGACATTATATGAATGAACTAAATTATATCTCCAAAATGGCTTATCGTGTGAATTTGAGTGTGATTTATGTGAACAGTGCGAATATTCAAAGTTGATATAATTGAAATAAAAATGAAACTAGCTCCCTCTAGAGATAAAAAATGATTTTGTGGAACAGGCAGTTTAGTCAACAGTAAAAACAAAAGAGCTTTTGGATTCGCCTTCCGACCATGGTAGAGGACAGGCGGCGTCCTCGAGGTTGGAAGTCAAGTGAATGTTGTGATCGTCTGCTGAAACGTGCAAATTAATGAAAATACAACCACAAATGATAAACTAAGTGAATATTAGAGAAAAACAACAGGTTCCTGTGTCTCTACGCCGGTAACCAGGCCGGATGACAACGGATTTGTCGGATAAAGGGGCCTTACTTGTATCGAAAAAAACTGGTTCCATCATTTCTACGCCGGTACCCAGGCCGGATGACAACGGATTTGTCGAATGAAGGAGCCAAAATAGTATCGAAAAATTGACACCGAAAGCATAATCCAATAGAAGAAGAAAATATAGATAATTTATATAAACCACAACAGGGAGGAGGTGATGGATATAATTCCAGACGCATCTTAGGTGCAGCCTCATCCCTATACGAAGTACCTGGGTAAATAACCGAAACGGTTGAGCCCATATAGAAGTAGGAAGGAAGGAAGGAAGGAAGGAAGGAAGGACAAGAGCTTTTTTTTCATCGGATAAATTTCTTATCGTAACGAAATAAATTTGCCAATCAGTAATTTTTCGAGAGAAACTGGCATGAAAAAATCGCGAGACCGACGGTCGAGTAATTTTGTCAAATGTCAGTTTTTCGAGCAAAATTACTGATTGAAAATTTTTGAGTTTAAAAGAAATTTATCCTCAAAAGAAAAGCTCGAGTGTTTTTTGGCAAGATAAATTAACGACCGAATATATGAATGAACAACAACAATAATCATCTTTATTGATACAATTAAATTATTTAAATGAACAGTTATTGAATACACAATTCTTATAAATTGTTTGATTTGGTGTACTGATTTCAAAATTTTCTTCTCTGGTATTCACACTGATTCATTTAAATTTTTCTTACTCGAGGCTCGTAAGGAACTAATAAGATTTTCGTGATGTTCAGGATCAATTTGGAGATAGGGTTTGATAGGAGATGATGATGAGTGTCCCGTTTAAAGTTATGTCGGCGAAAGGATCAAATTTAATATTGTATTCATTGAAATATTTTTCTTTCATCATCTTCGCAGTTGAATTCCAAATTGATTTAACTGCATATTCTTTATAATCTTCTCCATTCCTTTTTTATATTATAGGCCCAATCCTTTAATATATCTGCAACTTTTTGTAACGGAGTTATTTTCGACAGTTCGTAATTTCGTACTTGACAAAACCCCATAAATTGTCTCCATATTGACGCTTTAGTATTTTTTCTGGATTGCGGGATTGCTTTTTCTATATATTTTTTTTATTTGTTGAGTCGAAACTTTCCCATGTCATAAACCTCTAAAGCTTTAGCAGGATTGATGGTCGTTTTCCGATTCCTTACCAAACTACTACCGATATGTCATCAAAATTAAATCGGAATATTGTTTTATGCTCGAGAAATTCGAAATCGAAAATAATTGGATGGTATCGTAAAAATATCGAAAATAATAGGGAAGAAGAATTTTTTGACATAAGTGATGGCAAATAAGTCAGATGACAATATGTCAATGTTTATTTCAAATTTTTTTCGATAACGAAACTAATTCAAAATATTCAAAAGGGCGCATTAAGAGGGGGTTAACCTTATTTGGGATTGATGGTAAAACTTTGTGAAACAAGGAATGGCAAAAATCATATTACTCGGACCTCGCTGAAAAAAATTGATTTTTTTTTTCACTTTCTGCTTGAGGAAGGTTGGATCTAGGCATCTCTCGTAGTACTTTTTTGATTTTTTGAAAAAAAACTAGTAAAAAAGTTGCGAAATTTCTCCCATATTCACTATTTTTTATCTCACAAGATATATCGTATTTCGAAAAAGTACTCCGAGAGATGCCTCAATCATACAATTGTCTCTATTGAAAAAAAAAATTATCGCGATCCATCAATAATTACTAGCTCAAAAATGATTTTTGCTGAACCCCTGCAGACTCAATTACGGAGCATTTTTCATGACTGATTCGAGCGCCCTCGCACCAAATAAGCACTTTTACATGGATACTATAAATTTATGAATGAATCGTATTTTCATTCATAAAAACCAAAAATAGCACTTGAAGCTATTCCAATAATTTTAGCACATGTGATGATATCAATGGAAGTTGCGAAAAGGATTCATTGCACTCTCGAATAAGACTAATTAGGTGAAAGAAAACGTAAACATTTTTTGCGAACGGCGGCGGCAGGCGCTATGTGCACATCAAAGGGCCGTCCAGATATGCATGTATCATAATTTGCGATTGCATTCAGATGGTGACACTATTGTTAGTTTGTGAACTAGTATTATTATTGTGATCAAGCATGTCGAGTTCAAATTATCGAACTGGCGATAAACATCGTGAAAGACTTTCTGTGAGGAAATTGTCAGTCGAAAAAAAGATATTGAGATTGATAAGGTACGTAAATATTTTCGAATGTTTTTATAAGAAATAATTGGAATCGATGTACAGGGAAGCCCTACATTGGGAATTCGATAACGGTTAGAGATACAGGATCGGTTGAATCAAGAAAAAGTTGTGTATTCATGTGCGCAACAATAAGCCGCAAAGAAATACAAATTTTAGATTTTAGATTTTAATTTTTTATTGGCTTTATTTTAATAGATACGAAAAGAGCAGACATTTTCTTGAAACTGTATTTCATGCTCTATAACTTAGCAGTATAGAATTTTTAATACGACGTTTCGTCATTCGAGGGTCGCCATCGACTTTTTTTTTTTTAAATTTCATGCAGGTTATTTCGCGGTATGGACAAATAAAGGAATAAAAATTAAAAAAATTCATCGTAATGATAGATTTTGGCAAGATAAGATGGAATCAAAATTAGTAGATTTTTACATGAAATATAGCTGCCTGAAATAGTTGACCAGTAGATACGAGAGTAATATGGAAATAAGAGATATTTCTGTACTACCTTCGGGCTGTTTCATCGGTACTATCTTTTGGCACATCCAAAACAAACAAATGCGAATCGCAAAATTGAAAAAAAAACAGTTTTTTTTTTTCAACCATAATGAAATACTTTTTTTTTCCTCAAGCCGCTTTCCACTTATTTCAATTCCAATATTGAATGAAAATTTCCAATGAAATTTTGATTTGATCCTTTCCTTGCATATGGATACAATATACCATGGAAACCAGAAGATAAAACAAACAAGTGGACTTCTGACTATAAACCTATGACCGGGGGTGATCCATTTGAAAAAAAAAATTGCGATTCGCATTTGTTCGTTTTGGAAGTGATAAAATATAGGACCGATGAAACCCTACAACTTTTATATTCAATGTTTTTTCCACCTCGTATACTTGATGCTGTAGGTAAGGGTCAAAATATAAGAGACAAATAGGATGTTATTTGTAAATTTTGTTTTCAAATATATCATGTGAGTTTTCGAGTTTTCAAGTTCAGTAAAGATATATACTGAATACCTTGAAAAATGTCATTCATTCATACCTATCGAAGAAGAATATTTCGATATATTTTGTTGTGTATACAAATGTTCAGTATAGTTTCTCCATAAACAGCATTTTTTATTCTGTGTCCATATTCATCATACGATGTATCAATGAGAAAGCATTCAATTTCATCGTGATTCAAATTGATAACGAGCCCTGTCTGAATTCTCGAGTTGCAAATTGATTCTACATTTAGCCACCGAACAGAGGGTATCCTGAACCTACATGCCCCCGATTTATTTTTGGAATGAGAAATCTAACCCGTTTTAGCTCACCAATTTTTGCTTGAAATTTTCTCTTTTGTCCAATCGAAAGTCCCATTTCTCCCACGACCGAGAGACATTTTCTAATTTGTGTATTTATAAGTTTCAATTTAGCTCGTGTAGACGTTTTTGTGTTACTGTTTTTGATATTCGAAAGGGTTTCATCTGTTTCGACAAGTTTTTTTATATTTCCCATATCATATCAAATTATCCTCATAGACACAGTAAGTTCAAAATATACTGATGAGTGATGAAAAGCCGGAGGCCTATTATTCTGAGAATTGTAACGGCCGGCCGACGGCCGCAGACCCGAGCCATCCCGAGCCACAGATTCCGAGCGACCACTCGACCAGGCAAGACTATTTACTACGAATTTACGCGACACTGAGTTGGAGTGAGACGCTTAGCGTTTAGCGTTTTTTGTTCGACATTGGTCTCCGCCCCTTTCGCTCGGGATTTTTACTTCCCCCTTTACACCGCAAATATACTCTGACATGTTTGTAAAGGTTAACCCCTTCTTAATTGGATTGTTTATCATCTATATAACGCAAGTCAGGTATTTTATATGAGTTAATAATATTTCTATAGGATTTTCAATATCACCTCAGCGAAAACAATGAGACGATTGAACTCAAAGACACTATAAAATAGAGAAATAAAAATGAGGAATTAATTCAAATTATAACTTTGGGGTCTGGGAAAAGTATAGGTAAGTGTAGTGGTGCATTTGATAATATATTAAATAAACACAAACATAAGTTGATATTATAATTACATATTCACAATATAATGTAAAGAAGAAATCTCATATAAACTCACATCATAGATATAGTACGTACTAAGACTAACTGAGGGTTTAGGAAAATGCATTTATTATTTATTATTTATTATTTTCAAGAGTGCATGACAATAAAGATTTGGTTTATTAGCTTATTCCTATTACTAAAATACTTTGTGCTCACACTTCACAGGTTCTCATGATGTTCATGTACAAAGATTCGAAGAATAAGGATAATAATTTTAACTTAGATCAATATTATACTTGCAGATGTAGCTGATGATATGTGTTGTCCTACTGCAAAACAACTAGTTTGTCTCATATTAACACTTGGAGTACAAATATGTCTTTCGAGAATCCACATTCGTGTTGCGTGAAGCACACGTCTTTGAATGCTTAAATTTTCTGAAAATAGTGGTCAGTGAAGAGTATAATGAACGCTGAACAATGAAATAAAACTCAATAGTAACTTACCTTTAATCATCCGAATATATTTTCGCAGGAAGAATTAAAATCGTCCAGTAATTTTTTACCGCCATCAGTCAATGATGACAGAGATTGTCAATTCTTCTTCCACTTCGATTAATGGAACAGAACCTAAACCAACCTACCAGGTGACGTATCATTTTTAGAAAAGGATGGAAAATTTTCGATTTTTGAATCCCGATTCTGGAAAAAACCTTGAAAATAAAAATTTCAAAAAAATATCGACGTATTCTCTGGAGACCCTCGTTTCACATAATATATAATTTTTGAAAAAAAGTGTACGACCCTATTACAATTATCAACAATACCTAAATAACTGACAGAAGTGACAGGGCAGACATTAAAGTAACGTGAGCATACTAGATGTAGACGCTTAAGAAGAACAGGCATTTTTATCAACAGTAAAAACACAAGAGCTTTTTTTTTATCGGATAAATTTCTCTTTCTAACGAATAAAATTTGCCAATCAGTAATTTTACGAGAAAAACTGACATGAAAAAATTGCGAGACCGTAGGTCGAGCAATTTTGTCTAATGTCAGATTTTCGAGTGAAATTACTGATGGAAAATTTTTGAGTTAGTAAAGAAATTTATCCAATAAAAAAAAGTTCGAGTGTTTTTTGGCAAGATAAATCAACGACAATATATAAATGAACAGTAATTATAATTAACTTTATTGAAATAACTATTTAAAGGAGCAGTTATTAAAAATACAATTTTTGAAAATGTTTTGGTTCGGTGTCGAAATTTCGATATTTTCTTCTCTGATGGTTTCGACACATGTCGAATATTCGTTCGAACACTTCTTTATATCCGAAGATCGCAAGTTACTAACAAGATTTTCGTGATGTTCAGGGTCAATTTGTAGATAGGGTTTGATCGATGCCGACGAAGAATGTCCAGTTATTTTTATAAGCTGTTGGTCACTTATTCCTGCTTTGGCTAACTGTGTAACTGTACTAGCACGGTTTGAATGATTGGTTATTTTATTATTTGTGGTGTCGAGGCCAATTTTCGTTGCTGAAATTTTGGTCCAAGAAGAAATCATGTTAATTCCCAGTGGAACATTTTTAAACCATCCTTTAGAATTTTCGAGCTTCCAAAAAGGGTTTGGAGTTAAAAAAAGTCGTTCAGACGTTATGTTTCCATTTCTTCTTTCTAAAAGTAGTTTTAATAATCTCACTGGACATATATTTTCATCAATATAATTTTTTGTTATCCATTTGCTGTCTGCCAATCTTTTTGACCCACCTTGTGCCGTCTTGGAAAATATTGTATTATATTCTATTCTTCCTGTAGGAGTTCCATCTTGATTTTTCTCTTCTTTGAAATAGTATATTCTACAGTTTACAGCTTCTCCTCCCCTCCAAGCTAATTCATAAGAAGCTATATGAAAAAATCTTCTTTGCAATCCATCTGGTTCATTTATATTCCATAGTTTTGCCATTTTTATAATATCTTTCTTATCTATTGCAACAGAACCTAACTTTCTTTTATCCGGAATAGCTTGCAATTCTTTCCGTTTACTATTTCTCGCATCACGAGCTTCTTTGAAAGTTATATCGGCAAAAGGATCAACTTTAATATTGTACTCACTGAAATATTTTTCTTGAATCATCTTTGCAGTCGAATTCCAGATTGTTTTCAGAGCATATTTCTTGTAATCTTCTCCATTTCGCTTTTTCATGTTATAAGCCCAGTCTTTCAATATATCTGCTATATGTTGTACCGGTGTTTCTTCTCCCAATTCGTAATTTCTGGCTTTACAAAACTCCATGAATTGTCTCCAAATCGACGATTTCGTGTTTCTTTTTCGTGTGAATAATACCCAACAATCAAACTTGACACGACAGAAATTGAAGTGACGGGCGCATACTAGATGGAGAAGGTTTCGAGGAACAGGCATTTTTACAGCGATAAAAAAGGATGCACCTTTTTTATCGATGTCAAAATGACTCACGTCATCGTCAAATGGTGTTTTCTATGGAGGAGTTGATTTATCGGTGATAAAAAACGATGCACCTTTTTTATCGCTGTCAAACTGACAAAACAGTCATCTTCAAATGACACATTTTATACAGGAGTTAATTTATCGCTGTAAAAAAGGATACACCTTTTTTATCGCTTTCAAAATGACGTCACTCTCAGAGATGTTCTACTATCTACAGAGGAATTGATTTATCAGTATGATGATAATTTTGATGCTATTTTCTCATCACGATTGGCTGACAGGACTGTTTATAAAGTAATCCAAAAATAAATGAGGGACTCGGTTATGATAATTTTAGCAGATGGTGTCCATTATCTTGAAATATTAAATTAGGTAGATGATGTGTTATAAAAGAAGGGTTTAGGGGTTAAGAAAAATTCTGTATAATAAAGAATTATCTTTTATAACAGAAAGGGCCATGCCAGGACCTACCACGTCTGTCTTTGAAGATGCTCAAAGAGGGAATAGAAGAAGGAGCTATTGGCTGGATGAATGCGTTTGTGTCTGAAAGGAACTGAAGATGTTCTTGTGTTTGAGTACTGTTTTCTGGTGGTGACAAGATTACATCAGATTCTAGCACCATTTGAAAACAGTTCTTGACCTGGAAATTCAACAGAAATATCAGAGGAACTGCTATTGGAAAAATGCTCAAAAAGCTTCTTATGTAAATATAAATTGTGAACTGTCATTATCAAATACAAAATCTTAGGTAGGTGAAGTGGATACAGGATGGTGAAAAAGCTTCTCATTAACAAGCACTAGAAAAAGCTGTATTGCCTAATTGCTTTCATACCGTATAGTAATATTTCCTAAAAATTATCAGAGATGGCGCCAAACTTTGTATCGGTAAAACAGAAACTGTGCTTCTATCAGTGTCATCTTTTCAAGCCTACAAATATACCGATAAGAGTGATATATTGATGATTATTCCAGATTTACTGAAAATATAGTGTTTCAATGTCGTTTCAATTCACGCCTGTCAGATTGGAACCACAGAAATACATAGGCAACAGAAACCTTCCTTGGAAATCGATCTTACCGCCATCTTCATTCAAGTCGTGAAAATATTACTACCTTCTCAAACCGTATTTTTCGCAGAAACAATTGAAGATCTGTTTCACCATCCTATATCCACCTTGCCTGTAGGGCAGCCGATCAGAATAGTAAAAAATCGATCGTTGGATATACTCGAGCGCGTCTGATTGAGGCAAGGTGAGTTTATAAGGTAAATGCAGAAAAGTGTGCATTTCAAAAATCTGACAATTTACGCGAGCCGAAATAGTTTAAATTGTCCCACTCCGCACCTATCTTCCCTTCTCACACTTTTTCGCATCGTCTTCATACTTTCTGTTGCCATGGTAAATATGTGTACACCGCTTTGGTTTGTTATTGTGCTCTAATAGTAATTTACGTAACAAGTCCGGAAAATACTGTTTTTTTGGATGAGTGGACAAAATTCTAGGACGAGCGTTGCGAGTCCTGGAAGTCTGCGAGTCCAGAAAAACTGTTTTCGGGCGTGTTGCGTACCTACACAATTTTTTCGGCAACCGTGTAGAATAACAAATCAAAGAAACACATTTCTTTATTAGAACAAAATTTCGAACATTTCAATTCTTATTTATATTAAAATTAGAACAATTGTTAATATTGAATGGATTCAATTTGTTGGTATATTTGAGTGCCTTTTGTTGAAGTCAGAACAAGAAGGTAAAGTTTCCGTTTCACATTGATTGTTTTCATCTGATAATTTTTGAATGTTAGCTAATTTTATGTCAGATAGCTGTCAGTCGTTATTTTGCTGATATGGTAATGATCAACTGCATTTATCAAAACCAAGGTGGATATAGGATGGTGAAACAGCTCTTCAATTGTTTCTGCGAACAACTTGTAGACCGTTTGAGAAGGTAGTAATATTTCAGCTACTTGAATGAAGATGGCGGTAAGATCGATTATCGAAGAAAATTTCTGTTGCTTACGTATTTCTGTGGTTCGCATCTGACAGACGTGACTTGAAACGACATTAAACAATATATTTTCTATAAATCTGGAATGAATATTGATATTTTGACTCTTCTCAGTCATTTTTCATCAAGAACAGATGAAACTGATAAAAAGATATGACAGAAGCACAGTTTCTGTTTTACCGACACAAGGTATGTCGCCATCTCTGTTAATTTCAGGAAATATTACTACGGTATGAAATCAAGTAGGCAAAGGTCTACAGTTTATTCTAGTGCTTGTTAATAGAAAGCTGTTTCACCATCCTATATCCACCTTGATCAAAACCATACTACCAAGATTTTCATATTTACAATGACAACAACGATGTGATTCTTCCCGGCCTAGTCCGGGAAGTACGTACTTCCCGGACAAGGCCGGAAAAACGCCACTTTCTCAAAAAAAATCGTCTGGAAAGTACGTACTTTCCGGACGGTTGCCGAAAAATTATATTCAGTAATTAAAAATACTGTAAATACGAAAATGAAATTTCAAACCTTCAGATTAAGGAAACTCCTTCACATAATAACTGTAAGATTATGGGTCAGCAAAACAAGGACATCAAGCTGAACCGTCTGTATTATAATCTGACGCGCTCGAGTATTTCAATGTCACAACTTTTTTTGCGTTTTATTTCCAAAAATCAGCCATTAGGTTCGTTCGCGTTCGAATCGCCAGTCTCTTGAATGGTAGCTTCGAAAACATTTTTCGAACACCTTTTTTTAGGAATCACTCAAAATCCCTTTTGAATATCTCACGCGCTTGAATAAATCATTTTTTTTTTTTGATTCTCAACCCCCTTGTCACCACGCAAACTGGCAGATTGATATTCCTTCGTTATCAAAAACACGTGGAACGTATGTACTATTATTTTCTGACGCGCTCCAGTATTTCTTTGTGACTATTTTTTTTACATTTTCGAGGAACTGTTCACACCAATGAAATGGAATACATCGTATCACCATTTTTTTTTCTTTTTAGCATCTAATTTTTACCATCCCCCCTAAGCTCGAGTAAATCCGCATTCAGCTCCTACTATACGTAATAAATATGAATATTTCATATTGAATTGAAAATTGTTTTTTTTTTCACTTAATTGCAAAGCAACCCTCGTAAGTCTAGAACAGAGATCGACCAATCAGAACTATTATAGTTGCGCCTGCGTATTACGAAGGATTTGAGACAACAGTCCGGTGAATCACGAAGCTTGCAACACTTATTTTAAGAAATATGATGGTCAGTGGGTAGCGTGTCAGCTTTCTAAGCTGGCGACCGCGGTTCAGTTCCTTTGACATTTTTTTTTAGTCAAAAGTCTCAAAAATCTTCCTCAAAAGTACCTACAAATAGTGATCTAGTGATAGGTTAGTACGTTCAGGTCAGGTAACTCTCATTGAATTTATATAGCGCGACAGCGCGTTCAAATTCAAATTTTTTTGATCAACTATTCCTTCCTCAAAAGCCTACTGAAAATAATGATCTACTGTTAGGTTAGTACGTTCAGGTCAGGCAAGTCTCATTAGAGTAACTCTCATTGAATTTATATAGCGCGACAGCGCGTTCAAATTCAAATTTTTTTGATCAACTTTTCCTTCCTCAAAAGCCTACTGAAAATAATGATCTACTGTTAGGTTAGTACGTTCAGGTCAGGCATGTCTCATTAGAAAAATATAGCGCGATAGCGCGTTCAAATTTCTTTTTATTTAATCCAATTTTCCTTCTTCAAAAATTCACTGATGGTAATGATCCCTGCCTTCACTGATAGGTTAGTACGTTTGGTCAATACCGCCTTTGTCGATACGAACCATTTCGAACCTACCGCCAAGACGAGAATGGTTGTTATTGGTGGATTTTAATAGCTATATGCTTGTATTCATGTGGATTTGAATTCTTGCTATCCAAAGCACTACTCTTCTGATGGTACATAAGATCTTATACATAGATCTTATTGCTTACGCTAGATCCGGTATCCAGGTTATCTGTTTTGTAGGTCCGGGGGGGTTGAAAGTACTAAGCCATTGATTGGTCGTTTCAGTTGTTTATACAAATGTGTTGTCCCACGTGACCATATAGTACCTATACTTTCTTGCAGACCCCTCTAGACCAAAAAATTACTACAGGATGCCGGATCTAGCGTAAGCAATAAGATCTATGTCTAGGTACCAAGAATGTTCGCTTGGTTACCTATCTCCTCCACTACCTAACCAAACCTAACCAAATCTCCTCCCGCTAAACGATGCTACAGAAATAATAGTACTTTACGTAACAAGTCCGGAAGATATTCTTTTTTTGGACGAGTAGACAACCAGAAAAACTATTTTCGAACGTGCTGCGTACACTATTTTTTCGGCAACCGTGAAGAATTATTCAATGAGACACATTTTTTTATTATATATTCCTTTGTAGAACAAAATTTAACTGATTTCATGTCAAACAGCTGTCAGTCGTTATTTAGCTACTATGGTAATGATCAACTGCATTTATCGAAACCATCCTTCCCGGGCTAGACGGTAAATACGTACTTCCCGGACTAGGCCCAAAAATGATACTTTCTCAAAGAAAAAGCGTCCGGGATGTAGGTAATTATCCAAACTGGTGTTTGGTTACTTATCCAAAGTGGTATTTGGATAAGACTGAAAAGTTTTGTCCCTAATATAACTTTTTGGTGGGTTGGATTATATCCGCGTACCAAATTTTGGATTCGTAGATCTTAGACAAATTCAAGGACTATAATTATATACATCGTGATTATTTGAAAATATCGCATAAAAAATAAAATTTCGGATTTTCGTTTTTGGAATGTTTACGATGAACTAATCGTACCTACTATCTTATCAATACATCATCCTAACACTTCTTCGTGGAGAATTCGAAGAAAGTATATGTTTCCTAAATAATTGAAGTTAATAAGATGAGTTATGCTGAAGACGAAATAAATAATGAAAAGTATTCAAAAAAGGTTGAAAAGATAACTAGAGATAATCGGATTGAAAGATTCGAGCATCAATAATCTGAAATAATAAAATTAAGCATGTAACTACTATTACAGGTCTATATGTATAAAGTTGCAAGAAAAAATATGGATTTAAATAGGAATTTGCATAGTCAATAGCCTGAAAAAGTGAATTAGAAGAAATAAAATAAAATGGATTTCGAACCGAGTTCTACAATAATTGTCTTCAGGTGTTTGTACACGATGACTAAAACTCTACTTCACAACTCGAGATATTGTTAGCCACTTTCAAACATAAAAGGTTGAATGTCTAGAGTTTTTTTTCTCTAAACCATATTCGAATTTCCTTCAAGTATTTGAATAATGGCTTGGTAATGAATACCTAGCATAAGATTAGTTCATCGCAAAAAAGTAACAATCATTTATTTCTTTATACTTTCAAAATTATTGTAGATATTCCGAATTTCTTTTCAGATTATCATTCATCACGAAAATGAGCAAATTTGAACAAATTTAACCAAATTCGTAGGTATCTCTTGAGTTAAGGGAGATACCCATAGCGGCACTCGAAACATGGACCGGAATTTGTGGAATTTCGAATGAAATACGAATCGAAGTTTATGAATTTATTATACATTCCACAGAAGAGAATGCGATATTTAAGATATATATTCAAGTAGTTATAGATATTCATAAATATTCAGATTAAATCATCTAGTGAACAATATATACAGAAAAAAATATGTACAGAACCAACAAAACATATTTCGAACAACGTCGATCAATTTCAAGTCAGCACAACTGACAAGAGAAAAAAAATAACAAAATAGGCTAAGAAATTGCTAACCAAAGAACTAGATAATTAAACAAAATTCCTGAAAAAAAAATCCTGCAAGTAAAATATAAAATATTTTATGTCAGACATTTGAACTTAACAAATCCTTAGAAACACAAATGAAATGTTATTACTTTGTAAATCAATTTATGATTACATATATTTAAAGGAACAGTCCATAGTCAATCATAGGTACTAGTAAATAAAAATATCCGATATTTAAGTAGTTATAACTTTGCCTCCTAATTGTCTGATTCTGTTGTTTCTCTTACTGGTGCAATAAATAATATATTTCGTACAGAGAGTGCCTAGTAACCAAATATTTGAGAGATAATCAAAATATTTTCATCAATTTCCGATTCAATCGGGAATAACTTTCAAATTATAAATGTAGCATCCTTAACACTCAAATTTTTAACTATAGGACGCAACTATCGCAAATGTACTCTTTGTGACTTTCAATTTCACCAGAAATAAATATTGCCAGATGAGACAGAAATTTGTACACATTGTTCGTTTTGGAGATATTGACACCAGAACAAACATAAATATTCTGCCTCACGTTCATAGAAGATTATTTTTCGATGTGATTCCAAAATTGATTTCATACTGCTTTCCGAAATGAATAATTTCAGCATTACGGTATTAGGTTATTATTAAACCTGCATTTACGCAACAAATATTACCCCAAATCGTCTACTACTCCATAACTGTTAGGTATAAGCTGGATCTGCACAGATAAATTAATCAATCATGATGATATCAAAATAACATTCATATTCGAATTGAAGATTATAGATCAATATGACAAAATATTTGTTCCGTGGTTCAATAGACGGAATAGAGGATTGAAAAAATGTACTGCACCGATGTCAATTGAGGTAATAATAATTGTTCTTGGTGATATGTGAAGTCACAAATATTACATCATTGGAGTTAAAATGTATTTTCGAATTGGAAAGTGGAGAATTTTTTTTAATTATAGAGAACAAAGGTGGGAAGACCCATAAAACTGAATTTATTCATCTTGATTTGATGAATCCATGATTACATAAAAACGTTGATTAATGTGGAGTTCTTGCATATATATAAAATAGTTAATAAAAGTCAACTGAACAATCAGAGTCAAGTTTATATAGGAATGCTATGTATTACGAAGACAATTATTTCTTTCACACTAACGTTTTAACAACCGATTCATTTACCACCATATTTTCGATCGATATGAAGAATGATAAAGGAACAATGTGAAGACCACAGATATATCAAGAAGAACTCGGTTTCAATAAATACAGAGTCCTTGAATTATCATGTAGTGAAATCAGAAGTTGTCAGAAGCTTCGAATTTATGTTTAACCTACTCAGTACAAATTTGAAACTTGCTGAAATTCTACCCGTACTTATTTTGACATGAGTTATTCAATTTTTTTGTTCACTTGGAATACCCAAATTCTTCTTGATAATTCTATGAATGTCGAGTAAAAAAGATAAACAGATATGTTTTCTTATTTATGATATAACGTTTCATTCAAAAACAAAAATATCTTTCCAATTATTTTAATTACCAGATACCGATTAGCACACGTCAACATGAATTGTATCAAGCTAAAAACTAGCCGAGCTAAATTGATTTAGATACTAATAAGCATAATTAATCACATAAATCCTGACCTTGCATATACCAATACTTCTAATACCCTCCTAACTTAGATATACCTACCCAAAACCAAGGAGGATATAGTAGAAGGGGGAAAAGTTATCGATTATCACCTTCTTGATTAGTCTAAACTTTCCCGGTTACCATAGGTGGCGCCACGTGTTCTTCGCCACATTTTTATAAATAATAAATATCACTCCACTGTCACAAGCCAATTAATATTACTACGGTTCCCAGAAAATCGATAGATTTTATAGAGAAATAATTGATGAGTTGTTTCATTATACTTATTAATAGTATTAATACACCTTGCCTGAAAATAAGAATCATACCTAGTTTTTTATATCTCCGATTTCGAGACCAACATTCAATGAAGCAATATTGGTTAACAGATTAAGGAAGGATTTATGCACGTTTTTCCAACAATATGTTACTTTCAGGTTTCATCAATATTCACTTCGATCTTCGCAAACACCAATGTTTATCTTTCATACTCCGATTACGGTACCAACAATGGTATCGATGCACGAATTTCAACAAAAGTGTCGAGCGATATTTGTGAACGAGGAGCAACATTGTGAACATCCTCAAGTAACAAGTATCGAGGGACATTTATGAACAAGTATTGAACAACTTCTGAAACGAACTAGATTCATGTGGATACCAGACGGTAGCTTTGTTATCTGGCTTATTCTGGTTCGAATTGTTCCATATATTCCTGGGGGCATCGCATTTCAGATGTGACATAGATGAACGCAGTTTCCATCGGTATTCACTTTAATCTTCTCAAACACCATTGTTTATCTACTCCAATTACGGTATTAACTATGGTATCGATTCACGAATTCCAACACAAGTGTCGCGCGATATTCGTGAACAAGTATCGGGCGATATTTGTGAACAAGTATCGGGCGACATTTGTGAACAAGTATAGAGCGACATTCGTGAAAATCCTCAATTAACAAGTATCGAGGGACATTAATTAACAAGTATTGAACAACTTTTGAAACGAACTAGATCGATGTGGATACCAGACGGTAGTTTTGTTATCTGCCTTCTTCTGGTTTGATTTGTTCCATATGTTCCTGAGGGCAACACATTCCAGCTGTGGATGAACTCAGGTTCCATCAATATTCACTTCGATCTTCTCAAACACCAATGTTTATCTTTCCTACTCCGATTACGGTACCAACTATGGTATCGATGCACGAATTTCAACATGAGTGTCCAGCTATATTCGTGAACAAGTGTCGAGCGATATTTGTGAACAAGTATCGGTCGACATTTGTGAACAAGTATCGGGCGACATTTGTGAACAAGTATCGAGCGACATTCGTGAACATCCTCAAGTAACAAGTATCGAGGGACATTTGTGAACATCCTCAAGTAACAAGTATCGAGGGACATTTGTGAACAAGTATTGAACAACTTCTGAAACGAACTAGATCTATGTGGATACCAGACCGTTTCCGGCGGCGCCGGTCTTTATCTCTGCCTCCTTCCTATTCAGTTTGGTCCAGGTGTCGCCGAGAGCTTTGGCGAAGTGATCGTCGACCGACATTCCCGTGCTGTCCATCAGCTCGATGACGCTGTTAGGGGGTAATTCCGGAGACTTGGGTGGGGAAATCGAGGGCGGAGGTGACGGTTCCTTTTCCCTCGATATTTCGTTGTTCTGGAACACTATGTGGTAGTCGCTGCCTAGAGATCGTCGGAAGTGCTCGTCGATGATGGGGTCGCACATCGAGATGCCTAGAACACGACGAATAATTATTTTCTGAATGAAACACGCGAAGCAGTGCAGAGGATGGAGGAGAGTGAGTGTGAGAGAGTAAAAAGTAATGTGAATTAAAAAAATATGAAGTAGACTGAATCGAATAAAAATAAGGTAGAGAGAAGAGAAGATGAAAGTAATTTTTGAAATATGCAATTATATACTACGAAAGCGCCTGGGGTCAAACAAGTAAGATACTTTTTCCTTCAATGAGTACAAAAAATTATTATTATAATCTTTTCTTCAAATGATTCAATAATGTCCCAATGGGATTGTTTCCAAAAACTTGGATTTATATCTAAAATATTCAGTAATTTTTCGATCTTTCTATAGATAATATGCGATAATTTTTCAAGGTATTCAACTTTTCTCCGATATATTGAATTTTTCTGCAAAATATTCAATACATTTGTATTATACATCTCATCTCATTAGCAAATCTGAAAATACCATTGTATAGCTGAGAGAGTGGCATAGTGAAATGTGATTCATTTTGAAATCATTTCAAAAATAAGACAAGAAAAAAGAAACAAGATTTCGTAATTATGTCTATACCTCTAGACAAACTGTCCAACGGCAAATTATCATACATTCCAATAGTGATTCCAATAATGAGAATCGGATTTGCAACACCTAAAATACTATGTATTGTTTTAGAAATGTATGCTTTCAAAACCGTGAATAAAATATTCTAGTCGTGCCTTATAGTTCACATCATTAGTTGTTGTAGAGAGTGTGTGTCTTCAATGTGTATTAGTTTTGACCCAAATTTCCCGAAGTTCGAAAATCTCTATTTTTCACACTCTTCTCTGTAATTTCTTTTGGACTCCAAGTGTGATAAAGATCAATGAAATGAGCTCTTCAGAGAAAATCTAAAAATGCAGTAAAATACAGAATGTTCTGTGAAAAAAAAATCTATTTGATATGCTTCAATATTGTAATTGCTACAATGCTGTAATCAGCAATTACAAAGGGTTTTATGAAACTATTATGATTCGTGTTTTGTAAATTATGTGAAAGATTTTCTCCCACTTTTTACTATAATTATGGATAAACTTACCATATACCTGATGAGTGAGTAACTTGTGATAATTTTCTATTCATAAAAATTCTTACTTTTCATATTAGGGCTAATTAGGCTAATTGTAAACAGGGGGTAATGCTAGTGCATTGGGATTTTTCAAATAATTGATTAACGTTACAGATAAAAAATTTTTCATCATAATTATTGTGTATCATGAATATATGAATTCAGTGTGTTACCACTCTCAACCGGTATGTTGATTTTCATGTCAGATTGTTATTATTATGGATATATTCAACGTTTTGAACATGCAGGAATCTTAGAAATATTCCACCCTGTTTGTCCCAGAATTTGTAATATGTATGTAAATACATCATGGCGCAATTGTGAATAAATATTAATACTTTCATATATTCTCAGGTAAATAGAAGACCAATTCGCCAAGGAGTTTGCTTTATATTTGAAACTTTTTGTAGTTCGTTTCGAATAAATATTAAAATTCTAGACATGTGATTTTATAGTTCAGATGTGTAATTTTCATCATAGGGCGGATTTGAACGACAGAAGAATGACTTGAACTGATGTGAATTAGTCCAAATATAATATTTTTTTCGATATTACCCCACCTATTCGAATGTAGGCATCAATGTGAAAGAATCATTTTATATACATTAACCAGTAACCAACCTAGACTATATCGTTCACCATTTACCCCAAAATCATCTAAAACAGACAAAAATCCGGGGAATTGCAAACAAAGAATACCTTTCTCACTGAAGTTCACAAAATTAATTCATGTTGAATATACCTGAAAGTATCTCCTATTCCAAAATGATCAATCAATATATATTTACTTTTCAATTAACGACTGGAGGAATCTCACTTTATCAATACCGTTTACAGTAGCCCCGGTCAAATATTACTCACTCACAGGTAAGCATTGATAATGGCTGAAATGCCAATTCATATAATTCATATGATCATCAGATCACTGGGGAGAATCGAGGCAAATCCGTAGGCCGGAAAACCACGCAGAGGTGCGGCAACCACGCGACAGCGACACCTACCGGAGGGCAGCTCCTCCCTCGTCGACGCCACCCCGTTGTGCTGCCCCATCGGGGGCGGCGGCCTGTAGTGGGCGGACCGGTAGCATGGGCTGCTGATGGTCTGCGCGTACGAGGGCGGCAGCCCGCGCTGGCGGACGCTCATGTCGAGCGGCGCGTCGGCGGGGCAAGGCGTCGCGGCGGCGGCGGCGTCGTCTGGCTTGCGGGGGTAGTCGGGGGGGCGGGGGCGGCGCTCGCGCTTCCATTTCGTCGTCTGCTTCGTGTAGGGCTTCGTCGAATCGTCTGCGGGACGAAGAGGTACCACTAGAGCTTCAATTATTATACTAGACATTTTTTCTATCAACAAAAACATGAGTGAAACAGAGAAAAAATTTATAGGGAATTAATTTTGCTGCGTGGGAAATTCGGTAAGAAAATTTCATAAATTGGAGTTGCTGTTAATATGATGAGAAGATGAACCCTCCACGACTTATTCTGCGTAGATACTGTAGATAGTAACTGATGTTTAATACCAATATTTCAGGAACATTCAGAACAGTAATCCGTTTTCAATCATAACATCTAATATCACATTTCTACCCAGATTTTATTCTAAAGACGTTTGTCAATAAATATAAGGCGCTTCATTTCTGACAGAAAAATTATCACTTATTAATTCCATCAATAGGAACTAACAAAATTATCGCATGTAATACAACAAGTGTATTGATGATTATCGAAACAAAAATTCCTTCGATTGTGAGAAGCAAATCATGTTGCTTGGAAACTACACGAGCGCACAGCGCGAGTGTGTTTTCCCAAAGCAACATGATTTGTTTCGAAAAAGAGAAGGAATTCTCGATAATCATCAATAACACAAGTTGTATTTGTTCAGATTATTTCATGAATAAAATCAAAGCAATTTTGATGATTTCCTATTTATTGTTAAAATAAATATTAAACGTACAGTTTATGGAATTAATTATTTTGATTATGCATTTTAGTTCGACACAAGAAGATTCGTTATGCAACTAACAATACATTTATGCCATTGTAGGATGTAGGCAGGATTACCTATGCACTAGGTACTACTGAGCTAAATTCATTATGATTGTTGTCACAATTTGTGTGGTTAGGTTACATTAGATTCATTCTTGCTGAAATTGTCCAGAATTTGTGGAAAATGAAGTGGATACATATTAATAGTGTGTGTTTATCATGGTTCAGATGAAAATTTGGTGTAGTGGCATTCATTTATTTACCAGGGAATCGGAAAATAATATGACAGATTTCAACTGGTAAGTCGTTGTTTAATTAAACTACCCTACTGCCTACGAATCAGAAAGCGAAATACAGAAACGAAAACACAGCATGTAGGTATCCAATAGCCAATCAGGAGCCGAAATACAAAATCGAAAACATGGTGTTATTGTTTATCAACACAATCATTTCAACCAATCAAAAACGTGTATTATAGCATGAATGAAATAATCACGGTAATCGCCCGTTGCTATAAGCAACGTATACAAAAAGGAGCCTTCCAATTGGTTGAAAATAAATTTATGAAATTTTCACGGTAATCACCCGTTGCTATATGCAACGTATACAAGAAGAAGCCTTCTAATTGGTCGAAAATAAATTTATGAAATTTTCTACAAAATTTACAGTTTTCAATTGAAGCTAGAGTGGTATTCGGTGAGAAAATGTCACACCGAAATATTATTGAAGTCTGTGCGTTGAACAGGAAAGGTTCGACCTGGTTTCTCATTGGGCTAGACGCCAGGCAAGCATACAAGTGGTTAGTTGACCGTACGGCTGTGTATAGACAGTAGAATAAAATACAACTTCGACGAGATTGACTGTTCAAGTCTTATTTCAATTATATTTACCGTGAGTTCCGTTAATCAAGATTTACAATTTCAATATTCGTAGGAAACGAATTTGATTCTCATTAACAATTATTGACAGTTGTCATTGTCAGCCGCTACCGGTCCACCATGCGGGACGAAGAGGTTTTCACTTATAATACCACTACAGCTTTTTTAACCTTTATCAACATAGCAAATGAAACAGAAAACATTTATAAATTTCAACAGTGATATAAAATATATGTTAATAAAAACAAAACTCCCTAATCAGCTAATGCTGGTCTTGGGGTTATCATAACATATCCAATGGTACACTATTATAGTCCATTTTAGTTAAGAATACAGCGTTGAAGGTTTTTCCTCGCTTCTCATTGGTCTAGAAGCCAGACAAGTTCATGTACTGTGGTTTCATCAGTCTGAATATTTGCCTCTATGAATTTCATTTCGCACGCCTATTAACAAGAAGGGTTAATATTACCGCCCGCTCTCCTTCTCTCTCCCCGATACCAAGAAAGATAGTTAGATCTTGCTTTCAAACAATGTAATGCATTAGAGATAGGAAGGGCCAGTCTTTGTATTTTATTGGTCTGAGATATAAACGATTCTCATCAACACTTGACAGTTTTCATAGTCAGTTGCTACTGGTCCACTAGCCATCAAACCCGTATCGGCTATTTTGAAATGCTATGGTAAATTATTGTGAATCAACAATTCAGATCATCATTATTCACCGATACAATCTCTGCCGATACCGTCTGGACACATTGAATAATCATGTAATGACAGAAAACTCTGAGCCACTGAGTTAAAGTTGGTAGAATAGTAATTTACGTAACAAGTCCGGAAAATACTGTTTTTTTGGATGAGTGGACAAAATTCTAGGACGAGCGTAGCGAGTCCTGGAAGTCTGCGAGTCCAAAAAGACTGTTTTCGGGCGTGTTGCGTACACAATTTTTTCGGCAACCGTGTAGAATAACAAATCAAAGAAACACATTTCTTTATTAGAACAAAATTTCGAACATTTCAATTCTTATTTATATTAATATTTATATTAAAATTAGAACAATTGTTAATATTGAATGGATTCAATTATTTGTTTGAAATGCTTGGTATATTTAAGTGCCTTTTGTTGAAGTCAGAACAAGAAGGTAAAGTTTCCGTTTCACATTGATTGTTTTCATCTGATAATTTTTGAATGTTAGCTAATTTTATGTCAGACAGCTGTCAATCGTTATTTTGCTGCTATGGTAATGATCAACTGCATTTATCAAAACCATACTACCAAGATTTTCATATTTACAATGACAACAACGATGTGATTCTTCCCGGCCTAGTCCGGGAAGTACGTACTTCCCGGACTAGGCCGGAAAAATGCCACTTTCTCAAAAAAAAATCGTCTGGAAAGTACGTACGGTTGCCGAAAAATATATTTACCAATGCGCACCAGTTTCACCAATGGAAAAATGGCTTTTGATTGGTCGAAAATGTTAGGTGTAAAATTTTTTTACACTAAATACAACCAGAACTGGAATTTAGCAGGATATTTTTCATGGTGGTTTTCTTATACTTACTTTCCATATAGGTAATTTACCTCGAACTGTTAGTGATTTTGTCAGAATGGCTCTCGTTAAATTGCCAATAAAAGTATAACGGCCGCATTCGCCGTATACTTGTAAGCTTTTTAAGCTTAACAATACGGAAATTGTATGTTTTCAAATCGTGCTCAAGTTAAGCTTAGCTTGAAAGTATACGTCGAATACGGCCGTAAGTATTCGAAAACAACCAAAAAATATATTACTAAAGCTAAGCTCTCGTGGTATTACCCCCGATAATTTTCTCACATTATTGGCTTCTGATTTCGAATTCAATATATGTTTTTTTTTATATTTCAGATTTTATCATCAAGGCACCGTAAAAAGAGCTGAAATGTCAAAAGTTCACCTTTTGAGAATCATTCGAGAATCATAGACGTTTTCGATACAATTCAACTAAATGTTAATTTCATCCTTCCTCTACATTTTACAGAACCCTGATCGTATATAATCTTTGCCTAATCCAAAAAATCACTTGAATTCGTAGCAGAACAGCTTATGAAAGAAATATCAGAAAAATCAGTGCAATTTGATTAAGATTTTTTTTTACAGAAATGTTTATTAATTATTTTTATTGGAAACTTGAGAATGTACAAGCGGTTCGCATGTATTTTCACAAATTATTTTAGTAACGTTTTTATTTTCGAAATAATCAGAATGATTCATCTCTCAGGTGTGGACCGATAGAATATTTTAAAACCCAAAGCCTAAAGGAGGTCATGAATATTTACAAAAAAATATGTAAGCCAAAATCTGCAAGAAACATATAAAACAAACAACTCACGCTTCAAAAATTGAAATACATAATATAATAGATACCTCGATTCAACCACGGCTGCCAAAACACGTCCTTTTTCTCGACTTCAAAGCTTTCCTCTGATCTCATTATCAAAGACGCCCTCCAAAAATCACGCAACAATTTCAGGTCCATATTCCGAAAGAAAAAGTAAACCGCACTCTAGATTAGATGATCCCCCTTGGCATGGAATAAACGAAGTTCGATCCCGAAAAATCATCAATGACACCTAACACTCATCTATTGTCGCTGTTTATTATTTACACACGCTCTGCCATTGTGGCGTCACATCAAGAAATAGTAGGCTGTGAGAGATTTCATTCATAAGATTCTCAGCGGTCGGTCACAGGTAGGGACGGGACAGGTAAGTAATATACGGGGTGATTCACGATGGTTCGATTAACACAAAATCGTTTCAAGATTGCAAATCTGTCATATTTTTGGTAATTATTATGCGATCTATTTTTTAGCGAGTAAAAATGCTATATGTCGCGGTGTTTTGTCATTATGACAGCGAAAAAAGTTTGCACTAACTTTTCCAGCGACAAAACGCGGAACCTAACTTTTGAAAGCATGACAACCAGCATTGCAAACAAATTTTTGATGACGTGGAAGAGCAGCATCAGCTGAACTTCGCCAGACTAATAAAGGCAATTTATTATTATTATTATTATTATATACATTTTTTCAAACTTTCGTTGTCAGAAAATAATCTTTTTTGTGGAAATGCCGCGATTTGGAGAGTCTTCGAGTGGAGAAATTGAAAAAGCCATCAATGATAATGTGCCTCGCAATACTGTGAATTCAATTACGTCAATTTGGCGACAATTTGTGATGTTTTGTTTGAAAAAAAACATATCAACTCATTGCAGAAACTTCCACTGAAGAGTTAGCTTCTATTTAATGTGACTGGGCATTCAACATAAAGAAGAACTATGGAGAAGATTATAAGGAGAGTGAAGTCAAGACGATTTGGAACACTTCAGCAAAAATGTTACAAGAGAAGTACTTTAAAAATTATAAAAGAATATTTAATCCGTTCACGGACATACAGTTCAAGGAAGCGAGAACTGCACGTGATACAAAAAGCAAAATTATCACAAGTAATACCAGAAAAAAAGGAAGGTGAGTTCTAATGCTCTCAAAAAAACAAGACATTTTTGAAATGGCACTGTCCTGGAGTGAAGAAGAACTTGTAGGCCTCCAAAGAAAATTTTATCACATTGTTGCCTATGAATTGGCTTGGAGAGGTGGAGGAGCAGCAAATTGTAAGGTATTCTATTTTAAAATCGAGACAGACAACCATAGATTTTACTGCTTACGCTAGATCCGGTATCCAGGTTACTTGTTTTGTAGGTCCGGGGGGGTTGAAAGTACTAAGCCATTGATTGGTCTCTTTAGTTGTTGACCATACAAATGTGTTGTCCCACGTGACCATAGTACCTAATTTCTTGCAGACCCCTCTTGACCTAAAAATTACTACAGGATGCCGGATCTAGCGTAAGCAGTAAGATCTATGCAGACAACCGTGGAAGAGAGACCGGAAGAGTTGAATATAACCCAGTGTTTTCGTAGACAGCACAAGGGGGAAATCAGAAGTTGGCCGACAGTAGGTAAATGGTTGGTAGCAACCACTGAAGAAGATTGTGTATGTCCAGTAAGATTGTTTAAACAAATTATGGGAAGACAGGGAAACCATATCACATGTGAAAAGTTTTTTTCACTCCAAATCTCTTCAGGAAAGAAACAAATTCGAAAGGATGGTATGAGAATTGTCCTATTGGGAATATCTAAATGGGCCAAATTCTTGGCGAAAAATATTGGACTTGATGTCAAGCGGGTGAAAATTACGAATCATTCTAATCGAGCTGCCGCCGTAACTGAATTGTCCAGGAGTGGTATAGGTGAACAAAAACTTGTAAATATTACGGGACATAGCAACCCATCTTCATTTAATCATCAAAGAAACAGATACTACCACCGCTCAAAATACTAGCATGCAGCAAACTATCAACAAAAAACAAGAAAGTTCTGAAAAACAACCTTTTTTTAATAACTGTGTTTATAACTTTGTACTCTTCTGTTGAATTAAATGAACTGATTTACATCTTATTTTTTAATTTACCTATTGATTTACGTATTCATTAAATTGTCTTACCGAATTACACTGTAGCTTTTTTTTGAATCGAGTACCTATATTTTTTTCTGGCAACAGAATTCTCATTGATACATGCCAAGTTAACTTCGACAAAAAAAGTTCTCGTGTGACAATTTTTGTTTGTGACTATGTATTTTGACTTCTGGAATCCGAATTTGATAATGAAATCGTGAACATACCTATACTTTTCGAGATAATCCATGCCAATGTTCGAAATTTCACCTTCTTTGTCTGGCAAGTTTTGAGCAAGTATTGCATCTTCTTAGATGCCAGGACATATTAAATACATGTACCATGATTAATTATGATTTTTGTCAAAGAAACACATCATAAATATGGCATTTTTCCATAATTTCACTAGGCTACATAAACAACGACCATTTTGAAAACCATGCCTTATAGCAAAACGACTCAATACATATCAAAAACACGAAAGATATAGATATCAGTAAAAGAAGATGATGGAGTATCTCGAAAAGTAGAGGTATGTTCAATATTTCATTCAAAAACGGATTCTTGAGGTCAAAATTCATAAGTACCAACAAAAATGTTCACCGAAAAATAGATCGCCTGATAAGTGCAAAAGCAAAATTACCATTTTTTTAATGCTTCTGATTTTGAAAACGTTGTCAAGATGAATTTCTAATCTGATTGTTTTACAAGTTTGGAGGTCTTGAACATTTATACCTCACTAGATGATGAGAAGAAAATCTATGTATAAGGGATATAGACCATTTTTTAAATATGTTTCAAAGAGATAATACCATTAGACGAACAGCTCTCTCCTGGATAGAATCAGAGCTTCAGCGTATGCTTGGTAGCTGAACTCCAAACAATACTCCTTGAGGTCCTGTGCTTTATAGATCATGAGAAGCTGTCAGGGTATGAAGAAGCTATAATCTCAAGTGTTTCAAATACGTAATTATTTTCAAAATTTTATTAAATAATCAGGGTAAGAGGGAATCACTATAAAAAGCAGTTCAGATGGAAAACCAAATTTATTAAACAAAAAGATTCCAAGGTCGAATGATCAACGTCATAGGTTTTCAACATAATAATAATTTATTTTCAATGCATAATTCACGTTGGATATTTATGAAAAAACGGTAGGTGTCTTGATTGAATAAAAATATTAGTTGAGAATAGGACCACAAGATAATATTATGTCACCACTTATTTCGCAAGGTATCACTGATTATAATCAGTAATGGCGATGGATAGGCAATAGTGAAAAATATTTATTTCAAACCTTGAATGCGAGGTTTTTCAGTTCCATCAGATCAGTTTCCATCATGGACGTACGTAGGTACAAAAATATTATTAGAATCATGCAAATATTTATCAAAAAGATGAGGATATGATTATGTCAAAGTTTATTATGTTGACTACATATCATCATTTCAAGACATTATTAAAATTCAGAGTCAGATGTAGATACAATTTGAAAATCGTTTTGTCTGGTTTTGATATGAGGATTTCGTTCTATATTGAGGTTATTCTCATTAAAAATATTAATTGATGTTTATTAAAGTAATCTGAGTCCCATTCACATACTTGTCCTATTCAACCATTGACGAGACAACTGTAATAAGGTCGGAAAGTAATCTGACAAGAGTTATTGTTAATGTTTAAATCGATATTCTCTGATTTGTAATGAAAGAGAAGGTACTGAAGACCGAATCGATAGATTTGTCAAGAGCCATGGATAGCTTTCATGGGAATACAGATTTATCAAATACTCAAGCAAGATGGAATCTCTAATGATTTCAGATTTTCAAAAAGGTTTCATTGATTTTTTCATATATCATGAATGCTATCTTTGCATTGACTAAAATCTGTAGAGTATTTTGGAACAACAGCTTTTCTGCATGAGGATAACATTACCTGCTTATGATACAAAAGAAATAGGTATAGGTAGATGTGGAAACTTATGTTTAGTTGATGAGAACTATAACTAACTAAAATAACTATCGAGTTTCTCCTCCTCAAAATGTCGTATGATACGTTATATTTTAAATGATAATAATATGTCCTAAACCATAGATTGTAGTATATACCAATAACGGGCATCAAAGACAATTGAAAATTTCATTGAAACATCCAGGGTACAGCTGTGGAATGGTGCAGTCACATTTCTAGCAGTCATATATCATACAGACATGAGCCAAAGAATATAATAATTGTGTGAAAAAACTTCTGAAAAGCAAGAATAGTGCATGGGGTCACTCTGTTCTAGGTCTGTTTCCACAGATATCCAAAAATTTTAAATTTAAATTTAGTCGTATTCGAAATATTGAGCAACTCACGGTGGGTTCAAAAATGGATGGCCTTCTATCGCTCAATAGTGATCGAGTTCTTTGATGTACCTATATCGAAAATAAAAATGCAAGAATTATGTAGATCAATTTTTCCGGTAAGAAGATACTGAGGATATATGAAATTCTCATTTTAAAAACTGTATTATATGTTTGCTTCATAAATACAAGGTGGATAAAATGAAAAAGGTAGCTGTGGGAGATTATGCATTGGTTGAATGAAAGGAAATATTTTATTTATTACTGTCGTTGTTTTAGTAGTTATCAGAAATCATCAATTTTCACGAGACATTTTTCATAACGACCAATTGCTCATATTTCTTGCATAAAAGAAGCTGAAAATTACAATCTCGAAGATACCTCCATGTAATTCATTATCTTATCTTGGCCACCCTGTATAAATAAAGAAATTGCCATGTAAGATATAATTCATCCATGATAAACTGGAACTTCGATGAATTCCGTAATATTAATCATGATATTTCACAAAAAAAATGATTTAAAATTATTCCACACCATACAGCCTCATTACCTCAAACCCAAATTACGAATTACAAAACATCGCAACGTAGAGAAATTTCTTACGTCAATTTCTTTCCCAAAAATCGTACACCATCCAGGGCGAATCGCCCTGTAAGACATCCGTATAATTAGTTTTTTAGTCGGCCGGCGCCCGTTAGTCGCTAGTGCGCATTGCACAGGGGTCATTTTGGCGTACCACCTCGTTTTTGACCGGTTACGCACTCTTTTGGTCGTTTTGTTTCAGAGGCTTGATAGCCAGCGGCGTACAAAAGAATATCCCCGGAAATAGGTAAGGAATGAAATAGGGGAAAAAGGTCACCAAAAGTTCATTGTTTTATTAGGATTAATATTTGGCGTTTGCGTGGCGAAGTATTATGGTTAGTCTCCATACCAACGCCACGACTGCAAACTGCGCGACTGCACTGCGATTTAACCAATAACAGACACGACGTCAAATTAGGAAGACGCGAAAGTTAACTGAATTTTAACTTAGAACACCAACTGTGCGATGTTTCAACGCTGTTTATACAACATTCGAAAACCTCACACCTAACCTAACAGCAGCAAAATCAAAGATTAGAGTGGTCATGCAGTCGTGATGACGACTTTGTAATGTCAGTATGTAGACTCAGCATTATGGTAAGTCTCCATACCAACGCCACGACTGCAAACTGCGCGACTGCACTGCGATTTGACCAATAACAACCACGACGTCAAATTAGGAAGACGCGAAAGTTAACTGAATTTTAACTTCGAACACCAACTGTGCGATGTTTCAACGCTGTTTATACAACTTTTGAAAACCTCACACCTAACCTAACAGCAGCAAAATCAAAGATTAGAGTGGTCATGCAGTCGTGATGACGACTTTGTAATGTCAGTATGTAGACTCAGCATTATGGTAAGTCTCCATACCAACGCCACGACTGCAAACTGCGCGACTGCACTGCGATTTAACCAATAACAGACACGACGTCAAATTAGGAAGACGCGAAAGTTAACTGAATTTTAACTTAGAACACCAACTGTGCGATGTTTCAACGCTGTTTATACAACATTCGAAAACCTCACACCTAACCTAACAGCAGCAAAATCAAAGATTAGAGTGGTCATGCAGTCGTGATGACGACTTTGTAATGTCAGTATGTAGACTCAGCATTATGGTAAGTCTCCATACCAACGCCACGACTGCAAACTGCGCGACTGCACTGCGATTTGACCAATAACAACCACGACGTCAAATTAGGAAGACGCGAAAGTTAACTGAATTTTAACTTCGAACACCAACTGTGCGATGTTTCAACGCTGTTTATACAACTTTTGAAAACCTCACACCTAACCTAACAGCAGCAAAATCAAAGATTAGAGTGGTCATGCAGTCGTGATGACGACTTTGTAATGTCAGTATGTAGACTCAGCATTATGGTAAATCTCCATACCAACGCCACGACTGCAAACTGCGCGACTGCACTGCGATTTGACCAATAACAACCACGACGTCAAATTAGGAAGACGCGAAAGTTAACTGAATTTTAACTTCGAACACCAACTGTGCGATGTTTCAACGCTGTTTATACAACATTCGAAAACTGCACACCTAACCTAACAGCAGCAAAATCAAAGATTAGAGTGGTCATGCAGTCGTGATGACGACTTTGTAATGTCAGTATGTAGACTCAGCATTATGGTAAATCTCCATACCAACGCCACGACTGCAACTGCGCGACTGCACTGCGATTTGACCAATAACAGCCACGACGTCAAATTAGGAAGACGCGAAAGTTAACTGAATTTTAACTTAGAACACCAACTGTGCGATGTTTCAACGCTGTTTATACAACATTCGAAAACCTCACACCTAACCTAACAGCAGCAAAATCAAAGATTAGAGTGGTCATGCAGTCGTGATGACGACTTTGTAATGTCAGTATGTAGACTCAGCATTATGGTAAATCTCCATACCAACGCCACGACTGCAAACTGCGCGACTGCACTGCGATTTGACCAATAACAGCCACGACGTCAAATTAAGCAGACGCGAAAGTTAACTGAATTTCAACTTCGAACACCAACTGTGCGATGTTTCAACGCTGTTTATACAACATTTGAAAACCTCACACCTGACCTAACAGCAGCAAAATCAAAGATTAGAGTGGTCATGCAGTCGTGACGACCACGTCGTACTGTCAGTATGGAGACTCAAGTGATATCGAAGAAGAGCTCGCAAAATTTGCGAGTCAAACTACCACTCCAATGGATTTCATTATCTCTAACAAATATCAAATGAACAAGAAAACTCTACATATAAAATGAGAGGTGAGGTTATAGTTTTTCCTCTTCTTCTTTTCTGTCTCATTGGCCTCTTCATGTTAGAAAATTGTTCAAGGTTAGATTGTCGTGAGCCACAATGGTGCTTATTTCACGAGTTTCTGTAGACTTTACAGAGTTAATGAAACACTTTTGTTTCAAGGAAACTTGTAAGTTTGTGATGAACTAAATAAACTCAAATATCATCAAGAGGGTAATGAACGAACTTATTTTGCGACATCAACAGCATAGAGCATGGAATACGAGTAACTGTCATTTGTCAACTATCGGTATACAGAATTTCAAACCACAGATAACATAGTACACTTGAATATGAGTACACTGGTGTGATTATAAGACAGCTTATAACATACAAGATGAATAAGAATTGCTCTAAGCAATGCAGACATGAAACTTAACAGTTTTTTTCCTTGGTTTTTTCTCTTACATTTCATAAATTAGATATCAATTATTTTGGTTGCAGATTGTCTCTGTTTGCTTGTTTCTGCTTCTCCTCGCTTACGCAAATTTCGCTTGTCTAACAAAGTGTCTCTTCTAACCCTAATAAAACAATTTACTATCGTTTGATAGCAATAGAGAACGGAGAACACTAGGAAGAACATTTCATAAAACTTCGAAATAAATAATAATATAGATATTGTTGATCGAATTATTTATATAGAACTTTTTCGAAATACGCCACTCAACAGATCGCGTTTTAAAATTATCTTTCATAACCTAACATTTGGTTGAATATTGGACCCACTATCCACGAAATCATCAATTCACTATAAAACGTTTATTTCTGCAGAACTTTCTGGATTTCAAAATTTATTTAGGTATCAATGGCGTGAAATAGGCTTTTATGAACAGAAGCGTAGAAGTAACAACGGTTTTTACCACTCCTTGGTCCATACAACATACAAAATTTTATGCACGACCGGTTCATTTGATATTCCTTTTTTTATTTACACTACTCAACAGATGTACATCCAATTATAGAGTAGGATTGATAGGAACATAAAATATTCAAAACATTACGATTAAGATAAACAATATACATAAAATGTGATATACTGAGGAATGTTATGAAGAATCAACTTTTATATGGATGCCACATTGCAGGAGAATATATCTAGCTGATGCGATACATGCTCGTCATGTATCGTCCACATAGTATGTAAAGGGGAGAATTTCATGAGATTCGAGCGTGGTATGGTAAGATGAAAGGAAATATTTTGTCTGCTTGTAATCCTAGGAATGTGAAAATCAATCATATGTTCATTGTAAATACCTACCCGAGAAATACATCTTTGCATCTCAACTATACGATAGAAATACATCACGGTTTCAGTGATGCTGTACTGATTATATCAGGAACACAATAAATCAAAAAATGATAGAATCAACGTTACCAAAAAAAAAAGGATAAATACGCTATGGTAGTCATGTTATCACATATACCTACTTCAGTGATTTTGAAATGAATTATACAGGATAACCCGATGATGGATTTTCGACTCCCAATATACCTATTTTATCGTAAAATGAGCACTCCTGTATAATTCAGCACACACATTTATATCATTTTGCATCAATTGTAACATCGTAAGTCTATCTCGATTACTATAGCGATATAATAATCATGAGAGTGAAATCCACTTTATCGCCCAGTGGACGCAAAGTACCATTTCATGTCCGGCGGGTGATAAGGTAGTGTCATTTAACGCCCGCAAAACTGGGCGAGAAAGTACCACTTTACACCCGGTCGTACATAAAAAAATGCATCAGCTTATACTATCTGGTGTCATCTGCGATCCTAATTGTTTTATTGGGAACAATATGATCTTATTTGGATCAATTAACACCTTCATTTTCTTCACGAACGTAGGTGTCACGTGATCTTTTCTGTAGGTATTTAGTGATGCTGAATCCTACTATCTTCAGTACGTTTACGCACTAAGAAGGTACATCTGAATACTTTCTGATGAGAAGGAACATCATATCGGGTGTATTCGGGCTGAGAATCAGTAGTTTTCTTGACCTCCTCTAGTGTTCTTCACCAGGTTGTTTATTGAAATATAGATAGCCGAACGGTTCAAGACGGACTGTTTCGACTCACTAAGCCTCGTTAGTTGCACTCGGTCAAACGGATGAAATTTACGCAATTCACATGCAAGTGTCAAATTCAACGAGTGAATATTGACACCAAATATTTACCACCTCGCTTACCGCTGAGCACATGATTTTGAAATGTACTTCGATATTCAGGTGAAATACACTTGATTGAAAGTACACCCAAGTACAATTTTTTTATAGCATGTAAAACGAACTTAAACCTACGGATACTTTGCCAGCAATCAAACGAATCAGACGAATATATGGATGGAATTGAATTTTATTTCATTTTCCTTATTGCAAGAGGTGATTGGTAAATGTTTAAAGTAGGAGGATAACTAATTCCTTAATTGTTGATTACAGGACGGCGTATTCGCAATAATTCTCAGGTGCGAGCTGAAGAAAGCGTAATTTGCTGTGACAAAATTTGTGAAACATCAATATTTCTGTTATGTTATCTAACGATTTAGATAAGATCACTAAACATCTTATATTGTGGGTTTATCAAGACCATGATGGAACTAACCGTGGTGAAATTACTTTTTCTTACGACCACCTATGAAAACGTCAATAATCACACTGTTTTGTTATTCAGAAAGTAGCTCATATCACCATGGTATTGTTTATTTGAAAGAAAAACAGTTAGCCTGATCAAGACACTTATTTTGTTGAATCATTCCTTTTCTTTCTTCGTTAACCTTCTGTTTTCGATAAATGATTCCTATAAACTTGCTGAAACTTTGAATTTCGCATTTATTGCCTCAAATCGAACAAACACAATTTCATTTCCATTCACTATTTACAATTCAAGACGCCATTTCGATTTTCTGACGTCTCGCCACCTGGTGGTTAGCCAATGAGCAGGTGTCGAGAACCTTTGCCCGATTCCTTCATCATTGACTATAGTTACACCATAGCGTGATAGTTTATTATTCAACGAGCGTGTAATGATGACTTTTACTCATGAGAATGAAGTTTGCGACGTGAGCCAACGTCGTAATCATTCGAATGAGTAATATCCATTACACGAAAGTAGAATGCTATACTTTTTCTATGACTGAGTATTCATTCAAAAACGAATTGCATTAGTTTTTGTCAAACAATCATTTTGAAAGCTAATGAAAAGTAAATATCAAAAAAGCCATTAACTTTTGGAAGAAAGCAGAAAAAAAAAGTACTTGGGTATTTGAGATTTCAAACTACAACAAGTTTCGTTCTGAATGGGTGTGCACTGTGCAAGCACATATTCAACTGCACCACGAACACTCTCCTATTATAGTAAGAATTTTAACATTACTTTTGTTCAATCAGGTGGATAAATATTCGATAGAAATTTATAGATTGTACGCAAACTGAAAGCTTGTAGAACTTCTGGTGGAGTTGAGTTGAATTTGTTTTCGCTTTCTGAATCCAATGGAGATGGCAGTAAGATCGATTTTCAAGGAATATTTCTGTTGCTTATGTATTTCTGTGGTTCCAATCGAATTGAAACTACATTGAAACACAATATTTTCAGTAAATCTGAAATAATTATCATATTTTTTACTTTTAACGGTATTTTTTCTCCTAGACAGAAGCACAGTTTCTGTTTTACCGACACAAGGTATGGTGCCATCTCTGGTAATTTCAGGAAATATTACTACGGTATGAAATCAAGTAGGCAAAAATCTACAGTTTATTCTAGTACTTGCTAATATGAAGCTGTTTCACCATCCTATAGCCACCTTGATTGCACTGCATGCCCAATATTCCACTTCAATTTTGTGCAATAAGTGATGTCAATTGTTTTGTAGGTAATAAAACTACTTTGTCGCTGATAGGCCATAGCCTGTTGTGTAAAGGCTTTTAATTCTGACAGTGACATTATAAGCTTATATCGTCATAATTACGATATCTACAATGAGGGTCATAACTACCTTGGGATATTAAGGTTCAAAAACTCCCTCTTACTTTTTACAGGTGAAAATGATACAAGAAATGCTTATAAACGTTTATATGTAATGAAAATTAAGACATATTTTCCTTATTCACGTCTTTTCTTTTCTCATATATGGTCACCATCGATTTGAGCATTGACCATTTAGTCCATAACGAATTTGGGCTAAACGTTTCTGACTGCAACGAATAAATACAATTATTACCAAATCTACCAGAAAATACTGAAAATACTTTACCAGTTCTTGAAAATATGCCAGAAAGACAGTTTCGTTGGCATCTTTTGACATTTCTCTGTGTCAGCCACTTCAGATATAAGTTGTATTCTTTTTGATATAGGGCTTCACTTTTCGATGGAAGTAATGATTGTCTTGCTTTTTTCGCTTTTTTTATAATATCCTCCATTATATCAGAAAAAGATCGTCGATTTGTGGTAAAAAATAAACACGTTTTTAACGAAAAAACATTGATTGATAAAGAAAGTTTGCTTATAAACATGTAACATAGCGACAACCTAGCAACAACCAACAATGCTACAATCAACGCTACCTAATTCAAATGTACCAGAAAGGTTATGAATTTAAACATTTATTGCGTTCTAAATATGGACATATTGTTATGAAAATCGGTCAAAAATAAAATTATCTATGTACCACGGGAATTATAAAGCCTTAATAACCTCCGGCAATTGCTGTCCCTCGGGCCAGAGGCCCTCGGGACGCAAACTTTGCCATCGGTAATTAAGGCCCTCATAATTCCCTTAATACATAAATAACTATTACACACGGGGCATAAGTCTAGTAACCTTATACATCAGACCTTGCGTAAATTCGGTAGTTCCAAATTTTTGCTTACTTGTTTATGATGTTGGCCTAATGAAAAATCCATGTTTGTGACCTCAAGCACCGAACGCAACCTTGACAAAAATCGAAAAAACAGCGAAATTTTCGACTTCACAGCAGTTTTTTGCTATTTTCACCCTGTAAGACAAGGTTTTCGATAATATTCAAAAATGAATAAATCACTTCCATTGCCCCATCAACTGTGGAATGCTCACGATGAACAGCTGCTTGGATCAATTTGGGATTGTTGTATTTCACCTGGCAAAATTTGTCCAATCCAACATCCAATGGAATACGACGATGAGGAAGCATTTCCCAAAGAAACGGGGTCAAAATTCACTCAGGACAATGAGATATTGCTGGAAATTGACAATTTCGAAAAAATCGTTACATTCTAAAAGGCTTTATCTCAATAGTATATTACACAACAAGTGTGGAAAGTGACATATTTCACACGAGTAGTCGTTTAGCACGAGCCGCGTAGCGGTGAGTGCGGAAACGTAACGAGTGAAGAAAATGCACTTTCCAACGAGTTTTGTACACTATTTTTCCTACGACTCCGAATATTTTCATTTCGCGGTAGGTCTTGTCAAAAATTTAACTTGAGCGGTCTCTAGAATTTCAGGTGGTTTTGATTCAATATCAAATACTGTTTATTTCCATATTCAAGATGATATTTGAATACTTCTCCGACAATTCCTCATTATGTGAATTACTGATTGATTGAGTTAGTTTAGTTTGGACAAATTTTATTGATATTGACACAGCGTACATAAACAACCTTGACACCATACGCCTGCTAGCGCCAGTAATCACGCAACCAGGAATACAGAACCATAGAAGTATGTAGTTCGCAAGCGCGTACGAGTTACTCGCGTTAGTGCGTCCTTGACTCTTTGGTCTTTGCAAACATCTGTGATATCAGAGAATCTTCTCGTTGGTGATACTGTGATATCATACTGATGCAAGCAGCAAGCCGCGCATAAAACTGTAGCCGTACTCTTTTGAATGATCTAACCCTCCGTCATCAACATCGAAATGGTTCCAGCAAAGAGTATAGTTTCCAGTTTTAAAGTGAATTCAGAGGTTATGTATCAGACACATTGAAATTAATAGATAAAGAGTTCTCGGTGTAATTCGAAACGAGACAGAAATTTCAATAAATAATATGAATTTGATTTGAGAACGCTTATATTGACAGTGAGTACCTTCACAATATACCTAATTATTTCCCTAATTATCAATTCAGGCGAGCGTTGTTTCATATCAACACTTGTGCTTTTTTTCTTTCAAATAAACAACACCATGGTGATATGAGCTACTTTCTGAATAACAAAACAGTGTGATTATTGACGTTTTCATAGGTGGTCGTAGGAAAAAACTATTTGGTCTACAGAGATGACTCTCATCTCAAATTATAGGAAATTTAGTCTTCTTCAAAGACCTACTCTTCGAATATTGTCGAAAAATTAGTCTTACAGGGTTAAAATGACAAAATACTGTTGTGAAGTCAAAAATTTCGCTGTTTTTTCAATGTTTGTTATTCGGTGCTACAGGTCACAAGGGATTTTTCATTGGGCCAACATCATGAACAAGTGAGAAAAAAATCAGAACTACCGGATTTGACGCAAGGTTCTCGCTATTGCAGACCGACAAGGTTACTGGACTACATGGCTTGATTTGTGTAATGCATCCAGTACTCAACGAAAATCAAAACTAGCAATTTTTCAACAGTCATAGAAAATAGTATATTATGATACAAGTTATCAACTTTGAAATTGGTCTTGTTTTTACTGGTATTTTTTAATATATTGTATGTTAATTCTAACTCATTTTTTATGGTTCTTTATAGGGTTGTATTTTGTTTCTAATTTGACTGTCTCAGTTTATTAATATAAAGATATGTATACATAGACATTTCTCAAATATCATTATTCTAAATGTTATATGCTTCTACCTTTCCTTACGTCTTTAAATAGACTCTTCATTGAACTTGAATTATTTTTCAGATGTATATATTTATATTGAGTTCATATTGTTACATACAAGTTTCATGTTATTGGAAATAAATGCGTATCTATCTATCTATCTATATAAGACGCTATTTTGTCGCACGCGTTGTTTGGAGTACGACAAGTTAACAAGTGCGACAAAACGTGTCTAAGAAAACGTGTGCCATATTCAATTTTTTCTATTTTGAATTGATTTGAAGAAAAAAATGGATTTAATATCGATAAATAACAGAAACATCTTCGATTGGTAACAATGATGACATTGAAATAATTAAAATCTGACGCACAAGCGTGAAGCCCAGTTTACAATTGAGCGATTTTGATTATTGCAATACCAGCGGTGAAGAATTCAATGTTGTTATTGTTTTTTATTGGTCAATTTGAATCAAATTACACTCTGAATTGAAATTTACCAATTAAAACATTGAGTTTTTCACTGCTGATATCACCAAATCCAAGTCGCTCAAAAGTAAACTGGGCCTAACTCTTCTGACTTTCATTTGACAGTTCGATTGTACCAATCTCCGAATAATAAAAAATGCGTACCGAAATAGAGGCTATTTCGACACGCATTTGCGTTGCACAATGACTTCATTATACAACCAGAATAGAAAAGCATCTTCATCACGACAAATGAGTCGAGTATCCATGAATGAATCGTTCCACATTCCAAAAATTCTTGCGCCTTCAAGAATGTCCGCCCGCCACTGGTCTGGAACCAGTATAAGATGCTGCGAGATGATTACTGCATTCATCTCTGCGTTTCTGCCTTTACGTCATTCCCCTTGAAGGAAAGGAAGGCCTTTGGAGCAGCGTTGCCGTTTGGTGTATAATTATACACATTGTGTATAATTCAATGGCCCGTGTATAATAGTGTGTATCTTTCATTTTTGTGTATAATGGTGTATAATGATCAAACTGGTCAAATTTTCGCAACAAAAATGGCTAGGTTGGTTCAGGTTGGTTGGCAACGTCCAAGACGGGGCAAAAAGGCAACAGGCAACACTGTAGGGTGTGTGTGTTGTTATCATATATATAATAACAACTATATGGATAACACCTATTCTTCTCTTCACACGAAAATGAAGCCAGTTTTGGAAAAACAAAAGACTGTCTGGCTTGCTAATGATGAATTGTGGGCATGCGCGGGTTTTGACGAGTTGAAATCTACTGACGTTTTCATAATTTCATAGGTTAGGTATGTTTGTTGACTCAAATTATGTAAAAGAGCGTTAATATAGTTGTTAATGTACTTACTGATTGTTTACAGAAGTGATTAGTGAGTGATAACAGTGATTGAACAAAAATTAGCCCACGAATCTTGTTCCGATGACTTTATCGTGACAGGTTTCTCAGCAAATCGCAAGTATCGCTTTGTAGATCACATCCATTTCTGCATTTATCATCAACTATTATTCAATATCGTCCAACAATCCATCAATGAATGAATATTTGAAAAATATATGTCATGATAAAATAAAAACATCGAATTGAAGGTTACGTGACACATTTGATTGATTTTTAATAATTATCATACGTTTGTCGCTCACTAGAAAGCTACTCTCCTCCATGATGAAAACGAATGTCGATTCTTAATTCAAACTTGCGCATGCGCATATTCGCGATTGGTCCCGCAGACTGTCATTTGTTTTATTTTTCGGCTTCATCTCTGGTATCCATGTTACCCATAGTTATTATTAGATATATGGTTGTTATTTGTTAATGTCTATTGAGTCACAGATTAGAGAACTTGAGTTCTGCGTTCGAGTTTTTCGACTGCTGTCACAGAACTCGCATTAATGACAAGTGGCAACAAAAGTCACTCATTCAAGATTTCTCATTACTGGCATATAAAATAAAATATCTATGGGTTTAAAAAATAAAGATTTACATTTTCAGGTCGAATAAAAATATGGAAGCATGATTGAAAATGAATAGTTGTTCTGGTACTAGTAGTACTAGTACAAGTACTAATACCAATATCATATCAGTGAGTTGCATGAGTAGTTGAACTTGGATGCATTTATAAAAAAATATACCTATATGATAAAACTTAATAAACTTATAAGGAAGTAGATAAAGAGAAAGAAATTGAGAATTTTGCAAAACATTCAGAAACAAAAAAAAGACAAAAGTGTGCACTGCACTAAAGACAAACATTTTTCCATTTAGTTGACTTTGTTTTCATAAATGTGAAGACATTCCCGCCAAAATGTTCTATCGAATTCTGAGGTTAGGCACTGACACAGAGAATCTTGAAATAAAACTAAAACTAAAAAAACAATCACGTTTGCAGAAATGAATTCATGATCCAATCACTATTTTTTAACAAATATTTCTGGAAATCGTTGGTGTATAATTCAGAATATATTGTGTATAATGGTGTATAATTCGAGTCTGCGCGGTGTATAATGTTATGAATAGTTCGTGGCAACACTGCTTTGGAGACCATTGAGAAGAATCTGTGAGGCTTCCTGACTGGGAACCGACCCGAGCGACTTCCTGTCGTAAATTGGCTGAGGAAATTAGTTGTACAGGATGTGACGATATTGCATTAGATTAATGTAGGTATAACGCATATATAGGTATTCCATATGGATATGAGAAGCATTAAATATTATATTGGCTATTGAAGCAATTAGGACCATTAGGCGCCATAATAGTTATTTATGTATTAAGGGAATTATGAGGGCCTTAATTACCGATGGCAAAGTTTGCGTCCCGAGGGCCTTTGGCCCGAGGGACAGCAATTGCCAGAGGTTATTAAGGCTCTATAATTCCCGTGGTACATAGATAATTTTATTTTTGACCGATTTTCATAACAATATGTCCATATTTAGAACGCAATAAATGTTTAAATTCATAACCTTTCTGGTATATTTGAATTAGGTAGCGTTGATTGTGGCATTGTTGGTTGTTGCTAGGTTGTCGCTATGTTACATGTTTATAAGCAAACTTTCTTTATCAATCAATGTTTTTCCGTTAAAAACGTGTTTATTTTTTACCACAAATCGACGATCTTTTTCTGATATAATGGAGGATATTATAAAAAAAGCGGAAAAAGCAAGACAATCATTACTTCCATCGAAAAGTGAAGCCCTATATCAAAAAGAATACAACTTATATCTGAAGTGGCTGACACAGAGAACTGTTATGTCAAAAGATGCCAACGAAACTGTCTTTCTGGCATATTTTCAAGAACTGGTAAAGTATTTTCAGTATTTTCTGGTAGATTTGGTAATAATTGTATTTATTCGTTGCAGTCAGAAACGTTTAGCCCAAATTCGTTATGGAATAAATGGTCAATGCTCAAATCGATGGTGACCATATATGAGAAAAGAGATATCACCAAGTTCAACGAACTAGAGGCTTTTTTGAAGCCGATGCAGGAGCAACTATGACAAACTTAAAAAGACACGGAGGTTGGAGAAGTTCCACGGTGGCAGAGGGGTATCTGGAGGACAGTATTGAATTGAGAAATAAAACGGCGCGTATGCTGTCTACTTTGCCATCAGAAGAGGCAGGCACCTCGACTGTAGTGAACAGCAACAGCACCACCCATAAAAAAGAAGAAATTGTTTCCAGCGGCGGAAGTAATTTTCAGGGAACATTTGAAAATTGTACATTTATTATCTGTAATGACGTGAATAAGAAAAATATGTCTTAGTTTTCATTACATATAAACGTTTATAAGCATTTCTTGTATCATTTTCACCCGTAAAAGGTAAGAGGGAGTTTTTGAACCTCAATATCCCAAGGGAGTTATGACCCTCATTATAGATATCGTAACTATGAAGATATAAGCTTATAATGTCACTGTCAGAAATAAAATGATTTATTGGTATTTATCAAGTAGGCACCTACCTAGGTCGTAATTCGAGATTCGTAATCATTCATTTGTTTTTTCTAAAATTCAAAATTGCAATTTGAGTAAATATTAACGTTTTCAGGCTAGCCAGCTAGGTCCGTATTAAGAAGAAAAAAGTTGATGGCAGCCCTCAAATGACGAAACGTCGCGTTATGAATTCTATACTGCAAATAATAATTGATTTCATGTCACAGACTGTTTCTGTATACTTAACTGAAGAGCAATCGAGACCTTCATAATAATAATTATTATTATTATCGTTCATTTGCAGTAGAACAAGAACAAAATGCATCAAGCAGAAAATCGTTTCTGCATACCGATCGGTCAACCTCAAAATTATTTTTGACAAATGCCACGTGACCACCAATATGGAGGCAACTTTGAAAAACTGATAACGAATGGGAAAAAGCGATAAAAAAATTGGAAATATTTCAAAAGTTAGCAAAAAAAATTTGAAAATTCAAAAACCAGTTTTATATTTTGCACTAGGTGGCATTCGGATACAAATTTGAAAAAAAATTTCTTCAGTAATCAAATGAGTGATTATTAAAAAAATAATCTGAATTTTTCAATCAACACAAAGATTTTTAGGAAAAATTTTTCATCATTTTAGATAAATGTATCGCGTATAGTCCTACAATCGTATTAAAAACAACTTTTTCAAATAAGTTTTTCTGCTATGAATTTTTCAAAACTGCCGCCATATTGGTGGTCACGTGGCATTTGGCAAAATGGATTTTAAGGTTGTCCGAAATGAAGATATGTTTTGTATCATCTAAGAAAATGTTCCTAATCTTCTGTATCATCATTCTTACATCTTCTCAAATTCAAATTTAAAAAAATAATCCTGAATAATTTTATGGATTATATTCTCCTTCTTTTAGCTCGTTTTAGATGACGTGATTTAACTCGTAATATACCGAACGCAAAGATAATCTAAACTCCTTGTTATCTGATTCATCGAATATTCACAACATTCATGTACATAAAAGTCAATTATTATACCCGAATATATACAGGCTGTCCATATTTCGAGTGCCACTATGGGGATCTCGCTTATCTTAACAGATACGAATTTGGTTAAATTGGGGCAAAGTTGCGCATTTCAGTGATGAATAATTATCTGAAGAGAAATTTGAAATATCTATGATAGTTTTGAAAATATCGCCAAAAAACGAAAATTTCTGATTTTCATTTTTAATTTTTTGATAGCAAACCAATGATGCTAGACATTTCTAACTAAAACATTGTTCAGACACTTTTTTATGAAGAATTCGAATATGGCATCGTATTCTTGATAATTTTCAAGATGGCGGAGAAACACCTGTCAACTTCATTTTTTCTTATGGACGCCATTTTGGATTTTAACATTTTTAAATTCCTTTTTTGTTTCTCTTTATAGCGATGTCTCACACATGGTGTTCCAATATCACATTTTTGCCATAAATCAAATTTTTCACTTTTTGTGAAGAGTGCTATGAAAAAAACAAACTATTCTTCTGTCGCGAACAATATTTTGACAGTTTGATTTGTCTGTTTGGTGACGAGTTGCCAGTTGAATCAGACCATATGACAGTATTTAGGAAATTTGGATTTTCCTGGATCTGATTATTTACAAACATGCAGAAAGCTACCCGTCGTTCATGATCTCCGGGATGAAGCGTTTGAGAAATATGAACTGCCCAAGGCCGATATTTGTGTTTTTTAAGAGTTCTCCAAACAACTTGATGTGATGGCAAATTGAGCTGGGCTGCAACTTCTCTTGTGGAGACCGATGGATTGTCCTGCACCTGATGATTCAATATTTAATCATTAATATCTTGGTATTTGTAATCATGTAAAATTTTTACCGCTTGCAAAATTCCCTGCTCATATTCATTGGGCATATCACCATATCCTCGTCTAGGTTTTCGAAATGAACCATATTGGCCCAAGTTTCTGTGCAGCAAAGAAAAATACCTCAAGCTAGGTTGTTGCCGCTCTGGATAACGCTGAAAATACGCTGCCGCAGCCATGTGGGCATTTCGATGTGAGGTATAGTAAATTTTAATCATTTCTCTTTGTTCTTCACTTGAGAAATGCATTTTTGCGATGAAACTAGCACAAACGTAAATGACACGACTCGAGATAGATCAAACTGTCAAAATATTGTTCACGACAGAAGAATAGTTTGTTTTTTCCAAAGCACTCTTCACAAAAAGTGAAAAATTTGATTTTTGGCAAAAATGTGATATTGGAACACCATGTGTGATACATCGCTATAAAGAGAAACAAAAAAGGAATTCAAAATTGTTAAAATCCAAAATGGCGTCCATAAGAAAAAATGAAGTTGACAGGTGTTTCTCCGCCATCTTGAGAATTATCAAGAATACGATGCCATATTCGAATTCTCCATGAAAAAGTGTCTGAACAATGTTTTAGTTAGAAATGTCTAGCATCATTGGTTTACTATCAAAAAATTAAAAATGAAAATCAGAAATTTTCGTTTTTTGGCGATATTTTCAAAACTATCATAGATATTTCAAATTTCTCTTCAGATAATTATTCAGCACTGAAATGCGCAACTTTGCCCCAATTTAACCAAATTCGTATCTGTTAAGATAAGCGAGATCCCCATAGTGGCACTCGAAATATGGACAGCCTGTATATTCTGTAACCAGAAATTGGAGTGAATGTATATTCAGAAAAACTTGTAAAATAATTTATTTACTGTTCGATCTAGGTTATTCTGTAAGAGCCTGCCGCGGATACAAAAAATAGGTAATCTTGTGCGGCAAGCTTTGAATCTGATACTCACAGAATAACTCAACTAGATAGATCAAACAAAGAAAGAAATTATTTTATTTCGGTAGTCTTGTTAATTTATGATTTCGAAGAATGTACAGGGTGGCTGATTTCGAGCCTCATCATTGGGATCTCGTAAAACGTAAGAGATACAGGGTCGGTTAAATGATGGTAAAGTTGCGAAATTTGATGCCTAACAAAATGCTGTTCTGAAACTTGGAAAATTCCGTATACTTTCGGAGATTTCCGAAAAAAATCGAAATTTCATAAAACCGTTTTTATTTTTTTCTGGCGTTATTTGAAGAAATTAATATAAATAATACTACATCATGGCCACTTTTTCTTCTCTACAAGATAGCGTTTTCAGAATTGAAATCCGACGTTTCGTCGTCTAGAAACAATCATAAACTTATTTGTTTTAAATACGGGTTTTTATTAATTTTTTTGTTACCTTTGGATAGCCCAAAAACTATGAGCAACAAATTTGACTTTCGAATGTTTCGATGACACAAATTTGCAGTTTCTCTATTTTTTTTTTGAATATTCAATCCGAAACTATATTTAAAACATTAAAGGAACGCTTTCATCAGCACCCTAAACTGGCAATATTTCAAAGAAACTCCTCACCCATCCACTCATCCACTGCCTAGTTATTACGAAACTAAACTTCTGGCAATATAATATCTAATACCGAGTCAATTGATGAAAACTATGCCTTAATTGTGAAAAAACTAAAATGAAATCCTGAAGTAAATGTTTGAATGGTCCCCCTTGCACCTATAGGCATTTTCGTATGCGTCTTTGCAGGTTGCCCGAAAGCGCGCGATGGATCATTCTTCCTAGCTCATAGGAGTAGGGGATATACAGGGTGTTCCGGTGATCATGTTACAAACTTCTAGGGTAGATAAAACACACGAAAATAAGAAAAAAAGTTCATGTGAACATGGGTCCGGAAACGCTTCTTCAGGGAGCTAGGGCCCTTCGAAGATGACCTTCAAATACTACTTTTCGTTTTATAGCTTCGGTACTATTGCAGCTATCGCCACCAATTTTGGGACATGAAATCTAGTTGGTAGGTTTATCAATTTGAGCCTTCCGGATTTTGTCACCTTCAACCAGGGGCGTACAAACCAGGGGGGTATTTGGGTAAATTTGACCCTTCTCCTCTAAGGCGTCAATTTCTTGCCATTTTTAAATCTGATTATGATTCTCCAATGACTTTTACATAAAAAAGGTACTATTAGTAATAGTGGCTATCTGTTACCGTTTCATCGGAAAATGGCTATATCCAATCGATAATAAATTATTGGTCTTGAACAAATTATTACGTTGAAATATGAAAATGAGGTTCAGTACAGATAGTGAGCATTAAAAGTTAGTCAAATCTTCTTCTTTAATGAAAATAAATTAGATTAGAGAGATTTATTGCCTTTTCGAAATTGGGGGTATAAAAAGTAATTGTTATTTTGAATGACTTATTGCAAATTTATTATTAGTTTTGATTGTGTAGGTTTAATTGTTTTTTTTTGGAATATTTTGTATACGTTCCCTTCTACTTTTTGTACCCCCAATTTCGAAAAGGCAATAAATCTCTCTAATCTAATTTATTTTCATTAAAGAAGAAGATTTGACTAACTTTTAATGCTCACTATCTGTACTGAACCTCATTTTCATATTTCAACGTAATAATTTGTTTGAGACCAATAATTTATTATCTATTGGATATAGCCATTTTCCGAGGAAACGGTAACAGATAGCCACTATTACTAATAGTACCTTTTTTATGTAAAGGGCATTGGAGAATCATAATCAGATATAAAAATGGCAAGAAATTGACGCCTTAGAGGAGAAGGGTCAAATTTACCCAAATACCCCCCTGGTTTGTACGCCCCTGGTTAAAGGTGACAAAATCCGGAATGCTCAAATTGATCAACCTACCAACTAGATTTCATGTCCCAAAATTGGTGGCGATAGCTGCAATAGTACCGAAGCTATAAAACGAAGAGTAGTTTTTGAAGGTCATCTTCGAAGGGCCCTAGCTCCCTGAAGAAGCGTTTCCGGACCCATGTTCACATGAACTTTTTTTCTTATTTTCGTGTTTTATCTACCCTAGAAGTTTGTAACATGATCACCGGAACACCCTGTATATATGCGGAGACAGTGCAGGTGGCGCCTGCCCCTGCTCCTGCACCTGCGCCTGCACCGCCACAACCGCCACAACCGCCGCCACCTGCACATATCCCCTACTCATAGGGTTGTTATTTCAAACATTAAATTTTGGTGTAAGATATTTATGACCCGTGGAATATCTTCAAATAAACGGTTTGTTTTTATTTTCCCCATAAAAAATAATCCAGCGGGGATAAATCGGGGCTCCTTGCAGGCCAGCGCACCATCCATTGGTTTCCAATCCACTGATTGGGAAATGTTTCATTTGCGAGTTTCTATTAAACACTGATAAATCCAGAAAAAATCACGTGTTTCTTATTGGAAAACATCATTTTTGATCCCGCGAATTTTTCGAAACATTCAACTGTCATACTTCGACGAGTGGTTGTGACTTTTCACTCGGACTTCTCATCTTTGAAATCAAGGCCGTTTTTTCAATTTAGTATTTGCATTATATATTTGAAAAAAATAGAGAAACTGATATGTTTGTAATTGAAACATTTGAAAATCAAAAATTGTGATAGCTCATAGTGTTTGGGATATCCAGGCAACAAAAAATTGAATGAAAAATCCGTACCTATTTAAAAAAATTTATTGATGATGGTTTCTAGAAGACGAAACGTCGGATTTCAAATTTGACAACGCTATCTTGTGGCCATGGTGAAGTGTTATTGACGAGGTTATTCATATTGATTAATTTCTTCGGACGTATCACCACTAAAGTTACATCGTTATAGGATGGATGGCAAATGCAAAAAACAAAAACATAATTGGAAAAATCATGATTTTACTAATTCAGAAACTAGTTCAGAAACCTTTGAAAACCTGCGAACAACGAGTCTTCAAACTTTCATCGCAATCGGATGAACGGTATATACAAACATTCACAGACAGCACAAACAGATATTTATTTTTATAGGTATATGGAGAAAATATAGACTATAATCATGTTATTAAGCTTTATTTCAAATATTCATGATCTTCACTGTAATGTATTCAGATCGATATATTTGTTTACCCGAATGTACGGCACTGCTCGAGTATTTATTCACGTATACCAGTACTTTTTATATTCTCTTGTTTTTTGTTACCTATTCGATATGAACCACAGATAGCAAGCAGTATAAAAAGAATATTCTCTGAAAACAGTAAATTTATGAAAATATAAATTAGTTGGGAAAATCCGAGTTTCCTTCATAATAACAAACCACCCAACGTAACATTCACTATATGTGTACATAACTATATAACTACATGATCAAATACTGTTACGAAAAAATTGAGGTAGAATGAGATAATTGAATTTATCTCCGTATTCGTTACTCTAAAGTCTAAATCTAAATATAAATTCAGCAGGTATACAGCGTACCTACACGCTAAGAAACACCCATCTGATGAATCACAGTTCTGGCCAGTGAAAATTTCCTGATACTTCCTAATTCCTAGTCATCCCATGTGGGAAAAAAGTTTCCCTCAATATACCATTAGGAATGCTGTTATACAAGGTTGATTTATTTTATATAGAAACACGAATACTTTCGTCTAGAAGATGGTTGAAAAATTCCCTGGATCCATGGATATAATGGTAATACAAAAATGAGAACCAGAACTTAAAAAAAATAAAAAATTTCAAGGAAGGGTTATGGTTATACGAAAGATAAAAGCATCGATGGGATACTGAAGACATTTGCTGCTTATGAACATAACCTAGGATAATTATTGGTACGAAAAACGACTCTTTAATACTATACAGGGTGAGTCATTGATATGGGAAAGCTCGATTGCAGCTACACTATTGATGATATCGAAATAAACCAAATGACACTGCAAACGGGAGGTTAAAGTGCAGTTTCTGAAATTGTTTCGTTGTATACAGGGTGCACCATTTTTGCGGAGCAAAGTTTAACATAGTTTTTTTGAATGACACCCTATATATTTTTATACATATCTGAATCGGCCCTTTGTTAGTCTTTATAAATCCATTAGATTTTTTCAATTCGATTCAACCGTTCAGAAGTTATTTAGGTTTTTCTAAAAATTGAAGCATTTGCAGCGATTTGCAGGCACTTTTTAAAAAATCGCAGGGCACTTGGTTTTCAGAATATCAAGTTGGGACTTCGCCTATGTCTAAGCAACTTCCTTGGGTATCTTTTGGCGTTATGACCGTCTATTTTCATTTTGACATCATCATGCTGTGTCCAGAAGATAATTCACATTATCTAGAAAATAAACAGATAATTTCATCAATAATCTAAGGGTGCCCTGAAAAATTATAAATTCTGACAATAAATGTCAAAGTTAATGCTACGGGCGTCCCTTTCGAAGTGATTATTGAGTAATATCGGCCACCATTACAAAAAAACGAATTTTTCATTGAATGAAATGGTGGACATGGTTTATGTACTGATAGGTGAAAGTCTGCGGAACCCTTTGCTGGCGACCAGAATTTATGATTTTGATTAATATCTCAATAAATATTTATTCAGTTGTTTTGATACTTTGAGCTTATTTAATTTTAACTCAATGAGTTCTTGTCAAAATTCGAAAGGTTCGTCCGTAGTAGTAACTTTGACGTTTCTTGTCAGAATTCATTGATTTTCATGGCACTCTTATTTTTTTTAATATTGATTATCTCCTGAAATATTAAGTTTGATAAAAAATCGTGAGTCAAAAAGTATTTAAAATTAAACGCTCTATACGACTGGGTAATTAAATACATAGGATGTCAAGTTATGGTTCTTCAAAGTTCACCAAAGTCAATGTGTCACAGTAAAGTTGAGCCACAATGAAAATAGACGTTCGTGCCGCTAAAATATACCTGAAGTAGTTGCTCAAACATAGGCAAAGTCTCAACTTCATATTCAGAAAACCTAGTGCACTGCGATTTTTTGAAACAGTGCCTGCAAACGCGTCTATTTTTAGAAAACATTTGAATGGTTGAAGCGAATTGCAAAAACTCAACATATATATGGAGTTCAACAAAGAGCAAATTCAAATATGTGTAAAAATATACATGGTGTAATTTAAAAAAACATGTTCGAATGTGCTCCGCTAAAATGGTACACCCAGTATAGAAAAAAATGATTTTACAAATTGCACTTTAACCTCCCATTTGCAGTGCCGTTTGGTTTATTTCAATATCATCAACGGTGAAGATTCAATCGAGCTTTCCCATATCAATGACTCACCCTGTATAAATACGAACTAAATAATTGTTCATTCCTGATTCAGTACGATTTCGAAGAGTACCAGACATCAAAACTTCGGGCCACTTTATAAAAAACTTTAAGACCTAAGATTTATCACCTAACATTTAATACTTATCACTTATGACAGATGAATCATGGAAATATCATTGGTTGTGTTATAAAACCATTTAAGACTTATGATTTTACACCTAAGACTTAAGAAGATGACCAACTTCCAACTTAAGAAATGGATGATAAATGATCATAAATGAAAATAGGAGATGTGCATGTTCGAGCAACGAAAAGTGACATACTGTTTCCCGCGATATTTGAATTTTGGGTTATATTTTCGAATATTATTTGTTGGTGTGGATAGTTTGTAATTATTTGGTTGCATTTATCAATTTTTTTATAATAGTGATAAGACCATGGGCATCATTTACTTCATGTAGTTTGCTCATGATTTTTGGATTGGAATACAAAGTTAAACCCATACATAGGAAAAAGAATACCCATTCCAACTCCATTTTTATTTGAACATGATGATGGATAATATGGATATTGAACAGTTTTCTATTTTGAAATCGATGTCATCAATAATAACTCCAAATTATAGCTATTTATCAGATCAGAGGGATGCTCTTATGCAGCAAATTGCTTATGTTGATGGACTGACTACTATATACACATGTCACCATAGAGGAAACCAGCAATGTACCGTGGAAAATTTACTGAAAAAATTGATTGGCATGGAATCTCCATGGAATTTTATGAAAAATGGAATATGCCAAACTGTATTGGTGCCCTTGATGGAAAGCATATTCAGATACAAAATACAAAACATGCTGGAACAGGATACTTCTCCTACAAGAAGACTTTCAAGCATAGTATTGATCGAGGTATTGATGGCTATCTGTGATGCATCTCATAAATTCATATTCATTGATGTAGGCTGTCCAGGATCAAATCATGATTCATGATGGAAATGTATTCCGTAATTCAATTTTCCATTTCCACCTTCAGTTTTCTAAGATATATTTGGCCAATTGTTTTCCAGGCAGTTTTCCTGGCGAGTTTATTTTAGAATAACTACTTTGTTTATCATAAATATGCCTGAATTCTTCAACTTGTTGAATTAATAGAGCATATCGTCCATGACACAAATAATATGTGAATAAAATTGAAGAAAATTCTAACAAAAACAATAATAATAGATGTAGGTTAGAACTTGCCAACGTCAAAATTATTTGTTCCATGTCAAATATTCCTAAATCTTAAGTTTTTTTATAACAGAATGAACTGATCAGCTCTCAAGTCTTAAATGTTAGGTGATAAATCTTAAATGTTAAAAGTTTTTATAAAGTCACCCTTCCCTACAGCTATGGCTGTTACCACTATATTTTTCATTGAAAATAATAGAAAATTAATCTTCGATATTGAAAGCACGAGTATAAGTTTTGCTTCTTGTTCTATAATCATCAATACCATCAATGAGTATAGAAGAAGGGATTACAATAAATCGGTTGAGAGTATTCCACTACCGGTAATATAGATATGTGGATTCGAATTGTCACTTTTTGTCATGTAGTATACATTTCAATCTATTACATGAAGTTAATTTCACTGAAAAAAAAGCAAAAACTACCAGTGTTAATTGATTGATTACAATATTTGATACAAGAAGTACCTACTCTTCCATTATTGTCTAATTTACTATTCCTCATGTGTTTCTAATGAAGTTGGCTATTATATGTGATCAGTACGTTGACTCAATTTACTTGAACTCGATAGTAGTGTTCACTAGAAAGAATTTCTGTCCATATATCAACTTTACTGTATAAACCAATGAAAATCACTTCGATTCTAGTTTTTTTGCGTGTATATTTTTATTGAACAGAATCATTCTGCATGACTCACACATCTTACTTTGGAAATTAATTGGAGAACACGTTTCTGGAGGACGAATATCTCGAAGAATGAACTAAAGAATTAAAGTTCACTGCAAGAACCACATGAAGGAATTCCATACTGTAGGTGAGACTCGTTCAGTGAGTAGTTAGCCGTTGAGGAGGCCGACAATATAAATTCGCAACAACCAGACTAACTAACCATTTTTGAGCCACTTTCATTTCATCATTCGGAATTATATGAGACAAAAAATCGTTATTAAATAGTACAAGACATTTAGTTCGATAATTCGAAATTTGTCAAATATTCACAATACCTATATTTTCACACCACATGTTGATTTTTTCACGAGTTTTTTCATGTATGTCACGCTAGATTAATTTCACGATAAATTCGTTATCTGACATGTAAACTAAAGAACAATCATTCCAGAATTTGTTGCTTTCTTATAGCTAATTTGTGCCCCTTTAGAATTTTTGTTAGGTGCTGTTTTTTCGATAATTTTGTTATCTGACATGTTAATTGAAAAACGATCATACTCGAATATATCTTTCTGCTAATTTGTTACCGTTTCAGCATTTTGGTTGCTCTCTTTTGAAAATTTCAACAACATAACTGATATGGTTTTTTATATTTTTTGAACTGGTCGTGCCAGCCGAAGTCTTCAGAAATGTCAAGAACTAAAAAGAAAACTCATATCCATGATAGCATTGCGTTTGCAATAAATGAAAATTGTCTGGAGATTTTTTCATCGCAGAAGTATTATTGTATCATACAGATAATTGGTAATATTTAATCATCGGCTCAAAATATTAATAATATTCAACCCAGATCACTTTGATAAATTGGGACTCCTACAGGCTGTTTTATTCAAAGATTCAACAATTATCATATTTAGGAAGTGATATTTAGCAGCCATAAATTGGACAAAAATTTGTTGAACAAGAAAATAATATTTCATTTTGCATGGACTACAGGCAGATATTATTCAATGTTCTGCGTGGTATTTACCAGGATAGTAGTTGTTTTCTGCTCGTAGTCTACAACACATTCATTTCAAACTATGTTTGATACTTTAATTGGATAGACTATTTTCTCTTTCTACAAGTACGTATGTCAAATTGTTTTAAACTGAGTAATAGGAAGAATTTATTTTTGAATAATTGAATGAAATAGTCGGTATTTGTAAGTGAATTGGGTTATACACTAATATTCTGAGCCCATTATTCTATGATTGAGTCAGAATATTTCCAATTATTATTATGAAACACCCTGTATAATTCTGAAATAAATTTTAAAATTATCAAAATTCAGGGCTAATACTCAAAACATGGTATAGGTGTAATATATTTTTGGAAATCGTAAGGCTTTTGTGTTAAAAATATAAGGAAATATACAGGGTGTAAAGAAAACATAAGTTTGAATTAAGTATATCTAAATAATGACAGCTCATTTGCAAAATCTGAATACGCCACTAGTTCTACGTAAAGAAATGTGTAAGATACAGTTTTGACTTTTCCTATAATCTGTATCTTCAAAAATAAGCGTACGTACGTACAGGATATATTACTATGTCCATATCAAAATTTATTTTCTCAAAATGGCCCAAGAATAAACTTTAATCAACATATTATTCCTCTTCTACATTTATCTACTTTTCCAATAAATCCAAACCGTTATTATAGACGTAGAATATTTTCAAATCAACGATGATTATTGGACAGAATATGTAGATAATAAGTAATTAAAATCCAAATTTATCATTTTCCGAAAAGATCTACAACGAGAATAATATTTTTATTCCATGAATACCTATATTTCGATATGTTGCTTCATCTTTTCGTTGGATGCAGCGTTACTCGGTTATTGTTTATCTTCGAGGTAAAACTTTCATAAACTTGATGGAACATAAAGTTATAACAATAATGAATTTCTGCGGAAATTGCGGCTTTCAAAATCAGTTCCAGACATCTCGCTGCGCAGATATACATTATAATTTTGCTGATTAAGTCGGACAAATAAAAACGTGTTATTGCAACAGAACATGTCTGATGAAGATAACCCGAATAAACTACTCAACAATTGGAACTTCACAAGCGGTATTATATATATATACAGAGTAGGTACGATGAACTCGATAGCGTATCAGAAGTATCTAAATTACTTAAATAACGAAAGGAAATAAATTTCTACGAAATGCGGTATGAAGTGGTCCTCAACTTGAAGGGGATGCCTCGAAAGTGGTACCCACATAGCAGAATACTAAATCAGATAGTATTGAAAGTTCTGAAGTCAAACACCAGTCTAAGCTGACTTGGGATTCCTAACACAACTGGCAGCCAACAACCAGGTCACTCTGATGTAGGTGCTAGGCCATAAGGGAGTTATAGGAAACGAGGAAGCAGACTGCAGAGAATGGGCAAACACACAATTTCCGGGCCAAAAACCCTCATGTGGACTCTCCAAAGCCCACTTGAAAGAAGAGTTTTGATGCTGAAAAACAGATGAAGTGTAATCTTCTCGGAAATTCCACTGGAAAGTGCCAGGATCGAGACAAGAGAAAAGGCTATGATCTTCCGCCAGGAAAGCTTAACAGTTTCAAAAAAGGACAAAAAAGACTTGCAATTGGTATACCTGGACACCTGCCATCTGAGATATCACCTCAAAAGAATTGGAAAATCAAAGTGGTTAATTGCCACTACTGCGAGAACTTCGCTGAAACTGCAGAATTTTTGCTTTGTGAATGCCCAGTCTTAACGACCCATTACGTGAAGAACTTAGCTCCCAAGAGCATTTTAGGGCATACCTGTACCTTTATAATAGTATATTATTCAACTAGCGCATAATGATGGCTATTGCCCACGGAGATCTGAGTGGGTAATGGCCATTATGCGCGAGCAGAATTTTATGCTTTATCTACAACTATCTTAATATCCAAACAACTTTGAAATTTCAATTTTTTTTTCAATAGTTTTATAGCGAAATCGAACATTGCCAAAGTGGATTCAATGTAAAAAACAACTCAATAAGAAATGTGTAACAAACATTGCCAGGCGTAACTTTATTTACATAATAATTGATAGTAACATTATTGGCACTACTGTTGAAATTCCTAGAGTTGCAGATGGTAGTACTTGTTTCAGAGCTATTTATACTGTTGGAGCTTGTTATAGTGAATGACTTATCATTTTTTGTTATTTATTTCCTCTTTCCAACTTATTGTTTGAATTATCGTCCATATCGTCTTTATAGATTTCCATCGGCCAATTCTTTTGCGACTGTGATATCACCACCTTCGCTGACACAAATGGTAGCAGAGGACCTGTTTATAATTCAGGGTTCTCCAGTTTCAAAAACGTACCAACTTTCTTTCTTATAGAAGCTAGTTGAATCTGAGAATCTTGAATCTCAGCCGCCTTAGCAAAATAAGTCGTGCATACGCATTATCAAAGAATATAAATTTTAGAAAAGTAGTATCTACGCGATATGTCCTTTTGTTGTAGATTCTCAGAAAATTAAGTCTTCAACAATGCTATTGCTATACTGTACCTGTGACTGTACTACTTAGATGCCTTATGCAACCAACAATATATATGCTGTTCTGATTGGTCTGAGCGTTCTGTCATTCTTCTCTGTTTTTGCATCCCTAACCTCAGTTTCAGCGTTTCAAGAAAGAAACAACTCATTTTATATGGTTGAAAAAAAAAAAGAATGAATTCTCGTTTTTCTTATTTGTGCAAGAGCGATTGAATCCATAAAAACATAAGTCGGGTAAGTCTCTGTTGAATTTGCGTGTATTTCACAAACGCGGTTGTATTGTGCATAGTAGGTTCAGGTAGAACTCCTATTTGAATTTGACAATACGATGGGATGTCACAATATTACCCCATCGAACTGTCATCATTACTCGATTCTGACTGACTGACGAATGACTGTCATTAACTGTTGAAAATCGAGTAAGCAATGGATGATTTAATGATAGTTGCAGATAAAAATATATTTGAGTCAGGGCCGGTTTATCAATGCAGGGTTAGGTTAATATAACTCACGGTTAACAGCTAACTCTGGGATAAAATGTTTATTCACTTCGAGGTGGGGTTAAACGCTATCAAAATCAAACGGGAAATTAGCTCTAGGATAAAGTTGACCCTGGGTCAGCTTACCCCTCGGGATAACCCTGCATTGATAAACCGGCCCTCACTCTAGTATACTCTCAAGTACCAGCAATCGTCTATAATAATGTAACTATGTTGTAGTAAGAAACATATAATGATCCTTTCAACACAAGAGAAATGATTTGGAAGTAGAATTATTGTATCTGCCTGTTAAAATCAAGAAGCGAGTTTGAAACTGAAATATAGATATTTCGCCGTTTTAGGTAGGTATGGTATTGGTTTTTCAAGTACATGTGTCTTCTTACATTTTGACCTCAACCTATAGCTTATTCGAGTTGGAAAAAAACATTGATTATACAAGTTGTAGGGTTTGATCGGTACTATCTTTTGGCACTTCCGAAACCAACAAATGCGAATCGGAAATTGCAAAAATATATCTTCTAATGAGATACTTTTCTCTTCTGTTTCCAAATATACTATATATATAGTGTGTTAATGTTCCCTAAAGCCGTGTTCCACTTATTTCAATTTCAATATTGAACGAAAATTACCTATACAATTACGATTTCCTTGAATACAGTAGAATGCCCATCGAAACCAGATAATAAAAGGAAAAAGAGAACTTCTGACACTCAAAATCAAAGGAAGAAAATACGATACATCAGATTAAAAAGAAACGATATTACACGTTAATATAAATATTGCATAACTAGATTCAATATTGAAATCTTCATAAGTGAAAAATGGCTTGAGGAAACCTCCGCAAACTATATATTTTTGAAAACAGAAGAGGAAAATATATCACTATAGTTTTATTTAAAAAATTATATTTACCTATTTTGTCATTATTTTAATATTGCGATTCGCGTTTCTTTGATTTGAAAGTGCCAAAAGATAATACAGATTAAGGGCCGTTTTTATAATCGTTTGTTGCTATGTAATAGCCAATCAAATCACTGGTTCTTTAGCAACTAAACCAAGTTCAGTTTAAACGGAGTTCATTCTCATTTATAAAAACAGCCCTAAACCCTACAACTTTTATATCAAATGTTTTTTCCACCTCGTATAGTTGAAGCTGTATATAGTTAGGGATCAAAATATAAGAAGACAGCCTGTAATGTAGCTATTCCAGATAGGGCCACCCTGCACGCATAGATAAATAACGCAAAAAATGATACCCATAATTGAGAAAATAATTTATCAGTAAACAAAATATGAGTAGGTATAAGATAAAATTCCAAATGATTCCAAATATTTGTTATGAAATGGTGTCGACAGACGACAAACACATTCCATAGATAATATTGACCCTTTCAATGAACAAATAACATTCATATGCCTAATAAAATGATGTTATCGGCAAAGCATGAAAACGAATATATACACTTCACATAAATAATTATTATGGAATGCCGAGGATAAAGTCGGGGTATTTCACTTCGATTAATTCATTGACGTCAAGATGTAGATAATCCGAGGGATATTTTCACAAAGATTTCATTAATACCCATTTGTAACATTTGATAATACATAATTCCACACTGTTCATCAATAATCGAATTGTTGTATCCAAACATTTTTGATCAATCAGGAAATATTTCCCTCTTCCTTAGGGAAAGGAGCTTGGTATTACACTGGGAGTTTTTTGACGTTTATATACAGGGTGTCCCATTGGGAAACGGAAAACTTCAACAGTGGATAGAGGTCACCAAGGCGATTCCGAATATACCATATTTGTTGGGTCTTACGAGAGAAAATATCAATCGATATAATAATGAAAAACAATCAGGGTGTGATTCGTAAATCGGTTAAAAATATTTTGAAAAGAGCAAGAAAATGTATCGATCAAAATGGAGGCCACTTCGAGCAATTGTTATAATCTTTATGTTCTGAGTTGAGTTGGTTAATTTTTTGTTTATTTTGGAAAATAAATTTATTATTATATCGATTGATATTTTCAAGTCAACTTATGTTATAATAATATCAGTCACGCAATAATAGATGATATTGGAATAAGTGAGCGTTTGGAATTATTTAAAATAAGTGAAAGAACGGTCCAGTGAAAAAACACTGGCGTATTTTTCAGGTTCAGGAATGTATAAGTAATGAATGTTCAATAGGATGATGAAGAACAATGCGAAACCTGTATAGCTTGATTGGGAAAATTCTAAATATTCCAATTTCCACTATCCAATTGCATAAAACTTCGAATTCAAATTCAGAAATCAAGTTGTTAAACGATCTGCGGGAAAATGGAAAGTACACAGTTCGATTCAGTTTTTGTGCCATTTTCAAATATGTAAGCGGATTTTGTAAATTCAAAATCACAGGGTGTTTTTTGAGGGACCCCAAATAATGTTGAATTTTTGTTATTACGGACCTGGATTTTCCATATGACTGATAGGCAAGTCGCTTGGGTAGAAGTAGGAGAACCTATGTACTAAATATCAAAAAAAATACCAAGTGATTCGTTAGTTATGACCCCACAAAGAAATGAGCAATATTGATAAAACACTCTATATCTCGATTATGAAACTCGTAAGATCCACTGTTGAAGTATTTCCGTTTTCCAATCGGACACCCTGTATAGGTTAAATGAACTATAGTGGAATTAAGTCAGTCAAGAAAAATGGTATTATATTGCAAAGGTCGCGGTATTTTGTATTTTATTCAGTGTAATCTTAACTGGATTCTTGGTATGAAATTTTTTTACCGAATACCACTCGAGCTTCAATTAAAAACAAAAAATAATTGAAGCTCTAGTGGTACCTATTATAATTGAAAACGAGTGTTCTCGAAAAAAAAAATCCAGTAATAATTGAAGCTCTAGTAGCATAGCGAGGGTATTATTAGTGATCATTTCATTAATGCTAAAATACACGTTTTTGATTGGTTGAAATGATTGTGTTTATAAGCAATAACACCATCTTTTTGATTTTGTATTTCGGCTCCTGATTGGCTATTGGATAGGTACCTACATGCTGTGTTTTCGTTTCTGTATTTCGCTTTCTGATTCGTAGGCAGTAGGGTAGTTTAATTAAACAACGACTTACCAGTTGAAATCTGTCATATTATTTTCCGATTTCCTGGTAAATAAATGAATGCCACTACACCAAATTTTCGTCTGAATCATGATAAACACACACTATTAATTTGTATCTACTTCATTTTCCATAAATTCTAGACAATTTCAGCATTAATGGAATAAGAATTAATCTAATGTAACCTAACCACACAAATTGTGACAACAATCATAATGAATTTAGCTCAGTAGTACCTAGTGCATAGGTAATCTTGCCTACATCATATAATGGCATAAATGTATTGTTGGTTGCATAACGAATCTTCTTGTGTCGAATTACAATGCATAATCAAAATAATTAATTCCATAAACTGTACGTTTAATATTTATATTAACAATAAATAGGAAGTCATCAAAATGGCTTTGATTTTATTCATGAAATAATCTGAACAAATACAACTTGTGTTATTGATGATTATCGAAAATTCCTTCTCTTTTTCGAAACAAATCATGTTGCTTTGGGAAACCACACTCGCGCTGTGCGCTCGTGTAGTTTCCAAGCAACATGATTTGTTTCTCAAAATCGAAGGAATTTGTGTTTCGATAATCATCAATACACATGTTGTATTACATGAGATAATCCACATTTTTGATTCGAAGCTGCATTTACTTTGATAATATAATTTTAATTTTGAAGAATAAAATACGAAATTACACTGTTATGTGAATTTTGATTCAACGATATTTTCATTTTAATTAGCAATAATCATGTCATCACAATAAATGGAAATTCAAGAGAAATTGCAAAGTACGTTGGTTGCTGAATTGAATTTCAAACCTAATTCGACCAACATTATTCATTAATTTTCTCGATGAAAGAAAATATTTACGTATTAGCAAGCACATTCCTTTAGACATATATACATGAAATGATTGTAATATGGGGTCGATATTAAAAATATTAAATTTAGGTCATCGTATGTTGTATCAAAAGATAAATCAGCATCATCAGTCATCACCAAAGAACCACGCACAGAGTAAGTGGAAATCAGCAATCGTTCAAATTGTCAAATGAAATGTGATAATTTAGGCCTTAGGCCGTTAGGGTATCCTGAACAAAAGTTTAAATAGGCCAGAAATGTCTTGTTTCGGGTTAATATTATTCGAAAACGAAATTATTTGAGGCCCTACAGGGAGAATTCGAGAATGTAACAAAATACAGGGTGTACCATTTGAAATAACAAAGTTGTTGCTACTTTTCGATAGAAGCGGCCACGCCGCAACGCTGAAAATATTTTTGATCGATAGAAGAACACTGATTACCCAAGAAACCAAATTTTCAGAATAATCCTACGTCCTGTTCTCCAGAAACGTCTAACCTACCATGTCTGATAAACACACGTCGTACATGTTTACCAGAATAATTACTCTCCCTGGCGCTGGCAGTCTATGAACTTATGCAGATTGCAGGGCCTGGTTTAGGGTTTTCTGTCATAACTATTCTATTTTCAATGCATCCAGAAGTTAAATAATGATGAACTGAATTGTTGATCACAATTTATTACCATGATTTTTCGAATCAGTCATGACGGATTTGGTGGCTAGTGAATCGTAGCGGCTCATGTCCTGCGCTTATTGAAATGATACTCCTTGATTAACAAAACTCACGGTAAATATAATAGAAATGAGACTTCAACATACAATCCCGTCAACTTTGGATTTTATTTCACTGTTTATACACTGCCGTCCGGTCCACTAACCACTTCATTTCTTGCGATATCACAATATTTTACATTGTGTAAGCTTGCCTGGCTTCTAGACCAATGAGAAGCGGGTAAAAACCTCCCCTACCTCTTCAACGCTGTATTCTCAACTGAAATGGACTATAGGACTTGTAAAGGATGTCACCAATAATCTCGCAATCAAGAATACCTCCCGTATTCCTGGTCGTGTGATATCTCTACACAGTGTGTATCATGAAATAGTATATTACACAACAAGTGTGGAAAGTGACATATTTCACAGTGACACATAGCACGAGCCGCGTAGCGGTGAGTGCGGAAACGTAACGAGTGAAGGAAATGCACTTTTCAACGAGTTTTGTACACTATTTTTCCTACGACTCCGAATACTAATTTCGCGGCAGGTCTTGTCGAAAATTTAACATGAGCGGTCTCTATAATTTCAGATGGTTTTGATTCGATATCAAGTACTGTTTATTTCCATATTCAAAATGATATTTGAATATTTCTCCGACAATTCCTCATTATGTGAATATTTCTCCGACAATTCCTCATTATGTGAATTACTGATTGATTGAGTTAGTTTAGTTTGGACAAATTTTATTGATATCGACACCAGCGTACATAAACAACTTTGACACCATACGCCTGCTAGCGCCAGTAATCACGCAACCAGGAATACAGAACCATAGAAGTACGTAGTGCCAAGCGCGTACGAGTTACTCGAGTTAGTGCGTCCTTGACTCCTTGCAAACATCTGTGATAACAAAGAATCTTCTCGTTGGTGATACTGTGATATCATACTGATGCAAGCAGCAAGCCGCGCATAAAACTGTATCCGTACTCTTTTGAATGATCTAATCCTCTGTCATCAACATCGAAATAGTTCCAGCAAAGAGTATAGTTTCCAGTTTTAAAGTGAATTCAGAGGTTATGTATCAGACACATTGAAATTAATAGATAAAGAGTTCTCGGTGTAATTCAAAACGAGACAGAAATTTCAATAAATAATATGAATTTGATTTAAGAACGCTTATATTGACATTGAGTACCTTCACAATATACCTTATTATTTCTATATCAATTCAGGCGACCGTTGTGATATTTTTCAAAAAAACACTAGTGCCTTTTTTCTTTCAAATAAACAATAACATGGTGATATGAGCTACTTTCTGAAAAACAGTGTGATTATTGACGTTTTCATACGTGGTCGTAGGAAAAAATATTTTGTGAGTTATTCTCAAATGTTAAAAGTGCAAACATTTGTGATGCAAGTTGGTAGCAATTTGTAGATTATTGTATTTCGCTGCCATCAACATCCAGCCATGTAGGTAATAGAAAAGTATAGAAATAGTTCCAGTCATGATGTGTCCCTTATTTTCATCAAAGTTAATTTAGAGGTTATATCACTGACACTTTAAAATTTTAATTGGTTACGAATTATTCTTTGAACAAAAAATCGGACATTCTGTGTTTTATGATGATGAAAATCGGTACAGTATGATTCAAGCGATCCTGATTCAGAATCCATCATCGTTTTTTGTGAATAAAAACCCTAATAGTACTTTTAGGAAAATGGGTCGATAAAATTGGTCGCAGTTGGCCACGATAACAGCACAAAAATATAATCACTCCATTGTTGGATAGACATTTCGAATACCTATCCAACAAAAGTTTTTCAAAATCGATCAAATAATAACGATTTCACAGGGGTGTGATATTTTTCATTTCAACACGTGTGCTCTTTTCTTTCAAATAACAATTCCATTGTGATATGAGCTACTTTCCAAATAACAAAATAGTGTGCTTTATGACATTTTCGTAGGGGGTCGTAGGAAACCTTTATTTTCGAGGGTTTTGGATGTTGTTCATCATGAACCTGGGGCCAGATTTACAATATCGAATTCCTATGTCCCACCCAAATATTTAGTCTTTAAAAAACTGGAAATCTTACCCGATGAACACAGTGTTTGATTTTCTTGAACCATCGTGGCCGCTCTGGAAAGAACGTCCAAGGGGGATTCTCCTCCCTCCATACTAGTTTATCTGAAAAATAGCAGTTCTGAATAATAACAATATTTGTCGATTGCGTCATCAGTGAAGATAGAGCAGATGAGAGTTCGAACACTACATAAAATTTCAAGTCGGAATTTTCAGGTTTAATTGTCGAGTTTAAAAATTCAATTCCCAGTGCATTTCAGTAAGAAATTTACAACTGCAAACACGAACTTTTGGACTGATGAGTATATATTTTTTAATTCTTTATTCCAAATTACAACTTACAGTTTTACTGACATACTTCTAGTTTTACATATCTTACATCTTATGAATAATATTATTAAGACAGTATAGTAAAATACAAAATAAAAATACAAACTTATACATATACAAACTCAATACAAGTACATTAGTTTTCTAGTGCAAGAGAGTAAGAAATAGAGAAGGGACAATTTTAACTATATATCAAATAGTATATTATGATACAAGTTTTATAAGACGCTATTTTGTCGCACGCGTTGTTTGGAGTACGACGAGCGAAGCGAGGTGTGCTCCAAGTGAACAAGTGCGACAACATGTCTTATAAAACGTGTGTCATATGCAATTTTTTCTATTTTGAATTGGTTTGAAGAAAAAAATTGATTCACTATCAATAAATAATAGAAACATCTTCGATTGGTAACAATTATGACATTGAAATAATTAAAATCTGACGCACAATCGTGAAGCTCAGTTTACAGTTGAGCGATTTTGATTATTGCGATACCAGCGGTGAAAAATTCAATGTTGTTATTGTTATTATTGGTCAATTTAAATCAAATTACACTCTGAATTGAAATTTACCAATTAAAACATTGAGTTTTTTACTGCTAATATCACCAAATCCAAAATCGCTCAGAAGTAAACTGGGCCTAACTCTTCTGACTTTCATTTGACAGTTCGATTGTAACAATCTCCGAATAATAAAAAATGCGTATCGAAATAGAGGCTATTTCGACACGCATTCGCGCTTCATTATACAACCAAAATAGAAAAACACTTTTTCAATGTATCATGGCAACAGAAAGTATAAGGACGGTGGAAGAGAGTAAGAAATAGAGAAGGGACAATTTTAACTATTTCGGCTTGTGTAAATCGTCAAATTTTTGAAATGCAGCCTTTTCTGCATGTAATTTACTCATGATCGATTTTTTTTTAATATTCTGATCGTCTGCCCTATACAACTCCTACGAGCGCGGCTCTATATAGAGGGCTGAGATTTGGTGGAAGTGCTCAACAGGGTGTCAAAGGTATCCCCCATATGTTAATCTGTCACGTTCGAGTAAATCCCGATATCCCCGCTTGGGCTCCTCTACTATCAGGCACAAATGACACAAGAAGTTTAGTTCGTTTCCTCATCATCTGATGCCTGCCGTGTTGTTTGCAACAGCAAAAAGTGATACACAGTAAAAAAAAATTACACCAGCTCACACCATCTAACACCGTCTGGTGTCCCCTGAGGTCCTGATTGTAAACACCGGCATTTATTCACCACTTTAGGTGTTATGTGACCTTTCCTATAGGTGTTATCAATAATCAAACCCAGTTGTCAGTAACACTTAGTGTTCAGCAGAATGATTACCTTGGTGGTGTTCTTTATCCATTTCCAAAAGTGCGATTTGACACCACAATGGTGTTGTGCACATCATGTGATTTTCTTGATGTTGAATCCTACCTCCACGAAATTCTCTTCGGTGCGTTTAAACACTGAGCAGGTACATGCGAATACTTTTCTGGTGTGAAGGAACAACATATCATGAGTATGTTCATACGAATCAGTGCTTTACTAAGTTGGATTAGCTATTGAATCATAATTCATATGATGGTAAACTAGACTCTGAAGAATCTTAGGACAATTCGGATGATAACGAACTGTTTCGGCTTATTTATCCTCATCAGTGGCACTAGGCCAATTGATACTGATCTGTATCAAAATCATCCAATATATCTTGCCCAATATTGAAAACAGGTACGGTAGGAAGGACGTCAGTGCCACCTATTGGCAAAAGTTCTAAGGTTCTAAGATCGAACAGATGAGTGCATAAAATTCACACTATTCAGATGCCTACATACAATATTTTCATCAATTTATATCAAATCTGGTGTTCTCAGGATGCAGTTCTTAACGTATGATTATTGCCACCAAATTAGATGATTCATACACCGCCTCGATTCCATCGTGATATGCCACGGTGTGACTTGGTGTTCATTTTATATGCGTTAACGTCAATGATAGCACCATTGAGAATATCAAATTTCAACCATTTGGTGTTCTTATGATTTTATCTTTCAGAATCGTTTTACTTCACCACATTCGTGTCATTTTTCACTACTAAGATCGGAATTAACACCACTTAACACTCAATTGTGAAATGTATAATTAAAAGGGCACAACTTTGATATTCAGGTGTTGTGTTCGTCGGAGTTTGTTCTGAATTTTTTTTCACTGTGTATATCCTCGGGTATATATCGTGGGTATATTGCATTGTATGTTTCGTTTTTCGTTTGAATAGTAAATTAGAGACACCGAAGTCAGTATCAACTCAATTATTTGACAGAAATCTTAAAAATGAATCGGTTTGTTGAAATTGAAGAAAATAGAATAGAATAGAATAAAATATATGACGATCATACTCGCGATTATCTTTAAGGGCTCGTGGTATTACTTACCCCCGAAAATTTTTTGTTAAGCTATAGGTTGTTAACACCTCGGTAAACACTGTGTCTAGTTGAAAAAAAAATTGATATTTGCGAGAATATTTGTTATTGGAGACAATCGCTTTAGCTCTTCAAATAATTGTTGGAGAGGATAAATATAGCTAGGAAGAAATGATTATTATTCATGTTCGTTCGAGTGTTCGTTTCGAGCAACTTCAACCTCGACGAATTTTTCATGGCTTTTCCATTTTTCATTTATTAGCTTAGTCGAGCTCTCAGCCACTTCCAAGTTCTGTAACTTGGGAGATTTGTTTCTGGAGTGTTTCTTTCTTCTGCCGCATGGTGTCGCCACTTCCAATTGTCTCTTGGAACGCGGCTCAGTGCGGTCAAACAGACGCGACGAAAATGCATGCAGTGTTGTTCCTGGCTGCACAATTGTGCACTTTGACGCCCTTTTTCAAATAAGTGCGCACTGCGGCACCACTTTCCTTATTTCCTTCAAAAAGTGCACCTTTTCATTTTCATTGAAATTTGCTACAATGGTTACCAAATATTGTATAAAATCTGTTGAATGCAATGATCTATAATAATATTGGTTGAATGTCATTGATGAGAAGTGGAATAAATTCAAATAATTTCGATTGTCGGATGTCAACCTGATGTCAATGACCATTGACACTTGACAGTTTTGTTGTGAATTTCAACTTGTATAAATTTTTTTATCTCTTTCTCTATTCTTCAAGAGTCCAAAGAATACCAAATTCTACATTGATCTTGTTTATATAAGATAGTAGGGGGTCACTAGAATGGCGTTGTAATAAAACGTGAAATTTTACCCGACATTTTTTACAAAACATAAATTCTGAAAAAGCATCAGATTGATATTTGTATTAATATGATCTCGAATATGCTTGTGTAAATCCAGTTTCTTGTTGAGTTCTGTTTGAGTTTGCTTTTTTGTTGCATGATTATTGAAATAGTAAATCTGTATACATTTTTAGCAAATCATAATCATAAATCATACCTATTTCTATAAAATAATAATAGGTATCCTTCCTCAAGCAGTCTGTCATCTGTCATCACTGTAAATTTTCCTGCGCAAGCGTGGAAAGTTCATGAAATACACTTTTCAACTGAGAAATAACGCACAAAAAAACGATCCAGGAACAACACTATTGCATCGGAACAGGCAACGCTTCGAGTGAAGATCTCACGGTCTCTACTCTGATAACTACCCTGCACTGATGAGGGCCAATAAGCCCGAAACCGATCTATAGGTTGTTAAGCGTGCCTGTCTCTATGTGAATTTGTCACGTCTCAGGAAGAAAAAGGTTTCCAGTGGAATAATAAAGTCGAGAATAAAGTACAAGGTGTTCCATTCGAAATATTCGGGAAAATTACCTGAAATGATCAGTATCCAAAATATGGCATCACTCGCTGTCCATGTTTAGAAATTCCTTATTATTAACTAAAGATCAAGTTACCATTAAGCCGTGTTCATAAATTTATAACGAAAACCGCGAGACCGTGCTTTGAAAAGACGATTAGCAAAATATCTACAGGGCTTTAGACTTCGAAATCGAAAACGGGGTATTCTCAAAGTCAATATTATTAACTAGCTTCGTTTTCTTTATTCTTTCATTATTTAACCATATGTTTATGTCAAGGTTGATGATCTAAGTTTTTCTGCAAATTATATTTTTTTAATGACAGTTTTTTTAATGATGTTTCGAACTGCAAAAAAGGCGTGTGGCTTTTCTACCGTTTTCTATCTAGTGAAACAAATAGCTATTGTTAGTCGTAAAATAAATTTTAAATACAAGTGAATTGTTTTTGATATTTAGGCGAGTATTTAGGTAAGTATCTAGAAATCTACAGTTTCAGAAAAACAAACAGAACAGGAAAAAGCTCGAGAAAAAGTATCCGAACAAAAGATGGAATCTATATTAGTCGGGTTCCGATATTACTGAATTTACTGATGACAGTCATTAATTTCGGAACGAATTCATGTTGAGTAAGCTACCACCAGTATAATTCAGTAATTTCAGCACGATCTACAGTACTGAACAGTACTGGTTGGGAATTTCGGAACTCAACAATTGACGTTAGATTAGCAGAGGCGTCACGTAAAAAAATCGAGAGGGTTAAATGCGAGGTTAAATGGTTAAACTGGGTATGACCTCGGGTATGACCCCCAAAAGTGAATCACCCTGTAGTATTTAGACACGATCAATATTTCCAAAGTGTGATAGGTGTACCATATTTCAATTTATTATTTTGAGGTAGGAACATGAGAGCCGTTTTCATCAATACTGAATAGTTTTGTTGCAAAAAATTTCCAAAGTTGAAAAATCTCGATTACTTATATTCACACCAATCACACCGAGCACACCCTATGGCTGAACTTTGGTTTACTGGAAAACAATATTTTTGGGCTATCAACCGATTCTAATGACACCATTCGAGGCACCATTTTTAGTTCGCGGAAATGCGATGTTGCCATATCGGTCACTTCGTATTACTGGAAATCTGATGGAAATGGTTCAAAGTTGGTAATATACTATCCAATCAGGAAAATCTTGTGATGATATTTGAACCTTGCGGAAATGCGATATTGCGAAGTTATGGTCACTGGAAAGGAATTGGCGAAGATTATTGTAAATTTCGGTTGAAGAATATTCATTCGAATCGGCTTCTGATCAACTTCGATGATTTCAATTTTTTGAAGTGCGCTGTTGTCAAGTTGGTCTCTTTGGATAATTGGATAGGTAGGTACCTGATATTATGGGAGATATAGCCAACCTCGTAGCCAACCTGGCAACATCACATTTCAAAAAATTAAAATCATCATAGAAGTTGATCAAAAAGCAGATTCAAATCAATATTCTTCAGCTGAAATATCCAATAATCTTCTGCAAATCATTTCCAGCCCCCATAACTAGACAACAGCGCATTTCCGCTAAGTTCGAATATCACTGCGAGATTCCCGGAGATTCCATTCCCATCAGATTTCCAATTGTCATATATTATTTCCATAACTGATTTCCAGTAAACCAAAGTTTGACCCACCCTATATATTCGGTCTTCTCCTCGGTCTTATCCAGCAAAATGAGTTTGTCAATATGTTTTTGGAACAAGGACTGCTTGTATACCTATAAGACGAACCGGTTAATTCGAGGGTTTATTTTTTGAAACGACATTGGCTTCTCGTACCTAACTTTTAAAGATCAATAAAATTATTCGTTTCAACCGAGGATTCAATGCTAACTTTCCATAGTGGTTCTCATACCTATTTAATTAGTGAAGTGATCGATTTTATGAGTGCACCCTGTAGATACTCCGAAAGATACATGTGTCGAAAATGTAGAGGTGTCATAAAACTGGAATAAAAATCACTGGAATGTGAAATGCTTGTACCAATCTCTAGCAAAAAATCGGGGATATTGGGGTGACCCCAATCGTGTAGATATTTCAAATTCCATTCAACTTCTGTCAACAGAGGATTACTGGGTCATCCATGTGAAACCCATTGTGATCATTAAATCGAGTCATAAGTATAGCGAAATAAAACATTTTTTACGCTCGAGAAACACAACGTTAAACATGTTCATGCAGTCTCAAGACTTCATCAATATGATAATACCTTGGAATAAATTCATAACTCGAAATTTCCTCAAATTAAAACCAAAACATTTCCATTACTCGCAATTATTCAGTCATTCAGCTGCTTCCGAAAAAAATAGCCAACTCGTGCAAAAAGAAATATTGTGCCAGGACACAATATAGGTACATAACCACCCCTAAAATCAATACCCTCATAAATTCAATCTACCCATATCAATTGAACTTTACTTACCCCACAATTTTTTGTCGATTATTCCACTTATTCCTTGATGACAATCCAAGTGCACTACTTTAATTGTACTTTTTTCACAATATAACTCGCAAACAAGCAAAACTGCTAGAAGAATTTGACATTTCGGTCGAACCTGCGAGTTCGGTATGCATGGAATGTCAAATATTTACATTGGCCACCTACCGTAAAACTTCTGAAATCGATCGCCCTATTCACACCAACGCAAACACGTGATTCGATAATTTCTTTATATTAGCTATTTGTCTGATGTTACCTCATTCAAAGACAAATTCATTTCACAATCATATGAACTTTTTTGCCGTTTATCGTCGATAAACGTTGTAAACAGGCAGCACATTGTTGTAACACAAACTCACGACGTGTACTTTGACTGTGTAAATTGGGCTGTTGGCGAATAGGCGATATCGTAGGGGCTCCTGCGATTGCTCCGGAAAGTAGTTTCGAGTATTCGATACAGACTATTGGAAACGTTTCAGTGCTCTGAACATCGAAAAAGAATGTTATATCAAATATTTCGTCCTCGTTTGTTTGTGTAGTGGGCTACGGTCTTATGGTCACCACATGCCAAGGATCCACATGCGCTGGGGAAATACGCCGTTGGTAGACACGTTTGAATCATGTTTTCGCGCCATCATTTCTGAAACGTTTCACAGTATCATTCAAAACATTCCTGATTTTAGAATTACTGATTTATTTACCATCTTCAATAAAAATATGATATTATAACCCGAAAATAGTTACGTTTTTGTCACATTTTTATTTTAGGAATCACATATATAGGTATTACTTATACAATACAAGCATCCAACTGGAAATTTGATTTTGGATATTCCTTTCCTTCTGGACATCAAAATGTGGCCGGCATTGGCATAATACAGGGTTATGCAAATTAAGTGTTCCCCATGGGTAACTTATTATTCTATAATTTTGAAACTACCACACCAAAATATAGGTTTTTGAAATTCAATATCAGATATCAATATAATGTAGGTATGTTAGGTATGCGAAATTTGAAATATTCATCGAGAATAATTATGAATTACAAAATTTCTTAAATTTTATTTTTCATCATAGAAAAATACCTATCTACTTACCTAACGCTTTTTTGGATTAAAAATAATATCTCGAAAAATATAGGTAGGTATAAAAACATTCGATCAACGAAATAAAAATTTGCATGAAGCGATATGGAATTTATACAGTTTTAGAATTCCCAATAGTTCCCGAGATACGATGCCTAGAAAACCGAAATTTGCCGATTCCTTTTTTTCTCGTGCAATTTTTTATGAATCTTATTTGGATCCAAAGAGTCACAATTATAGAGGTATATATGTATATACTAGGTATACCGATTGTATCAATACCTTAATAATCAAAAACATGATTTTTATATATTTCGGAGAATGAGATATATAAAAGAATAATAATAATAAAAAGGAACCTTTATCTGGTTAAATAACCCAAAAGTTACACAATTTAGGGTAAAACTTCGTTTGTCGCACTCCTATGAGTTCAAAAAAAATTTTGGTGGAACTTACGTATTTTGGCCTCCTGATCCCGAATCTGAAGTCAAAACGCGGCGGTCTCATGCATTTTCGGAGATATGGCCTCATTTTGTCTTAAAAATGCACCATTTCACATCTCTAATTTCAGCTAATAAAGACACAAAATTCGCCCTTCTTTGAACCAAAACATCACATACGCTTATATCTATTTGTTTCCAACACTTTTTTACAGAAAAAAATGCTATTTTTACAAAAATTCACCTTTCTTTAAAACGTAAACAAAACACCAGACTCAACTGAATTTATGGTAAATTTTTATTCCTGAAATTGGCAACGTGATTGTTTGGCTCGTGGGCTCGGCTATCATCGAGTTTTCGAATTCAAATATGGTTGTTATATCAGATTCATTGTAATTTTTCAATTTTGTTTGAGACAATGTTGAAATTGATTGAATTTAGTGCCATTGTCTTGAACGAAATTGGAAAATTAAAATGAATCCGACATAACAGTGTAAAAATAACAGTTTTTTCTGCGAAAAAGTGTTGGAAACGAGTAAATGTAAGCGTGTGTGATGTTTTGGTACAAAGAAGGATGAATTTTGTGTCTTTTTAATAACTGAAATTTGAGATGTCAAATGGTGCATTTTTGATACAAAATGAGGCCATATCTCCGAAAATACATGAAACCGCCGCGTTTCGACTTCAGATTCGGGATCAGGAGGCCAAAATACGTAATTTTCGCCAAAAATTTTTTCTGAACTCATATAGGAGTGCGACAAACGAAGTTTTACTCAATTTAGTGTAAAATAAGTATTTTATAGGATTATTTGGTCGTTGTGGTATAACGCTATACCATTACCATATATATGGTTGAAAATAACGTTCATATAATTTAAGAAAAAAAAAACTTGAAAATTGATTAAATTTTATTACATGATCATCGTCTAGGAACAGGATTCGTTTGAGTCTCACCTAAAATTGAGATCGTTATTAGGTATTTGAATTTCTATTTGAAAAAAATTAAAAGCCATCTGTCCGTGGATATGATTTCAATTGGTCTGAATTTTGTAAAACATTGGTGCTAAAAACAAAAAATCTGTTTGGAGAAATCTTAAATCATTTTATCCTTTTGAAAACTTTCAACATGACGCCATTATAAAAAACTTTAGAATTGCTGATATTCTACCAATACATATATTTACCAGGCTTGCTTGGCAATATCTCAGATTTCTTCAAGGACTTCTTTATTATATTCTGACTCATCAGTGGAATATATAGATATCAGAATATCTGCAACGAATGTTATTGATTGCAGAAAAGTATTGGTTCATATAACTCATTATAACTGTGAGCTAGACAAACATTTTCAAGTAGCCTCAATAGCCAAAAGGTTCAGGGCAATTCTTTTTCAATCGATGAAACATTATGCCTTCTTTTATGTTAGATGTATTAATTAATGGATTCAATTTCAATATAATGGTGAATAATTGATTGAATAAGTGATTCAGATGAAGAATATCATGAAATCTAAATGAAGCATCGAGTTTTCTTGTCTAGGAACTTTGTTTGTAAAAAAATATTGTGTGTATTTCGAGCGCAAAAGTGTCTTGCCGCTCTCGAAAGATAACTGATGTCTTTTTCGAGTGGCAATTTATCACACTGTGCTCTATAGAAACAAAAAGAGCTATTTATTCCCGAATCATCGTTTTTTTTATTATAGGGAAAAATGTCCGCCACTCCCCAGACAACACACACACATCCATTGGATGTCCATTTTGTATCCATCATGTAGCCGGATGTCCATATGGACGTCCATTGGAAACCCATTCTGTAGATGTACAATGGACATCGAAATTTGTACATACATTGGATCCAGTGAGAATCGTTTTGAATAATATTATGAAGTTTTATCATGGAAAAATCAATTAGATTCGATCAATTCGTAAGTTATCTATATCAAACAAAAAATATTTTCCATCAATGTCACTGTGAATCTTTCACCACTCCTCATCAGATTCTTCACGGACACATCCTCTACTTTTTCGATGAATGCGCAATAATGCATCATCAATATTATTACATAAAATCTATTTTCAATAGGAACTCATTGTATGTCTGATCGACATTCAGTCCAAGGAATTTTCATTAATAAATATACGATGGATATCCAGCCCTGGAATGGATATAATGAGTTGGATGTCTGATGGGTATTCAATAGATTCAGTTGGAATCGGATATAAATTGGATCTTCGATGGATATCAATCGGATGTCTGATGGGTATATATGAGATGCTGGTATTGTAAGCATCTCAGGTATATACAATTGGTATACAACGAACTTTCAACTGTTATGGACAGCACCCAACAGGTACTAAATTGCATTTTTTCCTAAATTCCATTGAAAAACCAAGAAATAGTTCGGATTCCAATATAAGCTGTTGATTTTTTCAATTGACTTGGCCGTTACTTGATGAAAATCCATAGTTATTGTAAACAAACGACAAACGATAAGATTTTCACGATAAATATATTTATATATATTTTTCACAACATGTTTCGCTAACACTGTAGCTTCATCAGGTATAAGTACACTAAACTAACTACTACGATAACAACCATATTTATACCTAATTAAACAGTTATAACAATATTTGTACCTGTAGGGATTAAAGAATGTTTATCCTCTTTATTGCGGTAAATAACAAAAATAAAATGAATATCTAATTAAGCTATTTTTAGGAAAACAAATTCAACAAAGGAGAATTATTCAAATCTACATGGTCATTAAGCAAAAGATTTGAATTCTTGAGTCTATTTATTTCGAATCATTCATAGACATGAAATATATGGATTTTAACAGATTCAATAAACTGGAGAAGTTCACTTGGGAAAATTTATAAATCAATTATTTAGCCATTTTCTTCCATATTCATGATACAATTTTGAAACATTATGAATTTTCTTTTGAGATAACAGCTGATTGTGCCTAATATATCCAATGAGTATGATTTGTATTTGGTAGTACTCGAAAACACATGCGTTATATTTTATATATATTATTTCCGTTCATAATAATGGTTCTACACGAAAAGATGTGTCATAAAAAGCGTATGGTTTTGGGCAAGGTGGATATAGGATGGTGAAACAGCTCTTCAATTGTTTCTGCGAAAAACTTGTAGACGTTTGAGACTTGAATGAAGATGGCGGTAATATCGATTATCGAAGAAGATTTCTGTTGCTTATGTATTTCTGTGGTTCGCATCTGACAGTCGTGAATTTAAAGGACATTGAAACAATATATTTTCGATAAATCTGGAATGATTATTGATATTTCGACTCTTCTCAGTATAGAACAGATAACACTGATGAAGAGATACCGACACAAGGTATGGCGCTATCTCTGATAACTTCAGGAAATATTACTACGGTTCGAAATCAAGTAGGCAAAAGTATACAGTTTATTCCAGTGCTTGTTAATAGGAAGCTGTTTCACCATCCTCCTTGGTTTTGGGCATGGTAAAATCAATATTCATTGTTTTGTTTCCCTATAGGAGCGCTGTCGTTCCATAGCCCATTTATGTTCCTATTTTACGGTCAATGAATTTAAATTTCCTATAAGATGCTGAATGGACACTAGTGAGCTGAAGCTGGTGTTGATATTAATTTTGTTGAGATGAAGGCATATAAAAATATAACGTCGCTCTGTTCGCATGCTGTTTTTATTCTTACGTTATAAACGGTTGGCCACTCCATACATTGTTTTGAGGTTAGAGTAAAATAAAGAGGCACTTTTTGTCTCATTCTATATTTTGTATAATTACAGCATGCCTAATCTCAAAATTTTGTAATTTTGCAGTTATCATGCGATCTATATTTCGATGGAAATTTTTTTTCGTACTTACGTATTTTGACCTGAAAAACACGAATTTCATAATATTATCGTGAACATATCTGTAGTTTTCGAGATAATCGATGCCGAAGTTCGAAATTTCACCTTCTTTTACTGATATCTACCTTTCTTTTGTATTGAAGAGAAAAAACAGATATCGCTTACTGCTGTTGCCATAAGGCAGCTATAAATCCACCTTTATTCGCTCAAGATTCGCACAGAGATTTTCAAAATGGCCGTTGTTTATGTAGCCTAGTTGGTGAAATAATAGATAAATTACATATTTATGATAAGTAACCATGGTAAATTCATGTAATATGACCTGAGTTCTAAGAAGACAATACTTGTCCAAAACTTGCCATACAAAGATGGTGAAATTTCGAACTTAGGCAAAAAGTATCTCCAAAACCAGAGATATGTTGAAATTCGTTTTCTTCAGGTCAAAATACGTAAGTACCAACAAAAATTTAGATCAAAATATAGAACGCTAAATTACCCAAAATTTTAAAGTTGTGTAAATTTTCTTAGGAATGTATCCATGCTACAGGATATCAATTAGATCGAACTTGAATGAATTCATTGGTGAGCTAATTTCAACAAAATTTTGAGTGGATCGATTATATTGCCGGTGAGTATATTTTTCAATTCCATATATCAATGAATCACTCTGAATTATAGCAATTGGAAGAATAATAGTTAGATTAGTTAGAAGTTAAGTTATTTTCTTGATTCTTCAACATATGACTTTTCATGGCGATTTTTACACAACACTTCTTCAATAAATGGTACTTTCCTAGATAAATCGTGTGCATATATATATTCTTGATTGAAAATCTCATAATAAAAAACTGTTGGGAATTTCCTCTTCTATGTGACCATAACAAGAACATTCATCTTCTTCCGTTCCTGATGAACTTAATTTCCAAATATATGCACTTTTATGGCACACAATATTATTTGAATAACCGATTATTACAATTGATTACAAGACTGTGAAAGTTGCAACGGTATCTGCTTGGCTTCAGATCACTGAGAACTATGAGAACAAAAATCCTCATCACCAAATTCTAAAACCTGAAATAGAAATAAAAGTTTTTCATGCCAAACATGATTCAGTATATTTTCTTACTTCTCCAAAATCAGTTTCCTTCAACATCTCAGTTAATAAAGCGACATCTTCCAAATGTTTGGAACTATTGAACACTTCCAATAGGAACTCCATCCCTTTTTCCTTGTATTCTTGAATAACCATTTCAGAACATGCCACGCAATTTTTATACTTCTGGGTAGCAGGTAAAAATTGCTCAAAAGAGGATAAGAATCCTCTTATGGAGTGAGGTACTAGTCCAAGAACTGAGGAACTGACATCAGAAAGATCTTGTGAAGTTACATTTTGCGATGTGCTATAAAACGCTGGGGCATGCACTCTGAAAAATAGATTTTGTAATCAGTAGAAACTTTTATGTATGATGACAACTACCAAGGAATATCGATTGATGAACATTTTTTAATCTCCGACGCTACAAAGCATTATTTTTGACACTAACAATTTCGGCGACCCCTCATCTTGTTTATCTATTATGCACAGTAATTAGAAGGAAATGAATTGATTGCTAGACATGTCATACGCATTACCAATCAATACGATTCTGATGGTGATACTTTCGAATTACTGGTATTGGCTATCACATTCTGTGTCCACTATTGTAATATTTTTCAAAAAAAAATTACTCCTAATGAAAAGTTTTGTATGGCCTGAAGCACAATATAATAATATGTAGATATCATTTTTTTGCATTTAATAACAGCTTTATCGGATAATATTTCAGTAGATATTGTAAGACCATTGTATAAGGAGTATAAGGAGTTTTCATTGGATCCAAAAGGAGGCTAAATGTAGATGGCAGCTCCGTCGAGGAAGGCCAGCGATTTCATTGGCCGATTTAAGGTCGAGAATCGCTTGGCTCAACTCGCCTGATCCGCTGGCCTTGAGTTGAATTGTCCCATGGTTAATTAGTGATTCGTGTTAAACGTTTTCCCGTTTGTATTTGTTGAATATAAATTATATATCTGTTTCATATGCATTTGAATATTAACAGAACCCCTTGATCCGTGTCTGTCTCGATTACAATTCACATCGAAATCCAATAATTCCTTTGGTTTCTGGCAGATGGCGCTAAAAACCGTCTCCAACACTTGATACACAGGGGTTATTCTACTAACTAGTCCTTATACAATGGTAAGACTATTCGTGTATCGGTTGACAACTGGCTCAGTGCAAACATTCTCCTGGAAAATGTCAGTTGAGTTTTCAGTAGTAATACCACAAGTGATTTAAGTGTTGATTTAAGTGTTGATTTATTCCATACGAAACTGCGTTGCTTGGAAACATCACGAGTCCGCAGGACGAGTGGAATTTTATTAGACAATATCACAAACAGACTGAATGGTTGAAATTTATTAATTCGATGAAATTTATTCCGAATCTACTCATTTTGAAATGTGTGCACAAAGTGATTATTTTTATTTGACGTTTAACTGTCACATACACAAAGCTGAAAACTCCGAACTTGACAGGCCAATCAGAGTCAAAAGTCAAGTTTGTGTTATCGATAATCCGAACTTGACTAGAGCTCCTGATTGGTTCATTTGGCAAGTGCGTGAAATAGTCAGTTTAATTACATCGACACTTGTATATGAGACTTGTATGAGTAAGGAAGACGGGGACCTTAGCTTTTTAAGTGTCATCAAAAGCACTACTTGGTTAGTAAAAATAACAAATCTATTTTTTGGCTTGTAACTTGAATGGATCATTTCAAGAAATTATGATAATTTGAAGTTGATAGATTTTTTTCATTATTCATTTCTTTTAAATTACTATAAATGTTTCAGAAGATACACAGGGATTTGTACAATAGTGCGCCTACTTCATATAGTTCATAAGTTCTATATGAATCTGACATTTTGTCTAAAAAAGTAAATCTGCATATCCTTATTGAAATGTCACTCTGAATAAAACATCAATAAATACTTTGAAAAGGAAATACTGTTGTTAACGAAGCAGGAAAGAAGCAGCTCAAAGTTATCTCCAGAACTCTATGGCTCCGAAATTTTGCATCAAGCATAATGAAAAATTTATTTTTCGATGATTATTTCAAGTTGTTCAGTCAAGACCTACCCGTCCTTGTGTTGTAATAAAGAAACAGCTAACTCTACTGCAAGACTGCCTGCTATTTGTGAAACACCTGGTCTCGTAACGGTGCACTGCTGGTCCAAAGTTCGGTTTTGTATGGACTAAAAAATTCACAAGTTGAGTTGATGAATATCTGTTATCCCATTGATTATCATTAGAATCATCATCAGCCAGAACACACCTCCCAATTTTCGGTGAATATACATTTCCTCGAAAGTTGATAGACTATCAAGATCAACACACTGTCGGTTGAATGGAGAAAAAAACTAGTAGATATCTGGTCTGCTCACCGAGAGATTTTAGAGATGATCCTGATAGGGTCTGTGATGTATGCATTTAAAAGTTAAGGCGGATTTATGCACACCGCTTTTTCATTAATCTGTTATTGCTCAATCACTATCGTTTTCACTAGAGATGTTGGAACTCAGTATTTACTTTTCACCATTTATGCACACAAATTAACTATTATCTTTATTAATTGTTCTTTGAAAGATGACCAACTCTCATCTTTTGATGACAAATAAAGTTGTTTTTTACCAAAAACTCTGAAAAATGATATCGAAATACAAGTACCTGCTATATTTTTATCAATATCAGAATATAAGAGTCGATTTACAAAAGGAATATATATTTTTGAATGACAAATCGCAGAAGAACCACTGAACTCTTTACACACTAAATGACGGTCGTGCATAAAAGTATCAAAGTCCTTGAAGAAAAATATAGTCTGATGACAGTGAACGAAAGCAACAAATTAATGAAAAAGCGTTGTGAATAAATCCGTCTTTATTCAGTGTTGAGTGGACAGTTTACATTTCCTATTGAAGATGAATAATCTATAGTACATAGGATCAGTATATTGATGGATCACACAACAACTCAATCAAAAGGTTGAGCAGCAAAATAAGGTCCGAACATATCGCCGAATTGACAAAACAGCAAATGACCAAAACGCCGAAAACTTGGACAGAATGGCGAAATTATCCAAAACGCCGAAACAGTTACCTGGACAATTTCGTTTTTTTTTTACTTTTTTTTTCACTTAACACGAGAGCTTTTTTTGTCGAAGTCAATTTGACATGTATCAATGAGAATTCTGTGGCAACAAAATTCGAATTATAAATGTCAAGTTTACTTCGATTCAAAAAAAGCTAGAGTGTAATTCGTTAAGACAATTTAATGAATATGTAAATCAATAAATTAAAAAATAATATGTGAATTAGTTTATTTAATGTAACGAAAAACTACAATTGTTAAAAACACAATTATTAAAAAGAGGTTGATTTTCTGAACTTTCTTGTCTTTAGTTGATAGTTTGCTGCATGCTAGTATTTTGAGCGGTGGTAGTAACTTTTTCCTGGATGGTAGTACAAATGGAACCAATGATTTCTCTATGGATGTTTTTCATCTAACTGAAGGTACGGTTTTAATGAAGATGGGTTGCTATATCCCGTAATTTTCACAAGTTTTTGTTCACCTATATCACTCCTGGACAATTCAGTTACGGCGGCAGCTCGATTAGAATGGTTCGTTATTTTCACCCGCTTGACATAATTTGTTTAAACAATCTTACTGGACATACACAATCTTCTTCAGTGTTTGCTACCAATCATTTACTGTCGGCCAACTTCTGATTTCCCCCTTGTGCTGTCTTCGAAAACACTGGGTTATATTCAACTCTTCCAGTCTCTCTTCCACGGTTGTCTGCCTCGATTTCAAAATAGAATACCTTACAATTTGCGGCTCCTCCACATCTCCAAGCCAATTCATAGGCAACAATGTGATAAGATTTTCTTTGGAGGCCTGCCTACAGGTTCTTCTTCACTCCAGGACAGTGCCATTTCAAAAATGTCTTTTGAGAGCATTTTGTGTCGCGTGCATTTCTCGCTTACTCAAACTGTATGTCCGTGAACGGATTAGGAATTCTTTTATAATCTTTAAAGTACTTCTCTTGTAACATTTTTGCTGAAATGTTCCAAATCGTCTTGACTGCACTCTCGTTATAATCTTCTCCATTGTTTTTCATGTTGAATGCCCAGTCACATAAAATAAAAGCTAACTCTTCAGTGGAAGTTTCTGCAATGAGTTATTTTTATTTTTCCAAACAAAACATCGCAAGTTGTCGCCAAATTGACGTAGTTGAATTCACAGTATTGCGAGGCACATTATCATTGATGGCTTCTTCAATTTCTTCACTCGAAGACACTCCGAATCGCGACATTTCCACAAATAATATTATTTTCTGACAACGCAAGTTTGAGAAAAACTGATATTATGTCATAAAAAAGTTGTTTACAATGCTTTCAAAAGTAAGGTTCCGTTTTGTCGCTGGAAAAGTTAGGGCAAACTTTTTTCGCTGTCATAATGACAAAACACCGCGACATATAACATTTTTAGTGCATGAATTAAATTGTCAATAAATTTCCCTTCTTCAAAAATTCTCCTAAAATACTGATCTGTACCCTCACTGATATGTTAATACGTTTGGTTGAAATAATTTCATTGCGGTAGCTCGTTGATCTCGGAGTGAAATTTTCGGAGATGTGCCCAAATAGTAGAGGAGAAAATCCTTGCGGTATTTTGTGAGCAGCCACAGAACTATTTTGTCTTTCTGTTCTTTTTCAGCAAAGGTCGCAACTCTAGAGCAAGTTTTCAATTCATAATTATTTTCAAGGTGGAAGTCAAATACGAAAAAAATGATTGTGAATCTGTCGAAGCGTTATTCTAAAAATTTTCCCTAAAAATGATGTTTTAATATTTTTTTCTCCAAACTCTCAGGAATTACACATTTCATCAGAAAATTTATTGCCGTCTATTTTCACCTGGTTTCATAATATCTAGTCAAGTTCAGGAAACAAAACAGTGTCGGTGAGCTGGATGGATGGCCATGAGTATTCATTCTATGCGTCCACATACGAAGCACCTTGTAATATTATGTGAGAATTCACTTACATTACATGGAGCCGTTACATCATTGCAGAAATAGCATCCCAAATTCGCTCCATCGATTGCTTTAAAACCTTCAGGATGCTCCATGAGTTTTTCGTGAGCATGTTCCATATAGATTCCGTGCCTCATAACCAAGTAAGAATCAAAACCCAAAGCAGCATTCACGACTAACTGGAAAGTAATCAAACTGTAACTTCCGAACTTCAAATTGGAACCAATCATCATTCAATTTGAAATATTATATTCAAATTCTGAAAGTCATTTAAAATAGATATATAGAATTATTGAATATTTTATGTACATCGCATATTCATAGCAAATCATAAGTAAACACACCTGAATTTGCAAGAAAGACCAAACACATTTTTTAAATACCTCTAATACAAATTTTCAGTGGATGAGATCAATTGTGTCATGAATCATGTTCACATAGAAGTCACAATGATAAAAATGAGCGCTCTTGGAGCTACTCTTCAATTGTTTCAGAAGAAAAATCCAAGATTTGAAACAATTGAATTTCAGTGTCATTAAGTTGGGTTCTCATATACAATAGTGGCGCTACCGTCGAAATATATTTGAAAAAATTTGTTTCAATCATGTTCGATACATATTCGCATCAAATCGTATCAAACTCATTAAAAATGGCTCCATGAAATTTTTAGAGACAGTTGAATGTCCCTCAGGATCGAATATTTATACTTTTGTATTGACACCTGCAGTAAACCTGTAAATTTGGTTGATAACTCGGCTAAACTAAGCGAGATTTACCTACGCAATGTCAAGTTGGACACGTTTTATCGAAGTAGGTGAAATCAAGATCCATCTCTGGAGTCACATATGTTGTTTATATACGACGTTGTAGGAATATGTATTAAAAAAGTGACAAAGAAAAATATCTAGAGTTCCTAGGGATGCTGACTAGAGGGCGTTGTAACGAAGTTGCTATGAAGAATGATGTTGAATATGATATCCGATATACAGGGTGCTTCTTATTAACAAGCTAATATTCAAGGACGTTCTTGAGAAACAAATATTTTTTCGCATAGCCCTCTAGATATTTTTGTGAATCTAAATCATTTCTTATAATATGGGTATGGCTAGATTTATTGTACAACGTAGTAACTACGCATGTTATAACCATCAACATGCACTTTCTGCTGTACAACATAATTTTTCATTCTTGCGTGCTATGGGTTTTGCACTGAATCATTTCAAATAGAGAAGTGATACGCCACTGCTTTTTTAAATAAACTAAATATTAAATCAAGGAAAATTGTGTATGTGTTTACCTTTTGTTGAGCATTTGCTAAAAGAGAAGGTAGCCATCTGCTCTCTCTAGAATCCATCAGCAGAAAAATTACATCATTTGATTCAATGAGTTGTATTAGTTTTTGAACAGCTTCTTCAGTTTGCTCTGCCATGTTTTCTCCAACAGTATGGCCAGGCATTGGTATGGTCATTTGGATTCCTATTGAGTTCTATAAAATATATTGTCACACAGTCTAAACTAGTAGAGGCGGGTTTATGCGCAACGATTTTTCATTAATTCGCAATTTCACAATCACAATCGTTTTCAATAGAGATGTCTATTGAGAATTCACCTTCAACAACTTTTTATGCATAAAATATTGACTTTGTTTTGTTAACTTTTCTCTGATGTGAGATAACCATAACTTTCATCTTTCATTGTGGATTTAAGGCACACCGCTTTTTCATTAATCTGTCATTTCTCGATCACTACCGTTTTCACTAGAGATGTTGGAACTCAGTATTTACTTTTCACCATTTATGCACACAAATTAACTCTTCTTTCATTAACTATTCTTTGAAAGATAACCAACTCGCATCTTTTAATGACAAATAAAGTAAATATGTCATATGCGCTGGCGCGATCCGTCAAACGGGTGTCTTATTGTTTTTTTACCAAAAACTCGGGAAAATGATATCGAAATACAAGTATCTGCTATATTTTTATCATTATCAGAATGTAAGAGTCGATTTATAAAAGGAATATATATTTTTGTATGACAAGTCGCAGAAGAACCACTGAACTCTATACACACTAAATGATGGTCGTGCTTAAAAGTATCAAAATCCTTGAAGAAAATATAGTTTAATGACAGTGAAAGAAAACAACAAATTAATGAAAAAGCGTTGTGCATAAATCCGTATTTATAAACTCAACAAACTTAGAATTGAATCAACAACTGTCATTTGAATTTATTAATTGAATGATTAATTAAAAGTAGATGACCATCATCTATAAGAATAAACAATAACGAATTCAACGCATGTGCATCTGTGCATAAAGCATATTGGAAAACCCTTTCTTTGTTGTGAAAGTCGAGCATGAAACAATACCAAAAATCTAATTTTTCAAATGTTTATTAGATGTTTTTAATGAACGTCTCGTTATTCATATAGTTGCTAATTCCTCATTGTAAGTTCGAAATTTCAGTGTACTTGAGTTTATGAATCCACTCTTAACGACAAATAAAGTGACAATGAGATCTGCGCAGATTAGCTCTTATCTGTCAAACGGATGTTTTCTCATTTTTTAACCAAAACTTGAGGAAATTATATAGAAATTCTCAATAGATTTTTTTTTAACTATAACACACAGTTACTTACTTTAAAAAAATTGTAGGACAAATCACAGAAGAGCTTGAAGTAAATGAAGGTTGATAAGAGTATATGAAAAGTAAGATGTAACAGTGAAAGTAACAATTTAATAAAAAGCGGTGTGCATAAACCTGCCTTAGATGTCTCATGGTTAAAGTTATAGTATGAAAACGCTTCAACTTCGCAAGAAAACGTTTCTCAAAAAATAAACTTGTTTCCATGTTCTACAACCCATTTCATTCATTATTGGCTCGAACATCCAGACCAAAATCATGTATCCATCAGTGATTCACAAATTCATCGGGACCCATCTGATAAAAAAACAGGATCCAGAAACAAGTCAAATTTGGTGTGTTTTACAGTACGTGAATATTTATTTTTGACGTAGGTACCCATTCAGTTGTTTCCTATCACTTCAGGTTTGACCGAAATTGACCCTCACTTTCTCCTTTTGAATGGGACACCCACTAAATTTTTTCTTTGAAAAAAATTGCTAATCCTGTACTTACCACTCCAGGAAAAATATTTTTCAAATTCTGAGCGGCTGCTTCTGACTTAGGTTTCATTTCTACAGAATCCTGATAAGTGAATAGACTTTGACGTACAGGATTTGAGAAAGACACTGTTGAGTTATCAACAAAAGTGATATTTCTGACGCCCCATCCCTAAAACACAGAATTATATTTACTGTACACAGGAACACTATGTAATATCAAATGTTCACCGACATGACCATGACAGGAACAGCTTATTGGCATTACCAACAATCATCTACGTAGGAAACTGGGGATAGCAAAATGTGTATGGTATTATCGGTATTTTAATGTCGATATTGGAATAAAAAAATCTTTAACCGATAAAAAAACTAGATACACATAAAAGGAATCACGAAACGCATTAAAATTCAGATAAAGTAATAATTGTTTCACCCAGTACACCAAAAAATCCATCCCTACCACAATCTTCATGGCTGGGAAAGGCTATACATTTCCATCATCGGCTGAATCGTTCGTATTTCTGACGTTGTAGATCTTCGGCTGCTGACTTCTTGTGAGGACACCAGTCCATATTTTGATCTGATTTTTTGTCGGATACTATTTGAAAATTGATTATTCGATGTGGAAATATTTTTTTAATCGCCAAATTGGCTATGTCCAAGTACATTTTCATACCTTTTCTTTTTAAAATTTTTGAAAATGAGATAGTATCCGACATAGAGAAATATTACAGTATCTTCCATTTGAAAAATTAAAAATTTAATGTTTGCATTCAAAAAATGTAGGCAAATATTAAATATTGTCAGGAATTAAATTGTAATCAACTAAAAAACTCGAAAAGAAACGTGTGTGGTATCAGAAACGATTGTATTTTTGATAATTTTAATAATAATTACAAGGGTTACGAAGTTAGTCTGATATGGGCAAGGACATATAGACGCTCTGGGGCCACCTATGATATTTCATCAGGATCATATCAATTTATATTCATACTCATCACCATATGTTACTTCCATTTTCAAATGAAAGTAATTATCTTTTAAATACTTTTTGCTACTTCCGAAACGTCAGTGTACGTCTAGATGAAAACTATTTCGCTACCTTCGGTGACAACCCAATGACCATAAATCAAGTGTTTGAAAAAGTGTTGAAAAGTGTTTATGACTGCCAACTTAGTTGCAAAGCAACCCTCGAAGTCTCATTGAGACTTGTATGAGTAACGAAGACGATGACCTTAGCTTTTTAAGTGTCATCCGAAGTACTACTCGGCTGGTTTTCGTTGAGGTTGAAGGATTGAAATCTAGGTACCAATAATGTTCGGTTGTTCACCTATTTCCTTCCACTAAACGATGCTACAGAAAAAAATTTAATTTCCAATAGCCGCGCCGGGATTCAAGCCCGGACCCTCTGGGTCCAAAGGCTAGCGCCCCAACGCAATCGATCACCAATCCAGACAAGGGGTTGATACATTGCATAATGTTCAAATTAGTCACTTATTTACATTCGATCAGATAATAAGCTTGCTGGAACTGTCATAAGAATAAGAATTTCAATGTTATAAAAAACCTAAGACCGTATAATTATTTCAACCATAAGGTAAGATAAATGATTCACTATTCTGCGAGACATTCAGTATAGTAATACTTTCGAAAATTAAAAAAAATGATATCATACTGTACACTACTTTCAAAATATTTTCTGAAAATACATAGCATGGAAAAACTTACTAATAGTGTTCGAGCCACAGAACACCCTAGTGTACCGGATCCTAATAATAGACATTTGGTATTTTTCAATTTATCCAAATCAATGCTGGGCACTAGGTTCCATTTCATCAGTTTCAAGTTCAGATCAACTGCATTTTCTGCAATACTACAACATAACAATGACTATAAAACAAAATTTCGGACATCCTGTGTTTTATGAAGATGAAAATCGGTACAGGTATATTTCAAGTGATCCCGATTCAGAATCCATCATCATTTTTGTGAAAAAAAAAACTAATAGAGCTTTGTGAAAAATGAATCAATAAAATTGGTCGCAGTTGGCCACGTCAACAGCCCGAAAATATAATCAATCTATTGTAGGATAGACATTTCAAATACCTATTCAACAAAAAAAAGTTTTTCAAATAATAACGATTATACAGGGGTGGTGAGTACTTAAGGTGGACACACTGTGTATAATAGTTTAATATTCATGGTCAAACTGGATATTTTTAGTGCAGCATAGCATTAAGTACCATTTTTAACAGGATGCAGAAACATGTTTTCACAGCAGAAAGAATATTCAAAATGAAAAATCCTTAGCACAATTTTGCAATAGTCCCGATTTTCAAAAAAAGTTATTATTTTTTTAAATAGTAAATAGTTCATTAATGGATTTGAAAGTTAAATAAAAGCAAAATTGTAGGATATCATTGAACAAATATTCATTATCATCAAGTTTTCAAAAATGGTAGACAAGATGCTATATTCAATGATTTTTAAGTTCCATGCTTTAAAATGGTACACTTTTGTGAATAGTGTTGAATATTTTCTAGTCCTTATTCTATAGGATATAACTTTGGAAATTATCATATTATAACTGGAAATCTATAACAAAATATAACTGTACTCAAATATCCTTGCAAATATATCATCAAAACTCAATCTGAGGTTAAATTATCAGACAAGATGTGAGGAACTCACATTGATGGATCCAAAGTACTCTTTAGATTGGCTATTTTGGGCCCCATTTTGTCTCTCTCATTTCTTTCCCATCCCACCCATTCTGTTAAAAAATTAGATTCCAGAACAGGGAGTTTCAATTTATAACAGATACTGTCCTGGCAAGTTATCCTTGATTTGTCTCTACTCAAGTGAAATGATATGAAATTAACTTCTTCATTTGCTAAAAAGTTACTGAAGTTCAAGTAGAATAAGACATACCTAAAAATAATGGGACTATTACCATTCATAAAGTAGAAGTGCTACAAAGTTCCTCAGTTGAGATCCTATTCTAGAACTAACATTACTGATGTTATGGAATACAAAGTACACTTTGGAAATATCATCAGACTTTAAATCTTTCAATTTTGTGGCAAGAGGACATATCTCTATCTTGCTTTCATCAGTCATAACTAAAAAATAGCATTTCTGGTTGATTTCAAGTTGTTTATATCCATTATATATCTTCTCTACCTATGGAAATCATAGGGTTAGTATATTCAAATTGAGAATATAAAAGATCTAAACATTTTGCACTAACCCATGCAGGAGAAAATTCTTCTGTAATTGGTGATGAAATAATTTGTTCCATGATCAATCCTTTCAGAACAGGAAAACCAAACCAATAATAATAATGATACTTTTTCAAATCCTGAAAAATCCATACTTGTAGACCCTAGTATTTGAAACCACTGAATTATAAATTCATCTTACAGCAAATGACAATATAAAAAAATTATTCAAAAGAGATGGATCACAAAGTGCTCTACCACTTTTGATTTGTTCAGCAACTGATTGTCCTGCTTTATTCATTAGTTCCATTTTATTGGAATCTTTGAACTGTTCTAGGGTATTTTTATTATAAAGTACCCCATGGAATGTTAAGTAAGTGTTCTGGCCAGTGCATTCTCTTGAAATAAAATCAGATTAGAGACAATCAAATGAATTATTACAAACTCCTACGAGTTGAATGATGTGCTGTCTACTTCAAGAAAAGATGTAACATAATTTGCACTGGTGACTGTTGGAAAGTATCCCCATATACTTTTTTCACTTTCATCTAATCTGAATACATTCAGCTTGAGCTCTGTGAGTTTACTCCAGAAACTTGGATTTATAGACGAGGATATTTGAATATAAGGTAAAGATGCCATCCCAATAAATAATATTATTTGTACTTGTACGAAAATAATGTGAGGTTAGGTTAGAAGATGTGACTCAAGTGACAGTGTCAACTGAAGCATAGTTCACAGTTCAACTTCTAAAGGTGAGTTCCCAATGCAGCGCTTTTGCTTCTCGCGTCATGCACTCTGATTGGTGAATCGGAATTCGAAATTGCTGTTCTGCTTTTTGTTTATTTCGATTGTTCCCAAAAAACCTGTCGTCGTTCACATCTATGCCTGTCGGCGTGCTTGTAAAATGCGTGGTGGGCATATGCATTATGCATGGAATTAAGCCCAGTTTATTCCTAAGCGATTTCGCGTTGGCGATGCTGTGACCTTGAAATTAAACAATGGCGATTGTTCTTCCTATTCAAACTGACCAATAACAACAGCGCATTTCCCTAAATATCCCTAAAGCCTGGTTCATGCTCATACGAATCTACGTATTTGAACTTTTTTCCGGATACAGCATGCACAAATCAATAGTGTTGTAGAGTAGAAATAATATCAATGTAATTTGTTATTTTCCGATTCGCATTAATTTTGCAAAATTCGTATAAGCATGAACCAGGCTTAAGAGCCTCTGAATATTTGACAATCTTGTATTTGAGTTTAGCATTCGAAATATTTCGAAAATGATGATCATTTTGTAAAGTTTGTAATATTCCCGCCTTTCTAGTCAAGTCTGTTGTAATTTTAAACTAAATAAAATATGACTTTGGGTAAGAAATGCGATGGGAAATGCACAGATGTGAAATCAAAGAATATCTACGCTTTCACATGGCTTCAAGAAATGGTGAAATGTCATGCCTTTTTCAGGTAGGAGCGTCAGAAATTGCATGTGCCTATAAATCGCACGACGTGCTTCAAATACCCTGCATGGAAATGCATGAATCTGAATCGGCCTTTTATGAATGAATTGAGTGTGGTTATTTGAAACAGAATAAATAAATGAAATGAAGGCGATATAATAAAAGAAAAGCGAATAAAATTATATGGTTTATCTTCTACGAAAACGTAGACAAGGTAAAATACCATTACATTGGGAACTCACCTTAAGGGAACGAATTCCGCTAATAAAAATGGCGTCGCTTTTGTCGGAAGAAAAAAATTTAACTTTATTGCGAAATAGTGTTTACAAAGAGGTGTTAACTTCACAGGAGATAGTTGTTGATGTGAACGAATGTATCAGGTAGGACATACTACATAGTACACAAACTTTATTTCCGTATTTGTAACTTTGGATCTGAAATAACGTGTAACTTTGGATCTGAAATAACACGAAAACCTCTTCATTGCAACGTGAGCCATGTAGCTGAAATACCATACATATTATAAAAGTTAAAGGTGGGAGTCCCAACATCCTTGAAAACCTACAACGCAAGATGGCGATGTTCCAGTACGCCATGAAAATGAAGTTTTATGCAACCAACCCAACAGACCTCGTCTAATTGGGAATGCGACGTTGTCGGTTGCTGTAATTTAGTGGTTGAGTCCGGGTATTTTATTGAATAGGTAGAAAAACTATAATTGTATTGAGTGATATCGTTTCAAAATTTGTAATAAATTTTTCAAGTCGACATCCGATTGAGCTGATATTTTGTAGGTACCTATTCATAATTCGAGTGACAATAATGCATCACAATTTTTTTTTTCAGAGAAAAAACCAAATGGTGACTCCATGATGGAGAATGAGTTTTTTGATTTTGATCCGATTGGATTCAAAATCGTGTTTTCGAGATCTAAATTCAGAATTTCAAGATGGCGGAGTTTTGTGCATATGGTCCGATTCGAATCGAAATTGGTAGTTATTTGATTAGGGGATTTTCGGGGTCAGAGATTTTAATTTTCTCGTTGTGAATCAAAATTTCAAGATGGCGGACGAATTTTGTGAATAAGGTCCGATTCGATTTGAAATTGGTGTATATTTTCAGGGTCGGGTTATATGAATGATTTGTCAAAATTTGTGAATTCAAGATGTCGTTCGAGATTTATGATTATGGTCCAATTCGATTTATAATTGGCATATATGGGTTCTTAGGGTCAGAGATTATAATTTTTCATCAAAATTTATGAATTCGAGATAACGGCTCCAAGTTATGGCGGACGAGTTTTGTGCTTACGTTCAGATTCGATTTAAAATTGATATGTAGGAGTTTTCGGGGTCGAATATTGTGAATTATTCATCAAAATTTGTAAATTCAAGATGGCGGATGAGTTTTGTGCTAATGTTCAGATTCGATATAAAATTTGAATATAGGGGTTTTCGGGGTCAGATATCATGAATTATTCGTCGAAATTTGTAAATTCAAGATGGTGGTCGAGATTTGTGATTACAGCCGCCATCTTGAATTAATAAATTAAAATGAATGAGTCATAATCTCCGACTACAAAAACCTCAATATACCAATCCTCAACCCAATCGGACCATAATCGCAAAACTCGTCGCTATCTTTTGGAGCCGCCATATTGAATTGAGGAATTTTGGAAATCAATTTATAATCTTCAATCCTTAAAACCTCCTTATACCGATTTTCAATCGAATGGAACCATGACACAACCCACTAAGCAAAGTAACATTCATTCAATATTTCAGTAACCTTTCATCGTAATGTGTAATGTTCCATCAGAGTTTTCTGCTACCTTACTGCAAAGGTTCAGCAACTACTGAAACGGACGTTCAGCAATATTTAAAATGCTATATTTCATATCAATTATTCCAGCAAGGTAACTGCAACATTGCATTTAATATACAGGAATATTGCAAATGTGATATTGAAAATGTGGCCTAGTGACAATATTGCAGCAACTGCTGAAATAGATTGATGGATGTAATGTTTAATAATTAGTAATTGCAGCAAGGTTACCGTAACAAAGGATATAAATTAGAAGAGAATAACATATTCAATATTATGTTATATAGCAGCAACTTACTACCAACCTTGTCTATTCCTTTCTATAACATAACAGTAATATTTCATAAATTACTTTCCAGTAGGTTTGTTCATTACTGAACAATTTTTGGATTTTCACTTGTTGCTTCTAAAATATTGATAGAAAATGAATGCATACAATATTCATGGAAGGCAGATCAGTTTCGATATCTTGAAAAATATCATTTACTATCGATGTGCCCTCTATGAAAATCAGATTATAATTTTCTAGTTTTTAGAGCAAGGAGTTGAAACTCAAAAAATCTTCTGAAATGATTATACCTTAATATAGTATTTTCATTTGAAACAATAAATTCATTTTTTCCTATGCTTCTGTTATATACAGTTGGTCTCACTAGGTTGGAACCATGTGAAAATAATTAATATAATTGATTTTACGAAAAAAGTTCTGCATGCTCTAAAAGCTAAATTTTTTCAGTCGTATAAGCGGGTTGTCAAAAAAATCACTTATGGGTAGATAATGTACCTTTATTTTAAACAAAATCGAAAGTTGTTATGCAAAGTTGTTCAGAATTTAAAATACATTCAAATGTTCAGTCATATCTATCTACCATGATAAATATAATTTTGTAAATTTTTCCATTCAGTTTTGGAAAAAAAATCTATTGCTTATATAAAGTTCAACATAGTCGGAAACTTGAAACACATTATAAACACCGGGATAAACACTTACAAAAAATGAAAAATGTTGAAAATAACACAACCTAATTTTTCATTGTATATTTGAATATCTGAACGTGATTTTCATTTCTAACTGACTAATTAACCTGACAATTTTTCGATATTGTCAAAATCTAAGTGACTTTATTATTGGATTCACATATTTCAAGAAACCTCTCATAAAACTGGAAAAACTTAATACCTGATGATTTCAGCTTTCATCACAAGCAGAACTTTTTTTCCTAAAATAAATAATAAAAAAGTATTCCATATGCTCCCAACTTTGTGAGACATTCTGTATATATGAAAAGTTATCAATTTCAAATGTCTATGAAAGTCTTGGGGGTCAAAAAGGCAAACATTTTATAATAACACCTTTAATTAAATTGAAATATCACAACTAAAAAACACAAATATCAAAATAAACTCTGATCTCATCCAGGCACCTGAACCTGAAACAATGATAATCAATGGAATGTTTGGATGGAAGATTGACAACTTGATCTACTATACCAACTCTACAAAACCTTGACATACACATCTATACAATACTCTCAATTATTTCCTGCTAATAGGCCAAAATGATGATATTTTCCATTCTCTGTAATTGAAATTGTACCAGACTTTTTGGTTTTCAACAAAGTACGACAATCATATGGAAGGTTTTTATATTCACTTAATGACTTGTGCTTCTTCAAGATAGCAATAAGTTTATTGAAATTCGTATTGGACATGCATCAATCAATTGCCGAATTTCTCAAATTATTAGCTAATGTAGTAGAGTTATCTGATGCCTGGGTTTTTACTACATTAAACTACTTATTGAATGGAAAATAAGGAACAATGACTGGGGATTCTGAGAAAAATGTGAGGGGAGAGGTGACGGATGGGTTCTCATTTTTATCTTGTAAAATATCAGGGCAACAAGTTTGAGAATCATCAAGGGCCTCATCAGTTTCAACTTCAACCTTCGAGTATCAATTTTCTTTTAGTATTATCTTGGCTTACTATTTCACGTAACCATTTCTTCGACGTATTTTGAGTACTTATTACGATGTTTTTTGATCTACGACGATATCAATCCTACTTTATAATAAGATGCACACGAAACAACACTACCATCAGATTTATTCGCAATATAAAGAGGAAAACTAGGAAAAAGCATTTTCTTACCAAACTATCCTAACCTAAAATAATAAATGATGTATCGCTTACCTTACATGAATATGGAGATGCCTTCAATGTATTATTGGCATTGTCCATTGTGCTGCTTCAACACTCTCATTCAACAAACAAATGTACTTTACTAATAATTTATAAAAGTATCCGACTCAAGAATAAAAAACCTGCGACGCAAGATTGCATGATACGGGACAGGATAAACATAAACAACTTTCTTTGTCTATGAACTGGGTGTCGCCCCGTTAGGTGGCATCTTCCATCTCCTCAAGACCGGGAAATTCAAAATTGGTTGGTATCCTGACAGATGAAATATTTTTTCAAGTTTCTTTATATTTACTATTTAAAATTGTCGATCATTTTGTATATTTCTGCGATGATACAATCGAAAATTTAACATGCATTGTGTTATCTAAATACTGGCAATATTGTTTGAAGTTAGCTTATGTATTGTTGTTAATATAATAGGATTTCAAACCGAGTGTAACATTGTGATTTGAATTTGTTCGATACACAGAGAAAAACGTCCCAGGTATACAAGTACACTTGAGAAAAATGTAATAGCCTTAAATACATTGATGAACTTTCGTACCATTACAACAAGTACAAAAATGTTTCTGATATCGAGTTCTAGTGGTAGCTGAACAATTATTCTGTTACAGACAATATTTCTTCTGAGTGATATATCTTTATCAATGTGTTTAATACTCAGTATTCAACATATCCACCTAACATTAGTATAGTTGCTTCTCAATGCTAGATTTCGATTAGTGAAAGAAATTGTTTCGCCGTTATTACCAGTTTAATAATAACAGGTAACAGTTCAGTAGATTTCAACTGTTTCGTCATCGTTCGGCTATATTCGGTAACCAACACGACGATTTTCGCTGACCGAGCATCACCATTCATTCACATAATGTATGTTGTCTCGTCTCATTGCTGATGTTGCTTATGCGTGCATCTCTTCACCGCGTTTTTTTTTTCATTTGTGTGAGTTGTTGTGGTTGTGTGCTCCAGATTGAAGAAATGTATGCAGTTTCTCAGCACTGTTTGGCGAAGTTCTTACTAAACCTTATAGGTAAGTAGATAATGTACGAATTTTCCGTTAATAAACAGCTTTCAATTATGCCAAATTGTGCACGCGCGACTTTTGTCACCATATTATAGAATATCACAAGAATTCATACAATCATGGATACCGAGAAATAGATAGTGTTAATCACCTGCAGAATTTTTTCAAATAGAACATGTAATTCGAAACGCTCCAACGTCTCATTAAAAAAATTGGGTTTCATCTAAAAACTTATTCTTTTCATGAAATACCTATCTATATACCTATTTTGGAAATTTTTCGGCAATGTCATTCGGCAAAGAATTTTGCACATATTCTGAAACTGTGACTCCTGCTGTTTTCAACATTATATAAATAGGTAAATCATAATATAAATGATATATGATGAAAATACTTAATTTCAGGCTCCCAGATTGACCTACGACCTTCAGCAATTGATCTTTTTAATCCGAGTAGACGTGGATCTAGTACACCTGCAGGAATTTCATAAACATCTGAAATACATCTTCATGAGCCGTGTGGAAAACGACTGGAGGATTTAGTAGAACCTGTCTAACCTGGAACCCTAGAATAGATATTCTTGTTCGTCATACTCGAAGATATTGGACCAGAAAAGATGATTATAATTTCTGTTTTTCAATGTTTTTTGTAGGAACACTCTATTGGTACTAGTTGTATTATTTATTGGTGGTGATTAAATCATTTTTCTGCCACAGTTCCATTTTTAGCCTGTAGTTACTATAATGTATTGAGAATTCATTAAAATGTTGAATAACCATTATCGAATTGTCAACCTACAACAGGTGAAGAACACTCCAAGATGATGTAGCAATATTTCAAAGGGAGATTTCTAGTATTCACTGGTTATTAAACTGTTCAGTAGATGTTATTAAACACTTCAACAATAGTGAGTTGAGTGGAAATATATTCATTCATTAACGTCCAATGAACTACTCAACAGAGTTTCCGCTGCAGGTATACCAATTCAGGAAAAAAAAATTCTCTACTGTTATTAAACTGTATATCTGTCCCATATAGTATTCAAGTTTCTAATTACAACTATTAAATGTTTAATAACTGTTATTCAACTTTTTTCTCTGTGTAGTTCCAAATGTAACTTGTACACACATTGTTCCTATATAGTGTCTATAATGTTGCATTTATAATGAACTTTAATGGCACACGCAACATTGCACCTGAAACATAATCAATAGCTTACTTTTTAATTTACATACAACTTGTTGGTAGTTTTTTCTGTTATGTTAAAAACTTGAATATAGCAGTTAGCCTTATGCAATATTATATCATTATCTTACAATGACAAGCAATACATAATATTGTTGCAATATTTTGTAACATTACATGCTTAGTGGGAAATATCGTCCACCAACTTGGAGCCGCGCCATCTTGAATTTACGAATTTTGACAAAAAATTCAAATTCTTCTACTCAAAAACCTACCAATTTTTTATCCAATCGGACCATTATCACAAAACTCGTCGATATCTTCGAGCCGCCATTTTTTTTCTGTAACACATGTTCTAGACATTATTGTCACCAGAATTATTAAAACCCACCAAATTTCAAGTCAATCGGACAACTAGAAGTAGGTCGAAATTCACTTGCGAGAATAACAGAATTCGACTAACAAAACCACCAGATTTGAATCCGAGAACTTTTCCGTCATCTTGATTTTTGACAAAGAAAATCATCACTTACCATTCAAAAAAACCTATATACAAATTTCGAAACAAAATATTATAAAAAATCACAAAACCTGTCCGCGATCTTGCATTTTCAACATATAATAATGGGTAGATTTTATTTTAAGGACGTGTTGACGACATTCAGATATAATAAGACGAAATTGAATCGTACACACATTACCCGAAAATGAAATGTTATGAAAACATCAATGGAGTTGAAGATCTGGCAATGCCTGGTATGATTTACAATGACTCTGTATGATTTAAGTGGAATCGCCATCTTGCTGTCAGTAGCTGAACTGAAGTACGTCATAAAATGGACCAGAACGCACTAAATCGCGTATCAACTTTGTCATGTTCATCTCGAAAATTAGATCGTTTTTCTTCAACTTTTCTGGGTTGATGCATTCTTTATACTCTGAGTGATGCCATTAGCTAAGTCATAATCATCAAATATACTTCTAGAATATAATATTTGATCACTCAAATAACCTCAAAATTGATCATTTTTCAGAATTTTTTTCAAAATATTCATCCATTTTTGGAAGTTGCCATGGGTCAAACGGCATGTATTGATCCTTCATCCATCTCTGTAGCTAATATCATTTCATTTACTCCAACCATTCGTTCACTGAACATGACAAAGCGAGCCGCTGATTACGGTTCAAAATTGTCCGTTGCGACTCCCACCTTAAACATCATTTAATAGACTCTACATCTTCTGTTTCTGAATCCATGTTGGTGTTTTAAATTTGGTTTTTGCCCTCTGCACAGATTTCGTTTTGAAAGTCAACAAACTTGTGAGATAAATGAAGTTATGTTCTTATTTGTTGGAAATATCTTAGTTAAAAAAGGGCCAATTTTATTTCCGAATAGTCATTAATTAAAAAAAATTATCAAATTCATTTAAAAAAATAACACTATTCATTTGTATTTTCATATCCAAATACACAGAGGGTTATCAATCTATATATCGATGGAAGACAAGGTGTTAATTTTTCATTACCCGAACATCTTGACATTTTCGGGTTTTTGGTGAATCAAAATGTGTCTCCTGAGACGGCACTTTAGTCTCGTTTTATATTTGCAAATATAACACTCGAACATCTCGAAATCTTCGGGTGACTTGTGTGTCAGAAGGTGTCTCTTGAGAAGTTTCTTATGTATGCTTTTATATTTGCAAATATGGCACTCGAACTTCTCAACATCTTCGGGCATCTTGTGAATCAAAAGGTGTTTCTGGAGGAGGCCATTTCGTTTTGTTTTATATTCGCAAATATGACACTTCAACATATTGATATCTTCGTGAGTAGTAAGGTGTTTCTTGAGGGTGCTCTTTCGTTTTGCTTTATATGTGCAAAAATTGCACTCGAACATTTTGACATCTTCCGGATTCTTGTGAATCAGGATGTGTGCTGCAAGGTGGGTCTTTCGTTTTGCTTTATGTGTACAAATATGGCACTCAAACACCTTGAGATCGTCGGGATTCTTGTGTACCAAAAGATGTCTGTTGAGGCTGCACTTGTGTAAAGTTTTATATTTGCAAATGTGGCACTCGTACATATCGACATCTTCGGGCTTCATGTGTATCCGAAGGTGTATCTTGAGGTTGCTTTCATTGATTGTTTTATAACTGCAACTATGGCAGTGGTGCATGGATACTTTTTTGGGTTCTTTGTGCACCCAGGAATGGACCTCAACATCTCCTGAAACATATTTTCGTTCAAATGGTTCTTACCTCCGACTTTTATACAGAAAAAGAGTAGCAATTGAAACTATAGTTTTTTTTAATATAGCAATTTCAATTAGGATGTTATTGAGCAAAAGAAAATAATACAAACGAGAAACCACGAATTGCAAAAAGTACCACAAAAAACAAAATGAGAAAATTAATCTCAACCGTAAACAATTCACCAATCAACATCTAGGATGTTCAAAAAGGTAGCCAACGATCAGAACACAAATACTTTCCTGGCAAATACCACATAGAACATTGAATTATATCTCTTCACATTCTATGCACTGATTCACTAAGTGAATACAGTATGCTAGTGTTTCATTTTTTCTAACACGCGACAATGATAACACTGAGACAGGCACGCCTAACCACCTACGGTTTCAGACTAATTGGCCGTCATCAGTAAAGGGGAGACCAGATACCCTGAGAACTCCACTCGGTTGACTACCCTGCACTGACGAGGATCAGAAATAGGTTGTGAGGCGTGCCTGTCTCGATGTGAACTTTGTTACGTGTTAAACGACCCATACATTATGCAATTAGTTGAACGACAACTACGGATTGGACGGACAATAGCTGCAAAATATTGCATAGGATTTTGGCAACACACACAAACGATCAAAGAATCAATCGGTCGTGAAGATTTGTTGTACGTTTGAAAGTGTATCCAGCGTCACTATCAAAACTCGCTATTTCTACAATAGTGGCAGCTTTATTACTTCAGGTGAATCCGGAATTTACATGAAGTTGAGTTACTTGGGAGAAAATGCAGTTTTATGCATTAAACGGATCCTCAAAATGTCATTCCATTACCTCCGAATACAAAAAAGTTTTAGTGGCGATCCACCTTCCATGGACATGTATGTATTGTACTATTGGCAGGAATGATTCACCTATAATGAGTAGTGTACCTAGGTCGGTACGAGACCAAGATGGCCGCCATAAGGGCGGAAAATTCAAATTTTGCTAGCCGCCATGAAATGTGACAGCTGTCAACTATTTAGTGTTCCATGCCGCTGTGTCATCTGTCATGTGTTCCATGCCACTGTGTCATCTGTCAAGTGTTCCATGCCTCTGCTGATTACGTCAGAGAAGGGTATGGTAACGCAATGCGTTATAACAATGATATAATAATCATAGCAACTAAGCGAGATTCACCAATGACGGTCCGATTCTCTAAGAAGTGGATAAATTACTCTTCTTCTTCTGTGGCTGCTAGTGCCATAGTGTAATAATTATATATTTTTTTGGACGAATAATAAATAAGGTTCGTAAGAAATATCCTGCAATAAATGCATGAAGGAAAAAACCTTCAACACCAATATTTTGGACATGTGAAAAATCTTTCTAATTGTTTAGATCACTAATGTGAATAATGGGTTTGTAAAATCTCATAAGGCTCTATCATTGGATGATCTGTAAATAATTTGTAACTGAAACTTAATAATATTAGATAAGCTCACGTGCAACAATAAACAGGGTACGACTAAACCTACTGACAGGATTAAATCGTGTTTTTATAATTATTACCCTTCCACAAAAAGTCTATTCCACAAATATTCGATTAGTTTTGACCCAACCTCATGTGATATAGGTTATTAAAGTTGTTCCCGGATGAAACAAAAAAATGTATATATTTTTCAGTAAGGGTGGAGGAAAAAATTGTATTACTTAATGATTTTTTTCAATCTGGTTCAAAATGGTTACATGGGGTCCTCGTAGGATTCCAAGCACACTTTTACTATAAAATTTTTTGATCTTGATCTTGTATAAATTTGGCCCATTTTTTGGCATCACTGACAACTTTTTTCAAATTTCCGCCAAATCTTAGATCACGTGATATTAGTCGTAACGGATTTTTCAGTTGTCAGACATACAGAAACGAACAGCCATTAGAGAACAAATTTTTTTCAACCAACTGTAGCCAACTTTAAGGCGTACACTGTATTACCTTCATGATGATAATTATTTTTTCATTTCCACCAGTAAAATCTGGTGGATAAATTAGTCACTTCATCAGTGGTAAACCGAGTTTATAAATTGACTTTCATTTTGACATTGGCAAATTGAAAAATGCCACCCAAATAACAGTTGTTTAGATAACCACTTCCTTGGAGAATCAGACCGATTAATTCATTACCCAATCACCAAAATGGAGATTCAAAATGAAATCATACAGTCAAACATGAAATAAGAAAGCCAATCTGTTCCGAATACTAGCAAATGCTGTGAAGATCAGAATAAATTGGCAGTAAACAAAAAAACATTGCAAGTAGGAAAACTCACCCTTGTTTCTGGATTTGAAGGAACATTTATCACACGAATGAAATTCTTCATCAATGTGGCTAATCGATTCTTGATTTTCTAGTGTTTTCAACACATTAGAATCTTCAAAGTTTTCCGGCAGTGATTCTTGATTTTCCAGTGTTTTCAACTCATTAGGATCTTCAAAGTTTTCCGGCAGCGATTCTTGATTTTCCAGCGTTTTCAACTCATTAGGATCTTCAAAGTTTTCAGACATATTAATTTTTCTCTGCAACACATCATCCTGTTCTTCTGTACTATCTTCAAAATAAATATTGCTAGGACTCTCTCAAGTACTGGATGTTCTGATGGTCTGTGAGGAAGTTCATAATTCCTGCAAATAATGAGTTGTCTTTTTGAGAACAAATCAACTTGAGATATAGGTATACCTATACTTGTTACAATAATTGTTTTTTTCACATCTACGTCCTGTTTCTGTTTTATTGATTTCCAATAATGCATTTAGTTCCAGGAGATCTAAATGGGATTGAACTATTTCAACAGGGCCCAATTTCATATCATCTTTGATTGTTGAGTTGTCACTATAAGTATTATTTAAGGCCACTTTCAATGTGTTCAGTTCATACATTGTATAATTGCATTCATAACACACTTTAGAATATATGGGAATTGAAAATCCCTGAAAAACATACAATATCAAAACTCTCCTATTCATAAGAAATTGTTCAATGCAAAATTACCAGATCATCACACATCTGCAAAGTATCACTAGAAGTAACATGGTAATGGTCAACAACATTTACCCCACAAAATTTACAAGTTATCTTAGTTTTTTCATACTTCTTTCTAAGGCAGTCAAATTTGTTTAAAAGGTTTGTACAAAAATGACAAATCACAGAGTCTTCAAGCAGAATGGTTTTCTGAAAATATAGTATATATAACCAAGAAATATGTAATACAAGTAATACCTAATCAAGTATTTACCACATCTGGGCATAAGACTCGAAGTGTCTCTATCATAACACTATCAATAGAGACATATTGACCATCAATCCAGTTCAAACACAACCTACATGTTGGTGTATCATCCATGGTATTGTAGTCAGTCAGTATCATAAACAACTGTCTGATAGTCCAAACAACTGTCTAATAGTCCAAACAATGAGATGGAAGGTGAAATGGCTCTCGTTTTTCTACATACGAAACAGACTGCTCCTAAAAAAATCACCTCAAATAAATCATTTCATTGAATAATGAAACATAAAAAAATTATGTTCTTAAAGCTACACCAGCATTTCTGGCACACTAAAAGAAAACTAGTTCATAATTTTGTATTTTTCATGAAAAGGGCCTGTGCTTGCTTCTGATTCAAGCTGCAACCTCACACTCCATATTTTTTAAAATATGCAAAAACATAATGATAAGCCGATTGCCAGAATAAATCATTCACGTGTAGAAGAGGGTAGGTGGTCTGTGGTAGAAAATTCCGAAATGTCTATCGCCAAGGTTTCAAATGCCCATCAACATAGAATAATCCCTATTCAACTTATGTCAAAACGTGGACAGAATTATTCACAGAACTATCTGATACAAATAATCATCTTTATGGAATTCACAATATTCACATTATTGTAATGATGCCAAATTTTGTCAATATATTTCATCGTCCAGAAAAAAACTGATGAATGAATCGTAACGAGTTCGATATCAGGTACCAACAAATATTCGTTAAAGTGGCCACCTGTTTTTAATATTTATATGGGTCGCTAGGTCGTCTCGGATCGAAAGATAAACAAATTTGATGTTCTCTGGTCGATATTTCCTTTAAGTACCAAGCTATATGTTTATACTCCAGGAAAGTTTTGTTTTATAAAAGAATGTACGAATTAGATGCATTTGGAATGGCAATTTCGTCTACGAGGGTTTTGATGATTATTAGAACAAGCTTAGGTATATTATTATCACGATAATTGAATATGTTATAAAGATTCATTAAGTATAGACATTTTATAAATACGAGGCACAATACGATGGCTATATAGAATGGACTTACCAGCTTGGTGAAACACTTTGGAACTGAAGAATATAGTCTGAATAGAGTAACTCGAAGTCATTGAAGGGAGGATCATTCGAGAAGAGGAAATTGGGGAACCAATAGGAACGTTAGTTTTGTTTACACTTCAAGTTAGCTTGTGTATAATTTATGGGCATAACATCTGCAGCCGTAAAAATTAATTATCCCAGTAACCTTCTACCAACTAATGTTTATATTAACTTAATCGAAGATTAATGAAAAAAGCGCAAAAATATAAGATTTATATCTGAAATAGTTTATATTAAATACTCTTAACATGACCATACTTTTAGAATAATTTACATTTGGCAAAATCGACATGAACCACTAATCAGAGTAATTAGCGGGGATGGGAGGTTCCTACAATTTTCTCATGAAAAGTTCCTATAAATTCTCTGAAACTAGAATCAGAGGGCAGAGCAGTTCCAAGATCCAACAGTTAAGCTCTCAACTCCAGACAATGTTCCTCAGTTCGGTATGTCAGTGCCACCCTCGTAAAGTGTGTTACAAGTGAACGTGAATTAGCAGACCAGTGAAAGATGGATTTCCATCATCAGACAGTTCGGTTTTCGTCAATTAAATAAAAGTCATCTTATTGTGCCGGTATTCAGTTCAATTCACGTAAGTTCTATAGTTCAGGAAACATCTCGAAAGTTACTATAATTGTGATCAACCACCAAACATGTAAGAAATCTTATTTATATTGCCGACTTTGCCTGTCTAATTGATTCAAATGCTAAATAGATATTTGTACTCTGAGATAAGTGTGTTTATGTCTACATCCACTATTCTTTCTCCTGCTTAAAAATTCACGAACCCAGTTTAAGAAGTAATATTGTATCACCCTGTATAGGCCAACTTGAATAAAGCAGGGTGTCATAACATTATGATGGATCCAATGGGGTTGGACACCCTCAAACATCTCGAAACTCCAATAACATATACTTGTGTTTCGACGTAGATCCGGTGTCGGAATTTTCCAATTTTCTAAGAACCAGTTGTTGTTGCCTTTCCGTTCTTGAGAAATGTTTATATTTATTGATTCCAAATGAAATGTTAACTTATGAACCACTGGAGCTTCAATTTACTCGAAATCTTTAATTGAAGCTGGTGGTATTTGGTGAACACACGGAAATGTAGCTCTGAGAGATAATTTTAGACCAAGACTTTGATTAAAATTGTGCTAAAAAATTGTTTCTTTGTTCTCATTCGTATCATTGTGGACAGTCATATACAATTTATATAATTGTTCTTGAACCATATCGATAAGCTAGGATGATTTTGTCTGTTCGGGATGCTTGAACACTTCGGTTGTTCGGCACAATATTGATGATATATACGCCGGTGTCATCATCATTGTCGTGACGGTATTATATAGAAATATAATAAAGACATTATCATCCCTCTAAGACATCGGAAGTGCGGTCTCCTTTACCCAATTAACTATTGTGGATGTGTGAAAGCGGATTATTTGGTTACCGTGTGATGTGCGGTTTATTCGTTTACCGTACGTGTGCAGTGTTCTAAAATGTGAGGTGCCGAAAGAGCAGCATCATCATGGCAATTGTTTCCCGAGAAAGAGTCAATTTTAATTTTGCATGCATTTGTTCCGGACGAGGCCCCCGTTTCTGTCGGGGACTCCTGTCGGGGCCTCCTGTCGTGGCCTCCTATCGGGGCCTCCTGTTGAGGATTCCTGTCGGGGCCTCCTGTTGGAGCCTCCTGTCGGAGCTCCCTACTTCCTGCCCTGCTAGATCGCCAAACGATAACTGATTTCTTATGTCCATACATTGTGACATATTTGATCTATGATTGTGATAAGCTCACAAACATAGATTTCGAAGGTGAGTGATCTTCAATTTACATAGATATTTGTTCACCAAAACCTGTGAATCTATCAAACATATACATTTTTGTAACTTGGTTATATAAACTCGATTTTATTGTTGGTATTTGATAGTTTTTTCAAGCAGCAATCGCTACGCTTAGTTACGTGAAAAAAACCTGACATATCAATCTTTATTGTTCGTCTAGTAACAAGTGGAGTCATACACGAACCTACTTTTTTTCTCATCAAACGTCATTACCTATAACGTCGTATTACTCTGATCTCATATTTACATACACAGCAAAGATTATATACACTCCAGTAAGCCTATACCCGTTGCCCATCTAGAGTGTATATAATCTTTGTACACAGTAACCGCTACCCTCTTTGTTAGGTTAGGTGGAAAAGAAAAATATCAGGTTGAACCGTTCAAACCGTTGATTGATCAATCAACGGGTTGAACCGTTATATATATTGAATCATACCCTTTGTTTGATAAGCTAAATTTGCGTTTGCGTGGCGAATGGATATATAATTGATAAAATATAAGTGACGTAATCACCATTGTGGCTCACGCCAATCTAACATTGGCCCATTTTTTGGGAAGAGGCCAATGAGACAAAAAATCATAAAAACTAGTTCTCTAAATCATTTGATTTTAACTAACTAACTAAGTAACGTAAATTGCACAAGTAATTTAATATTTTTATATACTGTGAATTCCTTCATCCTCCATTATTGACTTCCATAATTGGTTTTTATTCAAAATATTGAAACAGAAATCAAAAAAACGGGGTTTAAATATAAAGCCGCCAATTGTAGCCGCTTTAAATGATTTTGTAGATCCGGGCATACAAAATCGTAACTATAAACGAGCTTAAGCCTTAAGCTTAGCTTAATAGCATACGGCGAATACGGCCGTGAAATACATTAAAAATGACTATAGATTTGTTCATATTTTGTTTTCGTAGTACGAGTACAAAAATGAAATTCATCAGTTGCAAGTTGGAATAATGTAATCATTACGCTACAAGAACAAAATCTGATCATTATATAAACATCTCATTACATCACAACACAACGAAAAATCTATTACTTTCTATTACTATTTCGACTCCAATTCTATTACGATGAATTTCAAAGTGGTGGCAATACTGGTCAAGAACATCCCATATTATAGGAAATTCATTTGAGATTTTTGAGGGTCTTCAAGTCCTTTTTCAATCCATCATTACATAAATTCCCTAACGACGATTGTTCTTATTAGCTAGGTCGTGTGTATAAGTTTTATAAATAATCCTGTGACCGTCCACGTTTTGACATTTACGAATTATATGAAAATGATCTGTAATAGATATGTAAGATATTCTGGTAATCGGCTAATCATTATATATATATGCATATTTTTAAAAATACAGTGTATGATGCAGCTTGAATGAGAAGCTAGCCGAAGTCGTTATCCTGGAAAATCGGAACTGTACAATTTTTTTGGCACGCAAATCTGTAATATATGTGTACAATAGTATGAACTATTTTTATATTGTGTCAGAAATGCAATTTTGACCTTCTATCGCTTCCTGATCACGAATCCGAAGTCAAAACACGGCGGTCTCAACTATTTTCGGTGATATGGCCCCATTTTGTCTCGTAAATGTACCATATTTGACATCTCAAATTTCTGGTATTAAAAATATACACAATTACCATTCTTTTAACCAAAACACTACACACGGATTTGGTTACTCATTTCCAATACTTTTCAGCAGAAAAGAACTATCATTGGTACAAAAATTCACTCTTCTTTGAAACGTTACTAAAGTACTTTTTTTACTGAATTTATCGTAATTTCTTTTATGATGTTCCAACGCTCGTGAGCCCATGAGCCGATCTCGTTAAAAACTTCATGAATAAAAATTACCAGAAATTCATTGAAAAAAAGTGTTTCGTTCACGTTTTGAAGAAGGGTGCATTATTTTGAAAAATAATAAACTACGCAACACTATTTGAGAATTTCTTCCATATCATTTTCGTGAGTTTTGTACAAATCTACTAAGAATCGCCCAAACTCGGGTACTCCAAGAGAGTAAAAAAATATCTCTTTTACAAAATAAGAGGGACAAGCAGATAACCATATCTATCATCAGATGAAAAAGTTTACCAGAGAGGTGGCAAAAATGTTTTCATAGACGTACCTACAATTTTTTGGGTCTAAAAAATGGGTGTTTCAGATTTGTGTCAACTTCGAGGAAACCCCATATATCTAATAATACCTACATAGGTAACATGGATACCAGAGCTGAAGCCGAGAAATAAAACAAATGACAGTCTGCGGGACAAATCACGAATATGGGCATGCGCAAGTTTGAATTAAGAATCGACATTAGTTTTCATCATGGAGGAGAGTAGCTTTGTAGTGAGCGACAAACGTATGATAATTATTAAACATCAATCAAATGTGTCACGTAACCTTCAATTCGATGTTTTTATTTTATCATAACATATATTTTTAAAATATTCATTTATCGATGGATTTTTGAACGATTTTCGATAATAGTTGATGATAGATGCAGAAATGGATGTGTTCTACAAAGCGATACTTGCGATTTGCAGAGAAACTTGTGACGATAAAGTCATCGGAACAAGATTCGTGGGCTAATTTTTGATCAATCACTGTTATCACTTACTAATCACTTCTGTAAACAGTCAATAAGTACATTAATAACTATATTAACGCTCTTTTACATAATTTGGGTTAACAAATATACCTAACCTATGAAATTCTAAAAACGTCAGTGGATTTCAACTCGTCAAAATCCGCGCTTGCGCACAATTCATCATTAGCAAGCCATACAGTCTTTTGTTTTTCCAAAACTGGCTTCACTTTCGCGTGAAGAGAAGAATAGGTGTTATCCATATAGTTGTTATTATATATATACCCTTGATCTATAATGTTTATCTGGAACCTAACCTTACCCTGCTTGATCTATAATGTTTATCTTGAGTCAACTCTGATCTTATCTCTTCATCTATCAATGCAGCTTCAAAATATACCTAGTTTATTCTGTTTTAGTGTGTTTATGTTGGTGTGATGATATTGTCAATTTTTTTTACGTTTATTGCTCAAATAATCACATTTAAAACGTAGTTACCACTTCGAGTTTATTGAGTTTCTTGTAAGAAAGTGTATTTCTATACCAATAACTTTCAGTGGAATAAATAAGTCGATATATTTTGTATTATCACAGATTAGAAAATTTTAGTGAAATTTATTCACAGAATACACTCTATAGCTTCAATTAAAAACAGAAGAAGAATTTTCAAATTATATTGAGTTCTCGAAAAAATTAACAGTAGCAATTAAAATCTACCAATCAGAACTATTATAGTTGCGCCTGCGTGTTACGAAGGATTTGAGACAACAGTCCGATCGAAGACTAAGCTAGTAGGTAATAGTACTAATACTAATAAGGAAGTTAGACGGAGAGTAGTATGCCAGCTCTACAAGCTGGCGTCCGGGGTTCGATTCCCATTAAATCTTTTTTTTAGTCAAGTCTCAAATATCTCTGACCGGGCACCCAGTCGAAGAGTATAGGTTTAGTAGAACCTATACTTTGTGACCCAGTAGTTGAAGAGTACTTTTTTAAATCATATTTTCTTCCCTCAAAGGTCCCGACAAATAGTGATCTAGTGATAGGTTAGTACGTTCAGGTCAGGTAAGTCTCATTGAATTAATATAGCGCGATAGCGCGTTCAAATTTGCAATTTTTCGTTCAACTTTCCCTTCCTAAAAAATCTACTGAAAATAATGATCTACTGATAGGTTAGTACGTTCAGGTCAGGTAAGTCTCATTGGATGAATATAGCGCGATAGCGCGTTCAAATTACCCTTTCTTATTCAATCAAATTTTTCTTCTTCAATAATTCACTAATAGTGATGATCCCTGCCTTCACTGATGTCAATAAACCTTCGTCAATACTTGCGTCAATACCACCTTTATCGATACCAAGGTGGATATAGGATGGTGAAACAGCTCTTCAATTGTTTCTGCGAAAAACTTGTAGACCGTTTGAGAAGGTACTCATATTTCCTCGACTTGAAAGAAGATGGCGGTAAGATCGATTATCGAAGGAGATTTCTGTTGCTTACGTATTTCTGTGGTTCACATCTGACAGACGTGACTTGAAACAACATTAAACAATATATTTTCTATAAATCTGGAATGAATATTGATATTTTGACTCTTCTCAATCATTTTTCATCTAGAATAGATGAAACTGATAAAAAGATGACAAATGCAGAGTTTCTGTTTTACCGACACCAAGGTATGTCGCCATCTCTGATAACTATCAGGAAATATTACTACGGTATGAAATCAAGTAGGCTAAGGTCTACAGTTTATTCTAGTGCTTGTTAATAGGGAGCTGTTTCACCATCCTATATATCCACCTTGATCGATACCAACCATTTCGAACCTACTGCCAAAACGTAAATGGTTGTTATTGGTGGATTTTAATAGCTATGCTTGTATTCATGTGAATTTGAATTCTTGCTCTTTTGAAAAATGTAGGTTTTGCAATAAAAAATTGAATTGTAATTTTTTCATGGCCAATAACTAGATCATGCTCTGTTTGAATTTAGAGTTTCTCTTTTTGAACATAAAATTTTGGCAATTGATGTGTGTTCAATTCCTCCGAAACTGGATATCAAAAAATGAATAGTGTGCCTAAAAAACGGGGAAATGCCAGTTTTCAAAAGATTTGATCCGCAATTTTCAGTCACAAATCCAAATATCAGCAAATACTAATCGTTTCGGTAATTTTTCCGTTAGGTGGCGATATCGAATTTTTTCAAAATGTTTGGCTGTACTTACGTATTTTGGCCTCCTGAACTCGAATCGGGAAACCAAGCATTGCGGAAACCATTGAAACCAATAATTTTCGAGATATTTGCAAATAGAAACCTTCAAAACGACAAATTCAGCAAGTTTCAGCGCCTTGCGCCCGCCGCCCGCCCAAGACCGGTGTGAAATGGCAGTCCCGGCCAGCAGATAAAATTTCCGAAGACGCACGAATGATCAGTAGCGTTCTCCTAAAATTATTTCAGGTGATGCAAAAAAACGAGTGCTTTTAACTTAACACGAATCATAATATACGGCCGTAAGCCGTAACGTAAGCATTCATCCTTATTTTAGCTCTGTGGTCGGCATAATATATTTAAAATTATTTTCAAATTTGACGCGGGTGAGCGGCCCCACCAAAGACATTTTGAATTTCTTTGGGCCCCACCATGTTGTTTACTGTAATTCAGTGCCCACCAATGAAGAAACAAGATGTCTGTCAAATTTGATGATATTTTGAAACTGTTATAAAAAAAATTGAGAACAAGAACCAGAGCAGAGACAACACAAGCAAAAACAAGATTCAACGTTCAAGTATTCAAGAACATTTTATAGGTGGTAAATTTGTCTAGAACCACATAATATATAAAATAGTTTGTTGTTATTTCCCAGTAGATAGGAGTGGGTGGGAGAGGTAATTTGAAAATCAAACAATTTCTGCTAACTGAAATGTTTACATCAGGTAGAATCATAAAAGTGTCTCATATGATGTCCATGCATACTTAATTTTCGTAATATCCTTGTAGAATCAACATTACTAGATGAAGATTTGGACCATGAAAGGAAAGCTACTTTGATAAATGAAATAGGTATATTCACTGATATAAAGGAAAATTGGTTGAACTATCATGACCGTCTAGAGAGATGCTTGGAAGAACACTGTATTCTTTCTGATTATCAAAAGAAAGAACTGCTTTTTGGTACTGTTGGTGGAAAAACTTTGAAAACCATAAAAAACATAGTTCGACCCCAATGCATCAGTGGTACAAACTATGAAACAATCATTGCGAAACTTGAATCTCATTTCTATCCCACCCTAGATAAGGAATACTATGTCACAAAGTTTACTCTCAGAAAACAGAAAAAATTTGAATCTTTTTTTAAATATGTGTCTGCCTTACGTAAACTATTGGTGAATTGTGGATTTGGCAAGGGTCAACACAGTAAACTAAGAAATCAACTGATAGTAGGATGTAAGGAGAATCTCAAGCAGAAATTTAACCCACACTCTATGTCCCTATCTCAAGTGTTTGAAACTGGCATCCTGTGGGATGAATCAAGAACTACTCAGCCCATTCCCCATCCTAGGAATCATAAAGCAAGGAAAAATAGAATTCCAAAATGTTTTCGCTGTAAACAAAGTATTAATATTCACCAAGATGAACCATGCCCATTTGAATGGGCAGTTTGCTCAAGTTGCAGTGTCAAGGGACACATTTCTACAGCTTGTAAGTACAAAGAGATTACTTGTAATAAATGTGAGAAATCAGGACACATTGCAAAGCTTTGCAAATCAAAGTAGACTCCTAATGCTAGTGTGCAAGCAGTATAGATTAATAATTTCTAATTAATGAATTTCTGCAAAGAAAAATATATCATTTAATATATTAAAATAAATATTAATTTTTGTGATATACATTAGTATCAGAATTCTAGTAATTATTGGTATTGAATTCTATATAGGTATATATTTATTGAGTTAAATATTGAAACTTGAGTTGCATTTATGTTCTAATGATTGCAAATTAAATTTGATTTTTCTTATACTGTTTGAATCATTTTATATCATAACACCTATTCAATTTACCTCAAATTATAATAACATTATAAGTAATTATTATCTGCTTTTCAAATCAACTTTTGAAAGAATTTGAGCAGTTTAAACAAATTTGGGAAGTTCTTAAAGTCTATAAAAGTGATTATTTTTCTTTGAAACTGAAGTACAGTGTATCTATAGAAACTTATATGGAATTTTTTATACAGTTATTGGGTACTTGCTTCTCAAGTTACTACATAAAAAAGTTAATTTTCTAAAAAAAAAATTCAAAATTTCGTGGTCGAAAGACTTTACAGACTAATTCATTTTTTGTCACTCAGAAATCTTGAATATAGAATCATAATTCATGGAAAAACATTTCTTAGAACACATTTTTTCAGTCTGTAAGGTATATACCTTACAGACTGTTTCATAATATTTGACACGCACTTCCAGAGGTTCTGAAGCATATCAAGAAAATGGTAAAAGTTACTATAAATATATGTCCAAAACTCTATCATTTCCGAGTTACAGGAGGGTGTTGAAGTTTCAAGACTTTAGTTTTTTCCGAGGTTTTTTCCTTATAGCTTCTGCAGTTTTTAAGATATTCAGCTCAAATTTAGAATACAGGTTACGCTGTTATGACACCCTGCTTTATTCAAGTTGGCCTATACAGGGTGATAACAATATTACTTCTTTAACTGGGTTCGTGAATTTTTAAGCAGGAGAAAGAATAGTGGATGTAGACATAAACACACTTATCTCAGAGTACAAATATCTATTTAGCATTTGAATCAATTAGACAGGCAAAGTCGGCGGTATAAATAAGATTTCTTACATGTTTGGTGGTTGATCACAATTATAGTAACTTTCGAGATGTTTTCCTGAACTATAGAACTTACCTACGTGAATTGAACTGAATACCGGCACAACAAGATGACTTTTATTACATGGACCAAAACCGAACTGTCTGATGAAAATCCATCTTTCACTGGTCTGCTAATTCGCGTTCACTTGTAACACACTTTACGAGGGTGGCACTGACATTACGAACTGAGGAACATTGTCTGGAGTTGACAGCTCAACTGTTGGATCTTGGAACTGCCCTGCCTTCTGATTCTAGTTTCAGAGAATTTATAGGAACTTTTCATGAGAAAATTATTGGAACCTCCCATCCCCGCTAATTACTCTAAGTAGTGGTTCATGTCGATTTGCCAAATGTAAATCATTTTAAAAGTATTGTCATGTTAAAAACATTTAATATAAACTATTTCAGATATAAATCTCATATTTTTAGAGTGACTCTATTCAGACTATATTCTTCAAATCCAAAGTGTTTCACCAAGCTGGTAAGTCCATCCTATAGTCATATATCGTATTGTGCCTCGTATTTATAAAATGTTTATATTCTATATCATACTTCAATCTCATTATATTATAACATATGATTATTCTTAATAATCTTTAAAATCCTTGTAGACGACATTGCCATTATAATAAATGCATCTAATTCGTACATTCTTTCATGAAACAAAACTTTCCTTGAGTATAAACATAGCTTGGTACTTATAGGAAATATCGGCCGGAGACATCGAATTTGTTAATATTTCGAGCCGAGACGACCTAGCGACCCATATAAATATTAAAAACAGGTGGCCACTTAAACGAATATTTGCTGGTACCTGATATCGAACTCGTAACGATTCATTCATTGGTTTTTCTGGACGATGAAATATATTGACAAAATTTGGGATCATTACATTCGACCCATCTCTCTTAGACGAAATTATATATCCAAACATATTGATTTCGTTGTATATTTTATCGTCCTATTCAAGAAACAATGAGGACACCACTCAGTTTCATTCACTATTATAACTAATAAACAGAGACATGATTTGTTTATACTATGATTTAAATGGATCTTCCTGAAGTGTCTGAAGGTTACCTACTTACTTATAAACAAAACAATGATTCGACCTTCCAATAAACAATTCTCATTAGAAATACAGTGTCACTCAAAAGTGTATCCTCTGATAATAAGTTTTCACGAAAAATTAAAACAAATTACATAGGTATTCCTCAAAAGAATCTTCAATACAAATATATGCGAAAATATAAACTATATACACTCACTCACTCACTCGTGGTCTGCTTTCTTGAGTGGAACCCTGAGGTTCCGTCCGGATGACGATGAAGTGAAGCCCCTATCTTGAAGTGCCTCGGACTGGTTGATGATGGTCTTGTAGAGATGAAAATAGCTCCTGCTGTCCTCAAGAAAGACATATGTGGTCATAGGTTAACCTGGACTCCATGGGAGGTAGAATGTCTTCGTATGACGAAGTTGGATGTTCTTCCCATACTTCCTTGGCATCATCAGATGTACTGGCAGTGGTTTAGTTGAAGGACACCGTCCTTCGAAGCTCTAGAATGCATCTGGAGCTCTCTTTTGATTGGTGAAGCTCCAGACAACCGAATAGTTCGAAATTTACCTACTTTCGACAGCTTTTCCGAGTGAATGTTCTCTTCGAATTAATAAAACTCGCGCACTAATGTTTTCCTATTGTCACTTCAGTTGTACTATTTATAGATTAGACAGGTTTCAAATTACAGATACTAATAGTTTTTCAATTCGATACTGATCAAATCTTAATAAGGAATCATATTTATAACGCTCTCATTAGGACCCATTCATGATCCTTCGCTTGCCCTTGAGATCGTGTATGATATCGTGATGGTGTAGGCTGCTCTGATGAATTCGAATTATTCCTGGTCTCATCTTTTCTAAAATGTCATCTCCTTGTTCATCTTCTTGATCATCAAAATTTTCATCATTCTCGCTGTCACTGCCGTGATGATTACTTTCAGAATTTTCATTTTGATCGCTTGATTCATTTCCTTCACTTTCCTTATCATAATTACTTGGTTCTTGTGGTGGTACAAGAATTCTAACTGGCCCATCATCGATTGATGTGATGATTTCTTCTTCCGTTGGTAGTAAAGTAGGTGTTTCATTTTCTATGTCAGTATCTTCTAATCCTATATACTTTTTTTTTCAAACCATTTGCAACGTGTTCCTTCCTGCTATTTTTTTCTTCAATTCAATGTAACCGGCCCCATGCTTTCAATTATTCAATACGGTCCTGAGTATTTTGGGTAGAATTAGTGAGCTAATTGACGACTTGCCTCAACTGCTGGAGTGTACAGATACACACTATCCCCTAGTTTATAGACTATTGGTTTGGCTATTCTATTTAAACATTGGATTTGTATTTTCACTTGTTTTTTTTATGTTTATCTCGATGTGGCTCAGACAAGTGAAGTTGTTCCAAAATTGTTTTCGTATCCTGTAGGCTCACATGGCAAATTGTTTTTGCTGTATTATCAAAATATTTCTCTTCCTCACATTTTGTTTCATAAGCTCGTGCTACAATTTGATTCTTTTGTATCAACACCGTTGAATTCAAAACATTATTCAGTTTTACTGGAATTTTTTCACTATTTCGACATATTGACCGGGCTATTGAAATTCCATTAATAGGCTCCTCAGTTTCAATCAGCAAATTCTGCGTAGCAATTCTCTTTGGTTTCTTTAAAAATGCTGGTTGAATCGTCACTGTCCTTGGTGGTAAATAAATATCCTCTTCAAAATATACTCCTACTCCATCATTAGAGGTGCATCCTTGTGCCATTGCCTATTTTTTCTGAAAAGTCGGAGTTTCTATTGAAGATATTTCATGCTTATTGTGATCAATATGAAAATCTCGTTTTGATTTCTCACTTTTTCTTCCTGTATATCCTTCTTGATCCTTTTTATTCTCTTTGTCAGCATCAGAGTTGCATCTTAGTGCCCTATGCTCTGATTTCTGAAAATCTCTCCTATTTCTGTGATTCATTCTTTGGCTTTTCTCAGATTTTTCACTCAACTGTAAACTCTCCTAGTTATTTCTATTGCCTTCGGAAACTGCAGCTTTCCTTTCCTTCGATTCCAATTCATCCTTTGGAGTGTTAGATCTTTGGTTAACTAGGTGGCTTGCCTGTTCACATGAATTCGATGCCATTGCAAGTGACATTGAATTAACATTCCCTTTAGGTTCAATAGGAGTTAAGGCTCTCAATAAGGCTTCACTCATAGTAACCAGACTATTTTCCATTTTAGCCAATCTCACCATTATCTCTTCTTCCCAGTCTATTGCAGACTTATTTCCGTTATTCTCCATAAATAACTCGATCACTTCCTCAAGGATATATATTTTTCCTTTTCCCCAGTCTATCTTTGCTCCATATTTCTGTAAGAAATCTAATCCCAGCAACATATCTGCCTTGAAATTTGCTGATAACAATAAACTCATGTTCTATAATCTTTGTTTCACTCAATTCTATAGGTATAATCACCTTTCCATTATCGTTGATTTTTCTTCCTTGTATATCAACTAAACTTATCTCATCATTTTCCTGAATATTCAACCCCTGCACATTACTCGGCTTAACTAGAGACACTTGTGCACCCGAATCAATTAACGCTGTCAAATACTGACCTCTAACTTTAATTTTCGCTATATTTCGGGGTTCTCTGCTTTTCGGAGTGCAACTAAGTATCTCTGCCGTCCTCTGAATTACTGTTGTGCTTCTTCGCTGGCAGCTACATATCGGGGTTGGAATGCAGCTGCTTGTTGGTTTAAAGATCACTCTGTATTTTCTTCTCTGCGTGGGAACCTCCCGGTTCCTCGTGAATATCCTTGATTTTGTTGGGGTTTTCTAGCTGGACAAAACTTTATTATATGTCCCACTTTTCTACAGCCAAAATATACATTTTCCTTATTATTTCCACTGGGCTTCTCTCTGCAATTTCTTGCAAAGTGTCCTGTTTTTTGGCATCGATAGCATCTCAAATTGTTTCTGGAATCCAGTGATCTATTCTTGTAAGTGTTTGTTTCCACAATCCTACATTCCCTTTCCTGTGCCCTGGTGAGATTTTCAATAGTTTCCTCTTTTTCTGCAATTCTCACTGCCTCTTCCAATGTATCAGGCTCTGCAGAAAGCATAATGGGGTTGAGTAAACCCAAAACAAATTGCGTCAAAGTGTCTGCTGCCAATTTTTGTTTAATCAAACGGTCGTCTTCGGGGCGAGCAGTGTATGTCACGGTCTTATTTCCTGCAATCTTCAAGCGAGCTAGGAACTGTCGGCATGACTCACCATTTCGTTGTTTACACTCTATATAAATGCCCTAAGTGCTTGTCCAGGCAGTTGAACTATTCCGATTTGCTTACGTAAAGCGTCTTCTAGGACCTCCCAGGATGCTGTGGCTCATAAATCCGGTTCCGAATCAATTGTTTGGCTAATCCTCGTAATTTTAATCGCGTAATCGCTGTCTGCTGTTTTTCTGTCCATCCCGCTAATATTGCTGTTTCCTCAATAATATGCAGAAAATCGTGCACGGGTCTGACCATTGTACTCTGGGATAGCATCTATATTCATTGGCATGGATAAAATGACATTTTTCTGATCTTCGGCCATCGTATTGGATAAAATAGTTCTTTCGTTTGGTCTCTTTTCAGTTTTCTGAATTTATTTGTTAATCTTATATGTCTACAACTCTTTCTCCTGCCACTGAGGGTATATCAGCTTACTAAAAATTCGAACCCCACACACCTGACACCATTTGTTATGACACCCTGCTTTATTCAAGTTGGCCTATACAGGGTGATAACAATATTACTTCTTTAACTGGGTTCGTGAATTTTTAAGCAGGAGAAAGAATAGTGGATGTAGACATAAACACACTTATATCAGAGTACAAATATCTATTTAGCATTTGAATCAATTAGACAGGCAAAGTCGGCGGTATAAATAAGATTTCTTACATGTTTGGTGGTTGATCACAATTATAGTAACTTTCGAGATGTTTTCCTGAACTATAGAACTTACGTGAATTGAACTGAATACCGGCACAACAAGATGACTTTTATTACATGGACCAAAACCGAACTGTCTGATGAAAATCCATCTTTCACTGGTCTGCTAATTCGCGTTCACTTGTCATGTGAAAATTATTGGAACCTCCCATCCCCGCTAATTACTCCAAGTAGTGGTTCATGTCGATTTGCCAAATGTAAATCATTTTAAAAGTATTGTCATGTTCAAGTAAATATATATATTTTTTGGTATATTATTGGGTGCAATTTGTTTGGAACTATGTTCACGATTGTCATGATTATTTTTGTATATTTTTTTTTCTTTTCGCGGGATTGAAAGCACTTCGCTCCGATTTCCTGCTATTATCGCGCATGCGAATTGGGATCATGTTTTCTGTGCGTCGCAGGATCAGAATCCTGCTCTGGCACAGATTTTATCAAGCGTTACCACGTGCTACTCGCATCTTCATCAATATAAAATTACCTCGTGCTACCCGCATCTTCAATATCAACCGCTTACCGCATCTTCAATCAACTACCACGTCCTTCCGCCCAACCAACTGTGCTATTTAAGCCTTCTAAACTTAGGTGCAGAACGAAAAATATAGGTTCAGTATATTATAATACTATGGATCGGGGCAAACTTTCAATCTTGCGAGTTGCGCTGTACAAATTTCGTCGTATTCACTATATCAGTCCTCATATCCTTCATATCATTATCACAATCAACATTAGTTACTCATTTCATCAATATTATATGTCACAAATCGTGTGACAGTTCATCAGATTGAAAATGACGCGACAGTATGGAGTCAGGGGAGCAGAGCCCACTTTCGAAAAATGTGTTCCGATGAAGCTTCGTTATTGGCTTCAGCCTGTTGGATTCTGAAATTCGAAGTTTGTGATTGGTTTTCAGCAGTTGAAGAAAATGTTCAGAATCCAACACGTATGAGGAATATCATCTACATTTTTGTAAATCGATAACGCATATGTAATTGATGTAGTATACAATAGTCACTTACAAATGAGAACGGTCTATTTTATCTCAAGCTATCTATCTCAATCTCCTCCATCAGGTTGATAGCACAATTGAGAACATAAAATAAATATTACCTAAAATTGTCAGCTAATGGCTCCACATATATAATAAAATTGTATCAATTCTGCTCTATTTGCAATTTGAACACAAAAGAAACAATTTCACATTTGATTTTCGATTGTCCCATCTACGAAGGAATCCGAACCCTGTTGAGGCCACAGATTACAAATATGAATGATCTTTTGGAAACCCTGGATACTGGCACTCCGAAAAATCTACAGAATCTAGTGAATTTCCTAGCAGGCCTACTGAAGCTCCGCTCTTTCGTCCTGAATGAATGAGAAATTTTATTACTAGCATTATCGCTACCAGAATTTTATTTTGATTTTTACTCAACTTTCTCTGTACGCTGATAATGTTATCGTGAGTCATCGTGAATATAATATTATTGCCCTTAGTGAAACGTGGCTGAAGTCCGATGTTAACTCTAGTGAACTATTTCCCGATAACTATGAAGTCTATCGCAGTATAATATCGTATAATATCAACTACAGTCTGAATGGTCTCATTGGCGATAAGACCAGAAATTGCAAAATCAGCGTTGAAGTCTGAACGGCGTAGGGTTGAGAAAACAAAAGGAAGTGAGAAAGCGGGAGAGTGCTGGTAGACTCTGAACGGGATAGTCGCGTAGCAAAAATTAGGAAATATGTGAAAATCTATTCGAAATTTTTTTTCTTTACTTTCGTTTAAATTTGGAATCAATACTTATTATTATCAATGACATAAAATTTTAACATACTTTTGGGCCGAAATTATCGAGGGAGTGAGTGCTTTTTCAAGACACCAACTAGAGACAGGAAGGGAAGCCGTCAAGGGTGAGGTCAAACCAAACTATATTGATATTTGGAATGAGGGAACAGAACGCGATTTTAATGATAAATCTCTCGTAGTAAAAACTCAACTCCTAGTTTGATTTCGATAGTAACAGTTGAAAGTCTATTTGATCACGAGTTCATATTTGAGTTATTATCTTTTATTTTGCTCTTTTTTTATTTTGTTATGTTTTTTTTAAGTCGCAATACATACATATTTTTTAAATCTATTTATTCGAGTCGAAGTCAATTTTAATACCCAAGAAATGTTTCCCTGAATTCCAAATCCTTTTCGCTTCACAGCGGCAGGGCTACGAACCAAGCTTCCGGGACCAGTGGCCTTTTGCTATTGTACTGCATTTATGTCGAGGTTAATCACCTAATAATATATTTCATCTACTCAGCATAATTGTCAGTGTACAGGTGTAAATATATTGACACAGATATATGAAGTGGTCAGATGTGTTCAAACTATTGTATGATAAGCAAGTAATATACGTCAGGGTAAATTGAACTGTCCCGAGTTTCAATTATCCGTCCCCGTCCAGATGAACACTTTACACTATTATTGTTCCGTCCTAGCGCGGAAAATCGCTAGGTGGTGGCAGCTCTACATCAACATCAGTGAAAATCATTCGACTTGAAGGGTTGTCCTAAACTCCTAAAGTCTGTCTGTCGTTGCATGTGAGGGGTAGACTGACAGGTCAGTAGTCCAGCGGCGCAGAAGGACGGCTACGAGGGTTGTTGTTGAGGTCTCGTCGTTGATTCAAAACAACAGGCTGACAAATGGTCAGTATAGGCATAGGACAACTTTCGTGTTGATAACAAGACGAATATTACCAGACGCGCGAACCTTATATATTTTATTAAAAAGGGGTTACCGTCACAAGAGTGTTCTGTTCAATCTCCGGGTGATACACTGAACTCAAACAAGAAATGGAACGACAATATAGCAGGATGCGCGAGGATTATTTACGGCCAACAGGCTAATCATAAACCTTGAATCGAGCACATGCGCAATATGTGCCAGGGTTAGCTGGGCACGTCTGAGATTACGTTTTTGATGTGTTATGTGAACGTATGTCTGAAATTACATATTTCAGCCACAGAACCAAGAGTTGGCGTCAGCCCACTCGTCAGCCTATAAGGTTTGTTTACATTGTATTTGATTGCAGCAGTTTTCGGCTTCATGTTGTGTTTTTGTGTTCTTGTTGAATTATCTGTTGTTTAAAAAGCTGTGTTATTGAGTTTGTCATCTTTGGTAGTGCCGGTCCTGTGCAAAAGGTTTCTGCGCATGTTCCACATTCAATTTTGCTATTTGATCACGTGGTATGCGCGAATTCAATTTAGCGTAAAACTGCTGAATTGCATTATCGTTCCATTTCTTGTTTGAGTTCAGTGGGGTGATAGCTGTACAGGAGCGGGGAGCGGGGTTACTCAGTCTGTATATGGGTGTCACCACACACAGTTGTCTGTTAGTATGAATCTTCGATCATATAACAGACTAATAGATGAATAACGCTCAATCCTTACAGTAGTTGTTTGAAGCCAACATCTGAATCAGTTGCTAGGGTTACCTTATTCTAAAACAAGGATAGCAACAACAGATTACCCATATAAATCATATACTATATAATATAGTATATGATTTCTATGAGATTACCCCAGCACCAGTGTCTTGCTATCTTGGAAGGGTCTGAATTTGAATAAATTGACCTACTAACAAAATTATCGTATCCAATTTTCCTAAGACTGAATGAAACAATGTAATATCAAAGTTTTCTGAAAATATACAACTTTGATTTATTACCCGAATGATAAAATATTTAATTCACTGTCACAACTATATTGTTTATTTTCTGTCAATTTATAAAGTTTGAAAGTTTTGAACTTGAGAAATATACCTAACATCATACATGTTGTTATTACTGTTCAATTCCACTAAATATAGTCTCATCTACTACTCTGAGCATTTTCTTACCACTTGGGCCATTTTATCACTTGAAGTAAAATGATGCGAGCAAACTCTAGCGTCTCTTGAAATATTCTCTTTCCCGATCACATTTTTACATATATCCAATAACTTCTCATCTGGGGGAAACCCGAGAATGTTTTCAAATTACCAAAAATCGTTTTGCATATGAGGGTGGGTGAATAATGTTTATTCAACTAATGATACGACACTGTGTAACTCACCAGTGGAATGTTGTGTTCTGGTCACCACTTTTAAATCGTCTCTTACATATTCAACAGCGTTTCACCATCTGTTAAATTCTATTTGAACAGAATTAAAAGGGTTTTAAGTAAAATCCTATTCAAATTTGCACACAAAGCTGACAAATCTGTTGTGTTTGAAAAAATTGTCTCAGTGTGGAGTCGATCAAACAGCGTAACCGACCACAGAATGCAAGGATGCAGGAAGTAATGAATTCCGCAATCCTCTAACAGCCCGTAAAGCTCACCAGTTGTGATGAGAAAAAATAATGAGAAACCGAGGTTATGTATAGACTTTCAGAAAGTCATCAATCAATGCAATATTAGATGAATTGCTCAGGGCTGAAGTTTGTTCCAGTTTTGAGTAATGCCGTTCGGATTGCATGCAGTATCAGCTTCGTTTCATCCTTTGATGGACTTACACCAAAGGATTCGCGGCCATATACCGTCATAAAAGTCCTAGTGTATAACTTGAAGAGCTCTAGTGGCAGATGTTTCAGTGGTTCGTAAATCTCGTGATAAAAACTTCTATAACAATATAACACTTCTATAACTCTATTACATTTATAACGTAACTAGGCTGGTGGTCGAGTGCGTTGGAAATTTTTATCTATTTCTGTATCATCGTTTAACGGAAGGATGAGATAGGTGACCAACCGAACATTCTTGGAACCTAGATTTAAATCCTTCGGACTCTCAACAATAACCAGCCGAGTAGTGCTTCAGATGACACTTAAAAAGCTAAGGTCCCCGTCGTCCTAATAACTCATACAAGTCTTAGAATTAACGAGGGTTGCTTTGCAACTAAGTTGGCGGCTAAATAGTTATTTATGTATTAAGGGAATTATGAGGGCCTTAATTACCGATGGCAAAGTTTGCGTCCCGAGGGCCTCTGGCCTGAGGGACAGCAATTGCCAGCGGTTATTAAGGCTCTATAATTCCCGTGGTACATAGATAATTTTATTTTTGACCGATTTTCATAACAATATATCCATATTTAGAACGCAATAAATGTTTAAATTCATAACCTTTCTGGTATATTTGAATTAGGTAGCGTTGATTGTAGCATTGTTGGTTGTTGCTAGGTTGTCGCTATGTTACATGTTTATAAGCAAACTTTCTTCATCAATCAATGTTATTCCGTTAAAAACGTGTTTATTTTTTACCACAAATCGACGATCTTTTTCTGATATAATGGAGGATATTATAAAAAAAGCGGAAAAAGCAAGACAATCATTACTTCCATCGAAAAGTGAAGCCCTATATCAAAAAGAATACAACTTATATCTAAAGTGGCTGACACAGAGAAATGTTATGTCAAAATATGCCAACGAAACTGTCTTTCTGGCATATTTTCAAGAACTGGTAAAGTATTTTCAGTATTTTCTGGTAGATTTGGTAATAATTGTATTTATTCGTTGCAGTCAGAAACGTTTACCCAAATTCGTTATGGACTAAATGGTCAATGCTCAAATCGATGGTGACCATATATTATGAGAAAAGAGATATCACCAAGTTCAACGAACTAGAGGCTTTTTTGAAACGGAAAAGTAAGGGGTATAAGCCGAAAAAGTCTGCTGTCTTATCTCCTAAAGATGTCATCAAATTTCTAAAGGACGCCCCGAATGAAATTCATTTATTGCATAAGGTAATTTTTTTCTCATAATTTTCTTTTTCGTTTGTTTATTTCGTTTTATTTGTTATACACGCAGAGAAAAATATGGTATTTTTCACTGATATCGTGATGAAATTAACCACACAGAATGGTGCGTATAGCGCCAGACTTTCTTCGTGATTGATTCCACTAGGAATTATTGATGATTGTAACAGAATTAAAGCAAGTCCTCTGAATAGAACAAAAAGGTTAAAAGTGTCGCGAGTTAAGAGTACCTTTAAACGAATAGTACAGTAAAACCATAATATTACTGATGGTAAAATTCACCACGACTGGTGTTACTCTGACAATCGTAGTGAAGTAAAACCATATTATTGTTCATGGTAAAATTCACCACGTCTCATGGCACTCTGATAATCGTAATAAAGTAAAACCATATTATTGTTCATGGTGAAAGTCACCACGATTCATGGGCACTGTGATTGATAATCTTTTCGTAGTGTCAAGATTTGATATTCTCACAAGGTAAACTTTATCTCAACCAGATTTACCACGGCACTTGGAGTATTTCTGAATATTGACAATAGTACTATTAAATGGTCTTGAATGATGAATTTCGCTGAGCAAATGTTCATATAAACTAATGATTTTTAATCGTTTTTTTTTATTGAATCAATCGAAAATGGTAGTACTTTTCAATATTGGTCTCATTACTGTGTAGCTGTGTCACTTTTCAACTTCGTATTTATAGTTGAAATAACAAATATGAAAAAAGTAATTATTATTTTTTATGGTTATTCTAGCCTTCGTTCATCGATTCTTGAAATAACTGAGAATGTAAAAAAAACAATGTTGAATTATATATTTATTTATTATCAGTCTAGTAATGAAACGTCAAAAAAAAAACAAATTAAAAAAAATATATTCTCAAAAAATAACATCAGTAATGTTCAACTTCCCACAAAATATTGTTTATGCTCACGAAAGCTTTGGTTATATTGGTGATTTTCTCACCAATAAATATTGGGAAAGGTTGCATCGTCATCTTTAATACCTGGTATTTGTTTCTCCTGTATGTTAAGGTAGCTTCGATATCAGCTATACACTCTGAAAATTGATAAAAAAGTTGTATGAGATGATAAATCAACTCCTGTAGAAATGAACCCATTTAAATATGACGTCTTAGTCAGTTTGACAGCGATAAAAAAGGATGCACCTTTTTTATCGCGATAAAAATGTGTGTTCCTCTAAACTAAACTAAACACTTAGTTTATGCACTGTCGTAGAAAAATCAGTTTTATAGGCTTGAAGAGTATATATACATAGTAAACAACATATTTATCAAAATATCGTACTTCAACAAAAAAGTAAAGTAAGTTATTGTGTCAATTAATGAAATGTACCGTTATGTTTCATTGAAAAAGTTAATTCAATTTTTTTTACCTTCAAGTTAATTACGAAAGCTTCCTGAACTTCCAACTTCGAAGGACGCCACGAAGATCCTCTAATTTTTTTGGGTTAAGAAATAGTGGTATCAGACTGAGTGCAAGTATATCACTTTGCTGGATTTCTTCTTCGGATATCTCAGATATGAAACTTTTCACTTCTTTTTTACTACTATTCAACAATTTTTTCAAAGTGGTGATCCTCTTCAATCGCCAGTTTAAAAAGAGATTATCTGATTTGTTGGGATACATTTTTCTGAAATCAATTTCGATCTGAAAATAAAATTCTGATTCAAGTTTTTATTTTAAGAAAAAATAATAAGAATTTTATGATAGAATATAGTATCATCTCCAAATCTATTATTACAGAACTGGTTGTATACATGAAGTTATGTCGGATTGTCACCCCTTCACCGCAAAGAAAGATGGTTATCACTTAAAGAAGGTGAAATTTCGAACTTTTGCATCGATTATCTCGAAAACTAGAGATATGTTCAAGATAATATTATGAAATTCGTGTTTTTCAGGTCAAAATACGTAAGTTTCAACAAAAATTTCCATCAAAATATAGATCGCATGATAAGTGCAAAATTACCGAAATTTCATAATGTCATACGGGCTTTAGTACACAAAAATTACATCTAATAATTATTGTAGCCTACTTGCCATTTGGATTGCACCAAGAACCGACACCGATACGGTTCATTATACCTATCTTGTCGTGGTACTTTTGAACAAGTTCGGCGTGGTCTAACTATAAGCAGACATTGTTGCATCATACACTAAATTACTAATCTAACTAGGTATCTACGTTTTGTCTGTATAAATACGTAAATGAGAAATACTTACTATGGAAAACTTCAATCAAATGAGACACAGGATATTCGGACTCTCATTCTGTTGTACTTCCTGGTAGTCATCAAATACATTTGGAGAAGGTGAATCATCAGAATTTTGGATTCTCTCAAAAACACAATGACTTCCTGATGGCAATTTTTGATCCGCTTCTTCATTACACTTCATGAAATGTAAGACTGCGTGTTTTTTAAATGACTTGAGACATCCGAATCTTCTCAAGCAAAATATATCATTATACATCTGAATACTGATGAATTATGTAATTTATGGGCAATCTCGAAATGAGCAATAATAGCTTTTAACGAAATAAATTCGTTGAGGCATATATAACATTTCATCTTCGCCTTATTTAATTCTATAAAAAAAGTTTGATTCAGCGTGAATTACTTGTAATTATAAAAACTATTGACTTACCTCTGAAATACCACTTTCACTTCTTGAACGATCAACTATACCGGTTGACTTTTTTTCGCATACTACATATAAAATGAATTCTGCAATCTGCCAGTATTTGTTCTAACCAAAAAATTAAAATAATCCTAAACCAAGTTCTTTCAACCGTTCTGTATGATTCAATTCATTCCATTGTACACAATACTCTATATCAAAGTAACGCGATGGATGATTATTGGCGAGAGCATAGTTATTATTCTTCATAACAAACTTACTTCGACAAATTAGTTCGAAGAGAGACTACGCGGTTCATTGAAATTCAACAATTTTTAGTAACGTTCTTCATACAATATAGTAATAATTCTGCATAACTCATAACCACAATACGATCAGTATCACTTAAAGATAATTTTGGTTGTAATCACCATTAGGTTTGGTGAATATTAGTTATAATGTAATGAATACGTTTTTGGTACCAAGAACTAATATCGAATGGATGAAAACTCTTAGCGTCCTGGTAAATAATACTACGAAATCATTCATTTATATGCCATTTTATCACAGTGGACACAAATAAGATTGAGATACTCGGTGTCATTTCTGGAGGTTGATTCAATCGCAAGTTCGGTATTTTCTACCACGAATTAGAAACCACAACATATGGTTGAATTTTCCAACTCTATTTCTTAGCGTGTAGGTTGTTCTAATTATGGGTTATTTTGGAGGATGCAGAACTCAGGAACTTCTAAATATGAGTATAGCAGATATAGAGGACCGGGATAGTGTTATGGTAGTGAACGTACCGAAAAGTAAAACTGGTGTATCGAAGAAATTTACAGTTGTGGATGAAAAAGAGTTCTCTGCTTTGCCTTTATTGAGACTTTATATGTCCTTGCGTCCTCAAGGTACAAAATGATTTTTTTTGAGCTTCCGACAAAATAAATGTACAACTCAGCCAATTGGAAAGAATATGTTTGGCAAAATTCCCAGCAAAATCGCAATGTATTTAGGATTGCCAAACCCACTAACCTATACGGGACATTGCCTTCGTCGCACTTCTGCTACTGCCCTAGCCAATGCAGGAGCAACTATGACAAACTTAAAAAGACACGGAGGTTGGAGAAGTTCCACGGTGGCAGAGGGGTATCTGGAGGACAGTATTGAATTGATAAATAAAACGGCGCGTATGCTGTCTACTTTGCCATCAGAAGAGGCAGGCACCTCGACTGTAGTGAACAGCAACAGCACCACCCATAAAAAAGAAGAAATTGTTTCCAGCGGCGGAAGTAATTTTCAGGGAACATTTGAAAATTGTACATTTATTATTTGTAATGACGTGAATAAGGAAAATATGTCTTAGTTTTCATTACATATAAACGTTTATAAGCATTTCTTGTATCATTTTCACCTGTAAAAGGTAAGAGGGAGTTTTTGAACCTTAATATCCCAAGGGAGTTATGACCCTCATTATAGATATCGTAACTATGACGATATAAGCTTATAATGTCACTGTCAGAAATAAAATAGTTTTCAAACACTTATAATAACTAGCTCTTGCACAATCAATATTTCAATTGGTAGAACAATAAATGAGATAAAAAAGAAAAAACAGAAGAAACGTAATAATATTATATTGAAATATAAGTTACAGAAGGCAACATGTTCTAGTTTGACGGATGAGTGCTAGAATAATGTCCAGTGTCAAAACCAATACAATTTGTTTTGAATATTTTCAATAATTATGATTGCTTCAGTCTTCTATAACGTATTTCAACCAAACTTTGAACAGATCACTAACCTAGGAGTATATCTATTCAAACTCGAATACAATATGCAGAAGCAAAATATCGAAGAACATGAGTGTATTTTCATTTAGAGTTCATATTTAAAATCGATAAAAGAACCCCCAATTACAAAGCCTGTCAAATGTTCAGTTGAAATTCATATACTTATTAAGGTTATTCCAGCTACAAGAGTAATCAATTTTGAGGTGACCATATTTGCTGAGGCTAAAATTCTTTGGTTTGTTTCTACTATTTTTTTCTACATCGTCATATATGGGCAGTGCCGAGTCTCTCCTATCCAGGCTTCTTTCATCGTACATCGCGGGTCTGGAACTACGGGAATCATACCTGAAATAATAATAAAAATAATAAAGTGGCTTCATTTATCATTTGGAGAAAATAAATTACGCAACACTAATTACGTCGCACCCCGAAATTTTGCCCCTGTTTAAATTTGAATAACTTTTTTCTTCTTCGAACAAATTGAATTCTGTTTGCACTGTTCGCTAGCTCAGTCCTTCAGCTACAATCTCTTACTTCTTCGATACATAAGGTTATTTCCATAAAATTGCTACAGGATGTTTTTGTGTGCGAAATTTCGAAATTTTCAAAAGGATCCCAAATGAAGAAAAACATTTTTTTTCAACTTTAACAGCAGAGGCATTAAGGTTATCTCATTACCTTTGGCCATTTCCAAAATTGTCTTTTTATCACTTTTCTTTACAGAGGGATCTCAAAAAATCAACTTTTTGGTTTTGCAGTCATAACTTTTTTCCTCTTCAACCGATTTTCAAAATCTCAGGATCATTTCGAAGCTGAAACGTTAGATGAACAGACATGAAGATTATAATCGAATAAAAATAAATATCAAAGATCAAGGGTTTCTGCAAAGGTGACCCAAATCTAAATCCCCCTCGAAATCCCGATTAAAAAAGAAAAATATCCAAAACGTTGTTTGATTGAAAAGAAAATATCACCACCAAAAATACTGAAAAAAAAATTTTACACCCTCCCCCCCAAAATTTTTTTCGCGGGTAAAATTTCTGCTGGTCAAACGGTTAGATATATCGGTGAACATATTTCACCTGACCCCCACATCGGGATCGGATATTGAAAAAAATAAAAAACTCTTTCGCCCCCCTTGCCCCCTTGGGGTACTTTGGGTACGGATGAAGGGGAAGGAGACTTTTGTGATTTTTTACATATAATTTTCGTGAGTTTCGTACAAAACGTGAGAATCGCCCAAACTCGAGTTTTCCAAGTATCATAGTTTGATGTACAGGGCGAAAAAAAGTTATTTTTCAGAATCGAGACAAGCGGTACCCATAGCTGTGTTCAGCGGAAAAAGTTTATCAAAGAGATACAAAAAATTGTTTCATAGGCGTACGTATAACATTTTTAAAAAAATCCAAAACATGATGAAAGACTTTGTATAGGGGGTGAGAAGGTTGCCCTGAAATTTTGTTGTATTCAGATTTCTTTTCATTTTTTAATTTTTTTATGAAGTCTTATATCTTCAGAAAAGAAAGACCTACGAATAGTTTTTTCTGTCCTGGTCTTTATTTTCACGAGAACGTAATTTTCAACCTGTCTTGTCAGTCACTCCTTATGATTTTTGTTACATTGGTTATGGACCATGCATTTTTTTTGGGCTGTTTTTTATTTCTAGAACATGTCGTTTCAATTCGGTTTTCTCAAGCACAATTTTTGACTACTGAAAGAAAAAAGATCTGGATGTGTCCAGAATGAAAGATCCTTCCGAAAACAAGTTGATTTTCATTTAATTCTCCTCCCAGTCGGGATTTACAGAGTGTTTTAGATTTGGGTCACCTTTGAGGAAACCCTCGATTCTGAATTTTCATCTTGAGTTAATTCTGATCTTCAAATCTTCTCATATGAGGTTTCAGCTTCGAAATGGGCCTGAGATTTTGAAAATCGGTTGAAGAGGAAAAAAGTTATGACTGCAAAACCAAAAAATTGATTTTTTGAGATCACTCTGTAAAGAAAAATGATAAGAAGACAATTTCGGAAATGGCCAAAGGTAATGAGATAATCTTCATAACTCTGCTGTTTAAGTTGAAAAAAACTGTTCTTCTTCATTTGGGATCTTTTTGAAAATTTCGAAATTTTGCACAAGTTCCGGAAAACATCCTGTAGCAATTTTATGGAAATAACCTTATGTATCGAAGAAGTAAGGGATTATTGCTGAAGGACTGAGCTAGCGAACAGTGCACACAGAATTCAAATTTTTCAAAGAAGAAAAAAGGTATTCAAATTCAAACAGGGGCGAAATTTCGGGGTGCGACGTAATTAGTGTTGCGTAGTTTATTTAACAATATATGGCAATAAATCCTGCAAATAAAAAGAGACAAAAATTATGAAAGGCGAAGTGTCAGCAAGAGCTGCTGTTTTTCAACCTAACCCTGAAAAAAAATTTTAAACTGTATATTTATATTAAATACACTAGATGAAGATGGATCAAAACTACCAAATTCAGCAACATAACGTATACAATCCGGAGGAAATAAAAGAAAGAGAAGAACAAAAATAAAATTTTACATTCCAAAAGTTTGGTGGGATCTTGAAGTGAACATCTTTGTACATAGAAAGAAACAAAGATCTCTAACAATATCATGATGGATGGTAGGTATACAGCACCACTATGTATACAAAATCAAAAAATAGTCTACTGGAATTGGATCTTGGATTGCTTTTAATACGTCCGGTAGGATGTAGATTGTGGGGGGGTCTGTCTATTCATCTATTCGAGGCCCGGGATTCCGAGACTTCGTGCTAGGTTCCTGACAACAGAGGGCTTTATGGAAGCCCCTTCCAGGAACTTGAGCCTGTTGCAGAAGAGCGCTGTACATTTGCAAAGCAAATGTTCTGCAGCTTCAGCGAAGTTCTCGATGTAGCGGCAACTATCACTCTCTGTTTTACCCATATTTTTGAGGTGATACCCCCAGAGGGCAGTATCCAGTGAGTCTTATTGCTTTTTTGTTCAACTCGAGCTTTCCAACCTAGCTTTCTAGCCTTTCCGCATGTCTTTGTCCTGGCACTTTATTCCAGAGAAATTTCATTTCATCCGTTTCCCAATGTCGAACGTCTTCTATCAAGTGGGCCTTGGAAAGTCCACAGAAGGGTTTTGGACCGAGAAATTGTGTATTTGCCTTTTTTTGGCAAGACAACCTGCTTCTTCGTTGCCTCTAAAACTATTGTCGTCTGGTGCTGTGTGAGGTGTGAGTAGTTGTCTACACTTAATTCTTTATTTTTCTATTGATTGAACCCTTTGGCGAAAGTCACCCCCCGAAAATGCTCTAGCTAGCGCTCCCTACTATTGTAAAATATTTCACTACATGCCGCATCTATTTAAAAAATGGTTCTCAGGATTCAATTACCATTTCAGAATTATATATTTTCGAGACATATTTAACGCACTCGTTATTTTCCAGCAAAAATATCATTACAAACTCATTACAAAGACAAGAGACAGTATTATGAAACTTCGACATACGCGTATTATGGACAATATTTTATCATGATTAAAATATGATTGAAATTAGGATCTTCCCGGTTACATATTTTTAGAATAAACTTAATATTGTTGTACAAATGGTGTCATTCAATATAACATTCGACTTTACAATTAAAATCACTAAAGGAATCTTCGATTGTCAATCCGTATGGCTATTTATTATTTCAGTCAATATTTATATTTGGTCGAATATTTTGAAAAATCATTAAATCTTGACTATTCGATATGAGGGGTTTTGAAATAAAGTACGCAACACTAATTACGTCGCACCCCGAAATTTTGCCCCTGTTTAAATTTGAATAACTTTTTTCTTCTTTGAACTATTTGAATTCTGTTTGCACTGTTCGCTAGCTCATTCCTTCAGCTACAATCTCGTACTTTTTCGATACATAGGGTTATTTCCATAAAATTGCTACAGGATGTTTTTTGGAACTGTGCAAAATTTCGAAAATTTCAAAAAGATCCCAAATGAAGAAAAACAGTTTTTTTTTCAACTTTAACAGCAGAGTCATGAAGATTATCCCATTACCTTTGGCCATTTCCAAAATTGTTTTCCTATCACTTTTCTTTACAGAGTGATCTCAAAAAATCAATTTTTTGGTTTTGCAGTCATAACTTTTTTCCTCTTCAACCGATTTTCAAAATCTCAGGCTCATTTTGAAGCTGAAAACTCATATGAGAATATTTAAAGATCAGAATTAACTCAAGATGAACATTTAAGATCGAGGGTTTCCTCAAAGGTGACCCAAATCTGAAACACTCTGTAAATCCCGACTGGGAGGAGAATTAAATGAAAATCAACTTATTTTCGGAAGGATCTCTCATTCTGGACACATCCAGATCTTTTTTCTTTCAGTAGTAAAGAATTGTGTGTGAGAAAACCGAATCCTAGAAAAAAAATCAGCCAAAAAAAATGCATGGTCCGTAACCAACGTAACAAAAATCATAATGAGTGACTGACAAGACAGATTGAAACTTTCGTTTTCGTAAAAATAAAGATCATGACGTAAAAATTCATTCGTTGATCTTTTCTTCCTGGAGATATGAAACTTTCATGATAAAAAAAATTTCAGAATACAATAAAATTTCAGGGTAAACTTCTCACCCCCTATACAAAGTATTCCATCATGTTTTGTTTGAAGACAGATTGAAAATTACGTTCTCGTGAAAATAAAGACCAGGACAGAAGAAACTATTCGTAGGTCTTTCTTTTCTGAAGATATAAGACTTCATAAAAAATTCAAATAAAAAAAAAATTCAGGGTAACCTTCTCACCCCCTATAAAAAGTCTTCCATCATGTTTTGGATTTTTTTCAAAGAATTTATATAATTAATTAATAATATTGTATAATTTTTTTTAAACCCTCAAAAAAAATTATACGTACGCCTATGAAACAAATTTTTTCATCTCTGTGATCAACTTTTTCTGCTGAACACAGCTATGGGTACCGCTTGTCTCGATTCTGAAAAATAACTTTTTTTCGCCCTGTACATCAAACTATGATACTTGGAAAACTCGAGTTTGGGCGATTCTTAGTAGTTTTGTACGAAACTCACGAAAATTATATGTAAAAAAATCACAAAAATCTCCTTCCCCTTCATCCGTACCCAAAGTACCCCAAGGGGGCAAGGGAGCGAAAGATTTTTTTTTTTTAAATATCCGATCCCGATGTGTGGGTCAGGTGAAATATGTTTACCGATATATCTAACCGTTTGACCAGCAAAAATTTTACCCGCAAAAAAATTTTTGGAAGGGAGGAGGTAAAAATTTTTTTTTCAGTATTTTTGGTGGTGACATTTTTGTTTCGACCAAACAACGTTTTGGATATTTTTTTTTTAATCGGGATTTCGAGGTGGATTTAGATTTGGGTCACCTTTGCAGAAACCCTCAATCTTTAATATTTATTTTTATTCGATTATAATCTTCATGTCTGTTCATCTAACGTTTCAGCTTCGAAATGATCCTGAGATTTTGAAAATCGGTTGAAGATGAAAAAAGTTATGACTGCAAAACCAAAAAGTTGATTTTTTGAGATCCCTCTGTAAAGAAAAGTGATAAAAAGACAATTTTGGAAATGGCCAAAGGTAATGAGATAATCTTCATGCCTCTGCTGTTAAAGTTGAAAAAAAAACTGGTTTTCTTCATTTGGGATCCTTTTGAAAATTTCGAAATTTTGCACAGTTCCAAATAACATCCTGTAGCAATTTTATGGAAATAACCTTATGTATCGAAGAAGTAAGGGATTGTAGCTGAAGGATTGAGCTATCGAACAGTGCAAACAGAATTCAAATTGTTCGAAGAAGAAAAAAGTTATTCAAATTTAAACAGGGGCAAAATTTCGGGGTGCGACGTAATTAGTGTTGCGTAGTTTATTTCACGAAAATATTGATAGTGTATGTACAATAAGCAGCACCTTCATGCAACTTACTCATAATCGCCATATGTGAAGCTTATGCTTCTGTCTTTTTGGCTTCTAGCTAGGGTCATTGGAAGAGCCACTTTTCGAAATACACCGTCTTCGTCGTAAATACCGAACACGGGATTTTCTTGGACGGATCCTTCCGCATATGGGCTCACTTCCTCTATATCTGAAAAAATAACATTTTTCTAAAAAAATCACATAAATACTAGAGTACTTATAGGGTTTCAGTTTCAGAGCTTGGGACACTGTAAATGACGTGTTCCTCTATTAATTGTTGTTCCTAAAAATTGGTCTTTCCATTGAGGATAAAAACGTTGTCTCAGTAATATCATTTCAAGTTTCAAAAACCAACTGGTAATTTATCGGATTAATATTGAGAAAAATAAGTGTTTAAGTGTTTATAAGTGTTTTAGATTTCAGTTATCGATGTTTTTATTATTATGTATCGATATATCGAAATTTATTATACAGGTTTGAAATTCTTATAGTCCTGGATCTGGATAAATTCACCATTTTTAACCGACCATAATGATTGCCTTTCCCTTCAAGAAGATCTGACGAAAATCAATGACTGTTATACATGTAATGGCCTCTTGTTGAATGTTGAGAAATGCAATGTGGTATTATTTTCCCTGAAACATACCATTACACATTTCAATTATAAAATTGATAACGCTGACTTGCCGCGAACATCCGAAATACGCGATCTTGGCGTTACATTTGACCAGAAGTTATCATTCACAGATCATATTTCGAAAATTACGAAGGAATCGTACAAGGCCCTAGGATTCGTCATTCGAAATTCCTCCTCCTTCAGAGACATCAACACATATAAACTCCTTTTCTTTTCATACGTCAGATCTAAGCTAGAATATGCGTCTGTAGTTTGGTCTCCATATCGTATCAATCACATAGAAGCATTGAAACGAGTACAGGGGAGATTTCTGAAATTTCTTGCTTTCAAAGAAGATGGGGTTTACCCATACATTGGATTTCCCCATAATGAACTCATTCAGAGGTTTGATATCAGATCATTAGAAAATCGCAGAATGATTGCACAGCAGATATTTCTATGGAAAATACTTCACGGATACACTGATTGTGCAAGTATTCTCCATATGATTGATTTTCATATTCCTAGGATTACAAGCAGACAAAATATTTCATTCCATCTACCCATGCCACGCTTGAATCTGATGAAATCCTCCCCTTTATATACCATGTGCACGATACACGACGAACATCTATCGCATCAGCTAGACATATTCTCCTGCAATGTGGCATCCATAAAAAAACTGATTCTTCTATAACATCCCTCATTATATCACATTTTATGTACTGTTTATCTTAGTTCTAATATTTTGAATATTTTTTGTTCCTATTAATCCTACTCTATAATTGGATGTATATCTGTTGAGTAGTGTAAATAAAAAAAAATTATTCTTGAAATACTCCAACTTTTTCGTTTCAATCAAATCGATTGGTGAGATCCATTTGAGTGCAATAACCTAACCTAACCTTAAGATTTCAGTTATTGATTCATATACTGATAAAGGTGAATAATGAGGGTCCATTATTCTCATTTAAAGCGCACTCAAAGTATCCATCGTGGATTTAAAATTATAATAGCTTTTATCACCAAATTATGACTTCTTCATTAATCTGTAGGTTTCACTTGAATGGACCTCAGCAATCGATTGATGACGAAATATAGGGTGTCACGTTTGAAATATAAAAGTTGACGTATTTGGAGGAAAATGATAAATCTGATAATAACTATGTGCAAACTCTTTCCTCAAAACTGGGCAAGTGCCAGATATAATCAATCGTTTGCTATTTCCCAAGTAAGTAACCTTTTATGTCCCATCAAACTACACGATATGCACAAAGTATGATGATTATTATGAACTAAGTGATAAATTGCACCTTAGCGTATACGCGGCTTGCGATTTCTAGTTACAGTACCGAAACCGAATCCTTTTGAATTTCAAATCTATACATCGATATTTGCCGAAATATCGATATTATATTAAGACTTTACCTATAGAAGAATTTGTTGATTGTAGAGGGACATAGACACTATGATGGTCGTGTGTATACCATCATAATTCAAAAAGTATTTTAAGCATGCTGGACCCCCTTTTATCGTCAACCTCGAGACCTGCTGAACTACTATCTATCAAATCATTTTTTCTTGAACGGCGAAATTGTGGCAGTCACTTCCTAGAGAGGTTGTTCCTGTTAAATATAATATGACCTCGAAACTTTGGAGAAAAATTCTAATGCCTATATTTCCTGTCCCAATATCCTTCTGCTGGCTTGCACGATGTTCCACAACGAACATTATAAGTTTTCTTCTCGTGAAATCAAAAGAGATAATACAATTGAGATTTTATTCGAAAATTGTATGGACTATGGACTGGTATATCATCTACTTGGTTTGCAGTCAAGAATCCAATACTAAACTGTGGAAAATATCATGCTAATTATAGTTGAAACATAACCTGTATAGCATAATTCAGCACACCAGAAAATAATTACATCATCAACCCACTAGAATGAAAAAATACCTTAGGTAACTATACGTTATAACCACATTAAAATTATTTTCACGTTGGCATTCTGAATGCCTACCTCAAAAATACGTGATAAAATTTGAAGAATTGTTATCCATATGCAAATGAAATGACCACGTTCTTGGATATCCCTACAAAGGATTCAATATATATAAAAATTAAACGTATCTGGAACAGAAGTTGATTTACGTGTACAGTTTGAATATAACTTGTGTCGGGATAAGAAAAATAGAAGGGGGCGATAGGTACATGGAATAGTATATTACAAAAAGTAGCGTCATGTTTTGAAATTGTTTTTTTCTCCGACTGTCACGAAATACCTTCATTGTATGTTCAATGATGATTTCTAAATGTAGTACATTGTAATACTCATTTTCATTGTTCACTAGTTGCTGGATACAGAACTAGGTACATTTCCTGTTTCTATCATTATAGGTACTCTATTAACGTGAACAACCCTATGAACTTTATGTCGAGAAGAAACCTGGGGATACTTTTACCCTTGGTCGGAAACATATTCGTTCCTCTTATTTTATCGTTGGATGATATCTCGCTGTCCCAGGTCTACTAGTCAAAATCCACTCAGATGTGACGCACTGTGATGGCACATAGTCTACAAAATCTTTTTATATGTCTAGTTCAGCCTCATCTGAAACATGTTTGATTCTGCTGGTCATCAGAATTCTTCTTCAGGACTTTAAACTTCTCCAGCAACATTTCTAATATTTGTCTCAATTATTCACTCTGCTGGGTTTGTTCTCTAATAAACTGCATAAGTGAGAGTAAAATCAAGAGCAAAATAGAGTAAAATACATAAATAAAATATAAAAATATTACACAAAATACAATACTACACAAAATACAATACACATGTAAGTATAATGAAGCAAATCTTGAAAATATCAGCCTGATTAATATCATTCACTCTCTTCCGTACTATATATATTCAACTCATTGTCGATCTTCTTGACATTTTTCTTCAATTTCACAATTTGTATTTCAGTTTTCTGTAGTACCCGTTCAAACAATTTTTCTTGGTGTTCTAGAAGTTTATGCGTATCTATTTTTCTTTGTTCATATCATGTTCCTCTAGAATTTTCTGCAGTTCTAATCTTCTTCGTTCTTCTTGTTTTCTTGGATCTTTCTTTTGTTCTTCTAGAAGTCTTCTTGGCGACGTTTCACATCCTCTAATTTTTTTCTTGTCGATGTTTCTCTTTCTATATATTTTTCCTCTAGTCGACGTTCTTCTTCTTGACGTCGTTTTCCTTCCTTTAATTTTTCTTCTTGACGTCGTTTTTCTTCCTCTAACTTTTCTTCTTGACGTCGTTTTTCTTCTTCATACTCCTAGTATTCACCATAAATCCCAAGTCACAAAAATCCTCACTTCTGACAAAACTTTTACGATATTTCTACTTGGGTTCATTCATTCAAAACACTCAGTTCAAAACTGAACAATTTATTTCACCAAGCACTCTAAATACAACAAAATAAAAACTTACTTAAATGAAAACGATATTCGCTTTATAAATCTCAATGTTCACAATACTATAGTTTTCTTTCTATCTAGTTTATTATTCAGTAACTTTTCCAGTGAATTTCACAGCTACCATTTTCGACAATCAGAAGCCTATATTTTTTATCGTTACCATCCCAACTACACAAATTTCTGGGAATTTTTGACTCCTTCTTGGGAGAAGGAATATGAAATTACACTGGACATTTTTTGACGTTGATATGTTAAATTATATCTACATTTAACTTCCGATACTACAAGTACTACTTCGAGTTTTTTGTTAGAAAATATTTATCTACAAATTTTAGTGGAATAAAGTTGGTGAAGAATAATTGTTTGAATAACCATCAGCTACCTACACTAAAATAATTTTGCGCAACTAAAGTCGGTATTTTGTATTTTATTCAGTTGTAAAATTTTCTTTCCTGATAACAGTCTAACTTCAATTGAAAGCCTGAATATTTTTTCGAAAATTTGTGTTCTGGAAAAAAGTTCCAGTTATAATTGAAGCTCTATAGTGGTAACAATGATGGAAATAAGACTTGGTGGCGCTACTCTTCAATTGTTTCAGCAGACAAATCCTTGATTTGGAACAATTGAATTTCACCTTATTACGTGGTGTTCTCATGTACAACAATAGATGGCGATACTGTCGAAAGATTTTTGAAGAATTTTCTTTCAATCATGTTCGATACATATTCGCATCGAACTCATTGGAAAATGGCTCCATTGTTAGAAACGATTAGAAGTCATTCAGAATCAAATATTCATACTTTCGTGTTGACACTTGCAGTAACCTGTAAATTTGGTTGAAATCGCGGCTTCACTCAGCGAGATTCACCCACGCCATGTCACGTTATAGACGTTTTATCGAAGTAGGCGAAATCAAGAGATTTGGGACATGTCACAGGATAGGAAGTGATTTCACCAGTTTATCTATCCACCTCTGTGGTAACCTATTATAACTGAGAATACGTGTTCGTTTATGGGATAAAAATATTCTTTAGGTCGTTTATTTGAATCCTTAATTGCTTATATTAATTTCGTAGTTTCCTCGTTCTCAATTACTTTTACGTGACGGAAACATGAGTTTCATAAAAGAAGGTAGGTTTATGTTGGATTGGAGACTTCCTTGAACATTTCGTAAGACACTTTTACTTCGTAGTGGATTATGCAGCCCTATTATTGTCTGTAATCTCTAATTTACCTACGAGATGATTGGTGAGTACGTCGGATAAAATGAGCTATTATACTGGCAATTGAATATAGGTATGTTACAGTCTGATTATCGTTTTCACTTTCAACGTACCTAGTTATTCGTACATTATCATACGAGGCTAGGTGCACCGGAGAATTTCCGTCTGAAAGTCTGCAAATATTATACATTAGGAATGTCCAAGTTAATAAGGGATAATTCAGCCAATACGACGAATAAAAACACTTTTCAAACACACTTTTCAAACACTTGATTTCAAGACAAGATTAAGACAAGAACTAATTTTAGATTTCAAGACAAGACAATACATTTTATATCAATACCAAGATTTCTTGTCAAGAAAACAAGAAATCTAGCAATATCTTGAAAAGTATTTAATTGTGAACATATTTCAACCTAACAAAACATATTTTCATATACTGAACACAGAATGATGATCCTGATGGAACTGAAATTGCAAACTAGGGTTTTGAACCGGGATTCATAAGCTATGAACAAAGACACATATAAGACTTCTTATGGAGTCAACGTCTAGCCGAATTCTTAGCTTTTTGATTGTTGAAGTTGCTGCTTGCTGGCGTTCCAATAAAATCTTTGACCATTTGCGATCGTGCCGGGAAATCACTATGTACAGGGTCATTCCGTATAACAGATTCTACAGGGTTTATAATTGGGCATAGAAAAAAACTTCAAATGCAAAAGTTGTAGGGTTCGTTCTGAACCTCCAGAAAGGTAAACCAGATGGAACAAATGAATATCGCTGATATAAAATATGCGTATCAACTTCGTTATTTTCGATAGAAAACCCCATATATTTTTCGAAAAAATTTTCAGAACAATACTGTCAGAAATGGGACTTTTCAGACTATCTCAGAGAACATAATTCTCCAGGCAAGAACAAATGAAATACATTATTGATTGATTGAAAGGATGTAATAATATGCAGTAATATGTCCATATTGTAATATTATGAACATCGCATATTTCATCGAGCTCTATAGAGAAAATAAAGAGCATAGAAGCAATAGCTGAAGCACGAAATGATAGCTTTCAGATCCAAAATGCAATATTATTCCGCTAATTGAAAGACCTCATTATCTCTGTTACGATCAACTTTCGAATCGATGTAAAACCTCACGTATCGGTTTCAAAATTGTAATAAATATATATGATTGTGATTGCCACTATTATTAGGTATCCTTCATTACAAAGTTATTTCGCGCTAGATCGAGATCATTGATGCGTTATTGTACAATAATTATATTTTGATTCTACGCATTCCTTTATTCATAATAAGAACATAGAGAACAATTATCAAATTATCATTTCATAAATATAATTTCTACTACGAGGCGTTCATTATTTCTGTAGGCCAGAGAATGTTCTGTAACCAGAGAATGGTCTGGTGGCCACCCCAGGATGGTCACAAAATGAATAAATGAATAAATCCTAAGTAAAAGTACTACTTGGTACTACGGTACATTTTCATTTCGCGCCATTAATCAAGATGCTAATCGAGCTCACTGTTTACTGACTGTACAGGGTGGCCAGATGAGAATGCAAAGTGCAGTATCTTGGAAACTATTCGTCTATGAGACTTGCGGTGACAAATGTTACAACTGAAGTTACCAAAAGAAAATCCTGGATATTATTTTCATGTTTCCAAGATGGCCGCCAGAGGGCGTAACCGCCATCTGAAATTTTTGAAATGATTTTTTGACGAAATACGCCAAGTAAACGTACTAATAAAATATATACCTTTTGAAGTTGAGCTTCATTCGAGTAATTTTTGCTCGACACTTTTTGACGTATCTATTGAAATGAAGTGGTGAGGGGTGGTTCAATGTTTTTTCAAATAAACAGCTGTAACTCCTGAACGACTGAACGGATTTCAACAAACTTGGAATCGTTGGAAAGAGCATTCATTGGTCTATCAAATCCATCTCATTTGTAATGTGTCTGATTTTAAGTAATGCCACTAGAGCGCGTTTCTTGACGTAATAACAAGAAATTGCAAAATTTTCTGAAAAATCAAATGAAATTATATGACTTTTTTCCATGAAAATGTAGTGGAATGATACCTAAACAGGCTAGTGAAAACCGTATCTCGATATATACATTTTTCACCGCAAGTCTCTCAGACGAATAGTTTCCGAGATACACACTTTGCATTCTTATCTGGCCACCCTGTACATCGCGAGCAGCGTCTCGTCTTCATCTACTATGGCATCTCAGCCACCCCCTGAAAAATAACCCTAGATACGCCAATGTCAAGTAATAAGTTATAAATAGGAAATTACGATGAAAAATCTGTTGGGTTTCATTTCGAGTGGAAGATCTCGAAAAAATGTGGCTACTTCTGTCCCGAAACAGGCATGCCTTCTTCTTTCTTCTCATTCCTTCCACTGGTAAGTAGGTGATGTAAAAACCCTTGTATTCACCTAGACTTCTGCAGTAGGGCCCTTTGTGCACCCACATCACGTATGATTCAGCTAGGTATGCTAATTTCCTTGGAAAAATTTAGGAGCTCATTAGTTGGTTCTCCTTCACATCCATTGGGTGCATCACGATGTTCTACAACGTTTTCCGAGGAATGTTGAAAAAACACTCTCCTCTATATATCTAATGGTATATTGTTGAAAACGAACTCATATTCTCTTACATGACTGAAAATAGTTACTGTGAATCATCTAAAGGCGGATTTCCATCAAAACTGCAACACAACTGCAACTGTGCCGATATAGACAAAGCAAAAACTTCTGTTGTCAAAATAAGTTGTTTGTGTAGTGAAAACGACAGAAAACATCTTCAAAACAATACACCCGACAGACTAAGAAATCTTAGTGGGCTGCGATATCTGAATTGAAGTTGGTATGATTGATGCAGAGTCAGCTAAAAATAAACTAGTTTATCAGTTTCAAGCGGGTTGGTTAACTATTATTGCGACCAAGAAATTTGTTAACGTTGACAATGGAAAATGTTCCATTATATTTCGCGTATCTTTTTGGCATTCATTTTGTTTATGGTATGGCTTCTGGTAACGCATTTGAAGCTAACTTTAAAATTATACGGAATTGGGTTTCCTTACTGTCGAATACGACAAATATTCCGAACTGAGAAATATGCAGGCAGACCACAATAAATTCGCAACCTAGTAATAGAGGAACAAATTTTTTCAAATGTGATCAACGAAACTCCCAATTCAACCATTGGACAAATATTTAGAAATTTATGTGTTACTGTATTGCTATAACTCAGCTTATACCCATATACAAGGTGTCCCGAAGTTACATAGAAAGATTTCAGCTGCATATTCTAGGAACAGCGCCTCAGCACACTCGGCCACCAACCCAGTTCTTTCCTCCATATACCTAACTTTTCATACCAAGTTCAAAAATCCTGAAAATATTATGGAATTCCGTTTAGGGGCGTGAGGTAGATATACTTTTCCCCAAAAGTTTTTGTTAATCCATTTTTTGGCTGTTTCATCAGAAAATACCCCCTCTCTCAACACTTACCTCCGATGTTTTGATTTGATATTTGGGGGTGCAATAAAGAAACATAAATTGAGCGTGTCATGAATGATCTACGCATTTGAAAATCGATTTATATCGAAGGTGCTATCGAAACTAAATAGGATCACCATTTTTATGTAAAAGTATTAAGATTTTCACATCTTCTGATCAAAATGCAGAAAAATGCATGAACAAAAATGTTGGAGGAAAAAGTACACCTAGCACCTCCTGTTTCCCACACCCCTAAACTTCAAAATATTCTCAATAATTTTGAAATGGGCATGAAAAGTTAGATAAATGGACAGAATTTGATCATTTCACCTCGAAGGCTTTCGAAAATATTGTTACGAACCGCTGGTATTTCCGAGAAGGCCGGAAAGCATCCGCTCGACGCGTGACTCACAGCGGAGGTATCGGTCGCAGACGCACCGCTATAATTAGCGGATGATTCATTGCCGTCGAATATGAAAAATACTCCAGTTTGTTCCTGTTCTTTCTGGACAGTGATGTCTTTGCCTATATAGGAGCCGCGGTTTCGCGGACAAGTTAGTTATAGTTTGGAAAGAGTTGAGATTAGAAAGAAAGCCAGTGAACATTGAGATTTGTAAAGCGAATATCGTTGTGATTTAACTAAGTGTTTATTGAGTTGAATTAAGTTTGTTTAGTGAAATAAATTGTTCAGTTTTGTACAGAGTGTTTTTAATTCACGAACCCAAGTGGAAATAACAATATTTATAAAAAACTTTCATCTCGAGCTCAACTTCAAATAGCTATAACTCCTCAGAAGGCATTTCTGGATCCATGTGTATGTGATTTTTATTCAATATTCCTCCCCTAGAATCAACAATGACGCGATTCACAGTAGCTGTAACTCATCGAAGGGGGTGCATTTTAAGACACATTTATCTAATACATAATTTTCACCCTGATAAGTACACCAAATTTTCCAGAGACCAATTTAATTTTCTACCATTCTAGTATTCTAGTAGTAGTACCATTCTAGTATTCATCATTATGAAAACTATTTACGATTGTCATTTCCTATACAGGAAAATCTACATCGATATATTGTCGCGATGTTATCACCTAATGCTATGACAATTTTTGATGTAGTTTTTATACTACCATTGTTGAACATAAACAGAGTCGTTAACATTGTGTAGGTCTACGAACTATGTCTCCCCCTGAAATAAATTGGAAATATGAATTCTAGACATACCGTAAAGTATTATTTATGTGAATGTCAACCTCCATGTCCATGCGACCAATTTCACAACTGATTTATGAACTGTGTTCATAAATAGAATTCGATAATAATAAAATAGTTATAGCTATAGAGAAGTAAAGTGAACACTTACATAATAATTGATTGCACTAGCCATCCTGACCATAACGATATACCTAATGAGGAGCTCATATTCGAAACCCAATGATATCGTGGGGTATTTGATTATTTCACCACTCGGTAGAAAGAAATATACAAGGTGTTTTTTATTAATATATGCGCAGGATTTCACGATGTGATAGCTGGTCCAAAAATATAAAAAAACATTAACTCACCCTGTAAAATGCACCAGTTTGAGATACAAGGTATTGAAATAAAAAACACGTTTTTTTGAGAATAGAAAACAGCTTTCGTCATCATTTTATACTCATAATAGGTTTATATGTTTTGTTCCAATTTTTTAAAGTCATAATTGGTGAAGATTTTGAAGGGGTAGTGGGGTTTTCTCCTATTCGAACCGTCAATGTTTTTTAACACAAAGAATAAGGTACTCTCGGTCATAAGCTCTATAGTTGACCGTTTTCGATAAAAATCAACTTTTAAATTGGAAAACATGGTGATTTTTCGAATTGCTGCGTGCATTGAAACTAACGGCGGACATTTCCAAAAATTAATTGGGCGGCTCAAAACTATACTTTTTCCAGTGGCGTAGAAGTTGGGGAAAAAGATAAAAATCTTCACCAATTATGACTTGAAACACAAAAAATTTCGCACAAAACATAGCCTATCATGAGTAGATAATGCTCACAAAAGCTGTTTTCTGTGCGACGGTTTCAAAGATATTCGCAAAAAAACAATTTTCTTTTCAAAGGACCCCGCATCATCCTTATGGGAAATGGCTTTCGGTTAAATATCCTGCATTTTTAGTATGTTTCATATTTTGACATCCCCGCCAAAAGTGTCCATGGGCACAAAAAAATCGACCGACTAGTTTTAGAGATACAGGGTGATAAAGTTGAAAAATGAAGGTTTCTGCTCAGAATATTTAACATTTTCGATAATTGACAAAAAGCCTTTCTATTCTGGGAATACCTTGCCTCAATGATGGTAGAATGTCACATTGATCTTCTAACGATTATAGTTCTCCATTTTGTGCTCTACAACAGGGTGAATTAACAAAAATCCAATCCGATTGATTTTAAACCAAGCAGTGTGAGTTCTCTGATGATAATTGGAGATTCAATTCAGCCTAGATGAACTCCCTCAACCTCGATCGAAGTTGATTGTCATTTACAGAGTGAGTAAAAAGATACAGTCCAAGTTACTCAGAAAAATGCGTGTTTTTCGATGAATACCCTGTATTTCGAGAAGTAATCAGTTAATTTCCATTAACTACAATTGGACCACACCCACGTTCGAAACTTTCCACACTTAACGATGGAATATTTGAAGGATCTGACTATTGGGGTGTACCAAATAGATTTGTCCCCATCTTATATTCAGGACAAACTCCAGAGGCAAGAAGAAGATACATTGGAATTGGACGTTTTGGAACAAGAAAGCCTCATAAGATTCCGTACATTTTCTAGGTTCCGAAATGCAACAAAATATATGTTATGGATTGCCTATGTAATACAGAACTGGATGACGATGATCCTCCCATTATGGGTTATTATTGTACCTGCAAATCCGGTTCAAGAGCATTAGAAACTTGTGCTCATGTTGCAAGTGTTTTGTGGTTCTTAGGATATGCCAGATACCAGCATGATATTCATTTTCCATCGACGTGTCTTTTTGATTTCATTTCTGATGCTGCTCGTAGAAGAGCTCCAGATGATGTTGGTATTCAAATCATGGAACAATGAATCAACAATATTATGACGTTTGAAAAAAAATATATTATTTTTTTAAAAATCTCATCTAAAATATGACACCTCTAAAGAACATATATTTCCATTTCAAGTAAAAATTCATAGAAGCTTGTCCATTAAATGTGTTTTTGTATACTTATTTATATATTTTGTGTGAAATACATTTCAAAACTAGTTTATTATTGAATGAATATCGAAAGAACGTAGATATTTACTATCGCGGGCTTTCTTGCAGAATTTTGTAGATCATAATACCTACTCCCATCATCAATTTGTATGCCAAGGTTTTTCGTCGGCTTGTTGGGAAAATATCTAATATTTTATAGAAACCTCACATTTCACAGAAACTATAGGAAATATTTCCCCATCTGAATTGAACGACTTTGTTAAAAATAGGGAATTAGTCTCAACTTCGAGAGGGGTTGTTGGTTCTGATACATTTCAATTTTCTCTAGTTCCTTTGGAAACAGAGCTTCCAAATTCACCATGTATAATATGTAAGGTATAGTTTTCATGGAATGGGTTCTGCCCTACTCAACCCCGAATATTTTTCAACAAGAAGAATTGCTAAAATAGGTCCGATAGAGTGTGGGTATACCAATAAAATAAGAACATTCAAAAGTAAAACAAACGAGTCCAGAGACCCATGCTGATATTGGTGACAATATCTTGGATTACTCAAATCTTACATAATACCAAAAATTAATGGAAATTAATCGATTACTTCTCGAAATACAGGGTATTCATTGAAAAAACACGCATTTTTCTGAGTAACATAGACTGTATCTTTTTACTCACTCTGTATACAAGAAATGATTATGCAACTTTTTCTACATTGAACAATGTTTAATATATTTAAGACATACTCTCCCTTATTCGAACAAAAAAACGAGTCGTTGACGTACCCCTGTTTTCGAATCACCCTGTATAAAAAAAATAATGACAATCAACTTCGACCGAGGTTGAGGGAGTTCATCTAGGCTGAATTGAATCTCCAATTATCATCAGAGAACTCACACTGGTTGGTTTAAAATCAATCGGATTGGATTTTTGTTAATTCACCCTGTTGTAGAGCACAAAACGAAGAACTATAATCGTTAGAAGATCAATGTGACATTCTACCATCATTGAGGCAAGGTATTCCCAGAATAGAAATAAGGCGTTTTGTCAATTATCGAAAATGTTAAATATTCTGAGCAGAAACCTTCATTTTTCAACTTTATCACCCTGTATCTCTAAAACTAGTCGGTCGATTTTTTTGTGCCCATGGATACTTTTGGCGGAGAAGTCAAAATATGAAACATACTGAAAATGCAGGATATTTAACCGGAAGCCATTTTCCATAAGGATGGTGCGGGGTCCTTTCAACACCCTATATTTAGAAAATTGTGCATTTGAGGGGGCAACTCAATGGATTATTTTTCACTATTTTTGAACGAGCTAACACATCCTGAAGTCCTGCGAATATATTATGAGTTACCATATTATTATTTTGAATTGCTCTAATTGTAATATTTGAATTGAAATTAACCCAAAAGAGTAAATAACTACAGTTATAAATACAATTCATGTTACTGTTGGAACTATTATGAGAATAAGTAATATTTCTTATATTGTGAAAATCTCTTCAGTAGCTTTACAATGGCCGTCTGCTTGAAAATCGCTCATGGTGGAATAACAAACGGAATTTCTGCAAGAATCGGCCATGAAATTATTATCTGTAGAAACAGGAGATATCGACTACTTTTTTGCAATATTATAGAGAGGAAAAAGAGTTCGTATTATTCGTAGGGTCACTAACCTGGAAAACAGCCCTCTATGATTTGTCAAATTTGTCTTTTGTAGATCATCGAGAGATATTAGGGTATGAAATAGCTCTTCGCAATAAACAGAAAACCGAGTAGTTTCTGTGAAGAAGTTATTGCAGTCACAATATGATCACCATGACAGGTTAACAGGTCATTGTTGCATGCAAGGTGGATATAGGTTGGTTGAAACAGCTTCCTATTAACAATCACTAAAATAAAATGTAGACTTTTGCCTACTTGATTTCATACCGTAGTAATATTTCCTTGACATTACCAGATATGGCAACATACCTTATGTCGGTAAAACAGAAACTGTGCTTCTGTCATCTTTTTATCAATTTCATCTGTTCTAGATGAAAAATGACCAAGTCAAAATAAATTCCAGATTTATAGAGAATATATTGTTTAATGCCGTTTCAAGTCACGTCTGTCAGATGCGAAACCACAGAAATACGTAAGCAACAGAAATCTTTTTCGATAATCGATCTTACAGCCATCTTCATTCTAGTAGCTGAAATATTACTACCTTCTCAAACGGTCTACAAGTTTTTCGCAGAAACAATTGAGGAGCTGTTTCACCATCCTATATCCACCTTGGTTGCATGCAAGGTGGATATAGGATGGTTGAAACAGCTTCCTATTAACAATCACTAGAATAAAATGTAGACTTTTGCCTACTTGATTTCATACCGTAGTAATATTTTCTTGACATTACCAGAGATGGCGCCATACCTTGTGTCTGTCAAACCAGAAACTGTGCTTCTGTCAGTGTCATTTGTTCTAGGAGGAAAATTACCGGTAAGGGTGAAAATATTGATAATAATTCCAGATTTACTGAAAATATACACTATATTTCAATTAACGCCTGTCAGATTGGAACCACAGAAATACATAAGCAACAGAAATCTTCCTTGAAAATCGGTCTTACCGCCATCTTCATTCAAGTCGTGGTTGGGAGATTATTTTGGTTATTGAACTCTACTTTGGTTACCACATCCTGATTTCGATTTCATTTATAGCATCGACCTGTCTTCCCCTAGTGTCTAATAATATACGATCTCTAGAGGAGAAGGTCAGAGAGTGTCCCATCATCCGCGAAGCTGTCGACGGGACAGGATGTGATGTGACCACCTCTAACTGATCATCGATGTGAAGGGAACATCAACGAAAGGAAACTGTAAAGTTTTACCTATAGTGAACGAAACAGTTGAGGCGGCAAACCATATATGACACAAGTTTCAATGGACATCTGCCATATATAGGGTGGCACATCCAAAACTTGAAATGAGGCTCCAACAGGTCAATTTTGTTGTTCTACCTGCAGCACCGTTACTTCAATCTTCGAGCAGTCCGGTGAACAACCCCTAAAATTTGAATAGGGATTGGGGTCGATTGGGTCTTCGTTTGAAAGACCGTTTAATTCTCCAAACATTAATTTTATTTTGAGGGGCTATTAGGCACCCTCTTCCCTCCCCTATTCCGCGGTCCCTGTTGAATTGCAAAGTCTTCAAACCCTAAAGCATACAATTTTTTTATTTCCAATTGGAACATCTGTCATTTGATGCGAAATAAATTAAAACTCTGTCGCAATTCCTAACATAATAAAAGTCAACTGATGAAAATGCTAGAACCTTTATATTTGTTTATATCATAGAGTCGAGTGTCACAGACTTATCGAAAGTCTAGGCATTCTTTGAAATTTCATTTCGTGCAAATTATTCATATCTAATAAACAGATTGACCAACAAACTATAAACTATTCTCTAAACTATATGTGGGCGAGTTGCAAAATATCTTTTTTATTTGACCTCGAATTAAAGATGTCATTGTTAGTTAACGAATTAATTATACTCGAATGAATGATAATCACAACTACAAGTATAATCTATGCTGAGCTGGTATAAGAATCAACTTTGACCTCGAGCCCAGGAAATACAAATTTTAATCGCACGTAATTTTATTCAGTGAAATTTTCTATTGAGGTTACATTGAAATCGAAAGTTACTTTCTTCGATATGAATAGAAACAATATTTTATTATGATAATGCGTTTTGAGAGCCATCACAGATGATGATACTCGAGAAGAAAAACAACTTACTACGAAGCAGAACGTCATGTATTTTTTTATGAACCTCTCTGGAATTGTTACCTTCCAAAATCTGAAGGTTATCGATAGAATTAATAAAGAAAATCTAGTATATTATGTGTTGGGTACACAGAGACAAAGTTTTTCTCAAAAGCTACTCATGTAATTGGATGTAGGTATTCATGCATTTGAGTACAAACATATCTAAGTAATCCACAGATTCAATCTATTCAAATCTATTCAAATCCATCACCAAATAGTAGTCCACTTCTACTGATATCATTACGAATATGTGCGTCTTGTATAGGATTCCGACGATAAAAAGTATGACCATGTGCCTTGAAGGACCTACATGCTATAGATATATGTGCCATCAGGAGTGTCTCGAAAAGGACACTCGAAGGGCAGAAAGCCAAGCAGCGCTGAAAGCTCTGATGTCATACACTTGTGAGTATACTGACTTGGGACTGTGAACAATCCCTGAGACAACTGGCAGCGAACAATCTAGTCACTTTGATGTTGGTTTTGTAGGTCACAAGGGAGTTGAAGGCAACGAGGAAGCAGACTGCCTGGGCAAATATACACAATTTTTCTTCTGTGGACTCTCCAAGGCCCACTCAAAAGAAGAGGTTCGACGTTGGGAAGCGGATAAAATGAAATCTCACTGGAATAAAGTGCCAGGACAAAGACAAGCGAAAAGGCAATTGAGCCTTTCGACAAGGAAAGCTAAACAGCTTCTCGAATTGGACAAAAAAGCCTTGAAACTAGTAACGGGACTCCTCACTGGACACTGCCCTCTGAGGTATCACCTCAAAAAGATGGGTTAAACAGAGAGTGGTAGTTGCCGCTACTGCGAGAACTTCGCTGAAACTGCAGAACTGTCCAGAACTTTTCTGCAAGAGGCTCAAGTTCCTAAAAGGAACCTTCTTATAGCCCTCCGATGTCAGGAAACTAGCTCCCAGGAAACTGATAAACTTTGCAAGAAGCCTCGGAATCCTGGGCCTCGAATAGATTAAGGGTTATGCACAAAAGATCTTATAGGTCGCAAAGAATGATGCAGTTTTTTCCAATTCTCTGACGTGATGCACAAACTTCAGTTACTTGTGTACATATAATCCATCAAGGAATTCTTCCTAATCGGGTAGGTCATCATGCTAATGAGGGATATAGTTTTCTAGGTATTGGTATTACAAAATGATGTTCGAAGTTAGCAGAAAGCGGCGCTGATATGAATTATCACATTTATTTCACCATTGGCATTTCTATTTCTCTTATTTCCAAAGCAACTGAAATTGGTGGAATTTGATAATAGATTTATGTAATTATATAACATGATAATGCACAGCAATTACTGAGCGTATTGATTCAATTTCTAATTGATGGAATTTTGAAACAAATCAGTCGTTAAATTATGTATAATCATGATAGTTTACTTACGCTTCATCAACCATGAAAGATCAAAATGTTTAGGTACATTTGACATGCATTTCTTCAAATCGTACATTAGTGTGATGATTTCTTATGCATCCAATTCATCTCAATCAATATTTGATAGTAGTCCTAGTGAAATATCCACCACTATATATCATACTTTTTCACCGAAATCAGCCGCGAATGATTAGTTCCGTTACATTCCTTCATTTAATTCGATTTTGCTGATATTCAATTCTCATTGAAATCGTGTGTCTAATATTTGGAGACATATCCAATAATAACCATGAGAAATATTTAACAGATACAGTACTATAGGTTCGAATGCTGAAATATACAAAAATAATACAAAAACCAAAAAGTAACTGAATACGTATTTCGGCAATTAAATTGCCATCTTCAGTATACACCTGAGAAGAGAGAAATTTGCTAACTCCTCAGTATCTTTCGGGATATACTTATATTGGACTTATTCCGGATAATTTAATTTTCACTGATAACATGATTTCCGTCGTCAGATATGAGATCAAGTAATTCTTGTCCAATGATAAAAATCATAAAACACCTCAGATGACTTCAATATCAATATTCAGATGTTAGACTATCGTAATTTTGTACAAAATAATTTCAAAATATTTTCAAAAACATTAAATAAAATGCGAGTGAAATGGAACCCTTTGGGTACTTCTTTTGAAACATTTTTTGACTTAATAAAAAAAACTAATTCTTATACATCGTCTACGACAGAAACTAACGAATAAGAAATCAATCAATATTTTCAAAATATTTTATCTACATTCAGGGTTCTCTTTAAATGGGGTTTCGAAATGTCAATTTTTACAGACTACTAGACAGCATTTCATTTTACTTTCTGCATAATAGCTAAAGTTAAACATCAGATCGGAATATCAAGTTAAATTATTCCTAATCCATTATTTTTACGTCTTCATCTAGTAGTTTACCATCCTTGTTCTTGAGCATGTTGACAATATGTAAATCTTTAGATCATATATATGCTTACGCTAGATCCGGCATCATGTAGTATTTGTTTGGTATTAAAGGAGTCTACAAGAAAGGACAATGATATCATGTGGTACAACACATAAGGGAAAGATTTTGAAACGACCAATCAATGGCTTAGTACGTTAACCTACCCAACAAATACTCTATAGATACCGTATCTAGCGTAGTATATATGATCTGAGAATCAATCCATCAACGATAAATAGTTTCCCTGTAGATATTGTAAACTAATCAGCAGTTTCATGTCTCTTAAATAATTATAATGAACACAGATATCATCATTATCATCTAAGTTCATCCACTTCCACTTTCACTGTTATTTTATAAGGCATCGAACGTCGAAGCTATTCAATAATGAGCGATTGCTTATGGTATCTTAAAAATTTGAATAACCAGCTTAAGTACTTTCTCCTTGGAGTATTTTGTGATCTTATGATGAACTTGCTCCTTCCTTTTAAAGGTCGAGCATTCAACTTGATTTTCTTAAGCAAACCAATAAGGAAAAGTGAAAAACCAGTGTTCGATTGAATCATGAAATTCAGATAAGATTAAACCAGCTCAGATCAATAATTGTAAGGACAACTTTTTTATATTGCATCAGTATATCATTACTTCTTGTCACATCTTAGTGTGAATACCAAAGTCATATTTTTTGCTGATACAAGGTATCTCAAAATATCACGTGAGTTTCGGTATGGGTAATTGATATACTTATCAGCAAAAAATAATATATGAAAAGATCAATATGTGTTTGAAGGCGTTGAAGACTCTTATGTTAGATATAGGTACCACAATTTGGTATTCCAATATTGTATAATGAAACGATTCGTTATACCTATTAGAAGTTTTCTGTAACATATTTCATGTTGATATTATCGCTGATGACGTAATTTAGTGTAGGTACATCTACATTATTGAAAATAATGAATGCAAAAATGTTAGTATGTTAGTAACAAATCAATTTTGTTGACACCATCCGGACCATTTTATAAATAAAATCAAAAACGGCTTTTTAATGACACTTTATATATCATATGAACTATTTTTTTCAATACTATTATTATTTATATTGATTACTTTTATTATTATCATTACTATTATCATTAATATTAATTTTCAGAATCATTCTTTCCTTTGTTTTCTTAGATGATATAGCACAAATTGAATAAACAAAAATTGTATGATATCAAAGAAAAGTAAAAAAAAAACATATTATAAACAAGTATACATGTAGTGGTATATAACATTCTCTCACCTTGTTTCAGTTGAACAATGAGAATAGACAATTATCGCCACGTACTAGCCAGCCCGGCTTCTGTGGAATATCTCTATCTCTTATTTCCGTTATACACTACACAATGTAATAACCTATATTCTATTGGAAATAAAAATTATTATTATTATTATTATATATGTTTCACACGGCCAAATAGCAGGTTTAATAATGCCTTGACTGGTTTCCTAGCCTCGGTATTGCCTTGTAAAACAAATATTTATTTAATGTCATCTTCAAAAAATACCTTTTAAAGTGTGTTCATGATATGAAGTTTCATTACCAGTAAATTATTTTTGGCATTCATCCCGAAATCCATACAGTTTTCGGAAAACATAAGAGAGATCAAAAAGTATCCAAATCAAATAGATAATTCAACTCACTATGAGCAGAGGCAGTGCATAAAAAAGTTCGAGAGGGTTGAATCGGGTAAGGTCTCCAAAAGTGTATGACCCTATAGGTATCCAAAAACGCCTAATACTCCAATTTTGAGTTTTCATAGTGTTATAGTTGATTGAATTCAAATTCATTATTTCAAAAGTTGTAGGACAAAACTTTTACACCCTGTAAATCGGAAACAAAGCTCCCACGCATATAAGTTTAGATAAGATTTTCTCGAAATATCTTGAACATATCTCTACTTTGAGATGTTGAATTTTTGCTACAATAAAACTGAGTCACCCTGTATATATTCCGATAGATATAATCATAGTACAATAGAATTATCACTTCGGTAATTCACAAAATTCGCATATATTGTTCAGTAAATCATGCCCCTTTAATAGAAATTCACATTGGAATGTGTTTCAATTAGAAATATCAGAGATTTGGGAAATTATTTAATTATCATCCTGTAATGTGCGAAATGTGTGAAACATCCGATTACAGAAATTTAATTATTCGTTTTATGTTATTACAAATCATTCTGAACAATAGTATGTAAGTATAATTGGATATTGCCGCATTTCCTAGCAACAAGGTATGAATGAATCCCACAGACATTAATGAAAAAATAATGATTAAATATAGAATATATTAAAAAGAACAGTTGACTGACATTATTCACTGATTATTTTTCACAACAGCACCATCAAAATCGTTATTTAGCAAAGAATATCTGTAGGCTTTCGGACTATTTCTTGTACCATAAAAATATTTTTCTGAATGAGTCGCAATCTGCAGAAATTTTAGTCAAATTCGAATTTCGAACAATTTTCGTCATTTTCTTTTGGGATATACTTATTAATGCGAGAAAGATAAATGACGGAATGACACCACTGGATGTTTTTTTTGAATCGACATCAATTTGAATTCCCTGTTCAATTTAGGAATAAAATCACTCCCGGGAAATTTTAATTTTAGGCTTCCTTTACGAGATAATTGAAATTTTAACAAAGAATCATTGCTTTCCATGTCTAACTGTGTTCAAATATCACCAATATGTAATTTTCAAAAACAACGAAGATGACTAGACATACCTCAACAAATACAGGGTGGTTCAGGTCCTAATAGCAATATTTTACGATTCGATAATCCTTGGAAAAATAAGTTGTCATGCAAAATAATTTTTTTCTCAGAGCGTTTTCTTGGAGGAGATACAGCCCTTCAAAGTTCAGTTACTGGCATTGTATAAATCAATTTATGAACAGTGATTCTTCAATGGTTTGAGCAGCTTACCTATTATTGGTATATCAGGAATTTATTCGAGGTGTTTGACAGTATTGTCAAAGAATAGAGGTTGTCTCAATATCCTTATCCTTAATTGTTATCCAAAAACGCAAGATTGCGCCGTTGCAGTGCGCCATGAAAATAAAATTGTATGCAACCAGCAAATCCCACCTGATGATTGACAATGAGACGTTGTCGTTCGTTCAGCATGCTTATGAATCACAAGACCTGTCTTGAATTTTCATTTGATAGAACTGTTATGTTGTATCATCAACACATCCAGATATAGTAGAAATAAAGCGAAATTGAGTTGCAATACCAATGCACAGAAATATAGTGATGAAATAAGTGATCAAAATATCAATAGAGTTGAATATTTGGAAATGCCCTCTCATTGTACTCGGTAGTTGAACTAAATATGTGAATCGCGTAGGTACCTACTTCGTCATGAACAACTTAAGAAAACTTTTTTGGATTGATGCATTCTTGTAACCTAGTCAGTGTGATGTCATTAGCCAATTCATAATTCAGCAATGAACTCAAGAATATTATACTTGATAACCTCAAACCCAATCAGCTTTGAGAGTTTTTTTTCAAAATACTCATCCAGTTTTGGGAGATCTCATGCGGCAAACGACATAAATTCACTCATATCGTCTTCTATTCTGCTACTGGAAAGGAATATGTAGAATATTCGTGGAAAATCGTGCAAGCCATAGGATAACTCGTTCCTCCATTAGCAGTCTCTTCGGGATTAACCCGTCAAGTTCAGTCTTCACACCCTTTCGTGGTCACTTTAGAGACCTGCAGAACGTCCCTTTCCAAAGACTCGTTCATCCAACGAACATCGATACTTTGGAACTCATTGCCTAAGGAGGTGTTCCCCGAGACAGAAATTTAAGAAGAACACCAACTCCTACCTTCTTCTCACGATGTTCTCTGAACATTACAGGACATCCATTTTCGTGAGAACCAGAACATGAAAAAACATCTAAACTGATGGCTATAGTAGGTAGGTACTTATTAAGATTTTTATGGGATGTTTCTTACCATTGCTTTTATTGATGGCATACCTACTGCTGGCAATATTTGCCAATGATCAAAGAGCGTTCAGATGTAGCTGTATATGACATATATATATATATATATATATATATATATATATATATATATATATATATATATATATATATATATATATATATATATATATATATATATATATATATATATATATATATATATATATATATATGTTCATTGTGCACAATATGTACTCTTCAAACAGTGTATTGACGGAGGAATGCTGTAATTCAATATGACATCGTTTTTTCAGCAATGGACAAGCTCGAAGACAATTAAAAATACACACCTTAGTCTATTGGAGCCATTACCTATCTTGTTAACTTAGCCTTCAGCAAAAGCAAACTACCGAAACAGTGGAAAGAATCTATCATAACCCCCATTTACAAATCAGGCAATCATAACCTAGTAACAAATTTCAGACCAATATCGGTGATAAATAACTTTGCAAAGGTCTTCGAATACTGTCTAAAACAAAACAAAATACCTGGCCAAAGCATTCGACACAGTATCACATACCATCTTATTGGATAAACTTCATGAAAATGGAGTAAGAGGACCAGCGCTCGATTTATTTCGAAATTACATCAAGGGCAGAACCCAAAGGGTAAAAATCGAAGACACGTTCAGTAACTCATTAACAGTAACAGTAGGAGTTACACAAGGTACCATCCTGGGACCATTACTGTTCCTGGTTTACATTAATGATATTTGTAACATCAAAATTTCAATGGTAAAATAGTCTCGTATGCTGACGACACCGCTATTGTTTTTACACATGATAACTGGCCGGAACTGTACCATCTCACAGAGGAAAACCTTATGATACTGAAGAAATGGTTGAATACAAATCTATTAAGTCTAAAAATAACTAAAACTAAATTCATGGCTTTCACACTCACTCAAACCGACCAACCCAAAATCGAATATATATATATCCATAAAAAAATTGCCCAGCGGGAAATAACTGCGGCTGTCCCGATATAGAGAAAGTCCACAAAATCAAATACTTAGGAGTCATAATAGATCAACACATGAGATGGGATGAACACGTAACTTATCTGGTCAATAGATCCAGGAAACTTCTACATAAATTTTATTTAGAGACATTCTGAGAAAAAACTTTTACTTACAGTCTACAACTCACTAATAGAATCGGTTATGAGATATTGCATTACAGCCTGGGGTGGGGTATACAGTGTGTACCAGCCAAATGGAATAAATTCGTTAATAAATAAACGGTGGCGTTTTAGGAAAAACGCTCGGACACGTCGATTTGTATCTTTAGTTGCGTTTTTTTTTCAAAAAAAACTTTTTATACAGGGTTCGTCATGCCACAGTGGCCAATATCAACTTTCTTATTTTAACTGCAACACCCTGTATTTTATTTCATTTTTAGATTCTTCATGAAGAGCTGATTTCGTCGATCTATCATACTCGGGGTATAGCGCGAAATATTACAGAGATATAGGGTGTGAAAAATCGAGATTTTTCAACTTTAGGAATTTTTTGTGTCGAAACTAATCATTTCTGCTCAAAACGGCTTACATGTCCCTATCTTAACTTTTCATTTACTATCTACTGACATTTAATAGAAACAAATAGAAGGTGATGCAAATCTCAAAATTTTGAACCACCCGTATTTGTTTCAATTAAATATCAATCGATAGTAAATGAAAAGTTGAGATAGGAACATGTAAGCCGTTTTGAGCAAGAATGGATAGTTTCGGCACAAAAAATTCCTAAATTTGAAAAATCTCGATTTTTCACACCCTATATCTCTGTAATCTTACGTGCTATACCCCAAGTATGATAGATCGACGAAATCAGCTCTTCAGGAAGAATATGAAAATGAAATAAAATACAGGGTGTTGCATTTAAAATAAGAAAGTTGATATTGGCCACTGTGGCATGACACACCCTGTATAAAAAATTTTCATTGAAAAAAAAAGCGCAACTAAAGATACAAATCGACGTGTCCGAGCGTTTTTCCTAAAACGCCACCGTTTATTTATTAACGAATTTATTCCATTTGGCTGGTACACACTGTATAAAAACGCAATAAACAAACTCCAAACAACACAAAATTCTATTTTGAGGATTATCTTTAGAAAGAATAAGGTTATTCTCTACACAACAACTTTACTCAGAAACCAGAATATCGAATGTGAGGAGTCTTTAAATTCTACAAAGCTTAACCTGGATTTATAAACAAAAAAATAAACTACGTTCCCAAAAATCTAGGGCTACGAGATTTTCCACCGATCTTACAATAAACATATCTATAGATTCAGCAAATCTCATACACAAAGAACCATATTCTATTAAGGCCCCAAAATATATAACTCTCTGCCGACAGAAATAAAAGAATGTAGGAGTCTCAACAAATTCAAACTTGCAAGTAAATTATATGTCTCCCTAAATCAGCATATTCTAAATATATTCGAATGAAAATGTCTTTGTATGATATCATCGGTAAAATCCCCTTCTCCATCCAACAATTTCAAATTTGAAATCAAAGCAAATCAGGTGAAGAAACATTAGTATAAGCATTGATGTAATATAGATAATATGTAATGAAATTAGTGATAATCAATTTGAAAAAACTAGTTGAATTGAGACAGGCTGGCTGAATTGGTAGAAATGCAACACAAGCCCTCCAGGCTCAGGCATTTGCACCAAATTAGCCAGCCATGTGACATGTGATATAATTTCTGAATAAAAACTGAAACTAACGATTTTCACTTTTTGTCGATGCTCAAATTGCATTGCAAGAACACTCGGTATAAATGGATATCATGATAACAGCAATTTTATTGCAATGTTCCTACACCAATGGGTTTGGTGCATTCAATCATCAATGGACACCATTCAATCGACAATGGTTGATTGATTACTCTCTTTTGAAAGATCACTATATAGCTGCACTATTTCAACGATGCATTGAAAAAATTATTTTGGCAATGTTGGCATGATTGCATGGCATCTCAATATTGCGTTATTTTGTATTCGTGTTATGAGTTTGTTTGTGTGTTATTTTATTTGTTCATTAATTATTTTCGATTAGATCCAGTCGCCTTACGAAGTGTGTGGGTATAACTAGGTATTAAGAATATATTATGATAAAATGTGGTGTGGACTGTGGTGTAAACATCCTAAGGGCATTGTCATTTAGTCGATTGTTGCTAATAGCGTGTTTAACGTCCCTCGAAAAAAGTGAATATTTTTTATATTTTCGGTTTCAACGTGATATGCCAAATTGTAACTTGTAAAAGGTCCTACTTTTTATCATTAAATATCACGTAGGTACACTTCTTTCGTCTGGAGATTCATGTATTCTTATCTCTTCTTGATATTCTACCTTGTGATAGATTTTCTGTGATTATATTCGATGATATAGAGAAAAATTTCATGATTTTCTGTATATACTTGATGATGATCACCCTCGTGATCACCTGATGCATTCGTATGTTACTAATAATAATTCCAGTGACGAAAAAATTCAATTGAATTACCTATTTCAATACCATAAATGAAATTGAACTACTTTATTATCATTGCTAATATTATTATAGATCCATCAAAATATTATTTAAGTAGGTACCTGATTCGCATTCTTCCATGATTCTTCTTCGACTAGGCCAATATGTTTCACTCCTGGTTCTCCTATCTCTCACCTCGTTTTGATGAATTTCCTCGATAGCCGCATAGTTTCCTTGGTCGCTTAGCAAAGAATCGAATCTAGACTCATCTCTTACATTCGACACGTAAGAGGGACCTGAAAAAATAATCAATGGATAATTAAAATACTCATTCTCTTCTCAAATGGAAATCATCTATTGAAGTGAATACACATAGATTGAATAATTCGTTTTGTTTCAATCTTTATCGAACACCTCTATTCATATTCACTGCAGTATAGATGGTTTTCCTACAGAAACATTCATTTTGCCAGACCTGTACCTATATTCAAATTGATGCACACGAGAGTTGAATAAAAATAGTCTCACTAGATACCAGACATGTATCATTCCCATAAAAGTGTAACACCCTTGAGTAAGCACCGAAATATCGTTCCTCCAACACGGTGTGTTGTTTTCCGACTACATCACATCGTTCCTAACAGTTTATTATGTTGAATATCTCCTCTTGGTAACATCCCAATAAAGATATGTGCTCAGGAATGCCTCGAAAGGGAAACTCGAAGGACAAAAATCTATGTTCTATCAGATAGCCAAGCTGCACTAAAACCTCTGAAGTCATACACTTGTGAGTCCAAGCTGACTTGAGAAAACCCAGGTCACAAGGGAGTTAAAGGCAACGAGGGAGCAAATTACCTTGGAAAAGAAGGGACAAAAACTGTTCCAAGGCCCATTTGAAAAAAGAGTTTCGACATGGGAAGCGGATGAAATGAAATCTCACTGGAATAAAGTGCCAGGAGAAAGACAAGCGAAAAGGCTAGTGAGCCTTTCACCAAGGGCCGAAATGATAGATGTGATTTCAATATATTGACGATATTGCCAAATTTTCTAATTGTGTCTCTATTTTTACTGCATTCAATTGCTGGTGCACCATTGAGTGAAATTCCGAGTTGACAAATTCCTAATTCAAATATTTCCTCATCAGCATATACCTGACATTTTTCCAGTAATGATAAAGAAGCAAATAAGTGAGGAAAAATAATTCAATATTTTGTCCGATTATCATTTCGCTTGAAGTGAGATAAATTTATCGTGAGAAAAACTTTGAGAAATTTAAGAACAGGTGAATCTAAAATATTTTTTAAAAACAAGGCGACGCAAAATTGATGAAATACTCCCTTGACATTTCATTACATTTGCAAGAATCTACGATGATCAGCACTTATTATTATGGGCCTGTCTGGTCTGCTATAGTCTAATTGACATGGATATCAGGAGATAAATATTCTACTATTTTTCACGACGGGATCTTCTTTGGCAGGTATACACTTCGAAAGCAGCAAATCGATTCACTTAACCACAAAGAATTCGCAGAAAATTATCTAAAAAAAAATCGTTTTTCTGAATTAAGCCTGATTGATTCATGGATTGCTTTAGAAATAATTTGTTTTTCTGGTTTTCTTGAGCGATGCTTGAATAAAACTGTTGAGTAATAAATTCAGTTGTCAAGGATCAGTCCAATGAATAAATTGATAATTCTGTAAAAATTATAGATATAGTAATTTCATGACGAAGCTTTGGTGACGTTTTGGTGATGATAGCTTATGGAAAGTTGAGACATGAATGTGTACACTATTATCATGATTTGGATTTTTGAAAGTGTTAAACGTTACAAAGGAGGTCGATATCCACAGAATGGTTTATCTCCTCCTGATGATATGAGAAAATACCCTTTTCGTTTGTGGTAAAACTGTGTTCATACTACTTATAATAACCTTAGAAGTTGAAAATCAGTGTATTGATTATAGAAATCCGATGCTTTATGAACTATTTTTTCATAAAGTTGGAGCCCGACCATATTTCGCTATATAAATGTTCTGAACTGGATCAATTAGAGATTTTTTAATCGCTGAATTCGCAAGCGAGCGATGAAACTGCCACAAAAATCACTAGACAGGTTACGATTTCTTCTTTAGGAACCTTTCAAAACCATAGTTTCAAAACAATCCCTGAGACAGGCAGCGAACAACCAGGTCACTTTGATGTGGGTGCCAGGTCATAAGGGAGTTAAAAGCAACGAGGGGCAAATACACAATTTCTCGGCCCAGAACCCTTCTCTGGACTTTCCAAAGCCCACTTGAGAGAGGAGTTCCGACGCTTGGAAGCGGATGAAATGAAATCTCACTGGAATAAAGTGCCAGGACAAAGACAAGTGAAAAGGCTAGTGAGCCTCTCGCCAAGGAAAGCTAAACAGCTTCTCGAGTTGGACAAAAAAGACTTCAAACTGGTAACGGGACTCCTCACTGGACACTGCCCTCTGAGGTACCACCTCAAAAAGATGGGCAAAACAGAGAGTGATAGTTGCCGCTACTGCGAGAACTTCGCTGAAACTGCAAAACATTTGCTTTGCGAATGCCCAGCGCTCTTCTGCAAGAGGCTCAAGTTCCTGGAAGGGGCCTATTTAGAGCTCTCCGACATCAGGAATGTAGCTCCCAGGAAACTGATAAACTTTGCACGAAGTCTCGGAATCCCGGGCCTCGAATAGATTAAGGGTTATGCACAAAAGATCCAATAGGTCGAGGTGCTTGAGAGGCTGCACAGCCTCAACGACCCCTCCTACAATCTACAATCTATCTTCAAAACCAAACCAGTGGATGAAGAATATACAATTTGAAGATGAGACTCTTGACTCTGAATAAGGTTATAAAACTATTCATCTGAAACAACATTCCATCACTTATATTATTTCTGAGAATCAATCACTTACCAATTCTTTTTTTGCTGGGAATAAAGTCGAAGCTTTGTGAAGCTTCTGTGAACTCCCCGCTACTTCCACTAGCTGCGCTTGGATTCGAACTCAGCTCCATGGATTCCAGATGCTCTTTGATGTAGGCGTAGTTTTCTAGGTCCCATGGATCTATGTATGGCTCTTTTTCTTGAAAAGACTCATCTGTATCGTTTTCTGCGGGACTCCAATAAAGAGAATCTCCAGGCATCTTCCCCTAATAATATAAATGACATATTGTAAACAAAAGGTGTTGATATTTTTGTTCAGAAATCACTCCCAAATAGGAGGTAAATAATATTTGTTTTTGTCACTGAAAACCATTAGGAAATAACTGATATACAGCATTTATCAATTTGAAAACAGATATTTCAATTATTTCCATAGCTACCCTGACTATCTAAGTCCTAATTACGAGCATAACTAGCTTATTAAAGAATCCGGATGAAATCTTAGTTTCAACGTGTCAAATAGTACGTAATCTATTAGAGGTTATATGATAATAATGTATGTAGATATATTTGAAATCAAAAAAATATACAGTATTCGATAGTAATAAAATATATAGGGTATTCCATCTGAAAAAATACTATACTTTTTTCAGATCTTCTACTTTTTTTATTAACTTATATGGAATCTACAGGAAAATTCACATGATATCATTTCCTGAAAAAAAAGTTAAAAATATAGATAAAAAGTTAAAATATACGTGAATACCTACGTGATATGTTTTCTTGAAGAACATAGACCGGTTAGTTCCTTCACCTGTCTAATCTGAATTTTGATCAAACTCAGAAAGTCTTTGGCTACCTTATTCGACGGTGATTATCATAATCTCAAAGTCATAATATTACAATTCTTGTGAACGTTTGCATGAAATCTTTCGGTAATCTTGCACTTCTCATGCGATCTATATTTCATTGGAATGGAATACGAATTTGTTAACGAAATCGTGAAAAAGCTAGTACTTTTCGAGATAATCAATGCCAAAGTTCAAAATTTCGCCTTCTTTTACCTTTTATTGAGAAAGCAGAGAGAAAACACCAGTTTTGACATCCACGTATTCGCACAAGATTATCAGAGGTTTTCAAAGTGGCCTTTGTTTTGGTAGCTAAAAATTATAGAAAAAATGCCATATTTGATTTTTGATGTTTTTCTCAGACAAAAAGCATATACTATAGTAACAGGGTCTTCACGTATATTCTGAACCCACCTTAACTTTTTTATTTATTGTTCAATTTTTATTTTCAAAAGATGTTCCTATGTAATTTTTCATGTAGATTTATTTTATATAATGTGAACAGAAAAACAATTGACGATCTGAAAATAAAGTTATGGGCACCAAATATATTTTTTCAAATAGAACACCCTATATATTTTGCCATTTTTGAATAGAGTATATTTCTATGATTTCAAATATATATACATGTATTATGTTATCTCTAATGGATTTCGAGATATTCGATGTTGAAATTCAGATTTTTTACAGATTCTTTCAGCTATAGGATAAAGATGGTCAGGGTAGCTATGGAAATAATTGAACTGTATGTGGTAAAATTGATGAATGCTATAATATGTCAGTTATTTGTCTTTATAATGGGTTTTAGTGAAAGTGAAAAATGTGATATATCATAAATATATTTGGAAAATAATAAAAATATCAAAGCCGCACAACGGAAATATGGTTTATAGCGCATGCCTCAAGAGAGTTGGGTTTTTCCGATGGAGATATATGGAAAATCATGATTAAGCACAATATTTGGAATTCATTGACAACAAATATAAAATCTACATCAAGAATTACATAGGATCATTTTTTGAAAATAAAAATTGAACTAAAAAAGTTAACGGGGGTTCAACATATTCGTGAAGACCCTGCACATGCATATAATAATATATCCAGTGATCTGAAAAGATTTAATTCTTGCCAGAAATTTGTCAGGCAAAAATGGTATAATTTCGAGCTTGGGCATGCAATATCTCCAAAATTAATGTTTGGTTTACGATTTCATTATTGAATTCGGATTCCTGGAGTCAAAATGCATAGTACAAACAAGAATTTTCAATTGAAAAATACCATGATACCATTGCTTTTCTCAACTTTGTCCCATCTTTTTTCCTCATTAACCGCTTCTATGCTTATTTAACTTGTATTTTTGTCCTTAAAAAATCGCCATTATTATTCTCTACGTATATTTGTAGTATTTGTTAGTATTTTTTCTCCAAATTGCCCGAACATCATTCCTTTGATATAAGAACGAAACAAATAATGAGTGAATGTTTTGATTTGAACTGTTTCATGGATCTTATAATTTTTCGTGAGTAACGAGTATTTGAAGAATTAACCTATGTTTCACCACCGATATTGAACGTTTGTGTCATTACGATGCCTCTTGTGAAAAATAGTTACACGAGCCACCATTCTCTATCATTTGAATCGTTGAAAGACAAAAAGTAAAAAGTGAATTCACAGACACAAAGCCTTTTGGAATTTCCATACTTCATGAATCAGAAGGAATGTGTTGTTGCATAAGACCGTGCGGTAAGAGCTAACGAAACAAGAATCTATGTATTACCATTTTTGTGTCCACTTCTCCTCTGGAGATTTATCTCAAACAACTTTCCTTAAGCGATAAAAGTGGAATTATGGTCATTGAAACGAGAACAATCGATAACCATAAACTTCTTTACTCTTGATGGGTATAAACCGCATGTTTCAGCTTTATCAATTAGTAATTAGGTGTAAACCTGTAGGTTTTTCATGAATAAATACATAAATCTATATACAAACTTAATAATGCAAAAACCTTGGATTCAGGATGATTCGTTTATAATTCAGATATAGTCTAAGATTAACTCATACCTATTGAGTTGAATTTGTAAAAAATGAAAGAGTGGGCAATGGGACGCGCAGAATACCGAATGCAGCACTCCCGCTCTTGACTTCTCATTTGAACACCAATCAATATTTTCATGATTTTTTGATCCCATCATGTAGATAAAGGATCAAGCTAGGGAGGATACTATCTCTTTTTTCGAAATTTCGAAAAGAAAAGATATAAAAATATATCTGAACATAGCAAATTTTTAGCCAATTTGGCGAATCAAAAAAAAATATTTCTACATCAAATAATCAATTTTGAGATAGCATCCTCCCTCGGTCGAACCTTCATCTTTCTACACAAAAAAAATCAGATCAAAATATGGATTAGTATCGTCACAGGAAGTCAAGAGCCGAGGCTCTACAACGTCAGAAATACGCACGATTTATCCGATGATATTTGCGCCCCCTGGTGAAACTCAACGAAGTAGATTATAAACACGATACAATCGATAGTACGGGTGATATTATGAAATTAGAATAGGAAATAGAAATTTATATGAATCAGTTTGCTAGGTTTGCTAGTAAATATGGTATATTATATGTATAAAATAATTATACATTGCGTGGAAAATAAAAATATTCTGAATTGTTCACAATGAAAAAATTCTCATACATAATGAGGAATAGGTATGTATGATATTCAAATAAGAATATTTATATATACACCCAGAAGGTATACAATATGAATGAATAGAAACCTATCGACAAAGGTCGCTTCTATTTACCGGGGATCGATTTAGGATTTATCATTGCGATGATTTGAATGTTGAACAGATCTCAATACGTAAAAGTAGAGAGGGAACAGTATAAATATGAAACCGTGTTGTATTTAACATTGTATAACTGAATGATAATTTGCAATCGGGTATTGACACTATATATACAGGATGCTACCTAATGGCATTTTAATATAGGAATTCTTAACCCTTTCATTACGGGAGCCGCAAAAACGCGCTAATTGTTGACTGACGTATAGACGGAAGACGCATATTTACAATGAGCTTGGGATAGCTTTCAATACGGGATTTGCCCGCGTGCGACCATACACACGTGTTTCCCATTCCTTTGACTTCCTCTACAGCTGATTTGGCCATACAATAGCGCGCGTTTTTGCGACAATCTGGTATAGCGCAAATGGCTGTTTAGGTTATATTCACGTAATTTCATTGTAAGTTTTGGAGGAGTTCACATATAATTTGTTTGTTTGTTAGTAATGAAATGAGTCGTAAATATCTGACTGTGGCGAATAACTAGAAAAACTGTTGAATGAAGATGACGATTATCAACATCGTCGATTTTGATTATCATTCCGTGCTTCCAGAATTATCATAAAAAGAATGAATACTGGCGTTAGAACTGTCAGCATCCGAAGAGATTCTGAATATTTTTTACCTAATAAGAGGTTATTATTTCATTCATTATTTTCTTTCATTTATTTCAGATTTGTTGGACCTCATTTCGTGTCAATAATGACATTTTTTGATCAAAATGGAATTCTCCATTCCTTATATATTTCCTTTATATAGATGAAAAATTATGAATAACAACTCCCCATCAAGTGATACCTCAATTTGACAGTCCAAAGTTTTCAAAGTGACATCCAGTAAAAGCTTTAAGCACGGAAAACGCATTCTTTCGTGTAGCCTCAAAGTCGGGAAACGCAAGAATGCGCAAGTGCCCTTGACGGGAGACACACGCGTGCGCGAGGCTTCGGGACCCCCGTTCTGAGAGACCACTAAGCGAAAACAATGCCCGTAATGAAAGGGTTAAATCTATTCAAAAAAATATATACAGTATGGTGGAAATGTATGGAATAAATTCATTATCTCTAACGCATATGAATTTTAAGGGAAATCCTGAGACAGGTCGATTTTCATTTTCAAATTGACATCTCTTGATATACATACGGAGTTTGTGACGTCATCCGCGTAGTTGTGGTGACGTCATCGATTATTTTTTAAATAGGAAGACACCCTGTTCAATTTTTTTTCTGGAAGGTGTTTCCATTGTCTATCTGACCATATACGAATATTAGGAAAATAAAGTGATAGAGGGTAAGAAAAAATTATTTTATATTTACAAGCTAATAATTATGCTATCAATGTACACAGTTACCTAAATAGGTCGGAGAGGGTAAATCGAATGGCCAACTAGATCTCCCGATTCAACTCCTCTCGATTTTTTCCTCAGAGGTTATTTGAAGAGAAAAGTTTATGTAAGAAGCCGGAAAGATCAGATAATTTGAAAGAACGAATACGAGTGAATATTTCACAAATATATTCAGAAACGATAGCAAAGTTCGAGAATGATTTGTTCTCTGTCTATCACATTGTATTCTTGCAGAACGTCACGAATTTGATTATTTATTGTAACGATTTCCGTTGTAAATATTAAATAAAATAATTTTTTCTCACCCTGTATTACTTTATTTTCCTAATATTAGTATACCGTCAGATAGATAATGAATATACCTTCCGAAAAAAAAATGGACGGGGTATGTTCTAATTTAAAAAAATAATCGATGACGTCACCACAACTACGCGGATGACGTCACATACTCCGTATGTATATCAAGAGATGTCAATTTGAAAATAAAAATCGACCTGTCTCGGGATTTTCCTTAAAATTCATAAACGTTAGAGATAATGAATTTATTCCATACATTTCCACCATACTGTATGTAATATCCTAAAGGTCTAAATTTTGAAGTAGAGGGTGCTGAAGAAGTGAGCAATAACGAATAGCACTCTTTCTCTATAGACTTGTCATAAAGTAAAGTAATCAATATTTTCATGACTTATTGACTTCATCAAGTAGATAGGTGATCCAGCTAATGGAAATACTATTTTATTTTCAAAAATATGAAATACAAAAGGTATACAAATATTCCTGAACATATCGAATTTGGCGAATAATAAAAAAAAACACTTTTCAAATAGTATCGGACCTAGTTTGAATCCCTATCTTCCTACAGAAAAAAAATCACATCGAAATATGGACTGGTGTTTTCACAAGAAGTCCAGAGCGCGAATTGTCCGATGATATTTGCGCCCTCTGGTGATACTCCAAAATATGAAGATGAAAAAACGAGTCAGTCAACACAATATCATAGATTGGAACCATAATAAGTATTATGAAATTATTGGTGCAACTAATGATGAATTTGCGGATTTGCATAGGAAAAGCTTGAAATTTTGAAATTCAAAGGTGTAATGAGATCTAAAAACCCAAATGGAGAAGAAAATGATATTGTATTCTCATGTGGAATGTATATGATTCTGAAAATGGTACATATATTTGGACCAACGGGAGATGAATATCCAAAATACAAAATATGTAGTGAAAGCAGTCCTCAAAAATCAAAGAAATAAAAAGTAGAAGAATGAAGGCCTTAGGAAAATATAGTCATTATTCATTATTATTCGTAAATAAATAATATTCATAATAACCTGTATTTGAATGTCTTTGATAATAACCGAGAATATAACTTATCAACGTTATTGAAAGTAGCTCTCAATCTCCCAATCACTCCGTATGGCTATTTTAATGTTATACCTCGTAATTTATATGACTCTTGAAAAGCTGTTCATATAAATAGATACAGAATTATCCAAATTTTGTAAGAGTTGCGAAGCATCATGATTTTTTTCAAATCAACAAAATAAGATTTTTTCGATTTAAAGATTGATTTTTACTATTCATATTGATTTTTCATAATTTTTCAAATATGGAAATAATGCACAAATCAATTACTTATATTTTCATTATTCGATTCAAAACGTCGCAACCCTGGTTTTTCATAATGTTTATAGAATACAAATATTCATCATAGGTACCTACCTACTGGTGAATATACCGTCGATTATCAGATAAAGTGTTCGATCCTCGTTCCGCACACATGCAGGCGAATGTATCGCATCTACTCTCACTCATTGTTTGGGACTGTGTGGAGTCACAGGTTTTTTTCAAACATGCAAAATGCTTATTAAAAATAAATTGTTGAATATCCTTTGTAGCATTTAAATGACGACAAATGGTTTGAAAATATAAACAATTGAAGGGGTGTCAGTAATACATTGAACGTGTATTTTTTGAAAACTCGTTAACATGGATTTTCCAAATTGCTCGTTTCAACCATAATAATTTCCGTTTCGTGTAAACTTCGGTAATACCAGAAATGGAATATTATTGAATTCCCGAAATCTAAACAATGTCATTTTTGAAATCCAACCTAAAGAAGTCAGGAAAATATTTTCAGAATCTCAATTTTCAGAAATTGAAAATAAAATCACGAAATTCATAAGTTCATTTTTAATGGGTACCTCCTTTTGAACTTTTTGAAAAAATGATGGTAGGGGATACTGCCCAACTAGACATAGTTCCAAATAGGTATAGACGCCATTTTTCTACTTTCGTCGAATATTTCGGAGAGATTTGTTTGTTCCACGGAAGCATAGTAGTTGTCCTCTGAATGTTTACCGAGTGGCATCTGTCAGTTTTACGAAAAAATTCGATATTCAGTGAGTGATATAAGACAATGCTTGATTCTTTAAAATTTTATATCGCAACTTACGTGTTTTTTTCTTTTCAATTAACATTTGTCTGATTTTTTAATTACAATGCAATTTCCATTATATTATACCATGAAACTTTCATGATAAATCGGATAAGTATACCACAAACGTTTAGTATACACAATGTTTTATGAAGTTATACAGATTTCACATGATGGCATACCTAACCGAAGGAGAATTATCTAACCTATACGATGCCAGAATTGGACTGGAAGAAGGCATAATATGCCATCATGAGGCAGCAATGTGTTTAACTATTATTTTGTCAACATAAAAAAATGAATGGAGTTATTTAATACCAACTCATTAAATAGGTAGATACTTTATTCATACCAATAATGTATATTTTCCTCTCATTTGATATACTGATGAAAGCTCGACTACACATTATGAACACAAATACCAGTTGGCTGACTGTGTGAGGAGAGAGCCGAGCGCCGAGCGCGCGATAATGTAGTATTGTCTCATTAAATAAGTACATGTAGATATCTGCTACATGAAAAATTTTCATTCTGGAAACTTATTTCATCTATTGGCTCAATTTTGTTCGCAGCATGTATGCAAAAATTTTCATAAATAAAATTTTTTCTCGATTACTGAAAATTGTCATTCCGAAAATAACAAGTTGAAATTTGCTACAGTTCTAGAAATTGATGAACATGAATTTTTCACCAATATTGTATATGGCAAGAAGCGCTATCATGTATACTTCAATTTGAAAAAAAAATCAGTCCGATCGCTCAATTATTTCCAGAAATATAACGGTAGGAACGATAAAAAACGTGTTCTACAGAAAAATCGTACTTTTTGTGTTTTTTCAGAATAAAAAAGTTCTTGGCCTAGAGAAAATGTCGTAAAAAGTGATTTGGTATACACAATCATCAAGTTGAAGATCCGCAGCAAGTCTGATTTGAATCTACGCCAGTTTTGTTTTCTCGAAAACTGAGAGACAGCATCCCAGTATTACTCGCATATTAGATTATCGAGCAATGCGAATAAAAACGTCAGTCGCGATATCACCCGTACTAGATGAGAAGATCGTTCGTTGAACAAGGATAACCGTTGATTTATGACGATTTGGTAACCGCCCACTGCTGTTTCCTCCAAACCCCCCCTGTCCCGGATTTGGACAAAGTGTCTGGCCTTTCCCAGCCTTAAGTTCCATCAGTACTTCCACTTCAATGCATTCTATTGAGAAAATTATTTAATAATACTATATTTGAATTCACAAAAGCGCGATTATCTTCAGAACGGTTAATTCTTCAAGATTCGAAAAAGATTTACTCAAAATCGAATGATAAATTCTAAAAATGAACGATTTTTCTGATTACACCAATTTGATTGAAATTTCTCAAAACTGTGTTGTGTACTTTCATTTTTTCATATATTCAACACGCTGTAAATAACCCTCACTTTCTTATTTCAAATGGGACACCCGGTATACATATAGGTACATACGTATATAAAAAAATACATTGTGAGACATTCGTCACTTTTTGGCATTTATAATCCCGAAATTTGCAATTATCGTCAATCCAAGAAAAAATAAGTGTTTTACTTTTTATTTGTTCCACAGGTTCATTCAAAGCTTACAACATCGTTATTTTTTTTTAATAGAATAATAGCATATCTAAATAGGGCATACCTATTTACTTTGAGTTATTTATTTTCCTTTTTTTACACCACCACTCCACTTAGAGTTTTTGGCTATTCCCTTTGATTCAATCGGCTAGTCGAGCAACCAAGCCACTCTCATATCTTCTATATGGGAAATTTATTAAGGAGTGTTTCTTTCTTCGCCGCTTGGTGTCGCCGTCTTCATACACTGCTTGGGGAACGGCTATCAAATATGCGTGGATGCTTCCATCGATTCAGACCTCGCCTCGTGTGGAGATCTCAGGATCTCTACTCGGTTGACTACCCTGTACTGATGAGGGCCAATAAGCCCGAAACCGATCTACAGGTTGTCAGGCGTGTCTGTCTCGTTGGGAGCATATAAACGCATGTTCGAAGAAAGAAATATTTGTATTTTTATTCATTTATATGAATTGATGCATATACTACGAGTGGATATAATTCAATATTTTGCGTGGTATTTACCAGGAACGTAGTTGTTTTCTGCTCGTTTTCTACCTTGTTATGTTAGATTATTCTAATAATGTTGTGGATATGACTTTGAGTTATTTATTTTCCTTTTTTTACACCACCACTCCACTTAGAGTTTTTGACTATTCCCTTTGATTCATACCTATTAATTGTTACGAACAATTTGATACCATCACATAATCGATATTTCAAATAAACGTTCAATAACATAAGAATCGAGTTTACTAATAACGACCATATTGAGAATGACATAAGTGACACAATAAATCATGAGTTACGATGATCAAATTAGTTGAAAAGGCCAACTACGGGCATGTAACTTTTAATGACTTTCATCAAAAAGAGGATTCACCAATATGTGCGAGCAATTATTATCCTTAAAAATGTCCTGTTTGTATAACTAAGTCTCTCTCTACAGAAAGTTTGGCAATTGATTGTTTTGGTAAATTTGTATGTTCGTATTTCTTGTTTGAAAAGAGTTAAATGTTGTTTTTTGCTTGAGGCCATCTCCATGCCAAGAAGATAATTCAAATTGACTAACTTCTCTCTCGAGAATTCGCTTCCAACTCAAAGAAGATAATATACAGCTGTTAATCGATGTTTTGAATGTTTCATACTATTAAAAACACCGCTGACATCAATCTTATCAAATGTGAGACATTATGAGAATTCAGATTGTTCGTGATGAAGTTATTTCGTTTTGCACATGTATTGCATAAACTTGTATAATGTTTATTTAGGGTCACTGTTTCAATAATAATCTCGTAAAAGTGTTATAAACCGTTCATTTTCTGTTCTGAATATTTATTGAAACGCATCTTGACTCGATAATGTTGTATGTTCGCATATTTGGAAGACACGAGATGGTAACGGGTTTCAAAAAATTTGCATGTGGATTCCCGTGATTTTATTTTTGCTATACGACTCTGCAATGTGTTCAACGGCAATATGTATAAATATCTCTAACCATGGTTTACTAAGAAACCTGGCTGCCCCTGTAATTGTGATTTATACCCGATTATCTATTTAGCCCTGATCCACTTTCTGTTCTGTTGATCACCCTAACTTCTTGGTTTCATAAAGGATAATCTCATCCAAATCTTGTGCTATCAAGAAAATATGAAGACGGGTTAATGATGCTGGATTCAGAAAATCGGTTTGAGTAGAACAATATAATAGCTATTTATGTACCAAGTGCGTTATGTAGATCCTAACGCCCGGAGGGTAACATTCACCCGAGGGCCTTTGGCCCGAGGGATGAATGTTGCCCGTGCTGCTCGTGGTGCATACAAGATTTTATTTTTCACGAAAAAATTATCTTAGACGTTGTTTACTTCATAAATTTTTTCTCATAGTATCTACTGCGTTCTGGTCGGCAACTGAGCACAAGTGAGCTTCTATGCAATTGCCATGGAAACATTGAAGAGGCTGCTAAGGGTTGTTTATTTGATATTACAGAAAAAAACATTTAGCGGGCGTTATGATTCATAATGCCCTCCATAACGCCCCGGGCGTTATGGGTCTGTTAATAGCAACCGTTGCCAAGGTATTATAAAGCAGTAACGATTAAGTGAAAAATAAATAAATATTCGCACTCATAAAAATAGTGCAGTTCAATATGAACGAACTGATCATTTCCAATAAAATTTGATACCAGTCCCGCACAAGTCAATCAACCAAAACAGTAACAGTAAGTCGCAGGGAATGAAAAATATTGCAACATTGATAATCATCTTGGCGATTTACTGACGACTTCGCTACGTGGACATCAACATCCACTTATTGTTGGAATTCTCCAATTCAATTTTTATAGGAATCGCATGCGACAATAATATTAAGAAGTTTGGATTAACTGCATATTGCTAATAATATACGACATATTTCAATTCACTTTTTTCAAATATCGAACTCGTGATATTATTCGAATTTGAAATGATGTATCATAAATGTAGTTCCTCAAACTATAGCGGAGCAACCACTTGAAGAAGTCTCTTTGTAAATTTTTTGCTTCAACTTCATGCGCACATTTTATAATGGTTCATCTGAATATGAATTCCTTAATAACCAATACCTACCTAGCTTTACTTCATGTTTTGGTAGCTACTAAACTCTATTTAATATTGATGTAAAATATCATTCGATGGGATTTGATCAAATGATATCTAAATTGTGAATATACGGTGTAAGATATTCAAATGAAATGAATTCAATATCTCAATTATTGAGCATGTTCATAAAAAATCCAGATATTTTATTTCAAAATAACATATCATATCTCTTGCAATCCATGAATTTCATCCCTAAATTCAACCTCCTTTCGAATGGCTGATTTGGTATTATTGAAAATTCGAATATACGCATATGGCATGGGATTATTCGAAAATCAAGGAAGATATTTATCAATCAAAGCTCAAATTGACGCTGGCGCCCAATCAAATGCCTGGATCATGACCTATCAAGAGACATCAACGTTTTCAGAAATTCAGGAGAGCGAAAGACATATGCAATAAAAAGGCAGAGGTCAAAATCATGTTGACAATGTTGTGTCCCTTCTTCTCGCAAAATATAATGGATTTCATTTCGATGTTCACACTATTCGTACCATGGATGTTTAATGTTCTGCCATGAAGGGACGTCGTATAATTGCAGTATATGGTAACTGAAACGGATATTCTGGCAACTTATTGGCGATATGTCTGTTGCGCTTTTTTTATATCAACATTGCGAAGTCGCATCACCAACACAGTAATTTCCTGCAACTTCCCTGCCACCGGAACTGGTTAACTGGGAAGTCAATCGGTCCTACAAACTTATCTATCAAGGCGGATCTCCACCAAACGGTCAAAACCGCAACAAAACAGCAACTATGTCGATTTCGACAAAACAAAAACTTTTGTTGTCAATGTAAGAAACATTTTGAAGACTTTGTGTCGCGAGTTCGTGTTTTTGTAAACAAAAAAAAAATACCTTCGCCAGCCGGAAAAAAGATCAAAAGGTTTCGGTGTTGTGTCTTTGTTTTTGTAAACAGAGTTCGGTATGTGGAAACGGTTGGCGACAACAGTTCATTATTTTGTTGTGGTAGTGGTATGTATCTCTGATGACATGATGGAAATTGTTCGTGAAGTGGAAACGACAGAAAGCATCTTCAAAACAAAACACGCGACAGACTAATTTTTTGTTTGTGTGGTGGAATTCGAAATTGTTTTCGAAACTACAACAAGTTTTTTGTTTCTGTTTTTGAAACTGAGTCCGTTTGATAGAAGTCCTCCTTTGGGTTCGGAGGTTTTAAATTATCTGCCTTCAACAGCAAAATAATAGCCAAACCCTAGAAAGTTCATAAAATGTATTTGCTGTCAGATGCTTAGGTGAAATAAGTTAAACTACTAAATAATGGAAAACAAATATATGGTAATCACATTGCAATTATACGCTAATACCATAATAAATACATGATGATTACATTTTAATAACACGCTAAGTAAAATTTACATAGAGCCAAAGAATGTGAATATTTGGAAATTCTATACCGAAATTTGATTTGATAGACGTAAAAAAATACTGTCAGATCAATTAATACACATTCGAGCCAAAGTAACCAGAGAACCTAGAGAATGAAAAATACATTCAAGCAATCGACAATCGTGCTGTTTGTGACTGCAATGTTCTTCACCTCTTTACCGATAGATTTATAGAAAGATCGATACAATCAATGATATAATAGACCTTTCAAGAAGTGAATGCAACAACTGTAATGAACCAATAACAATTGGATTCGATTAATTCACTAGACATCTTACACTGGGGGTACTAAATTTCTGAAATGTTGTTAACATCGCTAACGTTAGGTATGGGTATCTTTGAAAATAAAATCGAGTGACCGTTGACATTTTTTTGATCTGCTGCCATTCAGTAATTGTCAAATTGGGAATTCTTCATTCATTCATATACAGTGTCACACATAAAGTTTGCGACATATGGAATTTTTTTTTATTAACAGATATAAGAAAATTTTACTTCGCAGCTACTTTGTTTTTGAAAAATGAGTAAAATTCAGCATCTTTCCTTTTTCATGTGCTACTGTCAAATTTGACATTTTTTTCGATAATCCTCAATTTTTTTGTAAATTTCGAAAAATGCCAGAGAAACAAGTTACCCAGTTTCCAATTTAATGCATTTGTTCCAAATTTGAACTCTCTACTGTCACTTCGACTACTACTAAGTGAAAATTTTATTTCGATTTTATCATTACCTACTATTTTCATCTCGAGATGTTGCATTAGTCTTGTATTGTTTGAAATCACGAAATTTTATATCATGTCTATTACAAATCGCTAGAACGAAAGTATTTTGAATAGACATGAAAGTATAGGTCATTGTTTAGTTCACAGAAAAGTATGATATTTCGGGTTTGTTCGTAACTGAATTATTGGTCAGAAAAATAATCAAACTGGATAAAAATCTATTAAAAAAAAAAGAAATAGTAGTGTAATAGGAATGAAGAGAAATTCGTTTAATCGATTACTGACATATTAACGTCCATACATTGAAAACCCACAACTGTTTAACAAAGAAATGAAAAAACTAGATGAACTTTGCAACAACAAAGACGAATTTCTGGAGATGCATTTTTTTTTATTTTCTGGTATCAGGCCAATGTGGGTATTTCCTGGGCAAGATATGATCTCATATTCATCAAAATTATGAAATTTGAATCATGTTTCGTTCGAATCGATTGAGCGAAAGATTCGAAAAATTAAAAAAAATTGTTAAAAGTCGAAGTGACAGTAGATAGTCCAAATTTGGAACAAATGTATAAAATTGGAAACTGATCAACTTTTTTCTCTGGAATTTTTCGAAATTGTAAAAAAAAACTGATTTTTTGAGGATTTTCGAAAAACATTTCAAATTTGACAGGTTTAGAGTAGCACGTGAAAAAGGAAAGATGCTGTGTTCTACTCATTTTTCAAGCACAAACTAACTACGAAGTCAAATTTTCTATATATCTATTAATAAAAAAACTTCCATATGTCGCGAAATTTATGTGTGACACTGTATATGCAATGGGGGTCGTATAAAACCAGGACTTTAGGTGACTCCAGATGGATTTTCTGGAATTGTTTCAACTCTATAGCTGACTTATCGAGTACACACCGAGTATTCTGTTATATTCCACAACAGCTTTCAATTAAATTTGTTTTCTTCCTCGAAAAATGAGAATTGAACTTGAAAAATGACGAATGCTGTACCGTACTTACTTGTTTTTAGTACGTACCTACAGAAAAAACATGTTTTGACATTTTGAAATATGGGTCCATAGTTACAGTCACCGCTCATCGGGAATGATACTGTTCTTCTCTACCTCCTAGATTCGTCATTATACATTTTCGTGTTTGAGTAAGGATGAACCAATATATGTATATCTATTCGTTCATATATTTTTGTGCGAAAAATCTTTTTCCTATTTTGGTTGTATAATGAAGTAATTGTGCAACGCAAATGCGTGTCGAAATAGCCTCTATTTCGATACGCATTTTTTATTATTCGGAGATTGGTACAATCGAACTGTCAAATGAAAGTCAGAAGAGTTAGGCCCAGCTTCCTTCTGAGCGGTTTTGGATTTGGTGATTAATAGCGGTGAAAAACTCAAAGTTTTTATTGGTAAATTTCAATTCAGAGTGTAATTTGATTTAAATTGAGCAATAAAAACATTAACAACATTGAATTTTTCACAGCTGGTATAGCAAAAATCAAAATCGCTCAACTGTAAACTGGCCTTTACGCCTGTGCGTCAGATTTCAATTATTTCAATGTCATCATTGTTACCAATCGAAGATGTTTTTGTTATTTATCGATATTAAATCCATTTTTCAATGAAAGACTTCAAATTAATGCAAAATATCATAAATCGTATATGACACACGTTTTCTAAGAATCGTTGTCGCACTTGTTCACAACGCTTGCGACAAAATGGCGTCTTATAAAACTTGTATCATAATATATCATAAACGTCAGTAAAAGTATGATTTTTCACGCATGCTGTTAGTGTCTGAAATGCGAGCTGAAATGTCATTTTATGACACTGATGGTGTTAAAAGTTAATCACTTAGCACTGGTGCTAAAAGTGATTTATTTGTATGAGAAAATATAAAAACATAATTCAAAATTAAATCAAACGTACAATTAGTGGAATTATAATTATTATAATAAGAAACTCCATGGCCAGTCTCATTGGTAGATGTAAAAAAAATTGTTTTGGTGAAGCTCGTACCAGGGCAGAGAGCAATGTTATCTGCCAAAGTTTTGGACAAAATTTGATCCGCAATGTTTGTAGAAAAAATAGTGCATATATAATAATAGTGCTAATAGTGGTTTTATTTTGTTTGAAGGAAAAAACTTTTTCTACCTATTTCATGGGTTCTTTATATTTCACCCGATAATTTCAAACATCGTACAAAAATTTTCTAGAGTTCATTCATGAATATAAGAATAAGGTGAGAAACCTCAAATATTCAGTCATATTTAATTTAAGCTGATATAATTAGGTAAGTATTGAAAATCTAGAAATTATTCAAGTTCGGTACTGGCTTCTTCCTGCCTTCATGACATCAAAGAATCCATATATGGAGACAAACAATAACTTGGCGAGTTCCTGCAAGTTGCAGGTTATGAGCAGAATATTAAATGATAGATATGATGCAGTACTTTGTGGAGTTGAATAATAACAAACATTGAAATTTATTGTAGACGTTTAGGTGGATATACGGTGGATATACGGTGGATATACGGGGTGTTTCAATCAGAATGATAAACAAATTTTGGTAGGTACGTATCAATATTTTTGCATTTGGTAACCGATGTCAAAACTGTAGATGATTTCTTTAAGCTTTATTGCTTCAAATTACAGTGATTCTCATATTACTGGTTTTAAATATACCTATTTTATAGTGTGTTTTAAATGGTATATTACGAATGTAGGCAAATATGTGTACCATAATTTCAATAATTTTCACCAATTCATAACATAATATACGATCTAAGAATTCGAACTCATTTTTTTAATTGTTATAGGCTGCAGGGAAACTTTATTTCTTGAACGTTATAAATGTCTATTCTATAGAATGAATGACAGTTTCCAGTGCCAGCAACACAATTTTTGCGCCCCTATCACATTGAAGAGGGATAATCATGTGTGTATGAACGAAACAAAACAAAATATCCTATCAGTTTTTCATGAGACTAATTATCAGGGTACAGTGATAGTGTCCCGTTCAAATATATATTCCATCATTGTTAATTAAATCATATCCTCACAATCATTTTTCTATTATGTCATTTTATTTTCAATAAGTATCTGTTGGCTGAACTTAGACTATATGTATCTACGTCTGATTGATATAATAATAATATAGGTGATATCCAAACCTATCTGCAATACGTTGGTAAAATCAAGTAACAATTTGAGTACCTATATACAGACCTTTTAACGTGAGATGAGTTATTTAAAAACCTACTCTCTAGGAATTAGTGAAAGTATATAAAAAATCGTATGATAGGGAATAACACTGATATAACAATTCATTATCGTGAACATATATATTATTAGAATTATTTATACAACAACCTGTGGAAGACAATTCAGGATGATAGCCTTGTGACAAATAGAAGTCAATGCTATTTTGATTCATTCACAGGTGAAGGTAATGATAATTAGTGAAATCCTCTGTGGTATCGTCTTCGGAAATTGACTAATTCATTCGAATTTTTCGGGGATACCCCTCAGGGTTATGGAAAACACTATGCGGTTTCACCGAAAAATTTATCATGTACAGGATGTTGACAAATACTCAAATAGTTCTGGAAGGAATTAAATGAAATAGTTAAGATTTCACATGATATTCAAATTTTTCAAAATGATGTCGGGAACGTAGAATAAGATCATTTTATGTTCAACTGAGCCATAGTAAATGAAACTGATGTCTGAAATGTCCATATACAAAAACTAAAAGAACGGGGCCTCTATAAATTATCAGCTGAATGACAAGAAGATGACTGCATTGCTAAGTTATTTTTTCGAAGATTTCAGCATGTCAATGTAGAGTGATCAAAAAACTCCCACAATTGTTCCGTCAATCAATGCCTTTACAATCATTTATCAACTATACCAATGCTACCGAATAATGATCAATTCGAAATATATAAAAGTGAGAAAGCCATAAATCTTGTTGATGGTGGCACTTGAATGACTAAACGTCGTATTGCAATTTCTATACTGCCAAGTTATAGAGTTATAGAGAAAAACTGCTGTGAGATAGTGTCTTCCTTTTTTTTGGCTTTTGAAATGAAACCAATGAAAATAATCAAAAAATTGTTTCTTTTGAACATGTCGAAAACCAAAAATCTTGTCTATTACTATTTCTTTGCGGCAATTTGTTGTGCATATAAAATCACAACTGTGTCCTAATTGAACCCATGTTGGTCCGCTAATTTGGGATACCCTGTACATCAAGTTTTGAATTCACTTTTCTTATATTTTTATTGAAATTTGAATGGGAAACCAAAAAGAGCTACGGAAAAGGACAATATAATTTTCATTCATTCGTATATTGAATCTCATACAATTTTCATTCAGATTAAGTAATTCAAAATATTCGATAAAAGAAATCATGTATCGATTAGTATTCATTTGCAATCCCGAATAAATGGAATAAATGACTAAATTCACAAAAATTCGTTCAACTCGTTCGTATATAGGTATAAATGATAATGAAAGAAGGAATAGGCAGCATTGATATTCAGAAATGAAAAAACTTCCTGACACGTCAAGATATGATCAACTTTGTAAACAATTTGAGAAAGCAAAAATGGTGTTTTCCAATTCAGAGAATTTTCATGTGAAGTGCTCTGTTTCTAGTTCACAAATTGGCAACAGCGTCTAGTAGGCTAGAAGAACAACAACTCACATTTGGCCACACGTTCATTATGTACACTTGATGTCTATGCATAGTTCAGGAATCAAACTACTGATATAAAAAATCATCAGTCAAAACATGAATTTCAGTCCAACAAAAACATAACCTCCAAAACTGACTAGCATATCTTTTGAGGATCATGGAACAGAAATAAGCAGAACTTATTGTTAGTATAAGTTTTGTGTTCTGACCTGATCAAAATGTAACTATCTTTATTCACCTAATCAACGTAATGGATTTGTTGTCCTTCATTATTTATGAAATCTGCAGTCGATGTTGCCAAATGGTGAAATAGGAACAAGGTGCTTTAAATTTTAAATCCCTACATCAAGTCTTTCATCAAGCACTTGAAATCTTTTCTTTAGAAAAGGTTTGAAATGGTGAGTTTGAAATGCGACGTTTTGAAGATATTTAATAAGAATTACTTCATTATCGTCCGAAGGAGAATTCCCCATTCAACCGATCTTGTAGCCCTTTCTTTTCACGAGATCCCAATGATGAGGATCGATTTTCAGTCACCCTGTATATACTTAATCATTGTTATAAGTGAATTTTCGGTCCCTGATTCATTTTGGATATCTCATGAAGAAAAGTGAAAACCAGTAGGCAGGCATTCGTATTCATCATATTCGCGATCTTCTGCAGAGTCAGTTTCTTTATTTGGCATGTCGATTCACTGTTCGCCCAGAGAGATAAATACCGGCCTTCAAATTACATAATAAGCGTGGTATTGTAGCATCAATGAAAAGTCAGTATGGGTATGGTAACTTTAAGTTTGGTGTTTCGTAATCTCCTTGATGATTCCATAGTCAATGTTTGCACTGTATGACAAATAATAATTCTATAGAGAGTACCTCGTACTTCGAGACAATTTGATATGACTATATTATGGATATTGATGTTATATGGCCGAGAGCCTTAGCTATATAGGGAGTTATTTTATGATTTAATGTTCAAATTGGCGAATTAAATTGTCTCGAGATACGAGCTGCTCGAAATAAATTCAATAGTTATTTATGCAACAAGAACAAAAAATGAGAGTTTATTACACGAAACGTGAAATTATCGCCTTTTTGCACGAGTTGCGTATATATAACATTTTTTCTACGCTCATGCAAAAGCCAAAAAAATCGAATTTGGGTAATTGTTAGAATTCGTAATTGACTGAAGTTTATGTTTGGTAATGATCACAAAACGCTGTCAAACAAACAATCATGCACTAGTGCAATAAAGAACCACTTTTTTTACTAAATAAGTAAGTCAAAGTTTTGTTTTCTGTATGAAGATAGGAAATATTTTATTTAGGTAGTACTCGAAGTGGTACCTACCTACTAAGTGCAGAAGCATTTTATAGTAATCTAGTATGTCAATATGATTGAATATAATAGCTATTTATTTTTCACTTGATCGTTACTGCTTTATAATACCTTGGCAACGGTTGCTATTAACAGACCCATAACGCCCGGGGCGTTATGGAGGGCATTATGAATCATAACGCCCGCTAAATGCAGCGTCGTTTTATTAAATAAACAACCCTTAGCAACCTCTTCAATGTTTCCATGGCAATTGCATAGAAGCTCACTTGTGCTCAGTTGCCGACCAGAACGCAGTAAATACTATGAGAAAAAATTTATGAAGTAAACAACGTCGTTTAAGATAATTTTTTCGTGAAAAATAAAATCTTGTATGCACCACGAGCGTTACTAGATCCTAACGCCCATCGAGCAACATTCATCCCTCGGGCCAAAGGCCCTCGGGTGAATGTTACCCTCCGGGCGTTAGGATCTATATAACGCACTTGGTACATAAATAGCTATTATTTTTTACTTGATCGTTACTGCTTTATAATACCTTGGCAACGGTTTCTATTAACAGACCCATAACGCCCGGGGCGTTATGGAGGGCATTATGAATCATAACGCCCGCTAAATGCAGCGTCGTTTTATTAAATAAACAACCCTTAGCAACCTCTTCAATGTTTCCATGGCAATTGCATAGAAGCTCACTTGTGCTCAGTTGACGACCAGAACGCAGTAAATACTATGAGAAAAAATTTATGAAGTAAACAACATCGTTTAAGATAATTTTTTCGTGAAAAATAAAATCTTGTATGCACCACGAGCGTTACTAGATCCTAACGCCCGGAGGGTCAAATAAATAGCTATTATGTACCAAGTGCGTTAGGATCTAGTAACGCTCGTGGTGCATACAAGATTTTATTTTTCACGAAAAAATTATCTTAAGCGACGTTGTTTACTTCATAAATTTTTTCTCATAGTATTTACTGCGTTCTGGTCGGCAACTGAGCACAAGTGAGCTTCTATGCAATTGCCATGGAAACATTGAAGAGGTTGCTAAAATGATAGCCCATTCCGTTTCCGAAAAAGAAAATGTTAACGTTCCGAACGAAACCGAATGCACATTGAGGAGTTCATCATCGGTCAACTCACAGAACTTCAAACTTGGTACTAATTTTTCAGGAACATTTGAAAATTGTATTTTCTATTTGAGAGAAAATAATTAGTCTCTTTTTTATGTACAGTTATAAATAAAACTTTTCTGAGTAATTAATTTATTGAACTACAGAAAAAAACATTTAGCGGGCGTTATGATTCATAATGCCCTCCATAACGCCCCGGGCGTTATGGGTCTGTTAATAGCAACCGTTGCCAAGGTATTATAAAGCAGTAACGATCAAGTGAAAAATAAAATATATAATTGTTCAAAACGTCATAAACTCTCACAGAAATTAGATTAAAGATGGCGTCGAGTTGATCACAAACCGCAGTAATAAGTAGAATAATTACAGATGAGTGCTAATAAAACACCAGATTCATATTTTTCACTTTCGCTAAAGACATACACACACAATTCTTTTTCAAACTTTGTGGATTTGCTTGCCTACCTGTTCGCACTAATTTCCGTATAAGTACTTACTCGAATATATTTCTTTATTTACCTGAATAGTCGACCATATTGCATATCATGTGACTAAATTCATGTCTGAATGGAATAATCACCCCTCGTAAAATGCGTTTTTCGTTTCGAGAAAATAAAAAAAAGTCATATCTGAAACTTGCTACCCGACTTGCTATGATAGAGGTGCTAAAAAAGGTAAAACTTCGTTTATCACACTCCTATGAGTTCGGAAAAATTTTTTGGTAGAACTTACGTATTTTGACCTCCTGATCACGAATCTGAAGTCAAAACGCGGCGGTCTTAAGTATTTTCGGAGATACGGCCCCATTTTGACTCAAAAATGCACCATTTGACATGTCAAATTTCTGCTATTAGGTATACACAAAATTCACCCTTCTTTGAGCCAAAACAGCACACATGCTCACATTCACTTGTTTCCAACACTTTTTTGCATAAAAAACTGTTATTTTCACAAAAATTCGCCCTTCTTCAAAACGTAAACAAAACATAATTTTTCACTGATTTTCTGGTTATTTTCATTTGAGATGTTGGCAACGTCTTACCATGTGCCAAACAATCACGTTGCCAACATCATAAATACAAATTACCAGAAAATCAGTGTAAAATAGTTATTTACGTAACAAGTCCGGAAAATACTGTTTTTTTGGATGAGTGGACAAAATTCTAGGACGAGCGTAGCGAGTCCTGGAAGTCTGCGAGTCCAAAAAAACTGTTTTCGGGCGTGTTGCGTACACCATTTTTATCGGCAACCGTGTAGAATAACAAATCAAAGAAACACATTTCTTTCAAAAATTGAAATGTTAGCTAATTTTATGTCAGATAGCTGTCAGTCGTTATTTTGCTGCTATGGTAATGATCAACTGCATTTATCAAAACCATACTACCAAGATTTTCATATTTACAATGACAACAACGATGTGATTCTTCCCGGCCTAGTCCGGGAAGTACGTACTTCCCGGACTAGGCCGGAAAAATGCCACTTTCTCAAAAAAAATCGTCTGGAAAGTACGTACTTTCCGGACGGTTGCCGAAAAAGGTTGTTTTGTTTATATTTCGAAGGAGGGTGAATTTTTTGAAAAACAATCGTTTTTTTTTGCTGAGAAGTGTTGGAAACAAGTGAATATATGCGTGTATAGTGTTTTGGTTCAAGGAAGGGTGAATTTTGTGTATTCCTAATAGCAGAAATTTGACATGTCAAATGGTGCATTTTTGAGACAAAATGGGGCCGCATCTCCGAAAATACTTGAGACCGCCGCAATTTGACTTCAGATTCGTGATCAGGAGGTCAAAATACGTAAGTTCCACTGAAATTTTTTTCCGAACTCATAGGAGTGCGATAAACGAAGTTTTACCCTAAAAAATCTTAAACATTACGTTTTATCTCCTGGTGGCCATCGTCTTAGTTATTTTTATTGAGAAGTGTGTGTTTGAATAGTGTTTTTAACCGCCGACTTAGTTGCAAAGCAACCCTCGAAGTCTCATTGAGACTTGTATGAGTAAGAAAGACGGGGACCTTAGCTTTTTGAGTGTCATCCGGAGTACTACTAAGTATCTGTTTTGTTTTTGAAAATATAGATAAACCATGAATGAATCGTTGAAATCCAAATTCAGTTATAGGTATATCACGCTTGTTATTTCGAAAAACAGAAATATTGCATTTTCAGTAAACTTGAAGAGGGCGAAATTCCCTGTAGATTTATTTTTCAAACAATGTACCTGATGCTCTCCAAAAAACTTTTTTGCCCATCTAATGTCCTAAAATATAGCAATTTCAAGGCATGATAAAAAAACGGCCTTCGCGTACCTCTACATATCCTTATGTACTATTTTTTTATATATAGGTGAACGAAAGAAGATTTATGAAGAGTTCATAAACTCAATCCTTATAGATTCATCTAGAACTAATTCAAAGCTAATTAGGTATATCGGAATATAAGTCGAAATAATACATAATTTCTAGAATCATCTCTAAACTCGACTCTACTCACCTTATGAAGCCAATCCTTGAATTCGGAAAAATACACAATACACCAACTCTAAAATAAAAAAATCCTGACTGTCCGAAACTAGTTGCGCATCACTGAACCAAAACAAAAAATCGCGTGCGGCACACTATTTACTAGCCCGTCACTTTCTCCTATGAAAGTGTGTATGGCATGCACTCATATGAAAAAACGACAATCGAGACATTTGATGGACGATGGCCCGCAGCCGAATGCACCGACTGCTAGATTCATCCAACGCTTCCAACAGTATCTCAGTTCTCTTGTGCTTGTTACCCGCGCAAAGAGCAGAGAAAGCCCATGGGCTCTCTCGTAACGAGGATCGTAATGAGGTCGTTCAGGGGGTTTTCTGCAATTGGTGGGAGCTCGGACGATGTATATTGGAATGTTAGGGTGACTTTATATAAACTTTCAACATTTAAGATCTATCACCTAACATTTAAGACTTAAGAGCTGATAAGTTGATTCTGTTATAAAAAAAAGATTTAGGAATATTTGACACGGAACAAATAATTTTAACGTTGTCAAGTTCTAACCTATATCTATTATCATTGTTTTCATTTGAATTTTCTTTAGTTTCATTTTAGCTATTTATGTACCAAGTGCGTTATATAGATCCTAACCCGAGAGCCTTTGGCCCGAGGGATGAATGTTGCCCGATGTAACGCTCGTGGTGCATACAAGATTTTATTTTTCACGAAAAAAATATCTTAAACGACGTTGTTTACTTAATAAATTTTTTCTCATAGTATTTACTGCGTTCTGGTCGGCAACTGAGCACAAGTGAGCTTCTATGGTACTAATTTTTCAGGAACATTTGAAAATTGTAATTTCTATTTGAGAGAAAATAATTAGTCCCTTTTTTATGTACAGTTATAAATAAAACTTTTCTGAGTAATTAATTTATTGAACTACAGAAAAAACATTTAGCGGGCGTTATGATTCATAATGCCCTCCATAACGCCCCGGGCGTTATGGGTCTGTTAATAGCAACCGTTGCCAAGGTATTATAAAGCAGTAACGATCAACTGAAAAATAAAAATATTTTTTGTGTCATGAACGATGCTTTATTAATTCAACAAAATGAAGAATTCAGAAATATTTATGATAAACAAAGTAGTTATTCTAAAATAAACTCGCCAGGAAAACTGCTTGGAAAACAATTGGCCAAATATATCTTAGAAAATTGAAGGTAGAAATGACAAATTGAATTACGGAATACATTTCCATCATGATTTGATCCTGGACAGCCTACATCGATCGAAGATGAATTTATTAGATGCATCACAGATAGCCATCAATAGTATGCTTGAAAATCTTCTTGTAGGAGAAGTATCCTGTTCCAGCATGTTTTGGATTTTGTATCTGAATATGCTTTCCATCAAGGGCACCAATACAGTTTGGCATATTCCATTTTTCGTAATTTTCCATTGAGATTCCATGCCAATCGATTTTTTCAATATATTCTCCACAGTACATCGCTGATGGTTTCCTCTATGATGACATGACATGTGTACATAGTAGTCAGTCCAACATAAGCAATTTGCTGCATAGAGTATCCCTCTGATCTGATAAATAGCTAGAATTTGGAGTTATTATTCTTGACATCGATTTCAAAAAAAAACTGTTCAATATCCATATTATCCATCATGCTCAAATAAAAATGGAGTTGGAATGGGTATTCCTCTTCCTATGTTTGGGTTTAACTTTGTATTTTCAATTCCGACCTTTCTTTCTAATGCACCTCAAGTAAACACCAAGCCCAAAAATCATGAGCAAACTACATGAAGTAAATGATGCCCATGGTCCTATCACTATTATAAAAAAATGTTAAAAGCAACCAAATAATTACAGACTATCCACATCAACAAATAATATAACCCAAAATTCAAATATCGCGGGAAACAGTATGTCACTTTTCGTTGCTCGAGCATGCACATCTCCTATTTCTATTTATTATCATTTATTATACATTTCTTAAGTTGGAAGTTGGTCATCTTCTTGAGTCTTAGGTGTAAAATCATAAGTCTTAAATGGTTTTATAACACAATCAATGATATTTCCATGATTCATCTGTCATAAGAGATAAGTATTAAATGTTAGGTGAAAATCTTAAGTCTTGAAGTGTTTTATAAAGTGGTCCTTATTTCCTTTTAAGTTTTACGCGCCAAAAATGGAAAGAATATATTATTTCTATCCAAACTTTCCAACATGATGATATACTGTCTGCTCTAACTGTTGGAAATTAGTTGCTGAATCAACAACAAATTTTAGTCCTAGTAGGTCCACAACCATTTTATAGTTATACCGAAATGGGTATTGCCCCTCTCAACGATATCACGTTGATATCTCTGATATTTTCTATTGTCAAAACTTATTGTCACTGAACGAGTTTCGAAGAATGAATCAACAACAGCCTATTTGTATGGCTACTACGTCTTATTGGTGAATTAACTACAGAAAGTTGTTAATTCTACTTCACCTTATAGTAGTTTGCAGTATCCTCTGAAGTCAATTGGGCAATTATTTATTGTAACTTTCACCTTAATTTGTTGTTATTAGCACTACGTCCTATTGTAGTTCTAGCTGCAAAATTTTTTCCATTATATTACTTAACTTATTGTATTTTTTACAATATTTCACTGCTAGAATTCAAAGTTCAAATAACTAAAACAACCATATCATAAATTATATTTTATTTTCTAAACAGCAACGAATCGAAAAAATCCTCTATTAGCAAAAAAAACACATCAAAAGATGTCAGTAAATCGATTCACTACAATGCTGCGTTCAACCTCTGCCTGTGTTAGTCATATAAGACAACTTCCTTTCCTTCTGGAGTGTTGAGTATCTACTCGTTCAATTTCTGAAATAAAAATTATAATAATATTACATTTCGGAATCATTTTCTCATGAATATTTCAGAAAAGCACTTCGAAAAATTGCTTCATGAGTAGTAAAAAATATGAAATAGGTAGGTATGAGAAGTAGTAAAACTTTAAAAATAATAATTTTAAAATATTAATATTTATCTATAATATAATAATACTTACTTTTTTGCAGCGAAACTTCATATATTCACAGAGAGAACCCAAGAAAAGTTGTCAAAAACTTTGTGAAATTATTGCGCTTGAAGATTCCGACAAAACATTTTTTATTTGTTGCTCTAGATCAGGGAAAATATTCTCAACTGAAACAGAACAAAAATAATGTTAATATTGGCATGAGTAAATAGAAAATATGATACGAGTCCACATCAGTCTACTCCATGTAGGTACTTAACTTTTTATTTTATATCTTGACTACACGATAGGAAAACCTTTAATGTATCCGTTCTAATGATCTAGAACGGCAACAGACTGCAGAGAACTGAGCAAACTTGGGTTGGGAGTTGGGACTTGGAAGGAATCGGTTTTCGTGGGAATACAAACGAAAAGTAGCGAATATATACGCAGAGATCGGACCTAAAAAATCTTTGTTAACCGAACACAAACTGTTGCAAATAGTAAAACTAGGTGATGTTAATTAATCAACAGAGTGCGACAAAACTGCAATTTCATAATAATGTATTAGCAACTAGATTATGTTCTACTGTATATGTTTCAATGACCATCATTGAAGTTCTAGTAACAATTCGTTGTTTTTATGTTACAGATTATATCTAGTCGTTTGGACAGGAACTTTATGTTCATTTGATGCAAACTTGTTGCTGTTGTATTGACATTATTCTTAGTGAATTCAATAACCGAGTGATTCAACAACTACATCAAAAATTTTGGAAGTGAAATTGAGACACAATTGTTGTTGAATTCGACTAAAATTTTTCAACTATATGAGAAGTTGTTGAAAGTAACAACTGATTTCCAACAGTGTAAGCGGGGGTCTAGGGGATCAGGAGTGTATATAATATCAAGGAATTTCTGATAGATCTCAAATCAAACATGCACACATAATGGGGTTTCAGGTATCGAAAGACTGCTGAAATTTTGTTTATGACACATATGAAGTGTAATAATCTAGGGCTAAGGTCAAGGACTCAACTCTCTTCTTATGACACATTTTTTTATATATTTGATCAGTTGGCAATAGTAATTAGTTTAATACTTTTCCTGGGTTGATGTTCGAGTGCGTTGAGGCGCTGGCCTTATATCTGTAGCATCGTTTAACGGGAGGAGATAGATTTCAATCCTTAACAATAGCTAGCCAAGTAGTGCTTCGGATGACACTTACAAAGTTAAGGTCCCCGACTTCCTTACTCATACAAGTCTCAATAAGACTTCGGGGGTTGCTTTGCAACTAAATTGGTGGTTGAAAACACTTTTCAAACAATCTTCAAACATTCTACACCTGATAACCTATATAGCGAAACACGTGTCGTGGTTTGTGACCCTCAATTAGTGAAAATCTTGTAGTTGTTAGTTGAGTGTTCAATTATGGTTTTTCATCAAGTATCTGTTTAATCTTTGAAAAATGAGTGGGTTTGTAGTTGAGTGATACTCATTATTTATAAGAATGTCTTGACGGTTCATTTTCTCTGTTCACCTGTGTAGGTGAATACTTTATTATTAAAAATTTTTAAAAAAACATGGTTCACATATAAATCCATTTTTATGATTTTTTTTGAAATTTAAAAGTTCTAGACCACTAAAAAATGTCGTAAAAAGTGATTTCGCACATACTTGAAGAAATGGCCTGGTCTGGTTCTACGCCAATTTTTTTTATCTCACGAACTAAGCGACTAAGCTCTCGAAATTTACCCCACTAAAGGATGCGCAGCCACCAGGTAACATTTTTGATTTACAACGCGCACTGACTAAAGTTGTATTAAAAGATGTTTGCTATGCTCAATTATCAATGTAAAATCACACGTTTTGAATATCCGAACTCAAAATAGGCTACTGGTTGAACCATTCCACGACTTCACAAATGCGTAGTCTTAAGTATAAGAGATGTGTAATGAATAGTAGATATAAAAATAAAATTTCAAATTAACTTCAACGTATAAAATGAATTGCGGTCAAGTAAAAATCAAACAAAACGAAACAAGCCATTATGTAGAAACAAAAAAGGTGGTGAATGAAAAAAATAACTAATCTCAATATACCGAGAAAGACAATCACGGACCCTTCGTATTTTCGAGTGGACTCGTTTATTCCTAATAAAAAAAGTATCTCAACGCTTATGAATAAATAACCTATGATTAAACACTGAAGCATCATAACATGCAATAGCAGAAACTCGCTTGTCTCGTGTCCCAGAGTGGAATTGCAATTGGCCAATATATCCTGAAAACCCCGTTCTTTCACTTAGACTTGACAATAAAATAACCAATTCTGTGATTGTGTCGTCTCAATATTCCGGAAGAGGCCGCAAAAACTTTCCACACAAAAATCAACCCGTCATGTGAAGATTAACCCTCCAAGACAACCCATTAGATACTACTCCAAAGCTACAGCATGCGGTATATCTTTCAGTTTTCACTTTCCCAGTGACCTCTTACGACTGGTGTTCCAACACTCCCGAACCAAGAGGTTCCATCCACGAGGGCAACCAAATCCGTTGATGGTGCCTCACCTCGAACTGTCCTGACCTCAGATAATATATAGTACATATACGGTATTCATCAGATCATTTGTTTGGAAGTCGTGGGGGTACTAAATCCATTGATTGGTCGTTTTAATTTTTTACCATACTTTTACGATATTTTTCCTTGGGTTCGTGAATTTTAAAACACTCAGTACAAAACTGAACAATTCATTTCGCTAAACACTCAAAATACAACAAAATAAACACAACGATGTTCGCTTTACAAATCTCAATGTCCACAATACTAGATTTATTTCTGAACTGAACTCTTTCCAAACTAAAACTGACTGTCCGTCCCGATCCGTTCCTTTTATATATGCACAAGTTATTCATTCTCGTGAAATCTCGAATATTCAATGAAGTTCTTGATAAATACCGTTCATTCTGGAGAAACTGCGACGAGTATGAGTCATCCGCTAATTGCTTCGATGGCGATCGCGAGGCCATAAATCACATCCAGTCAGGCCGCCGAGATAATGACTTCCTGTCTCGTGGAAGCACGGTTCGTAACAATACGTATGTGTTTTACCACGTGATATCATAGTACATTCCACGACAGATCCCTCTATTAAGAGGGCATATTCCTTGCTGCCTCCGCCAAAAAATAGGTACCGCTCCCAAGTTCCCCTCGAGTTATGGGACATTCTGGAGACTTGATATTTTTTTTCTGTATAGAAGAAAGGTCAATTGGTGCATCTTATGAAGTAGATTTTCATTTTGTTGCTTAACATTAATTATAAACATCTATGAATCAGTGCGTTTCTGGCTGACTTTGTGATTTTTTTTAGGGTTATGACAAAATAAATCAAAAAAGTAATTCATAATATGCCTAGATTACATAAAGATCTATTAGGAAAAAAAATCCTGAAGTGAAATCTTGTTTGGTTTTCCTATGGGAACTTGGGAGCGGAGGCAAATTTTCCAACGATTTTGACGTGGGCGCGGCACTTACTGAAAATAAGCCACTCCCCTTAGGTGCATCAAATATCATTCATAGTAAGTGGTCTTGTGTTCAAATCAGTAGGATTTCATCTTCTATACAATAGTCAATGAGCAACCAAAATATCACAAGAGAATAAATTGAAAATAGTAGTAATTCGACAGATTTTATTTTTCATTTCATGTATAGTATTCTGTAAACTTTGGTATTATACCTAGATTAATTATTTTTTCTGTTATAAAAATCATCATAAACACTTTTCCACTTAAGTTAATACGTTGTCATTCAATAAACGTATAGACATAGAATATTCTACCTAGATTATTCCGGTTTTTCGATTGACTGAAACCTCGGCTGAAACATACCTTGACTTCCCTAACAACATAGGGATATCCTATAGCTACTTTCGTTGTATGTCCCAAATAAGTGTACCGTCGGTACCATAATTTGGTGAACAAGGAAACGATGTTCTCAAATCGAAGATATCACAAACCGTTTTCGAAATATACAGGAAAAACCGAAATGGTCCGGTTTCTTTCATTTGTGCTGGCGCCTTTATTTTAAGAAATATGAAAATGTTTTCAGGAAACCTTCTTCTCTGTTTTACATTTGTTATAATTTGCTGTACTTCAATTTTTGATACGACGTTTGGTTCTTCGAGGGCCACCTTCAACTTCATTTTTTCAAATAGGAGTCAGTATTTTTCTCATGAATTTGAATAGCTCATAACTTTCCGATATCTGACTGAATATAGGTTCTTATATATAGTACATTTCTCTTTTATTTTTCGTCAATATATATTTTACTGACAGACAATCATTCGTCGATTTCAGTTGTGGCAGTATTTTGGTAGTACAACTAGTGCATAAACACTACACAGTGCCTGTTCAATGAAATTCACGGTGAGAATTGACTTATATCAATGAAAAACGTAGGAATCTGAATTCTGAACCACCCTATATTTGTTTCAATAAGAAATCAATCGATAGTAATTAAATAGATAAGATGGGGACCAATAATGAATAGTTTCGTCACAAAAAGTTCCTGAATTTGAAAAATTTCGATTTTTCAATTTTCAATGCAAACATATCATTCCTGCTAGATCCCAAGTGAGGATTCAATAATGTTAAAATACAATACAGTCCTATTCTGAAATAAGAAAGTTGGTATGTTTATTTGTGATTTTACAAAAAAAAATTCTAATGAATTCAGGCTCCTCTTGAAACCTCAGAAATATTATATACAGTGTCCACAATAGAGTTGGCTTCACCTAGTGACTAGAATTAATCGTGTTTTAATATAATTAACCTCCCGCAAAATGTCTATTCCACAAATTAGTTTTGATCCAACCTTATATGATTCAGGTTATTGAAATGTAGGTATAATCTTTCTGAGTAAGGGTAGAGGAATAAATATTGTATTTTTGATTTTTTTTTCAATCTTGATACGGGTCTTCGTTAGATTCCAAGCACAATTTCTCAAAGAAATTTTTCGATATCTTGTTGATTTGACCTATTTTTCGGCAGCACTGACAAATCTGAGGTCACGTGGTATGAGTCGCAACGTATTTTTCAGTTGTTAGACATGCAAAAACTAAAGGCCATTAGAGTTTTACAGAAATTTCAATAACAAACTTATTTCCCATTTGTAGCCAACTTTATGGCGAACTATGTTATTTTCTGTTTCGAAATTCGCAAAATCTCGAGTTATATTTTTCAGAAATTAAGTATGTATCTAACATTTGGATAAAATATTTCAAGGAGATCTGCCATAGAGCTTATTGAACGATGTGAAGGTGAAAAAAAAAATTCCCGTGAAATTCTACAATGATAGCTTTTTAAAATTTTTCGAATTAGGTAAAAAATCGTATATCAGGAATATATATATAAACACTGTTTCTTAGGATGATCTCAGCGATGTAATGATTGGCAAAACAATTGAAAACTGTCAATGATTCCTTACATTTTCATCGAATTCATTCAACTATAAATTTTGTGTAAAAAGCTTTCTTTCCTGACTGATTCCCATTAAAATGGCTCGCCATCTCCGCCAATGAATTAATATCCAACTGTTAGGTACTATTATTTTACAACAAAATATATTTTGAGAATTTGCCGAGGATTTTGCTGATTTCGAAAAATACGATTTCTGAATAAACTGAAAATCAGTATGTATAATTGAGGCTAAATAGTTTTCTAGAAAAGCCCAAGTTGATGAAAATTAAAATTTTATTTAAATGTCACAAATAAAGCATTTTTCGTTTGTTGCGTATTTTTTAATGTCACTGTATATATTATAAATTTCGTCATTTCTTCTAAATACGATAAAAATTTATCTTCTGATGTAGTAATGTTATTTAGATTCAATCGACGATCGCAAACTATAAACTTCTCGATAATATACCAAATATTACTATGTAAAGTTCCATTTCACTAAGCGGCAATCGTCCAGTCTTCTACCGACATTCGCGTGACTGCCGTCTCTTCTCTACGTGCCGCTTTACTGTTACGATGGATGGTAAAAAAGCCCATAATTCGACCTACGCTCCGCCTCGATCGGGATGATTGGCATGTGGCATGAAATAGTTCACATTCGAAATGTTTTGAGCTTGATATCCACTCTAAAGCATACCTATATGATCTAAGGTCCCGACTCTATCGCAAATATTCTTTTCAATCTTGATTTTCTTCCCCACCCTTGCAATGCAGAAGAAGTGATGGATCTGTATTTTTAAAAGTATTTACTATTATTATTCAGTTGAAAGTTGAATTTTAGGTTTCCTGAAAGGATTCAATAACCCAGTAGAAAAATATTCATACATAAACAATGAACTGTTTCGGTTCAGCTAGGTTAGCTTAGGATTAGTGCTTTCACTGAAAATGAAAACTTAGTAGCCCAACCACGTAGGTATTTGGTTTTTCAAATATGTTTGTAATTAGACCATCAGGGTCGATAATTTTTCAAACAAAAAAAATATAGTAGGATGGAACCCATTAGAAATTAGTATATTATGCAATGAGCACAAAATGATGCCCATTTTGTTGCGAGTTGCATACTATACTTTTTCTATGACAACATATCGTTCACGTTTAATACATGCATACATTGCAAAAACTTTGAAAGAAATAAACTGATGATATTTCAGCAATTTGTCGCTGGATGTCATAATTTGACAAGTCGTAGTCGTCATGATTTTAGAGTGAACCTAGACCTAACACGAAATATTTCATTTCGCATTTGTTGCTTAGCAACTTGCCTAGCAACCGATGCAAAAATGAAATTCTGTACAAAATGTGCTTGTTCATGATTGAAGTTACAGTTATAAAATGAACATCTATCGAGGTTGTCATAGAAAATAGTATATTATGCAATGAGCACAAAATGATGCCCATTTTGCACGAGTACGAAATTTCATACGAGTGCAAAATGGCCATTTTGTTGCGAGTTGCATACTATACTTTTTCTATGACAACATATCGTTCACGTTTAATACATGCATACATTGCAAAAACTTTGAAAGAAATAAACTGATGATATTTCAGCAATTTGTCGCTGGATGTCATAATTTGACAAGTCGTAGTCGTCATGATTTTAGAGTGAACCTAGACCTAACACGAAATATTTCATTTCGCATTTGTTGCTTAGCAACTTGCCTAGCAACCGATGCAAAAATGAAATTCTGTACAAAATGTGCTTGTTCATGATTGAAGTTACAGTTATAAAATGAACATCTATCGAGGTTGTCATAGAAAATAGTATATTATGCAATGAGCACAAAATGATGCCCATTTTGCACGAGTACGAAATTTCATACGAGTGCAAAATGGCCATTTTGTTGCGAGTTGCATACTATACTTTTTCTATGACAACATATCGTTCACGTTTAATACATGCATACATTGCAAAAACTTTGAAAGAAATAAACTGATGATATTTCAGCAATTTGTCGCTGGATGTCATAATTTGACAAGTCGTAGTCGTCGTGATTTTAGAGTGAACCTAGACCTAACACGAAATATTTCATTTCGCATTTGTTGCTTAGCAACTTGCCTAGCAACCGATGCAAAAATGAAATTCTGTACAAAATGTGCTTGTTTATGATTGAAGTTACAGTTATAAAATGAACATTTATCGAGGTTGTCATAGAAAAAATAATTTACCGGCGATCTGAGGTCGGGAAGTGGGAGAGGGGGGGGGTTAGGTGTAAAAAACGGTTTATCTCGATTTCTAGCAAAACTACGAGTTCTATGGAGAAAAGTTAAATTGCAAAATTGTAGGTAATAAAAAGATCTACATTTCTTGTTATCACACTTTTTTCACATAACATAAAAATTTATGTTAAAAATTCAAATAACCAGGTTTTTCGTTTTTCATTTTTATATTTTACAAAAAAAATCACATGATGGAATTTGTTATTTATTCTTATATTGAAATACATCTTTATATTCTTGTGTGTATTTTCTAGGTAATTGAGAAATTTTAAGAAATTTCAGGGACCATGATGACCCCGCATTTTTGTTACGAAATAAAAGGTATTATTGATGTCTAAAAAATAATATGAAATCAACTATCTCTTGTATCCTGAAAAACACCATCCGCAGTGAATGGGATAGTTACTTTTTTCAGTTTTTTCTAGTAAAATGTTGGCCCCAAATTTGCCGCCCAAACTCAGCCTACTGATAAATCCGCTACTGGGCCCGTATTCTTGAATTCTAGGAAGTAGAAAACAGGTAATCTATTTCACTTCTTGACAGATGATTAATATATTTCCTTCTCGATTTTTCATCAGTTTTTCTATTCTCTAGAAATCAAGAATAGGGGCCCTGGTGTGAGTGCGAATGTCAACAGAGTTATCATGTTGAATTTGAATATATGATAATTAATTGTCGAAAATGAGATGAAATGTTTCATCACAATTTTCACTAGATTCATTGTTTTACACCTAAATGAATGATGATAAAAAAAGATAAAATAAAAGGAATCGTTGCAAATTCATTTATTGAAGTCCAACAATATAGCTACACTGTTCATTGCCTCCAAGATTCCGGCAGAACCGAAATAGGGATCTTGTACAAATGATTTTTTTTCTGTCCTGTTGCTCTAGTACCAGCGAATGTTTGTACATCGGCTTTATAGTACATGTACGGACTTGACCCTCTATACGGGATTAAATCCAGAAGATTCCTTCCGTATGCCATAACAGCATCTTCGTCGCTTGCTGGTCCGCAGTAGAATATTATAACTCCAGAGGAATGATTAGAGACTCGTGGATTTTCGAAGCTTGTGGAGACTTTCATGCAAGAGATTCCTATCAACTTCCTCGCTTTATACAGATCGCAACACATCTTCCATTTTTCATCCAACACGGAGTTATGGAAAAACATCATCCATTTTCCTGATTCAGATAGATCGTATTGGTACAACTTTTCTATTGATGCGATTCCTGCATATATAAATGGCTTATTATATTCTGCTGTGGGATTCAACATGATGACATCTGCAAAATGACAAACGAATTTAAATATCTCTAAATTGATGCATGCACTTCACAACATAGTAACGCTATCTCAGTAGGAGTTCTGATAACTCCCGAAAGTTTACTATACCATCATATATTATTGAAGAAAGATGCTATTGTGTGAGAGATGTATTGTATAGATTTCAACTGGTGATTCACTTCCTATCCTGGGCCTGATGCTGGTCCCAAATAGCTTATTCTATTAACATCTTATTGTTTGTGACAATTCCATGAAGCCATTTTCTAATGAATATGTATCTAACATGATTGTAACAGAATTTCTCAAATATCTAGACGATAGCATCTTTATTGTTTTATATAATAACCCCACTCAATGAGCTGAATTTCAATCCAAATCAAGAATTCGTCTGCTGAAACCATAGATCTTATTGCTTACGCTAGATCCGGTATCCAGGTAGTTACTTGTAGTAGGTCCGGGGGGGTTGAAAGTACTAAGCCATTGGTTGGTCGTTTTTATTTTTGTACCATGTGATCATAGTACCTACTTTCTTACAGACCAAAAAATTACTACAGGATGCCGGATCTAGCGTAAGCAATAAGATCTATGGCTGAAACCATTAAGGCGTAGGGCCACCAGGTATGTTATTTTTTCAAAGTGCTGTCAACCTGTGTGAATCGCATAAGTTTTCACTGTGGAAAGGGTAAATATCGTTTGGATAGCCCTAGAAACATGAAAAGTTTGCTATATTGACCATGTCGAATAAAAAATCAGTCCTATCAAAATTTGTAGGGCGTAGGTACATGACCTATGCGATTCATGACTTCCTGCGCTGACAATTTTGAATTCTATCACGTAAAAATTACACTTTGATTGTCTCAATATATCCAAAATATGAAATCTGAAACCATCTCATGCGAAATATGTATCAAGCGCCACATTGTTATTTCTTTCACTACCTATAGTTTGCTAAGTTAAGCTCACTGGTGATTCAGTAAGCATTCATTGTGTAAAAATATGGTGGACCATGAGCAGAAAACAACTACTTTTCTGGCACATACCACACAGAACATTCTGCTCATAAACCATGCAATGATTCACACTGTGTATGAAGATTGCATATTATGGTTCTTTCTTCCTAATACGTGACAAAGAATCGATAGAGGCACGCTCAACAACCTACAGACCTTACCAGTACAGGTTATTCATGGGGTGTTTATTTCTTTCGCCCCATGGTGTCGCTAATTTCAAGTGCCACTTTTGGAACGCGGTTCAGTGTGGTGAAATATGATTGACGGAGATTGAATTGCAACAGGCAACGCTTCGAGTGGAGATCTCAGGGTCTCTACTCAGTTGACTGCCCAGCACTGATGAGCGCCAATAAGCCTCCCATACTCGTTTATAAAAACTTTGGATTTTATTTCACTGTTTATACACAGCCATCCGGTCAACTAACCACTTCCATTGTTCGGTGTCGCAATATTAGAATTTTGTAATCTTGCCTGGCTTCCAGACCAATGAGAAGCGAGGAAAAACCCTCCCTATCTTTTCAACGCTGTATTCTTAGCTGAAACGGACTATAGACTAAGGGCCGGTTGCATAAAGATTTAACAGACGATTAAATATTTAATTTGTTTATAACCACGGCAACGCATGCCTTAGCTCGCGCATTAGCAGAGTTAATCCCACGTTAAGTTAACAGAAGGCTTGACGGGCTTTTATGCAACCGGCACTAAGTATATCTAAAGTTGCGTACACTTTGAATGTTCGCCGTTCAGATGTCTGTGGTTCAGATAACGGAAGAGGTTCGTCGTTTTTCGTGCGCTTGTTTACTCTTCACTCTTCAGTTGTATCTATGGAGTGGTAAGAAGAAAAATTATCAAAACTCATTGATGCCTATCGCACCAAAGTTCTTTTGTGGGATCCTCAACATGAGTATCATTTTAAGAAATCTTTGAAAGCAGATGCTTGGAGAGAAATATGCAATGGATACGTCTGTGGAACAATGTAGAAATGTATAATTTTTGTAATGACTGCGCTTATTTTCTGTGACTTCAAATCCGTCAGAAGCTCCGAACTTCTTTCCGTACCATTCCTTTTTTTTGATAGGCCAGTGTTCCACCAATGTCATTTTCTTTTGCCTTGAACTTTCCATCATCAAAATCACACGACTTCTTGCGTTCGACAGACAGTTAAGCGTAGTTCATGTTGGAACGAATTCCGCGAATAAAATGCGATTAAAAATGGCGTCGCTTTTGTCGGAAGAATGTTCAAAAAATTTAACTTTATTGCGATGTCCGCAGAATTTGTCATTCCAAATGGAATAAGGTTATATTAAGAAAATGTGTTTAAAAATAAGAGGTGTTTACTTCACAGGAGAGTTGATGTAGGGACGAAATTGACTTAAATGAAGTTATATATAATATGTCAAAACGAAGATAAAAACTCAAAGTCGGTCATGTTGAGCATGGATGATTTCCATAACGAAGTTATATGTATTTGTTGGAAATATTATAACGCTATCTTCCGGGATGTTGTAACTCGTCGATTGCAGTACTCACGGCTAGCTTGAACAGTGGAGAAGGGTGTGGTCCACAACAAAAATGGTGAAATGTACATATATGAGGGCGCCAGACAAATTGGGCCCTGAGTACCGTAGGAATTCTTAATACGACAATGCTCCCCAATATGTCAATAGAACATCGTCTATGTAAGCTTACCCAGATGGATATGTTTGTTTGAAAAAAAAAAAAAAAAAAAAAAAAAAAAAAAAGTTAAAAAAAAATGATATCAAGGCGACTCAATATATTCAACACGTGGGTATAATTACAAAAAAAAATACTATGATAAACCACCTATCTAAGTAACTCAATAATCTGAATAATCGATTGATCGAAACCGGCAATACCGCAAATTAATGTAAACATAAATAAATCCGTAACCTGCTGAATGAGGATAACTATTGGCAACGGCGCAATAATTAATTTCAGTCGAATATATGCGACAAATATATATATAAATACATATACAGGGTTGATGCGGATACAATTGATTCCCAATTAACACTTCGCGTGAGCTCAGGCGCAGGTTTATATATATATATAAAAAAATAGATATATGGTTAAGTTGATCAATCAAACCGCGATGCCACGATAGTTCTCCGCTCACAAATTTTTATCTCTAAAGTTCTCTGAGCAAAAAAATGCTTTCTATCAAAAACAAAAAAAAAACAAGTATTCCTTTATGTTCTCGTTTCATAAAAACTTGCGTGTGATCCAGCGACGGCAGGTGGCAGGTAAATACTGGGTGGAAATCGGTGAATCGCCCTGTAGTCGTCCTCAGCCGAAATATAAATTCCAAAATGCCAACAGGTTAGCTTCGATCCAATATTCAACCAAACCACATCCAAGATATGATCGATTTACATAATTCGGGGGCTGATTCCGAAATAGGAGGTTAACCAACACAAATTGTAAGCCGGGAGGAACCACCCCTGGCCAAGGGGTTGTCCTTAATTGAGTCTCTCTCTAAACTCTGATCTGAACTATAGTGATTAAAGGCCTTTTTCGTCTGATGGCATTTATCAGAATATATAGCCCCTCTATAATGAAAGAAGACATTCTATAAATGATAAGGAAATGAGGAAATGAAGAATTGACTTTTCCTAATCATATTGCTCATATCTCCATAAAATTGGGATGACATGAAGTTTCAATTAGAAAAAAAAATAGAAGTAGATGATGTCTACATACCTCAAATGTCGATTTGGGGAAAACACTACGTGGTGGGAGTATAGGGTGTTGTGGAACTGAACCTCACAAGGAGAAATTATTTTGGGAAACCCAAAATTCTGCACCAACAGAAGCCGGCAGACACACAATTCCCAAAATAAAAATAATAACTTTCAAATTTTAATCCCTTCGAAAGGAAGACTGAATGTCTCAAGATTTTTGAAAGATAACCAACAACTCCGTATATACTTCTGCCTCCGATCAAATCGTATCACCGGACAGCTCGTTCCGCAGTTTTTGCCCCCTCGCACAAAAAAAACTTATCGCAAACAACATCGAATTTATTAAATTTATCAGACCTTTCCTGACATCTATGAAAGATACCATTAAAGCTAAAAAAGAACACTGTACATATATTATCTAAATAATTTATTGATATGATATCAATCATTTCGCAGATGGTCGTTGTAACAGGTAAATCGAACTGTTACAAATTCCACCCCAACCTGCTTGAAATTTTCTTGAAAATAAAATTTCAATATAAAATAAATACCAAATCACTACTATACTACCGCAACAAAAAAATAAATGAGTAAAGTCGATCCTAACAAACAAACGGTTTGTGTACAAGATCTAGGTGATATCTCCTTCCTCTGAATCATCATAAAAAGGCTTGAGATCTTTCACGTGCCATTGGCCACGAAAATTGCCACTCAAATCTTTGAGCTGATAAGACCATGGCGAAATTTTCCTGAAAATCACAAAGGGTCCCAAAAATTTTGGTGCAAGTTTAGCTGAGAAAGATTTCGCTGCATTAGATTGTGGAAAGTTTTTGCGATAAACCTTATCCCCAATCTCATACCTAACATCCCTATGTCGTAGATCGTAATATTTCTTATTTCTCTCTGCTGCTTTCTTAACCTTAGTCCTAATTTCTTCATACAACTTATTGAATGCCTCAGTCCGCAAATCGAAATTTTCTTTAGACAGTACCATTTTGTTTGATCCAAAAATTTCCCTATCTGTTATTTCCACTGGCTCTTTATTAACGGGAAATTCTCTTCCAAAAACAACAAAGTAGGGGGAGTAATTCAGAACCTCATGAACCTGAGTCCGCATCGCACAGGCTAACTTATGAATATTTCGATCCCAATCTTTATGGTTATCTTTTATGTAACACCGTATCATGGTCTCGAGTGTTCTATTCTGTCTTTCTGTGATATTAGCCTGGGGATGATAATTCGGAGTAAAGACCTGTTTGACTCCATATGACACGAGTAAACTTCGAAATTTTTCGGACACTAGCTGCGAGCCGTTATCACACATAAGGGCCTTCGGCTGACCAAACAACAAAAACAAATTATTTTCTATAGCAGTACAAACTAGTTTGGAAGTGGAATTCCTCAACGGAATGACAAGGGGAAATTTACTGAGGTGATCTACAATCACTAAAATGAATTTAAATCCCTGAGAGGATCTGGGAAGTGGACCAATGAGATCACAAGAAACCACTTGGAATGGTTTGTCAACAAATCTATGAGGAGCCAACAGACCAGCGGGTTTCTTTTGTTCCTGTTTATTTTCGCCACAGATTTTACATTTCCTCACATACGAAGAAATGTCGGACTTCATCTTCGGCCAATAAAAATCTTGGGAAACTCGTTTGTAAGTCTTGAAAACACCAGGGTGTCCAGCGGAGGGATCGTCATGATGTTTCATCAAAATTTCTTTCCGTCTGTGTTTGGGCACAACTATTTTCCAATCACTGGAGAAATCGAGACCTGGAATTTTCTTGGATTTAACATACTTGTACAACCTATAATTATCAACCTTCCAACAGGGAAAATGTAGAGGATCGTTTTGGACCTTTTCCATCATTGAAGAATACCACCTGTCGATATTATTACCAATAACAGAATCTCCAATACTATTTACCCTATTATTTACAGATATCTCATCAACCACTGGGACTGAACGGGACAACATATCTGGGACGACATGCTCTTTTCCTTTCCTATGTATTAGATCGAAAGAATACTGTTGTAGCTTCAACGCCCATCTACCCAGTCTACCATTGGGATCCTTCAGATTGTTGAGCCAGCATAGGGACCAATGGTCTGTTATGACTGAGAAATGAGTTCCTTCTATATAAGGCCTCAATTTCTCGATGCTCCATAAAACAGATAGGCATTCGCGCTCCGTTGTAGAAAATTTCCTTTCTTGTTTTGTGAGTGACCTCGATAAATAACAAACCACTTTTTCTCCTACTTCTGGATGTTGCTGAGTTAAAACGGCTCCAATTCCGTATCCACTAGCATCGCATTGAATCACGAATGGCAGCTCAAAATCAGGACAAGACATTACTGGAGCTGAAATGAGATGTTCTTTGATGTTGCGGAAAGCATCCTCCTGTTTCGAAGTCCAACGAAATTTTGAATTCTTCCGAAGGAGTTCAGTGAGAGGTTGGGTGAGTACAGAAAAGTTTGGTATAAATCTTCTATACCAAGAAGCCGTGCCAATAAAACTACGTACCTCAGAAACTTTTGTTGGAGAGGGAATTTGAAGTATAGCTTCCACTTTCGCAGGATCTACATGCAGACCATTAGAATCAACCACATAACCTAGATACTTCAACTCGCTGCGACAAAAATGGCATTTTTCCTTACTCAAAGTCAACCCTGCATCAATGAGACGTTCAAAAACTTTCGAAAGAACTTCCATGTGTTGTTCGAAAGTTTGAGTGATTATGATGATATCATCCAAGTATTTGAAACAGAAAGGTTCGAGATCCATTCCTAACACTCTGTCAATCAATCTTTGCCAAGTTGCTGGTGCTGTACTCAAACCAAAAGGAAGCCTTTTGAAATGAAACAGTCCACGCCCCGGAACGGTGAAAGCTGTAACTGGTCTTGACTTCTCCTCAACCTCGATTTGCCAATAGGCTGATTTGATATCCAAACTAGACAGGAACTTGGCATCTCGCAATCTATCTAAAATGCTGGAGACCATTGGAAGAGGATAGGCATCTCCTTGACTTACGCTATTCACCTTCCTGTAGTCGACACAGAAACGCCACGACTCATCCTTCTTTTTCACCATAACGATTGGACTACTCCAAGCACTGGAAGACGGTTCAATAACATCTTTGCTCAGCATATTCTGTAATTCTGCATCGATATGATTGAGTAGAGCAGGAGAAACAGGATAGAACCTTTGCTTGATGGGCTCCGTATTCTCCTTGAGAACTATACGATGTTGTACCAAGCTCGTACAACCTAGTTTGTCACCCATTTTCTCAAAATTTTCAGTCACCATTTTGTCGAGGGAAGTGACCTGACTACTAGTCAAATGATCTCTAGAATTCAATGCCACTATTGAACAAATATTTGAATCTCCAATCTCACCTTCTACAGAAAATTGCCACTCTTTAGAGCGCAAATCAGGTACAATCCCCATTCGAACCCAGAAATCAACTCCCAGTATCAAGTGATGGTTGAGGTCCGGCACCACCAGTAAATCAATTATTTTCTCCGTATCCCTCAACCTAACTGGAACACGTAATACTCCTATACAATCACATTTCTGACCATTCGCCACGGTTACAGCAACAGCCTCAGAACTATCTAAGTTAACTAAACCTATATTCTTCAACAAATTCCATCCTTTCCCACCTAGAACACTCCGACTGGCTCCACTATCAAGTAAACCAATGATCTTGGTTCCAAATATAGAGACACTAACATGAGGTCGTTCATCTCCACGAGCATGTGCAAAGACGAAGTCAATCAAAGTTTTGAAAGGTATACTGGCCTCCATACCATCCAGAGACGAAAGTTGGCCAGCAACTAGCGCCTCCCTTGTCCGTTTCCCTGGTTACTTCTATTACACGAGGGGCATGTGTATTTTGTGACATCAGGCCTGCCACACCTATAACAGTATCGTTTTTGAGTTTGATCACACCTAGCCGAAAGATGAGAGTCACTCCCGCAGTTCCAACAACGTCTCCTATTAGTCTCTCCTCCATGGATACCCCTTTCAGTCCCATTGCCGGGCTCATTGCTGACAGAAGAAACCGATGGAACATACAAAAACGCCAAGTCAGGTTCTAATAAATGATTCCGGTTCTTTGGAGGAGGAGTGTAAGAATCGATGGTCAGCTTCCTGGTCTCGATCTGTCTTCCCAATTGGAGTAGATGATCGACAGATTTCACTTCAACTAGACTCAGTTGACTCTGGTAAAATGGTGTTACATTCTCTAACAATACTTTCAGTTTGGTACCCTCACTCACTGGAACCGTTAGACGACTAAACATATTGTTCATAACAGCGATGTAGATCCCGATAGATTCACCTGGTCCTTGAGTCCTATGTCGTATTTCTTCAAAAAGTTTTTCATTGAAATTGGCTGGCTGAAACTGTAACCTAAGTTCCTCTACCAATTGAGACCAAGTTGAAACCTTAGAACGAATGGAACGAAACCAAATCAAAGCCGACCCTGAAAATATATCACTTGCAGAAGCAAACAGTTGGTCCTTGGTGACACCTCTAGATAAACAAAGCTCTTCTACATTCTCTAAAAACGCCCCTAATGAAAATTTACCATCTCCACTGAACTTGGTTAAAGACCATTTTGAAACAGGCACACACTTTGATATGACGGTAGCCTGCATGGTACCACTACCTCCTTGTAATACCGTATTATTTATTGGTCTTGGTGCAAGATCATCCTCCTCAGAATCTGATGAACCTATGGGGCTACTAGTATCTGGGACAATCACACTGAGATTCAAAGGTAATGCAGCGTTCTGGGACTGTCGTTTGAAAATCGAAACTTTCGACTTCAAATTATTCTGTAGACTCAACAGTTCAACCAACTGACTCGATCTCAAAGAATGTTCCTCATCCTCGGTTGACGATGAGCGTTCTGCTCTTTGAAAAGCATGTACTAGCTTGCTATTGATTTTTTTAAAAAGACCACTATTATCTGTGTCTGCGAAATCATCGATGAGTTGCTTCAATTCAGCTATTTTATGTTGCACATAAGTAGAATCAGCCTCAAATGAAAAAGGATAACTAGGAAATGTCAAAGAAGTACCGGCCTTTTCCAATTTGAGCAAATTCGATAACGCCTGGCGCATGTCCTTCACCTGCATATCCTTACTATCAAAACCCCTCCACTGTAACTCATACTGTAGTTCTGATTTCTCTAACCTGTTCACGTGTAACTTACCCTCCATGACGAAGGCGCTGTACTCAATAAACGATTGAGCAAAACGATCAGCTATAATAAATAGGCAGATTCAGCAGAAAAAAAAAATTGAATATATTGAGTCAAAACAAAAAAAAATTGAATATAGTAGGTCAAAAGCGCGCAAACAAAAAAAAAATTTGAAAAAGGCCCCACGTTGGGCGCCAAATTTATAACGCTATCTTCCGGGATGTTGTAACTCGTCGATTGCAGTACTCACGGCTAGCTTGAACAGTGGAGAAGGGTGTGGTCCACAACAAAAATGGTGAAATGTACATATATGAGGGCGCCAGACAAATTGGGCCCTGAGTACCGTAGGAATTCTTAATACGACAATGCTCCCCAATATGTCAATAGAACATCGTCTATGTAAGCTTACCCAGATGGATATGTTTGTTTGAAAAAAAAAAAAAAAAAAAAAAAAGTTAAAAAAAAATGATATCAAGGCGACTCAATATATTCAACACGTGGGTATAATTACAAAAAAAAATACTATGATAAACCACCTATCTAAGTAACTCAATAATCTGAATAATCGATTGATCGAAACCGGCAATACCGCAAATTAATGTAAACATAAATAAATCCGTAACCTGCTGAATGAGGATAACTATTGGCAACGGCGCAATAATTAATTTCAGTCGAATATATGCGACAAATATATATATAAATACATATACAGGGTTGATGCGGATACAATTGATTCCCAATTAACACTTCGCGTGAGCTCAGGCGCAGGTTTATATATATATATATAAAAAAATAGATATATGGTTAAGTTGATCAATCAAACCGCGATGCCACGATAGTTCTCCGCTCACAAATTTTTATCTCTAAAGTTCTCTGAGCAAAAAAATGCTTTCTATCAAAAACAAAAAAAAAAACAAGTATTCCTTTATGTTCTCGTTTCATAAAAACTTGCGTGTGATCCAGCGACGGCAGGTGGCAGGTAAATACTGGGTGGAAATCGGTGAATCGCCCTGTAGTCGTCCTCAGCCGAAATATAAATTCCAAAATGCCAACAGGTTAGCTTCGATCCAATATTCAACCAAACCACATCCAAGATATGATCGATTTACATAATTCGGGGGCTGATTCCGAAATAGGAGGTTAACCAACACAAATTGTAAGCCGGGAGGAACCACCCCTGGCCAAGGGGTTGTCCTTGATTGAGTCTCTCTCTAAACTCTGATCTGAACTATAGTGATTAAAGGCCTTTTTCGTCTGATGGCATTTATCAGAATATATAGCCCCTCTATAATGAAAGAAGACATTCTATAAATGATAAGGAAATGAGGAAATGAAGAATTGACTTTTCCTGATCATATTGCTCATATCTCCATAAAATTGGGATGACATGAAGTTTCAATTAGAAAAAAAAAATAGAAGTAGATGATGTCTACATACCTCAAATGTCGATTTGGGGAAAACACTACGTGGTGGGAGTATAGGGTGTTGTGGAACTGAACCTCACAAGGAGAAATTATTTTGGGAAACCCAAAATTCTGCACCAACAGAAGCCGGCAGACACACAATTCCCAAAATAAAAATAATAACTTTCAAATTTTAATCCCTTCGAAAGGAAGACTGAATGTCTCAAGATTTTTGAAAGATAACCAACAACTCCGTATATACTTCTGCCTCCGATCAAATCGTATCACCGGACAGCTCGTTCCGCAGTTTTTGCCCCCTCGCACAAAAAAAACTTATCGCAAACAACATCGAATTTATTAAATTTATCAGACCTTTCCTGACATCTATGAAAGATACCATTAAAGCTAAAAAAGAACACTGTACATATATTATCTAAATAATTTATTGATATGATATCAATCATTTCGCAGATGGTCGTTGTAACAGGTAAATCGAACTGTTACAATATCTTGAACGAAACAAACTGGTCTCTATCCTTTGTTATCACTCACGACTTTGAGGGATGGAGAAACTCTTCTTTCAGCGATTGTCCGTTCAACATGAACTAGATTTTTCGACAATCCAATCAAATTTGCGGATTCGCTTGAAAATAATCGTGAAATAAACATGAACTAGGCTTAGGGTTGCCACCCGTCCTGCATTTCGCAGGACATCCTGAATTTAGGGTACTTTGTCCTGCGTCCTGTCGAGATCACTTGCAGGACGCCAAATGTCCTGAATTTTATAATACGAGAATTACAAGATAAACAAGTACAAGTTCAAGTAATGACTAAGTTAGGTTGGGGTTATTCCTATTTTTTGGTCTACTCTGTTTATTTTGACTGAAAACTGAAAAACTCAGTTTGAAATGATTATTTGGATAGGTAAATAAAATTGTGGAAATCATCCATTTTTCGAAGTGAACCAGGAGTTTTCCTTACTTGATTATTTAGTTATTTTATACATCCTTCAGAGTTTAATATCCATATGATATGGTTGTCCGATATTTGAAAAAAAATTGATTGTATAATGAAGTCATTATGAAACACAAATGCGTATCGATCTAGCCTCTTTTTCTATAAACATTTTTTTATCATTCGGAGGTTGGTACAATCGAACTGTCAAATGAAAGTCAGAAGAGTTAGGCCCAGCTTATATCTGAGCGATTTTGGATTTGGTGATACTAGAAGTGAAAAGCTCATGTTTTTATTGGTAAATATTAATTCAGAGTGAGCGATTTGATTTGAATTGACCAATAAAAACAATAACAACATTGCATTTTCCATCGCTGGTATCTCAAAAATCAAAATCGCTCGACAGTAAACTGGACTTGACGCTTGTACGTCAGATTTTAAATTTTTCTATTTCATCATTGTAACCAATCGAAGATGCTTATGTTATTTATCGAAATCAAATCCATTTTTTTGGATGCAAATACTTCAAATTAATGAAAAATATAAAAAATTATAAATGACCCGTTTTATCGCTTCGCTCGTCGTGTGTTATAAAACTTGATAATGTACTTTTATTGAAATTATATTTGTCTTGATGTTTCATTGATTGTCCTGCATATTCAACTGCTGCTTTGTCCTGAAAATCAGAAATTCAAAGGTGGCAACCCTAGATGTATAGATTTTAACTGGTGATTCACTTCCTATCCTGGGCCTGATGCTGGTCCCAAATAGCTTATTCTATTAACATCTTATTGTTTGTGACAATTCCATGAAGCCATTTTCTAATGAATATGTATCTAACATGATTGTAACAGAATTTCTCAAATATCTCGACGATAGCATATTTATTGTTTTATACAGGGTGTCCCAATAAGGTCGGCGAGGTACGATATTATGGAAACCATAAACCTTAGGGCTCCTAGAAAAAAATATTGAGGACTAAATCGGCCAAGAGAAATTGATGGAAAATATTTTCAAGTTCCTAAAATGACCGCTAGAGGGCACAACTACTATGACATAAATGAAAATTCTATTTTTCTCGCAAAATCACCATATCAAGGTACTGTATCAATGACGGAAATGAAGAGTTCAGCAAAATTTGCGTCAGTTTGTTTTCTTGTTTTTTTTTTCATCTCGAAAATAATGGTGGAAGAAGCTGTTGAAAAAATTATTTTTCAAATCGCTGTATCTCCTGAACCCTTGCTCCAAATTCGATCAAATTAGGCTCGTTTGAAAGATAATTTCACAATCATTCGAACGCTCCATTCGATGTTGATCTCCAGTTCACACCACGTCTACTAGAGGGCGTTGTTCACCCAAGGTTCAGTTTTTTTTTCTGATTTTCTCAAAAAATTCAAATGGAATGCTACATATTTGTATCATCACATTTAAAAAGAATGGAATCAGCTACATTTTGGTGAAAACCGCGATTCGATATCTCCATTCGTTTTTGAGTTATTTGCAAATAACTAATTCAACCTGAAAAAATCAAGTTTATTGTTGAAAAAAAATTCTACGATTTTCGTTATCTTCAGTTAGTCTGCATTGCATGCAAAATATGAGGTAATTCAATCCTATTTGCCTGTGCTAGTGATTAAAACGGTTATTATTCGAATGTTCAGCATTTTGGTGCATTTGTGCGTTGATCTAAAATATTCCGTACTATACGCAAAATAACAATTGATGCAAACTATTCCTCTATTTACATCGTGATATCTATGGGAATCGTTCTTCAATCATGCTAGTTGCATTGAAAATAATGGAATGCATTTTGAACATTTGTAGGGACATTTTTTTGTATCACGTTGTCGATAAAGATGTGTGATAGAAATGACTTCAGAATGTAGAGGGTATTTGATATTCTTGATGTATTTGTTATTATTAAAAGTCACTTTCCGTTATCGCAGTTTAGTTCTCGACCAGTAGGATCCACATTTTCATTCTCAGTTAGTGGCATTTGCATCAATTGTTATTTTGCGTATATAATATTAGATCAACGCACAAATGCACCAAAAGGCTGAACATTTGAATAATAACCGTTTTAATCAGTAGCACAGGTGAATTGGATTGAATTACCTCACATTTCGCTTGCAACGCAGACTCACTGAAGAAAACGGAAATCATAGAATATTTTTTTCAACAAAATACTTGATATTTTCAGGTTAAATTAATTATTTGCGAATAACTGAAAAACGAATGAAGATATCGAATCGCGGTTTTCACCAAACTGTAGCTAATACTATTCTCTTCGAAAGAAATGTTAGAAATTTGTAGCATTCCATTTGAATTTTTTGAGAAAATCAGAAAAAAACTGAACCTTGGGTGAACAACGCCCTCTAGTAGACGTGGTGTGAACTGGAGATCAACATCGAATGGAGCGTCCGAATGATTGTGAAATTGTCTTTCAAACGAGCCCAAGTTGATCAAATTGAGAGCAAGGGTTCAGCGATTTAAAAAATTATTTTTTCAACAGCTTCTTCTACCATTATTTTTCGAGATATGAAAAAAAGTAAAAGAACAAACTGACGCAAATTTTGCTGAACTCTTCATTTCCGTCATTGATACAGTACCTTGATATGGTGATTTTCCGAGAAAAATCGAATTTTCATTTATGTCATAGTAGTTGTGCCCTCTAGCGGTCATTTTAGGAACTTGAAAATATTTTCCATCAATTTCTCTTGGCCGATTTAGTCCTCAATATTTTTTTCTAGGAGCCCTAAGGTTTATGGTTTCCATAATATCGTACCTCGCCGACCTTAGTGGGACACCCTGTATAATAACCCCACTCAATGAGCTGAATTTCAATCCAAATCAAGAATTCGTCTGCTGAAACCATAGATCTTATTGCTTACGCTAGATCCGGTATCCAGGTAGTTTTTATTTTTGTACCATGTGATCATAGTACCTACTTTCTTACAGACCAAAAAATTACTACAGGATGCCGGATCTAGCGTAAGCAATAAGATCTATGGCTGAAACCATTAAGGCGTAGGGCCACCAGGTATGTTATTTTTTCAAAGTGCTGTCAACCTGTGTGAATCGCATAATTTTTCACTGTGGAAAGGGTAAATATCGTTTGGATAGCCCTAGAAACATGAAAAGTTTGCTATATTGAATATGTCGAATAAAAAATCAGTCCTATCAAAATTTGTAGGGCGTAGGTACATGACCTATGCGATTCATGACTTCCCGCGCTGACAATTTTGAATTCTATCACGTCAAAATTACACTTTGATTGTCTCAATATATCCAAAATATAAAATCTGAAACCATCTCATGCGAAATATTTATCAAGCGCCACATTGTTATTTCTTTCACTACCTATAGTTTGCTAAGTTAAGCTCACTGGTGATTCAGTAAGCATTCATTGTGTAAAAATATGGTGGACCATGAGCAGAAAACAACTACTTTTCTGGCACATACCACACAGAACATTGAATTATATCTGCTCATAAACCATGCAATGATTCACACTGTGTATGAAGATTGCATATTATGGTTCTTTCTTCCTAATACGTGACAAAGTTCACATCGATAGAGGCACGCTTAACAACCTACAGACCTTATCAGTACAGGTTATTCAGGGGGTGTTTATTTCTTTCGCCCCATGGTGTCGCTAATTTCAAGTGCCACTTTTGGAACGCGGTTCAGTGTGGTGAAATATGATTGACGAAGATTGAATTGCAACAGGCAACGCTTCGAGTGGAGATCTCAGGGTCTCTACTCAGTTGACTACCCAGCACTGATGAGCGCCAATAAGCCTCCCATACTCGTTTATAAAAACTTTGGATTTTATTTCACTGTTTATACACAGCCATCCGGTCAACTAACCACTTCCATTGTTGCGGTGTCGCAATATTAGAATTGTGTAATCTTGCCTGGCTTCCAGACCAATGAGAAGCGAGGAAAAACCCTCCCTATCTTTTCAACGCTATATTCTTAGCTGAAACGGACTATAGACTAAGTATATCTAAAGTTGCGTACACTTTGAATGTTCGCCGTTCAGATGTCTGTGGTTCAGATTTGGACGATAACGGAAGATGTTCGTCGTTTTTCGTGCGCTTGTTTACTCTTCACTCTTCAGTTGTATCTATGGAGTGGTAAGAAGAAAAACTATCAAAACTCATTGATGCCTATCGCACCAAAGTTCTTTTGCGGGATCCTAAACATGAGTATCATTTTAAGAAACCTTTGAAAGCAGATGCTTGGAGAGAAATATGCAATGGATACGTCTGTGGAACAATGTAGAAATGTATAATTTTTGTAATGACTGCGCTTATTTTCTGTGACTTCAAATCCGTCAGAAGCTCCGAACTTCTTTCCGTACCATTCCCTTTTTTTAATAGGCCAGTGTTCCACCAACGTCATTTTCTTTTGCCTTGAACTTTCCATCATCAAAATCACACGACTTCTTGCGTTCGACAGACAGTGAAGCGTAGTTCATGTTGGAACGAATTCCGCGAATAAAATGCGATTAAAAATGGCGTCGCTTTTGTCGGAAGAATGTTCAAAAAATTTAACTTTATTGCGATGTCCGCAGAATTTGTCATTCCAAATGGAATAAGGTTATATTAAGAAAATGTGTTTAAAAATAAGAGGTGTTTACTTCACAGGAGAGTTGATGTGGGGACGAAATTGACTTAAATGAAGTTATATGTCAAAACGAAGATAAAAACTCAAAGTCGGTCATGTTGAGCATGGATGATTTCCATAACGAAGTTATATGTATTTGTTGGAAATATCTTGAACGAAACAAACTGGTCTCTATCCTTTGTTATCACTCACGACTTTGAGGGATGGAGAAACTCTTCTTTTAACGATTGTTCGTTCAACATGAACTAGGTTTTTCGACAATCCAATCAAATTTGCGGATTCGCTTGAAAATAATCGTGAAATAAACATGAACTAGGCTTTATTCTACACTCCGAGCTGGCAACTGAATGTTTGCGGGATTTCTATGGATCGCGGGAGGTTCGTTGAAATATTCAAATTCCAACGAACAGGCCGAGCAGCAAACGCGCAGCGCGAACCGCGCAAGTGTGTACGTACCTCAATAGGTAGGTAACTCACCGAAATCAGCATCAGGTCCAGGATCAGAGGCAGAGCTACTTCCATCATCATTGGCAGTAAGTACAGGTTGCTTTTTTTCAGCCATATCCCAAGAATTTCCAGAGGTTAACCAGAGATCCGAGTTTGCCTGGAATCAACTTCAATTTTGCACTTTTAAATATTGCTTCTGATTGTGAATATGGTAACCAAACGTCAACTAGTAAACATTGCAGGTACTCTGTAGTAAACATAAACGCTAAACTCTAAAGTCAAGTGGCCAAAGGTCATGAGATTTCTTGCGATGTTGCCAAGTCGCTGTTGATAATTTGCAAGCCAGTGGTCATGGCAGTGGCGTCCTATAAAAATTTTTGGTTTTTGGTGGTAACCTATCTGAAAAATCTTAAGCGGGATTCGCAACCAAACTTTTTGCGTTTTACTTTTAACGTTTCATCTTCTTATTGGTGCTGAAGCAAAATCTGGAATCGAACTGACGTAGAAGCGTATTTACAACATAAAACGGTTTGCTTTTTCAATTTAGCATAACCTCTACTTTTATAAAATGATCAGATTTCCAACTTTCGTTTGCTGACTCCATAATTCAATGAATTATATTCATGCAAACAGGAGGTGACGAAAATTGCTTCTTTTTTATAGTAGAAAGTAAAAATGTTTTAATATTTGGGGAACAGGTATTTTCCATTCAGTAGATGGAATATGAAATTACTTATAAAAGCAAATAATCTTGATTATAAACATGTCAATAAAACACCACCAGTGACCAGAGCACCACATAACCATCAAACTTCGCGTTTCTCAATTCGCAACGCTGAGAATATTCAGCTTTTTGCGTCGGTTGGATTTCATAATCTGTTTCACCAATCAGAGGGCGAAACCTAAAAAGCAAACGCAAAAAGTTTGGTTGTGAATCCCGCTTTATCCCGTCCGAATTGAGGTCGAAAATTTCAAAAACATTTTAGACTGCAAGAATTCAAATCCACGTGAATACAAGCATAGCTATTAAAATCCACCAATAACAACCATTTACGTTTTGGCGGTAGGTTCGAAATGGTTGGTATCGATGAAGGCGGTATTGACGAAGGTTTATTGACATCAGTGAAAGCAGGGATCATTACTATTAGTGAATTTTTGAAGAAGGAAAATTTGATTGAATAAGAAAGGGAAATTTGAACGCGCTATCGCGCTATATTATTCTTCCAATGAGACTTGCCTGACCTGAACGTACTAACCAACCTATATCAGTAGATCATTATTTTCAGTAGATTTTTGAGGAAGGGAAAGTTGAACGGAAAAATTATAAATTGAACGCGCTATCGCGCTATATTAATTCAATGAGACTTACCTGACCTGAACGTACTAACCTATCACTAGATCACTATTTGTCGGGTCTATTGAGGGAGGAAAATATGATTGAAAAAGTGCTCTTCAACTACTGGGTGCCCGGTCAGAGATATTTGAGACTTATTTTGACTAAAAAAAAAGGTGGTGTGCACCCAGGGCGATATCCTTGAGCGCCCAGCGACAGGACGGGCGCTCACCCGTAAAGCCAAACTTCCCCTTGTCATAAAGGAGTCAAAAATCTGGTGCCTAGGTTGGACCTTCACCCACTCACCCAGTTCATTAATTGAATGGCCATAGTCAGACCATGGCTTTATTTATTGTTTTAGTTAGTTTTATTCTCTGTGGTTTCATTTGATTATGAGATAGTGAAGGGAAGCTGGTATGCTACTCTCTGTCCATCTTGCTTATATGTATTACACCTACTAACTTGTCTGTTGTCTCAAATCCTTCGTAACACGCAGGCGCAACTATAATAGTTCTGATTGGTGGATCACAATCATGTGGATATGAATTCTTGCCATTAGACTTATTAACGTATCTCAGGGGGAGGGGAGAGTTTGAACCCCTAAGAGCACGCCACTGGGTCATGAAGCATCAGATGATCAGCCATCAGCCACGATTGATAGTCATAAGCAGCGTTGCCAACATGTGAGTAATACCTCACATTGTGAGGGTTTTACGTCAATGTGAGTGAGATTTGTGAGGATCCATGCAAATGTGAGGATTTTGTGAGGATCGAGATTTGAGACGTGCGTCGCAAAAAAATTCACCATTACTAATCTTGACCATTGCCTACATAGAAAAGTTGGTAATCTGCCTACTCTGGTAACTATTTCACATGTGTGATCTGGTGTTTACGAAATGTCTGGCCTAGACATCTTGTACATGAATTTGAGTTGGAATATCCTTCGAATCACAGTTTGACAATTGACAACTGACAAGCAACGTTCAATGTGGAAACAATTCCACAAACGCGATTATTATAAACGAAAAACCTCAGGAAGAAGGATAGAAGAGTCCTACAGATTCATTATTAAAAAAATTAGGAATCATTTTATTTTCTATCTACTTGTTGAAGAGTAGCTTAGGCTGAACTTCGCCCTTCATCAATGCATGGTTGTTACATATTCTTATAAATTGCATTCAATGAATAATACCATTATCATTAATATTATTATATTGTTGTCAAAAGGTATAATCAATGAAAAAATTATATTTTATTGATTTCTCGCTATTTTATAAATGTGAGGATTTTGTGAGGATTTTCGAATTCAAGCGGGAATAATGTGAGGAATACAGCTGCTCAATGTGAGTAAATTTCACATTTCATATTGGCAACACTGGTCATAAAATTTAGGGGTTTCACTGTTTCAGCGTTTCTATCATTTTATAGTAGGTGAAATATTTTTCTATCTGCTAATAATTTCTGCTGATAATATTTACATTACTGAAGCAATAGATAGAAAAGAAATTCATTCCATATCATCACAGATATCATCATCAACTGAATCGATAGTCGGAATTCGGAATTTAGAGAAGAATAAAAAAATCAAAAACAAAAGAGAATCGATTTACTATTAGGAAAGTAAATAATGATTCTCATTTAATTTACATTGAATGAGAAACTGTTTTTCGTTGTTCTTCTTCTTTAAGCATTTAAAATTCCTCGCCATTTATCGAAAATGTTCCTCAGCATTTTATCCTATTCCTGAGTCGATATTATTGCAGCGAAGTGTAATCGATGCTTTACAAGCCTTTCAGGTGCTTATTTCCTCTTCTGCAGATACTTCATTTTTCGAATATCCATTTGAAACCACTGTAAGAAAGCAGACAACTTTCAAAATAAATTCTGGAGATGCATAATTTGAGGACCTGGCAGCATTGAGACTCAATCAACGGTTTTGCTTAATGCTGGTATCCCTGCTTTTTATGCAACCAATTGAACGCATTCATGATCTCTGATTCATGAGTTGGTTACCCAAAAAGCATAGGATGAATTGGAAGAAACATAGAACATTTCATAAAACCCTGCTTTTTTCAATTTGGCATATACAGTGGGTCGTAACAACATTTCTTCTTTCACTGGGAACATTTATGCAGGAGATTATCATTCGCAGAATTGTGAATATGAATGGGATTTCTTACATGTTTGGTGGGTGAACACAATTATAGTATCTTACTAAATGATTTCATGAAATATATAATTATTTCGAGTATTAATACCGGCACAGAACCGGATGACTTTTATTCTATGGACGTAAACCTTGTTCATGGTTATGTAAATATATCTTTTATTTCTCTAGCATCGTTTAGCGGGAAGGGATAGGTGATCAACCGAACATTCTTGGTACACTGAAAAAAATATAGGGCTAATAGTTAATAAATATTTGTTTGGGTGCCATTTATTCACAATTAATGAAGAAAAGAAAATTTCATTTAGTATTAAATAATATTATTTAATAATAATAATCGCGAAAATATCATCAACTAATAAATAATAGATAGTTTGTTTTTGGTCGATTTGTGTATTATTAACAATATAAATTTATTCCTAATAAAATAGTTTATTGGGTGATATTACTGGAAATGTATTAATTATTAATTACAAGTTTATTTAAAGTGAATAAGTCATAGTAACAGATGATAAATATTTACTTTCTGATTTTTCAGTATTATTTGTTATAAATCAATCATTGGTTTCATTGGAAAATATATTATTTGTCTTCAAATAATAAATATCCATTGAAATTATAGTTTAGTCCTGTGGTGTCGTTTGTATAGTTCATGTTGTTTGTCGAGTGGCCATGTGGCATGCATGATGTGTGATGAATTCAATTCGAAATCATACTATTTATGCTAGAACAGGATAACAGTAGGTTCATTATAATTATATAAGTGATTTGAATCTACATTCTATAAAAATAAAATCAGTGATTGTATTGTGAAAGATATATCAGTATATAACGCAGTTGATCAAGCCAAAATGGAGGAGGACAAATTTCAGGGGTCAGAAAAGTTTTTGAGGGATATCAATTTTGTATATTTGAGAAAAGTTTGTGAGAATTTTGTTGATTTGATAAGTACATACCAAGGTAAGTTTATAAAGGGTAAATTGATTCCGATTCCTTCTATATTGAATTCATTTTCGATTTCATGCAGAAGGGGCGTCTCGCTTCCCTTTTGGTTTATTAATAATAAATATAAGTTTTTTATAACAAACAGGACATATTAATGAAAAAAGTCTTTATTAATTGATAATGAAATGTATAATAATAATAAATATTCTTTATTTATAATAAATAATGATTTACTTACAATTGATAAATCTATAGATCTATAGCGGGACCTATATATTTATTGGGAATAAATTCGAATTTGGTAGCTGTTGATTAATTTAGTTTACTATGAATAAATTGTTTTTTCAGTGTACCTAGATTTCAATCATTCGGACTCTTAATGATAACCAGCCCAGTAATGCTTCGGATGACACTTAAAAAGGTCCCCGTCTTCCTTACTCATACAAGTCCTAGACTTACGAGGGTTGCTGTGCAACCAAGTTGGCGATTAGAACACTTTTCAAACACACTCAATTACGAACTGAGGAACTCTGACTGAGTTTAGTAACTCATCTATTGCACTGCTACTGACCGACGGCTCTACTCTCTCGAATCTCGAACCCTCTAAACTCTCCGATTCTGGTTTCGGAAGTTTTATAGGAATTCTTCGTGAGAAAATTGTTGGAACCTCTCGTATCTGCTGGTTAGTCTACCTCGTAGCTTTATGTCGATTTTGCCAAATGTAAACCATTCTAAAAACGTGGTCATGTTAAGAATACTCGATATAATCCATTTGAGAAATGAATCTCACTTTTTCAATTACTCTACGTTGAAGATAATATGAATATAGATAGATAGATAGATAGATAGATGAATTTATTGCCTCTTAAATTACAATTTATGGCAAGAGTGCGAAAGTTGACATGTACATTACGTAAGTGGAGCAACAGGTACAAATGCTGGTTATTACAACAAAAAAAGATAATATGAATATAAATTGGTTGAAGGCTACTGGGGTAATTAGTTTTTACGACTCCGAATTTCTTGCCCATAAATTAGACCTAATTTCCTCTTTTCTTTTGATCCGTCTTTCATTGACTCCGAGTGACATTATTTGTAATGAATTTCTCAGTTCCAATGTTTCGTCAACCTGGTAAGTTTAGTCTGTAGTCATTGTGCTGTGTGCTTCGTATTTATATAAAAAAAGTGTTTGAAAAGTGTTTTCAACCGCCAACTTAGTTGCAAAGCAACCCTCGTAAGTCTAGGACTTGTATTAGTAAGGAAGACGGAGACCTTAGCTTTCTAAGTGTCGTCCGAAGCACTACTCCGTGGGTTACCGTGGAGAGTCCGAAGGATTGAAATCTAGGTACCAAGCATGTTCTCCTTCCTCTAAATGATGCTACAGAAATTAAAATTTCCAATAGCCGCGCCGGGATTTGAACCCGGACTCTTTGGGCCCAAAAGCCAGCGCCTCAACACGATCGACCACCAACCCAGTTATTTTTATAATAACTGTCCATAACATTAATTTCATTCTCGTAATAATATATGCTTGATTTCCTGTACATCTGAACTCTACAAAGCTTCGAACATTCCTTGGTTTTGCTGCAATCAGTTGAAAGGAGAAGTGTCATTTTGAAAAAATCACTAAAAACCTATATACCCCTACCGACTCTCACAACGTTCACAGCGTATCAGCATATATTCCTATAAGAGTATTTTTAGAATGTACTCATACTTCAATAATATTCGTAGCACATTTCATCTATTCTGGAAATGTTATTATAGAATATTTCATTATCTATATAATATTTCATGAAATATTCTATTGTAGGAAAGTTAATAAGATATAATGACGTTCTGAATATTCTTAAGAATGCTCTTTAGCGAATTGAAATTATGGAATAATCAGTCTATAGTTTATACAACTCATAATTTCAGTTCCATCATCAATTGTGTTGAAAATATCATTCTCATTTCAGCTCCTCACAGATTTGTATATATTGTCATTATTTTCAATCGATTGAGGGTGTATCCCAGATAGCTCTGAATATTCTATTTAAATCACTTTGTAGAATGATGGTACATTTTAGGGATAGCCTGGAATGCACGATGTTACATTCAAAAAGCAAGACTCGATAATTACCGATATTAATAAGTAGGTAAGTATCCGAAAAACAGCAGATTGGGCAACGTGCTCGAACAAAATTTATTTTCACGTCACCAGTGGCGTAGCTACCATAGGGCTAGGCGGGGCAGTGCCCAGGGGCCCCCAAGTTCAAGGGGCCCCTCGGACTCTGACTCACAAACTATAAATTGAACTACTGAAAATTTCTCCCATATGCGGAATATAAATAAAACAGATTCCAGGAACGCGCCTTTAATAATGACAATTGAAAAAATACAAGGGAATTCCCAACTAGTCTCGTACATCTGGTCGAAATTTTCCGATAATTAAATGAAACATTCCTATGTAATTATTTATAATAATGATGGTGATTTCAACCTGAAAAGTGCAGAACCTGGAAATCTGAGCTTCTTTTAGGCAAAAGTTGGAACGTAATCGACTTTCTGGCAGATGACCTTGATGCGCGCTCACAAAGATCGGCCAATGGATTCACAATACGCCATAAGCTAAAATGTGAAAAGCCAGATTGTGAACGTGCCATTAGGCTGGTTTCACAGTAGCACCATCGAATAGCGCGTTTCAGCCTTATTGCACTTATAGTGGACTGATTTCAAAAAAAATATTATACGCTCACTTCCAAAATAAGTCAATATTTATGTTGTCGCAAAAGTAATATGTTATACAAATTGAAAATCTATTCCAACAAAAACCTTTGAAAGCAAACTTTGTCACATTTTAGATTTTTTTCGTTTACTATTTCTTGGAAAATAATATTTTTACTTGAGAAACGAAAAACTATTCTTTAGTACATGACATTCCTACCACTTTGTCGTACTCCAGATTCGTCGTAAAACGTATGGTTGGTCAAGAAAGTAGTGATTGGTTTAAAAATCTCTACTTAATCAGGATTACGAACCAAAAGGGCGCTCAACTCAACGGGACCCTATTAACGTGCTTCCGCTTCTGAGTGTCTGTCACAGGACTGTATTTTTTGAACGGTAACAGCTAGATATTTTCTTTTATTTCCATAAAACAGTTTTCATTTGTTAATAAAAAATAAGTTACAATTTATATACATTTATATATGCAAGTACTTCGAATACGGAACGAACGATTTTGAATAGTTCAGTTGGGGCCCTAGTTTATTTTTGCCCCAGGGCCTTTAGTCACCTAGCTACGCCACTGCATGTCACTCTGTATAAACTGTATTATCAAGAATCACTGAGTGTATTTCTTGTTATCAATAATGCAATAATATGAACAACACAAATATGACTCACGCCTATATTGTGTAACAGATTTGTTTATGAATACTCAGCTGTTATTAACTTTGTAACGGCAATCGGCATATCGATTATGTATTCATTACTGCAACCTCCAGATAGTGAGAAGGTATATCTACCTGGCACATTCTTAAAATTGTGCCCCAGATTTTTTTTTTAGTGGTATGCTTGGGAAATGGAAAATGTTCTCATGCAATGACTGAACACGACAGTATTCATCGCCTGTGCAAACATACCGATAAGATAAAATGTTAATGAAAATAGTAATCGTATTCGCATTCTGTCTACTATGACTAAAGATAGGTTAGCTGAACTGCTGAAGGTGAAGAAGTATTCCATTCATATTATACTTTCGAATAACTAAAAATATAATTTTTCCAGGCGCCGAATAAAAACAAAGATGTCACAGTGGAAGTGGAAAATGTGAGTAAAGTCTGAATTTTTATTCAATTACTACCTACTTAGGTACCTAATTCATAACCTAAAAGATTATTGAATGAATTGGTATCACTATCTCGAAAACGGTAAATAATATATATATACCTGTCGGTGTTTATACACTGATATACACTGCCCGACAGTTGCAACAGGACGGTAGTAAAATCATATTAGAAGGCAAAATATTGATTCAAAAATTTGTTTGTGAATAATCAAAATGCCCCCTGTCGCCCCTACTGCTGATACATTCACCTTTTCCTCAAAAAATTTCAGTTCTGAAAAATCCGCATTTGTTTCACTTTTCATGGAAGCTCCCCAGTACCTTCCGTAATTCTCAAGGTAGAATGATGAAACTCTCATAACTGATGGTGTATATTATATCCTTCGATTTTGCAAATTTCACGATTCTACCTCATTTATTAAGGAAGAAGATAAATGGTGCTTATTCCTGAATAGTACATTCTTCAACGAGCATAGAATATAGTCATCAAACGCGAGAAGAAGACTATACTTTCTCTACGACTATAACAATATATTTTTACTGACATTCGTAAATGCGTGAGTTCTGTGAGCACATTAGCCTACTTGAAAATGGAAGCTACAGATAGTTTTAGGTCTTGGCCTTCGAAAGAATGAAATTGTATATTATGATACAAGTTATAAAAGACGTTATTTTGTCGCACGCGTTGTTTGGAGTACGACAAGCGAAGCGAGGAGCATATTATCGATAAATGACTGAAAGATCTGATTGGTAACAATTATGACATTGAAATATTCAAAATATGACGCACAAGCTTGAAGCCCAGTTTACTGTTGAAAAATGCCACGTTTTTATTGTCAATTCGAATCTAATCACACTTTGAATTGAAATTCACCAATAAAAACATTTTTCACTGCTAGTAAGTATCACCAAATCCTCAGAAGTAAGCTGGGCCTAACTCTTCTGACTTTCATTTGACAGTTCGATTGTACCAACCTCCGAATAATAAAAAATGCGTACCGAAACAGAGGCTTTTTCGATACGCATTTGCGTTTCATAATGAATTCATTATAGAACCAAAATAGAAGAATTGAGTTTGCTATCGGTCAGCAGCCGTGATAGAAATTGTTGATATAGGTCGAGTTCCGAAATTCCCAACCAGTATACTGTTCAGTGCATTAGATCGTTCTACTAAAGTTACTGAATTATACAGGTGTAGCTTACCTAACGTGAATTCGTTCCGAAATTGCTGACTGTCATCAGTAAATTCAGTAATATCGGAACGCGACTATAATAACGCGCTGTGAAAGAATCCCCTTCATTAATCAATAAATAATACTGAATTGATTTGAAATACAATAGTGGTGGAGAATTTCTCTTAATATTTGCTTCTTCCAGGAATCGCATGGTAAAAATGACAAAAAAGAGCTGAGAAAGACTTTCGAAAGAGCTGAAGTATTCGGACAATGGCTAGAAACGATGGAGAAGAATGTACAAGATATCCAGAGTTACGTTCACAAATTGGATTTCAATATCAACCAAAGAGGTGAGTGGTATGAGTTAACTTCATCAAAAAATATATGTTATATCAATCAAATGCATGCGGGGAAGAGAGAGACCAACACCTGGTACTGAAAACCGAACCACCTCCGGGAAATCGTGAGTGGCTGAGAAAAGCGAGACCTACCATAAAGCAATGTTTATAGAATGTTTGTTGCAGGATGAGAATATTCTGAAATCATTCTCTTGGAATTTGAACATTGTCATGCGTCATATGAACAACAGTCATAAATATGTATCGATTTGGACGTTCATAGGATGTTGTACTCATGATTTCTGATTGAATGAATCTGGGACATTCCATGGACGTCCTCAAAGGGACACTATAGTACTGATTAGGACGTCCTATGCACAACAATTTCATGTTCGGGAGGTTCTGAAATGAATGATACCAAATAGGGACGTCCCTAGGACAGTGTATTTCTCAATCCAGAATAAGTTTTGTAGACTATACCATATCACCAATATCAATGTGTTTTAACTTGAAATGTTAACTCAAGCTGAACTTAACTAGTGAAACTGATTAAGAATTGTCAGTCGTATAGTCGATAACAATATATAGAGTTGAAAAACAACCATGAAAGAAAGTGAATCAAGTGATAAATCACTCAATAAATAATAAATGATAAAGTTATATGGCTTTGAATGATTTGATTATTTTTCTAAATTATAACTTTGATTCAGTCTTCTCTTTAGATGACATAATATCAAAATAAGATGAGTGGCTAATATATGCTGGAATAGAATATCAATAGAGTGAATTGTGAATTAGTTTACGTTCACATATGTGAAATTTCTTTATATTCCAGATATAGATGAAAAAATAGAGAACTTTTTTCAAAACAACACCAGCATATCCCACAGAATCAATACAAAGCTGAAAGAGTTCGAAGAAGAGTTGAAATCCACAGATAGCGAGGCAGCAGCAGAAGAAAGAATAAAAAAAATTCAATACAACAGTCTAAGAACCAGGTATATAAACATTTTCAAGCAGAATAATGCAGCGTTGGAGAACTACAAAACCATAAAAAGGAATCATCTGGATGGACAACTCAGGGCCAAAGGAGTCAGAGCGACAGATGAGGAACTAGAGTTACTTTTGGAAAATAAAACCAATATCCAGGTCTTCACAGACAACGTAAGGAAGAATTATAGATTCTAGATTAATAAATTGATACTGCGATATACTATACGTCGATTTTCTTGTTGAATCTAATCGAACCCAAAATTGAAGCTGAACGATAACTTTTGAGAGGGTAAGAAGAACTATTATCCTAGATTTCAAATCATTCAGACTCTGAAAGATCTCAAAATTAAAAGAAATCCCAGTGAACACAAATCTGTCTGAAGCATAATACTGGAGAAACAACTATGCCTTAAATGGCACATAAAAAGTTACATAACAGACACCTGTAGGAACTGCTATGTAAATTCAATTTGTTGTGTGATGAAGAGTATCTACAAGAGCATTTTGCAGATATAAATGTTAAGTATGAGGTACGCGTACAGCACTTAGATCATGTATATATTTCATAAATGAAATACAATTCTCGATGACATCATGATTGCATATTAGTGACATTTTTGTAGATATATGTGTAATGTGTAATAACTAGATGAGGACCTTGTATGGACTCTGGTCTATATGGCGGACAGGTCGAACCAAATAATAATAACTGTTCTGTAACCTTTATCATCAAAGTATATTTTTTTGTTTGAAGGTGGCTGACAATGTCTCGAGTTGTGAAGAAAAGTTTCGGACTTCCATTGTCTAAAGGTATGAAGATTTGAATCCTGAGAAAAGAAAAGATGAGTTATGCTTTTCTTTTTTCAGGCTATTGATTTCTAATTCAACCTTTCTTTTTCAGGCTATTGATTTCTAATTCAATTTTTTCTTATTTTCAGGCTCATCGACTAGTTAAACTCCCATTTAAATCTACATTTTTCGACTTCATATATACTAACACTAATACTAACCTGATTTATTGATACTCGAATCTTCTTGATTCGATAAAATAGTTAATTTTTATTCATCACTTATTTCGTTTTTTCAGCATGACTCATCTTTTCTTTTCTCAGGATTCAAATCTTCATACCTTTAGACAATGGAAGTCCGAAACTTTTCTTCACATCAAAGTATATATTCTCTAAGTAATTCAAAGAAATCCCAATTCATATCAGTGTGGGGTAGATTGGATTTTTCTAGAAATTATATATTGTAGTTTAATTAGATTAATCCAAACTCAGCTAAAATGAACCCATTTAACGTTTTCAAATTATTTTATTTGCCGAAGGAACTATTTTTCGATAATACATATTATTTTTCCACTACCGGTAGATACTGAATGTAATGATGATTCTCAAATCCCAAATCATTTTCAATAATAAAATCTAAACATTCTCACTCTTGAATAATGAGAAAAACACTCGCTCCTTGTGTGTTTTGCATGTATTTTCATTCTATAACAAGGTACAGAAAGTGAATATTCCATCATTGAACTGAACGACGTGGACTTCAAATTTGTCAGTGTCAAGATGATGTCAATATCAGGATGCGGTAGGCTCCTACCAAGGTGGATATAGGATGGTGAAACAGCTTCCTATCAACAAGCACTAGAATAAACTGTAGACCTTTGCCTACTTGATTTCATACCGTAGTAATATTTCCTGAAGTTATCAGAGATGGCGACATACCTTGTGTCGGTAAAACAGAAACTGTGCATCTGTCATACTTTTATCACTTTCATCTGTTCTAGATGAAAAATGATTGAGAAGAGTCAAAATATCAATATTCATTCAAGATTTATCGAAAATTTATTGTTTTAATGTCGTTTCAAGTCACGTCTGTCAGATGTGAACTACAGAAATACGTAAGCAACAGAAATCTTCTTCGATAATCGATCTTACCGCCATCTTCTTTCAAGTCGTGGAAATATTAGTACCTTCTCAAACGGTCTACAAGTTTTTCGCAGAAACAATTGAAGAGCTGTTTCACCATCCTATATCCACCTTGGCTCCTACTTATTTCAATACTTCACTCTTTCCACAAAATAGCCATCATGTTATGGATGAATTATATAATCACATATCAGAAATTTATTCAACCTATGAGGATTCATATTTCAATTAGATCACTACCTAAATGATCCAAGAAATAACATGAGATTCATGTTGGAACTAAAATCAGAGTACTAACCTATATTTTTCAGATACTTGCAGAAACACAAGAAGCGAAGCGTACTCTGGCAGATATAGAAGAAAGACATCAGCAGTTGCTCAAGATCGAGAGAATGCTTGTAGAAGTTAGAGATTTATTTTTACAGATGGCGATCCTGATAGATGAACAGGTACGTATGATGGAGCAAACGATAACTTATTCGTAGTGTTATTAGCCGCTGATATCGAGATGAAAATATTTATTTATATTTATCTCTCTTAAGTTGATATATTTTACGTTCTCTAGTACTTTGGTCCACATCAGTGGTCTCCAAAAAGCTATCAGAGTTCATCGGGACCCAAATTCTGTCGTTGTGCATATACTTAGTATTTCCAAACATGGTTGGAGTATAGGAAAGTTTGCTACTCAAATTAGGTGCGGAAGCCTTTTTGACAAGTTTTTCCACCCAGAATTCTTGAACAAGAATTTTCAACTACAATAAGTATTTTTTTACTTTGATTGCGAATGAAGGAAACTATCTCGAACAAATTCATGATCCGGAGTAAGGCGAAAAAATCAACTCTTCTATCCAGTTGATCATTTTGATCCATCAATCTACACTTCCTACATTCCCTTTATCAGTTTGAACGCCTTTATAAATTTGTACCTATGCATGTTTATGTCTTTCTTCTTGCCAAAGGCTTGCCAAAGGACAAAGACAAGCGAAAAGGCTATAGTGAGCCATTCGCCAAGGAAGGCTTAACAGCTTCTCGAATTGGACAAAAAATACTTGAAACTGGTAACGAAACTCCTCACTGGACACTGCCCTCTAAGGTATCACCTCAAAAAGATGGGTAAAACAGAGAGTGATAGTTGCCGCTACTGCGAGAACTTCGCTGAAACTGCAGCGACCAGCTCTTTTCTGGAAGGGGCTAAGTACCTGGAAAGGGCCTCCTTAAAAAAAGATTAGATCGAGGTGCTTGAGAAGCTGCACAGCCTTAACGACTCTCCTATAACCCAATATAATCTCTATGTTTTGTGTTTTTTTCCATTATCAAGATGTATATACATATAATGAAACATTTTCATTTTTTTCAGCAAGATTTGGTAGATCGCATAGAATATCAAGCTCAATTAGCAAGAGAACATGTTGGCAAAGTACCACAACTCACTCATGATGCTGCAAGAAAAAAATCGAAATATTTAAAGGTATACATACATTTTTTGAATTGTCCAGTTTGTCAGAAAGAAAAATAGACTAATCTAATTGAAAATATCAAACACAATTTGAATTCGAATGTCTGGTAGACCACGAGCAGAAAAACTACTTTCCTGGCAAACACCACGCATAACAATAAACTATATTTGCTCGTAGTCCATGCAACGATTCACACTGTGAATGCAGATCGCAAATGTTTCTTTTCTTGCTCGACGGATATTTTGCATCGCTTCGAGTGGAGATCTCAGGGTCTCTACTCGGTTAACTACCCTGCACTGATGAGGGCCAATAAGCCCAAAACCAATGTGTAGGTTGTCAAGCGTGCCTGATGTCTCGATGTGAACTTTTTCACGTCCTAGAAAAGAAGAAACATTTGCAATCTGCATTTACAGCATGAATAGTTGCATGGAATATGAGCAGATACATTTCAGTATCCTGAGTGGTATTTGCCAGGAAAGTAGTTGTTTTTCGCTCGCAACCTACTAGACATGTTTGATACCTATTATTAATTGGATGAAACTATTTTTCTTTTGAATTTTCATTAATTCCTCAAACAAATAAATAGTTACATATCTGATATATTCTGGTAACCACATAATATTCATATAAAAGTGAATACGTATTTTGTCAAAAAAAATTTCCTGGCAGATAATTACATAAGTACCTACTTTTCCTTTCTTTTCACATCTACTGAAGATTTATCAATCAATTCTCTATACTTTGGGAAAAATTATCCCTTTGAACGGTCGCAAAAGATATGTTTTCTATTTTGGTTGTATAATGAAGTAATTGTGCAATGCAAGTGCGGGCCTAACTCTTTCGAATTTCATTTAACAGTTCGGTTGTAGTAACCACCGAATAATAAATATGCGTAGCAAAATAGAGGCTATTTCGATATTATTCGGAGATTGGTACAATCGAACTGTCAAATGAAAGTCAGAAGAGTTAGGCCCAGTTCACTTCTGAGCGATTTGGATTTTGTGATATTAGCAGTGAAAAACTCAATGTTTCAATTGGTAAATTTCAATTCAGCACTCCTCGCTTCGCTCGTCGTACTCCAAACAACGCGTGCGGCAAAATAGCGTCTTATAAAACTTCTATCATAATATACTATTGTTCACCGGTGTTGGTCCTATTGACTTATTTACTCAGGACTGTAGTAGACTATGTTCTGCCTGGAAAGTGCAGGTAAACATGTTTCTACTATTTTGACTATGGCGCGTTAAACTCGTAAAATATCTATGAATATGTTGGCGAATCATCCCAATAAATCAGCAGGTTAACGATCACGATTTTTTTTTTTTTTGGAATTGGTTTGTAAATTGTTTTTTCATGTCTCAGAAATACAGTTGAGAGTGTGGTAAATAGGTATCAAAGTAGTGCTTTCTACCAGTCGTTCACGTTGATACTGATATCGGTCTCGTTTCATTATGAGATCATCATGTTATGTATTACCTACTTGCTCAATTATGAAATAACACAATTATTTATTTTTTTCAGTGCAAAATTTACATGGGCATCGCAATTGTGGTTTTAATAATTATCCTTTTAGTTATGGTGTTTAAATAATCTCGTTTAACACGGTTTTGATAATAATATGATTCTTGAAAATGGCTGCCGAGACAGAGGTTATATCTGAAACTGATGGGAATATGCTAGATATTTTACACACTCATTGCTCGATGATCTAATACAGTATCCATAAGTAGTTTTTGAGTTGAAGATTGTTCTGAATACGTGTTATTAAATTTGCCAAAAATACTACATTTATTGATAATAAAATCAACGATAAAAACATTGTAATGCAGAAAAGGGCCTCTGAGTATATTTCACGAATGATAAAAAATATATTGAGAATATGCCTCTGTATAAATTCCGATTGATGAGTTGCGAGAAATACGATATTTTTGTGACACAATAAATTTATAAAATACTGAAAAAGAGATTTATTCCTCCATGTACGTACCTAAAACAAAAAGTTGGAAACACCTGCTTCCAAAAAAAAATCTTGACCAATCCCAGCTAGATGTTTTTTGAAAATAAATCCAGAACAAAAAAAATAATAGTGGATGTTCCACTGAACAAGATTCGCTGTTGCTTTTGGTTAAATCTGAAGGGGGCATCACTTTTTGGCCTAGCGTTGGCTTCATGTTATATTTGTCCAATTTGATGGGGTGTCCTGATTAGTACATCAAATCTGAACATCCCTGTATAAATTCATCATCACTAATACTGAGTTTTCTGAGATCACTATTGTTCAAAATATTGACATCCAGTGCCAATTTTCAGGTTTATATTTTTGTTTTCAAGTTCAAAATTTCCGAACCATTTAACATAACCTTACTCTGAAGAGTTGATGGTTACTGTCCAAACAACATAGGTAGTCATTGTCAGCCATGTCATTGTCGTCATCTGATTACTCCTCAAGTAAGCTGTCCCTGCAGAATTTCTTGTAATGACCTGAAACATTTTTGACATACCTACCTGTTTTTTTTCGGTTTCCTAAACATAGTAATTCAGTCTTTCATATATAGGTTTATTGTTTCCACTAATTCATCTATAGTTCTCAAACCATTTATTTAGTACGCACACTCTACATTCCATATTTTGTAACTTTGCAACTGCGAATTGCTTCAGTCAAATTCAACTTTGTATTTTGCAACAATATCTTCTGAATTCTCTTATCTCGAATTTTCAAGACAATTCTATCACCCGTCTGAACTTGCAAGAAGAAGCTAGTTTTCGAAGAGCTGTGATAAACTGGTCCACTGATTCCTCTGGTAATTAACTATAGTCTTGCTTGAAAAACATATTTTATATATTAGAAAGCATATTATTGGTTCTCAATAATCGTAAAATCTCAATATAACATTCAGTTTTGTCTCATACTCTGTTTGTTCAAACTCGAAGGTAAAGTATCATAATACCTTCTGTTCCTAGAGGATTAAGTAGAATGGCTAACAGATACAATTTGAATGTATTTTTCCACGAACGCCATTTCTCGGCGACATTTGCTTGGAAGGAAAATATTTCATATTGTCACAAAGCACTATTATAATTTCAAATTAGCCTGACAGAGATCTAAATGGTACAGAAGACAATCGCAAGCAATTTGAAACAGCACTGTCCCAGATTATTTTCTTGAGTCAGCAACAATCGAAGTATCAACACAAAACAGTCGAAAAACTATAGCAAGGAGTTTTTATGTGGACAATTGTGTTACTAGTGTTTATGAGGAAATAGTTCGTGACAGAAGTAAGTAAGTCTTCTCATGACTGAAGGCAAATTTGATTTACGAGGGTGGGAGTTCTCACAAGACACACGAAATGACTCAACCCTCGGAGACACATCATCCATAAGTGAGGAATGTCTTGAGGGTATCAACGATATAACAGATGAGCTGATCACAAAGAGGCTTAGTGCCGGTTGCATAAAAGACCGTCAAACCTTCTGTTAACTTAACGTGGGATTAACTCTACTAATGCGCGAGCTAAGGCATGCGTTGCCGTGGTTATAAACAAATTAAATATTTAATCGTCTGTTAAATCTTTATGCAACCGGCCCTTAGTCTTTCTTTGGACCAGTGCATTTTCGATCCCACGAACGAACAAGTTTCCGTATTTTTGGTTACTGCCAAAACAAGAGTTGCTAAAGAATGGGCCACCTTTGTCTGGAACCGAGTTTAAGAAATCCGCAGATTGACATATATTATATATATAACTCTTTATTAGCACATAATTTGCTCTTCACAGGAAGAATGTACATATATTATTAAAATAAAACAAAAAACAATTAATACAAAGTTAAAATACGCCTTCAGTAGGCACACATTTAAAATACAGTTGTGAGAGTCACCAAAAGTCAAAAGGTTAAAAATACTACATCAGATCAAAATCTACTTACTACAATTATTTTCACTTATACAGATATTAAAATTGGTTGAATACATAGTCTCTGCATTGTTTCTTGAATAGGCTCAACGACAATGTGTTTTTGGTTTCAGAAGGTAAATTATTGAAAAGAATTAAACCCTTATTGAATACTGTTTCACATATAATATCATCTGTTTTTATATAAAAGTCATTTACAGTTCGCGTTCTAGTGTTATGAGTGTGTACATTATCTATGTAGGTGAGCTCATCACTGAGGTAGGTCGGCAACATATCATTTTTTAGCTTGAAAACAAAGACCAACATATTATAATGTATTCTTTGTTTTACTGACATTAGTGACAATGTATCTAGCATGATTTTTATAGGAGTACGTTTGTTACACATAAGAATAGCTCTCATTGCTCGATTTTGTGTTTTTTGAATCAAACTTAATTGGTTATTTTTAAGAAAGAATAAAAGTGTTCCACAATAATCAAAGTGGGGTGCTATTATAGATTTGTAGATAGTCAACTTGGAAAAAAATGAAACTTTACCGTTGAGCCTGTACAAGAAATTGACTTTTTTTGCAATCTTTTTTTTTATATAATCACAGTGTGCATTCATATTTAATTCCTCATCTATCATTATTCCTAAGTATTTAAAGGTTTTCACAGTTTCAATTTTATTATTATTGATCAGCAATGTCATTTGAAAATCATCATCTTTCATTTTTTTTAGTCTGTTTCCGCTTGCTATCAACATACATTTGGTCTTTTCAATATTAAGCATCAATCCATTATCACACAACCATGTGAAAATACTATTCAAATCTTCATTCAAGAATGATTCTATTTCTTCTGGTTGACCAGCAAAGTACAACAATGTGTCATCAGCGAATAATTTCAGTTTGCATTTTTTGACTTGATTGCTAATATCATTAATAAACAAAATAAATAATATCGGCCCCAATATTGAACCTTGAGTATTGAGTCATGGAGACATGTGATCTACCGTTTCGGGGTTGTTCAGCTAAGCTAATCAATTACTAGAATCCAGATGGTGGAAGGGAAGATATAGAATATAATAAAGAAGAGATGGGAAAGGAGTGATAGAAAATGTCAGTTACTGCCTTACTGTAGGGCTCGGGTCAGTTATCTGTTCATTCTGTAGAGGTGAAAGTGGCCCTTCAGTAGCAGTTGCGTGATATCAAAAATGAGCAAACCATTTATATTGTCGGAGGACTAGACGTTGGCCAATGGTGATTTTCCATGCGATGTTGACTATTTCTATTATCAACAGTTATTATATTGTATGAATCACGAATCATTTAAGATAGCATGCTCTACATTTATATGGTATATCATTGTGCAGGCCTCTAGTATGTAGGAGAATACGTTCTGAAACAGTACCTTGGAAACGCAAAAGGAAGCGATGCAGTGTCTATCATAGCAAAATGGACCGTAAAACGGACATCTACTGTAAAAATTTGCCTATTGGCGACCAATGTGCTATTAAAATCTCTCCTGGATGTGAAAAATGATTCCTTCTATTTTGGGTTTATAATGAAGTCATTATGAAATGCAAATGCGTATCGAAATAGCCTCTTTTCGAAACGCATTTTTTATTATTCTGAAGTTGGTACAATCGAACTATCAAATGAAAGTCTGAGAGTTTGCCCAGCTCAGAAGTAGAGCGATTTTGGATTTGGTGATACAGTGACAGTGGCGGATTTAGTGGGGGGGGGCGAAGGAGGTTTCGCCCACCCCTGGCGAAACACGAACTCTTATCCTCTATTATTTCGGAATTGCCCCCCCCCCCACAGATATATCCTAGATCCGCCCCTGAGCAGTGAAAAACTCAAAACCATCCGCTGCATAAAAAAATACAAGATATGAAAATAAGAAATTCGAAGTCGATTTGTCAGTAGAGGAATTGAAGAAGCCGCAGTTTTTGTATTGATGGGTAGTCATAAAGTTATTGTGACGTTGCTATTTATGTCATATAATTAGTGAGCATGATTATTGTTTTGTAATTATCAAGTTCAAAACTCTAATGATTTTCAAGGATAGTGATTATAAGAAATATATAGTCATAAACAATTTAATTTTATTTATACTAGTAGATCATTCCATTGGCAAATTTTTGTTGTTCGCTGACTAGTTCAGTCAATTATGAATTATAAGACAGGGAAAAAACTTAAATTAAACTCTAAGTCGGTCGACCACACATATAATAATAAAACCAAAGAAATTAGTAACCAGTTTCCAACTTTCTGAGAATGAGACCAAGTTTGAAAGGGGTATTGTCCCTTATAAACTGCCTTTACATGGTTCAATTTGAATATTAATCATGTTTATTCTTCATTTATAATTTTATCAATAATGGTATGTATTATTGAAATTTCGTCCTAATCACCATATTATATAACACCTTTCTAGGATTTTTTATCGTCTGATGATGGCTATGTTAGCCGAAACCGGTTACTAATTTCTTTGGTTTTATTATTATATGTGTGGTCGACCGACTTAGAGTTTAATTTAAGTATTTTCCCTTTCTTAAAATCTCATTGACCACTTTGAGAATGGATGATTTTCACACTTTTTTAATTATGAATTATGCCTTCATCGAATAGCCAATGTATACTGAAACTGATCAGATAATAAATGTGCTTCCAATTGTACTAATACAATAGAAATGTTGGTATATCTTCTGTAGACACAGAAGATAACACTTATCATCCGAGGAAGATGCCAATAAACTCACTAGATTGAATAAGATAAAAATCGGGTGGACAATGTGCAAAATCATGAAGAGGAAGAAATAAATTGAATGTTTCAGATGTTGGGAATATGGCCACGTCAAGACACAATGCGATGGCCTTGATAGGGAAAGAAATGTGGAAAACAAGAACATAAGGTCCTCAATCAAATAGTTTCAAATGCGTTGTTCTCGGAATAACACGTGCGACAAAATATGCTATTCTATGTAGGTATCCACAAAATTGAATCAACGGAAGAAAAATGTGATAAATAAATGTCAAAACTATGGAACGCCGTTTTACCATCTATTATAAAAATTCTTTCATGAATACTTATTTAGGATTGGTATACATTTTTCTGAATGAAATTCAAATGAAAGCGTTTTTTTTTATTAGTCATGATAATGGTAACCATTCAAATTCATATAATATATTTAATGGTGAAAAGAAATGATACAATTTGAAGTTTGGTCAATAAATATAAATCGGCTTAACTAAAGTAATGGGTGAAGGCATATACAATTATCAATGATTATTGAAAATCAATAATCAATTTAATTACTCCATTTGAAAAATATTTGTTATTACGGTTAATGAAAAAATATTGTTATATGAATCATAAAGTTTCGTGAAATATGTTTAATAATACATCAAATAAATTAATATTTTAGTTCAAACAGAAAATTCATCTTTCCGGTGTTTAATTTTTATTTCAAAACAATTTGGATCTCAAAATAAAAGTGATTGATTGCATTATTGATAGAAATATAAATGATTAATTATAGAATATTGGCATTTTATTTGTTTGTAATTGTATGAATTGCATTGTTCAAATGTGAATTTCGAATCAATCAATCAAATACCTGTATTTCAGAAGACAGTTCTGAAACTAACATCATTCATAAAAAATCATGCACCATTTGTATCCATCAATCAAAGTAATGTTTATTTCATTCAATAATTAAAATAGTTCTGGGAGTAAATGCTTGCATAAATGCGAGAAAATGATTCCATTAATCTGTGTTGCTCATTTGAATTATAATTCAAATTGTTTGATGAATATTTGTTTTAGCAGTTTCAATGCGTCGTTCATCTACTTCAAACGATAGTTCAGAAATATTCAGTTTTCTTATTGATTCATTAACATTTCAGTTCTTCAATCAGAAAAATACATATCATTGAAATTTTACAACTGAATGAATGAATGAATTGAATTGTTTGATGAACATGGTAATAAATGTATTTCAATGATTATTAATCATTTAAATTCAGCGCTACGGATGCGATTGTTGCGCCGTATTAAAATGATTAACAATCAAAAAAATTCAAACAATTAAATTCATCAATCTTGTCAATTGGGGAATTTTGATGAAATCCTTTTGTATTTTGAATATTACTGAAGAGTCACAAGTTATGTTTGGTTGAATGATTAGAATGGTATAATAAAAATATTTGCCAATCCTTTGAATACCTCATGCAAATACTATACCTTAATTTTATTATTCATCAATCTTTTCATATCCTCATTCCAACATATATAATTCATGTAACATTCCAAATTCCTCATTCTGGAATTACCTTTCATGAAAATCAAACAATTATCAGGATGAATTAAATTGTTTGATCATAATAGAAAATCCCGAATTTAAATGATTGTTGATAATTGTAATTGGGCGCCACAAGCGTGCGGTTGTGAAGTGAACTGAAAGCTATATGGATTGTGTGGCAACACTGCTTTGTTTTTGTTTTGACTACTTGACAGATCTTATCTTAGAATTCTTAGTAATCTTTTAGAATTTTGAATTTAAGATTGATAGACAGAGATGTATATGGTATATTTTCATCATCAGCGTGACAACTGAAACAGTCAATTCAATGAAATCATTGGATTTGGTAAATAAATACGTGAAGCATATTGAATCAGGAATACCATCGGGAATACTTCTTCAGATTCATTATTATGGATGTATCTGCTGTGAAACAAAGAATACGATACACTCTCATTCATGCAGAAAGACTAATAAATCAGGGATATGCCTTCAATTCAGAAAGATTCTCATGTGAAATAACAGAATGCATGATGAATTTGACAAGAATACAGTCACAAATGAGCGAAAGTAACTATGTAGTGGTTAAGCAGGCTTGATATGGGATCTATTAAAAAATTCAAAAGTAATGCAAAACAATAAGGTGCTTGATAAGTATAACAGATTCTGAACCATTCCAAAAATTATTATTCTTTCAAGAAACTGGTTAAAGCTGGAATGAACAGCCAATAATTCAATGGGGTGGTTTATGGTACTTATGTTTCTGGCACAAATCACTTAGAAATGTGCATATTCCAAATACCTATTATATCGATTGGTAATTTTGCACTTATCATATTCTATATTTCGATGAAAATTTTTGTTGGTACTTACGTATTTTGACCTGAAAAACACGAATTTCATAATATCATCGTGAACATATATCTAGTTCTCGAGTTAATCGATGCCAAAGTTCGAACCATGAACAACCAAGACCATAGATCTTACTGCTTACGCTAGATCCGGTATCCAGGTTACTTGTATTGTAGGTCCGGGGGGGTTGAAAGTACTAAGCCATTGATTGGTCGTTTCAGTTGTTGACCATACAAATGTGTGGTCCCACGTGACCCCTAATTTCTTGCAGACCCCTCTTGACCTAATAATTACTACAGGATGCCGGATCTAGCGTAAGCAGTAAGATCTATGACCAAGACTCCAAGACAAGACGCAAGAATTCATATTCACATGAATACAAGCATAGCTATTAAAATCCACCAAACAGAACTATTATATTTGCGCCTGCGTATAACGAAGGATTTGATACAACAGTCCGATGGAAAACAAAGCTAGCAAAATAATTTAAAAAAGCAAGATGGTCACAGAGTAACATTCTAGCTTTGAAAGCTGGCGCCCAGGGTTCTATTCCCATAAAAGTCTTTTTTTTTAGTCAAAAGTTTTATATATATTTGACCGGGCACCCAGTAGTTGAAGATCACATTTTTTAATCAAATTTTCCTTCCTCAAAGGTCCCGAAAAATAGTGATCTAGTTATAGGTTAGTACGTTCAGGTCAGGTAAGTCTCATTGAATAAATATAGCGCGATAGCGCGTTCAAATTCGATTTTTTTCGTTCAACTTTCCCTTCATCAAAAATCTACTGAAAATAATGATCTACTGATAGGTTAGCACGTTCAGGTCAGGTAAGTATCATTAGATGAATATAGCGCGATAGCGCGTTCAAATTTTCCTTTCTTATTCAATAAAATTTTCCTTCTTAAAAAATTTACTAATAGTAATGATCCCTGCCTTCATTGATGTCAATAAACCTTCGTCAATACCGCCTTTATCGATACCAACCATTTCGAACCTACCGCCAAAACGTAAATGGTTGTTATTGGTGGATTTTAATATTGTATTCATGTGGATTTGAATTCTTGCAGACAAGACACGCTTGGCTGTACTTGGCTGTAAGGTCTAAAGGTAGGCTCAGTCTCTGGTACGCTGTTGCCACAATCCATATAGCTTAGTACACTTCACAACCGCACGCTTGTGGCGCCCAATTAAAATTATCAACAATCATTTTAATTCGGGATTTACTATTATGATCAAACAATTTAATTCATCCTATTAATTTATTGATTTTATTCATGAAAGGTAATTTCAGAATGATGCATTGAAATTTAACATGAATTATTATGTTGGAAGGATATAACATTGATGAATTAGAAAATTAGGTAGGTATGTGAATAATTCAAAGGATTGACAAATATTTTTCATTAAACAATTCAAATCATTCAACCACATAACTTGCGACTGTATCAGTCACATTCTTCATACAGAAAAACTCTCACAAAAATTTCTCAATTGACAAGATTGATGAATTTAATTGTTTGAATTTTTTTGATTGTTAATCATTTTAATACGGCGCAACAATCGCATCCGTAGCGCTGAATTTAAATGATTAATAATCATTGAAATACATTTATTACCATGTTCATCAAACAATTTAATTCATTCTTTCATTCAATTGTAAAATTTCAATGATATGTATTTTCCTGATGGAAGAACTGAAATGTTACATGAATTAATAAGATATCTGAATATTTATGAACTATCGTTTAGAGTAGATGAGCGAATTTAAACTCTTGTTAACAAACATTCATCAAACAATAAAATTCACGAATCAACGGAAAACCACTGAATAACTGAATATTATTCGTTCGAATTCAATAAAAAATTCTATACAATAATATTTCCATTATAAAATTAAATATACATTTTCTGGGTTGATGGATACAAAAGTGACATGAATTATTATGAATGATGATATGTTTAGAACTGTCTTTGAATTACAGGAATTGTGAGAATTGCTAGAAATAATTCATGAAACAATTCAATTCATGCGACATACGTAGGCAACAAACAAAATAAAACAAGAAAATCAATGACATGTACTTTGTCATTACCTCAAAAACATATATTAAACATTTTAAATATGAAAAATATATTAAGAAACAATCAAGTAATAAATGGTAAAACGGCGTTCCATACAAAACAAGCAAAAATGTGATCAGTTTCTACCTTACAAAAAAGCGGAGCGACTATAGGTAATATTAGATAACCAACTATATGTTTACCATTCAAAAGTCAATATGGCTACACTGTTCCAAATTCATCCATAATCAGTATTATCACTGTTGATATCATGATATCAGTTTGGAAATATATATCATATTCATAGTTGCTCCTCAATTAGTGAAGAGCTATTCCAGTTTTCAATATTAATTTAATGACCCTGATTTAATGAGCAGTTGCATTCAACAGTAATACGATAAAAATAATTATAATCATTATTCATTGTGGCGTCGATATGTCAGTGTTGCTTATTCTTTTTGTTATTATTTTAGCTACAATGATTTTCGTTTATAATTTGAGCGGTCGACAAAAATATCACAAGTATATAATGGCCATGCCAGGACCAAAATCATATCCGATTGTAGGAACAATTAGTGAATTTTTGAAAAATCCTGGTGAGTAGAATTTTGACGCAATTGCAAGAGACCATACATAATTCATAGTGGGGGTATTAGTGGTTAGGTGATGAAACTTGACTGATGACCACCAATATAAGTATCTGATAAAAATGTGGTCGGAATACTTTCGTTTAGTGAAATTCGAGTATTTTGGCATCCTGAGCAAAAAATTCAAATGAAATTTTCGGGGGTCTGAACTAGGTTCGGAGATACGACGTCTGAGACAAAAAGAACGGGACTGGATTTACGTTAATGTACTTATCCAGCAGATATCGCTCAAAATTACCAGAAAATACACCCTTATGTCCCAGAGACATTCCAATCAGGACATATCATATGATGTCCCTGTTAGGACGTTCATATAGAATATCCCAGATCCTACATTCATTCGAAAATTATGAGTACATTATTAGTTTACATAACTAGATATATATGTACGGACTGGGACGTCAAGTACATATAATATATCATACATAGCAAAATTCAATATGCTGTATCTGCCAGCAAAATGTATGTATATATTGTATCATTTAGATGACATCTTAGTAAAAAGAAAAAATATATAAAATATTGTAATCACAATGTATCTCAAGTGAATGCACATTTTTTTCTAAATCCGTAGAATATCTCAGAAATAGAATCGCCACTGCAAATCATTAACAATTCATCCAAATCATTGCCACTCACATTTGCGTCTGGAATAACTCTTGGGTAGTATTTTTGTCAGCTTATGAATTCAAACTTCTATACAAAAAGGGATCACAGATTGGACTTGCAGATGAACTATCTCTAGGCTATACATCAAACCAAGGTGGATATAGGATGGTGAAACAGTTTCCTATTAACAAGCACTAGAATAAACTGTAGACTTTTGCCTACTTCATTTCATACCGTAGCAATATTTTCTGAAATTACCAGAGATGCCATACCTTGTATCGGTGAAACAGAAACTGTGCTTTTGTCAGTGTCATCTGCTCTAGGAGAAAAAATTTCGATAAGAGTAAAGGATATTGATAATTATTCCAGATTTATATAGTGTTTCAAAGTCGTTTCAATACACGCCTGTCGGATTGAAACCACAGAAATTACATAAGCAACAGAAATCTTAATTGAAAATCGATCCTACCGCCATCTTCATTCAAGTCGTGGAAATATTACTACCTTCTCAAACGGTCTAGAAGTTTTTCACAGAAACAATTGATAAGCTGTTTCACCATCCTATATCCACCATGCATCTAACTATTGGAACAGATGTATTATCTATAAACCTAACCTAACCTCAACGTCCTGATAACTTCAGATATTGGTACGTTCTTTGTGTGTGTGCCACCTGTACTCTGTACTATCGATGATACTATACAGGGTGTATCCAAATAACACCGAAAAAATTAAAATGGTGATTCTGTGATGAAAATTAATGTGAGTGTTTGGTATAAAATTTTTTGAAAAAACCCTCCCCGGAAAAGTTACACCCCTTTTTCTTTTTTATTTTCCCTGTATATCAAGCTGAAGACACGAAACTTGGTAAACATATTATCTGTCAATAAGAGTACACTTTTTGAAATTTTTTCAACCCTGAAGTATGCTTAGAAGGGGTTGATTATTTCAACCCCTAACATATTTTTTCTTACAACTTTACAATAATCAACCCCTTCTAAGCATACTTCAGGGTTGAAAAAATTTCAAAAAGTGTACTCTTATTGACAGATAATGTTTACCAAGTTTCGTGTCTTTAGCTTGATATACAGGGAAAATAAAAAAGAAAAACCATTTTTTTTAATTTTCGAAGGGGTGTAACTTTTCCGGGGAGGGTTTTTTCAAAAAATTTTATACCAAACACTCACATTAATGAAAAAATGGATTAGCCATAAATTGGAAAAAAAAAATTTTGAGAGAAAAATAGTCTATCCAATTAAAAATATCAAACATAGTTTGAAATGAATGTCTGGTAGACTACGAGCAGAAAACAACTACTTTCCTGGTAAATACCACGCAGAACATTGAATTATATCTGTTCGTAGTCCATGCAACGATTCACACTGTGAATGCAGATCGCAAATGTTTCTTTCTTCCTAAGACGTGACAAATTCACATCGAGACAGGCACGCCCAACAACCTACAGACCGGTTTCGGGCTTATTGGCCCTCATCAGTGCAGGGTAGTTATCCGAGTAGAGACCGTAAGATCTCAACTCGAAGCGTTGCCTGTCCCAATGCATTTTTGTCGCGTCTATTTGACCGCACCGAGCCGCGTTCCAACAGACAATTGAAAGTGGCGACATCATGCGGCAGAAGAAAGAAACACTCCAGAACCGAATCTCCCAAGTTTTACAGAACTTGGAAGTGGCTGAGAGCTCGACTAAGCTCAATAAATGAAAAAATGGATTAGCCATAAATTGGAAAAAAATTTTGAGAGAAAAATAGTCTATCCAATTAAAAATATCAAACATAGTTTGAAATGAATGTCTGGTAGACTACGATGAGGGCCAATAAGCCCGAAACCGGTCTGTAGGTTGTTAGGCGTGCCTGTCTCGATGTGAATTTGTCACGTCTTAGGAAGAAAGAAACATTTGCGATCTGCATTCACAGTGTGAATCGTTGCATGGACTACGAACAGATATAATTCAATGTTCTGCGTGGTATTTACCAGGAAAGTAGTTGTTTTCTGCTCGTAGTCTACCAGACATTCATTTCAAACTATGTTTGATATTTTTAATTGGATAGACTATTTTTTTTCTCTCAAAATTTTTTTCCAATTTATGGCTAATCCATTTTTTCATTTATTGAGCTTAGTCGAGCTCTCAGCCACTTCCAAGTTCTGTAAAACTTGGGAGATTCGGTTCTGGAGTGTTTCTTTCTTCTGCCGCATGATGTCGCCACTTTCAATTGTCTGTTGGAACGCGGCTCGGTGCGGTCAAATAGACGCGACAAAAATGCATTGGGACAGGCAACGCTTCGAGTTGAGATCTTACGGTCTCTACTCGGATAACTACCCTGCACTGATGAGGGCCAATAAGCCCGAAACCGGTCTGTAGGTTGTTAGGCGTGCCTGTCTCGATGTGAATTTGTCACGTCTTAGGAAGAAAGAAACATTTGCGATCTGCATTCACAGTGGGAATCGTTGCATGGACTACGAACAGATATAATTCAATGTTCTGCGTGGTATTTACCAGGAAAGTAGTTGTTTTCTGCTCGTAGTCTACCAGACATTCATTTCAAACTATGTTTGATATTTTTAATTGGATAGACTATTTTTCTCTCAAAACTCACATTAATTCTCATCACAGAATCACCCCTTTAATTTTTTCGGTGTTATTTGGATACACCCTGTATAACACATCGTTTCTTCAACCATACCCACTGAACATGCAATGTTACAAAATATTGCTTCAATATTATTTGCGGCTTGCTCCCGTAATATAGCATGACAATATTGCATAAGGCTTCTTGTAATGTTATATTCCCAATCATAACAGAAAAACCTACTATCAAATGATTTGTACATAACAAAAGTAACTTTTGATCGAGTTTCAATTGCAATATTGTCTCAACTATAAAAGTTCATTACATTCGCAACATTCGATGAAAAATCTATAAACAATTTTATAGCAAGTTATAAATTCAATTTTTGATTCAATTTCATTTGTAATATTGCCCAAACCTTGTAACTTCATTACATTTGTAACATCACATGAACCATCCATCAAAAAATGCATTGCAAGTTACAAAAGTAACTTTTGATCAAGTTTCAATTGCAATATTGTCTCAACTATAAAAGTTCAATATATTCGCAACATTCTATGAACAATCTATAAACAATTTTATAGCAAGTTATGATTTAGTTTTTGATTCAATTTCATTTATAATATTGCCTAAACCTTGTAACTTTATTACATTTTCACTCGTGTTGTATTGGGTGGAATCGGTTCGATCATTGGAGGATCATTGCATCAGACTCATCAGAGATCTCGCATTAGTCGCATCGGCAGTCAGCCATTGTTGTTTCGTCAAGTTCTTTGTTCTTTGTGTATCGGTTTGCAATTCACAAGACTATTGCACAGGTTTCCTTTCAACTGACATATTGGAGTAAGTGATAAAGTGCACTCTCATCAAAAAAAAGCTGTTAATATGGATAGATCGAAGGTAAGATGCATTTTTTTATGGTGATATTGAATGTAAGGTTTTTAGAAACAGAATCATCGTAAGAAATTTTCGCAAATGTCAATAAAATGTTTACGTGAGGTTGTATAGTCGTTTTAATAAAGTCAAAGAATAGAAAAGGTGATTGCCATATACTCAGAGGTCAATAATGATTAGATCAAGTTACTGATTTTATTATTATCACCATATTTCATCTGTAGTTTTTTTGTTTCAGTTTTCCTACTGAATATTGGGCTGCCACTTCAAGAAGTATTTTGTGGATGTTAATTTTAGTTTAAGTATTACTTATTGTATTTTTTGTGTATTTTGCGTTCATTTTGTGAATTATATGTTTTATCTTTGAAATTTGTGCTTTTATTCTCAAGATTTCAATATGCTTCACACATACTTTTCTGTCGAGTAGTCACTGCCATATTGCAACAAGGTGGTAGTAGGAATATTCAATATGTAATTTTCATATACATCACATGTTATATTGCAGTAACGTTACTGGAAACATTACATTCACAATATAAAAAAAAATGTATTCAATTTATATGTAATGTTGCAGGAACCTTGCTAGAATGTGTCATCAAGAAATATTGAATTTGTTATATTAGGGAAGGTCCGTTTCAGCGGTTGCTGAAATATTGCAGTAAAATAGCGAAAAACCTTACAACCTTGCATTGTTGTGTTGCTGTAATATTGAACAAATATTACATTGCTCAGTGGGTAACGATAACAATTGATTCATTCATCAATATGAATTATAAAAACAGTCAGTCTTGTTTTGGTATTGGTAAGAAAAGTATTTAAATTTCTTCTGCTTTGTGATTATTTATAATAATACATCCAAACTGGCAAAGTGCTTGATACGATTTTTATGGAATGTTTCTATAAAATTGTGGGGCAATCGTGTGATAATTATTCCTCTTGGGCTGAGAATTGGACTCCTATATACTCATTAAATAAAACACATGTGAGAGTGGTAAGATAAAAAATGTCAGCACGTTCGATTTTATGGTGGACAAACATGAAAAAATTCAAAAACAATAAGACTAAAAAAGTACCCAATTTATTCTTATTGCATATCTCACTGATGAGTAAATATATATAGTTATCGGGCTCCCCCCTTTAGATACTGCGGAACTTGGCAGCTGAAAAATATAATTCTAATGAAATTTTTAGCGCTGTCTACTAGTTTCGGAGATACGACGCCTCAAAGTCAGGAAAAAGGGGTTTCAGGCCTATTTTCTTCCCGCAAGTTCTCCATCAATTTCCGCTCAAAATTGCCCTTTTTTTCACCAGCATAATCTACACACTTCAATTGAACAATTCCAACACATTTTCACAAATAATTCACTTGTACATCTACGTCTACATTCTAACATTGAAATGGAGGAAACGTTGTTTCCATAAAATGTATTGTTCTGTGTTTGTGCTTCAAAATATCAGTTAAAGGATTGTGGGATATTATTTTGCAATGACGGATTCATGGAAGAGTAATGATGGAATTGCCCCTTCCCGAAATTTTACCTAGTGAAATTAGTTTTAATAAGAAGCATTGAAAATCTACGAAAGCTCTGCAGGGACACTATAGATATTTTTTTTATCTCATTAGAATGAGTTAAGTTTCCCATTATTATGAGATATAGCTAACTCATTATAATGAATTAGTTATCTCATAATAACGAGATACTAACTCATTATTATGAGATAACTAAGTCATTATAATGAGATATTCTATCTCATTATAATGAGATCGCAAAAAATGTTAAAATAACATTTTTGCTACTGCTGAGTTGCCACAATTAGGCCGTAGTTTTCAAACAGATGGATATATACATATAAATATGCCAGGAGTGATATTTCAATGAATGTTCAGAATTTCACCAGTTGAAAATAAGGGTAAACGAGTTCATATTCAATTACTGATTTGTCACCGCGAGTATATAAAGGTAAGATTAAGATGTAAGATTTTGAGAGACTATAAATATTTTGAGGTTATGCATGACTACTTTGTTTTTCTCAAATGCATAAAAAATTGTTTTTTATAGCTTTCGATAAAGATGACTACACTATAAGTTGATGGAGAAAGATCATTTAAAATCTTTAAAAGAGATATGAAAATGCCTTTTCAGAATCTGAATATATAAAACGCATACAATATGATGCTTAGTTGATGATAATCACAGGATTCACAGGAGAAGTACATGCCAGCATAAAGGAAAAATATAATGTTGAGGGATGTATGTCATTTGATTATACTATTCCTATCACAGATAACATTGAATGAATCTGAAGATATTTTCACAGCGAATTGTGCTCGTCCCAGAAGAATAAAATATGCCACCATAGCACTAGCTCTATCTGGGCATTACAATAGCCGATAACTGTTTAGGAGTATACATGGAACAGATACATTGAATGTGCAAAAATCAATAGACAGTACTGCTGAGGCTGCTAGGCAGAATTATCATTGTTAGAGGATTCTACATGAAACGACATCATCTGCCAAGATTTGTTTGTTGAACATTATTCCTTGAATAATATGAGGTACTTTTAATAATGTAATCCACTTTTCAATTAGTTCTTGAACAAATAAATATATATGTTGTCATAGAAGAAATTTGTGTCTCAGAACATCTCCATGAAATTATATGTATATTGAAATAATAGTTGATGAAATATATAGATAGATAGATAGATATATAGATAATTTTATTTAACTACGTACATATACAATGTATATTTGTAGCAGGTCCAGGAAAAAACATTTAAAATAGATCTGCACTCAACATTAAATCAGTCACATAAACATGTATAAGACATGAATCTACTACTACACCCTACATATATATATGAAAATAAAAGATAGTATTTGACTCTATCTTTACATATCACTGACCGGTGTATCCATATATTCTTGAATTGAATAGAACCCATTTTCTGAAAGATATCTTTTCAATATTTTTTTGAAGCAAGGCTTGTCTAAAATCTTCCAACTGGAGGGTAATTTATTATAAAGAGCAATATCTAGAGAATTATTTGCGGATTTATTTAATCTATATCTCTGTGGTCTGAGTTGCCCAGCACCGCGAGTGTTATAATCATGAAAATTAGAGTTTTTACTCAGTTCATTATTTTTAGTATGAATTTCTAGTATTTGATGGAATATATAAAGAGCAGGTAGTGTCAAAACTTTAAATTTCTGGAATAAAGGTTTACAATGGTCCCTGAAGGAAACATTTGCAATAATTCGGATAGCTTTCTTTTGAAGTCTAAATACTTTTACAGAGTCAGATGCCTTACCCCATAGGGTTATCCCATAAGTAATGTGCGAGTGAAAAAAAGCATAATAGATATTCATTAGTGTGTCAGAACTTAGTAAATTTTTTAGTTGTCTCAAAATGAAAATTGAGCTAGAAAGCTTAGTACAGAGCTTCTCGATGTGAAACGACCAATTCAGCGAGGGATCTAAAAAAATTCCTAACAGTTTTGTGGGTTCATTGATTCTTGCCGCCTGTGAAGAAAATATTATATGATTTGTTTTGCTTGCGTTGAGTTTCAAACTGTTTGCTGCAAACCAAGATTCGGCCTTTTTTTCAGTAGTTTCATTTTTTGTTTTCTCGTATATATTTTGATGAAGAATAGTGGTGTCATCTGCGAACATGATGCAGGTTGAATTTACTAGATGGTAAAATAAGTCGTTTACATATATAATAAACAGAAGGGGCCCCAGAACAGAGCCCTGCGGTACCCCATATTTCATTTCTACCGTTTCTGACGTAATACCATTGAAGCACACTGACTGTCTTCTATCTTTGAGATATGAATCGAATAGAGCTAAGGGAATACCTCTTACACCGTAAAGGTTCAATTTTTCTAATAACAAATCGTGTTTTACGCAATCAAATGCCTTTGTTAAGTCAAATAGTGTCATTGCAGATTTCCTGCCGTCTTCAAAACCTTCTACTATGTTTTCGACTGCCTTTTCTATAGCTTTTATAGTGGACATGTTTTTCCGAAATCCAAACTGATTTTCGTGTAGCAATTTGAATTTCTCGAAGTATATAGATAACCGATTTTTCAAAATTATTTCGAGTATTTTTCCTAAAAAAGGGATAAGAGATATAGGTCTGAAATTATTTGGCTGATTAAAATCACCAATTTTATGTATTGGAATAACTTTACTGCATTTGAAAATATCTGGAAAAACACCTGCACTAATACAGTTATTAAATAGATTAGTCAGTGCAACCACTATCAAATCTATAGTATTTTTTAATATTTTTGTATTTATTTCAAAGATATCCGTGGCACTGGTGTCCTTCAGAGACTTCACCGCCGCGAGTACTTCTTTCTCAACAACAGGTTCCAGGAAAAAAGAGTCTTGGGTCGTAGGTATACTTACGAATAATTTTTAAAAATTTATATTGTTCATAGGCAAGGTTCTTATAATTTCTTCCGCTATGTGACCAAAAAAACTGTTGAAATCGTCGGCTTTTAAAAAAGTGTCAATTGAGTTTTTATTTGGACGATTCCTCTCGTAATTTATTACTTTCCACGTATCTCTCATTTTATTTGCAGAAGTATTTATGTAATTGTCATAAGCATGTCTTTTTGTTCTGTCAATGGCACATTTATATTGATTTTTTAATTTTTTATAGACTGAATAGTCATTTTTGTCTTTGGTAACATCACAGACTGTTTTTACACATTCTAGAGTATTTCTCATATTTTTTAATTCATTATTAAACCAGATTACTGGGGGCTTGTTCCCAGAACGCACCTCTTTCAGTGGGAATGATGTTTCGATAGCACTCCTGAGTGTGAAAGTTATAAACTCAGCTGAGCGGTTTATCTCAGTATTTATATCACTATGTTTTTGTTCAAAATTACTTATGGGTTTCCAATCTATATTTTCCAAGATGTTTCTTAGGTTTTTCAAGCCAGCATGGGTAATCACTCTTTTCTGCAGGGTTTGCAAAGAAGAGGTGGTATTTCTGTTAATATTAATAAATTGACCTTTATGGTCCGACAAACATGGATCAACTATTCCACAGTTAAACGATATATCCTCTAGATTGGTAATAATATTGTCAAGACAGCTAGGTTTGCTTCCAGGAACCATTCTTGTCATATCAGAGATTATTATATTTAAACCAAATGACGAAATAACCTGGGTGAGTCCATTTACATCAGATGTGTTTGATTCAAAGTGAACATTAAAGTCTCCTAATAATATGACGGTGTTATATTTTGATGCTATAAAAATAAGTAGTTCTTCCAGCCTTTGAAGAAAATTTTGAAATTTGCCTAAGCAGGACCTGTACACGGTAATTACAATAACTCCGGTGCCGGGCAACTCAACACCACAAAATTCCGCATTTACTTCTTCGCAGAATGACTTTAAGTTCACAGTTTTACCTTTAATTCCTGTTCTCACATATATGGACACTCCGTCGTGAGTTGTGTGTTTTCTACAGAAATGAGATGACAGTATATAATTTTTGAGGTTAATTTGTTCAATATTTTCATGGGTTTGCCAGTGCTCTGATAAACAAACTACAGAAAATTTATATTCTCCGAGAAATAGCATTAATTGGTCTACCTTATTTGACAAACATTGTATGTTTAGATGAAATATACTAAGGGTTTCATTACTGGTATGTAATTTTGTCGAATATTTCGTAGGAGTTTTTTCCTCCCATGTCAAACTCCCCGGAAATTTCTAGTCAGCTCCATAAACTTCTGAACATGGGCTCCAGTAGGCCATTATATTACCTAACCTAGAGGTTTTGAAGTTTTTTGCATTTTGTAACAAACCACTATTGACTGATGAGAAACAGGTTTTTTTGAATAAACAAAAATTACTTGCAATGCTGGAAGTTAAGTAGTATAGGTACTATATTCAATTTGTATAGGTGAATCAAGTTCACTCCTACATGTCAGAAAATCAAATGAAGATACAAGACCAATTTTTATAACATAAATTTCTGCTTCCAGAGATGCCTCTGATTCCCTAACTAGCACTGCTTGAACATGAAAGGTGTATCTAATGAGTACTCTCATTTCTTCATGTTCCTGGCTCATTTTGGCTCATTTGTCATTTGGGATGGTCCTGTTACATATAAATTTATATTAGTTGCACTCAAGGCAGAAACTTAGAGTATTTTACTATTATAAGATCATTTAAAAAAGCTCTTATGGAAGAATCAATGTAACATTTCTTCGGTTGGAAAGGTTTGCCAAAGTTTTGGCTCGGCCCATACTCAGAAGTAGATGTTTCAGCTATAGGTTCAAGAACTAATGCTCTTTATTTCAGCATAATCTCAGAATTCTAATGATAATTTATGAATTTACCCAATTGTTATACATTTATAAGATCTTTTTATATGTTTCAAGATAAAGGTGTAAGGTTATGAAATATTACTGCTTTCTGTTGAACTGGGCTTGATCCGCTTGATCTATTATAGTGATTATATGAATGTTATATGAATGTCAAGCAACTTATAGAAATTTCATTACAATATCGTGAAAACGTAGAACTCTCCTATATGTGAACGAATAGAAAAATTAAGGGTGTTTCACCTCCAGGTTCAGTGATCAAGCCAAAGTCTATTACCTACTGAAATGTAAACAACACCAAGCTGAAAGAGATGGATATAGGGTCCTTATTTCATCATTCTTCAAGCCAACAAACATTCGCATATTTCCATATTACTTGGAAAAAAAAGCACTTGTTGGCAACATTGCTTAATATTAACTCATTATTATGACTTATGGTATCTCATTATTATGATATAATCTATCTCATTACAATGAGTTAGCTATCTCATAATAATGAGAAACCTAACTCATTATATTTAGTTAGGTATCTCATTATATTGAGATAGGTAAGTCATTATAATGAGATAAAAAAATATCTAGTGTCCCTTCAGAGCTTTCGTAAAAATCAAATGCTTGTGATATCACGAGTTGTATTTATCAGATATTATTAATAAAGGTGAACATTTTCTTCGATGTTTTTTGTTTAATTTAGCTTCACTTGTAACTTTGTAACCAATGGTGTGATGAAGGAATCCTGCAAGTTGAATTTGACTCCTTTCTGATAGTCCTATTGATTTGAAATTTGGCATTTGTACATAATTCTGGTGATCATGGTTTGAAAATTTTCAATGGCGACTCCAAGACGGCGAAAGAGATTCATGATTATGATCCGATTCGATTCATATAAATTGGTATGAGTGGGTTTTTGTAAAGAATACTATGAGTTTTTTTGTTTATGATTGGGAGTATTGAAAGAGGTAATGCTAGAAAGTACAAAATTAAATTTACATAAGAAAATATCATCTACAAATTGTAATAAAACTTATCTCAGGGCTTATATGTTTTGGGTTAAACTGATTTTTCCTACTTTGAGAAGTTGATTTATTCCATAACAATCTACAACTTTCAATGATTACCAATTAGATAAATAGCATATGAAAAACAATAAGGTTAAAATATACCATCAGATCAGCATTGCGATCGTGAAAAAAAAACATATGGACTCGTACTATAAAACAACGTAAACAAAATGACCTATACCTTTCAATGATGACCAGGCGACCACTTCTAAACAATTAGTTAGCAATAATTCTTTCAAAATGGGAAATCCAGAAGGTTCATACATTAGTTTGTTGTAGTTCGTTCAATAATCCTTGGGAAGGTAAATCGAATAAGTTCCTATCATTTTATCGCGTAGATAGTGGCGAACCAAAAACCTGGCGGCCACAAGAAAACGCGCAAAAAATACCCGTGTATATACCGAGCTTCGTTATTAAGGACAACGATGTACAGGGCGGCCGGTATATCGGTGTCCTACCTCTATTCCCCAACTAAGATGCATGAATCTCACATAAATATGTAAACACAATCCTGGTTTTGTCACATCTTTGCCCCCAAACGCCACAGTTAGTTTAATTTCTCAACGAACTGAGGCGTTTACATAATATTTCTTGAGGTGGGACGCGTGAAAGGTGCCCCTCTCTTTATTATTGTCTAAATATTCTAATACATAGGTCGCATAACTGACCTTTTTTTTAATCCTATAGGGTCCTTCAAATAGTAACAGGAACTTTTTTGTTTCTGCCTTCAGTGCAGAAGACGTATTGTTTGCGCGAAGTAATATGAGATCGCCAGGGACGAAATCAGGGTAAGGTCGTCCAGGATTTCGGATGGCCCGTCGGGCGGCTTTTCCTTGAAGAGTGGCCTCAGCCAGGACAATTTTTTCCCTAATTATATCCGGTGGATCATTGCTATTAAAGAATGAAGAAAATTCCGTCGGCAATAGTTTCAAACGTTTCGTTCCTAGCTGTAGTTCATTCGGAGAGAACCCCGTAGATTCGTGAACAACAGAATTGAGAAACTCGGCAAAACGAGGTACTTCCCACGCCCAGCGTGCATGATTTTCTGAACAATAAGTCCTGAATAAACGTCCGAGTTCTCTCATTACTCGCTCAGAGGGGTTGGCGCAGGGATGCCGGACCGAGCTATACACCAGACGCACGCCAGCTTCCTCCAGAGTAGATTTCCAAAGGTGCGAGCAGAACTGAGAACCATTGTCATGGAGCACGCGCGTAACTAACCCATGTGTTGGGAAATATTCCTTAAAAATTCGGTTCAGCATCGCTTTGGACGTTGCCTTCTTGAGGGGAAACAAAGCTACATGTTTGGTAAAGAGGTTATAAACAACAAGCAAATAACACGCGCCTCCTCGGCTTCGAATCAGTGGCCCGTAAATGTCCATCGCTATTATGTCGTCTTTGGACGACGGGATTATTTGTTGCTGTGCGGGGTGGGGCAATTTCGATATTTTTGCCTTTTGGCAAATATGACAGGCCAAAATATACTTTTTCATCTGGCGGTACATATTGGTCCACCATACCTCATCTCGCATGGCCAACCAGACTTTATAAATGCCGTAATGACCCAGCGACTCGTGAAAAGCTTTTACAAATTCCTCTACCAAAGTACTAGGCACGCAAAGCAAAAAATGGTACTCATCTGCGCCACGCTTATAGATAGATTTATTGATCATGTTATGTATATACAAATACATTTATAAAATACCACGGTGCAACACGAATGTTTCTTTCAATTTATTATCGCAATCCATACTCGTTATAATACTATTCAATTTTTCGTCTGATTCCTGATGTTCTCGAATTTTTATAAGAATATTGTTTCTAAATTCCGCGGATAGTTGTATAAGAGACATGATTTGGAAACACTTATTTTCCGGCGTTGGAAATCGCGTACAAGCAAAACGCGACAAAACATCAGCCTCCAGATTTTCTCGACCTGAAACATGTTGGATCCGAAAAGAAAACTCCTGCAGTGCCAGAGCCCATCTGGTTACTCGGGGAGATAACAACCTGCAAGTATTTAGGTAGGTGACAGCACGACAATCCGTATGTAAAACAAACGGAGATCCCAGGAGGTAAATTCTCCACCGTTGAATGGCCCACAATGCTGCAAGTACTTCCTTTTCAAAAGACCCATAATGCCTCTCACGCTGAAGGAGTAACCTAGAAGCATATGCCACGACTCTCCTTTTACTGTCGCTATCAATCTGAAAGAGAACTGCAGCAATGCCCACGTCGCTTGCATCCGATTGTACATGCCACGGTAATTTGGGATCCGGGTGGTACAGTAGAACCTCACTCTGCAGTTTAGCTTTTATCTGCATAAAAGCCTCTTCTTGCATCTCGGTCCACTTCCAGGGAGTCGTTTTCTTCAACAAGCGCGTGAGCGGTTCCGCCATATCAGCAAAACCGAAAGAAAAAATTCTATCGTACTGGCAGAAACCTAAAAATTTCTGGAGTTCTTTTCTGGTTTGTGGCCTACAGTAGTCTGCTAACGCTTGAATTCGCTGAGGATCTGGACGCACGCCTCTGGAACTCACTATGTAACCAAGATAAGGCATCTCCTCCCTAAATAATTTACATTTTTCGATTCTGAGGGTGAAACCAGCATCCTTCAATGTAGTGAAAACCATGTCCAGATGATTAAGATGATCTTCTACAGATTCGCTCATTATTAGTATATCGTCCAAATAAAGAACCAAAAAGTCCCTAAACTCATGTCCAAACACCATGTCCATGCATCGAGAAAACGACGAAACTGCAGATGAAATCCCGAAAGGTAATGAGCAAAACTGATAAGTTTTTGTCCCAAACATGAACCCCAAGAATTTACGATCTTTTTCTCGAACCGGTATCTGCCAGTACCCATGTGTCATATCGAGGGAGCTGAGGTATTTTTTCCCATGCATCAATTTGATTATTTCATCTATGGGACGCGGTAATTCATAATCCGAATCTAAAACACTATTTAACTTACGCGCATCTAAACATACTCGCACTGACCCATCTTTTTTTAGAGTGGTCATAATAGGTGAAATATATTTAGATGGTGCCCTTTTTATGACTCCCCATGTTTCCATTTGCAGAATGGCATCCTCAACAGCTTTTCGATGCATCACCGGTATAGGATACGGGCGAACAAAGAATTCGGTATAATCTTTTAATTTAATTTCGTGACAATATTTATTAGTGCGTCCCGGTATATTCGAAAACAACGATGTATGCTTCTTTAGCAAATTCAAAACCATTTGTTTTTGTATTTCAGAAATCGCCCGATCATCTATTACTCCTAACAAACTGGAATCCTTGCCTTCGTTCGAATTTTTGCCAGGGTTTTTCACACATTTATTTATAATCGAACAAACATTGAAAGAATCAATAATCGATTCGTGTATAGACACAAATTCCGGAATAACAACATTTTCTGTTTCACATCGAACAATTAAATTTCTTCCGCCAAGATTAACTTCAACATTATAAGTACGTAAAAAATCACATCCTATCAATACAGGGTGTGACAATCCTGTGATAATTAAAAATTCCAGAGCAAACATGTGTTTTCCCATGTAGAAAGTGACATTAGCTTGTGAAAATACTTTTTTGCTTTTGCTTTTGAATGCGCCTATGACTTTGACTCCGTTACAAGGAAAATTTGGTATTTCTTCATGAAAATCGGCCAGCTGTGACCATACTTCATCTGAAATGGCGGACACAGTACTACCGGTATCAATTAACGCAGGGAAATGAAAATCATACATGATCACCGAAATAAATGGTGACCGATTTTCAGAAAGCCTGTGATTACCATCGCATTCTTCCAAAAGTTCTTCACTTGGATTATTAGCGATTGAAAAATTGGCCCCTTTTTCTTTCACTCCCACATTCGAGCCTACTCGTGGGAGATCTCCCCGTTTCCCTGATTCAGGTCATCTTCACAAATTTCTAAGTTAGACATATTTGATTTTGTATTGTTAGGGTACGTTTTTTGTTGACTGAAATGCCTTCTATTGTATACAGTATTTTGTTTCGCATTTTGGTTCATATTTTGATCTGTATTTGTATACTCAAAATAACTTTTAATATTTCTTGTTGGTGTATTTTTATAATATTCATCTGCATGCCTGAGGCTTGCCAGAGCCTGTGAAATAGTAGAAGCTCCTAACAAAGCTCCTGCTACATTTGGAGGGAAATGTGGCGCGATTAATTCTATCAATTGATTTTGACTATACGGTGGTTGCAAATGTTTTGCCATCGCGACCCAATAATTAAAGTGATCGACAAACAATCCTTCAGAATAGGTAGCGCTTTCAAGTTGCAACTTGATCTTGTTCTGTTTTTTACTACTCCAATATTGTTCTATAAATGCAGTTCTAAACTCATCATAGTTCCCGCAGCTATAAGAAAAAGCATTCCACCATAATTTGGCTGATTTCGTGAAGCAATTATTCAGCAAAATTTTAACTTTCTCGAATGAAGTGTTTTTCAAATCTATACCTCTTTCCAAGTATTGTAAAAAATCTAGAGGCTGTAAATTACCATTTTCTTCGAAAGGTGGTAGAATTTTTGTCAAATCAAAAAGAGAAAAACTTTCTGGTCTCCCAAAATTACCATGAATATTAATAGGTGAACTATTTGAATTGAGGGGGTCGCCTCGCCTTACATAATCAGATTGACTAGTAACAGGAATTGGAACATTATTTGAATAATCCCTGATGTCGTTCACTTTATACTTATTGTTATCTTGAGCATTCAACACGGCTGTAACCACTTGTGTAATCAGGGTGGTCAATTCTACAGTTGGTTGATTCAAATTAATTGGTGATTCAAAAATTCCTGACGAGGTTTTGTTATATGGGGGTTGACTAAAATTGATGTTTGCCCCCTGTCCATCTGTCGTTTCCTGATTATATGTAGTACTTCTGTATGGGAGACCTGCCTCAGCACCCACTGTGGTTGCTGAATTTTGATTTTGAGATGTCAGATTATCCCTAAGCATAGTTATTGGGGTACGATTCAAAGTTCTTGCTTTTGGTATGGCCCCCGTAGACATGATTGGTGGCTGTGACGAGGCAGTGGTCCCAGGAGAACACGAAGAAAAAATTGGAAATCTCCTACCTTGAACATCCTGAGTAGGCATTGTTTTTTCAACGTTCACTTGTGGTATCCCTTTGTTCATCCTATCATAATCCAGAGTTCTTCTTGGTCGCAATTCCCTTTCAGTGAATGGTGTTTGTTCATCCTCCTTAGTATTCATTTTCAGCCAGTTCTTCTTTATCAACTTATCAAAGAATCAGCTCCGCGATTGGGCGACACGTTGTAATAAAACTTATCTCAGGGCTTATATGTTTTGGGTTAAACTGATTTTTCCTACTTTGAGAAGTTGATTTATTCCATAACAATCTACAACTTTCAATGATTACCAATTAGATAAATAGCATATGAAAAACAATAAGGTTAAAATATACCATCAGATCAGCATTGCGATCGTGAAAAAAAAACATATGGACTCGTACTATAAAACAACGTAAACAAAATGACCTATACCTTTCAATGATGACCAGGCGACCACTTCTAAACAATTAGTTAGCAATAATTCTTTCAAAATGGGAAATCCAGAAGGTTCATACATTAGTTTGTTGTAGTTCGTTCAATAATCCTTGGGAAGGTAAATCGAATACGTTCCTATCATTTTATCGCGTAGATAGTGGCGAACCAAAAACCTGGCGGCCACAAGAAAACGCGCAAAAAATACCCGTGTATATACCGAGCTTCGTTATTAAGGACAACGATGTACAGGGCGGCCGGTATATCGGTGTCCTACCTCTATTCCCCAACTAAGATGCATGAATCTCACATAAATATGTAAACACAATCCTGGTTTTGTCACAAAATGCAGTAAGAGGAAAAATAATTCATGTCATTGTTTGATCTAGGTTAGTCTGTGAGTAACAGATTCAGAAGCTTTCGTCGCAAGATAATTTTGTATAGCCGTGGAAAGCTTTCGATTCCGTTACAGAATAACCCAAGAAATTATTGTTCATTTTCGAGTGCATTCATTGTAGAAAAGATTGATTTTGAAAATTGTCATTCGACCTAGTGATTCCAAGATTTATTTTTCGTGCAATCGCACGCGAAGTCAGTATTTCGCGCACTCAGCACAGTCTGCGAAATACAATTTCGCGGCCGTTACCCATAGCAACGGCCGCGAAACCAAACGTCACTTCCAAATTTGAATATCACTTCCAAATTTGACATTCTAAGAAACTACAAAAACAAGGATTATTTTGTCACACCAATCTTTAAACTCGCCGTAACATTTTTCGTACTGCCGTTTAGATTTTTCGGGTATTAAAACGGAAAGCGCCAAATTAACAATGCTTTTGAGTTCAGGATGAGTGGAAGGTACTGAAATATCGCTATCAGTACAGAAGAGTCAAAAGACATTTCTTATTAAGTTGTTTTGTTTCACATTGAATCCACTTTAGCAATGTATGATTTCGCTATAAAACTATTAAGTTATTTTTTGAAATTTCAAAGTTGTTTGGATATTAAGATAGTTGTAGATAAAGCATAGTATTCTACTCGAGCATAATGGCCCAGTCAGATGATTACAGCACTCGCCTTCGACTCGTACTGCAATTTTCATCATTTCATCATTATGCACTTGTTGAATAATATACTATTATTATTTCAATGTATGGTTTTTCTCATGTCTCTTTGTCTTACATTCTATCAAGTGTGTTCAGCCACTGATTATAGGTACCCCCTTCCCTCGATACATACTATCTAAATACGCCCTTGTTACTTAGCGTGTGTATGTATCTACCAACTCACGAAGGATATAAGTGATTATTTTGTACTTTGTAACGGAACATAAACATGTCTCGGTTATAAAAAAGGTCGACTTATCATCGTTCAGGCGATGTAGCTGGTATGATGAGGATGATTTTATTATATTATATTCTCAGTGACGAAGTAGACCCAAAATAAAACCATTCCGCAGATTAATAATGAATTATTATTATTAGATTGGTGCAGTTTGAAGATGTTAATTTTTTTCGCACTTATGACATTATGTGTGTATTGTTTCATCAAACGGAAGTGGAAAATATTTAATGAACATTGGCAATACATTAAGGAATTACCAGGTCCAAAAGGCTATCCCATCATTGGAACCATGGAGACAGGAACTAGTGGTTAGTTAATCAAATAAATACCTATAATCTGTGTCTATACCTACAAATGGAAAGTACAGTCGTGCCACCTATAGTGGATGGTAGGAATGATAACGAGCTATGTGGCAACTATTCGTAGTTGATAATCGAGTTAATTTACAGTTTCCTTAATAATATTTTGTATTCCGATGAGAACCTTTCCTTGAGACCAAATACTGAGTACCCAATGTAAAAATACAATTATACAACAAATGCTTTACGGTTGGCAGGATATTTATGATTATTTATTTTAGGAAATATATATTATCAAAACCCAATTACCACATAATGGTGTAGGGTGATTTTAGGAAATACGGGTTATAATAATACCATGCGATTCAAAATTACGTGATTTGAATTCGTAATAACTATTAACGATCCAATGTCAAAAAGTATGTCATTTCTGTGATTCAATTTCCGGTATCTCAAATCTAAAATTGCTATTATTGATAGGACCTAAAGTCTAATTGGTATTAACATTAGGATGAGATTCCAGAGATTGAAAATCGCTGTATTCGGATATATTTTACATAATCAATTCACCATTTTAGTGTTTTCGCGATACGATTTCCGTATTTATTATATTCCTATACTGAAAAATAATGATATTACTTGCACATTCAATCACACAGGATGAATCAAATTTAAGAGATATGAATAGTGAAGTATAATTGCATTATAACTACTAGGTGGGTATGAAGTTTGTAACATGAAGTGATTTTTATCTAGATATTCTAGTATTGTAACTCAATTGACCATGACGTATACAGTCATAAACAAATGCACCATCTAAATTGCTACATAACCGTTTTTCGATTTATGAATTTGACTGCATGGTTGGTTGCCAAGTTATTTATATATTATATATATTATATTTTAAATTTTATGCATCATATTTTATGAAGTGAGTGTGTAAAAACTGTATTTCATCAAATTTAACACCTTGTATATTCTCGACTTGTCGGTTTCAGATTCAAATTACCTTCCATGGACATATTCCACAAATAGTTTATTATGATACAAGTTTTATGAGACGCCATTTTGTCGCACGCGTTGTTTGGAGTACGACGAGCGAAGCGAGGAATGCTCCAAGTGAACAAGTGCGACAACGTGTCTTATAAAACGTGTGTCATATGCAATTTTTTCTATTTTGAATTGGTTTGAAGAAAAAAATGGATTCAATATCGATAAATAACAGAAATATTTTCGATTGGTAACAATGATGATATTGAAATAATTGAAATCTGACGCACAAGCGTAAAGCCCAGTTTACAGTTGAGCGATTTTGATTATCGTAATACCAGCGGTGAAAAATTCAATGTTATTATTGTTTTTATTGGTCAAGTTAAATCAAATGACACTCTGAATTGAAATTTACCAATTAAAACATTGAGTCTTTCACTGGAAATATCACCAAATCCAAATCGCTCAGAAGTAAACTGGGCCTAACTCTTCTGACATTCATTTGACAGTTCGATTGTACCAATCTCCGAATAATAAAAGATGCGTATCGAAATAGAGGCTATTTCGACACGCATTTGCGTTGCACAATGACTTCATTATACAACCAAAATAGAAAAAACATTTTATTTTGTAATTCGAAAATATTGACCCGATCTAGGTTACTTACCTCAAACTCTATATTTCCTCAGAGCTTCGGGGATTTTTCAATGAGTTATTGTCATTTATATATCATGAGAATTTATTCATAATCAATAAACTTTATTATCATTATATTTCGAAAAAAAAAACGCGGAAAAATTCTTGATTGATATAGAGTTCAAACATTTATTGATATGACATTACATTAAAAATACATCTGAGTGCCGTGAATACAAAGTGGCAACATTTTAAAGAAATCTTCGTAAAATAAAAAGATATAGGCAAAAGAATAATTTCGAAATTTTCGATTTTTCCTGTATAACTCCAGAACTGAAGAAGCTAGGTCAGATTTTTTTCATCCATGAAATTAACCTCTGAAATATGCTACTTTGCCCCCATTTAACCAACCCTCTATCTCTTACCGTTATCGAAATCCCCATGCATAGACTCTAATTTGAATAGCCCTGTATAAAGACAAATTCCCAATCTTTGGCGATAAATCATATAATACCTAATCTGAATGCTACTGGAATTTTCAAAAACGAATTATTACTCATTTGGATTATTTTTGCAGTGGAACTCTTCAAGAGAGACAGATGGAGAGCAAATCAGTTCTATCCAATTTACAAACTATGGAGTTTGAATTTTTCTTTCGTTTGTCTCATTTCACCAGAAGATATTGAGGTAAGAAAACGATATCTACTGAATAAGAACAAGTGGAAATACACGAAATTGGATATTCATTTATTTCTTTCCCAAATGACGCCACTCTTATGCGAATGATATAACAGAGACAATAACCTTAAAAAGTAGTTATTATATGTATCAAACGTTGGTTGGAAAATATGCATCTGTTCTCAAGATATGGACTTTTATCACACCGCACATGTCCAAATATATCTCAACGAAAAGCGAAAATGAAAAATGTACTGTTGTTTAGATGATCGAAATAACTTTTGAACGAGAGGTGACACGAAGCATATACCTCTTTTTCCATATGGTCGCATGAAAGTATAACCTCAGACCAATAAAATACATCCTCCAATGCACTACATTGTTTGAAAGAATGATCTAACTATCTCTCTTGGTATCTCAACGAAAAGCGAAAATGAAAAATGTACTGTTGTTTAGATGATCGAAATAACTTTTGAACGAGAGGTGACACGAAGCATATACCTCTTTTTCCATATGGTCGCATGAAAGTATAACCTCAGACCAATAATAAAATACATAGACTGGCCCTTCCTATCTCCAATGCACTACATTGTTTGAAAGAATGATCTAACTATCTCTCTTGGTATCTCAACGAAAAGCGAAAATGAAAAATGTACTGTTGTTTAGATGATCGAAATAACTTTTGAACGAGAGGTGACACGAAGCATATACCTCTTTTTCCATATGGTCGCATGAAAGTATAACCTCAGACCAATAAAATACATAGACTGGCCCTTCCTATCTCCAATGCACTACATTGTTTGAAAGAATGATCTAACTATCTCTCTTGGTATCGGGGTGAGAGGAGGAGAGCAGGCGGTAATGTTGACCCTTGCAAAAAAAATCGATCAACTGAGAATATTCATCATCTTGAATAGAATAAATATCCATGCATTATTCCACATTATTCCATTCCCAAACGTACGACTATGGCACTCACCAACGAAATGACACTATTGACACTTTAATCCCAGAAACCTGGTTTTAACCACACATAAAACAATTTTTACCATTTTAACGATAGAAGACGCACAAATCAACGCTTTGAGAACTATAATACTACAATACGAATGACCACGTCATGAATCGTAAACAATCTGAGAAACTTGTTCGAAACACGAAAACGGCGAGTTGGTCCGACGAGGCCCGAACAATAGATTCTTATCGTGGAAACAAGAAGGGACAAGAATTTCACCAGTCTTCTATGTTTTTTATTCGTCTGAGAGTGTGACAAATTAGATTGGAAAAGATTTTTCCGCGTTCAAAAGATAATAGGGAAGGACTATATACATATTATATCTAAATCCGCACTCTATATCGATATATATTAACACGAAAACAATTTTCGAAATTTTTACGAAAATATTTTTTGACAGAGTGATATTCAGAAATAGGTACCTCATGATTTTATTTTGACCTGCTTAACTTGATATCAACAACAACAATTGAAACAAAGTCACCAATCACAGTTGAGCAGCATTATCAAGCACCAGCAATGAGTAATTCCAGTTTCATAAATCATCACATATCCAGATCACATATATAACAGGAGAGACCACAGCCTGATGTATATATATGTTGTCCAAATTCTTCGCGAATATTGAATTTATACTGAACAATTTATTTCACTAAACACTCTAAATACAACAATAAAAACACTTAGTTAAATCACAACGATATTCGATTTACAAATCTCAATGTTCACAATACTAGCTTTATTGCTGAACTCAACTCTTACCAAACTGAAACTGACTGTCTCTTATATAAGTACAAACATCATTCTAGCGAAATCACTCATTCTCCAGAAATCACAGGAACTTCTAAGAATTACTAGTAATAAATCATCCGCTCTAATTGATACGTCGGTGGCCGATGTTTATCGCGAGGCCATAAATCACGGCCTAGACGCGATCTGCCGAGAAAATGACTTCCGGTCTTCTTGGAAGCACAGCGCGTAACAATAATATATTCTTCACCTTCCTCGCTCAGTTCATCACCACTGTCCTCTTCGCGATCATTTGGATTTTGACATTCATCCATCCTTTAATAACCTTTTTTTAACTTTTCCACATTTGTCCTAACTCCTGATAATTGAATGTTATTTCAGCTAGTCCTGAGCAGTATTAAACATAATACGAAAAGCAACATATATGATTTTCTGCATGGATGGCTAGGAACCGGTTTATTAACAAGTTCTGGTGAGACTCCAATAAATTGCATGTTGTAGCAAAGTCTTGACTGTTATTTTTATAGGTTCAAAATGGCACAAGAGAAGGAAGATCCTGACACCAGCATTTCACTTCAGTATTTTGCAACAATTCATCGATATTTTCAATCAAGAAACCCAGAACTTGGTGAAAGTATTAGGAGATAAATGCCACGAATCCTATATAGATGTAGTAAAACCTATAACGGATTATACTCTTAATTCAATAGGAGGTATAGAGTATCAAACCCAAATACAATTACCCCTTTCAACATTTGATATTCTGCATATAATTCAGCTGAATACTTTGATTCTCCTATTGAAAAACTCTTTTATATTCATCTTTAGAATATATAGTATAATACACTACAAGTGTGGAAAGTGACATATTTCACACGAGTAGTCGTTTAGCACGAGCCGCGTAGCGGTAAGTGCGGAAACGTAACGAGTGAAGGAAATGCACTTTCCAACGAGTTTTGTGCACCATTTTTCTTACGACTCCGAATACTTTCATTTCGCGGTAAGTCTTTTCAAAAATGTAACTTGAGCGGTCTCTATAATTTCAGGTGGTTTTGATTCAATATCAAGTAGGTACTGTTTATTTCCATATTCAAGATGATATTTGAATACTTCTCCGACAATTCCTTATTATGTGAATTACTGATTGATTGAATTAGTTTTGTTAGGACAAACAATTTTATTGATATTCGACACCATACGCCTGCTAGCGCCAGTAATCACGCAACCAGGAATACAGATAACCACAGAAGTACATAGTGCGCAAGCGCGTACGAGTTAGTCCGTCCTTGACTCCTTGTCTAATGTAAATAGTGCGAACATCTGTGATACTGTGATATGATGCAACATGCAACTGATGCAAGCCGCGCATAAAACTGTAGCCGTACTCTTTTGAATGATCTCACCCGCTGTCATCAATATAATCAGACATCTATAAAAATAGTTCCAGTCACTGTCCCTGATTTTTATCAAACTGAATTCAGAGGTTATGTATCATTGACACATTTAAATTAGAAGATAAAGAATTCTCGGTATAACTTGAAACAAGACGAAAATTTAAATATGAATTTGATTTTAGAACGCTTTTATATTGACAGTGAGTATATACTGATATACCTAATTATTTCTATCAATTCAGGCGAGCGTGTGATATTTTTCATTTCAACAAGTGTGCTTTTTTCTTTCAAATAACAACACCATGGTGATATGAGATACTTTCAAAATAACAAAAAAGTGTGCTATATGACGTTTTCATACGGGGTCGTAGGAAAACACATTTTCTTCAACAAACGATAGGAAATATAAATTTTTGGGCCAAATTCAATGGTGACCTAAGTAGAGTTAGCAGCAATCTTGAATGAACTAGTTCCCTACTTGCAACTAACAGTTATTCCTTTCTTCCGCCGCAAGGTGTCGCTAATTCCAATTGTCTCTTGGATCGCTGCTCAGCGCTGTGAAATATGCTCAGACCGAGATTGACGAATTGAATAGGGGCAGGCACCGCTTTGAGTGGAAATCTCTGCTCTACTCGCTAACTACCCTGCACTGATGAGGGCCAATAAACCCGAAAGACGTCTGTAGGTGGTTAAGCGTGCCTGTCTAGATGTGAACTTTGTGTTGGAAGAAATGAACATATTCATTCTGCATTCACTGTGTGAATTGTTGCATGCACTACGAGTATATTTCATTCTATGTTTTGCGTGGTATTTGCTAGGAAAGTTGTTGTTTCCTGCTCCTGGTCTACCAGTCATTCAAATTCGAACTGTGTTGACATATTCAATTGGATAAGACTGTTAAGCGAACACTAGGGGATTAGCATAGGTTAAGATAGCGAAGTCGACCACGCAAAATTTGCTAGTCACTTTTAATTCGATTAAAACGAGTTTTCTTTGCAATCAAAAAAATTGATCACTGCTGGAGCACAGCGTCTGTAGTTATCCTATCAGCTGTCAGCTGATGACATTTATTTAACTTTGGCAAATTTCCTGGCAGAAAGAGACAAATAAAACAAATAAGGAGAAGAACTACTATGAAGAAAATATAACTGTGCATAGAATATCGAAATAATTGATAATTATATTCAAGTATATGTATATGTACATGCACTTTTTCAGTCTCTAGGAGTTTAACTTCAACTTTAGCTCCTATAGACACAAAAAGTGTTGCCTAGCACCAACATGTCAGTTGAAGAGCTGATTTTAGAACAATAATGAATGAATTTTGAGCTGATGGTTGCAGAAGAAATAAATAGCAATTCGTAATCAATGCTCACATCTCGCTTTCATTTCAGAAACATCTCTTGGAGTAAATCTCAACGTAGATTCTGGTGCTGACACGTACAAAAAAGCAGTTCACGAATATGGCCATATTTTGGTCTACAGGATCGTCAGACCGTGGCTCTACTCGGAATTTGTATACAATCTCACAAAAAAGTATGTAGGTAAATTAGCATCAATTGTATTCTGAAAGATCCATCTCGATGCGATCAAACTAAATTGTATTTCATTGCCCAAGTAATTATTATAATCTATATCTTATTCGAACTTCTATAGCACAGTTTGCTATATAGTATCGCATCAAAATTATATTGATTATACGTAATAGTTTGTCATTGTGCCATTACCATAACCATATTTTATCACTTCATCAGTAATCTGACGAAAACTTTACTCCAATTATGCAGGGTAGGTATTTCATAGAAACAAAAAATTAACAAAACTGTATTCTTTGCAAATTTAATCAACTTTAACGATACCAAAATAATGTGGTACGTCGAAATGTGTACATTTTCCATCGAAAGGGTTTCGATAGAAATATTATTTTGTAACGCTTTCTGCTCGGAGAAGCGTTATTTGGCGCTTTAGCTCGGGTGCTATATTTACAAATCTCGGGCGCCACCTTTATTATAGTGGTAAGTCCACTCGCACCGGGTAACTATCAGTGAAGAAAGTTTAATCCAGGGGTATTTGGATGTTGAATGTCAAAGTGACATTTTAAAAAGTATTGTTGCGTTATTTCCACTTGGGTTCGTGAATTTTAAACACTCAGTACAAAACTGAACAATTTATTTCACTAAACACACTAAATACAACTCAATAAACACTTAGTTAAATCACAACGATATTCGCTTTACAAATCTCAATGTTCACTGTACTAGCTTTCTTTCTAATCTCAACTCTTTCCAAACTATATCTAACTTGTCCGCGAAACTGCGGCTCCTATATAGGCAAAGACATCACTTCATCCGCTAATTATAGCGGTGCGTCTGCGACCGATACCTTCGCTGTGAGTCACGCGTCGAGCGGATGCTTTCCGGCCTTCTCGGAAATGCCAGCGGTTCGTAACAGTATCAATGCCCTGAATCTTGATGCTCTGTTAATAAGAAAATCAAAACTCAAATTCAATTAAGAAAATAAAACTACCAATAATAATAAATCTATTATTATATTCTTTAATCAACTATATACAAAGAAACCGAAAGAGAATAAGTGCAACTATATTATCCTAAATCCTACTATTTCCCCTCCCACGGGTAAGCTCTTGAAAAAAATGAAACTACACGTTCGCGGTGCTAAAATATTCCCGGGTGAACTATGCAACTAATTATTTCTCTCGCAGAGAAGCAAAATGAAAAGCAAAGAGATCTAGCAAAGAAATGAATCGCTATGCGGAGCTGATTCAGCAAAACTCTAATCAGGCATACGGCGGATACGGCGGTTTCCTGAGTCTATCTCAAGGGAGACGGTAGGGATTCCCTGGTATTTTGTCCTACCACCCGAATATAATTCGCTGATGGTATGCCAAATCACCCCGTATATCGATTCAAGCAGGGATTAAAACAACCAGACAACTTCAGGTCGCCTATCATGTACCTAATATCTCCTGTACAAGAATGCAAGTACGACCCTCTCAACTCAACACGGATTTTGAATCACCTACTCCTTGCGGTCTCAAGAAGTCGGCTATCTTCGGTTATTAGTTCGCGGTTCCGAACTTCTCACTCTTTCAGACCACTCAGCTGCGGCTTCAGCTTTGCGGTCTCAAGCAGGACTGGCGTTTTCGAGTCGCAATCGCGGTATATATTTCCGTTCGCCCCACTCTACTCTCGGTTTTATTCAGTGGGGATCGCTCGAAGCGTGCGCATCGCTGCAAACTTGACTCGGACGCCAGCCTATCTCGCTAATTAATTATCAGTAATTATAACTATCAAATCATGACTTCGCGCTAACTTGATATTCACTAAAACACTTCCGGTGTGTGAAAACAAATCGTTACGAAAAATAACGGAATTCCTAGCACGACATTTACCCAGGATACTACCCGATTACTACTATATACAGTATGTTCATAAAAAGTACCTTCGTTACAATTTTATAGAACAGTATATCATCAGAACCACACACTCAATTACCTTATCTTTCGAAATACAATTCCATCAGAACGGTAGTATGAAAATTGAAAAAACCCTATCTCATCGCAATATACCTACTAATATTATATTCCACAGATCCAAATGTGACAACGCCACCATCAAAGTTTTACATGACTTTTCTACCAAGGTCATCAATGAGAGGAAGAAAGTTGGAGGTGATAGCAAAAGTATTTCCGTCATTTCATACTCTGGGAAGAAGAGATTGGCCATGCTTGATTTGATGTTGAATGCTAAGAATGAAGGTGCTGACATTGACGACGAAGGGATCCGAGAAGAAGTAGATACTTTTATGTTTGAGGTAAGAATTCGTACACATGACCACCATGACATAGTGCAATAAAACATGGTGTGCAGATTCGCAGGTCTCGTCCATCTCTCTCAAATGTTGTGATGTCAATCTGCCAATAAAATATAGTGCAGAATTCAAAAAACTCTGAAGCAATTGAAAATGAGTAACAAATTGAAATTTTTTTGACAGGGTCATGATACCACTTCAATGGCAATTTGCTATACTTTGATGGCCCTAGCTAATGAACCAGAAATACAGGTAAGCATTGAATTTTTCAAAATGAATGTCAATCACTACAAAACGCCTTCAAAATTCGTTTTGGGATAGGGATGTATAGGGAAAGGGAAATAAAGATATAACAAAGTGGAGTAACTAAGTATAGTTACCGCTTTTTTAACTAAATCTCAAAATAGTACTTTCAAAAATATTGAAGTGGCTATGTTCACATACTATCACCACATTATACAGTGAGGACCAAAAGTCCGTCGCCCCCCCTGTAACTTCTTCATTCTACATATTACAAAAAAATGTTAAATACATAAGTTGTAGGGTTTCATTCGATCTCTTTAATGGTTGAAGTTTCATTCATACAGAGTGTCTCAAAAAAGCACGGTGACTTAGAAGTTAATTTTTTTAAATGGAACACCCTGTATTTCATTTCATTTTTAGATTCTTCCTGAAGAGCTGATTTCGTCGATCTATCATACTTGGGATGTAGCGCGAAAGATTACAGAGATATAGGGTGTGAAAAATCGAGATTTTTCAACTTTAGGAATTTTTTGTGCCGAAACTATCCATTCTTGCTCAAAACGGCTTACATGTCCCTATCTCAACTTTCCATTTACTATCGATTGATATTTAATTAAAACAAATACGGGCGGTTAAAAATTTTGAGTTTTGCATCACCCTCTATCTGTTTCTATTAAATGTCTGTTTGATATGTCCGATATGTGTAAGTGGAGTAGAGGTGTGGGCTCAGCATTGCTCCTTGGAGCACTCCTGCTTTCATGGGTTTCAATTCTGATATGTATGTTCATGTTTTTGTACTTGAAGTTTTCCAGCGACTTTAAGAATCTCCTATATTCAACAGTAGTCGGCAAGCCTCGTGCATCTCCGTCGAGTGCCTGCTTCTGAAGCCGAACTTTTCGTCTCAGAGCATAAAATAACATATAAAGTAGTGGCCTGTTCGTGTCGCCCAGTAAAAGTTGATTGTGCCGTGATTTTTTAATTGTGTTATCAGAATTTGGAACTTATTTTATCAATATTATGTTCTCAAAAAGTGTTTTTCTATTTTGGTTCTATAATGAAGTCATTATGACACGCAATTGCGTATCGAAATTGCATCTTTTTCGATTCGCATTTTATATTATTCGGAGGTTGGTACAATCGAACTGTCAAATGAAAGTCAGGAGAGTTAAGCTCAATTTATAAACTCCGCTGCCGTAGCTACAGTTGACGTTGCCGTTCCAAAATGTATTGAGGAGATATCCGACGGCACCTGCGTCAGCGGCGTAGTTTATGAACAGATGTTTATTTTTAGCATATTCCATCAACGAACAGTAACTGCAGCGTCAACTGTAGCTACGACAGTAGAGTTTATAAATTGAGCTTTAGGCCCAGCTCACCTTCTGAGCGATTTTGGATTTGGTGATACTAGCAGTGAAAAGCTCAATGTTTTTATTGTTTAATTTTAATTCAGAGTATGATTTGATTTAAATTGACCAATAAAAACAATAACAACATTGCATTTTTCACCACTGGTGTCGCAAAAACCAAAATCGCTTTGTGCTTGTGGGTCAGATTTCAAATATTTCAATGTCATCATTGTTACCAATCGAAGATGAGGAAGAATTCTTGTAATAATATTTCATGGAGGGAGACTCGAATTAGATGCATCTAGAATGGCAATCTCGTCTACCAAGGTTTGATGAATATTTTAAGAACAAGTCTAGTTATATTATTACAAGAATGAATATCATATATGAACGTTCATAATAGAAATTTTGTGAATACAAAGCACAATACGATGACTATAGATAAAACTTACCCAGTAGTGATACACATTTGAACTGAGCAAAACACTCTGAATTAAGTCTCTCGAAGTCATTGAAGGGAGGATCTTTCGAGGAGAGGAAATTAGGGCACCAATAGGAACGTTAGTTTTATTTACACACTTCAAATTCGCTCGTGTATAATTTATGGGCATGAGGCCCCAATTCAGAAAACTAATTATTCCAGTACCCTTCAACCATCTTATATTTACATTATCTTGAACTCAGATTAATTGCAGAAGCGAGGAAATATTTTTAGCTGAAATAGTTTATATTAAATATTCCTAACATGACCACGCTTTTAGAGTAGTTTACATTTGGCAAAATTGACATAAACCACGACTTAGAGTAATCAGTGGGGATGGGAGGTTCCAATAATTTTCTCATGAAAAGTTCCTATAAATTCTCTGAAACTAGAATCAGAAGTCAGAGCAGTCAAAGACTACAGAATACTATTTATAAAGGGGCCATTCAACGGCGCGTGAACTGGCACTCCCGGGAATGGTCCGGCGCGTCTATTTTCGCGCCGCGCGCCTGGTCCCGTCGACTGTCGGTAAAAACTACACACTTCAAAGGACACACGTGCGGAGTGGCTAGACTCCAGACTGGGCGTATAGACAGGCGCGAAATCTTTCCTTTTTCAGGTTCAGTACTCAATTTAGCGCGAACTCGGAGCCACACCCGACTTGTCAATCCACAGGCCGTTGGATCGCGGGTATACAGACACGCATCGGCGCGGCACTTCACAGTTCACGCGCCAGGAGTGCCACTCCACGCGCCGTTGAATGGCCCCTTAAGGCTGGGAAAGGCCAGACACTTTGTCCAAATCCGGGACAGGGGGGGTTTGGAGGAAACAGCAGTGGGCGGTTACCAAATCGTCATAAATCAACGGTTATCCTTGTTCAACGAACGATCTTCTCATCTAGTACGGGTGATATCGCGACTGACGTTTTTATTCGCATTGCTCGATAATCTAATATGCGAGTAATACTGGGATGCTGTCTCTCAGTTTTCGAGAAAACAAAACTGGCGTAGATTCAAATCAGACTTGCTGCGGATCTTCAACTTGATGATTGTGTATACCAAATCACTTTTTACGACATTTTCTCTAGGCCAAGAACTTTTTTATTCTGAAAAAACACAAAAAGTACGATTTTTCTGTAGAACACGTTTTTTATCGTTCCTACCGTTATATTTCTGGAAATAATTGAGCGATCAGACTGATTTTTTTTTTCAAATTGAAGTATACATGATAGCGCTTCTTGCCATATACAATATTGGTGAAAAATTCATGTCCATCAACTTCTAGAACTGTAGCAAATTTCAACTTGTTATTTTCGGAATGACAATTTTCAGTAATCGAGAAAAAAATTTATTTATGAAAATTTTTGTATACATGCTGCGAACAAAATTGAGCCAATAGATGAAATAAGTTTCCAGAATGAAAATTTTTCATGTAGCAGATATCTACATGTACTTATTTAATGAGACAATACTACATTATCGCGCGCTCGGCGCTCGGCTCTCTCCTCACACAGTCAGCCAACTGGTCTTTGTGTTCATAATGTGTAGTCGAGCTTTCATCAGTATATCAAATGAGAGGAAAATATACATTATTGGTATGAATAAAGTATCTACCTATTTAATGAGTTGGTATTAAATAACTCCATTAATTTTTTTATGTTGACAAAATAATAGTTGAACACATTGCTGCCTCATGATGGCATATTATGCCTTCTTCCAGTCCAATTCTGGCATCGTATAGGTTAGATAATTCTCCTTCGGTTAGGTATGTCATCATGTGAAATCTGTATAACTTCATAAAACACTGTGTATACTAAACGTTTGTGGTATACTTATCCGATTTATCATGAAAGTTTCATGGTATAATATAATGGAAATTGCATTGTAATTGAAAAATCAGACAAATGTTAATTGAAAAGAAAAAAACACGTAAGTTGCGATATGAAATTTTAAAGAATCAAGCATTGTCTTATATCACTCACTGAATATCGAATTTTTTCGTAAAACTGACAGATGCCACTCGGTAAACATTCAGAGGACAACTATTATGCTTCCGTGGAACAAACAAATCTCTCCGAAATATTCGACGAAAGTAGAAAAATGGCGTCTATACCTATTTGGAACTATGTCTAGTTGGGCAGTATCCCCTACCATCATTTTTTCAAAAAGTTCAAAAGGAGGTACCCATTAAAAATGAACTTATAAATTTCGTGATTTTATTTTCAATTTCTGAAAATTGAGATTCTGAAAATATTTTCCTGACTTCTTTAGGTTGGATTTCAAAAATGACATTGTTTAGATTTCGGGAATTCAATAATATTCCATTTCTGGTATTACCGAAGTTTACACGAAACGGAAATTATTATGGTTGAAACGAGCAATTTGGAAAATCCATGTTAACGAGTTTTCAAAAAATACACGTTCAATGTATTACTGACACCCCTTCAATTGTTTATATTTTCAAACCATTTGTCGTCATTTAAATGCTACAAAGGATATTCAACAATTTATTTTTAATAAGCATTTTGCATTTTGAAAAAAACCTGTGACTCCACACAGTCCCAAACAATGAGTGAGAGTAGATGCGATACATTCGCCTGCATGTGTGCGGAACGAGGATCGAACACTTTATCTGATAATCGACGGTATATTCACCAGTAGGTAGGTACCTATGATGAATATTTGTATTCTATAAACATTATGAAAAACCAGGGTTGCGACGTTTTGAATCGAATAATGAAAATATAAGTAATTGATTTGTGCATTATTTCCATATTTGAAAAATTATGAAAAATCAATATGAATAGAAAAAATCAATCTTTAAATCGAAAAAATCATATTTTGTTGATTTGAAAAAAATCATGATGCTTCGCAACTCTTACAAAATTTGGATAATTCTATATCTATTTATATGAACAGCTTTTCAAGAGTCATAAATTACGAGGTATAACATTAAAATAGCCATACGGAGTGATTGGGAGATTGAGAGCTACTTTCAATAACGTTGATAAGTTATATTCTCGGTTATTATCAAAGACATTCAAATACAGGTTATTATGAATATTATTTATTTACGAATAATAATGAATAATGACTATATTTTCCTAAGGCCTTCATTCTTCTACTTTTTATTTCTTTGATTTTTGAGGACTGCTTTCACTACATATTTTGTATTTTGGATATTCATCTCCCGTTGGTCCCAATATATGTACCATTTTCAGAATCATATACATTCCACATGAGAATACAATAACATTTTCTTCTCCATTTGGATTTTTAGATCTCATTACACCTTTGAATTTCAAAATTTCAAGCTTTTCCTATGCAAATCCGCAAATTCATCATTAGTTGCACCAATAATTTCATAATACTTATTATGGTTCCAATCTATGATATTGTGTTGACTGACTCGTTTTTTCATCTTCATATTTTGGAGTATCACCAGAGGGCGCAAATATCATCGGACAATTCGCGCTCTGGACTTCTTGTGAAAACACCAGTCCATATTTCGATGTGATTTTTTTTCTGTAGGAAGATGGGGATTCAAACTAGGTCCGATACTATTTGAAAAGTGTTTTTTTTATTATTCGCCAAATTCGATATGTTCAGGAATATTTGTATACCTTTTGTATTTCATATTTTTGAAAATAAAATAGTATTTCCATTAGCTGGATCACTTATCTACTTGATGAAGTCAATAAGTCATGAAAATATTGATTACTTTACTTTATGACAAGTCTATAGAGAAAGAGTGCTATTCGTTATTGCTCACTTCTTCAGCACCCTCTACTTCAAAATTTAGACCTTTAGGATATTACATACAGTATGGTGGAAATGTATGGAATAAATTCATTATCTCTAACGTTTATGAATTTTAAGGAAAATCCCGAGACAGGTCGATTTTTATTTTCAAATTGACATCTCTTGATATACATACGGAGTATGTGACGTCATCCGCGTAGTTGTGGTGACGTCATCGATTATTTTTTTAAATTAGAACATACCCCGTCCATTTTTTTTTTCGGAAGGTATATTCATTATCTATCTGACGGTATACTAATATTAGGAAAATAAAGTAATACAGGGTGAGAAAAAATTATTTTATTTAATATTTACAACGGAAATCGTTACAATAAATAATCAAATTCGTGACGTTCTGCAAGAATACAATGTGATAGACAGAGAACAAATCATTCTCGAACTTCGCTATCGTTTCTGAATATATTTGTGAAATATTCACTCGTATTCGTTCTTTCAAATTATCTGATCTTTCCGGCTTCTTACATAAACTTTGCTCTTCAGATAACCTCAGAGGAAAAAATGGAGAGGAGTTGAATCAGGAGATCTAGTTGGCCATTCGATTTACCCTCTACGACCTATTTAGGTAATTGTGCAAATTGATAGCATAATGAGGTTGTAAATATAAAATAAATTTTTCCCACCCTGTTTCACTTTATTTTCCTAATATTAGTATATGGTCAGATAGAAAATGGATATACCTTCCAGAAAAAAAATTGAACAGGGTGTCTTTCTATTTAAAAAATAATCGATGACGTCACCACAACTACGCGGATGAAATCACAAACTCCGTATGTATATCAAGAGATGTCAATTTGAAAATGAAAATCGACCTGTCTCAGGATTTCCCTTAAAATTCATATGCGTTAGAGATAATGAATTTATTCCATACATTTCCACCATACTGTATATATTTTTTTGAATAGATTTAAGAATTCCTATATTAAAATGCCATTAGGTAGCATCCTGTATATATAGTGTCAATACCCGATTGCAAATTATCATTCAGTTATACAATGTTAAATACAACACGGTTTCATATTATACTGTTCCCTCTCTACTTTTACGTATTGAGATCTGTTCAACATTCAAATCATCGCAATGATAAATCCTAAATCGATCCCCGGTAAATAGAAGCGACCTTTGTCGATAGGTTTCTATTCATTCATATTGTATACCTTATGGGTGTATATATAAATATTCTTATTTGAATATCATACATACCTATTCCTCATTATGTATGAGAATTTTTTCATTGTGAACAATTCAGAATATTTTTATTTTCCACGCAATGTATAATTATTTTATACATATAATATACCATATTTACTAGCAAACCTAGCAGACTGATTCATATAAATTTCTATTTCCTATTCTAATTTCATAATATCACCCGTACTATCGATTGTATCGTGTTTATAATCTACTTCGTTGAGTTTCACCAGGGGGCGCAAATATCATCGGATAAATCGTGCGTATTTCTGACGTTGTAGAGCCTCGGCTCTTGACTTCCTGTGACGATACTAATCCATATTTTGATCTGATTTTTTTTGTGTAGAAAGATGAAGGTTCGACCGAGGGTGGATGCTATCTCAAAATTGATTATTTGATGTAGAAATATTTTTTTTTGATTCGCCAAATTGGCTAAAAATTTGCTATGTTCAGATATATTTTTATATCTTTTCTTTTCGAAATTTCGAAAAAAGAGATAGTATCCTCCCTAGCTTGATCCTTTATCTACATGATGGGATCAAAAAATCATGAAAATATTGATTGGTTTTCAAATGAGAAGTCAAGAGCGGGAGTGCTGCATTCGGTATTCTGCGCGTCCCATTGCCCACTCTTAAGACGTGTGTCACTCGCTCATTTTTCGACATCTGAGAAATCTCGCCGCCCGCTAGCGACAGCGGGTAATTACCAGCCGAGGTAGTACAGTGTGTCGCTTGAAGTTACCAGTTCTCGTCGGCACACGAGATATAAAGGTTGTCCGTATTGTTTGGTATGGTGATTGTGTTGTGTTCGTTCGGAGTTCGAAATATTTATTTTGTGAAAATGTCGACGTATTGCTCAGTGGATGGTTGTCTGAGTACGGTGGGAAGCCCAGGTATTTCGTTTTTCCGCTGCCCAAAGTACAGTGAAAGGTATGCATTCAATATATTCACCATTAATTTTTATTTTACCTATCTATACCTTTTATGGTTTTGTTGTATAAAATTATTCATAACGAAATATTCCGCCGGCATTTGCCAATCCTAATTCATTTCAATCTTTTTTCAAAATGTTCAGTTTATCGATTGATATACTTGAATTTTTTTAGGTGTCAACGTTGGAAAAATGTATTAGGCTTCATTGGGAATCATAGATATGCTAATCTTACCCCAGAGCAGAGTCACAATAGAATTAAAATTTGCTGCTTACATTTTAGAGCCGATGATATTGTGAATTCTCGGATTCATAGCTATGCTGTTCCTTCATTGCGTCTGCCTCAAGATGGTTCTCAGAAAGGTTGGTTCAGAGAAGTTTATAGATTCAAATGATGAAATAATCTTATTCCACTTTTTAACATAAGAAATTTACAATAGCAATTTTGTTTTTTAAACCTTTCAGATGATGATGCCATTGCCGGTACTAGCAAGGATTGTATTTACATTGATGCTCAAGTTCAAACGGATCAATTAGGATCACGAGGTGAAATATCTTTTCGTTATATTATATACTTACCTGATCTATTTTTATATGCTTCGGAAACAAAAACGATGACAAGAAAACAATTATTGAAAGTACGTACATCTTTCTTTTAGATGAATGCAGCCAAACATCTGTTAAACTCTCTTCGGGAACTCCAAGAAAAGTGGCATTACGAAAAAAAATTGTATCACTAGAGAAAACAGTAGCTTCAACATCGAAAAGAGCACTGGACGAAACCGGAATTACTCTGGATGATGTTTTCAAGTTTCTGGATCGAAAATATCCTGAGCAATATTGTAAGCTCTTGAAAGCACAGCTTTCTTTGATAAATAAAGCTCCAAAAGGGTCCAGGTATAGTGACGAATTCAAACAGTTTGCATTGAGTGTTTATTTTCTTGGTCCGAAAGCGTACAAATAATTTTCAACAATTTGTAGATTACCGTCAAAAAGTACACTTCATCGTTTCACGAAAAATTGGATTGTTGAACCAGGCTTCAACGATTTTATTTTTCGTGTTATTGAATTCAGGATTGGGCTCATGAAGGAGAAAGAAAGAGATTGTATTTTATGCCTAGACGAAATATCTTTGAAATCTCATCTTTATTATGATATTTCCAGAGACAAAATAGTAGGTTTCCAAACGAGTTTGAATGGGACCTCTACTGACATAGCAAGTAGTGCTCTAACAGTAATGGTTAGAGGTTTGGCAAGCAATTGGAAAATACCTCTTGCATACTTTTTCTATAAGACATCAGCAACTTCTGATGATTTGAAAGATATTTTGTTCACAACGGTACGAAGATGCAAAAGTATAGGCCTAAATGTCATGGGGGTGGTTTCCGATCAGGGTTCAAATTTTCAGAAGTTGGTGAAAACTTTGAATGTTACAGACGAAAATCCTATATTTCTGATAGACGATCATAAACTTGTATATTTGTTTGATATTCCGCACTTACTGAAGTCGACACGAAACAATTTGTTTTCCTATAAGTTTTTACTTCAGGATGGAGAAACAAGAAAACATTACATAGAAACAATGTATAATTATGATAGAACTAAACAATATAAATTGGCTCCTAAACTTAATAATGACCACATTTATCCGAATAATTTTCAAAAAATGAAAGTCAAGTTGGCTTCCCAAGTTTTGAGTCACTCTGTAGCCGTGGCTATGCACACATACATTGACTTCAATATTTTGCCCAAGGAAGCATTAGTTACTGCTAATTTCATTAAAAAAATGAATGATCTTTTTGATTTATTGAATTCGAGCAATTTTGAGAAATGTCAGGCTTTTATGGGAACGGAAAAGCAGATGAAATGTCTTCAAGAAGCCTATGTCATGTTCCAAAATCTCCAAGTCAAAAATCACGATGGCAAAAATGTCACGAAACAATTGAAATTCATTTTTGGGTGGAAGTTGACTTTGAAAGCAGTTTTTGCCTTGTGGGAGATGTTGAAAGAACGCGATTATAAATATTTGTTCACGCGTAATTTGAATCAAGATTGTTTGGAGAATTTTTTTGGACAGATCAGAAATTGTTCTGGCAACGCAAAGAATCCAACACCCATACAGTTTTGTAGAGCTTTCAAAAAAATATTTGCTTTGAAATATTTCGATTCTAGTGAAGGTGCTAATTGTATGGATGATGTTAATGACGTTTTGTTGAGTTTGACGCCAGAATTAACAGAACAATGTCAGTACATCCTAGCTAGACCTGACATTCCAAACTATGCTCCTCTGAAAGTTTTCACTCAAGATTATAAGAACCTTAAAAGTCCCGAAGGAAACGCTCTTGTCTATGTCACAGGATACCTCATGAAAAAATGTCTCATGCAACATTCGTGTGACATTTGCATAGATTTTAGCAAATCCTCAGAAAACCTTCTTGATCAAGATGTAATTTTCTGTAAGCTAAAGGCTTACAGTACTGACAAAAAATCGTTTGGTGGATTAACCGTACCATCAAGAGATATTGTTGACCATGTAATAGAGATGGAAAACATATTCATTGCAAATTTTGATAAAATCGGCAGTGAGAAGGGAATTGGACAGTATTTGAAAACAAAATACTCGAAAATTCTTTTCTCACATCCTTGTCAAAAATTCCCCTTCGATTATTATATATCTTTATATACAAGAGTTCGGATATACTTTACTTTAAAATTCATGAACCAGGACATGAAGATTGTTAGGAAACATAAATCATGCAATGTAAAATTGAATATTTTAAATCATTTATAAACATATAACATTATGTAATTGTATTATTTTTGTTAATAAAACATGTTTTTCTGAACGTATGTTTATCATTTCATCAGTAAATCACTCTGATCTGTTCCTTAGATCATTTATTCATGAGTTTATGTATCATGTTTCTAGAAGTTGATCGACAAACAACTACTTTCGTATCTTTGTTTATCTGTCTGATACAACCGAGCAAGCGAAGTTTCAACTTCGGAAGGTCCCCTGTAGATATCGCGAATAGGAACTGCCCTCGTATAACTGTCATGCGGCCGGCGGCTTCCGGACATCGTCTGTCGGCAATATGATTTATGGAAATCGCAAAAAATGCAATCCTGAGCCGTACCGACAAACGAATTCCTTGGAGTGAACCAACTTATAGCAAAGACTACAGAATAGTATTCGGTAAACTTTGCTTATAGTATTCGGTAAACTTTGGAGCAGTTCCAAGATCCAACAGTTAAGCTCTCAACTCCAGACAATGTTCCTCAGTTCGGTATGTCAGTGCCACCTTCGTAAAGTGTGTTACAATAAGTGAACGTGAATTAGCAGACCAGTGAAAGATGGATTTACATCAGACAGTTCGGTTTTGGTCCATGTATTAAGTCATCTTGTTGTGCCGATATTCAGTTAAATTCACGTAATTTCTATAGTACAGGTAAACATCTCGAAAATTTCTATGATTGTGATCAACCACCAAATATGTAAGAAATCTTATTTATATTGCCGTCTTTGCCTGTCTAATTGATTCAATGCTAAATATATATTTGTACTCTGAGATAAGTGAGTTTATGTCTCACTATTCTTTCTCCTGCTTAAATATTCACGAACCCAGTTAAAGAAGTAATATTATTATCACCCTGTACAGGCCAACTTGAATAAAGCAGGGTGTCATAACAATTAATTTTAGAATTATCTGTTTCACCTTTTCCAGTGAAGTTGGCCTTAGGATTTCTTCCTGGGTCCCTATTCTTGAATCCTAGGGAATAAAAAACTGATTGAAAAGTGAGAAGGAAATATCATCTGTCAAGAAGTGAAATAGACGACATGTTTTCTACTCCCTAGAATTCAAGAATTTGGGCTCTGGTCGTCTGTCATTTCCACCACTCGTTTGCACCGAGCCATGTGTTCTTCGTCTTCTTATTCTGGCCTATGGTTTTCCATGAATTACCTTTCTAAGGCTTCCGCAAGGCTTGCTTTGTGTTGGTTCATGTAGGCAATACCATTTTCTTCTTGAGGAGGGGGAATCGGTGTTGGTATGTTCCTCAGAAGTTTTTGCATATTCCAAACGCTGCAATTTTTCGGGTTCAGTGATGAGAGTGTGCTTGAAGCTCTCTTCTCACGTATCTCGCTAGCTGTCTCGCTATTTGGTTGTGTTCTGGTAGCCTGGTTCGCATGGAGAGCTTTCTCGCTCTCTTCTTTTGCCTGTCTGGCGGTGGGTCGTGCTGCAGGTTTCAGTACGTGGTATGGGTGAAGGTGGTACTGGCTCCTATAGCTTTTTTGACATATTGTTTCTACTGCTCTTTCCAGGTCTTCATCGCGCTCATAATTGGCATGGCGCCCATTTGCTCGTGAAAGTGATTTGCCTGTTCTCACTTAGTACCGTGTCTAGGTCTTTGCCCCTGAAGGTTGTTGCGTTTGAGTGCAGGTGGACACTACCTGTATTTTCCTTTTTATTACCGTTTTCGCTACCGCTATGGTCCTGTGGTGATTGGATAGTGGTCTAGGGTTATCTTGATCAGCAGGAGGGTTCCCTCTACTCGTCTGTCTGCCCTGTCATTTATGTAACAAACATGATTAGTTACATTATATGGCTCAACTGGTTCAATTTGGGTTTCTTGGGGTGCCATGATGTCGATGGAGGTTCTCGAGAGAATTTCCTACAGTTCCAATTTACGTGCTTTGCGGCTGCGGGTTTTTGCCTTGTTTTTTGCAGTTTCGGGACTTTTAATAAATCAACTATAATTCGGTATTTCCTAGTGAGCAAAGCAGTGAATCATCACGTTCTCAAAGCGATTACTATACCCACCTACACTTGCAGCTGCTTCTTTGATATGAGTTAGACAGTGGAATGACTGGCATGGCAATATTTATCTGGATCATGTTTGCTTTCAATCTTTGACCTCTTCAATGCACTAAAACATTTTTTCATTGTATTACCAATGTATCTATTCCTATATTTTTTCCCGTATATGTCGAAAATGTTTCACGTCCTTTCACTTATTATTTTCATCTTATTCAACTGACCACAGTCAACATGCCGTTTTAATAGAATGCAGTACATTTGGAAGGACTTTTTTCATTATTGATATTCTTTGAACAAATTAACAGCAAGAAAACAAGAAAAAATATCAACAATTAACATCGTCACGAAGAGTGGAAGTGGACTTTGGCTATCATATCGATGAAACAAAACAAAACATTTTCTAGTTGGATAGGATTGTTTTCAAATGTTTGTATTATTTGTTGGTATGCACGGAAAATATGCTCTCCTATTGTAATCGTAAACTCCTGAGTTGAGGTCAGTTTATAGGGGTGCATTTGTTTTTTCTCTTATTCGCCAATACTCGCGTTATGGAAAACCAGCAGAGTATATATTCAATTTGGCATTGTTACTCATATCATAACTAATAAATGCAAAGCGCGATTTTCAACTGTTTTTCTGTTAAATACTACCTACTAATTCTCTAATTTAACCGAATAGTAATGTTGCAGAGTTGAGTTTGATCAGCCTATACCGGGTGTTTCACAGTGGATGGAACATTATAGAAGTATCTGATGGAGAACAGAAGGACAGATCATTTCGAAAATTTGTGGGCGTCGATAATCAAACTTGCTCTATCCGTCTAAAATATTAATACAGTGTTGCCGCTTCTATCGAAAAGTATCAACAACTTTGTTATTTCTAACGAAACACCCTGTATTTTATTCCATTTTTAGATTCTTCCTGAAGAGCTGATTTCGTCGATATATCATACTTGGGGAATAACGAGAAAGATTACAGAGAAATAGTGTGTGAAAAATCGAGTTTTTTCAAGTTTAGGAATTTTTTGTGTCCCTATCTTAACTTTTCATTCACTATCTATTGACATTCAATAGAAACAAATAGAGGGTGATGCAAAACTCAAAATTCTGAACCACCCGTATTTGTTTCAATTAAATATCAATCGATAGTAAATGGAAAGTTGAGATAGGGACATGTAAGCCGTTTTGAGCATGAATGGATAGTTTCGGCACAAAAAATTCCTAAATTTGAAAAATCTTGATTTTTCACACCCTATATCTCTGTAATCTTACGCGCTATACCCCAATTATGATGTATCGACGGAATCAGCTTTTCAGCAAGAATCTGAAAATGAAATAAAATACAGGGTGTTCCATTTGAAATAACAAAGTTGTTGCTACTTTTTGATAGAAGCGGTAACGCCGCAACGCTGAAAGTATTTTAGATCGATAGAACAAAACTGATTACCCACGAAACCAAATTTTCATTATAATCCTGTTTTCCAGAAACGTTCAACCTACCATCGACCGTGAGTCACCCTGTATAGTTACTTTCGAATTATGAAATTGAATTTCTTTGTTGTTTCCATTTAACTAATACTTTATTGTACCTTATTGGTAAATGAAGGGGCGAATCATGAAATTTAATAAATTATTTTCGCATTTCATTTGGCTGATGTAATCTGTATTGCCTATAATATTGTGTGTTGTGTATTTTCTCCTATTTTTTTTTATATCCCATTGCAGGATGGAATTCGCCAAGAAATTCTTGAACTCGTTGGCAACTACCCAAAAAATCCCTCTTACTCTGACTTGGGAAAACTGAAGTACACGGAACGATGCATCAAAGAGTGCTTGAGGCTTTATCCCAGCGTGCCCTTTATATCAAGAAATACAGGCGAAGAAATCCAAACATATTCGGGGTACACAATACCAAAAGGAGCCAATGTGAACATTTACATCTTCGATCTGCACAGAAGTCCACAAGTTTGGGAAAACCCAGAAAAATTCGATCCAGATAGATTTTTGCCAGAGAACATCTCAAGGAGACATCCTTTCGCCTATTTGCCTTTCAGTGCTGGCCCCCGCAATTGCATAGGTTAGTGTGATGTTGGAAATATTTCATGCGAATTTTTAATAGCAATAGGTATACTGCTTATATTCGAAGTTTTCTATTTCGATTAGATATATCCAACTAGAATTGATGCTTGCATGCAAGGTGGATATAAGATGGTGAAACAGCTCTTCAATTGTTTCTGCGAAAAACTTGTAGACCTTTTGAGAAGGTAGTAATATTTCCACGACTTGTTTGAAGATGGCGCCGGTAAGATCGATTATCGAAGAAGATTTCTGCTGCTTACGTATTTCTGTGGTTCACATCTGACAGACGTGACTTGAAACGACATTAAAACAATAAATTTTCGATAAATCTTGAATGAATATTGATATTTTGACTCTTCTCAATCATTTTTCATCTAGAACAGATGAAAGTGATAAAAGTATGACATATGCACAGTTTCTGTTTTACCGACACAAGGTATGTCGCCATCTCTGATAACTCCAGGAAATATTACTACGGTATAAAATCAAGTAGGCAAAGGTCTACAGTTTATTCTAGTGCTTGTTAATAGGAAGCTGTTTCACCATCCTATATCCACCTTGCTTGCATGTATTATCGTGCAATGTTGATTCAAAATCTCCTAACCTTTTGAATTGAATGAATTATATTGACTGGTTCACATATAATTATTGAGAAATACTATAAGACATTTCGAGAAACAACATTTACTAACAAGAATATAGGTACCTATGTCGAATACACACTTATTACTTAGTTACTACATAAAAAGTATTCATTGTGTCACCATCAAATCAGAGATGAAATTGACGCAAAAAACAAACGCTTGTTTTGATGCCAAACCACAAAAAAAACTGTCATATTGTGTTCTGTTTCATACTATATGCAGCAAATATGATTTTTTTCGGCCCACTATAATAGAGGCGAGATTGCCTTTGCCGGCAAACAGCTTGAACAGGCCCCAAAAATGTACCGGGTGATTCAATAAGGGTAACGAGGTACTGTGTATACAGTGTGTACCAGCCAAATGGAATAAATTCGTTAATAAATAAACGGTGGCGTTTTAGGAAAAACGCTCGGATACGTCGATTTGTATCTTTAGTTGCGCTTTTTTTTCAAAAAAAACTTTTTATACAGGGTGTGTCATGCCACAGTGGCCAATATCTTAATATTCAAATTTCGATCTCGAATGATTCAGAAGTTACAGCTCTGGCCGATTTTTGTGCACACCTCTGTATATCCATAATAATATAACAATCTGACATATTCATCATACACAATGAACATGATGAAAAAATGTTAATATGTAACGTTAATCATTTTTTTAATCCCAATGCACAAGGCTACTTGGTTTACATCAAACTGTGTCGTAGAAACATATAGTATAGCATCTTGCACTGTATGGGAGGGTACTACAACGCACCAAATTCAAAAGGTATTGAAAAGTGTTTGAAGAGTGTTTTTAACCGCCAACTTAGTTGCAAAGCAATCCTCGAAGTCTCATTGAGACTTGTATGAGTAAGGAAGACGGGGACCTTAGTTTTTTGTCATCCGAAGCACTACTCGGCTGGTTATCATTGAGAGTCCGAAGGATTGAAATCTAATAAATAAATAAATATTTCCGATAGCCACCGCGGGATTTGAACCCGGGCACTCTAGACTATAAGCCAGCGATTCAACGCACTCGACCACCAGCCCAGTTAAATTGACATGTTTACTATGCTTTCCCATGCTTTCATTTAGCCTAATTAGCCATAATTGTTCATAGTTGCGACACTATACACTGTGTCCAAGATAAGAATGAACAGCATGGGGATATCGGAAACGGTAAGTGATACGGGGTCGATTGAATTAGAGAAAAGTAGCGCATTTATGTGCCTAATAATATGACATTTAGAAAGTTTTAATATTCCAAGTAGTTTCGGAGATATCCGAGAAAAACCGAAATTTGAGAATTTCGTTTTTATTTTCTCCTAGCTTTATTTTCAAAGGAAATGTAAAACAAATAGCACTTCGCCGTGGCCACTTTTTAAGGACTACACGATAACATAAGCAGAATTTTTCTGCGACGTTTCGTCTTTTAGAAAACATCATCAACTTTGTATTTTTATATGGGCCGAAACTAAAGTATATCATATGTATACGACTCCATTTTTCATTGTGAATACAACAATGTATCACACAATATGACTTCGGAACTATTTCTCGCTCCAAATGTAATTTAGTTACTACTTACTCTGTTTTTCTTCAATTCTAGATAGTAGGCGCTGGAAAAAATGACTACATTATGTTCTGTTGTCATAATAATACTGAAGTTTGGTAGAATTTTTGACATATTACCGTTCCTACTCTTACATCTTGTTACCTACCTAATTTGTGTTAAAAATGGAAAACGGCAGCTTTTCGAATACTGAAAAATTTGATATGTTGTCATGTTACATTTTGTGCCAAAGAAATTGTGTTGATGCTGAACGTGCATACTCTAATAAGTATCCAGAGAGGCGACAACCTGGTAAATCAATAATTAGACGCCTACTATCTGAAATTGAAGAAAAACAAATTAAGTAATCACTAAATTACATTTTGCGCGAGAAATGGTTCCGAAATCATATTGTGTGATACATTGCTGTATAAACAATGAAAAATGGAGTCGTATACAGGGTATACTTTAGTTTCGGCCCATATAAAAATACAAAGTTGATGATGTTTTACGAGATGTTTTATAAAAAACGAAACTTGGAATATTAAAACTTTCTAAATGTCATATTAATAAATGCGCTACTTTTGTCTGATTTAATCGACTCCGTATCAATTACCGTTTCCGAAATCCCCATGATGTTCATTCTTATCTTGGACACAGTGTATATAGGACCATATCAACTCCGTTGATTCAATTTTAGCCATCAACTCTTGCCTTGATCACGAATGTGGCCCATCTTTCAACCTTCCAATATTCATGTTTGCTGGGTACCTGATATTTTTCGCTGATAGAGTCAATTCCGTCTAGTGTGGTCTTTATTATGTAGATGATTTTTATTTAGAACCGGAACTAACCCTTGAGGTGACACAATGGATATACCCAACTGTATATTTTTTGTAGGACAAAAGTTTGCGATTCTGGAAATCAAGGCAGCCTTATGTGGTATACTGAGGCAATTCAACCTTGAAGCAGTTGACAAACCTGAAGATATGGTGTTCAAAGCCGATTTGGTTTTAAGACCAGCAGGAGAAATTAGGGTAAAATTCGTGAGAAGAGAATAGAATTTAGTTAATTTATTATAAATGCCATGTTCCACAAATATGTAGGTAGGTATTAGGATATAATATATGTTGAAGGTGCAATATTTTTTAATTCCACATTATATGTTTATTGAACATATTTCAAACATCCCGATATATCGAGAAGCCTGGGAGTTCAGTTGTGAAACAAACTAAAAGAAATAAATCACAATTATTATTGTGATCTGCGTAGGTATAGGTACATAAAAAATTATGTTATAATAATGTTGTTGCAAATAAATTTGAACCTCTGAAAACTCTCAAATTTCCCAGATGCTACCTTCGAAGTTGTGAGAATCACGAATCAAAATCGAGATAATCGATACTATCTTCATACCAGAAATACGAGATATCATAGATAAGTATAAGTAGATAGAGTACCGGTAAAAAGTAATTCCAGCAGCGAGTATTAGCAGGCCCGACCCAGTGAAGCAAGCATTTTCTTAGACAAATGCAGGATATAAAAAACAACGATTTTTACAGAATAAATGTATTTGTAAATAACCATACAGCTACACAGACATAAAACTCACTGAGGATTTCAAAGATACCTAACCGGTAAAGCAAAAAATTGCACTGTTTGCTACAAAGTGCCAAGACTTCAGAATTTTACAGTTGGGATGAATCCAAATGTTGCTTAATTGAATCAAGAATGTTTATACTATTATCTTTGTTGTTTAAACTATTACAAACTAGTCAAATTCAATAAAATATGATAAAACTCCATGATTTGAAATGAACATCGCATCTACACTAGTATTATTTCATGTATACATGATGAGTGAATAAACAATCAAATATTGCAGTTATGTGTGACAACTAACAACTATAATAAATTAATGACTTTATAAAATACTACTAAGTGTAGATCAATATTATATCAAATATATATATATATATAGGTTTGATTGATATCAAATGGGATCAAAAAATGGTGTTTGAATGCCCAAAAATATAATGAATACAATGCGATTGAAGTAAAACCCAAGTATAACAAAGTCATCGGCATAAAATGCATTCACAATAAAAAAAATTATTCCTGAAACTTAAAAAAAAACATTCGATTGGGAAATCTGAAATTCATTGTGTACATAATTAAATGATGGCATAGCCTCATAAACGTTTCAACGTTCTTTTTTTGTCCTTTAGAATCTTTTTTCTCTCAGCTGTCAGTTTTTTGTCGCCTGCGTGTTTTTTAGCCAATGGCCCTTCCCCAGGCAAACCTTTGCATTTATGTTGCTGAAAAATAGCGAAAGAAACGGTGTGTCAAAAACAATTAGATTGTAAATAGTATTCAGAACTCCGTGAACTGTTTGGATAACTGTATTTGATTTGGAATGATTAAACATAATATAATACCTGAATCGAATCATATCATCTTAGAAAATTGAAATATGATTCGAAACGACTTCAATATACTGGTGATAGAAGATCGGATTTTTTTTTGAAACGTCACTCTGCACTAGTCTGCAGCATCACTTAGCCTGGCTCATGATCAATCCAAATGAAAATATATGACACAGAAGGGGTTGAAAACTTTTTTTGAAAGAGAAAATAGTCTATCCAATTAAAATATCAAACATAGTTTGAAATGAATATCTGGTAGTTTACGAGCAGAAAACAACTACTTTCCTGGTAAATACCACGCAGAACATTGAATTATATCTGTTATTGGCTTTTCCATTTTTCATTTATTAGCTTAGTCGAGCTCTCAGCCACTTCCAAGTTCAGTAACTTGGGAGATTTGTTTCTGGAGTGTTTCTTTCTTCTGCCGCATGATGTCGCCAATTCCAATTGTTTGTTGGACCGCGGCTCAGTGCGGTCAAATAGACGCGACGAAAATGCATTGGGACAGGCAACGCTTCCAGTGGAGATCTACTCGGATAACTACCCTGCACTAATGAGGGCCAATAAGCCCGAAACCGATCTATAGGTTGTTGAGCGTTCCTGTCTAGATGTGAATTTGTCACGTCTTAGGAAGAAAGAAACATTTGCGATCTGCATTCACAGTGTGAATCGTTGCATGGACTACGAACAGATATAATTAAATGTTCTGCGTGGTATTTACCAGGAAAGTTGTTGTTTTCTGCTCGTAGTCTACCAGACATTCATTTCAAACTATATTTGATATTTAAATTGGATAGACTATTTTATCTTTCAAAAATGTTTGTCCAATTTATGGCTTTTCCATTTTTCAGGTTGAGAACTATTTCAATTCATTGGGAATTTATTTCTATAAACACTATTATCAGTTTAGTAAACATGTAACATTTATTGAAAATTATACAAATAGATGATAATCAAAGCAAATTACTATTAATTATTCAAATAAAGAAACAAGGTTGTTTAAGAATAATTTCAAGTTTAAGCGCATTATCTCAGATAAACTCGATATTTAGAAAAAATGAAAGACTTCAAGATCTTTAATCAAAGTGCCAATTTCCGATAAAAACAATTTCTAAATAGGATAAATACACATTTTATTCATCAGACAACCATGAACAAAATATTACAGCTGCTGGATTCTGAACAGCACAGAATATTTCAACATCATGAACTAACATCAAATGTTCAGATATAAATTTCTTTGAGGATCGATTAATACACTGATCAGCAGAAGGCCCAAATGAGAGCCTTACGGTATACCTGCTTAGAAATGCAGTTTTAACTTGACACAAAGTTTGATCTGATGGTTGAGTAACTAACTAGTCTAGGAGTGATCCACGAATAGATTTTCGATAAGAATGATATGAATGAAGGTTACTACTCGTAGATCTTGAAACCAATGTTGATGTGTACTTATCTGATTTTTCATTGTTGAAAGTTGGGCCTTCTGATTCATATACCAATGACAAAAGATTTACGAATGTATCAACAATGACTTATCAAGAATTCAGTGTTCCTAATATCAGACCTTGCATAACATTATGAGCGCTGCATGTTCTGTGCCCTCTATCTCAGAAACGGTTGGGCGTATGCAATCTTTTTAAACAAATTTTGTCGTGAATTTTATGATCTACAATTTTATGACTGGTAACATCATTGGAGCTATGTAAACCGAGATAACAGCGACCTTGACCTTGAATAACTAACGAAGCAGACACGAGATTTCATGAGACTTTTGAGACAACTTTTAGAACACCAAAATTATGGCGGATATGAGTTTATAGCTTAATTAAATTATAAATAAGAAAAAGTGGTGTCAGGGAACCATCTCAACACTTCAATGGGTGACATGACATGACAGACTTTTTCATGTCACCCATTGAAGTGTTGAGATGGTTCCCTGACACCACTTTTTCTTATTTATAATTTTGCTATTTTAATGTATGTTTTTCCTACCATCATTTTTCACCATTGATTTTCTTTATACTTTTGAGCTGATGATGAGGAATTAATTCCTCGAAACATGTCCTCGTTCTACTTGTAAGTCTGATGACTATTAAATTTTATATTATGGTGGAGTTAGACTGAAAATGTTCCTCTTGTCCTATAATACTCACCTCCACTGCAAGAAATGGATCACCTACGTTGGCTTTATCGTATTATTGACAACGGCGATGAAAAATTTTAAGCAACAATATTTCTTGTCAATTTATTTTGGCATTTCGAATATAATGAATGTAGGTTTTGGTACGTTTATGATGTTAATAATTATTAATCAAGATTTCATATAAAAATGTTTTGATCTTCAATGTTACGATAATAGCTATCAATGTGACTATTATGCAATTTATAATAGTTGAGGACATTGCTAGGTTACGAGGCAGTAGCCGAGTCAACCGCAATGTCTGAGACGATGTTATAGCTATTAATGTACCGAGATTATTATACGATTTATAATAGTCGGATAATACTGATAAAAGTGCTTCAATAATATAATAGTTGCTATATTGTAACATTATAAACAATATCTTCTTTTCTTTATCTATCTAAGTGCCGATTGCATAAAAGTTCATCAATACTTCTGTCAACTTAATGTGGGATTAACTCTGCAAACTCGCGAGCTAAGGCATACGTTGCCATGGTTACAAATTAAATATTTAATCATCTGTTAAATTCTTTATGCAACCAGCCCTAAGGTCCACAAAAATGACAAGCACTATAACACAGTAAATTTTGTATTCTCGTAAGGCTTATTGTGAAATTGTTGAGTTCCATTTAGCTCGAATTACTTTAGGGTTTTGCCCTTAATAAATGGATCTTCTCATGAACTATCTTGCATTATTAGAGGAGGAAGTTATATGGATTTGACTTTGGGATATTTATTTTCTGAAACCTTGATTATTCACAAAATTAAATAAATGATTGGAATGCCTTTGGTATTTAGATATATCTCAACCCTCAGGCCATTTCAAGTGTCTATTGGTGTTCATCAGGAGAGTAAGTGGTAAACAAAATATATTTATTTGAAAAAAGTGCTGAAAGAATAGACTTGTGGAACAATTGCATATTTTGTTGAGATTTAGTATGTATTTCTAATCAGTTTTCCACACTTACAATTCCAAAATTCAACCAGGTTCATTATGTCAGTATCTTCTTAATTAAAAGAAATCTCAATGACAAGCAGTGGAATGTTTTTGTTGATGAATAATGAAGACATTCTTACTATTCACCAATGAAATTAACAGCTGGTTTTGGTTTTTGACCATTTGAGAAAAATCCAACCAGTAGCCTACCTGTGCATGAATTTCTGTCATCATCTTTGCTCTTTGAGAATAATCATCATAATGCTCCAATAACAGCTTCCCAGCTTCCTCATTTAATGCAGATTCAGCATTGGGTACAATTAGAAGACACTTAATAGTCTGAAAATATAAAAAACTGATTATAACTCATAGTTTCAAGCCATGAATGAAGAAAATTAAAAAAAAACTTTAGAAATGTTCTCAGAATACCATGGATTTTTAAATAAGCAACAGCAATAATATTGAGAGATTTTTCTGAAAGTGTAATAGTAGGGATCAAGTGTAAATTATTCAAAATTAAAGAAAAAATAGTTAATATTTCCTTGGATGAAACAGTTTTTTGAAATTATGAGGTATCTCCTAGAGGAGATCATCAACTTCTGGGAAAACCATATTGTGTTTAAAAATGCAACAATTCATTTAATCCTACAATAATTTTTGAATTACCCGAAATTGTGGTGATAAAACACTATTCTCAATCAATAAGTAATAATCTACATATTTTATACCCTCACTTTGTCTCAACATGTCTGCAATTATAAAGAAAAGTTACTGAAGTTCCTGAACATAAATGGACCAAATATGGACACTTCATTGTTCTCCATTTTACCTACATACATGAAGAAATTACACCACTTTGACATATTTTAGTTTTGAGACTTAATCAAGATTTTCAGAGTGCAGAATAATTTGATATCAAGAACAATCAGAATGCACATACTATATAAATATTAATTATGAAACAAAATATATTGATAATTTTACTATACTATCATTGATACAAACATCACTGAATAAATATGTTTCATTAAATGAGACTCACAAGTAAAATATGTTTGATTCCGAGATCAGACTTCCAATCCTTCTTGAGTGTATTTACACAAATTTCACCATTAGGTGCTACATTTGGGTGGAAAATTTTGGTAATAAAATGGGCCTTTGGAGGTTCTGTTGGAAATCCCTTACCAAGGGTGAGTTTCACTTTGAACAATCCTCCTACATAAGGGGTACCTGAACCAAAAGGTAAATGATGGTCACAATGTAGCAGAATTCCCCCATGAAATATATACCTGCAGGCCCATCTAAGTAAGCTTGTATATCAGTCACATCTTCCTCATTAATTTGCACTTTGATTCCTTCAGGTGGGTTGGAAACTAGATCTTGCATTTCCTTCACAACCCCTCTTATTATTTGTGGGGAGAGGTTCTCTACATTATTAGACATCTAAAAGAGTAGATTTAATTGTAAATGAGTCACTTTTTCCTATAACTTACGCTTGCCGTAGAAGCCATTATATAAAATATCACAATTCCTCAATAAAATGTAAACTGATAGACTTTTCCTTCTCTTTGCTTTAACGCCTAATAAATCAACATAGCAACGATATCGGCGTTTAAGAGACGTACATGTCAGACATATTTTGAATTTTCACGGACCAATCAAATCAATTTAAGTTTTAAAATGTCATCAGTCAGTTGTTTCTATTCGAGCCATGGAACATGGAATACAAGAGCAAAGATTAGTGGTTACTCTTTGACAAGAGGCTAGCAAGGTAGTCGCAAAGTCGCAAGGGAAACCGTACGCAAGAAGGCTATTTCATTTCACATTCACTATTGAACCCGGTTAGGTAAATCTTACGGTCGACTGCGGTGTTAGTGGGTTACTTATTTCTGACTGCGGTCGACATGCAGAGGTTTTATTTAACGGCCATATTCGCCGTAGTTTGTCTCAAGTACGACGACGAGCGAAGCGAGAAGTGCTTCAAGGGATCAAATGCGACAACATGTCTTACAAAATGTGAAATATTGAAAAATGCAATGTTGTTATTGTTTTCATTGGTCAAGTTAAATCAAATCACAAACAATGAGTTTTTCACGTCGTAAGTTTCAATTCGTAAGTCAATAGTGTCAATCTTGTCATTTTGTGTGCTTATTTTTCTCATTTCCTTCGATTCAATTCAAGTTTCTAAAGGGATTCGCTATCTGACCATGGTAGTGGACAGGCGGCGTCCTCGAGGTTGGAAGTCAAGTTGATGTGAAATGTGATCGTCCATCCTGTATTAATTTTGAGGTCAAGAGGGGTCTGCAAGAGTGCAAGAATGCAAAAAAGTAGGTACCATGGTCACGTGGGAGTAGTGCACCTAGGCCGGTATCAGCTCAAGATGGCCGCCATAAAGGCGGGAAATTCAAATTTTGCTGACGTCATCAAAGATGGCCGCCATGGAACAACTGTCATATGTCAACTGCCATATGTCAACTGTCATATGTCTACAGTTTGGTGTTCCATGCCGCTGTATCAACTGTCAAGTGTTCCATGCCGCTGTATCAACTGTCAAGTGTCCCATAGACTACCCGACCAATCAGAAGCCGCCATACCCCCCTAACCCCCTCAGGCCTCCACTGTACCCCCTTAACCGCTCTCGCTGTAACCCCCCCTTGGCCCCCTCAGGTCTCCACTGTACCCCCTTAGCCCCCTTAGGCCTTCGCTGTACCCCCTTGGCCCCCCTCAGGTCTTCGCTGTACCCCCTTAGCCCCCTTAGGTTTTTGCTATACCCCCTTGACCCCCCATAAGACTGCGCCCCCTTAGCGCTCCGCATCCGGAAACATCTCATGACGTCATATTTTATTTAAAAAAATCCTTCTATCGGCGGGATTCGAACTCCAGACCACCGGATTACGAGTCCGATGCGTTAACACAGAGCTACGACCACTATATAATTTAATTGCAGTCAATGTCGATGCAACGTTATCGCACAGCGTGACGTAGTCGAGCAGATCCGTCCCAAAGATAAGAGAACGTAGCAACCTCGGTAAGCAGGGAGCAGGAGAAACGAACAATGGCTTATTCATTCATTATACATCAGTGTATGAATAGAGATAATCGCATTCAAGGTCAGGTTCGCTGCATTCCATTGATGACTCAACATATCACACCATGGAGCAGGAAAAGGAACAATGGCTTATTCATTCATTAAACATTAGTGTATTAATAGACATAATCACATTCAAGGTCAGGTTCGCTGGATTCCATTGATGATTCAACATGATACAATATTTCGCAAGACGTTACAAAGATAAGAGACGACAAAGCGACTGACACTGTTGCCAGACGTTTGAAAAAATAAGGCATTGATGCCAGACTTTCATAAATATCTGAAGATATCCCATAACGTACCTACCAAAGTAGAATCCGAACCATAGATGGATAACGTCTGAAGTATTACAGGGTGTGGCTGCCTGAAATTAGGCGTCTGATATCTGACGTATGACGTCATCGTTTCAAAATATCGAAAGGTCACCAACTGTTTAGTTATTTCCATCTGAACCACAACGTGTGATTATTCAAAATTGATGGATAACGTTTGACGTATTACAGGGTGTCAGCCTGAAGTCAGGCGTCTGACATCTGACGTATGACGTCATCATTTCAAAATGGCCGCTGAAATCAGGAGATCACTAACTGTTTAGTAATTTCCGTATTATAAAGGTAATATACATACAGCTTACACAAGTAGAATCGGAATCACCACGTCTGAATACTCAAAATTGATGAATAAAGTTTGACGTATGACAAGGTGTTGCTGCCTGAAGTTATTTATTATTTAGTAATTTTCGTATTAAATATACCTACAGCTCACACAAGTAGAATCCGAACCACAGCATTGATATCGACGCAACAGAATTCATGAAATCGTTAATATAAAGATGTCAATGACAAAATGATTGATTTTCTCTACGAATTATCAAAAAATATCCACTTCCGGTTTATTAAAAAGCGACATAGAGAAAAACTAATGTTTTATTCGTGATCCCCATGACGTGTAAACTTCAAAAACATCAACTTCCGGTTTCACTTCCGGTTTCCATTTTTCCACTTAACATAGTCATGTGGGTACTCTGAGAGAAGGATTTTTCACGGACATTCCAAATATATCTCTTTAACCTTGAGACTTTGTACATAGGTAAAATGATATCAATCAAAATAAATCGAAATAATGAAAAAATTCTTTGTAAACAATTCACAAACTCTTCGTGTAATGATTTTCTGGTCGATCCAGCTTTTCGACGAGTTATCAAAAAATATCCACTTCCGGTTCATCAAAAATCGATATAGAGAAAAACTAATGTTTTATTCATGATCCCCATGACGTTTAGATTCCAAAAACATCAACTTCCGGTTTCACTTCCGGTTTCCATTTTGTCAGTAAACAGGTTCATGTGGGTACTCATTGAAAAGGATATTTCACGTACATTCCGAATATATTAACTTACCTATATACAAAGTCCAAAGGTTTGCGAGATATCAATCAAAATGTATCGAAATAATGAAATAAACAAATAAAACTGCAAATCATCTTTCTGATTATCACTTTTCTAACTGATTCATCTTCTTGATGAATTATCGAAATATATCCTCTTCCAGTTCGTAAAGTAGCGAGATAAAGGGAAAATAATGAGATGTTCGTGATCCTCATAACGTTCGGACATCTAAACAACAACTTCCGGTTTCACTTCCGGTTACAATTTTTTCAGTAAACAGAGCCATGTAGGTACTTTGAGAAAATAATTTCTCACGGACATCCCGAATATATCAACTTACCTATATACAAGGTTTTCGAGATATCAACGGAAATTGGTGGAATAATCTAAACAACACTGTTATACGCAAGAAAGTGCTATGAAGAGTCGATTTGAGTCCACGGTTAACTCATGTTTCCATCGTTTCAATCAATATGCTAGTAGGAGACTATAATTTTTGTACAACTCATATCAAAAAACGCCATTCACACCATTCTGAAACCCTTCTAGGTAAAATAATAAGAAGAAAATCGATAATAAATTTTGAGGTAATCAATAACACATGGAATATAATCGGAAATCTCAAGGTGAATGTTTTAAGGTCATAGAGTTATCAAAATCTCCAAAAAAATAACTCTGATCAAGGTATGTTTATATATTCAAAGGCTATATAACTATTGAGATCACATTATATTGGAACCAGATACTTCAATCATTAATCTTCTCAAAAAATATGTCTCGAAACAGATATAATTTTCTATATTCAGGACTGCACTTCCAGCATCGACAACACATGGAACATAATCGGAAATCTCGAGGTGTATGTTTCAAGGTCAAAGAATTATTGACATCTCAAAAACGGAGCTCTGATCAAGGTATAGTTATAAATTCCAAGACTGTATAACTATTCAGATCAAATTATATTGAAGCCAGATACTTCAATCATTAATCACCTCAAAAAATATGTCTCGATACAAATATACTTTTCTATAATTAGGATTGCTCTTTCAGCAGAGAGAATATGTGTTAACGTCTGCAGAAATCAATGTTTTCATACACAATATTTTCGATAGCTCCAACAATGGAACCAACAGAATGATAAAATACAGGGATGTAAAAACTATCTATTCTGGAAGAAATATACTGGGTGTATAAGAAATGATACTTATTGTTTTGAATAGGTGTACCGTTCGAAAAAATACAAATATACTGACTGGTACAGATACGTTTGAAAGGTAGAATTTGATAGTTGATGCTCAACGACTGGATCTTGAGAGCCTTGGTCACGTGAGGATGGTTATAGTTATATTATGATCAGTGACGAAATGAATTTTATATTGATGAATTATTGAAATAGTATTCTAATATAGGAGAAAATAAATCATACATTTATGATCCTCATGATGAAAAGAGCACAAACTTTTGGTTTTACTTCCGGTGTCACCATTTTTCCAGTGAACAATGTTATATGGGTAATTCAGAAGAATGATTTTTCACGGACATTTCAAAAAGTCAACTTGCATATATTCTGAGTCTTAAGGCTTGCGGGATATAAACAAATTGTTATTTATTGATAAACATTCGATAACAATGACAAACGTAACGAATACAGCACACATATGTCTCGCAAATACAAAACACGCGCAGACGTCGCATTCTTATCAAAAAAGTGTCGAAAACGAATAATGGCACGACGAAAAGTCACGCATGCGTCTTACATACATCATACTGACGTCGTGTATCCGTCGAACATCTATCAAACAACGCCATCTAAAAACTTTGAATACGATGATTTCCATAAGAAAACGTCACGCATTCATCGAAAACAAGTAGAAAACATCAAAATTCATCACTTAAAAGTCACGCATACAACACAAATGCGTCGAATATTCGTCGTACAAACGTCACACCTCGTCGAAAATCTATCAAACAACGTGTGAAAACCCCATAAAAACGTACTGACTGCATCTGGCGTCTGACATTTGGTGTCCCAACATTTGACGTACTAAGATTTCCGTAGTTTACCAACATAACGTTGTAGATATAAATATAATTAAAATTCAACCTTTCGTTCAGTCAAAAGTTAAAAAAAAATTGAAGCGATGATGAGAATTTCAAAACATAGGACAATCATTGAAGAACGTCGAAAACGTTGAAAAAAAAACATGTCGCATACGTCGTGCATACGTAGCGCATACGTCATAAATGCGTCGTTAAAACGTCGCGCCTACGTCGAAAATCCATGATACAACGTGTAAAAACCTTGAAATGATAAGAAGCATGACAAGACAGCATTCATCGAATAACATTGAATATTTAAAAAAAAACTTCACGCATTCGTCGTACATACATTGTACATACACCGCGCAGACGTCGTGCCTTCATCAAAAATCTATCAAAGAACGTATAAGAATTTAAAACCAATTGATAGCATGACGAAACGTCAGGCTTGAGTCATACATACATTGCATCGACGTCGTGTCCTTGTCAAAAATCAATCAAACAACGTGTGAAAACGTTCAAAACGATTAATGAATCTGATAAACGTCACTCATCCATTAAAAAAACATCACGTATGCGTCGTACATTCGTCGAAAATGCGACGTACATACCGATGTAAACATCGCATAAGCCTTCTGAAGTACGACTTTCAGATGCAATTATTAAAATTGACAAAAATTTATACAACATTCATACAATTTCACACCTTAATCAAACTTAGAAATCAAACATAAATAAATTCAAAAATCAATAAATGAAAAATTCAGTATGTTCAGATTATTTAAATGAGAAATATCATATGACAGATTTATCATTACAATCGAACCACTAAGATCAAGCTCACATGGAGATATCTCAATTCGACTGATAAAATTCAACGTGTGATATATCAATGAGAGTAACGTACTAGGTGTGACATTTCAACGACTGGGGCATACTGTAGGAGTGATATACCCCCGAACGACATTTGATGGGTGACATATCAACGTTAAAATAAATTTCATGTAGTACTTCAACGGATTTTTTTATGAAGATTATAAATATCGACTACACGAAAATTGTAGGGATGTCATTGAAAAATTCAACGACAGACGACAAAGCGTACTAGAAGCAAGAAAGGCGAGTAATTGACAGATTCGACGATAGGGTCGATAGGAGTGAGTGAGTCATAGACGAATGACTCGGTGTTGAAACCAGATTATTATGATACAGGGTGATACAAAATTCTCAATGAATCATGACATGAAATATTCACTTCCGGATGGCGGAAGATCTACGTGTATTTGTATGAAGAGGACGTGAACAAAATTTCCACATACACATATGGGTGTGGTATCTGACCGAATAGCTATGTTTAAAACTTCAATTATAATTATTAACATCAGTTTTGAATTCGTTAAATTATGGTTACATGAAAATAGGACAGTATGTGACATGATACATCAAGACTATATTCATTTCATTATTGCCTCCAAATTCAAGCTGATCTATGTAATGAAATATGTATAATGAATCATTTTTCACCACCACTTCTACAATAATTCACCAACAGATTTCACCCTCAATGAAAAAACCATACACTTAGTTGAAAAGCCTCGATATCAATATAATGATGGATTCAGGAATGGTAGTAAATGGAATAACATCAAACCTAACGTCATACATGACGTAGAACCTGACATCATACGCGACGTCTGAGACGTGCGTAAGACGTTAGACTCAGGTTTTCGATCGAGTAAGCTTCATGAATGTGGAATAGGATCGTTTGCTAGGTCACACTTTTTTTTCAAGTTTTCAAGAAATTCGCAAATTCATTAAATGGATCTGGTGGTAACAATAATCATTTTATAAAAACTAAAAAAATAATCCACTTTCATCTTTATAATTTGGTAAATGTTATACATAATAATTCCTAGAGGAAAAATAAAAACGAAGAATTACAGATTTTTATATATATTTCTCACACATTATTCAAATCTCTCAATACATTCATTTTATGAAGGAACAAATATTCCCTGAGTGCATTACTTACTAAACTGTCATTTGATATTTCACAAAATGAATACAGAGTTTCAAAATAATCCATATAACCAGCATCTTTATTGAAAATCGATTTAATCAAATTCAAAATATTATTATAAAATGTACAGAAGTTCATGTTTTCCAGTAAAACCACCCGATGGCCCACCAAACTTCGATGAACTTGAAGGATCTGCGTAGCATCCTCGACATCGATAAGGAACTCGACATCATGTTTTTTGACGAGGAGACATTTGATCCCATCAAACACCAATTGTGATACTTTGCAGAAATCTCCACATGGAAACGTTACTGGCTCATATTCATCTTGGTGGGTTGATTTCTCGTAGAAAAAATTGTCCAATGCTCGTTTCAGTAAATCAGTGAAAGTTTTCCATTCCGTTGTACAAAAAGATTGTTTATTTGGTTTGTATGGTTGTGATAAAATTATAGATGGATTGAATTTTCTTGCTGGACTCAAACCCACCCCTACCTGGAAGGCTCTCAACTGGAATAATGTGTAAATTAGGTAATGTTCCTCGGCTCGGGCTGCATTTTCGTACATCTCCAACACTTCATCTAATTCTTGATGATATTCCGCACTATTGAAAGATGCTTCGGTGAAATTTGAATCAATATCGTCTTCTGACACACTCACATAACCACTATCTCGACTTGATGTTGACATGATAGACTAAGTAAAAATTCTGTGAGATCAATTTCATGTATCTATTTATAGTCCCCTTCCACATTCGAGAACAATAGAGTTGAAATCATTATTGCGAGATGAATCTTGACATATCAAATATGAGAATAATGCTGATTCAAGTAGAATAGCAGAAAAACAAAGGTATTTCATGAATGCGTTGCTTATCTCCCCACATGATGCCCTGAGGAATGCAAAGTTGCATATCGAATATGAGATGTAATAAACATGATGATTCAGGGAGATAACATCAACATCATCACAATCTTTGAATTATGGTCGTGATTCATGATATCATCATCTACCACCTGCGAACTCATCAAAGATCTCTTCTATATTGTTGATTCATCTGATGAAATACAGAGAATAAGCATGACATTATCATCGCCAAATGAAATCCGAACCACCACATGTGAAAACCCCAAATTGATGGATAATATATGACGTATGACAGAGGCGTACTAGGGCTGCTGGAGTTTGGCGTCTGACATCTGACAGTTAACGTTTGACGATACGTCATGCATACGAAGTCTTTTTTCAATAGAAAATCTATCAATCAACGCACAAAAACTTCAAAAACAATGGAAAGCATGACGAAACGTCAAGCATGCGTCATACATACATCGCGCAGACATCGTGTATTTCTTAAAAATCTATCAAACAATATATTGAAACTATAAAAACGAGTACTAGCATGACTAGATATAATGCATTCATCAAATAACATCGAAAACGATAAAAAACATCACGCATACGTCATGCAACTTATGTCAACTGTCAAGTATAGCTCGACCAATCAGAAGCCGTCATATCCCAAACCACTCTTTTTTTGACGGGAAATTAAAGTTTTTTTTTATGATATCACCCCTTAGCCCCCCAGGTCACCGCTGTGCCCCCTTTATGCGTAACACGGTAGACTCTGAGTTTAGGTGGGGCTTCGTGACGTCAGATTTAGAGGTTAGGTTAGGTTGGGTCTCGAGACGTTAGACTCAGAGGTTATGTTAGGGCCCCGTGACGTTCGATTCTAACGTTAGGTTAGGTTGGATCTCGAGACGTTAGGTCGTTAGGTTAGGTTAGGTCGGAGACCTAACCTATCTTCTGAGGCTAACGTCTCGAGATCCAACCTAACCTAACGTTAGAATCGAACGTCACGGGGCCCTAACATAACCTCTGAGTCTAACGTCTCGAGACCCAACCTAACCTAACCTCTAAATCTGACGTCACGAAGCCCCACCTAAACTCAGAGTCTACCGTGTTACGCATAAAGGGGGCACAGCGGTGACCTGGGGGGCTAAGGGGTGATATCATAAAAAAAAACTTTAATTTCCCGTCAAAAAAAGAGTGGTTTGGGATATGACGGCTTCTGATTGGTCGAGCTATACTTGACAGTTGACATAAGTTGCATGACGTATGCGTGATGTTTTTTATCGTTTTCGATGTTATTTGATGAATGCATTATATCTAGTCATGCTAGTACTCGTTTTTATAGTTTCAATATATTGTTTGATAGATTTTTAAGAAATACACGATGTCTGCGCGATGTATGTATGACGCATGCTTGACGTTTCGTCATGCTTTCCATTGTTTTTGAAGTTTTTGTGCGTTGATTGATAGATTTTCTATTGAAAAAAGACTTCGTATGCATGACGTATCGTCAAACGTTAACTGTCAGATGTCAGACGCCAAACTCCAGCAGCCCTAGTACGCCTCTGTCATACGTCATATATTATCCATCAATTTGGGGTTTTCACATGTGGTGGTTCGGATTTCATTTGGCGATGATAATGTCATGCTTATTCTCTGTATTTCATCAGATGAATCAACAATATAGAAGAGATCTTTGATGAGTTCGCAGGTGGTAGATGATGATATCATGAATCACGACCATAATTCAAAGATTGTGATGATGTTGATGTTATCTCCCTGAATCATCATGTTTATTACATCTCATATTCGATATGCAACTTTGCATTCCTCAGGGCATCATGTGGGGAGATAAGCAACGCATTCATGAAATACCTTTGTTTTTCTGCTATTCTACTTGAATCAGCATTATTCTCATATTTGATATGTCAAGATTCATCTCGCAATAATGATTTCAACTCTATTGTTCTCGAATGTGGAAGGGGACTATAAATAGATACATGAAATTGATCTCACAGAATTTTTACTTAGTCTATCATGTCAACATCAAGTCGAGATAGTGGTTATGTGAGTGTGTCAGAAGACGATATTGATTCAAATTTCACCGAAGCATCTTTCAATAGTGCGGAATATCATCAAGAATTAGATGAAGTGTTGGAGATGTACGAAAATGCAGCCCGAGCCGAGGAACATTACCTAATTTACACATTATTCCAGTTGAGAGCCTTCCAGGTAGGGGTGGGTTTGAGTCCAGCAAGAAAATTCAATCCATCTATAATTTTATCACAACCATACAAACCAAATAAACAATCTTTTTGTACAACGGAATGGAAAACTTTCACTGATTTACTGAAACGAGCATTGGACAATTTTTTCTACGAGAAATCAACCCACCAAGATGAATATGAGCCAGTAACGTTTCCATGTGGAGATTTCTGCAAAGTATCACAATTGGTGTTTGATGGGATCAAATGTCTCCTCGTCAAAAAACATGATGTCGAGTTCCTTATCGATGTCGAGGATGCTACGCAGATCCTTCAAGTTCATCGAAGTTTGGTGGGCCATCGGGTGGTTTTACTGGAAAACATGAACTTCTGTACATTTTATAATAATATTTTGAATTTGATTAAATCGATTTTCAATAAAGATGCTGGTTATATGGATTATTTTGAAACTCTGTATTCATTTTGTGAAATATCAAATGACAGTTTAGTAAGTAATGCACTCAGGGAATATTTGTTCCTTCATAAAATGAATGTATTGAGAGATTTGAATAATGTGTGAGAAATATATATAAAAATCTGTAATTCTTCGTTTTTATTTTTCCTCTAGGAATTATTATGTATAACATTTACCAAATTATAAAGATGAAAGTGGATTATTTTTTTAGTTTTTATAAAATGATTATTGTTACCACCAGATCCATTTAATGAATTTGCGAATTTCTTGAAAACTTGAAAAAAAAGTGTGACCTAGCAAACGATCCTATTCCACATTCATGAAGCTTACTCGATCGAAAACCTGAGTCTAACGTCTTACGCACGTCTCAGACGTCGCGTATGATGTCAGGTTCTACGTCATGTATGACGTTAGGTTTGATGTTATTCCATTTACTACCATTCCTGAATCCATCATTATATTGATATCGAGGCTTTTCAACTAAGTGTATGGTTTTTTCATTGAGGGTGAAATCTGTTGGTGAATTATTGTAGAAGTGGTGGTGAAAAATGATTCATTATACATATTTCATTACATAGATCAGCTTGAATTTGGAGGCAATAATGAAATGAATATAGTCTTGATGTATCATGTCACATACTGTCCTATTTTCATGTAACCATAATTTAACGAATTCAAAACTGATGTTAATAATTATAATTGAAGTTTTAAACATAGCTATTCGGTCAGATACCACACCCATATGTGTATGTGGAAATTTTGTTCACGTCCTCTTCATACAAATACACGTAGATCTTCCGCCATCCGGAAGTGAATATTTCATGTCATGATTCATTGAGAATTTTGTATCACCCTGTATCATAATAATCTGGTTTCAACACCGAGTCATTCGTCTATGACTCACTCACTCCTATCGACCCTATCGTCGAATCTGTCAATTACTCGCCTTTCTTGCTTCTAGTACGCTTTGTCGTCTGTCGTTGAATTTTTCAATGACATCCCTACAATTTTCGTGTAGTCGATATTTATAATCTTCATAAAAAAATCCGTTGAAGTACTACATGAAATTTATTTTAACGTTGATATGTCACCCATCAAATGTCGTTCGGGGGTATATCACTCCTACAGTATGCCCCAGTCGTTGAAATGTCACACCTAGTACGTTACTCTCATTGATATATCACACGTTGAATTTTATCAGTCGAATTGAGATATCTCCATGTGAGCTTGATCTTAGTGGTTCGATTGTAATGATAAATCTGTCATATGATATTTCTCATTTAAATAATCTGAACATACTGAATTTTTCATTTATTGATTTTTGAATTTATTTATGTTTGATTTCTAAGTTTGATTAAGGTGTGAAATTGTATGAATGTTGTATAAATTTTTGTCAATTTTAATAATTGCATCTGAAAGTCGTACTTCAGAAGGCTTATGCGATGTTTACATCGGTATGTACGTCGCATTTTCGACGAATGTACGACGCATACGTGATGTTTTTTTAATGGATGAGTGACGTTTATCAGATTCATTAATCGTTTTGAACGTTTTCACACGTTGTTTGATTGATTTTTGACAAGGACACGACGTCGATGCAATGTATGTATGACTCAAGCCTGACGTTTCGTCATGCTATCAATTGGTTTTAAATTCTTATACGTTCTTTGATAGATTTTTGATGAAGGCACGACGTCTGCGCGGTGTATGTACAATGTATGTACGACGAATGCGTGAAGTTTTTTTTTAAATATTCAATGTTATTCGATGAATGCTGTCTTGTCATGCTTCTTATCATTTCAAGGTTTTTACACGTTGTATCATGGATTTTCGACGTAGGCGCGACGTTTTAACGACGCATTTATGACGTATGCGCTACGTATGCACGACGTATGCGACATGTTTTTTTTTCAACGTTTTCGACGTTCTTCAATGATTGTCCTATGTTTTGAAATTCTCATCATCGCTTCAATTTTTTTTTAACTTTTGACTGAACGAAAGGTTGAATTTTAATTATATTTATATCTACAACGTTATGTTGGTAAACTACGGAAATCTTAGTACGTCAAATGTTGGGACACCAAATGTCAGACGCCAGATGCAGTCAGTACGTTTTTATGGGGTTTTCACACGTTGTTTGATAGATTTTCGACGAGGTGTGACGTTTGTACGACGAATATTCGACGCATTTGTGTTGTATGCGTGACTTTTAAGTGATGAATTTTGATGTTTTCTACTTGTTTTCGATGAATGCGTGACGTTTTCTTATGGAAATCATCGTATTCAAAGTTTTTAGATGGCGTTGTTTGATAGATGTTCGACGGATACACGACGTCAGTATGATGTATGTAAGACGCATGCGTGACTTTTCGTCGTGCCATTATTCGTTTTCGACACTTTTTTGATAAGAATGCGACGTCTGCGCGTGTTTTGTATTTGCGAGACATATGTGTGCTGTATTCGTTACGTTTGTCATTGTTATCGAATGTTTATCAATAAATAACAATTTGTTTATATCCCGCAAGCCTTAAGACTCAGAATATATGCAAGTTGACTTTTTGAAATGTCCGTGAAAAATCATTCTTCTGAATTACCCATATAACATTGTTCACTGGAAAAATGGTGACACCGGAAGTAAAACCAAAAGTTTGTGCTCTTTTCATCATGAGGATCATAAATGTATGATTTATTTTCTCCTATATTAGAATACTATTTCAATAATTCATCAATATAAAATTCATTTCGTCACTGATCATAATATAACTATAACCATCCTCACGTGACCAAGGCTCTCAAGATCCAGTCGTTGAGCATCAACTATCAAATTCTACCTTTCAAACGTATCTGTACCAGTCAGTATATTTGTATTTTTTCGAACGGTACACCTATTCAAAACAATAAGTATCATTTCTTATACACCCAGTATATTTCTTCCAGAATAGATAGTTTTTACATCCCTGTATTTTATCATTCTGTTGGTTCCATTGTTGGAGCTATCGAAAATATTGTGTATGAAAACATTGATTTCTGCAGACGTTAACACATATTCTCTCTGCTGAAAGAGCAATCCTAATTATAGAAAAGTATATTTGTATCGAGACATATTTTTTGAGGTGATTAATGATTGAAGTATCTGGCTTCAATATAATTTGATCTGAATAGTTATACAGTCTTGGAATTTATAACTATACCTTGATCAGAGCTCCGTTTTTGAGATGTCAATAATTCTTTGACCTTGAAACATACACCTCGAGATTTCCGATTATGTTCCATGTGTTGTCGATGCTGGAAGTGCAGTCCTGAATATAGAAAATTATATCTGTTTCGAGACATATTTTTTGAGAAGATTAATGATTGAAGTATCTGGTTCCAATATAATGTGATCTCAATAGTTATATAGCCTTTGAATATATAAACATACCTTGATCAGAGTTATTTTTTTGGAGATTTTGATAACTCTATGACCTTAAAACATTCACCTTGAGATTTCCGATTATATTCCATGTGTTATTGATTACCTCAAAATTTATTATCGATTTTCTTCTTATTATTTTACCTAGAAGGGTTTCAGAATGGTGTGAATGGCGTTTTTTGATATGAGTTGTACAAAAATTATAGTCTCCTACTAGCATATTGATTGAAACGATGGAAACATGAGTTAACCGTGGACTCAAATCGACTCTTCATAGCACTTTCTTGCGTATAACAGTGTTGTTTAGATTATTCCACCAATTTCCGTTGATATCTCGAAAACCTTGTATATAGGTAAGTTGATATATTCGGGATGTCCGTGAGAAATTATTTTCTCAAAGTACCTACATGGCTCTGTTTACTGAAAAAATTGTAACCGGAAGTGAAACCGGAAGTTGTTGTTTAGATGTCCGAACGTTATGAGGATCACGAACATCTCATTATTTTCCCTTTATCTCGCTACTTTACGAACTGGAAGAGGATATATTTCGATAATTCATCAAGAAGATGAATCAGTTAGAAAAGTGATAATCAGAAAGATGATTTGCAGTTTTATTTGTTTATTTCATTATTTCGATACATTTTGATTGATATCTCGCAAACCTTTGGACTTTGTATATAGGTAAGTTAATATATTCGGAATGTACGTGAAATATCCTTTTCAATGAGTACCCACATGAACCTGTTTACTGACAAAATGGAAACCGGAAGTGAAACCGGAAGTTGATGTTTTTGGAATCTAAACGTCATGGGGATCATGAATAAAACATTAGTTTTTCTCTATATCGATTTTTGATGAACCGGAAGTGGATATTTTTTGATAACTCGTCGAAAAGCTGGATCGACCAGAAAATCATTACACGAAGAGTTTGTGAATTGTTTACAAAGAATTTTTTCATTATTTCGATTTATTTTGATTGATATCATTTTACCTATGTACAAAGTCTCAAGGTTAAAGAGATATATTTGGAATGTCCGTGAAAAATCCTTCTCTCAGAGTACCCACATGACTATGTTAAGTGGAAAAATGGAAACCGGAAGTGAAACCGGAAGTTGATGTTTTTGAAGTTTACACGTCATGGGGATCACGAATAAAACATTAGTTTTTCTCTATGTCGCTTTTTAATAAACCGGAAGTGGATATTTTTTGATAATTCGTAGAGAAAATCAATCATTTTGTCATTGACATCTTTATATTAACGATTTCATGAATTCTGTTGCGTCGATATCAATGCTGTGGTTCGGATTCTACTTGTGTGAGCTGTAGGTATATTTAATACGAAAATTACTAAATAATAAATAACTTCAGGCAGCAACACCTTGTCATACGTCAAACTTTATTCATCAATTTTGAGTATTCAGACGTGGTGATTCCGATTCTACTTGTGTAAGCTGTATGTATATTACCTTTATAATACGGAAATTACTAAACAGTTAGTGATCTCCTGATTTCAGCGGCCATTTTGAAATGATGACGTCATACGTCAGATGTCAGACGCCTGACTTCAGGCTGACACCCTGTAATACGTCAAACGTTATCCATCAATTTTGAATAATCACACGTTGTGGTTCAGATGGAAATAACTAAACAGTTGGTGACCTTTCGATATTTTGAAACGATGACGTCATACGTCAGATATCAGACGCCTAATTTCAGGCAGCCACACCCTGTAATACTTCAGACGTTATCCATCTATGGTTCGGATTCTACTTTGGTAGGTACGTTATGGGATATCTTCAGATATTTATGAAAGTCTGGCATCAATGCCTTATTTTTTCAAACGTCTGGCAACAGTGTCAGTCGCTTTGTCGTCTCTTATCTTTGTAACGTCTTGCGAAATATTGTATCATGTTGAATCATCAATGGAATCCAGCGAACCTGACCTTGAATGTGATTATGTCTATTAATACACTAATGTTTAATGAATGAATAAGCCATTGTTCCTTTTCCTGCTCCATGGTGTGATATGTTGAGTCATCAATGGAATGCAGCGAACCTGACCTTGAATGCGATTATCTCTATTCATACACTGATGTATAATGAATGAATAAGCCATTGTTCGTTTCTCCTGCTCCCTGCTTACCGAGGTTGCTACGTTCTCTTATCTTTGGGACGGATCTGCTCGACTACGTCACGCTGTGCGATAACGTTGCATCGACATTGACTGCAATTAAATTATATAGTGGTCGTAGCTCTGTGTTAACGCATCGGACTCGTAATCCGGTGGTCTGGAGTTCGAATCCCGCCGATAGAAGGATTTTTTTAAATAAAATATGACGTCATGAGATGTTTCCGGATGCGGAGCGCTAAGGGGGCGCAGTCTTATGGGGGGTCAAGGGGGTATAGCAAAAACCTAAGGGGGCTAAGGGGGTACAGCGAAGACCTGAGGGGGGCCAAGGGGGTACAGCGAAGGCCTAAGGGGGCTAAGGGGGTACAGTGGAGACCTGAGGGGGCCAAGGGGGGGTTACAGCGAGAGCGGTTAAGGGGGTACAGTGGAGGCCTGAGGGGGTTAGGGGGGTATGGCGGCTTCTGATTGGTCGGGTAGTCTATGGGACACTTGACAGTTGATACAGCGGCATGGAACACTTGACAGTTGATACAGCGGCATGGAACACCAAACTGTAGACATATGACAGTTGACATATGGCAGTTGACATATGACAGTTGTTCCATGGCGGCCATCTTTGATGACGTCAGCAAAATTTGAATTTCCCGCCTTTATGGCGGCCATCTTGAGCTGATACCGGCCTAGGTGCACTACTCGTGGGACAACACATTTGTATGGTCAACAACTAAAACGACCAATCAATGGCAGTACTTTCAACCCTCCCGGACCTACAAAACAAGTAACGATATCGGATCTCGGATCTAGCGTAAGCAGTAAGATCTATGATTCGACCACAGAACAATATCCCAGTCATAGATCCCCAGCACAGAACTAAAACAGTATAAAACAGTGAACTGTAACTGTGTTTAAGTTCTGTGATCCCCAGTGATTTTGTATTTTATATTTTTTCTTTGTTCTTTGTCTTGTGCTTGACGACCTTGACGTTGACGATTCGCGATATCGAATATCTGTTGCATATAGTTGAATCGAAATTCAAAAATTTCAACTATATATTATTTGAAAGTTGCATTACTTCAATTACTTGTATTGTTAAATAATCTTGAAGAAGCAGAGTGACGAATTTCCGAGTAGGTATTTTAGAATCACACTATGTCTGAAACAGTAAGTGAATGAACTAAAATATTCCCAATATTTTTTCTAATGCTTGTACATTGAAGGAAACAGAGTCATTTATATCCAAGACATATGAAAGCAACTTTATTGGAGATACACCCTATGGAAATTTCCTCAGGTCATATGATGAATCCCTGTCCATTCCTCAAATTCCCAATGAATACAAGTTACCCTATGCTCCTACAATGGTATATATATTTTGCATACCTTCCTCGCATATCTACAATATATGGGTATATTGCTTATTAATACTTATCCATATCATTATGACTTATAGGAATCTCAGATACGCAGACTCAGGTTATCAATGGAGACATACAGAGAATTGATGCTTCTCATCAATAGTTTCCTCTTATGGGAGAAGCAGTGGCATCCTACAGCAATTGTTGGAGGTAAGAACACGCAAATTGATTGTTATGAATTTAGCTATCAATATCAAAATATTGCAGACATTGGGAACACAACTATGCTTAATATGTATTGTCATAAACAAATTGTGAAGATATGCTAATATTATCTACTATTGTGCTATTGTAAGCATAAGTATAACATATATTAGATATATCAGACAGAACATAAATTACCACACAGAAAAAACATGAAAAAACCATTTGTTGATAGTATCTGCATTTCCTGTTTGCAATAAGTGAACAATTGGGTCTATTTTGGGAACTTCTACCATGAAAAATTCACAATAAATAATATTGCAAGAATTTGAAACAACAAAATAAGATGCTGACTGTTGTAACTTGGAAATTATTTAGAAGCTCCTGAGGGGGCCATGATAGTGTTTGCATTAGCTAGAAAAATTTAATTTTTATGAACATCTCACATAGGTATTGTATTGAGATGGTCGAAAATACTTTTGTGATCTGGAGTGATTACAAATGAAAGGATCAGTTTCAGATTGATTCAACTGAGGGTTCAACATTCTAAAAACTTGGTCTCCTTAGGTTTTTGTTCCATTAAATATACTATGCTGTCTGAAAATCAGAATCAGTTTGACATGTTGGGGAAAAACTTCAACTTCTGGGTTTTCTGCTTCAGTTAATCCTAGCCTTTTCAGTGCAGATGCATGTACATTTGCTGAATTTAATCAATTTATAATTATTATGATTTTGACAGTTGTTGAATTTTGTGAAAATTGTCAATTTTCTCCGATGAAGAACCGGTTCCAAAGTCTTTTTTAGAATGATGTCAAATTAGACCATGAAGTTAAATTTTCTTTGGAGTTCAAGAAATGTCGTTAAGGCCTATTTGATTCTAATAGATTTCCTGTGGTATACTGCCTAGATTTCAAAATAGGTATTCTCTTTGGAATTTCTAGGGAATTACAGTTTGAAAAAGAAAGTACATTGTGATGAGTTATCTTGTGATAGGCATATAAAATGGATCCAAGAAATCAACAGTTTTATAATCGAAATATTCGGTGAATAACTGCTAAATTAGCAACTTCAATGACATTATCTGGCGCCATTATGGTTCAGCAAGGTCACAAGATCTAAAATGATGTTTTTATGAGGAACTGTAGAAATTTGACAAAATTCACACAAGAGGGTAAAAGCTCATGAAAGGTAGTGGCAGGAATTGTCGGAACTTCAATAAGACGTCCGTTTCCAAAAAAATATGTAGTTAGTTATTGGGCTCTCTCTTATAGAACATTGGTCTCTTGAAAAAAAAAAAACGTCAAAAGTGAGCAATTTAGTACGGTTAACAAGTGTTGGTTTACAAGTGATATTTTTGTGAAAATATGTCGAAAATGGTGTTTATATTGTGCTGTTGAAAAGAAGGACATTTGCCTAAAACCCCGATTTCTTTTCTTTCGGCCACAGTATCTCCGAAACTAGCCAAAAATGTTTTTCATAATTTTTCGTGCAGAAGGTTTAATTGCTCTAGTCTAACTAAATAGCATTTCTCTAAAGGGGGAAGTCCGATCTAAATATTGAAGGGTAAACTAATGGGCGAATTACTGCATCAAAACATAATACCGGCAACTGCTGGAAACTTTACAAATGCTCCTTTCCAATTATATTCTATGGTTTCAGCAGGTGCACAACTCAAAACTTTTTTTTCTAGGATGTACTATGTTGTTTATGTTATTTTGGATCAGTGAACCGAACATTTTAACTGTCTTATCTTTGATTGGATTACTCGTAACACTTGCCGACTATCTACTACCGAGCATTGTATCCTCAATCTTCAAATCAGAAACTTGGAATACTGATAAACAGAGACAATATGAAGACATTTGTACCAACATCATTCTTTATAAAACCAAGTTCGAGTTGTTGGTTACTTCTTATTATAGAATGAGAGTTACAAACCCCAAAATGGTAAGTACTTTTTAATTTAAAAAAAAAATTGATTATTTTCCTTCGAGCTGTTCTTTTATCAAACTGAACAGCAGAAATATAAAATTAATAAATGGTCATGCTTTTTTCATTTTATCATTTTCTGATGAAACCGTAATGTTTCAATGGGTTTTTAACATTTATTGGGCACTTTTTTCGAAAATGTCCTCACAAAATATGTAATATATCTACGATTATAGTGCTAGCACTGATTGATGGATATTGGTGAATTCTTTCTTCGAGAGTCATCAAGTTGTCATTCTATGAGAAAACATCTCTAAGTGGAGAGGTTTTATAAAATAAATTTTATTGGATAATTTTTCGGGCTTTCCAATTCAGACCACACAGGGCTGGGATTCTTGAGCTAGTTGAATATAACGCCTAGTCAGTCCAGTGAAAGGCAACATTCCCTCAGTGCTACAATGTTTGCAATCTTGCTCAAACTAGTCATCAATAACCCTCCCAAAAATGTCATTGGACCCACTAAAGCAAGCTCAAGATATCGTTGAATCTGAACGGGTGTGGGTAGATATATTTTTTTTGACATTTAAAGATAGGTAAATCATAGGTTTTATGATACTGCCTTCACAAGAGCAATGAAATAGATAAACCCACTTGTATAATTCTTCCGACATGACAGTATTTGAAATATGATGTTTCATAATGACATGTCTTGTCGCAAGCTCGACGTAGGGGGCGCTGCTACCAGTGGAGGCTATGCTTGTATTGTTAAGTGGTGTATATTGGTGCTTATAGGAGTTTGTGGTTGTTGAGTTTTCGTTTTAAATCATGCCACAGTGCTGTGTTGTACCCTACTGCTCTAGCAGAACTTAAGAACATGGCTTCTCTATAGATTTGGCATTTTGTAGAACATGGATCATCGCGAGTAGAAGAAATATTTCACTCCTACCAATCACTTAGCAGATTTCGTCATAATCAAAAATTCCCTTTGACAAAATCGTCAGTTTGAATTATCTTAATTCTAATTTCGTCACTCGTCAGAGAGAAGAACAATCTTGTTCAAGAGTAGGTTTGGGGAATAAACAAAAACCTGACCTTTAATTACTAGGAATTCACTTACTTTCAGTCAAACAATAACTAAGAATGAGAAATGGAGACATATCAACAATTATAATAATCCAGTAACCTGAAAACCGATTGAATTTATGGCTAGTAAGAAATGTAAAAAATACGGACGAGGTAACCTAAAAACCAATGTTTACACACCGATTCCAGCAACCCACATTAGTTTCAACTGCTCTTTGTTTTTGCTATTCCATTATTTCATTCCAATATGTTAAGTGTCCGTAATTTTCTATTTAAAGCGAATAATTAGAGTAATATGGTATTATTTGGTTGATATCCGCAACCGCCTCGTTTCCGGGATACATTAAAATTTAATATCTCTGAATACTTTATCCTGAAGCAGAATGTATTCTCTTTCCTGTTTTGCGAGTACCGAAATTGAAGAAAAGAACAGCAGTATCAGAGATATTGGAGAAAACTTTTTTTTTGTTGAATTTCAACACTGTACCAGAAATGGAGCGGTTGCGTTCCTTTATTCTAATATCGGTCCAAATAAATATTTTTACTTGAAATAATCGCCCTATAGGATCGTAATTCAATTATGCAGCTTCCACAAAATTGAAAATTTTTGCGCAAGGTCCACTCCATACTTCGAGATTATTTTTAAAGATGGAGGATTTTTGGTCATACCAACTTCTTCATTTCAAATGGGTCACACTGTTTATTATCACGTTCTTGAATTTTCGCTGAAGAGTTAATTTCGTCGTTCTATCACACTTGGGTTCCAGCGGAAATGATCACAGATATATAGGGTGGAAGAGAGGTATTCAATCGGTTTATACGTCCCTATCTCAACATTTTTTGATTCACTACCTACTGACAATTAGACCCTATATTTTTTCAATTGAATATCAATATAACATGCATATATGGTGTAATAATGTGTTCCAGTACTTCAGCTTGACAATCTTCGGACTTGGTTTTCTCGCTTGGCTCGGCGGTACTATAAGCAATTTGTTCCTGACTTACCTGTTCGTTCTTGGTACCCTCCTGCTACCCGGCATTGTGCACAATGGATTTTTGAATAAAGGGCAGGAATTCCTATCAAAAATCTTCTCCGATCTGGTGGAAAACGCCAAATCGAAAGTTGGCCAAAAGAAGGTGCAATGAAGATATCTTTCCGAAAGCATGTTACGTTTTGAAGTTTACCCGATAGGGTCAAGTTTGCTCAATGCCTTTTAGCATAGTTTGAAGTGATGTTTATTTTATCGATAAATTTCAAGTGATTCCTAGACTGATCTTCTGTACTGATAACATGTAGGTATTTTATATGAAATAAAAGTTTTTTAAAGAACTAGTTAACTACTCTATTGATTATTTATTATTATCTATGATTATTTGCTTCCCAATAAGGTCGGCAAAGTACGATGTTATGGTTATGGAAACCATGAATATTTCGGCTTCGAGGAAAAATTATGTTACAATTCGGCCAAAAATTTTGTGATGTGAATGGAAATTAATCGATATTGATGAGATGAGAAGAAGAACGAGTGAAATTGTGTCAAGAAGTGAATGGTGGAGTATTCAACCATCTTTCATAACTTTGTTATGCTGGCCGTATTTTTTGTGTCGTACCTCTATTGGCACGAAAACCGAAACCGGTAAATGAAAAAACGGTAAATGATACGAAGTTGGTTGAGTAAGACAAAATTAGCCTATTTTGGTGAACAATGAAACGATGTTTCCGAATCAGAAATATCACGAACCGTGTTCGAAATATACGGGTAAAACCTGATAATGGAAATATGTTCAAGAAACCTCCTTCTCTGTTTGAAATTTGTTACAGTAAATCAATGACAATCAGATAAATATAATCATTTGCCAATATTCGATAACAAGGTTTTAGTATTCAATATTTTCATCTTCACCAGCATGTGTGTCGTCTGACTCGCTTCCTAATACATATTCTCTGTCCATGTCGATACCGAGAATATCTTCAAAAAATATATCGAACGTCATTTTCTGAAAACAATAAATTGCAGCAAACTTTATTTGTACGATATCAAGAGATGCTCAAACCTCTGGCAAAAAATCGAAGTTGTTCTCTTCGGCATTTTCTGTTCTCATCAATGTTTTGAAACACTTGAATAAATTGGAGCGACTCAAAGTTTCTCCTGAAATAATTGCAGATATGTAACTAGATATTTTAAATTGTACGTTTCGCTTGTATTTCTTGCATCTTCTTGCCCTACTAAGCGATATGAAGTCAAGACCGAATATAGCAAACGAGCAAAGATATTCCTGATAAACCACATCAGTAATTTTGAAATTATCGATATAAAACTATATTTTCTTTCTTGTTCCAATGTTAAAAAAATACAATTTCATTTCACTCCTAGTTTTGAATTTCGCCGGGGTACAACATATTCAAGAGAAATATCGCTTTACGACCGGTCGCCTTATTGCAGCCCCACCGCATCTTGATATTGACATCTGACACTGACAGTCTTGAAGTTACGACAATCCACGTCGTTTATTTGGATTATGCAATATTCACTTTCCATCTGTACCTTGGTATAGAATGAAAATATGCATGCGAACACATAAGGATTTAGTGTTTCTCTCAATCAAGAGTGAGCATGTTTACATTGTATTAGAAAATGTTTCTGAATTATTACATTCATCAGTACTGGTCATGGAAAAATATATTCAATAAATTGTTTTGAACAAAGCACTATAGGTACTCATTTGGACAACTTTTATAACATTTGGTCATGGCCTCTGAAACTGCCTACTGCCTGGATCTGTTGAGGAATTTGTAAGTTTAACTCAATAGTGTCCATAATTACCTGAAGTTTGTAGTAATTCAATCAATTCTTCAGTATCGATGTCTTCATCTGGGTCATATTCATCTGAACATCCTACAAGTGTATCGAAAGCTTCTTGCAAGTCTTGCTTAGAATACCCATAAACTGGTTTGTGGTTACAAAAGAGTTTCACGAAATCAATGAAATTCACTTCTTCGTTAATTTTTTGAGATTCGTCCATATTTCTGAATTTCACGTCGATCATTATGTTTTCTAGCTGGAAAACCACATGAGAATACGTCAATCTGGTTGATATCAAATTCCAGTTGTTTATAATCCCAATTTTTTAAAGCAATTTGAAGAATTATAGCAATTTCCATTGGTAAAACCAGTGCGCACTCTGTGTATACATGCATCCCAGCAAGCACAAAAACATCTCAGAGATGTTGAAAGTACGAGATTTCGAGACATTGAACATCCACTGCGATATCCTGTTCATACATAAATAGTACTTTTATATAACAGCCAATGTCCGCCACAGGCGTCCATTTTCAGGATGTCCTTGGGATATCACAAAGAGAACTCTTCCTAAGTTTTTTTGATAGCCTTTTCATAGACACAACAGAACATTTCCAAAGCGTTTAGTGTATATTGATTTGCATTGAATAAAACTTTTTTTAAGATCACTTTATATAGTCTTTTGCTATTCATTTGGACATTTGAGAAGAGATCTTCTTTCCTTTGTTTTGTTGGGATTTGGATTAGTGTGGTTGAAGAAGAACTTTTATTTTCTTGCCGAAGTTTCGAATTAGAATGAATCATCATCAGGACCCATTTCAAAAGAGCCATGATAATTGGTCTATTATAGTTCGAAACTTCGGCGCGAAATTAATAGTTATCTACTTCAATCACACTTACCCAAACTTCAACAAAACAAATGAAAGAACATTTTCAGAGATTACCAAAATGACCAGAAATGGTTAAAAAAAACACTTATATAATTTATGAACACTTTAAAAATATATGAACACTTATATTGACTTGAAATATAAATTCAATAAATTTTATTCCATCTATAGGACATATTTTAGGAAAGAAATAAGATTTCACATTTAACTTGAATTAATATACTAACCACCAGTAATGTGTAACCTAATCTTGGATTTATTAAAGACTGTCTCAACAACATATTTACATTTTAGTTTTGACATAATCACACTATAATACTGAATGAGGAGTTATATTTTCACTAATTTCATATCTTAATTCTATTCTCTGTTAACACTATAACAGCATGTGACTCTTGTACTGATTTGTACAAAAATATACCAGAATACCACTCCACTCTGCACATAAGCTATTCCATATTGACGGTATTTCCTGGATCAGAATCACCAAAGCAAACTGTTCTCTTCACCCCATTGTCTATGCTGTGAGGCTTCTATTTGATCTTTCTTGATGGAAATGTCAGTTTTGTATTGATGTTTGTTCGTGAAATCTTATTTATATCTTCCTCCAACTGAAAAAAAAAAGATGAAGTAACTCCGTTTTTTCGACTGATCTACTTATTCACTCACCTGTCCATCAAAATGATCTTCACAAAAAAACTTGGTGGTTGTGATAGCTGTATTAACAGCAGAAAACCATCTCATCCTAATGTCTTTATTGTTCGGAATGGAAATAACAAAGTTTCTTTTCACAGTTATCGATATTGTTCGAATTCAGAAGAACTTTTTGAATGATTTTTTACAACACAACTGAGAACAATAACTTTAACCTCAATTTTCGTTGACTTGTTAAGAATTTTTAACTAAGTTCAACTGTATAGGACGGCTCAAATGGGCTCAATCCACTGAACCCTTCATCCCGGGCGTGACGTCGAAAAGTATGTTGTATGACCTCATTGACATCCACAAGTAAACATTTTTTTGACCTCGCTAGTACCTCACCGTATACATACAAAGAAACGCCACACAAGAACAAAAACAATACTTTCAACATCTTCTGAAGACCTCTTAAGGAAGTGCATATTGCGTCCCAGAAAAACATTCACATGCCAACATTTTCAGAACATCCCAAAACCTCCCAGGGATGTTTGTGCTCGCTGGGATACCTTCCTCTTTTTATTGAATTTCTAAAAGAGAGACAGAAATACACTGAGTGCATAAAAACTCTGCTAGTTTGACCAATGGAATTTGCTATTAGTATATCGATCGAAGTATTGCGAGGCTATGAAAGTTTTTGAAAAACATACAATTTTTCAATAGAGCATGTGTTTCAAAGACCAGTTATCCACGAATACTATGTACTATTTATTTTATATGCTATAATGTTCATGTTTAGTGAAAGTTCATCTGACATATTGCAAAGGTATATAGGTTAATCCCAAGGTGGATATAGGATGGTGAAACAGCTTCCTATTAACAAGCACTACAATAAACTGTAGACCTTTGCCAACTTGATTTCATACCGTAGTAATATTTCCTGAAGTTATCAGAGATGGCGACATACCTTGTGTCGGTAAAACAGAATCTGTGCATCTGTCATCTTTTTATCAGTTTCATCTGTTCTAGATGAAAAATGACTGAGCAACTCTGCTATCGATAACTATTCCAGATTCACTGAAAATATTGTGTTTTGATGTCATTTCAACTCATGTCTGTCAGATGCGAACCACAGAAATACATGAGCAACAGAAATCTTCTTCGATAATCGATCTCACCGCCATCTTCATTCAAGTCGTGGAAATATTAGTACCTTCTCAAACGGTCTACAAGTTTTTCGCAGAAACAATTGAAGAGCTGTTTCACCATCCTATATCCACCTTGGTTAATCCTGTCCGATCAATAATGAAAAAAATGTCAATTGATATATATCAACGTATTTTGAGTTGTAGGTGTTGTCATGCTAATTTCTTTGAAACCATGGTGAATTGGACTCTTCTAATAAAGTTATTCGATGAAGTCAACTGTAAATTTTGTTAACTGGTAAAACAAAAAATAATAGTGGAAGCATAATATATCGATGAGGATAACTCGTCGTTTCAGCAATACTACAGAAAAAACTTTGTGATTCAAAACTTAGTAGTGATAAAAGATATACCAGATGTTTTCAGGATAATAAAATTCGGTATGTAGGTATTATACCTACATAAAAATGCAGTTTTTGACATATCGAATTATTGTTCTTTATCTCTCCAGGTTAGATCAGAAAAGACCTTCAGTCTTCAGTCGTTATTTTAAAAGGGACACCCGATGTATTTTCGATTATTTCAATTAAAAATATATTTGGTAGTAAAATGACAGCCCACTTTTCATTTTTCGACATTAATCATTCAATAATTTTCAATTTAGTGTGCCTTGAATAGTTAAAACGGTTAATTTGGAATCAAAAGTTTTCCAGGAAAAAATAGTTTCGATCTTCTGTTGTTCCACAGGGTCATTTTAAGTTCACAAAATCGCAATCATCACGATATATCTATGAAAGGAATCTTTGTTGTAAATAATAATTTGATACCATATGCAATCGCGATGGAACCCATTTTTACAATAAATCAAATTCGTGATCAGGATTTTATATTACTCGCGGTCACCATGATTTTCCTGAAAAAATCTACCTAATGAAATTTCTTCAGAGGAAAGGTTCATCGGTATAGTAGTGGGTATTGAAGGTACTGATCTTGAATCAGAAGGAATTTCAAACCTACTTTGCCTCCCAATATATGATTAACCGAAAAAAGTATTACGACTGGGACACAGTGTTCATTACTCAGACAAGCAACTATTGAGTCAGTAGGTGCATCCTCAGTATTTCCTGAGAGTTTCATAATTCTACCACGATCAGTCTGGAACTATTTCTACTACATGGCTGATGATGTTGGTGGCAGCGATAGTGACATCATCCATAATTTGCTCGCATCACGGATGTTTGTACTTTTTACTTTTGATATAACGACGCACCAACTTGAATTTCTCGCCAATATGCATATACCTACTTACTGTATGATTATACTAAACTACGCAACACTAATTACGTCGCACCCCGAAATTTTGCCCCTGTTGAAATTTTAATAACTTTTTTCTGATTTGAACGATTCGAATTCTGTTCACGCTGTTCGCTAGCTCAGTCCTTTAGCTATAATCTCGTACTTTTTTATCACATGAGGTTTTTTCCATAAAATTGCTACAAGGTGTTTTTTGAAACTGTGCAAAATTTCGGAATTTTCAAAAAGATCCCAAATGAAGAAAAACAGTTTTTTTCAACTTTAACAGCTGAGGCATAAAGGGGATATCATCAATTTGAGCTATCTCCAGAATTGTCTTCTTATCTCTTTTATTTACAGAGTGACCTCAAAAAATCAATTTTTTGGTTTTGCAGTCATAACTTTTTTCCTCTTCAACCGATTTTCAATATATCAGGCTCATTTTGAAGCTGAAACGTTAGATGAAGAGACATAAAAATTAGAATTGACTAAAAATAAATATTAAAGATCAAGGGTTTCTTCAAAGGTGACCCAAATCTAAATCCCCTTCGAAATCTCGATTAAAAACGAAAAATATCCAAAACGTTGTTCGATCGAAACGAAAATATCACCACCAAGAAGACTGAAAAAAAACTTTTGACCTCCCCCCCCCAAATTTTTTTGCGGGTAAAATTTTTGCTGGTCAAACGGTTAGATATATCGGTAAACATATTTCACCTGACCCCCACATCGGGATCGGAGGTTCAAAAAAAAATAAATTCTTTCACCCCCCTTCCCCCCTTGGGGTACTTTGGGTACGGATGAAGGGGAAGGAGTTATTTGTGATTTTTTCACATATTCTCGTGAGTTTCGTACAAGAAAACTAAGAATCGCCCAAACTCCAATTATCATAGTTTGACATACTGGGCGAAAATAAGATATTTTTCAGAACCGAGACAAGCGGTACCCATAGCTGTGTTCAGCGGAAAATGTTGTACAAAGAGATAAAAAAAATTGTTTCATAGGCGTACGTATAAATTTTTTTTGGGGGTCTGAAAAATTAAATTCTTTGAAAAAAGTCCAAAACATTATGGAAGACTTTTCTGTCCTGATCTTTATTTTCACGAGAACGTAATTTTCAACCTGTCTTGTCAGTCACTCATTATAATTTTGGGCTGATTTTTTTTCTACAAAATGGCGTTTCAGTTCGGTAGGAAAAAAAGATCTAGATGTATCCAGAATGAAAGATCCTTCCGAAAACGAGTTGATTTTCATTTAATTCTCCTCCCAGTCGGGATTTACAGAGTGTTTCAGATTTGGGTCACCTTGGAGGAAACTCTCGATCTTGAATGTTCATCTTGAGTTAATTCTGATCCTCAAATCTTCTCATATGAGGTTTTAGCTTCAAAATGAGCCTGAGATTTTGAAAATCGGTTGATGAGGAAAAGAGTTATGACTGCAAAACCAAAAAATTAATTTTTTGAGATCACTCTGTAAAGAAAAGTGATAAGAAGACAATTTTGGAAATGGCTAAAGGTAATGAGATATTCTTCATGCCTTAGTTGTTGAAGTTGAAAAAAAACTATTTTCTTCATTTGGGATCCTTTTGAAAATTTGGAAATTTTGCACAGTTCCAAAAAACATCCTGTAGCAATTTTATGGAAATAACCTTATGTATCGAAGAAGTACGAGATCATAGCTGAAGGACTGAGCTAGCGAACAGTGCAAACAGAATTCAAATTGTTCAAAGAAGAAAAAAGTTATTGAAATATAAACAGGGGCAAAATTTCGGGGTACGACGTAATTAGTGTTGCGTAGTTTAGTTACAACGACCAATTGGTGACATTTGAAATAGGTAACTTTCATATTCGTATGAAAAAATATGCTTGTAGGAAAAATAGTATAAAAAACTGAAAGTATATAAAATGATACACCTATACCTACTATTTTAATCGATTATAAATGGATAACAAATAGGTATTCTATGTAGTTGTAATGAAACCTTATGTTCTAAGCTCACCTCAAATTCTGAAGGATAAAATCCGCATGTTCTGAATAAATCTGGGATCTCCGAGATTGATATGCTGTCGGTCACTCTACGAGGCAAGTCGATATTTTCTTGTTGCAATATCTGCATGTAGTAGAATTGATCCTTTATCTCTCTGAATAGCCAGCCGTTATAGCCTCCTTCGATGAGGCAATAGTAAGGTTCTAATTCTTTGCCGCCTAACACCTTCATGATCTCTACTGCCTTGGTGTTTACCGCCCATTTCAATACGCAGCGGTCGTTCTTTCCGAATGTAAAGATGTAGCGACCATCGAATGAAATATTGAAATCTTGAAGCTGAAACGTTTACATCAGTAGTGGCATCACTTATTCTTTGGAAAAAAAATTCGTTTCAGTTACTTTGACAGCAAGGTGGATATAGGATGGTGAAACAGCTTTTCAATTGTTTCTGCGAAAAACTTGTAGACCGTTTGAGAAGGTACTAATATTTCCACGACTTGAATGAAGATGGCGGTGAGATCGATTATCGAAGAAGATTTCTGTTGCTCATGTATTTCTGTGGTTCGCATCTGACAGACATGAGTTGAAATCACATCAAAACACAATATTTTCAGTGAGTCTGGAATAATTATCGATATTTTCACTCTTCTCAGTCATTTCTCATCTAGAATAGATGAAACTGATAAAAAGGTGACAGATGCAGAGTTTCTGTTTTACCGACACAAGGTATGTCGCCATCTCTGATAACTTCAGGAAATATTACTACGGTATGAAATCAAGTAGGCAAAGGTCTACAGTTTATTCTAGTGCTTGTTAATAGGAAGCTGTTTCACCATCCTATATCCACCTTGTTTGACAGACATTAATCAACTCCTAGATAGTAAACCATTTGATGGTGATGTTTAGTTATTTCGACGGCGATAAAAATGGATTTTTTTAACTGCCTGTTTCTCAGAATCATACTTCGATCATCTATGGAGAGAGCGCGTTTAATTTAGATTTCTAGTTCATTAATTTATATTTTTTATATACCTATTGCTAAACAACTGCTGCACTATATGCCAACGATACGGCCATATATGTGCCATATACAGTGTCACACATAAAGTTCGCGACATATGGAATTATTTTTTATTAATAGATATAAAGAAAATTTGACTTTGCAGTTAGTTTGTGCTAGAAATATAAGTAAAATACAGCATCTTTCCTTTTTTCATGTGATTAGAGTATCACATGAACCTATCAAATTTGACATTTTCTTCTAAAATCCTCAAAAAAATCCGTTTTTTTTAAATTTCGATAAATGCCAGAGAAAAAAGTTGCTCAGTTTCCAATTTTATACATTTGTTTCAAATTTGGACTCTACCCCAGCAAGCACAAAAACATCTCAGATATGTTTCGAAACATAACATTGAGGACATTATACCTCCCATGCGATGTACTTTTAATATTACATAGACATGTATGCAACCTCCGAATTTCCGCAACAGGGGCATTTTAGGGTATATCAATTAGATGTTTACAAATGCTTTCTAATAGATGTCTTCATGATATTATCACAATTCTTTATTGGTTTTCCATACATACCTTATTTATTGCGTATAAGAACTTTTTTGATAGTATGAACTACGATGGCTTCTATATACGGCGTCTTTGACCAAACACTGCACACTGCACCACAGACTGCCTAACAAAACAAAGAACTCGTGCACCGATAGGTTTTTTTAGGTGGGGTTATGTTCTACTTTTTGAAACAGACCAGCGTAACAGACTTGGTATATAGCAACCGAATCATTCTCGAAAAACTAGTCCAATTTCTCCACGGTACATACTTCAAATGCCAATGCGGAACTGTCATAATGTAACATGAATGGTATGTAGAAATGTGATATAAAATGGAAAGTAACATATATGTCCCAAAGATAATGCCTGTACATAACAGAAGGTTGTAGCGTTGTGATTGAAACAGCACATCGTACGTGTGAACGAAATGTGCTATCAACATTCATGGGATGTTGAAATCATATGTAACATTAGGGACACAAAAAGAACATCGCGATACAGACCGTTATGTTTCGTGTTTGCTGGGACTGTCACTTCGACTTTTTTCATTTTTTTTTTAATTTTTCGAATCTTTCGCTCTATCTATTCGAACGAAACATAGGAATGACATTCTTATCAGGAAAAACTGCAGGTGTATGTAAAATGGAACCCTGAAAATATACAGGGGGTCATATTTGAAAATCAGAAGTTGGGGTCACAACGAGTTTTTTTTGTCAGAAAACAAACAACATGGTATACTTGCTACCCTGTGAATTTCAAATTCCGATCCCGAATAATTCAGAAGTTACAGCACTGGCCGTTTTTTATGCACTTCTCTGTATAGGTAGGTATACCTATTTCTTGAACTCACCCCTTCAGGATGTGCCAAATAACCCACGTACTTGTAAGGATTTCCATCAGGTGGCAACATGTGTATACCAAAATGTCTGGCAGTTGAGAATATCATGTACTTTGACTCGCACTGTGGTATAATCTATAGAAAACAGTTTAAACAATTAGTAAATCTCCCCACTTGAAGTTTCGGTTCGAATTTGAATAACTTTCACATATCTATATGTAATTGCATCATTTATTTTTATTTGAAGGAAAAATGAAGACACATAATTATTATATCATAAAGGAAAATCAGTTTTTATTATATCTGCACTTTGAATTAACTTGACCTTTAGATGATGTATCATAATAATAATAAGAAAATTAATTAAACAACACAAATAAATTCATGTATAAAATCCTTGATATTATATATCTGGTACGTTTCTGAAACATGTAATTTCACAAAAAAAAAGCTACTACTTAAACTAATTGGAATGAAGATTCGACATTCAGAGGTTCTTTCAATGTTGAGAAACATCAAATTCAATGAATTTTGAATAAATCATTAAATTTCATTATTCTTCATTGATTATAGTGGCACCCCAGCCAACACATCTGCGACATGACATCTTTGAGATGTCGCAATTAGGTAACATTGCGATATCACGAACGTTGCATCGATGCGATGTGAAAAAGTAAGCATATTTGCGACATAACATCTCTGAAATGTCGCAAAGAGATCAAACAAAACAAAGAATGTCCAGACCTTACCTCTGCATTACATATGTACATCGCTGTGATGTCATATATTCACATCTCTGTGATATCATATATTTACATCCCTGCGATGTCATAAGTTCACACATCCCTGCTGTCAAAATCGAATCACATCGCAGTTTCATCCCAAAAACACATCGCAGAGTCATCGCAAAAACACATCGCTATTCCATCATAATAATATATCGCAGCGACATCGCATGGAGGAAACTTGAGTGTGACAAAATAATATCCCTGCAATATCGCAGCGAAGTCTGTGCGACATAGAATGCGATATCGCAGGTCACATTGTTACATCGCTGCGATATCTCTGTGATGGAACTGTGTTTGCTGGGACATTTTGTTTACCATCATTTTACATATCAGTTGATTCTTGAAGCATCCAAATGCAGGAGCCAATACCAACGATTTGGGAACTTTGGAAGATTGGTACAAGAACTTCAGTTTATGCTGAAAAATAAATGAACATGTATTTCTTCGACTTATGGAGAAACATTTGGACTACCGCAGGATACAAACAAGTTTTTCGTGATTCTCTATAACTGAAACAATGAACTTCAATAATGCTCATCATGAAATACTGTTGTGTATGATCCTTGGTATGATGAAGGTAAGTCATATTTAAGTTAATTTGAGCAAGTTATTTTCGGGTCCATGACATATCGCCGAATTATCAAATCTTCGAAAACTTGGCCAGAACGCCTCTACGGCTCTTCGGACATATTTCCGAAAGTTACCATAACATCTAAACGACTTTCTCTGGTAGTATATAGTTCCTGATGACCAAAACGCCGAATGACAAAGAGCGATTTCAACGTTCTGTCCAAGTTCACAGGAAAATTCTGTTTTGATGATGTTTCCCTCCTAAAAATTCACTGAGTGACCAGGCGCTCTCACTGATGGGTTATTCGTTATACGTTTCATTCATCTAATGAATTTAGCGCGTGTTAATCTCGGAGTGATATGTTGGACAAAATAGTAGAATAACGACACAAATTGTCGTCAAAACAACGTCATGCCTATGACGTCTAAAATACGTCTGAAAAATAACGTCATAAATGAATACATTTTCAGGATAGGGACGTCACGGACCAATAATCACCAAAAATATACGTCAATATGACGTCAGCGTCATGCCTGGGAAGTTATTTTACAATTTTAAATGACTTCACCTAAGAGCCGAATATTCATAGAACGATACAGACTGATACCTGATACTGATATTGAAAGGTGTCTCAGAAGAAATAGAACGATACAGACTGACTGATACCTGATATTGAAAGGTTTCTCAGAAGGAATAGAGAACGCTTCGTTCGAATGTTTGGCGAGGAAAAATTTAATGGATCGAACATGGTTTTCTCAAGAATATCTCTCGTAGTAAATACATAAAAAATTGGCGCTGGAGTACAATTTATCTCTGGAGTATCGATAGTCAGATTTATTCCGTTAAAAAGCTGTAATTATGTACCTTATTATCTGCGATAAGCATATACCCCAATTGTCTATCCGCTACTGTAGATACCCAATAAGTGAAACACATTGGTATGGCGGATTGCTCGATACGATCTCTACTTTCCACTCCGAATTCTTCTTTTCTGGACAAAAAAAAGTAGTTACCAATGCGTGTGTTTATGTTATCAATCAATGTTTTTACTCAAGATTAGTATTGTTGTATTCTATGAGATGTCTATCCTTCGAAATCGTAAATAGTTTCAAATAGAATTGTCCTGGGACGAACATGAGGTCTTTGATGTCCTCATAGTGAGGCCTTATTTTTCCTCGAAACTCCCATTCACTCTTTTCAATGTTGTAACCGAAAATCACTACTGCTCGATTATCATCCTGAAAAAAAATTGTTTCGATATGAGGAATAAACACATATATGCTACTAGGATGAAATTCGGGATGTACAAATCTGCATCATCATCATCATCATCACGAGGACTCGCAGCTAGTGGACGGAAGCATCCTACAATTCCTACATCACTTGGATGCCGGAGAACCTACCCTGGTGTGAAGGAAACACAAATAAAGATGCTCTCCGCAGATAGTATCGGCAGTGACTTCGACAGATCTGGTCTTCGGAACTGTCGGGAAAGAATAAAGTCGCAGCTACTAACATGCTTGCTGTTCCGATCCTACTCTATACTCCTTCGGAGTAATGAAGTGGAATTCAAACAACTCAGATTTGTATTTCCATGCAAATTATATTGTCTAAAATCATAGCAAAGCGCTTTCGACTGTTACGTCATCATCAGTGTACACCTGAAAGCAAGTATGATTTTGTTCAGGTAGAAAACATTCTTATCAATGTATATATATATAGAGATAAAAATGATTGATTTTTTGTATGGAGGTAAATCAATACTTAATTGTCAGGTATTACAAGAATTCCATAGAATCACAAAATTATTCATTTGCTACAAAATGCTTTACATCAATAAACCCGTTATAAAGTTTAAAAATTTGAAAATTGTCAACGAATATTACATGTTGACTGTTCAAAAGTCCACAGAGAAGTGATGACGAGAGTGAAGCAGCATAGAAATATAAATTCTGTGATGTGACTTGAAATGGACATGGAACAATAAATAGAAGAAAATTCATAAATTCATCACAGACAAATTTTTTGGAAAGTAAATATCTTTTATGGTTACTTCAATCTTCTATGTAAAGGAATGTATGATCTGTTCAGATTAACTTGTGAATTCAGATATAGATCACCATTTAGCAACTCATCTTCAATATATAAATCCTCCAAAAAATCTAATCATTTATGATTTTTGGATGAAATTAACTGATTTCAAAACCTGAGAGTTTCTGTTGGAGCTGAAATTATGTTTATTAAATCAACAAGGAAAGCTAAACAGCTTCTCGAGTTGGAAGAAAAATACTTGAAATTGGTAACGGACACTGCCCTCTGAGGAATCACCTCAAGAAGATGGGTAAAACAGAGAGTGATAGTTTCCGTTACTGCGAGAACTTCGCTGAAACTGCAGAACATTTGCTTTGCGAATGCCAAGCACTCTTCTTCAAGAGGCTCAAGTTTCTGGAAGGGGCCTTCTTAGAGCCCTCCGATGTCAGGAATCTAGCTCCCAGGAAACTGATAAACTTCGCAATAAGCCTCGGAATCCCGGGCCTCGAATAGATTAAAGGGTTATGCACAAAAGATCTAATATGTTGAATTTGATAAGCAGCTCCATATGGATAAACCACTGTCTTATTCAACAACGTCAAAGACACGGGTTCATCAGAAGAACTGACCTTTTCTTTCCTGAGGTCAGGCGGGCTTAAATCGGAAACAGAACGTTGTTTATTCAAAATGATATTATTATAGTCCCAACATGGTTTTATGTGACTGTGGTATGTCAGTTTGCATTTCTGACTCCCCTGCACAATTTTGACTCGATTCTCGAATTGCTACCCCTCAAACGTCATAATTCTTTATACCCCTCAAACGTCATAATTCCTTATTTTTTCCTAGTTAGTGTAACTATCTTCATCTCCTCTTTCGAAGTCCATGGCCAAATTGACTAGAAATTCATTGTCAAGACCAATGAATTTGTTGATATTGACGTCATAACATTTTTTGACCTCAAATGTTTCACATAGGTAGGTATCCGAATTGTCTAACTAGACGTTTTCAACACATTGTTATTTATCACTGATATGATGATTCTGTCGAGGCAGTTATGTATGAAATTTTCCCAGCTTATTAGTGGCATTTGTTCGAGATTGAACAAATATAACATATTCGAAAAATATTAATACCTGGAAGATTTGGAAAAGCATATCAGCATGCATAATGATAATAGGTATTGTTTAAATATGGGTATGAATAATCTTACGAAGTAAGCGAATTGTATGGGTCTATGGGAAAATTCGATCTTCATGACTTTATGCTTCGTGATTCTGAATGGAGTCGATATCTTTGGATCCAGTAGAATTGGTTCCAATATCCAAATTTCGCCGTTGCTTCTACCACACACCAAATAAAATGCTAAAAATAAACCAAGAGTTAAATGGATTCCCATAAAGCTCCCATAGAATATTGTTACGATATTTCTACTTGGGTTCGTGAATTTAAAACACTCAGTAGAAAACTGAACAATTTATTTCACTGAACACTCGAAATACAACTCAATAAACACTTAATTAAATCACAACGATATTCGCTTTACAAATCTCAATGTTCACAATATTAGCTTTCTTTCAATCTAAAACTGACTGTACACGCGCCACTGCGCTACTTTTATATACACAAAATACTCAGAAACCGTTCATATTCGAGAAAATGCGTGACCGGCGATGTTATCGCGAGGCCATTAATCACAACCTTGACGCGAGCCGTCGAGATAATGACTTCCGGTGTTCTCAGAAATGCCAGCACAATTCGTAACAATACGTTTTCAGCAAAATACTCGATTTGGTTGATTCCTTTCATTTCAGTCAACATTCTATGTGCAGCTTGGCAAATCTATCTTGGCTAACTCTGCAGTAAACATCGGTTAGTACAATCATTTGAGAAATAAAAAAGGGCTTTGTGGATATCTCATAGGCCAAGCTAGATTTGCCAAGAATCATGTATAAATGTGGTCTTCTAAATTAGTCGATTTGTTATAAGATAATACGAAAGTTCACGTACATTCTATACTGTACTTGATGCATGTTATAACAGCTTTTTCGCCATCTTCATTTGTGGCAGGTGGAAGGGTAATATTTCGAATAAGTTCGTATGTCTCGTACTCCACCAATGATATTTTGCCACTTCCATAGGCAATCACTAGGTAATTTCTGAAATCATAAATCATAATAGATCAGTGACTCAAGTTTTATAATACTTTGTAATACCACTAAGAAAGGACGCCGGCTGTATCTCAGAAACTATTTGCCGCATAGGTTTCGGAAAAAAATATTTATGATGAAAGTGGCCAAGAGAAATCTCTGAAAATTATTTTCAAGTTTCCAGTACGACCGCTAGAGGGCGTAATTGCATTGGCCAATTCAAAAAACGGGTTTTTATGAGAATTTGATATATCAAGACATATCAAAAACACTTTTTTAATAATCTCGAGTTGATATCCAATCATTTGGATCTGAAAAAAATTGCGCTAGCTCTTTGAATAAAAGAGGGAGGGGAGGATGAATAGCACTATGAAAAACTCTTATAACTACAGTTTGGTGTAACGGAATTAATCGAACTTGGTCTCATTTTGATTTAAATCCCGTGGTGACCGCTAGATGGCAACGTTTGAAAAATCAGACAATTTTCCTTTTTTTTTCGAGAATTTCAAATGGAACCATATATTTTCCATGCTCTAATATAAAAGTAGAGCAAACGAGAAGGAAAATAATGAAAACTGGGAGTTGACACCTCTTGAGGAACCGGAGAAATAATCGAAATAATATTATGAAAACATTCACCGCAGGAATCTGAATTATTAATTTCAATAATCGTAACCAGAAATATCCTGTATCTATGAAATTATGATTTCAATAATTCATGCTCGGCACATTTTGCTATCAATTGTGTGCAATTATTCAGATTTAAGATATCCTCTGGCAAGTGGATATAGGGAGGGGTAGCATGTTTGGGTGACCAGCTAGGTCTCCAGATCTGACTTGTTTGAATTCTTATTTATGAGGGAGTTGGAAAGATATGGTATTTCAAACCCAACCAACAACTAGGAACGATATGATCAATAGAATCAGAACTGCCATCGAAAGCATAGCAATGGCCGAATAAGTGGAAGCTGCAGTTTTATCCACTCGACGGAGAATCAATTCATGTATAGAAAATGTACGCAGACAATTTGGGCATCTATCTAGGAAGACACTAGTACTACTAATTATATCAGTTCCTATTCAATTCGTAATTTATAATATTATTATTTCTCCGGTTTCTCAAGAGTAATCAACTTCGCAGTTTTCGCCATTTTTCTTCTCGTTTGCTCTGCTTTTATATTAGAGCATAAAAAATATATGGTACCATCTAGCGGTCACCACGGGATTTAAATCGACTCGATTAGTGATTTATCTGAAAGAACTAAAAAAACTCTTCAAAATGAGACCAAGTTCGTTGAATTTCGTTACACCAAACTGTAGTTATAAGAGTTTTTTCATAGTGCTATTCATCCTCCCCTCCCTCTTTTATTCAAGGAGCTAGCGCAATTTTTTTCAGACCCGAATGATTGAATATCAACTCGAGATTATTAAAAAAGTGTTTCTGATATGTCTTGATATATCAAATTCTCATAAAAACCCGTTTTTTGAATTGGCCAATGCAATTACGCCCTCTAGCGGTCGTCCTGGAAACATGAAAATTATTTCCAGAGATTTCTCTAGGCCACTTTCATCATAAATATGTTTTTTCCGAAACCAATGCGGCAATTAGTTTCCGAGATATAGCCGGCGTCCTTTCTTAGTGGCACACCCGGTATAGAAAATAACTGAAACCACACTATGATCGACAGATAAAAACACTAAATACAGCCGGATCTCTGATTTTCAATGGTATGTAAGACTGAGTGTAATGACTTATTCATATAGAGCTGCAATATTCAACTGATTTTCTTATCGAAAAACTATAGAAACATCGGCTGCTCATTGGTGGCTAAGTTGTGCTATGATACATTTTGCGAAATGTTCGGAACCATAACAACTTTGTTGAAGCATTTAACATTTTGTCCACTCATTTATTCTAAGTAGAGTTACGGATCAAGAAGTACAGGCCGTAACATTTTCGATGTCCTCACGGGATATCTCACTTATTTTCAAAGATAGAGATTTGCGGTCTTCTCGAACGTTGGATACTTTTTTGTGAAACTCACGATACCGCAAACAAAATTTGTATAGTCCGCTTCGTTTCTGAGATATACAGGGCGAAATTGAAAATATTGCATTTTGGGACCCCCCCTCTGTAACTCAGCTTTCTTTCAACTTAAATAAATGGATTGGCAATTGGCAATCGGGGATTCATTCGTTGGCCAGCTAGAAGTCCTGATCTCAGCCCCCTAGATTTCTTTCTCTGGGGATTCTTAAATAATAAATTATACAAAACTATGCCTCAAAATATAGAAGTTCTAGAACAGAATTTGATAAGAGATGCCAGGAAGAACTATAAATAGCAAATGAGAATCCGCGAGTGCATTTAACAAGGTGGTAACATTTTTGACCATTTGATTTAATACTATTTGGTTATCAATAATAGTTAAATGTGAGTCATTAAATGAAATGAAAGAGAGTTGGAAAGATGATGCATTTATTTCAATAGGCAATTTTGCTCATATATACTAATTTTTTCGATAGTTGTGATATGTCATTATCATCAGGGTACCAAAAGAAAACCAAATCATTGATAAAAAATGTAGGTCCATATTTGAAAAAATAAAGTTGATGGTGGTGGGGCGAAGACGAAACGTCGGACTGCAAATGTGACAAGGTCATCTTGTAGGAAAGAAAAAGTGGTAATGATGAACTGCCATTAATTTTGAAGATTTTCTTCAAATGACACCAGGAAAAAATAAAAACGATTTCACGAAATTTCAGTTTTTTTCGGATATCTCCGGAAGTAATGGGAAATTTCCGATTTTCTCGACAGCATTTTATTGAGCACAAAATTACGCAACTTTGTCACTATCTCCCACGGTTTACGAGATCCCCATGTTAAGCCTCGAATTTGGTCCACTCTGTACATCATTACCAGTAACTTTGTTCTTCACTTTACGTTCTCCGACCTATAAATACTCATAATTAATACTTACAATTCTCGATGAGTAGTTAAGGCACACACAAAATCATCTGCAATTTGGAATATGGGTGTGCATGTGTTGCTGATGCAATCTATTGCATAGACATTTCCATCCATGGTTCCTGAAATCACAAAGATTTCCTCATGTTCGAAGACAACTACAACTATTTTCGAAAGCTAACAGAATAATAACACATATTATGTATCTGCACTCTCTGAACAAATTAACAGTTTATCTGGTAACTTGAATGTAATGTTGAAGTGGAGTTCACTTTCGATCTTACCAACAATGAAATCTCTGACGATGAAGGGTGCTGCTTTCAAACTTGCGTCCTTAGGTATACCTTTTTCGATTAATACTTCCATTTCTTCGATCATATCCTCCAAATCGCAATTGAAGATGCGATCATCTGTGTTTGCTGAGAAATAAATAGAAATATAGTATAATAAAGAAGAAAGAAGACGGGTTTATGTTTTGAGAAGAGTTTGCTTATAAATAATCGATCAGAAGTGGTGAATTTGCACCTATGATGCGATATCTTTTTCAATGAAAACTTTTGTTTCTACCTTTGTTTTGATCTCAGGCATCCGAATTTGATAATTAAATCGTAAAGAAACCTCTACTTAGGAACTATTAGAGAGAATACAAAGTTTCGAAATAATATCACCTTCTTTTACTGATACTTTTCTTTTTTTGACATGTATAAGAGAGAAAACATATATCACTGAGTGTAGTTATTGGCTGATTTATAGCAAAGTCAGCTATGAATCAACCTTAATTCGCTAAAGAATCGCACAGAGGCTTATTAAATGTAGCCTAATTGGTGAAATAATAGGAACATTATTGAAAAATGTCATATTTATGTTGTTTTCTTCAGACAAAAATCATAACTATAACCATGGTACATGCGTGTAATATGTAAAGTGAATATTGTATCTTTTCAGCTCAATATAGTATACCTACCTTTACGGAGAAAATACGGATTTTTTTTATTTTATCCCGATTTTATCAGAGGAGCTCTCGTTGAATTGTAAAAAAAGAAGAGTATTTGAAAACCACCGTGAAAAATATCGAGCTAAATTTGAGCTCGTATTGTATGTGGTAAGACAATTCCGTAAATAGAAAACTCAATTCAATTGAACTTTATTCAACAAACTAAAAGAAAAATAAGTAAAATAATAAATATTTACAAATATGGAGATACTGGAATAGTATTTGCTGTTGAATTATGTTTTTGACATTTTTGTCAAACTGATGCGATGCCTAACGCTTGATGCTATAGTATTGCTACGGTAACGTATTTTATCTGATTTTTTTTATCCACTTGCATTTTTGTTTCTTCGATCCTAATATGAATTGATAGCAAGCTACGATTTTTTACTCACAAATGGGAATTATTAAACGTGAGTGAAATTGTCGCGAACATTCAATCACTGAATAAAATAATTGAATAAAAAAAAAGATAGCATTTACCAAGAACGAGATCATTCTGGATCTGGTGATAGTTACCCACTCTCAAAACGGATTATTATGAAAAGTAAATACTACAGACTTCGATGCTCAAGGGTAAAAAATTTCTGCTCTGAATTCGACTGCTAGCAGTGAACAGGAGATGTGAATTCTGGAATCCTGACATACGAGCTATGAAGAAGTTGATTGGCTCTACTCCAGTTGAAGAAGTGTCGATATTTCTGAAGAAGTTGCTGGATATCATTTACTCGAATAATTCTGGGTGATAGTGGAGCCACAGCGTGAAGCACAGTGACCATCAGGTTCATTTTATCATAAACTATCATACGTTTCTGAGGTTGCTGATCTGGGGTGAAATCATCTTCCGTGAAATTTTTTAATTAAATGAGCTTTAATATCATTGAAAACCGTTGCCCTCTAATGATGTTTGTATCTTCCAGGTTTCTCATCCTGAATCTTTGGGGGCAATCTTTATCTACATATCTTTGTCGATCCTGTAGCTTATATAATTTTCGAGTGGAGATCTAATAACCTGGTAGAATTCAATGCAAACAAAACACAAGTATGTCTTTTCTCTATAAAAGCGGAACTCACTGTGTCCAACATAATTCAGTCAGGAGTAATCATACCATTGAAGTCATCCATTTCGATGCTTGGCGTTACTATCAGCAATAACCTTTCTTGGGAAAATCACGTGAGGTCCATTGCCAAAAGTGTATCCCAAAAACTTTGATTTCTGTTTCGAGCCAAGAGGTATTTCACTCCCAGTCATCTGCTTCTGATCTATAAGGCACAGATCCGACCTGTTCTGGAATAATGTTCCCATATTTGGTGTGCGACACCTAAACATATCCTGAAACTTTTGGACTCTGTCCAAAAAAGGGCAATTCATCTCGTCGGTGATGCCTCGCTTACAAACTCGCTCACTTCTCTGCAACACCGTAGAAAAGCTGGCGATTTATCTCTATTTTATAGATATTTTTATGGGCGATGCTCTTCTGAAATATCAACAATCGTTCCTCCATAAGCAGTCTCTTCGAGATTAACCCGTCAAGTTCAGTCTTCACACCCCTTCGTGGTCATTTCAGAGACTTGCAGAACGTCCCTTTCCAAAGACTCGTTCATCCAACGAACATCGAGACTTTGGAACTCATTGCCTAGGGAGGTGTTCCCCGAGGCATACCATCTCCAGACATTTAAGAAGAACACCAAGTCCTACCTTCTTTCCCTTGGTTCTCACGATGATCTCTGAACATTACAGGGTATCCCTTTTCGTGAGAACCAGAACATAAAAAAAATATCAACGATTTATTCTAATTTGACGTGAGATCATGACATGAAGAAGATTTAATAATTCATACTCATATGTAGGGCGAGATTTCCCAACTCTCCCTTAGTGCCCAGACGTGGCCCAGAATATATTCATGCATAATGACATTGCGGATATGGATATTCAGTTTTCGATATAACTTATGACGATGGTGAAACTACTCGTTTGAATCTATAGTACTGGCTGTACATACATGTAAAATATGTACTTCCTTCTTGTAATGCAAACTTCGGAGCTAAGCTGAAGCTGATTGATTTTATTGGACCTAATTTGAAATCACATAACCAGTAGAGGAGTCTGATTCTTCTGTCGAAGAACAAAATGTAGCCTCTGTTATCTCCTGTCACAAGGGCTCTGAAAACAAACAACATTTTGGAATCATGATCGATCATGATCGATCCACATTTCAGTATGAATAATTATCAACACTTATAATCTATGTATAACCCAAGAAATCAAGATGGAAAAATCATTAATTGAGTTGAGATATCGAAAGGAGTGATTTTTTTCCACCATTTATTTCGAATACCTACCTGAATAAATTATGAATAAAATATAAAATAGGTATTTATGTATTGGATACTATATAACGAAGAATAACCAACCCTTGAATTATTATACAGTGAGGACCAAAAGTCCGTCGCCCCCCCTGTAACTTCTTTATTCTACATATTACAAAAAAATGTTAAATACATAAGTTGTAGGGTTTCATTCGATCTCTTTAATGGTTTAAGTTTCATTCATACAGAGTGTCTCAAAAAAGCACAGTGACTAAGAAGTTAATTTTTTTAAATGAGACACCCTGTATTTCATTTCATTTTCAAATTCTTCCTGAAGAGCTGATTTTGTCGATATATCATACTTGGGGATAGCGCGAAAGATTACAGAGATATAGGGTGTGAAAAATCGAGATTTTTCAAATTTAGGAATTTTTTGTGCCGAAACTATCCATTCTTGCTCAAAACGGCTTACATGTCCCTATCTCAACTTTCCATTTACTATCGATTGATATTTAATTGAAACAAATACGGGTGGTTCAGAATTTTGAGTTTTGCATCACCCTCTATTTCCCACTAAGCAAAGTAACATTCATTCAATATTTCAGTAACCTTACTGCAAAGGTTCAGCAACTACTGAAACGGACGTTCAGCAATATTAAAAATGGTATATTTCAAATCAATTATTCCAGCAAGGTAACTGCAACATTGCATATAATATACAGGAATATTGCAAATGTGATATTAAAAATGTGGCCTAGTGACAATAATGCAGCAACTGCTGAAATAGATTGATGGATGTAATGTTTAATAATCAGTAATTGCAGCAAGGTTACCGTAACATAGGATATAAATTAGAAGAGAATAACATATTCAATATTATGTTATATAGCAGCAACTTACCACCAACCTTGTCTATTCCTTTCTATAACATAACAGTAATAGTTCATAAATTACTTTCCAGTAGGTTTGTTCATTACTGAACAATTTTTAGATTTTCACTTCTTGCTTCTAAAATATTGATAGAAAATGAATGCATACAATATTCATGGAAGGCAGATCAGTTTCGATATCTTCGAAAATATCATTTACTATTGATGTGCCCTCTATGAAAATCAGATTCATTTTTTAGTTTTTAGAGCAAGGAGTTAAAACCCAAAAAATCTTCTGAAATGATTATATACCTTAATATAGTATCTTCATTTGAAACAATAAATTCATTTTTTCCTATGCTCCTGTTCTATACAGTTGGTCTCACTAGGTTGGAACCATGTGAAAATAATTGATATAATTTATTTTACAAAAAAAGTTCTGCATGCTTTAAAAGCTAAATTTTTTCAGTCGTATAATCGGGTTGTTGAAAATCACTTAGGTGTAGATAATGTACCTTTAACAAAATCGAAAGTTGTTATGCAAAGTTGTTCAGAATTTAAAATACATTCAAATGTTCAGTCATATCTATCTAAAATATAATTTTGTAAATTTTTCCATTCAGTTTTGGACTAAAAATCTATTATTTATAAAAAGTTCAACATAGTCGGAAACTTGAAACACATTATAAAAAACCTTGATAAACACTAACAAAAAAAGAAAAATGTTGAAATTAACACAACATAATTTTTCATAGTAGATTTGAATATCAGAACGTAATTTTCATTTCTAACTGACTTATTAACCTGACAATTTTTCGATATTGTCAAAATCGAAGTGACTTTATTATTAGATTCGCATATTTCAAGAAACCTCTTATACAACTGGAAAACTTAATACCTGATGATTTCAGCTTTCATCACAAGCAGAACTTTTTTCCTAAAATAAATAATAAAAAAGTTTTCCATATACTTCCAACTTTGTGAGACATTCTGTATATATGAGAAGTTATTGATTTCAAATGTCTATGAAAGTCTTGGGGGTCAAAAAGGCAAAAATTTTATAATTAAACCTTTAATTAAATTGAAATATCACAACTAAAAAAAAACAAATATCAAAATATCAAATTAAAAAAACTCTGTTTGGCCTCATCCAGGCACCTGAACCTGAAACAATAATAATCATCAATGGAATGTTTGGATGGAAGATTGACAACTTGATCAAAACCAACTCTACAAAACCTTGACATACACATATATACAATACTCCCAATTGTTTCCTGCAAATAGGCCAAAATTATGATATTTTCCATTCTCTGTAATTGAAATTGTACCAGACTTTTTGGTTTTCAACAAAGTACGACAATCATATGGAAGGTTTTTATATTCACTCAATGACTTGTGCTTCTTCTAGATAGCAATAAGTTTATTGAAATTCGTATTGGATATGCATCAATCAATTGCCCAATTTCTCAAATTATTAGCTAATGTAGTAGACTTATCTGATGCCTGGGTTTTTACTATATTATACTACTTATTCAATGGAAAATAAGGAACAATGACTGAGGATTCTGAGAAAAATGTGAGAGGAGAGGTGACTGATGGGTTCTCATTTTTATCTTGTAAAATATCAGGGCAACAAGTTTGAGAATCATCAAGGGCCTCATCAGTTTCAACTTCAACCTTCGAGTTTTTCAATTTTCTTTTTCTTTCTTCGACGTATTTTGAGTACTTATTACGGTGTTTTTTTATCTAAAAATATCCACTAATCACAATCGAAATATCATATTTTAATGAACAGAAATTGATAACGACGATTTCAATCCTACTTTATAATAAGATGCACTCGAAACAACACTACCATCAGATTTATTCGCAATATAAGAGAAAAACCAAACCATCCTAACCTAAAATAGTAAATGATGTATCGCTTACCTTACATGAATATGGAGATGCCTTCAATGTATTGCCATTGTCCACTGTGCTGCTTCAACACTCTTATTCAACAAACAAATGTACTTTACTAATAATTTATAAAAGTATCCGAATCAAGATGGAATCAAGAATAAAAAACCTGCGACGCAAGATTGCACGATAAGGGACAGGATAAACATAAACAACTTCCTTTGTCTATGAGCTGGGTGTCGCCCCGTTAGGTGGCCAATCTCCTCAAGACCGGGAAATTCAAAATTGGTTGGTAACCTGACAGATGAAATATTTTTTCAAGTTTCTTTATATTTACTATTCAAAATTGTCGAAGGGTATCATTTTGTATATTTCTGCGATGATACAATCGAAAATTGAACATGCATTTTGTTTTCTAAATACTGGCAATATTGTTTGAAGTTAGCTTATGTATTGTTGTATAATATATATAATATAATAGGATTTCAAACCGAGTGTAACATTGTGATTTGAATTTGTTCGATAGTTCCAAATGTAACTTGCACACACATTGTTCCTATATAGTTTCTATAAAGTTGCATTTATAATGAACATCAATGGCTCACGCAACATTGCAACTGAAACATAATCAATAGCTTGCTTTTTAATTTACATGCAACTTGTCGGTAGTTTTTTCTGTTATGTTAAAAACTTGAATATAGCAGTTAGCCTTATGCAATATTATATTATTATCTTACAATGACAAGCAATACATAATATTGTTGCAATATTTTGTAACATTACATGCTTAGTGGGATTGTTTCTATTAAATGTCATTAGATAGTGAATGAAAAGTTAAGATAGGGACATGTGAGCCGTTTTGAGCAAGAATGGATATTTTCGGCACAAAAAATTCCTAAATTTGAAAAATCTCGATTTTTCATACCCTATATCTCTGTAATCTTTCTCGCTATACCCCAAGTATGATATATCGACGAAATCAGCTCTTCAGGTAGAATTTGAAAATGAAATAACATATAGGGTGTCCTATTTAAAAAAATTAACTTCTAAGTCACCGTGCTGTTTTGAATGAAACTCAAACCATTAAAGAGATCGAATAAAACCCTACAACTTATGTATTTAACATTTTTTTGTAATATGTAGAATAAAGAAGTTACAGGGGGGCGACGGACTTTTGGTCCTCACTGTATATTGAATATTCATATATATAACAGTGCCGAATTCGGTAATCACCATTGTCAAATATGACTTGATGTAAAGTAATAGTATATTATGATACAAGTTTTCTAAGACGCTATTTTGTCGCACGCGTTGTTTGGAGTACGACCAGCGAAGCGAAGTGAACAAGTGCGACAACGTGTCTTATAAAACGTGTGTCATATGAAATTTTTTCAATTTTGAATTGATTTGAAGGAAACATTGATTTAATATCGATTAATAACAGAAACATCTTCGATTGGTAACAATGATGACATTGAAATAATTAAAATCTGACGCACAAGCGTAAAGCCCAGTTTACAGTTGAGCGATTTTGATTATTGCAATACCAGTGGCGAAAACTTCGATGTTTTTATTGTTTTTATTGGTCAATTTGAATCAAATTACACTTTGAATTGAAATTTACCAATTAAAACACTGTCACTGCTAAAATCACCAAATCCAAATCGCTCAGAAGTAGGTAAACTGGGCCTTACTCTTCTGACTTTTATTTGACAGTTCGATTGTACCAACACAGAGTACAGTAACTAATCTTTGGTACCAATCTCCGAATAATAAAAAATGCGTATCGAAATAGAGGCTATTTCGACGCACGCATTTGCATTGCACAATGACTTCTTTATACAACCAAAATAGAAAAAATATATTTCCTTTATATATACTGTATCACATGTCAGTCTGATTTGCTGATCAATATCTCGTTTTCTACAGGAACAAGCTCTCAGAATATTACACTCATATTCATCATTTTTCTCGATCCTAGCATTTTTTTTTTTTCTAAAAATATTGATCAATCATACCATACTAATCTTGACATTGCATCTCATTCAGAGTTCCGAAAATAAGCAGAAGAAGAAGACTTCAGTCAGCAACTGACATCAAATTTCAAATTTAAGGTGAATTTTATGCAGTGGTTTCAAGTTTTCAGCTTTAAGTTTCAAGTCGTAAGGTGAAAAGGAACCATACCATTCATGCAGAAGGTATAAAGAACTGCCAATTATGCAATTCTTGTCATAAATCCACATCATATCAACTATAACCAACAGGTGCAACAATATTAAGAATAACGTGAGATCATGAACATATGAAATATATGTAGGCAGGCACATGAATCAACCGTAATTTCATTATATTGACCCATACTGTTAATAAACTGACATTCCACAAATCAAAGAACTATACGCATGCGTAAATCGATTGAGTTTTAAGTCGTATTTCCTTTTCCAATATCCTTCTACTGGCTTGCACGAAGTTCCTTCACGAACATTACACACACAAAAAAAATAGATATGAATGTTGGCCTGGACATAATACTGTTCCGATATTTCTCCTTGGGTTCGTTAATTTAAAACACTCGGTACAAAACTGAACAATTCATTCCACAAAACACTCGAATTACAACTCAATAAACACTTAATTAAATTACTTCGATATTCGCTATACCAATCTGAATCTAAAGTAACTGTCCGCGACAATGCGATCTTTTATATCGGTATAAAACATCATTCTATCATCCTGCAGGAATGACAGGAAGTAAGTAGAAGTATTTTTAATGTTCGATAAACTCCGACAGCAATGAATCATCCGCTAATTATAGAGGTACGTGGGCGACCGATTTAATAATCGCGCCGCCGAGATGTGATTTCCGGTATTCTCGGAACACGGCACAGTCCGTAACAATACTCATGAGAAGTGCATGAATGGTTCGATTGAAAATCAGTGACTGAACTTCCAATTACTCGAAACGTAAAACTTAAAACCGCTGCAAAAATCCAAAGTTACTCGTCAGTTCCTGCACAAGCATGTATGTGCCCAGGAGATATTTTGACGCCATTCCGGAAAATCTTCGTATTATCCAGTTCCCCCTCCTCGAATGGTTTCGCATACAAGGTGTTGCCGAATACCAAGACGTAACCTTTCTCGGTCGTGACGTAACACTCGTGGCATTTCTTCATGTAAGTTCCGTCCGTGAATTTACCTATTCTTTTGGCATGCAGCAATTGAGGTGTTACTGGATTGATAAACTTGTTTTTTTCGTTATCCTAAAACGAAATAGATGGATAGAATATTGATTGGTGAATTCACTTCCTGAACTGGGCCGGTCCTACTTCGATAAATCTCGCTAAGTTCAGGTTTAGCTGCGTTTCCAAACAAATTTCACAGGTTATAAAAATATGGATATTCGATCTAATTGTTTATAACAAATCCATGGAGCCATTTTCTGATGTGTTTGATGCGAATATGTACCGAACATTATTGAAAAAAAATGTATATCATCTTTCGAGGGTAGCGCCTCTATTCTTGTAAATGAGAACCCCACATAATGAGATGAAATTCAATTGTTTGAATCAAGCATTTTTCAGCTGAAACAATTGAACAGTAGTGCCACCAGGTCTTATTTTCATCATTACGAAATGATGAAGAAATATTCTTTTCAACATGAATTTTCTATTGTTCCACAGGTAGGTACACACATGCAAAATTTATGGTATACTATAGACTAATCCAAGACACTGTCGAAAAAAATTCAAAATGGCTGCCTTGAGGCATTGTTTTGAATTGATCAATAACTTTCTGAATCTTGTAATTTCAATTTAAAATAACTTAAACCCTAGAACGAACGTAAAACTTTCAAATGTTGATATCATTTGTGTATATTTTGTGTGCATACTATTATGTGATGTGAATTTTCTGGTAAAATGGAGCTACAAGAACATGCCTACTACTTGTGTTGGACCCTGGGTTTCTAATTATATTGACCACATGGGATTTCTTCATGCATAATATATATATATGAAAAATAACATCCAGTAAAAGTAGAAAAATCAAGATCAATTGCCCATTTTCTAATTCATGTTGGAAGGATTATTGGATGGAGTCTTGTGAATATCATATATTTTATTTTGGACTGAATTGTGTGTTGTGCATTAATGCATATTTGTCCTACAATCAAACCATCACATTAGTTTGCATAGACTTTTCTACTGAAAAATAAATGAGTAAATTGTTTAAAAAAATGTTTTTATTATAAATGAGCATGTACAAATTAGTTGACAGTGGTATCAATTAGTTTTAGTAAAGAACACAACGTCTACTTTTAAACTAGGTAAGGCAAGAGTTTCTATTTGTGATACTAAAAACTAATGTTTTTCAACAAATAGGGACACTTTATTACTTCCACACAATCTAAACATTGCATTGGGGGTGCACTGAGAAATCAATGATTTAATTCTATACTTCACACAAATCTGATAGGACAGAGCAATCAAACTTTGTAGATTAGGATATTCATGATCATGACTCATTTGTGATGCAAATGGCTCTAGTATCCTCACAGCTGAGGCAGTTCTTCACCTTGAAGAGCAGCAGGGATTATACCTAGTGGATGAAGAAGCTCCTTTATGTTGTGTTTTCTTCAATTTCATCTCGCTTCCATTTTTTCATTGTAAAAACCTGTGTGTGAAATCTAAATAGTTAACGATAAGAAGGCAGTAGTTATACTGGCACAAATCAGTTGCTTGTAGATACTGTTACTCAGTTACGGGATTATCCATCAGAGAAAATGATCCATCCTCTCTCTCTAGCGATAACAGATGATCACTTGTATCAACACCAGCCATTGATTTCACTTTTGAACCTTACATATGCAGATAAAAGGAAATCCAAAGCCTAAACTCATTTAATCAAATAGACTATAATCAATTTGTGTAAGCCCCAAAGGCAGCCATTTTTGATCGCGACTGATCACGTGTTCTAGATAGGTCTATTGTCAAATCGGAAACAGATAGAGATATGAGTACGGAGTTGGATTGATGAACTATATATTCCACTACTATAAAACTTAGTACCTAATGATATTTTTGAACAAATATATTATTGATCTCGAGGAGTCTATGTAATATTTGGGATAATACGTGGATAATACTTACCCAAACTAAAAAAACTACTTGATTCGGAAATATCACCATGATATGCTCTTCTATGTCATGATTGGTTCTCACACATACGGGTATTCCATAACTATTTGGAACTATGTATGAACCTATGAAAGTAAATTGGAGAAAGAAAACATATAAAAATTGTTTGAAAAATTATGTTAGTAAGAATAATAGTTGGAGATACTCCATCTCTTATCTCTTGATGATAACACCCAGCCCAACTTTAGAACAATCATCAATTTTGAAGGAATGAGACTCATTGGCGTAATTTTTTTTTAAGATTCAAACTTGGGATTCGTGATGCACCTAGGGTAAATTATTGGGAATCTACGGGATTCCATTGATTTCCGCAATGTTATTGAGTTTGATTTTTGGAATATACAGAGTGGCCACTTTTTTAATGGGATTGTATTGGTAACTTTTAAACCATAAGAGTTAGAAGGTCGGTCAAATGGAGAAAAAGTTGCATTCATAGAAGCATTGTCAAGCAGTTCAAACAAATCGAGATTATCAGGGCCGGTTATTGAGATATCATAAGAAAAGTAAATTCTGTCATTTTGATTTTTCTTTTTTTCCCACTTTATTTCGAATATTATCAAAAAATGTCCCAGGAGTTTTTTATTCGACAGTAAATTATCCTCATTTTGACATAATCAGATTTTGTATCCAACGTTTCGTACGCTCTGGGCCACCCTCAACCTCATTTTTTTCATTACGGACCTGCATATTTTATGACACTTTTCTAAATAACTTTAAACGCTGAATTCATCGACATATCATAAAATGTAATTCAAAGTTGAATTTCAGGTGATTTTGATAATTTGGATAATAATATCAAAAATAGCTGTGCATGTATATGTAATGTGCAGTAACCCCAGCACGTGATGGTGTTTATTTAAACATTAATTTATATGAATTATAGGGAAAGTGGAGCAGATTGAAACAAAAAACTTATTATGGTGGCTAGACATTGAATTTTTGGAAAAAAATGTCAATGGGGTGCAATCATATATAATTTCATGAGACTGGAATTGAGAAGCATAAACATTTATTGGAAAAAATAATGTTTCTTTGGTCACCTTTTTTTGTTCCATCCTACCCCAGGGTAGGATAAAACACTCAATATTTATTTGGGGGGTAGGTTGAAACAACAATAATTTGTTGAATAATAGAGATTATATTTTGCAGAGAATTGAACAAATTCAAAATTAAGTGATATTCATATAGAAAGAAATAATTACAAAAATTCAGTAGTGAAATAAAATATTAAAAATATCTAAATTTTTATTTTGGCAAGGATAATGATTGAAAATATCAGAGAACGAATCATAATTTTCTAAAATAACTTGAAACTAGGCAGGCAAGAAAAAAAAACAATGGAAAAAGTAGGTGAGACAAATTCTTATCGGACTTGAGAAATCGACTTCAAGATCTTCATCTAGTGGAAAGACGAAAGTGCCCTTATCTCGGCCCTTATTCTGTAAACTTTGCCTTAACCTTATTGCTACGTCTGCAATATTGATATTTCTTATTGATCGTCAGTTCTAGTAATTTTTCCCACAAAATAGAATTTTTTAAACAAAGCATTCGACTAAACCAAAATCTCCAAAACTGAGTATCTTTCAATTTCATCACTGAATTCGACAGGTAAATAACTTTCCTCGGATGATATATCATCATCTGATACTGCTGAAGAGAATTTTATATCGGATTCCGCATCGTCTTCCCGTTACATAATGAGGGGTAGGTTGAAACGTTACAACCAGCCCCGTTTATTTTGTTTCAACTTACCCCATCCATGCTTTTCGCCTTTCCATGGGTTATTACAAAAAAATTACGTCACATATCTGAATGGAATCCATAGTATCACATTGGCAATATCATACGTATCAAAAGCATGCATTAGTTTAATGCTGAAAAAATTATGCACCGATGATATTTTAATTTAGATATCATGCGAATATTTTAGTATTACGAACTCAAAACACACAACTGTAAACAAATCAGTATAACCAACCCGTACCTAACACTGTGCATAACTTCCACTCACCTTTATCAACAATGTCTAGGAGCGTTAACAATACACCCAATGTAGATATTTTCTTTTTGTCATTTGCACAATTCAAGCGTGTTATTCTCAGCACACTTCCTAATTAATAATTTTACATCATGCTCTCATTCACTTAGTATTAATTATGCTTAGTATAAGACTACTCTTATCACCTATTGATAATTTTGTACACCTATTAATGGGCTCTTGGGCCTGTTGGATGTATTTTTGAAATAAATAAATAAATAAATAAATAAACTTAAACTGGCGCTGAAATCTACGTCATAATTTGCGCCAGAGAATCCATTGATATGATTAAGTTGCCAATCCTCAGGTACCAAAAATACCGTGAAATTTCAAATGTTTTAACGTGCCCCGTGCTTCAACCAGTCCACTTTCCCTAGGTACCATAGTTCAGGAATAAAGCTTATCCTAACATCATGCTTGAAGCTGGTAATTTCATATTTTTTTATTCAAGATGCCTTCGGTATCTAACAAATGAAGAATTAACAAAAAAAAAATCAAATTCCTTACCGTCAGGCTTATCATTTCCTAATGTCCATAGCCAAAAATCTATGGAATATTCATCCTTGTTGGGTGATCCGATTGTAATGATGAATTTGGCGCTATCACTAAATCGAACTGCAATTATTCCTGAATTTGGGTATATTCCATAAAATGATCGAACTGGACCACTAAAGAAATTTTATGTTATAAAGTTGGTTACAAATAACAAGAAAGACAATGAAGTACACTTTATCGTTTGATTTGGCAGGAGAAATATATCACATGACTGTCTGCTTATCACAATCTAGGAGAACAGGGCGAAATGGTTCATCTATACATTATTTTTTTGGTTCTCACGAAACGGGATATCCTGTGATATTCAGAAAAGCGTGAGAACCAAGAGAAAGAAGGTAGGAGTTGGTGTTTTTTTTTAAATTTCCGGAGATCGTATGCCTCGAGGGACACTTTCATATAGGCAATGAGTTCCAAAGTCTCGATGTTCGTTGGATGAACGAGTCTTTGGAAAGGGACGTTCTGCAGGTCTCTAAAGTGACCATGAAGGAGTGTGAAGACTGAACTTGACGGGTTAATCTCGAAGAGACTGCTAATGGAGGAACGATTGTTGATATTTCAGAAGAGCATCGCCCATGAAAATATCTATAAAATAGAGATAAATCGCCAACTTTTCTACGGTGTGAGCGAGTTTGTAAGCGAGGCATCACCGACGAGACGAATTGCCCTTTTTTGGACAGAATCAGTTTCAGGATATGTTTAGTTGCCGCACTCCAAATATGGGAACAGTATTCCAGGACAGTTCGGATCTGTGCCTTATAGATCATAAGCAGCTGACTGGGAGTGAAAAAGCTCTTAGCTCGAAACAGAAATCAAAGTTTTTGGGATGCACTTTTGGCAATGGACCTCACGTGATTTTCTCAAGAAAGGTTATTGCTGATAGTAACGCCAAGCATCGAAATGGATGACTTCAATAGTATGGTTACTCCTGACTGAATTATGTTGGGGCACAGTGAGATCGGCTTTTCCAGATAAATGACATGTTTGTGTTTTGTTTGCATTGCATTCTATACCAGGTTAATAGATCCTCACTCGAGAAGTCCATATTTATTTTGTTAACATGTCTTCCTCGTTCATTTCTGGTTTGACGGGCCGATATAGGAGCCCTGGAAGGGCAAGCGGTATGGAGGGTAATATCATCCGCGAATCATGAATGCACAGACCGCAGCCCGCGTTTGATCATTTTGTGAATTTCTATTTAGAATTTATCACGAATTAGTGACTTGTACCACAGTTGTACGTTGAGGTATGTCTTGGTCAGGGGCGGATAAAGGGGGGGGGGCTATAGGGGCTGGAGCCCAGGGCCCCTGATTCTACAACGGTTCATTTCAATTTCTAGTGCTCTTGTATAATAATGGATAATGGACGAAAAAAATATTGTTACCGTCAACTGGGGATACTTTGCACAGTTTTTGCGTGTTTTTAAAATATTTCATCCATTTTCAGATGAAATGTTTTCCGATTGAACTATGTGAAACTTTCATGTTATTTCTATGCGCTCCATAGATTTTCACACTGAAAAGCCACCTAGAAATATTTTTTATTATTTGTCAAAAAACTGGAAAAGTTGCCTCGCCTCTGGGGAAACTTTGCCGAGTATTGTTTTTGGCATGAAATACGATGCTTTGAGCAATGTTAGCTAATAAAAGAGGTAACAATTCGCGCTTAGATGTTTCAAAAATATTGGGAAGTAGAAATCCGTATAATTAATGATACAAAAATTTCACCTTATGAGGAAATAGTTTTTAATTTTGGATAAAACTAAAAATGAAGTAAAAACTCAAGAACCTACTGTAATACACCACAGTTTTATTGTATGAATATGTACAGCGATAAAATAGTCACAAACTCAAAATATTATATTCTTCATGGAAAAAAATATCAAAATCTATCACAGACACTTTTATTTGGCAGGTAAGTGCTAAGACATAAAAGAAGTTAAAATTTTTCAACGTTCATATAAAAAACGATAGGAAGTATCGTAATCTGAGCTAAATTGTACTTTTGAAAATTGTTATTATCCAAAGCAAACAGTTTTCTTGAAGATGAGATGCTTCTCGGTTTGACTGAGCTTAGCCATTAAATCTGATTCCAATATTAATCCAGTCATCAACATCCGAAAAATAAAATTTGTCATTGACATTTCGCATAGCGTTCACCGCCCTTTGTAGCTGTTCTTCGGTGTAATCTCTATAGTGTCTTGCCCCCAATTTTCTCTTGCATGTGCGTAAAATTTTTCTGAAAAAGACGGGGTAACATTGCCAACAGTCATTAAAGCCACATTATACGTGCCAAATTCATAACTACAACGTATAAGGAATGCTATTAGGGTTATATATCAACAGTATAAGGAACAGTACTCAAATCTGAATCGTTTCGCCTACGTAACCCTTAGCATAGCAACAGGTTTAAGATATCTGAAAACGGCTGTTTTTCCTGGCCGCTTCTCCGACGTCTCACGAAGCCAACTGGCTTTTGCGGATTACCAACTATTGCCAGTTTTCACAATTCATAATTTTAATTGCAGTAAGTCAGGTTCTGGCAAATTTGCCCCTGCTGGCAAAGTAACCCCAGTTGACGGTACGAAATGATAATATTTCAATTTTTGACGTCAGATCTTCTATATTCATACCTATAATCTTTCAATCTTACTACTCAATCAGAAAATGTGTTACCTTATACTATTTCAAGAGTTCTTAATACCAGAGGGATGCATTTCAAATTAGGAATAAGTATTACACAAACTTCGTTGTTCCCTTTAGTCAAAGGTTGTTCAACAGTTATTAATGATAACTTGTGGACAGATTAAGTAGATTTAAAAAGGATTTTAATAAATCAAACATAGAAAACAGAGGAGATACTCAGAAAACACTTTCATGTTCACAAAAGCTTCAAGAAATACATTTCATCATTGATATAACTAAATAGACATAATCATAGAAAGTTGCAAAGCAAAACTGGTGTTTTCAAAATCAAAAATCATTGAAAATATCCACTGGACTACAAAGATAGTTCTCAATTTTATCAATAGCAAATCTTTTTTTTTTTTTTTTTTTTAATGAGACAATAGAAGCAAACATTTAAAGCAAACCCCAGAAGGCTTGTTTTAGTAGATATAATAAGCATAAAATCGAGCTAGAAGAATCACTTAGGATTTTTATAATTATTCTTTGGCCATAATTCAAGGCTGATTCAAGTTTAATTGAAAGCTAATTTGAAGTTAGTTTAATGACAGTTTATGACCCTATTGCCAAAGTTTGGCTACTCGTTTTTCTTTAACTTAAATTTAATAAAAACCAATCAGGTTCACTCGACATAGCAAAACCAAAAATAAAAGAGGAAAATTATGGAAAATCTGAATCCACCATGATTTAAGGCTCTCATTTTAGCCTATTGTCGAATGTTTTAGTTAGGTTTCTCTTTTCATATTAAGCTTAGCGTTTAAAAGTTTGAAATGATCTTCAATTACGGTATTATTGACAGTTTCAGTAGAGTCTTTTGGATTATAGTGTAATATCAGATCTTGTTTCGCCAGCTAAAAGTGGAGCTAGCAGAGTCCACGATTTCACGTAAAAAAGCGCGAATAATTAATTCGGCAACAGGGTTACTATATTAGCCTTAAGTTATAGTCAAAGAAATTCTAACATATATAATAGAAGAAATGATCATGTGTCGATGAATTTTGTATTTATTTTTCATTTCCGTTTTTTTTGTTTATTGAATAGGAACATATAATAAATAAGTATGAGATGTATATTTTCTTAATTCGACCTAGACACTCAAAAATTGATAAAATGGGTAGTTCAAAATTGTTCAATAGCCCAGGGCCCCGCCATCAGTTAGTCCGCCCCTGGTCTTAGTTCATATTGGTAATTGAATGCACAAAGGCTTGAGATTGGTGAAGATATGATGTACGTTTTTCCATGTTTTTTGACTGCAAATGCAAGTTTGGCAGCCCGCGTTTTGCTCAAAATCTGCCCGAGTGGCTCGACGTTTCAATAAGTCTTTGCATCCCTGCGTCTACACATGATCATAACAATATCAAAAACTGAACCAAAGACATATTATCTATCGCCTTATCCAATCAAAAATATCAAACACAGTTTTGGTATACTACGAGCAAAAACAACTAGTCTCCTGGCAGATACCACGCAGAACATTGAATTATATCTGCTCGTAGTCCATGCAACGATTCACAAAGTGAATGCAGAATGCACATGTTTCTTTTCTTCTAACACGTGACAAAGTTCACATCTAGACAGGCACGCCTATAACCACCTGCAGACCAGTTTCGGGATTATTGGCCCTCATCAGTGCAGAGTAGTTCAACCGAGTAGAGACCGTGAGATCTCCACTCGAAGTAGGGATCAAGTTCTTGAAAATTTCAAGATCTTGTCTTGATTTCAAGAATAATTTCAAGAATAAGAATATGAATTGAGACACATACAGTGTGTACCAGCCAAATGGAATAAATTCGTTAATAAATAAACGGTGGCGTTTTAGGAAAAACGCTCGGACACGTCGATTTGTATCTTTAGTTGCGCTCTTTTTCAAAAAAAACTTTTTATACAGGGTGTGTCATGCCACAGTGGCCAATATCAACTTTCTTATTTCAAATGCAACACCCTGTAAATTTTCCAATTTTTGGATTCCTCAGAAAATTCTAGACATATTTCATGTACAATGTCCTATACCTATCATCAACTGTTTCGGGAATATTAAATATTTTCGGATTTATTGTAAAAATTAACATGGAAAACAGAAAATTATTTGATTACAGAAATTCGCTGCAACACACTCAATACTTATTTCCCATTTAGGTTTTGATAATGAGAAAGTAAACAAAAACCATTTTAGCGTTCCTTCTTACTGATATGAAATAAAAGAACTATAAAAAGTCTTGTTTACTTGCGTTGAAAACGCACGGCCTTAGCAGAGTGTTGTCTGTCTGCATGACAGTAGTGATTAGTGTCAGTGTTATAGTCGCTTTAATTTCGTTAACTCCATAATATCAGAAAAATGGTTTATTTAACAGAAATGCACAAAATAACAATTCTACAGATGATTGGTTATGGACATAGAAAACGGAGTGTTTTCTATGGTTATGGAGATAACATACGGACACAAAGGATATGTTCCGTAAATCGACTTGGTTATTTCGGTTACTAGTTTCCCGTTCCGTAAATGCGAAATGTTCGGTTGGTTCCTGAAAAAAAGGTTATTTACGGAACTTGGTTTCTGAAAAAGCGGTAGATTTTCTGTCACCAGAACAACCGGCGATTTTCTATGGTAACTTCGGTTTATTATTGTTTGACAGTGTGTTTGACCGTTACAGTTTTAGGTTATATTTACTTCCTTTGGAACTGAGGTGATGATGGATTCCGAATCACTATCGGCTATTCAATAAAAACTTATAGATTGTATTTTTATATAAGTTCCCTTGTGCTTACTGTGTATAGGATTTATGGACTTAGGGAATAAAATACTGGCAGAACATGCATGCCTAAAAGACTTTGAAATAGTAAATGTGAATTATGAAACTTGAAAGTTTCACAGTGCTGACTACGAGCTGAAGGATTCTGACTATTCAATTGATGCATTATCCCCAAGTCAATCGATTGATAATGTTCAATCAATGAACGAATCTGAACGTTCAAGTCACTCGTCATCAATTCAAGGGAAAAATAATGGGGCAACATATCCAGATTCAAGACACACACCCCATCAGATATATGGACTAAAAAAGAGCATTAAACCAAAATTCACTGCAGCTGAGACATAAATCAGAAGGCAAAGATGTAAACATAAAAATGAAAAACAAAAATTTTAGTGGTTTGAAAAGAATATAAAGGAGGATTGAGATAGACATTTGGACAATGATTTTATCCTGTAGCCATATTCATACCATGAACTGATCTAGTGTCCTTTTTTGCATTATTGTATTATTTTCCAGAATGCATATTTATTTTTCATGTTTTTTGTTTCAAGAATGTAGTAGCTAATTCATAGTTTTTTGTCCTGAGGATATGTGAATTATGTGATCTCTGTTTTATAGAATATATTGCGAAGTTTTATGAACAGTTGCTGATTGTGATGTTCAAAATAAATTTATATTTTTTTCAATTTCAATTATTTTATTATCAAACATGATCAATTCAGTAATTTCAAAACAAACCAATATCTAATAATTTTGAATTTTTGGAAGGGATATATTTGACATTTGAAATGAGTGGACTGGCGTTCCGTAAAGAAATTCCAACCGTAGTTACCAGCACCTAACCACTGTCAAAGTTGTTGTTACCGAGCCTGAAATCATTGGTAACTTCGGAAAGTGAAGTTGCTCGGTTATTTCATGAAAAATTTCCAGATTCGCCGCCTATATCCCAAGGGACAATTAGTAAAATAGAAAAGCAGTTTCGCGAGCTTGGTCATGTAAGAACGATAAAAAAAGCAGCTGCCAATACAATAAATGATGAAACCAAATTGGATATTATGCCTGAGTTTGAAGAAAATCCACATAATTCTAGTCGAAAAGCAGCCCCACTGTTCAATGTTGGCCATTCATCAATTTTTCGAACATTAAAAGAAAATAAAATGCATCCCTATAAACTGATACCAACTCAGGAGCTCCTGGAAGACGATTTTGATAGGCGACTGTATTTTTGTGAACAAATGATGGTAATGCTTGATAACAATGTGATGCAGTTAGAACATGTTCTTTTTTCTGATGAGTGCACGTTTACACTTCACGGTCATGCTAATCGTCAAAATTGCCGCTATTGGTCTGCACAAAATCCTCACTGGATGAGGGAAGAACATACACAATATCCCGAAAAGGTTAATGTTTGGGCAGGAATTGTTGGAGATCATATCATAGGTCCCTTTTTCATTGATGGCAATTTGAATGGAGATAATTATTTAGCACTGCTCCAAAATGATGTCGTGCCGACTTTGACAAACTTATATCCTGATCCAGCAAACCCACAAGTTCCTGCGAATATGATATGGTTTCAGCAAGATGGAGCACCGCCCCATTATCAAATAAATGTCCGGCAGTACCTTAAACAAATATTTCCAAATCGGTGGATGAGGCGAGGATCGATGGAATGGCCAGCACGATCCCCTGATCTGACGTCATTAGACTTCTTCTTATGGGGATATGCCAAAAGTATTGTATACCAAACTAAACCCCTCGACTTAGCTGACTTAAGAAGACGAATAACGCATGCGATTAGATCGGTCACACCTGAGATGTTGAGTAACGTTAGAAGAAATTTCTACACAAGATTAGGATGTTGCCAAGACGTTCGCGGCGAGCATTTTGAACATCTCCTACGTTGACATTCATGTTTTTCTTTGTTTTTACAATATCAAGAAATAAACGGTATTACTTTTTAGTTTTTTAGTGTATTGCAGCGAATTTCTGTAATCAAATAATTTTCTATTTTCCATGTTAATTGTTGCAATAAATCCGAAAACACTTAATATTTCCGAAACAGTTGATGATAGGTATAGGACATTGTACATGAAATATGTCTAGAATTTTCTGAGGAATCCAAAAATTGAATAATATACAGGGTGTTGTATTTAAAATAAGAAAGTTGATATTGGCCACTGTGGCATGACACACCCTGTATAAAAAGTTTTTTTTGAAAAAAAAGCGCAACTGAAGATACAAATCGAGCGTTTTTCCCAAAACGCCAACGTTTATTTATTAACGAATTTATTCCATTTGGCTGGTACACACTGCATAAGACTTCTTATGGAGTCAACGTCTAGACGATTTCTTAGCCTTTCGCAAGTACAGATGTTGCTGGCGTTCCGATAAAATCCTTGACCATTTGCGATCGTGCCAGGGAATCACCATGTACAGGGTCATTCCGTATATTTGAATATATTATAGAGGATTTATAATTGGAGATAGAAAAAAACTTGAAATGCAAAAGTTGTACGGAGTTGTGGTTCAGCATTCAGCCATTTTCGAAATATTTATAATAATATAATTTATAATTTGATTTTTCCAAATCGCAATAATTGACATGAAGAAACCTAGACAGACATCTAGATAGTTTGAATTTTTACATCACTTGTCAAAGTCGATAAGAAGTTTGATTGAGATTGTCAATCTTGACTTAAAATAACTGCTGTAGATACGACTTTTTTATGCACACAACTGTACCTACTGTGACACAGCTAATTTCAAGATCCTGAAATTTCTTGACTCAAGACAAGAATTCTTATCTTGTCAACCTCTAACTCGAAGCGTTGCCTATCCCAATGCAAATTGATAAAATTGTAAGAAAAATACGTTTCATAAGACTCGTGCTCGCACGATAAAATAGCGCCGTAAAAAACTCGATATACTGGGTGTCCACACGGAAGGTGTCTCGCATAACCGAAAAATGATTTGGTATATCTACCTTTTAGAAACATCGTTTTCGTTGTCCCAAACATGCAGAAATCCGTTCTCGTTATCATCTGAGGTTACCAACCATCTACCTGTCAAATTGGCAGATATGTCAGTTATAATGTGTTGCTAAAATGATAGAATTGAATGAAAAAACATTTTCAATACTGTTCAGTTGTCGTTATACAGGGTGTCCCCTCTCAATTGGAAAAAACTTCTGGGGCATATTGAGGAACCATAGACAAGCAGTTTGAGATAAGAGACTGATGTCCGGAAGTGCATGGTTTTCAAAATACAGGGTGTCAAAGTTTTTTTCAAAAAACTTTTTTTTATTAATATTTCAACGACACGTTAACCGATTTTCTTGAAATTTGCTAGTGATGTAAGCTTTAATAAGACGCTCAGTTAGCACTAATTAAATGTTAATTATGACTTCCAGTGGCGCCCCGGGGGACAGTGTCACGAATAAAAATGACAAAAAATGTACGCTGCTGACTTTTTTTAAAAATTTTATATATTTTCTAGAAAGCTCAGTTAAAAATACAACTTTTTTGTCACATGATATTTTTTCGTATCCCTCTCCGTTTTCGAGAAAAATGTTTTATTAAAAACTTTATTGAAAGGTTCATTATTATTAGAAAGAAAAACAAGGAGGCTTTTTTACAAATAATTTATTATTAATTAGTGGAGCAAATGCTCAAAGTGTCCACCATGCATTTCGATGCATTTTCTGCACCTGTCGAGCCAGGATTAACTATCTAGTTTTTTTGCGAGATATTCTGCCCGAGCTGCTGGAAGATGTACCCCTCCAGTTGCGTAGAGAGGCCTGGTTCCAACACGATGGTTGTCCAGCGCATTTTGCGCGCACCGTGAGAGGTTACCTCGACCAAACCTACAACAACAGGTGGATTGGTAGAGGTGGTCCCGTCCCTTGGCCAGCAAGGTCGCCGGCTTTGGCCCCCCTGGACTTTTTTCTTTGGGGCGAAATGGAACGGTTGATCTATGCAACTCCTGTGCCGACCATGGAGGACCTAGTTGCTAGAATTGTGGTGGCAGCGGAATTTATCGCGAATCCAGGCGTGTTTGCTCGGGTGCGCGAATCCTGGCTCGACAGGTGCAGAAAATGCATCGAAATGCATGGTGGACACTTTGAGCATTTGCTCCACTAATTAATAATAAATTATTTGTAAAAAAGCCTCCTTGTTTTTCTTTCTAATAATAATGAACCTTTCAATAAAGTTTTTAATAAAAAAAAATTCTCGAAAACGGAGAGAGATACGAAAAAATATCAAGTGACAAAAAAGTTGTATTTTTAACTGAGCTTTCTAAAAAATATATAATTTTTTTTCAAAAAGTCAGCAGCGTACATTTTTTGTCATTTTTATTCGTGACACTGTCCCCCGGGGCGCCACTGGAAGTCATAATTAACATTTAATTAGTGCTAACTGAGCGTCTTATTAAAGCTTACATCACTAGCAAATTTCAAGAAAATCGGTTAACGTGTCTTTGAAATATTAATAAAAAAAAGTTTTTTGAAAAAAAACTTTGACACCCTGTATTTTGAAAACCATGCACTTCCGGACATCAGTCTCTTATCTCAAACTGCTTGTCTATGGTTTCTCAATATGCCCCGGAAGTTTTTTCCAATTGAGAGGGGACACCCTGTATACATTATTGACTTACGTGACCTTCCAAGTGTTTCATTGTTTTTGAGCAGTAATCGTACACTATTGGGAAGTGAGAGCTGGCGAAGAATATTTCTCGACGATTTGTTGTAGTCAAATTTCGGACTTTAACTTTCGCGTTTATTCCGAAAGACCATTGTAAATCCTTGAACATAACATTTTTCTATTTTTCTCGGCAAATCTATGACTACCACAAACATTTTTTGGTGGGGTCTTTATTATTTCTACTATTGAACACACAAAATTTGTCCTTCTTTCAACAAAAATACCACACACGCAAAAAAAACTAATATTTTCCCAAAAAATCACCTTTCTTTAAAACATAAACAAAACACGAGACTTTGATCTTGCAACACCACTAACACCAATCGCCATAGGCGCCGAAACTTAAAAATTTCAGGAGGGGGGAAATGAATCGAAATAAAATAGTATTATTGAACAAAATGAGAATATATGAGGCATTAACTAACTTATATTAGAGCCATAATCGAAATTTGAAACGAAAAACTATTTTCAGGTAAGTACCTCATTCCCTCCATTAGAAAATACAAAATTTCAAGATCCATTTATCGCAATAGTATAGATGGATGGGTAATTTTGTACTTACCATACGATCTATTTTTCAATGAAAATATTTTTTGTATATTCATGATTCAGATAATTCATGCCAAATTTCGAAATTTCACCTTCTTGAACTCACGAGCATTTTTCTATAATTTTCTTCTTATTTTTTATCTAGGCTACATAAATAACGGTCATTTTGAGAAACTCGGCGAATACTGTGGATTTTATAGCTGATGATTCAACTAAAACCACTCAGTGTCATAACTGGCATATGTATTCTCTCTTCAGGTCAAAAAGTATAGGTTTGTTCACGATTTCATTATAAAATTCGGATTCCCGAGGTCAATACACATGGGTTAAAAAAATTTTTTCGTCAAAAAATATATCGCATGATGTGTGCAGAATTACAAATGGTTGTTCAATTTAAGTGGCCACAGCCACAGATCAGGGCCGTAACTAGGGTGGGGCAAGGGAGGCTTTTGCCGCGGGCGCCAGCCCGCAGGGGCGCCAAAAATCGAACGTAAAGTTTCAATGAATACGTAGAATGGCGATAGGAAATATTTTTTTTTAATCCTTATTTTATAATGAATAATGTATAAAAACAAGAGAATTGTTTAAAGCCGCTACTGTTGCCCAAACTTGTATTGTGACACCACATTCGATCGTCGGAATCCGACGTTTCCCGATTATGCGTTTGGGTCCGCCCTCTGCCCTATGCCATCCCGCCGTCCGCACTCGGCACACTCCGTAGTCCAGTGTTGCCATCTTAGTAGATTTTACACCAAAACTGAGTTTGAGTTATCGTTTTGTGACAAAAAATTGCATCTAGTGGCTGGTGGTTATTTTTGTGAATTTTTCATGACACATGTGGAAATCTGGTGATTTCTTCCATATTTGATTTCTGCCACAGATTTCACTACTAATTGACAGTTGACGCATGCGCATAACACGGATCACGATTTCGATATATTCGTCAAATCGTCAACGTCATGTTGAGCTCTCATGTTTTCGTTTTCACCGTTTTCGAAAGCAGAAACATTTACACCGATTGCGCTCCAGTTTTACCAATAGAACTAGCTATTATCCGGTGTTAATCTAGTGTTTTCAATCGCAGTAAACCACCAGAAAACCACTAGATTTTCAAAAAATTTCGCCTGCGGCGCATTTTTTTCATTTTTAATGTGATTTTCTGGTGTTTTCAAAGAAACCATTTTGAGATTTTTGAGATTTTATGTTGGCAACACTGCTCCGTACCAGTCAGTACTATTCTATCAGTCACACAGGTCACAAGTAGAGCGTTGGTTCGGTCTGACGCCATCAGCCAAATCGACAGAGTGTGAGTAGAAATCAGCGATCCAACACGGAATTATTTCGCTGCCGATTAGTTGGAATAGAACAACTCATTCATTCTTTGAGGAAATTATAAACAGTTATTTGGATACCACAGAAATTTTTATATTTGTATAAAAAATGACTTTTGATCTGAATAATATTAGCTATCTTAGGTTTTACTATTGTTAGGGGGCGCAAACCTACATATTCGCCACGGGCGCCATCCACCTAGTTACGGATCTGCCACAGATAAGTTTCACAACTTATATTTGCCACGGCTCTCTCGGGCTCGTTTTTGAAAAATAGTGGGTTTTCGAAAATTGAGGGGATGTAAGCGTGTGCGGCGTTTTATTTGAAAGAAGGACGATTTTTGTGTTTTCAATTGCAGAAATCTACGATATCAAATCGTGGCAATCTCCGAAAATATTCGAGACGGCCGCGTTTTGATTTTGGATTCGAGTTCAGGAGGCCAAACTACGTGAGTACAGAAACAAATTTGAAAAAAGACGACATGACTGAAAATCTTCGTTCATCGCACTCCTATGAGTTCAAAAAAATTGTTGGTGGAACTTAAACGTATTTTGGCCTCCTGATCACGAATCCGAAGTCAAAACGCGGTAGTTCAATCCAGTATTTTCGGAGATACGGCCCATTTTGTCTCGAAAATGCACCATTTGACATCTCAAATTGTTTAAGTTTTGAAGAGTGAAATATAGAAGTATTTTTTCTGCTGAAATGTGTTATGCAACAAGTAAATATATGCGTGTGTAGTGTTTTAGTTGAAAGAAGGGTGAATTTATTCGTTTTTAACAGCAGAAATTCGAGATGTCAAATGGTTCGTTTTCGAAAATACTCAAGACCGTCGCATTTTGACTTCGAATTCGTGATCAAGAGGCTAAAAAACGTGAATTCAATCAAAAATTTTGTTGACTTATTCGCCATAGGTGGTAGCGATACGCTACCTAGCGGTGACTCGTAAAAACAATCGAAATAGGATAACCACTAAACTTTCTGGGGGATTACCCACTGACAAATTCAACCTCTGTTCTGTTTATACGTTAGGTTCTGGATGTGAGAGGAGAGGTGTATTTCCAGCAGTTTTTCGAGAGTTCTTCCGCTAAAATCCATGTGAAATCTTATGTAATGTCACAAATACAAAAACAAAACGAAAATGATAGGTACTACTTCGAGAAGTTCGAGTTGTTACCATCAGGTAGCGCTACGTGTTACTTTCTATCGCGATCTAACGGAAAAATTACCATATTATTCAGAAACTCACGAAAGGTTTGGTTTTTTGCACGACCTCAGGGTCCTTGAGCATCTTCGGACCTAGATCAAACTTATCCACCACCATAGCCACATCTGAGGGCGTCTTGGATGAAGGGTAAACGGTAGACGTTGAGGCTACGGATTCTCTCATATAGTCATGGTCCCCTTGATAAGAAAAATCTTCCAAATTGATTTTTCTTGCGATGTACAGCAAGTTCTCCTTGTCTTCTTTGTGCGTAATGCTCTCATCAGACATTATGGATGAATTAATTATACTAAGCACGCACAGCAGTGTCAAATTATATTCCTTATTATTTGACAATAATTGTTTCGTAGAGACGATACGTCTACAATCTAGATATACAGGTGATTTTTTATTTACGGTCGAGGATTCAATAATTATAAATAAGTGAATGCCAGAAAATTTGTTCATCCTTCAACAAGCACCCATTCGACATATTCCTATAATATTCCAATCGAATGATGCCGGATCATTCTCATCCTGTAACAAGGACGCGACATATATATTCCTATAATAATCCTGTCAAATATGTGGAGAATTAGAATGCAGAGTCGCATCAAGATATTCTTTTATTGGACTACGTTACAATCCATGAGTTACATTTGCAGCAAGTCATTCAGTGTTCAACAAATTAACAACTAAACAGCATTCATTAATATACAAAACATTGAAATAAAAAATATAGGCAATCAGAGAAAAAAACATAAAATGAAAATATGTTTGGGTGAGTATTCTAATACAGTTTACAGTATTTCAGGTATTCATTTATAGAATAAAAACATTCTGAAAGAATCGACATAATTATGTTAAGTTCCTTGAGGTAGTTTGTTATATAGGTTAGTGTTCAGAGAATCAAGTGCTGAAGTTGAGAGCCTGAACCTATGAGATATGAGAAGGTTGGAGTTTCTTGTAGAGTAATTATGAATGTCCAAGCGTATTGCATACTGATTTTTATTTTCAAGAATTTCCATAAGCGTATAATAATCTTTATTGCTTAAAAAGAAAGTACATTCTTACAGCAAGGAGTTTGGTGAATACCTAATATAAAAAAATTAAAACAGTTAATCTAGATACAAAATAGAAAAAAAAAATTAAATTGGTGAGAAAAAAAAAAGAAATATAGTCCAACAGCAAAAGATCAATCAGAGTGTTTCATTTTGTTGGCATTACTATGCAAGGAAACGCAGCAATTTAAGAGGAGTAGGTACCTAGTTTATTAATATATTACATTTTTAATAGCGAACGAGCGTAACATCAAAATATTTTTCAAGAATTCACAAAACAGTTTTGCTTCTCGCAGAGAAATTTTATCAAGCAGAGAGATCATCGAATCGAAATTCGATAGATATGTTATGTTGTTAGGTTTTAACAACAGACAGAATGGGACAATCAAATATAATATGTTCAAGTGATTGGAGACATAAAGAGTTGCAAACAGGACAGACATCTCGGAAATCTATACCATAGTGAATACCACTGTAGAATATATAAATTTTATGTTTATATGACAAGCGAATTTGAGCGATCAGTCTAATTATGTCTATTGGAGTGCGAACTGTAAGATAATTCTAGGTGAAACGAGAGAATGTGAAGCATGAAAAAAGTAATGAGTATTGCGACACTGTCGCCTTGTTAACATCCTCAAGGTAACATTTCTCAGAGAATTTAGAAATAAGTTGAACTTTGTTTTCAATAAGAACCCGGTGATTTTTTTGATCCCATATATCAGTTGAATTTATGGAACTGAATATTAGTTCAACTTGTTTCACCCAGTTGTATCTTGGATCTTCGTCACCGACAGATAGTTGTCTTAGGAAACAAAATTTCGGATATCTGTTTCTATCCATAGAATACAGTTTGATAAGCCAATTGAGAGTGTGTTTGAATACAAGGGCACTAAGCTTCGTACATCCAACTTCCAACCGAATCATAAAGTCTGGGGTAGTTTTAGGGAGCAATAATAGTCTTTTGAAAAAGCCAACCTGAATGCGCTCTATTGAATCACCATAGCGAATACCCCAAACAGGCAAACATAGAGATAGTGTGGTAATTACAATTGTATTATATAGTTTCATTCTACTTTGCCAAGAGTTTATTTTTGCTCTGCTCATAATCGAAATAACAGACCCAATAGCTTGTTTGGCTTTAGAAACAGAGGAATGAGCCATGTTTTTGAATAGGCCCGATGATGTGAAAGAGACACCAAGATAGGTATACTCGTTAACTATTTCGACTTCAGCGTTGTTCAGGAAAAAATGGTAGTTATAGTCTCGTTTGTAGCCACCCTTTGAAAAACGCATTTTTTTAGACTTCGCCGTGTTTATCACAAGTTTATTCTCTAAGGAAATATGTATGATAGATATGTATGATAGATATACATAGAGGGAAGTGGTAGTATTTTATTATTGATCAATAATATAGCATTTTTCTGTAGACCATAGCTAAGGTGTGAGTAAAAAAGTGAATGGTAAGCTGATGTTTTCGCATTACAAATCTGTGTGCTCAATTTTTTACTCAGTAGCTCAATGTGGTCATATACCAATTTAGGTTGCTGTCGAGTGTAATAGATAGATAGATAGATAGATAATCTTTATTCGTTCTCTGAAAATCAAAGCCAAAAGAGGCGTAGAACTTGTCAAGATACAGTATATAGACACAAAAAAATACATGAAATAATAATATTAAGTACATAAAAAGATAATTATACAGAAGTGTATGAGGGACATCCATTCACAGACATAAAAATAACACATAAATGGTGTAGATATAAAATTCAATTTAGAGTTGCCAACTCTCAGAGAAATACTCCTCTATTGTGTAGTATGCTCTTGATATAAGAATATCTTTTAGTTTGAATTTGAGTTTCTTTGGGGGAAATAATATGAGCGACTTGGGTAATTTGTTATAAATTTTAATGACAGTGTATGGAATATTTTTTTGAACATATGTCAGATTAGTTTTCATATTCAATAGGTGATACTTGTATCTTGTGTGATGTTCATGATGATCTCTAGCATATCCTGCAAATAAGTCCATATTTTCGGCAACAAACAGAACTGACTCATATATTATGAGACATATCAGAGTCATTATTTTCTTTTCTATAAATAAAGGTTTACAGCTATCAGTCATTTTCATATTAAAAATTCTTCTTATGCACCTAATAGTTTGTCATCGTTGCCTTTGCAGAATTCATTTTTGGTTGAAAATATAATGTTTTGTGTTTTAGAATTGTTCAACTTCAACAATTATTCTATGAACATGCATTCGAGATATTCCTATTATATTCCATTATTCGAACATCCAAACAGGTTGAATACAGATCAAAATAATTTTTTTATGTTATCTGGCTATATTTGCACGATGATCCTACACGAACATTATAGGTTTTCCTCTCGTACAGTCTGAAGATAAAAAAATTGAGGAATATGTTCTCCCTTACTCTTCCTATCGTGCTTTAATAAAACGACGCAAAAAATAAAGAAGGAAGAGAATAAGAATCCAATCCGACACTATAATTATTATATAACATCTCCATATCTACTTTATTATATACCTCATTCTTCCACATATGGCGTGATTCTGAGTGCTTTGAGATGCAGGTCTCTCTTTTTAACTACGGACAAATTCGAGTTAACCAGTCAGAATACATAACTCTGATCGTCCGCAGTACCAAATTTGAACGTCGTGAATGCCCTAACAAAAGATCTTCGAAGGACGTCCATATAACATAGTTTATACAGAAGATGCTATTTTTGTTAATCCTACAAAATATTCGAAACTTTTATGACAACGATTAGTGGTAATCAAGGACGAAAGTAGGAAGTGACTCGTTAGCAAGCGATCATGATCTTCTTGAAGATGATTGCCTTGACTGAGATGGATAGGTATATTGGGTGGTGAATTCACTACCTATCCTGGGTCTGGTCCCAAATCTCTTGATTTCACCTACTTTGATAAAACGTGTCTAAAGTGACATTGCGTGGGTGAAACTCGCTAAGTTTAGCCGCGTTGTCAACCAAATTAACAGGTTACTGCAGGTGTTAATACAAAAGTAATGAACATTCGATTCTGAGGGACATCTAATTGAAAAGTTTGAAAAGTATTTTTAACCGCCAACTTGGTGGCAAAGCAACCCACGAAGTCTCATTGAGACTTGTATGAGTAAGGAAGACGGGGACCTTAGCTTTTTAAGTGTCATCCGAAGCACTACTCGGCTTGTTACCGTTGAGAGTCCGAAGGATTGAAATCTAGGTACCAATAATGTTCGGTTGGTCACCTATCTCCTTCCGCTAAATGATGCTACAGAAATCAATAAATATTTCCAATAGCCGCCGGGATTTGAACCGCGGACCCTCTGGCCCATAGACCAGCGCCTTTGCGCACTCGGACACCAACCCAGTTGTTTCTAATGATTCCATGGTACCATTTTCTAATGAGTTTGATGTGAATATGTATCAAACATGATTTAAAGAGAACCCCACGTAATGAGCTGAAATTCAATTGTTTCAAATCAAGGATTTTTCTGCTGAAACAATTGAAGAGTGGCGCCACCAATTCTCATTTTCATCATTGCGTTGACATAAGTAATTTTTCATATCTCTTGAAAAAATACCACATTTGGGAATAATAAATATTTCTAATATTCTTAAATTGTACAACAACAACAAACATCTAAAATATATACATTCAGGTTGAAAAGTTAAAATTAATACTATCCTTGTGAAATTGACAATATCATAATTCCATCAATCAAAAACAAATAATCTGTTGAGAATCCAGACTATGACGTCAGTGGAGAGCTAGGTCTTGAACCAACAGTGAAGTCTTTGTACTGAGAAAAAACACAGATCTGAAAAGAATGATCGAAAATATAAGATGTGTACTTCAAATCAACTCCAATATATGTACATACCGGGTGTAACAGGATCATGGTACACCCCCCTTTACTTCTTCACAGTTTCAGTGATGACTTATTGAAACTTGACACAACCCATATGATTGATAAATGCCACGTTTTCACTGGTGAAAATGGTACTAAACTTCCAAATTTTGAATGGAAATATCATTACATTTTCGAATTCTGCATATTTTTGAATTCAATAACACCACATAAATGACATTTGAAACATTGTCTATTTTAATAGAAATTATAATTTTCCACCTAAATATGCGATGATTATTTCGTTCAACTGTTATTGACCGGTGTAAGGATAAAAAAATTGATATATCGCCAAATCAACTTCATCAACACATTTTTCTCTTATGGAACCTTACTGTTATCGTGTTAGTATTAGTACTCATAATACGCAGTTTATTATTGAAATGTCATATCGAAACTTGTGATGAATTGAATCGAAATTACACCTTATAGAAAAAATAATGTATGATTGGATTAGTCATCAAAGTACATTAGATGGTGTTGAAATGCAAAAAAAAAGAAAAATACAATACTTTAAAATGTTGTCCATTACCGTCAATACATTTCTTAATTCGATTTTCTTTTTATTGTAGCTTGATTAGTTATCAATCTATAAATGTTTGAAATATTACTTATGTGATGTAATTGGATTCAGAAAATATACAGAGTTTGAAAATTCAATGATATACAGGGTGTTCCATTTGAAAATCGAAAGTTAGTACCACTTTCGGATACACCAAAAAATTTAATTCATTCATCAAAACGTGACGTTTCAATAATATAGTAATTTATCTGTAAAACTGATGGAATGAAAGGGGTGTGCCATGATACTGCTACACCCGATATGTTAATTCGAACTAATGTACAAGGAATATAAAACTAAGCAACGTTTTGGAATTGGGTTTTTAATTAAGTACTACAGTTTTTTTCAATTGGTGTTTTGCTGTATTCTCTTGTGTAGGTAGTCTACTTCAATGAATAAGGAGTGAACTGCAAATATATATTATTTCTACAAACGGTTAACAAAGTAGCCTTTGACGCTTTCAAATCCCAACACAAAGTTGACGTTTGCCGAGGAATGTCATTAAGTGACAGCATTGCCGCTCGTGCGCGGAAATAATGTAAGTAAGTGACAGCCTATTTGCGCACGCATCCATCATTGTTGAAAACGAACTCATCATTCTGTTGCATGATGGAAAATAATAGTGACAGTGAATTATCTGACACATCTCCTGATGTAGCAGAAAATGTGAACATTGAAAATTTGAACCTCCTACCAGAGAAATCAAGGAAATTCGAAAATGCTGAAGATATCGAAATGAGTTTGTCTATATCTTTTTGGTTCATAACATATCATAACTGTATTGGATTGCATTTCAATATAATAGTGAATAATTAATGAAATTAATGACTTAGATGAAGAAATTTATGAAATGTAAGTTAATTGAATAAAGTATCGAGTTTTCTTATCAAGGAACTGTGTTTGTAAAAAAAATCTTGTGTCTATTTCATGTGTTTTGTCGCTCTCGAAAGATCATCGCGCTAGGCTACAAGTCGCGCGCTAACTGTCTTTTTCAAGCGATAATCCATCACTTTCCGCTCTAAATACACAAAAAAGCTATTTCCGCTCGGGTAGAAATGTTTGAATGCCCAAAACCTTCATCCTTCAACTCATATAACTCACCCGGTTAAGTTATCTACAATGCATTTCGTACCTTATCTTTGAGTTGTTGACAAAGCTGGAGTCCCACAGTGAATAGTACCAGCACTTCGTTGAGCCACGGTACGGAACACTCTGCAGGAGTTGGATCAGGGGTCATCACCCCCTGATTATTCATCAACTGATACATAACGAACACCAACTTGTGGCTCTGTATGTAAAAACTTATCGCTAGATCTTCTGCCAAAGGCGGAGACAGCGCCGTCTATAACCAGAAAATTAATTTGTTAGTTGCAAAGCAACCCTCTAAGTCCCATTGAGACTTTTATGAGATGAGTAAGGAATAAGGGGACCTTAGCTTTTTAAGTGTCATCCTAAGCACTACTCAACTGGTCACCGGTATGTGATGATGAATACTAAAACTAGAATTTATTGCTGGCGATCAGTGAATTGAATTCACACTAGATTAGTTATTGGAAATATGTTGCAGTAACGAACCGATTTGTACAAACTGGTATAAATTATAATAGTATACTAAATCATTTCTTGTTAAAAGTCAAAGTGAGAGAACTTCGAAACTGGCTACATTTCATTTGAACTAGTTAGTTGCTGGCCTATGATTGAGTTACTTTTAGAGATTCATTGTTTATAATGAGATCTATAATCCTGAAAAATAATTCGGCCAAACTATGTGACCTAAAAATGAATGTTATCCTGACAATCAGCAGGAATGTTTGAGAAGATCATAATAACAACGAATTGATACCTAATGCTTTGGATATTGTCAACATTACACCAAAATCCACTTTATAAAAGCAATTTTTGAATCTCATTGAATCAATTAATATTGACATCAGAAGATGAATTTCAACATAATTATATCTCGCGGATATGAAATTTGGTCCCAATGGTGTGGCGCTTAGCAATTGAATAGTTATAGCTATTCCATGATTCCTGATGTGTTCTTAGGAATGTAGAGAAAAATCATTGGCATATTGATTCCTAGTATATGCTGTGAACCTTAGCAGTGTGATTTACATCTGATGACTGTCACTAATCACTCAAAATTGACATTTAATAATTCATTCAATTACTTAAGGTCTGTTCGCTGTTTATGCATGAAATTTATATTGTACACTACATTTTCTTACACCCACTGGTCGTTGTAGATGAGTGTAGTGAAGTGGAGTTCGGTGATTTTATTCTGCTTTAAGCTAATCCTAGGATTTTGATTTGGAGGTTATGCTTATAATTATTTTGTATTTATTTGTTGCTTGACAATCTTTCGAATGTATCAAACATGCGAAGTGATAATGAAATAATAGAGAATATCATTGCGAATTCGGACGATGAATTGTTGACAAGTTCATCTGACGATCAATCAATGGCATTGATGTCAAATCTTTTGATGCTTTCGTAAATGGGGACAAAAGATTCCCGGGTAACAAATATAACCATAACGTACTTTGTTGAAGAAGTTTTCAAAATACATCTAACCTCATATTATCCAATATCGATTTGCACTACACTTATCACACCTCCTCTAAATCGATTGTAACAACTGGTTTTTTCGTGCTACAACATTTTAACAACGAACATAAGGTCTGTTCGCTGTTTATGCATGAAATTTATATTGTACACTACAATTTCTTACACCCACTGGTCGTTGTAGATGAGTGTAGTGAAGTGGAGTGTAATTAGTTCAACATCTGTTCGGTGCTTTTATTCTGCTTTATGCTAATCCTAGGATTTTGATTTGGAGGTTATGCTTATAATTATTTTGTATTTATTTGTTGCTTGTGAATCTTCTGAATGTATCAAAAATGCACAGTGATGATGAAATAATAGAGAATATCATTGCGAATTCGGACGATGAATTGTTGACAAGTTCATCTGACGATCAATCAATGGCATTGATGTCAATTCTTTTGATGCTTTCGTAAATGGGGACAAAAGATTCCCGGGTAAAAAATATAACCATTACTTTGTTGAAGAAGTTTTCAAAATATATCATTATATACATCTAACATATAACCTCATATTATCCAATATCCATTTGCACTACACTTATCACACCTCCTCAAAATCGATTGTAACAACTGGTTTTTTCGTGCTACAACATTTTAACAACGAACATAGTGTAAGTGTACACGGAAAATCACCGAACGGTATCAGTGTTACACAATCTACTATTCTGTACAACAGTGTAGTTAATGGAAACACAGCGAACAGACCTATATACAGAAATATGTGAACAATGAAAAGATCGTAATCATATGATAACATCTCCTGAGGTAATTGATATATTGATCGAAAAATATATCTGAATAAGATGAGTACGACATGAAATTACGATATCATAACACAGTTAGAGATTACAAAGTTAACAGAATACTAGGTGAACCATCAATATGATAACTAAGAACACAGGGTATTTTGGTATTCTAATGAATGATTTCACAGTGCGAAATATGACCATAACAACTGCCTTTTCAACTGAAAGTGACATTCATATAGGGAGGAAGAGCTGTCATTCAGTGAAATTTTTCAATTGTTGGCGGCTTGTCATTTGGTTTGGCTAAAACTCGACGACGAAACAACTTAAAGCGCGATGATGTACAAAGCATAGGTGAAATGTTTCAGTTTAATAGCTGATATGGGAATACGAAAATATTATAATTGAATATTACAATTGAACTTATTGTCACCACATTTTCATCACTCAGTGCGGTTTTTGTGAAAAGAATGGGTTGAAAATAATATGTAGCGTTGTTGGTTGTTCGAATTCTTGAAAAAATATGCGCTGCGTTTTTATCGTTTTCCAAAAGAATGGTGGCTAAAAGACCGGAAAGAAAAGTGGATTGCCTCTATTTCCAGGCAAGACAGGAAAGAGTAGTAAAAATGTTCAGAATATTAACATTGAATTAAATATATTCTAATTTCAAAAAGATGGGAATTACCGTTAAAAAACCGTTAGAAGTGCCGGTCAAGTTATTTTTACTCCCAATAAGTAGTATGAGTCTTCATTGCTTCCAAGATGAGTTGAAATATCATTACAGTTTGAACCTAATTTCAATTGTTATAAGCGGAATAGTACATTGTTTACCGGGTAGGAAAAGCTTAACATTCCTGGGCGACTGTGAAGATTGCTAAGTCGAGGCGCAAGCCGAGACTTAGCAACACAGAGTCCAGGAATGTGGCTTTTCCTACGAGGTAAACATACTATTTTTCCGCAAATCGTTTAAAATTCGACAGATATTGATTGATTTAAAAAAAACGCGATAATTTTATTCCCAAATGAATGGTGCTTTGAAATTCCTAATAAAATTACTTGGGCTACTATGGAAACGTATTGAGGTTGAATTGTCAAACTTGACGCTTATAAATTTAATTGCTGGTGTTCTCGAAAGTAAAATGATAAGTGATGATGAAATTTCCATTCCTGGGACTCCTCCAGAGCTGGTTGAGGCAGTGAATACTGCTTCATTAGAATTATTTCCAAAGAAATCAAGAGAAAAGTACGAAAATGCATACAGACGTTTTATGGATTATCGCATGAGTAAAAATACGAGTTCTTTCTCAAAAAATGTTGTAATGGCATACTTCCTAGACCTTTGTTTAAAGATGAAATCTTCAACATTATGGGCCAATTATTCAATGCTGAAGTCAACCCTTGCAATTATACACAATGTAGATATATCTACATACTCAAAACTTCGTTCTTTATTGAAACGGCAAGCTCAAGGTTATAGGGCAAAGAAATCTAAGATTTTAACGAAGGAAGAAATTAAAAAATTTATCCAGGAAGCTCCAGATAAAGAAAATTTAATGATTAAGGTAATTTACAAGGTTTTAATTTCTATTTTGATTGTACCTTTATTTATTTTTTAGGTGGCTGTAATATTTGGTATTTCTGGAGCCTGTAGAATGGATGAGTTAGTCCGAATGACTGTACACGATATAGAAGACCTAGAATCTAAGCTTTTAATCAGCATACCTGATTCGAAAACCAATAAACCAAGATCATTTGTAATTAATCAGATCTACTTGAATGTTTATCGAAAGTATGTTTCGTTAAGACCAGAAAATATGAACAGTGACCGATTTTTCTTTAAATATCAAAGCGGAAAGGGTTGTAGACAAGTGGTAGGAATTCATCAATTTAGAAAAATGCCCAAAATAGTTGCTACTTATTTGAACTTGGTAAATCCGACAGAATACACTGGTCACTGCTTTCGTCGGTCTTCTGCAACAATATTGGTTGACTCTGGTGCCGACATAACTAGTTTAAAGAGGCATGGCGGATGGAAGTCATCAAACGTTGCTGAAGGATATATCGAAGAATCGCTTAACAATACGGTTGAGGTGGCAAATAAAATTTTCACAGTACAAAATATTCAACAAAATAACCCTACCACCCCGCATGTTGTCCAAAATGTTTCTCATAGTTCTAACAGTGTTCCTCCAATGTTCAATAATTGTACTAACTGTCAAATTACTGTAAATATAACAAATTGAACTTAAAAATGTATTCCGCAATGACTTGATGTTTTCAAAATATAAATTAATTCCTTATAAGCAATGTGTTTTCAATCATTTATGTAGAACACTAACAACTGTACGGAAATATCATTTCCTTACAGTAAGGAAATTACATTTCCTCACAGTAAGGAAGTCCTGACTTTTTCTTCAAGAAATTTTGACAGGAATGTCAAAATTTCCTAGCGATTTGCGGAAAAGTATATTTTCAACACGTTTGAAGGTGATTGCTTGATATATCTGTAATTTTCCATAAAGTTCGAAATCATTGAAATATATAGTAATTGATAATATGAAGTAATGGACGTTGACTATAATTTATATCCTCAAAATATAAAAATCAATAGCAATGCCTAGATATTTTGTTGGTTACATAAGCCAACCAGCTTTTTATGTTTGCGAAATGACTGTTTTGCCACTAAAACCAGGGTTATCGAATATGAATCTCAAATTGTATAAGTTGCTGATCATTATGATCCCAAAGGTGCAATAAAGTCATTTTGAGAACTGATAAATAAATCAATATCATAGTTTCCATACCATATTCCGGCTCTTCAGAAGATCATATATACTTTTTTTCTTTGGTACAATAAGACTGGTACGACCCCTTTGCAAACTTCCTAGAATGTTTCCTAATATATGAAGAACTTCATCAGAGGATCTGAAATTTGATATATTATATTATAATTGAAGGTAAGAATCCAAATATATAATAAATAGAATTTTCTAGTTCAACCAATAAGTACAGGGTGTTTTATTTTCGATGTCCTTATGGGACATTTCGCTTATTTTTGAATATAGAAATTTGCGGTATTCGCGAACGTTGGCAACTCTTTTTAGAAATACATGATACTACAAAAAAAATCTTCATAGGCTGCTGCTTCTTGAGATACGGTGCGAAATTCAAAATGTTGAATGTTTTCACGTAGAAACCAAAGGACCTATAAACTATTAGACAAGTCGATTAATTTAAAGTTAAGGATACACTACTCCCAATCGAAGCTCTATTCATTATTCTGAAAATGTTTAATATACTCTTCATGTCGTACCGCTATTGGCATCTAGAAAACGGTAAATAATGAACGAAACGTCGTATTGAAAATCAAAGCACAGCACTTCGATGCAAATTAAAAACATAGAAGGAAGTTCCTCGAACGTATTTCCATATTCTAAAAAACTAGAAGGCTCCCGCGCAAAGAAAAGAAAACGGGCCATTTCGGTTTTCCCCGTATATATCAAAAACTGGTTCAGGATATTTACGATTTGAAAGCATAGTTTCATTGTTCACTGAAATAGGCAACTTTTGTCTAATTTAAATAACTTTGTATCATTTACCCTTTTCGAGATGCAAGTGCCAATTGTGGTAAGACATAAAAAATAGTATAACAAGGTTATGAAAGATGCTATAATACGGTATATTGTTCAAAATGTTCAAATGTAAAGTTTCTTGGAGTTCACCTAGATCCAAGTTTCAAGTGGGATGAACATGTTTATCAGCTATGCAAGCGTCTAAGCAGTGGTATCTTCGTGATAAGAAACTTGGCATCAACGGTATCAATGAAAGTATTAAAATCTGCATATTTTGGTCTATGCCACTCTCAAATATCCTACTGCACCATTGCTTGGAGACAATGTGCTGTATCAAGCAGAATTTTCTCTTTACAAAGAAAGGCTGTCAGACTGATCGCAGGACTTGAGTACCGAGTTGATTGTAAACAAGCTTTCATTAATCTTAAAATTCTGACACTCCCTTGTATATATATATTGCAAAGCATAATGCATACAATAAAGAATTTGAATCTCATTCAAACACATGAACACATTCACAACCATAAAACAAGGAATAGAGAAGATTTATTAACTCCCATGTGTAGGCTTAAGAAAACGCGAAATAGTCTGAATTACTTAGGAATAAAACTAGCCAATAAAATTTCTCCAACACTTAGACAAATCCGGACATGTTTTCTGAAGAAGAGACTTCAAGCCTTTCTGCAGGAAAATGCTTTCTATTCAATAGATGAATTCTTAAAATGTGACATTACCAAAATGTGATATGTTTTTCAATGTCTTCTCTCCAGATGTTTTGTTTTTATAGACGTGACGTATTGAGTATTGAATTGTTCTATTGTAATATTGTAAGTATATTGTACCCAGTACCAGACTTTGACCTGTGGAAACACGAAAGTGTAAAACATCAATAAAGAATTTGAAATTGCCGCCCAATCTATTGATGAGACAGCCGACATATTCTAAGGAGAACTTCAATCAACCACAGTGAAAATAGAGGTCTTATCATTATTTGAAAGCTTGTACCTTGGTGGCTATTAAATTTCAACTGAAGGAACAATAAATAGTGCTTTGTATTATAGCACTTTTCTTTACTTTTACTTTATTGATTTATCAATATTTTAGTAACTTTTATCAAATAATAATTTGAAATTAATACTTTCCATTTGATTTTACCCTACATAAGGGAGAGGTATTGGAATATTGCACCAAATATCTATTCAAAAAGGAATATTTGTCTTAACACGCTCTACAAACTGAAAATTATTTGAATACAAGAATATACTCAAAGTATCATAAAAGTGTTATGTATTCTTATTTAGCACAAGGCATTCATGTTTCAAATATCAAAAAATATAAATTGTTCTATTTCAATAAACATAATGTATAAGAGACAGTTTTTACTTTACCTATAAGATAAAAAATAGCTGAGATACAGGGGGATCGCCATGTATCTCAAAAATGAAGCGGGATATAAAGGGAAAGTAACCAACGTTCGCGAAGACCGCAAATTTCTAACTACAAGTAAAGTTATTCCATTAGGATATCGAAAATGCGGCACCCTGTACATGTAATATTATTTTTTTTTCTCTTTGATGAAGTCAGCTATGATCCTCATCTTGAAAAGTTCAGAACAAAATATAATGCAGCACAATACATGTCAATAAATGATAGGAGTATCTGATGAGGGACAGGTGAAAATTACTGAAGTACCCAATCAATGTTTTGCCAATTGAATGAAATTGGATTTTTATAAATATTTTCACACATGTTATAGTGATTTGATAAACACTCATCTCCATGTTTCTAATCTAGTAGAATCTAGGAGAATAACCTTAATACAAATACTACACAAATTAATGATCAATATACAGGGCAATTCAGTTATTTGTACCAGGAATTCAACAGCTCAAAGACATTTTTTCACAATGAGCACCTTATATAAACATACATGGTGTAGAAGCTTCCTTTCTAATTTAGTTTTGAATCTTCAGAAAGTATTCCTGCCTATTCTTGTATATTTTTGAGAAACTGTATGGATTTTGAGATAAATGCCAAAAGTAATTTACTTGTATTAAATCATTATTTTTCGAATATACTCTATTTGGGATTGATATCTTGAAGTTAAAGACTAATGGTAGTTATTTGTTTTACTAGGCAGATAAGCTTTAATAAGATTTAACACTGTGGCTGGTGTTTAATAGGCACAAAAAAGTTCAAGAAGGTTGAATTAAGTACAACCCCCAAATGTTTATCACTCTGTAGGTATTCAAGAACTCTCAATAGTCCAAAATGTAATAGGTGTACCAAATCTCAATTCATCACTTTGGATATTGTAGGAGTAAACTTTTGAATCATTAACAAAATTCAATACTTTGACACCCTGTAAATTGGAAGTGAAGCTCAAAGGCATATATGTTTACAAAAGATTTTTATCTCGCAAAAATATTTGCTTTGAGCTGTTGAAGTTTCACTAGTAACCCTGCATAGTAGTTTGATTGATCACATGACCACAGGCATGGACTCTTACTTTGGAAATATAAAAAATACAAGAATATCAATGATCTCACTTGAAATTGTAATGTTTTCCTACATCGTCAATATGATAAATGGCTTGTTGAAGATGATTTGCAGCATCCTGAACCTGCTGTAACTTCCAGGGATATTCACTTTGAATGGTTGTACGAACTATAGTTGTAGTGGTTTGTCTGACAACTTTCAGGCTGATATCCTGCAAATTAATGTTAAAAATTCACACCTGTGAGTCAAGGACAATTTTCAATGATTATAGGTAAACTTACTGCATGTGTGATGCTGTCTCCTGTCAGAGTAACTGCACATTTCAGTTGATCAGCTGGAACTGAGAGATAAAATTTATCTTGTTTTTGTGAATTATCATGACCATAAAGGGCCACAGGAAACCTTCTTGCACATTCCTGAAAAGTTTTGCTTTTATTCCTAACCCATTCAAATTTCAAAATATACATTACCACAAGTATTTCATGAATTTGATCTAATCCTTTATGGACCTCTTGATTCAACACCCATTCGAATTCCTTTTGCTATGAATTTAGTAAAAATAACAAATCAATATCCAATTGACCTAAATATAAAATATGCAAACTGTGCTTAATAATGTGTACTTTCATGTTTACCAAATTAGAGGCTTCCTCCTTCTCATAGTCCACTGTGTTCATCATTGAGGAGTAATTGGAATAACACAAACTGCAGCTGCACCACCAATATTCCACAAACTATTGAATCAAAAGCAAAGAATTGAAGTGACCAAAATCAATAAATTTGAAAATAATAAATAAATTCACACACAAATTGACATGCTTATGACGGCTGACTGGGCTGACAATGCTGACATGTTGACGAATGAGTCGAGTTGTCAAAAGAATACAGAATGTATATCGAACTTTGTTTATTCAATTCTAAAATCAAAAGATAGATATATGGCAGAGATTGATTTCAGTTGTAAAATCATTTTTTAGTTCAGTGAAGGTTGGTTAGATGGCAGCAGGCCCACATGTCAGAAAACAAAACAAATGGGTGTAACACTGACAGCAATTTTTTAAATATTTGAAATATACAAATTTAATTTTTTATTATTTGAGGGAGTTGATCATTGATAAGTGTTTATGTTTTAATTTCACCAATCATGTCTCAAGATATAATACTAACAGGTAAGATACTGATTGTATTCTTATGCAAGTGGACTCTGATTACAATTTCTGAATGTCTTGAATTCTCAATTTCTTACTAGGTAATTTGGACATGCTACATAGCTTATACGACTTCAAAGCAACTTACGCCAAGACTTTAAGCTTCAAAATCAACGAATATTTTTTATTACATCAAACAAATACAAAACATAAGAATTGGTGGGAAGTTATCAATGAGAGAGGTGACATGGGTTATATTCCTTCTAATTATGTGGAAACGGTCACAGTGAATCCCTCCTTCTATATCCAATTCCTAGACAGTTGCTTGGAGCATCTGAAGAAGGATAATCCATCAGAATGTACAATAAGAGATAAAAACGAGGTTATATTGAGACTGAAAGAGTTGAAAAGACAAACAGAGCAGCTCCCAGAGGTATCAAGGAATTCAATTGGAACTGATAGTGATGATATGCCACCCTTACTTTTCAAAAACTCTGATGGCAATTTAGAACCGATCAAAACCATATCTACTACCAGCTGTTATTCCTCCAATTTATCAGAGCTTAGGCAGTCATCCAAATCTGATTCTGATGACCTGGTGCAAAAGGCCAAAACTTCCATACCAAAGGATCCATCAAAGCCTGAATCATATAATAGGCAGAGGAAATCTGAATCCAATACTACCATTTCTACAATAAACAGTAATAGTTCCCCAGCTATATCACATCAGTCTGTATATGATTTAGTAGAAAATGTTAGGATCAATACACAGCTATCTCATGAAATGTCTCGGATTGCCTTAGTTACAGTGGTTCAAGGACTCCATGAATTATTGCCAGCATCAGTGTTTCCTTATTTGAGTACTATTTTGTCTCATTCCCAAACCTCATTAGTTGATGATGTACAAATTGACCAAACTCATGATGCTAGTCGCTTGAAGATCATATTCAATGAATTGACTTCTTGTAAGGAAGATTCCCAGCAACGTAGCTGGATGTTGCATGAAGATGAAGATGTTATCAAGGAATACATTGTTGAGTTGATTTCAATATTGGTAAGTGAAGTGAAATGAAAAATTACATGTATTGGGCATTGTATTGGGGAAAATCTAATTTACTGAACAAATTGAAAACTTCAGTATTTTCTCTTTTTTAATTTATGGTATTGAACAAGTTTATAATAGTTTCTGAGATGAAATGTTGACAATGTTATAATTATTGTTATGTTAGGTTTTCTGATGTCATGTTCCATTATACTGGTAGTAGATTCAGCTTTCTTATTTCATAAAGAACAGTTTTGGGGTGTACTTTGGTTTACTGAAAATCAGTTATGGAAAAATAATTGTATGCCTTGGTGGGCAGTCAACGGATTCAAATGGTACCATTTTTGTTTTGTGGAAATGCGCTATTGGATAATATACCATCCAATCATGAGAATCTTACAATGATATTTGGACTTGCAGTAATCCGAAATGACCAACTTGGCAACTGCATATTTTCAAAAAAATAAAATTCTATAAAATCATCAAGAAGCAGATTCAAATCAATATCCTTCAATCTAAATCTCCAACAATCCTCTCCAAATCATTTCCAGCTCCCATAACTTGGCAACAGCGTATTTCCGCAAAGTTTGAATATTATTACAAGATTTTACTGATTGGATAGTATATTATCCACTTTGAACCATTCCCACATCAGATTTCCATTAATCCGAAGTGACCAACTTGACAACAGCGCATTTCCGCAAAAAAAAAATTGTACCATTAGAATCGGTAAAAGGCTCGGTAAAAGGCATATAAACGCGATTGTCATTTTCTATTTACATAACTATTCAGAATTTGAAGAAAAAAATATTATGGCAAGTTTGTGTAGACGATGCAATTAATGCAAGTGAAAACAGTACAAAACCTGAAAATAATCAACCAAGGTAACGTAAGGATCCTGATGAGATCAATGAATATACCGGGTGTCCCAATAAGGTCGGCTAGCGGCTGTATCTCGAGATCCATTCGACCTATTGATTTCTGAAAAAAATAATCCTAACAAAAGTGACTTCAAGAAATTCATGGAAATTGTTTTCCACTCTCAAATCCCACCGCTAGATGGCGTAACTTGAAATCAAAATTGAAAAACTGTTATTTCTCTAAAAAGTTCCACATGAAGGTGGGTAATGTGAAAGCGTTTTGGACTCTTCTTGATACTCTAAAAACTACCTATCTGACATTTTGACCTATCTCTCGAAATGAGGGGTGGGGGGTGGGGTGCAGATAAGGTTCGATAACTCCTGACTACGTCAACCGATCTTAATGATATAGGTATTGTTTTGGAGCTATTGAATGAAGGAATCATAATATGCAATGATACCTGTGTTTATATTCAATTCAAAATTCAATTCAAAATATGCTTTATTATCTTAAGTACAAACATACTTGTTGACTAAGCTTATTAAATAACACAAAGATTAATAACACAAACTGAGACAATAAATATAAAAAAGCCAACAAACAATATTCTAAAGCTCGTATAAAGCTAGTACTCAAAATTACATATACATAAAAAAAAAATCAGTTTTTTTGTCAATATCTATTTACAAAATGTCAAAATGTCAAAATTCGAGGCTCAACCGCCAGATGGCATTCTTCTGCCGCTCAAGCTGTTTACACAAATATCTTCGGACAATTAAATGGGATGCTATATATTTATTATTACACTATCGTATTACTCATAAAATAACCTAAAAAATAGCACAAACCAGACGTCGCTATCATTTGTCAAACATGCGAGTTATCAATGAAAATAATGTTAAAGGAACTTATTTTTAATATTTCATCAATATGCCATAGAAAACGAAATGATAAAAATCAACTTTCAATCCAATACAGTTTTGAAGTCTTCGCCGTGTTCCATCTACAGCAGCTTCGATTTCTACCACATAAATAGATGTGATGGTCAAAATCGAGTGGTTTGAGCAGGTCATGATATGCATTTAATATTTCTCTCTTGAGAATCCTCTGAACAGTGGATCGAGTATTGTTCAGACCTAATAATGTGATGAGAATGAGCTTCAACGTAAGCAAGCACATCCACAATATTATCCTCATTTTGGAATATCATGTGATTCGGGTTCCTGGCTTGTATTGGCATCACTTGTCCACTTTATCGCAAACGTCTTGCTAAACGCATGAAAACCAATTTCGAAAAATGTGGTCTCTGAGGATATCTCGCAGTGTACTCCCGCGTAGCAATAACTGCGTTTTCCATGCATTGGAAGAACACATCAGTCAACATATCATATGCTTCAGTGACATTATAAGTCATAATTTCCAAATTTTATCACATCAATTTCTGATTCATAAGCATAAGGTGAAAATCAATCACTCATTACATATAAACATTGTGGATTCCACTATTCCATTTTCACGGCATACTTGCTTATCGATGAATATTAAAAATAAGTTCCTTAAACAACATATTCATTGATAACTCATGTTTGAGAAATGATAGCGACGTCCGGTTCGTGCTATTTTTTAGGTTATTTTTTTAGTAATATAATATAGTGTTATAATAAATATAGCATCCCATTTAATTTTCCGTAGATATTTGTGTAATTAGCTTGAGCGGCAGAAGAACGCCATCTGGCGGTTGAGCCTCGAATATAAACTCGGGTACCATTGCATATTATGATTCCTCCATTCAATAGCTCCAAAACAAGACCAAGATCATTAATATCGGTTGACGTAGTCGCAAGTTATCGAACCTTATCTGCAATCTCCCACCCTTCATTTCGTGAGATAGGTCAAAATGTCAGGTAGGTAAATTTTAGAGTCTCATTAGAAGAGTCCAAAACGCTTTCACATTACCCACCTTCATTTGGGACTTTTTAGATAAATAACCGTTTTCCAATTTTGATTTCAAGTGATGCCATCTAGCGGTGGGATTTGAGAGTCACTTTTGATAGGATTATTTTTTTCAGAATTCAATAGGTCGTATGGTTCTCGAGATACAGCCGCTAGCCGACCTTATTGAGACACCCAGTACAGCTTCTTCTTCTCTCCTATTGTCCTCAAAGCCCTTTCTCTTTCTTGTAGAACAAAAACTCTTATACAAATGGTAACTATTACTTGTGTATTTTTGTCAAGAATTTTGTATAGCTGGTAGATACTGTAGCAAGTGTAGCATATAGATGCAGCTTCATTACTTAAGCCACCTAAGGTATTTGTGTGATTGTCCCACTACTTATAGTTTTCATCAATTTAATAGCCAGAAAATTCTACACTCAAAACCTGTTTCATAATACCAGAGGAGAGAGAACTTAAAGCTGAACTGGCATGGCTTACTTCAATAAATTCCAATTTTTCTTCATTACAAATCAGTTTATCATTTACAAACCAATCTTGTGCAAAATGTACATTCCACAAATATTTGAGTAGTTTTGACCCAACCTTATGTGATTTAGGTTATTAAAGCTGTTTTCAGATAAAACAAAAATGTGTACCACCACTAACAACTTTTTTTCAAATTCCCGCCAAATCTGAGGTCACGTACTATAAGCCGTACCGGATTTTTTAGTTGTCAGACATTCAGAAACGAACCGCTATTAGAGTTTTTCAGAAATATCAATAACACATTTTTTCCCATGTGTAGCCAACTTCATGGCGGACACTGTATAAACGAAAAGCTATCTTGGAGTTACTCAGAAGGTATACTTACCGTTTGTTTGTTGTTTGCACAAGGTTGATTAAAAAAGTGTCCAAAATATCATTTCTGTTTCGTGAAGAACTTGGTATATCATTTCAAATCATCACACATGTAAAACTGTGTTCATTTGGGACAACAATAGCTATTTGTGTATTTAGAGCGCAAATAAGTGATAGATTGTCGCTCGAAAAAAAAAAACAGTCAAAAAAACAATGCATTCTCTACTACTACTACTACTGCTTTCAAAACTACCATAGAGTATGAAGTTTCATTGAAAATTACCTTCTTCATTAAATATCGTTTTTGCTTTATATTCAACGAACTGAAGTTTTTTGAGAAATGCGACAAGTTTTGCTCTTTCTGCTACATGAGGAGGTGTCTTAGATAATTCACAGTGACTATTTTCAATCATACATGAGAATATGAGTTCGATTTTAACAATATACATATGATAGAGCGTTTTTCAATACTTCCGCTCGAGAGCGCAAATGCTGTCACTTGATGACATTCCTCGGAAAACGTCAAATTTGTGTTGAGATTTGAAAGCGTCAAAAAAGGCCACTATGTTAACCGTTTGTAGAGAAACAGTTTTTAAATCTCACTAAAAATCAAATATCTCTTTATGTTTCAAACTTTCCAGTCAAATGCCGATGCTGGTATATCAAGACATGTTATTTCATCTGATCAATATCATGTGATCACCGTCCTCATACAGTATTACCAGATGGAAGTCAGATGGTCCATCAGACAGCTGCTTCTGCAAGCCTTTGGTGTTCTTTGCAGTCTGGACAAAACTGTTATCAACATTATGTTGAATTCAGTTCTACCAGGAGAATTGGCAAGGTATTGAATGTAAGCAAAGGTCACATGTAGTGGTCATCTTGAGAGTTCACATTCCATTTCTGAGGAGATGAAATGTTTCAACCAGTTAGTGAAAAGCTGTACTATACTGGTGCGCCTCAAATAATTGCTCTCTTCGTTTCCAGATATGAAAATTTGAAATTTGAACAATAATAAACACTAGAATACGGTTATCTTTTAGGTCTCGAAAGAAACACCCGCTATTTCGTGTAGTGAAATAATAAAACTATCGAAAAAGCTGTTAAATTTTGGAAAAAAAGGAAAAAAGTACTACCGGTGTGAAAATAGAAACGGTCGCCGCGTCAGAAACGAAATATTAGAGTTCCTGTATCACCTATGTTGGGCGGTTTAAGAATGTGCCGTTTCCGGAAATTCTTCATCACCACATGTTTTGAATGAGTTGAAAAAGCATAAGCACCACATGTCATATTTTGTACCCCTATATTAAGCTCAGAAACCCTGTAACAGTAAACATCGCCTAAAAAATACGGTTTTACCGTTTCTGAGAATTTCTTTTTCACCACATGTTCGAAATGAGCTGAGAAAGCATAAGCACCCTATTTCATATTTTGTACCCTAGTATATCGCAGTAGGCAGGAAAACACGAATTTTTCATTTCTAAAAGTTTTTTTCGGCAAAAAATTAAATAAAACTCGTAACATAAGAAATAACATAAAAAAATATAAATAACATATCTTGACTCCTTTTGGGAATCAAGAAAATTTACACTTCTGGCCAAATTGTTGTGGTCCGGCTCTGATAATGTTCTACACAGTTCTAAATCAAAATAACACAAAACATAACAAAAAAACTTTGGTGGGCATAAGTAAGTACCAATAACAAATCATAAATAAGCATTCTTGCAAAATTTGTAATATGAAAAATAATATTAAATTGAACACAATTCAGTCTGAAACAAAAATTTCGTAGTATCTGCATCTTGATCTGTATCTTGATTTTTAGGTGATTTTTACTCTTACAGGGGTAGTTTTCGAGCTCAATATAGGGGTACAAAATATGACATGTGGTGCTTATGCTTTCTTAGCTCATTTTGAATATGTAGTGAGAAAGAAATTTTCAGAAACGGTAAATTCGTGTTTTTCAGGCGATGTTTACTGTTACAGGGGTAGTTTTCGAGCTTAATATAGGGGTACAAACTATGACATGTGGTGCTTATGCTTTCTTAGCTCATTTTGAATATGTAGTGAGAAAGAAATTTTCAGAAACGGTAAATTCGTGTTTTTCAGGCGATGTTTACTGTTACAGGGGTAGTTTTCGAGCTTAATATAGGGGTACAAACTATGACATGTGGTGCTTATGCTTTCTTAGCTCATTTTGAATATGTAGTGAGAAAGAAATTTTCAGAAACGGTAAATTCGTGTTTTTCAGGCGATGTTTACTGTTACAGGGGTAGTTTTCGAGCTTAATATAGGGGTACAAAATATGACATGTGGTGCTTATGCTTTCTTAGCTCATTTTGAATATGTAGTGAGAAAGAAATTTTCAGAAACGGTAAATTCGTGTTTTTCAGGCGATGTTTACTGTTACAGGGGTAGTTTTCGAGCTTAATATAGGGGTACAAAATATGACATGTGGTGCTTATGCTTTCTCAGCTCATTTTGAATATGTAGTGAGAAAGAGATTTTCAGAAACGGTAAATTCGTGTTTTTCAGGCGATGTTTACTGTTACAGGGGTAGTTTTCGAGCTTAAGGGGTACAAACTATGACATGTGGTGCTTATGCTTTCTTAGCTCATTTTGAATATGTAGTGAGAAAGAGATTTTCAGAAACGGTAAATTCGTGTTTTTCAGGCGATGTTCACTGTTACAGGGGTAGTTTTCGAGCTTAAGGGGTACAAACTATGACATGTGGTGCTTATGCTTTCTTAGCTCATTTTGAATATGTAGTGAGAAAGAAATTTTCAGAAACGGTAAATTCGTGTTTTTCAGGCGATGTTTATTGTTACAGGGGTAGTTTTCGAGCTTAATATAGGGGTACAAAATATGACATGTGGTGCTTATGCTTTCTTAGCTCATTTTGAATATGTAGTGAGAAAGAAATTTTCAGAAACGGTAAATTCGTGTTTTTCAGGCGATGTTTATTGTTACAGGGGTAGTTTTCGAGCTTAATATAGGGGTACAAAATATAAAATAGGGTGCTTATGCTTTTTCAACTCATTCAAAACATGTGGTGATGAAGAATTTCCGGAAACGGCACATTCTTAAACCGCCCAACATAGGTGATACAGGAACTCTAATATTTCGTTTCTGACGCGGCGACCGTTTCTATTTTCACACCGGTAAAAGTACTTTGGTATTTGAGATTCAGGATGAAAACTTTTTCTTTGAATTAGGTGGATAAATCTTTTATAGAAATTTATAGATTGCAAGCAAACTGGAAGCTTGTAGAACTTCTAGTACAATTCAGTTGAATTTGTTTTCGCTATCTGAATCCATTTTTACAAAAAGGCAGGTCTAAATAACCTCGGGTAGTTAGGTATACTTGTCAAATTATGACATTTCACCATTCATTTGATTCAAACATTTCAATTTGTACAACTGGTGTCAATTGTTTCGTAGGTAATGAATCTACTTCGTCGCTGATTGGCCATAGCCTGTTGTGTAAAGGCTCTTACACACGGGGCGTGGCTTATTTTGTGTAATGCATTCAGTACTCAACAAAAATGCTACATAAAAAGGATCAATTTTTCAACAGTCATAGAAAAGTAATTTTGAAAATATACCAAACCAACAAGAAATATACACTATTATGTTGAATTTACGTGTGAGTGCAAAGTTTCTTCGTGTTTTGGGGTAGTAAAATAATAGTTAAGGAAAAACAAATCAATTGAGATGGAAAATAAAATGTTTGGTGTATGGTCAATACGGAGAAAATCTTCAAAAAATTGGTATGCTAGTAAGTTGAAAATTAATTGATTTTTTCAAAAACGCAATTAGTGTTTAATCTTAACCTTTTATAATTATACAATTGAAAAGTTCTTTTGCTCATGGCAGTTTGTCTGATTGAACAAGATTTAACAATTGAGAGTATATGCGCCAATTTGTGATCGGATTTAGAATTTACAGATGTCAAAATATTGCTAATGTACAGCTTCAGTCGAAGAATTCCCGAATTAGTGGGTTTTTTCTATTGAAAAGCAAAAGATGGGTTTGTATATTAGGTGGAACCAATCGTCGCATGAAATCATAGTTGATACATTCATTTCGGAAGTTATCATACATAAAGAGGCTTCACAGTGAGCTGAGTCGATGTGTATATGGGAAAAATACGAATTTTCATAAAATTTTTATGCACGGTTATCATTGAAGCTTGAAATGATATCTTACTGGTATAAGTGACAGAACAAAGACAAGCTAAAAGGCTGGTGAACCTTTGCCAAGAAAAGCTGGGTTTAGCTGAAGTATTTCAGATACTGACGTTCATACCGTGAATAATCCCTATATATTACTGATTCCTGAGATATTTGACACAGAGCACTTTCATTTAGAACACAAACGTTCTTTCAAGGTCAAGTTTCGACTTTAGCAAAGTTGGTCTCCAAGTTGGTTATATTAAATTTGATTCATTAGGGTTTTTTTTTATTTTGTTCCGATAGATCTTGCTCACCACAAAAAATAGCTGACAACTCTTGTGATAACCCCTGTGTACACAGTTCAAGGAGGCTAGTCCAATGAGTTTTCCAAAAATTCGTCGTCTCAGCTCGTGTGGGACCTTTTATGTGATATAAAATTATTTTGAGTTTCGATATTATCGCTATCAAGGATGGACCACTTCATCTTTCTCAGTTTATTGAATAGGGAATCTGAACTACCTTTCATTTAAAAGTTCTGTTTTTATTGCAGAGATATAATGTCGAATCCTAGAAACATTCCAAAACTGAACTACTCTTCCTTATTGATGACAATGATTTTCTCCATGGGCGAACCAATGCCTGTAACACATCATGGTAAGAAAAAACAAATTGGGCGGTATAACGAAAAAACTCACAGTCTTTACCAATTCGACGCAAAAAACAACTACGTTATTCCTGTGGCATATTAGCCAGGAAAGTAGGCAGTTGTTTTCTGCTCTTTGTCTACCTCTTCATTAAAACATCTTTGATTTGGTAATGACTGTGAATTTTTCACTTTCTAATATCTAATCAATGTCAATTAAATTGCAATGAATGAGCAGAATAGTGAGCAGTAGTAGACATTTCATCTTGATATTAGAGTGTTTACTGAATAAAGTTTGAATCTTCTCTACAATTAGTTTAGTAGTATAACAGTTGAAGGCATTTTTAATTTTAATTCCAAGACACGTTCGCATGCTAACTCAGACAATAGGGTCATAAACCTCTAAAGCTTTAGCAGAATTGATGGTCGTTTTCCGATACCTTACTAAACTACTACCGATATGCTATAAATCGAAATATTCTTTTATGCTCGAGAAAATCGAAATCAAAAATAATCATTTGACAGCACCATATTTCTGCTGACGTCACCTGGTGGATCGGGATGGTATCGGTGAAACTATCGAAAATAATAGGGAAGAAGAATTTATTGACATAAGTGATGGCAGATAAGTCAGATGACATGTCAATTTTTGATTCAAATTTTTTTCGATAACGAAACTAATTCAAAATATTAAGGGCGCATTTTCAATACCACCTCAGCGTAGTCAATGAGACGATTGAACTCAAATACACTATAAAATAGAGAAATAAAAATGAAGAATTAATTCAATTGATAACTTTATTGTCTGGGAAAAGTAGGTAGGTGTAGTGGTGCATCTGATAATGTATTAAATATATTCAAAACAAGTTGATATTATAATTACATATTCACAATATAATGTAAAGAAGAAATCTCATATAAACTTACATCATAGATAGAGTACGTACTAAGAATAACTGAGGATTTAGGAAAATACATTTATTATTTACAGAAGTGCATGACAATAAAGATTTGGTTTATTAGCTTATACCTATTACTAAAATACTTTGTGCTCACACTGTCACTTCACAGGTTCTCATGATGTTCATGTACAAAGATTCAAAGAATAAGTATAAGAATTTTAACTAAGATCAAAATTATCTTCACAGCAATTACTTGCAGATGTAGCTGATGTGTTATCCTACTGCAAAACACCAAGTTTGTCTCATATTAACACTTGGAGTACAAATATGTATTTCGAGAATCCACATTCGTGTTGCTACATGAAGCACTAGTCTTTGAATGCTTAAACTTTCTGAAAATAGTGGTCATCAGTGAACAGCATAATGAACGCTGAACAATGAAATAAAACTCAATAGTAACTTACCTTGAATCATCCGAATATATTTTCGCAGGAAGAATTAAAATCGCCCAGTAATTTTTTACCGCCATCTGTCAAAGATGACAGAGATTATAAATTCTTCTTCTACTTCGATTAATGGAACAGAACCTAAACCAACCTACCAGGTGACGTCACATTTTTAGAAAAGGATGGACAATTTTCGATTTTTGAATGCCGATATTGGAAAAACCCTTGAAAATAAAAATTTCAAAAAATTATCGACGTATTCTCTGGAGACACGCGTTTCACATATATAATTTTTGAAAAAAGTGTACAACCCTATTATAGAAACAAACGTGATTGAAAACATTAAAAGAAGATGAAGAATAAATGGGAAACAATTGTGGTTCAAAATTTTGAGTTTTGCATCACCCTCTATTTGTTTCTATTAAATGTCAGTAGATAGTAAATGAAAAGTTAAGATAGGGACATGTAAGCCGTTTTGAGCAGAAATGATTAGTTTCGACACAAAAAATTCCTAAAGTTGAAAAATCTCGATTTTTCACACCCTATATCTCTGTAATATTTCGCGCTATACTCCAAGTATGACGAAATCAGCTCTTTAGGAAGAATCTAAAAATGAAATAAAATACAGGGTGTTCCATTTGAAATAACAAAGTTGTTGCTACTTTTTGATAGGAGCGGCAACGCCGCAACGCTGAAAGTATTTTAGATCGATAGAACAAAACTGATTACCCAATAAACTAAATTTTCAGAATAATCCTACGTCCCGTTCTCCGTAAACGTCTGTATATATTTTAGTTGTATTGTCCTAATCAATGTAACGATGAAACCATGCTTTGTAAATGAACATATATTCTTCAGACAATAATGGATTGATTTATTGATTGATTTGTTGCAGAGTTACTGGGTAAGAGATTCTTGGCATTTATATTGGACAATATCGAATATCCCCCGGATACAGACTTGGATGAACAAATTCCGGATTTATTCCTTAATTTGGTAATTTCATTCAACCTACAATTCACTAAAGAAATTGAAAACCCAGTATTGGCAGCTTTAGGAGACAGAGATGTTGCCAAGTGTTTCACTGAGAAAATTCTGTTGCTCATAAATAGAGAAGGTAAGAAGCTCCAAAAATGTCATTATTATTCATATATGAAGTTTTTGCTGATAATATTATGTACTATTTTTCAGTATTTTATCTTCATTTCAGTTCAAAATCTATAACCGATTAGGCTGAGTTGGGTCCGAACTACTGTTTCTATTATTTGTTATTTGGTCGATTTTCAACTGCTTCTTATCTTAGAATCCGAGTGATCTCTTCATTACTATGAAAACTCTTTCCATAACTGCAATTCTTCTTGATTATGCTAGATTTATTTTTTCATCAAAGTGTAACGCTCCCACTTTTTTCCTAGCTATAAGTCAGCTTACAGGGATTGTCACAAATCCTTAGATTGGATCTCATGGTCAAAACGAACTTTTATTATGGGAAACGTTGCTAGATTCATCATTATCCCTGTAATATCCTAATTCAAACACCCAATTTATTTTGACATCAATTTATGGCTGAGGTCAATTTGGTTGCAATCCTTTGATCATATAACATATTAGATGAATAAAATAAAGTACTGGCCACACTAATTGTTTGATAAAACCATCTAAATCAGTTTTTTTATTCTGAAACAAGAATAGCAACAACCGAAACAGAAAGGTTTGAATTTGAATGAATAATGACCAAGGTATTGAATTATTGAAAAAAAATAATATACAAAATTCAAAAACTAAAGGAAGTACACATCTAATATTCATTAATTTGGTAATCTATTGTGGGGCTCTAGTCTTCGCCTACAAAAATTGGAAAAAATCTGACTATCCAAAAAAACAGATCATAAAAAAATATTACTATATCTATCTAATATTGAATTCGTTAGAAGAATTCATGGGTATATAGGAACAACGAAATATCTCGAATTTTTCTGATGAAATATTCTTATTCAAATTTGTCATAAAGGCGAGAAAACAGGCAGTAGCTGAAGTCGAAATGCAAAATTCTTGCAGAAGGTTCTCAAACTAAACAGTCACTGGTGCTGTGATGAGGGCATCAAAATAAACCTAAAATTTCAATGAAGCAACCTAAGAACATTATCGAACTCATCATTCATGATATGGAGGGTAATTGGGACAATTGTTTTTTTCAGAGGATCCTGTAAGGATTTTCGATCACGAACCTGCTCCACCACATTCCCTTCTAAAATTATTCATCGATCTTTTCAGTCGAAGATCGACAGCCGAATTATTTTACACCAATGACGTGAAAGTATTGATTGATATTGTCGTGAGGAATATTTCAGACTTATCCTCCGGAGACACAGTAAGTGGAAATTTCAATAATTCAAGACACAGCAAAATCGAGCACCACCTATTTCCTTTCTTCGAATAGATATTTCACATCAAGTTCAAATTGAAGTGCATAACTTCAATTGTCATATCGATCGTCATATACATAATATACAGAATCTGAATAAATAAAACCAATATTTTTTTAGAGAAGAAGACAATACCTTGAACTATGTAGAAGGGTAATGAGAAACACAAACTATGAGGAACATAGACACAAAATCGACGAGATATTGAAATGCTTTACTAGGATTTTCTGCGAGGAGAATGAACAGAGCAAATTTGACCAGAAACTAGTCAGGGAAATATCAAACGAATTTCCACATTTGTTGAAGTGAAGTAATGCTGTATTGGTTTTCATTTTGCATTGATATTTTTTCATTTCATGAGTGGTTTATTTTTTATACAAATAAGATATTGCTTTTGCTTTTTCAATTTTTTAGTTGACCCGGATCTAATCAAAGAGTAAGGGTTATTTTTTTCTCGATGAGAGATTATTATTAATTCGATACTTTGAAGGCATCTATATGTATACATTTTCGACAATATATATATTTTTCATTCCAATACATCTTGGTGTTCTATCGAATATATTTTTGGTGAACATTTTTTTTGTTGTCTAAATTATGACCTTCAAATCAGAGGTAGAGCAGATTATCAGTAACCCATTTTAGTGTATCTTGTATTAAAGGCGAAAAAAAACATGAATCATTTGCAAACAGTCAACATGAATCACCATGTTCTGACTACAACAATCATTTCGAATAGTCGTTGTTCCGTTGCTTGTTTTGAGAACTTTACTTAGCAACTGCTACTTTGTATTTTTTATTACGTACAGGATGATTGTTTATGTATTACTCAACAGGTATCTCAGTTTATATTGGTTTCACAAAATAGTTTGAATGAATGAGCAAATATCAAGTATTTTCAATATGCATTTAGAACACGGTACTAAGAAGAACAGAAAAGCATCAGACCGATGGAATGAAACATTTACATTTTTGGGCAGCAGAAAATCCAATAAAAACTTGATGCTGATGAAGAATGAAATGAAATTCCATTGTCTTATTCTACCTCGCTACTTTTGTGACATCAAATCAATTTTTTTTCACAGCTGCCTGAGATATGAAAAAAAATATATTTCTCGTACACCAACAAGAATAACCTCAATAAAGTGTACATATTTGAAATCAGAAGAAATAGATCTATCGATTGAGTGGATAATATACAAGGTGTTCTATTCCAAAAATAAAAGTTTTTTTCATTGGGTTTTCAATGCTTCATTACTTTCTTAGTACCGGGTTCAGCATGGCCACAAAAATATCACAGTGAAGTTTTTCACGCGTTTGCGAGATGATCACAAAATATGTGAACCAGCAAAATTATACTTAACCTAAACAATATAAATAAAATATGGGGTACATATAACTGAGATATCTAATGTGTGAAACATAAACAATTAACCTGTACAATATTACCCATTCAGTATTTAAAACTTCGAAACGTTCTTGCCATTCAAAAGTTACAGGTTAAGGTATGAGACTGAACGCAAAGTACTGCATTACCATGTCAAAATGATCTTTATAGATTCTGCACTCATATGCGTTAAATGTGTGCCTAGGATTTGCGAAAAACGAGGCTAAAACCGTTCCAAGATGTTCAAGCTGCTCGTGTTTATAATCGAAATTGATCTTATAGCATTCCTTGGTATTATCTATTTTATGTACTCTAGGGATTTAAAGTGGTACTTTGAATTCCTAGACATTCCTTCACAATAGACGCTGAATTTAGAAATACATTTTCAATAATTTTATCAGAAATATAACATGATAAGGATGCAACAAAAGTGTAACATTTATGTTTACCCCACTGAAATTAGCCAAATGAAAAACAGCTAAATTATTATTATTGCAACTGATACATTTTTTAATTTTAGCGTTTTCAAAAATAGGTGTTTCATTTTGCAAAACAGGAATCGAAATCATTTTTTCATCGTTATTTTTTCTTACCTTTTCTAAAGTGCATAAAATAGTATATACACCTCAGGACTAAAGTGTTTTCAAATCTCTCGACAAATTATAATAAACTTTTCGTCTGGGGATTTAAAATAGGTACCACTTTAGTCACCGATAATATTACCAATAATTTTGTGTCATATGTTGCTGTACCTCTGATTGAAATGGAGATTTGATTCGTTCACACAATTTTTGAAATATTGTGCTCGAAATATGAATAATATACTGTTATATACTCGTTTGAGAAGATTTATGTGATATTTTCCAGTTCATTTGTGCCATTTTAAGTTAAGAATTATAGGTGTTTATCTGAATGATGGATATTTTTTGGCCACCTTTCTTTAAGCCTGAATTGAGATTAAGTGGACTTTGCATTGTTCAATATTTATGCTGCTCTAACTACAAAAGTCATGTTTGCTTATCGATGGGTTCTTTGTTTACGAAAAAATTCAGCACTTTTGTTTTGTCTACTATATTCCTGAATTATTGCATGAAACCACTTTCCACAATTATTCTTTCAGCACTGTGCACCACGTTTCAAGGTACAAAAACACGAGACATTTCAAACGTATATTTATTAAATTATACAAATAGTATGTAACTAAAATAAATATATTTCTTGTAACATTGTTTGTTGTTTACATGAATAAAATATTGAGAAAACAAAAATAATCAATAGTATAAAGTGGATAAAGGTACAAAGTTCTTAGGGCTACAGGTTGTGCTCACACTTCTCCAGTCATCATTTCCATGAATTCTGAAAAAAAAGCAATGTTCAGTATGAGATGTATCAAGAAAACTTACAAAAAATAAACATCAGATATTTATATGGAGACATTCGGGTAAAGTCGAATACATTATTTCATCATAATTCTGGAAGTGAAAAAGTGAGTTTGAGTGAATTTCTAACTGCAAGTGGATAAAAGGACCTAAGGGTAATGAAGTTATCGAAAGAAAAGTCTGAGGCAGAAATGGAATTGTAGAGGAAGACCAAAACTGCTCCTAATGGAGATTTAGATTGAGATTTCTTACCATCGAAATCAACGGTTCCTGAGCCATCAGTGTCGATTTCTTCAATCATCATATCTAGTTCTCTGTCCGTGAGTTGGTCATCCAGTTCCCTCAAGATTTCACGAAGACAGGAGGTGGGAATATATCCATTACCTTCAAATTAGTCATCATAACATATCAATAAATGATTGATAATTGATATTGTAGGAGGAAATTACAAGATATGATGACATTTGTAGCGAAATAAAGTGCAAAAAGACACATGAACTTTATATCCCAGATCTAGTGGTGGAGTAAAAATTTCATGAATCAAATCGCTAATGATATCTAGCGATTTTTTTGAAACAGCACGCTCTGAAAATTGACATGATTTTGTGTGAATTTTGAGCATGTATTTTTCTTTTTGAAATTGGAATTGGCTGAAAAATTTTGATTTTATAAGGGTGCTCCGGTATTAAGTGGGCCACACTGATTTTTTTAGTTTTGTGTGGAACCACTGTGTATTATTTCATTTGAATCACATTAGTTTTTGAATTATTTGTCTGACTACCCATCGTAGAACTCGCAAATCGAAAAGTTTGCCACACTTTGTGAAATTAGACCTGTATGAAATTAAATTGTAACTTAGAAAATATACTGACCTTCTTTGTCATATAATCTGAAAGCTTCTTTCAATTCCTTCTGCATCGCTTCATCGTCTTCCTCAACGATGAATTTGGCAGCTAATGTGACGAACTCCTCAAATTCTAGACGACCTGATTCTGAGAGATAAAAATTATGATATTAATCAACCTTCTTTTAAGAAGATATGACTGCTAGCACAATTTCGGGAAACCTCTAGATTTGAATATTTGGAAACTCATATATACCGAATATGGACTCTATCGATGTTAGTGTGGACATAATATAAAATTCTCAAAGTCATGCCACTTCGATGAAAATTAGGAATTATTTTTCATAGTACCATGTCCCATTTTCTATGTCCTTACGCAATATCTCGCTTATTTTCAAAGATAGAGATTTGCGGTCTTCGCGAACGTTGGCTACTTTTTTGTGAAACTCACGATACCGCGAACAAAATTTTCAAAGCCCGCTTCGTTTCTGAGATTCAGAACGAAATTGAAAATATTGCATTTTGGGATTCTTCCTGTATCTCAGCTATCTTATTTCAACTTATGGAAGAAGTGAAAACTGACTTTTATACATAATCTTGCGTAGGATCCATTGGCGTAGTTAGTCCTTTGAAATGAGATGTAATTATTGAGATATGAACCAAAGTTAGGTTTTTGCGTCCTATCAAAATTTGATGAGTAGACCTTTTTTGTAACATTCTGGTGATCAGAAGCGATTAAATATAAAAAATACCTATTCTTTTGTGAAACAAAAAGGAGTCATGTGACCCCGGAATCTACGCCACTGGGTAATTCTTCTGTATCCGGGATTTTTCCAATGCCTACTTATTTTAACAACTTACAAAAATCGAAATCATTGGACAAATCTGTGGAAATATACGATAAAAAACTTCTGTCAGCCGATACTCAAATACCATATATTTCGGTAAAAACAAATTGTCAGTAAATAAATTATTTGAACTTCCTTCATAATGTAGCTTTGTCTACAATCCCCTCAATTCATAGTAGTGTCACTGAATCACACCTTGTATATTGATCGCATATAAAGTCGGAAACTGCCATTTTGAAGAGGTAGGTATAGGTAAGACACAAGAGATATTTCAGATATATGAAACATAGGAACCGTTATAAAATTGGAAGCAATGACAATAAATCATCTTCAACGATCTCACTATTACGGTTAGGCACCTAAAATACTATGCTTGAATCATTGCCAACTAGTCATTGATCTAAAAGTTTCATTAAGATTTGCAGAATAATTTTGACGGGTGATAAAAATTGAATCAGAATATTTCGCGTGGTCAATCGATAAATTCTTTTTTCTATTTTGGTTGTATAATGAAGTAATTATGCAACGAAAATGCGTGTTGAAATAGCCTCTATTTCGATATCCATTATTTATTATTCGCAGGTTGGTACAATGGAAATATCAAATGAAAGTCAGAAGGGTTAGGCCCAGTTTACTTCTGAGCGACTTGGATTTGGTGATATTAGCAGTGAAAAACTCAATGTTTTAATTGGTAAATTTCAATTCAGAGTGTAATTTGATTCAAATTGACCAATAAAAACAATAACAACATTGAATTTTTCACCGCTGGTATTGCAATAATCAAAATCGCTCAACTGTAAACTGGACTTTATACGCTTGTGCGTCAGATTTTGATTATTTCAATGTCATCATTGTTACCAATCGAAGATGTTTATGTTATTTATCGATATTATAAATCCATTTTTTTCTTCAAATCAATTGAAAATAAAAAAAATTGCATATGACACACGTTTTATAAGACACGTTGTCGCACTTGTTCACTTGGAGCACTTCATCGCTTCGCTCGTCGTACTCCAAACAACGCGTGCAACAAAATAGCGTCTTATAAAACATATCATAATATACTATTTTCTATTTTGGATCTATAATGAAGTCATTATGAAACTCAAATGCGTACCGAAATAGCCTTTGTTTCGATACGCATTTTTTATCATTTGGAGGTTGGTACATTCGAACTGTCAAGTGAAAGTCAAAAGGGTTAGGCCCAGCTTACTTCTGACCGATTTAGTATTTGGTGATGATAGCAGTGACAAACTCGATGTTTTTATATGGTAAATTTTAATGCTGAGAATTTCTTCGCTAGTAGGTATCGGAAAAATCAAAAGCGCTCAACTGTAAACTGGGCTTATTTACCTACGCGCTTGTGCGTCAGATTCAAAATTATTTAATGTCATCATTGTTACCAAAAGAAAGATGTTTCTGTTATTTATCGATATCAAATCAATGTTTTTCGATAAAAGACTTCGAATTAATGCATTATAGAAAAAATGTCTCCAAATAAATAGCATCTTATAAAACTTGTATCATAAATATACTATATGTTTCATGTTTTAATTTTCTCGACAAATTTTGGAAAACAGTACAGTGTTATTATCGTTCTGATATTTCTCAGAAAGAATACATGGAAAAACTTACTATCGGCATCAACTTCCTCAATTAGTTCTTCCAAAATCTTCTTATCAAAGGGTTGACCCATAAGACGTAGGATATCAGCTACCATGTCGCAGGGAATGCTTCCAGATTTTTGGCTGTCGAAAGCCTCAAAAGCTTTGCGGAGGACTGCAAATAAAAACGAAAATTTCAATAACATCAGGTAGGTATAAAATGATAATATTTGATGATTTTTAAATCTGTGTATGTGCAGAGTTGCTATAGTTATTGTAGGTAGTTGCGATCAACTGTAGATGGTGTGATTATTTTCAAAGACATTTTTAAAACCTTTGAAAACATACATTTTTCAGGTGTTTGTGTTTTGTGTTCGATAATTACGTACACCCCAAATTAAGTGTCAATAGGAGTTCCTACAGGTGTTTGTAATGCAACATTTTATGCATAGTTGTTTTCCCAGTATCATGTTTCAGGCATATTTGTGTTCACCGGGTGTAAGCCGTTTCAACCAGTAATGAATAGTTTCGACACAATAAATTACTAGGAATAAAAAATCTCATTTGTTCACACCCTCTTTATCTTTCCTAAGACCACGAGTATGTGGTAGATCGTGCTTTCCGGGAGAATCTAAAAATGCAATGAAATACAGGGTGTTCCATAAGGACTATTACAAAAATTTGATATGCCACAATTTTTTTGAACATCCTGTATGTTTCATAATCATTTTCAGATATAGCTTTTTCCTACGACCCCGTATAAAAACGTCATATAGCACACTGTTTTGTTGAGAGAAAAATAGTCTATCCAATTAAAAATATCAAACATAGTTTGAAATGAATGTCTGGTAGACTACGAGCAGAAAACAACTACTTTCCTGGTAAATACCACGCAGAACATTGAATTATATCTGTTCGTAGTCCATGCAACGATTCACACTGTGAATGCAGATCGCAAATGTTTCTTTCTTCCTAAGACGTGACAAATTCACATCGAGACAGGCACGCCTAACAACCTACAGACCGGTTTCGGGCTTATTGGCCCTCATCAGTGCAGGGTAGTTATCCGAGTAGAGACCGTAAGATCTCAACTCGAAGCGTTGCCTGTCCCAATGCATTTTTGTCGCGTCTATTTGACCGCACCGAGCCGCGTTCCAACAGATAATTGAAAGTGGCGACATCATGCGGCAGAAGAAAGAAACACTCCAGAACCGAATCTCCCAAGTTTTACAGAACTTGGAAGTGGCTGAGAGCTCGACTAAGCTCAATAAATGAAAAAATGGATTAGCCATATTGAGCTTAGTCGAGCTCTCAGCCACTTCCAAGTTCTGTAAAACTTGGGAGATTCGGTTCTGGAGTGTTTCTTTCTTCTGCCGCATGATGTCACCACTTTCAATTATCTGTTGGAACGCGGCTCGGTGCGGTCAAATAGACGCGACAAAAATGCATTGGGACAGGCAACGCTTCGAGTTGAGATCTTACGGTCTCTACTCGGATAACTACCCTGCACTGATGAGGGCCAATAAGCCCGAAACCGGTCTGTAGGTTGTTAGGCGTGCCTGTCTCGATGTGAATTTGTCACGTCTTAGGAAGAAAGAAACATTTGCGATCTGCATTCACAGTGTGAATCGTTGCATGGACTACGAACAGATATAATTCAATGTTCTGCGTGGTATTTACCAGGAAAGTAGTTGTTTTCTGCTCGTAGTCTACCAGACATTCATTTCAAACTATGTTTGATATTTTTAATTGGATAGACTATTTTTCTCTCAAAATTTTTTTCCAATTTATGGCTAATCCATTTTTTCATTTATTGAGCTTAGTCGAGCTCTCAGCCACTTCCAAGTTCTGTAAAACTTGGGAGATTCGGTTCTGGAGTGTTTCTTTCTTCTGCCGCATGATGTCGCCACTTTCAATTATCTGTTGGAACGCGGCTCGGTGCGGTCAAATAGACGCGACAAAAATGCATTGGGACAGGCAACGCTTCGAGTTGAGATCTTACGGTCTCTACTCGGATAACTACCCTGCACTGATGAGGGCCAATAAGCCCGAAACCGGTCTGTAGGTTGTTAGGCGTGCCTGTCTCGATGTGAATTTGTCACGTCTTAGGAAGAAAGAAACATTTGCGATCTGCATTCACAGATATAATTCAATGTTCTGCGTGGTATTTACCAGGAAAGTAGTTGTTTTCTGCTCGTAGTCTACCAGATATTCATTTCAAACTATGTTTGATATTTTTAATTGGATAGACTATTTTTCTCTCAAAAATTTTTTCCAATTTATGGCTAATCCATTTTTTCATACACTGTTTTGTTGTTTAGAAAGTAGTTCGTATCGCCATGGCATTGTTATTTGAATGAAAAAAGCACATGTTGAAATGAAAAATATCACACGCTCGCATGAATTGATAGAAATAATTAAGGTATATTAGTTGGTACTCACTGTCAATATAATAAGTGTTCTCAAATCATATTCATATTATTTATTAAAATATCTGTATCTATTCGGATTATACCGAGAAATCGTTATATCCACTGATTTCAATGTGTCAATGATACATAACCTCTGAATTTACTTTTATGAAAATTAGGGACAGTGACTGGAACTATTTCTATACATGTCTGATGATGTTGATGGCAGGGTACGGCTACAGTTTCATGCGCGGCTTGCATCAGTTGCATGTTGCAACATATCACAGATGCTTGGAATTGCTTGCACTATTTACATTTGACAAGGAGTCAAGGACTCACTTATTCGCACGCGCTTGCGCACTACGTACTTCTGTGGTTCTGTATTCCTGTTTGCGTGATTACTGGCGCCAGCAGGCGTGTGGGGTCAAATATCAATTAAATTATTTGTCCAAACAAAACTAATTCAATCAATCAGTAATAATTCACATATATGGAATTGTCGAAAAAGTTTTTTAATAAGTATCATCTTAAATATGGAAGTAAACAGTACAAAACTCGTTGGAAAGTGCATTTCCTTCACTCGTTAAGTTTCCGCACTCGCCGTTATGCGGCTCGTGCTAAACTACTACTCGTGTGGAATATGTCACTTTCCACACTTGTGTGATATACTATATTTATCACCATAAAAATTACTGAAGTGACAAAAACTTCGAAATTTAAGCCGTTTCGCTATAGATCTCCGTCGCGTTTATCGTGAGCCACCCTTTTTATAAATAACCACATCGTTCAGAGGGGTTACTCGAGTGTCCACCTTTTTTTAATCAATATTTTTTTCTCATATGTATATATGTCTGTGTGTTCACAAACACCCTGGAAATAAACAAAATGGGCCATCTTCAGATGTATACAGGGTGTCCCCTCTCAATTGGAAAAAACTTCTGGGGCATATTGAGGAACCATAGACAAGCAGTTTGAGATAAGAGACTGATGTCCGGAAGTGCATGGTTTTCAGAATACAGGGTGTCAAAGTTTTTTTCAAAAAACTTTTTTTTATTAATATTTCAAAGACACGTTAACCGATTTTCTTGAAATTTGCTAGTGATGTAAGCTTTAATAAGACGCTCAGTTAGCACTAATTAAATGTCAATTATGACTTCCAGTGGCGCCCCGGGGGACAGTGTCACGAATAAAAATGACAAAAAATGTACGCTGCTGACTTTTTTTAAAAATTTTATATATTTTTTAGAAAGCTCAGTTAAAAATACAACTTTTTTGTCACTTGATATTTTTTCGTATCTCTCTCCGTTTTCGAGAAAAATTTTTTATTAAAAACTTTATTGAAAGGTTCATTATCTGAAAATCTAAAACAAAACAATGTTGTCATGGTAACACATAAACATGTCAAACTTTAGTAAAAGTGTCAGTTTCTAAGTACTTAATTATCTTCAAACGTTACACTAATTGCAAAAATGAATCGGTTTGAATTAGCCGAGCTTGCAGATATGCATCTCTTGTATGGGGAAGCGCGGGGTATTTCCTTGTTAGCATAACGGTTGTACGGGAAGCGGTTCCCAAATCGTGAATTGCCAAACCATAAGATCGAGTATTGAAAATCCACGATCTCTATCCATTTAAACTGCAAAAGGTGCAGCATCTACTGCCTGACGACGCTCCTCGGCGGCTCGAGTTCTGCGAGTGGTTGCTCCGTCAAGCGGATGAAAACGCTGATTTTTTAAGTATAATCTTCACGAGCGATGAAAAAGGATTTTCGCGCGAGGGGACATTCAATCCTCGTAATAACCAAACAAATAAATAAATAACAAAATCCCCATGCTACGCACATCAGAGGATATCAGCAGAAGTTTGGTGTTAATGTTTGGGCAGGTATTCTTGGCGACCATTTGATTGGGCCGTACGTTCTACCTGATCACCTCAACGGGAATAACTATCTAGTTTTTTTGCGAGATATTCTGCCCGAGCTGCTGGAAGATGTACCCCTCCAGTTGCGTAGAGAGGCCTGGTTTCAACACGATGCATGGTTGTCCAGCGCATTTTGCGCGCACCGTGAGAGGTTACCTCGACCAAACCTACATCAACAGGTGGATTGGTAGAGGTGGTCCCGTCCCTTGGCCAGCAAGGTCGCCGGACTTGGCCCCCCCTGGACTTTTTTCTTTGGGGCGAAATGGAACGGTTGATCTATGCAACTCCTGTGCAGACCATGGAGGACCTAGTTGCTAGAGTTGTGGTGGCAGCGGAATTTATCGCGAACAATCCAGGCGTGTTTGCTCGGGTGCGCGAATCCTGGCTCGACAGGTGCAGAAAATGCATCGAAATGCATGGTGGACACTTTGAGCATTTGCTCCACTAATTAATAATAAATTATTTGTAAAAAAGCCTCCTTGTTTTTCTTTCTAATAATAATGAACCTTTCAATAAAGTTTTTAATAAAAATTTTTTCTCGAAAACGGAGAGAGATACGAAAAAATATCAAGTGACAAAAAAGTTGTATTTTTAACTGAGCTTTCTAAAAAATATATAAAATTTTTAAAAAAAGTCAGCAGCGTACATTTTCTGTCATTTTTATTCGTGACACTGTCCCCCGGGGCGCCACTGGAAGTCATAATTGACATTTAATTAGTGCTAACTGAGCGTCTTATTAAAGCTCACATCACTAGCAAATTTCAAGAAAATCGGTTAACGTGTCTTTGAAATATTAATAAAAAAAAGTTTTTTGAAAAAAACTTTGACACCCTGTATTCTGAAAACCATGCACTTCCGGACATCAGTCTCTTATCTCAAACTGCTTGTCTATGGTTCCTCAATATGCCCCAGAAGTTTTTTCCAATTGAGAGGGGACACCCTGTATGCATGCTTCCATAACTTCACAGAATAATATTTACCTTTCACATTTTTTCATGCATAAGTATATCTAGTCCATCTATTTCAGGTAGGTACATTCAGAGTAAGATAAAAATATAAGATTTGGTTGAATGGTGTAGATAACATGTGTCAGAAAATAAATCAGTAATTTTATATATTTTATATTTCCAGCCAACTTCTCCGTGTATTATTTTATGCAATTCGTTTGAATCTGCTGTATCTGTTCATTATGAAAAATAGTTGTCACAATGATTGATAGGAAGTGGTATATTTTATATGTATTTCTGGAAATCTGAATCGAGCATTTAATGCTCAAGTATATGGCTGGCACAGCTGCAAAATCGCCAGAGCAAAACTGTTTTTAAGTACCGAATGACATCTCCTACGACTTTAGTGGGCTGATCAGTTTTGTGCCAAGATCTGTTCTCAATTTCTTACTCTCCGGAAACAGAATTGTTTGTTGTTGTCCTCGAAAAAAAAAACATAATGATTGCTTCCAATGGAATACTTTGTATTCTTTTAAATCCATTGAGAGAAATATTGTTACGTATAAGCCATAACCTATAATAATTGATGCGCGTTGCGTTTCCCAATAATGGCCCAAAATTCGTATAAATTACAGAAAATCATTATAAATTACAAATTTGATTATTCGTTTGGGGATATATGGATAAATCAAAGCAAAGTACCGTAAATTAGAAGCACAACAAAATGTATACAACAATAAATTCTACTTCATTCGAAAGCAAAATGAAAATAATCTGCCGTATAGGTTCTGGTCTGCGAACATCAAGTTAATTTTTGAATACGATCCATTTTTCTGGAGCTTTCAGTCTCACAAATAAAATGACTGATCGAAAGTTTACTAAAAAATGTTACGTGAAGTTTCATGGAAATCGTATTTGTTTCTTGGGATCATTTCGTTTTTGACAGATATCCAGATTGTAAAAGTTGTTTGTAAGACATTGACAAACTTTTTCGTGATTTGAAAGCTTCATCTTCCGATAATGAAAGAGGCTAATGATGGCTCATAATAATGGAGAAATAGATATCTACCGTAATATTAGAAATATTGAACATGAGAAATTCCTTCTCAAATATAGATACGATTCCTATGACAAAGGTTTTCATCTTTGATATGCCTTCGTATCTGGCTGGTATCTCTCTTTTATTAGATATACCTGTGAATCCCTATGCATATTCACTATGGGTGACCAGATTTATTCTGCTAAAAGTATATAGGTATTTTATTTTCCCGAGATAAAATTATGTTTTTTGTTTCGAATATTTGGATGAATATTTTTTATTAAAATTAGATTTTTACCACCCAGGTACTCTAAATCAGCTTAGAATTATTTACATAATTCTTAAACGATGATACAAAAGATGCCCTCATATTTCTTTAGAACATTAATTTTATTTATAGTAAGTTTAAATAGGTATTCGAAACGACTGGTATTTTGAAATCATTTGAAACAAGGTGGATATTGGATGGTAAAACAGCTCTTCAATTGTTTCTGCGAAAAACTTGTAGACCGTTTGAAAAGGTAGTAATATTTCCACGCCTTAAATGAAGGTGGCGGTAAGATCGAATTTCAAGGAAGATTTCTGTAGCTTATGTATTTCTGTGGTTCTATAGTTTGACATGCGTGAATTGAAACGACATTGAAACACTATATTTTCAGTAAACTGGAATAATTATCAATATTTTACTCCTATTCGCGATAGGTGCTAAGCGATACGCTACCTAGTGGTGACTCGTGAACCACTCGAACTGTGCACTCGAAGTTGGATGACCACTGAACTATCTGAAGGATAACCCACAGACAAACCTAACCTCTGTTTTGTTTATGTTCGCTTCTGATGTGAAAGGTATACTTCCAGCAGTTTTTCGAGATATGTTATGGTGAAATTCAAGTGAAATCTTATCTTTTTCTCGTTTCAGTTATTGTTTGGTGGCAAAGACACAAATGTCAGTAATGTCACAATGACACAAATATCAAAAATACGAAAACAAAACAAAAACTACCACTTCGAGAAGTTTGAGTTGTTACCATGAGATAGTGCTACGTGTTATTTTCTATCGCGGTATTTTTTCTTGGTATTTTTTCTCCTAGCACAGATGACACTGAACACTGACAGAAGCAAAATTTCTGTTTCACCGACACGAGAGGTATGGCGCCATCTCTGCCAATTTCTGGAAATATTTACTACGGTATGAAATGAAGTAGGAAAAAGTCTACAGTTTATGTTAATAGGAAGCTGTTTCACCATCCTATATCTACCTTGATTTGAACCTTTATACGAAAGGTTTTGATGTTTCAAAAAGGTTAATAATAGTGGGAAATATAATATTTAAGGATTAATGCTGACGTGAGTATTTTTTCTCATCCTTATTAACTGTAGAATATCATTTTCCAGTAAGCGAAAGTTATCTTGGGACAGCCTGTATATTAACGAAGTAATAACGTTATACATTACTCACCAGCAAGTTGTTCTGGGGGAAGTTCATCCTGGAACATAAAAATACTTCAGTCTTATTTCATCGCAACTATTTTCGTAATTTCAGCATGTTATTTGTGTATGTGTAGTGAAGTGGATGCGTCTTCATGGATGTTTTGAAAACAATTCAGAAATGCCTGGAATGATCATTCTCACTGCTCCTAGATATTTTGTAATGGTTCCGCTTTCATATCCTGAATTCTTGAGGAACTTGTGCGGACGAAACCATCATTTTACCAGTTAAAATAAAATTATTTTGAGAATGGACGTGAAATTGTGATTACTAGGAATTCGTAACATTTAATTTCAGGATAGAGAATGGAGGAAAAGAACTCTCCATACCAACTTCAAGGGGTACTTCCTCTAAGACGAATAGTTTATATGAACATATTCGTATTCGTTTTTAGATACAGAGTGTCAAACTTTTTAAAAAATCATAAAAATCTTGAATATCCTTCAGCCGATTTTGTTTTGTTCATCACTTTGCATCTTTCGTTTAGGACCTACTTATGTTTGTATGATTTTCACAGAAAACAGATGAGATAGGCATCAAAGTTTTCGCCTTTGAATATCACCCAAAGAATTACTCCTTGTAGTTGTAGTTGCTAGTTTGGCGTTTGGCTAGTGGCTAGTACATTAATAACTCTCTCCATATTATTTTTCAAATAATATAGCAGAATGAAACCCGTTGGGAAAGGAAGAGAATGTAACAAAAATGAAAGGAAAATAATTTACAGGTGATCTGGGGTCGGGAAGTAGAAGGGGTGAGAGTTTAAGGGTGAACTAGTCCCATGGCAAAGAATTGTAGGTACCTAATAAGAAGATCTTCAACCTTTGTTTTTACACTTTTTTCACATAATAACCTCAAAATTTATGTGAAAAATCAAAAACCATGTTTCTGGTATTTTACGAGGTTTTTTATTATATCATTTTTCGAATTTTTTGTCACGAAATTTGGTGAAAAGTCACCCAAACGCACTGTAATATTTTTTATTTGAATTAGTCATTTTTTCACCTTATTTTGACTTAATATCGAAAAAGCACACTAATTTTCAATCGAACATTCTCACGTCAAATAATCTGCTTTTTCAAAAAAGTCGGTGGGCTTTTTGTTCGTGGAAATCTTTACTCTTGATGCTTGAAAAAAATATACCATCATGATAAATTTTCTCAGATAACGCAAAATAAAAAAAAACAAAAACGAAATAGCAATAAGGCCCAGACCCTCCTAGCCTCTTTCCCACTTCTCTATGAAATCACCTTTCGATGGACTGTAATTTTCCGAAGATCACTCAGGTATATAGGTTATATTAAAAATAGTGATATAATTTAAAGAATATTCCACAATTTTCTTAAAATATTGTAGATGTCTGGGCCTCACTACCTATCTTTTTGTTACCTAGAACTTTGTCATTTAACGTTTTCTCCATAAGACTTGCAGTTTTGCCGTAAATCGAGATGAACCGTTTTTTACCCTTTAAAACCCACCCACTTCCACTTTCTGGACTCAGATCGCCTATAAATTATTTTTCATTTTTGTTTTATTCTCTTCATCCTACTTTTTTTATTCACTTTTTACCATTCTCGAAGGCTTCCGCCCTGATCTACTCAAGAATCCAGAAAAATAACTATTCCCAGGCCAATTTCACGAAAGCTTAAGTCGACTATTTGTTGGCACATCAATGTTGTAAATGAACTCGGTGAGTGCGAACTACAGTTTACAGTGGAATCTGAACCACCAGCACTCATGCTTGCCACTATAAAAAAATTCAACACCACACAAACATCAAAGGAAAGCACTACTTTTTTATCTAATAAAAATGAGAAGAAAGACTAGTACCATTTTGATGTTGAGCAAATGAGTTCGTCCAAAGTGCGTCAAGCGTACTCACGTCTCAGAAGAACTGGATACCGGACGACTGGCGTCCCTATTATCAATTTCGACGGCGTTATAGTGGGTTTCTAGCTTACCTCCTATATTTTCTAATAGACTTTCCAGGACATACACACCGTCCCACACGGCCTGATATCCGAAAACGTCTTCTAGCCAATGAGATTCTTCGAAAACGGCAGCAATATCAAGCTTCCAGTATTTTTAGATTTAAGTTAATAAACATGCGTTTTCGCTGCTTTCGTTTCGGCATGTATACATTCGATATCGTTTCACACACAGTCGTGATTGTGTAACTGTAGCGCGTCCCAACGAAATGTGTATTTCTGAATTACTCACATCGACATATCAATATTCAATAATCAAACGAAAACCAGTTACATCCCTGAAAAATCACTGCCATATCGCAGTTCAAGTCGTCGCCGTTAAATCCCAGAGGCTTACTTTTGTCACACTCAAGTTACGTCGTGGCGACGTCTATGCGATGTGTGTGAGACATCTCTATTTGACATAGCAGGGATGGCAACATGTAACATGACAGAGATGATCTTGAAGAGACATCAGCGAGACATAGTCGTGGAAATATCCAATGAATGTTGAATAATAAACATACCTACATTGTTAAAGCTATAGGCATGATATCCGAAATACAATTAGACGTTTTTCTTATCAAACGCCTTCCATAACGTACCTACATCTACTCTCTAATAAATTAAATTGTATCAGAGATTAGTTTTGGATCTCAAATGATAAATCTTCGAGATGTAACATTTCCGATATCCATATCAAATTCACATGATCTTACGATCTTCACACTCAGGAAAATTCAGTTGACATTAGTGATGTCAACAACGAAATTACTCTACATTTCAATTATTCTATCATTTTTTTAAAATAATAATATTCACACTAGTCAATAATGAAAATTGATTCCATTTATACTCAACTTATAATTCCATACTCTATATCTGCACCATCAAAAGCCTCAGTTGGTCGATTTAGCGAGATAATCAACCATTAGAAGAGTTTCCAGAGGTTCATTTCGTGTATGATCGACAACCGTTACAAGACGACAGCCATAGTGCAACTGATTAGGCTTAGCGAGCCGCAACAGTCTGTCTTGCACCAGTTATCAATCATACATGATATACCATAACATTCAGTTGAGTTTCCAGATTATGTATTCACATTCAAAGTTATTACTTCATCTGTATTGAAGCGACGATCGATGAATAAATACATAAATAACGATGTATAATGTCTTCTCTTGCCTCGCTTTATTATTAATAATATAATTTGGCTGAGAAAAATGTCTTGTGCTCCTTGGTAGGACACCCCTTCATTGTCAAGCTCGAGACCTGCCGAACTGCACTCTATCAAAATCATTTTTTCCATCGAAAGGCGAAGTTGTAGAGCTTACTTCCTATAGAAAAGTTTTTATTGATGCAGTCAAAAGATTAAAAAATATATAAAGCTTATACAGGGCATATATTAAATCTATGTACAGGGTGTCCCAGGTGTAACTTGTCGTTTGATATAGGTAGGTATTTTTTCTTTTTATCGCGGAAATACTAGTTTTCGATGTACGGAGTAGTTTTTAACTAGGTCGCCATTATCAATATGAGATGTGCTCTCTGGATATTAAAACCGATAGCTCTTGTTTTTTCAAAGTTAGACAAGTCAAATGCAACAAACGGCACAAGTCAAGCTGCAGAAAGTGCAGCGGCTAGCTTGTCTGGGAATCACAGGGGCAATATTCACATATGCCCCAATGCAAAGAAGCAGCACTGAAGTGCCTTCATAAATCTCAAATCAGGAAATCGGTTTGGACATTTGAAGATTCTGGAAAATATTTCCCCATGTCTAAACCGACAGATATCATGACAGTTTGGTACGACTTCGAAATGCAGTTCATAAATAACCATCAAATTTGCACAGAGAACGGACCTCAACTGAAAAGGATATATTAGTGTGGTATACTGATGGATCCAAGATATATGAAATGGGCTCTCAAAACCCCTTGGTAACACTCCAACCATCTTTAAAGCAGAAGTACATGCTATAGAGATATGTGCCCAGGAGTGCCTCGAAAGTTACCCTGGAAGGGCAAAAATCTATGTTCTTCTTCTTCTGAGTCTAAGCTGACTTGGGACTGTAAACAATCCCTGAGACACCTGGCAGGTCACTTTGATGTGGGTGCCAGGTCATAAGGGAGTTGAAGGCAACGAGGAAGCAGACTGCCTTCCCAAAGAAGGGGCAAATACACAATTTCTCGGCCCAGAACCCTTCTGTGGGTTTCCAAAGCCCACTTGAGAGAGGAGTTCCGACGCTGGGAAGCAGACGAAATGAAATCTCACTGGAATAAAGTGCCAGGACAAAGACAATCGAAAAAGCTAGTAAGCCTTTCGCCAAGGAAAGCTAAACAACTTCTCGAGTTGGATAAAAAAGACTTGAAACTGGTAACGGGACTCCTCACTGGACACTGCCCTCTGAGGTATCACCTCAAAAAGATGGGTAAAACAGAGAGTGATAGTTGCCGCTACTGCGAGAACTTCGCTGAAACTGCAGAACATGTGCTTTGCGAATACCCAGCACTCTTCTCTGCAAGAGGCTCGAGTTCCTGGAAGGGGCCTTATTTTCTCCGATGTCAGGAACCTAGCTCCCAGGAAACTGATAAACTTCGCAAGAAACCTCGGGATCCCGGGCCTCGAATAGATTGAGGGTTAGGCACAAAAGATCTGATAGCAACCTATCAGATCTTTTGTGCCTAACCCTCAATCTTGAGAGGCTGCACGGCCTTAACGACCCCCCCCCCCCCTACAATCTAGACAAGTCAAACTTGAGACACCCTGGATATACACTATTTCACTCTTGGATGGAGTAAATAATCACCTATTCCTGATACATCATCAATGACATGTACATGTAACCGTCAATTTTTGCTTTCCTATAAGTGAAGTGAAACTAAATACCTGAGATATTTATGTTGGCAGCTTCTCAGGCGATAACATTCTTGTTGAATAGAAATGACACCCAACCTATTTTATGGTTGAGTTTATTGCGATTTATTTATTTACACCAACTGAATATATTCTGGTATCAGATGCTTTTGATATGCTGAAAATAACTTGTTTTCCAGAAGTTCAGAAAATATCATGGTTAATTTGTGGAACTGCAGAATTTGGCATGTGGATGGGATGAGTGCACACATTGTTTGTAACAACAAAATAGAAAATACGTTGTTTGATTTCTATAAATATTTTATAATTCATTATCATGTTATTGCGTGTTTAGTATTTTATAATAATAATATTTATTCAACAAGAAAATAAAATAATCAAAAAAACGTTCAACGTGGAATAATTAACCGATAGATATATACTATACGTAAATAAACAAAACTATCCACTATAGAATCGAAGTTGTACATGATGATATATGAGGAATATTGTAGATTCATATTGGGCTTGTGGGCCTCTTTATTGCGACCTTTGCAGATCTATTGTGTATCCTGCGCTCATGTTCTAAATACTAGTTAGGTAATACTGTTAATAGTTCGATGTGGTTAAATGATGTTTCATCTTGTAAACATACATCGAAATAACGTTAACTGTTGGTTGAAAATTCCTTTCAAATTGACAAATGAAAACTTTTAGCTAACGCAAAAATGTCACGTAGATTTTGTAAATGATTTATCATTTTTCCCTATATGAACGTTATTTCGATGTAGTTGGATGACGTTTCAAACAGTAAATACACCGAAATGCACTCACGTCGAAATAACGTATTATTGAATTAACGAAATTATCTTGATCCGATATAAGTTGATCCTATATAAGTTATTCAAAATTCTACTGCATGGGAATTGAGAATCTCTTTCTGAAAAAAATGAATTATTTTCATTCTTACCCGATTGTTTTCGCAAGATGGTACATTTTTCAAAATGTATCTATACAATTATATACAATTTTTGGTTGTTCATTCGTAAGTTGGTTATCTTGGTGTCGTATACATATTGAGAAAAAATAAAGTTTCATTCCTCATTCCTTATCAATGTTGCATTTCAACGTCTGATAAACGGTCGTGGTTCAAAATGGAGTTATAATATGATGTAATAAAACGTCTTCGAATAAATATCATTGTATGCGAAAAAATCCGTATAATATCCGTATAATAATAAAGTTTCAATAAATAATATTTTATATTTTTATGAGTTTATAAAACGTAAAATACTTCTAATTTTCAGCGAATGGTGAGATATCAATGTGTCATTTTAATAAAAAACGTGTTCGATTCTTATATTGGTATTCCAATCATCAATTTTTCTTGCCCACATTAGAAATATTTTATTAATAAGGGTTTGAGGAACAAACTGTTAAGAAGACATTGTAATTACAATGGGGTTGTTTCGAGTATTTGAAAGTCTACTTTAAACGCTTCATGTAGGCTGAGAGGGCATGGGAATACTAATGTTTTAGACAATTATTATAATCCATCAATCGTTCACTGAAATATATTCATTCAGATTATTACGAAGTGAATGATAGTGAACGTACCGAAAATAGCATATGATATTGATTGTAATGTTCGAAATGTCAAGGGTACTTCAAATCCCTATTTTCAGGAAAAAAAGTGGTACTTCAAATCCCCAGAGATTTAAAATGTACTTTGAATTCCTAGGGATCTAAATTACAAATTCTTTGCAATAAAACCTAAATTTAGACACTGATTTTCAATATTTTTATTAGAAATATATCACAATATGGATACAACAAGAGTGTAATGTGTTTATAACAATATTAAACCATAAAAAACAGCTCAACTTCTATCAAAATTAACATTTATGTTATTGAATTACATAGGTATTCCTGAAACAATTTCAAGAAAATAGTTATTTGTTTTACTATGCATAAAAGCATAAATGCATAAAAGCACAAGATTTTCATAGCCTCGCTACGCTCGGCTATGAAACACCAGCCGCGGCATTAAATCTGCTTTTCTGCCGTGTGAAACATTAATTTTTTCTTTAAATTTGTTCCAATTCCACGCAAAATCGACTTTTTCATATTTAAATTGCATTTCATTATCAATATCCAAATAACTAAATTATTTTATTTCTGACAGTGACATTATAAAGCTTATATCGTCATAGTTACGATATCTATAATGAGGGTCATAACTCCCTTGGGGTATTAAGGTTCAAAAACTCCCTCTTACCTTTTACAGGTGAAAATGATACAAGAAATGCTTATAAACGTTTATATGTAATGAAAACTAAGACATATTTTCCTTATTCACGTCATTACAAATAATAAATGTACAATTTTCAAATGTTCCCTGAAAATTACTTCCGCCGCTGGAAACAATTTCTTCTTTTTTATGGGTGGTGCTGTTGCTGTTCACTACAGTCGAGGTGCCTGCCTCTTCTGATGGCAAAGTAGACAGCACACGCGCCGTTTTATTTCTCAATTCAATACTGTCCTCCAGATACCCCTCTGCCACCGTGGAACTTCTCCAACCTCCGTGTCTTTTTAAGTTTGTCATAGTTGCTCCTGCATTGGCTAGGGCAATAGCAGAAGTGCGACAAAGGCAATGTCCCGTATAGGTTAGTGGGTTTGGCAATCCTAAATACATTGCGATTTTGCTGGGAATTTTGCCAAACATATTCTTTCCAATTGGCTGAGTTGTACATTTATTTTGTCGGAAGCTCAAAAAAAATCGTTTTGTACCTTCAGGACGCAAGGACATATAAAGTCTCAATAAAGGCAAAGCACAACTGTAAATTTCTTCGATACACCAGTTTTACTTTCCGGTACATTCACTACCATAACAGTATCCCGGTCCTCTATATCTGCTATACTCATATTTAGAAGTTCCTGAGTTCTGCATCCTCCAAAATAACCCATAAATAACAAATAAAACGAAATAAACAAACGAAAAAGAAAATTATGAGAAAAAAATTACCTTATGCAATAAATGAATTTCATTAGGGGCGTCCTTTAGGAATTTGATGACATCTTTAGGAGATAAGACAGCAGACTTTTTCGGCTTATACCCCTTACTTTTCCGTTTCAAAAAAGCCTCTAGTTCGTTGAACTTGGTGATATCTCTTCTCATATATGGTCACCATCGATTTGAGCATTGACCATTTAGTCCATAACGAATTTGGGCTAAACGTTTCTGACTGCAACGAATAAATACAATTATTACCAAATCTACCAGAAAATACTGAAAATACTTTACCAGTTCTTGAAAATATGCCAGAAAGACAGTTTCGTTGGCATCTTTTGACATAACATTTCTCTGTGTCAGCCACTTCAGATATAAGTTGTATTCTTTTTGATATAGGGCTTCACTTTTCGATTGAAGTAATGATTGTCTTGCTTTTTCCGCTTTTTTTATAATATCCTCCATTATATCAGAAAAAGATCGTCGATTTGTGTTAAAAAATAAACACGTTTTTAACGGAAAAACATTGATTGATAAAGAAAGTTTGCTTATAAACATGTAACATAGCGACAACCTAGCAACAACCAACAATGCTACAATCAACGCTACCTAATTCAAATATACCAGAAAGGTTATGAATTTAAACATTTATTGCGTTCTTAATATGGACATATTGTTATGAAAATCGGTCAAAAATAAAATTATCTATGTACCACGGGAATTATAGAGCCTTAATAACCTCTGGCAATTGCTGTCCCTCGGGCCAGAGGCCCTCGGGACGCAAACTTTGCCATCGGTAATTAAGGCCCTCATAATTCCCTTAATACATAAATAACTATTATCAAAGGTAACTGGGCCCTGCGTTACTATGTTTACCGCTGATGACGTTTGTTGAATATGTTTGTTTACTGTTTACTTTATCATTTTCAATTTTGAAAAGTTGTCATGTTAGAAATGGATTTACTGCAAAGTGAGGATGAATTGATGCAATTAACACCACCTGAGATAAGAGACCAGGCGCGAGATGTGGAATTTAACCTTTTACCGGAAACTCACATACAGCAGATTCATGGAATATAGACAGAAGAAAAATATAGGATCTTTCTCTGAAGATGTGCTGATTGTCTATTTTTCCTATCTTTCAAAGAAAATAAAGCCTTCAACGTTATGGTCTACCTATTCGATGTTGAAAGCTACTCTGAACATAAAAAATAACATTGATTTGGCAAAATACCTGAAGTTACGGGCTTTTTTGAAACGCCAGTCATACGGTTTCCATGCAAAAAAATCCCGAGTTTTTCAAAGAGAAGAAATCGAGAAATTTTTATCAGATGCCCCAGATGAACTGTATTTGTGTACGAAGGTAGGAATATATTGAAAATGATCTATTATGGATTAAAGAACTAATTTTCAATTTATATTTTAGGTTGTACTTATTGTTGCAGTCGCTGGGGCTTGTAGATGTGATGAGCTTTTGCAAATGAAAACAGATGATATAAATGATATGGGCGACAAATTGCTAATTATGCTACCAAATACTAAGACCAAAAGATCAAGTAGTAACGGAATATTTAAGCGTTTACAGAAAATATGCAGCCTCCAGACCCTCGAATTTAAATAATCGGCGTGTCTTCTATAAGTATGCGAACGGTAAAGCACATCATCAATTCATTGGCATTCACAAATTTGGTAAAATGCCAGAAGAAATTGCTACTTTTCTGGGACTATCCCATGCGAAAGAGTATACCGGGCACTGCTTTCGCAGAACTTCGGCCACGTTGCTGGTGCATTCTGGTGGGGACATAACAATGTTGAAGCAACATGGAGGATGGAAGTCTTCCGCTGTCGCGGAGGGCTATATTGAGGACTCGCTAGCCAATAAGTCGAACATCGGCAATAAAATATTTTCTGGCGTTTCCGGAGTATCAAGTGTGGATACTAAAGTTTTTAATTTTACTGGAAAGGAGGGAAGTGGACAGAGTTCAATTGTATTAAATAATTGTTCACAAATCACCATAAATATATCTAATAAATAAAAATTTCGTGTTGTAGTTTTAATGCAATAAAACCAGTTTATTATCATCAGCATCATTTTGAGTTTTCTTAATGTCATTGTCAATTTCAATAACCAGTTTGATTTAAATTATTACTTGGGAGGTTGCCTAGCAACGAACTTTTTCTGCCTAGGCAGTAAAAGTACAACTTCTAAGCCTGCCAAGTGTCATTAAAAGGCCGCTTTTAATGTCATTTGAAGAAAAAGGTATTTATTTTGTGTCCAGAAATGCATCGTTTTGGAGATACATACAAGGTATTGAAGAACTATTTTTCGTATTTATAATTAGTTTTACAATAAACAGTTTTCTGCACGAAATTTGGTACCGGGGGCTTTTTGAGATGAGAAATCATAATTGTAAAATAATAAGTGTTCCCTGTCATTGTTTATTTCAAATTGTCCTAATTTTTTTTGACAGTAAACTTTCGCCTTTCCATTGAAAATACCTTATTCTCACCCCTTTTTTGAGTAAAGATGGTACATTTCCTCAACAACGCTGGAGGTGATATTCACAATTTTTTATATTGATGCGCGTGACGTTGCTGGGAATATTACGTATATTGATGAATTCGTTCAATAAACAATTTATGTGCGCTCAATTAAAATTAATAATAATATTAATAAATTCACTGTTTGTGTTGAGATAAAAGAGTGGGCATGTGTAAAAATCATATGTATATAAACGGGAGTAAAGGGCCTTTTCCTTCCTTGCATGTTTAGGCTTCGAGTCAGGCAGTAGTAACCTTCATCCTATGGGTGGAAAAGTGGCCCTTTTGTACATAGTAATGAATCTAGCTGTTATCACGTTTTCGATGATTCAAAAAGTAATGATAATGAATTTCAATTTATTGCTCAGAGGTAAAAACGGTTCGAAGTATGGGTAATATTGCATCGATTAGGTTGGTAAGTTCGAACTTTGGAATAAAACAAAATTGTGGGATACGCGTATCGAACCAAATCCTTGAGGAATCGAAACTGCTTTGTTCGAATCAATTCAGAGAGCATCTAATTCTATTACAATTTCATCATTTTCCGAAGCATTCACATTGGTGTTTTCGAAATAGTTCAAACGAATATTTTGGGTCGCCCTGACTTCTCGTGAACATTTCTACTTCATAATTTCTATTTCGATCCAATCTATACAGATCTCTGCGGTTGAATGACACGGTTGCACGTGGGAGTGATTTAGAGGGAATATGTATTTTTAATTTGGATTTCAAGAATGACAAAAATTGTGAAACGGAGCGAAAATTGATGTGGCGAACAGAACGTTCAATTTGTCTGGAAATATAATCTTTGCTGACGTCGATATATATATATTTATAAAAAAATCTTTAGTAGTGATTTAGATTTGAAAAATTTTCATGTTCGTAAATTCGAAATATCGATTTTGAATATTTAGAAACCTATACTTAGCTACTTAATACTTAATTTATCATCAATATTTGTGGCCGAAGCAGCCCTGTTTGTTTTCGATATTTATTGGCTTGTAGAGTTACAGAACAAGTAAAATGTGCAAAGAAGGAAAATACCAGTGGACCAGAAAAATGATCTGGGAATACTTCTATAAAAAGTTTTTCACGGTGGATGGACCACTAGAGAACAGAACGACAGCTTAATTCGAAGATTTGTAGCCTTGGATGGATAATCAAACATGATCCGTCTGAAATATTTCCATCAATAGGTATTCTCAAAGGTATTTTTCTGTGAGACTCTAAGGATTTTCTAACGGAAAGAAACCTAATAACTAAAAGTCAGCATGGATTCTATCCAGGTAGATCAACTAGCAGTGCTATTTGTGCATTTATGGAAAAAATTGTGACCTTTATTGAGGCAGGTGAGTGCCCTGCTGGAATCTTTCGTAATCTAAGTAAGGCATTCGACTGTGTCAATAATGAGTGGGTTTCTACTTTTTTGACTAATAGAGAACAGTATGTGGTATGTCCCACTTTGATGGAGCAAAGGAAAACAAGTACAGTTCTAGTAAAATAATAGTATCTATGGGTGTCCCACAAGGCTCTGTGCTTGGCCCCATTTTATTTGTGCTATACATAAATGATCTGGATAATTTATTTGATGAAAATTCATGCATTCTTTATGCAGACCATATTTCTATTGTTGCTAGTGATAAAAATCATAATCTTGAAAATAACTGTTAAGTGATCGATCATAAATCGTACTATAGATTGGTGCTCCAAAAACAGTTTATATCTAAATCCAAATAAAACTCAAATTATGAGAAACAGGCAGAAGTATGCGCAACAACTAGATATCAATATACCCTGACAATAATGACCCTTTGATCCAGTCAGATTCCAGTCAAGTTTTTGGGGGAGAGCTTATTATGTGTCTCTTATACGTAAATTGAATTCTCTATATTTTTTGTTTCGGAATTTAAAGTCAGTCTTAACATCTAAAAGTAACTAGTTATACTATATTACGCTCAAGTAAAGTCTCGCAAGATTTTGCCTCTGGTTTGTCTATTTATTTTCGAAATGTCTGTTTATGTATTTAAAAATAGAAAATTCATCCTGACCAATGATTGCATAAGAGAGAAATCAAATCCACAGGATAAAAATTGTTATATTCCATGCTGTAAATATAATGTGACACTAAATACACCTAAATATTTGGGACCAAAAATCTTCAATCTGTTGCCTGAAGATTTGAAATCTATTCAATCCGATGGACTTTTTAAAATAAATCTCAAAAAATACCTACTTAACGGACTTCATGACTCGTACAGTGTATTTGTTAATTTATAATCTCTCAGTTCTGTATTTCGTATCAACTGTTTTTTTTTTTTCAATTTATCTTCAATTTTGTACCACCTAGTTGCACATTGGTTGTTAGTTTTTTTTTGACAATATCCATACGATGCTGCAATGTATTGTCTATGAAAATAAAGAATCTATCTATCTATCTATCTACGGTGTTGCCGCTTGTATTTATAATTTTTGATCAATGTAACAAGAATATCAGCAGAACATGCAGTGTTCAATGAAAAGTATCCTGATTCCCCTAAAATAAATTTGAGACAAATCCTAAGATTGAGTAAAAATTTCGAAATGTTTGAAAATCTAAAGGTATCTATCTAACTAAATCACTATCCGATAGTTATTTCATTGAATAAAATTTTTCATTAAGTACATAAATGATGACAATATTGGCCTTCGAATGGGCCAATATTGGTTGATTTTTCCAGAATTCTGTAACACTTGTTGCAGTCCAGGCATTCAGTGTTTGTTTATGTATAACCGAGCAAACACAGTTACATCACAGAGATATATCAGCAATGTTATAATGTGACTTGCGATATTGCATTATATATCGCATAAATGTCGCTACGATGTTGAAAATATGTTATCTTGTTATGCTCAAGTTTCATCCATGCGACGTTGCTGGTGATAAGTTCTGTGATTTAAATCGATAATATGTTTCTTTTGATGGAATAGCGACGATTTCCATAGATTATTATACAATGAAGTAAACTTATGCTGATAACTTACAGCATATACCTGTACTAATATCTGAAATAGAAATTTGGCGCATACAGTACTTTCCAACTATCCCCAACCCTTCTCTCTGAGCTTCTCTCAAGTGGGGTTGTTACCCAAAATCAAAAAATTCCAATACAGATAAATTGATGGATTTTTTAATATAAATTGTTAAATAAGCCAGTTTTTAACGAAATATATTCCAATGAGAGTTCTAGTAGTCCTTCAGGTATACCCCCAACAAATATTTCCAGTCGGTGAATTATTGATAAACGGGGACCTATTAAATGGCCAGCAAGAACACCAGATTCAACCCCGTCGTATTAAAACCAAATGTTTGTTCTCGGCCTGTTTTGACTTGGCAATATTGATCCAAGTTCAAGGAAAGGATTAGTCAAGAAATCGGTTCAATTCCATACTCGCTGTTATAACGAGGAGCAGTTCCAACATTCTGAATGTTTTGTCCCCTTGATTTCGTATTCGAATAAATTTGATAAAAATATCCGAGATCTTTCAACTAATTTGAAAATGTTTTTAATTCTTTTGGGTATACATCGAAACATCAATATGGAAGAAAATGGGAAGGAACAATAATGTTTATAAACAATATTGGTAAAAATGAGTGCGGGAAAATAATAAGAACTCACAAAATCCCGATATCCAAGAGGGTAAAAAACGCCAGATATGACCCTCATCTAAATACACAGTGCGACAATGTTGTTGAATTTATTATTGATTTTCATTATTATTCCTGTATACTCATCGAATGATTTTTTCAATCCGTATCCATTTTCTACATCCACTTCACAAGACACATTAGAGAAAAATATTTTTCGAGTAAAATTCCAACACTTACGGCAGACATGGCGAATTGGAATCTGAAACACCGGAAACTTTTTCAGCGGATTCGATTTGAGCAACTGTCTGCAAAACGGGCCTCCAGAGGCTTATATACCAAACCGAAAATACATTTTATGGCCCGAATGATATATATTTCGTTGGTGTCTGTTATTCTTTCAAGTGTTCGTTGAAGCCCCCCTTTTTCTTCGGTTGCGAATTCACTAATAAGAGTCCGAGTAATAATAGAAAATGTAGCCGCTTACACCAGAACATCTGGGAAAATTTCGAGGATGTTTTTATTTACAATCTCTATAGAAGTCTGGAAGTCAGTGGGTGGGGATTGTTCTTATTTTCTTATTTATTGAACAGTTACGACTTGGCGGAATTGTGTGCTTCTCGAAAAACATAAACGGCTGGGTTTCGATTTTGGCAAAGGTCCATTGCAACGAGACACGAGACCGTGGCCAGGGCAGGACTCAATTAATTTATTCCTGAAAAACAAATCAATTCGATGTGTACAGGCTGTCCCATTTTCAATGTCCTTACAGGATATCTCGCTTATTTCCAAAGGTAGAGATTTGCTAACGTTTGGTATACTGAGCCGAGACGGGGTGTGTTGGGTAGAGGGTCGTGTATGGAAATAAACGTAAACGGTTCCAGAATATAATCCTTTTAAGGAGCCGGCAGGTCGATGCCAATGGTCTCTTCGTGCTTATACAACCCAGTTAGCACAAGTACGTCCCGAAGACGTCCTCGAACCGTACAAGTCAGACCTTAATGCCCAGATAACACACATTCGCCTAAGGACGTCCTCTAATAGTCGCCAAAAGACTTTAGAGGATGTTCTATATTCTACATCCTGAGAACGTCACAAGGCTCAGAATTTTCGACATAAATTGTCGCACATTAGTCCTCCGAGCGGCAGCCTGAGGATGTAGATATGTGTGGGCCTAAGGACGTCCTCTAATAGTCGCCAAAAGACTTTAGAGGATGTTCTATATTCTACATCCTGAGAACGTCACAAGGCTCAGAATTTTCGACATAAATTGTCGCACATTAGTCCTCCGAGCGGCAGCCTGAGGATGTAGATATGTGTGGGCCTAAGGACGTCCTCTAATAGTCGCCAAAAGACTGTAGGAGGATGTATGTTCTACATCCTGATAACGTCACTAGGCTCAGAATTTTCGACATAATTGTCCCACATTAGTCTTTTCAGCGGCAGCCTGGGGATGTGGATATGTGTATTGTGTGGGCCTATATGGATGTATTCTGATGATATTTTCGTCTTTAAATATGTATAGGTACTCATGTGAAGTTAGGAGCAATTGACCGGAGTATGTTCTACTCATTAAAATAATTGAAAAAGGTAAATATTTTTATGTGAATTTCATCTCTTCCAAGTCACGATATATATATTTTTCGAAATTGAGTCACTAATTTTCAAAATCGGACGAAGCGTTCTTTATTATGGAATTCATTTTTAATTATTCGATATTGGTTGGTTCTCCACTCCATATGAATTTCCCAATTTAGAAGTGAGCTATATATCAAGAAAAATTATCTTGTCCATTATTATTGAAAAAAAAATAAGTATTCCAATTTTAGTGATAAAAATCCTTGAAAATAATTGTTGTTCAAATCACATTGAAAGTTAAACATTTATAAGTTCTCGGAATAGCGACATTGCAATAAGGAGGTAAGTTAAATCTCAGAAGTCAAGCGACGACAGCAGTGGCTAGGATTTGGATGGGTGACCATGATTTTTTCATTAGTTCTCAGATATGATCAAAAGTCATTCTGAGAATAATGAAAACTCAAAAAAGGCATAACTGGAGTGAATAAAAAAAGTAAGACCTCGTAACAGGAGGACGTCCTAGGGACGTTCTTTGAAAGTCTCTTGACGTATTGAGGACGTTAATGTGACCGCCTCATAAGATCCTCAAAAGGTTTTTGTGTTATCTGGGTGATGTCCGATTTAGATACGGCGTACGTCCTCAGGACGTTTTGGGGACATACGATGTTACAAAATCGGAGGTCCCCAGGACGTACGAATTAGGGCCTCATTAGGTCTGAACAGGACAATTCAACATAAAAACCTTCTGTGACTTTTTCACAGTTATTGTTATTCTCCGAATGTTGTGAGAATACTTGAAAACTAATATGAAAAAAAAAAGACTTTGGTTGCTTGACTTCTGTGATTGAACTTAAATCCTCATGGTATGCTCGCTATTCCGACTAGTTATTACTTGGATTACTCCAGTGTGAGTCGAAGAACAATTATTTTCAACAATTTATATTACTCAATAGGCCATTAGTGTTCCTGGCTGTCAATTCGGCATATTTTTAGTCCTCAAAATTGAATTAAAATCAGTAGACTAGATGTCAATAATTATGATCCACTTCTATCCAATGCATTAATGCATAAATGCATCATATTTTGAAAAGGTAGATATACATATTTCACAATAACATAAAGAAATTAGAAAATAAAATGCGAACACTGTTGCCGAAAATATTTGTCAAACGTCCACAAATAATTATAATAACGTACCGAGTTGATTTTCAGAGAGTTCTCATGCACATAAAATATATAGGTATATAATATAATACAATATTTCGGAGTCACTGAATGACCCAAAACATCTATAAGTATAAAAAAATCTCTTGAAACCTTGAAAAGATGTCCTGAGGACGAAATACAAATGGACGTCTTGGGGACGTCCACTCATGAACGTCCTAAGGACGTCCTATCAATAGCCAGGACGTTCGGACCAAATGGGGACCTAAAATGGTAGTCCCGGGGACGTCATGTGCTATCTGGGAGCTATATCAAAAAACACCAGGTCACACAGTTATTCTCTAATCGGGGGAAAAAAATTGCCACACCAAAGGGTTGCCCTTTATACAGCTAGAAACACCGAGCGTGTCGCAGCGGCCTTATTTATTCAGTTCAGACATACCAAAAAAAAAAAACCTTCCTTGAAGTTCATAAAAAACGGTTTCCGCGCGCGAATTTCAAATACCCTTTTAGGACATATTTTAATACCGTACGCGTACGCTTGACCACGGAACAGGATTCACATAAAAGTGGCACGAGCACCATGATTTACAACGACATCATAGCACAGAACCTCGCTGATCTCGCATCGCGACATAAGGCTTATGGCCCAAAATGTGCAAATAGGTAACATGGATACCAGAGCTGAAGCCGAGAAATAAAACAAATGACAGTCTGCGGGACAAATCGCGAATATGCGCATGCGCAAGTTTGAATTAAGGATCGACATTCGATTTCATCACGGAGGAAAGTAGCTTTCTAGTGAGCGACAAACGTATGACAATTATTAAAAATCAATCAAATGTATCACGTAACCTTCAATTTCATTATGTTTTTATTTTATCATGACAAATATTGTCAAATATTCATTTACCGATGGATTGTTAGACGATTTTGGATAATAGTTGATGATAGATGCAGAAATGGAAGTGATCTACAAAGCGATACTTGCGATTTGCATAGAAATAACCTGTGACTGCTTGACGATTAAAGTCATCGTAACAAGATTCGTGGGCCAATTTTTGATCAATCACTGTTATCACTCACATCACTTCTGTAAACAATCAGTAAGTACATTAATAACTATATTAACGCTCTTTTACATAATTTAGGTTAACAAATATACCATATATACCTAACCTATGAAATTCTAAAAACGTCAGTAAATTTCAACTCGTCAAAACCCGCGCATGCGCATGAATCATCATTAGCAAGACAGACAGTCTTTTGTTTTTCCAAAACTGGCTTCACTTTCGCGTAAAGAAAAGAATAGGTGTTATCCATATAGTTTTTATTATATATATGGTGCAAATGTGATCGGTTCCAAACCAAAGAAAAAGCAAAGAGTATAGAACCACTAATCTTTGGAAAAAGGGCATGAGGTAATCTCAGACACACCTCAAAGGTGGCCCAAGCAAAAAAATAAATGTGCTGGCCAATTGCCATATAGAGCAAATGCCAAAAAAAGACAAGACAAGATGCGATCGGTTCCCGACATTCGATAATTATTTAAACAGAAGAAGTGACAACTGGCGCCTCTACTCTAACCTAACATCAAAGAATATCTACGCGGGTTGCCACTGCTATTACTTTCGTAATAGATCTATTACTATTGAACTAAATCTATTACGCTATTACTATAGACCAAAAAACTGTTACTATTTCGCTGATAAGCCATCAACAGTAATTTTACCCAACAATTCTACCAACTTCGATATTTTGCTTGTGTCATCCACCATTTCTTATGTCTTTGATTGTGAATCGAAGCACTATATTTGCAGGCGGAAAATTCGAATCTTGAACAATGCCTTGAAACATTGAAATAAATAAAAAAATACTATAGATTTGTTCATATTTTGTTTTTGTAGCATGAAAATTTGTAGGTACAAAAATGAAATTCATCAGTTGCAAGTTGAAAAGTGGTTTTAATGAGATTATCAGTACGCTACAAGAACAAAAACTGATCATTAGGTTTTGTAGTAAACATCTCGAATACACAACGAAAAATTTATTACTTTCTATTACCATCTCAACTCCAATTCTATTACGTTGTATTTCAAAGTGGTGGCAAAGTTGCCTCAACTTGGAACTTATAGTGCTTAATGTGTATACAGGGTCACTCACGGTCAATGGTAGGTTAGACGTTTCTGAAGAACAGGACGTAGGATTTTTCTGAAACGGTTTTGTTCTATCGTTAAATATTCGCAGCGTTGCGGCGATGCCGCTTCTATCGAAAAGTAGCAACAACTTTGTTATTTCAAATGAAACACCCTGTATTTTGTTACATTCTCGAATTCTCCCTAAAGAGCTGATTTCGTCAATGCGTCATACTTGAAGTCTAGGGTGAATGATTACAGAGATATAGGGTGTGAAAAATCTCGATTTTCCAACTTTAGGAATTTTTTGTGTCGAAACTAATCATTTCTGCCCAAAATGGCTTACATGTCCCTATCTCAACTTTCCATTTACTATCGATTGATATTTAATTGAAACAAATACAGGGTGGTTCCGAATTTTGAGATTTGCACTACCCTGTATTTGTTTCTATTTAATGTCAGTAGATATTCAATGAAGAGTTAAGATAGGGACATGTAAGCCGTTTCGAGCAAAAATGCAAAGTTTCGACAAAAAAATCCTAAAGTTGAAAAATCTCGATTTTTCACACCCTCTATATCTCTGTAATCTTTCTCGCTATACCCCAAGTATGATTGATCGACGAAATCAGCTCTACAGGAAGAATCTAAATACAGGGTATTGATACTTTTCGATAGAAGCGGCAACACCGCAACGCTGAGAATATTTTAGATCGATAGAACAAAACTGAAAAACCTAAGAAACCAAATTTTCAGAATAATCCTACGTCCTGTTCTCCAGAAACGTCTAACCTACCATCGACCGTGAGTGACCCTGTATAGCAGTCAATGTTTTTCGCTGGTTCTGGACCTCCCCCCAAAGTCACACAACTCCACGTGGCCTTGGGGAGTGACCTTGGGTTGACCTTGAGAATAGGGTGGCCTTGGGAGTTGATGCGGCTTTGGGGATAGTGATAGATAAAAATATAATGGTCCCTGCTGTGGTCATAAATGGAAAAAATAATAAAAGCATGTCCATGGTTGGAATTTCAAAAATATTCAAGAATGAATTGAATATTCTCATAAGAAATTCTAGCGGAATTTGAAAATTAACCAATGTCGATCAATTATGAATCAAATCATGTTTAGATCAAAGTAATTTGCTGGAATTTCAATAATATTCGGGAATAAACTCGATATTTTTAGGTACACATCATTCTTGAATTTTGATTAATCTCGAATAATTCCACTACTGAATAATTCTGAATGATTCCCCAGTTAAATAGAAAGTATCTTCGAAACACATAAAAGACAGAAATTTTAAGGAAATTCAAATGATCTCTATAATCCTTTGCAAATTTGAAAATCAACGAGACTCGGTATATAGTATCGCCTCTCATCGACTTGGATATGATTGATTAATGCTCAAAAAAAGCAGTAAAAAGATTATAGTTCTTTTGCATTGTTCTTTGTTCTCATTCGTATCATTGTGGACAGTCGTATACAACTTATATAATTGTTTTTGAACCATATCGATGAGCTAGAATGATTTTGTGTCTTCGCGATGCTTGAACACTTCGGTTGTTCTGCACAATATTGATGATATATACGCCGGTGTCATCATCATTGTCGTGACGGTATTATATAGAAATGTAATAAAGACATCATCATCACTCTAAGACATCGGAAGTGCGGTCTCCTTTACCCAATTAACTATTGTGGATGTGTGCAGTGCGGATTATTTGGTTACCGTATGATGTGCGGTTTATTCGTTTACCGTAAGTGTGCAGTGTTCTAAAATGTGAGGTGCCGAAAGAGCAGCATCATCATGGCATGTAGTTCCAGAAAAAGAATGGAAATCACTACTCAAAGAGGGGTGGATTGAAGAATTGTTTCCCGAGGGTGAGTGAATTTTCATTTTGCATGCATTTGTTCCGGATGAGGCCCCCGTTCCTGTCGGGGCCTCCTGTCGGGGCCTCCTGTCGGGGCTCCTTACTTCCTGCCCTGCTAGATCGCCAAACGATAACTGATTTTTTATGTCCATACATTGTGACATATTAAATCTATGATTGTGATTAGCTCACAAACATAGATTTCGAAGATGAGTGATCTTCAATTTACATAGATATTTATGCACCAAAACCTGTGAATCTATCGAACAATACATATTTGTAACTTGGTTATATAAACTCGATTTTATTGTTGGTATTTGATAGTTTTTTCAAGCAGCAATCGCTACGCTAAGTTAGGTGAAAAAAAACCTGACATATCAATCTTTATTGTTCGGCTAGTAACAAGTGGAGTCATACACGTACCTACTTTTTTTCTCATCAACGGTCATTACACCTATAACGTCGTATTACTCTGATCTCATATTTACATACACAGTAACCGCTACCCTCTTTGTTAGGTTAGGTGGAAAAGAAAAATATATCAGGTTGAACCGTTCAAACCGTTGATTGATCAATCAACGGGTTGAACCGTTATTTATATTGAATCATACCCTTTGTTTGAAAAGCTAAATTTGCGTTTGCGTGGCGAATGGATATATAATTGATAAAATATAAGTGACGTAATTACCATTGTGGCTCACGCCAATCTAACATTGGCCCATTTTTTGGGAAGAGGCCAACGAGACAAAAAATCATAAAAACGAGTTTTCTTGTTCATTTGATTTTGACATTTAATATTTGTTGCTGTTGAAGTGTCATGATTTGTAATCAAGGTGGATATAGGATGGCGAAACAGCTCTTCAATTGTTTCTGTGAAAAACTTGTTGACCGTTTGAGAAGGTACTAATATTTCCACGACTTGAATGAAGATGGCGGTGAGATCGATTATCGAAGAAGATTTCTGTTGCTCATGTATTTCTGTGGTTCGCATCTGTCAGACATGAGTTGAAATGACATCAAAACACAATATTTTCAGTGAATCTGGAATAGTTATCGATATTTTGACTCTTCTCAGTCATTTTTCATCTAGAATAGATGAAACTGATAAAAAGGTGACAGATGCACAGTTTCTGTTTTACCGACACAAGGTATGTGGCCATCTCTGATAACTTCAGGAAATATTACTACGGTATGAAATCAAGTAGGCGAAGGCACGCAAAGGTCTACAGTTTATTCTAGTGCTTGTTAATAGGAAGCTGTTTCACCATCCTATATCCACCTTGTTTGTAATGATTTCATTGATTCTCGGTTTGAAAACTAACTTAAATTGCAAGTAATTTCATATTTTTATATACTGTAAATTCCTTCATCCTCCATTATTGACTTCCATAATTGGTTTTTATTCAAAATATTGAAACATAAATCAAAAAAAGGGGTTATGATGTCTACGTAATCCTGGCCTAAAATATAAAGCCGCCAATTGTGGCCGCTTAGAGTTGAGCGAGCTTGAATGATTTTGTAGATACGGTGCATACAAAACTATAAGCGTGCTCAAGCCTTAAGCTTAGCTTAACAGCATACGGCGAATACGGCCGTGAAATACATTGAAAATGACTATCGATTTGTTCATATTTTATTTTCGTAGTATGAGAATTTGTAAGTACAAAAATGAAATTCATCAGTTGCAAGTTGGAATATGGTAATCAGTACGCTACAAGAACAAAATCTCATCATTATATCTTGTAAACATCTCATTACATCACAACACAACAAAAAATCTATTACTTTCTATTACCATTTCGACTCCAATTCTATTACGATGAATTTCTAAGTGGTGGCAACACAACAACAATCTCTCAATCTGTGCCATGCCCGTCGTGAGTTCGATTCTCACCGATGACGGAATTTTTCCGATGGCCCAAGAAAGTGGTATGGAAAGATACAAAAGGCCTCTAGGCTTAAGTGTCGTCGCAAGGTCCTGATTTGCAGGGGCGAGCCATACCAAGCGAGGTGGAGTGTTTAGTGGGGGTATGTCTGAGGATAAGTGAGGATATTCAGTTCAGGACTCAGAAGACTCCCACACTACCCTAAGAGATTAGGGTGCCCATAAAGGGTGTAAAAGGGTGTGAACCACCTCGTTATCCAATTAAAAAAAAGGCTCGAGGGTAGGATTCAGTTCATCTGCTTCTTTTTTGTTTTTGACGTACCAGTACCAGTGGTATTTCCCATCAGAACTGACTGAATCTATCATTTGAGATAGCCTCAAGCGCACATCATTACACGTATACCCCAGCTATCATTTCTGTAGTCTGCTGCAGCTCCAACTTTATTGAGCCTGAGTCCTGCACTTAGATATATCTACACACATATGCGACCACACAGATAACATGAGGTTTTGAAATCGAATGTTACGCGAGGTACTTTGGCTGATGGGCCCGCTTATTCCTGTTCAGGTGATTTTGGACGTAATATATACGATTCTTGACATTTAGTATGCACTAGAAGTGAGGCTTCATTCATAAACTTTTTTTTTTCACTTTATCCATCCAAATTTCACTGCACCCAATGATTTTGTCAACTTTCTTCCTGCTCAGGTGAATCAATGGACCTCCTTTTTCCTTGCAAGGTTTCAAAACACACTCCGCCATCTTTTCCACTCTCGATATGTAACCATCAGAAAGTTACAGAAATTTTCGAATTTCATAATTTTTTGCTGAACTGGGGAATTATGTGATGTTTCCCCCTCCATATCTCCGTAACCTTTCATTTAACGAAAAAGTTTTAAACAATTTTTTTCTTCAGATTTCAATTTTGATCATTTTTGTATATAGTGACCTTTGCGCTAAACCTCATAGTTTTCAATATACAGGCAAAAAACTGCGAAAAAACGAAGTTTTCCGTCTTTTCACCTTCTCCCCACCCAAACCCGACGTTATGTGAGGTGTAACTTTTTACTACATGTCAAGGGGAGTATTAGACTGATCAATTCGACGCCAAATTAAACTTTTTTTTCTTGGATGTTTGGGTAATTTCTGAGCTAGTTTTATCGTACTATATTATGAAGTGTCATTCATTTCAATATGTTTCCTCGAATGACGTCATAAAAAACTAAAAATAATTACCTTGGATGGTATTCTGCCATGATTTATCCGATCTTGTATCTCTCACCGTTTACGAGAACCCAATAAAATGAAGCTCGCCCTATACAGGGTGTCCCAGATTCGCAGGCCAAATGGCGAACTTAGAAACTCTGTTAGAGTACAGTGTCGGTGAAACTGGGAACAATTTGTAAATTCATATGCATAACAATATGCAGAAAATAATAATTAGTAAAAGGTTTTTTGAGATTTTAAAAAGTTAAATTCTTGATTTTATAGTAATATTTCATATTCTGCATGCATTCATAACTAATAGATATTTTGTCTTGATGAAATGATTCAAAACCCTACAATAATTGACAGTATTTTCGTATAGCTTTCATATTAATCAAATTCATAAACTGGGATTTTGGAAAATGATATTTGTTGCTATTTTCTACCCAGCAACTCTGGAGAATATCAATCTGCTTCGAGACTTGAGGTACCATCAAATCGTGGAGATTATTGAAAAAGATCCCACACTATGCAGCACTGAATTGGTGGTGCGAGGTCACCAAAAACGCCAGATTTTATACCTACTATTGGACTCTTTCTTATGGGCTCATTAAAGAAACGGAAGATCTTCGCCACCGAATAGGCGAATACTGGTAGTTTGTGATAAAATATAACCTGTGAAATATAGGAGCATGTTCGAAGATTTTATTACTGTTTGACAGTTTGAATATACATTAAAAATGTTTTAAATAAGTTTGTTCCTTCGATTTTTACTGATACAAGGTTTTATTAATTTCAACACAAAGCAAAAAAAACAGCATGTTCTTGGAGAGAATTGAAAAATCTTTCAAATGAAGTGCCACACTTTAGCCCCCGTGTCATTAAGAGGGGTTGCCACCCCGTTCAGGAAACCTCTTTCTCGGAGTTTTTCGGGAAAAGCTCGTCGATTAATAATGTTTCAGGTGGAATGCTTCAATTGGAACATCCTGTATATTATTAGAACATCATTGATATTTGAATATCCACAATATGCCTATTTTATCGGTCGTTAGTTTTGGAATGCATAAATAAATTTCTCAGATTTTATTCTGGTATTTTTTATGATTTTTGAAATCTAAAATATTATGACAACAGATAGCTACGGCAATAGCAATAGATAACTACGGCAGCGGTGTTTATAAATTGAGCTTTAGTCCTCCTCCTAAACATTTTTTAAAGAATCAATATTTTTCAACAACATTTTCCACACTTCAATGGGACTAATCACTTCTTTTTAAGGTAATGAGATAAACATTTCTTTGGTCTAATGGAACTGTGACAAAGGTCGAAGAATATATAGATCCGTTCAAAATATAAAAGGAGGGGGGATTATCTAATTGTGTGCACTTTGAAAGTATATGAGACAGATCATAGTCAATCTGATTTATTTTTCAATAAAAATATATATTTTATATCATCCTTTCGATGAATTATTTTTATTATTTACCACTGAATACACTGTAATAATAATAAACTATAATTTCTCACATAAATATTACAAATTCCATGGGTCTGACTGTACATGACTATAGTATACTTTGATCTAAGATACTATTTATTACGTACTCAATATTTCAAAATAATAAAAACTGAACAAGTTTTGTCCTCTAACACAAGTTACGAGCTTACAATGAATTTAGCATCTATATTTTATTTTGTTGAGATTTTTATTAAGCACATTCAAGCTATTTGGAAAACTTACGATAAATTATAAAGGACCTCCCAGGAGAATATATTTGCGAACTTACTTTCTATGACTGAGGATATCCAGGTCAGACTTGACCAAACAAATAACTATATTCTTCTGAATATGTAGGTACTCGAATTTCCATCAAAATTTAATTGTATACTCCAAAGATCGATAGCTGTCATATCGTTTTCAAATTAGTTCAAATGATTCAGAATGATCCACAAAATGAAAAATAAAAATATTTATTCGCAATGGACAATAATTTCCGACCGTTATAAATAATAAAGGTATCGAAATTTGCGACCTTACTATATACTACTACTAGCCTACATCTCTACCTCTACATTTTAGATATATTTATAGATAAAGTTTTCTCATTTTGTTTTTACTTCAAAACTTTTTGAAATTTATTGTGGCTTTGTGTTTGTAAAAAAGATGGATATAGGATATTCTGGAACATGACAATTGACATTTTCAGTTAATATGTGTCATAAGTCGTGTGATTTGAATATTCTCATCCATTTCATCTGAAGAGTTGATGAAATGGAAAATATTTATGCAGGATCATTCCTCAATAAGATGAAGGATGTCAAATTTTGAATCTTCCATAAATTGTATATTCGGGTAGGATATTTTAGGTAGTATAAATAGGTACACATATATTTCCCAGTCTACCGCTTAAATTTTTTCATGTTTGAAAATATGATTTTATATAACTGATATATAAATCAATCTGGATTCGTATTTTTACTGCTTTTTAATATCAATGAGGAAATTCATAAATTAAGTGAGGCAAAATAAATCTTCGATACTTGGAATATCTAAAAATAATGCGCACCTGTTGTTTTGCTCCTTTTGTAGCACACTCATCTGTGTGTTTTGTGTAGAATACATTGGAAAATTGTTTTCGTCTATAAAGTTTTATTTCGGATGATATTTTCTCCAAGGACTGATTATTCTCGTCTAAATAGGGTTGAATGAATATTCCAAGTATTAAAAGCGAATATTTTTGAAAAAATTATCCTTAGTACAATTAGATTTTGCATCACATTATATAACAAACAGTATTTTCATTTAATTCTGTTATGGTTTGAGAAATTATTTGATTCAATTTAGTGGTTCAAAGGTTGACACCTTCGGAATATAAAATAATCGTCCTGAAAAATACTTCTTTGTATGGTCCTTTATAAAGGAGAAAAATACTCTAAATCATCTCCACAACATTGTCCATTTGAAATTCCATCATACAAATTTACCACACACATTGTACATTCCATGTCCATGGAAATAGACATTCTAGAAGAATCTAGCACCTACTAGACAGTTGTTCAGATTTTTCAGAAAAGTTCGACCAATAACTTGAATGATGCAAAAACTTGTGCTTCATACAATGTTGCAGAATATACTTTGCCTAAGTGAAATGTGTGTTCTTCATCGCATCTTTTCGATATAATCGAGAGGATTTTGGAAATGGGGATCTGCATTTGTGTCAAAAATATAATATACCTTCAGAATAGGAAAAATTTATTTTAAAAGAACTTTCATAGACAATATATTTCGAATATAATATTCATAACTACTTGTTGAATAGTATTTGAAAATGCTTTTATTAGCACTCATTTGGCATCAGAGTATTTCATATATGTGTCGGACAATATATTAAAATATATAGTAAAATATATATATGATCAAAAAATATTTAATACTGTACATTCAAAAATAGTTAACATGTAATGAGGCAACATCAGCAGAAAATATTCGAAAACTTCCTAGATATGATGTAAAATTAACATACCAGCATCTTATAAGATTCAAAACATTCAGAAATAATATTTAGCAGGGCGGGCCTATTTGGCTAAAAACATAAGACATCTTTATTTGTGAAGCGTTTCGTAATTATTGATACATATTTCAAATAATCCAAAAACAATATTCATCACAGAGTGATATTACCACTAATTTGGCATAAATTACAAACATCGTAAGTATTCAATAATGAAGCTTTTCGAGAATATTTCGAATATTATCACAAATGTGAAATGATCATATTGAATTTCAAAATACGTAAAAACAGGCAATTATGAAATATTTGGCATAAGATAATATCTTCACAATAGGTTGTTGTGATTACATTAAGCTTACATTGAAAATTCCAATAAGTGATAAAGCAGTTTAAATATCATTTAGAAATGAATGAAATGTACTTTTCAACATAAAATTTCTACCCCTCGCAACTATAGATATTCCTGTACGATCACCTTATTTGAAATAATAAGTAAATATTGTTTGGTTTTTGGTATCAATGTGCGTAATATCTAAACATTTTGTAACTGAAATTTTATGTGGAATGATCAGCTTCTTATAGGGGCGTTTTATCCTCCATATCCATCTGAATTCAGTACTCTCCAATGAGAGCAAGTAGACATTTCTCATAGTCTCCTGAACAATCATCCTGAAAATGAACAAAAAAGATTCTCATGAACAAACGCTTGAGGCTCTTGTATAACGAAGGTTAATACATCCTCAATTCACATTTATTTTCTGAAACACTACAATAATAGTTATTTATGTATCAAATGTGCTGATTACCGATGGCAAAGTTTGCATCCCGAGGGCCTCTGGCCCGAGGATCAGCAATTGCCTGAGGTAATTGGGGCTCATTAATTCCCGTGGTACATAGTTAATTTTATTTATGACCACTTTCAACGGAATAAATGTTTTCTTTCCGGTATATTTGAATCAGGAATATTGTTGTTGCTATATTGTTGCTATAATACTTGCAAGGATACTCGTTTATGAAAGGAATTATAGCATCTCTAGCATACCAAGGGAGTTATGACCCTCTTTATTGATATCGTAACTATGACGACATGAGCTCATAATATGCCAGCCAGAAATAAAATACATAACATAATTCTTAACAGTGAAAAAAAAATTTACGTCTAAACCGATTCATAATACGAACACAGTTGTAATGACTGGTAGACTAGTAGAAAACAATTACTTTTCTGTCTAATACCACGCAGAAAATTGCCTCATATATATACTATCGTAGTCCATGCATCGATTAACACAGTGAATGCAGAATATATTCAATCTTTCATCTTTGTAAGTATTCATAAAATTTTCAAAAACTTTTGACTTATATAGGTCTTGGACGATGAAATATTTACGAGGTTTCCTATCATAATACTGAGTTGTCAGTTACCAGTTACCAAATTCAGATGAAATCATACATTCAATTGGTATCAGCAAATCATTCTGAACGACTATTGTTCAAATCAATTACTAATGCGAAGCAAATAGTGTTCCAAGGAAAGAAATAAGGCATAACTCGTGTCTTATACCTACATTTTCAATAATTCACAATGACAACTACATCAAGAATCAGTTGTAGGTTGTAGGGGGGGGGTCGTTAAGGCTGTGCAGACTCTCAAGCACCTCGACCTATTAGATCTTTTGTGCTCTATTCGTCCGGGATTCCGAGACTTCGTGCAAAGTTTATCAGTTTCCTGGGAGTTAGGTTCCTGACATCGGAGGGCTCTAGAAGGCCCCTTCTAGGTACTCGAGCCTCTTGCAGAAGAGTGCTGGGCATTCGCAAAGCAAATGTTCTGCAGTTTCAGCGAGGTTCTCGCTGTCTCTCACTCTATGTTTTACCCATCTTCTTGAGGTGATACCTCAGAGGGCAGTGTCCAGTGAGTAGTCCCGTTACCAGTTTCAAGTCTTTTTTGTCCAACTCGAGAAGCTGTTTAGCTTTCCGTGGCGAGAGGCTCACTAGCCTCGCTTGTCTTTGTCCTGGTACTTTGGGGGCCTTGGAGAGTACAAAGAAGGGTTCTGGGCCGAGAAATTGTGTATGTTCCCCTTCTTTGGCAAGGCAGTCTGCTTCTTCGTTGCCTTCAACTCCCTTATGACCTGGCACCCTCATCATTGTTTACAGTCCCAAGTCAGCTTAGACTTACAAGTGTGTATGATTTCAGAGCTTTTAGTGCTGCTTGGCTATCTGATAGAATATATATTTTTGACCTACGAGTGTCCCTTTCAAGGCACTCCTGGACACATATCTCTATAGCATATACCTACTTCTGCTTGAAAGATGGCTGGGGTGTTACCAAGGGTTTTGAGAGCCTGAAATTTGGCCCTGTAACTCCCTTTCCAGCCCATTCATCCATCTTGGATCCCTCAGTGTATCATACTGATGCATCCCTTCTCAGTTGAGGTCAAGAATCAGTTGAATCTCAAGACCATCAGGGGTCAATTTGAACTACATATAAATAAAGAGATTAATACATTTGATCTATCAGATTCTTTATTAGATTTATTGAAGAGATCGTGGAACCAATTAACACAAAGATTAAATACTCTTTGGGTAAAAACGTGAATACTTCTGAAATGACACATTCCATCTACGCATAATTTCTTCTCTGACTATAATAGTAATTTATTCGCGATAGAAAATAACACGTAACACGTAGCACTATCTCATGGTAACAACTCGAACTTCTCGAAGAGGTATCGTTTTTGTTTTGTTTTCATATTTTTGATATTTGTATCTCTACCACCAAACATTAACTGAAAAGAGTAAAACGATAAGATTTCACATGTATTTCACCGGAACATCTCTCGAAAAACTGCTGAAAGTACACCTTTCACATCAGAAGCGAACATAAACAGAACATAGTTCAAGTTTGTCTGTGGGTTAACCCCCAGAGAGTTCAGTGGTTATCCCACTTCAATTGGTTCACGAGTCACCGCGAGGTAGCTTATCTCTTAGCACCTATCGCAAATAGATATTGAATGTCAACAAAGTCATCGTGGAAAATTTGATGACTCCCAGATAGTAAGAATAAACGGAATTACAACTAATTAACAATCGTACACAAACCTTGATAGCTTCTTTCAGAGACTCGCCATATTTTGATTCGTAGGCTCTCTTGATATCCTCCATATCAACTTCGCACCTGGTGACAACCAAACGGATCAATCTTCGGTCTTCTGTTCCAGCTCCCCTGATGCTGTTATGAATCTCTTTGGCGAAAAATGCCGCCTGGTTCTTTATAGCCCTCACTATGGCAAGGAATCCGGATTCGGAGTTCCCTGAGAATTCCCCCTTGATGGCTTCCTCAATGTCATTGCCTACAAAGAAGCGTGTTTATTAAATAAGGGTACTTTTTTAACTTCTGACTGCACGAGAGGAAAACCTATGATGTTCGTGGAGGAACATCGTGCAAGCCAGTACAATGATATTGGAAAAAGAGGAAATAGGGATTGGAATTTTTCTCGAAAGTTTGGAAGTTTTAGCTATCAGAACAAACTTCTATTGAAAGTAACTGTTCGAAGGAAGAATAATTTGAAGAAAAGTTTTTCAATGAAAAGGTGTCCAGGCATATGCCAGAAAAACACATGTCTGATCTTCTTGCTCGGAATACCTCGTGGTGGAATGATATTCTTGCAACTATATAGTATATACTTTATTTTGTGATTTTTTTCATATCCAGGTGATGAGAAGTTCATGTGCCATCAATGTCTAACAAAATATTTCAAAAATCAGGATGGTTCATATGCCTCCTATTGTTTTTTTATCTTGATTGCTTCATATTCTTTCAAATCTGAAAGGAGTGGTTCGCTGAATTAGAAGATCTCTGTGAAAAAGTATACTTCATGTGTTGTATCATCATCTTATTCATCTTATTTACATATAAAGTAACTTTTTCCTATTAATGAGATTCACGAATTTCAGACATTTCATGATTTGAATTTCGTGCCCGATTTCGCGTATGCGCCTTCAATCAACGTTGCCAATCAAAACAGGATATACAGGGTGCCCGTTTTTCGAGCTAAACCATGGGGATCTCAGTTATTATAAGAGATACGAGGTCGGTTAAATTAGGACAAAGTTGCGCAATTTTATGCTGAACAATTATGTGAGAGAAAATTTCATGTACCTATCATTTTTCGTTTTTGAATAATTGAAAAAAAAAATGAAATTTATAGTTTTCTTTTTTATTTTTTCAATCGAAAACGAAGCGAACTAGACGTTTTTAACTAGGACGTTCTAGGGGCACTTCTTCACAAGGAATCTAAATCTGTCATCGTATTTTCCATTGCGTTCTTGATATCAGAGATACAACACTCAACTTTGGTTTTTCTTATGGTCGCCATATTGGATTTCAACATTTTTGAAGTCTGTTTTTTTCTGATCACTATGTGACGTATCACTCGATATGTTCGAATCTTACATGCTGGTCAAAATTGACAAAATTCGTTTTTGCGAAGAGTGCTTTGGAAACAATGCCAAAAATTTAGTTTAACAAACTTAATTCTGATAGTTCAATTGAACTTGGAAGCTTATTTACATTGAAACCAAGGTTATTTTTAATTAGGAACGAAATTTAAAGTCATAAAAGTTTTTTCTTCGCAAAATTAAACTGTCATAAAAGATGCTCGAATATTCCACCATTCACTTCTTAACACAATTTCATTCTTTACTCTAAGTACTGAATAGTTCAATCGATGGGCACCTACAATTCTGAGAATCAGATTTTAAAAGAAAGAATATGGATTATTGTTTTTGGGGACTGAAGGAAGATTTCTTAAAATTGTACCATTCGATGATATTGCTGAGCTGGGAAGAAGAACGAGTGGAATTGTGTATTGAAGAGAATGGTGGAGTATTCGAGCATCTTTTATAACTTCGTTATGTATTCAATAATTTTGTTTCGTTTTGCGGAGAAAATACTTCTAACTTTAAACCATCGTTTTTATAAAGGTAATCTTGACAGAAATGTGAACTTGTCTTATCCTCCATTGAAATATCAAAATTTAGTTTTTCTTAAACAAAATTGCTGGCGATTTTAAAAGCACTCTTCGTGAAAACGATTTTTTCTTAATATTCATTAGCATGTAAGATTCAAACATATCGTGTGTCACATCATTGTATTCAGAAAGTGACAGACTTTTCAAAGATGAAAAGATTCAATATGGCACCTATAAGAAAATTCAAAGTCAACTGTTGTATCACTGACATCAAGAACGCATTGGAAAATACGATGATTGATTCAGATAAAAAAGTGCTTAAGAACGTCCTAGTTAGAAACGTCCAGTTCTTATGGTTTTTGCTTGAATAAAATTATAAATTTCAGTTTTTTGTCATTAATTCAAAAACTAAAAATGACACCTAGAATTTTCTTTCACATAGGTAATTGTTCAGCAGGAACATGCTCAACTTTGCTCCAATTCAACCGACATTGTATCTCTTATAATAACTGAGATTTCCATGGTTAAGCTCGATAAACGGGCACCCTGTATATGTAGGTGAAATTCAGCTTCACTTTGCTAACATTGTCTCTTATTGTAGTTGATAGATAAATGATTTAAAGAAACCCTGCACCACCCTCCACCGACATCATCCTCACCTGCGATCCGCTGGTACTCCTGGAAGATGAGCTGCAGCTGCGCGTAGTTGCGGTTGCACAGCACGGCATTGAAGGTGGACTCGTCGGTGCCGAGACGCAGCGCGCCCGCCTCGAGGAGTGACTGCGCGTCCGCCTGGGCGGCTCGCGGGTCCGTCTGCATGCTCTCGTCTCGGTTGGCCGTGCACAGGGACACCATCATGCGCTCAAAGGTGCCCGAGGTGTCGCCCAGCAGGTCTTCCTCCAGCGGTCGGAAGTACACTGGAAGGGAAGAATGGCGGTTTTTGAAATGATGGAAATAAGACCTGGTGGCGTTACTCTTCAATTGTTTCAGCAGACAAATCCTTGATTTGGAACAATTGAATTTCAGCTCATTACGTGGGGTTCTCATGTACAACAATAGATGGCGATACTGTCGAAAGATTTTTGAAGAATTTTCTTTCAATCATGTTCGATACATATTCGCATCAAACTCATTGGAAAATGGCTCCATGGAATTGTTAGAAACGATTAGAAGTCATTCAGAATCAAATATTTATACTTTCGTTTTGACACCTGCAGTAACCTGTAAATTTGGTTGAAATCGCGGCTTCACTTAGCGAGATTCACCCACGCAATGTCACGTTATACACGTTTTATCGAAGTAGGCGAAATCAAGAGATTTGGGACATGTCACAGGATAGGAAGTGATTTCACCAGTCTATCTATCCACCTCAATGCGGAATATTCCTCAATTAAGTCCGTATTACACGGTGCAGAAAAAGGTACATTTACTGTATGAAAATGTGAAGGCAATATTTTTTGCATCGTGTATTACAGAAAAACTGAATCTGAATATTCCATCCAAGAAATATAGGACAGGTTCTATTTTCGGACAGATTTTTTGTATGTGATCATGCGCAGTGTGATTATTGCATTGCAGAATTATTGTTTTTGTTTTTGCGAATATGTGAGGTTAATTTTATTAATATCATCATATTTCGCGAATCTCCTCGAAATACAAATAAAAGTGAGAGTCTTTGGGCACAGTTAGAGCAATAGTAATATGAATTGGACAGCAGAACAAGTTTTGGCACTAATAGAAGAATACCGATTTTTGTATGCTAAAAAGTATTCTCAACAAGAAGTTCATTCTCAACCATATTAAGTACACCTCTGCCATTATCTCTCCTTCTCAGCAATGATGGAAATAAGACCTATTTATCCTATCTATCCACCTCTTTCTCAGCCATTCGCGATTCCAAAGCCGTCCTTTCCTGCTATTATTATGTCTCTCCATATAAATTTTCATTAATGTAATAGTTATTTATGTATTAAGGGAATTATGAGGGCCTTAATTACCGATGGCAAAGTTTGCGTCCCGAGGGCCTCTGGCCCGAGGGACAGCAATTGCCAGAGTTTATTAAAGCTCTATAATTCCCGTGGTACATAGATAATTTTATTTTTGACCGATTTTCATAAAAATATGTCCATATTTGGAACGCAATAAATGTTTAAATTCATAACCTTTCTGGTATATTTGAATTAGGTAGCGTTGATTGTGGCATTGTTATTGGTTGTTACTATGTTGTCGCTATGTTACATGTTTATAAGCAAACTTTCTTTATCAATCAATGTTTTTCCGTTAAAAACGTGTTTATTTTTTACCACAAATCGACGATCTTTTTCTGATATAATGGAGGATATTATAAAAAAGCGGAAAAAGCAAGACAATCATTACTTCCATCGAAAAGTGAAGCCCTATATCAAAAAGAATACAACTTATATCTGAAGTGGCTGACACAGAGAAATGTTATGTCAAAAGATGCCAACGAAACTGTCTTTCTGGCATATTTTCAAGAACTGGTAAAGTATTTTCAGTATTTTCTGGTAGATTTGGTAATAATTGTATTTATTCGTTGCAGTCAGAAACGTTTAGCCCAAATTCGTTATGGACTAAATGGTCAATGCTCAAATCGATGGTGACCATATATGAGAAAAGAGATATCACCAAGTTCAACGAACATTTGAAAATTGTACATTTATTATTTGTAATGACGTGAATAAGGAAAATATGTCTTAGTTTTCATTACATATAAACGTTTATAAGCATTTCTTGTATCATTTTCACCTGTAAAAGGTAAGAGGGAGTTTTTGAACCTTAATATCCCAAGGGAGTTATGACCCTCATTATAGATATCGTAACTATGACGATATAAGCTTATAATGTCACTGTCAGAAATAAACATTATTAAAGCACTGCAAGCTGAAGCTGCCACAGTCAAAGAATGATTTATTGGAGACATCCTTGTTTGTGTAGAAAATTTCCAAAAGCATCTCTCAACAAGTTAGGTTAAAATGAGGTTAAAATCCGCATGCTTATGTGTTGAATTATTGATATCGTGTATTATCAAACAATATTTATTTGCCGAAAATTTGTCAATGTTTTCTGTACAAGTCTGTTTGAGAAAATGGAACATTTTCTGTATCAATTTCTGCACCATGTAATACGGACTTTAGGTTTATTACAGCAAATGCAAAATGAAATCATTGAGGGAAAATAAAATAAGTGACATAACCCGAATTAAAAACAAAAATGGAAATATCCTGATGGACGAAAAGGAAATAATGAATAGGTGGAAAGAATATTTTCATGAACTAATAGGAAATGACGAAGACATCCAAACAGACCATGAACAAAACGAAATAAGAGGAGGAAATGACGAAGATTTCATCACATTGGAGGTTCTAAAAGAAATAATAAGCAAACTCAAAAACGGAAAGTCACCTGGATGCGACAAGATAACAACGGAAATGCTCCAGAATATGGGAAATAAAGGTATAGAATTTTTGGTTGGACTTTATAGAAGAGTTTGGATGGAAGAAGAGATACCCGAAGATTGGAAAGTAGCATCGATAGTTCAAATACACAAAAAGGGAGATAAAGGAGATTGTAATAATTACAATGGAATAACTTTGCTGAGCACATCAATGAAAATTTACGTACAAATCATTGATAAAAAAATAAAACCAATAGTAGAAAACACATTAGAAGAATCACAAAGTGGATTTAGAAAAGGCAGGAGCATTCAAGACCATATATTTACAATTAAACAGATAGCAGAAAAAGCATTGCAGCAGTGTAAAGAAGTGTATTTGGGATTTATAGATCTAGAAAAAGCATTCGATAAAGTACCAAGACAAAAATTATGGAATATTCTGGCAGAAAGAGGTATCGACAATAAAACAATAAGAATAATAAATAAAAAGGACATACAACAATAATATTAACCGCATTATTTACCGAAATAAAACATCAGAATCATTTTCAACAAGAGACGGACTGAGACAGGGAGTAGGACTAAGCCCCGTATTGTTCACGGTATACATTGATGAGATAATCAAGAAATTCTCTTCAAGAGCAAAGAAACTACATGTGGGATATAGATACCTCAACAGAACGGATATATCAGAAGGAGCATTTGCCGACGACATAGTAATAATAACAGAAAGAGAAAAGGACTCACAAATTAATATGGAGATATGGAATAATATACTAAGGGAATACGGGATGAAATTGAATATAAATAAAACAAAAGTTATGGTGATGGTAGACCAACAAAAATCAATAAATATTCAATTGGAAGGAAAACACATTGAACAGGTGAATAGTTTTAAATACCTGGGAGTAGAATTAGAAGACAGTGGAAGGCAAGATATAGAGGTGAATAGCATAATTGAAGAAAACTTTGAACCTATATTATGCAATGAACAAGTATTTCATAAGCAAAAAGGAAATATCAAGAAAAACAAAAGTGAACGTATTTAAAACAATACTAACATTCGGTTGTGAATCCTGGGTGTTGACAAAAAAACAAAAAAGCAAAATCCAAGCCGCAGAAATGAAATACCTAAGAAGGGTGAAAGGAGTCACAAGAAGAGACAAAATTAGAAATATAAAAATAAGGGAAGAACTTGAGGTGCAGTCTACACTAAATTTCATCGAAAAACGGCAACTGAGTTGATGGGGCCACTTACAAAGAATGAGCAATTCAAGACCGGTCAAACAAGTATGGGAGACAAAAATGCAAAAAAAGAAAGAAACTCGGGAGATCGAGACAGACATGGGACGGAGCTATAGGAGAAATATCAAAGAAGAAAGAAAAAACATGGAAAGAACCGAAACATTTAGCATTAAATAAAAAAGAATGGATGAAATTCGTACATGAATTAGAGACTGTTTGAAACTGATTGTAATTACCCTACACCACACATGGTAATTGGGTTTTGATAATATATATACAGCAAATGCAAATATGAACTTATTGATTATGAGTTTCATTCAATGATTTTTCCTACGACCACGTATGAAAACGTCAATAATCACACTGTTTCGTTATTCAGAAAGTAGCTCATATCACCATGGTATTGTTTATTTGAAAGAAAAAAGCACACGTGTTGATATGAAAAATATTACAACGGTCGCATGAATTGATAGAAATAATTAGGTGTATTGTGAAGGTACCCACTGTCAATATATAAGCGTTCTAAAATCAAATTCATATTATATATTGAAATTTCTCGTTTCGAATTATACCGAGAATTCTTCATCTATTAATTTCAATATGTGTCTGATACATAACCTCTGAATTCACTTTAAAACTGGAACCTATACTCTTTGCTGGAACTATTTCGATGTTGATGACAGTGGGTGAGATCATTCAAAAGAGTACGGCTACAGTTTTATGCGCGGCTTGCATCAGTTGCATGTTGCATCATATTACAGTATCAAAGATGTTTGCAAGGAGTCAAAGACACACAAACTCGTAAGCGCTTGCGCACTACGTACTTCTATATTTCTGTATTCCTGGTTGCGTGATTACGGTCGCTAGCAGGCGTATGGTGTCAATATCGATAAAATTTGTCAAAATTAAACTAAATCAGTCAATCTGTAATTCACATAATGAGGAATTGTCGGAGAAGTATTCAAATATCATCTTGAATATGGAAATAAACAGTACTTGATATCGAATCAAAACCACCTGAAATTATAGAGACCGCTCAAGTTACATTTTTGACAAGACCTCCCGCGGAATGAAAGTATTCGGAGTCGTAGGAAAAATAGTGTACAAAACTCGTTGGAAAGTGCATTTCCTTCACTCGTTACGTTTCCGCACTCACCGCTACGCGGCTTGTGCTAAACGACTACTCGTGTGAAATATGTCACATTTCACACTTGTTGTGTAATATACCATTTGGAATTTGTTGCGGAAACTATCTAAATTATTTTTCAAATATGGGGTTTTAATTTTGAATCGCTTTGTTTCTAGTTCACAAATGGGGAAGTTTCCTTCGAACTGATTTTCATGATATTATTGTTTGAATAACAAGTATTATGTTTCTGATGTCTAGAATTACCGTTGTAATCATCCTAATAATTTTAATTTTCAAATTAAAGCGATACAAAATTCGCATGGCGGAACACTATGACGTACTAATTAGATTTAGTGAAATTTGGGGATATTTTGTGAAGAAAAGTTTCGGACTTCCATTGTCTAAAGGTATGAAGATTTGAATCCTGAGAAAAGAAAAGATGAGTTATGCTGAAAAAACGAAATAAGTGATGAATAAAAATTAACTATTTTATCGAATCAAGAAGATTCGAGTATCAATAAATCAGGTTAGTATTAGTGTTAGTATATATGAAGTCGAAAAATGTAGATTTAAATGGGAGTTTAACTAGTCGATGAGCCTGAAAATAAGAAAAAATTGAATTAGAAATCAATAGCCTGAAAAAGAAAGGTTGAATTAGAAATCAATAGCCTGAAAAAAGAAAAGTTGAATAGCCTGAAAAAAGAAAAGTTGAATTAAAAATTAAAATAAAATGAATGAATAAAGAATTAAAATTATGAGAAAGATTCAAATCGAGTTTGTCACGACGTTTCGATTGTGTGTATCTACAATCGTCTTCAGGTGAGAACTAACAAAGTCCTGGGATACGGGGGTATTTATAGGTCAGCTATGGCGGGATTTTCCGGTTCAGTGAGCCGTAACCGGTTGATTCGGCTAATCAGCGGTTTCCATGTGTTGCGGATCTCGACGCTTGAATTTCTCGACGCTTGAATTTCCTCCTGAACCAGTGTTCTTCTCTATGGATGATTTCTGCCTCAGACCATTTGATGTTATGTTGGTGGGTCCACACATGTTCTGCGATTCCTGACTTGGTGGTTTCTCCTCGTTGGGTGTTTTTCTTGTGTTCGCCGATTCTGGTTTCCAGTGGTCTCTTGGTTTCTCCGATGTATGATTTGCCACATTCGCATGGTACTCGATAAACACAATTCTTAGAGTCACTGTTTTTGTTCGTTGGTCTGGTTTTGGTGAGTTGGCTGCGGATGGTGTTTCCAGATTTGAAGCAGGTCTTGATCTTGTATTTGGATCCAATCTTCTTGATTCTCTCTGACAATCCTTTGATGTAGGGAAGGCACAATGTTGGTTGTTGCGGTTCTTCTTCTTTTTGGATTATCCTCTGTTTCCTGCTCTTCAACGTCTGTTCCACCAATTTCCTTGAATAGCCGTTCTGGTAGAGGTCTCTCTTGATGTGGTCCAGTTCGGAAGTTAGGCTTTCCTCGTTGTTGCAGAGGCTGAAGGCACGATCAATCAGAGTTTTCACTATGCCCCTTTTCGTAGCTCCGTGATGGTTGGATCCATTGTTGAGATATTGTCCTGTGTGAGTTGGTTTCCTGTAAACAGAAGTTTGCCATTTGTTGTCTGTTCTCTTCACTTTCACGTCCAGGAAAGAAAATTCAAGGAAGCAGCATACATAATGAATAATAACGCTTTCAGTCAACCAAGCGTCGAGATCCGCAACACATGGAAACCGCTGATTAGCCGAATCAACCGGTTACGGCTCACTGAACCGGAAAATCCCGCCATAGCTGACCTATAAATACCCCCGTATCCCAGGACTTTGTTAGTTCTCACCTGAAGACGATTGTAGATACACACAATCGAAACGTCGTGACAAACTCGATTTGAATCTTTCTCATAATTTTAATTCTTTATTCATTCATTTTATTTTAATTTTTAATTCAACTTTTCTTTTTTCAGGCTATTCAACTTTTCTTTTTTCAGGCTATTGATTTCTAATTCAACCTTTCTTTTTCAGGCTATTGATTTCTAATTCAATTTTTTCTTATTTTCAGGCTCATCGACTAGTTAAACTCCCATTTAAATCTACATTTTTCGACTTCATATATACTAACACTAATACTAACCTGATTTATTGATACTCGAATCTTCTTGATTCGATAAAATATTTAATTTTTATTCATCACTTATTTCGTTTTTTCAGCATAACTCATCTTTTCTTTTCTCAGGATTCAAATCTTCATACCTTTAGACAATGGAAGTCCGAAACTTTTCTTCACAACTCGAGACATTGTCAGCCACCTTCAAACAAAAGTTGGGGATATTTGTCGGCTATAAGTTTCTGAACTTAATTCGGTTGAGCCTACGGACTGAAAAAAGAAGAAGTAGAAAGCTGATGCTTGCACTGTTGCCAGATTGAAGTCACTAATTTCTTGGATGAATCGAAATATTCATCAAAACACGGAAATTTGACTAGCATAATCAACTTCAAAGAGAAATTGCTAATACCAAAATTATTTTTCACCCGAACATAATTTCAAAATGAAAATATACTCTATTTCAATATTTATCTTGTCTATAATCAACATTCCCTTGGGCACCGGGATGAAATTTCAAAATATAATTCAGTTTCAACTTGAATTATAGAACAAATGATACATTGGATATCATAGCAATATCCTACTATTTAGACATATCGATACTTCCAGCAACTGTGTACAGGCGCAAAAGTACTAGCGTGCGTCAAAAGACAATGATGACAATATCTATCCATCTCTGTCAAGGCTCTTCTGATTAGTACGTCATCAGAATGATAGAGGATTCGTAACTACATTTTTGGGAAAGTTCTTCTAAGTAAAATGTGATAGCACGAGATAAATAAAAAATACGTATTCGATGAATTTTCATAAACTTCAACTTGGAACAAAAATCTGAATTTCGGAAACTTCCCCATTGGCAACAGCGCCTATTAGTAGGCTAGAAAACCAACAACTCACATTTGGCCACACTTTCATTATGTACACTTGATGTCAATGTATAATTCAGGAATCAAACTGCTAATATAAAAAATAATCAGTCACAACATGAATTTCATTCCAAAAAAGACACCAATCCATCCACAAGTCAAATATAAACCCTCCAAAACTGAGTAGCATATCTCTTGAGGAGCATGGAACATAAATAAGCAGAATGGCACCCAACCCACAGAACTTATTGATAGTATAAGTTCTGTGTTCTAACCTGATCAAAATATTATTATCTTTATTTACCTAATCAATGTAATGGATTTGTTGACCTTTATTATTTATGGAATATGCAGTCGATGTTGCCAAATGGTGAAATAAGGACAGTTTTGATTTTTTAAGCAATGGTGAGTGTGAAATGCGACGATTTGAAGATATTTAATAAGAATTACTCCATTTTGTTGGTTTCAGTTGGGTTCTAGTTAGGTTTTCTAAACCCAATAGGGTTGGTTTGTTAGTTTTCAGTTGATTTCTAGTTGATTTTCAGTTGATTTTCAACCAGTTGGTTTATAGTTGGTTTCGAAAACCAACTAGATGGTTTTTAGTTCGTTTTGGAAACCAAGTAGTTGTTTTCTGGTGGGATTTTAGTTGGTTCTGAAACTGAAACCAATAACTAAAAACCAACTAGAAACTAACTGAAAACCAACCCTAGTAGGTTTCGAAAACCTACCAAAAACCAACTGAAAGATGTCCCCCTTGGTTTACAAATCGACGTGTTTTTGCATTTTTTTCACAACACGTGTGTCTATAAGATATTCGATCTGTTTCGTTTTCGGTGCCGCACCCTGTATATTATGGATGGTTCCATACATTTGACTAACTGTGTAAAATATTTTTTGTATTTCGTAAAATATTCACGCCACTGTACTTTTGATAGCATTTTCAACAAACTTTATTCATTACCTCTTTTTTTTCCTTTGCCAATAATAAACGATGATAAGGGGTGAATAATTTATAATGAATAATCCTGTATATATCACGATATTTCTTATCAGTAGGTTCTGAATTCAACTAAAAAGAAACAATAATCTTCATCAAACAGGCATGTCAATTTCGTCAGGTACCTAATACAACTGATATGATATTAGAAAGATAATGAAAGTCGTATAAAATTGAAGCCAGTTTTTAATTTCGACTCATTGAACACTTAAATACAATTAAATACAATATATGAAATATTCGATATATAACAAGGTAGATACGACATAAAATAGAGATTTCTGAGAAACATACATACAGTCTTAATGACACATAAAATTGATAAGCAATGTTGAAACTCTCAGTTGTTTTCTCCGATAAGGGCTAGCAAGCACTTCTTGTAATGACCAGAACAATCCCCCTGAAACAAAAAGATATGGTTCATCAAGAAAACTCAATACGCAGCTCAAAAGATGAAACTTCATCAATTCTAGCGGCATTATAGCCAGGTATTCAACATTTCTATTTTTGTCCCCAATAGACTCCCATCATCACTTACCTTGATCGCATCAGCCAAAGACTCCCCGTACTTCGCCTGATACTCCCTCTTGACATCGCCCATGTCCACCTCGCACCTGCTCACCACCAACCTAATCAGCTGCCTGTCGTTGGTGCCCAACCCCTTCATGCTCTTGTTCAGCCTCCTAGCGAAGAACAGCGGCTGGTTCTTTATGGACCGCACAACCGCCAGAAAAGCCTCCTCGCTGTCCCCCGAAAACTCGTTCTTGATGGCCTTCTCGATGTCGTGCCCAGTAATGCGCTGGTACTCGCCGAACACCAGCTGCAGCTGCGCGTAGCTGCGCTGGCACATCACCATGTTGAAGGTGGACTCGTCCGTGCCGAGACGAAGCTCGCCGGCTCTAAGGAGCGCCTGCGCGTCCGCCATGGCCTGCTGCTGATTGGTCGAGGGGTTCTCGTCTCTGCAAGCGTTGCAGAGGGCGACCATGAGGCGTTTGAAGGTGCCGCCTGTATCGCCCTTTAGGTCGCTCTCGAGGCTTCTGTAATATACTGGAAAGAACACACCGTGGATGTGATAACTTTGGGGTCAGTGTAGCGGTTATCAGTTTAGATTAGTTTAGATTGTAGATTGTGGGTCGTGAATGCTGCACCTCGACCTATCAGATCTTTCCTGCTCTATTCGAGGGCTGGGATTCATACAAAGTTCATCCTGATGAAGGGCTTTAGAAGGTCCCTTCCCGTAACTTATGTCTCTCGCTGAAAAGCGCTAGTAGATCGTGAAGCAAATGTTCTACAGTTTCAGTGAAGTTCTCGCAGTATCGGCAACTATGCACACTCTGATTAGCCCTCACCTGCTTGAGGTGATTCCTCAGAGGGCAGTGTTCAGTGAGGAGCCTCATCAGCAGTTTCAAGTATTTTTTGTCCAACTCGATATGCTGTTTAGCTTTCCTTGGCGAAAGGATCACTACTGTGTATTGTTCCTGATAAATGTTTGACGTTGAGTTGACGATAATCCGACTTCTTGTTCTAATAAGTATTGTTGCTCCATTTTGTTTATTTCTTCATGTTTACATTAATCTACAGTACCTGCCAAAAACCACATGGGACACTTTTTACCAATAGTTTGTCAGAAAATTTGATTCATAGAAGTTGGCCAGTACATACTGTTCTTTAACCAATTCCGATATAAGTGTTGATTGTGGAGTAGTAAGCTAGTAGCAAGCGTAATGCTATAAAAGTATATACTCAATAGGAACTAAAAAATTTACACACTTGAAGAAGTGGAAATTCATGGAATTAATCTTAATGTTTGTTATTCACTGTATACCCGATCTAGATGAGTAGGTAACATAATATTAAACCTGTTGAGTGTTGATATTGTTTAGATTTGAAGTGTATTAACTCAAATTTTGATTAAATCAGTTTCATTTATAAAATAATACTCATATTTCGATTGAAATCCTATGAAAACGCCCACCACAGGCTTCGCTAATGACACAGGTGTAAAATTACAACCTTGAATATTGGGACACCTTTCTTTCAATCCTTCTCAACAGACTTGCATTTCTCAACTTTTTTGTAAATAAAAATACCATGTTGTCAATATTTCTTTGTCACTAAATGTCACATGCGATTATTTCGGCAAAACCGAACAAGGATAATAACAAAATGAATAAATATGCTCTCACGAAATTGAGCTGTGGATATTTCAGTTTCCTTTGGAATACATATAAAATGTGTATAAATTATTCATCAATCTTTTCATCACTCGCCTTGGAGTGTCGATGAAATTGTGACATAATATTGACGGTCATAATAATATAATAAAACAAAACGACATTTAATGAACCTATATTGTTTGGCTCATTATTGCTATCACGATATTTGCTAGGTCATGCTCCGCTATTCTTTTAAGCGTCATAATTGAGAATGTCTCATTTGGTAACTGAGACAGCACCATTTCATTCATTAATAATAATAATAATTCAGTAATACCACGATGTTCTGAATATAATTACATGATTTGAAATACGATCGATAACACTGTCGATTTGTTGTTCCCGTATACAGCAATAAGCTCGACCACACAATTGAGTCAATAATAAAGGTCCGAGTTATGAGAATATATTCAGAAGAGAGTGCTGATTTTTTAGACTATTTTCACGAAGCATATAACCATAAACTTTATTGTTGTTGTTGTTGCACCCTATCGACTCATTTTGACGTCTACTGCAATAGATTTTTTTTATCAAATTGCCAAACTTTGCTTTGATATCTATGGTTAGGTAGATGTAAACACCACGCTGATAAACTAATGAGAATTGAATGACAGCTGGTAATTAAACGATAATCTGATCGAGATAATTATGTCAACCTATTTGTTGTTCACTAAATTATTGTGTTGACGAGCAATACCACGAGTGCAACTGGTATTGCTGTACGGTTACGCAATTGAGTCAATGACAAGGAGACAGAATTATGAGAAGATATTCAGAACAAAGTGGTATTTTGCTAGGGTATTTCACGAAGCCCAAGAAGAATTTATTATCAACATAAACACAATGAAAAAGCCATGAATTGGACGAAAACATTAAAAAGTTCGGTGTTTTCATCGAATTAATCAATTTCAACCATTCAGGCTGATAGTGAAATAGTCTAATAAAATTCCACTCGTGATTGGATTCATCTCATAAGTCTGTTTTTTATTTCATAATTCAACTGAGTTGCTTGAAAGAAACCCCACTCGTCCTGTGGACTCGTGATGTTTCCAAGCAACTCATTTTCGAATGAAATAAATCAACTTATCGCGAAAATCAGATCACTTAAAGCATTGTCGTTCTAGATGGAAACCAAGTAGGCTGGAGCTATAATATTGTCTGTTCACTCAAGACCCAAACGTCTGGCAAGTAGAAGTCGTTCGATGCTCATTTGTTTCAGTTTTTTTTCTGTCAGCGACCCAATTTTAGGTTGAAGTTATGTTCTTCTTTTTTTTGACTTCAGCACATATTGTATGTAACTATCATAATCTGACATAATATTACTTTTTATACAAATTTTTACTCGATTCAACTCGATTTACTCGATACCAGTTTTTGGGAACAATAATAAGGCATATTCCAATAAAAATTTTTGGAGGTACTCACGTATTTTGGTCTCCCAATACAAGAATCCGAAACGCTTGTTTCGTTAATATACACCCACCATTTTACATCTTAAAATTCGTCCTTCTTTTAATTAAAACACTACACACGGTTAAGCACAATCAAAGAAGATATTTACAAAACGATTTTGGAATTTTTGTCCAAGGAAAAAATAACAATATAACCAATTGACGAAAAGTCTGTGGCAAAAAAAACTCTTTTTCTTGATGCCAAACCACAAAAAAACACTACACACGCTCACATTTACTTATCTTCAACACTTTTCAGCGAAATAATTCAATATTTTTCAAAAAATGTACAGTTCTTTGGAAACACAAGACTTTGATCTGTCCACTTGAAACTGTCACAAAGTTCAGCTCCCGTCATGCTCAGTTCTCGATGGGTTTGGTAAAATTTGTTGAATTTTTTCAAATAAACTAGTTAGTAAAATTTGTTGAATTTTTCCAAATATACTAGTTTATTCTTCTGAAAGATGTTGAAAACAAGTTAATGTAAGTGTGTGTGGTGTTCAAGTTCAAGGAAGGACTAATTTTTGTGTGCTTTCTTCAGTGGGTATGAATTATGCGTGGAGCAAATATACAACTCAACGTAAGTGATTAAAATTATGCCTCGCATTTGAGTTTCTCACGATGTTTTTTCTATTTCCTGATTCCCTGATCAATGAATCAGATATCAAACAATTCTGTGCTTGAAACAGGAGATTCGCTGTGCTAAAAGGAGCGCGTAATTCAAAAAGTGAATAAAAACGTTAGGTTATGCCCAGTTTGACATTGAAAGTTCACGGTTATTATGAGAAGATGTCTCTGCCTCACGGAGAAATGACGTCATTTTTTCCAGTGAACAGACAATATTATACCATCTACTAGGTATTCATTTAGATCGACAATGCTTAAAGTATTACTACCTGAAAACATCACGCTGATAGACCTATCAGGATTGAAAGACAGCTGGTGTTTTCGCGATTATATCAGAATGTTCTGAGAATACTCAACTATTGAGAAATGAATAAATAGTCATTATTATGAATATTACATCCAGTGTGGGTAATTTTGTTATGTTGGCATTTCATAATGGAAGTACACAATAAAACGAAATATAAAACGAGAACAACATACAATACAATGTATAATTTCTATAATATATAGAGATGTACAAGCTCTGATTGTCAGATACCTATCGAAATATTTTGGCATGACACTGACCAACTATTTCTCTCTTATATATTGTATACAGCTTGCTAAATCGAGCTTGATCACCGTACGATTTCTTCAACAATAATGAGCTTTTGCCTCACTCCGCCGCCTGGTTTATTTGCCAAGCTGTGATTCAATAAGCGGGTAACGAGGTACTGTATCTCAGTAACTAATAGTCAAAAATATTGGGGAAAAAACCCTTCAGGGGAAATCGACCAAGAAAAATTGCTGGAAATATTTTTCAATTGATACGTTGATAGTTTAGATCGTATAAAAAATTGATTTTTTTCGAAAAATTTCTTATAAAAGTTCAGAAATGAATACTCTCACGTTAATGCCAATATAATGGTCCATCTTTTTGAAACAAAAAGTTTCTTTGTAGGACGTAAAATAAAGGCGGTAGGGTATCCTTAACTTTTTGGACTGGAAGTGTCTATAACTTATATAAAAAAAATCCGAAGAAATTCAATTATTCATACGATCGAAGCTATTTCGCCCCCTAGCGGTGGAGGCATCAATTTAAAAAATATTTGCAGCAATTTTTCTAGGTCAATTTTAACAGAAAGATTTTTCCCCCAAACTTCTACGACTGTTAGTTACTGAGATACAGTACCTCGTTACCCACATTGAATCACCCGGTACAAAAAACTTTTCGCTCTCGATATTTTATCAAGGGTGGCTGATGGTGTAAGCCAGGGTAGAGACTCCACGTATTGAGTTTGAGATATACTATACGATACTATTTTGACCGCCAACTTAGTTGCAAAGCAACCCTCGAAGTATCATTGAGACTTGTATGAGTAAGGAAGACGGTATTAGAAGGTGAATATTTGAATACTTGCCGAGAAAGTTTTGAATAACAGTTTTACATTCAGTCAAACTGACATCTATACAGTATGGTGGAAATGAATGGAATAAATGCATTATCTCTAACGCATATGAATTTCAAGGGAAATCCTGAGACAGGTCGATTTTTATTTTCAAATTGAAATCTCTTGATAAACATACCGAGTTTGTGACGTCATCCGGGTGGTTGTGGTGACGTCATCAATTATTTTTTAAATAGGAAGACAACCTGTTTAATTTTTTTTCTGGAAGGTATATCTGTGGTGTCTATTTATTGTGTCCCTCCTACACTCGATGTAAAGGGTTAAATGAAACAACTATTTCCTATTTGTCCACCCTCACTTTGTCACGGTCTGATATCAACTGCCACATTCATCAATGCTATCTTCAACGTGACTCAGTGAATGCGAATATCTTTATTCATTATATAATCCAATACACTACATCTCTCCCTTTTTTTACAAAGTATAATAATATAATATAATATAACATAATATAATATAATATAACAACTAAATTTGAACATATATAAATAGCCTATAAATCATACATATATACTAATACTAAATTATGAATTTCTCAGACATAATTCATGGAATTGTATCATTAGATCTATCTTCAGAAAACGTTTCTAATTCATTTGGTTTATTTACTACTTTCCATTCTCCTTCCATTTTTTCCAAATGAACCACGTTTCGGCGATATTGCTGTCCAGTTTCATCATTCTCTACCTCTACATCACCGCCGTTTTTTCCGATCACCGTGTGTGGTATGGGGTTGAAATTCGATGTTAATTTATTTTGTTTGATCATATTCTTTATGTAAACTTTATCGCCTAAATCTAAAGAGCTTTGATGTGCTCTTCCTTTTCTATCGCTATATTCCTTTCCACTCGATTTCTTCTGCATGTCATAATCTCTGAATTCCTTATCAGTTATTTTGTTCTCTAAATCCCTTACTGTTGGGATTTTATCCCGAAACTGTCTACGAAAAAATAATTCGGCAGGTGTTTTACCGGTTGTGGAATGTGGCGTAGCATTGTACATCATGATATAGTTCAGTAAATCTTGTTTACAATCGGTTTCAATTGACCGACTGTTGTTAAGTCGCTTTACAATGTCCCTATTTTGACGCTCAAGTTCTCCATTCTGCTGAGGCCAATAGGGGATAGTGTTGAACAACTTAATGCCCGATTCTTTACAAAAATCTTTCATTTCTGTACCACTGAACTGTTTACCGTTGTCAGCTGTAATAGATACTGGGTATCCCAAACGTGAAAATATTTCTTGGAGTGCTTTTATGGTGTTACTGGCAGTAGTTGTTGTCATAATTTTTTTTTCTCTTTACATCGACTGAAATAGTCGATTACAACCAAGAGATGATGTCCACTTGGTAAGGGACCTAAAAAATCCATCGCTACATCTATCCAGGCTTCGGTTGGTAACTGACGTCGTTTCATTGGATGCGGCGGATTTGGTGCTGTGACCTTTGCAGCTTCGCACCAATTTTCCGCGTCTGAGTCTATTTTGGGCCACCATGCCTATTTTTCATCGCTACGATACCCGGATGACCTTCATGGGCTGCTTGTAATACGTTCTGTCTGAGGGTTGTTGGAATCACAATTTTATTACTTCTCAGAAGAAAGTCTTCATAAAAACCTAACTCCGTTTCAAATGCTTGAACTTTGTTTATAGAGTCGTCCTTCTCGTTGTGCGACAGCCATTTTTTCACTTTCAATATTTCCAAATCAGTTTTTGAATGTTTCATAATGTCTGATAATGAAACAGCTACGGGTCGCGAATGTTCGACGATCTGTCGGATGTGTTCTTCCCCGTCGAAAGTGGCGCATTTGATATTACTGACACAAAGTCTTGATAGAGGGTCTGCTATAGTCTTGCCTGGGCGATAGACAACTTTAAAATTATAGGACTGCAATCGCAGTACCCATCTTTCTATTCTGGCACATGGTTTCGACTTGGGGCCAAAGGTTACTTCCAGTGGCTTATGATCGGTAACTAGTTCAAATCCCACTTTGCCATATAAATAAATGTGAAAATGTTCCATCGCCCAGACAAGAGCTAAAGCTTCTTTTTCTGTCTGGCAATATCGCTTTTCGCAGTCTGACAGACTTTTATTTCCATACGCTATTACTCGTGGACCTTCCGAGTCGTACTGTATTAAAACTGCTCCAAGCGCTACAGGGCTGGCGTCTGCTATGACCCGTGTTCTCTCTTGAGGGTCGTAGTAGCCTAGGGTTTCGATGCTGCTCAAAGAATCTTTCAATTTAAGAAATGCTACATTTTAGTTTATTAGCCAATGTTTTCCAATTTTTCCGTGTTTACCCAATTTGAGGCGTAACAACTGTCTTAGTGGTTCGGTTATGGTGGCTAGATTAGGAATCCACTTACCAATATAGTTGACCAACCCAAAGAAACTTTGTAGTTCCTCTATTGAATTTGGTGTTCGAAAAGATTTGATAACTGACATATATTTGTCCAATGGCTTCATGCCCTTTTCTAGAAATGAAAGTTGTGATATATCGTGAATTCTTCAATTTGGTGAAAAGCATTTCTAATATCTAGTCTAGAGAATAAATTAGCTTTTCGAATTTGTGTTGAAAGTTGGTCCATGGTCGGTAACGGATGATTTTCTCTTATAATTGCTTCATTTGCCCTTCTCATATCAATACAGATCCTTATTTCCCCATTAGGTTTCAATACTGGAACCATAGGTGAAACTCATTTGGACGGCATATCCACCGGTTCAATTATATCGGAATCCACAAAATCCTCAATTTTATTGTTTACTTTGCTTTCAAGTGGAATTGGGACTCTTCGATATGGTTGAACGATTGGTTTTACATTTTCATCGATGGGTATGTTCACCAACACATTTTTGAATTTAGGAAAATTGGATACGTGATTGATATGAAAATCTGTTCCAATACGTAGTACCCCTAAAGACTTCACAGTGTTCCTACCCAGTAGATTTTTTGAGCCATTTTTCACCACATAGAATGTGGTGCTTATAGTTTTACCATTTATTTTGATTTCGGCGTCGAAACAACCTAAAATGTCTAATGGCTTTTTGCTAGCGTATGCCATGAACACTTTTTCAGGATTCTTGATTTGGATGAATACCTTCACTTTTGAAGTCTTTAGTTGTTCCCACGTTTTGTCGCACAATATATTACAAGTACTACCTGAATCAACTACCATTTCAACAGGAATTCCAGCTATAGAGCACACCAGATCATAATCACGATCGACGTGAAATACATAGTCCACTCGATCATCATCTTTATCATCACGCTTCGGTCTTGAGTATCTTTATTTCTTGTCCGTCTGATGATGTTTTTGTATTGTCTTCCAGGATGATTTCCTCTTGCTCGCTCTAGTTTTGCATTGTTGATGAATGTGCCCAGCGAAACCACACTTGCTGCAAATGGAGTTTATTTCTGGACAATTTGAAGCCAAATGTTTGGTTGATCCGCAACGGTAGCAAGCTTTGACTTCTGTTCGATGGTATCTTTCTTCATGTTTTTCATTTGGTTTTCGCTTTTTTGAAATTTCATTCATTTCTTCAGGACGACATTCTCTTTCATTGAATTGCTGTAACTGTCTTTCAACCGCCTTGAGTGCAATTGCTTCTGCAACAATTGTATCTAAATTGATGGTATCGCCTATAGTGAGGATTTTCTTTTTCAACTCGGTAGACTGACATTTTTCGACTATCTGGTCGATGAGGTTCTCTTCTTGATTAGCAAATTTGCATTTCGTCGCTTGATTTCTCAATCGTATAAGGAATTTTTCAAATGTTTCATCACTTTCCTGCTTTATCAGACGAAAAATATGTCGCTCGTATACTTTGCTCTGTGTTGGAGAAAAATATTGATCGAGTTTTTCCAATGCTACCTTGAACACATCAATGGTGCCCTCTTCGGTACTTTCATTCTCAGATACGTGAGCTCCTGACAAATTATAATAAATGTCTTGCAAGCCTAAACCTCCAGTGTGCAATAGGGTAGCTCTCTTCTGTGAAGAGTTTTGGATTTTGGCGGCTTCTAAGTAAACTTCTAGGCCTCTCTTCCATTTTTCCCATTTAATTCCAACGAACCCAATTTCACCATCACAGTTGAACGGTTCTAGTTGTGTCATATTGGCCATTTCAGGATTCTGTAATTGAAAATCTATGTGTCAAATTCATAGATTCAATTCATTATAATAATGCTGCGATTGAGAATCTATGTGTCAAATTCATAGTTCATTTCCAAATTTTGTGGAAATCTATGTGTCAAATTCATAGTTCATTTCCAAATTTTGTGGAAATCTATGTGTCAATTTCATAGATTCCATCTATCATAGCTACCTTTCTCATTCGTAGTATGAATTCGAATTTATGTGACTTTTTCATAAATTCTGTTTCCATATGCTTGTATTTTCCCATGTATCCTATTCATGGTCACAATGTTTCTATTTTGCCATGTATCGTATTCACGGGCTCAATTTTGCCATGTATCGTATTCATGGACTCTATTTTGCCATGTATCGTATTCATGGACTCTATTTTGCCATGTATCGTATTCATGGACTCTATTTTGCCATGTATCGTATTCATGGACTCTATTTTGCCATGTATCGTATTCATGGACTCTATTTTGCCATGTATCGTATTCATGGACTCTATTTTGCCATGTATCGTATTCATGGACTCTATTTTGCCATGTATCGTATTCATGGACTCTATTTTGCCATGTATCGTATTCATGGACTCTATTTTGCCATGTATCGTATTCATGGACTCTATTTTGCCATTGCTGTTATAAATTATTGTAAATGTAATTTAATCCTCGTCGCCATTATGTGGTGTCTATTTATTGTGTCCCTCCTACACTCGATGTAAAGGGTTAAATGAAACAACTATTTCCTATTTGTCCACCCTCACTTTGTCACGGTCTGATATCAACTGCCACATTCATCAATGCTATCTTCAACGTGACTCAGTGAATGCGAATATCTTTATTCATTATATAATCCAATACACTACAATATCCATTGTCTATCTGACCATATACTAATATTAGGAAAATAAAGTGATACAGGGTGCGAAAAAATTATTTTATAATTACAACCTCATTATGCTATCAATGTACACAATTACCTAAATAGGTCGGAGAGGGTAAATCGAATGGCCAACTAGATCTCCTGATTCAACTCCTCTCGATTTTTTCCTCTGAGGTTATCTGAAGAGCAAAGTTTATGTAAGAAGCCGGAAAGATCAGATAATTTGAAAGAACGAATACGAGTGAATATTTCACAAATATATTCAGAAACGATAGCAAAGTTCTAGAATGATTTGTTTTCTGTCTATAACATTGAATTCTTGCAGAAGGTCACGAATTTGATTATTTATTGTAACGATTTCCGTTGTAAATATAAAATAATTAATAATTTTTTCTCACCCTGTATTTCTTTATTTTGCTAATATTAGTATACCGTCAGATAGACAATGAATATACCTTCCGAAAAAAATTAAATAAACGGGGTGTTCCAATTTAAAAAAATAATCGATGACGTCACCACAACTACGTGGATGACGTCACATACTCCGTATGTATATCAAGAGATGTCAATTTGAAAATAAAAATCGACCTGTCTCAGGATTTTCCTTAAAATTCATATATGTTAGAGATAATTAATTTATTCCATACATTTCCACCATACTGTATATAAAAAACTACTAATCTTTATATATCAACAATTACTGAGGTAACTTCTCTTAGATTGTACAAGATGTTATTGTATAATATCCAACACTCCACCTCAATCAAGAGTAGTTCTCAACTTCAAACCCATTGCTTCTGAACAATATTCGTGTTTGGATTTCGGAAGTGACTTCGTTAAAATATCTGCAATCATATATTCAGTGGAAATATATTCTATACTTATTATTTCTTCATCGAGAACCCAGAACCTATTAGAAGGTGAATATTCGAATACTTGCAGAGAAAGTTTTTAATAACAGTTTTACATTCAGTTAAACTGACATCTATATATAAAAAACTACTAATCTTTATATATCAACAATCACTGAGGTAACTTCTCTCAGATTGTACAAGATATTCATATTCAAGTCATCCGAAGCACTTCTCGATTGGTTATCGTTGAGAGTCCTCCCGCTAAACGATGCTACAGAAATAAATAGATTTTTCCAATAGCCGCGCTGGGATTCGAACCTGAACCCTCTGGGCCCAAAGGCCAGCGCCTCAACGCACTCGACCAACATCCCAGTTATAGATAGAACTCTCTATTCTCGTTTTCTTTCTGATACGTCTTTAATTCTATATATTCCGAGTAGTCGATTCGAGCAAGTTCCCAAAGTTCTCCTAGAATGTCCTCAGGTTTGGCCTGGTTGCCTTTGTCTACGTTTATTTGGATTCCTCTAGTGATATCTTCCGCAACTACATCATTTGATCTTTCTTGTGCCCTCAAAGTGTTCTTACGAAGGTAATTCTTTGTTTAGTAGATACGTCAAACAAGGTATCGTTAGAGTCTGGGGATTTGTCTGTGAATAGAATCTAGTGCAGGCATCTGGATTCATATGGTTCTAGAGATTTCGTGGAATGAGTTTGCTCACTATTATACAGGGTGAGTCATTGATATGGGAAAGCTCGATTGCATCTACACCGTTAATGATATTGAAATAAACCAAACGGCACTGCAAATGGAAGGTTAAAGTGCAGTTTGTAAAATTATTTTTTCCTTTACAGAGTGTACCATTTTAGCGGAGCACCTTCGAACATGTTTTTTTTAAATGACTACCTGTATATTTTTACACATATTTGAATTTGCTCTTTGTTGATCTTCATATACAGGGTCGCTGATATGTATGGAAACGGTCGATTATTTCCTAAAGTAAGATAGCTAGCGAAAAATGTTAGGATACAAAAGTTGTAGGGATTTTCAAAATCCATTAAACTAATGAACAATTAAGTATACAGGATGAGTCAAAAAGTCAGGACGAAACAAAGTTGCTTTTTCTCTAATGGGACGCCCTGTATATTATTCCACATTTCAATTCTGCTCGAAATTCTGAACAAAATTGATTTAGCACATCATTTCCTAAATTCAACTGTTTTCAAGATATCGAATTTTGAAAATAACTTATAATAAATTATCCAAAAATGTTAGTCCATTAAGTTCATAGTCCATCAAGTTACCTTTGAAAGTTTCCAGCTCCATAACAACGCCGCGTCGTTCTTTTGTCTAACAGTGATGATCTTGACAACACATGTCAAAAATACATTTAGTGTAAATAAGTTTCGCGCAAAAATGGCACGTTTAACTAATACTGAGCGTATTGAAATTTTAATGATTATAGGATTCGGTGATAGAAGACGAAGTTGTGACCAAGTAGTGAATATTTTTAATGAATTGCATCCAAATCGGGAACCAATTTCTAAATCAACAGTTTCAAAAACATTGCAGCGTTTTCATGAAACTGGAGATGTCAAAGATCGACCAAAAAGTGGAAGACCAGTAAGCGTTACAAATGAAGAAAATGCTTTGAATGTCATGTTAGATGTGGTGGAAAATCCAATAAATTCGGCACAACAGAGGGCTTTGAATCATAACATGAGTCGATATTCCATTCAAAAAATTTGCAAACTGCAAAAATTCCATCCATATAAAATTCATTTGGTACAAGAATTGAGTGAAGACGATTTTGATCGTAGAATCGAGTTCTGTGAAGTTATTATGGATAAATTAAGCAAAAATGTCAACTTTGTCAACCACATATTGTTTTCTGACGAATCTACATTTTGTTTAAACGGGCACGTGAATCGACACAACTGTAGGTATTGGTCAGACCAAAATCCACATTGGATGGAGGAAGTTCACACTCAACGGCCACAAAAAGTAAATGTCTGGTGTGGCATTATTGGTGGACACGTCATAGGACCCTATTTTATAAACGGAAATTTGAACTCTGAACGATATTTATCACTTTTACAACAGCATATTATTCCAGAGCTTAGACGATTATTCCCGAATAATAGCAATCCCAATTTGCCGGCAGAACAAATATGGTTTCAACAAGATGGGGCTCCTCCACATTTTGGACGTATGGTACGGGCATATCTAGATGAAACTTTTCCTAATAAATGGATTGGACGCAGGGGAGCAATTGAATGGCCAGCTAGGTCTCCCGATATGACCCCACTTGACTTTTTTCTATGGGGTCACATAAAAAATGTAGTCTACAAAAATAGGCCGCCAAATATCGAAGAGTTGCAAGAAAGAATAAGGCATGAAATTTCTACCATTCCTCCTCACATGATTTTAGATTCACTACAAAATTTTGTTCAGCGAGTTCATTACTGTCAGGAGGTAAATGGTAAACACTTTGAGCACCTTATTAAATAGAATTTCAAAGAAAAATTTGTTGTTTATTAAAACTTGTTTTCTCTCTTTTCCTCCTGTCTTAACTATTGTTTTCATAAAATTTTAAATATCCTGGACATTCATTAAAAAATACATTTTATTGTTTTAATTGCATTTTAATCAACCCTGAACAATTATGCTTTTTTTATTTTCTGTAAAAAATTATAATTAAATTGTAATCATAATATCCACATACTCCACCTTTTGTGACTTTCATAATAAATATGCATCATTTCTTGCTTTTTCTTTAATAAATTTGAGAGTAGTAAAAAGTTATTTTCAAAATTCGATATCTCGAAATCGGTTGAATTTAGGAAATGAAGCGCTTTATCAAGTTTGTTCAGAATTTCGAGCAGAATTGAAATGTGGAATAATATACAGGGCGTCCCATTAGAGAAAAAGCAACTTTGTTTCGTCCTGACTTTTTGACTCATCCTGTATACTTAATTTTTCATTAGTTTAATGGATTTTGAAAAACCCTACAACTTTTGTATCCTAACATTTTTCGCTAGCTATCTTACTTTAGGAAATAATCGACCGTTTCCATACATATCAGCGACCCTGTATATGTTAAGTTTTTGCAATTCGCTTCAACCGTTCAGATGTTATTCAACTTTTTCTAAAAATTGACGCGTTTGCAGGCACTGTTTCGAAAAATCGCAGTGCACTCGGTTTTCGGAATATGAAGTTGAGACTTTGCCTATGTTTGAGCAACTACTTCAGGTATATTTAAGCGGCAAGACCGTCTATTTTCATTGTGACATCACCTTGCTGTGACATATTGACTTTGGTTAAATTTGAAGGACCATAACTTGATTTTTTCAAATAACACCCTATGTATTTAATCACTCAGTCGTATAGAGCGTTTAATTTTACATATTTTTAGACTCCTATGATTTTTTCTCAAACTTGATAGTTCAGGAGATAATCAATATTCAAAAAAAATTAACACGAAATTTCATTGATTGAACTCAAGAGTGTCATGAAAATCAATGATTTCAGACAACAACATCAAAGTTACTGCTACGGACAAACCTTTCGAGTTTTGACAAGAAATTATTGAGTAAAAATTAAATAAGCTCAAAGTATCAAAACAACTAAATTAATATTTATTGAGATATTAATCAATCATAAATTCTGGTCGCCAGCAAAGGGTTCCGCAAACGTTCACCCATAATCACTTCGAAAGAGACGCTCGTAGCAGTAACTTTGACATTTATTGTCAGAATTTATTATTTTTCATGGCACCCTAAGTTCAATTGATGAAATTATGTGTTCATTTTCTAGATAATGTGAATTATCTTCTGAACTATCAACTTTTGGGAAGAAACATAATCAATTGAAAATATGTAAAATGACACGTTCAATACGAATGAGTAATGGAATATATGGGGTGTCTTGAAAAAATCAAGTTATGGCCCTTCAAAGTTCACCTAAGTCAATGTGTCACAGCATGATGATGTCGAAATGAAAATAGACTGTCATAAGGCCAAAAGATACCCAAGGAAGTTGCTTAGACATAGGCGAAGTCCCAACTTGATATTCTGAAAACCAATTGCCCTGCAATTTTTTTAAAAAGTTCCTGCAAATGCTTAAATTTTTAGAAAAACCTTAATAACTTCTGAACGGATGAATCGAATTGAAAAAATCAAACTGATTTATTAAGACTAACAAAGGGCCGATTCAGATATGTATAAAAATATATAGGGTGTCATTAAAAAAAACTATGTTAAAATTTGCTCCGCAAAAATGGTGCACCCTGTATACAACGAAACAATTTTAGAAACTGCACTTCGACCTCCCGTTTGCAGTGTCGTTTGGTTTATTTCGATATCATCAATGGTGTAGGTGCAATCGAGCTTTCCCATATTAATGACTCACCCTGTATAATAATAACTCGATTTTCCATGATTTTATTTTCCTTTCGACAGGGGCTTCGCTTATTCCTTCTCTTCTTAATTTTGAAGGGATGGTATTTTACCTCCGTTATTGGTTCTCCAGTTGTCCCAGTTATGGGGCGATCCAGCTCTTGGGTTGGTTTTGGTTAGTCAGGATAGATTCAATTTTCTTAAGAAATAATTTTTGTCGAGATATAATAACCTACACTTCCGACTATAATATTTTGCGACCTGGCAAAACTAATTTACCTATAGATGTCCAATCAATTACTCACAATTACCACAATTACTCAACAAGATCTGCATTCTTATTGAATAATCCAAGACACCGATTAGCGGTTACTCAAAAAAACTCGCTAAATCTAAATTTATATAACTGTCTCCATCTATCAGTAAAATCTTTGGATTTCAGAAATTTCAAAAATAATATCAAGAGATACCTTCTCAAACATTGTTTTTACACAATCGAGGAATATGTTGCTGTAGCTGGACAATTCATAGTTTTTGAGAATTAAATATTTTTGATATGCTTGTGATTAACTCATGTTTATAAATCTTTGTTGATTTCAATTATATTTTTAAGTGACAATGTTCTCATTTTAAGATTTTTAAATTGTGCAACTTCTATATTTACTCTTCACTCTATGTTTTTATTCACAGACGTTCTCGCTCACTTTTTTTTTTTAATTAGGCTTTAGTAAATTAGGCTTTAGGCTAATATTATAAATGACTTGCCATAAATGTACCTTGTATGTAAAGTGGTCAAATAAATTACTCTCTCTCTCTCAATGGCATACCAAATATACGTAAGTGGAGCTCTCATCACAGTCCAAATGTGTAAAAAAATACTATTCTCGACGATATTATAATGAATACAAAATTATAAAGTAGGTACACTTACTCGAGTGATACGCCTGTCGTATAACCATAATTTCTTGGTTCGACATTGTGCAAAGGACTTCGATGAGGACATCTTCATCTGTACCAACCCCACTCATGGCATCATGCAATTCTTTGGCATAAAATTCTGGCAAGGGAGTCATCATGGCCACTACTAAATTTTCGAAATTTCCAGACAGCTCGCTCTTCAGATCTTTGATCAAATCCTATATGATAAATATAGAATAATTAAGTATACATTGTATAAGATGTTGTTTATTCTCGAAATTTTCACTTGTGGTTATGATATAAAAACAGAAATGAAGGTGAACATCAAAGAAAAAATATGGCAGATTTTTTATTAAATCCTTTTACAGTTCCTAAACACTTCCAAATAGTCAATAAGGTACTAATGATTTATGTATTCAACATTGATTTACTGATAATGTTGGTTCATTTGTACAAAAAAATATCCCTCTGTATGTGTGAGATGCACCTTTTGGATCTAGCATTCATGAAACAAGATAGAAATGTTCCTACAAAATTTCGTCAAATTTCAAGTTCTGGATTCAATTGTCACGAAATATCTTCACCAATTCTGAATATATTGAACAAGAAGTTCAAATCACAAGGTAGACATCGAGAATAAAAAACTATTTTCCTGACGAATTCCACGCAGCACACTGAATATCTACTCGCAATTTGTGATACATAATGCATTCGTTTCTGATTTCAATTTTTAGTTACCTTTCCATATAGAGTTTTGAATTGCACTGCAATATGCAATCTTTGTTCGTTGGTCCTCCTGGCAAGAATGTTGATGATGGCCTTCTCGTCGGTTCCGAAACCTTTCATGGCCTTTCTGAGGCCTTCGGCATCCGCCCTGGGGTCGAAAGGGTGAGCAGGAACAACTGTGGGTGTTCTCTGAAAACAACAAAAACAATGTTTTATGATAACATACCATAATAGATTGGTGCTTCACCGATTTAGAAGAGTTTGCGTTGAGCATGCTGAACATTGTCAATATTTCTGTTGTAACTTTGACAGTTGTGTCTCCTAGTATTATCAGTTTCAAAGCACTGAAATTAATTAGGTCCGATTGTTTCTATGCAACTGAATGTTGTGAATTTATATACGGAAAATATCGAATGTGGTATTCAAGTAATCTAGCGATTATTGTGGGTACCTATTTTACATTGGTATGTAACTGATAAGAAGAAGTACAGAACAAATATGTTCTAATCATTCATATATAAATAACTTTTCAGCATGATTATTCATAGATATATTTGAAAATTACTCATGTCATGGATTATGTCAAAACTCTTCGGACAATAGACACAAAGCAAATTTTTCAAGCTCCCCATGATATATTAATTTTCTGGTAGATACCATCTGGCATACCAAAAATGTTAGAAAATAAACGATATAATGATGATGGAAGTAGAGGGCTTATGTTCGTAGAGCCGGAGCAGGCGCAGGAGCCAAGGATCCAAGGAGCCGAGGATCTGAGGAGCCGAGGAGCTGAGGATCTAGGAGCTGAGGATCTAGGAGCTGAGGGTTTTGGCTCCTCGGCTCCTGCGCCTGCTCCGGCTCCTGCGACTGCTCCGGCTCTACGAACATAAGCCCTCTACTGATGGATTCATGCAGCTGTTTCAAGACATATAAGTTTTTAGTAATAAATCATAAGTCATAAGTCCTAGAATGTTCAGGCATTAATATTCAATTAGAGTGCTTATGCAAAATGTCAAAAGTCTTAAGTTTTGGCTAGTATTTCTCCTATGACTCATTACTATCATTTTGAAGCGCCCTAGGCTCTGTTCGGAGGAGTCACAGGATAATCCTTACAGCAAAACGAAGAAACAAAAGCTGACACTAGTCACACAACGTTTTCCAGCTATCATGAGCAAGGCTAACATGATCTGTTTGAATAAATAATTTACCATCAGTATTTTTCTCAGTACAGAATTAGGTAGGGTTTTATTCAAAGCACAAACCCGTTAGCGCTCAGCGTTCTTGTTCTTTAACGGCTGGAAACAACCATGTAGTATTCCTGAGAAATATGTCAAAGGATTTATATGTAGCCAAATGCTCGTTCATCGGAATGACTTCACCCCAGGAGTTTTAGTTACTTCTATAGTAAAGATATTTAGAGGCAATGAGTGTTTATTTTATTATAATTACTCTCGGAAAGAATCTACTGAGTATCATTATTTCAACGAAATCGAAGCTGATCTCTTAGCAGTTGACGATGAAGAGGTCATCATTGATGAGGACTAGACATACCACTCATACCAGTTGTAGTAGATCGCAAGAAAATATGGAAACAAACATTTGGTGTGATGACGATTCTGATGATGATATTCCTTTATCAAGTTTTGCCAGAAAAGCACCGTCAACGTCGCGTCAACAGTAATCGCAATCTTCAGATAATAAAAATGAAGCTGCTAGAAAACAATAACATCCCCAAAATATCAAAATAAAATTCCAGAATGGAAGATACCTGATCCATGATTCGATTTCTTTCAAAGTAATGATTCGCCAGAAGATAAGGTCGACGATTACAAAAGGGCAGACAGCCAAGTATAAGTTTACCGTCAACATCAAGAGCTAACATTTAATGTTATATTGAGTTTCAAACCGGTGTGAAAATAGAAACGGTTGCCGCGCCAGAAACGAAATATTAGAGTTCCTGTACCATGTATATCGAGCGGTAAATGAATTTGCCGTTTCTAGCAATTTCTTTCGCACCATTTGTTTAAAATAAGCAGAGAAAGCATGTCCAACACATTCCAAATTTTGGACCCCTATATTAAACTCTAAAACTACCCCTGTAACAGTAAAAATCGCCTAGAAAACAAGAATTTGTCGTTTCTGAAAATGTCTTTCTCTCCACTTGTTTAAAACGATCAGAGAAAGCATGTCCAACACATTCCAAATGTTGTACTCCTAAGCTCGAAAACTACCCCTGTAACAGTAAAAATCGACCAGAAAACAAGAATTTGCCGTTTATGAAGATTTATTTCACACCACATGTTTGAAATTGGCTGAAAGAGCATGTGCACTCGTACCCCTATATTAAGCTCGAAAACTACCCCTGTAACCATCAGGGGCGGCGAGTTTTGATTTGTCCAATGGGTGTCAAAATAAAGGGGTTAGGGCAAGGTAACAAAAAATACGCCGCAGCCGAAATTTTTTTATGGTTTAAGGTCAAATGCCTTCAAAATAGAAGATATATATGATTAATATTTATTTTTCCTACGACCACGTATGAAATAAACTATTTCATTACGTGGAAAGTACCTCGACCAAAATATAACCTTTTTCTAATCGGGTTTCAAAAGTCTAGTTCAATATTGATATTATTAAGACAAAGGTGAAAAAAATATAGAACTTTTCATATTGTTAATAAGTCGTTTTTGTAAAATGAAAAGGCAACAAGTAGAGTATCAATACATGAAAAAGGGACATTAATCGTCTTATACAATTCATGATACAATCACAGTTTCAATGACTAGTAGACAACGGGTAGAAAACAACTACTCTACTGGCTACTTCCACTCAGAAAATCGAATTATAACTACTCGCAGTCTATGCAATTGAGTACAGAATGCGCATAAAGAAAGAAAGATTTGGAGTGTTTTCTATGACAGTTGCACACTAATAATAAATACCTATTCACTCCTATCAATCGAACCCTCAACCCTCCCTATCATCGATTGCTCGCATGGTTGTCTACCCTTCCAACAATGTGCAATGTTCACAAATTCAGTGCTAAAAACGCCCGTTTCTATTTTGAATTTCTTAGACATTTCTGTATCGCCCTGTGGGTACATTGCACCCACACCAATCGCCTACATGGGTGCATTGGCCCCGATGCCCCCATGCACTCGCCGCCCCTGATTCCGTCCTCGAAGCAATTCGAAGATTCCCAAGGAAGAAACATTTTTAAACCAGGGAAATGATTCTAAGAAATCCTAGCGAAATTTGAAAATTAACCAATGTCGATCAATTATTAATCATATCTTGTTTAGAACAACGGAATCGACGAATGGGGAATTTTAAGTAATTACCTCCAAGGAGTATCCGGGGATTTCAAATAATATTCAGAAAAAAACTTAATATTATTCTTGAATTTTGATTAATCTCGAATAACTCCACTACTGAAGAATTCTGAATGATAGAAAGTATCTTCGAAACAAATAAGACATTTTAAGGAAATTCAAATGATTTATAAAATCCTATGTAAATTCGAAAATCAAGGAGACTCGGTATATAGTCGCCTCTCATCGACTTGGATATGATTGATTCATTATCATAAAAAGCAGTAAAAAGATAAGTTCTTTTGCATTGTTTTTATCCATATTGTGGATACTCATGCATCTTATATAATTGTTCCTGAACCATATCGATGAGATAGGATGCTGTTAGTCTATTCGCGATGCTTGAACAGTTTGGTTATTCAGCAAAATGTTAATGATGAATTCGCCGGTGTCATCATTCAGTATCTTGACATTATCCCTTTTAAGACATCGGAAGTGCGGTTTCCGTTACCCAATTGACTACCGTGAATGTGTGAAGTGCCGGTTATTTTGTTACCGTGTGAACTGCGGTTTATTCGGTTACCGTGTGCAGTGTTCTGAAATGTGAGGTGCCACAAGAGCGGCATCATTATGGCATGGAGTTACAGGAGAAAAAAATGGTGAGGAATCCGAGCAATCATGGAGAAATCACTACTTCAGCAGGGGTGGATTGAAGAATTGTTTCCAGAGGGTGAGTGAAGTTTCATTTTGCATGCATTTGTTCCGAACGAGGCGTTCCTGGATATTTTTGGAAATCGAGCTGGAGGTGGTAGGGCACCCTGGGCCCCGATCTGCCACACCTAGCTAACCCCAAACGAGGAGATGAATGCAGAGGCTGGCTGACAAAGAGGAAATGAGGGGCAGGTCCCTCTTTCTCAATGGGCTCTGTGGGCACATGCCCAGAGCCCCGTGTTCTATGCATAAATTAGTGGTGTCCATTCAGCAACTTTTAGGAAACATAAACTAGTTATAAGTATACAAACCGAAGAGTGAACTCATCGGTCTGATCTGAAGAGTTCATAGACTTGACATGAATCGACAAATCGCATTGGTTTGAAATTCATAAACTTTTGCGATTTTACTAAAACTATGAACTTGATATAGGGGTTAAAATATATGCACATGATTTCTCGTCTCATTGTAGTGAAAAATATATTTTCAGAAAAATCAAACTTTTGCTTTCTATGCGATTTTTACTGTTACAGGGGTGGTTTTCGATCTTAATATGGGGGTACAAAATATGAAACGAGTTGCTTATGCTTTCTCTGCTCATTTTAAACAAGTCTTTCAATAAACTTCCTAGGTGCACAAACCTCAAGAAATTCTGTAATTTGCTGAGGGATTATTCACTTGAGAGCTGTTTTTATAATTTACAAGAATTTTATGATTCGTGATTTGTAAGCAGTGTAGTATTTGTATTATATTTTTGATGTCACTGTATTATTATGATCAATGGTGTTGTTTGCACTGTGAATTGTGTTGTCGTGATTCTTTGTGTAATTTGACGATTCCAATACATGTTATTTGTGTCTAATGGAAAATATATAAATCCTTTCAAGTGGTGAAGAAGAAATTTCCAGAAACGGCAAATTTGTGTTTTCAATGCGATTTTTACTGTTACAGGGGTAGTTTTCGATCTTGATATAGGGGTACAAAATATGAAACAGGTTGCTTTTGCTTTCTATCTGCTCATTTTAAACAAGTGGTAAAAAATAAATTTCCAGAAACAGCAAATTCATTTATTTCTCGATATAGGTGATACAGAGATAAAAAAAATATAATTTGGACGGAAATGGGTAAACGACGTTAGGTACTTAAGAATAATTCGAGAATAATGATGAAAGTAGAAGAATTATATAGTATGTGCCAAGTTTTCCCATCAGATGACTGGAATTGACACCCACCGACTTAAATGGAGTATGTGACGATGGAAGAACAACTAAGTTCAAGAAGGCATCTATCTATCACTTTATGGCGGTAAAAATTGTTACAAGAAAAATAGTGAATATGCTCCTTTCACCTATACCTAGGATCATCAAGAGGCTGGGATATGAATGATGAATATACCTGCTATTGTAAACAAACGAAAAACGATAAGATTTTCACGATAAATATATTTATATATATTTTTTCACAACATGTTTCGCTAACACTGTAGCTTCATCAGGTATACCTAATTACACAGTTAAAACAATATTTGTACCTGAAGGGATTAAATAATGTTTATCCTCTTTATTGCGGTAACTAACAAACATAAAATGAATATCTAATTAAGCTATTTTTAGGAAAACAAATTCAACAAAGGAGAATCTAATTGGTCATTAAGCAAAAGATTTGAATTCTTAAGTCTATTGATTTCGAGTGTTTCTATATAGTTAAGATTCACTCCTTTGTTTTCAACATGTAATATTTTGAAATTCTTCATCAAAATCGTGATTTTGTTCTAAAAGGTGGTTGGAATATGTTAAATTTGTTTTCCTATTCAACATATATCGTAGTAGTTAGTTTAGTGTACTTGGTTGTGATTTGTTGATTGAAATAAAAAACATGAAACATGCTGTATCTGAAATATTTTTTATAATGAAAAGACAAATTTAATCCCAATATTCAATCTCATTTTTATTATTGAATTTCAAGAGTAGAACCTCTGTATAGAAGGGGCAAGCAAGTTCAAATTTAGTTTCTTGAATTAAATCGAAAAATCTCATATTCGAGTGATTTCCAACCTTGGTATCTATTATGAGCGACGTCTGCCACTTATTGAGGACCTATTTGCTACTACGCATTCAACATATTAGTAACCGAAATACCGAGGTCTATTTTCAGAGGTGCAATTGATTTTCTATCTCGATTCATGTGAACAATACCTACCTTCGACAAGTTTAACCTCGATTTTTTTATATTATGTATTGTTTCAAGCGAAGGTAGATATCAAATATTTTTTAGATATCAATTGAAGCTATATAATTGATAAGGAATAACAAATAATATTAGGTATATTGAAGAGAGTGACAATAACAAATATATTCTTCGAATTTGTCACCTGTCAGCAGTTTTAATATCGGTTTTGAGTATATTTGAACTATTAGGGCCGTTTTTTCAAACGAGAATGAGAGAACCAGTGATTTGATTGGCTATTCCATAATAACGGCCCTTAGTCTTGGAAAATAAGTTTAACCCTCTTTATTTGGGAAATTTTCCTATTTCGTTCAAAAAGTTCAAAATCGAATAACACAGGAGAAAACTGAATTTTGTGCTAGCCACGAATGCCACGATAGATGCTTTTGTGGAATCAAGACCCAGACAATCTTTTCTATGACGTCAGATATTCGGATTCGAATTTGTTTCGTAATCGTGTATACAGGATGTCACAAATTTGATTAAATGCATGAGGATCTTGAAAACCGTCAGAGGTACCTACAACAAAGTCCAAATGGAGGCAAAGTCTGGTGAATAGTAGCTTAAGAAATCCAAAAAAGTTCCGACTATTTTAGGACATACACAAGAATACATCGATTTGATTTTCAGTTTTTCCTAATTTCGAAGACAAAAAGAATAAATGAGTTGACATTGCCATTGGCACTCTTGATGACCTACTACGGCTCTGGGCCGCCTTCATCAAGTTGATATTTTTAATTACTGACCTGGATTTTTCATTGCATTTTTCGGAAGATTTCAGTCCCCCCTTTCAGTATGCAATAATACTATTTGGTATCGGAGTTTTTTCGAAATTTTTTCTATCCTCTTAACATTTTCGTTGAATGGGCGTAACACACACACATGATTGATTTTTTCAGCAGTTTCATGATTCTACGTGTTTTTATATTAACCTTCTGGTTATTCTGTACTATATCACTAACGACTTCAGACATTTTTAAGCCTTGACGCAAAACAGCTGAGACACGCTCACACTAACTTCCACATAAGACAAAACTAGCAGCATTGCACCCACTTAGCAATTTCGCACTATACCTTTTTGGGAGCCGAATGGCCCTGAGACAATTGTGGACTACTCTGCTGGGTATACGAGAATCCTCCATAGGGCCCATCCGAACCTCCTCCAGGATATCCACGCGACCCCCCAAGAGGTGCACCAGGAGCGGTATGGTGATTTCCAGGAGCAGGATAACCCCCACCCCCTCCAGATGGTGGATACCCCCCACTCGTCGGTGGGGGATATCCCCCACTTGTTGGTGGGATATGTCCCCCTCCAGATGGTGGGATATATCCCCCACCTGAAGGTGGGATATATCCCCCACCTGATGGTGGGATATATCCCCCTCCTGATGGTGGATATCCCCCACTTGTCGGAGGATATCCTCCCGCGGATTGGGGGTAAGGGGAGGTGTTCGGTGGGGGTGGATAAGCGTTTGAGGTGGGGGGATAGGCTGGCATAGGCATCGGCTGAGGCATGACCATGGGAGCGTTGGAGGGGTAACCGAAGCTGTTGGGGTTGACTGGTCCACTCGTGGGGTAGGGCGGTCTCCCATGCGGCGGCTGTGGGGGGTGAGAGGGGGCTCCTGGTGCTGGTCCCTGAGTGATAAGTTTGTGTTAGTGGCTTTTTCGGTTTCTCGGATTCTGTCATTGTTCAGATTTCTTTCATTTCCAAATTATCTATATCACTGTTGTATTCTATTGAGATTCAGCGAGGTAGGTATAAAAGTTACGTCAATGATAATTTTTCAATATATTTTAAAAAACTTGTGCGTTTCCTAAATAAAGAATTAGGATTAAAAAACTTTTCAGTAATTGCCAATTTGCAAAAAAAATGGCGAATTGACATTGAAAACTGAATTACGGAAGAACAAATCAGATCAACTAGCATGTTCTCAAACCCATTACATATTCTCTAATTCAATATTCTTTCTTCATTTTTAATCAAAGTAAAACTTCTGAAATTATAATGGTACAGCTCTGATACCATCAGAGCAGCTGCCACTTTGTGTTGCTTATTGGAAGAAATTCAGCTGGATAGGAAATGATCAAGTCTTCCGTGCACCACGGAAGACTACATTATTTCCTATTTATTTGACTTCGATTGAAATATAGCCCACTATGAACTCTTATATCCAGACAGAGATGGATAGAATATTACCTCTGTTTTCCATAGATCTTACCATGCTTACGCTAGATTCGGTATCCAGGTTATTTGTTTTGTAGGTCCAGGGGGGTTGAAAGTACTAAGCCATTGATTGGTTGCTTAAATTTTTCACCATACATAATGTGTGTTGTACCACGTGATCATAGTACCTACTTTCTTGCAGACCCCTCTAATACCAAACAAATTATGCCGGATCTAGCGTAAGCATATAAGATCTATGGTGTTTTCATCCAAATTTACAGGTTGCTGAATATTCGAATCTGAATGACATTTTCCAACGAGTTTGATGAAGATGAGTATGAATCGATAATGATTGAACGCTTTTCTACGCAAACGCCTCTATCGTTGGAGAAAGGTTCGTCGTTGAAAAGCGGATTAAATGAAATCTCACTGGGATAAAGTGCCAGGACAAAGACAAGCGAAAAGGCTAGTGAGCCTTTCGCTATAAGGAAAGCTAAAGAGCTTCTCGAGTTGGACAAAAAAGACTAAAACTGGTAACGAAACTCTTCACTGGACACTTCCCTCTGAGGTATCACCCCAAAAAGATGGGTAAAACAGAGAGTGATAGTTGCTGCTACTGCGAGAACTTCGCTGAAACTGCAGAACATTTGCATTGCGAATGCCCAGCACTCTTCTGCAAGAGGCTCAAGTTCCTGGATGGGGCTTTCTCAAAGTCCTTCGATATTAGAAACCTAGCTCCCAGGAAACTGATAAGCTTTGCACGAAGTCTCGGAATCCCTTGCCTCGAACAGATTGAGGGTTATGCACAAAAGATCTTATAGGTCGAGGTTCCTGAGAGGCTGCACAGACTCAACAACCCCGCTCACAATCTACAACATATATGTGGAGAACAACTACTTTCCTGGCTAATTCCACGCAGGCTAATTTAGATATTATTGGCTATGATAAGTGCAGGATAATCACTGAGTAGCGATCCTGAGATCTCCACTCGATGCCTGTCCCAGTACTCCGAATGAAAGCACGACCAACGTATTTAAGAGCATGGAGACACCGCCCAAGAGCAACTTGGAATAGCGACACCATGCGGCGAAAGAAATAAACACTCCAAAAACAAGCTTCCCTCGTCATGAGACAAAAGCAAAGCAACGAATTGAAAAGAGTGAAAGCAAAATGAGAAGACTCAACGTCTAAACAATCCTCCAATAAATAATTAATATGTTGTAGACAACTTGGTGACTAGTCTGCACGGTGGTTATAGGCTTTCTTGACTCGGATAGAGAAAAAAAACATTTGCATACCTATACCTACAATGCCTTCATTTAGACCATTTAGAGAATCGGTGCGAGCAGATATTACGTTTTTGTTTTCGGCTCGTTGTTTTCTCTTTAATTTTCAATGGCCACTACGATATATTTATAGAAATCCTGTACCTATAGGAATAAATTCAAATAATGTTTTAGGTCACATGACTCCTCATAATAATTATTATTAAAACTAATTAGGATTTTTTTTCAATGTGGTTATCACATAGGGAATTCGCGTGTTTCTCTACCCTAATGTGTTTGTTTGTCATTCAATTTGTTAATTGGTCCCGAAAGTTATCTCACGCAAAACTAGGTATGTGTGATCATGGCATGGTATCGCATGTTTTATCGTTATCGAAACTGCCACACCATTCATTTTCCTGTTAGGTTGATTAGCCATTTGGCATACGCCTCGATCATTTTTCATTTCTTCTAGACAATCATTCTACGCATATCTCTGGATGCAGGATTGGGTGACTTTTTCAAAACGTTCCTTTATAAGGTCATAGAATTATGAAACAGATGCTTTCACAAATAAAAGAAATAACAAACAATAACCCTAATAGAACCCTGATGAGAGATACCTATATAGGGAGAATCACAAGTAGACAGATTTTAACGGGAAAATGAGAATTTAATGTAATGAAATTTCATTATGCCAGTTTCGTAGAGGGGTCTGGATACTACATTTCGAAAATATTTACTGATATACCGGATGATTTACGAGAGTGTGGCATATCAAAGTTGCATTTTCTTTTACCACCCTGTCCTTTTTTGAATTTTTGAATTCGACACAAGAAATAAAATGGACTTTCTAGGAGATTCCCTATGCCTGAATATTATTTAAAATCAAAATCGATTTGAAACAAATTTTAAATTTTCAAAATTTTAACGGGTTTATCCTCGGGTTTATCCGAGGGTTTATCTCAATGTTCAGAAAACGAAACATATTTTATTAATGTGAAAAGTTTGTATGCCAGATGTATGTGTTTTTTTAAATTTATGGAAATCTTATTGTAATACCTGATGACGAGTGAGTATGGATTTACACCTTCATATATATAAAAAGAAAAATGTTATCAAAATGTTTTATCTTTCTTTACCCATATTGATAAGAATGTTTTCTTATTTTACGAAATCATTCTTACTTATTTCAGGTATGCACTGATGATGACCTAACAGTCGAAAGCGCTTTGCTACAAATTTTGAAATATAATTTGCATGGAATACAAATCTGGTTTTTTTAAATTATTTATGTAATTCACGCGGTTTCACGAAACTTTCTTGAAAGTTATTCATACCAATGACGCCTAAATGAAAAAACTAGCCAGTTGGAGGGTATAGTCCTCCAGCTGGTCCATACTAATTCTGATGTAAACTTTGTCCATACTTTGAAACAATTGTAATTTTTAGACAAATATGCATTTAAGTATACGGCTATATATACACGGCTATAGTTCATTTTTCTGAAACCACATACCTAACTAAATTTGAACATTTTGTTTTGACATCCACTATGGTAATGATATAAAACTACATAACTCATACATCAAAAAGTTCTGCAGAAGTTTCACGAGCTAGATAATTTCATTTACCTACTTATACTAATCTGTGCACACATAAAAACAAATTCTCAAATGAAAACGATATATTCGTTCAACGTCCAATTCTTGTTTTGAGAAAGCGCATTCTTCTTCTGAAATAATTTATCTGAAATGAATTCATTGAATATGTCAAAAATTATTTCACTAGAATATTCATTTGGTATAACAAAATGTTCTCAATTCAAGAAATTCAAAGTATCCAGAAAAAATAATGAAGTTCTTGAAAAATATATCACGGAATGTCTTTTTTCAAAATAACATATGTAGCAATTTCTTCAATAACGAGATTGACAAGACAATTAATCTCTGAATAAGTAAGTCTCTGAGAAAGTTTCTTTGGATTGACCATAACATTTTCTTGAATATAATTGCGATCCCTTCGAGCCGAGAATGTTGCCAAACGCTGTGAGTGTGGTGTTTCGGTGCTCTTGTCGTGCATCCATCATTGTTCAACCAGTTCAACCTATTTTATTGGCATAGAAATATTGGCTTACCATGAAAGAAAAACTAAGGTCTTAGGAGATATCTGAGGATATAATTACCACTTCTAGAGGTGAGTTACATGCTTATATCTTATCGACGTTCATTCTTGGGTAGGTATTATTGTGTATCCAATCAATTAACGTAGCTATATCATCTCGAAAACTGATAATTCGTGAAAAACTTGAATAACCAGGATCAGCATAGTGAGTGAAAATTGGGGTTAGGTACCTATGTGCGGATGAACGTTTAAAGTTGTCCAATCACTGATTGAACAGTGGAAAAGAGCTTCTTTTACTTGTAGACATCTTAGGTATTTTGATTTTGCATATTATACCTAACATATATTTTTACATTTTTTTACCAAATTTCGATCCAAGGAAAATGAATTCAGTAGTAAGAATGTGAACCCAGATTTGAAGAAATATAATAACCATGCATTGTGCTAAGTCAGATTATCTATCACATTGTACCTACATTGAGTTTGAATGATATATTTTATATTTTTCAGTCGTTTGAAACCAGAGGATACAACTTTATTGCGAGGTAAACTGGTGGACAAGTTCAGAAATAATCTCTACGAATAGGGGGAAAGGTTGTCAAGAAGAAGGTCTGCAAGTGATGATGTGATTGATGAGAGCCCCAATAAGAGAACGGAAGTTGAGGATGATTCTTATTTCAAGAAATCGATATAATTCCTCTAATTTGATAAAATTCTTGATACAAAACAATCTACAGCTAAAACTGAAAATCTGATTCTTTTTGTTCAAGAAAAATGCCAGTCATTGAGAGATTATGATTGTCTTGATTTGAATATATTGTGTTCTCAATCTGAAATATTGTATTATTCTCACGGAGAACTCCATTCATTAACGATTCAAGAAATCTATAACATTGGTATGAGTGTATTTAGTTGGAAACAAGATAGTCTTGAATTTAGCAGACATTTATTCCAGTATATATAATTAAGCCATACTCTTGAATCAAAGCATATCAAATCAAATTAAGTAATTCTTTTTATATGTGTGAAGGATATATATACCTCATAATTATATTTGGATTAAAACGGTGATAAATATTTGTACATATCATATTTCCAGATTAGTTGAGCCGTCCTAAATTATTGATTCGGTTTGTCTGTGTCCCATTTCCTCCATTATGTCTTTCTCCCTTCTCAGACAGGCCGAAGCCAAGTTATATAGGGAGATTCTCTCAAATGTCGATTTTTTCATGAGATAACATTATGATATAATTCAATGTGGAAAATCTGACAGGAATAAAATAATTGAGACCAGTAGATTCTATATCATTTTGAAACATTCGCTTATTTACCGCGTGATGTTGAAATACTATAACAATGCCATAAACATGTACGATGTTTCACGCTGGCCTTTCTTAGAAAGTGAATAACATGAATGCGTCATTGAGATGAAATAAATGGATTGTGAAACATTTTCAAAAAACAATTGTTGTCTTCCTTACTCATACAAGTCTCAATGAGACTTCGAGGGTAGCTTTACAACTAAGTTGGCGGTAAAAAAAAGAATCTTGACAGGAGTCGTCCAATATGATTATTTGTTTGTTTTTTACACATCCATTGACTCGATTTAAAGTTGAATTTTAAGTTTTTTAAATCAGGTGAATGCGAAGGTCTTTATTCTTCTGGTTCTAGGTTGTCTATTATGTTCGAAATTTGTTTTTTCGACTTTGGAAACATATTATACCTATATATAGATGAATATATAACTGCAAATGAACCAAAAATCTTCATAAATAAATACCTATAGGTAGGTAGGTATATCTATATCAGTTTTCCCCTTTTCCAATGAGATTGAGAAATTATGTCGTATTATTGATGTGTGGAAATATATGTGGGAAAATGAATAACCTATATACCTCTACCTCGATACCTACCTACCTTCACCCTATATTTTCCTGTTTATTTCCGATTTTTGTTGCATGACCACCTTCATTTCAACATTCACATAAATATATGAATTAATACCAATAGGTGAATAAATAGATAATGATCTTGCTAGGCAATTTAACAATAAAATATCAGAAACTTTCACTCACCTGTTGATACGGGTAGCCCGGATAACTCATGTCTGTTTTGTTTCTGGAAGATAATTCGAAATTATTCAACTATACATAAATGTATATCGCTCAAAATTTATAATAGGCAAACTAGACAGATGACAGACAGATGTCGTAGTCGTCTACAAATATTGATAGGTATATATTATTTCTCGAAATAAACAGCTTGTAACTGCCACACCTATCTTAAAAATCTGAACTTCCTATATCAAACTACCAAACATCTCTCACCTAAAATAAGTAGGTACCTACTTGAAAAATCGATATGGACCAAAGAAACTACACAGTTGCACACACCGACAGCGACAATATCGTTTCGTATGACCTGGTTCCGACAAGGAACAAGGAATGAATGAATAATATGGGACTTCCCAAGTTCCCAATTCCAATTTGGATTATATTTACGCTATTATACGCTATCGCTACGTAGTCTGGTTGCCTGTTGCCTGGCTGTCGGCTGTTTCAGTGTTGTCAGATCAAAAATCAAGAAATCTCCTACTACGGAAGTCGCTCAGATACTACTAGATTCTTGCAAAAATAAAAAAAACTGCACCTTGTCACTGATTTGAAACAATCATACCAGATACGAAATAAAGCAGAATATTAATATTTCTTTACTTACGGTTGTGTCGCAACTCTCAAGACAACCATCTGATCTTCGGCTTTTTTCCTCATATGTTCTAAGTATTGGAAAATAAAGACCTATTATTATTATTAAAATATCGGATAATCTCTAAAGTCGGTTTCACCTCACCCAATTTATTTACTGATTTATCAACTACTCTGTTCTACTTTTACTGTACTAAAATGATACCATTATATAGGTATGTAAGCTTTTTTAGCTACTGGATATTCCGGTATTTGTAATGGACATTCATAAGATATATCCATCGAAGGATTCGAAATGGATGTCATATACTGTGAATGTTCTATGGATATCTACAGCAATTATGAATGAGAAGAATAATTCCAATGGTGTCAATATCTTAGTTCATTTTTTGTTGCACTGGATTATTGAATCTTGGAAAATATCTTACATTTCGTTTTTCTACTGGATTTGAAAATAAATAATGCTCTCATTCTAACTTTAATGGATTTACTTATTTCTATGTATAATTAGTACAATAACAAATAATCATTAGTGATTCGGAATCTATAACGATTTATATACAGGGTTACTCAAATTAAGATATACAAAGAACTTTAAATTGGAGCATAGTTGCGGAATTTTATGGCCATTATTATATGGTGAGAAAAAATCCGAGCCAGCTCTTTTAATTTTAAAAATATTCGAAAAAAACTGAATTTCTGAATCATCTATTTCATTTTATTCCTGCTTTATAACTGGAGATACAAAAAATCTGAAAGCACTTCTTTATTGCCACATTCTGCGATCTTCAAAATGGCATTCTCAGATTTCGAGTTGGACGTTTCGTCTTCTAGCGGCCATCATCAACTTTTATTTTTTCAATACGAAGGTTCATATTTTTCCATTTTTTTCACCATGGACTGACTTCTGAAATACATGGACACTCAAAGAATTGCTTTATTTCATTTATTTATTATTGACGAGTTTCAATCGCGAAATAGTTGTTGATCAAGTAACTATAAATGATGTATATTTGCGAATAATTATTCAATTCTGGCAATGCTGCTTTATATGATATGATTCATGATCAGATGAAATTTGAACGACGATTTTAAATTCCGTATACTCGGATGACGGCATTTTGAGGGTTTAACCACATATTAGTTTTTAATCGCGGTCAGTGCGATTTCTGTAGATACCTATAGAAAAATAAATGAGAATTTCAAGTTTCAATGTATTTTTTATTTATTTTATTGTCTCTTATTGTAACTTGTACCGCATATATATCTAGATCAGAATGTGAATAAGGAAATATCTATGGAGGAAAACTTTTCGTTTTCGTGTAATCATGTATACAGGGCTATTCAAATTCGAGTCTATGCATGGGGATTGCGATAACGGTAAGAGATAGAGGGTTGGTTAAATGGGGGCAAAGTAGCGTATTTCAGAGGTCAATTATATGGATGAAAAAAATCTGACCTAGCTTCTTCAGTTCTGGAGTTATACAGGAAAAATCGAAAATTTCGAAATTCTTCTTTTCTATATATATATATATATATATATATATGCTGTCCATAACAGTTGAAATTCGTTGTATACACATCAGACATATCCAATGGATTTCTAGTGGACGTCCACTGAATGTCCATCAGACATCCAAAGGGTTCCTGTTGCAAATATATTTTTTGTAGGTTGGCTAAAGGAGAAGTGCATCAAATGAGTAATGTTTGTTTAATCGTTGGCGTGGCCACGGCCACATTTTTGATTGTGCATTATTAATTGCGCATGCATCGAAAAAGTAAATGATTTTTCTTCGAAAAATCTGGTAAACTGTAATGAAAGATTTACAGTGACATTGATGGGAAAATTATTTCGCTCGATCTATAATTTTCAGAGTTGTTCGAATCTGATTGATTTTTTCATGAAAAAAACTTCAAAATAATATTAGAAATGATTCTCACTGGATCCAATGTATATTCAAATTTCGATGTCCATTCTACATCGATAATAGATGTTCACTGGACATCCATATGGACATCCGGCTACATGATATGGATACAAAATGGACATCCAATGGATGTACGTGTGTTGTTTGGGATATTATTAATGTAGGTATTATTTTTTAATTATTTATTTCATGATATATGGATGTAACCAGGAAGTATTGAAAATAAATATTTGAAAAACCATTATATATTTGTTTATAACTACTTTATTCGATTAAAAAAAACGAATAGTTATATTGATGATGATAGAAGTAAACATTCCTACCATCGAGTGAGAAAAACACTCCTTAAGTAATTTGTAAGTATTTTCATTCCATAACAAGTACAGAACGTGAATATTTTAATTGAGGGCTTTAGAGGAAATTATGGAATTTATACGAACTGGCAGAAGCTTACAAGAAGAAAGGAATCCCTACTGACATATGCATTGAAAGGAATACGTATTTGATGCCTTACATCAAAGGTGGATATAGGATGGTGAAACAGCTTTTCAATAATTGTTTCTGCGAAAAACTTGTAGACCGTTTGAGAAGGTAGTAATATTTCCACGAGTTGAATGAAGATGCCGGTAAGATCGATTTTTAAGGTAGAGTTCTGTTGTTTATGTATTTCTGTGGTTCTAATTCGACAGGCGTGAATTGAAATGACAATTGAAACACTATATTTTCAGCAAATCTTAAATGATTTTATATTTTTACTGTTATCGATATTTTTTCTTCTAGAGCTGACATAATAAGCACAGTTTATGTATTCGCGACACGACAAAGGTATGGCAGGAAATAATACTACGGGTATGAAATGAATAAGTAGGCAAAAGTCTACAGTTTATTCTTGTGCTTGTTGATAGAAAGCTGTCTGACCATACTCGTAATTCGTAACAAATTATTTCCATTCTAACTATATGTTGGCTTTTCTCTCTATCTGATTCTCAAAGCATACTAGGATCGGAACATTATTACTTATGAAAAAAATATATTGTATATATAGTACTGAAAACAAAAAATGTACCTATAAATATATAATTTCAAATTTAGATTTAGATGAATGAATTGATATATCAGAAATATTCGTATAAATACGATGCAATATCATGTGAGAATTGTAAACATATTGGAAAATAAGGAGTTTATTTTATTGGAATGTAGCCATATTCTGGAATCTATACACATAACATAACTACCTATATAATATAACGATTATGCTAATCGATTTCGGAAATTATCGCAATAAGCTATGAATAGCTATACAAATAATCACAGTTAATAGAATAAATAATATATGTATATTCTTGAAATATTTTGAGTCACTGAGACCTAATATTGATATCAAAGTTCCTCACTCAACCAATCAAGGCCACAAGTAGGCGTTTGAAGTCTGATGAAACGTCATCCTGAAAAAAAAAACATTTCATATGAGTTGAATTCATGTGGCAAATGGTTTTTCGAAGTCAGAATCATAAGAAGTAAGAAGAAGCAAATGATATTTTAGAATGAAATAGTCACCACAAACACAATAACAATTATCTTTTATATGAATAGGTACATACGTTATCAACCTATCAATGCCAATAGGACTTTTGAGTAATCTCCAGAAGTATCATTCTAAAAATAAATGATAATGCAATAAAACAATATTAGTAACGCTTAGTAGTGTAATTACAGCAAGGCTTATGTCTTATGTCAATTAATCTTACCGATACTCTCTCCGATAAACTTTTACTGTATTTTTCCTCATAACAGTTTTTGATCTGTTGTAAATCTATCTCGGATCTGGATACAATGATTCTTATCAAGGTTCTGTCCTCAGTTCCCATACCATCCATCGCATCATGTAATCTTGTTGCTAGATACATTGGTCTATTTCTAATACACATTATCAGACCTAAGAGGCCATCCTTAGTAGTTCCTGGAAACAAAATCTATGAGGCACATATTATAAAAAATACAAATGTACAGTAGGTATATCTCATTACCGATTCTTATATTTTATTTTTCCCAACGACCAATGAATAAGTAGGTATAGGTAAAAAATGTTTTTTAAGTCATTCGTTCATGATATAACTGAGTATCAAAGTTGAATTCTTATTTGTGAATGAATATCGAAATAATTTATTCCGAGTTTAATTTGGAATATGGAAGTATTTTTCAATTAAGTAAAATTAATAATTCAATGTTGACACTATCTGTATATCAAATGTTCTTTTTTTTTACTTTCAGCAGCAAGCATCTAAATTTTCTAAACGTACTCAAAAAACATTGCATATATAGTTATGCTTTGAGAGATAAAAAACATGTATGTCTTTGTCATCAAGATTGCAACTTAAAATAACTAAAATGTTATGATTGCAACGTAAAAAAAGAGAAGAAATGTAAAATGGTATATTATGATACAAGTTTTATGAAACGCTCCAAGGGAACAAGTGCGACAACGTGTCTTATAATACGTGTGTCATATGCAATTTTTAACTATTTTGAATTGGCTTGAAGAAAAAAATTGATTTAATATCGATTAATAACAGAAATATCTTTTATTGGTAACAATGATGACGTTGAAATAATTAAAATATGACGCACAAGCGTCAAGCCCAGTTTACAGTTGAGCGATTTTGATTATTGCAATACCAGAGGTGAAAAATTCAATGTTGTTATTGTTTTTATTGGTCAATTGGAATCCAATTACACTGCTAATATCACCAAATCCAAATCGCTCAGAAGTAAACTGGCCCTAAGTCTTCTGACTTTCATTAGACAGTTCGATTGTACCAACCTCCGAATATTAAAAAATGCGTATCGAAATAGAGGATATTTCGACACGCATTTGCGTTGCACAATGACTTCATTATACAACCAAAATAGAAAAATACATTTAAAATGTGTTTGGAATCATTCAACAATTATAAGCTAACAATGGTTACAAAATATTCTGAATAATCGGAAAAGCGAAAACATACTACAAGAAAAACCTAGAATAACAAATCAATTATATAAAGGTTATATAAGACTTCTTTTTTTAACTCCCAATCATAACATTTTCATTATCTAAAGTTGAAATCTAGGCGACAAAGACCACACTAAGTTCACATCGAGACAGGCACGCTTGACAACCTACAGACCGGTTTCGGGCTTATTGGCCCTCATCAGTACAAGGTAGTCATAATCATGATATTATAATATTTTGTTGAGAAAAATCGAACCTACAATTTATGGGCTACTTTTTATTATTCAAAATGAGAAGAGAAACCTCTTCAACCGCTGCAAAAAAAAACATTACCTGAGAATTCATTATCTATGGCCTCTTCGATGGGATGGCCAATCATAGTCTCGTATTCATCAAAAACTAGCTTCAGCTGTCTTCGGCTTCTCAAGCAGAGAATAGCATTGAATGTGGACTCTTCTGTTCCCCAAGCATTTTCTCCAGCATCGTAAAGTTCTTGGGCATCTGCTGTCGCAGCATTCTTGTTGATACTATTCGATTCGTCCCTATTTCCCTGATTAGAAAATCGGATATCAATAAACAAATAATGCTCAAAATGCGAATACTCACAGTTGAGAGTGAAACTAATAATCTCTGCAATGTTCCCGATTCATCACCTCTGATATCATCTTCAAGAGAAGTTTCATACACTGCAAAATCGAAATAAAATAATGTTTTAATCTCACAATTATTTGCTGGGTGACATATTTTTATTCTTACATTAAATGATATACATAAAGCTTTTGAATCTGTAACGTAGATCAAACTATCATCAAAGAGATGTTTTCATTTTTAGTGCATTTGTATAAAATTAGTTTTCGAAAAAAAAGTGTAGTCATTTCATTCTGAACTTTTTTAGACCTATACTTTGTTTAATTATCTGGTTTGATACTTCCTATTTCGAATTGACTTTGCCAATTATCACAAAACTCGACATCTTGGAGGCGCCTTCTCAATTTCATGAATTCTAACTAATCTGTGATCCCGAAGATGATTCCTACATACTCAATCTCAATTGGATCGGACCGTGATCACAAAACTCGTCCGCCTTCTTTGATTTTTCAATTTTGACAAAATACTCATATTCTCCGACACCGAAAACTCCCAGAGCCGCCATTTTGTTTTATTTTCTGTGAAATATTCATAGTGCATATTCACCGGAATTATGTACAGGGTGGACCGAATTCGAGACGTAACATGGGGATCTCGTAAACCTGTTTCTCTTATACGGTTTACGAGATCCCCAAGTTACGCCTCGAATTTGGTCCACCCTGTACATACAATAACTAGCTATCCAGATATTTTCTATCAACAGTTCAGAACCTCGAACATTTCGATGGAAACTTCGATTTAAACATCACATTTCATAGTGTCAAATTATTTATTAGTAATTATCTTTCATCGATTTGATATATCGAGAACGTTACATCAAGATAGATGAATAATTTTTCTCATGACTGATATGAATATATTCATGGCATTCTTTATTTCATACCAATTTGCAATTGATGAATTCTGTCCTTTCAGGTAAATTTCAATAAGTTGTAAGAAGGCGTGAAATGATGATGTATCCTACTGAATTATCCTCGATGTTTTCAGAACCAAAGAAATTAGAGGCGAACCATCATCATCCATGGAGACTCCGTATATGCACGAAATTTTTCCAGGTTAATTGATAATGGAAGCAATTAGAAAATGGCTTGATAACACGCGAAGTAGATACTATCAAGGATGGGAAACTTTATATTACTCTAGCGTTGTCGGCCTCATTGAATTTGACAGCATTAAGTTGTTCTTGTAATGAAGGTTCTTCTTGCACAATGCCATTCGTACGGATTTCAACCTTGCGGAACCAACAGTATGTCTGAGACCAACGATAACAATTTTTTCTAGAGGAATATGTCCAAGAAAAAACGAAGAAATCAGAAGAACGGCGTTTTGAAGAGATAGAGATGACGGTGATACAGAAATAGCGCAAAGGACAGTGACGATGACCTAGAAGAAGATGAATTAGAAATTTAGTAGAAAAACTCAGGGTTGTTCGTACTTGTTTTTTTCCACAGATTAGAGGTTGCCAGCAGTAAAACGTTCAGCAAAATTATTATGAATATATCTCGTTTTATTTTTTTACGAAAAAAATACATTTTTAGTTTTACTGCCTAGTTGACACAAAGATTTATATTATATGTATTTTGTGATTATTATTCAAAAAAGAACTAGATTGTTAAAAATGAATAATAAAGTATTCACTACATTCAACATGAAATTCTGATAAGTATAAATACATATAATTATGCAATGAATTTCTAATTTTGGAACTACAATTCATCGAACATCCTTGAAAATTAAATAAACCCTGATCTATCAGCAGTTTTAAGTTTAATCAAGAAATATCCTCTTCTTCTTCACTTCAATTTGAATTTCCTAAGTTACCATCAGGACTATCCAGCCAAGTACACGCAATATTTCAAAGTGGATCTGAGACTAAAATGTTGTATTTCACAAATAAGTTTTATAAACATCGATACAGGTATAGCCCCCTTATCCGAAAAATCCGTTGTCATTCGTTAGTATTCACTAAACTTCACTTTCATAAATAAATTTTCAATTAATTTTCTTATATTTCAGTATTGACATAAACAAACATTAACTTGACTTCAAAACCTCGAGGACGCCGCCTGTCCTCTACCATGGTCAGAAGGCGAATCGAATCCAATCAAGAAAGAAATATAGTTATTATATAGGTTAGCCTTTCTTCTTCTTCGTCTTATTGACACAAGGATGATTAGTCGTAAAAGGTGTTGTGTAATGATAAATTCCTAAATCGGGAGTACCTGATGGTCTCTCTCTCTCTTTTTTTCTCTCTATGCCCTGAGTTGTTGGTTCGTCTGTGAGAGGATATAGCAAATTAAACGTGCGTAAACCGAATCGATCCTCCATTCATCATAATATATAAGTATGTGCATTAAAGAAGAAACTTGATAAGAAGTTACAGTTACAATACCAACAAGAAGTGATTATATTCCTCTAGAAATAAAGACTTTCAAATAATAGGTATATTTTATCCTATAACCTGATTAAAGCATTCTTGTGATAAGAAATGGAACATTTGAGAAACGTTAGTGATACAGTTAGCGACATTCGATTTACTTAAAATGCTTGGCCTAATGACGTTTCAGTATCGAAATCGTTCAGAAATGGGAACACATTTTTAATGTATTGATAAGTTTTTCACGTGGAAATTCAGAATCGTTGATGGTTCAAAACAAGGTTCAAGATCACCATTAATTATATGTAATATAGTGAGTATGAATCACATCATGACCTTCCAAGAATAATTAGCTATGGCTCAGTGAATGAAATTCGTGAGGAAACACGAATGTTCTTTGGTATTGAAAGGTGAGAAGGATATGCTTACTAATCGATATTAGGCGGTGCCTTGCTGTTTATCTAGGACAACAAAAATCAATGAAATGTGTGCGTATGGCAGAAACAAAAAACCTGACGAAATTTTATTGGGAACCATTGAATATTGAGGATTTTTTACAAAAAATAATTGAAAGGTATTTGAAATATGAAGCGTACCTATCTGCATCATGAGCATCTCATATTAAAAAATATATACTGAATATTTCGAATAAAACTCCTCAATACCCATCTTTTGAAATATTGCTTAGAAATCAATAGGTTTCTATAAAAATTATGTCTGTTCACTTGCTGATTTCACATGTAAAATCTTATTTATTTGTGCTACTATACTAATATTATGAAGGTTACAATATCGGACTCAAAGGGTTATAGATTCTGGGATTGAATATTGCCCTTTTTTCAGAATAACGGAGCTCATTAGGCTACGTTTTTTTTTCTGAACGTAATGTGAACAATTTTCTAATGGAAGATTCACAGTTTATGAGAAATTACCTAATCATTTATTTCTGAAAATTCGTGGGGTAATACCAAAGATCAGTGGTTTTACTGTACTCGGTGGTAATACAGTATATGTTTTGATTACAATAAGATATATTTGTCAAACGATTGAATTGAAATTTTGATGAGGAAAATATTGATGTATGAAAATCGATCTTTCGCAATAACAAAAATAGGGGTCCATTTTGAAATTATACATATGCTCGGGTCGCTTCTGTTGAAACCAAAGCAGATTTTGTACCCATGAAGAATATACTAGAATTATAATATGAAATTCATATTGAATGGTCTCCCGTTTAAGAACACTTCAGATGTAGGTACATGTCAGTTTTTCCTTCATATTTTCAAGAGAAAACGATTTGTCAAAGTTTAAAGAAAAGATAATCATTCCGATCACTTACATTCTTGGTACTTATTAGATATTTGGATGACTTCTTCGTTATCGTGAATGGACAAAATTTCGACCAAAGTGAGATCATCAGTACCAGCTCCATTGATAGCATGGTGCAATTCTTTGGCTTGATATTCTATGGGTTCATCTAGTAGAGCAAGTATTATGGTCTCAAAATTCCCACCAAGCTCGCTTTTCAGGTCTTCTATCAAATCCTAGAAATAAAATAGGTACAGGTCAAGGGGTAGAACTTACAGACTAACTCCACCAAAAATTGAGTTCAATATGTAGTCATAGACATGTTTCGAGGGATTAATCCCTCATCATCAGCAAAGATAAAAAGTACATCTATCAAGAGAAAAAATTCAATGTTATAGACATCTTGACATATCAAAAAAGGAATACCTATAACTTACCAATGGTGAAAAAGTGAAAATTTAAACAAGAAAAATATTAATGTAAACAAAGGGGACGCACTAAGTGCGAACTCCCAATGTTGGGGGATTTTCAAAAATCGCATCCTCAGGGTATAAATCAAAATTATTTTAAGTAAATGTTAGGGAACCATCTGATTGCTCGGAAGATTGACTACGTATTGAACTAAATTTTTGGTGGAGTTAGTCTGTAAGTTCTACCCCTTGACCTATAACTTTCACCTCCACTGTAAGTAATGGATCACCTACGTTGGTTAAAATATAGGTAGATTGTAGATTGTAGGGGGGGTCGTTAAGGCTGTGCAGCCTCTCAAGCACCTCGACCTATAAGATCATTTGTGCATAACCCTTAATCTATTCGAAGCCCGGGATTCCGAGACTTCGTGCAAAGTTTATCAGTTTCCTGGGAGCTAGGTTCCTGATATCGGAGGGCTCTAAAAAGGCCCCTTCCAGGAACTTGAGCCTCTTGCAGAAGAGCGCTAGGCATTCGCAAAGCAAATGTTCTGCAGTTTCAGCGAAGTTCTCGCAGTAGCGGCAATAATAACTCTGTTTTACCCACCTTTTTGAGGTGATACCTCAGAGGGCAGTGTCCAGTGAGAAGTCCCGTTACCAGTTTCAAGTCTTTCTTGTCCAACTCGAGAAGCTGCTTAGCTTTCTTTGGCGATAGGCTCACTAGCCTTTTCGCTTGTCTTTGTCCTGGCACTTTATTCCAGTGAGATTCCATTTCATCCGCTTCCCAAACGTCGAACCTCTTCTTTCAAGTGGGCCTTGTAGAGTCCACAGAAGGGTTCTGGGCCAGGCAATTGTGTATTTGCCCCTTCTTTGGCAAGGCAGTCTGCTTCCTCGTTGCCTTTAACTCCCTTGCGACCTGGAACCCTCATCAAAGTGACCTGGTTGTGTGCAGCCAGTTGTCTCAGGGATTGTTTGCAGTCCCAAGTCAGCTTAGACTTAGACAAGTGTATGACTTCAGAGCTTTTAGTGCTGCTTGGCTATCTGATTAGATATATATTTCTGCCCTTCGAGTGTCCCTTTTGAGGCACTCCTGTGCACATATCTCTATAGCATGTAAAATAGGTATGTTGAATGTAAACCAAAATACTCTTTAAAAGAATACAAGTATTATGGCTCCATTGTTGCCCGAGTTGTGGCCTGTATAGGATATTCGGTAATTGCTGCCCAAAATGAAAAGAGTAATAGGTAAAGCATGTAATGTTTGAAATGATTGGTTAATTGAAGAAATCATAATGTTCAATTACTTATATGATTTGTTGACTTCAATCGAGTGGAGAAATATTGTTAAGTAATCATTTCTATGTCCTGTGACACAAATAGGAATCTATGAGTCAAGTTTCATTTTGACCCCAAAAATCAGTAAATCAGTAAAATATTTGCATTGAACTTCGTAACACCCTGTGTGTGATAAAAGTAAGGGCGATTGCAATATCATCCCACGATCTATTTTAATTAACAAAAAAAAACGATTAATTTTACCTCTCCAAACATAGTCTTGTATGTATCCCTGATGATACGTCTCTGTTGATTGGATCTGCCAGTCAGGACCTGTATGATGGTTTCTTCGTTGGTGCCCATACCATCCATGGCATCTTTCAGTTGTTGGGCATCCTCATCGTCATGGAAATTGCCATACTCGTGAACAGTCTAGATAATAAGAGTATAACATTACAATTCGATGGAAAAGAATATAATTTATGCAATAATATTACATTCAATTACACGCGTCTGTATGTACCTACACAGTGAAAATAAATTACACCAGCTCACACTAGCTAACACCGTCTGGTGTCCCCTGAGGTCCTGATTGTTTTAGTGTCAGTAAACTGCGGTATATTATTCTTATTCACCTCTGTAGGTGTTATGTGACCTTTTCCATGGGTGTATTTCTTACTGTGGGCGGGTTAAGAACCCCTGCACGTAGGCCTCTTAATCGGGCCCATTGTGCACCCACATTTACTTGGATTCAAGCAGAAATACCAATGGCCTTTGAGAAGGCCATTATTTTTCGAGGGTGAATCCCTTTAATTTCCTCTGGGTTCAGTATACAGCTCCCAAAGTGTGTCTCTCTTAGGCTTGCCAATGCAGGGCATTCCGTAAGGATATGCGTCGAGGTTTCCTCATCCTCCAGACAGAATCTGCAGTCGGGATCTTCTGTTATTCCGATGAGATTAAGGTGTCTGTTTAGTTGATTGTGCCCTGTTAGGAGTCCAACAATTACTTTAAGATCCTTCCTTTTCCATGGGTGTTTTCAATAATAAAACCCAGTTGTCAGTAACACTAGTATTCAGCAGAATGAACACTTTTGTGGTGTTTCCAAAAGTGCGATTTAACACCGCACTGGTGTCATGCACATTGTGTGATTTTTTTAGAATCCTACCTCCACGAAATTCTCTTCGGTGCATTTATAAACATGCGAAGACTTTTCTGTTGTGAAGGAACACCATTTTCTGAGTGTGTTCATACGAATAAGTGCTTTTCTTCCCCACCTCCGGTGTTTTTTACTGAGTTGGATTACCTATTGAAACTGAATTCATATGATGATAAACTAGACTCAGAAAAATCTGGGGCCAATTCGGATAACGAACTGTTATGGCTTATTTATCCTGATCAGTAGTACAAGGGCCTAGGCCAATTGATACTGATCTGTATCAGAATCATCTGATATATCTAGCCCAATATTGAAATCAGGCACGGTAGGACGGACGTTAGTGCCACCTGTTGGCAGAAATTCTAAGGTTCTAATATCGAACAGATGCCTACATACAATACTATCAAATCGGGTGTTTTCAGAATGCAATACTTAACGAATGATTATTGCCACCAAATTAGATGATTCATATACCGCCTTGATTCCATCGTGATATGACACGGTGTAACTTGGTGTTAATTTTATGAAATAGGTGTTTTTTATGCGTTAACGTCAATGATAGCACCATTACTAAGATCGGATGTAACAGCACCTATATCACTCCTTCCTTCCTTCCTTCTCTAGTGGGCTCAACCTTTTCAGTTATTTACCCAGGTTCAACCTATATCACTCAATTGTGAAATATATAATAAAAAGGACACAACTTTGATATTCATGTGTTGTATTCGTCGGAGTTTGCTCTGAAATTCATTTGATTGAAATTACACCCATGATTTTTTACTGTGTGAAGGTGTATTTCCACCAAATGGACAAAACCGCAACAAAACAGCAACTGTGTGAATTTCGATAAAATATAAACTTTTGCTGTCTAAATAAGAAACATTTCGAATACTTATTGTCGCGAGTTCGTATTTTCTTCAACAAGAAAAAGTCTTGTCGCCAGGCGGAAAGATCAAAAGGTTTCGGTGTTTTGTTTCTGTTTTTGTAAACACAGTTCGCTATGTGGAAACGGCTGGCGACAACAGTTTACTATTTTGTTCTGGTAGTGGTATGAGACTTTGATGGCATGATGAAAACTGTTCGTGTAGTGGAAACAACAGAAAAAATCAACAAAACAAAACACGCGACACACCAATTTTTTATTTGTTTGGTGGAATTCGAGTCTGTTTTTGAAAGTACAACAATTTCTTTGTTTCTAATTTGAAACTGAAATTAGTCGCAAGCGAGTCCGTTTGGTGAAAATCCGCCTTGTTACAGTGGTCAAAGGTATTGAGGAAGCAGACTGCCTTGCCAAAGAAAGGTCAAACACACAATTTCCGGCCCAGAACCCTTCCGTGGTATCTCCAAAATGGAAGATTTTCGATGCTGGGAAATAGATGAAATGAAATCTCACTGGAATAGATTTTTAGGACAAAGACAAGCGAAAAGGCTAGTGAGCCTTTCGCCAAGAAAAGCTATACAGCTTCTCGAGTTGGACAAAAAAGAACTAGGTACAACTACGAAAAAACATTCAAACGGCCGTCTCAAACAAAAAAAAATCTGAAGTGCATTTCTGAATAGCAATTGAAATCCATACCATCTCAGATGCAATATCAATGTTATTACTATACGATTAAAGCTTTTGTGAAATATTATATTTCTCGTAATCTTCGTACGACATCCTGATGTAACGGATTAAGTGATTCAATTTATGACAGAAACAAACGGACAAACTAGTTAAAGATGACACCAGCCTACTTGGAATAAATATAAATGAACGCAAATAATCTAATAAAATATAATTTTCGCATAAATACTTTAATACCAAAAATGACCCGACCTAAATGATACAAGGTTGAAAAATCCGTTCCAACCAAACAGGCTGTCCGTTTTTCGAGTTCCACTGTGGGGATCTCACTTATTATAAGAAATATACGAGGTCGGTTATATTGGGACAAAGTTGTGCATTTTCATTATGATCAATTATCTGAAAAAAAAATTCGATGTGTGTATCATTGCTCGTTTCTGAATTATTGGAAAAACGCGGAAATTTGAAATTTATTTTTTCAAGCGAAAACTAAGAGAACTGGACGTTTTTAACTAGGACGTTCGACAATCTAAATCTGTCATCGCATCTTCCATTGCGTTCTTGATGTCAGAGATACAACACTCAACTTTGATTTTTTTATGAGCGCCATATTGAATTTTCACATTTTCTGATATCCCTATGGTGGAGCTCGAAAAACGAGCACCCTGTATATTCATATAAAATTTTCATCTTAAAAGAATTCCTTCTTCAAGCTGTTGAAATCCTTACACAAAAAACTGACTCATTCTGTATAGCTTATAGTTACGAATAAAAAATAATTATGGAAGCAGTCTTTCGATTGATTTTCATTTCTTTCTGATTCATTTCAAAAACCTGAATGTGAACCGAGATGTGAACGCATATCAGTAACCGAAATTCATGAATATTTGAATTTCATTAAATCGATTGTTTATACTGTATGGTTTAAAAGTTTGCCAACAACTGTAGCAAGATTATAAAAGTTCTTATCGAATCTAGGAATTTGAACAATCTTCATTACAATCATATGATATGTAATTGATTGATGAATGGATCAGTCATTCGTATAGTATCGAGAATTAATCTGTGAGAAATGAATCACTCACTCTGTGTTTGAATTTCTTATCTGATAAATTATTAATTGGAAACACATTATCATACTTATATGATTTCAATCTTTCAATATTATATCATTGTTAATATCATCATCTTGAAAAATAAACAGACTGATCCTCACGAATACATATATATCTACCAACATATTATCTATAAATAGTTTGGAAATATAATAGGAGCAGAGTGAGTAGGTACATCATTTTCAGATTCATCAAGTGGATGACACTTGTGTATGAAGGAAAAAATCGAATTTCCGAATTTTTCAAAAACTAAATCTCAATTTTTCTTCATAAATATTATGCTTGAAGGAAACTCTAGTTCTAATCCAAAAACTCTGTAAGAGAATGAATTTGTAGTCAGAATAAGCAAGAATCAATGGTATTTATGGTCCAACTATTTCAAAAAAGTCATTAAAGTGGTGCTAATTCTTTTTAGTTGGAATTAGAAACACTGATACCTAAATTAGCTAAAAAAAAAAACGAAAAAATATATAAATACCTTTCTATACCTGAATATTCTGTCGGTATTCAAAAATTATTGGATATTGTGTATAAAAATGCATTTCAATACACGAAGGTGTGGCAAGAAGATAGTCGCACACTCTGTATATAATATATTTATATATACATTTTGAACATACTTATGTAAGTAGGACATATTTATGACTTTTGATAACAGTCTTCCATTAGTAGAATCATGTAGGTAATATTTATAATTTTAACAATTATTGACTTACCGCCATTTTTTCGTAGTATTTTACTGTGCACTATTTTCACCAAACCCAAGTCTACAACTAAACTGAATTACTGCCCCGACTATTCCGCGACTGCTTGAGTTTTGAGTTTCATTCGGATCGTTGTGAAATGAATCACTTTCTTCACGCTTGCGCATTTGTACATGGGCGTAGATACACCGGGGCAAAGGGGACAAGGCAAGTTACCAGGATAAGTTAGACGGTCATATGGAGTGAAATACAGTCACGTGGAATATTTTTAGTTCCTATGTTATCCAAGAGGCTATAAGATTATGAGAAACATTTACTTGTTTTGAAATCTTTCATAATTAGTGAATGATACTTTCGTTTTTTTGATACACCAAATAGAATATAGTATGCTCTTCAAGGTCCATGTATCGGTTGCATTATTCTATTTCAAATGGAGCTAGGGGCACGCGCAAACGTACACCTAATACATAGCTCCAGAACTGAATGTTTAAACATTGACCTTTGTGCATTTTGTTCGGTAACTTTATCTCTGCTATTACTAAAAGTTCCCCATGTGAAGCCCATTGGTGCCAAACTCTGTTGAATGTCTTCAAGATATCCAATAATACACTACACTCAGCGAATATCCTACTGAAAACTCCAGATATTAGATGAGCTGATGGGGCTTCCTTCATCACATCAGAGATTGATAGTGGCGGAATGGTTCTATAGTTACCAAAAATGGTCTTCTTCCGCCTTTTAGATTAGGTTGAACTCTAGCTGTATTCAGTCTGAGGAGCACAAACACATCGAGTAACTATACAAGAATATGAGAATCAGCAGAATACGTTTGATGGTGCATTGGCCTAAGAAGACATTTTCGGACATGGGGCTGGCTATCGATCGTTGATTAAAACTGGAATTTGCTGACGGCAAAGAGGTTATCTTTTTCTTGTCGTTTTGTGGCCAATATCTCTAGGCAATGTGTTCTCGATGTTCGTTGGATGAACGAGTCTTTGGAAAGGGCATTCTGCAGGTCTCTAAAGTGACCACGAAGGGATGTGAAGACTGAACTTGGCGGGTTAATCTCGAAGGGACTGCTAATGTAGGAACGATTGAGCGATTGAACGAAGAGCATCGCTGGATGAACGAGTCTTTGGAAAGGGCATTCTGCAGGTCTCTAAAGTGACCACGAAGGGATGTGAAGACTGAACTTGGCGGGTTAATCTCGAAGGGACTGCTAATGTAGGAACGATTGAGCGATTGAACGAAGAGCATCGCCCATGAAAATATCTATAAAACAGAGACAAAATCGCCAACACTTCTACGGTGTTCCAGAGAAGTGAGCGAGTTTGTAAGCGAGGCATCACCGACGAGACGAATTGCCCTTTTTTGGACAGAATCCAATAGTTTCAGGATATGTTTAGGTGCCGCACTCCATATATGGGAGTGAAGTAGCTCCTGGCTCGAAACAGAAAACCAAGTTTTTGGGATGCACTTTTGGCAATGGACCTCACGTGATTTTCCCAAGAAAGGTTATTGCTGATAGTAACGCCAAGCATCGAAATGGATGACTGCAATGGTATGGTTACTCCTTACTGAATTATGTTGGGCGCAGTGAGATCGGCTTTTCTAGAGAAAAGACATGCTTGTGTTTTGTTTGCATTGAATTCTACCAGGTTATTAGATCCCCACTCGAGAATTGTTGCTAAGTCCATATTTATTTTTTTAACTTTTCTTCCTCGTTCATTTCTGGTTTGACGGGCCGATATAGGAGCCCTGGAAGAGAAAGCGGTATGGAGGGTACTATCATCCGCGACACTGTGTATAGGACATGAAGTTGCTTCCAACAAATCGTTGATGTGAAGTAGAAATAGTGTTGGTGCTAAAATTGATCCATGCGGAACACCAGCATTTATGAGTAGCAAGCAGATAACACAGCAAGCTTGGCGAGGAGTCCCAGGAGTCTTGAGATTTATGATTTAAATCATATACTCTTTTTAAATGAAATTTGAAGAATTACATACTATGATCATTCCAGTTAGCATAACTGTTCGCGGAGATATGAACTAGTTTGTTCGGTTATCGGTTATGAATTAAATTAAACCCAATGTGATATATGATTCTTTCGATTGAAATGAATGACTGTCTACCTCGCTGTCTACGCCCGTGTAATGCAAGGCCAATTCGATGACATGGAAAACCAACTAAACGACATTGGATTAGTCATGAGGATATTTCTTGTTAGTGATGTTATTTTACAATCATTAGATTGCTTGAAGCGTGATGATGATTATTGAACTTTCACAAGGAAATAGGAATTAACGTTCTACGTTGAAACGGAATAATTCTATTATTAGTTTTTGACTCTTACGATTTCGATCTTGACTTTTTCAAAGCCGAGTCTCCTGGAAATGAGAGGAGAAAAGTATTATTTCGTTGGCAGAGTTATTCCATCAGCCATTTTCAACCTCCTTCTCTTTTGTCAGCGAAAGTATAGGAACCTACGTAATGCCATTACCAATAATTCCTTATAGGTACAGGGTCTTCACGTATATTTTGTACACCCCCTTAACTTTTATATCTCTTGCGACCTCACAATCGACGCGTCACTTGTCCACGACTGTTGTCGGGCATTTGCAGGTAAATTATTACCCCTCCACAAATACCCACAGTTATTTTTCACTCTTCGAATTTACCACGTAAGAATGATTAAAAATACGCTGGATCGAAAGTACAATATTTATTTAGTTGTTCTTCTAAATATTAATTCAAAAAAAAAATAGAGCAAAACACATATAGCCAAAAGTGGTGGTCCCCACATCAAGCAAGAAAAATTCAAATATAAGGAAAAATGAGTAGCTATATTTTATCTACATTCGGACGGTCCAAACAGGGAAGCGTTTATGGAGGAAGGTGCCAGGGTAGCGACGCGTGAGCTCAGGCGTAGGCGCTATTTCGAATTATCTGAGTATCCATAAACTCTACCAACCTGCAAGTTACCGCCGCACAAGCAATAAAAAAATATATATTTATATCACTTATAAATTCAAGTAAGCCACAATCAATCACCTAGCAATTCTACTTAAGCAACCAAGCAAATAACAACGGTAGATGTTCTGGAAATAAGGCGATAGCTAATAGCTGGTTAACACATTGCATTGAAGGAAATAAATGGTTATTTACAAAAAAAAATACGCATAAACTCCTGATCCGGAAATCAACTATCTGGTATAGTGATCTACACTATACATACCTATAGGTGCATCTATACATAATATGGTGGTTAGCACTCAATAATAAAAAAAATATATAGCATTTCTATTAGTCACAAAGAAATCGGAAAGCAAAAAAAAATAATCAAATTGCGTATATCAAACTTGGGAATACAGGGACACCCTCTGTATTATTATTCCAATTTCCGCAACGGACAACCGGTCGTCGACAGCTCTTCCTCAACGGTCGATGAGCTGATCCTCACACCATGTTTTTCGTCCACCTAGTATAACGGAACGGCTGCGTACCTGATTGACGTCAGGCTCGTTTCCAAAGAAAAATCCCAAGTTCTGATACCGAAACAGGTGTCTACCACTCGCTATAGTGATAACCCTAGAGGAGAACAAAAATAGAAACAGTTTCTTTCATAAACAGGCAAATTATCCCGTTCCCTCCTTATGAAACTAAAATAATTAAAATGTAATAATTTAAAGATAATCGGAAATTGACTATCAAAACCCCAAATGTAAACAAAACATCAAACTTCTGGATGGATCAGTCAAGTTCCACCAAATGTCAAATGTCCACTGTCGGTCGAACTTCCAACACATGACCTATGACACATGAGATATCTGTGACACCCGACAAAATCTGACATTCACCATTATAACAAAAGAGGAAAAAAAAAATAGAAAATTACTATGTTTTATTCCCTGATCTTACCCTGGCCAAGAGGTTATCATCTAACTATCCTAGTCCACAGATATTCGGTGGGGTAATCTTAGTGACTAAGGGCCTTTATATTTTGGTTTCTCTCTGAAGACAAGAACAAAAAAAAAGAAAATGAATATTAATGCAAACGAAACATGAAATGCAAGGTTACTATGCTGAAAATTAAAATGAAGCTAACATACCTGATTGACCAACCACACACTTAAAATTAATAGCACTCGGCGTGGTGTCAGAAAAAATCCTCAAACTGAGACAATGCCTTGGGAATCGCACAACTATCATATACCAAAAATATCAACAATTCTCAAGTTCATCAAGAAGGACGCCAGAAGAAAACCCAACAAAGGATGATTTTGGAAAATCACGATTTTCTGGATGTCCTCTACTGACCACCTATACCGAGCACCTGTTGATTACTGACCACTCCTATTTGAAAAAATGAAGTTGAAGGTGGCCCTCGAAGAACCAAACGTGAAGTTGAAGTACAGCAAATTATAACAAATGTAAAACAGAGAAGAAGGTTCCCTGAAAACATTTTCATATTTCTTAAAATAAAGGCGCCAGCACAAATGAAAGAGACCGGACCATTTCGGTTTTTCCTGTATATTTCGAAAACGGTTTGTGATATTTTCGATTTGAAAACATCGTTTCCTTGTTCATCAAATTATGGTACCGACGGTACACTTATTTGGGACATACAACGAAAGTAGCTATAGGATATCCCTATGTTGTTAGGGAAGTCAAGGTATGTTTCAGCCGAGGTTTCAGTCAATCGAAAAACCGGAATAATCTAGGTAGAATATTCTATGTCTATACGTTTATTGAATGACAACGTATTAACTTCCGTGGAAAAGTGTTTATGATGATTTTTATTACAGAAAAAATAATTAATCTAGGTATAATACCAAAGTTTACAGAATACTATACATGAAATGAAAAATAAAATCTGTCGGATTACTACTATTTTCAATTTATTCTCTTGTGATATTTTGGTTGCTCATTGACTATTGTTTAGAAGATGAAATCCTACTGATTTGAACACAAGACCACTTACTATGAATGATATTTGATGCACCTAAGGGGAGTGGCTTATTTTCAGTAAGTGCCGCGCCCACGTCAAAATCGTTGGAAAATTTGCCTCCGCTCCCAAGTTCCCATAGGAAAACCAAACAAGATTTCACTTCAGGATTTTTTGTCCTAATAGATCTTTATGTAATCTAGGCATCTTATGAATTACTTCTTTGATTTTTTTGTCATAACCCTAAAAAAAATCACAAAGTCAGCCAGAAACGCACTGATTCATAGATGTTTACAATTAATGTTAAGCAGCAAAATGAAAATCTACTGCATAAGATGCACCAATTGACCTTTCTTCTATACAGAAAAAAAATATCAAGTCTCCAGAATGTCCCATAACTCGAGGGGAACTTGGGAGCGGTACCTATTTTTTTGGCGGAGGCAGCAAGGAATATGCATGGGACCTCGAGATTCGAAAAGAAACAGCGAATATCAGACAAAACGGAATCCGAATTGATAATTACAGCGAGAACGCTCGGACGGGCAAACCGATGGTAAAATGATAAACAACGCATTGGATAGGTGAGTTTATAGTTGATGGTGTATATATAGGTTCGCTAATATTGAATTATTTTAGCTGACCAGCGACGACGATTATGGTTAAGTAAAATGCCATCGAATAATCCTGGAACTATACTCTGGAGTACCAATATCCTTGCCTCTATACTACGAAATCGAATTATGTTATAATATTACTTCATGAATACAATTATCGCATAACTGGTGTTATTTCTGAAGAGTGGTTTGCTTTACGGTCGAAATCGACCGTTACACTCTCATCGTTCAATTTTCCTTTTCAAAGAATGTTCTTTTGTAATTTTTTATGTAGATTTCATTTGTTTAAACAGAAACACCCTATATATTTTGCTACTATTGTATAGAGTATATTTTTCTGATTTCAAATATATATATACATACCGGGTGTAACAATATCATGGTAAACCCCCCGTATTTCCGTTAGTTTCAATGGTAATTTATTGAAATTTGGGACATGCTTTGAACATAATAAGCGTCACTTTTTGACCTACAAAAGATTTGTTTTTCTCTTCCGGTTTCGCCGGAAGTGATACCAACTTTCGATTTTTGAATGAGACACTCTGTATATCATTGCATTTCTGAAATCTGCAAAATTTTCTGAATCCAATGATATCAAATAAGTGACATTTTAAACGTAAAAATTTTCAATAATTTTATTTTCTGATTTTCTTTTAGTTGTAATTCCCATTGTATTTATCGCACATTTTATTACCAGCTATGAATGAATTCCTTATTGGTAGTACTAATAAATGGTACCACGGTACCAATATGGTTCCACTTGAAAAAAAAAGAGTTTTACCGCAAAATCGACTATGATGAACTTTATTTGCTCATAAAAAACGCAATTTAGTATTTTTGAGGGGATTCAGATTTTTCTAGCATTGGACGGATCAATTGGAATAAATCGGAACCATCATGGCACACCTAAATGGAAAACTAAAAATTGAGTTTCAAAAAATTTTGACGTTTGAAATGTCATTTATGTGGTATCAATGGATCCAGAAAATTATGCAGATTTCAAAGATGTAATAATATACAGTGTGTTCCATTTAAAAATCGAGAGTTGGTATCACTTCCGGCGAAACCGGAAGTGGAAAAAAAATCATTTGTGGGTCAAAAAGGGACACTTATTATGTTCATAGCATGTCCCAAATTTCAATAAATTACCTCCAAAACTAACAGAGATACGGGGGGTGTACCATGATCCTGTTACACCCGGTATATCATGTTATCTCCAATAGATTTCGAGATATTTTGAGTTGAAATTCAGATTCGGATTCTTTCAGCTAATTAGTCAGAAAAGCTATGGAAATAATCGAAATATATGTTGTCAAATCGATGAATGCTATAATATGTCAGTTATTTGTGAGGTTATTTGTCAAAATGGGTTTTAGTGACAGAAAAAAATGTGATATATCATCAGTTTATTTGGAAAATGATAAAAATGTCGAATCCGCACAACGGAAATATAGTGTTATATATGGTCTATAACGCATGCCTCAAGAGAGTTGAGTTTTTCGATGGAGAAATATGGAAAATCATGATTAAGCACAACATTTGGAAATTATTTTTTTATTCTTTCTAATCCGAGAGAAAATCCGGATAAAGTCTGAATTTAAACGTCAAATATTTCGAAATCTATGACATATTATAGCATTGATCAATTTGACAACAGATATTTCAATTATTTTCATAGCTACCCTGACCATCTTTGTCCTAATTATCTGAAATAATCCGTTTTAAATCTGAATTTCAACGTCAAATATCTCGAAATTCATCAGAGATACCATGAGACATGTGTATATATTTGAAATCAGAAAAATATACTCTATCCAAAAGTGACAAAATATATAGTGTTCCATTTGAAAAAACAAACAAGTACCTTATCCATTTATTAATGACGTAATCCCCATCATTCAAACTCCTCCCTGCCCCTGTGTAATAAAAAAACAAAGTGAAAACCCCAAATCCTATGGTTACCTACACACTAATCGGTTGCCCCTGGAAACAATATTGTTGTTCGAAGAATCTGAAAAATCTTTCAGTGAAGACATTGGTAACCGACAATGTTCTATTGTTTATACCTATAGGCATAGGCGCCGATTACACGGGGGCACCGGGGCACATGCCCCCTCTGGGAATTATCTGGGGGGGCAATCTATTTTCCAATGAAAATTTTTGTTTGTACCCATGTATTTTGATCTCAGGAATCCGAATTTGACAATGATACCGTGAACAAACCACTATTTTTCCAGATAATTCAAGCCAAAGTTTCTAAATCTAACCTTCTTTTACTGATATATATCTTTTTTTTACATGAAGAGGGAAAACATATGCCACTGATTGGTTTTGCTATATAAGTCAGCTTTATGACATCAAAAGTATTCACACACAGAGTTTATACTCAAAATTAACGTTGTTTATGTATATATATGTTTTTCTTAGATAAAAAGCATAGTGCGCCATGGTACATGCATTTAGCATGTCCAGTGATCTCATAACATAAAATACTTTCCGAAAACTTGTGAGTTAGAAAAGTTGAAAGATCAAACTTTTTGGCAAGGATTATATGGAAAAATAGATCGCATAATAATTGCAATATTATCCAACCATTTACTTTTGTTATAAGTTGAACCTGGAATTTTTTATGTTTCAATGGGAATGTACCTATTATATACCTGAGAATAAAGTTTTTTTATTAATTATAACCATGGTATTATACAAACAAAAATCAATTCAATTTTTTTGCCCCCACTGGAATTTAGAAGTTTCGGCGCCTATGCATAGGTACATTTTTGTTTTCATATTGAGCTGTCCATCAATTGAGAAAATAACTATGGAGTTTCGAAATAATTTATTTTATACAACAGTTACAACATACTTTGAAAGTCTTTTGACATCCTAATAACAAAATCGATTCATACTATAGTTATATAGGTTCGGTACATTTTTCAGCCTAAATAAATTTACTTTATTGTCAGGGCCCCTGACCAACTTATGTTAAATTCATCTGAAAATAATATATATACATGTACTATGTAACTTATCTACAAAAATAATATCGCACCTGTTCAGAATTGAGAAGTTTCCTCCATTGAGGAAATAACAGACGACTAAATTTTGAGAGCAAAACCTGGTATTGAGAATAAAATTGCATTATCTGCTGTTTATAAGGCGTTGAAATTGCAAATAAATTATCAGAACTGCACATTTGATTATCTCGAATCGAATCACGAAATAGTGTTTGAATAGAAATTTTTTGAAATCATAGACGCATGAATAGGGTGGTGAGTTTTGTGCAATTTATAAGGTACCTACATAGTTTTATGTATATCAACATTCTATAAAAATCAATAATCTCATTTAGAGTACGCAGTTCGTTTTGAATTATATTTTTTAATGATCAGCTATTAAAGTCTTTGGGAGTAACTCAACATCTACAAGATGAATTCCATTTGATTTATCTGGAATTCAAAAAGATTGTACAGATAATATGTCTACATGAATTCAGATTGACAACAAACCAAACAATATGTCCTCATAATTCTGATCTTGTGCCAATATTTACATAATTTTTTGAAGTAGGACTTATGTTCCACAAGCTAACAGATTCATTTTGAATGATCGATATACAGTGTGTCTGCTCATATGTTCGCACCATATTAAAGTTCTATGTACCAAGTTCTGCATGGTCCTTATCCTACAATAAAATCATCAGATATACATTTTTTCCATTTGTATACGAGGTTTATCAGAAAATATCAATTTTGTTCAAAATAACAGTGATTTTAAAACAAAAATCGGAAACTTTCATCTGTTATCACTTTATTCGTTGATTGGATAACGAGACTGCAATTAATTGAATGATGCATAACAAAATAATTCTACTTCACAATATAATCATCAAATAAAAAAGAAAAAAGATGTTTTCATGGAAATTGTTATTTTGGCACATTTGAACGTAGTTTTTAGTTCTGATCAACTTATTTTCATAACATTACTCTTGAGCCCAGTTAATATTTTTTGAGAAAGCGCGTATACGACCGAAAAAAATAATATCAGATGACTGTATCATAGGTTTAAAACCATGCAGAACACACTATGTCGAGAATTGGAAATCTATCATTGAAATACTCTGTGCCTCGATTAGTACTGCATGACTGGCTGATTCAATTTTTTGAAATAATCGCGAAATTGTATTGAAAATGTTCATGATATGCGCGAAAATAGCAGCTTATTTATGTAAATATTATGGATTCACGATATTTTTACTACCAATTTCGGAATTTTCTACAGATAATTACTCAAAGTTCAATATCGGAATCGTACTTGCTGGGACCAAATACGTGAATGAAATTAGAATATTCCGAAAATTATGCACACTGCAAAAGATGTCATCAAAATTAGAAATTTTAACGTCATGCATTGACGCTTAGAATCAAGATATAGGATGATGAAACAGCTCTTCAATTGTATCTGCGAAAAACTTGTAGACCGTTTGAGAAGGTATTTCCACGACTTGAATGAAGGCGGTAAGATCGATTTTCAAGGAAGATTTCTGTTGCTTATATGTTTCTGTGATTTTAATCTGACAGGCGTGACTTGAAACACTATATTTTCAGTAAATCTGGAATAATTATCGATATTTTCACTCTTATCGGTATTTTTCTCCTAGAACACTGACAGAAGCACAGTTTCTGTTTTACCGACACAAGGTATGGCGCCATCTCTGGAATTTTCCAGGAAATATTATGCTTGTTAATAGGAAGATGTTTCCTATATCCACTTTGCTTAGAATGAAATGATTCTTTGACGTTTGAAGATAAGTAGATTCTATCGAAGTTAGGTTAACCTTAGACAACGGCTAATAATTATTAATATTGCCTCATAAGTATAAATCTATAGTTCTCATAGAACCATTTCTTGTTTACATTCTTTCAAAAAATTGAATGGCAAAATCTTTCCAGAATCTATCAAGAAAATGCTAGATGTTAGGCTTTCAAATGTTACATTTCCATTCATTATTCCAGACTAACATCTCATAGCCACACGATATTAAAGCTGTCTAACAAAGCAAATATACAATGTTCACAGGAAATTGCGATATTTATACATGAATAAGTTGATCTCAGTTTAATCTACTCAAAATTGAAATGGAAATAATGGAAAAATGATGCCTGAGTGCTCAAAAACTGTTAAATGAAACATGAAAAGTTGGTAGGAAGGGGCCAAACTCCATTAGTGTATTATTTTAAACCTTAAGAAATTTTAAAAACATATCTCAACAAGAACGCCTGTAAAAAATGAAATCATCTAGTATGCCTTGTTCGAAGCTCCAAAACACTTGATAACTCTGATTGCTGTTCTGACAATGTGACATTCGATAACAACATTCGAGTTATTTTTCAGATTCAAAATATATTTCAGGTGTTTGGTCCGTTTCTTCCGACCCACTTTGTATTTTTTTATACCATTCACTCAGGACTTTTCTGATAGATATTGTTCTATAATTCTAAAACATTGTTTGTTCAGTTAGATGACTGGTAGATATGCTACCACAACCTCAAAATATTCCGAATGATGTCTAGGATAGTTTCGAATTTGTGTGAATCATGGTATATTTCGTTAAATATCAAGAATTAGAAGACAAGTAAACCCCTCAAATTGGTTCTAATATGTCCCAATTTGAACCGAAATTAATGATCATGTCAAAAATGAGACAAATAGGAGATTCATCAATATTTTCATTTCAGTTTTATTTCGATGATCAACAAGAAAAAAATACATCAAAAGAGAAAATAATAGATATTTGAATCATTCAAATTGAAAATACCGGCAAACCGATAGGCAGTGTCGATATATTGCATATTTCTTGTAAGGAGGTGATATGCATTGGTGTAAAAATTTTGAACACATTCAGCTTCATCTTGTCAATTAGTATTCGATTGCGAAAAGTATAACACAGTGCCAATGCCATCAAAGAATGAAAAAATACAACGAAACAGTTGACAATTAACTCGTTCTCGCACACTCCATTTGGCAGAAATTGTATTTAACCAATATAATAGTTCAACTAGAATATCTACTCACTGATTTCTATAATTTGCTATATTTTGATTACTTCACCTAAATATTTACAAAATTGTGTTATCAGTCATTGTACATTGTACAGTGCCCAAGAATTGAGAAAATCACTAAGGTATTTCATAATCCAAAATCTGCTGAATCGTTTCCAATCAAAAATGTTGGATTGGAGAATTACTAAAAATGGTTGTTTTTCAAAAAGTTCTTTCCCACGGAATTAGAACTTCCTTCCAGACAACTGCATTGATGAAGTAGAAACAGAGGGAAATGTAAACGTTTAATGATATTTTGGAAATCAGAATCACTAAGGTATTTCATAATCCAAAATCTGCTGAATCATTTCCAATCAAAAATGTTGGATTGGAGAATTACTAAAAATGGTTGTTTTTCAAAAAGTTCTTTCCCACGGAATTAGAACTTCCTTCCAGACAACTGCATTGATGAAGTAGAAACAGAGGGAAATGTAAACGTTTGATGATATTTTGGAAATCAGAACCACTAAGGTATTTCATAATCCAAAATCTGCTGAATCATTTCCAATCAAAAATGTTGGATTGGAGAATTACTAAAAATGGTTGTTTTTCAAAAAGTTCTTTCCCACGGAATTAGAACTTCCTTCCAGACAACTGCATTGATGAAGTAGAAACAGAGGGAAATGTAAACGTTTGATGATATTTTGGAAATCAGAATCACTCCCAATAGTTGTAAGAGCCTATAGCTGCATTCACAATTCATATGTCGTCACTATGGGGAATATCATCAACCATTTTCTGTTTCCATTAACACCCCATCACATCCATTAACCATTCCTCCACGAGCGATTGTCATTAACAAGATCGAGACCTGCCGAGCTACACTCACCTCTATGACAGGTTATTCCTCAGAGGTTCTTATAACATCTAAACTTCCATAATCCTTCTATTGGCTTGCACCATGTTCATATACGAATATTAGCGGTTTTCCTCTCGTGCATTCAAAATACATAATAAAAATGCCACAGTGGTTTCCAGGGCTCCAGAGGGTTGTTTCAATCAGAGTGATGGGATGGGTTATTATTATCTATCAAAGAGGAGAAATTGAATTAAATCAAATCAAAAAAGGACGAAAGCATCGGGTATTGACTTTGTCATGAGTACGTGAAAAGTTATCAGACATAAGCTACATATACAGAATCTTAGCAAATATTACTTTTTTTTGTATCGCTACTGGTTGTTCCATAGAAACAAAAATTAATGATTTATTCACCATCAAACAGAGCCAGATTTTTCATTTCTTTTATGCTCTGGTTCTCACGAAAAGGGATATCCTGTAATGTTCAGAGAACATTGTGAGAACCAAGGGAAAGAAGGTAGGATTGGTGTTCTTCTTAAATTTCTGGAGGTCGTATGCCTCGAAAAACACCTCCCTAGGCAATGAGTTCCAAAGTCTCGATGTTCGTTGGATGAACGAGTCTTTGGAAAGGGACGTTCTACAGGTCTTTAAAGTGACCACGAAGGGGTGTGAAAACTGAACTTGACGGGTTAATCTCGAAGATACTGCTAATGGAAGAACAATTGTTGATATTTCAGAAGAATATCGCCCATTAAAATATCTATGAAATATAGAAAAATCACCAACTTTTCTACGGTGTTCCAGAAAAGTGAGCGAGTTTGTAAGCGAGGCATCACCGACGAATTGCCCTTTTTTGAACAGAATCCAATAGTTTTAGGATATGTTTAGGTGCCGCACTCCAAATATGGTGACAGTATTCCAGGACAGGTCGGATCTGTGCCTTATAGATCATAAGAGACTGAAAGTGAAATAGCTCTTGGCTCGTAACAGAAATCCAAGTTTTTGGGATGCACTTTTGGCAATGGACCTAACGTGATTTTCCCAAGAAAGGTTATTGCTGATAGTAACGCCAATCATCGAAATGTATGGATTCTCCTGACTGAATTATGTTGGGCACAGTGAGATCGGCTTTTCTAGAGAAAATACATGCTTGTGTTTTGTTTGCATTGAATTCTACCCTGGGAGAGAAAGCGGTATGGAAGGTTCTATCATCTGCGAAGCTGTGTATAGGACATGAAGTTGCTTCCAACAAATCGTTGATGTGAAGTAGAAATAGTGTTGGTGCAAAAATTGATCCCTGCGGAACACCAGCATTTATAAGTAGAGTATCAGATGAAACTCCATCATCGACCACTACATGGAAAGACACAGCTGAGGGGGCAAACTATAAGATGCAATTTCTATTGAGAAAATGCCGGGATGAATGAACAGTATTAAACCAGAATAATACAATAATCAATGTTCCACATGAATCAAAGGACAAGTTAACCATTTCGGTGATATCTCTGATTCCTGAAATATCAATACAAGATTGGAGGGATAATTCTATATTCCTTTGAAAAGAATGTAATTCTCAGCAATTTAAAATTGGTATGCATGATTTTCTCAACACCTAATTGGTATAGTCGGAATTCCTACTATTATTCTTTATACATAAAATTTTTCACTCGATGGATCATTGAGAAGGTTTTCAATTTCTTTCAAATAATGAAAATTTACTGAAATACCCTCAATATTTATGAGTATTCAAAATATTAATATATATTATGAGATGCTTGAATGTCCAGAAAGAATTTGTTTTGTTCTATTCTGGTATTTCCTTCTGTTGGCTTCAACGCATTTGTGAATTTTCAAAAATTTTAGTCATAATCGAAGAGTAACTAACTGATTTGTGTTTGTCTGACTGATTACAATATTTGGTGATGAACAGATGAAACGGTGATTATTCAATGGTTACTCGGAATATTTTTTGAGTTTGAATTGTGAAAATGTCGAATTTTTTAATTACATCTTTTCCTGAAATACGATAGTCATTTCTGGACATTTGGATATCAAAAAATATACGAAGGAATCCGAAATTGCCAGTTTCAAATCAAAAATCGTATCGACAATATTCACTGCGCCTTGCACAACTTTTTTTTCAAATGCAAAACTTTATTTATTTTTGCTGCACTCGATTGCTGGTGCTTCATTGATCAAAACCCCACTTCATCAAATTTTAATTCATGCGAAATGAAGAATGTGAATTTAACAAAATTCATTCAGTACCTACCTGGCGGCTCTTCGACCTTGCGAATTAAAAAATCATATCGACGATGTTGCCAGATCTTCCAAATATGCTAATTTGCTACTTCTAAGGAAATATTCTGAACTGAAAATTTGTTAATTTGGGGTTATAGAGAATGTGAAACCATTAATCGAAATGTAGTAAAATTAAACTAGATGTTGCGTTTGAAAATAACAATAAAGTTATACTCTGCGATCGGCAAAATCAAAACATCAGTGTTGGTATGTAAAATTGACAGATATCGGGGATATTGAGGGAATTTAACTTTTTTATTCAAAAATGCTGGTTTGCCAGAAAATATTCGTAAGTGAAATTTGTGAATCTGGAGTAACATCGAATAAAGTATTAGCGATCGAATGTAGTGAGGATATACAATGGTGTTGTAGCATTTGAAAAAACAAAGCTGTGCTAATTACAACAAAATTGGAACATCTAGCAATATCGTCAATAAGATTCTTGGATTTAACAGCTTTCACGTACCAAATTCCATTCAAATCACAATTGTCACTTTAGAGATATTTTCTAACCTTGTACCTATATATTTTCAATTTTTTTGTTCAGTAGGTACTAAATTTCACTAGTAGGTACCTACTGTTTTGGAAAAAAATAGCACCTACGCCACAGTTGTTCGATCTCTAAATAAAATCAATGTTGGCAGTGTTTGTGTAGTAGGTAATAACCTCTATTATAAGTTCTACATTAGCTTCAATAGAACAAAACAAATTCCGTCTAAACTTATCAGGGGCGACATTAGTGGTTCTCTCAAGAGATATATGCGCAGGTGAATATTTCTCATGATTTACGCTAACTCCCTTATTCTATGAGCCACGATAATATGGCATATATTATATATGATATATATAATAACAACTATATGGATAACACCTTTTCTTCTCTTCACGCGAAAGTGAGGCCAGTTTTGGAAATACAAAAGAGTGTCTAGCTTGGTAATGATGAATTGTTCGCATGCGCGGGTTTTGACGAGTTGTCATCCACTGACGTTTTTAGAATTTCATAGGTTAGGTATATTTGTTAACCCAAGTTATGTAAAAGAGCGTTAATACAGTTATTATTGTAAAAAATGAAAATAAATATCTCAAAGTCATCTCCACAACATTGTTGTACACCACCACTCCACTTAGAGGTTTTGGCTATTCCCTTTGAGTTATTATTGTACTTACTGATTGTTTACAGAAGTGATCAGTGAGTGATAACAGTGATAGATCAAAAATCAGCCCACGAATCTTGTTCCGATGACTTTATCGTCACAGGTTTCTATGCAAATCGCAAGTATCGCTTTGTAGATCACATCCATTTCTGCATCTTTCATCAACTATTATCCAAAATCGTCCAACAATCCGTCAATGGATAAATATTTGAAAAAAATTGGTCATGATGAAATAAAAACATCGAATTGAAGGTTACGTGACACATTCGATTGATTTTTAATCATCATACGTTTGTCGCTCATTAGAAAGCTACTATCCTCCATGATAAAAACAAATGTCGATTCTCAATTCAAACTTGCGCATGCGCATATCCGCGATCCTGCAGACTGTCATTTGTTTCATTTCTCGGCTTCAGCTCTGGTATCCTTTTCACCTATATCGTTATTATTAGATATATGTAATATGGATACAGGCTTCTTGAAGCTGATAGCTCACAGCAAATTCAAGTTTCAATGATTCCTGAAAAAACGTCGTTTTCTATTGAAAATATTTTTCCGATTATTCTCTTTCTGATGGGTACTCTCGCCTTAGTGCCAAGAGACAATTTTCCAAAAACCCTTCCGATGATGAATTTCCTATCAATGAAATTTTGTAACTTCATGAAGAAAAACTGCCATAAAGGTGATAACGTTATCCTAGAATTTCTAACTGTTTCAATGTGACTTGCATATACCTATCATAACAGATACGAATTCGGTTAAAATGGGCAAAGTTGTGCATTTTCATGCTGAACAATTATTTGAACATCTGTCATTTTTATTTTTTGAATTATTGAGAAAAAACGGAAATTTGTAATCATCATATTTTTCATATCTCATGGGCGCCATATTGGATTTTTGAAAGAACGCTAACAATTTTGTTAACAAACTAAATTCTGATAGTTCAATTGAATTGAAACGTTCACATTTCTGTCAAGCTTACCTACCTAAAAAATTGGGTTTTGAATCAGGAACGATATTGATACGTTAGATCCACCACATCCACCATACACTTTTGGACGCAATTTTACTCGTTTTCTCAGAGTCTGAATAGCTCGCCTAGAAAAATACGAGGACAGATACAGATTCCTTGTTAAAAAGTTCCTTAAGAACGTTGTAGTTGAAAGCAAAAATTTCTTTTGGTTTTCACTCAAAATAATAGAATTACAAATCTTATGTTTTTTTTCAATAATTCGAGAACTAAAGATGAAACTCCGAAATTTTTTTCAAATAATTGTTCAGCATGAAAATACGAAACTTCAACCCATCCAAATCGACCGCATCTGAGATTCCTATGTTGGAGCTCTAAAAAGGGCACCCTGTATCATTAGGTGCAGTTCCAGAGGTGTACCCTGTACTAAAAAATATAACAAACCTAGAGCCTGAAGTCTTCTCCTGCACAAATATTAACGAGCCCTGTGAGAACCATGTAAGGAGAATAAGAGGGGGGAGCGTTATCATTCACACCCCCGATCCTCCAAACGCCGCCCCCGACTCAGCATCTCCCATCCCTACCTAAAATTCCAGAAGCACTAATCTCAAGAACAATATTACCCACTAGCAACTTCGACAACCCGCAACAACCCACGGGTATCTAACAAACCTTACGACTACTTATTGGTCCGAGTCTGAGAATTACGAAACGTATAAAAAAAACATCGCTCGCTCAGAAGGAGTCTCCCGTAGGGCTCTCCAGAGGAAGACAATTCTTCGTCCGACGGTGGGCTGTTTTGACGTCAGACGGTTGTCACCCTGTCGACTTCGACGTAGCGCACCGAGTTGTCGCTGTGTCAGCTGTAGATGCCCTTCTCGTCGATGATGGCGGTGTCCGAGGAAAGGCTCTTCAGGCGAGTCTGCAGGATCGATCTGGGCCTGCGGCGGCAGGTTTTCCACAGGATGAGGACCGTTAGGATACTGGAAGAGAGACACTCAGATCAAAGTTCTTCTTCGCAATTGGAAAATATGGAGTTTTCAATGACATTTTGGAAGTTGGCCAGCTTTTCTGACGAAAATAGTAAATTGTTTTATAAGGATCAAAAGTGACACTGTGTTTGACAAGCGACATTTGCGTACGCGAGGCGGAGGAGTTAGCGAAGCCGAGCACGCTCTTTTGATTCGAATGAAACATACTATTATTTCTGCAACCATGATGTGCTGCACACCTCACTAGTTGATAAGATGTTGAATTATTTTTGAATAGGCCGAGCGGATTTGTCCTATATGTGAGGTGGTAAGCTACAGATGTTGTTAGGGTAAGGTTTCACAGGCGGATGAATGACAACGGCATTGAATAACTCAATATAAACATGAAGGATTTATTCAAAAAATAAATATGGTGGTCTACTGACATATAGAATATTATCAAGATTTATAAGTACCTACTCCTGAAAGAACCATATTAATTTACATAATAGAATACAAAATCGAATTTACAATCATACAAGTAATTATCAAGTTCAAAACACAAAGCTATTTTATTAGTCACCTTTGTAATCAGAAAATCCTACGTCAAATACTTTGATATATTCAAATACAACCCTGGCTATACTATCCGACAAATGACACCCTTTGAGTTGAATGGCGTAATTCTCTAACATGTGCCTTTTAAATTATTTCTGGGTCAATGATCTGAAATCTTTTCCTATGGGATATATGGATATAGACTGGTTGGGCAACTTACATATTTTGTATCTGGTTCACTTTTCACTTCGTATGCAATACTTCAAATTCGCAACACATTCAAACTGACAGGTTTGAACTGAGAAAACTTTCAACTGTACAAGTTACTTTTACAAACAATGTTGAGCTTAACTATCAGTCTGAAGACTAACTTTTGCAAGGTCTATCGACTACTTGCAATTTGGACAAAGTATGTTCTGATGTCTGTCGACAAAGAATCAGCTACTCAAAAGTCCGTTAGCTTCAAAACAAACCGTGGTGACCACGGTATTAAGGAACTTAGCTCCTCCGAGCCATGATTGTGACTGCTTTCGATTGACTGTTGGTCATCATTTTTATATCAAAATCTATCCCTTTGTTCGTCTCAAAGCGGCAATTCGACAAAGAAAACGTGCACAATATTGTGTCACCGAGCCATCAACTAATGGCTGTGTTTTTTCATTGATATCAGTGATATGCCTTTAATGTCTTTTGATCGGCCCCTTTTTGGATACATTTGTGAATTCTTGGCTTTATCATTCTAGTTGATAAACGAAGTTGACCATAACTTATTTTTTCGGCGCTTTTGAGATTCATCTGTTTATGGCTTCACATAGGCTACCTGCAGTAATTATTCTTCTTTGGACGTGATTCGTTTATCTGTATTTGACATTTAATCGTTGATTACTTTTTACAATCATATATTATTTCCGTGCGCGGCACAATGACAATTTCAATGTTTACGGACGAATTCGCCGTATACTTTTAGCTGCTCTTAAAAGTACACGGCCGAATGAAATATATGTGAAGTTAACCGCCATTGTGGCTCACGTCAATCTTACTAAACTGATGGTTCGCTTTTTATTATATTTTCTACTGGGCTGGTGGTCGAGTGCGTTGGATCGCTGGCTTATAGGCTAGAGGGCCCGGGTTCAAATCCCGCGGCAGCTATTGGAAATATTTATTTATTTCCATAGTATCGTTTAGCGGGAGGAGAAAGATGACCAACCGAATATTCTTGGTACCTAGATTTCAATCCTTCGGACTCTCCACGGTAACCAACCGAATAGTGCTTCGGATGACACTTAAAAAGCTAAGGTCCCCGTCTTCCTTACTCATACAAGTCTCAATAAGACATCGAGGGTTGCTTTGCAACTAAGTCGGCGGTTAAAAACACTTTTCAAACACACTTCGACCATCCGCCTCGAAGGACGGAATTTTAAACTTTCTGTGATATTTTGGAAGTAAACTAGCTTGTGACTGAGAAACTATCTTCATGGATACGAATTCGACTTTTATCGACAAATATCGTAGATAATCACAGAGTTGTTTCATACATACAAACAAATACATAAAATAATTATTCAGCAATTCTTCCTTTCATATGAAAATATTTTTAATAATACCATGAGATATTCGAAATATTCGGGGTACGAAGTCATGCCATTGGTCTTCTGTATGTGCCCATTTTTGTATCCACATCTACACTCCGAACGCAAACATCTTTCCCAAGGTGGACAGTCATGACGATCTCTTTCAACCAGCAGTTTCTTGGTGCATGCAGATCTATGATGATGACCACATATTCATTTTTAATTTTTTTTCTTTTTTGGTACTATCTTGTTCGCTTCGTGAGAATGGTATTCTTGTACTCAGCTCTACCAGAAATGTTCCAAGAATATCCATTGTTTTCTCGTAACTATATCCTTTTCTGCCAAAAGACATGGAATGTGAGTTGCATCAAAAGTTTCCAACAGGAAATGATTAGGTGCGATGCTTCTTCATCGTGAACATCTATAGTTACATGAACTGAAAGGGATTGCTGTTTATTATATTTTGTGCTTCCACCATCCATCGAAGAACCAAATATTCAACAATGCCCCTTATCATTCAGAACCACAAAACACAAAATTTTGCCACCGGTATTCTGTATGTGTGCCCATTTTTGTCTTCACATCTGCAATCCGGACGCAAACATCTTTCCCAAAGGTGGACAGTCGCAATCCCTTCAACCGATAGTTTCTTGGTAAATTTTCATCTATGTTAATGACCACATTGTAATTCTTTGAATTTTCTCTTTTTTGGTAGGTACTAATTTATTCGCTTCGTGAGAGTGAGTAAATATTCTCATACCGAGCGCTCTCAGAAATGGTATAATTCTGCTTCTCAAACATTGATAAATGTTTCATTGTTTTCTAGTAACCATATTCTTATTTCTCAGAAGACATGGAATGTGGGCTGTACTAGAAAATACCAGCAGGAAATGATTAGGTGTGATAGCTCCTTCATCTTTGGAATCTAGACATAAGCTGAGGGTCTGCTATTTATTATATTTTCTGCTTCCACCATCCGACTCGAAGGACCAAATTTCAACTTTTGAAAGCTATTCAGGTCTGCTTTTCCGACTGAAAAGTGTCTTAATGAAACCGAATCTGACTTTTACATTGACATATATCATTGTTGATTATACATACACAGTATTAAACATTTTCATGAAATGAATATTCAACATGTTCGATAGGATGATGAGGTCAAAGGATGTATCAACATCCATTACCCGTAAATGGCATGCACCTATTCTAACAATTTCAAAGATTATTTAATGAAGTTGCACCCCAACACGAACCAAGTATCTCTGTTTGAAACGATTGGTAACGTTGCATGTTGGTACACCAAATAGAGCTAGAGGAAACCATTGCGGTACCTTGTGGGCAGCCACATAACTAGTTGGTATACCCGTCCTTATTCAGCAAAGGACCTACTAGATCAATGGCGATGCTACAGACCGAATATTTTTAAATCATCCTTGAAAATTCAAATATTACAATTTCACCACTGAAAAATAATATGAATTAATCTTAGGTAGAATTCCATAGTAGCTCAAAGTGAAGTAATGACATAATTTGTCTCCTTTAAAATTACATTAATATGAATTGTTCCTTAACCCTATGACGTCCACCGGTTCCATGGCGAAACCACTATTATAATGATTTTAGTTCGGCGCGCGACTCTTTTCACAGGCCTACCAGAGTCAGTCACGTTATCCTTATACTTTATTTTACCCCATTGTATAACGCCGGCGCAGATAGATCGAGACGAATTACAATTTTGTTCACATTCTGGTGGCGTACTCGTGTACATCATCGATATACTTCATTCTATTGTGTTTTTTGAACTTGTGCTAAAATGAAGGGTATGTTTAGAATGTGCTTGGTTATACTTAGGTTCAGTAATGATCAACTTGTTATTTGTAAGCGGAATCCAATACCATTGATCGCGATTTCTCATGTAAAATGAGCTGGTTTCACCATGAGACCAGTAGGCACCATAGTCGTATTGTTGCACGTAGGGAGAAAATGTACAACCTTTGAATAGAAAATCAAAAAAGTAGTGGTATCGAATATTTTGGTACCTGCTAGACGTATACATAGTAAATCCCTACATACTTTTCGAAGAGAGGTCACATTCATGTCTTTGAATTTGAAAGATTTCGAAATTGCTGTATAAACGTGGGACTGATTGGAGCTGATGAAAACCTGCTCAAGGGAGGACGACAATCTTCTTCAAATTCTCAGAATCCTTTCGAGGTCACAGTAGGACAAGAGATCCGGATGAATGTTGTGCCCACATACCTATCCATGGAAATTCTAGAAGATGTGCCTGATGCTGTAGTGCTGCGTTACCTCATAGGACTAGGCCGACTAGGTGAATTATCGATTTTCAAAGGAATAAAATAAGTGATTCTATCACAGGTGTGACTTAGGGTCAAGTCTCATTGACAGGAAGGATTGCTTCCAACAATATCATGAAAGATAGCTCACAATGATGATAGTCCCAATTATTTGTCATATCCTTGCTAGTGCCTACTGGTTCCACTGTGAAACCACACTTTGGTGAATAAATTATATCAGTGGAATATTTTTCGATTATATGTATAATATACTTGTCAATTGATGATAATTAGCGTTGAAATTGAAAAATTTTAGAAAAAATTAAATTCCGGTGACAAAGGTTTAACAAATGTTTTTCCAAGAAACAAATCCTCTTAACTGTATCAGATTCTGTAATCAGTTTAACTGATTATTCCACAATTCATTGTACAAATCGTGATTTTTAAAATTCCGATAAAATCATGATCGTTTTAATTAAAACATACCAAAAATCAAAGAAAGGAGAAATATGTCACCATCTGCTAACTTTTAACTTCATTAAAGGTTGTGATAAATCCACTTGTTTGTGTTTATATTGTAGCTGATGAAATATCCAGTTAGTATAATCCTTTATTTCTTGTCGAAAGACTTCTATTCGACTGAATCAAGCCCGTAACAAGTGACATCACTGATATGATTAATGACATAAACATGTCCTATGGGAGTCAAAAAAGAAAAGAAAAACAGTGCTGAAACGCTTTTTGGGACCGGTTACCTGGAAACAATAACGCCCAAGGCGCCGAAAAAGAGGTAGACCGGAGGCAGCTGGAAGAGCACTGAGCAGTGCTTGAGCGCCTCATCAATGCCAGAGGGGCAGTCTTCGACGCCGTCACACCAAACCGACGCATCGATGCAGGCGTCCAACTCGGGGCACAGATGCTGGCACTCGTCTGGGTGCATCATGAAGAGTCCGAGGCCGTTGGGAGGGTAGTCACGCCTGAAAAACGAGGTATCAGCACGGAATAATATCAATAGGAACGGCAGAGCGTCGACTGGAAATCAAAATCAACAATCTGAGCTGGTGGTCGAGTGCGAGACGCTATTTATTTTTCCTACGACCACGTAGGAAAGAAAGTGAAGGAAAAAAAGCACTAGTGTTGATATGAAAAATATCACAACGGTCGCATGAATTGATAGAAATAATTAAGGTATATTGTGAAGGTACTCACTGTCAATATATAATCGTTCTCAAATCAAATTCATATTATTTATTGAAATTTCTGTCTCGTTTCGGATTATAACAAGAATTCTTTATCAACTATGATTTCAATTTGTCTGATACATAACCTCTGAATTCACTTTGAAACTGGAACCTATACTCTTTGCTGGAACTATTTCGATGTTGATGACAGCGGGTGAGATCATTCAAAAGAGTACGGCTACAGTTTCATGAGCGGCTTGCTGCTTGCATCAGTTGCATGTGACATCACAGTATCACAGATGTTTGTAAGGAGTCAAAGACGCAGAAACTCGTACGCGCTTGCGCACTACGTACTTCTATGGTTCTGTACTCCTGGTTGCGTGATTACTGGCGCTAGCAGGCGTATGGTGTCAATATCAATAAGATTTGTCCAAACTAAACTTACTCAATCAATCAGTAATTCACATAATGAGGAATTGTCGGAGAAGTATTCAAATATCATCTTGAATATGGAAATAAACAGTACTTGATATCGAATCAAAACCACCTGAGATTATAGAGACCGCTCAAGTTACATTTTTGACAAGACCTCCCGCGAAATGAAAGTATTCGGAGTCGTAGGAAAAATAGTGTACAAAACTCGTTGGAAAGTGCATTTCCTTCACTCGTTACGTTTCCGCACTCACCGCTACGCGCCTCGTGCTAAACGACTACTCCTGTGAAATATGTCACTTTCCACACTTGTTGTGTAATATACTATCTGTAGTATCGTTTAGCAAGAAGAGATAGGTGACCAACCGAACATTCTTGGTACCTAGATATCAATCCTTCGGACTGTCAACGATAACCAGTCGAGTAGTGCTTCGAATGACACTTAAAAAGCTAAGGTCCCCGTCTTCCTAACTCATACAAGTCCTAGAGTTAAGAGGGTTGCTGTGCAACTAAGTTGGCGGTTAAAAAACTTTTCAATAATATTTTCCCCAATATATAAGATATGTTATCGACAGCTACTCCAGGAGTGGTGGAGCTGAGGATGACAGCATCTTAAGAAATACTTGACACTAGACGTGTCAAATATATTGGTCAAATTGAACTCTAGGGACCAATAAGTCGGCATTCATGGCTTCTATGGATATCGAGGGATGTGTTGATTAAACTACCTACTTTGATGACAGCTATCATGGGGCCACGAGTGGAAGTCAATACTTGTCGGTAGATCAAGAACAAGAACGGATTCAATCAGAGTAGGTGTTATATTGTGGGATTTGGTAATTGATGATCTCCTGGAACAACTGAAGGATTTTATGCTGATGACATTTGCATACTTATAGTGGAAAAGCATCCTGTAACTGTTCTGAACTAACGCAGTAAGCTGTGGACAGCCAACAAGAATACCCTAATATCCATATGAAAAGCTAGACAAACCAAGGCATGAACCTGGATGCATAAAATGTTATATGTAGAATTATCAATGAAGGCAGAATGGAAATAATTACACAACCGTGATCAGACCCATGATGACCCTTGGATTCATGTTATCAAGGCCTAGGAAAAGACGATATATGTTGGAGCTTTCCAAATTCCATAGTTAGGCCTTTGCAACACCGGCACTGCACTCCAACGACTGCGAATATACCATATTCAATACCCCTTTCCTTGATCTTCACATTGAGGCGGAAGCGAAGAAAGCTATACCTACCAGGCATACCAGAATAAACAGCATTATCACAAGCCCACTACTGGAAATGGAAAGCGATATAACGCCGCCTCAAAACAATTTTGCCAGTCCTTTTGATATCCAGCTATGCTGAAATGAGAGAGCCATGAAGTACCAACAGGAACTAATATATGAAGATCATCCTGCATCATTGAGATATTTGGCCCAGTATTTCAGGCAGAGGTACATGCGGTACTGTGCCCCGCCTGAAGTAAAATATCACGAAAGGATATAGAGTTGAACAAATCCTTATCTGTTCTCATGATCGAGCGACAAACCAATCTCTAGCATGCTTTCAAATTAGGTTAAGACTGGTCTGGGACATCCTGGGATGCCTGAAATTCCTGGAAAACAAGCATAAGAGCACGAATTAATCAAGCAGTTCTTGCAAACTTTGTGGTATTTCAATCCAGAACAGCACGCACTAATAAAACCTTGCTGCCCCTGTTGTGACGGTATATTTTTATTTGAATAGGCTGTCGTCTCGATTCCATCTGGTTTTACTGGGTCCAACAAGTTATTCCCTAGCTATCTCTGAACATGTAGGAATTTTCCAAAGTTGTAATTCTCGGCCTCATTGAGTATTGTATTCAATTCGTTGAATTGTGGTCTTTTCAATGCGATGCGGAGTGATAAGAACCATCTCTCGTATTCTGCTGATTTCAGCATAAGAACAGAGAACGTAGTTCAATTTTTGGTGAAATCAGAAAGCCCAGAAAGCAAAACGAGCACACAATACTTGCGTATATAGTCTATTTAGAAGTATGTTTTCAGCTTTGTTGTTGAATTAATTCCCCTCCTATGGGGAAACATCAATGAGATACATGATATCGGCTGACTTTTATATATTCAGTTTACTATCCATTTCTGAGCTTTTTGTATTGAGTTTGGCGGCGAGGCTTGTATAATATGTATATCTCCAGCAAAATGATATTATTCAAGAATGAAAAATTATATTCCTATTGATGAAAAATATATTATGGATTGATAAAACTGAGGTGTCAGGTGCTGCAAGGAAAATTATTGTTCTTACCGTCTGGCCAACTCCAACCACATAACCGAATATTCCCCCTCTTGTTTTCCGTAAAACTCCAACACTATCATCCTTGACAGCTCCACTCCAAGTTGATCTATCCGGACATTTTTCAATGCCAAACTCTCGATCACCTGGTTGCTTCTGGGGTGCCAGCCTTCGGAGAAGACCTCCACTAAGTGGTCACGTGAGTAGCGGTCGATAGGGCAAATCTGGGCTGAGTAAAGGGCAGTGTGAACCTGAAACATTCGTAAGACGATAAAAATATAGAAGGACGTCTGGATCAATTTAGAGAAAGTAAAATATTTCCGGATTAGGATTGGTGATTCCTATTATTCCATTAGATGCTTTTTGAATTCCATCTTCAACTCTCACTTCAGCTGTATTACTTTTGGTCGAGTATCAGTCAACTCCTCGAATTCTCAATCAACGAAGAAGATGATGGCCTTTTTTCTATATTTATCAGATACCTACCCTTGCGTATTCATTTAAATAGATGATTTCCTGTGAGAAGATTATTTTCAACATACCCAGTCAACAACAGATTTCTCAAAAACGTACATTTCAGTTTCCATTAACGTCGTTACGTCTTATGACTAATGAAAGACGTCTCAAAGACGCAGCCAATATGTATTTTTTCATTGTACGTCTCATATGTAAATTTTACTCCGAACAACAAACCCACTAGAATAGTAACACCCCAAATTGTCTGAAGCCAACATGAAATTCATGTTCATATGTTTTTCCTCCCACAGAGGTTGCCACATCGTAACATTTGAAAGTGGTAATCATCCCATGACCACTTTTTTTCAAGGTTCCCAAATAAATATATACTCCTGTTGGTACTTATATGAGTCATATTACTGTATCAAAAGCTATTATCTGATGTTCGTCATATAATACAGTGCCTCATTTATATTTAGGTGGTTTATAGGATAGCAATAAGTCTTTCTGGAGATTGTGGTATTTTTGGTGAATGCGACAACACCGCAAATTTTCAACCGATAATCGACCGAACGCTGACAGTGACAGCGCGAAACGTCTCGTTTTCAAATCAAATGTTGTCTGATGGTTCACTAAACGGCATCTTTCCAGTGTTGTGTGAAAATATTAATAGGATTCTAATTAAAAACCATGTTTTTTCTGTCGAATATAAAGGATGGTGAAACGCTGTTAAATGTGTGAGAGACGATTCAGAAGTGGTGACCAGAACACAACATTCCACTAGTGAGTTACTCAGTGTGGAGTCATTCGTTGAATAAACATTATTCACCCATCTTCATATGCGATAACCATTTTTGGTAATTTGAAAACATTCTCGAGTTCACCCGTGATGAAAAGTTATTGGATATTATGTAAAAATATGACCGGGAAAGAGAATATTTCGAGAGACGCTAGAGTTTGCTCGCATCATTTCACTACAAGTGATAAAATGGTCGGCCTAAGTGTTAAGAGAATGCTCACAGTAGTATAGTGAAATTGAAAAGTAATAACCACATGTTTGATGTTATACTTCACAAGTTCGACACTTTGAAACTTTATAGTTTATATTGCTAGAAAAAGTGAATTGAATCTATTATCATTCGACTAATAAATCAAAGATGTATACTTTCAAAAAACTTTGATATTACATCGTTTTCATTCAGTCTTAGGAAGAATGGATACGATTATTTTGTTAGTAGGTCATTTCATTCAAATTCAGACCCTTCCAAGATAGCAGGACACTGATTCTGGGGGAATATGTTGTTACTATCCCTGTTTTAGAATGAGGTAACCCTAGTAAAAGGTTTAGATGTTGGCTTCAAACAACTACTGTGGTAAGAGGATTGAGCGTTATTCATTTAGTTTGTTATATGATCGAAGATATTTCATGTGTGATTTTCAACCTAATTTGAGATGGACAGTTGATATATATTGAAGTCCAAATGTATGATTCAGTTTTTTGCTTCTCGAAAAATAGATCTTGAATATATCCATCTTTTCCTTCTTTACCATCAACCAAATTCACATTAATAATCAATTCCGGATTATTAAAATACCTGAAAAGTCTAACCCAAAATGGATCGGACGTACCCAAAGGAACATAATATGTGTGTGGACGTCTCAATTACACAATAATTTTAGGACCAAAACGATGCGTCATAAGCAAACGAGACATGAGAAAGACGCACATCCCATTGGAAAATTTACTCTAGACGTCTAATGCACCGAAATTGAAAGTCTCCAAGAAGTACACATGTATCGAAATATACGTCCTAAAGACGTCTTAAAGATGTACTTCGGCTTGGGTATATAATCATTTTGTTATGTGTGGAAAATATTGTTTGTTGATTATCGATCATTTAATTTCTCACCATTATTCTATTGGCAGTATCGCAACGTTGACCAGTTGTGATTGTCTTTATGGTGCCATTTCCCATTTTTGTAGAATGTTTCATTATCGACCCTCGTATTTTCATGTACAAGTACTTATTGGGTGCTGGAATGATGACTCGAGGATTAAATTCGCAATTTGCCTGAAACAAAGTATCGATTTTCAGAAGTATTGAGAAAATTGCAGGTTACATTGATAATTCGCGGAAATCACGAACAAATAGATGGCGATGCAGAAATGTCAAAAATTTTACATGAAGGTGATCAACAAACATTTCGTATATGTTTTCAATGATAACTTGTCCATTTAAAATTCACATTTTAGGAAAGAAATAGCCAATCCAAAATATTTGAAAGGATCGTTTGGATATCATTTATAGAACACAAAACAGGTATTTTATGTGAGTTTTATGGATTTATTATGTTTTTGAAGGATTTTCAAACCACCTCTGCAAAATCAATGGGGCTACTATATAGGTATTTGTATTTCAATTATTTATCTTTTATTTCCAGAATGCCCAATATTGAGATGAGTATCTGAAGTATATTAGAAATAAAAAGAAACCCTTAAAAGAGCGAGAAGCATTGTTCAAAACTGGACACACAGATGTGGAACACACATAAATAAACTCTTGTTCACAAACTTCAGCTCTAGGGCAGAGCCCTCATATTGAAATTGAAATAATTGTATGGAAAAGTTAGCAGTGGAAGTGTGAATGTATCTGTATCAAGCTGTAATAATTTTATTCTCACCCAAATAATAGATGATTACAGAAATAAAATAAAAAAAACGAAAAGTCTATTTACTTTATTCTCTGAGAAAAGTGCATCTGTTTATATTGAGAAATCTTAAATAGGCAACACAAGTTATTATTTTCAATTCACAATATAATTATAGTCCATAATAACAATAATTATTTTACAAAGTAGAGTATGTTCCAAGAATAACTTAGGAATGTAGAGATCTTCTGGTCTACAGTCATTCAAATTCATTTCTCTCAATTAATACTAATCATGTCCTATACATTTTGAATAAAGAATGTTCATTGAAGTAATCACTTTTTTTGTGCCTATATCTCTTGGTTTAATTCTTCTTCTTGATGGTCCTGAAGTGAAATCAAGGTTTTCATCGAAAACAATAAAAGATACACAACTACAGATAAATCAGATATTATTTGTTTGATTCAAACTGAAAGGATACCCAAGGTACCTTCAATTTGGCATTTATTTCAGAAATCCACTTCTAGGGAGTGCTTACTACAAACGTAAATGTTTGTGGTAATAGTTTTTCCTATTTTCAACATAATATTCATTTTTTTACACAATCCTGAAATTTTGTATTTTGTGTCAAGGGAACGATGTCTGTACGGTACGGAAGAACGCTGAAGTACTGAATACATCTTTCTCAATTTCGTCATTAACGGCCATGCGAATTTGCTGCATGTTTCAATAATATTAGTACCCTAATAGCACAACTCAGTCCAATGGATGTTCAATGGATGTCCTCCTCAGGACATCTCATACATCCACTGGACATCCAGTTTTCGTACACCGGATAACGTATGGACATCCATAGGATGTCGCATTTCCAACTTTTTGACTATCCATACGGTATCCATCATGGACATCATTATGGTAACATGTATGGACAAATATAGGCCATTGAACATCCACTTTTCACCGCTTTGGACATCCATGGAATATCCATAGGATGTCCATTTTATGACGAATAAATGAAAAAAGCTACTAGCATTCAAGCGCGGTCACCCATCCAAACTCTAACTTCGCTTATCGTTGCTTTACCTCTGTGATTCATCCTTCCTTGCATGGTGGCTGCTGCTGTCTTCTTATTTATATTATTAAATCCATGAAATTTGGCCAATAATGAGAATGATTCAAATGATTCAAATTACTCCATTAGTGTTGATTCTTGCATGTCAATTTGACATATTTTTCATTTTAGAGAAAATTTAGGTATTGTACGATGATGGAGTAGACAATGTGTGGTATTTTGATATCTCTACTTCTATGTTGTGAGAGCCCAATTAGCCAAATTCGTGCATGGTGGAGAGAAGCGAGACCAACAGCTGATACTGTAATCCGAACCACTTCTATAGGAGTAAAGTAATTTAACAGAATTCCCATTGGTTTATATTACTTGAACATGAGGGTTTCTTCCGGTGTCAATTTTGAATACTTTTTATGAATGCAATGGTATGTAGTATGTATATGTGTGGAAAAAATTCAAAATGTGAACGTGGGGACATTGAATGTACGCCATATGTTATGAATATCCAATAAAACGTCTCAATTTGGACCTAAAATGGACAACATATAGTCTATAATTGTAAGCCATATGGACTACCTTAAATATATGTTCAATGGACATCTCCATGTGGACATCGATTGGACAATGGCTATCGATATTTTGAAGAAGAGGTCATTAAATGGACACCAAATGGATTACTTTGTCTGGACGTCCAATGGATATCTTCATGTGTATATCCTATGGATGTCCAAAATATATCCATGGACACCTTGGACAAATACTGTACACAAAACGCATGTCCAATGGACATCTTGTGCTATTAGGGATCCAGCTGATAAGCACGAAATAAGTCCGAAAAGTATAAATAAATAAAACGAAAGCCTAGCGAATACAATGCTAAATTGTTTTGTTGATCATCTTCGGAAGGCTTCGAGAATTCGTCACCAGAGGCCACCCACTTCGTGATTTTTGCGAATAACATGAATATGCATTTCTTGAAATATGGTAATAAGCAAATGTATAAAAGAATCACACTGTAAAGTTACATTGAGTCATTCCACCACTATCAGTTGGTGCAGTAAGAGACAATAATTGAGACTTAAGAATGTGGAATACAGGCAGAGAGGGAGTCTGTCAAGTACTGAATGGATTGTAGGTTGTAGTATAATTTTTTTTTAGGGAATTGGGAGGGGTGTTTTCTTTTCAAGCGAAGAGTTTGGTGTGAACGATTCAATTTATATATGCAGTACAGTACTATATCATCAGATTATCCAGTGTATATCAATCGAATGGAATAATAAATGATCGAGGGTGTGTTCGAAAAAACGAATATAAAAGAAAGACTTTCCACGTGTCAACCAATTCATAATTCCAAGACAGTTTGGATGACAGGTAGACAACGAGCAGAAAAAAAAACTTTCTTAGCAATACCACGCGGAACATCGACTTATATCCACTCGCAGTGTATGAAAGCGACACCATACTGAGGATTTTTACGCGAATTTGCCAGTAACAATTTAAACAACTAAGGGAAGCCTGATCAACCCAAGCCTCACTGTGAGTACCTAACGACCTCAATTATCGTAAATGAGAAGGTACATTTGTTACCACTTCCCATTTTCAACAACTCAAAATAACAATCGCTCTAAATTCATTCTGAAATTTGGTAAGTAGGGATTCCGCCCCATTGAAAGTTCATATTTCTCATTGTGTAGTGAGGTTACCAGATATACTTGACTCTTTCCTCAAGAACAAAAATCTACAATCTCGTTTCAGCTCGTTACTCTAAACCCTCATAAAATAGTACCTCGTTTTCAATAATTATTCTACTGTGAAATCATTGTCTCCTTTCTCCTCAATATTTAATTCTCACATAACATTCTATGTTGTCTTTGCCGAGGGGTTAGCGTTTACCAGTGAATTCTGGCATCTTCCACGCCTTCCGAACATAGCCTGCATATTTGGTTTCGCTTCCTAGTTGATTTGTTCCATGATTCTATGAAAAACTGTTTGAGTAGGTATCATCAAAACTTATAGGAACCCCGAAGAGGAAACTAGTCCAAGTCCGAGGACCCTTTTCATCGACTTGGAGATTAATGAAATAGCATTGGTAGCTTCTCGATTTTCACATAAAAATTATGGAAGCTTCACAATTCCTGTAACATAAAAAGCAGGGAACGCTACCGAATCACCTATTGCATTTTATTAGAGTCGTAAAACCTTATGTTCATCCCGAGGCGGTAGATAAATTATATGGATCAGGAATCGGAATCGGGAAATGGATTTTTTATTATCAATCCAGGAGTTGTGTCAAGGAATATAGGATTATTGAAAATAGTTAGATTTGTCTTGAATCACCTGCAAGATTTTATTGAAAAACATTTCGTACACCTTCTAATTTCGAGGATATCTGTAGAGAATCGTATGCACAATAGGTTTCAAAATTAGAAGAAAACGAATACATATAAAATGTATAGTACTTTTCAAACACTTTTCAAACACCCTGTGGTTGGGGGTCTGGCGACTACCTGCCCTAAAACCGGCACATAAACCTTCCAAATGAATACATTGATTACCATCTGCAAGGTATACATTATGGAATTCACGAGATTGCTGCTGTGAGGGTCAACGATAAAGCCCACGGTTGCGTTTTTTATTACCTGTGCCATCTGCAGCCAAACCCCCCGATATTCATTATGGTGAGAATGGTTCTGAACAAAGATTTCATTAGGGTGACATTTTCTCGGAAGGGCCCTCGTTCTTTTCGTCTTTAGATATCGTAGTTTATCGTTCATTGTTGCGTCACACTACTCGTGTCCATAACTTTGGAATTTAATTGATGTAATAAATTTTATTTTATTTTAATCACCAGCGCGAAAACGTGGGCTTGTCAATAATTTCAGGTCAATGCAGACTTCGGCTCGAAGGTTACCACAACCACCCACCTGCACTGTCACTATATTCCGAAACCCTCAGCTCTTAGGCTCCGCTGGCTCCTGCACTGTCTCTACCGCTGTATTCCAAAACCCTCAGCTCCCCAGATCCTCAGCTCCTCAGATCCTCGGCTTCTCGGCTTCTCAGATCCTCAGATCCTCAGCTCCTCGGCTCCGTTGGCTCTACCCCCCTATTCCTTCTACTTACAAACAATTCCTGACACAACTGGCAGCAAACAACCAGGCCACTCTGCAGACTGCTTTGACAAAGAAAGGGCGAATACACAACTTCCCGACCCAGAACTCTTCTGTGGGATCCCCAAATTCCACTTGAAAGAAGAGTTTCATCGCTGGAAAACATATGAAATGAAATCTTACTGGAATGAAATTCCAGGACAGAGACAAATGGAAAGCGGCTAGTGAGCCTTTCTTCAAGGATAACTGAAAATATTGTCGAGTTGGACAAGAAATACTCGAAAATGGTAATGACTCCTCACTGGACACTGCGCTCTGATATATTACCTCAAAGAGATGGGCAAACCACAGAGTGATAATAGTTGCTGCTACTGCGAGAATTTCGCTAGAACTGCAAATTCAGCAACTTAGCTCCAAGGAATCTGGTAAACTCTCAGAATCTGATCTAATAGGTCGAGGTGCTTGTGAAGCTGTTAATACCCCCCCTACAATCTATTCCAATCCAAGCAACCTGAGTAGCTTTTGTTCCTTTCTTACCTGTGCCAAAGGAGGAGGATAAGTGAACACCACCTCTCCACTGGGACCTCCCAACCTCAAATCTCCATCACAGCCAGGCACCTTGATGAATCTCCAGCTGCCCTCGAAGGACAGCGAATCGAAGTCGTCGGAGGCGTTCATTCCTACCACGTCGAACCTCAGCTCCACCACGCTGGTGGTGGACACATACGTGAAGGGGATGAGCCTATCCCTGTCGACCAAGGATACTAAATTTCAGAGGATGGCACATATATCTATTAACTACTATATTGACCATACGCGATTTTAGAGACAATGTTAGCAAAGTGAAGCCGAATTTCATCGATCTATCCTTTTTACTTGGCAACGTTGATTGAGGGCGCATGCACGAAATCGGGCGCGAAATTCGAATCATGTAATTTATAATATTCGTAAATCTCATATTCATAGGAACAATTCACTTTATATTTGAATAAATATTTTCATTTGGAACATATCCGATGATGGTAGAATACATGGAGTATAGGTATACTTAGCTTTGACAGAGAGTAATCAGATATCTTTTAATTCAGCGAACTACTCCTTTCAGACATGAAAGAATATGAAGCAATCAAGATCAAAACAATGGTAGGCATATGAATTATCCTGATCTTCGCAATATTTTGTTAGACATTGATGGCACAGGCACTTCTCCATTGTGTCTTGATTTCTGGAATCGTAGAAGATAACCTGGAGGATGGATAAGACCTGGACACCGACACTGGACATATTCACGGCAGTGTTCAACTTGTATTACGAATAGTATCACCTGAACAACTATGAATTTATGAAATACAAATATTCAACAATAAGGAGAAACGAGGAAATTCACATCAACAAAAAGATGTAACCTGCTTATTGTTTGAAAAAGATCGCAAAAGTGATACCTGACATACGATCATTTCCAATTTGAGTAGTAGCGATGATAGTACCGTCCATACCGTTTTCTCTTCCAGGGCTCCTTTATCGGCCCGTCAAACCAGAAACGAACAAGGAAGAAATGTTAACAAAATGAATATTTACAATTCTCAAGTGGGGATCTAATAATCTGGTAGAATTTAATGCAAACAAAACACAAGCATGTCTTTTCTTTAGAAAAGCTGATCTCACTGTGCCCAACATAACTCAGTCAGGAGTAATATTACCATTGAAGTCATCCATTTCGATGCTTGGCGTTAGTATCAGCAAAAACCTTTCTTGGGAAAATCACGTGAGGTCCATTGCCAAAAGTGCATCCCAAAAACTCGGATTTCTGATTCGAGCCAAGAACCATTTCACTCCCAGTCAGCTGCTTATGATCTATAAGGCACAGATCCGACCTGTCCTGAAATAATATGTTTCCATATTTGGAGTGCGGCACCTAAACATATCCTGAAACCCGCCAAGTTCAGTCTTCACACCCTTTCGTGGTCACTTTAAAGACCTGCAGAACGTCCCTTTCCAAAGACTCGTTCATTCAACGAACGAGACTTTGGAAATCATTGCCTAGGGAGGTGTTGCCCGAGGCATACGATCTCCAGAAATTTAAGAAGAACACCAACTCCTATCTCCTTTCCCTTGGTTTTCACGTTGTTCTTTGAACATTACAGGATATCCCTTTTCGTGAGAACCATAACATAAAAAAAAGCGAAGCCATAAGAGAGAAACAACACTAAGAGAGTCGCTGTCATCATCTACTTTTATTTTGGCGCAAGCGCATAAATTCATCGTTGCCATCGACACTCTTTTGTTTTGGCTTCAGATAAGCTGTCTTTATTATCAATATCCGTAGTTAATAGATATATGCATAAAACTGGTTAACATGAGCAGCATAGGAATGTACCATCCTCTATGTATAGTTTTTCCTACGACCCCGCATGAAAACGTTATTTGAAAGAAAAAAAGCACACGTGTTGAAATGAAAAATATCACACGCTCGCCTGAATTGATAGAAATAATTAGGTATATTAGTTGGTACTCACTGTCAAAAAAAAAGCGTTCTCAAATCAAATTCATATTGTTTATTGAAATTATACCAAGAATTCTTTAGGTATTTATTAATTTCAATGTGTAATGATACATAATCTCTGAATTCACTTTGATAAAAATTAGGGTCAGTGACTGGAACTATTTCTATGCATGACTGATGATGTTGATGACAGCGGGTGAGATCATTCAAAAGAGTACGGCTACAGTTTTATTATGGCTGCACTATTATTTGACAAGGAGTCAAGGACGCACTAACTCGTACGGGATTGCGCACTACCACTACGTACTTCTGTGGTTCTGTATTCCTGGTTGCGTGATTACTGGAGCTAGCAGGCGTATGGTGTCAAATATCAATAAAATTGTTTGTCCAAACAAAACTAATTAAATCAGTTATTCACATAATGAGGAATTGTCGGAGAATTATTCAAATATCATCTTGAATATGGAAATAAACAGTACTTGATATCGAATCAAATACACCTGAAATTAGAGAGACCACTCAAGTTACATTTTTGACAAGACTTCCCGCGAACTGAAAGTATTCGGAGTCGTAGGAAAAATAGTGTACAAAACTCGTTGGAAAGTGCATTTCCTTCACTCGTTACGTTTCCGTAACGACTACTCGTGTGAAATATGTCACTTTCCACACTTGTTGTGTAATATACTATAATATCCTTGCCTGTCGACGGCGCACAGGCAGTCTCTGGGCACACCCGGCACGTCCGCCCAGGGCAGCTCGTAGAACCTAAGGGCGGCCGAGGGGTTGCCCATGCATGTCAACCGATTGGTGTCCTTGTCGATGACGGTTTGGCAGGCGCGGTGCTTGACTGTCATCTCTGTCAGGGTGATCTTGATGCGCTCGTCTTTGTTGACTTCGAAGCGGTACACGCAGCTGGAAAAATCGGTGATTTGAAGTCGGATGGGACAATGCTGCTGCGACTTTTCAGGTCGAGTACAGCTTGGCAAACCTAGCTTGACCATTAGGATAAGCGGAAATAAACAGATAAGGCATACTGTTATGGGCAAAAGAGTGGAGCCAAGTGAATATCTCATCAGTAACTGTTTATTAGATTCTTCTGAATTTTTGTGCATGGTGATTTCCGAAATTCTTGTCAACTTTATTATTTAAAATTTGAAAGATAATATTTTAGCGAATTCATAGATGTAACATTTGTTATTTTTATTTGAGGGGTGATGGCTCAGCGGTCAAAGTGTGTGTTAGTATCTTGGTTTGCATTGAAATCAAAAATACCCTACCCCATGGTTTTGAATGGAATTTGTGAAATGTGGGTAATGACATCAGTTTCAGTTAGTTTTGATTATGGGGTTACATCCTTCGTTTCTCCTTTGAGATATCTGTTGTTATTGATAATGTAGATGACAAATAAAACATCAATGAATTCCCTTCCCTTTCTGATTTCATGGAAATATATAGGGTGTGTCATTTGAATCAATAACGTTGATAAGGAAATAACAAAAAACTGAAAACTTGACAATATTGGCGATAACATTTTCGTATCTGCTATGTTTTGAAATCGACCTGTACACAGTAAAAAAAACTTGGGTGTGATTCTTATCAAATGGATTTCAGAGCAAACTCCGACGAATACAACACCAGAATATCAAAGTTGTGTACTTTTTACTATACATTTCACAATTGAGTGTTCAGTGATGTTAATTCCGATCTTAGTATTGAAAAATAACACGAATGTGGTGAAGTAGAACGATTCTGAAACATAAAACCATAAAATACACCAAATGGTAATCTCAATGGTGCTATCGTTGACGTCAACGAATAAAAAACACCTATTATATGAAATTAACACCAAGTCACTCCGTGTCATATCACGATGGAATCGAGGCGGTGTATAAATCATCTAATTTGGTGGCAATAATCATTCGTTATATATAGTATATAGGCATTAGAATGGTGTGAATTTCATGCGCTCATCTGTTCGATCTCTTGCCAATAGGTGGCACTGACTTCCTTCCTACCGTACCTGATTTCAATATTGGGCATGATATATTAGATGATTTTGATATAGATCCGAGTATAGATCAGTATCAATTGGCCTAGGCCCTAGTGCCACTGATCAGGATTAATGAGCCGAAACAGTTCGTCATCATCCGAATTGTCTCTAGATTCTTCTTAGTCTAGTTTATCATCATAAGAATTATATTTCAATAGGTAATCCAACTTAGTAAAAAACACCAGAGGGGGTGATGAAAAGCACTGATTCGCATGAACATACGCATGTACCTGTTCAGTGTTTAAACGCACCGAAGAGAATTTCGTGGAGATAGGATTCAGCATCAAGAAAATCACAGATTGTGCATCACACCACTGCGGTGTCAAATCGCACTTTCGGAAATGCATAAACAACACCACCAGAGTGTTCATACTGCTAAATTCAGCACTAACACTAGTGTTACTGACAACTAGGTTTGATTCTTAAAAACACCTAAAGGAAAAGTCACACATACCTAACACCTACAGTGGTGAGTAATATGCCGGTGTTTACCGACACTAAAACAATCAGGTCCTCAGGGGACACCAGACGGTGTTAGCTGGTGTTAGCTGGTGTAATTTTTTTTTCACTGTGCACAAAAATCCAAAAAAATATAACAAACGGTTACCGAGATATTTACTTGGTTCCACTCTTTTGATCATTGACAAAGATACACTTCGTCGGCTGTTCTACTGCGCATATGCAATTCTTTGAGGCCAAGCTAGATTTTTCAAAAGCTGTAGTTACTTATTTTTGTTTGGCTGACGAAGAAATGTCAAAAAATTGCGACAGATTTTCGTTTTCCAAAAACGAATACAATGCAAATATAATTGAGCTACCCAAGTTTCTGCTGGGATCATAACAAGAAATCCAATAACCATAATAAGTGAAAGATTCACAAGGCTGTGTGCATGCAAATTATATTTCAAAATTTGTAGCAAAGCGCTTTCGACTGTTAGGTCATCATCAGTGCATACTCGTCAGGTATTACAAGATTTCCATAAATTTAAAAAAACATACATATGGTATACAAACTTTTCACATTAATAAAATATGTTTGGTTTTCTCAACATTGAGATAAACCCGTTACATTTTTTTTTATTTATTTATGGAAATTTTGCAAGTAATACCTGACGAGTATGCACTGATGATGACCTAAGAGTCGAAAGCGCTTTGCTTCAAATTTTGAAATATAATTTGCATGGAATACAAATCTGGTTTTTTGAATAACCATAATAGTTTCAAGATTCGTATGGGGCTTGTACTCCAGAAGCCTCTTCACTGCAACCTCTGCTGATCTATTGTGTGAGGCCTCATGTTAAGTTAGAAATTAGAGTATAATGCCATCTAGATTATTTCGAGAATATTTTTTATAGATACAACAGTAAGTGCTCATAACGATTGCCGTTATTCTCCAAACAATAATAGGGCCTGTTTGAAATTCTTGCCTCACATTCGGAAAGTTTCGGGAGATATATTCCGGCATTATCGACCATTATAAGGGCGCTTGCCCACAGGACGGTAGCGGCACGATTTGCCGCGCGCGATATATCGCGCCGCATCCGCTGAGCGCTCGCCCACTACACGGTATATCGTGCGAAACGTATTCAGATCAATACTCTGTGTTGCCAGATCGATTTTAGTGAGTTTTTGCTGTGAGTTCGACGTGATGGATCGAAGAAAAGTGATTTTGTTAGCAATTGTTCTACGTAGGCGCCGAAGAAGGCAAGCTATCAAGAGTCAAAGGCGATATTGGGTCAATCCCATTTTGAGGGTCAGATATGTGGAAGGGGCATTATATACATTATTTGAAAAACTCAAAGCAAATCCTGCGAAATTCTTCAATTATTTTCGCATGAGCAGAGACACGTTTGATTATTTGGTCGACCGAATAAAAGAGTCTATATGTCTTCAAGATACACAAATGAGGGAATGTGTACCTCTAACCGAAATGGTAGCAGTAACATTAAGGTATGAGTATAATATTTTATTTTGGAAAACACAGAGTATATTATGTAATTATATAGAATTATTCCAACAAATCATTAGGGCTTCCTGTATTTTCATAGACTGCACGCATTCAATGACAACACAGCACTGAAAATATCGTTGCCGATTTCGTACTGTCGGCTAGACATCATTTAATCCCATTGGCGTTCAAAAGTCACGCGACACGAATTCGCGCGGTTTCTGACAGCCAAATCGCAGGTTTGTGCGGTAACGTCCTGCCGCGACGGTTTTGAATGCCGTCGCGGCATTTTTTAACCAGTGGGCGACCACTACATTTAATTGTATGGACAATTTGTGCATTTCTGTCGTTGCGATATCGCGTACGATTCACCGCGCGCGGCAAATCGTGTCGTTACCGTCCTGTGGGCAAACGCCCTAATAGTTTGAAATAGTCATCCAATCATTATCTCGCTGGGTCGTAATAGTGTGGTGGGGAGCGCTGTCTTGTTGGTAACGAAGCTGATTTTCATGAAATACTCGAGGTTGCCGTCTGGATAAATTTGGTTTTCCAACTGATCCGAAATTGAAGGATTTATCGTAGTTTCTAACATATTCAGATACACTTCTCCTATAACTGCATCTCCACTTATACCAGCATACACTTTTTTAATGATTCCGTTTGTGCTCATACCCATAAACGTATTTTTCTCTTGACATTCTCATTCATCAGGAAGAAAGTACATTCATCACTAGAACACATTTATTTTTTGGTTCCAGGCTCAGCATCAGTTAGGTCAGTCTTTCTTCAACAAGTTTTCTCAACTTTTCCATTAAATATGGAAAAAACGTATTATGATGCTTTCAAACTTTCCGTACCGATTCATGACAAAAGATTGTATGTTTGATGCCCCGACTTTTCTGCTTGCCAACTCTTGAAGAAGAAAAGGTAAGAGGGTGTTAAACTGAAAAGAAATTCTACGGAGCTATTATAGATTTTCTTGATTTTATATTCTTGAACGATGTCTCAATAGGTGGGTTTCTTAAAAACTTAGTCACCCAGTTTTCTTAACTTTTCCGTTTTATATGGAAAAAACTTATTAAGACGATTTCGAACTTTCCGCACCGATTCATGAGACATTTATGTTTCCCTTGCAGCCTCTCACAACAAGAACTAAGGATTCGTCGCGAATTGTCCCAGTACTTTCACAAAAGCAGCTTACAACTAATCGTGTTGTAGCCACCTCTTTTTGTTATTTACGGTAGGTAGCTGTGTCTAGAATGTTTGCATTTTATGATAACCAGCTCTCATTTATTTATTCATTTATTTATTCATCCAAACAAGCCTACTTACCCAATTAAATGGACATTACAATTAAAGTAAATTATCAATGTAACTAAAACGAACATAGAAAGAGAAATTAGTCTATCCAATTAGAATATCAAACATAGTTTGAAATGAATGTCTGGTAGACTACGAGCAGAAAACAACTACTTTCCTGGTAAATACCACGCAGAACATTGAATTATATCTGCTCGTAATCCATGCAACGATTCACACTGTGAATGCAGATCGCAAATGTTTCTTTCTTCCTAAGACGTGACAAATTCACATCGGGACAGGCACGCCTAACAACCTACAGACCGGTTTCGGGCTTATTGGCCCTCATCAGTGCAGGGTAGTTATCCGAGTAGAGACCGTAAGATCTCCACTCGAAGCGTTGCCTGTCCCAATGCACCTTCGTCGCGTTTATTTGACCGCACTGAGCCGCGTTCCAACAGACAATTGGAAGTGGCGACACCATGCGGCAGAAGAAAGAAACACTCCAGAACTAAATCTCCCAAATCACAGAACTTGGAAGTGGCTTATAGCTCGACTAAGCTAATAAATGAAAAATGGAAAAGCCATAAATTGGACAACAATTTTAGAAAGAGAAATTAGTCTATCCAATTAGAATATCAAACATAGTTTGAAATGAATGTCTGGTAGACTACGAGCAGAAAACAACTACTTTCCTGGTAAATACCACGCAGAACATTGAATTATATCTGCTCGTAATCCATGCAACGATTCACACTGTGAATGCAGATCGCAAATGTTTCTTTCTTCCTAAGACGTGACAAATTCACATCGGGACAGGCACGCCTAACAACCTACAGACCGGTTTCGGGCTTATTGGCCCTCATCAGTGCAGGGTAGTTATCCGAGTAGAGACCGTAAGATCTCCACTCGAAGCGTTGCCTACCAGACATTCATTTCAAACTATGTTTGATATTCTAATTGGATAGACTAATTTCTCTTTCTAAAATTGTTGTCCAATTTATGGCTTTTCCATTTTTTAAAACGAACATGTTTAATTTATACATGTGGACATGCATAAACAATAGTTGAATGATAACAAATATGTGAAGTAGGTATACCAAGAAAAATATAGAGGTAGAAGTGTTTAATATAAGATTCAAAAAATAATTGGAGCTGTCGACCAATCTATTGAAATTGACATATCCTGATCCCTACTGACCCATCCAGATTAGTGAAGTGGTGAAGCACTAAAGTACAACATTAAATTTTGATTGTATGTATATTCGTAAATTTTGAAGTTTGCCTAATAATATATCCCAAAGTTTCGGTTTGCAAATTTACCAATATGCTCCAAATGGAAACATATTATTCTAGGTTACACCAAGATTACGTATCTCACTCTTTCGCTCTAGAATTTCGCCGTTCATACCGAAAAATAACTGGACGAGAGCGTTACAATAGCTCTTATGACGATTCACATAGTGACACCAGTGCAAAACTCACCTTATATTTTTAGCACCTCCTCTACCATATAGAAATACGTCTTTGGGAGAGCGGAACTTGTGCTGACCTTCATCGTCATTCTGTGCGACGTTGCCAAAATACCTGGAGCACGGCCCATCACCGAAGGGCTGTCCGTCGACGTGTAGGTCTACAAATTCGTAGAGAGCCTTGAAAGTTACAGGTCTGGAATAGTAAATGAAACACAATTCAAGTGATGCATGATTTTAAACGTCCAGTGCGCTTGATCGAAAGAACGAAGTACTTAGGCAAAATTAATGACAACTCGAAAATTTAATGAACTCATCATATGCAATTAGGTATTACCGATAATTTTTTTCAAGTTTTTTTCAAGAAAAAAATTAGAGGGAATTATTTCTCCTGCGTGGGAGATTCGGCAAAAAAATTTCATAAATTGGAGTTGCTTTTATAATATGATGAGAAGATGATCCCTATACGACCAATTATTCTGCGTAGATACAAGGGCGGATCCAGGCGATGTTTGAGGGGGGGGCATATAGAAAATAACGGATTTTTTTGTTGGTTCCTACTGCCTACTGAGTTATAGTCGAGTGCTTTTTCATAAAAATATTGATTTTAGTAAACAAAATATCATCATGTCAAGTGTCAAAATTTTTGTAGTAAAAAACAAGTTCAAACTGTTCGGTATATTTCAAGAATATATTCATATTTACATTTATCGGAAAGTGAATAAAAATATTTCTGTTCAAAAACAAATAAAATATAACCGAATATAAAAAACAAAAAATCAAATATCAAAAACTAAATAACCATTTCCAGTCTCCAATTCTTTTGGCTAGCGTATCTTTGGATAATATCATCTACATTCCTACTGCCGCAAAATTATTATATTTATCGGGTCCACGAAGGGCCTCTACAATTTCTGGAACAATGAAAACAGTAAACCGTTTTCAATCAAACATCTAATATCACTTGTCTACCCAGATTTTATTCTGAGTGACTTTTGTCAATGAATATAAGAAGCTTCATTTTTTACAGAAAAATTATCACTTATTAATTCCGTCAATAGAAACTGACAAAATTATCTCTGTGATTTCTCGTTGCTATAGAAACATATACAAAAAGGAGCCTTCTTATTGGTTAGAAATAAATTTATGAAATTTTCTAACATATCTGATGTAGCAGAAAGTGCGAACATTGTAAATTTGAACATCCTACCCGAGAAATCGAGGAAAAGTATGAATTATGATATGATATGATAGATTCAAGTTTTCGAGTAGCCTCAATATCCAACGGGTTATTTTTTAATCTATGAGTATTTTTTCTGTTGGGTATATAAGTTATTGTATTGAATTTCGATGTAATAATGAATAATTAATCTAGGAACTAAAAAATGAAAATAAATATCTCAAAGTCATCTCCACCTCATTATTAGAATAATCTAATATAACAAGGTAGAAAACGAGCAGAAAACAACTACGTTCCTGGCAAATACCACGCAAAATATTGAATTATATCCACTCGTAGTCTATGCATCAATTCATATAAATGAATAAAAATACAAATGTTTCTTTCTTCGAACATGCGTTTATGCTCCCAACGAGACAAACACGCCTGACAACCTGTAGACCGGTTTCGGGCTTATTGGCCCTCATCAGTACAGGGTAGTCAACCGTGTAGAGATCCTGAGATCTCCACACGAGGCGAGGTCTGAATCGATGGAAGCATCCACGCATATTGTCTCGTTGGGAGCATAAACGCATGTTCGAAGAAAGAAACATTTGTATTTTTATTCATTTATATGAATTGATGCATAGACTACGAGTGGATATAATTCAATATTTTGCGTGGTATTTGCCAGGAACGTAGTTGTTTTCTGCTCGTTTTCTACCTTGTTATATTAGATTATTCTAATAATGAGGTGGAGATGACTTTGAGATATTTATTTTCATTTTTTACACCACTCCACTTAGAGTTTTTGGCTATTCCCTTTGAATCTAGGAACTGTTTTTGTAGAAAACATGTTGTGTGTATTTCGAGCGCAAACTGTCATTGATATCAACAAGTTGCATGTTTGGATGGAAAATGACTGAGTTATTTACCACCAAAGTTCATGGATCTCATAGCAACATCATCATGTATTTTCGATATTTCGATCGATATTTTGCCATGACGGTTTAGTTTCCTCATTTTGTTTTTCCCACTTTGTTCATCTACATTATGTGATATAAATGATATGATATCCATAAAGCGTTATTTTGATCAAATCTGATCATCAATAACTAATAAAAAAAAGAATATACACACTGTGCCATTTGAAAAACTGAAGATGGTGTAAAAAATTAAGGAGGGTTCCATTTTAAGTGGTACACCTTATACGAAGTTGGGGCTCTCTTGTGTTTATCTGGATTCAAAGGCTCGAAGGCGATAAAATGAAAATCAGTCGGTTCGTTCAGAGGCGTTGTTAGGGGGTGAAATTGATATGAATTTGAATTCACGAAATTTCTTGTCAAAGTTTGAAAAAACATTTGCTTTTGAGTAAAAAATGTCTTTTTCATGGAACACTTTAGATCTCACCATTTCCGTGAAAAAAAAATCACCTGTTGAGCGTATTCGGTCAAATTTCTAAACATTTTGATACCTCGGGTGAGAATGCCATGCCATAATATGTATACCTTTCATCCCTCTTCAGCGATATCGTAATAAAAGTGCTTGCTGTATAGAATCTCACTTCAGTACTTCACTCTAGATGGTATAATATATCATTCTCAACTACATCTTACCACCAGTAGGATAAAGCAGATCAGTCATGAATCACTCTGAATACGTGAGTCGAGAATAAAGTGTCATTGAATGGAATAACGCCAAAATACCTGAATCCACTCTGGCGTTCAAGAATACTGATTATTGTGAATAGGAGTCCCAAAAGTTTCATATTTGTGACGTATTAGATCCGTTATTGATCTGCATATTTCATCGAATCCAACATACAAAAATGTATCTCGAAGAAACGAGCAGCGATTGCCATGCTGGATTTGGATTTATAGGGATCCCAACGAGACTCTCTTATGGATTCATTTGACGACATGTATTTGTAACGATGCCCAATTTGGTCAAAATATTTTATCTTCCAGAGAAATTAATGAATGAATCGTAACGAGTTCAATATCAGGTACCAACATGGTCGTCTCGGCTCGAAATATAAACAAATTTGATTTTCTCCGGCCGATATTTCCTATAAGTACCAATCTATGTTTATACTCGAGGAAAGATTTGTTTCATGAAAGAATGTACGAATTAGATGCATTCGGAATGACAATTTCGTCTACGAGGGTTTGAACGATTATTAAGAACAAGTTTATATCATTATTATGAGAATTGAGTATGATGTAATGATTCATTATAGAAATTTTATAAATACGAGGCACAATACTATCTGCCGGTTACATAAAAGCCCGTCAAGCCTTCTGTTAACTGAACGTGGGATTAACTCTGCTAATGCGCGAGCTAAGGCATGCGTTGCCGTGGTTATAAACAAATTAAATATTTAATCGCCTGTTAAATCTTTATGCAATCGGCCCTAAGACTAAAGGATGACTTACCATTTTGGAACTGAAGAATATAGTCTGAATAAAGTCACTCGAAGTCATTTAGAAGAGGAGAGGAAATTAGGGAACCAATAGGAACGTTACTCATGTTTACACTTCAAATTAGCTCGTTTATAATTTATGGGCATGAGATCTGCAGCCGTAAAAACTAATTATCCCAGTTACCTTCAACCAACTTATATTTACATTAACTTGATCGAAGAGTAATGAAAAAAACACAAGAATATAAGATTTAGCTGAAATAGTTTATATTAAATGCTCTTAACATGACCTTACGTTTAGAATAATCCACATTTGGCAAAATTGGCGTGAACCACGACATAGAGTAGTTAGCGGGGATGGAAGGTTCCAACAATTTTCTCATGAAAAGTCCCTATAAATTCCCCAGAACTAGAATCTGAGCAGAGCAGATCCGAGATCCGATAGTTCAGCTCTCAACTCCAAACAATGTTCCTCAGTTCGTAATCTCAGTGCCGCCCTCGTAAAGTGTGTTACAAGTGAACGTGAATTTGCAGAACTGTGAGACAAGGATTTTCTCAGACAGTTCGGTTTTCGTCCGGTAAATAATAGTCATCTTGTTGTGCCGGTATTCAGTTCAATTCTCGTAATTTGTTTAGTTCACGAAATCATCTGAAAAGCTACTATGATTGTAATCAACCACCAAACATGTGAGAAATTCTATTTATATTTGCCAACTCTGCCTGTCTAATTGATTTAAATGCTAAAAAGATTCCTGCTTAAATATTCACGAACCCAGTTAAAGAAATTATATTGTTATGATCCTGTATAGGCTAACTTGAATAAAGCAGGTGCATATTTCATGCATTATATTATGAGAATGTCAGTTTTCATGAATATAGTGCCACCAATATCTTTTGGTGATCGCAGATTAATATTTTATGTTTTCGTAAACGCGCGTTTATCTAGCATTGGCCATTGTGGCTGTTTCGCGATAATAACCCTCTCGAAACGTATATAGAAAGATAATATATGCAACCTTGTTTGGAGATCAAGAAAATCCTGGATATACTTCGTGGTATTGTGGAAGTCTTTGAGTCATGTGTATCTACATCAGCTGTACCTACTAAAAAATCCACATTGTTGGCTCGTCGTATCTGACCCCACATAACATCTGGACTATTTGTCCAATTGTATCTGGCCTAATATAATACTTTCTTGCAGTGGGTATTTATTTCAATAATTTAGTACTTGTAGGAGTTTTTTAAAGTGCAACTGGGTATGAGCTGCATATAGTTTTGGTTCGCCAATTAATTACCCAAAAATTGATTGTATTCTGCAATTCAAAGCTCTGCAATTCCATATTTATGTATATGTGAAAGTGAAAATAGTCTATCCAATTAGAAATATCAAACATAGTTTGAGAATGAATGTCTGGTAGACTACGAGCAAAAAACAACTACTTTCCTGGTAAATACCACGCAGAACATTGAATTACATCTGCTCGTAGTCCATGCAACGATTCACACTGTTAATGCAGATCGCAAATGTTTCTTTCTTCCTAAGACGTGACAAATTCACATAGAGACAGGCACACTTAACAATCTACAGACCGGTTTCGGGCTTATTGGCCCTCATCAGTGCAGGGTAGTTATCCGAGTAAAGACCGTATGATCTCCACTCGAAACGTTGCCTGTCCCAATGCATTTTCGTCGCGTATATTTGACCGCACTGAGCCGCATTGTAACAGACAATTGGAAGTGGCGACATCATGCGGCTTAGGAAGAAAGAAACATTTGCGATCTGAATTCACAGAGTGAATCGTTGCAGTGACTACGAGCAGATATAATTCAATGTTCTGCGTGGTATTTACCAGGAAAGTAGTTATTTTCTGCTCTTAGTCTACCAGACATTCATTCTCAAACTATGTTTGATATTTATGATTGGATATACTATTTTCACTTCCAAAATTTTTGTCCAATTCATGGCTTTTCCATTTCTCATTTATGTATACGGTGTTACTGTTTCTGGTTCTTACCGCATATCACCTACTGTTTCAGTCAGCAGGTCTGCTGTTTTCTTTTGGCATCACCGGCCACGATCGGTACTGAATGTAAGTATCGCGAAATCACTCATAATGATAGAATGTGAACATTCTAGCTGAAACTTCCTGACATCGGAGGACTCTAAGAAGGCCCCTTCCAGGAACTTGAGCCTATTGCAAAAGAGTGCTGGGCATTGGCAAAGCAAACGTTCTGAAGTTTCAGTTTTACCCATCTTTTTGAGTTGATACATCAGAGGGCAGTGTCCAGTGAGGAGTCCAGGTTCAAGTTTTTCTTGTTCAACTTGAAAAGCTGTTTAGCTTTCCTTGGCGATATGCTAACTAGCCTTTTCGCTTGTCTTTATCCTGACACACCTTATTTTATTAAGTGGGCCAAAGTGAAAAGATTATTTGAACTAAGAAATGAAAATATTAGACCATATCGCGCTATTATTATTTTCGTGATTTCATTTCAAATTTTCCTATAGCCGAATGCTAATGTTGAAAATTAATTTTCCTACGACCACCTATGAAAACGTCAATAATCACACTGTTTTGTTATTCAGAAAGTAGCTCATATCACCATGATATTATGTTATTTGAAAGAAAAAAAGCACTAGTGTTGATATGAAAAATATCACAACGGTCGCCTGAATTGATAGAAATAATTAGGTAGGTATATTGTGAAGGTACCTACTCACTGTCAATATATAAGCGTTCTCAAATCAAATTCATATAAATTATTGAAATTTCTGTCTCGTTTCGAATTATACCGAGAATTCTTAATCTATCAATTTCAATGTGTATGATACATAACCTCTGAATTCACTTTAAAACTGGAAGCTATACTCTTTGCTGGAACTATTTCAATGTTGATGACAGCGGGTTAGATCATTCAAAAAAGTACGGCTACAGTTTTATGCGCGGCTTGCTCCTTGCATCAGTTTGATATCACAGTATCACCAACGAGAAGATTATTTGGTATCACAGATGTTTGCAAAGAGTCAAGGACGCACTAACTCGAGTAATTCGTACGCGCTTGCGAACTATATACTTCTATAGTTCTGTATTCCTGGTTGCGTGATTACTGGCGCTAGCAGGCGAATGTTGACAAGGTTGTTTAAGTACGCTGGTGTCAATATCAATAAAATTTGTCCAAACTACACTAACTCAATCAATCAGCAATTCACATAATGAGGAATTGTCGGAGAAGTATTCAAATATCATCTTGAATATGGAAATAAACAGTACTTGATATTGAATCAAAACCACCTGAAGTTCTAGAGACCGCTCAAGTTACATTTTTGACAAGACATGCCGCGAAATGAAAGTATTCGGAGTCGTAGGAAAAATAGTGTACAAAACTCGTTGGAAAGTGAATTTCCTTCACTCGTTACGTTTCCGTACTCACCGCTACGCGGCTCGTGCTAAACGACTACTCGTGTGAAAAATGTCACTTTCCACATACTTGTTGTGTAATATACTATTCCAGTTTGTATTCTTTCAAGTTCATATAACCCGTTCATTTCAAATTATGCCTCGTAGCTGAACTGGCTAGGTAAGCATTTTATTCACGGAAGAGCAGAGTGGGATTGTTCGGCTTATTCTTCATATCCAACTCATCTATCCATAAAATATTCGAAAGGCGCAAGCTCTTAATCCAGCTGACTATACCGCTCCACTCGATTTATTTTGTTGATTATCAAGGGAACTGGTAGAGAATTCCTCTTTTATGTCAAATGTTTTGCATATTTTGTGAGGGAGATGACGAAATCTCCATCTAGATTTTCTCAGAATGCATTCCCCTGCAAAATCCTAGGAGAATATTAAATCGTTGACACATATTAAACGGCGACTAGTATGTATTTAAATTATTTTAATATTGAAGCTGATGTTGTTTGGCCTGAATTGTGCAATTCCAGCATTGAAACCAGATACTCCGGAAGCTTCAATGTATGCACGATATCAGGAATTCCATGAACTTAACCGAAATATAGTTTATTTGATTCAAAGTTGCGACTCCATGACAACAGTTTCCTCGAGAACATATCCGAAGTGCACGAATTCCTTTGTTGGAAACAGAAAATGCGAACTTTTCTCCATGTGAACTGAATAATAAAGACATCGACAGCATTCCACTGGAGCGTGCTGTTATGTATGAATTTGGCTTGAAAATCGAGATTTTCATATTCCAAGAAAATAGTCGGGAGTTATCGAAGAAGAAACTGACTATACAAATGGAATTGCTGGACGATAAAAATCGGATTATATATGCTTGAAGAATTTTTCGTATTTGAACTCCTAGTTTTTTCGTGGGATATTGTCCGGACATTCTCAATACCAGATAACATTTTTTCATGTTTCTAATAATACACAAATACAAGGATGATTTTCCATTCATTTATTCAAAATTTGAGTGCAGTAAAAATTGATATGATACGGTACGACATCAGAAACTTGTCGATCATCGACCTTATGAAAATTACAGATCTCTCACCCCGATCGATGATGGACAATGTTCTATAATGAATTTCATATTCCTTCAAAATCATGATTGGAAATTCAACATTACCTTCAATTTATCAGAAAATATATTTTTGAAAGAGAAAATAGTCTATCCAATTAAAATATCATAAAACATAGTTTGAAATGAATGTCCGGTAGACTACGAGCACTACTTTCCTGGTAAATACCTTGCAGAACATCTGATCGTAGTCCATGCAACGATTCACACTGTGAATGCAAATCGCAAATGTTTCTTTCTTCCTAAGACGTGACAAATTCACATCGGGACAGGTACGCTCAACAACCTACAGACCGGTTTCGGGCTTATTGACCCTCATCAGTGCAGGGTAGTTATCCGAGTAGAGACCGTAAGATCTCCACTCGAAGCTTTGCCTGTCCCAATGCATTTTCGTCGCGTCTATTGAGCCGCGTTCCAAGAGACAGTTGGAAGTGGCGACACCATTTACGATTCTAGATTTTTCCAGATATTGTATGAGCTCATGAAGTCTCTAGTTACCAGGAATATATACAGAGTTGGTAGGTTAGGAACTGCGATCTAAAGATTATTATAAAATAGAAAGGTTCAATATTATAGCTATATAAATGTATCATTACTTATAAAACGTCATCAAATGCTATAGTATCGAAAACTAGATCAAAGCAAATTCGCTGGAATATACAGCGTCCGTCATAAAGTTGTCCATATATGAGAAAAAGATTATTCTTGAAATTTCTGAAAAACTCTAATAGCGGTTCATTTCTGCTTATCTGAGAACTAAAGAAATGGCATGTGGTCCCAAAAAATCAGATTCAGCAATGATAATAAGTTTTAATTATAAATATCAGTTGGTTGGAATCAAGCTCACTTTTTCCAAAGAAGTTAAATATTTGGGAGTGTTAATAGACCAAAAACTGACATGAAAAAACCACATTCTATCCAGAGCTATAGCGGCAAGCTGTACATGCGGCAGAGTCCTTGGCAAGACATGGGGTCTGAAACTAAAAATGATCTATTGGTCTTATTAAACTATCATCAAACCCATGGTCTCCTACGCTCCATTGATATGGTGGCAAAAAATGCAACAAATTTCGGCACAAGTCAAGTGCAGCGGCAGGGCTGAAATCTATGTTCCTTGATAGCCAAGCAGCACTGAAAGCTCTGAAGTCAGTCTAAGCTGACTTCGGACTGTAAACAATCCCTGAGACAACTGGCAGCGAACAACCAGGTCACTTTGATGTGGGTGCCAGGTCATAAGGGAGTTGAAGACAACGAGGAAGCAGACTGCCTTACCAAAGGAGGGGCAAATACACAATATCTCGGCCCATAACCCTTCTGTGGACTCGTCAAGGCCCACTTGAGAGAATAGTTCCGAAGCTGGGAAGCAGATGAAATTAAATCTCACTGAAATAAAGTGCCAGGACAAAGACAAGCGAAAAGGCTAGTGAGCCTATCGCCAAGGAAAGCTAAACAGCTTATTGAGTTGGACAAAAAATACTTGAAACTGGTAACGGGACTCTCACTGGACACTGCCCTCTAAGGTATCACCTCAAAAAGGTGGGTAAAACAGAGTTATAGTTGCTGCTACTGCGAGAACTTAGCTGAAACTGCAGAACATTTGCGAATGCCCAGCACTCTTCTGCAAGAGGCTCAAGTTCCTGGAAGGGGCCTTCTTAGAGCCCTCCGATGTCAGGAACCTAGCTCCTAGGAAACTGATAAACTACACAAGAAGCCTCGGAATCCCAGGCCTAGAATAGATTAAGGGTTATGCACAAAAGATCTAATAGGTCGATGTGCTTGAGAGGCTGCACAGCCTTAACGACATCTCCTACAATCTACAATCTGGTTAAAATCTGATTAACGGGTTGGAACTATCGAATAAGCTTATATGAATCGAAGTACACGGTATGACAATACAATACTAATAACTAAATCAAGTTTTCATAATTAATCTCTCAAACATTTTATCAGTTTCGATCCATTGAAGCTGTTTCCAGATAAAACGTGTAATGTTTCTTAGTAAGGGTAGAGGCTCTGGTAGAGGTATGAAATGGTATTTTCAAATTGTTTGTCTTAAAACTTTCTTTCTTTGGTATATGGGGTCTTCGGTGGATTCCAAGCAGATATCCTGGATAACATTTTTTCGATATCTTGTCAATTTGACCTATTTTTCGGTACCACAGATAACTTTATTATGAATTCCTGATGTCACGTCAACAGACTTTTTAGTTGTGAGACATGCAGAAACGAACCACCATTACAATTTTAAAGACATTTTTTCACATCATTTAGTCAACTTTATGGCAGACGCTGTTTATTAGATAGTATTGTTTATGCTGCTGAAGAATATCAAATATATATGTTATGTAATTGGAAAGCTAATGAGCTGAATAAACATCGTTTCAACCTGCCCACAGTGACTACGATTGACCTTTTTTTTTGTATTTTCATACATTTTTGATACATCGTTTCTGAAAATGTTACCTAGGTTTTTTGGTGAATTTAACCATTTTTAAATAAAAAAATTTCGGAGTTTTCCATGAAAATCGTTGCACACCCTGTATAGAAATAATATTACCTGAGTGCAGTGGAGTCAGCCAACTTCAATTCCAAGGTCAAACTGTCCCCCGAAGTGAGGAAGCTCTCAGCGAGGGTACAAGGTCTCGGGAACCTGGTGGAGTTGGCAAGCGCAGAATGGTCGCAACTCCTGGGTATGTGCTCTTTGCAGTAGCGTGCCAGCAGGGTGACGTTCTTCCGCCCGCCCTGGGTGCTGTGAGATGCTCCCGATCTACCTTTAGGTTTGTTTTTGTCCCCACTGAAACAAATAGAAAGGCGGTCGGTTAGGTCGACTGAATTTTTTCAATCATATATATACAGGGTGTTCCGGTGATCATGTTACAAACTTCTAGGGTAGATAAAACACACGAAAATAAGAAAAAAAGTTCATGTGAACATGGTTCCGGAAACGCTTCTTCAGGGAGCTAGGGCCCTTCGAAGATGACCTTCAAAAACTACTTTTCGTTTTATAGCTTCGGTACTATTGCAGCTATCGCCACCAATTTTGGGACATGAAATCTAGTTGGTAGGTTTATCAATTTGAGCCTTCCGGATTTTGTCACCTTTAACCAGGGGCGTACAAACCAGGGGGGTATTTGGGTAAATTTGACCCTTCTCCTCTAAGGCGTCAATTTCTTGCCATTTTTATATCTGATTATGATTCTCCAATGACTTTTACATAAAAAAGGTACTATAAGTAATAGTGGATATCTGTTACCGTTTCATCGAAAAATGGCTATATCCAATCGATAATAAATTATTGGTCTTAAACAAATTATTACGTTGACATATGAAAATGAGGTTCAGTACAGATAGTGAGCATTAAAAGTTAGTCAAATCTTCTTCTTTAATGAAAATAAATCAGATTAGAGAGATTTATTGCCTTTTCGAAATTGGGGGTACAAAAAGTAAAAGGGAACGTATACTAAATATTCAAAAAAAAAACAATTAAACCTACACAATCAAAACTAATAATAAATTTGCAATAAATCATTCAAAATAACAATTGCTGAAAATGCCTGCCACCACGTTCAATACATTTATTGCACCTACGTAGCATATTTAAATTGACGTCAGTGAAAACATCAGGCATGGTTTGGATCATTTCAGCCGCAACAGAAATCCTAGCCACCAAATCTTCCTCCGACTGAACTGGAGTTTCATATACAAGGCTTTTCATATGTCCCCAAAGAAAGAAATCCAGAGAAGTTAAATCTGGGGACCGGGCTGGCCAGTTGACATCGCTTCCACGTCCAATCCAACGTCCTCTAAAACGATCATCGAGGTGCTCACGTACGACATGTGATAAATGAGCGGGTGCTCTATCATGCTGGAACCACAGATTCCGACGTATGTCGAGGGGCAGCTCATCCAATAACTCAGGTAAGGTGTATCTTAAAAAATGGAGGTACACCGTCCCAGTTAGTCGAGGAGGCAACATGATTGGTCCAATTAGACGTTCTCCAACAATTCCAGCCCACATGTTCACCGAGAATCGATGTTGGTACCCTCTTATTTAAAGAGCATGAGGGTTTTCCTTCGCCCACACATGGCTATTCCGTGAATCAAAAATACCTTCTCTCGTAAAAACAGCCTCATCAGAGAAAAGCACAAATTTCGGAAATTGGGGGTCTTGCGTACACTGTTGAAGAAACCACTCGCAAAACTCTACGCGGGGTGCATAATCATCTGGTCCCAATTCCTGTACTTTTTGGCGATGGTAAGGATGAATACATTGTTACAAATTATTGTAACAATCTCCCATACACGTACATGACTTACATTCATGGGTTCTGCAACAGCTCGGGTACTAACACCAGGATTTTCATCGAATTGTCGAAGTACCTCTTCCTCAAATTCTGGAGTTCGTACAGTTCTTTGAGCGCCATTATCTGGCCTCGTTATTATCACGGAGCCAGTTTCCCCTATGCGCTGATATACCCTCTCGAACAGCGTGTGAGCAGGTACACGCCTCTCAGGAAACCGCTCCTGATACAATCTTGAAGCGGCTCTTCCATTGCAATGAACTTCGCCATAAATTAAAAGCATATCGGCATATTCGGCGAAAGTATAATCCATGATTCACTGGCGACACAATATTTTATTGACAGATTTTTGACAACTAGATAAATTTTAATAAACCAACGCCAACGTGATCAAACTGCACAGGTGCAATAGGAATCAATTAATGTATCTGACTTAGTGGAGGTTTCCGATGAAACGGTAACAGATAGCCACTATTACTAATAATACCTTTTTTATGTAAAAGTCATTGGAGAATCATAATCAGATATAAAAATGGCAAGAAATTGACGCCTTAGAGGAGAAGGGTCAAATTTACCCAAATACCCCCCTGGTTTGTACGCCCCTGGTTAAAGGTGACAAAATCCGGAAGGCTCAAATTGATAAACCTACCAACTAGATTTCATGTCCCAAAATTGGTGGCGATAGCTGCAATAGTACTGAAGCTATAAAACGAAGAGTAGTTTTTGAAGGTCATCTTCGAAGGGCCCTAGCTCCCTGAAGAAGCGTTTCCGGACCCATGTTCACATGAACTTTTTTTCTTATTTTCGTGTGTTTTATCAACCCTAGAAGTTTGTAACATGATCACCGGAACACCCTGTATATATTCCATTAATGTCCAAGTCGAATGTAATTTACAGTATTCCTTGCCAAGATTGCGACAAACAATATATAGGACAATCAAAGAGACCCCTAGCAGATAGAATCACTGCACATAAAAGTTATTGTAGGTTACATCTAGACAGATGTGCTTTGGCGGAACACGTGCATAATCTGGATCATAAAATAAATTTTTCGGCAACCGCCCGGAAAGTACGTACTTTCATTACATTTTTCCGGCCTAGTCCGGGAAGTACGTACTTCCCGGACTAGGCCGGGAAGAATCACATCGTTGTTGTCATTGTAAATATGAAAATCTTGGTAGTATGGTTTTGATAAATGCAGTTGATCATTACCATAGCAGCAAAATAACGACTGACAGCTATCTGACATAAAATTAGCTAACATTCAAAAATTATCAGATGAAAACAATCAATGTGAAACGGAAACTTTACATTCTTGTTCTGACACTTAAATATACCAAGCATTTCAAACAAATTGAATCCATTCAATATTAACAATTGTTCTAATTTTAATATAAATAATAATATAAATAAGAATTGAAATGTTCGAAATTTTGTTCTAATAAAGAAATGTGTTTCTTTGATTTGTTATTCTACACGGTTGCCGAAAAAATTGTGTACGCAACACGCCCGAAAACAGTTTTTTTGGACTCGCAGACTTCCAGGACTCGCTACGCTCGTCCTAGAATTTTGTCCACTCATCCAAAAAAACAGTATTTTCCGGACTTGTTACGTAAATTACTATTTCAACAAACTAAAATATTATCAGTAGAATCTAACTTGACCAAACGATCCTTTCTGGAAATGGCATACATATCTCAACACAACAACTGCATGAACAAAAAAACAGATATTAAACACTTGAGTGAAATCTATTCCTATTTACTTCTTCTAGACATAAATCCAAACGACAATACAGAGTTCAATGAACAGTGACTTGAATTCTTGATATCTTCATCTCTCCAGTTCATTTTAAAGTTTTATTTCAGAATTTTTACCTATTACTGACTCCTATCGAGGTGAGGTTAAAACAAATTCGTCTTCCGTCTGAAGAGTATTGTTATCATCTTTAGGGGCAAAGGCCCATGTTGTCATGATATCACAACAACCTAACCTACAATATTTTTCAGATGAAAGGGAAGATGTAACAAACCTAACCTAAACTTGGTTTTCCCGCATTTTCAAATGTAACGCCGTTATATAAAAACTTTTTTTTTTAAATGATTTTAATCATGGAACATATTCAAGTGATGTCGCCTTCCTTATTCGTATGTCTTGGTATTAATATTCATTAATGTTATATCCTTATGTCTTCAATATCGTTTAACATCAAGTATTGCATCCTCACCAAAGGTATGTTGTAATAAGCTCTTTCACTGTTATATTAAAATCATTATTTTCATTGTAGTTTCTCCCTGATGATGGAAATAAACTATTTCCGAAAGCTTGGAATCAAACTTTAAAGAGTTTTTCTTAATACTATTGCTGCATTCCCCAAGATTTACAGGCAAACTCTAACTAGTCAGCAACGACTACCCTCTCCTCTATATATATATATATTCTTGAATTGTATGATCTTCCGATAAGAATAATAATCTCAGATTGACCAGAAAGTTTCTTTTTTCAACTAATCACGTTGTTTGCCTGTTTACATGAATTTTCTTGAAATGAATTTGGTTGAACTGAATCATCCGCACTATTCACCTTAGAATATCGTTTCTTATGAAGATGTGTTGCGATGACAGAAGCATGTATACCACGTGACCAGCTCGATCAATAAGCACAATTGAGAATTAGCGCACGAGGCGAAGATGCGCAGTCCACGCACTGTCCGCAGAACCAGCTAGACGACGCCAACAATAACGCCGTTGGCCGCCATTAAGACTATCAAGAGATACATTTTGTGACAGGTTACTGTGAAGTTTTCTTTGATGGTACTTGTGTTCCTATAGTGCAGATTGCAGACTCGCGAATTCTTTATAACTCGAGTACTCAGACGTAAAAGGTTTTCTGGAAGCAAACCATCTAGAACATATGTGGACATGGCGTCGTATCACTGATGGCACTGTTGGGTGTTAAGAATGCTTTGTTTTGTGTTGTCAGGTCATGTAAATGTGCCTGAAGTGATAATTCTTTGCTGTATCAATACTGCAGCCCCATTTTGCGAAAAAACTACAGTATTTTTCATTTTCAATCATCGGCAAGCAGAGTTGCAATCCTTCAAAGGTCAATAAGAATGGATCAAAAGTGATTCCTCTTGAATCAAGAGGATCATTGTTCAGATGTGCTGAGAAATCAGCTTCATTCAAGAAAATTGTTTCACAACAACATTGAAATATTCTTGTCTCAACCAAACCACATTTTTCAAAAAGAAAGTGTACATTTGACACAAAACTTCTTGATCCTAAATAGTCAAGAGGATTTTGTCGAAAAATCAAACTGATATTTGGTTGTACCTATTCAAGATTACCAATCTCTTGAGTTAATGTGGTTACAACTCGATTTAAGGGATCCTTTTTTTCTGTGTATCTTGCCGAAAGCAAATTGAAATGATCTTTGAGAGATGTGAAACTATATCTGAGTCTTCAGTCAATAATCGATAATATTTTTGAGGAGTCAATGTACCGTCTATAGAAAATGGTCCCTTCAAACTGTCATTAGAATGTCATATCAAACAATTCACTGTAATATTTTTTTAAATAGGAAGACACCCTGTTTATTTTTATTTCTGGATGGTATATTCATTGCCTATCTGACCATATACCTACTAATATCAGGACAATTAAGTGATACAGAGTGTGAAAACATTATTTTATATTTACAACATCATTATGCTATCAGTGTACGCAATTACCTAAATAGGTTGGATAGGGTCAATCGAATGGCCAACTAGATCTCCTGATTCAACTCCTCTCGATTTTTTCCTCTGAGGTTATCTGTAGAGCAAAGTTTATGTAGGAAGCCGGAAAGATCAGATAATTTGAAAGAACGAATACGAGTGAATATTTCACAAATATATTCAGAAACGATAGCAAAGTTCAAGAATGATTTGTTTTCTGTCTATCACATTGTATTTTTGCAGAAGGTCACAGATTTGATTATTTATTATAACGGTTTCCGTTGTAAATATAAAATAATTAATAACTTTTTCTCACCCTATATTACTTCAAACTCCTAATATTAGTATACGGTCAGATAGACGATGAATATACCTTCCAGAAAAAGAATTTAACAGGGTGTCTTCCTATTTAAAAAAATAATCGATGACGTCACCACAACTACGCGGATGACGTCACAAACTCCGTATGTATATCAAGAGATGTCAATTTGAAAATAAAAATCGACCTGACTCAGGGTTTTCCTCAATATTCATATGCGTTAGAGAAAATGAATTTATTCCATACATTTTCACCATACTGTATAGGCACAATACATCATTCCATAATTCTCTAGAAATAACAGAAACTAACTGGAAGAATAATAGCGGTGCATCTGCGACTGATGCCTTCGCAGTGAGTCACGCGTCGAGATGATGATTTCCGGCCTTCTTGGAAATGCCAGCAGTTCGTAACAATACGAATTGACATCTACGCATGCGCATTTCTGGAGTATTTCCGTTTACGGCGAATATGTGATAACGGGCGTACGAAAACCTACGTTCTTTAACACGTGAAAAAGGAACGTACGTAACCGGAATATCCCGAAAGAGGAACGATAAGTCACGAATAGCTGCCAAAAGTCTAGGATTTTTTCTATCTTGATTAATGATATCATCCTGATTCACGAATGAGACAAATAAAACATGAATTTTGTGTAAAACTATTCGAAAATTGAAGATTGAAATTATCAAATTGGAGTAGATGTGCAAAGGTTGACGTACGTGATTATTACGTGATGAAAGACTTCAACTCAATTTTACAACACAACGTAAACGTTATATTTTTCACGTTAACGTATACGTAAAGCTTTACGTACTGTGATCACTTCAACTCCTACAACTACAATCGACAAATCTCCCACTTGTGCTGTCTCGATAAAAATCCTTAAAACGGCCAATACACCGCGAAACATTGCTTTTCCTTGGATCGCGAAGCGTCCCATCTATTTCCTGTCACTGTCGGATATATCGCGAGGGCGGATCGTGACAATAGAAGTAATATTCTTGCTGACTATCAGTGAAAATGCCTGCAACGAAGCAGAACTCGTAACGAACAAACTTCGAGCAGTTCAAAGTCGCGGTTTGATAGTTCTTCAACTAATTTTTTATGTTCGAACCGCAGCGAAGAGTTTCGCTGCTTTTCGTTCTGAAGTTGTTTCACGACTTGTAAAGGAGTTGGAAGTTCTCAATGATCGACGTTGAATCCCGAAATAGTTGTTGATTTGAATAGAATGAACATGTTCGGTTCTATTTTTTCTTAGGGTTGGTTCGGAGAACCAGAACGGTCTTTTAACTCTGGCCATTATTTTTATTCACGAACACAAAATTCATTATTCAGATACCGAATATTTGCATACTTGAAAACTTGAAAATTGTTTTCAACTGCCAACCTAGTTGCAAAGCAACCCTCGTAAGTATAGGACTTGTATCAGTAAAGAAGACGGAGACCTTAGCTTTTTAAGTGTCATCCGAAGCACTACTCGGTTGGTTACCGTGAAGAGTCCGAAGGATTGAAATCTAGGTACCAAGAATGTTCGGTTGTTGCACATATTGTATTATTATTCACAAATATTGATTTCGACTAACGCCCTACCCAGAATTGCAAAGTTTTCAACCAACCACGTAAACACCTATATGGATAGAATCCCAGGAACCTTAGCTGAACCCCAAACATGTAATCAATACTCCAAGACAGGTCGAATTTGTGCTTTGAGGTCATGAGAAGCTGTTGAGGTGTGAAATATTTCTTGGCACGGAACAAAAAACCGAATTTTTTTGAAGCACTTTTCTCAATTATCCCATCATAGAGCACTGCTGAAGATGATAATACTAAGCATGGCTATTGAAACAGTCATGCCTGACATTTCTAGGCATTTTGAGGTCTGCTTTCTTGAAGAATCTAAAAGCTAGAGTTTCAGTTGCATACTATATAGATCATCAGACCTTCTACATTTCAGCTTAGATAGATATGTATAAAGGGTGGCGCTGCATGCGATCTATTTCCACTGCGACCTTTGCAGATCTTTTGTGGTTCCCTTGACATCTAGATGACTTGCGCTAGCTTTGTCTTTTTAAGTAAATTCTGGATCCCTGACAGTGGCTCTACAACGTAGATTTCTGTCTCTGGGTATTCCGTCCCCTTCTGTGAAAACCTTGTCCTTGCTACTCCTTCGCATTCGCAAAGGATATGGATAGAAGTTTCTTCTTCTGTCTGACAAAACCTACATGTGGATTCTTCAGCCAGACCTATTAGTGGAGTAATTTCGAGACCCTATCGTTTCTTTTTTTTTTTGGCGTAGAACCAGATCAGACATGGCAGGTTTTGTTGAATATGTCATAAGGAATACGAAATCGTATTTTACGAAATTTTTTAGTGGTCTAGAACTTTTTTAACAGAAAAAAAACTGAAAAAAAATGATTTCAGATAAAATCTGTTATTTTTTATTTCCACCGTCATATCTTCAGAATAAATGAAGCTATCGGGGTGATTTTTTTCGTCGATCGAAGTAAATACAATAGCGCTTCCAACAGTACCGATGGACTCTAAAAAAATGTTTTCTTTCATTTTATAAAAATCATGAAATCATGGAATTCAAAATATATGCATCATTTTTTGCACCAATCGATTTTTTATTTGTGGAAATTTTCATATACATATAGCGAACCAAATAAAGCACACATATGGTCGAAGTTTTTGAATTGATTAGTTTTCCCCACATATGTATAGTTTGGCAACAGTGATTTTTTTAATAGCGCGCTCCCTCGCGCGCTCCATATACACATCGGCACGCGCCAAAGGAGACATAGACAAGTCTGAATCAGTTCGAAATTTGCGGCATTCAGCACAGTATCTATGCTGCGGGCGTAAAAAATAGAAATATTATTCTTGCAAGTTCACCAATACAATACTATCACATGAGCTGACAATAGTACCAACATCCTTATTTCATGACGATGGTTCCATGAGGAAGACAACTAAATCTGATTTGGTCAAAAAAATTGAAGACGAGTCTAAAGCAATCGTTGACTGTCCAATTGTACAATCGCTGCTGATAGATGGAATGGTAACCATTCAAGAACTCAATGAAAAGGAATTTATAACTTTCAACGATTTAGGTAGAATTTTCTTAAAAGCTGTAATTAATGCAGGACGCAGATGTCAAGCACTTCGAACAACGGTAGTTTTTGACACCTACAATGAAAAATCTATGAAAACAGGTGAACGTTTGAGACGCGGAGATTCTAATGTTCCACATTTCAACGTAATTGGTAGTCGAAAAATACAAAAATATCGAAATTTTTTGAAATCTTATAAAAACAAACAATCTCTTTTGATTTTTTTGACGGAATATATGACACAAAATGCTGCTGAGTACTTGAATGAAAATGAAATATTAGTGATTGCTGGCGGATTTAAAATATCGGAAAAAGTTGTTTCATTATATAAGTATCATTCAGAAATAACGAGAACTCTATTCAGCAAACATGAAGAGGCAGATACCAGAATAATTTTACATGCATTATATGAAACTAAATTCAGTAAACAAATATTGGTGAAATCAGTTGATACAGATGTACTCATTTTACTAATTCACTTTTTTTGTTCTGACTCTGAATTGAAAGAGACTAATTTATTTAAGCAACTTGGACATGGTACTAACAAACGATATTTGTCAATTGAAAAGATAGTACAAAGTTTAGGATCTACAATTTGTTCTTGTCTCTTGGCACTTCATTGTTTTACCGGTTGTGACACCACTAGTAGTTTTTTCAAAGTTGGAAAGAAATCTGCGTTTGACGTTCTGAAAAAAAATATTGTCGATCTCAAGAAATTATCACAACTACCTTTGTTGTCTCATGACGAAGCTTTAGAAATCGTTACAAGATTGGTTCTCCTGTTATACAAAAATAAAGATAAAAAAATCCAGAAATTAAACGACCTGAGGATTAAACTAGCAACGACAACGAACAAACAATCAGCAGAGCTTCCTCCAACTGAAGGCGCCTTTTACCAGCACTTCTTAAGGTGAGCGAATTGGAATGCCATGCAATGAGATGATGATAATATATCAATTGGTCATTTGAATTACAGGTGTATGTATCAACTTAGAATATGGTACAGCAGCAACACTGAAACACCATTCATGGATACTGATGGTTCAGTATGGACTTTAACTGATGACGCTTGGATACCAATATTTTCAAGCGATAAACCAATTCCTGATTTTGTGAGACAGTCACTGAGTATCTATTGTTCAGATAAAAATTGTGATACCCGAAAATGTGGTTGTTTCAAAGAAGGCCTTAAATGTTGTGACGAGTGTAAATGTCGTTTTTGTAACAATATCATTAAAGATTTTGAGGAAGATAGTGGAAATGATAATGAATTCGAACACTTCTGATGTAGATTACCAATACTTATATTTGTTAACAGAGAAATAAAAACTGTTCTGTACATATATATTATGTTTTTGGTCCCAAGCAAAATTGTTCAATAACCAAACAGAAGGATGGTACTTAGTTTGAAACGATGATTGATAAAGAATTACCACTAGCATTGCTCAATAACTTGAAACGAAAACAATGGAAGGTAATAAATAACATCCCATCACATATAAACAGATCAGCTGTAGTCGGCGGAAGGCATTGAAATGGGAAACGAGAGAGTAGGGCGCCCGCGAATGCAATTTTAGCCCGTTTTGAAAAAATCATTGTCTAGATACATGAGTATATAGATGAAATTTTTTTTTTTTCCAAAAACTTCCTTGATCGTTTGGCTTCATTTTGTTCGCATATTATGTGTAAAAATTTTGAAAAATAAGAAAGTTTATCGATTGCTATAAATTACATTCACAAGAATATGAAAATTAAATTTTCTATCATTACAACAAACTTAATTGAGATATTCTATGATCATGATGTACATCGTTAGAAGCGCTATTGTATCCTCTTCATCCTCAATCAGGTTGATAGCACGATTATTTTGAGAGATATAGCGGTGGAGACGGAAAAAAACATGTTTCACGTAAAAATCCATTTTTATGAGTTTTTTTGAAATTTAAAAGTTCCCGACCACTAAAAAATGTCGTAAAAAGTGATTTCGTATGCACTACCACCTACTTGAAGAAATGTACTGAGTATGGTCTGGTTCTACGCCAGTTTTTTTTATCTCACGAACTAAGCGACTTAGATCTCGAAATTTACTCCACTATATGTTTTTCATATGTTTATTGAGTTTACAGTGTCCTGTGAGCATGCCTACTATTGCTTTTACGGACCTTCTATCCTTGCTCAGTTGGTCTACCGTGAGCGATGGTGATAGTCTTTCAAGACTATCACCTGACTGTCCTGGGGTTTGTTCCCACCAGCTTTGGGCCTGTTTTTTCACCCATTTGCTGGTTGTTTTCTTGATCATTGATTTTGCTATGCCGCAAAAAGGTTCTGGGACGTAGAATGCCGTTGACGAGCCTTGTCTGGCCAATTCGTCAGCTTTTTCATTCCCTTGATGTCCTCTGTGACCTGGAATCCATGCCAGGGTAACTTTTTTGCGGTTTGCTAATTCATTCAAGGCACAATTCCACACAAGTTTAGAGTTCACTTGGGCATATCACTGCTCTCGTTGAAAGGCGACAATGTCTGTGAGAATAATTGCAATATAATATCACTCCAAGATGAATGCCTCCTTGTTTCGGATCGTGTGGACTTCTGTTTCGGACCTTGGGTATCGAATTATTCCAATATACCTATTCCAATATACAATAATAATCCAAAATAGTAATATAAGGATGTCTTACAAAGGCGTCCTGTTACACAGTTATTAGCCAAGCGAATTATTAGCCAAACATTTGGTCCTTTTTTCATCACTAAGAGTCAGCCATAAAATGATTGTCAGGCCAGGAGTCCCACACTATCATATAAGGGATTAGACTCATATGATTTCGGTTTCCATAAAGGAGTTCAACCACCTCCGAAAGGTGATAGGTACTCCCAAAATAGGTAAAACCATTTTGTTCCTTCGAGGTTTGAAATGGACTGTATTGAGTTAGTTAATGACTGTTCGATATCATATCAGGATGTGTTTTTTCACTCACTAGTTCCTCTGATGGCTTAACGTTGGATTGCAGGAACAATAGTCGGCAGTACAACCTCTTGATTATGAGTCCAGGTTGAGAAGTATAGGTATATATAATATATACGGAAGAAATAGCACACTCAATAATTGTTCAGCGCGGTCACAGGTATTTGAATATTTATTTACGACGTACACCTTTGCAATAAGCTAGGTCTCTATATCACGTGGTCTGAGTGTCACGTGATACCAAGAGCGATATAAACATTATCCTGTGATTGGTCAAGGATATTAAACTGTAAAGGATTGCTCAATCGACCAAGTTTTTCTTCCGGATGTATGACGTCACTGACTCCGCTCGTAATTTCATTGGCTGTTGACTATCCATCTTTGTCATTGATTTTAGTTTCAGTTTCTCACTTTATTTTTGTTATTCCACAGGAGGTTATTTTTCAAATAACCGAAAGAATAATAATTGATGAGTTTTTAGTCAATATGAGCACATGAAATATCTGAACAATCAATTTATAACCATTATTACCATTCGCAAAATTTTAGAAATAGGAATTGGATGAAAACATGTTTTTTTATTCTTTGAGGACTGTTGTGGCACTGGTTTACCTTTTTGGTTTGTGGCCGAATAATTATTGAAGTGAATTATATTCTACAGTGTACCTAGCACAGAAATCGTATACACAGTGAATTTTGGAACCAAAGGTATTAAAAATGCATGTTGCTGCCTAAAATTAAAATTCAATTGAAAATCTGCTATAGAAGAAAGATGATTCATATATTTCATACCAGGTAAGCTCTTATAATATAGTGGTGAAATAAGGGTTTATTATTAATATCCATTGGTTTTTAGGGTACTATCAAAGACTACATAGACAGAATATAGAATATATTTCTGGATATTGTCCAGTGCAAGTAGATATTATGATGGAAGCAATTATGAAAATGTCCTTGGAAGTTTGTAGTGCATGTACATTTTACATTTCAAGTATAAATATTATTATCCATTATGAACTGTATAGATCAATAATAAATCATTCCCTATTAAGGTAGGCATATCATTTTGCAATCAGCAGCAGTTTTATTTTCTGATATACAATATTTTGTAATCAATCACACAGTACTTACATAATATACCATTTTCAACCAACAAAATATGTTATCCTTATAATGCCTCAAAAATAAAGACTTTATTCAGATCAAAGGATGATGTCCATTCAACTTGAAATCATTCAGGGCACTGGGAAATACCTATTATAAAATCATAACATGAACAGTAGGTATATGGAACAAATAAAACATTTTGATTTTATATAATATATAATTTCCATATATGTTAAATCATTTATTGAAAGTCTAGTATAATACACCAACAATTTTGATTTTTTTACTATATCTACCTGATTTGATTGTTTGACATTTTTCACAATTTGTTATCAGTTTATATTTTATTGAATCGTTTTCTTCAATTCAGTGAATTCAGTCATTACTTATTATAGGACGAAGATGTGATAATTTCAGGATCAGAAGAGAATATGCATTTTCTGAAATGGAGCAAAATGTTCAGAGACATTTTGGGATATGGATGATGTTCTCAATATTTTCTGTCACACCTCAATTCAGTGGAACATTTGTGTTCCAATCATCTCTTCACTAGTAAATCTACAATACAAAGACAACAATAACAAGATATTACTCCTCAAGAGCATGTATTATTATAATAATATACCTTCAGGGTTTATTTAGTAGGTCCTGTCATGTTCCTGCTCATAATCTTGATCACATAAAATAGAACAAATCTACTGGAACCACTTGGATTACACATGAGGAAGTCTCCCAAATCGTGAAATCCACTTCTAATTGTTGTGGGTTTTGGAAAAACACATGGAAATTATTGGTTGTTTTGGGTTTTCTTAAATCATCTACACCCTCAGGCCTGTGCTCAATCCCTCACAGTTACAGCACACAAAACAACTAATTCACCTATAAAAGTAAGATTTTATATATTCAGCATTTTGTATTGCAAGTACTTACGTCATTCACTTATATAAAGTTTTTTAATTTACTAAATTCATTCCAATTTTGAAATTTCGCAAAAAGTTTCAATGGCGACATAATAACTTCCGATGGTCGTCCAATCGACCAATGAACAACAAGGTCGAATCAGTGACGTCATTCAACGTGTTTACATTGCCAGCATAGGGATTGAGCAATCCTTTGCAGTTTAATATCCTTGGTGATTGGTAACACGCAAAATTTGGAAATATTCAATAAATTGTAATTGAGCCAACTCTTTGACATAATAAGATCAAAAAATATACTTATATCCATACCAAGACGAAACACATTTTCTCATCCAACACAATCACGTTTCTTGAATTCTCCTTAAGACCGATTCAGATTCATGCACTTCAATGCAGGGTTTTTGAAGCACGTGCGATTTACAGGCCCATGCATTTCTGACGCTTCTGCCTGAAAAAGGCATGACATTTCACATCTGTGCATTTCCATCGCATTTATTACCCAAGTTCATATTTTATGTGTTTTTTTCAGTATTTTAAGTACAAGTGAATTGAAAATCACAACAGAGACTTCACTCACCGAAATGCGGGAATGTTAAAAACTTTACAAAATGATCATCAAATTCAAAATATATCAAATGCCAAAAACCCATTAACGCCCAAATAATTTTTTTCCTGATTCAACCGAAACAATTATAATTATGGCTGTTTGTATTTCCTAGTTGCACAATTTGACTGTAGATTTCATTAATTATTGATAATTATCAAAAAACTACCTGTCATCAAAAGAGGACACTGGACATAGGCGACATTTTTTAATAAAATCTGCAGTATATGAAAATATCATTTATTCATGAGAAAAAAATAACAGAATGAAATGAAACCACAAGAAATACGGAAATAGAATGAAGACCTGAAAAAAGTAGTTATTGTTTATAATAATTTTTTTCATGGTATTGGCCAAAACAAGATATGCACAGTGTGATGTTGCATTTTTCGCAGAAAGTACGGGGTTTACTTTGGCAGGAAATTAATTGACATCTCTGCTGTTTTTCGCGCTTTCCAATAACGTGCCCTACTTTATCGAAACGTATGTCATCAAAAACCCTAGGCCTTGATGTCATTGATAGGCTGTTTGGTCTACCTCGTTGAATACGGTTTCCATGACCTAATTTCAAATAAGTTGTTGCAATATCTCTCCTGAAGTCTTTGATAAAGGTAGAACTTACACCATGAGTGAGTTTATATGAAATATATGAATTCACCACTGCCATGTCAACGATTCGAGTGAATAAGCACCAATACCATTTTTTACCCCGAGTTGCTATTGAATGCTTTTCCAGCATCCAGTCATGGTGATCCACTCCACCCATATATTTATTATAATTGCATATCATTGCTCGTTGACTCTACAACTTTTTTTTGCCGATTCCATCTTGAGACATTCGTGATAGAGAGTATTGTATCGAAATTAGTCCCAACAGACACACATTTGTTATCATTCCATCGAACGAAAGTCACTTGGTTAGCTGTGTCAAACTGGTAGTCATAAGATCCTCGATCTTCTTTTTGTAGCTGTTTCACTTCTTTCAGTGGACATTTCTTCATGCGGTTTTCTCTCACCGTTCCTGTAGCCCTGAATCTCATTTACCTCAATGAAAGGAGTAGATCATAACTATTGAAGAAGTTATCAAAATATACAGTATAGCTTGTGGGATCTCTTACAACTGACAACATATTTTCAACAACAGTGCTCCCTAGTGGTTTATTTTTTTTTTATCCTGAGTTGCTACTTTCCCACAATAAAGATCGAAATTGAAACAATATCCGCTGACACCACACAAAGCCCAAAACTTATAGCCAAAACGTATTGGCTTACCCTTTATGAATTGTTTCAAGAAGTGACGACCATAATATTTCACCATCATCTCATCAATCGATAAATGTTCTTCGAACACTCCATACTGACGAAATTTAGAGTTGACGATATCTAGGAGGGGTCTAATTTTGAACCCCCTATCATCCCTATTGTATTCTGCTTTGGAGTTGTCTTGGAAGTGGATCAGAGACTTGATTTGTAGATAAGCGTTCCGACTCATCGCATCTTTCACTAGTTTTATTCCCAGGTCATCAGCTTCAGACCAATAATCACGTTCAGATGGTAAAGTATGGTAACCAGAAAAGATTAGAAAACCCAAAAATATTTTCAAATCATCCACAGAAATTCCAAATTCTTGCTTATTTTTCACGGTCTTGGCGTACCGATTTGTCTCATCCACGATGAGCTCCAGAACCTCAGATGAAAATATTGTTTCGAAAATTTCTACTGGTGTTTTATTCGCCAATAATACCTTCATTTCTTTCAACTTCTCATTTGCCAAGTTCCCTCTGGGCCAAATTTCATAAACAGGATCCATTTTCCTCCAGCAAGTACTAGTTGGTTTAGGTTTTGGCTGTTTCTCGATTGCGAGGCGTTTGCGCAGTATAGAAAGAGGTATATTATCTTCTTCATCGCTTTCCTCGGAAACAGGAGAATCATCTATTCCATCGTCATCAGTTGGAATGTGTATTTCTGTGGTGCCTGCTACACCAGATAAAACAGGGACTCCGAGATTTTCATCGTCAAAGAATTCTTCATCCGTGAGCTCATCTACTTCGGGAGGTAAAGCTAAAATATCAGCTTCGATTTCCTCCGAATCTAAATATGCAATGGCATCTTCCAAATTTTTGAAGGGAATACGGTTTCCATTCATTTTCTGAATTATCTGAAAAAAAAATTCATCTAATCATGTAAGGTTTGCCCAGTGTCCTCATCTGAGGACACTAATATTTAGACACTTTTTTCCCAGAATGGGTTGAATATCCACAAATATCGAATGGCACAATCTAAACATGTATGAATATAGTAGATAACTGAGGAACAATTGAAACACTTACCTTTTGAATTACCTTATTTCCTTGAATATTATGATGAAGCACAATAACTGTCGAAATGCCTTATGTTACAATGGCTTGTGAGTTCATGAATATAGCGCGACTGACAATCTGATTGATGGTATCGGTAACGTATGACTGGCTGCATAAGAGTTGTGAAGAAATCAATTACAAGTGTCCTCAAAAGAGGACGCTGGATGCTAAAATGAAAGATTGTCAAATATTCACAGGCTTTTAGGGATATTTCGGCAAAAACGCATGCAATACAATGGAAAATAAGAACTTGTCCTTATTCCATGCATGCCCACCACGCATTTTACAAGTACGCCGATGTAAACAACGACAGGCATGCATTTTTTCTACAGGGTCAAAAATGCAGGGTGGGCACATGCATGAATCTGAATCGGCCCTTAGACGAAATAACAATCATCCACTAACCAGTACAGTCCGTCGCAGTTCGAAGGCGCCCACAGCTGCCCATCCCACACGTTGAGGTAGCTGCTGCACAGCTGCCCGTCCTGCCGCCCATCACGAGCCGCCCCCACGTGGAATTTGGCCACGCTGAGCCACACGCGGTAGCGCGGCGGCGGCCGGATCATGCCCACGTGGCGCCAGTCGGGGAAGCGGGCAGCTGAGGCGGGGCGGTACGGCACGGGGGCGGCGGCTGGGGCAGTGTCGAGGCCCTGCAGGTGGTACAGGCACGTGGTGTTGGCGGGCAGCGAGTGGAGGGGGCTCTCGACCACGCCCCTCGAGGTGCCACGCACCCAGAACTCGCAGGCGCGCTTCTGCTTGGTGTACGTCGGCGACTGCTGGTCGACGAATCGCACCTGGAATGGATCTTGAGGTACGAACTGCTTCGATCACTGACAGGAAAAATGGTCTATCCAATCAAAATATCGCATATTCTTTGAAGTTGAATGTCTGGTAGTCTACGAGCAAAGAACAACTCCTCTCCTTGAAAATATCACAAAGAACATTAAATTATATCTACTCGTTGTCGTTGAAAATTGCCGAAGATACGGGGTTGCTTCCATGAAAATTTACACAAATTCTGATAAATAGGATTGAATTTTGTTCAACAAAGAGATGTATCGGTAGCAATTTGATGTTCTGATCATTGATCCGAAGAGATTTTGAGCCTGTTCTTCTCCCCTATATGATTTAATGTAAAAATGGTAGTTCCATAGCGACTGGCAGGCAGTACATCACTTTGGTGAAAGGAATAGCCGGTTCTAACAAACAATCATGACCTCAGAGTACACCAGATGAAGTTAACTGGTACAATTTCGTTCACTGTGTGGTCTATATATTTAGTAGAAACTCTTCGGGAAGTCTTCAATCACAAATCGATGTTATTTTTTAGCAGTCAGTAAACCATGGAAAATGGTTATATAAATCCATCATTGAGAATGCCACACCAACCATTTGAAATTAACCTTTGCTGAAAGTAGATCTCATCAAATGCCCTATTTATTAATTGGGTTTCTTGAAATCACCAAGATTCCCAAAATTTTACTCTGTACAAAAGGCAAAAATTTCTAGGCAATTCATCGTCTTTCTAAATTTTCTCCGGACATGAACCCACTACTCAAATGTTTTCTACTGTTGCACTAAATAACCCCTAGAAGTTTGATCCCATATATCTGGAAGTCACATCATGTAGATATGCCTTCGCTAACTATTGGTATTGTATTCAAAGTAAACTTTGGAGCATGTCAGGTTGTTCTTTATAATTCATTATTCACAGGAATGAGTAACATGCATATAATAGGTTCTCAATAACTATTTTCACTGACAATCAAATGAATTGATATAGTATATATATTACACAACAAGTGTGGAAAGTGACATATTTCACACGAGTGGTCGTTTAGCACGCGCCGCTTAGCGGTGAGTGCGGAAACGTAACGAGTGAAGGAAATGCACTTTCCGACGAGTTTTGTACACTATTTTTCCTACGACTCCGAATACTTTCATTTCGCGACAAGTCTTGTCAAAAATGTAACTTGAGCGGTCTCTATAATCTCAGGTGGTTTTGATTCGATATCAAGTACTGTTTATTTCCATATTCAAGATGATATTTGAATACTTCTCCAACAATTCCTCATTATGTGAATTACTGATTGATTGAGTTAGTTTAGTTTGGACAAATTTTATTGATATTGACACCAGCGTACATAAACAACCTTGACACCATTCACCTGCTAGCGCCAGTAATCACGCAACCAGGAATACAGAACCATAGAAGTGTGTAGTTCGCAAGCGCGTACGAGTTACTCGAGTTAGTGCGTCCTTGACTCCTTGCAAACATCTGTGATATCACAGAATCTTCTCTTTGATGATACTGTGATATCAAACTGATGCAAGCAGCAAGCCGCGCATAAAACTGTAGCCGTACTCTTTTGAATGATCTAACCCTCTGTCATCAACATCTAAATAGTTCCAGAAAAGAGCATATAGGTTCCAGTTTTAAAGTGAATTCAGAGGTTATGTATCAGACACATTGAATTACTAGATGAATAATTCTCGGTATAATTCGAAAGGAGACAGAAATTTCAATAAATAATATGAATTTGATTTGAGAACGCTTATATTGACAGTGAGTACCATCACAATATACCTAATTATTTCTATCAATTCAGGCGACCGTTGTGATATTTTTCATATCAACACTAGTGCTTTTTTCTTTCAAATAAACAATACCATGGTGACATGAGCTACTTTCTGAATAACCATACAGTGTGATTATCGACGTTTTCATACGTGGTCGTAGGAAAAAAATTGTATTCGAGGGTTTGGTTGTTATTCAATCAATTCACATTGAACCCAGTGTTTATGGAGTTTTACAAATCATTAATTTAGTTGTTTCATTTTTTGAAATCGAATAAAACATGACGAATATCGGCATTTTTCATAAGATATCAAAGTAGGTACTTCAAGTAACAAAAGTAACTAACTGATCTCATTTATTTTCAAAATCCTATCGAGAATTCAGAAGGCGAAATGCCTTATGCGTTGTTTATAACTAGCCGATAAATTATCTGACATTTCAATTTCAGTTATTTAGTGGTTTTGTTCGGGTATTCCACAGATGTGCCCTTTCGTGATTTTTCTCCGTTACCTATATTTTCGTTCGATATTCGAAATATTGCAGTTACAAAGTTGAGTCCATCATTGTCAACTTCGAATAACGCAATCATAAAACTTCTCGAACTCCATAATATGCATACTTCGGAATCTTAACGTACCTCTCGCTCCACTCTTGATTGGAAATTTGATGGTGCAATTTTACCTATAGATACCGGCTGCAATATGAAGACGAACGTAAGAAACTTTCTGATGACATTTCATTGTTCGAGAAATGTAAACTACTTTCAAGACTAACAATCTGAAATATTTTCAGATAATTGTCTGTCGGAATTCGCATCATAGAAATAAATTCACAAGGTGAGTCATTTTTTTGTACCAGGACATCTCAGAGAAAACATTTTTGAAAATAATGTTCCTCATCTCCAAGTACAAATTAATATCTGATAAACAGTATGGTTTCAAAGAAAAAATTTCCACTCAAGATGCGCTACTGGCTCTCACTATATCGTCAGCTTTGGATGAAAAAAAAAAACGTGCCTCTGTGTCTTCATGGATTTGTCTAAAGCATTCGATACTGTGAGTCATAGTCTACTCTTGCAAACATTGGAAGACATTGGCATACGAAACCAGTGTCTCAAACTTTTTGAAAGTTACCTCACCAGTAGATATCAGCGCGTAAGAATTGATGATGTAAACAGTAAACGAGTGGCAATAGAATATGGAGTACCGCAGGGGACTGTGCTTGGTCCTCTCCTTTTCAACATCTACATCAATGGGATGTTCTCTGTTGAAAGCAATGGTGAAATATTAGGATTCGCTGATGACACCGCAATTTTTTACAGAGCAGATAATTGGGAGCAACTGAGAAATATCGTACAGAGTGACTTACCCGCGATTAAGAATTGGCTTGAATACTACTTACTCACTGTGAACCTTGACAAAACGTTTTATCTACCATTTAGTTCCAATCGTTCCAACTCACCATCATTTAATTGCCTCATATTTTCTACAAACGGTCAACAGAACACGATTCTACCACAAAAAAAAGTTAAATACTTAGGGGTATTCATAGACTCCCACCTCAGGTGGGACTCACATATCTGAATATCTGAATAAATATTTTTATTTTTATTATTATTATTACTCACGACTCACGACTGCCGCAACAGAAATTTATAGCGAAACGACTAAACTTTCTTCTTCTTCTTTTAACTTCAGTAGTTTGAATGTTGATAAAGGTTACATTCTGGAATTTTTCTTGAATATACAAGATGCCTGTAACATTGTGACATCAAAGTTATATTATCTCTTATATGGAACACTATATTCTATTGCAATTTAAAGTTCTTCCTGGAAAGCTGATTCCTTATCACACAATAATTACAGAAATATAGGGTGTGAAGCACCAGCTATACGGAATTAAATTTTGTGTTTTTTCGCTTAGGAAAACGAATAACTTAAAAAAGAAACGAATAATTATTGTTAATTTATGAATGTCAAATGAAGTATGTTCTGAAAATAAAGTTTTATTAGATCAGATCTAAATTCATACAGATTTTCACCTTGAAAAACATTTCTTCATTCCGCTGTCAAAGTTCTGCTACAAAAAATGAAGGAAGCCACAACAATATTAAATTTTTTTTCATCGCGTTTTTATTACTTACTCACTTACTATATGTCAGTTCGGGTGAAATTTGGCAATTCAATTTTGACCCATTTATTATAGTGCGATTGATCGTTTGAAATTTGGCATGTGATCATACTCTTGGTACTAACGAATTTTGAAATTTTTGTAGAAAAAAACAAAATGGTGCCTCCAATATGTCGGACGAATTTCATGATTAAACATTCGTATATGAGGGTTTCAAAGGTCGGTAGTTATGTTTACTTTTTCGAAATATACACATTCGAGATGGCAGTTTCAAGATGGCGGACGAGTTTGGTGATTATTGTCCCATTCGATTCAAAATTTGTATGTTGGTAGTTTTGGGATCGAATATTACGAAATGCATAGACTCCAGCATCCTCATTATATGTATTTTTATGCGATTTTCATTCCATATCAAAATAACTGTATTAAAATTGGAAAAAACTAAAAAACATGCTCTTGTATGAACGAATATAATGTTAAAAATGTTTGAATTGATATAATTTTTGGATATTTAGTTTGTGAATGTAAAGTAAAAAGTATATTCAATAACTCTTCGAGCAAATAAAAATGGAGGTGGTAGAAAAATAATGAGTGACTTCAATTATTTAAGTGCAGTTCTTGAATCAAGTTCCTGCTCTTAAACTCGAAAATAACAAAAAATAAGGAGGTACCTACTGATATCGTTAAAATTATCTACATTCCTCTTTCTGTCAATTCTTCTAAGTTTTACAACTATGAATGTTATATCAATATAAAATATAGAAGAGCTTATAAAATGATGGTACTTACTTACCTGATGGATGTCACTCAAACCTAGTAAAGTATGTAATATGTGTAAAGTATGGAATCATATATCTTAACATCACTGTTATGCCTTTTACCTACTCCTATTTTGTTGTTAATAATTATAAGTTAGCTATAGTTAATAGTCCATAGCCACGCACAGGCTTGTCCTTCTGTGGTTTTTTTCTATATTTATTTACTGCCTTTTGTAATGGATGTGTGAATAAATAAATATTAAAAAAAAAATATTAAAAATATTTTCGATTGTAGGAAGGGTCGTTAAGGCTGTGCAGCCTCTCAAGCACCACGACATATTAGATCTTTTGTGCAGTTTATCAGTTTCCTGGGAGCTAGGATCCTGACATCGGAAGGCTCTAAGAAGGCACCTTGCAGGAACTTAAGCCTTTTGCAAAAGAGTTCTGGGCAATCGCAAAGCAAATGTTCTGCAGTTTCAGCGAAGTTCTTGCAGTAGCGGCAACTATCACTTTCTGTTTTACCCATCTTTTTGAGGTGATACCTCAGAGGACAGTGTTCATTGAGGAGTCCCGTTACTTGCTTTCCAACGTCGATTCTCTTCTTTCAAGTGAGCCTTGGAGAGTCCACAGTAGGGTTTTTTGTTAAGAATTTTCAACTTTGATAAGTATCTTCTTCATGGAACACCGTGTATAACCCCAAATAAATTCAAATCGTGAAGAGCTCCTCTATTCAAGTAGTCATAAACAATTCAATGGTTCTTCATGTGAAGATTGCGTCGTATACGATGTTGCTACACCCTGTACAATTTCACCTATTTATTGAAACGACACATATCGGACTTTGTTATCATCTGAGAATCAAAAGGGATTAGATGTTTAGCGAGTATTATGATGTACTTCATCATCCTGAATGTCCGATTATATCTTTAAAACGTACCAAATATTTTCTCGAGAGAAAAAGAGTAGGATAAAGTAGATTATTCTCATTTAATCCCGGGGCAAGTAAATCGGAAGACTCCCTAGAGAGTTTAAGGTCTCTGATGAGATAATTTGGTACAAAATTTCAATCTTGGCCTCCTTTTGTTATATTGCTTCTGTAATGAATTGTATCACAAAAAGAGCTTTGAAGTCATCGAAATATTCATGATTATTTTTCATTTTTCTGGAGGTAAGACCAAATTTGTATTTTGTGATAATGTACAATTCCGAAGTCTGAAGACAAACTGAAATGAGCTTTCATGAAGCATTAAGCAAAGGAGTACTAACCACAAATGTGAAGTCCTGATGGGATTAATTAGATTTAATTATAGCATTTCCATGCATTGAGTTTGTTGTTGTTTATCCTTCATTCAATTAAGGTATACCTATTGCAGAAAAGATGCTTAGAGTAGGTAAAATACTAACAAAATAAAGGAGAAAGACTGAAGCATCTACACTTGCTTATTAGTAGCTATTCTTGAGTTACTGAAACTGAAAAATTAAGTAGAAGTCAAATATCATGCGGGAAGCCAAATATAGTATATTAAGTATGGAGAACGGTAAGGTTTTATACCGATCGAAGACAATTATTGTTTGGAGGAGGAGCGGAGCGACGACTCCAATTATTGTCTGAGATCGGTTACCCTTAACGTTCGACATGCTTATAACGTTTTTTGCACGATTGATACCATTATAAATTATAAAAATAAATTAAAATTGAGAGATTCTTTAACTCGACGGTAAGTGAATTACTTACGGTCGAGTTGGAGTACTTACCGTCGAGTTGGATTACTTACCGTCGAGTTGCTAGTAAATGTCACCTACTGACGTAAAATCTGTCACGGTAAACAGTCAAAAATGATCAATCGTGCAAAAAGTTATTTTACATCAATAGATTTCATTGTGTCCGGATCACTATATTCGGTGAATATTTGTCGAAGGAATTATTAATGGATGATTGAAAAAATAAAAAAGGTATATCTTGGCGGGAATCGAACCCCGTCCGCCTGCGTGATACGCCAACATTTCTTTTCTTTATATTAAATGTTTATTATATTAAAATTACATTGTATGGAATGTAAGTACATTCTATTCCATTCTGGAAGGACAGACCACTTGACGGTCACTCCGTCAAGCCAACACGCTGTCCACTACACCATTGCAACTTCTGTTAAAAGTCACACAAATCGTGATGTTGTACCACCATGCTTATGTGAGATTTGACAGCTCATTGTTCGGCTATTTTCAGTAGAATAAGGTCTCAATCCTTGAATCAACTTGATATTCTATCAAAATCACGCAATATTATACGACGATATAGGTACAGCTGTCAAGAACTGTCAAGCCAGGGAGATTATCACTTATTAATATTTCACCTAGGTCATGTGACCGCAAAAATTTCCGGATGATTTAGTTTGTCGTCATAGCAACTTGTCGAAATCAAGGCATCTGATTGGTTTAATACAGTAGGTAAAAAATTTTCGCATGTAATACAACAAGTGTATTGATGATTATCGAAACACTAATTCCTTCGATTTTCAGAAACAAATCATGTTGCTTGGAAACTACACGAGCGCACAGCGCGAGTGTGGTTTCCCAAAGCAACATGATTTGTTTCGAAAAAGAGAAGGAATTTTCGATAATCATCAATAACACAAGTTGTATTTGTTCAGATTATTTCATGAATAAAATCGAAGCCTTTTTGATGATTTCCTATTTTAGTTCCAGTTTATGGAATTAGATATTTTGATTATGCATTGTAGTTCGACACAAAAAGATTCGTTATGCAACCAACAATACATGTATGCTGTAGGCAAGATTGCCTATGCACTAGGTACTACTGAGCTAACTTCATTTTGATTGTTGTCACAATTTGTGTGGTTAGGTTACATTAGATTAATTATCCAGAATTGTGGGAAATAAAGTTGATACATACTAATAGTGTTTGTTAATAATGGTTCAGACGAAAATTTGGTGTAGTGGCATTCATTTATTCAACAGGGAATCGGAAAATAATATGACAGATTGCAACTGGTGAGTCGTTGTTTAATTAAACTACTCTACTGCCTACGAATCAGAAAGCGAAATACAGAAACGAAAACACAGCATGTAGGTATCCAATAGCCAATCAGGAGCCGAAATACAAAATCGAAAACATGGTGTTGTTGCTTATCAACACAATCATTTCAACCAATCAAAAACGTGTATTTTAGCATGAATGAAATAATCACGGTAATCGCCCGTTGCTATAAGCAACGTATACAAAAAGGAGCCGTCTAATTGGTTGAAAATGAATTTATGAAAATTCCTATGTCATCATCGATAATAATACAGACAATAGGTTACTAAGTATAAAACAAAGTTGAATTTGTTGACACGAACACATGTCAACATTTATTAATTTCATTACAGTTCCAGTACCACAAATGTTATGAAAATATGGTATGGTGGTTTGCTTTTTTCTAATAATAAATGTTCTGATGTCCATTTCAGATCATTACAACAATTATTTCAACAAAATCAAAAACATTTTATTAAAGAACATCTTTGACGTTTTTGCAAGTCTCGATTTCTGAAGGCAGAAATCGATTTATGACTTTGAACATAATTTTTTATGAAGCAAACTCAGGAATTTTGATAACCTTGTCATATCTGATATGATGTTAGTGATACTGTGGGCGACGAAATGTATCCGTAGATGTTTATTCCAAAATTTAATGAATGTGACCAACGGTCAAGTCTGATAAAACATACATTACCAGAATAAATATGTTTCGAAGACAATAACTTGACAGTTCTTCGATAAGAAAAAAATGTGAATCTGTTTCAGCAGGGGCGCCAATTCGCTTGATTGTACCCGTTCTAATGATTTATTTATGATGGATCTTGAAGATTTTTTGTTTGATTTACCTTGTTTTCACTTCTGGAAATACCACTACCTATAATAAATATTGAGGTGTGGTTCCATCCTGTTCCATCAATAGAAAAAGTTCAATTTCATAAGGCAGGTATTCCATATTTACATCCAATTTCTTCAAATAGCAGTTATGGCATTTTTTCGACAAAATTTATTTTCAGAAAACTTTCAGGATTACAATAAATTAATAATATATACTATGCAGCATATTTCGGGAATTTTAAAGAACTCCTGATTAACAAAATATCTATCTGAATTATGCCCGCGGCAATGGACTCATTGTTTTGTGAAAAGGTGGTATGAACTAAATAGCTACATCAGATAGAGCAAAAACCCAATTTGTTCAGTCTGTCGAATGTTTTTGAGAAATCTGTATAAAATATCCTCATATTCAGACTTTTTTTAACCATCAGAAAGTTCATATTCCCTTGTGACAAAGCCCGTTATATACTCGGTTATAAATCATGTTATCGCTTACAATAGTTGTACATCTTTTGTTTTTAATGAACATCCAAAACAAAATATCATGATATGCAACTAATTGGGTGTGAGTTTCATAATAGGATAAATCCATATCGAAAACATATTATTGAATTTAGTTTGATATGGAATTAACGAAGAATAAATAATTAATCACGTTTCTTATCAATGACATAACAATTCGATAAAAATAGACAAATATAAGAGGATTATTTTTACCTTCGTCTCTAATATGATGAACTACGCCTCTGGTAGTTTGGCTTCTTGACCTGACAATGTCTTATGGAGTTCACAAGCAGACAAAACAAGTGGTTGATCATGATAGTATTCAATACACTGATCGAGTATGAAGACGTTTATTTTGTTGATGGTATCAATAATTATTGTTTTTGCTACAAGAGAAGGAGACGAAGAGATTGCTGATATTACGAATGAACCACCGAAATCGGTTCCAACAGTTCCAGAATTGATCAAAGATGAAGGATACTTGGTACAAAGCCATTATGTCACTACTACTGATGGGTATATATTGAATCTTCATCGAATACCCCGTGGGAAAAATGATAGTAGGAAAAATGGAAAGGTAAATAGTCAATTGAAGAAGAAGAAGACCCTGTAGTATTCTAGATAATTGTAGATATAGGCTTCTGATGAAACCCATGATCTTCCTGAAGGCTGTTCTTCCGCTTCTTCAAGTGTTATATACAGGGTGCCCATTTTTCGACCTCCACCACGGTTATCTCAGTTACGAAATCGGGATTAAATTGTGGCAAACTTGCGCGAATTCATGCTGAATAATTATCTGGAAGACAATTCGATCAAACATTTTTAGACTCCCGATAAAAAATAATGGATTCTTCTATTTTTGAAAAGATATTTTTTTAATACATCGATGTATCACACGATATATTTGAATCTTACTTGCTGATCAGAATTGAGAAAGAACTGTTATTGTAAACAAACGAAAAACGATAAGATTTTCACGATAAATATATTTATATATATTTTTCACAACATGTTGTTACACTTCGTTCTCATTCCACGAAAATACGGTAGAAAACCAAACCCAGAAATCCGTTATTACGTACTTCACTGGAACTAGGCTATTGGTTTTCGGATTTACTCATGGTTCGTAACTCCTATTAGTTGGTCATTTTGTTGTTCCTTCTGTATATTGTTTTTGTGTGTTTAATTCGCTTGCTGAAAAATGATAAGTTTTTGCGTTCCATTTTATCTAGGTAGGTATATCAACGCATACCGTAATTCACACCCTGTACCGAGGTCATTTTCTTTGGGCTGTTGTTCATAATGTTGATGTTGATTGATAGGTTTCATCATCAATATCAACAACAATAATATTTAATGATTTTATGGACATATGACATGACAGATTCGACTGATTTCTTCTGGTTTCTGCTGCACTAGCACTTACATTCGTGGACCTGGCTCAGGACCAGAGTATAAAGGTTATGTCCTGAAAGGTAATGTTCCTTTCGAGGAATGACTGCAATGTAGGTAATATGTTAAAATGTTTATTTCTGACAGTGACATTATAAGCTTATATCATCATAGTTACGATATCTATAATGAGGGTCATAACTCCCTTGGGATATTAAGGTTCAAAAACTCCCTCTTACCTTTTACAGGTGGAAATGATACAAGAAATGCTTATAAACGTTTATATGTAATGAAAACTAAGACATATTTTCCTTATTCACGTCATTACAAATAATAAATGTACAATTTTCAAATGTTCCCTGAAAATTACTTGCGCTGCTGGAAACAATTTCTTCTTTTTTATGGGTGGTGCTGTTGCTGTTCACTACAGTCGAGGTGCCTGCCTCTTCTGATGGCAAAGTAGACAGCATACGCGCCGTTTTATTTCTCAATTCAATACTGTCCTCCAGATACCCCTCTGCCACCGTGGAACTTCTCCAACCTCCGTGTCTTTTTAAGTTTGTCATAGTTGCTCCTGCATTGGCTAGGGCAGTAGCAGAAGTGCGACGAAGGCAATGAATCTTATAGGTTAGTGGGTTTGGCAATCCTAAATACATTGCGATTTTGCTGGGAATTTTGCCAAACATATTCTTTCCAATTGGCTGAGTTGTACATTTATTTTGTCGGAAGCTCAAAAAAATCGTTTTGTACCTTCAGGACGCAAGGACATAATGAAGTCTCAATAAAGGCAAAGCAGAGAACTCTTTTTCATCCACAACTGTGAATTTCTTCGATACACCAGTTTTACTTTCCGGTACGTTCACTACCATAACAGTATCCCGGTCCTCTATATCTGCTATACTCATATTTAGAAGTTCCTGAGTTCTGCATCCTCCAAAATAACCCATAATTAGAACAACCTATAACAAATAAAACGAAATAAACAAACGAAAAAGAAAATTATGAGAAAAAATTACCTTATGCAATAAATGAATTTCATTAGAGGCGTCCTTTAGAAATTTGATGACATCTTTAGGAGATAAGACAGCAGACTTTTTCGGCTTATACCCCTTACTTTTCCGTTTCAAAAAAGCCTCTAGTTCGTTGAACTTGGTGATATCTCTTTTCTCATATATGGTCACCATCGATTTGAGCATTGACCATTTAGTCCATAACGAATTTGGGCTAAACGTTTCTGACTGCAACGAATAAATACAATTATTACCAAATCTACCAGAAAATACTGAAAATACTTTCCAGTTCTTGAAAATATGCCAGAAAGACAGTTTCGTTGGCATCTTTTGACATAACATTTCTCTGTGTCAGCCACTTCAGATATAAGTTGTATTCTTTTTGATATAGGGCTTCACTTTTCGATGGAAGTAATGTTTGTCTTGCTTTTTCCGCTTATTTTATGATATCCTCCATTATATCAGAAAAAGATCGTCGATTTGTGGTAAAAAATAAACACGTTTTTAACGGAAAAACATTGATTGATAAAGAAAGTTTGCTTATAAACATGTAACTTAGCGACAACCTAGCAACAACCAACAATGCTACAATCAACGCTACCTAATTCAAATATACCAGAAAGTTTATGAATTTAAACATTTATTGCGTTCTAAATATGGACATTTTGTTATGAAAATCGGTCAAAAATAAAATTATCTATGTACCACGGGAATTATAGAGCCTAAATAACCACTGGCAATTGCTGTCCCTCGGGCCAGAGGCCCTCGGGACGCAAACTTTGCCATCAGTAATTAAGGCCCCCATAATTCTCTTAATACATAAATAACTATTATCTCTCTATCAGGTAGAAAGAAGACTCGGAATTGGTCGTGATGTTTCCTGCTGCGCATGTTCTGATTTTGAAATTTCACATCATAACAACTTTTTGAGAACGGTTACAAATAATATTCGATCTGAAGTGGTAATATTTAATAAAAAAAAAGGTAGCATTTACACAGATTGTATTCTGGAAAGGTTACAGTTGTTTTGAGGTAGCAAGCATCTTACTGGGTGTTGGATAGGGTTATTCCCGCCGAATTGAGTGATCGGAAATTGATGTGGTGTGGGGGAGTGGGTAGAAAAAAAAAGGATCTTCCGGTGAGAGGACGGCCCCCGAGGACCTGCAGGGAGGCCATTTTTGGTTGATATAGGAGGTCCAGGTTGTGTAGAAGTCACGCTAGAGATCCATTTCCTTTTTGGTATATATTTTGGTATTTTCTTTTTTCCACTAGTGTTGGGATTATTTGGGAAAGGTATCTCCATATTGGTAACATTTGTATTTGGTACCATACCTCATTTCTAAGGGATTTATTGCGGACTTCCACGCGACAGATCAGAGACTCAGACATATCTCAGAACCCGAACACCATCCCAGGTATGATATATTCCTATTTCATTTTGGAATTCTGTCTCAGTCCTCTGTGGGTTAGGTCAACATTGGAATATCTGTATTTTATTCAGGGTTCTTCTTCCTGATATCTATATAGTATAGTATATCAGCACACTACACTCCGGCTCAGATGGTTGAGGTTCGTTTCGTCCTGGAAACATATGTGGTTGGGAGTTAGATTGCAGCACTCGAAATTAATAGACTCAAGAATTCAAATCTTTTGCTTAATGACCAATAAGATTTGAATAATTCTCCTTTGTTGAATTTGTTTTCCTAAAAATAGCTTAATATAGATAGTAATTTTATTTTTTGTTATTTACCGCAATAAAAAGAGGATAAACATTCTTTAATCCCTACAGTGTTAGCGAAACATGTTGTGAAAAATATATATTAATATATTTATCGTGAAAATCTTATCGTTTTTCGTTTGTTTACAATAACTATGGATTTTCATCAAGTAACGGCCAAGTCAATTGAAAAAATGAGAAAGAACTGTTTTTACGAAGAGTGCTTTTGAAAGTACGCCAGCAGTTATTTTCAAACAATTGAATTCTGATAGTTCAATTGAATTTGGAAGCTCATCCACTTGAAAAATTAGATTATGAATAAGGAACGATATGATAAGCTATACATTTTTACCTTCACGTTATTGTTTTCAGGAAGAAATATTTTTCTTATACAGGTTCTATTACATTATATCTCAGATATATTTTTTAAAGCGAAAAATCTTGCTTTAGATTTAGTATAATACAGAAATATAATATTCCATCGCACAATGTGAGACTGACAAATCCCATTATGCATCTCTGATAAAAGTTCATCGTGTATAATAATTTTGTGCATACGAAATATCAACTTGAAGATAATGTTCTGCATCGTTTGCTGATTTGGTCTTCAACGATCAATTCAACTTTATATTCGCTCTACACCACTGTTTGACTTCTCATTTTCTTTAAATGATATTTGAAATTCATGACGATTCATTTCGCAAATAAATGAATGATCTAACCGCATTCAATCGTATCTCTCACCTTTACGAAGACACCAATGGTGACACTCAAAAATATCTTGTACGATGGAATCAAGGTGGATATAGGATGGTGAAACAGCTCTTCAATTATTTCTACGGAAAACTTGTAGACCGTTTGAGAAGGTACTAATATTTCCCTGACTCGAATGAAGATTACGGTAAGATCGATTATAAAGAAAGATTTCTGTTTCCTATATATTTCTGTGGTTCGCATCCGACAGACGTTAATTGTAATGACATTGAAACGCTACATTTCCATTAAATCTGGAATATTGATTGTTATTTTGACTCCACTCAGTATTTCTTCTCTTAGAAAAAATGACACTGACAGATGCACAATTTCTGTTTTACCAACACCTGCTGAGCTGGGCTGGTGGTCGAGTGCGTTAAATCGCTGGCTTTTAGTCTAGATGGCCCGGATTCAAATCCCGCGGCGGCTATTGGAAATATTTATTTATTTCCATAGCATCGTTTAGCGGGAGGAGATAGGTGACCAACCGAACATTCTTGGTACCTAATTTTCAATCATTCGGACTCTCAACGATAACCAGCCGAGTGGTGCTTCGGATGACACTTGAAAAGCTAAGGTCCCCGTCTTCCTTACTCATACAAGTCTCAATGAGACCTCGAGGATTGCTTTGCAGGCAGTTAAAAACACTTTTCAAACACAAGGTATGGCGCCATCTCTAGTAACTTCAGGAAATATTAGTACGGTTTGAAATCAAGCAGGCAAAAGTCTACAGTTTTTTCTAGTGCATGTTAATGGGAAGCTGTTCCACCATCCACCATCCACCTTGGATGGGATGATGAGAAGAATCATTTCCATTTATATATGTTGCCCCATCAGCAAAGAGGGGCATACGGAATAGTATATTACACAACAAGTGTGGAAAGTGACAAGTTTCACACGAGTTTAGCACGAGCCGCGTAGCGGTGAGTGCGGAAACGTAACGAGTGAAGGAAATGCACTTTCCAACGAGTTTTGTATACTATTTTTCCTACGACTCCGAATACTTTCATTTCGCGGGAAGTATTGTCTTTTTTTTTATGGACATCATATACGTCAAATTCCCCATATGATAGTGTGGGACTCCCTGATCTCAGCCAGGTCTACCCACTAAAAGTATTGTCTTGTCAAACATGTATCTTGAGCGGTCTCTTTAATTTCAGGTGGTTTTGTTTCGATATCAAGTTCTGTCTATATTTCCATATTCATGATGATATTTGAATACTTCTCCGACAATTCCTTATTATGAGAATTACTGATTGATTGAATTAGTTTTGTTTGGACAAACAATTCCATTGATATTTGACACCATACGCCTGCTAGCGCCAGTAATTACGCAACCAGGAATACAGAACCACAAAAGTACGTAGTGCGCAAGTGCGTACGAGTTAGTGCGTCCTTGACTCCTTGTCAAATGTTAATGGTGCACTGTGATACTGTGATATGATGCAACATGCAACTGATGCAAGCCGCTCATAAAACAGTAGCCGTACTATTTTGAATGACCTCACCCGCTGTCATCAACATCATCAGACATGTTTAGAAATAGTTCCAGTCACTGACCATGATTTTTATCGAAGTGAATTCAGTGTTTCGAGGACATAGGCTCTTATCTCAAAGGCGGAACTCTGATTGAGATGTGGTTGTGAATTTTGATGAACGAGACAGGAATTTCAATAAATAATATGAATTTGATTTGAGAACGCTTTTATATTGACAGTATTCTCATTTAAACAAGTGTGCTTTTTTCTCTCAAATAACAATACCATGGTGATATGAGCTACTTTCCAAATAACAAAACAGTGTGCTATATGACGTTTTCATACAGGGTCGTAGGAAAAGAAATATTCTAACGAGTCACGACGATCTCCAAATCATTCATTGAAACCATGTACTCATAATGACATATTTATATTCTGGAATATCAAGGTGGCGTTTCTCCAGCACGGCCTGCTGACTTCATCTGCCGACTGGGTGCTGCTCGGTGCCAACCGGTCTCTGGCCTTCATCTTGGCAGAAGAAGGCTACGACGTCTGGATGGGCAACGCCAGAGGCAACAGATATTCGCGCAACCACACCACCCTCGATCCTGACAGCGGCTCAGAGTTCTGGGACTTCAGCTGGCACGAGATAGGAACGGTGGACGTACCGCAGTCGATCGACTATATTCTGAATCTGACCAACGTTGATGGTTTGTATGTTTCTTGTTTCGGCAAAATTAGAAGGATGAATTGTACATCTCGATGTATATCATCTAAATCGAATATCGGAATAAAGCAGAATTCAGATAATTCATATCACAGCTGCAAGTGCAGGTGGTGGTTATTTTGCTATGCTTCAGGAACGTGATGATGTATTGCTTTGTTCACTTTGTTGAAATACCAACTTATAGCTCATAATAATCGTCAGTGGATGACGATAACAAGTAATTAATTACCCCAGCTGTCAGTAGTGTATATTGGCCGGTATTGGATCCTCCCAATTACGAGTACTTGTTTTCAATTGCTCAATAATTGTAATTGCTTATTGTGTAGTAATTGGAAGGATCCAGTACCAACTAAGAGATTATTTCAACAGTGAATAATGATTTCTCGCAAGAGTGAGGTGTTATGCTCCGATAGTATATCCTAGAGGTGTTTGTAATTGCCCTCATCTAACGCAAACTATTGGAATTACTTCAAATTATTGTCATGTTATACCTTTATGAGGTTGAACAATGCTTCTTCTTACCACGTCGAGTCGCCGTACTCGACTGGTGCAAATGCAAACAGTCACCGACCGGCGACCACCGTCTACCAGCTATGCGGTGTACCGATGGAGTGGGGGGTTCTGAGCCCCTCCTCTTCTTGAGAATATAAATGCTGGCGCACAACTATTCGATACATTATTCCTAGAGCGTCAGTTGTCAATACATAGACTGTTACGAAACCATGTTTGCGTTCAGTGGTTGTGAGTTTTCTAGCTTCGATAATTTGCGTCGACATGAAAAACATCATGCCCAAATACTACCGGTACGTCTTTCATAATGAACAATCTTTGACTTCGTCGAGTTGGTCCGTGCAAAGTTTATCAGTTTCCTGGGAGCTAGGTTCCTGACATCGGAGGGCTCTAAGAAGGCTCCTTCCAGGAACTTCAGCCTCTTGCAGAAGAGCGCTGGACATTCACAAAGCAGCCCTCTGAGGGCAGTGTCCAGTGAGGAGTCCCGTCACCAGTTTCCAGTCTTTTTTGTCCATCTCGAGAAACAGATCAGCTTTCCTTGGCGAAAAGCTCACTATCCTTTTAGCTTGTCTTTGTCCTGGCATATTATTCCAGTGAGATTTCATTTAATTCGCATCCCAGCGTCGAACTTTTTTCCTCAAGTAGGTCTTGGAGAGTTCACTGATGGATTCTGGGCCGAGAAATTGTGTATCTGGCACTTCTTCGGCAAGAAAGTCTGCTTCCTCGTTGCCTATAATTCTCTTATGACCTGGTACCCTCATCAAAGTGACCTTGTTGTTCGCCGCCAGTTATCTCAGACCAAATATCAAGTCTGAGACCATCAATGTCATTGCAGATCTCTATTACGTTGGCCACTCCCAAGGCACAACCGTCTCGTACGTGATGTGCTCCACCTTGCCTCAATACAACGCCAAGCTGAGAGCCCTCGTGAGCCTGTCACCCGTCATCTACGTGGGCCACATAGCGAGCCCGCTGATGCGCACTCTGGCCCACCTCGAGACCGTCCTGACGTACAGCCGCCGATTGATGGGCCTCGACGAGCTCCTGCCGGGCCAAGGCCTGCTGGCGCGCACCAGCAGCGCCCTCTGCGCAGGCGGACTCGGTTCCAGCGTGTGCGACAACGCGCTGTTCGCGCTGTGCGGCTTCAATGCGCGTCAGCTCAACGCTGACGCGGTGTCGCTCATCATGGCGCAGGCGCCCGCCGGGTCTTCTACTAAGCAGCTGCTGCACTACATCCAGGAGATTAATTCCGGGGAGTTCCGGTGGTACGACTATGGGTACTGGGAGAATATGAGGCGGTACGGGGGGTTTTCTCCGCGCAGCTATGATTTGGGCGCGGTGACCGCACCGAGTTACTTGCTTTACGCGAGGAATGATTGGATGGCTGACGCGGGGGATGTGGAGAGGGCCTATGGGGAGCTGGGAAATGGCAAGGAGCTGGTTTTGGTGGCGGATGATTCGTTCAGTCATTTGGATTTCGTGTACGGGGTGAGCGCTCCTAAGCTCGTGTACCAGAAAGTCCTGAAAATCTTCGCGGAGCATTGATTACCAATCTTCGTCGAAATACTTTTTTCAGCATTCGGAAGGAGCTATAATGAATAAGGATGTATTGATCGTTTTTCATGGTCACGCTTCTCAAAAAAATCATAGCAAATCATTTATTAACTGCTAAACTCAAGCAATCACGAGATTTTCACCAGAACAAATTCACCTCAACCAAAATATATGTGCCTAATCACATTTTTTTCATGAAATTGAATATGCTTAATCACATTTTTCTATTTTGATTATATGATAAAGATATTATGAAACGCAAATGCGTATCGAAATAGCCTCTGTTTCAATGAGCAATTTTTATTATTCAGAGGTTGGTAAAATCGAACTGTCAATTGAAAGTCAGAAGAGTTATGCTTGTGTATGTGAACTGACAGCATCTGTTAAATTTTATCATTGTTATCAATCGAATAAGTTTGTGTTATTTATCGATATTAAAGCAGTATGTTTCAATAATCGACTTCAAATCAATGTGAATAGAAGAGCTTCGCTCGTCTACTCAAAAAAAAAACGCGTGCGGTGACTTAGCGTTTTATAAAACTTGTATTATAATATTTATAATGTTCTATTCTATATTATTAGTTCAATAGGAAACGCAAGACTATTAATTGCAGGAATTGAAATAATTCAATTAACGTTTATTTATTTATTTTTCACTTGATCGTTACTGCTTTATAATACCTTGGCAACGGTTGCTATTAACAGACCCATAACGCCCGGGGCGTTATGGAGGGCATTATGAATCATAACGCCCGCTAAATGTTTTTTTCTGTAGTTCAATTTCCTAACGCTTTTTCAGCTTTGAGCGTCACATTCTGTGGGATCTCCATAATTATTATGAACACAACAGTTTTTAGTTTCCTCCACTAACAAGCTTGTCAATTCTTACAAAAATGCAGCGTCGTTTTATTAAATAAACAACCCTTAGCAACCTCTTCAATGTTTCCATGGCAATTGCATAGAAGCTCACTTGTGCTCAGTTGCCGACCAGAACGCAGTAAATACTATGAGAAAAAATTTATGAAGTAAACAACGTCGTTTAAGATAATTTTTTCTTGAAAAATAAAATCTTGTATGCACCACGAGCGTTACTAGATCCTAACGCCCATCGGGCAACATTCATCCCTCGGGCCAAAGGCCCTCGGGTGAATGTTACCCTCCGGGCGTTAGGATCTATATAACGCACTTGGTACATAAATAGCTATTATACGTCTATATCTAGTATATCACACTCTTGGTTGAATAATTCTCCAGAATGATACATATTTTTTTTGTTTTAGTTTTAGGACGCAATTTCTCGAATCTGAGTTAACAGTTGCATAAGCATTTGTGCGAAAATCAGACGAAAATGGATCAATCAATTGTTTGTTTTTGCTCAAAACATTCAAAACATCTCGCATCGTATATAGATGATATTATTCTCCTACAACCAAGTATGAAAATGACATAAAGCACTGTTTTGTTATTTGGAAAGTAGCTCATATCACCATGGCATTTTAATTTAAAAAAAAGCTCATGTGTAAAAAAAAAATCGCACAACACAGTAATATTCGTTGAAGTTTCTTAAAATTTTCGGATTTTAAAGAGAATTTGTAACTAATTTTAATATGTCACTGAGACATAATCTCTAGAATCACTTTGATGAAAATTATCCTTATATTTCTCGGTTAATGTCAATACGCACTGCTGTATTTATGGTTGCGTGATTACCTACTACTGGCGACAATGGATAAAAGATGACGTTTGAAACATCTTCCATATTCGTGACGATAGTGGTTTTGATTATCACTGAATTCACGTTTCAATTATTACCTTAAAATATGGAAATATACAGTAATATCCAATCAACACCACCTGTCAAATTACATCTTTGAAATGACTTCTCGGAAATGAAAGAAATAATTATGGTGGTAGCTGATGGAAAAAATAGCATGAGAAACTCGTTGTAAAGTGCATCTCCTGCACACTCGTTTCCACCCCCGACTAGTCGTGCAAAATATATCACTTTCTACTCTTGTTATGTAATATACTATTCTCGGTGGAAATTTCTCAAAATTCAGAAAAAGAAATTATAGAGACTGTGACCCTTTTGTATGGGCTTCATCTAGGATCAGGCAAGTTCTATTTCAGAATGGAAGCAAGAAATCTGAAAGTATCAAGGATCATCAAGTCAAGGCCTACAAAAGATCAATAATCATAACAATGTACCTACTATTTATTCCTCTGAGATTATCACTCCAAAATTGTGAGTTGTCAGCGTTTCCCCTTTATCGTAGCTAAACGGGTCATTCAGTCATTAGACATTGAATCACTGAATACTGAAAGGTAAATGTATGAACGATATGTAAACCCTAGTAGTCACGTATTTCGTTCCTAATTGGAGTAAAGGCGTGCAAAAATGTGTTTACATTTCATCCTTGACAGTTCAACCTGGTTCTATTTAATTTAAGGTGCATTTGTAGTTTGACGAAGACAATCTAGATGAGTTTACAGGGTGTTTCAATGATGTGTGGGTGGACGCTAGGATATAACATATGATTTATAAAAATAGTTTGACAATAATTATTAATGCACGTTGCCGAATGACGGATGAGATACGTTATTGAAAAACGTTTACTTCACCCACTGGGACAAAATAGTGACGAAACATTGCTTTCAAGAGTTCAACTAACGTTTCTGATGAACGTTAAGTTTGTTTACAGTCAGTTATTCGAAGATTCCATGAAAGCTAGTTATTCAATAATTATTAATTAACGTTGATTAATGACGATTGCAACACGTTTTTGAAAAACGTCTACCTCTCGTTTTCTCCCTGTATTCTGTTACATTCTCGAATTATCCCTGAAGAGCTGATTTCGTTGATTTCGTTGGATTTCGTTGGATTCTAGGGTGAATGATTACAGAGATATAGGGTGTGAAAAATCGGGATTTTTCTCAACTTTTCATTAACTATCTATTGACATTCAATAGAAACAAATACAGGGTGTTGCAAATCTCAAAATATTGAACCACCCTGTATTTGTTTCAATTAAATATCAATCGATAATAAATGGAAAGTTAAGATAGGGATATGTGAGCCGTTAATAATGGATAGTTTCGGCACAAAAAATTCCTTAAGTTGAAAAATCTCGATTTTTCACACCCTATATCACTGTAATCAATCACCCTCGACTCCAAGTATGATGCATTGACGAAATCAGCTCTATAGGAAGAATTCTATAATGTTACAAAATACAGGGTGTTTCATTTGAAATAACAAAGTTGTTGCTACTTTTCGATAGAAGCGGCAATGCCGCAACGCTGAAAATATTTTAGATCGATAGAACAAAACTGATTACCCAATAAACCCAATTTTCAAAATAATCCTACGTCCTGCTGTCCAGAAACGTCTAACCTACCATCGACCGTGATTTTGACCATGTATACAGGGTGTTTCATAATAAATGCGCAGGACTTCAGGATATGATAGCTCTTTCAAGAATATGAAAAAAAGTTCCTATTGACTTACCCTCTAAAATGCATTATTTTCGACATACAGGGTGTTGAATTTCCAACACTTAATTTAACTGAGTATGATTTGTTTTATTTTTATTTTGCAAATATGAAGTTAACGTTTGGTTTTGTTATTTGTTCTAACGTTTAAATAAATTTTGTATAATTATGAAAAAAATATATTCAAAAAAATTGACCATGTTTTTCAACATGAAAGTTGATTTTTCTTGAAAACGGTCAACTTTAGAGCTTATGAACAGGAGTACCTTTTTTGTGTAGAAAACATTGGCGGTTTAAATAGGTGGCTCAAAATTGTACTTTTTCCAGTGGCGTAAAAGTTGGAGGAAATAACACCCACTACCCCTTAAAAACCTTCACCAATTATGAATTTAAAAAAAAAACTTATCAGCCCAAAACATAGCTTATCATGAGTAGAAAATGCCTACAAAATCTGTTTTCTGTGCGATAAACGGTTCCAGAAATATTCGCAAAAAACGATTTTTATTAATTCAATGGTGCATTTTAGAGGGTAAGTCAATAGGAACTTTTTTTCATATTCTTGAAAGTGCTATCATATCCTGAAGTCTGAACTGAGACTCTTCGTTTTCGTGGGGTTTTTTGTGTAGGTTCATCAGGTTCAGAGAAACCACCAGCTGGCAATGTGGATGTTTATTCAATTCGTAGAATACAACAGACAGCAGGTCACACAGGGTCGCCATACATAGAACTAAAATAGACACAACGATTATTTGGAGCAATTCACCTAACAAAGTTTACCCGCTACCCTAACCCCAAAATCGTGGACTAGATCGTAATCTCGTGGTACCTATATAAATTGTCAGTCCTCACCTACCTAAAATAGATACAGGCACTGGCGTTGTCCAACGAGGGAAACTGCCATAGAACCAACGGCACTTATTTTAGCAATCATGGAAAACAGAGGATTTGCCAAGACGCTCACTCTCACGTTTCAAAGAACTACTACTCAGGCATGAGGCCGGGTAAGAATTCAAATCCACATGAATACAAGCATAGCTGTTAAAATCCACCAATAACAACCATTTACGTTTTGGCGGTAGGTTCGAAATGGTTGGTATCGATAAAGGCGGTATTTACGAAGGTTTATTGACATCAGTGAAGGCAGGGATCATCACTATTAGTAATTTTTTGAAGAAGGAACATTTTATTGAATAAGAAAGGGAAATTTGAACGCGCTATCGCGCTATATTCATCTTATGAGACTTACCTGACCTGAACGTACTAACCTATCAGTAGATCATTATTTTCAGTAGATTTTTGAGGAAGGGAAAGTTGAACGAAAAAATTCGAATTTGAACGCGCTATCGCGCTATATTAATTTAATGAGACTTACCTGACCTGAACGTACTAACCTATATCACTTGATCACTATTTGTCGGGACTTTTGAGGAAGGAAAATATGATTAAAAAAGTGCTCTTCAACTACTGGGAGTACTGGGTGCCCGGTCAGAGATATTTGAGACTTGACAAAAAAAAAGAACTAATAGGATTTGAACCCCAGTCGCCAGCTTGAAAATCTGGCATGTTACTCACTGTCCATCTAGCTTGTATATATTATTTTTGCTAGCTTCGTCTTTGATCGGACTGTTGTCTCAAATCCTTCGTAACACGCAGGCGCAACTATAATAGTTCTGATTGGTGGATTTAAACAGCTATGCTTGTATTCATGTGGATTTGAATTCTGCTGAGGCCGGTGCTTCGCCGTTCGCATGCCCGTAGTGCGAACAAGATATTTATGAATAGATTGAATCTACTAGGTAGGCAACCATCAATTTCACCTCATGTCATCCTGGTGGCCTACGTTCTCATATCCTCTGACTATTCAATCCTCATCGACGGCGGAATTTTTCCAATGGCCCCAGAAGTGGTATCGGATCCCACTATAAAAGGTAAGGTCCCCGCTATCCTAACTCGTACAAGTTTGCTCCGTAAACTTCTGAGGGTTGCTAAGGCAACTAGGATAGTGGAAAAAAAAACAGCGAAAACCGACGTTTCGCTACAAGTCCTGCGCATTTATTATGAAACACCCTGTATAAACCTTGAGTAAAAGCTCGTAATGTCGTGAAAGATACAAGACTCGCAGCCACCCAATCCCCCCCCACCCCTTTCCCCCACCTACCTCCACCTCCAGCTGGAACCCGTGCAGCGCCATCGCGGGCACCGGGTGCAGGAACGTCCCGTACGGCGACGTGGAGAACTCGACGAGCAGCTCGTGCCCGCTGGAGATGGCACTGGGCACGGGCTCACCGCCCCCGCAGAACTTGAGGATGACGGGGTCGCGCGTGGTGTAGCCGTCGTAGACGCTCACGTAGTCCTGCACGTCGTCGCAGGCGTCCCACACGTCCAGGTGACGCGGCGTCGCGGTGCCGTGCAGCGTCGAACGGCTGCGGATGGAGACCAGTTGGCCCTTTGGCTGGCGGACCGTTATGAGGGCGTGTTTGCCTGGGGAAAGAGAAAGCCATAAATTGGACAAAATGTGCTGCTGGGCACGGATATAATGCATCATGATTGTGAAAAGTAATCAAAGATCAAATGTCAAATACAGATAAACTAATCACCAAAGAAGAAGAATTATTACTGCAGGTGGCATATATCAAGTCATAAAAAGATGATTCTCAAAAGCGCCGGAAATATAAGTTATGGTCAACTTCGTTTATCAACTAGAATGATAAAGCCAAGAAATTATGTACAAATGACCCAAAAGGGCACTGATGAAAGAAGTAAATAGCTTAAAACTTGATATCACAGAGAAAAACAAAGTCATAAATTTGGAACTTAATGACAAAATGTGGTGCACGTGTTTTTTTGTCGAATTGCCGCTTTGATAAAAACAAAGGGTAAATTTTTATATAAAAATGATGACCGAAAGCCAATCGAAAGCAGTCAGCAGTCACAATCATGGCTCGAAGGAGCTAAGTTCCTTAATACCGTGGTCACCACGGTTTGTTTTGAAGCTAACAGACTTTTATGTAAGTTGCCCAAAACCAGTCCATATAAATGCCCGTAGTAAAATATTTAAGATCATTGACCCAAAAGTTTAAAAGGCACATGTTAGGGAATTATGCCATTCATATCAGAGGGTGTCGTTTGTCGGATAGATAGTAGCCAGGGTTGTATTCAAAAATATTAAAGTATTTGACGTAGGATTTTCTGATTACAAAAGAGTGACTGATAAAATAGCTTTGTGTATTGAACTTGATGGGATAATTACCTGTATGATTGTAAATTCCATTTTGTATGCTTTTATGTGAATTAATATGGTTCTTTCAGGAGTACTTATAAATCTTGATAATATTTCTATATGTCAGTAGTTAATCGATGCCGTTGTTATTTCATCCGCCTGTGAAACCGAACCCTAATAACATCTGTAGCTTACCACATATAGGACAAATCCGCTCGGCCTATTCAAAAATAATTTAACATCTTATCAACTAGTGAGGTGTGCAGCACAAAAAATCTTTAGTCTATCCAGGGTCGGATTATCCATAAAGCGGATTAGGTAACTGCCTAGGGGCCCACAGGGGCATAATTGATGTTGAACGCACCAAGAAAAAAACGTTTCATTTGGTTTCATTCGTGACATTTCCGATTATTAACATCCGGTAATATCACCATAGAAAAAATGACGGATGCGGGGACAGATAACATCGTTTGGATTGATTTTTGATAATATGGTACAATCAACTATTCCGAATGTAATAATTAGCATTGCAAATATATAGAAGTCTGATGATATCAAATGCCACAGGTGAACGAAATTTTTCAAAATAAAAAATCTGTCTTCGTTCAACAATATCACAGAATCGTTTGAATTCATTGTCGATAATGGCGATTGAAAATGATGTGTTGAAATAGGTCAACTTCCAAGATGATTTTAATGATTGAGTATCTAAAAAGTTACAATAATTGCTAATTAAACTTAAATTGTACCTACTTTACAAAAATATTTTCTTTGGTTGTGAACATATTTTTCTGATCAAAATCATTTCATTCAATGAAAGCAAAAAGCAGGAGTCGATCTGATCGACTCGACTTTTGTAATAGGCAGAATATATTTTGAAAAGTAAACGGTAAAAGAAAGGGGCCCCGAGAAGCGTATTGCCTAGGGGCCCCGATAGGGTTAATCCGGCCCTGCACGTAATGAGCTGAAATTGGTAAAACTTCGTTTATCGCACTCCTATGAGTTCGGAAAAAAATTTTGGTGGAACTAACGTATTTTGACCTCCTGATCACGAATCTGATGTCAAAACGCGGCGGTCTCAAGTATTTTCGGAGATACGGCCCCATTTTGTCTCAAAAATGCACCATTTCAAATCTCCATTTTCTGCTAATAAAAACTCACAAAATTAATCCTTCTTTGAGCCAAAACATCACATATGCTCACATTCACTTGTTTTCAACACTTTTTTGTATAAAAAAATGTTATTTTCACAAAAATTCGCCCTTCTTCAAAACGTAAACAAAACATATTTTTTCACTGATTTTCTGGTTATTTTTATTTGAAATGTTGGCAACGTCTTACCATAAGCCAAATAATCACGTTGACAACATCATAAATACAAATTACCAGAAAATCTGTGTAAAAAGGTTGTTTTGTTTACAGTTCAAAGAAGGGTGAAATTTTTGAAAAATAATAGTTTTTTCTGCTGAGAAGTGTTGGAAACAAGTAAATATATGCGTGCATAGTGTTTTGGTTCAAAGAAGGGTGAATTTTGTGTATTCCTAATAGCAGAAATTTGACATGTCAAATGGTGCATTTTTGAGACAAAATGAGGCCGTATCTCCGAAAATACTTGAGACCGCCGCGTTTTGACTTCAGATTCGTGATTAGGAGGTCAAAATACGTATGTTCCACCACAAATTTTTTTCCGAACTCATAGGAGTGCGCTAAACGAAGTTTTACCCATCATCATCACCATTATCATCATCCCTCCTCTCACCTGGTGGTATTTCATGTTGCCTGACGGCATAGTAGCAGGTGAGGTTGCGTGGGTAAATCCCCGGAAAGTTGGGGGACTGAAGGCGGCAGTGCTTCCTATCACAGTCGCTGAAGATCCGGGAACAGTAAGTGCCCGTTATCAAATCACCCAGATAGTATTCCGGCTCGGGAGGCGTCGCGACGACCGTCGGTTGCGTCGTGTTGGGGGTGGGGGGCGATTCCACGATGGGGAGGCCTGAAACAAATGAAGGACTCAGCGTACATGGTGCACCACTTGAAATGGAGCTTTTTCGTTCTTGAAGATATGAAAAAATGTTGTGGAGAAAAGATGGTAAACCTGCAGCAAAGGGAACTCGCACCGATTTCGATGAAATTTTCACAGATGCTTCCTAACATGAATATAAAACCATACAAATGAAAATTTTTCCGCGGAAACACTCCAAACTATTTCTTTTCTGGAAAAGTTTACAAAATTTCTTTTCAGTCCTATGAATGTGCTTGATTGATGTACTTACATTGTCAGTGGGGGATATGTTAGTTATACCAAAACGTTAAAATCGAGTCTCAAAAAACAATTTCAATAAAAACATTACCAGTAAAAGCTTCAAAATGAATTATTTTCGAATTTTTATTCATTATATTCCATATTCCAAGTATCAGGTGATGTGCAATGTCAAATGTCACGGTACTCACGTCATGACATATAGGGGGCAACGCTGCCAAGTTTTGAAAAATTCACAGATTCTACAATTCTATGATTGTTTTCCGATTTTTGAATGTAATGTTCCTTCTTTAAAAAAGCAACGGAAATAGTTATCTGCCCTCAATTGATAGGTTAGTATGTTGAGGCCAGGTAATGTAAGGTTTAATTTAATTAATATAGCGTGATTGCGCCTTCAAATTTCCCCCTCAGCAGACATTTCTTTTTTCTCAACAAATTTTCCTTCTTCAAAAATTTACTGAAAATAGAGATCTAGGCCGTCACTGATAGGTTAGTACGTTCAGGTTAGTAGTCTCAATAAATAAATACAACGCGTTGAAATTTTCCGTTCATCAAACTTTTTTTCTCAACAAATTTTCCTTCTTCTAAATTTTACTGAACATAGTGATCTAGGCCGTCACTGACAGGTTAGTACGTTCAGGTAAGTATTCTCAACAAATAAATACAACGCGTTGAAATTTCCCGTTCAGCATCCTTCTTTTTTCAACAAATTTTCCTTCTTCAAAAATTTACTGAAAATAGTGATCTAGGCCGTCACTGATAGGTTAGTACATTCAGGTTAGTAGTCTCATGAACACGAGTTGCACTCGTCAGGAAATGAGCGCATAGGTTTTTTTTTAACGTGGCAACGTTGCTTTCTCCATTTGTGACTTGACAGTTGATATTGCGAATTGATATTTTTGCATATATATGCTTGAATAAAAATGCGAAAATAACAATTTTTGAAGTTTTTCATCATGAAATTTCCTGTAAAATCCATTTCGGGACTCAATATTAATGTTTTGGTATAACTTACATATTCCCCACTGACAATGTAACTGAAATTTCAAGCACATTCTTAGGACTGAAAATTGATAAAGTTTTCTAAACTTTTCCAAAAAAAAATAGTTTGAAGTGTTTCCGCAGAAAAATTTTCATTTGTATGGTTTCATATTCATGTTAGGAAGCTTCTGTGAAAATTTCATCGAAATCGGTGCGAGTTCCCTTTGCTGCAGGTTTTCCGAAAAGATGAATGAAGTAACTTGAATTTTGATTGACAGATGTTTTTTGATATACAGGGTATGTAATTTTGTCGAAATGGACAACATCTTTGGTATTTCAAATTAAACATGATGTATATTTTTTCGAAATTCGATAGAACTTTCTTTTCTGATTTCATTGATATCAACAAGTTGTACAGGGAGGACCAAATTCGAGGCGTAATATGGGGATCTCGTGAACCGTGAAAGATACAGGGTCGGTTAAATTGTGGAAAAGTTGCGTAATTTTGAGCTTAATGAAATGATGTCGAGTAAATTGGAAATTTCCCAGGAATAAAAAAGTTGAAGGAAGGTTCAATTTCAAGTGATAGGTACACCCTGAACACACTTGAAAAATATCCATTCAGGAATAGTACATTCTTCAACGGGGGTGAAATAAAACTATTCGTTGGCTCCTACGAAAAAAAGTCATAAAACGCGAGTGGAATTCTATACTTTCTCTACGACTATAACATAATACATTTTTTTCTAGAAACGGTTAACGAAGTAGCCTTCGACACTTCCAAATCACGACACAAAATTGACGTTTTCCGAGGAATATCATTAAGCGACAGCATTTTCGATCGTGCACGGAAATGATGTCATTAAGTGACAGCATTGCCGCTCGTGTGCGAAAATGATATCAATGTCATTAAATGACAACATATTGGTTGGGGTCCATTTCGGGTACAATCGGAAATGCTACATTCTTAGACATGTTAGAGGGATAATAAAGCCCCTATAAACATGAGTTTACTACCAAATTATCTGATTCGGCTCACTCTATACATAATTCATCAGGGGAACAATATAGGAACAATAATGTGACCAGCTAACTACTGCCAAACCTATGTTCTAGTTAGCAACTTCATAATTTCTCAGAGAGAAATGGGAAATGAGACCACCAAAACAGGGTGTTCACAATGAACTTCTGTTTCATGAAATACACGTGACTATTCTGAAATTCAATTGACGCTTTCTAAAACACAAATTATATTTTCTGAAATTCAACTCACTATTCTGGAATACAATCGATTCTTTCTGGTAATACAAATTTATGAAACAAAACTGGAAAAGATGTAGTTGTAATAAGTTAACTTGTTAGGAGGAAATGAACATTTACTTCTTATAATTTAATATTTAATGTTCTATGTGATATTGGCCAGAAAAATAGTTGTTTCATGCTCGTTGTTCACCTGTCACTCAAATTATGATTGAAATGATGTTTTGGTTGAGACGTGAAAAGTCTATCTTTTGTAGTTATAATGATGAACTGATTATGAAATGACAACACCCAGTTCATTTTTGATATTGAATCCTATAGTCAAATAAATTGCGTTGATTATTTTCGTCATACGTTGAGATGTGACTTCGTTGTCATTTCAAATAATGATATTACGTATAATCAGTAGATTAACAACAGGTGCACCAGCCCCAAGCCGCACAAAACTGCCACCAGATGACGTTTTTGCAGCGGTGGCGCTGGCTATAGCGCTGAAACTATATCATTTGTCAATTTGGAAGTGTTCCATGTTGAAGTGATATCTGTCAATTGGAAAGTGTTTCATGTCAGTGCTTATTACGTCAGAGGGAGGGCATGGAGACACGAGAAGCCCTGACGTCACAATCAACAACAAGAATTGATGGAAGAAGCCCTTTCATCGAAGGGTTTCGAAACCTGAACATCGAATTTTGAGTCAGATGCACAGCGCAAAGAGCTACGGCCATTGCATGGAATAAGTTACAATCGATGTTGATGCAACAATATCGCAAAGCTTGACGTAGTCGAGCAAGATTCGCTTCAAAGACAAGGTAGCACAACTCAGGTATTGAACTGTCGAAACTAGTGTCTTGATTTCTTATCACATCTTGATTCTCCTGAACTATCTCATCCAATGTGGAACATATTCTTGAAAAAATATTCAACTTAAATGAATCATCGTCCCAGGAACAATTCATTCGAACTCCTTCAGAAGGCATATGATTAAAACATAAACCGTTTAATCATGGTGTATGATGATATGGCACGAATATGTACAGTCAGTTTGAAATATTGCAGAGACAAAAAACTTCCAATTGAACTGAAAGAGAACATGAACCTGCTTATTCCATTTATGAATAATTATACGAGATATCTCAGAAAGAGTCCCTACAGATTTTCTTTAACAAATTAATATTTTGTTTTTTTCAATTTACTAGTGTTTTGTAACGAGAAAATTGCATTTCTCTGAATTTCTAGTGCATGTCTAGAATATATACCTAATATATTTTCAATGTGTACCTCGTCTAACTTCATCTCCGAGTTATTATTTTAATTCCTTTACAATTTTCAGATCAGTAAGGAGCAAAACTGATTTTTTTGTGTTTTCTTTTTTCTTGTGGAAATCAACCAACCGATTCCAATAAAATTTCCAAGATTATGTAACCACATGATGGATCCGAATAGGTAAAAAAATATATATATCACCGCGATGTAAACATTTTTAGAACCCCCTTGATGATCGAAAATAATTTCCTGAAATGAGCCTTTGGATGCAAATAAAGTCTGCGAAATATCGAAATTCTAACTCGACTTACGACTGAACAATAAAAGACGGAAGTTGAGCTGCAGGACCCTGTATTCAAGTTGAGACAGTAGATGAAAGCTTCTACCCCACCACATTCATGAAGAATTAAATTCGACGACTTATGTTATCTTCTAGGTGGATATATTTCCACCATATGCAACCCTCTCTCCTCTATCAATCCTTTCTAGACTAGCCAAATATTCAAATGAAGTTAATGTGAATATAAATAGTTTTTTATTGAGGATTTTTCATTCGAAAAAAAAAACAAATCATCAGATTGTTCCTTGGTCTGATAGTTCGCCAGAAACGTCTGATTAACGCTCATCATTTATCAATCACCATAGAATCAGTATCGTAAAAATAATATTGAAAGATAGTTCTATTTTGGTTGCTAATTCAACCAGTATAATCTGAATAAACATAATCACAATCCTATATCGAATCTCATTTCGTAAGTTTTGAGACAACTGACAGTTCATCAGAATGACATTCGCAAAATTAGCAGCTTCCTCATTGGCCTCAGCCTGTTGAATCCTGAAGATTTTGATCTAAAATAATTTGTTAGGATCCAACATGTCTGAAGAATCATATCCATTCATTAATAGATAGGTATAGGTAGGTACGCATAATAATATATCTGATGTCCAATAGTCTCCAATAGTCGTAGAGAAAAGCTATATTAAAATATAAAAATGATGTATTCCATGAAAGTACATGATACATCAGAATCAAGCTTGTCAGGAAGAAGTGATATCTATATTTTATCTGAAGGTTGATGTATCCGAATCATGCCACATCGCTACAGTTATAAATAAATACACAAATCATCAGCGCCAATCTAATGACACCATATATTATCGCAACGGTAGGTATCATCATATTCATATTTCACTGCTGATGAACAATATGATCTGTCATGACAATACTGTATTGAGACAAATTCGAAGCTGCATTTCATCTGCTTTTAGAAAACGCCACAAGCTACAAAAAACGAAAGAGAAGGTTTGGAAGATATTTCTCAAGGCAATTGAAAGAAATTTACTTCTAGTTCATTTACTTTTCTTAACCAGGACGATGACACAGTAACTACAACAGCACAACAAAAAGCCAACATATTCGCCAAAATATTTCACCTTGACTCCACAAGGTAAACAAACCCCGGTGTATGCTTGAAATCAAAGTCAGCTAAATGGAAAAAAAATCTAGTCTTCCGTGCACTATAATGTCTGCCGAATGACCAAGTTCAGCGTATGATAGTTTGAGGGCGCTGACTACCAGGCTTAACAGATGAATAACGCATTTTGTGTCATTTTTTGATTGATCTTATATTTTATAGGTTAGGGTGGACATGTCACATCAGCATATCACTTTAAAGTAAATAATTTTTCACTTTTAGATATTTTATCAACATTTCTTGTTTCTTTCAACCCATTTTATTTTCGCGAAAATGTGTCGACGTATTTGTGCTGTCAGTTTTCTGCTCCTGTTCCTGTCAGTGTCCCCGTCACAGAGTTCCCGTTCCCAATTCCCACAACCTCTTCCGACTACAGAGGAAGTACCTAGTTTTTGGGATAGACGTACAAAGATCTATTGAAAATGTTCCGGACATGTGTGCAGTGAGGTCCAATCACTAATTTGAGTAATTGATGATGGAATTTTTGTTTTGTCGTACTTCATAAATAAGTGATGACTTTCTTTCCACCAGAGAAATGGTTGACTTCAAATCTGGAAAGCATTGGTAAGTCAATACATTGTTAGAATCTTTCTGATGATGATATGAATTTATTCATTCTAGCATTGGAACAACCAGAGAAGATTGATGGATATTCTGGCATTTGTGCTAAACAATTTGAGATTACTTTATTGAAATTCATCAAACTGAGAAAATATACCTTGAAGAGGGGCACTGTTCCTACAATTTTTCAAGTAAGTCTTTTAAAGTCATAGTGAACTGCTTTCCCTTCTATTTGTCATCCTTCAATTTGCAATAACATGAACTATGTATGGCTTCTTTTCTTAGAAGCAGGCTGGAATATATACATTTCCTACTTAACAAGCTTTCATATTCATATATGATTCCTACTGCCTCAATTCTTTCAAATTGAAATATTTACTCAACATTCCTAACAAAATTGCTTGTTAATTTTATTATGGGATATTTCAGTTGTATTGAGTGCTGAATACTACTTACCTATATACCTACCTAAGTGTTTTCCACCATATTCATCTTTTTGTCAATTTGAGTAAGTCTGAATTCAGAATAACAGTGAAACTTATTGAAATCATTATTGCCTACTTAGCAGAATAGGTGAAATAAATCAAGATAACCTACTTGAAAGCAACCAAGGAATTAAATTTTTTTTATGATAGTAATAATCTATTGATCTGAAAGACCTTGAGTTTCAGAACATTGTCATAATACTCATAATAGGAATACCTATATGTGATTCTGAAAAATCACAATATTTGTCTATATTATATAAATGTAATTTAAATTTTATCACTTTTGCAGTTATCATCTTCAGATTATTCATAACAAATGAATCAGTTCAATAGAATGAATCCAATGAGATTGAAATCTGAATATGTCCATTTTCATTCAATTATAGACTTACCTGATATTTTCCTTTCAAATCAGAACAAAACAGGTCCATCCAGAGCTAACAACACTTTCAATTTCCTATTTCAGGGTACCATCTCTATGAAAGGAGTAGAAGCAACAAAGTTTTCAAAGAATGAATGATATTGAATCCTCAGTGGTGATTATTAAGTTTTTAGTATAGTAGGTACTTGAAAAAATAAATAAAACGAATTGGTTGTATTTGGAGTTTTTTCATGTTTCAAACATCATGTATGCATGTAAATAAAGGTTGAAACACAATAGAATAATGTTCATTTTTATATTTCTAGATTTCCTCCTGATGAAGTTGAAACCATTTCTGAACATTCCTTAGAGCCCCATCAAAGTTCTTCTGAATATTCCACAGGTCCATAGTCCTATATATAATAATGGATATAGGGAATTATTTACACTGAAACAAACAATAAATGAATTTAGTGGGCATTATCCTGACAAATGTTTTGGGAAATGTTTCACAAGTTTGCAAGCCAAAAATGCAATCTTGGATGATCAGCACAAAGTATCAGCATGTTGAAGAATAATTTTGATATTATATATTCATAATAATTAAAGTCATGTTGGAAAAAAACTGAAAAAAGTTCCTCATGAAGTAAGAAACTTGTGGTAAAGTGAAAAATTCAAATGAATACATAGGTACACATAAATATGAAACATTAAAAAAATAACATAAAATTATTTAAATGAAATTATCAAGGAAAATCGAATGAATTGCTATTTTATTCACTCATTCATTATGTTATGAAAGGATGATCTTATGTAAATATTCAATAATGCCCTTACTAGTGTTTTATGAGATATTGAGTTTATATATCTTGTTTCATAAAGGAATGATTACTGAAATGTATAAATTTTTTTGTTTTTGAAGATATTATACCTATGTTCAGATAGAAAAACAAATAAACAATTCCAAATTTTCTATTTTCTTATGAAGTAGGTATATCAGAAGGAAACATAAAATTTCAATTATATATATATAATATTTGAAAATTATCTGTATACCAATAGAAAATAATATCTGGACTATCATCACAAGGAGTTGCATCAGAAATTATATATACCTTTCATGTAATTCAAACTTCTAAAGTACTTGTGCCTACTTCACAAATGCATGAGCAAATGTGGGTTTTTAAGATCTAACTATAGTAGTGTGAACTGACTGTGAAGTCAATATATTTCATTGGTTTATATAACTTGGCTCCATCATTTTGCCTAAAAAAGTCTCATATTGATTTTTTGTGAAAAAAATCAGGAAACCTACATTGAAACCATAGTGGATTAGTGAAACATTCACAGAATACTTACCATAATAAATGCATTCAATCATTATTGAACTGTTCCATTGATATACCATCATCAGGTGAATAGGTAGGTACATTTGTAATGTATGTTCATCTTTGCTCATATCTGAAATATAAACATATATAACTATAATTACGATATTACTACTAATACTGAAGGTAGGTAACTACAATGAGGTAAAGTGAATTTGATATCAGGTAGGTATCTATTGTTAAATTCTATAACTAAGTAGAATAATCTGGAGGACAACATTCTGTTGAATTTGTGGCAAGAGCAGGTAGTGTAGAATTCACATGAATTAGCATTGGATAAACAATTCCTACTTTGGTACTTTATAAAGCTTATACTGCTAAATGCAAGAAAACTGCATGAAAATATTGTGGATTTGTATTCGCAACTGAAATGGCAGTACCTAAACATATCAACAAATGTTAAAGACTGCCAGATCAAAGTACTTGAACTGTGTGGTTCTTACCTTAGCATATACTTGATATTGTATACTTTATAATCCTTGCTGCTAGTGCTTCTGCTTCTCTGTATCAGATATTGTGCGATTGTGATGTGATCAACTCATACCTGTGATTTGTGAATGAGTTTCTACTGGGGTCTGGGGGTGAAATATGAATATTTTATTCATTATTATATCACCTAGTACCCAAATCGCAGAAAAGAGGAAGGTTAGTTCGTATCCAGATGATTTTATAAGGGTCAGTTTCAATTCACGACGATTTCACGATGACTTTTATCGCGGCGTCATTTTATTTATTTATTTATTCGAAAAACTGTGGTTATGTTAAAAATAGAGATAGAAATACGAAAATAATTCATTATAAGCGGCGCTGACTACCAGGCCTAAATAGATCACTGTAGGCGATTTTCGCTGATTGGGCAGACATTATAGTGCACGGAAGACTAGATTTTTTTTCCATTTAGCTGACTGCTTGAAATAATCTTCCGCCAAAGCATTATCAGGCGCATCCTCCTAGATCTTATAATGTCAAAAAGGCTATGAGACCAGATAGAATTCTTCCAGTCGTTCTTAAGAACTAACACCAGTTATTTGCAAGTTGTTCACACTGGAACTGAAAAAATGCTAGAGTGCAATCAATTCCTAAAAATGGCAAAGAGACCAGTCCTGGTAACTACAGACATGTTGTGCTACTATCTATCATCTCTGAAGTAATGGAAAAAGTAACCAACAGTACCGACAATATGACTTTCGACAACAGAGATCAACTGGAAATTTACTATGCAACACACATATGGCAGACGTCTATCGAAAAACAGGAGGAGTCTCTGGCAGTAGTATTGGATATATCTAAAGCATTTGACTGAGTTTGGCATGAAGGCCTGCTTTGAAAACTTGCGTCAAATGGTTGGCCGTCGCAAATGTGTTGTTTACTAAAAAGCTTTCTTTTGGATAGGTTCATCAGATCTAATCTTTATACCTGATATTCACCAAAGACCTGTTAGAAGTGACTGCCAACTAGGTACCTGATAATCTCGTGGAGATCAACGCAACCAAAGGTCAAGCTTGTGTTTTCTTCCAGAAGACATACCTCACAATGCCTAATATGATGATGTCAGGCTCGATTGTTCCTATGAAATCCTCAATATCCATATGATAGGTAGTTGGTATTCGTTACCATCAGTAATACGCATGGGATGGTCATGTGATTTAACCTGTCATTGAGCATTGTTCAATTGTTTGGAATTCAGAACCCAAACAATAGCTGAGGCTCCTAGATTCTATTCAGAGAACAGCTGTTTAGCTGGTTGGTGATCCTGCACTAACTCATTGACTTCTTTAGGACATTCCACGAAAGTAGATGATCTCCCTCTTTTCCTCAGTTTTTTTCATGGCCGATGCTCATCGGAAATCACGTCTATCATTTCACCACGAGCAGAAAGACCAAAGCATGATGGATATTCTTCGAGGATGTTATAAGAACAATCATGCCTGGCATCCTCATATTAGGCATAATGCCTTCCTGCAGTAAATAAGCCAGCCTGAGTTTGGTTGCATCGAACTCTACTAGATTATCAGATCCCCATTTCAAGAACTATAAGCAGAAGGCAGCATGCCATTCGCAAAGTTGTGGACAGGACTGGTCATTGATGTGAAGTAGAAACAATAAAATTGGTTCCAGAACAGATCCTTGTGGAACACCGACGTTGATAGCTATTCCATCATCGATCGTAAGACGTGAGATCACTCTGTAAATAAAAGATATGAGGAGACAATTATGGAAATGGCTCAAGGTAATGAGATCATCTGCATTCCTCTGCTGTTGAAATAAAAAAAGGTTTTTCTTCATTCGGGATCCATTTGAAAATTCCGAAATTTTTCGGAGTTTCAAGTAACATCCTATAGCAATTTTATGGAAAGAAGTATCGAAGTAGTACGAGATTTAGCTGAAGGACTGAGCTAGCGAACAGTGTGAACATAATTCAAATTGTTCAAAGCAGAAAAAAGTGATTCGAATTTTAACAGGGGCAAAGTTTTGGGGTTCGACGTAATATATTTAGTACCTACATGTACCTACTCATAATTTCTGAGCACTTTGTTGAGCGCTAGTCAATTTTCCACATATATCACAAATATCCAATCACCACTAAATGAAATTTGAAATTTGGTATATAGAAATTGAATTAAATTGAAATGACAATAATATGAATCCTTTTTCACAAAATTTGAAATATCTGAAAAACCTCGTAACTCATCAAATGCAGAAAATCCCAATGAAAGTCTCCTTCATTTTGATTCAATCAAAATTACATGTTCCCATTCAGCAATAGTTATTCATAACATAATTTGATATGTTTATCCGTAGAGAGTAGACGTGTTCAAAGTGGCTCCGGCAAAATCTTTACTTTTATAGTACAAAAAGTGCAACGATCCAGTCGAAATTTTACCCAAGATAAGTTTAACACTTGTGTGGAAAATACGTTCAGTTATAATCTCTACAAAAACCCAAGACATTCCACATAATCAGTGAAGTTTGAATTTATTCAAATAGGTACGATGGTGTTTATTGAACGACAAAAAACCGAACTCAAGGCCTTGACATCGGATATCGCAATGGATATAATAAAAACCGCACTAAACGACCAGATTTTTATAAAAACACTGGTCGAAAAACTGGCAGATGGATTAACACAAACATTCAACAAGACACTTGAAGAACTATCCTTCAAAGTAACTAACCTAGAAGGGCAAGTAAACCTGTCGGAAAAAACAAATGAAAATATGAAAATTAAGATAGACGAAATGGAACAGCAGGCTAAATCGAATCAGTTGAGAATATACGGATTACCAGAAAAGCAAAATATAACCGATGCCGAACAACTAAACATGCACGTCGCACAATTTTTTGAAACTAAACTTGGTTTGGAAGGTATAACTCCTGCAAAATCTTACCGCTTGGGTCGTCCTATGAAAAACCAAACAAGGGCTACCATTGTTATTTTTGATAGTCTGAAAGAAAGAAACGCTGTATTTCAAAGTAAGAAGAAGCTGAAGGATACCAAAATGATAATTGTGGAAGAACTAACAAAAACACGGCACGATTTACTAACTCTTGCGAAAGAAAAAATTGGAAAAAACTTGGTCTGGACATTTGGCGGAAAAATATATACAATGGTGAAAAACAAGAAGACGTGTCTGAAGAACGAGGATGACGTTGCAAATATTGATATTAATAAATGAATACCGGGTCACTTCAATAATGTTTATATCTCTTTTAGGGCTACTATTGGGAATATATTCCAAAAAAATATATCATTTTGTTTTTTATTAATTCAAGCAGTAACTAAACTGTAAGTATACCATACCAAATAATTATTTTATGAAAAACATTTGTGTTGCATTTATAAATATAAGGTCGCTGGTACCGCACTTTTCTAATTTCAAAGATGTCGTATATCAGGAAAATTATGATATTATTGGTCTCTCAGAGACATGGTTGGGACAGGGAGTGGCGGATGATACAATCAAATTGAATGGCTATAATATTATAAGGTGTGATAGGTCTTCTAGGGGTGGTGGAGTGGCACTTTATATAAAGGAAAATTTACAATTTTCAGTTAGTACCATCGCGTCGAACTATATTCTTGAGGAGATTTGGATAGAGATAAAAATACTAAATAGTAAATATATAATCGGTGTTTTTTATAGGCCTCCGAAGGGAGTGGTATCTGACTTTTTAAATCACATTGAAAAACGTTTGTCTGAGTTTCAACCAAATGAAATAATTTGCGGTGGAGACATTAATATTAATCTATTGAACTTATCAGATCAATATACCAATGTTTTTTATGATTACATAGAGTCTTTGAATTTGCAGCAAGTAATAAGAGAACCTACTAGGGTGACAAAGTCTACTTCATCCTTATTAGATATAATTTTAATTTCCAATGGAAAGAAAGTCAATTCAGGCGTCAAGGACTCGGGACTGTCGGACCATTTTTTAACTTATTGCAATATTGATGGAAAAATGAATAAGCCTACTGAAACGATCAAATTACGAAATCTCAAAAATGTAGACAAACAACTTCTTGATGATTTTCTGAAAATTTCTCCATTTGAAAACATTGTTTTTCTTCCGAATGTGAATGATAAGGTTGAAGCTCTGAATAATATACTAACCAATATTTTCGATGTCCTGGCACCTCTAATTGAAATAAAAACAAAAAATAAAAAGCCACCTTGGCTCACCTATACTATCAAAAATATGATTCGATTAAAAAATAAAGCGTTTAAAAAATATATAGAAAATAAAAGTAACAACAATTGGGAAGTTTACAGACAATTAAAAAATCAAACAAATATAGCTATTCGGCAAGAAAAGAAGCAATATCTTCAAGGTAGTTTGAATACTAATGACAATAACTAAAAAACTTTTTGGAAGAAATTAAGAAACCTCAATATTTTTTCCAATGAAAAAATTAACACAATACCGGATAATCTTAATAATCCAAATGAAATCAATCAATACTTTTCAAGCATCAATAATAGCAATAACTCTGTAGATCAAGACCTGTTGAATTTTTACAAAAACAATAAAATCCCAAGAATATCAACAACGTTTGCTTTCCATACTGTTTCTGAAAGCCAGGTGAAGGACAATTTACTGGATATTAAATCTCAGGCTATGGGGGTAGATCAAATTAACATAAATATGATTCTAATGTGCCTTGATAGAATTCTTCCATTTTTAACTAATATTATTAACTCCTGTATATTGGAGAACAGTTTTCCTGATTCTTGGAAAATATCGAAAATTATTCCACTTCCGAAGAAATATGATATAGAAAGTTATAACGACTTAAGACCTGTAAGTATTTTACCTGCCTTGTCAAAGATCATTGAAAAAATCATGACTGTACAAATCAGAGAACATCTTAATCAGTATAATATACTACCAGAATGTCAATCGGGATTTAGGGCAGGATTCAGCTGTACAACTTCACTTTTAAAAATAACCGACGATATCATAGAATCAGTTGATAGGGGTAAAACTACAGCATTGGTTTTAATCGATTACAGCAAAGCATTCGATAGAATGAGTCATGATCTGCTTCTATCAATTCTAAATTACATTGGGTTTGACCCTGCGGCCGTAGCACTCATGAAGAGCTACTTTGATAATAGACTACAATATGTCGAAATGTCGAAACTGAGAGGGGGGCGTCACCCCTTGCAATACAGTAATTTGGAGTCCCGCAAGGCTCAATTTTAGGACCGATTATGTTTTCTATTTACACCAGCAATATAATCAATTATATCAAATACTGCAAAGTACATTTATACGCAGATGATACACAACTGTATGCATCATTTCAACCAAGTGAAGTAAGAATGTTTCAAGAAAAAATTAATGAGGATTTGCACCGCCTTAGTGAAATTTCGAAGAAACACAATTTACTGATAAACCCATCAAAATCAACTCTCCTAATATTCGGTAAAAATAGATCTTCTATACAACAAAGCATTGAAATTAGAGTCGGTACAGACATCGTTCCTTATTCGAAAACATGCCGAAATTTGGGTTTGTTTTTTGATACAGCCTTGAGATTCAAACCACATGTTAATAAATGTATACAACGTGCTTATGCAAACCTTAAAATATTATATCCACACCGTCACACTCTGTCAGTTTCGCAAAAAATTCAATTGAGTAACTCTTTGGTACTTAGTCACTTCGATTTTGCAGATGCTGTCTACGGTCCTTGTCTGGATAAAGTTGATGCAGACAGAATACAGCGTGTACAAAAATCTACTTTAAGATTCATTTATGGTATTCGTCGTCGTGAATCAGTTTCTTATAAATTAATTGAAACAAAATGGCTATCCATGGAGGACCGTAGAAAATTGCATTCTGCTACATTGTTTCACAATTTAATACTTTTTAATCGTCCCTCATATCTTACACAAAAGATTCGTTATAGCACTGATGTGCACTCGCTGAATCTGAGGTATCGTGGCTATATTTCACCACCATCGTACAGTACTGCTTTCTATCAGAGAGGTTTTTCCTTCAATGTTTACTGGCTTTATAATAGTATTCCGGAACAATTAAAGACCTTATCAGCGACTGCATTCAAATATAGATATAAACAAATCTTGTTGAGTTTGCGTACATAGTGACCTTCGATGTTTTTTTGTTATAATTTTGTTTTCTCTTCTTTTATTTTTTGGGCCTTTTGGTATGGTAATGCTCAATACGGAACAATAGTAATTTAAATAGTATAGTAGGGGGTTGGACTAGTATCTTTTTCAATTGTTTTCAACCTCCTGTTTGTCAAAAAAGATCAAATATTTTACTAATTACTGTCATATTGAATTGTAATGCTTTGACAAATAAATTATTATTATTATTATTATTATTATATTTTATTATCAATTAGGAGCATGTATAGGTCTTCAACAAATTATCTAAGCCGTATAATATACTTTCACGAAATTATAAATGTTGTCATTACAGTGCGTGTCGCTTAGCTCGAACCATCAAAGCTTATTGTCTCTGGTGTCTCAAATTAACCCCATAAATACACATACCATATATGTTCCACGAACATTATAGAATTTCGTTTCTTGCAGTCGAGATATATTCATATTTCAGCTGTTAGAATATTTGAAATAACTCCAGTATGGAACAGTAAGTTTCGGAGGTTCATACGGAATTTAGAATGACAATTTCGCTGAACCCTCCCGGGTAGATGGAAACTCCGCGAATAAAATGCTGCATATTTCAAATATCGCATAACAGATATTGCATACCCATACTCTCATCTGGCATCTGGTAAGGAAATTTCTCTACCAATTTTGAATTTATAGTTTGAACTCAGAAAACATCACTTCCATTCTGTCTTTTATGATAATAATAATAATAATAGACATGCTTTCATATCCGAGAACATTCATAATTCAAATAGATACAAAATATCAGGAATCTTGAATTACTTGAGAAATTTATATAGATGAATACTTGTTTTAAGCTGTATTTCGAATTCAGTCAACTGGCAATGATAATTGTAGAATACTCATACATTTCTTCACACATAATTATCTAATCATACCCACCTAAAAGCACATACTTTCAAATGTTCACCGGGTCTTCACGTATAACTGAATGTTATTAAAAAACGCTATGTATAGGTTATAACGTATAACACAAGGCCAAAGCTGCATCAAAATGCAGGATATTAAATTTTTTATCAAAAAAATTACGTTTAAATACAGAGGCAATGAACTAAACGAGGAACTTAAAGTCACACGTATCATAAAAAAAATAATAAAATTTGATATTTACCTAGGTACGAGTACGAAAGGTGAATTTTGAAATTGTTTTTGCGTTCATGAAGAGTACCAGCACCAGCAATAAACTCATTTTTTATAATCGAAACAGTCGTCTGTTGAAAAAAAATTATCGATATTACGCAAAATATTTTATCCCAATAGTAGGAGTTGCGCAGTACTGCATAGTGAAATTTATGCAAAAATGGTGTCATAAGAATATCCTCAGAAGAAATATAGTAATGAGCTTGGACTACCATTTTCCCTTCATGGCATTTCTTTACCCTGTAGGGCCAGCGTGACCGAATAACTTTTGAAGTGATAGTAATTATCTTTCGATTATTGTAATGAAAAAATATGAATAGAAATCTCGAAATAATTTCTCGATCTCGAAAAAAGTGTTTTCTTGATCTCGTCTCAAGAATAAAAAAATTTATGGGTTGAGTTCATCTTCTTAGTTGTTAATTATTCATTTAAATGACAGATACAAGTTTATACAACCTCGAAGGGATTTTCCTGTATTCATCTTTCTTTATTCTTCAAATCAGTTCGTGTATAATTTATGGGCATGAAATCTGCAGCCGTAAAGACTAATTATCCCAGTAACCTTCAACTAAATTATATTTTTATTAACTTGATCGAACAGTAATGGAAAAAGCGCAAAAATATGAGATTTACATCTGAAATAGTTTATATTAAATACTCAAATCGACATGAACCACGACTTAGAGTAATTAGAGGGGATGGGAGGTTCCAACAATTTTCTCATGAAAAGTTCTTATAAAGCTCCGAAAGTAGAATCAGTATTCATAGAAGATCCAAGATCCGACAGTTCAGCTCTCAACTCCTGACAATAATGTTCCTCAGTTCGTAATCTCAGTGCCGCCCTCGTAAAGTGTGTTACAAGTGAACGTGAATTTGCAGAACAGTGAAAGATGGACAGTTCGGTTTTCGTCTGGTAAATAATAGTCATCTTGTTGTGCCGGTAGGTGGTATTCAGTTCAATTCTCGTAATTTGTTTAGTTCACGAAATCATCTGAAAAGCTACTATGATTGTGATCAACCACCAAACATGTGAAAAATTCTATTTAAATTTGCCAACTCTGCCTGTCTAATTGATTCAAATGATAAGTAGATATTTGTGCTCTGAGATAATTGTCTTTATGACTACATCCACCATTCTTTCTCCTGCTCAAATATTCACGAACCCAGTTAAAGAAGTAATATTGTTACGACCCTGTATAGTCCAACTTGTTTAAAGCAGGGTGTCTTAACAGTAGGTATGACTTCCCAAAAAATGAAAGAAAGGCATATATCGTGTTGTCCATTTGAAAATATCAAACACATTCTGAATGACTCGTAGACTAAGAGCAGGAAACAATTACTTTTCTGGCCAATACAACGCAGAACATTGAATTATATATATTTGTAGTTCACGCAAGGATTCACACAATGAATGGAGAATGCAATGTTTCTTTCTTCTTAACACATGACAAAGTTCACATCGAGACAAACACGCCTAACAGGTTTTAGGCTTATTAGCCCTCATCAGCGTCTCTCTTCCTGTCTCTTGCATGATATCATGCATGGGTCATTGATGGCTAATGGTATCAAAAGCTTTGTAGAGTTCGACAGGATACATATTTCCCACTGATCTGATTATTTTCCTCTATAATCGATGATTGGGCATAGCTGCTGCATCAACCCAAATCTGATAATAATTACGAGACTAATTGATGTTCATCAATTGATTCCATATTACCCGGCAATTTCCAAACTTTTTTGAAAATTCAAATGAAATTGGCCTATAGTTGGACATTTCATTTGTCCCTTGAGTGATGAAGGATTTCGATTTCGTCCAGTGATAACAAATTTTCTAGCTTACAAGAGCCATAGACAGTGGATCATTGTTGTCTACTACTGGGTCGACGATTATCCATAGTAGAAGGAATAGGCACCTGAACCTGCACTTGCGCCTGCACCGATGTCTCCATCGGCCTATTGCTTCTACTATCCATACATAACTTACATTACATACATTGTCCCTATACAATTTTTACTTTTAATATTACGACTATATAAGCTTCGTCCACGAGAACTTGTTCTTGATGATTGATTGATCCATCAATTAAATAAATCAGTCATGGATTTGCCGGATATATCGTGTTTGCTAGGTGTTGAACTAGCGAAAATCACCGAATGAGGAAATAGCCACTGATCACCACCATCAATCCCCTGAAGACGTAATGTTGGCAATAACCTGATTATCAGAATGCCTCTCACGAAAATCCAGCAGGCGAATCTGCGATCCAACAAGAATTTATCGTTCAATTCGGGCTCAGAGCTCATTATTTATTTGTTGAAACTTCTCCGAACTCACAAGAAACACTAAATATTCTCGCTTTTTGTTCCTTGGCAAACAATATGTTGTCAACGTCTAGGAGTAATAAAGGGTTCAGATAACGGCATGGCCGTCGCAGAGAAAGTTTTTGTGGTTTCAAAATACTACAGAGAGTTTTAATCTCGATAACAAAAGGAGAAATGGAAGCGACCGTGATATTTTGAATAGTTTTTGCGTCGGAAACGACAAAGTATTAGATTGATGATGCCTTTCCGAAAATTGAGAGAGATGACAGTGAGTAATATAAACTATTTTATTTACGACTAATCCCAGTAAACACACTCAAGTCGAAATGTCGTAGTAAAATAGCCACAACGGTTGCATTCACATTTCAAATCGATAGATGAAAACATGTCGCAGACATCCACGTTGTTTTTGACCATATTACTTCATCGTTCTTATAATTGCTACTATATGAACAATTCAAAACCATTTAACAATTCTTTGGATTTGAAAAAACGTTTGAGAACCTACGAACACGGTTCATAATCACGTTGTTTTTCTTTAGTTACAGTTTGTCGCTGTGATTTGTGAACGTTGGTTCAATGTTGTTGGATGGTGTTTGATCAAGCATCCAAATAACGAAGTGCGATGAAATCTCGACAACTGTCGTTTAAAAAATTGTTTCAAATTGACGAATGGAAACTTTCAGAAAACGAAAAAATCTCACAGCTTTTTACTTTTTTGTCAACGATTCAACATTTGTCTCTATGAACGTTAATGACGATAATAATGTACCTATCCAGTGGAACACTCACGTCGAAATAACGTATTATTCAATTATCGAAATTATCTTGATCTTGATCCAATGATTATGTGGATAATTCAAAATTCTACTGAGAATTGAGAATATCTTTCATAATGTAAAAACTGATTTTCTTCGAGTTTTCTAAAAATATAACAATAAGAGTGCATCTGAACGTCATATTACAGGTTTTTGAAATATTGAATGATGATAATTTATTCGCATCACTCCAAATTTTTACTTCAACTTTGTTGACTCCATGTACACAGACGTTTCCAAAGCCTTTGATAGGGACAACTACAGTGCTCGCGAAGTTTGAATCTCTGGAAATAGAAGGATACATTTTGGAGTAGATCAAATCCTATCCCAGTGGTAGAGTACAACATGTTGAATATGGCAGTTCAGTATAAGATCCAATTGAAGTTATTCCAGGGGTACCCCAGGGATCTCATATGAGACCAATATTATTCAATGTACTTGTAAATGATCTTCCTAATGCATTAGAAAGCAGACTGTATTGCGAAAGAAGGGGCAAATACACAATTTCTCGGCCCAGAACCCTTCTGTGAACTTTCCAAAGCCCACTTGAGAGAAGAGTTCCGACGCTGGGAAGCAGATGAAATGAAATCTCACTGGAATAAAGTGCCAGGACATAGACAAGCGAAAAGGCTAGTGAGCCTTTCGCCAAGGAAAGCTAAACAGCTTCTCGAGTTGGACAAAAAAGACTTGAAACTGGTGAGGCGACTCCTCACTGGACACTGTCCTCTGAGGTATCACCTCAAAAAGATGGGTAAAACAGAGAGTGATAGTTGCCGCTAGTGCGGGAACTTTGCTGAAACTGCAGAATATTTGCTTTACGAATGCCCAGCACTCTTCTGCAAGAGGCTCAAGTTCCTGGAAGGGGCCTTCTTAGAGCCCTCCGATGTCAGGGACCTAGCTTTCACTAATAAACTTCGCAAGAAGCCTCGGAATCCTGGGCCTCGAATAGATTTAGGGTTATGCACAAAAGATCTAACAGGTCGAGGTTCTTGAGAGGCTGCACAGCCTTAACGACTCCTTCTAAAATCTACATCTAGCTTAGACAAGTGTATGACTTCAGAGCGTTCAGTGCTGCTTAGCTATCTGATAGATGATATGGACTTTTACCCTTAGAGTGTCCTTTCGAAGCACTCCTGGGCACATATCTCTATAACATGTACTTCTGCTTGAAATATGTTTTGGGTGTCACCAATGGGTTTTGAGAGCCTGATATTTGACCCTGTAACTCCCACTCCAGCCCTATATATATTCACTCGATTGTATAACTGGCTTGTCCGTTAATAAATGAAATGAAAAATACATCCTCAGTTCTTGTTGCTTTTACCTCCGCCATATCTGACGATGGCACTCTTCTTCCTCAACAACTTATAGTCCATGATGTAATCGAAGTTGTAGCCGCTCTCGACCTTGGACAACTTGAAGAGGTTGACGGTGACGGTGACGCTGCTCGTCTCGCTGTAGTAGATGGCGGGGCCCCAGGAGGTGCCGCACCAGGAGCCGCCCACTTGGGGCCTGCCCGACTCCGAGATGTGGAGGGCACCGTCTGGGCAGCCGTCAGAGGTGAAGGACACGAAGCGGCCCAGAGTGAAACTGTCGAACGTCAACTGGAACAGAATGGACCAGAATATACCGGGTGTACCAATAAGGTCGGCTAACGGCTGTATCTCTAGAACCATTCGACCTATTGATTTCGGAACAAAATGATCCTCACGAAAGATGTTTCAAGAAATTCATGGAAATTGTTTTCCACTCTCAAATCCCACCGCTAGATAGCGTTACTCGAAATCAAAATTAAAAACGGTTATATCTGTAAAAAGTCTCAGATGAAGGTGGGTAATGTTAAAGCGTCTTCCAATGAAACTCTAAAAATTACCTATTTGACTTTTTGACCTATCTATCGAAATGAGGGGTGGAGGAAAGGTGGAACCTTATTGCAGATAAGGTTCGATAACTACGTCAACCGATTTCAATGATCTAGGTCTTGGAGCTATTGAATGGAGGATTCATAATATACAATGGTACCCGAGGTTATATTCGAGGATCAACCGTCAGAGGGCGTTCTGTTTACAGAAATATCTACGGAAAATTAAATGAAATGCTATATTTATTATAACACTATCGTATTGCTCATAAAATAAACTACAAAATAGCATGAACCGGAATTCGCTACCATTTTTCAAACATGAGTTGTGAAAGAAAATGTTGTTTAAGGAACTTATTTTTAATATTCATCAATAAGCAAGTATGCCATGGAAAACGAAATGATAAAAATCAACATTCTATCCAAACAGCTTTGTAGGCTTCGCCGTGTTCCATCTACAGCAGCTTCGATTTCTTCCACATAAATAGATGTAATGGTCAAAATAGAGTGGTTTGAGCGCCTGGTGAAGTTCAACATGATATGCATGTTGTAAGGCTCTTTTTTCGGTAAAGAGCCCTACAAAGGGTCTCAGGGCTTATTTCTCTATTTAATTTAGAGCGGTTGCCTCGAGCACCAGTTTTTTTTTAAGTAAGGAAGGCCCTAGGGTAGCTACAGTGAAAAAGGGATACAGAGTAAATCCATACAATGCACCCCCTTGTGTAAACCAGAGGTCAGATAGTAAGACCAGGATAACAATAAACTTCTAAGAAAAATGTAGTCTTTAGTTACACCTCCTTAGACTAGAATGGAATATAAGCTACGTTAAACAGATGTTATTTAATTTTTACTTCAAGAGGTTTTATTCAAAATAACAAAACAGAGAAAATCTATTGGAGAAATCAAATCACACAATCATCTACTAAATACACTCAATGAAATTCGGGACAGGTTTTAGACTATTTATTTTATAAACACAACTTTCCACACTTCGTCAGATGTTTCAGAACAATATGAAATAATCAAACAGCCTTAAAGCCATAAAAAGAAACAAAACAGATATTACAGGAAATCCACCACTGAAGCAAAGGCAATGACAAATCGTTCGTTCTACTTTGATTCTATCGCGGATTTTATTATACAGGGCGGTTCGTGAGATCTGGGCTTGACAAATCGGGAAAACAATCTATCAGAATTCAGGCGATATGCAATTTGAAACGGGTGTCAGGTTAAGTGCAATTCTGGTTTCTGGTTCAATGAAATTATTATCTGGGTTGTTATAGTGATTCTCGGGTGGGATTTTCTGAACTGAATTTAAATACGACAGTGGAAAATCTCAGGAATTTTTATACTATCAATATAACTCAAGATTCGGGCTTACAGGGTTTCTGGGTGGTACGCAGCAAAATATACCACCGGTTCAGCTAATCCTTATTTTCAGGAACACTCTCGTGCTCCCACGATACAGGGTGTTTTACAGGTAACACTCTGCGGCACACAATTAATCGGAAACCCGGAAACAAAATCGAACACGGCTTCAACAGTTTTAATCGCGGCTCACGTCTCGGCAATCACTTAATTCTCACGCACCCAGGTTCTAACTGACTCTCGTACTCAAACTGACTATCCTTATCCACTATGCGGTTTTCCAAAAAATCAGGATAAAAACGGTATAGATTGTCCTTGCTTGACATTGTTTGTCATTGTTCGACCTCTAAAACGGAGCAAGAAATGAACCAAAATACACTCAGTTAAAAACAGGTAGCAGAGTGTTGGAAAGAATATAAAAAAATACCAGGAATAACATTTCTTCTGAATAGGATATATGTGAATATTTATAATGAGGAATGTACCAATATCCCAGATTTTCTGGAAAATTGTATATCGAATCATTGCCCATGCTTTTATACAATTTAAACATAAGAATCATGAAAACAGGAACGAAATATCAGATATAATATTTTACAACAGGTTTACCTAGCAAAATATTAATGATTCGAATAATATACCGATGGTTTAATGTATCGGACCCGTAGTAATGAAGGTCGCTGAAAAACACTTCATTACAATGTAATCTTTCTCTCTCGAGAATCGCCTGAACAGTAGATCGAGTAATATTCAAATCTCCTTCTATATCTCTAAAACTGTGATGAGAATGAGCTTCAACATAAGCAACTACATCCACAATATTATCCTCATTTCGGTATATGATGTGATTCCTGTTACTGGCTTGTAACGGCATCACTTGTCCAGTAGCGGACTGGACCATTGAATCGGCCCAGGCGATATGGACCTTACCGGCCCTACTATACATTTTTCGGGAGAAATATCACAAGTAATTGAGAAAAAAATATTGGCAAGAAAATAGAAACATGGAAAATTGCTGATATCTTCAGCGGTGTTGAATATGAAGTGTTCCTTTTCGATTTTGATTCGGTCATTATTGGACAACAGACAGTAAATGAAAAAAAAAAATACCCTCGAATGAAATGATCCAAATAACGAAGCACGTATTCCAATCTGATAGAAAAAATCCAATATAAACTGTGAATTATAAGCAGGTGACTTTTTCTGATTCTCATGTCTTTCGTCAGTGTTCTTCACAATTCAGAGAGACGATTCATAGAGATTTCAGTTGTTTATTTCATCATGTATGTGTAAAATTTTCTCGTGAACCTGTTCTTGAATTTATATTTTTATATTTCGAAATTATTGATTCTACCATTTTTGGACTTGAGGTGCCACCCTGAATGTAATCAAAACTCCATTCAACATTTCCATTTTGATATGAATGTTCTTATTCATTTACTTCAAAAACCTGAAAATTAAATTATGGAGTTCCGAAACTTTGACTATTTATAAATTGGTTCTCTTCAATTTTCCACACAAACGAAGTCCCATTAGTCGATGTCTCGGGTCTGAGCCCTTACTCCCTCAACAATCTCCCAATTTGAACTGAAATCATATTTACAAATCATCATGTACCTAATGATAATAAAGCCTTCTAGTTTCACTAGAATGCTGGTAGGGTGAAATTTGATTATTTGCAATATAAGTAAGATCAATTATCATTAGCAAATAAACATGAGATCAAAGTATATAGTTGAAGTAGAGTCTATAATCATAAAATGGCATCAAATATTCGTATTTGTACCTGGGATCATCCTTATACAATGAATAAATTCGCCGACAAACGCTTCAAAGGTGAAAAAAGACAAAAATATAAAAAGAAATGATGAGAAATTATGGTTGACTAAATAAATCGAGAATGTAACCTTCTGCCTAATCCCATTCAGAACATAAAGCAATGAGACCACAGAGCCCATATGTTGTACCTATACAGCGTTACCCATAAGGGGTAATGGCGCTCATGTGAAAATGTTGAAAATTTCTTTTTCGTGAAAATAAAGATCGGGATAGAAAACATTATCCGTATGTTATGAGATATAAGACTTCATAAAAAATTCAGATTAAAAAAAATCAGAATACAACAAAATTTCAGGGCAACCTTCTCAACCTCTATACAAAAGTCTTCCATCATGTTTTTTTAAACAATTCTATTCTTTAGTCCAAAAAAAATTATACGTACGTATATGAAAAATTTTGATAATTTTTTTCCGCTGAAACAGCTATAGATATAGCTTGTCTCGATTCTGAAAAAGAACTTTATTCGCCCTGTACATGATACTTGGAGTATTCGAGTTTGGGCTATTCTTAGTAGTTTTGTACGAAATTCACGAAAATGATTTGTAAAAAATTCCCAAAAATCTCCTTTCCCTTCATCCGTACCTAAAGTACCCCAAGGGGACAAGGGGATGGGACAAGAATTTCTTTTAAATCGCCGATCCCGATGCCAACCAAAAAAAAAATTTGGGGGGAAGGCGACATAATTTTTTTTCACAGTCTTTTTGGTGATGATATTTTCGTTTCGATCAAACAACGTGTTGGATAGTGTTTTTTTAATCCGGATTTCGAGGGGGTTTTAGATTCGGGTCACCTTTGCAGAAACCTGATCCTCATATCTCCTCATCTAAAGTTTTAACTTCATAATGATCCTGAGATTTTGAAAATCGCTTGAAGAGGAAAAAAGTTATGACTGCGAAACCAGAAAATTGATTTTTCGAGATCACTCTGTGAATAAAAGAGATAAGAAGACGATTCTGGAGATGGCTAAAGTTCAGATCATCTTATCTGATGTTAAAATTGAAAAGAAAAAAAAATTTCTTCATTTAGAATCATTTTGAGAATTCCGAAATTTTGCACAGTTTCGAAAAACATCCTGTAGCAATTTTATGGAAAGGAAGGACTGAACTAGCGAACAGTGTATAAAACAGAACTCTAATTATTCAAAGCAAAAAAAAAGTTATTTTAATTTCAACAGCAAGGTCAAAATTTCGGGGTGAGACGTAATTAGTGTTGCGTAGTTTAGTAGGTTGAAATTAGTCTGAAAGAAGCAGCTTTTGAAAAATGAAATAATCCAATATGGCACGTATGAGAAGAAAGAAAGTTGAGCGTTGTATCCACTGAACTCAAACAAGAAATGGAACGACAATATAGCAGGATGCACGAGGATTATTTACGGCCAACAGGCGAATCATAAACCTTGAATCGAGCACATGCGCATTTCGTGCGAGGGTTAGCTGGGCACGTCTGAGATTACGTTTTTGATGTGTTATGTGAACGTATGTCTGGAATTACATATTTCAGCCACAGAACCAAGAGTTGGCGTCAGCCCACTCGTCAGCCTATAAGGTTTGTTTACATTGTATTTGATTGCTCTTTGTTCTCGAATCTTGTCCATTTCGATTTACAGCAAGCTGTTTTCGGCTTCATATTGTGTTTTTGTGTTCTTGTTGAATTATCTGTTGTTTAAAAAGCTGTGTTATTGAGTTTGTCATCTTTGGTAGTGCCGGTCCTGTGCAAAAGGTTTCTGCGCATGTTCCACATTCAATTTTGCTATATGATCACGTGGTATGCGCGAATTCAATTCAGCGTAAAACTGCTGAATTGCATTATCGTTCCATTTCTTGTTTGAGTTCAGTGGTTGTATCTCATATGACATCGAGTACGCATTGGAAAAAGTTCTTGAAAACCTACTTCTCTTGGTTTTCGCTTGAAAATTACATATTTACGGTTTTATCGAATAATTCAAATTTTTTTTGGGTACGCATGCGTAAAACGCACACGCATCTGAAGTACCAAACACCTTTTTTCTATTTTGGTTCTATAATGATGTCATTATGAGACGCAAATGCAGACGAAACAGAGGCTATTTCGATACGCATTTTTTATTCGGGGGTATAATCGAACTGTCAAATGAAAGCCAAAAGAGTTAGGCCCATCTTACTTCTGAGCGATTTTGGATTTGGTGATACTAGCAGTGAAAAACTCAATGTTCTTATTGGTGAAATTTGATCCAGCTTGTGATTTGATTAAAAATTGACGCTGGAATCGCAAAAATCAAAATCGCTCAACAGTAAACTGGGCTTTACGCTTGTTACCAATCGAAAATGTTTCTGTTATTTATCTAAATCAATTTTTTTTCAATAAAATACCACAAAATAATGCAAAATTGAATAGATGAACATGATACGCGTTTTATAAGACACGTTATCGCACTTGTTCCCAAACAACGCGGGCGACAAAGTAGCGTCTTATAAAATGAGTATCATGATATACTATTTTATTATGGTTTCAGTTTGATTTTGGAGATCCTGAAGATCAGCGGCTAATTGTACCTAAATATCAGAGAACTCATCCATCAACTAAAATGATCAGTGGCAGTTCTGCTACTATCGTTTAATTTCCATGGGATGAATATTAATTATTTCTCACCTGTATCAAATCCCCAAATTCGCCACCACCCGCTGTAAATGTCAGGATACAAATGAAGGGTATTTTGTCTTCTTTCGGTCGATGAAGCTCCAGATTGTACGTCTTTCCGACGACACCGTAATATGTCCTGTTACATCCTAGAATGAAAAATGGGTTCACCAACGGAGCAGCCATTTAGAGTAAGGAAAAAGGGGATCTAGATATGGTGAATCGAATTGTTTTCCGTCAGAAACTGTAAACCTAGTTTAGCAAAGATCATAACCCTGGCAATATTTCACTAATCGTTTGGAGATGGCGCTACTATCGCAGTAAAATAGAAATAGGTATTGTTAAATACCTCAATCATGTTCATTATGGTAAAAAATAATACAAAACCAAAATGCCTGCGATTACTGCGAAATCTCAAACATTGATTCATCATGCGGAATCAGAAGATTGAAACTATGATTGAAATTCGACATAATCAAGTGTCAAAAGTCTTAAAATGTTCCTGGTGCCTTCGATCCATCATGGTCAAGAATTATAACGTCGAATCCAATTTCCTTCGATAGTCTACATAAATGAATGGAATTCTTGGAATGCATTCAGTTCGTTATTTATGTCTTTGGTTATTTATTATATGTTCTAATTTAATTTCTGTTTCTAGAAAAGAATTGTATTTGTCACTGAAGTTTACATACATACACACACAAAACACAAACAATATTATACATGCAGAAACTCATTAGACCAGTCCAAGAAACATTCAGGAATATACAAACGACAAAAATAATAAAGATAAATATACCTGACATTCGTCATCCTAAAATTTTCAATTGACAAATTCGTAATCATGATGTCAAATATACAGAGTATCTCACTTTAAACGGCCCCCCTGTATATCTCAGTTATTAGTCATGCGATTCCAAATGTGGTATGAATAATCATCAATATGATCAGTTTTACAGAGATGAACATTATTTTGGACAGTGCCGTGTGATTTTATTGATATCAAAAAGGGGTCGATTTTTCATAAAATCATATTAGGCATTTTTTTTTACAAGAAATCTAACCTCATATTATTGTTCTTCATGATTCGAAACCCCCATTATGTAAATGTTCACCTACTTTCTATATAGAGTTTTGAAAAAACGGACACATCGAAGGAATTTTCAGAAGAACGATCATCAAATGTGGTCGGACTACCTTCATCATAAACTCCCATCAACATGATACATTTCTCTGTCGCTTCCTTAAATCTGCATTTACATTTCTAAGCTCAGCAGGCGATATTTCAGCACGTGCTAGTTCAATTATATTTATTAGTTCTTCCCTGTTGCGAGACCAATTTTGGTATAATACTGTATCCTCAATAATTCCCCAGAAGTAAATATGCATAGGAGTTAGGTCCGGTGAACGTGGGGGCAACTCTATCAGAGATCTTTTTCCACCAATTCACTCTTTCGTAAAATGTTTTTAAGGTCAATTTCTGGCAATAACTGAAGAGGGCGGACTGAATTTGACGATCATGCTTCTGAAAATTCCGTTAAAACGAGTATTTACGCTCGAAAAAATGCAGTTTCGATGTGCCCGTATTTTCAAAACCCTCTGTAGAGAGTAGGTGAAAATTCATATATGGGAGTTTCGAACCATGAAGAACAATAATATGAGGTTAGATTTCCTGTAAAAAAATGCCTTATATAAAATCGACCCCTTTTTTATATCAATAAAAACGCACGGCACTGTCCAAAATGATTTTAATCCGTGTAAAACTGAACATATGGATGGTTATTCATACCACACCAAATTTGGTTGAATTCGCATGACTAATAACTGAGATATAGAGGGGGGCCGTTTAAAGTAAGTTTAAAGAGTATATTGCGTGGTATAAAATTGTTCCTAACAAGATCCTCAATTCAGATGTCGTGATGAACCACCTATGTTTCATCTGAAAAAATTTGGTAAACATCATAATGATAATTTCGTTAACTTAAACGAACCTGGGAAACAAGAGAAAAATGAAACTTGACAAAAACTATTTTTACCTGGCGAGTTGATTCAAAATTAATCATTTTACTCATTTATGGTGTACCCTAGATTGAACATTTTGTAATAATTGTACTGACAATGTGATTTTCTATTGAAATAAATAACAATATACCGGGTCTTTCCATACAAAATAAGAAAGTATAAGGGTCATTTCTGAATTGACAGAAAATAATTGAATAGGTATATCCACACATCGAAGTTTACTTGCTCATCTGCAGAAATAATAAAGTTTTGGGGCTGAGCCACTGCCTAATAACGCCCGGTATACTTGGAACTTCTAATGATAAAATATGCTACACATTCTTGTGATTATGTTTGATGGATCTCAAAAATTATTCATCTGACTTAGTTGTTGTGTTCATCCGCCATTTATAACGAGTAATTTGAGTTGTTAGCAGAAAAACAATCATGTTTTTTACTGGCTTAGAGAGAGCCGAGCGAGGCATTTATTTGAGGTAGATCAACTTGAATTGGGACCCAATTCTCTCGACGATTCTTCGAGAATTCAACAATAACGATGAAACAAACGCTTCACAAGAAATTCCACTCATCGAGACTTTTTCCTGAAGATAAAATGGTAAAGTAGTTCTGTGAATCAACGAGACGATCACAGATCGCTTCTGGCTGAAACGGACGGCAATTTATAGCCATCAACTCCACAACAAAGGAACCAAAAAGGCCGTTTATATCCCATATATTTCAATGGACCTGACCTATTTATCGGCAATGCCCTTATTCCAGCGTGGAAAAATCCGAAATCCAACTCCAGGAAAACTTAAATGAATCATCTTTTATCCCCCGCTTATATCTTTAATATCTCGGAATTGTGAGCAGTGCTCAAATAAATTAGGATACAGAGCGGATAATGAAGTTGGCAAATATTCAGAGATTCTTTTCGAATAAGTTTCTGTATCATTTGGATTGTAGGGTGTGTTATGGTTTTCAAAGACTGACGTCAATACCTATTAGTACCTAATGGATAAATTTCCTCAGACATAGAGAAATAAATGATCACAGACATGTCGATCTTCATTTTTAGATTTATTCGAGTATGAAATTTCCAATTCTTTGAATCTACAACCTTATGAGGGGTAGCAATGTTGTAGAAATATTCCTACGGTATCGTTCGGCGGGAAGAGATTGGTAAACAACCGAACATTCTTGGTACTTAGATTTAAATCCTTCGGACTCTCCACGGTAACCAACCGAGTAGTGCTTCGGATGACACTTAGAACGTCTTCATAACTCATACAAGTCCTAGACATTCGAGAGTTGCTTTAAAACTGGTGGTCAAAAACATTCTTCAAACACCTCACTTGTGCTGACGGGGATGGAATTAAGTACTTGGGAGCTGTTTGGCATGGGGTATTTAAAAAACTTATGGACCAGTGTGTCTTCTATGCATGACAATGGATAGCTGTCTTTTTTGTTGGGTAATCATATCTTTCTTCTCAATCAAAACTACTTTTAGCAGTTGGATGGTTCGATCACACCTTCGCGTTCAATTTCCTCGATAATCTAATAATCTCTTTCCCTTTTTGTCTGCAGTTTCCTTCGGGGTACGACCACGTATGAAAACGCCCATAATCACACTGTTTTGTTATTCAGAAAGTAGCTCATATCACCATGGTATTGTTTATTTGAAAGAAAAAAGCACTACTGTTGATATGAAAAATATCACAACGGTCGCCTGAATTGATATAGAAATAATTAGGTATATTGTGAAGGTACTCACTGTCAATAGAAGCGTTCTAAAATCAAATTCATATTATTTATTGAAATTTCTGTCTCGTTTTGAATTATACCGAGAACTCATTGTCTATTAATTTCAATGTGTCTGATACATAACCTCTGAATTCACTTTAAAACTGGAACCTATACTCTTTGCTGGAACTATTTCGATGTTGATGACAGCGGGTAAGATCATTCAAAAGAGTACGGCTACAGTTTTATGCGCGGCTTGCTGCTTCCATCAGTTTGACAGTATCACAGTATCACCAACGAGAAGATTCTTTGGTATCACAGATGTTTGCAAAGAGTCAAGGACGCACTAACTCGAGTAACTCGTACGCGCTTGCGAACTACATACTTCTATTGTTCTGTATTCCTGGTTGCGTGATTACTGGCGCTAGCAGGTGAATGGTGTCAAGGTTGTTTATGTACGCTGGTCTCAATATCAATAAAATTTGTCCAAACTAAACTAACTCAATCAATCAGTAATTCACATAATGAGGAGTTGTCGGAGAAGTATTCAAATATCATCTTGAATATGGAAATAAACAGTACTTGATATTGAATCAAAACCACCTGAAATTCTAGAAAACGCTCAAGTTACATTTTTGACAAGACCTTCCGCGAAATGAAAGTATTCGGAGTCGTAGGAAAAATAGTGTACAAAACTCGTTGGAAAGTGCATTTCCTTCACTCGTTACGTTTCCGTAACGACTACTCCTGTGAAATACACTCTCCACACTTGTTGTGTAATATACTATTCCTTTGTCGAATTCAAGTTATATATTGTCAGTTTTTTCCATTTTTCCATTCGCTGGTACTAAAATGGCCCGGTATCGTTGCAGTAATTTGGTATAAGTCGTAATGGATTTTTTAGTTGTCAGACATGCAGAGAAACGAACCGTCATTAGAGTTTTTCAGAAATATCACTAACCATTTTTTTTAGATGTTGCCAACTATATGGCGGTCACTGTATATAACACTAAATATTGTTTTTTCTTCTCCTTTACCTAAAGTTATTGCTATTTTTATCAATTTCGATCTCGATTGTACTGGATCTATTTTATATACATATAGGTATATCTTTTTGACTTGTCCGATAAGTTACATGTTCTTTAGTTTTCACCACACAATGTGTATTCTTTTATGATGATTGATTATGACGATGATACATTGTTGTGCAACAGTTTAACGACAGTCGAAAACCACACGAGTTTACACAGTGTGTACGTGTTGCGCAACAGTTGTGCAGCGAACTGTTGCGCGGTGTTCGCTCTCGAGTCAGTATTTCAAAGGAGATGTTGCCGAACAGTGCGCACACAGTTTTGCCAGTGTAGACGCGTCGCTCATAACACCGACTAAACGAACCCTGGACAAACACCAAAGAGATCAGGTTGGTCGATGTGGACTGACAGTTTGTCGACAAAGTTTTTTTCCCCACGGAAACAAGTTTACCAACAGCTGCCCACCTGTTGTTCAACAGTTGCACAACAGTGCAGCTGTTGGCGAACTGTTGCGCAATGTTCGTTCTCGAGGCAGTACTTCAAAGGAAATGTTGCAGAACAGTGCGCACACAGTTTTGCCAGTGTAGACGCGTCGCTCATAACACCGACTAAACAAACCCTGGACAAACACCAAAGAGAGCAGGTTGGTCGATGTTGACTGACAGTTTGTCGACAAAGTTTTTTTCCCCACGGAAACAAGTTTACCAACAGCTGCCTACCTGTTGTTCAACAGTTGCACAACAGTGCAGCTGTTGGCGAACTGTTGCGCAATGTTCGTTCTCGAGGCAGTACTTCAAAGGAAATGTTGCAGAACAGTGCGCACACAGTTTTGCCAGTGTAGACGCGTCGCTCATAACTACGACTAAACAAACCCAGCACAAACACCAAAGAGAGCAGGTTGGTCGATGTTGACTGACAGTTTGTCGATGTTGACTGACAGTTTGTCGACAAAGTTTTTTTCCCCACGGAAACAAGTTTACCAACAGCTGCCTACCTGTTGTTCAACAGTTGCGCAACAGTGCAGCTGTTGGCGAACTGTTGCGCGGTGTTCGTTCTCGAGGCAGTACTTCAAAGGAAATGTTGCAGAACAGTGCGCACACAGTTTTGCCAGTGTAGACGCGTCGCTCATAACACCGACTAAACGAACCCTGGACAAACACCAAAGAGAGCAGGTTGGTCGATGTTGACTGACAGTTTGTCGACAAAGTTTTTTCCCCACGGAAACAAGTTTACCAACAGCTGCCTACCTGTTGTTCAACAGTTGCACAACAGTGCAGCTGTTGGTGAACTGTTGCGCGGTGTTCGTTCTCGAGGCAGTACTTCAAAGGAAATGTTGCAGAACAGTGCGCACACAGTTTTGCCAGTGTAGACGCGTCGCTCATAACACCGACTAAACGAACCCTGGACAAACACCAAAGAGAGCAGGTTGGTCGATGTTGACTGACAGTTTGTCGACAAAGTTTTTTTCCCCACGGAAACAAGTTTACCAACAGCTGCCTACCTGTTGTTCAACAGTTGCGCAACAGTGCAGTTGTTGGCGAACTGTTGCGCGGTGTTCGTTCTCGAGGCAGTACTTCAAAGGAAATGTTGCAGAACAGTGCGCACACAGTTTTGCCAGTGTAGACGCGTCGCTCATAACACCGACTAAACGAACCCTGGACAAACACCAAAGAGAGCAGGATGGTCGATGCTTGCTGACTGACAGTTTTTCGACAAAGTTTTTTTCCCCACGGAAACAAGTTTACCAACAGCTGCCCACCTGTTGTTCAACAGTTGCACAACAATGTTTGGTAGGTATATTTCCACTTCAAGGTGAAAAAACATGCAGCAAGCATATTGGAAAACCACTAGCACGCAAAGCAATGAATCCCCAGAAGGTACTCACTGGTGCAGTGCCTGGGCTCGTCCGACCCGTCCCCGCAGTCGTTGTTGTTGTTGCAGTACCGGTTGAGCGGCACGCAGCCACCGTTGCCGCACGCAAACTCCGATATCTTGCAGCGGGCGGCCGCTAAGCCCCCAGGGGAGGCGTTGGGGGGAACGCCGCCGGCCGCCCCCAGCGCGAGACAGACAACGAGGGCGGCGAGGACCGACAGGGGTGGCGACATCCTGCGGGGGCGAACTGAAATTGACAGAAAACAAATGATGAAAAATGGGAAGAGATGGAAATTCAGTGATCTGAGGGACAGAGATTGTGATGTTATTTCTATCAGAGATGTCGTGTGATGCTGTGAGATTCACTGATCTGAAGGAAAGAGTTTCTAAGATTGTTTCTATCGGAGATGTCGGGTGATGCTGTGAAATTCACTGATCTGAAGGACAGAGTTCGTGAGTTTTTTTCTATCAGAGATGTCGTTTGATGCTGTGAAAATCACTGATCTAAAGGACAGAGTTCGTGAGGTTGTTTCTATCGGAGATGTCGTTTGATGCTGTGAAAATCACTGATCTGAAGGACAAAGTTTGTGAGGTTGTTTCTATCGGAGATGTCATGTTAAATTCACTGATCTGAGGGGCAGAGATTTTGATGTTGTTTCTATCAGAGATGTCGTTTGATGCTGTGAAAATCACTGATCTAAAGTACAGAGTTCGTGAGGTTATTTCTATCGGAGATGTCATGTTAAATTCACTGATCTGAGGGGCAGAGATTTTGATGTTGTTTCTATCAGAGATGTCGTTTGATGCTGTGAAAATCACTGATCTGAAGGACAAAGTTTGTGAGGTTGTTTCTATCGGAGATGTCGTGTAAAATTCACTGATCTGTGAGGCAGAGATTATGATGTTGTTTCAATCAGAGATGTCGTGTGATGCTGTGAAATTCACTAATCTGAGGGAAGATATTGTGATGTTGTTTCTATCAGAGATGTCATTTGATGCTGTGAAAATCACTGATCTGAAGGACAGAGTTTGTGAGTTTTTTTCTATCAGAGATGTCGTTTGATGCTGTGAAAATCACTGATCTGAAGGACAGAGTTTGTGAGGTTGTTTCTATCGGAGATGTCATGTAAAATTCACTGACCTGAGGGGCAGAGATTATGATGTTGTTTTAATCAGAGATGTCGTGTGATGATCTGAAATTCACTAATCTGAGGGAAGAGATTGTGAGTTTGTTTCTATCGAAGATGTCGTGTAATGCTGTGAAATTCACTGATCTGAGTTGCAGATATTGTGATGTTGTTTCTATTACTTTTAGTCCTAATAAATCAATGTACCATTATTCGATAACTCAACTGTAGAATCCTGGGCTCGAAGTATACAGCGCAGTTGAGCCTTCGGCTCGTTTCGAGAAATACATCCTCAAGGATAATAGTCATTAAACGCAAGTAGACTATACTTCATTTACGAATAAGTATAGCAGAAACATGTGCAACCTGAATTTTACAAAAAATATCAAAGTATGTAACGAACATAACTCAAAGATTCAACTGATTTGCTATTTATACATTTAGCGCGGTGCAAAAAATTGAAAGAGATAATAGTTATTCATGTAACATGTGCTTTATATAGATCCTAACGCCGGGTGGGTAGCATTCTGCCAAAGGGCCTTGGCCTGAGGGATGAATAATGAAAAATCTATTTTCGAATCGGTTCATCCCCTAGCATTTTCTTTCAATTTTTCTTCTCATATTAGGCATGGCATTTGTTGATATTTTGACGTTTGTTGAACATTACTGTCATCATTATATTTAGTGAATGTCATCGCTGTTTTCTTCGAGCAGTCTATATAAAAATAATGGAAATGAATACGAATATACCCAAGAATATCATAGAAAATGCAGCCAAAGCTGCGAATAATTTATTGCCGGAGCAAAGATCATGCCGGAGAAATCCAGAATCGTATACGACAAGTATTTAATCAATGGAAGTTGAAAACTATAATTATTTTCATAGATGATACCGTGTTATTGACGTTCTTTCGAGAATAGGTATGTTATAATCCATAACGCTCGCTCATAATGCCATAGGGCATTATGAGTGTAAGTATTTATAGCAACCGATATCTGAGGTAGAATAAACAAATAATATTCAAATCATGACCTGGTGCCAACTATTTGCTACTCCCGCCCAACCACATTGCTATTATTGCTATCTGGAAATGTTATAGATATTAGTGCAAAACATAAAATATAGCACCACACACGACATATACAGGGTGTTTCATAATAAACGCGCAGGACTTCAGAATATGATAGCTCTTTCAAGAATATGAAAAAAAGTTTTCATTGACTTACCCTCTAAAATGCACCATTTTCGACATGGATTAAAAAAAATAACGTTTTTTGCGAATATTTCTGGAACCGTTTATCGCACAGAAAACAGATTTTGTAGGCATTTTCTACTCATAATAAGCTATGTTTTGGACTGATTTGTTATTTTTTCAAATTCATAATTGGTGAAGATTTTGAAGGGGTAGTGGGTGTTATTTCCTCCAACTTTTACGCCACTGGAAAAAGTACAATTTTGAGCCACCTATTTAAACCGCCAATGTTTTCTACACAAAAAAGGTACTTCTGTTCATAAGCTCTGAAGTTGACCGTTTTCAAGAAAAATCAACTTTCATGTTGAAAAACATGGTCAATTTTCTTAAATAATTTTTTTCATAATTATACAAAATTTATTTAAACGTTAGAACAAATAACAAAACCAAACGTTAACTTCATATTTGCAAAATGAAAAAAAAACAATTCATACTCAGTTAAATTAAGTGTTGGAAATTCGACACCCTGTATGTCGAAAATGGTGCATTTTAGAGGGTAAGTCAATAGGAACTTTTTTTCATATTCTTGAAAGAGCTATCCTGAAGTCCTGCGCATTTATTATGAAACACCCTGTATACACCATCGAAGAAAACTAGTCAAACTTTCATTCTGACGCTGTACATGCATACACTCTATCACTCCTCATATTCTTGATATTTATATCGGAATCGACATTGCTCATTTTATCAATCTTATATTGCAAATGATGTGACAGTTCATCAGATTGAAAATGACATTATCACATTAATATTGGAAACATTGTTTATTGTTTGTGTTTTTTGGCAGTCGTTATGGAAATTATTGATAATCACGGTGTGAAAGAAGAGAGAAAATGTATTATTTCTTGAATGAAGTACCTAGTAGATGAAATATAAATTTACAATTAGTCTAGGAAAAATTGTCTGTCTTATCTGAGAATTTTCAAGTTAGAATATACAGGGGGCCCAAATTTGATCAACATATTACGAGGTAAATTTTTATGAAAAATCATATGCCGAAATGCTGAAAACCATACATCGATATCTTGAACCGTTAAAAGCATTGAATTTTGTACATTTTCAACCCAGCTCCGGAACAGCTTTATATGTTCATTTCTTGTTTCTGTGAAAATATTCTTCAGGCACTTTTTTGGGAGGAATCTAGTTTGAAAACTGGTTTCGAAGTAATGACATGAAATTATAATTCTTCCCATGGCCCTTCCTATATATTTTTGCATATTTTCGAAACCAGTTATTCCAAAAGAATTTGAAAAAACACTGGTTTCTTTTAAGAAAAGTGCCTGACGATTGTTTTTACAGAAACAAGAAATAATCATAGGTAAATAAATAGGATCCAGAAACTTATATTCTAAACTAGTATAATGCAATGTCATTATAATCATTTAAATGTTATTGTTTTCTCGTCCATCCAGTTACTCAAGATTCACCCTGTGTATAATGTGTAAATTTTTTCTTAGTGCGATCATTCTACCTTGTTATCAAATATTAGGTGTTGTCTTATTTAACCAAGTCGATTTCAAAAGCGTGTTCCTTTATGATGATCTCCGTATGCTTCCACAATAACATGCTAATGTCTGAACGAGTATACGGTTCGTCATTAATTTTGTCGCAATGAACTTCATTCTACAAACGCCTAACTCAAACTAATTAAATTCGGCAAGAGTTTGATACATCAATTTTCAGAGTTGCAGGTCCGCATACTAATGGGAAATGTCGAACAACTGAACGCTGATCCAAATAAAAGAGGGGAAAGATAAATAAGATCGATCTCCACGAACTAAATGATGTAGAGGAAATTACTACATTGTGGGCACTTCTTTCATCGTTTAAATTGCATTTTGCCATTACTCTGTCCAATTCCTTTGGTGTTTCAACATGAAAACTAGCGTTGCCATTCATCTCAAATTCCATTTATTTCGCGAAAAGAAATGAGTTTGAAAAAAGAATCATTCGAATATAAGTATTGATTTCTGATATCTCAGAAGATGTCCTAATTCATTTATATAAAAGGATATCATGACGAATTTTCTGAAGGTACCTTTTTTAATTTTTTGCCTACACGAAACAAAAATCTACGATGTTCGTGGATAGAACATCGTGGAATTCAGGAAAATGGAAAATAATATTGGGAAAGGATATAGTTCGAAATTGAAGTATGAAGTAGAAGCAATCATTTCTCTACCTATACAGGGTGCCCGTTTTTTGAGCTCAACCATGGTGATTTCAGTTATTATAAGAGATACGTCTAAATTGGGGCAAAGTTGAGCATTTTCATGCTGAAACATTATGTGAAAGCAATTTTTTAGTTTTCGAATAAATGAAATTTTCGTTTTTATTTTTTCGAGCGAAAACCATAGGAACTGGACTTTTTTAACTAGGACGTTCCCAGGACACTTTTTTACAAGGAATCTAAATCTGTCATCGTATTTTCCGAGGCGTTCTTGATGTCAGAGATACAAGAGTCGACTTAAGTTTTTCTTATGGGGGCCATATTGGATTTTTGCATTTTTTAAAAGTCTGTCACTTTCTGAATACAATGATGTGACACACGATATGTTTGAATTTTACATGCTGATAAAAAATTGTTTTTACGTGTGATTTGAAAATAACGCCAGCAATTTTGATCAAAACTAAATTTTGGTTGTTCAATTGAGGATAAGAAACGTTCACATTTCTATCAAGCTTACCTTCTTAAAAACTAAGATTTTAAGTTAGGAACGAAATTGACAGGAAAGCTAGAAGTTTTTTCTCCGCCAAACGAAAAAAAAATTATTGAGTACATAACAAAGTTATAAGAGATGCTTGAATAATCCAACATTCTCTTATAGACACAATTTCACTCGTTCTTCTTCTCAGCTCAGCAATATCATCGATGAGTACAATTTTAAGAAATCTTTCTTCATTCCCCATAAACAATAATCCAGTATTCTTTCTTCTAAAATAATCTGATTCTTGGAATTGTATATAGGTACCCATCGATTGAGATATTCGGAACTTGGGGTGAAGAGTAAAATTGTGTTTAGAAGTGAAAAGTGGAATATTCGAGCATCTTTTATGACTGTTTTGTTTTGCGAGGAAAAAACTTTTATAACCAGTTCGTCAATAGTATATTATGATACAAGTTTTATAAGACGCTGTTTTGTGTCTTATAAAATGTGTGTCATATGCAATTTTTTCTATTTTGAATTGATTGGAGGAAAAAAATTGATTTAATATCGATAAATAACGGAAATATCTTCGATTGGTAACAATGATGACATTGAAATATTTAAAATCTGACGCACAAGCGTAAAGCCCAGTTTACAGTTGAGCGATTTTTATTATTGCAATACCAGCGGTGAAAAGTTCAATGTTGTTATTTTTTTATTGGTCAGTTTGAATCAAATTACACTCTGAATTGAAATTTACCAATTGAAACATTGAGTTTTTCACTGCTAATATCACCAAATCCAAATCGCTCCGAAGTAAGCTGGGCCTAACTCTCCTGACTTTCATTTTATAGTTCGATTGTACCAACCTACGAATAATAAAAAATGCGTATCGAAATAGAGGCTATTTCGACACGCATTTGCGTTGCACAATGACTTCATTATACAACCAAAAAAGAAAAACAAATTTTTGGCATTGTTTCCATAGTAATTGTCATAGTGATCAGAAAAAAACCGACATTTGAAAAAATGTGAAAATCCAATATGACGACCATAAGAAAAACCAAAGTTGGGTATTGTATCTCTGACATCAAGAACGCAATGGAAAACACGAGGACAGATATTTCAAAAACGAAAAATGATACATGAAATCTTCTCTCACATAATTGTTCAGCATAAAATTGCGCAACTTTGCCCCGATTTAACCGACCTCGTATCTCTTATAATAACTGAGATCCCCATGGTTCAGCTCGAAAAACGGACACCCTGTATATCTTTCGCAATAATAGATCCTCGAAACTATAAAGCAAATATATAGATAAATACAAAGTAAATAAAATAGTGAAATATATAGGATTAAATGAAACCCTTGAGTATTAATAATATAAAACTCAGGAGTGTAGTGTCAGGGTGACTTTATAAAAACTTTTAACATTTAAGATTTATCACCTAACGTTTAAGACTCAAGAGCCGATGAGTTGATTCTATTATAAAAAAAATTAAGATTTAGGAATATTTGATACGGAACAAATAATTTTGACGTTGGCAAGTTCTAACCTATATCTATTATTAATTATTATTGTTTTTGTTTGAATTTTCTTCAATTTCTTTTAAATATTATTTGTGTCATAAACGATGCTCTATTATTTCAACAAGTTGAAGAATTGGACATATTTTTGATAAACAAAGTATAGTTATTCTAAAATAAACTCGACAGGAAAACTGTCTGGAAAACAATTGGCCAAATATATCTGAAGGTGGAAATGGAAAATTGAATTACGGAATACATTTCCATCATGATTTGATCCTGGACAGCTTTCATCAATGAAGATGAATTTATGAGATGCATAACAGATAGCCATCAATACTATGCTTGAAAGTCTTCTTGTAGGAAAAGTATCCTGTTCCAGCATGTTTTGTATTTTGTATCTGAATATGCTTTCCATCAAGGGCAACAATACAATTTGGCATATTCCATTTTTCATAAAATTCCATTGAGATTCCATTCCAATCGATTTTTCAGTGAATTTTCCACAGTACATTGCTGGTTTCCTCTATGATGACATGTGTACATAGTAGTCAGTCTAATATAAGCAATTTGCTGCATAAGAGCATCCCTCTGATCTGATAAATAGCTAGAATTTGGAGTTATTATTGTTGACATCGATTTCGAAATAAAAAATGTTTCAATATCCATATTATCCATCATGTTCAAATAAAAATGGAATTGGAATGGGTATTCCTCTGCCTATGTATGGGTTTAACTTTGTATTTTCAATTCCGACCTTTCTTTCTCATGCATCTCAAGTAAACACCAAGCCCAAAAATCATAAAAAAAACTACATGAAGTAAATGATGCCCATGGTCTTATCACTATTATAAAAAAACTGATAAATGCAACCAAATAATTACAGACTATCCACACCAACAAATAATATTCGAAAATATAACCCAAAATTCAAATATCGCGGAAAACAGGATGTCACTTTTTGTTGCTCGAACATGCGCATCTCCTATTTTCATTTATAATCATTTATCATCCATTTCTTAGGTTGGAAGTTGGTCATCTTCTTAAGTCTTAGGTGTAAAATCATAAGTCTCGAATGGTTTTATAACACAATCAATGATATTTCCATGATTCATCTGTCATAGGTGATAAGTATTAAATGTTAGGTGATAAATCTTCAGTTTGAAGTTTTTTATAAAGTGGCACTCAATCTTGTACACTAATAGTTATTTATGTATTGAGGGAATTATGAGGGCCTTAATTACCGATGGCAGAGTTTGCGTCCCGAGGGCCTCTGGCCCGAGGGACAGCAATTGCCAGAGGTTATTAAGGCTCTATAATTCCCGTGGTACATAGATGATTTTATTTTTGACCGATTTTCATAACAATATGTCCATATTTAGAACGCAATAAATGTTTAAATTCATAACCTTTCTGGTATATTTGAATTAGGTAGCGTTGATTGTAGCATTGTTGGTTGTTGCTAGGTTGTCGCTATGTTACATGTTTATAAGCAAACTTTCTTTATCAATCAATGTTTTTCCGTAAAAAACTTGTTTATTTTTTACCACAAATCGACGATCTTTTTCTGATATAATGGAGGATATTATAAAAAAAGCGGAAAAAGCAAGACAATCATTACTTCCATCGAAAAGTGAAGCCCTATATCAAAAGGAATACAACTTATATCTGAAGTGGCTGACACAGAGAAATGTTATGTCAAAAGATGCCAACGAAACTGTCTTTCTGGCATATTTTCAAGAACTGGTAAAGTATTTTCAGTATTTTCTGATAAATTTGGTAATAATTGTATTTATTTCTGACAGTGACATTATAAGCTTATATCGTCATAGTTATGATATTTATAATGAGGGTCATAACTCCCTTGGGATATTAAGGTTCAAAAACTCCCTCTTACCTTTTACAGGTGAAAATGATACAAGAAATGCTTATAAACGTTTATATGTAAAGAAGACATATTTTCCTTATTCACGTCATTACAAATAATAAATATACAATTTTCAAATGTTCCCTGAAAATTACTTCCACCGCTGGAAACAATTTCTTCTTTTTTATGGGTGGTGCTGTTGCTGTTCACTACAGTCGAGGTGCCTGCCTCTTCTGATGGCAAAGTAGACAGCATACGCGCCGTTTTATTTCTCAATTCAATACTGTCCACCAGATACCCCTCTGCCACCGTGGAACTTCTCCAACCTCCGTGTCTTTTTAAGTTTGTCATAGTTGCTCCTGCATTGGCTAGGGCAGTAGCAGAAGTGCGACGAAGGCAATGTCCCGTATAGGTTAGTGGGTTTGGCAATCCTAAATACATTGCGATTTTGCTGGGAATTTTGCCAAACATATTCTTTCCAATTGGCTGAGTTGTACATTTATTTTGTCGGAAGCTCAAAAAAAATCGTTTTGTACCTTCAGGACGCAAGGACATATAAAGTCTCAATAAAGGCAAAGCAGAGAACTCTTTTTCATCCACAACTGTAAATTTCTTCGATACACCAGTTTTACTTTCCGGTACGTTCACTACCATAACAGTATCCTCCAAAATAACCCATAATTAGAACAACCTATAACAAATAAAACGAAATAAACAAACGAAAAAGAAAATTATGAGAAAAAAATTACCTTATGCAATAAATGAATTTCATTAGGGGCGTCCTTTAGACATTTGATGACATCTTTAGGAGATAAGACAGCAGACTTTTTCGGCTTATACCCCTTACTTTTCCGTTTCAAAAAAGCCTCTAGTTCGTTGAACTTGGTGATATCTCTTTTCTCATATATGGTCACCATCGATTTGAGCATTGACCATTTAGTCCATAACGAATTGGGGCTAAACGTTTCTGACTGCAACGAATAAACATGTTTATTGAATGAAACCTAGATTATATTCCCGAGTGGGTAGTGTGCTACATAAATTTAGGTTCGAAAAAATATTTCACGACATCTGGAGTCGGAACCTAGGAGCATGGTGGACTAGGCCGAATATTTTTGCTTAGTTCCATGAATTTCAATGGTATTTCACGAGTAAATAAATGGGGTCGAAAGTTGCATTATTTGTAAACTAATGGAGATAGTGCGACAGAGTTCACGATTATGAACACTCGCCGTTACTCTGATCACTATCTTTAGAAGAATAAAATCTTCATGAGAGTGGCACGAAGCATCCCAAAGAAGAATGCCGTGATACAAATGACTATGGAATAAACCAAAATAACTTGATTTGATATCGTGAAGAGCGACGATATTTTTCAAACGTCGAATGAAAAAGGTAATACTGACAGTGCCCGTCTGATATCTGCCTGATGCTCGGAAACGCTCGTGATAGAATGAGACACATAATTTCCGATGAGCATCTAACATGAAAATATCTATAGAAAAAAAAAGAGATCTTAACTGCGGTGTTCTGGAGAGGTCATCGATGATTTTAGACGAACAGCTCTCCTCTAGATAGAACCCATCAGGAGCCTCATTGTATATTTGGGGACTGAATTCCAAACATGTGAATACTAAAAAAAATTAAAAGCCAAATAATTCAAAGAAAAAAAGTATATCCAATTAAAAATATCAAACATGGTCTGGAATTAAATATATGGTACTTTTCTGGCAAATACCACGCAGAACATTGAATTATATCTGCTCGTAGTCCATGCAACGATTCACACTGTGAATGCAGATCGCAAATGTTTCTTCTTAAGACGTGACAAATTCCAACGGGATAGGCACGCTTTACAACCTACAGACCAGTTTCGGGCTTATTGGCCCTCATCAGTGCAGGGTAGTTATCCGAGTAGAGACCGTGAGATCTCCACTCGAAGCGTTGCCAATCCCAATGCATTTTCGTCGCGTCTATTTGACCGCACTGAGCCGCGTTCCAAGAGACAGTTGGAATTGGCGACACCATGCGGCAGAATAAAGAAACAGTCCAGAAACAAATCTCCCAAGTTACAGAACTTGGAAGTGGCAGAGAGCTCGACTAAGCTAATAAATGAAAACATTGAAAAGCCGTGAATTGGACAAACATTTGAAAAAAAAATAGTCTATCCAAACTAACTCTTAGAAATATAAAACTTATGACTTAAAATTGCTGCATAAATCGACCATTAATTGTTAACGTTTCGCCTGTTAGATTTTGAGATTTATCATTTGATTGATATCATATATCCAAGGTGAAATTTACTGGCAAAGAATTTCAGCATTGGCTTCTTTTTGTGGTATTATCGAACAAGCCATCATCTGCGGTTGAGAAAGGGAATCAACTAAAATAAAGTTTCTTCCACAATTGCCTTGGAGAAGGTCCAAAAGAAATGGAAATCTTGAATATTAGAAAAGCTTTGATCTTATCTTGACGTAAGATTCCTCTCTTGATACATCTATTGTTCGATTGCAGACATTTCGGGCTTCTATATATACAATTCTAATTTAATTTTTCCAATGATAGTAACACATACCCTCTGAAATCTTTGGATCATTGCCCTGCTACCAAAAAACTGACACGGTCTATAGGTACTTGATTTTATGTTTCTCTTTAGACATCTTAATATCCTGAAATATAGATAATCCGCTGCTAACTCAAAAACCTCGGCAAAAACCTAACTGTGCCATGCATATAATCCATGATCCGCTGACACTCTGTACATATTGTATATAATAATCCTCTTAGAAACCATCGAGATGATAACAATAAGATTCAAGAGGATTCAAATGCACTCAAGTGTTCTTCATCAATACTCTCAACAGATGGGACGGCACTTCTTCTACATGATACACTTTTTCTCAGTTTTAATGGAAAGATGCTGTAATCCCTGTTTAATTGGTTTTTGTTGAGTTTTATCTCAAAGAAGTATCCTCTCATCTGAGTTTAAGTTTTATTGGAGAGAAAAGTTCTCATCATGCAACATTTTAATTCACGTTTCCTTGAGCTGTATGAAATTTAGAACAAAGAATATAATGAAAAAATGCATATTGATTACAATAAGATATTTGAAATTGAAGCTACTCAAAGGAGATTTCTTTGAGATTTCTCTGAATGAAAAGAAGGAATGAAAGTCTATCTACTGTAGTTCATAAAAACAATGCACCTAGAGTGTCTGATTTTTAATATTTTTGCGAGATATATCACTAATTGTCTTACTAATTATCTGAAGCTCTCATTGAGTTGGATATTTTCACTTTAGAAGACCTTTATTCCCATAGAAATATGGAGTTCAAGAATTTTCTGCGTATGTTCAGTCGTTCTCGTGAAAGAGAACAAGACTAAATATTTGCTCATGTCTATAAACTACTTTTCCAATTTCGAATCGGGACTCACCAAAATAGCACCACACCTAATACAAATTGGGACCAAATCATGCAGGGTCAATTTGACACATCCAAATTGAAAATGAGCAAATTCAAATTGGGATTGGATACAAATGTAGCGAATATTTCAATGATACCGAACAAACCGAACATAAAGAGTTCGATAATTACAATGCATTTTCCTCTGATTTTCATGTATGCAAGAGCTCATATAGGGGCTATCTAGATGAGTAGTTAATTTAGAGATTTTTCTCCACGGATATTGCAGCTAAGTGAGAGTTAACAGAAACAAAGTTGTTGGATTCGTATTTTCACTCATTTATAATCAACAGATTGATAACTGACAAATGTGAAAAAGATACTCTGGAAAATGAAAAAGTCATATAATCATATCAAATGCTTATAATATGGTGGTTTTCAGTTGAAAAGTTGTCATTTCGTCTGGGTGAAACCTAGAGTTTGCCTATAAACTTTGCAAGCTGAAGTTTGCGGTGCAATAATGGACAATTATCAAATATTATCAGCGTCAATGGTGAATAAATTGAGAGTTGCTACAGCGATAGCTGAATAATCATTATACGTCATGTGACCCATGGCATTTTTCAGAACTATAGGAGTAACTATTCTGAAAATATTCTCAATAGTATATTATGATACAAGTTTTATAAGACGCAATTTTGTCGCACGCGTTGTTTGGAGTACGACGAGCGAAGCGAGGAGTGATCCAAGTGAACAAGTGGGACAACGTGTCTTATAAAACATGTGTCATATGCAATTTTTTCTGTTTTGAAGAAAAAAATGGATTTAATATCGATAAATAACGGAAACATTTTCGATTGGTAACAATGATGACATTAAAATAATTAAAATCTGACGAAAAGCGTAATGCCCAGTTTACAGTTGTGCGATTTTGATTATTGCAATACCAGCGGTGAAAAATTCAATGTTATTATTGTTTTTATTGGTCAATTTAATTCAAATTATACACTCTGAATTGAAATTCACCAATTAAAACATTGAGTTTTTCACTGCAAATATCACCAAATCCAAATCGCTCAGAAGTAAACTGATGAGCTTAACTCTTCTGACTTTCAGTTGACAGTTCGATTGTACCAATCTCCGAATAATAAAAAATGCGTATCGTAATAGAAGCTATTTCGACATTTGCGTTGCACAACTTATCGAAAATGTAGACTGAATAGTTGTCCCTATTTATTTCTACTGAAATTCAAGTAATTTTTTTCTCATTTACAATGAAATGACGTTCAAGAACATTTTTTTGAATTTATTGTATTATTTCTCCGAAACTATGACAATAATAACTTCAATATCATTTCCTAATTAATGTAATGTATCTTTCTGATTTCGAAAACCAAGTTAATTTCCCCCAACTAATTTAACTCCACTCAAGGTGCTCAAATAATCAAATTCATCTCAGAACTCGAGAACAGCTGAGTGCTTCAACGTAGGTATTATACACAGCCAACTTTTATGCAAAACTCGAATACACAGTAAAAAGAACTTGATTGTAATATCAATTAAATGGATTTCAGAGCAAACTCCGACGAACACAATACCTGAATATCAAAGTTGTGTCCTTTTTATTATACATTTCACAATTGAGTGTTGAGTGGTGCTAATAAGTAGTAGTTTATTCGAATAGGAATTCCTAATATACTATATAAGTAGTGAAAAAGTATACGAATGTGGTGAAGTAATTAAACGATTCTGAAATATAAAAAACAGAAAATGGTTAAATTGGATATTCTCAATGGTGCTGTCATTAACGTTAACGCATGAAAAACACCAATTATATAAAATTAACACCAAGTTACACCGTGTCATATCACGTTGGAATCGAGGCGTTGAGTTATTGCATCATGAAAACATATAAATTAATGAAAATATTGTATGTAGGCATCTTAATGGTGTGAATTTCATGAGCCCATCTGTTCGACCTAGAACGTTTGCCAATAGGTGGCACTGACGTCCTTCCTACCGTACCTGATTTCAATATTGGGCTAGATATTTCAGATGATTCTGATACAGATCAGTATCAATTGGCCTAGGCCCTTGTACTACTGATCAGGATAAATAAGCCGAAACAGTTCGTTATTATCCGAATTTTCCCTAGATTCTTCTGAGTCTAGTTTATCATCATATAATTATATTTCAATAGTAAAGCAACTTAGTAAAAAATACCGGAGGTGGTGGAGAAAAGCATGATTCGCATGATATGGTGTTCCTTCAAACCAGAAAAGTCTTCGTATGTACCTGCTCAGTGTTTAAACGCACCGAAGAGAATTTCGTGGAGGTAGGATTCAGCATCACATAATGTGCATCGCACTTTTGGAACTGCATAAGGAACACCACCAAAGTGTTCATTCTGCTGAACACTAGACAACTGGGTTTGATCATTAAGAACACCCATGGGAAAGGTCACATAACACTTACAGTGGTGAATAACATCCGGTAGTGTTTACTGACACTTAAACAATCAAGACCTCAGAGGACACCAGACGGTGTTTGCTGGTGTGAGCAGGTGTAATTTTTTTTCACTGTGTACTTGATTTCATTCATGTAACTCTGATATACCTACCTGATTAGGTATGTAAATTTGATCGATTTCAATTGAATGAACTGTTTAGTTCCACAATTATTTATAGATTAAGCTCCACAATTATTTCTAGTTAGGCGAAAGTTATGAAATTCTCGTTTCATCAAACTCACAAGTCGACAATCTCTCTCAGACAATACTAGCATCATATCTCTTCCTGACTCCAAAAAACTCTGACATAATTTCCACTGTCTTGAGAATTTTCGGGGAAACTAATGGGCACTCAAGTTTCCGGACCCAGTAATGGCACTCTAGACTGGAAGGGGTTGAATTAATGCTTCCGATGAAGCCTGCACCGTTGTGGGTGCGTGAATTCCGTGATTCTGAACTCACCTTTCGCGCACTCATGTGAAAATGTCCCATTACACCTTTGTTACATGCGAGGTAACTGAAACTGCTAGCAAGATTTTTATCGGATGCAATCGGCCAACTGGGATGAAGATAGATAATGCTGGCACCGCCTAAGCCTATAGATATATACAGGGTGCTCGTTTTTCGAGCTTAACCATGGGGATCTCAGTTATTATAAGAGATACGAGGTCGGTTAAAGTTGCGCAATTTTATGCTGAACAAATATGTGAAAGGAAATTTCATGTATCATTTTTCGTTTTTGAAATATCGGAAAAAAATGGAAATTTGTAGTTTTCGTTTTTATTTTTTCAATCGAAAACTAAGCAAACTAGACTTTTTAACCAGGAGGTCTTAGAGGCACTTCTCCACAAGGAATCTAAATCTGTCATCATATTTTTCATTACTTTCTTGATGTCAGAGATACAACACTCAACTTTGGTTTTTCTTATTGTCGCCTTATTGGATTCTTGCATTTTCTTTAAGTATGCTTCTTTCTGGTTACTATGGTCCGTGTAGGATATATAATCTGAGACTATGACCTATTACTCGATATGTTCGAATCTTACATGCTGATCAAAATTGGCAAAAAAATCGTTTTTGCAAAGAGTGCTTTGGAAAAAATGCAAAAAATTTTGTTTAACAATCTAAATTCTGATAATTGAACTTGGAAGCTTACTTACATAAAAACCTAGGTTATTTTGAATTAGGAACGACATTCGAAGTTATAAAAGTTCGAAAAATGCTCGAATATTCCACCATTCGCTTCTGAACACAATTCTATTATTCACCCCAAGTTCTGAATAGCTTTATCGATGGGTACCTACAATACCAATAATCAGATCTTAAAAGCAAGAATATTATTAATAATAATTTATTGTCCACCATAATATAATTATAATAACAAAAAATATATATCATCACTCAATATAATTGGCAAACAAAAGGCTTTTCTGATTCAGAATATGAGATTATACCAAAATGGTTATAACTCACGTCTGTTCTTCCACCAGCGCCTATATTTTAATGAAGGAAAATTCTTCGATGGCATAAAAGAAATGAAGAAGAGGAGACAAGAAGAATAAAATGAAAGATAGTACAAAAAAGAAAGAAAGAAAAGATAGGAAGAGAGAGAAGAGAGAAATGAGGAAGTTATGAAAAAAAAAAGTGTAAGTGAGTTGAATGAAATGAAATGAATCGAAAGTCCTCTATACAATGCAAAATAAATTATGGTAAGGAGGAATTCAATAGAAATGATTTATATTTCAACCTGAAAGTGTTCATAGATGAATTCAAAAGTGAGCTATCTCGAGCATGTAAATCATCAATGAAAATAGAGATGTTATAGCTAAACGATCGTTTGAATATTTCTTTTTTATGCTTGGGTATTGTAAGAAGATTGAGGCGGCGAATATTTAGATTGTGTATATCAGTTCTATAAGAGAGCTTACGATGGAGATAAGGAGGAGTTTTAAATTTGAACACTTTGAAGAAGAGACATGCCATATGCAATTGGCGCCTTTTGTACATGTTTAACCAGCCTAGTTCTTGAAATTTGTGTGAAATAGTATTCCGTTTTCTTATACCATAAATTAGCCTAATACACGAGTTTTGAACTTTCTGGATTCTATTGGAATCGACTGATTTCAAACAAGGACCATATATAGCATCACAGTGGTTAAAAGGAGGGTCACGGGCCGTACTTTCGACCATTCCGTAAGAGGTCTCTGGGATGACCACATCGTAAATAAATAACCATACGCCAGAAAAGCCAGTAGAAACCTTCACGTCCATCTACTCTTTCCAATTCGCGTTAGTCAGAAAGCGTTCTCAACAGGTGTCACCCCAAAACCTCATTTACATTGAAAATTACTGGGTAATATTGTTTTCGTCAGAACCGCATTGAGGAATATTATTCTCTATACTGCATATAATCATTTTTTCAAATTCATTTATATCGAGAACTCGTAAGATATAAATATTGGATAGTATAATTATTTCAAAAGAAATCTTATTATTATTGGAAGACAATAACTCGAGAATTACCAACTTCATATTTTCGAGAAGGTTTTCCAAATAATATGGTCACAGCATGGAAATACACCAATGAATCCTCGTAGCTCTCATTTCGAAATCACAATGACGTACAAGGCCAAGCGATTTTGGTTTTGGCGATACTAGCGGTGAAAAATCTAATGTTATTATTGGTCAATTTCAATTTAGATTGTGATTCGAACAAAATTTAACCAATAACAAAATTACAAGCCAAAATCACTTGGCAATAAACTGTGCTTGATGAACCCAAAATTTGGTAATTGAAACAAGATGTATGGTTTTTATAGGAAATTATGTATTGAACTTGGTGTATTTAGGGCCAGAGATTGAGGTTTACACAATTGATCCATCAAAAACTATTGTTTGAAAAGCCAAAGGTAGGTATATGTAAAAATCTAACCTAAGGAGCGAAAATGTCAGTTCTTGATTTTGATTTAACTTTATTGAGATGATTCATCTGTGTAGTTTTATTGGACGCCTCAATCCTAAAAATCCACCTATGATGAAAAAAGTCCATTTATGTCAAATAATATCCACCCGTTAGAATACTCAATCTGCTTAAACTGTGATCTCAAACATGACGTCAGAGCGTTTTCTTAGGCACCTGCCTGGTTCTGTGAGAGACAGAGATACATTACAGAATTACCCTAGTTCATCTTATGCAAAAACCCTAAGAAGGCAACGCAGTGACGTATTTGATAGGATCACTTCGTAGCATGGGAAAAGAAACCTTGCAAAGACATACGAGGGTTGCTTTGCAACTAAGTTGGTGGTTAAAAACACTTTTTCAAACATCAACTCATCTATGTTTTTCCACTGTGCTCAAAATATCCGAGAATGTTCAAAATATTTTAGGATCTGAAAATTATCCGCTGTTCGAAAACAAACTAGAAAATCATTGAGATTGTATCTGAGTACAGACCTGAAACGAATCTCCGACAATTCCTACCAGCATCTCCATTGATGCCAGTTAGCGGATAATTATTTGATTCCCGGATCTTCTGGGACTGTAGCGTAGCGGCCTTTATAATATACATACACTAACATTATGATATTATGATTATTATTTATCCGAGTATTTATCCCTCAGCTAAATTCGAGTCATGAATTCCATTTGAAATATTGCATGAATATTATCGAACGTTAATCCATAATTTATAAGTAATTTGAAACTATTAATTACAATGTAGACTTTTTCGTTTCCAATAAAGATATTCTTCGAACTCATATATTTATTTTGATATGTGACAATTTTAACAATTCCGTTTCCGACACTGAAATTAGCTTCCTCACAAAGAATCTGATAGTAGGAATAAGTGGTGATGGTCCAACTCTCCTTGGTGCTGATCCATACATTTGAAATATTTTCAGCGCTATTACCTTGGATTGTTATATTTTCAATTGTTATTGAAATCAGGAGCTTTTTATCGCAAACAAAAGCGTTTGAGAGTAGAAACAAGAAATTATTGGAATCATAGATTCATGGCAAAATGCATATTTTGTTTGATTTTATGATTTTTCAATTGCGAATTCATTTTAAATCAAGGCTACTTCTCTCGTATTCACAATAATTCGATATTATGTATATGCAAAAATAAATTCTAATTGATTTATTTGGTGTGATATTTCTGTACCTAAATACGCGATATTCAGGTATTGATTTTTCAAATCTATTTCATAAGATTCAATATGATAGGTATACCTTCCTAATGATTTTTCCATTGAATATCTCGGCCATATCTCAAGATCATGAAATTGCTATCGGAAATAACATGTCTACTGATCTGATATCTCACCAAGTTTACGAAGTCCCTTATTAGGTTAACAAAATAGTTGAAAAAGTAGAATCCCCAATAAATTTATTGTGAAATCAGCTACCTATCCTTCCGAAGATTGAATTTTCAAATTTGTAATTCTTTTCTTCATCGAGATTTTTTTGTATATTTAAAACTGAGTCTGAACACGAAAATCATCGTTTGGAAATTCCTATTTTGCAATTTTTCTTCAGTTGGTGCTCATTTTTTCAGTTGTTTCTCACAATTCATAAATTACACGAGAAGAGTGAAGGGCAATACAAAATAATATGTGGTGATTTATGGTAATTTATGCAACAAGCGCTCAGAGCATCTATTGATTGGTTTCTGCGCGCCGAACGGTTTCATTCAATCTGGTCTACTCCATACCGTATACGAGGAACAAATGAACAATATAGGGTTCGTTTTCATCCATGATTTCTCGTTTCATAACATATGAGTTTTTGAACTATCCCTATATATTCAATATACCTATTCAACTGAGATTGGAAATAATATAAAAATATAAATCAAAACAGTGTTCCGAAAATTTTCATTCGATCTTGAATTTTGTATGCAGAGTCGATTGATTTTCATACTTATACTATATTCAACACATTCAACTTTTAGATTTTAAATAATATACGAATCATTATTTCTTGAATAAATTCTGTATGTGGGGTCGATTGTGAATCGAGAATTTACCTATATACACAGGGAGAATTTACCTATATACACAGGGTATAATATGTGAATTCACAAGCAACCACGATATTCGCATTTCAAAAGTCGAAGAATAGAACCTAGATTCTCTCGGAAAAGAAAGGCAATATAGCGAATGCTTGTTCTCGCCACTGAATTCATCTGAAAAAAATAGATTACTTGTAAATTTTTTCATATCTTCTATAGTTATAAACTTTGAGATCTGCTAACGCTGTCTTTTCTGAGTTGAGTAGAATCAAAATAATATCCTATTGTTCATTACTCACTGTCACACGATAGTATTTGTGATGCAATTTCTACTTGGGTTCGCTAATTCAAACACTCAGTACAAAAACTAAACAATTTATTCCACTAACTATACCTATTATATAAATATACATAGTTCGATAAACAATAAGTCACTACCCACACTATTCAAGTATTCACTTTGAACGCTATTCGCTTTCTCGAATTATTGCAAATATTTTAGATAAGACTAGGATCTCCAATTGTCGCCACGGGCCACAGCAATAAATCATCCGCTAATTATTATGTCGGCATCTTTTTGATAATTAGCCACCGCGCTGCCGAGATGAAATGATTCCGATTTCACGGAAAAAATCCGTAACTATTCTCTTATAGATTCATCATGAATTTTCGAAATAAACAACGAAAGATGTACAAATTAAATTAGCACTTATCTTCTTGGAAAAACAATCACCAAACATTTCTTTTATTTCCTAAAGAATTCGATCTTTTCAATTTACCTTAATCGTAAATTACTAAAATAATGAATATCGAATGCAAATAGTAGTCCCAAGAAGATCCGGCAACCCTGGAATTCTGCAGCGCCATCTCATATTCATGAAACGCTAATAGAAAATGCGATGGACATTACCGCCATCTGTGAGGCAAGGTCTGAACTACTAATTTCAAGATCCCTTCTCGCTTTATTGAGTCCCTGCTACCCATCCTTGATATTTATGTAGTCAATGGCGGTTTTGCTGTCAAAATTATTCGCTATATTCAATTATAGCCAAACGAATACATTTCAGAAGCTAATATTCCGGTCATGTATTACTATATATCTAACCTCGGAAGTGATCATAAATTTTTGTGAATCCAAAGCAAAAAAGTTCACAATGTTTACATATTTTGATCATCTACAGCTTTCTTTCACGAATGAATTTCAACTTAGGAATCCTTCATCGACACCTCCCAACTTTGGTCTTTTCACTGGTCCAATCCATTTCGCAATTGGACTTACAGAAACTTAGAAATCGACTATTTACGATGGGTCTGCATGAGTCGCATTGTGAATCCCCCCTCTTAAAGTGTGACACCAATGAATCACATAGCATTTTTTTAGTTTTCATATTCAAAAAGGTCCTTTGCGAATAAATTAATTTCAGGGAACTGTATGCAATCTTGAGCTATTGAGTTATATGTTCAGTGAAATGTAATTTGCTGTCAATTATCAGACCTAAATTTTTACAAAAGGGTTTGAAAGGGATGGTACAGTTGCCGATTCTCAAATTTAAATTCGGTAAGATGTCATTTCTAATGCCGTCTGAACAAAAAAGCAAGGCACAAGATTTATTAGGATTGATTTTGAGCATATGATCCGATGAAATTTTATAAAGTGCATTCAGGTCTGAATTTATTATATTGTTAGCGTCATTGATAACTGAATATTTAAAAGCAAAATAAACTTGGGTATCGTCAGCATAAAAGTTGTAGTTTACATTCTGAAGTACATTGGTAAAATTTGAGGTATACATCGTATAAAACAGTGGACCTAATATGCTACCTTGTGGTACACCGGACAAAACTGGAGATGGTGGAGAAATATGATCATCCATATGAACACTTTGTACTCTGTTGCGTATATGAAGATAGTAGGTTTCGAACAGAGTCACTGAATCCAAAATAATGGAACATAGATAATAAAATTTCATGATTGATCATATCAAATGCTTTGGAGTAGTCAAGTAGTACAAAAAAATTGGATTTTCGTTTATGGGGATTGTACCAATCGATGATATTGCTGAGCTGGGAAGAAGAAAGAGTGAAATTGTGTCTAGGAATGGTGGAGTCGAGCATCTTTCATAACTTTGTTATGTATTTAATGATTTTGTTTCGTTTCGCGGAGAAAGAACTTCTAGCTTTCTTGTCAAGTTCGTTCCTAACTTTAAACCTTCGTTTTTAAGAAGGTAAGTGTCAGAAATGTGAACGTCCTTATCCTCTATTGAGTTATCAAAATTTACTTTTTGTTAAACAAAATTGCTGGCTTTTTTTTCAAAGCACTCTTCGTAAAAACTGTTTTTTCTCAATTTTGATTAGCATGTAAGATTCAAACATATCGTGTATCACTTCATTGTATTCAGAGAGTGAAAGACTTTCCAAAAATGCAAAAATTCGATATGGCCCCCATAAGAAAAACTTAAGTCGACTCTTGTATCTCTGACATCAAGAACGCCTTGGAAAATACGATGACAGATTCAGATTCCTTGTAAGAAAGTTCCCAAAGAACGTCCTAGTTAAAAACGTCCCGTTCTTATGGTTTTGGCTTGAAAAAATAAAAACGAAAGTTACAAATTTCAGTTTTTTGTCATTAAATCAAAAACTAAAAATGATACATAAATTTTCCTTCCACATAATTGTTCAGCATAAAAATGCTCATTTTTGCCCCAATTCAACCGACCTCGTATCTCTAATAATAACTGAGATCCCTATGGTTAAGCTCGAAAAACGGACACCCTGTATACCTATGAAATTTCGTGAAAGAAAGTAATTTTACCTAACGAGATTACTTCACCAAAGTTAACAGAATAAATTATTACTTTACCGAACGATGGATTGGGTTGGGTATGAATTTAATATCCGATAAAATTGTATTGTGAACGTTTTTTGTTTATGTATGTACAGTCGATTGAATGTATTACTTGGATGAAATCGGTGATATCTCTGCAATACTTGCAAGTTTTATGATACAGGGTGACTAACTGCACTGAGGATCTTTTTAATCGCACTCCTTAATTTTTCAATAGACTTAATATGTGCAGAATCAGATTACTTCAGCCTACTGGGATGTAAACCAGAGTAAAACAAAATTTGACGTCCAGTTCAAAAATATCAAACGGTTATTTTCATCTCGCCCCGCTATGGGGTTACTTAAATCACCATGAATTTTAAGCTATATTTCAAATATACTCACAGTTTAGGCGACGTGAAACAGTTTGTAACTCTAATCGCTTATTTTCCAATGAAACATCATATTTTCATTAAACATCCTTTAATTTATATAAACTGAAAATAATCACAACAAATTCTAATAAAACACAAGAATATAAACGCAAACAGCTTCGTGAAAGAAAAACTGGAGGCCAAATTAACAATGTAGTTTTTCCCTATCGTAATCACGGTTTTCACGGCTACCGGGTTTCCTTTGATAATTTCTGACCATTTTCAAGTCGCCCCTGGAACAACAACAAAAAATATAATGATACGCCCCTGAAATTGAGCGAACCAAAACTACCGATTGAGTAATCATATAAATATGGAATTAAAGAAAAATACTACGTCGTGATATTAGTTGATATTTCGAAAAGCTTCACAATATGAAGTAGTCAATGGACAAAATAATCGCTATTTTCAGCCTTAATATCAACAATATTCACCAACTCACCGGTCTCAGCTGAGGATCCCTCACTCATCGAACATTCAATAGTTAACAACTCTGAAGGGCGTGCTACAGTTAAAGGTCTCAAATAATAATAATGATTATAAATGGTCTTTATTAGGCGAAAGTTATGAGGACAGCACTCTAATTTTCATTGGCGCGCACGAAAGGTAGGTACATCTCGCCCCACTTTTTACAAAGAAAATTGGGACGAGAGATAACTCAATAAATACAATCGATATAAAATATTTTATTTCTGACAGTGACATTATAAGCTTATATCGTCATAGTTACGATATCTATAATGAGGGTCATAACTCCCTTGGGATATTAAGGTTCAAAAACTCCCTCTTACCTTTTACAGGTGAAAATGATACAAGAAATGCTTATAAACGTTTATATGTAATGAAAACTAAGACATATTTTCCTTATTCACGTCATTACAGATAATAAATGTACAATTTTCAAATGTTCCCTGAAAATTACTTCCGCCGCTGGAAACAATTTCTTCTTTTTTATGGGTGGTGCTGTTGCTGTTCACTACAGTCGAGGTGCCTGCCTCTTCTGATGGCAAAGTAGACAGCATACGCGCCGTTTTATTTCTCAATTCAATACTGTCCTCCAGATACCCCTCTGCCACCGTGGAACTTCTCCAACCTCCGTGTCTTTTTGAGTTTGTCATAGTTGCTCCTGCATTGGCTAGGGCAGTAGCAGAAGTGCGACGAAGGCAATGTCCCGTATAGGTTAGTGGGTTTGGCAATCCTAAATACATTGCGATTTTGCTGGGAATTTTGCCAAACATATTCTTTCCAATTGGCTGAGTTGTACATTTATTTTGTCGGAAGCTCAAAAAAAATCGTTTTGTACCTTCAGGACGCAAGGACATATAAAGTCTCAATAAAGGCAAAGCAGAGAACTCTTTTTCATCCACAACTGTAAATTTCTTCGATACACCAGTTTTACTTTCCGATACGTTCACTACCATAACAGTATCCCGGTCCTCTATATCTGCTATACTCATATTTAGAAGTTCCTGAGTTCTGCATCCTCCAAAATAACCCATAATTAGAACAACCTATAACAAATAAAACGAAATAAACAAACGAAGAAGAAAATTATGAGAAAAAATTATCTTATGCAATAAATGAATTTCATTAGGGGCGTCCTTTAGAAATTTGATGACATCTTTAGGAGATAAGACAGCAGACTTTTTCGGTTTATACCCCTTACTTTTCCGTTTCAAAAAAGCCTCTAGTTCGTTGAACTTGGTGATATCTCTTTTCTCATATATGGTCACCATCGATTTGAGCATTGACCATTTAGTCCATAACGAATTTGGGCTAAACGTTTCTGACTGCAACGAATAAATACAATTATTACCAAATCTACCAGAAAATACTGAAAATACTTTAGCAGTTCTTGAAAATATGCCAGAAAGACAGTTTCGTTGGCATCTTTTGACATAACATTTCTCTGTGTCAGCCACTTCAGATATAAGTTGTATTCTTTTTGATATAGGGCTTCACTTTTCGATGGAAGTAATGATTGTCTTGCTTTTTCCGCTTTTTTTATAATATCCTTCATTATATCAGAAAAAGATCGTCGATTTGTGGTAAAAAATAAACACGTTTTTAACGGAAAAACATTGATTGATAAAGAAAGTTTGCTTATAAACATGTAACATAGCGACAACCTAGCAACAACCAACAATGCTACAATCAACGCTACCTAATTCAAATATACCAGAAAGGTTATGAATTTAAACATTTATTGCGTTCTAAATATGGACATATTGTTATGAAAATCGGTCAAAAATAAAATTATCTATGTACCACGGGAATTATAGAGCCTTAATAACCTCTGGAAATTGCTGTCCCTCGGGCCAGAGGCCCTCGGGACGCAAACTTTGCCATCGGTAATTAAGGCCCTCATAATTCCCTTAATACATAAATAACTATATCACCTCATATTTACCAGTGTATACTAAAATTTACCGTCAACGTTATTTTCATTTTCTTTCGATTTTGTAAAGAATTTGTAATTGTTGATGCAACCAACCGAATATTATAGGTATATTGAAGAAGAAGAAGTTGTCCAATTTTATACCAACAGCTATAGGAGAATGCTGATGCTTAGGATGCTGTTCACTATAGCAGCACTGCGCTTCGTAGAAAATAATTGACAGAAAGAAGTATTCCACAGTTAGTAATGATATCATATTAGGAAAACGATTACAAACATAAAGTGTCGAACAAATAGCCTTCTGTTGGTTTTGATTCGTCTTGTAACTATATATAAGATATTATACATAAGTGAGTTCCTAACGAATGTTATAGCTTTGTGTTGTGTTCCGAGTAACAATGATTTTTGCTTAGGTTTAATTTTCTTCACTTGTCGACATCTTGGTTTGTCATTTTTGAACTCCACACTCGGGGTGGAGATCTCAGGATTGCTACTCGGTGACTATACCATATCCTGCACTGATTAGGACCAACAAGCCCGAAAACGGTCTGCAAGAACTGCATGTCTCAATATGAGCATTGTCGCATGTTAGGAAGACAGAAACATTCACATACTGTCTCCAATCAATAAGTCAATCGGTGCATAAACTGCGAGTCGATATAATCCCTTATTCTGCGTGGCATTAGCCAGAAAGTAGCTATAGTATTTTTTTCAATCTCAGATGTTCTCACCATTACTCATTTTAAATGATGTTTTAAAACTAATGTGAGTTCTTTGTTGTCACTTTCGACGTTTCATCTCCGGGCCACCATCGTCAAATTTGTTTTTCCAAACATAGAATTCGGTCCAACCTGTGCTTCTCAAACATTTCATTGGTGCATACGTATTCATAGAATCCATACTCATATACGAACCCAGATCGCTTGGCTTTCGCTAATGGAAATTGGAAGCTATATACAGCTCCACTTCAATTCCTCGAGAACTTTCATTATTAAAACCATGTGTGATGGCTTCTTGTTCACTAGAACCAGGCATTTCGATAGCTAACATTTTTTTTTTATAATTTTCCCCAATTCAATGGTTTGAATAAGGTTTTTTTGAAAAATAAATAGGTCTAGTGAACGGATATTTTGGTAAATCAGTTTTCAAACTACTAATTATATTACGGCTGGATACCACAAATATATCTTCAATATTACCATATTCTCACATGTCATGTTGTACTTCCATTTCATGAAAAATGGTTTTACTATACATACCTAATATGTCAGACAAATGTTATATCCTGAAAAACTTACATCATTGATCCATTAAAATAAATGTTTCAATTTAGAATAAAAAGTTTCGCTCATAGAGCATAAGAGAAAGAAATAAAAGTAGGAATTATTGAAATGAGTCATCGAAAAATTAATTCGCAATTCAGAGTTTGGTATACTTTAGTTCGTAAGAGTTTTCCGAGGAGTTTTTTCAATAGTTTTTTGAATTTGTTTACGGACGTGATATTCTTCAAGGAGTTAGGTAGTTTGTCGATTTGCTTCATAATTATTGTATGATGATATCAGGAAATATTTGTTACGAGTGTTGTAATGAAATTGTGAATGTCGGAATGTTTTGTGAAATTGCGATTTCTTTTGAATGTAGCTGCTATGGCGACTTCGAATATGTACCCACATGTTGACCAATGTGAATATTTACAAATTAAAAAAATGTTCTTTACATGATTGTGATCTTTGTAGTCCCAATATAGTACGAATAGCTCTTTTTTGTAAAAGGAGTGTTGAAATGCTATCGACTGAATTTCCTCAGAATTCGATACCGCGTATGAAATTGTACTCATCAGGAAATAGCTGTAATATAAAGTCTCAGCTGCGTTAAAACTCACTTCGTTTTTGATTGTTTTTATTGCATAAATTGCACTGGATAGCTTTTTGTCCATCGCTACTATATGCATCCTCCAATCCAACTTCTCATCAAGAATGTAACCTAAGAATTTGTTTTCTGTGGTTGGCTTCAATACTCCATCCTTGGTTACAATTTCAGATTGCTTAAAAGATTTGTTCGGGTGAATGACTATACCAAATGTTTTATTGAAATTTATTAGTCTGTTTCCCTAATAGCACAAATGTATTCCCAAAATATTCCGGAAATGTCCCCTTGCGACAATAGAAATGTTCCGGGAATGTCGCGTAAAGTCGCATTATATTCCGGGGACATTCCCGGTAAATCCGTTGTGGACAAATTGTACGCTCCAGGAATGTTCCATTGGAACATTCTCGGAACGTCATTGGGGAACATATTTGGGACAAATATATTTTTTGCTTACTTTATAGTAGGTACTGACTTTTCCAAGAAGTGAAACAGGACGTTACTATTTGCAAATTTATTGATACATAATACTAATTATACAGATAATTCAGTGAAATCGGCATGAACTGTGTTGACATGAAACAATTTTCAGCTAGCCCTGGTGTTTCTCATTTTCAATCATTTTCAAACCTCTGGATTATCTCTGAATGTAGATGATATATTCTTCAAAGTTCACTGAAAAACAAACACATATTTCAGGCTGAATTCGAGATTTAAAAATTGTAATACTCACTGTTCACAATAACTTGCTGTGGCTCCTCAAAGGTTGGAGGAAAGTTTATGTTCAACTGGATTCACTCTGCAACTTCATTGCTAAAGGTACTCCATCTTCCACACATAGTTTTATCAGGGATTTTCACAAAGGCTGGTTATTTTGCTCAATATTCCTCTGAGATTCAACTGAAAAACACATAAGAACAAAATAAAATTTGAAACTTAGGACTTGCTTTCTAGGGACAACTCATAGAATTTGAGTCAATATCTGTTTAGCAGGAATTATAGGATAATACTTACAAGTTGAATGCCACTCAGTCAGGTAAAAAGATTAGAATGCTTCACAATATCACAACAGGAACTTGTTCTTCTGCTTCAACAAGTAGGTCAATGGATCTGATCCACGAGAGTACCAGAAGAGATTCAAAATATTTCCACCATGTTCAAAATATACAGGAAAATCATTGCTGAAATAATATATCACATGAGTGAATTGGATGACTTCTTCAATATATACCTACTTTTATTTCCAGCCATACCCAGTTTTGGTTGAGTTAGGCTGGAATGAAGTTCATTAAACCATCATAATTATTATAAAAAATCTGAAGTAAACAATGGTAATATATTGAGATTATTGAGCAAAACTCACAATACTGGATATTTACTTTGTGATATAACAATGAAGAATGTAAATAATGAAGATCATAATCGCTTGTCAGTTGTCACTTTGTCAGTCACTATTCAACTATTGTAGAAGTTGGCCAGTTTCCTATTCTGAACGTAATCCTTTCAACTGACGTCACCGCGTTGCCATCTTAGTGTTTATGCAAATAATGATACATAAATGATATAAAATGATGATGAAAAAAAAGGCAATGATACTATGTTCGATTCGATATCAGCGGATTTTGTTTGAACAACTCATCAAAATGTTGAAATTTGAATTTCGTTAAAAAATTTCAAACTGTTTTCATGTAACGAAAATAATCGAATTGAGTCATAAACCCAGTATATGATTTCTATGCATAAACCCAATACAAAAATCTTCAATCGATTTATTGGGGAATAATCAACTTGACAATCTAGGACAAGAAAAATATGTTTCCGGAATGATTCTGCGTGTATGTTCCGGGAGCATCCTCTGTGGAATGTTCCGTGCATATCCCATAGAAGGCCGGGACATTGGGACTTATATGGGACATTAATCGTACGTTCCGGGAACAATGTGTGCTATTAGGGTTGCTGTGAACCAGTCTGAAATGTAATTCATCGCAAATTCTGGGTTTGTTATCAATTAAGTTTTAAGTAAGTTTATTTTTTTCATAAGTACAATTTTGTAAATACAATGTCGTAGTAATAATAAGGAAAACCCATGAATCGAGTATTCTAGCCTAGGCAAGGTTGCCTGTCTTGCTTTTATACTCCATCATAGGATTTTCCTATGCCAATGTACAAAATGTTTATTGTGGGTAATTAATACAATGATAAATGACAAATGTCTACATGTATATGTATTTTCCAGGGTATTCACGAAAGGAGCAGTCGACCCCTGTGTGGCGGGCTAGTTAGTTTCTAAGGTTCATAATAATCATGTCTATTATTTATACTCAGTGTATATTAATAAATACGTATATACATTTTATTATAGCTTTAAAATGTCGTAAAATATATTAGGAGTATTACGAATAAAATTTGTTGTTTCAGCTTTGAATTTTCCAGTATTTGAGATTGTTTTGATATTTACTGGTAATGAATTGTAAAATTTAGGTCCATAAAAAAAGAATGATCTTTTTGTTATTGATTTTCTGAAGAATTCAATATTGAGGTCCATATTTGTAGTGGATCTTGTTATTCGAGAGTTTTTCTGATTGTAATTGTGTTTTGTTTTGTGCATCCTTTTGAAACATTGGTGAGAGTATAATAGTTTAATATTTAGTATGTTTGTTTCTTCATACAGCATTTGCGTAGAATAACGCCTGTTTCTCTTTAATGTGATTTTCAGAAGTGTGTTTTGTATAGTTTGAAGTATGTTAAGGGTTGTATCGAAGGCTCCACCCCATATTGTAATGCAATATGCCAATATTGATTCGATAGCATAATTAGAGATTTTCTAGAGAGGATGTCTCTCAGAGTATAGAAATTGTACATTAGGTTTCTTAGCCGTTTGTTTACGTGGGATATATGGTCTGTCCATCGTATGTGTTGGTCTAAGAAGACTCCCAAATATTTTATTGATGTTATTTTTTCTATTGTAGGACATGTACAAGGTATATCTTGGCACTGAGTATGATGCATTTTAAAAATATAGTTGTTCGGTTGGGTAATTATTGTGGGTGTGAAAGTTATAAATTTGGTTTTTTGGATATTAAGGGTGAGCTTATTCATGTTTAACCATAATTGAATTTTTGTAAGACTATTTTCAGCTTTTTGCTTAACATCTTGCCAATTTTCACCGGTGAGTATTAAAGCTGTGTCGTCAGCGTAACAGATACAGCGCCCTTCAATTCCATGTATTTTAGCAATATTATTCATGTATACAAGGAACAATATTGGCCCCAGTACCGTTCCCTCTGGTACACCCATTTTAATTATAGATTATGAACTGACAACATTTCCGATTTTTACTCTTTGTGTTCTATTTTTCAAATAGTTTCCTATTAAGTCTAAATAAGAATACTTGCGTCGTCCGCGAATGAAAAAAATACATTTTTGGAAACCTCTGTTTTAGATCATTTATATATATCAAAAACAGCATAGGTCCCAATATTGATCCCTGAGGTACACCGTATCTCAATATTCCAAAATCAGATCGAACATTCCAAATAAGATTCAATCCAGTGGTATGGTGTGCCACGAATACCATAATGACATATTTTCTCCTAAAGTATTGTATGATCTACACAATCGAACGCCTTCGATAAGTCGCAGAATATGGTCGATTCTCGCTACTCTCGAAATTCAATCCAATAATTCATACATCTAATAGAAAAGAAGGGGAAATGACTCATGGATTAAAAAAATTGCCCTGCCCAGGGGTCTAAACCGAGCTGTCGGCTTGAGAATTCGAGCTTTGAACCCGTTGGCTATTGAGGCTACTTATGTCTATCCCACAGTTATACTACGTTATGATCCACAAATATATGGTCAAACTTATTTTTGTTTATATTCAACAGGATACTTACTTTGATATTTTCAGATAATTCACCGTCACTATTATTTTCCATCATGCAACAGAATGATGAGTTCGTTTATAAAAATGACATAATTGTGTGGGGCAGATCGATAGAAATTTCGAGGGTATTCATTTTGCAGAAGCGATTTATACGTCTGATATTCAACTTAGACTATAGAGAGTCCTGCAGAGATACCTTCAGAAAAAATGACATATTAACTTGAACAAGAATAAATTTCAAAAAAATAGTGACTTTCATGAATATAACACCCGAACTAAGAATGACGTCCACCTATGCAAATTCAACCGAATGCAATTGAAAAAGTCCCCACTATATTCGGGAGGATACTTCTATAACATGCTACCATACAAAATTAAAAAATCTGAGAAAATTAATGAATTCAAGTCCGTTTTGAAATCATTCCTGATAGAAAATTGTTTTTACTCATTGGATGAATTTATAGACCGATGCTCACAATGTCCACAAGACTAGTTTAATCCACAAGAATAGTTATGTAATTTTATTATTTAATTAACCATATACTTTGTTGTTCGTGCACATGTACCTTTATGTTTTGATTTGTATCATATTCCACTGCATTTTATTTATATCTATGTTAAATCTACTATTGTATGATTTCCGCGCACGAGTGGCAATGTCACTTAATGACAAACCTCGGAAAATGTCAATGTATTCCTGATACATTTTCATCGTATCGAAGAAAACAACAAATAACATCAGATAATAGATATAGAAATGAAATGTGGAGTACAACAGGGTTCGATTCTTGGACCGTTGCTCTTTCTGCTTTACATCAATGACTTGGCTGCCTTATCTATCGAAGAAAAGTTCAGGATTTTTGAAGATTATACTTCTACATCCTTGATACCTCCAGGTACAACAAGATTTTTGATTATATATATATATATATACAGGGCTATTCAAATTCGAGTCTATGCATGGGGATTTCGATAACGGTAAGAGATAGAGGGTTGGTTAAATGGGGGCAAAGTAGCGTATTTCAGAGGTTAATTATATGGATGAAAAAAATCTGACCTAGCTTCTTCAGTTCTGGAGTTATACAGGAAAAATCGAAAATTTCGAAATTCTTCTTTTGCCTATATCTTTTTAATTTACGAAGATTTTTCTCAAATTTCGCCACTTTGCCATAGCAACTTTTTGTAGCCTTTCCAAATATCTGAATAAAAATTATATACAGGGTCAACTTTTAATTTTCAAATACGGACCTGTATTTTTTATTGCATTTTTTCGAATGGCAAGAGTCATGTTTCATATTGACGCAGTATTTTCATCTGAATTACAGAGTGTTTTGATCATGGGTTGCGTGAACTGAAATGTGGATGAATTCTTGAAGAAGACAATCTTCGTCGAATAATGTTGATTTTCTTCCAAATCCTATGCATTCTATACCTTATTATATGATGTATTTTTTTTAATTACAGCTGGAATTAAAGAAAATTAAATTTTACTGGTAATATTTCCAAAACACTCTGTAATTCAGATTTAAATACTACGTCAATATAAAACATGACTCTTGCCATTCAAAAAAATGCAATATAAAATATAGGTCCGTATTTGAAAATTAAAAGTTGAGGGTGGCCCAATTTATACGATACCCTGTATATAATTTTTATTCAGATATTTGGAAAGGCTACAAAAAGTTGCTATGGCAAAGTGGCAAAGTTTAAAAAAAATCTTCGTAAATTAAAAAGATATAGGCAAAAGAAGAATTTCGAAATTTTCGATTTTTCCTGTATAACTCCAGAACTGAAGAAGCTAGGTCAGATTTCTTTCATCCATGTAATAAACCTCTGAAATACGCTACTTTGCCCCCATTTAACCAACCCTCTATCTCTTACCGTTATCGAAATCGCCATGCATAGACTCGAATTTGAATAGCCCTGTCAAGGTGGATATAGGATGGTGAAACAGCTCTTCAATTGTTTCTGCGAAAATCTTGTAGACCGTTTGAGAAGATAGTAATATTTCCACGACTTGAACTAAGATGGCGGTAAGATCGATTATCGAAGAAGATTTCTGTTGCTTACGTATTTCTGTGGTTCGCATCTGACAGACGTGACTTGAAACGACATTAAACAATATATTTTCTATGAATATATGGAATGAATATTGATATTTTGACTCTTCTCAGTAATTTTTCATCTAGAACAGATGAAACTGATTAAAAGATGACTCAGTTTCTGTTTTACCGACACAATAAGGTATGTCGCCATCTCTGTTAATTTCAGGAAATATTACTACGGTATGAAATCAAGTAGGCAAAGGTCTACAGTTTATTCTAGTGCTTGTTAATAGGAAGCTGTTTCACCATCCTATATCCACCTTGAGCCCTGTATATACTTCTATATTGTGGCTCGATAATGATCTGCCTTCATTGAGGAGAAACATTGAATGGGATCAGAAAAAAGTTAAAAAATAATGCGATGCTAATCTCCAGCCTATTTCTCTAGGCGGTCAATTTATAAGTTCCATGCAAGACAATAAATTTTTGGGTTGGCGTATTGATAACAAATTGGAATTTGATCATCACATAAATGAATTATGTAAAAAGTTATCCTCAAGTAGCTACGCAATTAGATCTATCTCTGATTCTCTTAATTAACCCTCTTTCAGCACGAAATGCCTATTTCGCCCTCTGTGAATCACACTTTCGTTATGGAATATCATTCTGGGGCGTTAACTTCATAACTTATCACTTAATACTATAAACATTTTATGGATTCAATGGTTTGTAGGAGTGTCTTGTATTTGTTATGTATTTAATTCGTATAATTTCATGTTGTTTATAGTTATGATTATGTTTGTATTTAATATAGTATTTGTATTATTTTCGTACACATTTTTATTTTTACCAAACTTTGTCAATAGAATTGTGAATGTTCTCTGACAATAAAGTAGATGCATTCTGTCCTCCAGAAAATGTCGATTTAGGCATTCCTTTGTTTCTGAGAAGGCTTGATGTTGTTGCGCGCATATCATTATGCATATAGGAATAAAAGAACATCATTCAGCTGAAACCAATTAAACAACCTATTTCCTCTGAGCAACAAACGAATAACATCATTTCGTGCCACAAATGATTTCGATTCGATTTGAAGGGTCTGCCGATATCGGAATATACGCTTCTATCCGTAAAAAGGGTCAAAAGACTTCATTTACCCTCGTCGGAGTCCTTACATCGTATCCTCGGGGTATACAGAGACGCGGATATTCCCTTTTCACTCGGTTTCAGATGAGGAATACTTCCAGCTATAAAATGTCGTATTCCTCTCAACTCTTGCGCTCGAACGGATCATTTGATGGCAACCGACCGCAGTTTTTCCATCTACTCAATACTAAAATACCCGACTGGGTTTGACATTGTGGCTGGATCGGATGTTATACGGGCTTTTGCGAACAAACCAATACGAATGTAGATATCAAGGGCTCTCGCGTGAGAGGCGATAAAGAACCTATAGCGAGAAGAAGACAGCTGTATACCGGGTGTGGGGTGATTCGATTCTATAACTAGATCAAGATGTATTTCAAAGATGAGGTATAATAATAGACAGGGTTTCTTGGATGGATTCAGCATTATAGGGTCCGTTCAAATTCGATTAGATTTTCACTTGTGGGGATGCGGATATCGGCAGCATCAGTGTATTTCAATTCGATGGCTCTATACCAAAAATTTCCATTAGATTTATGATTTTCTAATTCATGGGTTTTTAAATTTATTTCAAGATATTTCAACTTGTATATTTATGACATCATCAATCATATAACATACTAGATGAATAACTCTCAATCCTTACCACAGTAGTTGTTTGAAGCCGACATCTAAATCAGTTACTAGGGTTACCTCATTCTGAAACAAGGATAGCAACAACAGATTTCCCCAGCACCAGTGTCTTGCGTCTTCCAATCTTGAAAGTGTCTGAATTTGAATGAATTCACCTACTAACAAAATTATCGTATCCATTCTTCCTAAGACTGAATGAAAACAATGTAATATCAAACTTTTCTGAAAATATACATCTTTGATTTATTACCCGAATGATAATAGATTTACTGTCATAACTATAATGTTTATGTTCTGGCAATATAAAGTTTCAAAGTGTCGAACTTGAGAAATATAATATCAAACATGTTGTTATTACTTTTCAATTCCACTGAATATAGGTTTATCTACTACTCTGAGCATGTTCTTACCACTCAGGTCTACCATTTTATCACTTGTAGTGAAATGATTCGAGCATACTCTAGCGTCTCTATAGAAATGTTCTCTTTCTCGATCATATTTTTCCATATATCCACTAACTTTTCATCTCGAGGAAACCCGAGAATGTTTTCAAATCACCAAAAATTGTTTTGCATATAAGGGTGGGTGATTAATGACACTGAGTAACTCACCAGTTGAATGTTGTGTTCTATTCACCACTTTTAAATCGTCTCTTACACATTTCACAGCGTTTCACCATCCTTTGAATTTGATTTGACAGAATAAAAAAGGTTTTTAAGTGAAATCCTATTCAAATTATCACACAGAACTGATGGAAATATGCCGTTTAATGAAACATCAAACGAAATTTGATTTGAAAACGAGACGTTTCGCGCTGTCACTGTCAGCGTTCGGCAATGTCCAGAAAGACGTGCTATCTATAAACCACTTATATATAAATGATGTTCTGTATTATATGACGAACATTGAATACATATAGCTTTTGATACACTCATTATGAGTACTAACAGAAGGATAAATATATTTGGGAACCTTGAAAAAATGTGGTCTTGAAATGATTATCACTTTCAAATGTTACGATGTGGCAACCTCTGTGGGGGAAAATACATATGAATATGAATTTCATGTTGGCTTCAAGCAATATGGGGTGTTACTATTCTAGTGGGTTTGTTGTTCGAAGGTCAAATCTATTGCCATCATGTTGTCATTCCTCCGTGTATGTAGATTATGGGTGTAATGAGCATTTCTATCATCAGTTCACTTTATAGGTATTAATATTCCCAATTCTTGTTTACAACGCCCGGAAATTGTGCTGTTATGTAACCCTAGAGAAAGTGATGGATATTTGAGACAGAAATAGTTGAATTAAATTTCAGAAGGCTCAGGTGTGATAACAATATCGATCAGACACTGTGAGATATTATATAATAGTTCCAGAGTCACTGACGCACCCTAAACTCAATTTTTTTCAAATACGGACCTAAAAATTTATTGAAGTAGGCCATATCTCCCTGAATTCAGATATGCATCTCACTTGGTCCCTTTCCAATACTTACGCCCATAAATTAATTCCACCATCAGGGCTCGAACCATCAAAATCCAATTCGTTTTTTCCCACATATTTTCCCCTGTAGAAATTGCGATGCAGTCAAGCAAATCATCAAGCTATCATCCTATGACAATACTCATTTCATAAAGTAGACATCAATATAAACTTGGATAATAAAAACTTGATTGATAGTTCGACTCAATTCAGTTGGAACCAATAATATAAATTTACGGCAAACCCTGCCATTGTTTTATTCCCGATAGTCACATATATTTATTACAAATTCCGTAGCCACCTGCAGGTTTCTATCTGAAAATGCCTGCGCAAAGATTAAATTGCTTTCATCCATATGCATTTATTATGCTTTCCGGGATAATATTCCATTAAAAGGACTATATGAAGAAGACATTGAAGCAATTGTGGATTGTGACACTGAAAAATTTTAATTCGATCACATCACGTACGCTGACAATAATAATTCTTCATATCCGATATTAATTTCACTTGACCAAAATATCTTGTTTCTTTGGAGTTATTCCTGAACCCAAGTAACATTTTGAGTTTTATTATTAGCTACATAACGTCACAGCTCGAATGGAAATACTGAAATATCGTGAAAATCATTGAAACGATGAAACAACTTCATTAAAACCAAAAGAAAGTGCATTGTATGCAGCTAGTTAACATTTCTCAGGATGATTTAGTCGATCACGTGTTCAAGGAAATTCTACATCAATCCTCATACGAACATGTCGAGATAATAATCTAGGTGATCATGCATTACGAATATGCTTACCAAGGCCAATTTTTCGAAAAAATATACGAAATGGGATTCGCCTTGAAAATATTGTGTTTTTCTATGGAAATATAAAACTATGTGAATCCAATCAAATTTCGAAAAAATTGCTGAATGTTCTCCTAATGAGAGATATCATACGGAAGAAAGTGAAGAGAAATCTGGAATCTTCTGGAACAGATTGACGAATGACCGTTATTCATTTGTGAACTCTCTTCACATGTTATACACTTGGATACTGTCGGTTTTTAGATAATACAATCAAAATCTCACTATCATCCTGTTTTGTTTTCCGAATCTCCTTGAAATCATAGACAGAAAAGGGAAAAGTTGACTGAACTAATGTTTGAAAAGTACAAAGTACCTACCTGCCTTCTTAGTGAATAATGCTGCATTGGCAGCATTTGCCAATGGAAGAGCTACTGCCTTAGTTATTGATAGTGGTAAATTATCCCAGAAGAATATAATGAAGTGTTTTTCTATAAATCACTTTTATGCTTCATTAAATATTTTATGATTCCAGGAGCAACACATACTTCTGCAGTACATGTTTTAGATGGTTAAATATTTTTGAAAATATCAAACATAGTTTGAAATGAATGGCTGGTAGACTACGAGCAGAAAACAACTACTTTCCTGGTAAATACCACGCAAAACATTTAATTATATCTGCTCGTAGTCCATGCAACGATTCACACAGTGAATGCAGATCGCAAATGTTTCTTTCTTCCTAATACGTGACAAAATCACATAGAGACAGGCACGCTCAACAACCTACAGACCGGTTTCGGACTTATTGGCCCTCATCAGTGCAGGGTAGTTTACCGAGTAGAAACCGTGAGACTCGAAGCGTTGCCTGTCCCAATGCATTTTCGTCGCGTCTATTTGACCGCACTGAGCCGCGTTCCAAGAGACAGTTAGAAGTGGCGACACCATGCGGCAGAAGAAAGATACACTCCAGAAACAAATCTCCCAAGTTACAGAACTTGAAAGTGGCTGAGAGCTCGACTAAGCTAACAAATGAAAAATGAAAAAGCCATGAATTGGACAATGATTTTTTAAAGAGAAAATAGTCTATTCAATTAAAAATAGACTATTAGGTGGTAATCTCGAGGGTGATCTCTGAGGGCTAGAGAAATTTTGGAGGGTATTTGAGTAGATTTAACTTTAACTGCACTTATAGCCAGCGAATAAGTAGGTAGTTATAAATGAAAAGAAAAAACCAGAATTTGTCAAGAAGTTGAAATTTCAACCAAGCAACTCTTGGATGGATATATAATATAGTGAAGAGAACTGTACAAGATTTCCAACAAACAGTATCACAGGTAATATCGAAACAGATAATTCACAGTGGGATATTTTTTTAGCATGTGTGTATATTTCCATCATTAGGTGTCTGAAAATCCATGCATATAATGAAAAAGTAGCCATGAACATTCCATCTGTACATTATGAATTCCATAGTGAATACCATCAAGATTTTGGCCCAGAAAGGTTCAAACATGCTCAAGGTCTCTTTGACGACCCTATGTTAGGAGCAAGGTATATTGGAGCGTGGATAGTTTGGGTTGTAGACATATTGATTTGACAAATTAATTATATGTACACTTTGTTATAGCTTTGTTATAGCCCTAACTAGTGCACAATAAGTGCCTTCAGACTGAGCCAGACAAAAAAACTCAAATCAGGAAATCGGATTGGACACTTGAAGATTTTGGAAAATATTCCACTAAAATCCATGTCTAAACCGACAGATATCATGCCAGTTAGGTACGACTTCGAAATGCAGTTTGAAACAACCACCAAGTTTGCACAGGGAATGGACCTCAACTGGAAAGGGATGCATCAGTATGGTATACTGATGCATCCAAGATGGATGAAAGGGCTGGAGTGGGACTTACAGGGCCAAATTTCAAGCTCTCAAAATCTCTTGGTAACACCCCAATCATCTTTCAAGCAGAGGTACATGCTATAGAGATATGTGTCCAGGAGTGCCTCGAAAGGGACACTCGAAGGGCAAAAATATATATCAGATAGCCAAGCAGCACTAAAAGCTCTGAAGTCATGCACTTGTGAGTCTAAGCTGACTTGGGACTGTAAACAATCCCTAAGACAACTGGCAGCGAACAACCAGGTCACTTTGATGTGGGTGCCAGGTCATAAGGGAGTTAAAGGCAACGAGGAAGCAGACTGTCTTGCCAAAGAAGGGGCAAATACACAATTTCTCGGCCCAGAAACCTTTTGTGGACTTTCCAGCCCACTTGAGAGAGGAGTTCCGACGCTGGGAGGCGGATGAAATGAAATCTCACTGGAATAAAGTGCCAGGACAAAGACAAGCGAAAAGGTTAGTGAGCCTCTCGCCAAATAAAGCTAAACAGCTTCTCGAGTTGGACAAAAATTACTTGAAACTGGTAACGGGACTCCTCACTGGACACTGCCCTCTGAGGTACCACCTCAAGAAGATGGGTAAAACAGAGAGTGATAGTTGCCGCTACTGCGAGAACTTCGCTGAAACTGCAGAACATTTGCTATGCGAATGCCCAGCACTCTTCTGCAAGAGGCTCAAGTTCCTGGAAGGGGCCTCTTTAGAGCCCTCCGACATCAGGAACCTAGCTCCCAATAAACTGATAAACTTCGCACGAAGCCTCGGAATCCCGGGCCTCTAATAGATTAAGGGTTATGCGCAAAAGATCCAATAGATCGAGGTGCTTGAGAGGCTGCAAAGCCTTAACGACCCCTCCTACAATCTACAATCTAACTAGTGCAGAAATGTGTGATGTTGTTATAAGACTAGCTTTATGCAGTTCTGTGGTACTTACTCACTTGGGGGAATTATTTACAGGTACCTTATTCAGTCTTTCCTGGATGGTGGGCTGCGATGTTGCCTTCCTATGACGTATAGGTCCTTTTTGTAGAATAATGAAGTGATATGAGAAAACGACGAAGATTATTTTCACAAATCCTACTGACTGCGCCAATTATGTTTGGGTCTCAAAAAAACAATTTTTTGAAATGATTTATTTCGAACATTAGGTGGTTATAAGAAAAGAATAGGTTGATGGGTAAACCCTGTTTGGCCAGCATTGCAGTGGTGTTCTGTATTTCGTTAACTACGGAGAAATCTTTCAGGATCATATTTACATGAAACGTAGTCAATGAAATGATGATGAATGACATTGGTTATAATCACTCAATACAAACGAGTGTGCGCTTTCATTTCAAATGTCGATACCTATTCGTTCAATATTTTCCAAACAACAAAGCAGTGTGCTTTATGTATTTCTGTAGATCGTCGCAAATATCAATAATATTCGTTTGAAGGAAATGATTTATGCACTACCTACAACAAATAATGCAATTTTACCAATCTCTCAGGACGGTCTTGTGTAATAGACCATTTGACATAAAATGGGTGATTCTTGTAGGATTAAATGACCGAAAATGTTTTTGGAAAGCGTAGTACATACATTACCGAGAAGTATGATAAATTTATTATGCCTCATAATAATGTTAGGGGGGTGTTTTGATGTAGCTCTCGCTGCCTACCGGCTGTAAAATCGTGTTTTATGCTTTTCCTGTCACGAGAAGGGTCCTTTGAGCACTCACGAATCGCGTCAGTTGAAATCAATGAACTCATTCCCGCGAAGTTTTTACTAGGTATTTAATAATATTATGGTGATGGGCTGGAAATTGATCCACTGGTTGGCTTGAGCCCAATTTATAAACTCCGCTGTCGTAGCTACAGTTGACGCTGCAGTTACTGTACGTAGATAAAATATGCTAAGAATAAACATCTGTTCATATACTCCGCAGCAATACATTTTGGAACGGCAGCGTCAACTGTAGCTACTGCAGCGGGGTTTATAAATTGGGCTTTACTTCATGTCGCACTGAAATCCATCGGTGGCATAATGTTTACCAATATGTCCTTTTCAGTGAGCATCAGATGATGTCGAAATGATTAAGTTTCCTCCGAAAATAGAACTCAAATACACAATTTTCAGGCCCAGATCCCTTGAGAGGTTCGACGCTGGAGCACAAATAGTACGAAATCTCACTGGAATAGAGAACCAGGACCAAGACAAGCAAAAATGCTAGTGAGCCTTTCGCCAAGGAAACCTTAACAGCTTTTCAAGTTGGTCTGATTCGGTGTTGGAAAACCACTCATACAAAAGGAACCCAAGGAAACAGCACTGAGAAGTAGACAATGGCCAAGACTTACAGGACTGCGATAGTCAAATGAACCCTACAGAAATTTCAACAGAAAGAGATCCAAGGCATTGATATCAGCAAGAAAAATCTAAAGTTATCAAATTGATTTCAAACAGGTCGCTGCAGACTCATAGAACACGTGAAAAGGCTAGACCTAGAGAAGAACTTCAGCTGCAGATCTGGGAAAGACCAGAAAAGCCTCATAAAATTTTCATGGAATGTGATGCTGTACATAAGGGTGAAGAATCTAACAACATACCAGCTGTCGTTGGAAGAAATACCACTCATAGATTCGCTCAAGGGGTAGGACAAGTGGGCTGTTGTGAACAAGGAATTCCCTGAGAAATAAGAAGAAGGTGCGAGACAGAAGATTTTTCAAGGAAGGTCGCAGCGCATCACCACCAATAATGGAACTCACATGGTCATCCCATGTGGATGGTCACAATGGCCATCAGTGTCGAGAATTCCATATCCTTCTCTTCCATCTCCAAAAATCGAACTCTATACAAATTACTCATGAGCCTATATATAGTTGCAGCTGAATCTGGTTGGCAGGGTTTTTCCCAAGGCTGCAGTCAATTGTGAAAAGCAACAGAAGATCTTCTCGAAATTCTCGACGAGAAAACTCGATACTTCATTCAATTAACTTGAATTTTATAATATTCTTCATCACTATTCTTCATCACTATTATATATCCAATAACAGAAAAGAAGGGAAAATGTCTCATAGATTAAGAAATAATTGCCCTGCCCAAGTATCGAGTTCGGCTGGCGGCTTGAGAAGTCGAGCTTTGCACCTGTTGGCTATTGAGGCTACTAGAAAACTTGTGTCTAACGGTCTATCCCACAGTTATAATACACGTTATGAACCAAAAAGATATAGTCTAACTCATTTTTGCTGTTTTTTTTGCGAAATACATTTTCAGCATTCAATCACTTCATATTTGGCACCATGTCATGAATCTATCAAATCATAATTCATACTTCTCCTCGATTTCTCCGGTAGGAGGTTCAAATTTACAATTTCCACATTTTCTGCTACTTCAGGACATGTGAAATAGAGATTTCATCATGCAACGAATGATGAGTTCGTTTTCAACAATTTCACTTTCATTCCTCGGAAAACTTTGAAAGCGTCAAAGCCTACTTTGTTAACCGTTTGTATAAAAGTGCATTTTTTCAACTCGAATTTCTTCAACAGACTATTCGTCTACTCCTAAAGTAAAAGTATTGGAGTTCTCTAATACATAACATAGTTTTTTCAGGATATTTGCCTACTTAATTTTACAATGTATGGTATATCCAAGAAGATCAATTTGTTATTAGAAAAATGTATTCTCTTGGGAGGACTATACGATTCCTGAATGAAAACACATTTTTTTCAAATAAATAATATGTTTGGAGTTGTTTACTTGGTTCCACCATTTCATAACTAGTTTGTCATGCATGGCATCAGCTGATTGAGACACTTTCCTGCTTGCATAAAGACGATGTCTGGAACCTTGACACTTCACTCGAAAACTCTCAGAATCATGCATCTTTTTCTTGATCAACAACATCAAAACTATGGTAACATATATACAATCAATATGAGGAATAATAAAAAAATACGAGGTGTTCTTCTCTCATCACTGTGGAAGAATTGTAAACTAGAACAAACCAATTTTTCCTCACTAGAGAGAAAAAATTGTTCTTTGCCCACTTGTACTGAAGTTCTCAATTTTCCCCACTAGACTTTTGGCATTGTATGTTCGAAACAAATAAGACTCCTTTTTCCTTAGCGAAGTTATTTCGTGAAGATCCATTTATGTGAAACCGCGCTGACTGAAAACGGCAATCACAAATTCACCATTAGCGTAATGGCTCTCTCAAGGACAATAAAGGATGATTGCTCGATTTTCCAGTTGCAGAGAGGAACACATTCAGGAGAACAGAATATACCGTTGGGTAAATCATTAGAATGATTACCACTACATCGTTGCACTAAAACACGACACTATGTGTGTAGTTTTATTGTACAGTTGTAGCCTGTGGATGAAACGAATGATTTCTGGGAGATAACCAGGATGATGTGAATGAAATTTATGTATCCGATTTATGATGATAATGCTGAAGAAAATCTGCATCACCAATAATTAATCCAAGTATATACATAATATCACAAGTCCTTATTTGAATGTGATAATTGATATTTATTTTCCACAAATCCTTTCTCATTCGAAAAATATATAGAAAACAACTGATAATTTCGATTTGTTTTGATGATAATTGACACATGTTTCTAGTTAAAATTTTTCTAACTTGATTTGAAAAAGAAAACAAAATCCAGATAATTTGGTGTATTGCTACACTGAGAAAAGTCGCAGAATAGAGCTTTGCTGAGTTTTAACTGAACCATTTCATGTCAAACAGATGATGTAATAGCGGAAATAAAATTTTATGAAATTATCGTTTGCACCTCGGTTTCCACTCTGAAAATTAACTTTTAAGAGATATCAATAATATAGAGATGTTTTCTGCTATCTCATCAAGAAATTTTATCCAAAGGCGGTTCGGACATGTCAATGTATCTATACGAATTTTAAATAGCTACTGTTTACTTTTCTAGTGAGAGATGTTTTCATATGTTTATTTGCTTTTTCTGTCTCCATTGCCATTTTCACTTTCATGTGTATTGTTTATAAACATTTCAAACTGTCCGAGTGTTGTTTGATTATTATTGACGTTATCTTTCCTCAAACTATAAGATTCAATTTCGAAAAAAGTGAGATCAATAACCACAAAACTTGTCCGCCATTCTAGGTTCATGTCACAAAATTCTTAATCATCCTCTTCAACATGGCGAGATTTTTGGCAATTTTGGCAGCCATATTTCGAATAGTAAGAGTATTCATACGAAGTGACTTCTGGACCACTTCAAGGTCACCGAACTCCAGGTCACTCAACTCAAGGCCACTCATCTCAAGGTCATACATTTCAAGGTCACTGATCTGCAGGACGTACCTTCCATGGTCACTTCTCTCGAGGTCGTACCTTTGATGGTCACTCCTATCAAGGTCACACCTTTCATGGTCACTCCTATCAGGGTCATACCTTTCATTGTCACTCATTTCAAGGTCACATTCCCCGAGTCCTATGCTCTCAAGGTCACGTTGTTCAAGGTCATACCTCCAAGGCCACGAAGGACATGACCTTGGAAGGAGGGTCCAGTACCGGCAATCTTGGGAGGAGGGTCCAATATCGGCGAAAAACATTTTGGTGTTGAACCTATCTTTAGAGCTAGCACGCGGTGTGACATTATGGTAACCCTCCTCCAAAGGTTCATGCCCCACGTGGCCTTGGGGGTATAACCTTGAGGGACGTGACCTTGAGAGGAGTGGGTTTGGGAGAAGTGACCTCGAGAGGAGTGACCATGAAAGGTATGACCTTGGGAGGAGTGGTCATGAAAAGTACGAACTCCAGAGGAGTGACCATGAAAGGTACGACTTCTAAAAGAGTGACCATGAAAGGTACGACCTGCAGAGAAGTGACCTAGAAATGTATTACCTTGAGAGGAATTGGGGAGTGACCTTGGGTGAATTACCTTGAGTTTATTTACTTAGAAGTGAGTGACCTCGAGTTGGGTGACCTTGAAGTGGTCCAGAACTCAATTTGTATAACTACTAGGTAATTAAAAAAATTGAGGAAATATCTGCAATAAAGAAATCAAACCTCAACAGGACCATTTAAGGACCCTTCTTTTGGTTCGAGCAGTATTTACATTTCAATCTTGAGCAGTGTATGACTTGTGTCAGCGTATGATAAGATTATAGATCGCGCAATGGACGTGAACGTGAACAAAAAAATCAAAGCGCCAACGCCAAGTTAGCTACCTGATTGATTTGATCATTGTGTACCAAAGAAGAGGAACGTAAAATATGTTCAGCTATCACAATATCGAACAATAAACCCGTGAAGGCACTCAAAAGTTATTCCGAAAACCGAGAATATTTTTATAGTTATGAAGATTTACGGTTGATGACCTGTCTATGCTTTGAATTCCTAATTGCCAATCTTGCATGGATTGAATTATGAGTACCTAATGTGATTGAAGAATATGTTCAGTTTCTACTTGATCATCACCCCATACTCTATAGTCTAGTTTATCATATAACAATAAATAGTGTATCTGTATTCTTGATCTATCACCTGTACTCTCCACTATATAGAACCTTAGTTATATTCTTTCGTTAACAGTGCGTCTCATTGTTGCTGTTATATTTTGAAACGTGAAAAACATATTATCAATCAAAGTATCGCAAGGGGTAGGTACTTTACCTTTCGAATTCATGAAGTTTGCTACCCTCAGAGGTTGAGAAGTATGGGGTTAAAATTTTCATGCCGGCATGGTGAATTTGAGAATTGAAATTCAACCATTTAACTGTGGGGTTAGCACATTCTCAACTATAATTACCTACCTACTTGCAATGTTATTCATTATTGATCTTATATCATAACCCGATGATATATTTTGATTACAGCAAACATTTTAGTTCTGATAAATATTTTCAATTATTCATCGCATGCATGGCGTGAAGTGAGGAATAATTGATGAAATACTCCGATGAATAATAGTACACAAAAGAATGCCGGATAAAAGGCATAAAAGCAAGCTGAAACGGATACTGAATTCAATTATGAGTTTTGACTTGCTTTCAAAATATTTGGAATGTAAATGAACAGGATGAAATTTCTACCCATACTTTTTACATCATATACATTTTCCAAAATATATTTTTTTGTGTTCGATGCAAGAAAGTGTTGACATTTTTCCTAACTGCTGATAATCTGAGGAAGTGATAGTATAGAAAGCTTTTCGTACATATCCATAATTTTATACAGGGTACGCCAAAGTCGATGATGGCATATTTCCGCAAAAGATTTTCAATTTATTGACCACTGAAGTCAATCCTGAAGAGGAAAATCGAGAAAAATAAACAGGTCATTACCAACATAGTATTCATGTATTCATTATGTTCAACAAGAAATTGATACAAATGCATACCTACAAATAATATTCAATCAATCAAATCAAAACAATTGTTCGAAATGCAATGATTATTCCTTTTTGTGCCTGATAGTCTCCCAGATAATTTACTCTTGCTGAAAGTCTCATTGATGGCTTTATGGGAAATCATTGATTCGTTGATATCATCATCGGAATTGAATGCACAGTTTCCACACAAAAAATCTAATGGTGTGAGGAAAACCACCAATTTTTATTGTGCATAGTTCAATCAACCCCTGAAACATTTTATTATTTCAACTTCACTACACCATCAATCATGAAACATTTCAGGTGTGATTATTCAAAATCACTACCAGAGAAAATGTACAATTAACCAAATCAGAGCAATCATCCTACTCAAGGGCGTCGCTAGCCAATTGGCCAGGGGAGGGGCAAGATGATGGATAATAGATATGAAATGTAGGTAAAATAAATACATTTTGTAGAGTTTTAATCGATTGCTACAAAATATCTCAATTGAAACATAATCTTCTTGGTTTTCTTGTGAATGTTTCTATTTCTTTATGTTCTCAATAATAATCTTTCGTTGAACACTCATCATTGCAAGTCGACTAAGGCGACTTTCTGATATGGTACTTCTGAGCAGAAGCGGCGAGTTTTGTTTCGTCCATTGGGTGGAAAAATAGAGGGGTGTGGGCAAGGTAACTAAAAATGCGACGCAGGCGAAAATTTTTTATGGTTATAGGTCAAATACCTTCAAATTTGAAGATAGATAGGAGTAATACTATATATTTTGCATTATCTGTAAATTACCTTGACCAAAATATAATATTTTGTGACTAATAGGGTTTCAAATCTATAGGTAGTTGATATTGATAGTTGTGGACAAAGATGAGGAAAAAATATATTTTTATTTAAACTTTTTAGGCTAATGAAATCATCAGCCACTGTTTTGATATGTTTAATTCGTTCATTCGTTCTCTATAACAATGTAACATTGCCACATTATTAGGTCGCTTTTGTAAAATGAAATGAACTGGATTCCTAATTCCTAATACAAACTCAGTTTGAATGACTGGTAGACAACTAGTAGAAAACAACCACTTTACTGGCTAATACCACGCATTATATCTACTCGGAGTCTATATGCAACGATTCACACAGTGGATACAGAATTCAAAACAAGAAAGATACATATGGAGTGTTTTCTATGACACCTGCACACTAATAATAGATACCTATCAACTTCCATATCAATTCCACTGATGGATAGAATAAAGATTGATCCGCTTCGTTCAATCCTCCCTATCACCGATTGTTCGCTAACAGAATGTGTGGTACGGATGGTTATCTACTTGTCCAGGAGTATTTAATCTATGCAAGTGCTAAATACGCCCGTTTCTATCTTGATTCTCTTACACCCACACCCATTGCCTACATGGGTGCATTTTCCCCGATGCCCCCATTCACTCGCCGCCCCTGCTTCTAAGCCAGGTGATCATAGAGACTGCTGAAGGATCGCTCTACTGTACACGTTGTGCATGGTAGAGCGATACGAAGTGTTGTTTTTGAGAAATAAAGACTTTTTCAAAAAGAAATTGATTCTTTTCTCTGATACTAGAGCTATAGAGTTACTTGAATCAAGCAAGTATTTAATTTTGGTAGAGTCTCTAGAGGGGGGCAGCTGCCCCCCCCCCTGCCCCTCCTTGGCGACGCCCTTGAATTCCTACTATAGTTTTGATTAACTGGAAACCGTGTTTTAGGAAATGTTCAGAACGTTGTTGTAAATTTCATTGTACTCATGCGACTGAGAACTTTTGAATTGGGCTTTGTTCACGACTAACAAAAGTTAAATCCCATCCAACGATATCGTATACATGAATATTCAACCACATATGCAATCATCGCCAAAATCTCTGGTTCATTATTATTCTCAGTCTCCGCAGATTTTCAGCTCATGAAATAGGGATGGAAAAACTGATTAAATTGTTTTCTCTAGAACCATATGATTACTGCTGATGAAATCTCACTATCGTGAGGATGTGAGAAAGGTACTCAACGAAGGCAATTTTTCGAATTTTCTCAATTTATTCGGTTAATATTATTCGAACATGAAGGTACGGGTCATGTCATTAAAAAGGTAGCAAGTTTGATTTCTGAGCCATTGAGCCATATCGTGAAAACTACGTTCATTGAGGGGAGTTTTCCAAATATTTTGAAATTGCATTTACAAAAACAAAGGTTCTCGCACGGATTGTTCCTCTTATAGACCAATATCCCTACTCAATCAGTTTTCTAAGATTATTGAATATTGCTTTTATCAAAGGTTATATGATTATTTTGAGACTTTCAGATTATTTTCATCTAGTCAGAATGGTTATACAAGAAATAAATCTACATTAACAGCTATTGATCAACTGATTATACACGTTTTAGAAATGTTAGACAGACAAGAGCAAATTTTAGGCTTATTTTTTGACGTGAGCAAGGTATTTGATCTTGTTGACCATGCTGTGCTATTGCACAAACTACAGATCTATGGAATACGAGGTTATGCACTGAAATGGCTTACGTCTTACCTAGCTGGTCGTAGTCAGCTGGCTAGTGTAAATGGGACAAGTTCGAGTTCAAAAAGTGTATCAATTGGAGTTCCACAAGGCACCATTTTGGGACCACTTTTATTTTTAGTTTTCATTAATGATCTTCCCAAATTCTGTTCGGAAGCCTCTATCACTGTGATCTTTGCTGATGTTACTAATATTTTGGTATCTGCTGGTAATAGTTCTGAAGTAGTTAATGGAGTTCAAGAAGTTACAGCTCAAATTTCTGAGTGGTGTTCTCTAAATGGCCTGTTGCTGTACACTGCCAAATCTCAAATGCTCAACTTTGTTACAAAAAGTAGATGAAAGTTATTTGGTTAAAATAATTGATGAGACGATACAGCAAAAGAATTCCACAAAATTTTTAGGGATCACGATTGATAATAAGCTAACCTGGAATGATCAAATCATCAGCGTCAAATTAAAGCTCAGTAAACATATATATTTACTTCGTCAACTGAAACATACAGTATCTTTTGATGTACTCAAACTTCTATACCACAGTTTGATCCAGGCTGTTATAGCTTATGGTCTTGAACAATGGGGATTATCTGCCAATGCCCAAGAAGTATTTGTTGTACAAAAAAAGGCAATTAGAATTATGGCAGGTGCATCGTCTAGAGATCATTGTAGGCCATTATTCATACATTTCAATATATTGACAATGCCTAGTTTGTATATTTACCAGACTTTAATATATATCAGGAATAGTATTTCACGTATACCCAAAAATAAACAAATTCATGAACATCATACCAGAAATTCTTCCCAACTACACATCAGCCTTGTGGTAGATTGGCAGTATCACAGAATCATCCCATGTGCTATGGGGTTAAGCTGTATAACAAACTTAGTGGTAACATGAAATTGTCCTCAAATATCATATGTGTTCAAAAGAAAACTTAAGATATTTTTACTGCAGGAGGCATATTACTTTGTTGATGAGTTTCTCCTAAAACCCTAACTCAATATGAGTTACATATATTTTCAAGTATTTTTTGTCGTTTGCTCGTTCAGTGTTATACTGTGTATTATATTCCATTTTATTTTTGCAATTGCTTTCTACTGTGTGATTAGTTCACCTTTCATTATATAAATATTCATATCGAAATATAAATATTTATATTTGTTTGACCTGTTGAATTAGCTAGTACTTTGCAATGATGTTATGATTTTTTTTCTGATATTCATTGTTAAAAAACACTTATTCAATAAAAGTTTGATTGATTGATTGATTTGAATGATACGTACTTTAGGTAATTATTTCTCATTCTTTATTGACATTATAGGTATTTGCGAACAAAAAATGTTGTTTCTTACACAATTGCAGGAAAGGTTATATTTATAGTTTATGGCACACACCGCCGATATATAAATCTCAGTAAAATGATTTCCATGTTAGTTGTTATAAGTATAGTGGATATACCAAAGATGAGAAAATCTTATAAAGTCTATAGATACTTGTATGAATCCGTTCTGATATATATGAACCAGTGGATATTTTCGGAAATCTTTTCAAGATTCAACCTAACCTAACCTCAGTATGTTAAATTCAACTCATTTCGTAGCCCAGAGGTCAATACAAAACCATTTCTTGAATAAATATTTCCTGTTTATAACTGCGTGAAAACAGGAATGTCTGCAGTGCATAGGTACATATTAATAACATTCCAGAAAAAAACTGGGAGAACTACCCTGGAAATGGGGATATTGATAGATTATAGCCATCGATATCCAGTCAATTCTCAGCCGCGATAAACGAACAAAAATATCCAATTAAGAAACATAAAAACTTTCCTCCACATCCACTCGTTCTCCATCATAACCAATCAAGGCACCCGCAGATACAAGAAATACAATCCAAATAATAAGCTTCGAATATAATGGTTCTATATAGACTCTCTTTCGTGTTACAAAGATAGATTAGATTGGTTTTTTTGGGAGGAATCCAAAAGGAATGGGCAGACCATCCATCAGGAATGAGGTGGGAAATTTCTTTCGGTAGCGATAGGCCATACCAGAATCGAGTATAATTTCAGATAACATCAACATTTCTGTTCGAACAATATCTTTATCGCCAAGAGATATGTCAGGGTTGAAAGAGGTTAGGAAAAAAGCAAGTCATAAGTTTTCGGTTGTAAGGCTGTAGTTATACAGTGTCATCCCCAAAGTACGCACAATATGGGAAACTTATTTATTGAGGTTTTTTCGACCAAAAGTTATTCTTGATAAAAGTTTGTGCATCCCCTAAAACTAAACATGCACCAACAAAATACAGTAAAACACACGTAATGTACGAGGAGCCTTCAAATATTTGATTTTGAGACAAGAGTAAAGTACTCTTATTTTGAAAAATCTTGGGAAATGTTATTTAGAAAAGTTGTTCAGCATTGAAAAATACATCTAGTTCTCAAGTCATGGCCATCTAAGTGAAGTTTTATTTTTTTACCCATTTTATTAATGGGGACTACGAAAAAAATAATTTGCCAAAACGATAAATTATATCAAAATTTCACAGTTTTGTAACAAGAACTCAATATTCGATGATATCAAATCACGAAATATCAAAATAAAATAGGTATTTCGGAACAAACTCATCTCAAAATCAAATATTTGAAAGCTCCTCGTACATTACGTGTGTTTTACTGTATTTTGTTGGTCCATGTTTAGTTTCAAGGGATGTACAAACTTTTATCAAGGATAACTTTTCGTCGAAAAACCCTCAATAAATAAGTTTCATGTGCATACTTTGAGGATGACATACTGTATATGAATCGTAAGAAGGTAACTAAGCTGCGACTGGATGAGAGAGAAGTACAATATTTTTAGCTGCGGCAAGGTTAAAAATTGCTTGAGGAGTTTGAACTTCGGAAGTAGCATCCTCAGTTTCTTGATCAAATAATTTATTTGCAGATCCCATCTGAAATGCCTATCTATAAAAATCAATTTGGTCAAAAGCTTTCTGCAAATCAGTATAAATGACATCAACTTGTTGACCTACATCCAGAGCATCACACACAAATTGTGAAAAACATGCAAGATTGGTTACACAAGACTTTTTTTCAACAAAGCCATGCTGATCATCTGAGATAATGTTTTTAACAGAGCTATAGATAATTCTATACAAAATAATTTCAAACAGTTTGGAAAAATTACACAATACTGAAATCGGTCTATAATTCTCAATCATAGTAACATCACCCTTTTTCAAAATGGGACAAACTCGTGCTATTTCCCATAAGTTTGGAAAATTGCCCATTTTTAAAATCAAATTGAATATGTGAAGCAAAGGAGTTAGTAATGGGTTGATACAATCTTTCACTAGAAAACTGGGTATTTGATCTGGACCTACAATAAGTTTGTTTTTTAATTTCTTTGCTGCTTCCTTCACATCTTTCTCATTAACAATTTCGATATTAATATTTGGCCAATTGTTGTAAATGGTATCAAGTCCATTACAAAGGTTCACATCGGATATGACATAAACGCTCTTAAAGTAGTTTGCAAACGCATCAACTATTTCTTGAGGTTTCGTGTAAATATTACGGCTATCTTTCAGGACTCCTGGAATTCTGGAATTGCCTTTTTTATTTTGGATGAAGCTCCAAAATGCTGTTGGATCTTCATTTATTTTATTCTCAGTATCATTCACGTAGTGTTTATAGGCATTGTCTATTTGTATTTTTACTTGCGATCTCAATGAATTGAATTTATCGCGATAGGAAGTTGTTTTGTATTTTTTATAGTTTTTATGGGCTCGTTCTTTCTCATTTATACTTTTTATAATAAGCGGTGTAAACCAGGGCGGGTATCTACGGTTACGATTGAGTTTTAATGGAACAGTTTCATTGAAAATTCCGTATAATGTATCATTCAAATAGTGACATGCAGAATTAACATCTGTTTGTTCTAACAAATGAGACCAGTCAATCTCAGCTACACGTTGATACATCTTCGGATAATCAGCTTTTCGGAAGTTGAAACATTTTGAAACATCTCTATGGTTGGAAAAATTATTGAATTGATTATGTGTGGTTCTGACCTCGAATATGAGGGAGGGGTGATGATTGTCCTCTTTTACAAGAGGTTCTAAGTCTCTTTCAATAACACAATTGAATTTTGCTAAAACAAGATCTAACGTCCGGTTGTTAATATTTCCAATCTCATTATACTGTTTCAACTCAAAAATGTCCATGAAGCTTCTCAGAACCTTGCTTTTACCTGTGTCATCATTGAAGTGGGGGAGATTAAAATCACCAACGATCAAGACATTCTCATCATGGAGGAAATCTAACATAGTAAGGTTGTTGATGAATTCTTCAAATTCGTTCAAAGATATTGTTGGTGGAATGTAGAGAACCAGAATGAAAAGGCTGAAACTGCCAATCAGTTTTCCACCAACCATATCTATGCATGGTGTTTCAGAAATGATAGATAATAAAAACATTGATTTGAACTTCAAATCATTTTGGAAAGCTATGGCTACCCCTCCTCCTCTTTTGGTATTCGTTTCATTGAATCTTCTGTCACATCTGAGAACGTTATAATGGCTGGGAAAGAGTTCAGCATCAAAAACAGTTGTAGAAAACCACGTTTCACTCAAACAAATAATATCAAGCTCCCGAGAAGAGACGGCATCAAAGAATACATTGTTTTTGTTTGAAGGTGGCTGACAATGTCTCGAGTTGTGAAGAAAAGTTTCGGACTTCCATTGTCTAAAGGTATGAAGATTTGAATCCTGAGAAAAGAAAAGATGAGTTATGCTGAAAAAACGAAATAAGTGATGAATAAAAATTAACTATTTTATCGAATCAAGAAGATTCGAGTATCAATAAATCAGGTTAGTATTAGTGTTAGTATATATGAAGTCGAAAAATGTAGATTTAAATGGGAGTTTAACTAGTCGATGAGCCTGAAAATAAGAAAATATTGAATTAGAAATCAATAGCCTGAAAAAGAAAGGTTGAATTAGAAATCAATAGCCTGAAAAAAGAAAAGTTGAATAGCCTGAAAAAAGAAAAGTTGAATTAAAAATTGAAATAAAATGAATGAATAAAGAATTAAAATTATGAGAAGGATTCAAATCGAGTTTGTCACGACGTTTCGATTGTGTGTATCTACAATCGTCTTCAGGTGAGAACTAACAAAGTCCTGGGATACGGGGGTATTTATAGGTCAGCTATGGCGGGATTTTCCGGTTCAGTGAGCCGTAACCGGTTGATTCGGCTAATCAGCGGTTTCCATGTGTTGCGGATCTCGACGCTTGGTTGACTGAAAGCGTTATTATTCATTATGTATGCTGCTTCCTTGAATTTCCTCCTGAACCAGTGTTCTTCTCTATGGATGATTTCTGCCTCAGACCATTTGATGTTATGTTGGTGGGTCCACACATGTTCTGCGATTCCTGACTTGGTGGTTTCTCCTCGTTGGGTGTTTTTCTTGTGTTCGCCGATTCTGGTTTCCAGTGGTCTCTTGGTTTCTCCGATGTATGATTTGCCACATTCGCATGGTACTCGATAAACACAATTCTTGGAGTCACTGTTTTTGTTCGTTGGTCTGGTTTTGGTGAGTTGGCTGCGGATGGTGTTTCCAGATTTGAAGCAGGTCTTGATCTTGTATTTGGATCCAATCTTCTTGATTCTCTCTGACAATCCTTTGATGTAGGGAAGGCACAATGTTGGTTGTTGCGGTTCTTCTTCTTTTTGGATTATCCTCTGTTTCCTGCTCTTCAACGTCTGTTCCACCAATTTCCTTGAATAGCCGTTCTGGTAGAGGTCTCTCTTGATGTGGTCCAGTTCGGAAGTTAGGCTTTCCTCGTTGTTGCAGAGGCTGAAGGCACGATCAATCAGAGTTTTCACTATGCCCCTTTTCGTAGCTCCGTGATGGTTGGATCCATTGTTGAGATATTGTCCTGTGTGAGTTGGTTTCCTGTAAACAGAAGTTTGCCATTTGTTGTCTGTTCTCTTCACTTTCACGTCCAGGAAAGGCAATTCGTTTTGGGATTCTCTCTCGATGGTGAATTTGATGGAAGGTCTCACGTTGTTGAGGTGTTGTAGGAAGGTGTCCAGTTCGTCGTCTCCGTGGCTCCACACTATGAATGTGTCGTCGACGTATCTCAACCAGATTCGCGGCTTTTTATGTGCTTGGTCGATGGCGAATGTTTCGAACCATTCCATATATATATTCGCTATTACCGGCGAGAGCGGTGATCCCATTGGTAGTCCTTCATCTTGAGTGAAGAAAGAGTCCTTAATCTGGAAGTAGCAGTTCCGAAGACAGCATTCTAGGAGATCCATAAATCCTTCTACTGGTATTGGTGTTCTATCTCCGAGGTGTTCGTCGCTCTGAAGTTTTGTTTTGATTATTTGAAGTGCTTCTCCGACAGGAACGTTGGTGTAAAGGCTTTCTACATCGAAGCTGACGAGTTGGTCTCCTTGTGTAGCTTCAATTTTCTCTAGGATCTCAACAAAGTGCCTGGAGTTCTTCACGAAGGATGGAGTGTTTCCCTGTAGTGGTTGGATGATCGGTAGTAGGAATCTCGCTAGCTTGTGGGTGGCTGAATTTCTGGAGCTGATGATCGGTCTGAGTGGGACGTCTGTTTTATGAATCTTTGGCAGTCCATATAGGTGAGGTGGTTTGCTGTGATGTGGTGTCAACGATGATCTCTCCTTATCTGAAAAATAAAGTTGATATTTCTTCAACTTTATTTTTCAGATAAGGAGAGATCATCGTTGACACCACATCACAGCAAACCACCTCACCTATATGGACTGCCAAAGATTCATAAAACAGACGTCCCACTCAGACCGATCATCAGCTCCAGAAATTCAGCCACCCACAAGCTAGCGAGATTCCTACTACCGATCATCCAACCACTACAGGGAAACACTCCATCCTTCGTGAAGAACTCCAGGCACTTTGTTGAGATCCTAGAGAAAATTGAAGCTACACAAGGAGACCAACTCGTCAGCTTCGATGTAGAAAGCCTTTACACCAACGTTCCTGTCGGAGAAGCACTTCAAATAATCAAAACAAAACTTCAGAGCGACGAACACCTCGGAGATAGAACACCAATACCAGTAGAAGGAATTATGGATCTCCTAGAATGCTGTCTTCGGAACTGCTACTTCCAGATTAAGGACTCTTTCTTCACTCAAGATGAAGGACTACCAATGGGATCACCGCTCTCGCCGGTAATAGCGAATATATATATGGAATGGTTCGAAACATTCGCCATCGACCAAGCACATAAAAAGCCGCGAATCTGGTTGAGATACGTCGACGACACATTCATAGTGTGGAGCCACGGAGACGACGAACTGGACACCTTCCTACAACACCTCAACAACGTGAGACCTTCCATCAAATTCACCATCGAGAGAGAATCCCAAAACGAATTGCCTTTCCTGGACGTGAAAGTGAAGAGAACAGACAACAAATGGCAAACTTCTGTTTACAGGAAACCAACTCACACAGGACAATATCTCAACAATGGATCCAACCATCACGGAGCTACGAAAAGGGGAATAGTGAAAACTCTGATTGATCGTGCCTTCAGCCTCTGCAACAACGAGGAAAGCCTAACTTCCGAACTGGACCACATCAAGAGAGACCTCTACCAGAACGGCTATTCAAGGAAATTGGTGGAACAGACGTTGAAGAGCAGGAAACAGAGGATAATCCAAAAAGAAGAAGAACCGCAACAACCAACATTGTGCCTTCCCTACATCAAAGGATTGTCAGAGAGAATCAAGAAGATTGGATCCAAATACAAGATCAAGACCTGCTTCAAATCTGGAAACACCATCCGCAGCCAACTCACCAAAACCAGACCAACGAACAAAAACAGTGACTCCAAGAATTGTGTTTATCGAGTACCATGCGAATGTGGCAAATCATACATCGGAGAAACCAAGAGACCACTGGAAACCAGAATCGGCGAACACAAGAAAAACACCCAACGAGGAGAAACCACCAAGTCAGGAATCGCAGAACATGTGTGGACCCACCAACATAACATCAAATGGTCTGAGGCAGAAATCATCCATAGAGAAGAACACTGGTTCAGGAGGAAATTCAAGGAAGCAGCATACATAATGAATAATAACGCTTTCAGTCAACCAAGCGTCGAGATCCGCAACACATGGAAACCGCTGATTAGCCGAATCAACCGGTTACGGCTCACTGAACCGGAAAATCCCGCCATAGCTGACCTATAAATACCCCCGTATCCCAGGACTTTGTTAGTTCTCACCTGAAGACGATTGTAGATACACACAATCGAAACGTCGTGACAAACTCGATTTGAATCCTTCTCATAATTTTAATTCTTTATTCATTCATTTTATTTCAATTTTTAATTCAACTTTTCTTTTTTCAGGCTATTCAACTTTTCTTTTTTCAGGCTATTGATTTCTAATTCAACCTTTCTTTTTCAGGCTATTGATTTCTAATTCAATATTTTCTTATTTTCAGGCTCATCGACTAGTTAAACTCCCATTTAAATCTACATTTTTCGACTTCATATATACTAACACTAATACTAACCTGATTTATTGATACTCGAATCTTCTTGATTCGATAAAATAGTTAATTTTTATTCATCACTTATTTCGTTTTTTCAGCATAACTCATCTTTTCTTTTCTCAGGATTCAAATCTTCATACCTTTAGACAATGGAAGTCCGAAACTTTTCTTCACAAAGAATACATTCGTTTTCGAATTGAGCCCACGAACATTCTGGTAGTAGCATTTGGGAGGTAGCAATTGGGTGTAGTATTTAAAAATTCACAATCTTTGGAGTACCATTGATATGTTTAATTTTTATATTATTCTCACCATTTCTCCTTCTTTCTTCTAGTTCTTGCTTGACTTTTTTGTAGAACTCAAGTTGTTTTGGTGTTTTATCGAAAGATAAGGAAATTCGGTTGAAGGGCGAATTCTTCAGATTCGAGGACTTCTTTATTAAATCTAAAACCTCATCAAAACTGTTCATAGTAACTTTCACTGGACGAGGAGTCCTTCTATCTTTATCAAATTTGCCTAGTCTATGCATTCTGGATGTTTGTGAGTTGATATTTGGAGAAAGATAAGTGAAAACTTTTGTTACCTCGGTTCTTTCAGCATCGATCGATTTTGCAAAACTTTCCGTATAATTCAGGTTGTCGTCATAACAACTTGTCAAAATAAACGCATCTGATTGGCTTAGAACAACAGGTATGAAATGTCCGCTGTAATGTTTCGATAATCCCATTCCTCTTATGACAAGTATTATACATGAGGGAAATATTCGGTTACAATGTTGGTTTGATCAGATGACCACAAATTAACTTATTTCATAGAATTTCTAATCGAAAAAAATTTAACCCTGTAACATGGAATGATATACATATTACAATGGAATTCGGCAAAATCAACAAGAAGTATAGACAATATTGAAATATTCTCCTGTATTGGACATTCCAGATAGCTCTCGATTGTTCGTGAATGATCTAGAACAGAAAATAATGGAATATCCTGGAAGCTATAGGTGCCCGTTCCGATTCATGCATTATGCGCAGCAAGCGCATGGTTAGCGTTCCGATTCACGCAATTTACTGCATCAACAGTGCATGGCTCCGCCCACTTCCGGTGCATGAACTGCTTCTCCAAAATACCAGAGGCAGTTTTGCTGCACGTCAGGCATCTGTCACTTTTATAACCTTTAGGTTAGGTATTATTCGCAAAAATAAACAATACCGAATTATTGTCATAATACAATTATTTCCTGTATGTATCCATTATACAATGTGGTCATTTACAAAACGAACTTCGAACAACGTTTATACAGGTAATACTTCGAGTTTTATTGATTCATAGAAACCTTCAGCAGAGGGTTCATATGGTTCATACACCACCGATAATCATCAGTAAACGGAGTTTTTGATGACCACTACTCGTCCAAGATTGAGTAAGTACAACAGTGATGAAATCATACTCATGAAAGAGGGAGAAGCTGAGGTCTAGGCAATATTCTTTGGTCTAGGATACAGAGCTCCGCTTATGTGTGATGTAGAACAAACTTCAGCTCTAAGGCAACCTCTCACATGAAATGAAAGTCATGCCAATGGAAAATGAACTCTGCAAATGTGTGTTTATGTAGAGCACGTCAGAATTCCAGAATATTTGAAATACACTGATTCACCAGAAGTGGGGAAATAAAAACGGTGGAAATATGTCTGTCCAGTTATCCAAGGAATGCATTGATATATTTTTATACTCAGAAAGAACCCAGGACCCAGGTTTGCGATGAAAAATCATATTTTTACATTATTTCAAGCCTCGGGAATTTCAGCATAGGAAGATTAGTGGGGTGTTATTTGAAGATAATCATGAGATAGGTATGATGAAACGATGTTTCAAGCCCCAAGGCTCCATCAATGATATATTTCAACTATTTGTACATTTAAGAACAATGAAAATGCTTATTTAAAATTGTTTTCTTGTTCCTAAGATCAAATATCCCAACTGATATTGGAAATTATCACCAGCTAATAATATTTGAGCTTTCATGTAAACTTTTGCTGCTAAATAATGTGAGTAAAAGCATTTATAAGGTAGTTTATTGATCATTTCACAGTAACAAAGTTTAAATTTTTGTCTATACAGCTCCCCCACTACATTAAAGGCTCCTTCTTGATACCTATTTATAGCAAAATCTGAACAGATTTTGTATGTCCTAGAACATGCAAAATCTGAACAGATTTTGTATGTCCTAGAACATTTATGATCCCAGTAGTATGAATACTGAAAAATAAATTGTTATATTGTGTGAATAAAATAATGATCAATCTTCCCTACCTGCTGCTAAATAAAATGCCTCTTCCCCATTGATTTCCACCTCTTTTCCGACAATAGTCATGGGACATGGATATCACAACACAATGTAAATGGGCATTTCTTTAGTCAGATAATTATGTATCCATGCACCTTAATCTGCTCTGATCCATTTTTCAACAAGATCCATGTATTCTTTTCTTCAGTCCAACATTGGAATATTTGCTTTATATTAGAATGCAATTTCCTATAAACATTTTGTAGGTATTATTATACATACTGCATTAATATAAAAATCCAGTTGGATACTTTCTGTATAATTCGATCCATTGATGTTCACATTGGAACAAAACCAGTCCTCAGTCCTTCTATAGAGGTACGTTAGCTCAATTCAGGATCTTTTGCACCCCATCGTCCTCATCACTTCGATAATGAATTTGAATTGATAAATTTCACTAATTTCAGTATAATTATGCATTTATCACACATTTTCCGTAAAATTGATAAAAATTTGCGATTTCTGACACTGACAACTTTCTGACAACCACTGACGGCAGTGACAATCGTTCCGTTTCACTGATATGCATCAGCAGCAAATGCGAAAAGAAACGACTTCATGCGCCTATGCAATCCATGCAGTCACTGCGTGAATCGGAACGGGCCCCTAGATGGAGAGAGATGACAGGAATGTGACAGTTCCAGAAGAATCTTAGAACAACTCAAACACGATATATATACAGGGCCAGATAATGGCAGAAGTCAGTTGAATACGAAGTCGCAATACGTGAACATCGTTCATAACCTCCAAAATAAATAGTTGTTATAAATTAGTCTGTAATAAGTGTTAGTGTTCGTTGAAATAAATAAGTTATGAAGTCAAAACTCGGTCGTCGTTCCTTCTACCTACGAAGATCGTAACAACATTTTCTTAGCAGAGCGTTATATGGAGCATATTTCGACCATCCCAAAAACACCTTGCTGAAACTCTCATCAAAGTTGGCTTAGAAAAATCCCCGTTAGCATTCAATAATTGCCGAATAACCGAAACCCTCGTGATGTTTTCGCTTCGCGTATTCACTACCCACCGCCTCACAAAGAGAACATCGTATTTAACCCTCCATTAAGTAAAATTATCACCCTGCATGATTCATTTGCGCGATTACACCTCATACAGATTCGAGCCTTCGGGGAGTTTCATGAGCGACACGTGGGGTATGGGTATTATTAACGCACGCATAAATGAGGATTGTATTGTATTGTAATCCCCTGTGCGATAATAATAGGCGCCGAAACTTCTAAATTCCAGTGGGGTCAAAAAAATGGAATTAATTTTTTTTTGTATAATATACTGAAAACTAACAAAATGAGAAAATAACGCATTAAGTAGGTAAGTAATAATATTGAAACCATAATTGTAATTAATAAAAAAACTTTATTCTCAGGTATACAGGGTCACTCACGGTCGATGGTACCTTAGACGTTTACGGAGAACGGGACGTAGGATTATTCTGAAAATTTGGTTTATTGGGTAATCAGTTTTGTTCTATCGATCTAAAATACTTTCAGCGTTGCGGCGTTGCCGCTTCTATCAAAAAGTAGCAACAACTTTGTTTTTTCAAATGGAACACCCTGTATTTTATTTCATTTTTAGATTCTTCCGGAAGAGCTGATTTCGTCGATCTATCAAACTTGGGGTATAGCGCGAACTATTACAGAGATAAAAATCGAGATTTTTCAACTTTAGGAATTTTTTGTGTCGAAACTAATCATTTCTGCTCAAAACGGCTTACCTTAACTTTTCATTCACTATCTACTGACATTTAATAGAAACGAATAGAGGGTGATGCAAAGCTCAAAATTTTGAACCACCCGTATTTGTTTCAATTAAATATCAATCGATAGTAAATGGAAAGTTGAGATAGGGACTTGTAAGCCGTTTTGAGCAAGAATGGATAGTTTCAGCATAAAAAATTCCTAAATTTGAAAAATCTCGATTTTTCACACCCTATATCTCTGTAATCTTTTTCGCTATACCCCAAGCATGATAGATCGACGAAATCAGCTCTTCAGGAAGAATCTAAAAATGGAATGAAATACAGGTTGTTCCTTTTGAAATAACAAAGTTGTTGCTACTTTTTGATAGAAGCGGCAACGCCGCAACGCTCAAAAGTATTTTAGATCGATAGAACAAAACTGATTACCCAATATACCAAATTTTCAGAATAATCCTATGTCCCGTTCTCCGTAAACGTCTAAGGTACCATCGACCGTGAGTGCTAATAGGTACATTTCCATTGAAATATAAAAAATTCCATATAATCCTTGCCAAAGTTTGATTTTTCAACTTCTCTAACTCACAAGTTATCGGAAAGTATTTTATGTTCTGAGATCACTGGACATGCTAAATGCATGTACCATGGTGCACTATGATTTTTATCTAAGAAACACATATATATATTCTTAAACAACGTTAATTTTGAGTATAAACTCTGTGTGAATACTTTTGATGTCATAAAGCTGACTTATATAGCAAAACCACTCAGTGGCATATGTTTCCACTCTTCATGTCAAAAAAAAAAGATTTATATCAGTAAGAGAAGGTGAAATTTAGAAAGTTTGGCTTGAATTATCTGGAAAAATAGTGGTTTGTTCACGGTATCATTGTCAAATTCGGATTCCTGAGATCAAAATACATGAGTACAAACAAAAATTTTCATTGGAAAATAGATCGCATGTTAAGTGCAACATTACCAATGGTTGACCAATTCGAGTATAATCTCAGGAGGGGTGTTGCCCCCCCAGATAATTCCCAGAGGGGGCATGTGCCCCGGTGCCGCCGTGTAATCGGCGCCTATGAATATAGTATTCCAAGTGTTGCGTACATGGTGCACCACTTAAAATGGAACCCCCATTTGACTTTTTTCTCCTTGATGATATGAAATAATGTTGAATAAAAAAGATGAATAAAATAACTTGGATTTTGATTAAAATGTGTTTTTTATATACATCAGGGTCTGTCATTTTCTTGAAATGGACACCAACTTTGGTTTTTCAAATGGAACACTATGCATATTTTTTTAGAAATTCGATCGAACTTTCTTTTATGATTTCATTGATACTGTTACGAGCTGTGCTTCCAAGAAGACCGGAAGTCATTATCTCGGCAGCTCGCGTCTATATAGGCCGTGATTTATGGTCTCACGATAACATCGGTCACCGACGTAACAATTAGAGCGGTAATTACTGGAGAATGAGGGATTTCGCTAGAATGATGTTTGTACTTATATAAAAGCAGCGCAGTGGCACATACAGACAGTATAAGTTTGGAAAGAGTTCAGATTAGAATAAAAGCTAGAATTGTGAACATTGAGTTTTGATTAAAATAATTTGTTCAGTGTTGTACTGAGTGTTTTTGATCCACAAAACCAAGTAGAAATATCGTAACAATATCAACAAGTTGTATAGTTTGATGGAAACTGACTGATAGCTATTGACAATCAAAGTAGATCAAAATAACGCTTCATAGGTCTCTACCTAATGTAGTTTAACATAGTGGGCTTTGAAAATATGTTTTCATTGTTGAATATCAACGGAGATGTCAAAATATTGTTTATTGTGGAATTTGGAGTGTTCAATGTCAATTGAAACAATGAAATGATACCAGCGTCGTATTTTGATTTTCAATACGACGTTTCGTACTCCATTCATTGTTTTCGAGATGCAAATGGTGGTACGACAAAAATACAATCTGTATGGTATAAATCATAATAGAAACTTATTATGAGTAGGTATATGAAAAATATTTATTTTTAAATATCACGTCCGAAAATTGAGAAGCAATAGTGCATCAACTCCAACTCTAATGTGAGTAGGTATTATGGTAACATTGCTTCGTAGGTATATTGTATACCGATGAGTCTCTATGCTTATTCACTTCATTCAATAAATGGTGTGTATACCTTTATGGTGGAAGCCTTAGGAAAACATGTCCTTGTGCTTCAAGAAAGTTTTCAATTTTTCATCTCACATTTTCTGGAGGTTTGTTCGCCAGCATAGTTTGAAACAATATGCATTTCTTATGTACGAATATTGTTTGTTTCGAGCCACTGCTGATTAGTGCCTTATTGTAATGGTACATGATTTGGTCTTTCGAGTCCACATAGTTGGTTCATTCGCCTCGGGAAAAACTTCGATTTCAATGAATGATGAGCCATCAAAGACTAACTACTGTACTGATGCCATCATTTCCGAAGTTTTAGACTCAAATTGATGTTCAGTTGAGGATCGCAAATATGATATTGATGTGTTTTCGACTAACATTATTCCCGCCGGACTTTTTGGGCAAGCCAAACTTGAAATTTATTATATTCTCCAGGGCAATGAAAAAACTTATTGAATTTCAGTGGTCTTAGCGTCATCAGAATATGGACTAGTAACTTTATTGGGACATGTCTAATTATTATTACGAATATCTAGACCATTGTGGTTCTAACTGATCACCCAGACCTCCTATTAGAAGGAATAAAATTGTCTGTTCATTGACAAAGTGATGAAATCTTTTTAACCAACCGTGAACTATTTCAATCTTGATGTTTCATCACTGGCCATATAACCTAGCTTTTCATTCACATATTGAATTATGTGCTCCTATTATCATAGCGAAGTTGGTGTTCGAAGCATGAAATTGATCGATATCAGAATTAGAAAAAAAACACATCGTCAGTGACAGTGATGAGGTTGTGAAGAATGTGTAAAGTCACAACGTCAGAAAGGATGTTATCAAAATAACTGGGAAACCGAAACGTGAGGCAAATGAAAGTATATTAGCATACGAATCTCTTATGTTGTAATATTTGCTTCACTCATATTTCGTACTCACTAAAGAAAACTGTCTGAATCTTCGTTGATTGCACTATAGAGTTGAAAATAAATTGGTGGTAGATACGAAAGTATATTCAGGGGCGCCGGAACCATGGGGGCAATGGGGGTCGGGCCTCCATGGTGAAGTTCTGGTTCGCGAAACTGTTACCATGGTCTCATAGCAGAAAAGTTTCGTTTAGAACAATAAATTATGTCTCGGTCTCAGTGGTCTCGGATTATAAAGATTTTTATTATCACGCTGGCAACAGTGTCAGTGACAAAACCGCCGGAGTTTGTTACTCAAAGCCGTAGTCTCCCAATTGGGGAATTATCCTTCGGACGATAATGAAGTAATTTTTAATGAATATCTTCAAAACGTCGAATTTCAATCTCACCATTTCAACCTTTTTCCGAAAAAGAAAGAAACATTGCAAGTGCTCAAAAAAAAGACTTGATATGGCGATTTAAGATTTAAAGCACTTTGTTTCTATTTCTCCATTTGGCAACATAGACTGCAGATTTCATAAATAATAAAGGACAACAAATCCGTTACGTTGATTAAGTGAATGAAGATAGCAATATTTTGATCAGGTTAGAACACAGAACGTATATACTACCAATAAGTTCTGTGTGTTAGGTGCCATCCTGCTTATTTCTGTTCCATGCTTCTCAAATGATATGTTACTCAGTTTTGGAGGTTATGTTTATAGTTGTCTTGTGGATGGATGGATGGTTGAATCGCTGAATAAGTGTTGCTAAATAATAGGGTATTAATAACTTTATCTTTGCGAATATCTCGAAAAGTATTGGTTTCCGCACAATTTGGTTTTCAGATTCGTGATCAGGACGCCAAAATACGTAAGTAAAGCCAAAAATTTTGAAAAAATAAGACATCGCCACCTTACGGAAGAATTACCCAATTAACTTATATTTCATAATATTCTTTATCTAAATCATTAGTTTCATTAATCATTCACTAATATATTGAAACTCAATCCAATAATTCATACATCTAACAGGAACGGAGGAAAATGACTCATCGATTGGAAAAGAATTGCCCTGCCCAAGGATCGCACCCGGGCTGGCGGCTTGAGAAGTCGCGCTTTGAACCCGTTGGCTATTGAGGCAACTTGAAAACTTATGTCTATCCCCCAGTTACGTTATGACTGGTGTTTTTCGAGAAATACGACAAGTTAAGGATACCTACTTACTTTGATATATTATTTGGCATTCAAGCATTTCATGGCAGCATGTATTGAATCTATTATTACTTTTCCTCAATTTCTCTGGTATAGGAGGTTGAAATTTACAATGTTCGCACATTCTGCTACATCAGAAGATGTGTTAGATAATTCACTGTAACTATTATTTTCATCATCATGCCACAGAATTATGAGTTCGTTTTCAACAATAATTATGGATGCCAGCGCAAATATGATGTCACTCAATGACATTATTTCCGCGCACGAGCGGCAATGCTGTCACTTCATGACATTCCTTGGAAAACGTCAACTTTGCGTTGAGATCTGGATGCGTCAAAGGCTACATTGTTAACCTTTGTAGGAGAAAAAATAGAGTTCCAGCATAGTAGGTTCCCATTCGGAATGACAGTGCCTCTAAGCCTTTTCGAATTGTAGATCAAAAAGCGTCAAGTTGATTTCGAAAAGTATCAATTGTATTTTAAATTTGTCAATTCGATTTCAAAAAGTATCGAATATGTTTCAAATCTATCAATTAAATTCCAAAATGCATTTTAATTTCAAAAAATTCCATTTCAATTTCAAAATCCATCATTTTAATTTCAAATATTATCATTTTAATGAATGAATGAATAAAAATCACCTAGCACTCAACTAACCTAAGCCTGTGCTTTTTCAGTTCTGAAATTCAAATGATACCTTAAGAAATACATTTGATATTTTTGGAAATAAAAATGACCATTTTCGTATTTGAAGTGTTAGTTTTTGAAATTGAATCGATAATTTTCAAATATTGATGCTTTTTGAAATCCAAATGACTAATTTGAAATACAATCGACGCATTTATACATTTGATGCTCTTTGGAATTAAATTGACTAATTTCAAATACAATTGATACTTTTCGAAATCCAAATGACTATTCGGAAATACCATGTTTGAACTAAAATTGGAAAAGGTGTAGACGGAAATATTGTAATGTAGGTAAGGTAATAACTTTAACCAGGTCTTCAACTACCTACCGACTTCGAGTCAAGAAGATATCTCTTCAAATAATACTGTCGGAGTAAGGTTCAAAACCACATCAAGGAAATCTTAGTTTCGATGGGTGTGACAAATTGAGAGTACTCTTCTGGAACAGTAGATACGTTTGCGAACGTTTCAAAGAGACTAAAACCATGCCAGCTCGAAATATTGAAGGGTCCCAGAGTATTTGACGTTATTCACTCAGTGATCAGAGCTTCAAAGAGTTGGAGTTTTTGGTTAATCTGCGAGTTCTCGAAATACCCTCTTCGAGACTAGGGCAAATTGTATTAGGAGTCGCGGTGAGAGCTGTGTAGTAATTAATTCACCTCTCTCTGAACACAAGTTCGGTTGCGTAACGTAAATCCAGTATGTCTTCCAAAGCAGAGGCGTTACAAGAGGGCAGTGGGTCATTTTCACTTATAATACCACTAGAGCTTCAATTATTACTGGAAATTTCTTCGACAACACGAATATTTCGAAAATTCTACACTGTTGGAAATTAGTTGTTACTTTCAACAACTTCTCATGACGTTAAAAAATTGTAGTCATATTCAACAACAATTGTGTCTCAATTTCACTTCCAAAATTTTCGATGTAGTTGTTAAATCACTCAGTTATTGAATTCACTACTAATAATGTCAATACAACAGCAACAAGTTTGCATTAAATGACCAGATAAAATTCCTGTCCAAACAACTTGATATAATCTGTAACACAACAACAAATAATTGTAATTAGAACTTCAATAATGGTTATTGAAACATAGACAGTAGAACATCATCTAGTTGCTAATAGATTGATATTAAATCGCGGTTTTGTCGCACTCTGTTGACAAATTAACATCACCTAGTTTTACAATTTGCAACAGTTTGTGCTCGGTTACAAAGATATTTTAGTTCTGATCTCTTCGGATATATTCGTTACTTTTCGTTTGTCTTCTCACGAAAACCGATTCCTTAACAAGTCCCAACCCAAGTTTGCTCAGTTCTCTGCAGTCTGTTGCCGTTGTAGAGCATTAGAACGAATACATTAAAGCTTTTCCTCTCGTGTAGTCTAGATATAAAAATGGTAAGTACCTACATGGAGTAGATTGATGTTGACTCGCATGCACTTTTATTTACTCATGCCAATATTAATATGATTTTTGTTTTGTTTCAGTTAAGAATATTTTTCCTGATCTAGAGCAACAAATAACAATTTTTTGTCGGAATAATTTCACAAGATTTTTTGAGAATTTTTCTTGGATTCTCTCTGTGATTATTGAAGTTTCGCTGCAAAAAAGTGAGTATAATTATATCAGTTTTAGATTCATATTTTAAAATTATTATTATGAAAGTTTTACTACTTCCCATACATATTTCATATTTTTTTACTATACTAAAGAAGATAACTGCAACATTCAGGTTAAAACTGTTGAAGTTGTGATGTGATTATTAGTACAATTCTTCATTTCAGGTATTTGTTCGATGGATGGATTTTCACTTTCTTCGGATTTTTTCAAGCTACTACTGGGTAACTCCAAAAAACAGAACAAAAACCGAGTTGAGTTGAAGAGGAATTAATGTAGTGGTAATTTCAAGAGTTAAGAGGATTGTTTTTAATAATGCAATTTTTCGTGCTTTTCTGAAAAATTCATGACAAAATGATTCCGAAATGAAATATTAATATATTTCTTGTTTCAGCAATTGAACGAGGATTAAACAACAATCCAGGAGGATAGGAAGTTGTCTCGGATGACAAACACATACACAGGTTGACCAGCATTGTAGTGAATCACGTGCCGCGGTGTTCTTTCGATTTACTGACATATTTTGATGTGTTTTTGTGCCAATAGTGGATTTTTTTCGTTTTGTTGTTATTCAGAAAATAAAATGTGTTTCATGATTTGGTTATTATTTCAGTAATTTAAACTTTGAATTCTAGCAGTGAAATATTGTTGAAAATACACAGAGTTATAGTACAATCGACAATTTTTTGTAGCTAGTACTACATTAGGACGTAGGGGTTATAACAAAAAATTAAAGTGAAAATGACAATTTGTAATTGCTCAATTAACTTCAGAGAATACTGCGAACAACTATAAGGTGAAGTAGAATTATTAACTTACTGTAGTTAATTCACCAATAAGACGTAGTAGCCATACAAATAGGCTATTGTTAAGACGAGCAATACCCATTATGGTGAAAATTTACTTCAAATACTCTTGATATTTCAACTATAAAATGTTGTAGACCTACTGGGACTATATTTTTTTGTTGATTTAGCAACTAATTTCCAACAGTGTACAAAATATTCGTGTTGGAGAAAAAAAGTACAGTTTTTGATTGAAGCTTGAGTGGTATATTCGGTGAAAAAATTCTCATTGGTCTAGACGCCAGGCGAGCATACAAGTGGTTAATTGACCGTACAGCTGTGTATAAACAGTAAAATAAAATACAACTTTAACGAGATTGGCTGTCTTACTTGAAACTATATTCACCGTGAGTTCCGTTAATCAAAAAGTACAATTTCAATTAATCGTAGGACACGAATTTGTTTCTCATTAACACTTGACAGTTTTCATAGTTAGCCGCTACCGGTACACTAGCCGCCAAATCCGTATCGGCTATTCTGAAATATTATCGTAAATTGTGAATCAACAATTCAGTTCATCATTATTTACTGATACCGTCTGGATACATTTAATAATCATGACAGAAAACTCTGAACCACTGAGGTAAAGTTGGTAGAAATATATTTACACTGAGTGCGCACCAGTTTCACCAATGGGTAACGCTTTCAGTAATTGAAGTCAGGTAAATGTGAATGTTATTTAACCTATAAAAGTCGAAAAATTTCCATTGTTAAGGTGAGTTCCCAATGCATTGTTTTTGCTTCTCGCGTCGCGCGTCATGCACTCTGATTGGTGAAGCGGAATTTAGATAATATTGAAGCGAAAAAGTTCAATATTTTCAACTTTCTTGCGTTGCTGATTCGCTGCTGGCATTGGTTAGGTTATTTATTCAACTGAAATGGAGGAACAAGAGCATGAGGATATCTTGAGAGTGATTAAAATGATTGCTGTTATCCTGAATCATATTATTGGAGTTTTCAAATAATTGCAGTATTATTGTGGATTAGGCAGCATATAACCCAGCATGAACGTATTTTACCCTGTCTTCTACTTTTTCCTAGAAAATAAACTAAAAATTTTCTTCGCTTTTGTTTTATTATGGCCTCAATCATTTCATTTATTCAATTGCACTTAATTCTTCCATTGGGAACAATCAGAATAAACAAAAAGCAGCACAGCAATTTTGAATTCTGCTTCACCAATCAGAGTGCATGACGCGCGACGCGAGAAGCAAAAACGCTGCATTGAGAACTCACCTTAATACCATGCTCCTTCTTCAAAGGAAGAGAGAAAAATTTCCGGAAATCGTTTTAGTTGCATGGTAACGACACAAAATAATATAGGCTCTTGATTGGTCGAAAATATTAGGTGTGAAATTTTCACATCAAAATGAAGTGGCCAGTTTTATTTAACTCACCTTGCATTTATCAATAAAGTTCAGCTGCACCGTTTTTCTTCCTAACTCATAAAAGTCTTTGACTTCCGAGGATTGCTTTGCAACTAATTTGGTGGATAAAATAGTATATTATGATACAAGTTTTATAAGACGCTATTTTGTCGCACGCGTTGTTTGGAGTACGACGAGCGAAGCGAGGAGTGCTCCAAGTGAACAAGTGCGACAACATGTCTTATAAAACGTGTGTCATATGCTATTTTTCCTATTTTGAATTGATTCGAAGACAAAAAATTGATTCAATATCGATAAATAACAGAAACATCTTCGATTGGTAACAATGATGACATTGAAATAATTAAATTCTGATGCGCAAGCGTAAAGCCCAGTTTACAGTTGAGCGATTTTGATTATTTCAATACCAGCGGTGAAAAATTCAATGTTGTTATTGTTTTTATTGGTCAATTTAAATCAAATTGAACTCTGATTTGAAATGTTCCAATTAAAACATTGGGTTTTTCACTGCTAATATCACCAAATCCAAATCGCCCAGAAGTAAACTGGGCCTGACTCTTCTGACTTTCATTTGACAGTTCGATTCTACCAATCTCCGAAAAATAAAAAATGCGTATCGAAATAGAGGCTATTTCGACACGCATTTGCGTTGCACAATGACTTCATTATACAACCAAAATAGAAAAAGATTTTTAAAACACACTTTCAGCTTCTGATAATTAACGGATGTGAGAATCTTGGACTGACACATTTTGAGAGTGAAAATTACAAATGCAAATCTATAATCTTTCGTAGGAAAACTAACGCACATTTTCTCAAAATGCATTAGCCTGTAAAACCCGAAGGAACTCATCAAACTGGAAATTACCTGGCATCTGAAAGCTCCTAAAAACAATAGGAATGGAGGGATTACGTCAATCTACAATTCACACTGAACGACTCAGTAGCAGATGGTGTACAGTTTTCCGTATGAGCATTCATAAATACAACCTTAAAGGTTCCCCAGCTGTTCCCTTATGATGGAAAGGTCTATCGGAATTGGATTCTAAAGATAAAAAATACGATATTTCAGATAGATATATTTCATTGGTTGATCGAAATTTCAGAATCATTGTTCTGAAGAATCAAAATATGTGAGATGAGAGAGTTTACTTTATTGACAGAGAGCGATATGGTCTACAGTGGAAACGGTGTGAGTGCAGATCTTACTCAAAAATCAGGGCGCTAGATTAATGTGGACAGCACAATCAATCAATATTAACCCTAATTATCATGATCAATATATTTTTTTCATAAACTCGAATCAATGAAAAACAATATTCAAAATGTTATGGGCATGTACTTATACTCATTTTGAAATGATAATATCAGATCATCATAAAATTAGTACTGAAAATATCAGATATATGTCACATGGAGTGAGCCGTTATATAGTTGAATACAATAACGTTCTAAAAATATAATAATTATAGTTATTTTACTATGAAGCATAAATTAGATGAAGATTCATTTGAGGGATAGCAATAACCGTGCCGGTCATAAATATCATAAATTGATAGTGAGAATGATGGAAATAAGACCTGGTGGCGCTACTCTTCAATTAATTGTTTCAACAGGAAAATCCAACAATGTAAATTTTTCTTTCAATCATGTTCGATACATATATTCGAAAATGGCTCAATATCGCTCAGAATCGGATATTCAAACTTTTGTACACAGTAACCTGTAAATTTGTTTGAAATCACGGCTACACTTAGCAAGATTTACTCAGGCAATGTCATGTTAGATACGTTTTATCGAAGTAGGTGAAATCCAGGAATTTTGGACCAGTGAATTCACCAGTCAATATATCCGTCTCTATACTAAGTTTTCATGGGTATAGGTTCCAGGTTCTTCATTAGGCTCCGATTCGATTACAGCAAATTAAAGACAATTCTAGTCAGTCACAACTCTACACAAATCTAACAGCTACAATATGGAAACTGGTATTTGAGCGTGAAATTCAGTCCCTTATAACGGGGATGAATCCAAAATTCAATAAAGTCGACGAACAGACCGAACAGTCACCTCAAAGCACGTTGCAAAATATTTCTAGTCCTAGCGGTCCTAGCACATCATATTGTAACTGAACAGTTCCATTATACATAAAAATAAGTAATCTTTCACATGTAAATTGTAGAATTATGAGTGAGTACCGAAGTGTCTATCACATTTGAATGTTCCAAAATTAAACTATAACTGTTTGTTCATGCAAGTATGCAATTCTTAGTCCATATAGTTCTCAATTAACTTAAAGATGATGATTTCATGAGCAGGAGTTACCCTCTCATATCAATAGGTTTACAGGATGTTTCAAATTGCAGAAGTTAATAGGAATTATACATTCATTGAATCTTTCAGATATATTATGTTGAATTCTCTAAATATCAGAGGGTAAATATACAGAAAATTTACAAGTACCAAAGATGACTGTTACAAAGTATAAGTGATGGGTCCATCTCTATCAAATACTCTAATGCCAATATTTGATTCGGTTTCATGAAAATAATTTTCATTGGAAAAGTCTGGCCAAGTTTTCGAATTCCCACAGGCATTCCTAGCCATTTATCATTTGATTAATGTCCCACAAATTTTTCGCTTAGTTTCTGAAAGAGAATGGAACGGAATCCAAATGTCACCCCGTTTTGCAGACACATTTTCACTGAAACTAATTACTTTCGCTGTCGCAATGCTGAACAAACAAGAATGCCGTTTCAGGACATCCATCAGATTAGCCCTAATCGGAAATTATTGAATATCTTTCATGCTGTTCTGCATTCAATTCACTCAAACCATCGAGTTAGCAGTGCTTTTATTCAGTGTTTTTGTCGAGGGTGTCATTATTTGGATAAACTTTCACTAGGTAGGTTCCCACCTTTATGTATTGAATCGTTTTACTACACGATAGGAAAATCTATAATGTTCTTGAAGGAAGAAAAAACGTGCAAGACAGTAGAGCGATAGATAATGAGGACAATGATAATGGCATCAGAGAAAAAGTGTCCAAGAAGTGAGTTCCACGATTTCACTGTTCGATAAAAATAAGAATTTCGATAGGGTGAAGTTTGGCAGGTCTCGAGCTTGACAATAAAAGGGTGTCTAGCATGCGTTAGTCTAGACTGCCAGCTCGGAATCGCTCGTGGTGGAATGATAGATGTGATTATCGATGAGCATCGGCCATAAAAAATATCTGAGGATAAGGTAGAGATCGTCTACTTTTCTGAGATGTTCTAGAGAGGTCAATGAGTACGTTGATGCAGGATAACCAACCAGACGAACAGCTTTCCTTCGAATAGAATTTATAGGAGCATGCTGAACTTCAAACATGGTCAAATCTGATGTGCTTTGTAAATCATGCAGTAGTTTTGGCACAGAACTATTTTTTTTAATAAAACACAATCCAGGAGCTATTCGTAAATGTGTGAACTGGCCAAGCAGCTTTCATTTTATTGAAATTCAACTATTTAATTCAACTTCAATCGATTGAAAACCGTGAGTTGAATACCAAAGCCTCACCAATTGATTGAAGATCGGGCGTAAAATGGCATTTTAACGCCCGCCGGGCAATAACTTATTAAATATTCGCATCCTCAGATGGTTTACTGATTTCTGGAGTACAATTCACACTTTCTTCGTCACTGGAATCCATTTCGTAATGACTATTGTCTGTATTGACAGCAAATATGGCTACTAGCCTATTTATTCATCCACCAGTCTGGAACATGAGCAAATTGTAAACCCTTACTAACTCCCTTATTATAAGAGTTAAAGAAAAAGAAGAAAAAGAAGGAACATCATGGGCGTAGCAACCATTATTTTAAATGGGTTTAAAAGGTATTTAAGAACCGTTTTATTCCTATCATGCTTGAGAAGTGAAAACGTATAAATAATTGTTGTATACGTATTTCGGGCGTAACTTGCTATTATGTACCTACGCTATCGCTCAGACTATTACTTTGCGGTCATAAAAGCCTATTTTACGCCCTTGATACATAAATAACTATTAAATTCTATATGTATTAAATTATATGTAACCGGCCCTAATACTCATTTAAAATGTTGAAATATTGAATTATTGTTTTCGATTAGTACCTAGATATCAATAATTGTAAGACCACCTCATTTTTAGTAACTGGTAGTTAAACTTCAATTTTCAGAGTAAAAGAGCGTTTCTCTAACTATAAATGCTAATTTTGGAATAAAAATGGACGATGAAGTCAAATGAAAATAGACATATTATATATAGCTACTTATTGTTGGATAATATATTATTTTAATTATCGAAGTGGTAATTAGAATCTAAATTCTGAAAATTGTGGAAGGGAAATGTGTTTTTTTGCGATTCATCCAAAAATGTTAACATTGAGCTGTCTATAAAACATATACCTAATGTCATTCTGCACTTTCCATGGAAACTTGACGGACGTTTATGGAAAGAAAAACAAAAGTGATGATACATCGAGATATTAGATATTTAAACAGGGTTCCTGATATTTGGGAGTTACGAAACATTTAAAATTTTGGTGGATCTTATATTTGTGTTGGTGCGCCATATTTTGAAAAATGAATACTTATGTCAAACCAACAACGAGTCTGAAAGTTATTGAAATTGATAATGTTGTGGTACATACACAGTGTTATGTTTATTGAATCCTGAGACTTTCTATTGAGCATAGGTATAAAAAATCCAAATAACTGAATGTTAGTTTTATGTAGTGTTTTTGGTTATGTCACCAATATTTCAATATTATCCTAGATTATATGTTTTAATCAATGCTGAATGCGGAGAATGTCATTTGGATAAGGGATACAAAAGATTTTACAACGAAATTTTGAAAAAAACATTGTGGAGAACTCGACAAGAATATAATTCCGATGAAATGAAATATACGAACTAGGGTATCGGTTGGCATTTTATGGGAAAGCAAAATTTGTTAAAATTTCTGAAAGGAGCGATTCAACGGACATCATGTCATAAAACTGCATCTGTTTCAAAGTTATCTTCATCATCTTCGACATAATCGAATCTCATATAACAACAAATGCGCACTCACTTGTCGAATATCATAAGTTAATCCCAAGAAAGATTTTCACCTCCAGTCCCCATTCAGTATTCCATGCCGACCTTAACCTTCAACTTTCCGATATGAACTCCACAGTTCTAGATCAACTTCCACCGTCTGTGCCGTCACTAAGGCTACCCTCTCAGAGGAAATAAATGGACATGGCATAAGCGAACCGGACCTTCACGTCACTCCATGGCAGTGAAAACTCGAACAGCAAACACGCTCGCCGGGAAAACGCTTTTCCCGCATGCGTTCCCGATCTCGAACTGCGACGCTTCAGAGTCAGGGAAAGCTTCGAATCCCTGCAGGAGTTGAAACGCAAGCGTTGTTGCCAAAGCTGGAACAATCGTTTGTCACGCACAAACATCGCCCTTAGAATATTCCCAGGTCACGGCCTTCTTTATGAACAGGCCGGGCAGTAATTGACTTGGCAACGTCGATCTAGTCCCACCGCGCTCGCCGCTCGCTCGTTTGTACATCAGTATTTGGATAATCGTGTCGGGATCTTTGTTTATCTCGTTGTTTTCGGTCGAATAATTGATATTATCTTATGTAATTTGGTACAATATTTATAGAAGAATGAGGTTTTGTGAAGAATAAAGTGTCGATGTAATAATCAGTGCGGAAATTACCATGAAACTGGTGTTATGTTTTAATTGTGTGCGAGGTTGAGTGAGGTTATAGTGAATAAAAATGCCTAAGAAATGTTGCGTTCCTGAATGCAAGACAAGTTATGTATCTACTCTGAAAAGGGAGAAAGCCAAGAGTACTTTCTCCTTTCGTAAGAATGAAGATTTGAGAAAAAATTGGTTGAAAGCCATTCCTAGAAAAGATTGGCAACCGACCAAAAGTTCTGCAGTTCATTTCGAACAGGTTAAGGTTAACAAATTTGTGAAAACTATTTCTCCAGAAGGTACCTTAAATGACACTCCTTGTTTACCGAGGTTGAGAGAAAATGCTGTCCCTTCAATTTTTCCAAATTTGGCACAGTATTTATAGACAACAAAATCCGTTCATCGAAAGAATCCAGAATATAGACGACAAAATCAAATCCATGAGAATGAATTATTAGTGCAAAATTTTGAAAAATCTGACATTATTAATAGTATTGATGATTTATGAAACAGTTATTCCATAAAGTTGACAATATCTGATTCCTGGAAGATTAAAATAATTGGTACAAAGATGTATGTATGTATGTACCTATTCTTCACATTGGTTCTGAAAATGCTCATTTGAAAATCGACAATGAATTTATCATAGATAATGACCTCAAAATCATCATTTTTGTAGAGGACAATGAGCTTGGTTTCAAAGAATTGAATTGGATTTCGAGTTTTGATAATTCAGAAATGATGTAAAATGTTTGAAAACAACTAATCAGGTATAGCTGATAGTGCTATTATTTGAAAACACTGTGATTACTGTGAACTATAATTATCTCAATACTACACTATGTGTCGGTTCAAGAATTAAAACATGATAAATAAATTACAATATTATGATTCGAATGACGGTCGTCGCTGTGTGCATAGACGAACGTGAGCAACGGTAGGACTACGGCTGCGGCACTCTGCGGTGTTGCCTTGTTTTGTTCCAGGCCTGTTTGAAGAGGGTCGTGCCCAGGTATAAGACGGAGTTGGTGATTCAGTGGAAGTCATCGAAGATTCAATTGATGATGTTGTTGAGATGTGAAAGGTTTCTGTAAATGACTATAATATCGTATTTTTACTCTGTTCCAGTTGAGAGCAAAGTGTATGGAGAGATTGGGACTGTTCGACCCCGCTTCTCATTAGTCCAGACAGCAGGTGAGTTCACACAATTCGAATTCAGTTAGCAATACCGTTAAAGTAAGTGCAGTTGACCGGTCCACTTGCACCAACACCCTTTCACCCTTTCATACCCTGCATCTGTATATGGTGCACCAGACATAATCCTGCTATTGAAACCATGTCCGAAGTGGACACAGAATTATTATTTTTCTCAGATTTATGCAACAGTCTAACTCGAAGTGTTGAGTTAGCAGCAGCTGAGGTAGGCATTTAGGAATCAACCTCGTACACTGGGAAAAGTCCCAGGAGAAAGATCTTTGCTGAGTTTTTTTCACCTGTCGTAGCCAAAAAAGTAACAAACCTAGTAATGTTGCTTATGTTGTTACGCTCTTACAGAAAATATCACTTTACTAAAACTGCTTTATTGGAACTGCGAAGAAATTCTCTATCACAAAAAAAATTGGCTGTAGTAGTAGAACTGCAATTCTCTAAAATTATTTCTGCTACCATGAAAATGTACTTTTCCACGATAGTTACATATGTTACTGTTGTAGCAAAGAAGATTTAATTAATATTTCTTATATAATAACCGTAATGTTCTCTGCTATCCTAGCAGAAAATATTTGCATCACGAAATATTTCTTTATAATAACTGTAATGTTCTTTGCTATCCCAGCAAGAATAAATTGCTGAAAGCGATTCGGACATGCCAAAATCGCAGTTCGGTTGGTATCGTTTTCATTTTATCGCCAGACTTGCAACAGTTCATCTCGTCTGTCGTCCGTCGTTCGTCCCGTCCACTATTCCGGTGATATTCTGTTCTCACGGAGTAACAGTTAGGTATTTCATCTATGGTATTACCGAAATATTCGTGTTCTCCTTCTATGTAATACACTTTAGTTCTCAGGTGTTTTGTTCACTGTTCATTCAAATACATCCATGGTTTGAGTGAAACCCTCAACGAATATGTTCGGTGTAAATTTTTTTGATACCTACGATTGTTATGTGTAAATTATGATATTATATACTGAAACAGTCTAAAACGAATTTATCAGCAAGTGGAAGTTAATTATCTTACAATAGCATTATGTTTGCGGGAAATCTCTTCGAAAGTGGAACCATAGTGCGTGCAACAATTAAACTAGAAAAAACGAATTTTCAGAAAGTGCTGGCAATAATTTGAATATCGATTGATGAACATTAGGAGGTTTGGTTAAACTTTGTTTATTCTAGTTTTTATTTCCAGCAAATGTCTTTGCTATTGTGAGAGAATTAACTTCCACTGACTAAAACAACACTCATGCTGCTCCTGCTATTGGCAAGGACTTTGTTTTTCTAGTATAGACTTTTTTCTGTATCAGTAAGCATTCATATAAACAACAATAAATATATCTCCTATATTAGTAATCTACTTTTCAACAACAAAATGATAAAATGAAACCTCTTTCCTACCATAGCATGGTTACTTTTCCATAACAGGAGAGTATCTTTATAACGACAGCAGAGTTACTTTCTGAAGTAGCTGCGCTGCTACAGGTAGATGTTGGCAGTGAAGTGTTCTCTTCTGCAGTAGTAAAGATATTTCCTGTCCCCTATGTAGCCAAAATTGTTGACTATAGCAGCGGAAAAATCTGCTGTGACGATGATATACGTAGATATACGTGGTCAATGACATTATACTTTCAAGCTACAAGATCTAAAGTGATTATTCAATCCTGCAATGATATATAACCTGCCTCTCATGAAAACTAGTCAGATTGTATGTCGGGGTCATTCAGAATCCAATCTTCATTTCTTTACCTGCAGTTACTATCGAATTTAGAATTCAGGCGTAATTTAGCAAGAATTGATGAGCCTGGTGACTTTCATCTGGACTAGACATCAACAAGCATATAGGCAACGTTCCTTCGCTGCAAATTTAACAGTCATTCTATTAAAGTTGGATAGTTATTGAGCCTCTCTCTGCTGTATAGTAGAATCTGAATATTCTATAGAGAATTAAGAGCTATATTATGAGATGATATATTTTTTGATGCGGAAGATGAATTGTATCATTTGTGATACGACTGAATTCGCTAAATTAGCAATATGGGCTGACTGTTATGCTCAAAGTTCAATTCTTGCTTGGCCTATATTGCAACAATCTATTATCTACAATTATTTGCTTCTGCAGATGATACTGACTTCTAGGACAAGAATCGAAATACATCAGCTCCCTAAGAAAAGATGTAGACTTCTTATGGACAGGAGAAAACATTGTCAAAAAATATCTCAGGCACTTAATGTTACCAAAACAATGTTGTTGAAGTTTTGTCGAAACAATGTCCCTGAAAACTTCAGCAACTGTGAGAATGGGAAATTGTTGTGTTGGATCTTGTTGAACTACTTGACTACACTGAGAAAAGTCCCAGGAGAAATATCTTTGCTGAGTTTTTTTCGCCTGTCGTAGCCAAAAAAGTTACAAACGTAGTAATGTTGCTTCGCTCTTACAGAAAAGATCACTCTACTGAAACTGCTTTATTGTAATTGCGAAGAAACTCTCTATCACAGAAAAGAAATTGGCTGTAGTAGTAGAACTGCAATTCTATAAAATTATTTCTGCTACCATGAAAATGTACTTTTCCACGATAGTTAGTTAGGTTACTGTTGTAGCAAAGAAGATTTCATCAACATTTCTTTGTAATAACCGTAATGTTCTCTGCTATCCTAGCAGAAAACATTTGCATCACGAAATATTTCTTTATAATAACTGTAATGTTCTTTGCTAGCCCAGCAAAAATTATTAGCTGAAAGCGATATGGACATGCCAAAATCGCAGTTCGGTTGGTATCGTTTTCATTTTATCGCCAGACTTGCAACAGTTCATCTCGTCTGTTATTCCGGTGATTTTCTGTTTTCACATAGTATCAGTAGATATTTCAAAGTATTGCCAAAAAATATTCGTGTTGAGTTTGAGTGAAACCCTTAACGCATGTTTGGTTTGAATTTTTGTGATACCTACGTATATATGTGTATATGGTTCATCGTGTGTATATAAACTACAATTCAAGTGATCTTGAGAGATGGACAACGATCATTTTAAAGCATATACCTTGAAAGCTGGGATTTCTTATTATAGTTGCCATCATGAATATTATAGTGATAGCTATTTCAAAAGTATAATACTTTCTTTGTATAATCTTCGAAGCAATATCAAGACGTTAACAAGATCCCAAATGTCGAGGTATGGTTGATGATGAACATTATTTTTCCTTCTTGGTAAAAGGAAGTAACAGGATAAATTGTATTTTATTTGGAGAACTGATATCTTTTGAAACCTTTGAAATTGTTTAAATTAATGATTTGACTATTTCATCCATGAAATGGAAACAAGTATTGACTTATGTGGTTGAGAAAATACATCGTTTTGAAAATGTTTAGATTTCTGAAATAATAAATACATTAATGTGACCGTAAAATATCGTGGGTATTGTCACGTATGTGACTTTTATCATTGGTTTGTTGGGATTCTGCTGAGGGTTTCTATTCAATTAAAATGACTTAATTAGGAAACATGAAACAATTATGAATTTATTCAATATAAGAATACAAATCAGATCATCCTTGAAGAGGCATTTGGGTTTGTGGAATTAATAAAAAATGATAAAGTACTTACAAGTAGATAACACATATACACTATATCATGGGGATGTCCCAATTGGGACATCCCATGTTGCCTACGCAACCGTCCACTTAGAGGACCAAAAACCAAGTCCCCCTTGGTACGTGGATTTCGAACGAAGTCTCTGTTTGTTTTATAAAAATGTTTAGTCACGAGCGAGGACATCAGTTTAATTATGAAATAAAAATATATCCACTTCTAAAATAGATCAATGTAAATGAAGATAATAGTAATAATAAATGAAACAAGAATTTGGAAAGTGGCCTTTCGTGACAGTATATATACATACTGAGTTCTGAGTTCTTATTTTTTTATTCAGTTGATTTTCGGTTCTGATATATACTTATTAATAAATGTGCCCTGACAATTTGAATAAATATATTTTGTTCATTACCTATACTCATATGTAGATTTAAGTTTTTTGAGACTGATAAAGTACCGATATAGAAGAATAAATTGATTAAATTTTGCATAGGTACTGTTGTTTTATTAAAATTCTTAGTCCCTTGAACAATTATGATGTTATAGGCTGAGACAGTCTAAAAAGAATGTATTAGCAAGTGGAAGTTAATTCTCTTACTATAGCAATATATTTGAGGGGAATCTCTTCGAAAGTGGAACCATAGTGCGTGCAACAATAAAACTAGAATAAACGAACTTTTAGCGAATCTCTAAATTTTCAGAAATTGACAATAATTTGAGTATCGATTGATGAACATTTAGAGGTTTGATTAAACTTTGTTCACATCCTAGTTTTGTTGATTGCGATAAATGGTACCACTATGAGGATATTTCCAGCAAATATCTTTGCTATTGTGAGAGAATTAACTTCCACTGACTAAAAAAACACTCTGCTGCTCTAGGCAAGAACTTTGCTCTTCTAATAAAGACTCTTACCTGTATCAGTGAGCATTCTTTTCAACAACAACAAATATCTCTCCTACTATAGCATAGTAACTCTTCCATAACAGGAGAGTATCTTTATTACGACAGCAAAGTTACTTAGCTCAAACTGTAAACAAGTTCATAAAGTAGCTATGCTACCACAGGTAGACGTTGGCAGTAGAGTACTCTCTTCTGCAGTAGTAAAGATATTTCCTGTCCCCTATGTAGCCAAAATTTTTGGCTATCGCAGCAGAAAAATCTGCTGTGACGATGAAAAAATTTTCTCAGTGTATAAACTTACATACTCCTCATATTCACCGTCTGCGATAAACTTCGTGAGAATTGTTATGCGTTGAGGTATATATAGAACAGTGTAGCACAAATATTGTCACTTGCGTTATGAAATTCTGGAAAAAGGAACTGGCTCATCTGCCAACAGGGTTTTTATTCGACAAAAATAATCGAACAGGAATCAGGATCTTTGTTCGATTAGATACTGGATCCATTTTCCACATATATCACGCAATAAATCATCGATGGAGTGTATACTTCTTATTAACAGTGTAATTCCCTAGGAATTCTGGAAAAAACTGACAAATTTTAATGCAAGAGAATGACTACGATACAATCGGATTTAAACAATCAGATTTCGGGAAATCTATGCAGCATACCATAGGAAATAGTATAAAGGTAACGAATATGTCTTGAGAAATGATTTTCAACACTTAAAACAAAGATAATTCAAGTTGCAAGAAAATATTTGTACTTTTTCAAATTATAGCGAGAATAAGAGTGCATGGTTATGTATAATTAATGACATTTCAACAATAATAAATTTAGATGATTCATCACTTCACCTAGATATAAATTTGAGATGAGTACTTTTCATCCTAGAAATTTATATGGAATATATTTGTCCGACTATGAAATATGTGACGTTGTGGTTTCATGTATATCGCAACTTATAAGTTGAAACTTCCAATGAGTCAGATTCATGCGTGGTGGAGAAAAGCGAGACTAAATAGTTCATACTGGAATACGAACCGCTTGTAGCAGTTATGACTTCTAACAGGATTATTTATGGTACCTATATATTTCCTGGACATCAGGGTGCTTTGAATAATATTGATTCGAAATATTCTACATGTCTCAAGTTGATATGAAATTTTATGCAGCGATTTTTCTTGCAACTTCTAAGTTGACAATACATTTCAAATGATCGAGATACAGAAAAACTTGTAACGAAATTTCTCACGTTTTTAAATTTCGTTCCTTTTTAGTGATACCTTTCATCTCCCTCGTATATTGTGGCTTCACAAATTCTCTTTGATTGGTTGATTAGTTGATCGTTGACAGGTAAGTATATTAAATGGGTATTTCGCTTTGCACATTGTTGTCGCTTGACCACTATTTCGGTTATTTCGATTTTGTTTTCTTTTCTTTCAACTAATTCGATCATTTCCTGCTTTCTTTCGCACAAATGAAGTGTTTCAATATCATGATGAGATATCTAAGAGGTATGTTTACTAAATAAATGCAAATTTACATCAACAAACTTGATTATAAGAATTCCAATTACCAAGTTATGCATAATTAAATGAATTTAGATAAATATGGCAACAACTGTTTACACGCTATCTGTTAGATCGGTCGATAGATAAGATTTTGATCAAAAAGGGATAAAAAGACGAGTACTCGCTCTCTTTCGACGAACAGACTTCTTAGAGATAATACGTTAAGTTTTGTTGTTAAGGGTATATTTAAGGGTATATTTTTTTTTGTGGATATTTGAGGCCATGAGGCTCGAAAAGTTGAAGAATTATTATCTTGAATTTTCGATGTGATCCTACATTGGAGAGGATACACATTAATGTATATTATTTTCGATTGAGTTAATTTTTGAGATTACCAGAATATTTTCAGATTAAATGAGAATCGGAAATATTAATATGAAAGGTTGATGATGATATAGCTAGTTTCTGTCGGATTCCTATGTGCTTTCAGGTTGATTGGAATCTTCCAAGTATCCGCAGTATAATTCTATTCCTGAAGGTATCTACCTTATTTTGAGGATATTGGAAAATTGAAAGATTCATGAGATTGAACTGAAGAGATAATTTTTGGTCCCAGAAACAGGGTTATTGTCTCAGAAACAGGATTCTTCAGCTGAATTCCAGGATTGATCATGTTCTGAGGTAAGTGACAATTTTTATATTTTGGACACTTGGTCAAATCTGTTGTGAAAATTGTCTACTTACTTTTAGAACTGATCAGTCTATTTTTTCTTGTTGTCTTCAACTCTGGAAATTTTTCTATTGAATCGAAATAAGTTGCAGAATCCATTCATTACTGTTGTTTCCTAATTCACTTGTCTTTAAGAAGGATGTTCATCAAAAGATGATGATATCTTTGCTTGTTTGAGTATGAGATTTTGTAGAAAATTGCATCTCTGATTTTTGTATATAGAGATTTTTGATATCTGATGTTTAAAATCGGATTCAATTTTTTTTTATTATATAACTATTAGAATATCTACTGGATAATATAATATATAGGGATATTTATTATCTAAATATTTTTTTCTTCAATAAAGTGCAAAATTCTGAATAGAGGTTAATCACATTTTGGCTCAATATATGATATAGAGAGAACACTCTAATAAGAGACATATACTGCTCCTCTGATGTGCTTTCAGGGCATTGAGCAAGTCTTGCTTGAAATCTGGATTTGAACAAGATATCCTGAAGTCCTGATTTGAGAGGAAGTATCCTGTTTACCTGACTTGAACCAGGAGGTTTCATAAACTGATCTACGAGCAACTCCAATTCTGCTAGAGACTCCAGGTATGGATGCAGTCTAATGAACTGAGTAGTTGGACTCTCATACTGGATATAGTCTGCTAGAGTTGCCCTGTTAGAGGAAATCCAGGTACCTTTATTCCAGACCTGAGTAAGTGAAGTCTCTATTTGGGATCCAGAGATACTCAAAATTCGAGCCAGGTTCTTGACCAAATTCATTGTTTATAAATTGCACTGATTTTCCTTTATAGATAGAGATTATATCAAGACATTTCTCTTTTGCTAAAATTCCATTTGTATCCATATAATTTGTATCCAAATTTTTGTTATTATACTTTGTAAACTATAATTAGTAGTTTTACTGTTTGAAAGATTGCATAGATCCCAGGTTTTTGTATTTTAACCTTAATAAAATACATGGCGCTCAATTTTTGATGACATTTGTATTTTTCCTGCTTCTTTCGAATTAATATTTTCACTTAAAATTCAACAATTTTTCCTTATCCACGACCCACCGAATCTAGAGCAGCTGATAGGCTAAATAAAGAGAAGTTGTACCAAATTTGGTTACAAACTACACAGCTAGGTAATATCGGAATCTGAATAATGATCTGACAGAATGTCCAATTACTGTATCAGATCCTGAAACAAAATGTTTCCCAACTGTTCAATATAACTTGACCATCATTTGGATGATGTCGGTCGAAATATAAGCTTTTTGTGTTTTGATAGTATTAGTTCATTATTGCTGGCTAGATTATAGGTACCTACCCGATTACAAATATGCCATATATTGGGAAGGGGACGACATTTTGCCGATGTAGCCTTGCCCTTGCCAGCATTTACCCGATCAATCTTGGGCCAGAGAGCGGCCAGAGATTCATTGCTAGGCTGTTGATGAATCGATGGAATTTTGAGATCTGATAATCTAGTTGGGTTGAACGCTCAAGCTTATATTTGCTATGTATTTTCATCAATGACTCATTTTTCATCGGACTCTCAACGACAGCCCATAGCCAGCGGAGTAGTGCTTCGGATGACACTTAAAAAGCTAAGGTCCCCGTCTTCCTAACGCAGCAAATTTGTTCACATGTTGGGATTTCATCTCCCAAACATACGCTTCTTAATTCTATTCAGAGGAGAGCTGTTCATCTGGCTAGTGATCCTTTATTTCCAGCCTCGAGACCTGATGAATTTTTCTCAGATTTTTTTATAGATCGGCGCGGTTGTGGAACCATTATCTAGTGAGTTAGTAATATAGTATATATTTCATGTAAAGAAAAAAGACTACCTAAATCTGCTGTCACTACATTTCAAATAGTGAGGTTGCCCCATCCTGTGTCGGTCCGTATTGTTATGTGAATAGAGATCTAAATCAAAGCTATTGAAATCTTCTTCAATGTTGTGAGTTTTCGTTCACTTGGCATCACCGCGTGGAGATCGATATGATCAAGGGCGCAAGTTCCTAAACCTCAACTCCTTCTTTCTGTTATTTCAACGTCCACTATATCAGTGATTCATTAATTGATGGAGGTATTGACAGTTCGGTTAACGAATCGATGTTTGTGCCAATCGCTGTATTTTTTATATGATAAGTATACAGGGTTTTTATTGATGATTGTGAGTAACATCATATTGAACGTTGTGTTATTTCCGATAATTATGTTTTCACTCACAAATAGTCCAGTGTAGTTTATGGTTATGATATGCTGCATTTTAAAAAATGACCCAGACTATGGAGTATTTTCCATTATCAATATCAAAGTTCAGAATCAACGGATGGCCTAATCACAATCATCTTCCTCCCTGTGATAATCAAAGAGATATAATTGAAGTAGCATTGATACACCGAATGTTATACCCGCTGATATAATTGGGTGTTTCCGAACTTGCAATACCTATAAATTCCATGAGAAAAGTAATGAGCATGCACAAATAACGGCCACAATTCTCACGGCGTCCAGGTTTTCTATGGCGGTCTTGTTAACCGCTAACAATTTTACGCAATACAGGATAGCTCATTTTCCATCTTCGTACATTGGCCAAAGTCCAACTGCACATGCGCCAATTGGTATTGTCAATTGACGTCACCAGGACCTGAACCAAGGTGGATATAAGATTGTGAAACAGCTCTTCAATTGTTTCTACGAAAAACTTGTAGTCCATTTGATCCATTATAAAGGAAGATTTATATTGCTTATGTACTTCTGTGGATCGGATCTGAGGGTCTATTTAGTCATCCTTCTCTTTATCTCAAGTCTAAGTCTCAGTCCCAGTCTTCAGTCTATGTCTTAAAGAATAAGGACATGACTATTTATACAACTCAAGATACTAAGGCATTAAGACAATGACAGAATATAAACAAATATTCATTATTTGAAGAAGTGAAGACATGTATGGATACACAAACATTAATCAAGACCGGTGTGTATTTTCTGATGAATGAATGTTCTTTGCACTATTCTACATTCACAAATTTGCCAAAAAAACGTCACAGACGTTAACACATTATATTTCTTTGGTTACACTGGAATGGGAAGCATGCGCACTGACTTCGTGGTCTCAGTCCTAAACATAAAGTTGAAAATTAGGAACTCACAAGGTCACGTTTTTAGGACTTTAGGACTTTTCATCCTAGAAATTTATATGGAATATATTTGTCCGACTATGAAATATGTGACGTTGTGGTTTCATGTATATCGCAACTTAGAAGTTGAAACTTCCAATGAGTCAGATTCATGCGTGGTGGAGAAAAGCGAGACTAAATAGTTCATACTGGAATACGAACCGCTTGTAGCAGTTATGACTTCTAACAGGATTATTTATGTTACCTATATATTTCCTGGACATCAGGGTGCTTTGAATAATATTGATTCGAAATATTCTACATGTCTCAAGTTGATATGAAATTTTATGCAGCGATTTTTCTTGCAACTTCTAAGTTGACAATACATTTCAAATGATCGAGATACAGAAAAACTTGTAACGAAATTTCTCACGTTTTTAAATTTCGTTCCTTTTTAGTGATATCTTTCATCTCCCTCGTATATTGTGGCTTCACAAATTCAATAAGTGCTCTTTGATTGGTTGATTAGTTGATCGTTAACAGGTAAGTATATTAAATGGGTATTTCGCTTTGCACATTGTTGTCGCTTGACCACTATTTCGGTTATTTCGATTTTGTTTTCTTTTCTTTCAACTAATTCGATCATTTCCTGGTTTCTTCGCACAAATGAAGTGTTTCAATATCACGATGAGATATCTAAGAGGTATGTATACTAAATAAATGCAAATTTACATCAACAAACTTGATTATAAGAATTCCAATTACCAAGTTATGCATAATTAAATGAATTTAGATAAATATGGCAACAACTGTTTACACGCTATCTGTTAGATCGGTCGATAGATAAGATTTTGATCAAGAAGGGATAAAAAGACGAGTACTCGCTCTCTTTCGACGAACAGACTTCTTAGAGATAATACGTTAAGTTTTGTTGTTAAGGGTATATTTAAGGGTATATTTTTTTTGTGGATATTTGAGGCCATGAGGCTCGAAAAGTTGAAGAATTATTATTTTTGGTTACACTGGAATGGAAAGCATGCGCACTGACTTCGTGGTCTCAGTCCTAAACATAAAGTTGAAAATTAGGAACTCACAAGGTCACGTTTTTAGGACGAAGACTTGAGACTAAGACACAGATTGTTGTATAAATGCTCTTATGAAGACAAAGACTGAGACTGAGACGAAGACAAAGTTGATTGACTCTAACAGACATGAATTGAAACGAAATTAAAACACTATGTTTTCATGAAGAATGAATAGCCATGAATTGGACTATTTTTCCTTTCAATCTTTTGTCCAATTCATGGCTATTCATTCATATTCATGTATTAGTCGAGCTTTCAGCCACTTCCAGTTCTGTGACATGGGAGATCTGTTTCTGGCGTGTTTCTTTCTTCTGCCGCATGGTGTCGCTAATTCCAACTATCTCTTGGAATGCGGCTCCGTGCGGTAAAATAGACACGAAAGAAAAGCATTGGGAAAGGCACCGCTTCGAGTGGAGATCTTAGGGTCTCTATAGGTACTCAGTTAACTAACCTGCACTGATGAGGGCAAATAAGCCTGACACCGGTCTGTAGGTTGTTATGCTTGCCTGTCTCGATGTGAATTTGTCACGTCTCAGGAAGAAAGAAACATTTGCGATCTGCATTCACGGTGTGAATCGTTGCATGGACTACGAGCACAACACTTTTTCTATCTCATTGTATTCAACTTTCGTTTCAATGGATTTCTTGTGCCAAAAACGTCTTAGTTTTTCGTGAATAAGTGAAAATTGAATCGAATGTGAAGTGCGTGCTCTCAAAAAAGGGTTGACAAGTAATTCCTTAGGCAGTGTAACTTCGAAGCTGTTTTTACTTTTTATCATGCCTGGAAGAATATGTGCCATAGTTTGTTGTGAGAACAATAAGTGATCCCTCGAAGAAATTCCAACTCATTATAGAACGGATCAGATTTTGCAGGTAAATTTTCAAGGGTAATATAATATTTAGGACGACAATACATCGTGAACACTAAAGAGAAAAATTAGGGATACTCTTTTCCACTGAATCATTTATGATACCAATGGACATTTGTCACCTACGATCGCTCATAATGGTAAATAAAGATAACAAGTCAAAAAACAGAAATTTGACGTTTATAATTAAATCATTATTTTCACTTGAGAGTTAGTAAAACAAAAACTAAGCAAGTTTATCACAGTGAAAATACAGCGACAAGCTATATTTTCATCGTAATTCCGATTCTATTGGCTGAATTTCAAAATTTGAAATCCACTGATTGCTCGTTCAGTAAGGAGATATATTGTCCACAAAAATATTCTCAAATCGAAACAACGAAGTATTTATGGTATATGAGGGCATCTAGAGTTCTGAAAATCATATATGGAGCAAAAGTGAAGTAGCACACCAACCAAGCAAATCCGAGAAATCAACAGTGGGTAATAAATACCAGGATGAAAGGTTTTGAAAATCTATAAAGATGCACTGGACCTTTTGGCTAACAAACCGTAGAAGCCCCAAGGTGACATCATCACGCTCAGCTGTCAATGAGTGGGTGAAAGAGTGAAAATATTGTATTTCAATCATAAATATTATATTCCAGGAGATAATTTATTCATTTTCATCTTGGATACTGTCGTCAGCAGTGTTCAAGTCTAATTAATTCTGTCTCAAATTCATCCTACGTTTTTTTCTTCAAATATTTCGGAACATCCTTCTTAGATGAGCATTTTATAATTGTATTGCCTCAAGAAGGATTATTCCAATTCTGTACACATACCTATTAATTTGAAATTCAATGATGTAGCAGAACATGGCGGCTGTTTGTTTAGGAACATTATACAGTTTATCTAACGATTCACCACGCCAAAGTTTTCCCCATACTTCGCTCCAATATACAAATCTTGGTTGGATGATATATTATCATTGTTGGAAAACGCATCCATTTTTCATTTTGGCTCTCCAAACAACATCAATTATTCATAATCACATTTGAAGATTTATAGAGACTAGCAGAAGAAGAGCATAAGTTATCATGACTGAACTGTTTGTTCCATTGGCAATGTAAGATGAATTTTTGATATCAGAAGTTTTTTTGAAGAAAAATGGTTAGAATTCAGTTTATACTTGCATTTCACGCAAGACACATAAAGGTGCATTTAAGATTTGAGTTATTGCTTGAACATTCAATGGATTCTATCTTTCGTATGAAATTGAGTGATGTTGTATGGATCCTCCTTATCAATTGTAAAACATCTACATGTTAGATATTTGTTGGGGAGGATATTAAAACTTCACTTTCTATCAACCTTTGTATTTATCCAACTGAACTACCTTCCACCTTACTCGATATCAATATGTCTATATCATTCTCATCCTAACTATATTATGCGTGTTCGGATGATTCAAACGATTATTCATCATTAATCATTGGCAGGACCCATAGGCGTAGCGGTTGACGCTCACATGCACTTTGAAGGCATTCAAGTATAACGTAAGCAGACTCTCGATGATTTCAGATCCACTTTCCTCATATACGAGTGTAACAAGAGTTGAAAAATTGTAAATTTCTCTTCCTTTCTTGTTTGAATCTTAGTTAGGTATTGATGCTCGAATAGAATCAGCCCAAGAATTCCATAACCAAGTTTCTATATCAATAATTAGTAGCTGATTTTCACAAGCCTAATCAAAGTTTGAAAATTAATCGAATTAACCTAATTATCATATCACGCGTTCGAGCTTGATGGTTATGAACAGATAAAATAGCTATCTCTACTTATCACCAAACGAACCGGCTTCTGGTGACTTTATCGATTACCTCTATCTGAAACTTGACCACTATCCAGCGATACCATCCAGAACAACTGGAATCATTATCATGGGGGTGTTTATTGTCCATATGTACGCTTGGCAGAAGTTCTCTAATAAGACGAAGCAGGATGAAATAAGGCTATCACCTATGGCCTTGAGCTACTGATAAATAATCCTACACGCGGATCCCTGGTATTAACCATCATTGTGCTTCACCTATGGTAATTACTAGCAATTCAGATTCCTATACAAAGTTGATGACCGTGCACCGCTAAGTAAACTCTGACCACACACTCATTTATATGCAACTTCACGAACCAGCACCACTGTTCATAATTTCGTTCAACTGGAAAGGTCCTCGCAAGTTTTTCTTTAAGTTTCTGGACTCCACGGCAATGTTTACCAACAAATATATGACGCCAAGATAGGATCATCGACTGTCCGAATGTTTTCAGTTCGAACCAGGGACACACCAGAAAATCCAATATCATTGATTACATTCATGCAGCAAATCCCACCTTGAATACACAAGTAGAAGAAAATGTCTTCTGCTAGTGCACCATTAGAAGCATTTTGCTAGATCTTGATATCAAGAAGGCTATAGGAACAGACGGAGGACGGAGTTCCTTCAGTAGTACTCAAAAATAAAGACATTTTCATTCAAGGATGTTCACCATTTTATATAGACTTGGGAACTGGGGGACAGCTAGAGTTCAACCTATGAAAAAAGTAACAAATTTCCTAATACACCTATCCACCCTTGGCGCTACTAATTGATCTATGATGTAATGGAGGGAGCAATAAACATTGAGTTCATTTGATATCTGAAGAGATCTAGAATCTTGAACGACCGACAATATGGCTTTCGTCACCAGAGATCAGAAAGAGATTTTTGCTTGCCCACGAAGCACACATAAGGCAGACGTTAGTCGTCAATTGACCCTTCCCAGAATAGAAAGTTATCATGGCGGATTTTGACATTTTCAGATTTAGGGAAAAATCTAGGAAAAAATTTGACACTTGACAGTTGAGAAAATAAGAGTTCCATGTCAACATTGAATTGAAATGGAACCGAATCCAAATTCCAGAATATCGAAATAAATATTTCTTATAATTGAAAGGCACCAAGAAAGAGGATATTATTCTAGAATTTGGATTTGTTCACATTTTATTTCAATTTTGACATGAAACACTTATTTTGTCAACTGTCAATTGTCAAATTTTTTCCTAGATTTTTCCCTAAATCTGTCAAATGTCGAAATCCGCCATGATAACTTTCTATTCTGGGAAGGATCAATGAAAACATCTGAAGTGGCTATTCACGATAGGTGCTAAGCTATGGTCTAAGCTGCTAAGAGATACGACGCTAAAACTAGCGGTGACTCGTGAAAATACTCGAAGTAGGATAACCTATATTTCTGTGGGATAACCACTGAACTCTCGGTTCTGATGTGGAAGTTGTACTTCCAGCGGGATTTTCGAAAGGTCTTCCGGTAAAATTCATGTGAAATCTTTATCGTTCTAGCTTCAGTTATTGTTTGGTGGCAAGTGACACAAATTTCAGCAATATCACAATGAAACAAATGTCAAAAATACGAAAACAAAACAAAAACGATACCATTTCGAGAAGTTCGAGTTGTTACCATGAGGTAGCGCTACGTGTTATTTTCTATTGCGAATAGCATTCGATATCTTTGAGACATTCGATCGAGTTTTCCAACGGTTGCCTTTTCGGGAAACTTTCGTCACTTGTTTTGCCGCCAAAATTGTGACGTTCACTAATGAGTTTTCTTTCAAGAAGTCAACCCCATGTTCATGACGTGTCATCTGATAAAATATAGCTATCAATGTCAGTGTTGCAGAAGGATCTGTTTCTGCGCAAATATTCTGCATAGGTACTTCATAGCATGAAGCATCTTCTTTCATATAAATATCTTTTTTTTCTTGAGCTAAACATAATAAATGGGTTAGCTCACAGTTCTTCTAGGCATTGTAGAATAAATCTCTCGACTATTTTCACTTGAATGAGTTGCACACTCTTCCTTAATTCCGAATCAGTTTTTGCAAGGATCCTCAATATCGGGTGAATCTTGAATTAGGAATAAGTCTTGGATATTCACGAATAGATGAATTAAGAATAATGGAAAAATCTCGATTCTGAATATTTATCGATCCTCAACTCATACCACGCAGATTTTACATTAAAACGAAAGTTTATCTTTTAATGGCAAACAGATCTGCAGACGACTTCCTTTTTTTTGTACCTACCATAGACCAGGGCACACACAAAATTATGTTATTTATTATCAGAACCAATTTTTCGTAATCTCAAGATATAAGCTATTATTGACCTTTTCATTACATTGAAAACTTCATGTTTTATATTCAATCAATAGAATTTCAGATGATATTGAACGGTAAATACCTACCTTCATCATAAATTTGATCAACCACTTTTCTGCCCGAAGTCTTACCTTACAAAAAAATCTTCTTATGAACAAAAGAGGTAGGAGAATTTATAATAACTTGTCAAAAAATATATGGTTGAATTAGTTATATATCATCAATAATATAGCTAAGGTTAGTTTTTATTTTACTAATTATATATTACTTAGTTAGATATAATAATATGAGAAATCTCTTCAGAGAATATTACAACCAACTTTTGTTTTACATCAACAATGGATAACGTATTCGCGATAGAAAATAACACGTAGCGCTACCCAGTCAACCAAAAAAGTAACAGTAAGTCGCAGGTAATGAAAAATATTGTAACAATGGTAATCATCTTGGCGACTTATCAAAGATTTACTGAGAACTTCGCTATGTGGACATCAACATCCGCTTATTGTTGGCACCGCGAATTCTACAAATCAAATTCTATAGGAATCGCATGCGACAATATATTGGGAAGTTTCGATGAAGTGCACATTGCTAATACTGTACGACATATTCCTATTCACTTTTATCGAATATCGAACTCGTGATATTATTCGAATTTCAAATAATGTATCATAAGGGAACTTCCTCAAACTATATCCGAGCTACTACTTGGGGAAGTCTTTTTGTAAATTTTTTAAGATGTCCTATTTAATGACACGTATGGTTCATCTGAATATGCATTATGAATTCCATAATTGCCAGTACCCATCTAGCTTTAATTCTTATGTTTTGGTAGCTAATGAACTCTATAATATTGATGTAAAATATATAATTGAAAACATTTATTAGATGGGTAATGATCAAATGATATTTAAATCGATGTGGAATATACAAATGAAATTAATTCATCAGTATCTCAATAATTGAGCATATTCATAAAAATATTTTTTATTTTGAAAAAAAAATCTCTTGCAATGCATGAATTTCATCCCTAAAATAATCAAAGTTCAAATTGATGCTATATTTCACATTCTGGTGCCCAATCAAATGCCTGGATCATGAACTATCGCGAGATATCAACGTATTCAGGACTTCAGAAGACCGATAGACAGAAATGCAATAAGATGACAGAGGTCACAATCATGTTCAGAAAGTTGTGTCCCATCTTCTCGCGAAATATAATCGGTAGAAAGTTAATAACCGATTTTCGATAATTTTTATAATGCACCAAGAGTAGGTACAGTTTTTGCTCATTCAAGCACAACTGTATTTCATTTAGTTTACGAAAATGCATAATCGAATTCGTAACAGTACTACTCGACATCCGAAAATGCTTATCGAATGCTCCATAATCAGAAATAAATTATATCACCTGCAGTGCCTATTCAAATAAGTAATTGGGTACCTAATCGAGAGATGGCGCTCCTTACCAACAACCACAGATAATCTACCCAAATGTAACAAATACCTCACATAGGAATTACCATTTAAACACAAAAATGTAACTCTGACTGGCTGTCCCCAGTGATATTCAGTAAATTTCACAATATCAACATTATGTTGATATCCATTATAAAATGAAAAATTAATTTACATATTCGAAAGCGATAGTAGACATTCCATTCACATATTCATCAACTTGAAATGGAATGACCCTTTGCGATGTGAATGGTAATTCGCGGATTCAATATCCACGAAAGTTTTATTGGATTTCATTTCGATGTTTACACTATTGTTCCATGGATGTTTAATGTTCTACCATAAAGAGACGTCGCATAATTGCAGTATATGGTAACTGAAATAGATATACATTGCGATATTCTTGCAACTTATTGGCGATATGTGAGGTTGCGGACATTAAGCCAATAAGTACTGTAGCGCCTTTTTTATATCAACATTGTGAAGTCGCATCACCACGATAGTAATTCCCTGCAACTTATTCCCTGCCACCGAAACTGGTTAACTGGGTATCTCATGGTAGCAACTCGAACTTCTCGAAGTGGCATCGTTTTTGTTTTGTTTTCATATTTTTGATATTTGTGTCATTGTGACATAGGTGTCTTTGCCACCAAACAATAACTGAAACGATAAAAACGATAAGATCATTTCACCAGAACATCTCTCGAAAAACTGCTGGAAGTACACCTTTCACATCAGAAGCGAACATAAACAGAACAAAGGTTAAGTTAGTCTGTGGATTATCTCCCAGAGAGTTGAGTGGTTATCCCACATAAATATAGGTTATCCTACTTCGAGTGGTTCACGAGTCACCGCTAGGTAGCGTATCGCTAGCACCTATCGCGAATGGAAGGATATTGGGACAGGAAATAAGTAGTGGAAAAGCTTGGAGGTTATACTGATCTGCCTGCTCGAAACTGCTCGTTATGGGCATCGCCATAATTCTCAATCGACCAGAAAATATCCATAAAAAAGAGAGAGATCGCCCACTCTTCTGTGATGTTGGTGCAGGGTGCAGAATTACCAACCAGACCAGAACAGCTCTTTTCAGGATAGAACCCCGGAGCCTCAATAGAACTCTCAAGTGCGAACAGTAATCCATGACAGGTCTAATTTGTGTTCTTTGTTTATTATGAGAAGCTGTTGAGGCGTGAAGTAACTCTTGGCACGGAAAAAAGAGTTTTATTTCTGACAGTGACATTATAAGCTTATATCGTAATAGTTACGATATCTATAATGAGGGTCATAACTCCCTTGGGATATTAAAGTTCAAAAACTCCCTCTTACCTTTTACAGGTGAAAATGATACAAGAAATGCTTATAAAGGTTAGTGGGTTTGGAAATCCTATATACATTGCGATTTTGCTGGGAATTTTGCCAAACATATTCTTTCCAATTGGCTGAGTTGTAGGTACATTTATTTTGTCGGAAGCTCAAAAAAAATCGTTTTGTAACTTCAGGACGCAAGGACATATAAAGTCTCAATAAAGGCAAAGCAGAGAACTCTTTTTCATCAACAACTGTAAATTTCTTCGATACACCAGTTTTACTTTCCGGTACGTTCACTACCATAACAGTATCCCGGTCCTCTATATCTGCTATACTCATATTTAGAAGTTCCTGTTTACCTGTTTACTAGTTCTTGAAAATATGCCAGAAATACAGTTTCGTTGGCATCTTTTGACATAACATTTCTCTGTGTCAGCCACTTCAGATATAAGTTGTATTCTTTTTGATATAGGGCTTCACTTTTCGATGGAAGTAATGATTGTCTTGCTTTTTCCGCTTTTTTTATAATATCCTCCATTATATCAGAAAAAGATCGTCGATTTGTGGTAAAAAATAAACACGTTTTTAACGGAAAAACATTGATTGATAAAGAAAGTTTGCTTATAAACATGTAACATAGCGACAACCTAGCAACAACCAACAATGCTACAATCAACGCTACCTAATTCAAATATACCAGAAAGGTTATGAATTTTAACATTTATTGCGTTCTAAATGTGGACATATTGTTATGAAAATCGGTCAAAAATAAAATTATCTATGTACCACGGAAATTATAGAGCCTTAATAACCTCTGGCAATTGCTGTCCCTCGGGCCAGAGGCCCTCGGGACGCAAACTTTGCCATCGGTAATTAAGGCCCTCATAATTCCCTTAATACATAAATAACTATTTTATGTGTATTGTTTTGTCGAATGATAATTATAAGGTGAATAATGATAGGCAAATCTAATGTGTATTTTTTATTCATGACCAGTAACAAATAATGAAGTATGTTCAAATGTGACTGAAATCACTAAGGTACTTCCTGATATTGAACTTGACTGTTCGAGCAATCTCCTGTATGAAATCATAATTAACAACACATTTGAACTTCTGACCATCCAGGAAATAATTATCCGAAACCGAACTAAGCAATTTCAACTCTACCAAACTAGACACTTGTACAAGGAGATTATTATTGAAGCCAACCTTCTCGTCTAAGATGGAATAAAAAATTGCCAGCAATCGATCGAAGGCGAACGGTTTGGGCCCCACCTGGGTACTCAGTTGTTCGGAAACTTTACTCTTCATTTTAACGTCCTTCATTCTTTTCATCTTTTTGCCGTGAAACTTCATGAACAATCGTTTATCGTCTTTGGCAGAATTATAGCTAGCCAAATATGCCGCTATAAGCAAATATTTCGCATAGAAAGGTAGCTCCAAACTGTGAACCGCACTCTCCTTGAGACCCTTGATGGTTTGGGTCTCAGTATCAATTCGCAGATATAAAACTTCCAGAGAACTTTTCAAAGTTGGAGCGACGTTCTTCCACAAGGCCAACTGATCATCGACGGTATTCTGACCGTCCATTATAGGTTGACAGTACTTGACAAAGTTGATTCGAGACATATAGCGTAGCTCCGACAAGTCCCTGCAAACTCTGTAGAAAACAGAGAGGAAAGCGTTGAGATAATTCTTGAAGAACTTCAAATCGAAGTCTATGGGCCGACCATACTGTTGCTCTACAATCCTCCTGGCATTGTCGATGTCCATAGAAAGAATTTCCAACAGCTCAACTTGGTTGTATTGGGGAAAATTTATCTTTATCGGATCAACCAGGCTGTTAGCTTTCGCAAGGAACTTTTGGAACACTATCTCGGATATGAGAATGACCGAAAAGGCGATGCCACTGAGCTCTCGCAGTCGCATAAATGCTGGTAACAAGTTGAAATCCATGTCTCTCAACTCCTCGGCTTTGTCGAGCACTATCACAGAGCCGTTGAGGTCGTCCTCCGAGGAGTATTTCTTCAAGACTTCCAAGAAATCCATCAAGTTTTCGCATCGGGCATACGGTACGGGATTTTCGGGATCCATTCTGTGACCTGACAACTTGTTCAGGATCGCCTCAAACAGGATTTTGGAAGAGTAACATTCCACCAAGTTCACGATGACGTGCTTAACTTCGAGCTTTTCGAGCAAAGTCGTGACAACAATCGATTTTCCGACGCTTGGACCGCCCTGGATGAACACATTCTCCGGGTGAGGTCCATCCTTGTATGCAAATAGACTATGGAGATGGTCGATTTGGGAGGAACGGCATGGCAGAGTCTGATGCAAATAGGTTAGAGTTGGATCCATGCCGGGTTGTGTTTGTAGTGCTGAAAAAGCAAGTCGAGTTAAGATTATCAAGTCGAATATAAACGTGACAAAAATCAAATCAGAATACAAGATTCAGTTTTCAATTGACTCTGCTGTTACCATGATAAAAAACCAAAGTAATATTGTTGAATAACAGAGAACGATTAGATTTTCACAAGAATATATTTTATGTAGCTTCTTTAGGTATGAGTACACTGAACTACTTCAAATATAACCACCTTATCATACAATTAATAACAATATTTGTACTCTTCCAGATCAGGTGAAGAATAGAGGTAATAAAGATTATGTCTCCAGATAATTATCCCAAGTTCAAATTTAATCTAATTCTATGAAAACGAATTCAACAGTGGTGAAGTATTTCAATCTTGTTGGTCATCAGTAAGTAAAAGGTTTGAATTCTTCAGTCTTTGATTTGAAGTGTTTCTATAGCTGATAACTATAGGATAAGAGCCTTCGATGACTAGGTAATCAAATCTTTCAAAACCTTCATGTTTCATGAGTGGTTTTTTATATCAACCGTAAGCTAGCAAAGCAAAACTCAGGGCCCTTCGTTCAAAATTAACAGAAAATTTGATCACATTGACCATGAAGAATAAACAATTTCATCAAAACTTGATCAGAATAGTAAATGCCTTGATTTTTTAATTTTTTTCCAATCGAATTCGTTAATAAAAGCGCAAACCTTTCACCATTGATTGATGTTCCATGCCATTTAATAGCCACCTAATTCAAAACAATCCAATTGCCTTTATTTCAGAAACCTTACTATTCGAGAAAAGGTTCATTATACATTATCAGAAAGGAACTTCAATTGTCATTCAGGATATTCAATAACATACAGGATATCATTTGAAGCATTTATCGTTGAAATCACAAATTTTGAATGACCATGTATAATGAAAAACGAATTTCCTCACACATCACCAATACTCAAGACATTGGTAAATTACACCCGAAATTTCAGATTTCCACGAATCCAAAAACCGCACTAATAAACATTCGATTGAAACTATGTTTTGCACCAGAAAATTGAAGAATAGCAATAGGGTGTCTTATAAAAAATATCAAATTTGTTGCTAATGAAGCGCTGAAAATATATTGGATCGATAAAGCAAAAGTAATTTCTCAAGTAACATTTTCACCGTTTTTCAGAAATCTCTCATAGGTTAGCATATATATAATACAAGACAAACATAATGTTATGGATGAGTAAAATATTATTCAATGTATGAAATACATACAGATAACAACAATATATTTATTTATTAAATATTTCATTTCAATCCCAAGTTCAAATGAAACGGGGTTATGATTCACGATTGAAACTCTGAAAAAAGAGGTTCCAAAATCAATAAGAATTTCAAATTCTGCCCATCAATATAACATCGATACTTTTTCCAAATATTGACTTCATATCCAGAATTCTAAAAATAATTCCAAATAAATATGAATTTCCAGGTCCATTTCAGAAAGACCTCATAAACTTATATTATTTTATACCCAAGGTAACCTTTTCATCGCCTGTGAGGGTTGAAAAAGGGGTATCCTGGGATTACTTCCTATATTTCGTAGTAAAAGTTTTTAGGACTCGGTCGAATCGTTGCGAGAAAATAAAATTAGGAGATAATTGAGGCTTTTCGCCATTTTATTACGGAAATGCAGATATCGTCGAGGTAATTTTTTTGGTTTTGTCGAAATAGCCGCATTAAAGCGAAAGTAAACCGCCAAAGTTCGGGGCATGAATTTTAATATGGTTCCCGAGGAATATCAAACGGCCCACAATTCAGCCAATACGAATCAGGAACGTTGTGCTTTTCGAAATTGTTTCGGATAACGTAGGAAGGTACATAATTTTCTTCTATCCCTTCGTATTATTTCACAGATAATATCGAGAGAAAGAGATGAACCATGCGAGGAATCGGGTGATTTTTTTTTCAATGTGGCAGTCGATTGTGCCTTTTAGTAGGGTTATTTCTTGAAACTGATAAAGTTTGGGGTCTTCAATTATTCTTGAATTCATGTCAGGATTATAAATCAGCCAATTATATCATTCATACGCATATATCAATAAGAGATGGATAGATATTGACTGGTGAATTCACTTCCTATCCTGGGCCTGGTGCCAAATCTCTTGATTTCGCCTACTTCGATGAACGTGACTAACTTGACATAGTTCAGCCACGTTTCAAACCAAATTCACAGGTTACTGCAGGTATCAGTATATGTATAAAAATTCGATTCTGAATGACATCTAATTGTTTCTAACAATTCTATGATGACCATGAGTTTGATGCGAATATATATCGAAAATGAATGAAATAAAGTTTCTCAAATATATTTCGACGGTAGCACTTCTATTGTTTTATATGAGAACCCCAAGTAATGAGCTGAAGTTTAAGTTTCAAATCAAGGATTTGTCTGCTGAAACAATAATTGAAGAGTAGCGCCGCCAGGTCTTATTCTCATTTTTCAGGGATCATTGAACCATCCCTGTAGCAGATTTCAATTAATTTACTCCAACCATTCATTCTCTATTTTGACAAGGCGTCGCTGATTGGCATAAATGCTCGTCAGTTCTTGGACGGTATCCAAATTGTTGGATATGCCAGGTGAGACCTCAAACTTGGCCACCCAGATCACCAGATTCAAACCCCTTGAACTTTTGCAAGTACATTTGCATCTGGGTTCCTTTATAAGTCCTTGGTTTGTGATTACGGCCCACATTGAATGTGGGAATGATTTAAAGAGTCGCATCATTGCAGCTTGCAAAACAATCTAAAACACTTTGCTCCAATCTATGACAAGAATACTTCATTGTTATCGAATGGTCATTCTGATCAATTTTTATAACTCCGTTCTGTTTGTTTTTGCTGCCTTATTCTTTGTTGTGATAAAAATAATATTGTTTGTTTCTTTTGCATTAAATTATTTAATTTCGTACTTACTCTTTTGGAAATTAAAATTAAAAAAACTTCATATGAGAACATGCATCATTTGTTCAAACAAAACGTGACAGCCACCTAAGAAAATTTGGTTTTCAGAAGATGAACGATGTTGTATTTTATTTTCTTTTATCAAGAAACTAACATTATTTAGCATATCACCCTGTATCCTGTATAAGAATAATTTCATTAGTAGATATTTGTCAGATTATTTTTTTCATGCAATCCTCAGCAACCAATCGGTACGTCCAAATAAGCTAAGCTACGTCGTATTATTTCGAATATATTTGGATATACATCGAGTAAGTATACTCGTGTATTTTAAATATGAAAAAATCCTACATATCTACGTTTTCATCACAAAATATAACTTCGTATCAGATAATTGGCAACACTGTGGAATTATCGAATGGTGGGATTGGGCGGGAAATAGAGGAAAAAAGCAGCTCAACAATCGGGCATTGTAGGTTAAGTTTGACTTACCAATGTATCAAATGAGAGCGTTTGTTAAACTTCAAACACCGTAACATTCGTTATTGTGCAGGAAACGAACAACCTCTGTGCAAAGATACCATTTATTTCATTCAATTTATTCGAACAAAAGCCGAACATCAACAAAACTGCGACTGATAAACAAAACGGTGACGACAATTTCAACGTTGCCATTTGTACTTCCTAGTTCCTGTCATCCTGTCTGTCTCCAACTCCATCTACGATGTTGCATATTCCTAGACGTAATTCATTGATAGATAACGATTGAATAATGTAGTTGTTCATCTAATCGATTATGACTCGTCATTTCTGAGAAAAGAGCTAAATCTCTAAATTCGTTAGTGTATTTGTTATCGAAATCTTTATTCGTTAGTGGAAACGAAGGAGGATCTGGCAATGTCGCATTCAACAAAGAGCTGCACAGTTGGTGTCGGTACAGAAGTCTGTGAAGTGGCTCCGACATTCTCTTCGATTAGTTTTGACATTCTTGCAGAGATGGCGAATGTATTCGAGACAAGAGTCACTGTAAGATCAGACAGGAACCCAATTTAGGTTCCATCACTTTCATCTTCGTTCGGGATCTCTGGTTCGAGTGTTTTAGTGACAGTGTTAGTGAAATAGTGTGTAGAGTATCCAGATCAGAGTAGCGAATTTATAACATGTGTTAGATATTAAAAATTTCTATAACATGGATGGATAGAGTTATTTATCTGAATTCGAACATGATTTTTGTAATTAAAAAATTATTGAATGAAGTTTCACACGTTTCTTGAAACTGTCAAATACTTTGATTAAATCATGAATATTATCATTCTTGAATATATTATTATTCTATTTATATATATATCCCCAACTGAAGCAGTAAGATTTAATACTAATCTATTCAAAAAAATCATGTGTCGGTTTTTCTGCACCTCACATATTTTTGGAAGCTTCTTGATACTCTATAATCGAAATGAAACCAGGGCCGTAGCCAGCGGTACGCCAGGGCAGGCACAGCCTGCCCTGAAAAAATATTTGCTTGCCCTAGAATAATCGGTAGATAGAAAAAAGAAGACGAATACAAATCTCACACACTTCCTGATCTTATATAAAATTGAAGAGATATCAGAGGAAGTGGATTAAAATGATCAACATTTCAAAAGAATATTTTCTTGAAACTCTAGATATAATTCTCAATGAAATGAATCGAAGATAAACAAATAATGGTGAACTACTGATTGCAGTTTCCTGTGCAGATGATGAAGGATGATTAGATTTGTCTAAAATTCAGTTTTTCAAAACTGGGTATAAAACATCCAATATCAGAGGAAGTAATTGTGGTGAATAAATTTATTCAGAACCAGATGGGAGGAAATCTTGAAAATTGCATTTTGATGAAGTTTTTATACATAGAGAAGCATTCCAGAATACCTACCTGCATCACAGCTAAGACCTTTGGATGCAGTATAGCGACGTTTTGAATCGAGTTTTTCTGTTTTGACAAGAATTAATCGTCCACAACGCCTGTCTATGTGCCGACAAAGAATGGCCAATTTAATTCTTATTGCGTTTGAAAGACGTCGCACCAAATTACTAGACAGGAATATTCAGTGAACGAAACAATCGACAACTGCAATTAGTTTTTTTTATCTAGAGTTTGCTTCTTGTTAAATCATTTAATCAGAATTTATTTGTGATATATGTTTACCAAAGATTAATTTTTGAGTTGAGAAAAATTTTAGCCTGCCCAGAATTTTTTTTGGCCTACCCTAAACATTCAGGGTTTCATTCAGTGCTATGGCACTGAATGAAACCCTGAATATCAGGTAGATGTTGATGTAGTATCTGATGTTATTCTTCAATATTTTCTGGTACTGTTACGAAATCGCGCAAGACAAAATAATATAGCGGATAAAATAGCGCAGGACATAATAGCGCATAGACAAAATAGCGCATGGACGAAATAGCACAGTTCCAGGAACTTGAGCCTCTTGCAGAAAAACGCTGCATTCGCAAAGCAGATATTCAGCAGTTACAGCGAAGTTCTCGCAGTAACGGCGACTATCACTCACTGATTTGTCTATCTTTTTGAGGTGATACCTCAGAGGGCAGTGTCCAGTCCCTTTAGCAGTTTCAAGTCTTTTTCGTCCAACTCGAGAAGTTGTTAAACTTTTCTTGGTGGAAAGCTCACTAGCCTTTTCGCTTGTCTTTGTCCTGGCACCTTATTCCAGTGAGATTTCATTTCACCCGCTTCCCAACGTCGAAACTCTTCTTTCAAGTGGGCCTTGGAGAGTCCACAGAAGGGTTCTGGGACGGGATATTGTGTATTCGCCCCTTCTTTGGCAAGGCAGTCTGCTTCTTCGTTGCCTTCAACTACCTTATGACCTGGCACCCACATCGAAGTGACCTGGTTGCATGCAGCCAGTTATCTCAGGTATTGTTTGCAGTCCCAAGACAGCTTAAACTCACAAATGTATGACTTCAGAGCTTTTAGTGCTGCTTGGCTATCTGATAGAAAATAGATTTTTGCCCTTCGAGTGTCCCTTTGGAGGCACTCCTGGGCACATCTCTATAGCATGTAGGTATACTTCTGCTTGAAAGATGGGGTGTTACCAAGGGGTTCTAAGAGCCAAATTTGGCATCAGTATACCATAGTGATGGGCACAATCGAATGATTTCAACAATCGAAATGTCTGTTCTCGAATGATTCCAACAATCGAATGATTCATTCGAAATGTTTTTCACTCGGGGCCACTTCATCATTCACCATCAGTCAGCATCTCGAATCTCGATGTACTGGTAGATACGAAGTACGATAGTCGGATCTAATTCGATTCTCTCGTGCCTATCTTTCGCACCACTCGAATCCGCACCTCGCGACGCATTTCACATCTCGCTGCAAATGATAAATACATAGATATTATTGCTTACGCTAGATCTGGTATCCAGGTTACTTGTTTTGTATGTAGGGAGGGTTGAAAGTACTAAGCCATTGATTGGTCGTTTTAGTTGTTGACCATATAAATGTGTTGTGCCACGTGACCATATTACCTACTTTCTTGCAGACCCCTCTTGACCTAAAAATTACTACAGGATGCCGGATCTAGCGTAAGCAGTAAGATCTATGGATAAATACTACTGCTCGCGCATCATCTTGTCGATTGTGCGTCGTCGGTCGTATGTGAAATCATTCGAATGATTTCTCATGAACAAATCACATTCTCTCGAGAGGTCTCGAGAGGTTCCAACAATCGAAATGTTCGATTCTTTTCATTCGAGATTGCCCATCACTAATACCACACTGATGAATCCCTTCCTAGTTGACGTCCGGTCTCTGTGCAAATTTGGTGGTTGTTTATGACCACTTGCGTCTGTTAACTTTTTGAAATGAATTGTGTCAACACTGAGATGCGGGAGAAGTCCATTCTTGATTTATTTTTTATTTTCGTGATTCGCTGGAACGACCATCCATTATTATTATCATCATCATTTTTATTACACAGCTCATTCGTTTTAATCTCTGATTATACAGGAAACTATGGGAAACTGCAAACTAGTTCAAACCGCTATAATTAATGTCGGCAATTGGACATCATTTTGTATTCACGCAATTGGATTTGCTCATTTCGAGTATCTCCATATCGAATATGGCAATTCGAGGACCCCATTCCAGCTTCGCTGCAGAGAGAGTTTATACGAGATATCCGCTCCTGTGGGCATTAGTTTAGAAATTCCGTCATTGAATTTGGTCTTTTGAGTTTGTGTTCAGGGCTTGGAATTGGCTTTGAGACGAACGAATTACGAGACTAGCAGAATGGCTTATTGATCAATGGCAGAATATACAGTGACGTTACGATATACAGGGTGCCCGTTTTTCGAGCATAACCATGGGGATCTCAGTTATTATGAGAGATATGAGGTCGGTTAAATTGGGACAAAGTTGAGCATTTTCATGCTGAACAATTATGTGAAAGAAAATTTTCTGTATCATTTTTTGTTTTTGAATTAATGGAAAAAAACTGAATTTTGTAATTTTAGATTTTATTTTTTTAAGCAAAAACCATGAGAACTGGACGTTTCTAACTAGGACGTTCTTGATGCACTTTTTCACAAGGAATCTATATCTGTCATCGTATTTTCCAAGGAGTTCTAGATGTCAGAGATACAACAGTCGACTTTGGATTTTCTTATGGGCGCCATATTGAATTTTTGCATTTTTGAAAAGTCTGTCACACATGATATGGTCGAATCTCACATGCTGATCAAAATTGAGAAAAAACCGTTTTTTATGAGGAGTGCTTTGAAAATAATAAGATGGTCGAATATTCCATCATTCTCTTCTAGACACAATTTCACTAGTTCTTCTTCCCAGCTCAGCAATACCATCAATGGGTACAATTTTAAGAAATATTTCTTCATTTTCCATAAACTAGCATAAACAATAATCCAGTAGTCTTTCTTTTAAGATCTGATTCTTGGAATTGTAGGTACCTATCGATTGAGCTATTCAGAACTCGGCATGTAGAATAAAATTGTGTTCAGAAGTGAATAGTGGAATATTCGAGCATCTTTTATGACCGTTTTGTTTTGCGAAGAAAAAACTTTTATAAATGTCGTTCCTAATAAAAAATAAATAAGCTTGGTTTTTATGCAAGTAAGCTTCCAAGTTCAATTGAACTATCAGAAGATAGTTTGTTAAACAAAATTTTTGGCATTGTTTCCAAAGCACTCTTCGCAAAAACGATTTTTTGCCAATTTTGACCAGTAGGTAAGATTCGAACATATCGAGTGATACGTCATAGTAATCAGACTTTTCAAAAATGCAAAAACCAATATTGTGACCTCAAGAAAAACCAAAGTTGAGTGTTGTATCTCTGGAATCAAGAACGCCTTGGAAAATACGATGACAGATTTAGACTCCTTGTGAAAAAGTCCCTGAAGAACGTCCCAATTAAAAACTCTTGGTTTTCGCGTGAAAAAATGAAAACGAAAGCTACAAATTTCCGTTTTTTTTCCAATAACTCAGAAACTATAAATGATACCTCAATTTTTTTTCCAGATAATTGTTCAGCATAAAAATGCTCAACTTTGCCCCAATTTAACCCACCTCGTATCTCTAATAATAACTGAGATCCCCATGGTTAAGCTCGAAAAACGGGCACCCTGTAGAAGTCCCTATACCCAAACAGCACAGGAATATCCTAGGTGTTTCCTTTTTACACAGATTAGATAATCTTACAGATGAGACACTCCGCTCATTTTGTTTGATATGCTGAAATCCGTTTTCATTGACCTCGAACCTTTGAATTTTTGTGCATCGCAGTTGCCGGTTAGTCGTTGTCACCGCTGAAGCTACTGATGTGCAATGTTGCCATTTCAGTCAGGGCCGGATTAATTCTATCGGGGCCCCTAGGCAATGGCGATACTTTGACCTATGCCACAATGTGAAAAAGTACTCTCTTCCCGGACATTTTAGGAAATTCTTTCGATGTCTACAAACTCCTTTCTATTTCCTATTACACCCCGTATATCAACTAATGCAATTGCTATCGTGATCACGTCAAATGCAATTATTGACCCTATAAACCGTTATAAACCGTAGGTGTACCATACATCAGACATTTTAGGAAATTCTATCGATGTCTACAAACTCCCTTCTATTTTCTATTACACCCCGTATATCAACTAATACAATTGCTATAGTGGTCATAAAGTATTCAATGATTGATCTTTTATACCGTAGGTGTAATATACAAACATTTTAGGAAATTCTACCGATGCCTATGATCCCCCTTACATGTTCTATTACACCTCGTATATCAACTAACGCAATTGATATCGCGGTCGCGTAGCATGAAATTAATAATCTGATATACTTTGGACTAAAATTTCAGCAAATTCTATATCGATACCTAGAAACGCCCCTATCGGTGTGCCTAGTTCTTTTCTTTGGAGGCCTACAGGTTCTTCTTCATTCCAGGACAGTGCCATTTCAAAAATGTCTCTTTTTTGAGAGCATTAGAACTCACCTTCCTTTTTTCTGGGATTGCTTGTAAAATTTTGCGTTTTGTGTCACGTGCATCTCTTGCTTTCTTAAACTTTATGTCCGTGAACGGATTAAAATTTTTTTATAATCTTCAAAGTCCTTCTCGTCTAACATTTTTGCTGGAGTGTTCCAAATCGTCTTGACTGCACTTTCTTTATAATCTTCTCGGTGATTTTGCACTTATCATGCGATCTATATTTTGATGAAAATTTTTGTTGGTACTTACGTATTTTGACCTGAAAAACACGAATTTCATAATATTATCGTGAACATATCTCTAGTTTTCGAGATAATCGATGCGAAAGTTCGAAATTTCACCTTCTTTGTATGGCAACTTTTGGACAAGTATTGTATCTTCTTAGATCCCAAGATATATTACATGCATTTACCATGGTTAATTATGATTTTTGTGTAAGAAAAACATCATAAATATGTAATTTTTCCGTATTTTTCCTATTATTTCTGAAACTAGGCTACATAAACAACGGCCATTTTGAAAACCTCAGTGCGAATCTTGAGCGAATAAAGGTGGATTCATAGCTGCCTTACAAGAGTCAGTGATAAGTGTTCTCTCTCTTCAATACATGTCGAAAAGAGAGATGGTTATCTGTGAAAGAAGGTGAAATTCCGAACTTTGACGTCGATTATCTCGAAAACTAGATATGTTCACGATAATATTATGAAATTCGTGTTTTCAGGTCAAAATACGTGAGTACCAACAAAAATTTTCATCAAAATATAGATCGCATGATGAGTGCAAAATTACCATCTTCTCCATTGTTCTCCATATTGAATAACTCTTCAGTGGAAGTTTCTGCCAAGAGTTCATTTTTTGTTCAAACAAAAAATCGCAAATTGACGTAGTTGAATTCACAGTATTGCGAGGCATATTATCATTGATGGCTTTTTCGATTTCTCCACTCGAAGACTCTCCAAATCGCGAGATTATTTTCTGACAACGTAAGTTTGAGAAAAATCGACATAATGTCATCAAAATTTGTTTACAATGCTGGTTGTCATGCTTTCAAATGGTAGGTCCCGTTTTGTCGCTGGAAAAGTTATGGCAAACTTTTTTTATGCATAGTGACAAATAGCATTTTTAGTGCATGAATTGAATTGTCAGGTCAAAATACGTAAGTACGAACAAAAATTTTCATCAAAATATATATCGCATGATAAGTGCAAACTTACCGATATTTATATTAGATCGTATCAATTATAATTCTAAAATCGATACCAATAGTTGACCCCCAATATATTTTCGCTCAAACTTACACCAACTACGAAGTGGAAAGCTGCTGTTCTTATCATATAGCCCCTTTAAGAAAATACATAAAGCCAAACTTCACGAACTCCGTCTTTATGCCCTCATATAGTATTGCTACATGATTGTGTGCCTTCTACATCTACATCGTTTTCGCCTACCCTTCTCGATCGATCATGGAGAACTTACAGTTCACGCACGTTTACACATTAGGCCTGACCTCTTGTCCAATATAACAGCGAATATATATCCGTACAAGTAGTGTCACTACAAAGCTATTCGTATTTAATATGATCTCAGTTGATGATACGCTATTTGTTTTACATTTGTAAAGGAATAAAGTGTATTTTGATTGATTTGATTGAATGGTATAACTCAACGAACTTTTCTGGTGTGAAGTCTACGTCGATGGAACATGTTCTGCACACATAATTGTTATTTATGCACTAAGTACCCACTTGGGACTGTAAACAATCCCTAAGACAACTGGCAGCGAACAACCAAGTCACTTTGATGTGGGTGCCAGGTCATAAGGGAGTTGAAGGCAACGAGGAAGCAGACTGCCTTGCCAAAGAAGGGACAAATACACAATTTCTCGGTCCAGAACCCTTCTGTGGACTTTCCAAAGCCCACTTGAAAGAAGAAATCTCACTGGAATAAAGTGCCAGGACAAAGACAAGCGAAAAGGCTAGTGAGCCTCTCGCCAAGGAAAGCTGAACAGCTTCTCGAGTTGGACAAAAAATACTTGAAACTGGTAACAGGACTCCTCACTGGACACTGCCCTCTGAGGTATCACCTCAAAAAGATGGGTGAAACACAGGGTGATAGTTGCCTGCAGAACATTTGCATTCGCACGCCCAGTACTCTTCTGCAAGAGGCTGAAGTTCCTGGAAGGGGCCTTCTTAGAGCCCTCTGATGTCAGGAACCTAGCTCCCAGGAAACTAATAAACTTCGCTCCCAGGAAACTGATAAACTCCGCAAGAAGATCGAATAGGTCGAGATGCTTTGAGACTACCAAGTGTGTTATGAAGATCTAGCAACTAACACACGTGATGCATTTATTTTTCACTAAATATTCGGTTCATTGCTCCCAAGGTGGATACAGGATGGTGAAACAACTTCATATTAACAAACTAGAAAAAACTGTAGATTTTTGTCTACTTCATTCCGAATCGTATAGGTAGTAATATTTCCTGAAGTTACCAAAAATGGCGCCATACCTGAAACAGAAACTGTGTATCTATCAGTGTCATCCATTCTAAGTGAAAAACGACTGACAAGAGTCAAAAAAACGATAATTTTTCCAGATTCACTGAAAATATAGTGTTTCAATGTCGTTATAAATAATTCACGTTTGTCAAATGTGAACCACAGAAATACATGAGCAACAAAAAATCTTCCTTGACAATCGATCTCACCTCCATCTTTATTCAAGTCGTGGAAATATTACTACCTTCCTCAAACGGTCTACAAGTTTTTCACACAATTTTTCACCTTCATCCACCTCAATTGCCCCTGAAGCATTTTCTTTTTACTTCTCAACAGTAGGCACTGCATTTGTTGTAAAATGAAAAGCCATGAATTATTACACGAAGTACCTATCAGAGAATCGAAGAAAGACAGAGGTATCTCGATCGTCTTATGCAATTCGAAATATCAAACACAATTAGAATGACTCGTAGACCACGAGAAGACATCAGATCAATTGATTATCTTAGTCGAGTCGAGTTAGCCAGTCCCATCTTTCATGACCAGGACATGGGAGCCTCGTTTCTTAGGTGTTTCTTTATTTCACCGTATGGTGTCGTGTTTCCAAGTTGCTCTTGGCCAGCGGCTCAGTGCTCTCAAATAGACGTGATAATAATTGTCGCTTGTTAGGAAAAAAGTAATATGTGCATTCTGTATTCACAAAGTGAGTCGTGAGTGGATATAATTCAATGTTCTGCAGGGCATCAGCCAAGAAAGTAGTTGTTTACTGCTCGTATTCTTCCAGTAATTCAAACATAATATTTTGAATTGGATAAGACGTTATACTTCTTTCTGTAATTTTTTCATGGCATATGTTGTTTTTTTGGCGTTTGTTGGATATTGCTGTCAGTGTTTCATTATATTCAGTGAATTTCATTGCTGCTACTTGTCATATAACCGATCTTTCGACTGTGTGTTCGTAAAATATTCATGTATTGCTTCAAAATGTGAGAAATGCATAATATTGTGAATTTAGATTACATCCCTGAAATTTCACTGACACAATAACGAAAAAAGCACATTTTCAACACATTTGCAATGCAAAATTATTCATCCTAATCTAAATCTCCAATGATTCAGACAGGAAAGTTCTACTTCATCACTAATTCGAATTTTTATGAGCGAATAAAATGTATTAATACTTTGATTCCACTATATCTGGACCTGGTATCAAAATCAGCTCTAAAGATTTTTAAAATATCAATGCGTACTTTCATTAATACATATGATGTTAGCTTGGATAATGTTAAATCAATATTCGAATATTCTACCTCTCTACCTCTCTACCTCTCTACCTCTCTACCTCTCTACCTCTCTACCTCTCTACCTCTCTACCTCTCTACCTCTCTACCTCTCTACCTCTCTACCTCTCTACCTCTCTACCTCTCTACCTCTCTACCTCTCTACCTCTCTACCTCTCTACCTCTCTACCTCTCTACCTCTCTACCTCTCTACCTCTCTACCTCTCTACCTCTCTACCTCTCTACCTCTCTACCTCTCTACCTCTCTACCTCTCTACCTCTCTACCTCTCTACCTCTCTACCTCTCTACCTCTCTACCTCTCTACCTCTCTACCTCTCTACCTCTCTACCTTTCTTCCTCTCTACCTCTCTACCTCTCTACCTCTCTACCTCTCTACCTCTCTACCTCTCTACCTCTCTACCTCTCTACCTCTCTACCTCTCTACCTCTCTACCTCTCTACCTCTCTACCTCTCTACCTCTCTACCTCTCTACCTCTCTACCTCTCTACCTCTCTACCTCTCTACCTCTCTACCTCTCTACCTCTCTACCTCTCTACCTCTCTACCTCTCTACCTCTCTACCTCTCTACCTCTCTACCTCTCTACCTCTCTACCTCTCTACCTCTCTACCTCTCTACCTCTCTACCTCTCTACCTCTCTACCTCTCTACCTCTCTACCTCTCTACCTCTCTACCTCTCTACCTCTCTACCTCTCTACCTCTCTACCTCTCTACCTCTCTACCTCTCTACCTCTCTACCTTTCTTCCTCTCTACCTCTCTACCTCTCTACCTCTCTACCTCTCTACCTCTCTACCTCTCTACCTCTCTACCTCTCTACCTCTCTACCTCTCTACCTCTCTACCTCTCTACCTCTCTACCTCTCTACCTCTCTACCTCTCTACCTCTCTACCTCTCTACCTCTCTACCTCTCTACCTCTCTACCTCTCTACCTTTCTTCCTCTCTACCTCTCTACCTCTCTACCTCTCTACCTCTCTACCTCTCTACCTCTCTACCTCTCTACCTCTCTACCTCTCTACCTCTCTACCTCTCTACCTCTCTACCTCTCTACCTCTCTACCTCTCTACCTCTCTACCTCTCTACCTCTCTACCTCTCTACCTCTCTACCTCTCTACCTCTCTACCTCTCTACCTCTCTACCTCTCTACCTCTCTACCTCTCTACCTCTCTACCTCTCTACCTCTCTACCTACCTACCTCTCTACCTCTCTACCTCTCTACCTCTCTACCTCTCTACCTCTCTACCTCTCTACCTCTCTACCTCTCTACCTCTCTACCTCTCTACCTCTCTACCTCTCTACCTCTCTACCTCTCTACCTCTCTACCTCTCTACCTCTCTACCTCTCTACCTCTCTACCTCTCTACCTCTCTACCTCTCTACCTCTCTACCTCTCTACCTCTCTACCTCTCTACCTCTCTACCTCTCTACCTCTTTACCTCTCTACCTCTCTACCTCTCTACCTCTCTACCTCTCTACCTCTCTACCTCTCTACCTTTCTTCCTCTCTACCTCTCTACCTCTCTCTACCTCTCTACCTCTCTACCTATGTGTCCATGTTCTGTTGAAAAAACACCGCCGACGCTGCGATTGTTATTCCGGTGCCGCAACGTTTATACGCCCGGAGTTACGACCCGGAATCGAATCAGGTGTTACGGCCTCGAAGTAGACCAAACACAAGGGACCATCATTGCGCTAGCAGCAAGGACTGCATGGACACAACTGGGAATAGACAGTGTCGACTCGTCTACAAACATGACATCGAATTAAATCGATCGAAGTTGTTGAGAAATTCGTCGTTGAATTTACAAAGGGGTGTATATAAAAAATGGCGTAGTTTTTTTCTCGGTAACAACTTGAGCAGAAGCTGATTCATTCGCTTTCAAAGTGGAATAAGTACATCAATTCCTGATCTTTCAGAAAATGGATCCATTTTTCTTCCGATAGTGACAACTTGAAAGACTAGTGAACCTTAAGAAATTGCTCAAATCCATATACGCCCCTTTGTGAATTTAACGACGAATTAAAGAAAACAAGAAACGCGATGATTGATCTTCACGAGGGTAGTATACACAGTGCGTTAACGTAAATGATAGCACCATCGAGAATATTGAATTTCAACCATTTGGGGTTTCTTATGATTTTATATTTCAGAATCGTTCAACTTCATCACATCCGTGTCATTTTTCACTACTAATATCGGAATTAATACCACTCAACACTCAATTGTGAAATGTATAATAAAAAGGACACAACTTTGATATTCAGTTGTTGTATTCGTGTCGGAGTTTGCTCTGAAATCCATTTGATTGAAATTACACCCAAGTTTTTTTTACTGGGTAATGTTAAGTTTCAACCGATATGGGTTTCTCATTTTGTACTAAAAATTGTTACCAAATGATGAAATTTTCGAAAAATGTCAAAAGGATGAATCGTTTCTTTCACAATGTATTATATACAGTTAGCAGCAAAGTAATTGAATAAATTCGATACTACATAATATTAACATCTGGTAGAAACACTACTTATATCAAGAATATATCATATTAAGTAGATCGAATTTCCCAAAACGAATATAACATGACAATAAAAATTAACAAGTTGATTTTAAATGAATGGCTTAATATTCTGAATCCAGAAACTTATTTCTTATCTCATTTATTCAATAATAAACTTCGTAGAATTGAAATGAATCGAATTTATAACCATTTACTATGTTATGCAGTGAATTGATAGACAATTTTTGTAATCAATTATGCAAAAAAAAAATGGGAAAGTCAGTCAGTTTGCGTCTGAAGAGGCGCTTCTGGTCAGCATTTGCCTGGGGAAATTACAGAATTCTTCTGTTTCCAGAACACGCCAATAAAAGTCTGATGTGTTAAAAAATACCACTGAATGTGTACTCTGCTTTGCACTACAACTAGAAACATTGACTTACAATCATGCTTTCAAGTCTGGTTCAATTGAGTTTGATTTGAAAATTCACTAAATTGATTCATGAAAATATTGTTACACGACAAATTCTATTTTCTACTCACATGAATAATTATGTTAGATATATCTATCTCAGCTTTAGATTCATTTCATGAAATATAAATTAATTCTTGCCATGGTTCCTCTTCAATCTATCACGAAGAAAAGGACATACGAATAATGAAAAATATATGAATAATAAAACATAATAGACCATAGGACAATGTCCTTTCTCTCATCACATGGGTATTTCGACAGCATATAGCCTCTAATTCAATTTTTGAAATTGAATTACGTGCCATAGTTCTAACGAAATTTGTTGCAAATCAATGAAATCACGTTTGAACGATCAAATGAACAAAAGAAAGAACGAAAAAATGAACGGATTAATTAACGAAAGGACGAAATAATGATAAGATAAACGAACAAAAAGACAAATACAAGTGGACGAAATATAATTGAAAAACAGTGATTTGTTTCATGACGATTCGCTTTTCAATTCCACAGATATTTAAAATCAATAATCCTTCATATCAATTTGAAAATGGAACTGAATGCTACCATTTCATTTCTTTTGGAAACGAATAACGAACAAAAGAATGGACGAAAAATTCAACGGACGAATGGACGAACGAATTGAAAAGCGAAGCAACAGGAAAACGAGAATCAAACCGAAAATATCGATTTGTTGAAAAAGACACTTCCCTTTATTAGTTTCACGGATATTTCGACAGCTCAGCCTCTAATTTAATTTGTGAAATTAAATTACGTGCCACGGTGCCACAGAAATCTCTTGCTGATCACATTATCGGCGTGCCTTTTCGAAATTGCACAAAGGACGCGGTTGAAATGTGCAGCTTGTATAAAATATTCAGGCAGCTCTCGGATAATTCGAAAGATAATGGGGCGCGCAAGTGGAAAATAAGTGAACCAACCCCGAAGTGATGATCCACATTCCTGAAATTACTTATTTCTTGATTAGTCCCACATGGAATGTTACGGGGCAGAATATCTTCTTATCCGATCCAAAAATATATGTAAATCAACCATTTCAAAATAAATGAAGCTCATGAAAGCTCAGTTGTTGAGGTTGTTCAGATCGAACCTAAATGATGCCAAATTTTGTCAATATATTTTTTATCGTCCAGAAAAACTAATGAATTAATCGTAACGAGTTCAATATCAGGTACCAGCAAATATTCGTTTAAGTGGCCACCTGTTTTTGATAGTTATATGGATCGCTAGGTCGTCTCGGCTCGAAATATAAATAAATTTGATGTTGTCCGGCCGATATTTCCTGTAAGTACCAAGCTATGTTTATACTCCAGGAAAGTTTTTTTTGAACTGTACGAATTAGATGCATTTGGAATGGCAATTTGGTCTACGAGGGTTTTGATGATTATTAAGAACAAGCTTAAGTATATCATTATCACGAGAATTGAACATGTTTTAAAGATTCACTGAGTATATACATTTTATAAATACGAAGCACAATACGATGACTATAGGGTGGATTTACCAGCTCGGTAAAACACTTTGGAACTGAAGAATATAGTCTGAATAGAGTCACTCGAAGTCATTGAAGGGAGGATCATTCGAGGAGAGGAATATGGGAACCAATAGGAACGTTGGTTTTGTTTACACTTCAGGTTAGCTCGTGTATAATTTATGGGCATGAGATCTGGCTGCAGTAAAAACTAAATATTCCAGTAACCTTCAACTAAATTATGTTTATACTAGCTTGATCGAAGAGTAATGGAAAAAGCGCAAAAATATGAGATTTATATCTGAAATAGTTTATATTAAATGTTTTTAACATGACAATACTTTTAAAAATGATTTACATTTGGCAAAATCGACATGAACCACTACTTAGAGTAATCAGCGGGGATGGGAGGTTCCTACAACTTTCTCATGAAAAGTCCCTATAAATTCTCTGAAACTAGAATCAGGAGTGAGAGCAGATCCAAGATCCGACAGTTCAGCTGCCGCCCTCGTAAAATGTGTTGCAAGTGAACGTGAATTAGCAGACCAGTGAAAGATGGATTTCCATCAGACAGTTCGGTTTTGGTCCAATTAATAAAAGTCATCTTGTTGTGCCGGTATTCAGTTCAATTCACGTAAGTTTTATAGCTCAGGAAAACATCTCGAAAGTTACTATAATTGTGATCAACCACCATACATGTAAGAAATCTTATTTATATTGCCGACTTTGCCTGTCTAATTGATTCAAATGCTAAATAGATATTTGTACTCTGAGATAAGGGTATTTATGTCTACATCCACTATTCTTTCTCCTGCTTAAATATTCACGAACCCAGTTAAATAAGTAAAATTGTTAACACCCTGTATAGACCAACTTGAATAAAGCAGGGTGGGGGTTTCTAAAAATTATCGTACATAATACAGGGTGATTCATTGTGAAATGCGCATACCGTATAAGGGTAGATGGAGGATACCGATTACCGAGGTGCTTTCAAATACCTATATTTTATGGGTTCATCGTTCTTCATAACCAAGATACAGGATAATTTCTTGATTTTCCAATTTTTTCAATTGATCGTAACTTATGAACCACCCTATACATTTTTGTGATATTGGGTACGTATGTTCTTTGAAGTTGTTGAAGCTGTGTTCACGTAACAGTTCAATTAGATGAAATTTTTTTGTATTTCGTGTAATTTTATTTTATTAAATTCGCAGAGCGCTTTTGCCTGTCAAGCCATCATCAGTGCTCAATACCTGCAAGTAAGTAAGTTTTTTTTGAAAAATAGAAAGGGTTTATAGGAAACTTTGAAATTACTTACTCGTCAAGTATTCATACAAAAAAACTATACAACAATTAAATGTTTACATGACCATAGTTCACATACTAGATATTTGTATACCCAATTAGAGGGTTATTTCAAAAAAGGTTTTTCAATAATAAAGATCATAAGGAAAAAGTGAGGTCAGTTTCAAAAAAATCGTGAAAAATTGTTCCAGAAAAGTTTTTGAATTACCAAAATATGTAGAAAATTACGGTGATAAAGGGGGGTGACGGGGTGACACATTTAAGTGGGACACCTTATACAAAACTCGTTGGAAAGTGCATTTCTTGCACTCTTTACGTTTCTGCACTCGCGGCTATATGCGTCTCGTGCTAAACGACTACTCGTACGAAAAGTGCCACTTTCCACACTTGTTATATGTAATATACTGTTATCTTTGGACCGGACGAAAGGAAAACCAATGATTTTCGAGAAACATCGTGCAAGTCTGAGGAAGGATAATGATAGGGCATATTCGTGATGGATTTTGGAATTGACAGTTCGGCAAGTCTCGAGCTTGATAAAAAAAAGGTGGCCAATCTGAGCCCAAATTTCCAAAAAAGTATCTTCAGAAAATGTAGAAATCGCCACATTCCACCAACTAATAGAATCTAGAAGGTTGAATATATGCTATGTAGATTATAGGGAGCTGGTTAGGATATGATTGGAACCTCAGAACTTTTACTAATAGGTGGCACTGACTTCTTCCTACCTTACTTGATTTCAATATTGGACATGATGTATTGATACAGATCAGTAGCAATTCAAGCACACCACCAAAGTGTTAAATTTGCTTAATTCAGCACTAACACTAGTGTTACTCACAACTGATGGGTTTGATCATTGAAAACATCTATGGAAAAGGTCACATAACACCTACAGCGGTGAATAATATGCTGGTGTTTACTGACACTAAAAAAATCAGGACCTCAGGGGACACCAGACGGGTTAGCTGGTGTATTTTCTTTTACTGTGTATTGTTGATGGCAATTCCGATATTTCTGATCATTGATACTGAGGAACAGTCTTATTCTTGTAGAAACTACATGCTGGATTTCAAATTCCTGAACATTTTCGTTCTAATTCTTCACACCATACGCCTCTGAAGCCATCTAAATAGAGCTGCTGGAATCCTATTGAGTGGTGTACGACATCGGGCATCATAGACCAATATTTATTTTGTCAGTTTAGCGGACAATTGTGACACGTCCGTGATGAGAAATCGATTTCTGTGGCACGTTTAATGAAATAATTTCTCCATCAGTGAGCTTTCAGATTAGGCCATTGTACATGACTAATTGAATTTGCCAATATTGATCACACGTTTCGAGTATGGATCGAGTTAATGCTGCGAGATAGATAAAATTAGGGTATAGTGTCATTACACAAATTATAGAATGTTGCAAGTCATTTCTCGCTTGGTTTCATTATTCATCTGGAGGATTTTTGGTATTGAATTTTTCATTTTTCAACCCATCACATTCATTTCAAATGAAATGACTTGTTTTCTAAATACTTTTGAATATACAACAAATATAAAAAATACAGTTTGAGAAAACTAAAAATACGCTTTTATAGCAACATGAACTAAAAAGTTGTAAATAATGAATCAAAAAAGGAATATCAAGGCTCATCGCCTGTCCACATAACTTTCGGTATTTTGGACTTTCGCCATGATAATGAAAAAATAGTAGTACATTATGATACGAGTTTTATCAGACGCTATTTATATAAAACGTGTGTCATACTCAATTTTTTCTATTTTGCTTAAATTTGAAGTATTTTATTAAAAATAACTAATTTAATATCGATAAACAACAGAAACATCTTCGATTGGTAACAATGATGACATTGAAATATTTGAAATCTGACGCACATGCGTAAGGCCCAGTTTACTGTTGAGCGATTTATATTTTTTCATACGACCCCGTATGAAAACGTCATATAGCACACTGTTTTGTTATTTGGTAAGTAGCTCATATCACCATGGTGTTGTTATTTGAAAGAGAAAAGCACACGTGTTGAAATAAAAAATATCACACGCTCGCCTGAATTGATAGAAAAAATTAGGTAGGTATATTAGTTGGTACTCACTGTCAATATAAAAGCGTTCTCAAATCAAATTCATATTATTATACCGATAAAAATTAATAAATATCATTTCACGTCTTCAGTTCTCGATGAAATTTCTTATGAATTATATTTCGGTCAGTATACTCATAAATGATTATGCAATCTGTAAGTCAAGTTTCCATCTTCTAAAATATTGCTTTTTATACCTATTTCATGCCTAGTGATCAAACAGTTCGTAAAGATACGAATCTATTTTTTTTTTTTGGTTTTTTAGGTGTCATATTTCTAATTTTGATTGCCATTGAAATAAAGTTATGAATTACATAAGTAGTAAGCAATTTATATTTCACTATGAATAACCTAGGCAATGAAACACAATATCTTTCAACAATATTTATTTACAAAATCTATAAAATTTCAACATCCACGTCTACATTAAATTATGTACAATTTACATATTTTGTCACCATTGGTTGCATTTGAGCAATTATATTGTGTAAAATAATTTTTATATAAACATTGCACCCTCAACAAGCTTGAATATTATATTATTGATATACAAAATCTGGAAGATATATCACAAAATACGTGTAAAAGCAAAAACAAACTACTATGATTGAATATGTATTTTTCTTGGTTGCTACAATTAGGTACAGGGTGTCCCATTTTCCATTTCCTTACCTCGCTTATTTTTAAAGAGAGAGATTTGAGGGAAAACGTTTGCTAATTATTTGTAAAACTCACGATGCCCCAAACATAATTGTCACGGTATATTCATGCAGAGGTTTTTAGTCGTTAGTTTAAAGTCTCAGATTTTGATTCGTGAGTTTTAAGTCGTAAGGAAATATAAACCATTTATGCAAGAATGTCAATCGGTCTGATTCTCTAAGGAAGTGGTTATCTCAACAACCGTCATTTGGGTGGCAAATAGGAAGGTCAGTTGTTATTTGAATCACTTTCCGAATTTTCAATTCTCTAACGTCAAAATGGAAAAAAAATTAACAACTTGTCGTTGGTTTACCACTGATAAAGTGACTAATTTATCCACCAGATTTTACTGGTGGAAATGAGATAATAATTCATCATAAAGGTGATATATATTTGAAGAGGCAGTTATGAAGGATATTTGTTACAGTTTTTAGGATTTGAGTCACTCAGGAAATAATTATATGGTAGGATAATCGATATTATTGAGAACATATACCTTCCTACTGAAAAAAATATCATAAAAATATCTACATATATATGCTCAAGAAACAGATAGCATCCAATTATATAGAGCCTTATGAAATTATACAAACCAAGAATATTAATGTTAATGATGTCTCTAAACCAATGATGTTCAACATGGTAGAATGTGTTGCTACTGAAAAATTAGATACCTAGCTGAATCAATGAGCAATGATCCTGTGTAATAATATGCATTCCAGGATATATTATACCTACCTTACTAGGTTCATTAACAAAACATATAATTATTATTCCTGCAATTATTCACGAAAAACTTGGCAGTCCCGGACACAGAAGACCAGAAAGTAATACTACATCGAATCCAAAAAATGAGGTTAGATTGACGTTGAAATTGCAGAAAAACAGCAAACTATAATAAAAAAGAAGAGGAGTTACTAACTTTTCCTAATTTATTTACCACTGAGTGGAAATGTAAGAAATTAGCAACCTTGATAAATTTCGTATTTGAAGAGTACCACATATGAATAGTGGAAAATCTAAAGTGGTGAAAAAAGTAGTTGTTAACAACGTTACTAATGTATCCACTGTGTTAACCACTTTTTAAAGAATCGGACCGAATATGTCAATACTGTCAATCCTGTTATTTTGTGTGCTTATTTTTCTCATTTCCTTCGATTCAATTCAAATTTCCATAGGATATCCTATTTTCATTTATGTTTATTTGGTTTACATGTATTCAACTTCTGCTGTTTGTTACGATACACTTTTGCAAAATCAGACGCATGCGCATATCGATCAAGTTTCAAGTCGTAAGTCGCCAACTTTTCTTAGGACTCAAAACTTATGACAACTGTATAAATGGTTAAATTGAAAACTAATGGATGAACTTCATATGACTTATTACTTAAAACTTGAGACTTGAAACTTACGACTTGAAATCTCTACATAAATCCACCGTCAGAGATACAGGGCAAAATTGAAGAGACTGCATTTTTACTCCACATAATTCAAAAGATAGCATTGAATATTTTCAATTTCGCCCTGTATCACAAAGACCTCGTCAAAGACGCTATGAAGATTTTGTTAACGGTATCGTGAGTTTCACAAAAATGTAGCCGGCGTTCGCGAAGACTGCAAATCTTTATAAAAAATAAGAGAGATATCCCGTGAGGACATCTAAAATGGGACATCCTGTACAGTGAACACATTGCATAACATATATTATATTTCAACTTAAATGGGATTAAATTATTATTCGTTGATTCCTAAAGAGATTAAAATTGAGTGAATATGTGAGTGAACTGATTCAAATCATATTGCACACCTAAATCTAGATTTCAAATAACAATGTTTTACACATAATACGAGGAATATACAAAAAAAAACTATAATTATTTTAATAAATCCAATATTAATATTTACAAAATCACAGATGCACGAATCTAACAAATAACATAAGTTAGAAAAATTGAATTGAAGTTATTCCCAAACCGTGTAGATTGAGGTTTGATTAATTATTTCCAAATTTTTTTTAAACAATTGGAATACATAGAAAAATATAAATTGGCAGATGTGAATTCAATAACAATATATAAGCAACTAAACTGCTGTTCGAACGAATGAGTAAGTAAGATATAATACTTTTTCATTTTCTTGGATTTTTTTACTCATGAGGTTTAAAGAGGACCCCACGTAATGATATGAAATTCGATTATTCCATACCAAGAAGTTTTCAAGAGTAGGACCACTAGTTATTATTATCATATTATTATAATCGTCAGTATAATAACCTTTCTGGAGCTGTTATTTCATTTATTTTATTTATTGAATTGAAACAATCGTAAATCCAGGAATATTGAAATTTCTGAGATGTCTGATATGTTTGTTGAATGTCAAAAAATATTTGATGAGTCACAAAGTTGGGTGATTTTTTGAAATTTAATAATTTTGGGTGGTTCTCAAAAACATGAACTGATTAATTCAGAAAACTTGAAGAATGTAAATGATCCAATCCAACATAACAAATGTCATTTTCCCTATCATCCGGCAAGGCCGTATATAAGTATGGGGGTTCAATAGGTTCAATTCCCCAATGACACTCATCACTTGTCAATTTTGTCTGAAAAACGTTACATCAATTATTATAAACATGAATTTGTAGCATCAGGGTTGCCAACTGTAAATTTTTTTGCGTAATAGATATGTGAAAAAATAGTAATAGATTCTGGTCTTTGAGTAATAGATTGAAAAAAATTAGATGTTTGCTCAAATTCTTGAAAATCGTCAGTTATATGTTGTCTTTTGAGCTCTGCCTTGATCAGTGATGAATCACGTTCACAACAATTTTCTTGAATAGCAGTCAATATATAGTGAATAAGATGGTGATGATAATAGTTGCAAAAAATCTTTTATTGAAAAAAGTATTATAAATTATTTCAACCCTATAAATAATGCAAATACATTATTCTACATCACAGAAAAATATCTTGAGAGTGAATTATATTTTTCTTCTTCAATACTCATTATTGTTTGCAAAATGTAATAAAAAACTTGAAGAAATTGTAAATAGTAACAGATTCTGCATCGAGGGTAATAGCGTAATAGACGCAGACTGAAAGTAATAGATCTATTACTATAGTAATAGCATTGGCAACCCTGTGTAGCATAAAACTTCAATGCAGGTATCATCAATTATTGCTTATGTATTATTTCATTTTCCGTTACATAAAATATAATGTTTTGAAATCATGATTTTTTTCATTCTAGACATTCCCCTGTCACAACATAGCCTAGCTGTGGCCTTGTCACCCGGTATAAGGATCGAAGCAAATGAAACTGTTCATTAATTTTGTTACATCTTCGAAGCTCGAAGCCAGTATAGATAGTTATATTTTGCACCCAAAGTTGTTTTCAGGGCAATCAAATCTCCAGGTAATTAAACCATCCAATTAGGTTCAATGTTGAACAACATCTGCCATATATATGTTGTATTAATCGCTACAACGTTCTAGCCATACACAATGACTCCCACTATAAATATCCGACTTTTACTGCATCCAATCACAATAAAAACTAATGATGGCTCCTCATTATGTCCACGTTCGGAATTTCAACAGTCCGACGTCTCTTCTGTTGTCATCTCCCTTTCAATTTCACCACCTTCAATCTTCACTTCCTTCGGCCAGGACAAAAGCTGAAGTAGGGGAACAGAAAACAATGGAGAGACAAGAACCTGCAAAAAAATGAACACACTATTACCGAATATCGTCGAGTCATCGTTTCAAATAATGCTCAGAGTTTCGAAGGGGGTATAATTATGGTACAATGGGTCCTACCAAACGCTTATATAGGCAACATTTGTGAGGTTAGAATCACTCTCTTGGCGAGAGATTTATGTTAAAAATTTTTAACACAACTTTAAGATGAAACCACGCTGTCTTAAAGGGAATGTTAGCATAGAAACGTCAAATATTGGATGCCTTCATCATAAGTGTGTATTTCCACTTCTTTATGTATCCTGCATTCAAGATTGAAACAATTGTTTTTTGAAAGATATTTCGAACGCATATTTCGTTTGTCGAACAAAGTGTCACTTTTGATACTTATAAATTAATGTACTATTTATATTTCCTACGACCATCACGTATGAAATATAAAGCACACTGTTTTGTTATTTGCAAACTAGCTCATATCACCGCTTTTCTTATACCACATTCATGTTAATTGGATTTTTCTGCATCTTTTCTGATTATAAGAAGAATTCGTTACTATAGTTTTAATGTGTCAATGAGACAGTTAGTCTGGAATCATTTCTACTACATGTACGATAATGTTAATGGCAGCAGTGGAACTCACCCACAACTTGCTACTAAAGAGAAGCCGCACCACAGAATTTTGCACTTTTTACATATGAGTCAATTCGCACTGCTGTATTCCTGGTTGCGTGATTCTTTCATATTCGAGACATTCGTGTAAGGATGTGGATTTGAATATTAATGAAATTGTTTGTGATGTAGGTGATTATCACCTGAAATATTCAAATATACAGTAATATCGAATCGATCACCTGAAATTGTCACCCAAGTTGTATCACTGAAGTCAAATCTTGCGAAATAAAAAACAAAATATTTATAGTCCTAGGAAAAATAGCCTCATGGAGTGAATTTCTTGCACTTTTCACACTTGTTACGTAATAGTTATTTATGTATTAAGGGAATTATGAGGGCCTTAATTACCGATGGCAAAGTTTGCGTCCCGTGGGCCTCTGGCCCGAGGGACAGCAATTGCCAGAGGTTATTAAGGCTCTATAATTCCCGTGGTACATGTATAATTTTATTTTTGACCGATTTTCATAACAATATGTCCATATTTAGAACGCAATAAATGTTTAAATTCATAATCTTTCTGGTATATTTGAATTAGGTAGCGTTGATTGTAGCATTGTTGGTTGTTGCTAGTTTGTCGCTATGTTACATGTTTATAAGCAAACTTTCTTTATCAATCAATGTTTTTCCGTTAAAAACGTGTTTATTTTTTACCACAAATCGACGATCTTTTTCTGATATAATGGAGGATATTATGAAAAAAGCGGAAAAAACAAGACAATCATTACGTCCATCGAAAAGTGAAGCCCTATATCAAAAAGAATACAACTTATATCTGAAGTGGCTGACACAGAGAAATGTTATGTCAAAATATGCAAACGAAACTGTCTTTCTGGCATATTTTCAAGAACTGGTAAAGTATTTTCAGTATTTTCTGGTAGATTTGGTAATAATTGTATTTATTCGTTGCAGTCAGAAACGTTTAGCCCAAATTCGTTATGGACTAAATGGTCAATGAAAATATGTCTTAGTCTTCATTACATATAAACGTTTATAAGCATTTATTGTATCATTTTCACCTGTAAAAGGTAAGAGGGAGTTTTTGAACCTTAATATCCCAAGGGAGTTATGACCCTCATTATAGATATCGTAACTATGACGATATAAGCTTAGAGTGTCACTGTCAGAAATAAAATAATATATGATGCATTTATTGTACAAACGCTTGTTTTCAAAAACATTTTCATGTTTATTTTTATGTGCGATCAAACAATGTTTTCAAATGACAATAATTGCTGCAAACAGGATTAGGAATATCAATACTTGTGCGAATTGTGTATCCAAAAGCACTCCAAGCAGAAGCATAATTGAAACACAAATAATGTTTTACTTCGAATGACATTCTAGGCATGAATTCTAATTGATTCGATTGGGACACCTTGTAACAGTTGGTGGTCGTAGCTCCAATTATTTCAGAGTTTAAAATAGACCATTTTGCGGTTCGAGTGACTTGTCTCCAGACAATATTCGTGAACAATTGATGGTATTTGAAATAATTAATATAATTGGTAATATTTTTACTTCTCGTGAGAAAATGATACGTGGGAATTTCTTGGCTATGACATAATAAAATTGTTTTTCAAACGTTCAGAGTCTCATGAATAGGTCCTTATAGTCGGGGAAGTATAATTTATAAAGTTTATTTTTGAAATAGGTTGAACAAAATGAATATATTTGTTTTTTTCAAGACATTATAGGTTTTGTTTGAATAGTCAATATCTTTCCAACAGTACGAATCATAGAAAAACGGCACGGGACTTCACCTATGTTATGGACCTTCACTTTAATTCTGAATTTTCAGTTTTGATCCTTTTTACAGAATGTAGTCTCGATGTAGTCCTTAATGTTTCCCGTGAAAGTTTCAGTTCAGTTCGCGATTAATCTGAAATCAAACCATATATGTCTGATAAAATGAACTTCTGCATCTAAATGTACAACACGAGGGGGTGATCACGTGGGAAGTTTGGTGTACAGGCACAAGGAAGTTCGAAGGAAGTTCGGGGAAGTCTGAGGAAGTTCGAAGGGAGTTTGGGAAGTTCGAAGGAAGTTTGGGAAGTTCGAAGGAAGTTTGGGAAGTTTGAAGGAAGTTCAGGGAAGTTCGAAGGAAGTTCGGGGAAGTCTGAGGGCGTTCGAAGGAAGTTCGAGGAAGTCTGATGGAATTCGTAGTCATATCGTTCATTGTCGTATATTTTCGAACTTCTATCCACCACAATTCTCTTTTCTATCGCATACCCACGTAGTATCCTTGAGTATTGAGACTGTGATATTCAGTTTGATTGAAAAATTAATTATTTCAATCTCAAAAAATGGACATCAATTCTGTAAACTTTGACATAAGGAAAACAATATAATTCTAGTAGAAATTTGGTAAAAAAATGTATATCTTTAGCCACAATTAAAGGGTGAATTAGAAAGTAAAAAAATTGTTCGATTTTTGTTTGAAGTACTTGCTATTGTATGGAATTTCAGTCCTCAAGAAAATCTTAACTGTCGTGAATTACCTTCAGTATCAACTGGTCAATTATTTTGAGCTATACAGTGTGTTACAAAAAAAAAGATGCGCATCGAAGTTTTGTTTTCAAATGGAATAGGTACCCTGTATTTGATTGCATTTTCAGATTTTCATTGAAGATCTTATATCATCAATCCATCATACTTGATGTCTAGCTGAAATGATTACCAACATAGATATTATATAGTGTGAGAATTCAAATTTTTCAAATTTAGAAAGTTTTTGTATCGGAACTATTCCTTATTGATAAAAACGGATTAAGTATAATATGTTTTAAAATCTCGATATTTCAAATCATTCCCGCTTGACTCCAAGTGTGATAGATCGATGGAATCAGCTCTCTAATTATGGTAAGCAAGCAAGTCCATGGTCCCTTTTTTTCTAATTTTTGTTATGGTGAAAATAGAAAAAAAATCATTCATATTCAAATTTTCTCATCATTGAATTCTGAATAATACTCGGAGTAATGGATGTAAACTTGTTTGAATCCAGAAAAAACAAGCGTTTTCAATATACATTTAAGAAAAATACATACATAATCAATAGACTATATTTGAGGATGGATATCTTAGATTTCGAGGGGATCTTTCGTTTCGATTTGGCACAATAGTTTCGGAACACCATTCATAAAAATTGTACCCTGTATCGGGTTCGAGGAAGTTCGGGAAGTTCGAGAAAGTTCGGGAAGTTCGAGGAAGTTTGGGAAGTTCGAGGAAGTCCGCGGAAGTTCGAGGAAGTTCGGGGAAGTCCGAGGAAGTCCGAGGAAGTTCGGGGAAGTTTGAGGAAGTTTGGGAAGTTCGAGGAAGTCCGAGGAAGTTCGGGGAAGTTTGGGAACTTCGGGCGCATAGGAAGTTTAGTGTACACGTTTTTTGGCCGTGATCACCCCCTCGGTACAACATGAATCATTTTTTAAATGATTGTGCTTATTATTCCCACGTGTCTTTCGCCTACAAAGTTTCCTTTCCTGTGTAATATTCTGACGTAAATTAGTGTCAACACCTTCGTCTAATTATTCATTAATTTCAATAAATCCTCCTACAGCTCTGGTAATAAGTTTCATCTATTTCAGCGTTATACCTCTCGGTTACGGTATAATTAGTTCTATTAATCGAACTCTAATGGAATTATAACATTTCAGATTGAGAACAGCTTGAAACCCATATGGTATAGGAACAGAGGGAAACTTTTAACATTTTCAGAACTATGTCATAGTACAGGTATACATGTCATAGTATATGGCATGCAAGTACTATCAGTATACGAAACATTTTGAAATCATTTATTATGATAGAACATGAACATTTTCACTATTGAGTGAGAAAAACTTCAAAATTGTCAGTGCCAGGTGAAAAATCCAAGATGCGGTAGTGCCCAATAATATAGGACCGTAGTTTAAGTGATGTGGGACGTTAGAGAAAATGATGAAATTTATACGAACTGGCTAAGGCATCAGAAGGAATCAATATTTTATGCCTGAGCCTCAACTCGTATATAATTGGGCCCGCATTCGCATGCCGCTTGACGATCGGTCGTGCTCTGCAGCGCCATCGCATGCCCGCGACTCACGTCATAATCATTTTGAGACAAATTCATATTCAAACTAATTATAATTCATTTATACTGCTTTCTGGTCGTAGAGGAAATACAGTGATTGTAACCTTGCTACAGAATCTCCTATCCTTTTACTTTCAGTTCAACTGAAAACAACCCTGAGTCTGTATTTTTGAATCCAGCGGATATTTTTATTCAAGGTATAGTATAATTTTTTGTCGGAGAACAATTTTTGAAATATTTTCGATTCAACACGAATCACTCAAATGTGGCTCCTTACTGAGATACAAGGTGTTTTATTTGAAGATTTGAAAATAATTCTACTCATAATTCTGTTATTCATAAGCCATAATTCGAAATAAACGATTTTATTCGGGCAACTTGCGATGTCTTTATCTTGAAGAGGGTGAATTTCATGATTGTTTATGGTAAAAAAGTCTTATTCTGACTCCAGGTATATGAAATATTTGTTTCGAATTTTGAAGAACCTCGAATATTGATGAAATACAATGAAATCAACATGATTTTGCATAATTCTGCAAAAAAAAATCCTTGCTAGATATTCAATCTGCCCCATTTGCTATACCTCATCAAGTATACATATTGAACCCTATAACTTTTTTATTGTATAAGTACCTATTGCTATTTTCGTAGATCTAATAAAAAATCAGTTGGGGGGGGGCGGGAATAACTACTCCTTTTCTAATCATAGTTCAAAAATGGTCTATTGTATTTCCAAATAGTAATTTTCTTTTCAAAAAGTATCGAATGTATTTCAAAATCCTCAATTCAATTCCAAAATACGTCAATTATATTTCAAAATCCTCAATTCAATTCCAAAATACGTCAATTGAATTTCAAATTAGTCAATTTGATTTCCAAAATTATCAAATGTATTTCAAAATGTATTTCAAATCTATCATTCAAAATGCGTCAAATTAATCAATTCAATTTCAAAAAAATTCCATTTCAATTTCAAAATCCATCATTTGAATTTCAAATCTGATCGTTTTTATTTCAAAATCAGTCTACTTTGTTCTAATATGTGATGTATGATGTATTTCAAAACTATCATTCGAAATGCGTCAAATTAATCGATTCAAATTCAAAAAATTCCATTTCAATTTCAAAATCCATCATTTGAATTTCAAATCTAATCATTTTTATTTCAAAATCAGTCTACTTCATTCTATAATGTGATGTATGATAGGAAACTGGAGCGTTTCAATAACAGGGTGAATGAAAATATCACCTAACACCCATCTAACCTTTGCATGTTCTTTTTCAGTTTTGAAATTCAAATGATGCATTACGAAATACATTTGATATTTTTGGAAATACAAATGACCATTTTTAAAATTGAATTGATAATTTTCAAATACAACTGATGCTTTTTGAAATCCAAATGACAAATTTTAAACACAATTGACGCATTTTGAAATTGAATTGATAATTTTTAAATACATTTGATGCTTTTTGGAATTAAATTGACTATTTTGAAATACAATTGTAACTTTTCGAAAACCAAATGGCTATCTGGAAATACAATTGACCACTTTTGAACTGAAATTGGAAAAGGTGTAGATTGTAGTAGACTGATTTTGAAATAAAAATGATTAGATTTTGAAATTGACATGGATTTTGTTTTAATTAAATTTATTAATTTGAAATTGCATTTTGAAGTTGAATTGATAATTTTGAAATACATTTGATTCTTTTTGAAATTAAATTGACTAATTTGAAATACAATTACCGTATTTTGGAATTGAATTGATGATTAAGAAATTCTTTTAATACTTTATGAAATTAAATTTACTGATTCTAAATAAAAATGCTCACCTGAACTGATCTTCAGATTCTTCGAAACCGTCGATTTTAACAACGTTCCATTCGTCTTTGGTTTTGGCGTAGCTGAAGGATATCTGAAATCGAACACACTCGATTAATTCACATTGTTTACGGGAAAACCTGATAAATTGCTGGGTTCGACTAAATAAACCTCCGTTAGGTACGAGATGTAATTCATCACGAGTTGGGAAAATTTATCGCTTTCATATCCAATTCGACTACAAAATAATGTTGATTAATTTGAAGCTGAGACGGCGATAAATGGATACTTTTCGAGTGAAAATCGAATCGGCAAATTTATCTGATTGTTAGGATCAAATTGTTACTCATGCATAAGTTTTCTGAACCGAACTCTCAATTTCTCCCAATTTATTAATAAAGGTTCAGGGTCTTCACGTAAATTTTGAACCCCCCCTTAACTTGTTTATATATTGTTCGATTGTTCCTTTCAAAAAACGGTCTCATGTAATTTTTCTTGTTGATTTGATATACATATGTTAATAGGAAAAGATTTGAAGATCTACAAAAAAGTAATGGATTCCAAGTATTTTTCAAAATGAAACGCCCTATATAATTTGTTACTTCTAGATATAGAGTATATTTTTCTGATTTCAAATATATATACATATATCATGTTATATTTAATAAATTTCGAGATATTTAATGTTGAAATTAGGAGAAATAAAAAAATATTTTCCTCCTACCCCTATAGAAAGTACACACTTTCCTCCCTCAAATCAGGGAGGAAACTCATACTTTTCCTCCCTAGGGAGGAAAGTATTTTTCCTCCCCCTCATTTCAAGTAAGTTGCAAACGATGAAACTTGTGAATTCATTATATTCATATTGTTTCAATAATTTCTAGAACATCCTGTATATCCTGTTTTTTGGTAAAAATCAAACATTAATGTTACTTCAACGTAGTTCTTCAATACAAATTTCAAGTTCAGGAATCTTAGATATACGTTTTTTGAGTTCACTGACCATTTATGCCATTGTTAGCTGGAAGAATCTAGATAAAATCTAAATTTCAACTTGAAATATCTCGAAAGCTATAAGAGGTAATATGATTTATATATACAGTGTGTACCAGCCAAATGGAATAAATTCGTTAATAAATAAACGGTGGCGTTTTAGGAAAAACGCTCGGACACGTCGATTTGTATCTTTAATTGCGCTTTTTTTTCAAAAAAAACTTTTTATACAGGGTGTGTCATGCCACAGTGGCCAATATCAACTTTCTTATTTCAAATGCAACACCCTGTATATTTTTCAATTTTTGGATTCCTCAGAAAATTCTAGACATATTTCATGTACAATGTCCTATACCTATCATCAACTGTTTCGGGAATATTAAATGTTTTCGGATTTATTGCAAAAATTAACATGGTATGATGTATCGACGAAATCAGCTCTTCAGGAAGAATTTGAAAACGAAATAAAATACAGGGTGCTCTATTCGAAATAACAAAGTTGTTGCTACTTTTCGACAGAGTAGGCAACGCCGCAACGCTGAAATTATTTCAGATCGATAGACCAAAACTGATTACCCAAGAAACCAAATTTTCAGAGTAATCCTACGTCCTGTTCTCCAGAAACGGTCTAAACTACCATCGACCGTGAGTGACCCTGTAAATTTGAAGTGAAAAAAAAACTCTATCCAATAGTATCTAACAAAATATATATGGTGTTCCATTTGAAAAAATATATTTGGTATGGATTATTTCTTATGTAGTTGTCCAACTGTTTTTCTGTTAAAATATTCAAAATCTACAGGAACAATTGTATGAGAGCATATCTTGAATTAAAGAATTGAACAATAGATGAAAAAGTTGAGGACGGTTCAAAATATACGTGAAGACCCTGTACAATGATTCGACATTCTTCAATTGTTTTTAGATTACCAAAACAAAAAGTATAGTATCATAGCTGAGTTATATAACGGATTTTTTTTCACTATAAAAATAGCAAAGATGGTGCTTGTACGTACGCCACTGTTGAAACTGAAAATTATGTGTGTATTAAAAAACACACTTTTTCGAAAACAACCTACGGTCTGAAAATCACTGAAATATTTTGAGCAGTTTTAAAAATATTAATCAAATTCTCTTTTTGTCCTTTAACTTCAGCCCCCCGTATTTCCGTAAGAGATTATTCTTGGATCATAGTTTTCAATCAAACTGATCGATACTCCTTGAAAAATACTCCATTGAATATTCGTATTCGTCCTGAATATTTATAAATACACACATACTTATTTTTCTTTTTCAATATGACAAAGGCACAAACATTTTGTAGCCTGAGAATGAAATCATCAATCCAATACTGGTTGGTTTCTTCTTTCATACAGTTTAAATATTATTATATACCAGGCGTCCCAGTGTACCTGTTTCAATGGCATATCTAAGCCATTTCGAAGGTAAAAAAGTGAAAACCGGAAGTCATTTCTGGTTTAACCCAAAGTAACTCCAGATATTTATCTCGGTCAAATTGAAGGTTCTTGAAGAAGTAAAATAATATAATCTCGAAATGGCTGAGATATTTCATTGGAAACTATACAGAGTGGCCACTTTTTTAATGGGATTGTATTGGTAACTTTTAAACCATAAGAGTTAGAAGGTCGGTCAAATGGAGAAAAAGTTGCATTCATAGAAGCATTGTCAAGCAGTTCAAACAAATCGAGATTATCAGGGCCGGTTATTGAGATATCATAAGAAAAGTAAATTCTGTCATTTTGATTTTTCTTTTTTTCCCACTTTATTTCGAATATTATCAAAAAATGTCACAGGAGTTTTTTATTCGACAGTAAATTATCCTCATTTTGACATAATCAGATTCTGTTACGTTCCATTCAGTTGAAGATGAGTAAGTTGATTTTCTTATCGAAATGTTGCATGTTGTTAATTAAACTAAAGGTACCTAAATGTAATACAGATACGACCCAATGAAATTTGGACAAGGGTCAAAATCACCTGAAAATCAACTTTGAATGACATTGTATGATACGTTGAATGTAGAATTAAAAGTTATTTCGAAAAGTGTCATAAAATATGAAGGTCCGTATTGAAAAAAATGAGGTTGAGGGTGGCCCAGAGCGTACGAAACGTTGGATAAAAAATCTGATTATGACAAAATGAGGATAATTTACTGTCGAATAAAAAACTCCTGTGACATTTTTTAATAATATTCGAAATAAAGTGGGAAAAAAAGAAAAATCAAAATGACAGAATTTACTTTTCTTATGATATCTCAATAACCGGCCCTGATAATCTCGATTTGTTTGAACTGCTTGACAATGCTTCTATGAATGCAACTTTTTCTCCATTTGACCGACCTTCTAACTCTTATGGTTTAAAAGTTACCAATACAATTCCATTAAAAAAGTGGCCACTCTGTATACTGCGATAACCGCTTTATAGGGTGTGCCATAATTAGCCTGCCAAACTTCACCCGCGGTTTCCGCGACAAAAAATAGAGAAAAAAGTTCGAACGAATATGGGTCAAAAAATGACTCCTATGGGGGCTACTGTCTCCCTTATAGGACTCATTTTACTGCCCAAAAAAATTACCTGATCTTCTATCGTATCCTTCCTTATAAACTTCATGGGCTCCAAATGAGAGTGGAACTGGTCAACAACAGTCAGAGGTTGTTTCAGTAGGTGTTCTGAAACGAAATAAAATCGTCGAAAACTAAATTCAATAAAACGTTGAAATTAGAAAATAATCGCTAGTGGGCTCAAATATTCCTAGAGACGGCCCTGCCTCAGCATGTATGTCATCGCATGATCGGCTTTAATTTGCGCTAATTGGGCGCTTAAACCGCTTAATCCAATTGACGTTTCCTCAATTAAGAGCCGTAGCCAGTAAGTATATTATAGTTGCTCACCGATGATGTAGCCCATTGTGACGTCATCGGGCAGGCGGATTCTTTCACCTGTGCTCGTGAATCTGCCCCCGCTGAAACAATAGAACAATATCTTTTAGCAAAGCCCACTTGGCAAAACTTAAAACGGAAAATAAAAGCATAAGAATCAAGAAGTGTATGCGCATGCGTATAACAGCCATTATCATTGAATAACTTCATTTCAATAAGGAGTTCAATTCTAGAAGCCCTGAAAACTTTTCTTCATTTGGATTTTTATTTCTGGTAGCTCATTGATAATTGTGAATGAAATGAGAGAACATCATCATGGATAGTTTTCAGTTAACGTCATCGGTTTCAGTTTTTATCACCAAATGCCGTAATGAATATTCATTTGTTTTCTACTCGTGGTATAACAGTCATTTGAACTGTGTTTGATTTTCGATTTTTAATTCAGATACTTCGTCCAATTTTATGTCTTTTTCAATTTGCATCGTGTAGAATGTATAATCTCATACTCGTATCAATTTTTCCCATTCTGATCTTGTTATGATACGAAAAATAACATCAAAAATGTATTTTGATACGACTCTCTATATTCTCGGAATATTCGAAAGAATATGAATGTATGTTCGTAGAATACGAGGTAGAATATCTGTTATAGGATGAGAATGTTCTGAGATTATTCTGAGAACATTCGATTGGAATATTATACGAGTCTGGGGTGCACCATTTTTTCTCAACGGTAAAATATTTGATAACAACTTCGTTCGTCTATAAAAACTATAGAAACAGCAATTCACTTCAGTAAAAGTCTAAGGTGACATATAAATCATTCGAAAGAATGGAAAATTCATAATGCATAAAATCAGAATCTTTCAGTATAGAAAATTGTTCTTCGTGTCAATTGTTCTCTTCACCCGCCCCTGAGTCTGGTCGATATGATGGTCGATAAACCGCGATATATTTTCCGGCAAACTCGTTTGTCGATCCCATCCTCCGGACTGTATCTTATTCCGCCCCAACAATTTCGAGATAATGACGGACTCTGAGAGTCGGAGTGTACGCGTTCGATTACCACCTGCCGCTCCTTTGATGGCATCTGGGCATTGGGCATCATCTTCACGTCGCGAGATCCGAACATCTCACCCCGTGTCTGCTTTCAAAGCATATCTGATCTGGATCTGCCAAACGCACGTGCAACCGTTCAAAAAGGTTCTCTAATATGTGGTTCAACCCCACATCAGGTTTGCAGATGATGATAAAATTGCTAACCTGCAGGCCATCTTCATCGATTGATATTTATCAGTTGGATCAGAAAAAAAAACAACATATTTTTTGAGATGGATGATAAATTACCACTCTCGGGAATGCTTCAATTTGGTTCAAAAATTTCAAGTTGCTTACACCAACCTCACACAGTAAAAAAATTGGGTGTAACGAAGACAACACCTGAATATCAAAGTTGTGTTATTTTCATTATACATTTCTTTTGAGTGTTAAGTGGTGTTAATTCCGATCTTAGTATAGTGAGAAATGACACGGATGTGGTGAAGTAGAACGATTCTGAATTATAAAATCATAAGAAACACCAATTGGTAGCAATACAATATTCTCAATGGTGATATCATTCACGTTAAAGAATTAAAAACACCTATTATATAAAATTAACAAGTTACACCGTGTCATATCATGAAGGAATCGAGGCGGTGTATGAATCGTCAAATTTGTTGTCAATAATCATTCGTTAAGTATTGCATCCTGAAAACACCAGATTTGATATAAATTAATAAAAATATTGTATGTAAGCATGTGAATGGTGTGAATTTCATGCGCTCATCTGTTCGATCATAGAACCTTAGAACTTTTGCCAATAGGTGGCACTGACGTCCGTCCTACAATACTTGATTTCAATATTGGGCATGATATATTGGATGATTTTGATATAGGTCAGTATCAATTCAATCAATTGGCCTAGGCACAGATTGAAAAACCTTACAGATGAGACAGTCCGCCCATTTTGTTTGATGTACCGACACCCGTTTTCATTGACCTCGGACCTTTAAATTTTGCGCATTGCAGTTGCCGGATAGTCGATAGCACTAATGTTGCAATGTTGCCATTTTAGTAATGCATAACAACACCAATATAAAAGGTTACCTACTTCTGAGTGATTTATTATGAAGAAGTTGCTATATTCGAAATTAGTTTCTATCAGCAATAAGATGTATTCTGAATGAATTTTATGATGAAATTCGAATATAGCCCATTTATTTTTATTCGGAGAAATAAAACACGATTCAATTATTTAATAAATAAATTCCACAACTTGAAATATGATATAGCAGTATAGTCATAGCAAAAATTGTGATATTTTCATCAAATGCCACTCAATATAAGTATATAGGTAATCACAGTTTTTCGTCCTTTGGAAAACAATGTGATTTGATATTCCCCATTTTATTTGAAGATGATTTGCAATCTTTATATACACAGTAATGATGGCCAATTAACATATTATTGTACCTGATTCACATTCTAGACAATGAAGGTATTTACCTGTGATCACAGGTTGTTTAATCTGTGTTTTGATAATTCTCGAAAACTTTATTACTTTTTCTTTTGAGTTATAGTTTATGGAAAATATGTTTTACATTGTAAGAACATAAACCCATCCGAAATACTGGATCGTGAACATTTTTAACATAACCAACAAAATGATGACAACTATGTATTCGATGTAAACAAAACACCCGAAAATTTAATTTCAATGGGTTATCCAACCTAGTAAAAAAACAGCGGAGGTGGTGGAGAAATGCACAGATTCGCCAGTGAATACATTCATTTCCTCCAGAAACATTTTCTATACGTCCATGTGCAGAAAAGTGTTCGTACAGACAATTTCAGCAAATTTATCGATACCTAGAGACGCCCCAATGTGTGTGCCTAGTCCTTTCCCCAACATGTACGAAGAAAAAAGGTTTTGCTAGAATATGAATAATGTACTATAGGAAATGAGTGTCAAAAGCATTCTGCTACAAATCCATTCCCAAGAGTCAGAATAGTATCGGAAATGCAATATATTTGAGCATCCTCCATAGATTGGTGCAAAAATCAGACATGGCCGAGTTATAAATGCTCAAAGGACTTGGCTGACCATACAATTTGGGGCAAAGACCAGTCATGTCAAGGTCTTGGTCGATTTTTGCACCAATACTGATTTCCGCGGAATGGAAGGACACACTGAGAAAACTCGGCCAAGTAAATCGTTTACTAGAAAAAAATTCGATTGTGACGGGTACATTTTCACCTACTGTATGAATATGAGATACCAACCGTAGGAAAAAACGTTTTTCTGAAAGTTTGTTTCTGCAGTAATCGATCAGGACACTTATTGATAGTCATCAGTATTTATGTTCGAAAGTTATAAGTATTCAATAAACTCGTGGTAGCTATACAAATACCTACTATCATTGAATTATGTTCCTGAAACTAAATCACTTGCTCTGAGCGAGCTCATCGATAACAACAATCGATCAAGTCGAGTGGGGTAGTCTACAACTCACCAATGGCTATTAACTATTTTTTTGTTCGGGCATATTCGGCGTTATTCGGGTGCCGAATCAGTCGATAGCACAAATCGATCACGGGCCACGGCCGTAGCGTCATTGAGTATCATCGAGTTGAGGTGTTCTGACGTGTGAAATAGCTGCTCATGGACCATGGTTGCACCAATTATGATTAATTCTCGTTGTTGATGGTTGATGAAGTTTTGAAAGTACATATACCTACCTCATTGTTTCCACAGATAATCATTCGATTGTACGCAGTTCAGCAGGAAGAGATCGATCGACAATCCCAATATAGATTCAAATTACTTTTCGAATTCTTCAGTAAAGGTATGCCCTTCATGCCTTACATATTATTTCGAATGAGATATTTGTTGTGAAATTTCTATAAATTTTGAAGTAAGTTCAAGAAATAACATATATTACTAATCACCATATTGGAATTGCTGGTTGGTTTCTTTACGCGAACATTCCTCAAAAGTGAAAAGAAATTGAAATGGATCATGGATGAAGAGTAAATGAATCGCTAATATTGAGTGAATAACCCACTTGGGGCTATTCATCAGTTTAATTGTGGCAATTTACGTGTTTTATACTGATAGAAGAACAGTTCACTTGCTATAAGTGAGTTAGATGATACTCAGCAAGTGATGTGTTCAATAATGAGTATCGATCTATTATACAATGAAACAGAACAATAGTGGTAAGTGTTCATTTTCAAGAACACAAATGTTCTTGGGGTTATCAACTTGTTTCCTTGTCGCATATAGTATTCAAGTTTTCACTAGCCTTTATTAAATATTCACTTATGGTTAGTGACTTTTTTCTCCGTGCATGACCGTTGACGATAACAAACTCCGCTCATTTTTGAGCTACGACGTAGTCTGTTATTTATCGTGCGGAGTATAACAAATAGAAGTGTGATAATATCACAAATAATGTCATCTGAACATCTGATGAGACATAACCTTTTATGTCAGGTAGTGAGTATATTTGCCATCTGATAGCGATCACCCTAGTAGGTACTAGCCGAAGAAAAACCAGAAAAAGTTAGCTGAGAAGATTCTTTCGAATAATCCGATTTTGACACCAGTTGTGAACAGGCGTTTATTACCAGACAGTTTTAGCACTTCTTGTAACAAAAGAATAAGAGAGAATACGAAATGAGTCACTATGGCAACGAAATTTAAGATAAGTGAAAATGGCAGCAGGTGAAGAGTTCACTACTGAGAAAAGTGAATCAATCGATATCCTGAGCCTGGTTATAGTTTCTAACCCTGTGACCGCTCCTTTGGATTTGTTGAGAGAGAAACTAGCAAAAAGTGTCGTGTCATAGATGTTACCCAAGACATGATAATACACTTCAGCGAGCATATTTCACACTCATTTTCAAAGCAAATTAACTAATCAAAATATACCAAAACTAAATTTTACCTCAGCATATTCCGATCATTTAAGAATTAATGCACTTCATTGAATGTAGTCCCACTCTTTCTTTTCTACTTTTCACTAAGTTTTCCGCTACTAAGCAAGACTGTACGAGGAAAATGATCCAGATCTATCATCCTTTGCTAGAGGAAGCTGGCAAATGTGAAGCTATTGGTCAAGAAATATGTACCTGAGGCATAAAACTTTCATTACAGAACTCGCTATAGAGGAATATTAGGGGAAGTTGAAGGAGAACCAAGACCACTGCCCCCACTCCCCAGAGGAGGCGGTAGATGCCAGAAAAGAAGCTGCGTATAAATCAGACTCTTCTTAAAAATTATAATTCAACACTCAATTGAGAGTTAATGTTAGATATAATCGATGGTTTTTCAATTTGTTGCTGTTTTGATCAATATTTTGGTGCAAAAATCAGTCAAGTCCAAATTTTCAAAAATCATTTTTGGCGTGATATTTACTAAATATGCATGAATATTATATTAGGCCGTATAAAAGATATCGATGATATCTATTTTCACAAATATTGATTTCAGGACTTCACCGGTTTTTGCACCAAGGTCTTCAATTATTCTCTTAACCACCTTTAGTGTCGGTGCCTTTTCCTTCGCACTGGTTGAGTTTTGTTCGGAATCCAGAAAAAACAGCGCGTAAAACATGTCTTGGTGTGGTGTACGTGTTCTCACGTAATTCCCAATCGAAAACCATTACGATCTCGATCGATATAACCGCAGCATCTGTCGACAACCGAATGAAAAGCAATTCAATCGGCGGCTATCCGACTCTGTGAAATACGTTTCGTTTCGCACAATTATCTCGAAGAGACCAAAAAAGGTCGGAGAAGTAATAGTAATAATGGTAACGATTACGAATGGTGAATAAGTTTTTCTGGTCTGTTGACTACCGATAGCGCTATCATTTGTTCGTACCAACTCCCATCCATTCATCCAAACAGAGGTGCTTATCTCCTAGTTGGGTTTGACATTTTTTTTAGCAAGTTTTTTCCGAGATTATTGATTGTCCTAGTCTAGTGTGACATGGGAAAAGTTGATGATGAAAAGTTTCCTTGGGGTTAGAGCCAGTGACTAATTGAGTAGAGTGGAGTAGAATAGAGTATATTTCCATCAATAATTCACATAAGAATGTGACAGGTTGAGAGTACGAAACTACACAACATACAATTATATGAAATGATCAATGATCACAAAAGGTAATTGAGTAAAAAAAATAATAATAAAATAGTAAAGAGTATCCGCAATAATATCATTGGAGGAACAAATGGGGCCATAAGCCAGCGATTCAACGCACCCGACCACCAGCCCAATTGAGCAGGTGATATAGTTTTACATCCAAAGTGTTTTTCGTGATGCTAATAGCAAATCTATAGCTGTTTGGCGGGAAATAATCACCTGACGTTGTGCTAACTGAAAATGGGAATTTAATCTGAAATATTAGTCTATTGCTTCAAAGAAATTCAATTAATGTTACGGAAATGTCTTAATTTTTAGTTAGATATAAATTGACTTGCTTGGTGCTAGCACCTTCCAAGATCTGTTTTTGTTGTCAATTATTGAAACTAGTGTGGTTTCAGGTTACAAATTACAAATAGAGCGCTGGAAAGCTTTTTGCTCATTGATGAGTGTATGTGTGCGGACCATTTTAATTTATCATCGAAAGTAGTGCCATGTGATTTTTCATGTTAGAAAGTAATCTGTGTTGGGCTAAAGTTGAAGATTATATCTTGATTCTTATCTTCATTTTCCTAAAATATAGAGAAACTTGTCAAAGAGCTTACAATGGATAAAGCTAGGTAGAAATAAAAACGTATAGGTAGCAGTTGTCACCATGAATTTACTCATATGCAGCAAACATTTTAGTAGTGAATTTCAGATTACAATACTTATTCTTTGGAGAGCTCAGTAGAATATTGTGAATATATTTTGTCAAAAGTAAAAACAAGAGATTTTTTATACGAAAAATTTCTCTTAGTTCTCAAACGAAAAATATAGTTTTACTAGGAAAAGAATGAAAATATTGTCTAATGTCAATATTTCGAATAATATTTTGAGTTGGTATAGAAATTTATCGATAAGAAAGGTTCGAGTGTTCTTTAACAAGATAAGTCAATGACATTTTATATGATGAAAAACAATAAATAATAATAAACTTTATTCAAATCTCTCGAAAACGGCTCATCGTGTGAATTTTCGAGTGAAATACCAGTAACTAAACAAACAAAATTGACATGACAGAAATGAAAATGAAACAGTATAAACACAAAAGCTATTATTTTATCGGATACATTTCTTCTTGTAACGAAATAAATTTGCTAATCAGTAATTTTAAGAGAGAAACTGACATGAAAAAATCGCGAGATCGAAGGTCGAGTGATTTTGTCAAATGTCAGTTTTTCGAGCAAAATTACTGATGGAAAATGTTTAAGTTAAAAAGAAATTTATCCTTAAAAGAAAAGCTCGAGTGTTTTTAATCAAGATGAATTAACGACCGAATATATGAATGAACAACAACAATAATTATCTTTATTGATACAATTAAATTATTTAAATGAACAGTTATTGAATACGATATTGTTATGAATTGTTTGGTTTACTGATTTCAAGATTTTCTTCTCTGGTATTCACACATGTAGAATATTCATTTTGATTTGTCTCACTCGAGGCAGACATTAAAGTGACATAAGCATACTAGATGTATACAGAGGTGGATAGATAGACTGGTGAATTCATTTCCTATCCTGTGAATGGTCCCAAATCTCTTGATTTCGCCTACTTCGATAAAACGTGTATAACGTGATATGGCGTGGGTGAAGCTCGCTAAGTGAAGCTGCGATTTCAACCAAATTTACAGGTTACTGCAGGTGTCAACACGAAAGTATGAATATTTGATTCTGAATGACTTCTAATCGTTTGTAACAATTTCATGGAGCCATTTTCCAATGAGTTTGATGCGAATATGTATCGAACATGATTAAAAGAAAATTCTTCAAATATATTTCGACTGTATCGCCATCTATTGTTGTACATGAGAACCCCACGTAATGGGCTGAAATTCAATTGTTTCAAATCAAGGTTTTGTCTGCTGAAACAATTGAACAGTACGCCACCAGGTCTTATTTCCATCATTATGTAGACGCTTAAGAGGAACAGGCGTTTTTATCGGTGATAAAAAACGATGCACCTATTTTATCGCTGTCGAAATGACAAAACAGTCATCTTTAAATGACACATTTTATACAGGAGTTAATTTATCGCTGGAAAAGTTAGGGCAAACTTTTTTCGCTGTCATGTCAATGACAAAACGCGACATATCATTTTTAGAGCATATACAAGGTGACAACGAAAATCTGATGTTAAGAATAGATGAGCTGGAACAAAAGTCTAAACTTGATCAGTTGAGGATATATGGTATATCGGAAGAAGGCGATGAGAACCTAAAGCAGAAGATAGAAAATATACTAATTTCCAAAATGGGGATGAAAAGTGTCAGGTTACAACAATGCTACCGGGTGGGAAAGCCAAATGCAAATAAGTCGAGAGCCGTTATTATCAAATTTGAAAATATGCAGGAACGTAATAAGGCGTATGATTCGAAGAAACTACTCAAAGGATGCAGATTAACAGTGGTTGAGGACTTATCAAAAAGTAGACACGAATTGCTGCTGTATGCTAAAGATAAAATTGGTTCTAAAATGGTTTGGACGATGCAGGGTCGAGTCTATACTAAAGTGAATGAGAAAAAAATATGCTTGAGGAGTGAAGAAGATGTATTGAAAATAGCTCAGTAGTGCCGGAACTAGAAGTCGAAAGGAGCCAGAAGGAAGAAGATTAATTTAATTAGAATTAGGATTATATCAATAATTGAACATATATTTGTTTTTTTTTTTCTAACTGTATTATTAAAAATGAAAACATTTTCTGTAGCATTCTTAAATGTCAGGTCACTTTTGTTACATTTCAGGGATTTCAGGATGTTGGTTCTCAATCAAAAATATGATATTATAGGTATTTCAGAAACATGGTTGACACGGAATGTTTCAGATCATATGGTTAAAATTGAAGGATATAATTTCATACGAAAAGACAGGGAAGGAAGAGGTGGGGGCATAGGTATGTACATCAGAGATAGTATAACATTCAATATATTGAGAACTACAATGCATGCGTATCTAGAAGAAATATGGGTAATGATCAAGATACAGAAAGTATCTTATACAATTGGATCATTATATAGACCACCGCAAAGTAAAGTTTTTGATTTCTTTGAAACTTTTGAAGATCGTCTAGCTGAATTTTGCTCAAACGAGATCGTATGTGGGGGGGATTTGAATATTAATTTAATTGTAGATACTCAAAATGTAGAAGAATTTCATAACACTATTGAGACATTCAACCTACAACAAATCATTACAGTTCCAACTCGCATAACCAAAAATAGTGATACATTATTGGATGTCATATTGATTCCCAGGAATGAGAGTAACTTCACAAGTGGTACTAGAGAGACTTCAAATATTTCGGACCATTCGCTGGTATATTGCAGTTTCAATACGGAAAATGAACAAAAAAATCGCAAATCAAAAGCAAGAAATTTAAAAAATATCGACAGAAACTTATTAGAAACATTTTTGACAAATGCCCCATTTGAATACATGATTCATTTACCGAATGTTAACGAAAAAGTTTCATATTTGAACACATTACTGCTCGAAATTTTCGATATCTTGGCACCAGTTAGAGAATATGATGTCAAAAATAAAAAACCAGGTTGGTTAACAGATAATCTCAAAGTTATGATAAAGCTAAAAGAAAAAGCATACAAAAAATATATAAAAACGAAAACAGAAGCGAATTATAATTATTATAAGCAAGTAAGAAATCAAACCAATATTGTATTGCACAATGAAAAAAAAAGTTACTTAAAGCACTGCATAGAAAATGCTTCAAGTAATTCGAAAGAACTTTGGAAGAAATTAAAGGAAAATAGCATTTATACAAAAACTCAGCAAGGAGGGGTGCCAGTACAGCTAGACATTCCCGAAGATATTAACAAACATTTCCTACAATTCTCTACGAGAAACACTCCTCCTGATAATGTTGTTTTGAATTATTATAAGAACAACATCAAAACTGACTTTATAGAATTATTCAGTTTTCATACAGTTTGTGTTGATACTGTTAAAACACATTTATTAGAGATCACCTCTACTGCTACAGGGTCGGATCAGATAAGTTTAGAAATGATTCTGTTATGTTGCTCGAGAATTCTGCCGTTTATCACTAATATAGTAAATACTTGTATTCTGGATAATATATTTCCAGATGACTGGAAAATTTCTAGAGTTATCCCATTACCAAAAAAAAAAGATATTTCTACTTATAATGATTTACGACCTGTTAGCATCTTACCGGTTCTGTCAAAGGTGATTGAGAAAATTATGAATCAACAAATGAGAAAACATCTGAGTACTTACAATATACTGCCACAAAATCAATCAGGTTTTAGACCGGGATTCAGCTGCTCCACTGCTTTACTGAACATCACAGATGACATTATAAGAGCAACAGATCAGGGAAAATCTACAGCTCTGGTGCTCCTCGATTATTCTAAAGCATTTGATACCCTGAATCACTCCTTATTAATATCTATTTTACATTTCATTGGATTCTCTGCAAATGCGATTGAATTGATGAGCGATTATCTGAAAAATAGGCTCCAATATGTAGAAACCAATAAAGGTGTCTCAACGAAACAACTTTCAGTCTGCGGAGTTCCTCAAGGTTCAATACTTGGCCCTCTTTTATTTGGTATATACACCTGCAATTTAACATCGTGCTTGATGCATTGTTCTGTTCATTTATATGCAGATGACACACAATTATATTTGTCTTTTTTTCCAAGTGATAAACAACGAGCTCAAGAGGAAATTAACGCTGATTTGAATCGATTGATAGCATTTTCAGAGAATCATAATTTACAATTGAATGCAGCAAAGTCATCAGTATTAATATTCGGTAGACAAAAGGAATCGGTAAAATCAGTGTTTGGTGTTAATATTCAGGGCAATACTTTGCAATGTTCCAAAAATGCAAGAAATCTTGGTCTGGAATTTGATATAGAGTTGCGTTTTAAGCTGCACGTTAATAAATGTATACAACGAGCGTATGGCAGCTTAAAAATGTTGTACCCTAACCGCCATTTACTGTCAGAGTCAATGAAAATCAAATTAACGGATTCATTGGTGTTGAGCCATTTTAATTACTGCGATGTTGTATATGGACCGTGTATTGATAAAAAAGATAGTGACAGAATTCAAAAAGTTCAAAAAGCTTGCCTACGATTCATCTATGGTATTCGGAAATATGAAAGTATATCTTTCAAATTGAAAGAAACCCAGTGGGTATGCATGGAAAAAAGACGTAAAATTCATGCAGTGACTTTATTCCATAATATAATATTCACTAAGTGCCCTCCTTATTTATGGAATAAAATAAAGTATAGAACTGATGTACATACGCTGAATTTAAGATTCAAAAGTTATATTTCCCCTCCACCTCATCAAACACATTTTTTTCAACGATCATTCACCTATAATATTTTTAAATTATTTAATGATCTGCCACATGAACTGAAACCTTTAAAACCGGCCACTTTCAAAAAAACATATAAGAATCTCATCATGAAATCCTGAACAATATTATTGATTTAAAATTCTGACTGCTATCAATTAATTAACAGTGACATTGCGGAAATATATATACATATTTATTTTTTTATAATTCCAGGGGTTGAACTAGGATCAATTTTAATTGTTTTCAACCCCTTTTTGCAACTAATTCAACTTTTTTTTTGTTTGTGAGTAATCAAATGTATTGTATATTCATATAGTTGCGAATAAATTATTATTATTATTATTATTATTATTATTATTAATTAAATTGTCGCTGATTTTTTTCTTTTTCGTTTAGACAGTAGTCTAAAATCATGATTCACTTAATCATTGCGAAAATAATGAAATGAATTTCGACCGAAAAACACCCTCTCCTTTCATTAGGTTGGAGGAATAATAACCTTCCCATTGAGAATGAGGTGATGGATACGCCGCTGGAATATACAGTGTGTACCAGCCAAATGGAATAAATTCGTTAATAAATAAACGGTGGCGTTTTAGGAAAAACGCTCGGACATGTCGATTTGTATCTTTAGTTGCGCTTTTTTTTCAAAAAAAACTTTTTATACAGGGTGTGTCATGCCACAGTTGCCAATATCAACTTTCTTATTTTAAATGCAACACCCTGTATTTTATTTTATTTTCAGATTCTTCCTGAAGAGCTGATTTCGTCGATCTATCATACTTGGGGTATAGCGCGAAGTATTACAGAGATATAGGGTGTGAAAAATCGAGATTTTTCAAATTTAGGAATTTTTTGTGCCGAAACTATCCATTTTTGCTCAAAACGGTTTACATATGTCCCTATCTTAACTTTTCATTTACTATCTACTGACATTTAATTGAAACAAATACGGGTGGTTCAAAATTTTGAGTTTTGCATCACCCTCTATTTGTTTCTATTAAATGTCAGTAGATAGTAAATGAAAAGTTAAGATAGGGACATATGTAAACCGTTTTGAGCAAAAATGGATAGTTTCGGCACAAAAAATTCCTAAAGTTGAAAAATCTCGATTTTTCACACCCTATACCTCTGTAATATTTCGCGCTATACCCCAAGTATGATAGATCTACGAAATCAGCTCTTTATGAAGAATCTAAAAATGAAATAAAATACAGGGTGTTGCATTTAAAATAAGAAAGTTGATATTGGCCACTGTGGCATGACACACCCTGTATAAAAAGTTTTTTTTGAAAAAAAAGCGCAACTAAAGATACAAATCGACGTGTCCGAGCGTTTTTCCTAAAACGCCACCGTTTATTTATTAACGAATTTATTCCATTTGGCTGGTACACACTGTATAGGTGTGCACAGAGTATTTGAAGATCGGAACAAATGACAGGTGGATCGAAGATCGACACGAAACTGGAGCGAATAATAATGTGACGAGAGGCTGTTTAATAAAACATGTGCCGTTCGAATCTCGTTTCCAAAGAGGAGAAACGAAACATGTATGTGAAATAGATGAGATAAATCAGTCAGTGGGTAACTGCAATGCAGGAAATAGAAATAAGAGCTAATGAATGATTCATGTTCTATGGGAGATCGGAAAATTAGTAAGATAAGAATTATATACCAATGCAATCATCAAACTATATATTTTCACAATAATTGTCTGCATGTCATTTTGTGTAGGGTTTTTATGAATGATTGTAACATCAACTTATACACGAACATTATCTTGAAATAGTTTTCCCATTAGGTCGAATATCTCGAATATAAAATAAATGCTCACAGGGTGGAAAAATTTCATCGCGATCTCGGTATTCGAGACAAGTTCACTGAAATTTTCTATATTATTTTGTGTATGTCGTACCGCTTTCGATGTGCAACATTACTTTATCGAACTTAATGTCACTTTAGAAGATAAATCCATTGAACTTTCTATAAGTTTGATTGCTTGAACACTTGTATTTTTATGTACTTCATCCCTATTAAATTGAGTTAAATTAAGATAAGTAATGTTGCATGAATCCACCTTTTAATAGCGAAAATTATATATTTTACTAAGTATATTACTTTTGGATTTTTTATATTTATCCCATCTACAATGGGAGTAAAAGTGAGGATGTCGCATATACGGAAATTATGAAAAATACTTGTTAGAAAGCTTCATTTAAAGTAATAACAATTGTGATATTGCATCTGTAGTATATTTCCATTAATCTTATTGCTTAATACGCTAGATCCGGTATCCAGGTTACTTGTTTTGTAGGTCCGGGGGGGTTGAAAGTACTAAGCCATTGATTGGTCGATTTAGTTGTACCTAATTTCTTGCAGACCCCTCTTGACCTAAAAATTACTATAGGATGCCGGATAGCGTAAGCAGTAAGATCTATGTATATTTCAATCGCTATCCAGAAATAGGACAGCCTAATAAAGTTTAGGGCCGGTTTATCAATGCAGGGTTAGGTTAATATAACCCAAGGTTAACAGCTAACTCTGGGATAAAATGTTTGTTCACTTCGAGGTGGGGTAAAACGCTATCAAAATCAAACGGGAAATTAGCTCTAGGATAAAGTTAACCCTGGGTCAGCTTACCCCTCGGGATAATTCTGCATTGATAAACCGGCCCTTATTATGATACAGGTTTTATAAGACGCTATATTTTGGCCCAACTCTTCTGACTTTCATTTGACAATTCGATTGTACCAACTTCCGAATAATAAAAAATGCGCGTATCGAAAAAGAGGCTATTTCGATACGTATCATATCATATTCCTAATGATTTCATTATATGTAGAACCAAAATAGAAAATAGTATATTATGATACAAGTTTTATAAGACGCTATTTTGTCGCATGCGTTGTTTGGAGTACGAGGAGCGAAGCGAGGAGTGCTCCAAGTGAACAAGTGCGACAACGTGTCTTATATAACGTGTTTTATAGGCAATTTTTTCTATTTTGAAAAAAAAAATGGATTTAATATCGATGAATAACAGAAACATCTTCGATTGGTAACAATAATGACATTGAAATAATTAAAATCTGACGCACAAGCGTAAAGCCCAGTTTACAGTTGAGCGATTTTGATTATTGCAATACCAGCGGTGAAAAATTCAATGTTGTTATTTATTGGTCAATTAGAATCAAATTACACTCTGAATTGAAATTTACCAATTAAAACATTGAGTTTTTCACTGCTGATATCACCAAATCCAAATTGCTCAGAAGTAAACTGGGCCTAATACTCTTGTGACTTTCATTTGACAGTTCGATTGTACCAATCTCCGAACTATAAAAAATGCGTATCGAAATAGAGGCTATTTCGACACTCATTTGCGTTGCACAATGACTTCATTATACAACCAAAATAGAAAAAATCTATTTTCAATGAGTTAAAAAATATTATCAATTGCGGATCATTCAACAGGCCAAAACCAACCAAGACCAACTAATCTGAAATTTATATCTATAATTTTATGATACATTACAACTACGAGATAGACAATTAATACAAGTTCAAACCAATGTCGCCTCATGTTACAATTACACCTCTTCATAACATTTTCAGTCCATTAAGATAAATATAGGAGAACATGGAGAATTAGACGAATACCATAAGTAATTCTCGAGTCCAAAATATCCTTGCCACTATTATTCATAATGTTTCGGAAATATCCAGATGGATAGAAGCTATTTCGAGCCCTTATTCGAAGGTAAGTACGTTATTTTCTTGAGAGTCATAAATAGACCTTGAGGTATGAGGTTTTGGTCTTCTATTACGTTTTCTTCGTGATATTTTTCAATTACAAAACAAGTTTCTTCATGTGGATGCAGCCTACGGGAGAAAATTATAGAACAAAGCTTGGATGCATAGAATTCAACAAGTAAATTCGCCTGTCGAAAACAACAAAATTGAAATCGAACATAAGATTTTTATGGGGGGGTAGGCGGATCCTAATAACTACCACTCCAGAATCAAACCAGAGTGGCAAGAAAAAAATTAAGACCGAGATGAAGGGTAAAAAAAACGTAGGATTCAGTTACATTACAGTGGATTTTCGAAGAAGACTACTAGATTCCTGGTTCATGTAATAACATCTCTTCAGTTTTTATATAACTACCATCAAATGATACAATTGCTAAAACTATAAAATTCCAGTGCAGGAAAAAACTATAAAAAAAACCTGTACCTAGAGGGGAAAGTAAGTCAAGAGCTTGAGAAATAAACATTTCTCTTCCTTTATATGACAGATGTAATAATTATCATATTCCTATTAATTCTCGTTATTATGACCAGATAATTATATGAACTTATGTATCTGTAACATGTGAATTTCTCTCACCAGACAATGCTAGACTCGATGCTAAAAGTACAGTTGATGAAAATTTATTTTCCTACAAGCGTGCGTGATTCACCCTCTACCCAAACGCAATTCAGTTTGGGAAGTGTCATTTTCCCACAGTTGTGCGGAAAAAACATTTATATGATATCCTTGTAAAATATAAGTGGTGGGTGACAAAATATGAAAGTTCAAGCTTTTTTGTTGCAATACTAAGTGAGTTTGTTCAAAATCATCCATCATTTTGCACTATTTATTGAAAAAATGAACAAATAATGATAAATAAAAATGTATTGTTATGAAAATCACCCTATATATAGGCTTTGATTGATCTGATAACGAGTAGGTAACAATTGATGCTGTCATGCCTATCAATACACAAATTTGTTTGTAATTGTCAGATTGACAGACAAAGCGTTACTTATATAAAATTTCGATTCAGTGAAATTGCCACAATGGATTATTCATCTGATGAAGAACTTCCACAAGAAATCGTGCAAGCAGCCATCTTCAAAAAATATGCTGGCTTCCGCTATAAATTTACATAATGCATCAAATTGTACATTTACAATAAATATTAAGAATAATTAGTGGATAGAAAATGTTACTCTTGTTAGTTGTTTCCATTTGCATGAATAAATAATTGAAAAAATGAATTTGTTTCCTACGCTTGTAGAAAAAGTATTGTTCCTAATTCATGCGGAAAGTGTCTTTCCCGCACTCGACTGCTTACCCGAACTCCGCTCCGCGTCGTTCGGGTTAACGGCATTCGCGTGCGGGAAAGTATCACTTTCCGCACTTGTTAGGAAAATTACTATTTCATGGAAAATATTTCAGTTAAGGATTAACGATTCAACGACTTTTAACCTTGATGATTTTTGAATAATCAGGCCTGTGTAACATAATAGTAAATTTTTTCATTGAACCTTCCATATTATTTTCGTAAATAGGTACACCACTGAAAAGGAAATATTGAAGAACAAAAACTGAAATTCAAGTAATATTCTAGTTGATCTCTGCTAACAAAAGCCATATTGTCGGCTGTTCACGATTTCAGATTTAGTATTTAGTATGTTTAACCGCTATCTTAGCTTTTTTACTAACTCTTGGAATTTTACCAGAAACTTGTACGAGTTAGGACATCTGGGACCTTACTCACTATAAGTAGGACTTCGAAATATTTCTTGGTACCTTGAAAATATTCCGAAGTCGTCAAGATTCAAACCTGATCGATTAGTGGACAGCTATTAGAAGACTGGCGCTTCTAGCACCGAAGCACCAAGTCCTTTTCCAGATATTTGATATTATTTTGTTATGACTCTCAGTATGGAATGAGTATTTCAAATGTAAGTTTATCGTCCTTGGAAGACTTTTAACATGTACATACGTATCATGAAAGTGGTTAGAACCATACGAAGGGTTTGGAATTGAAAAACTATAGAACTAAGACCGAAACTTGTTACGATCTATATAGGGTCGTTGCATGGATTGCATGTAAAGCAGTCATTTTAGAGGCACGTGGTCATATAATTCGAAGTGTACTAGGTAGGAAATGATTGGAACCAGTGTTGCCGCCTAGGGGGAATTGTATACAAGTCGAACAGGTCGGGATACGAGCTCTACCGATTGTTATTTTCTTTCCATTTTCTCCACGTATGTTGTTGCATCGTGCAAAAAGTCTTTGCTCATCCTAATGCATTGTATTTCCTTGAGAAGAAGGAAATCCGAGAGGAAATCAATAGGCAGGTACATCAAAGGCGGATTTCCAGCGCACAGAATTGCATGCGACTAGTTTCAGTTTCAAAAACAAAAACAAAACTTGTTGTAGTTTCGAAAAAAACTCGAATTCCAACAAACAAACATACGATTAGTATGTTTTGTTTTGAAGATGTGTTCTGTTGTTTTCACTACAAGAACAGTTTTCATCATGCCACACACATAAAAAGAATTACTTGATTTGATTTGATATGCTTTGATTCAAGAGTATGGCTTGTTTATATATACTGGAATAAATGTCTGCTCAATTCAAGACTATTATGTTTCCAACTAAATACACTCATACCAATGTTATAGATTTCTTGCATCGTGAATGAATGGAGTTCTTCGTGAGAATAATACAATATTTCAGATTGAGAACACAATATATTCAAATCAAGACAATCATAATCTCTCAATGACTCGCATTTTTCTTGAACAAAAAGAATCAGATTTTCAGTTTTAGCTGTAGATTGTTTTGTATCAAGAATTTTATCAAATTAGAGGAATTATATCGATTTCTTGAAATGAGAATCATCCTCAACTTCCGTTCTCTTATTGGGGCTCTCATCAATCACATCATCACTTGCAGACCTTCTTCTTGACAGCCTTTCCCCCTATTCGTAGAGATTATTTCTGAACTTGTCCACCAGTTTACGTCGCAATGAAGTTGTATTCCTCTGGTTTCAAACTACTGAAAGATATAAAATATATCATTCACAACTCCATGTAGGTACAATGTGAGATATAATCTGACTCAGCACAATGTATGGTTATTATATTTCTTCAAATCTGGGTTCACATTCTTACTACTGAATTCATTTTCCTTGGATCGAAATTTGGTAAAAAAATGTAAAAATATGTTGGGTATAATATGCAATATCAAAATACCTAAGATGTCTGCAAGTTCAAGAAACTCTTTTCCACTATTCAATCAGTGTTTGGACAAATTTAAACGTTCATCCGCACATAGGTACCTAACCCCAATTTTCACTCACTATGCCGATCCTGGTTATTCAAGTTTTTCACGAATATATAGGCGTGTAACTTACCTCAAAAAGTGGTAATTATATCCTCAGATATTTTGAAGGAAGACATTCCGTGATATATTTTTCAAGAACTTAATTATTTTTTCTGGATACTTTTAATTTTATGAATTGAGAACATTTTGTTATACCAAATGAATATTCCAGTGAAATAATTTTCTACAATTGACATATTCAATAAATTCATGTCAAATACATTATTTCCGAAGAAGAATGCGCTTTTTCAAAACAAGAATTGGACGTTGAACAAATATATCGTTTTCATTTGAGAATTTGTTTTTATGTGTGCATCAAAGTCACATACCATTACTAGAACAAAATAGTGAACTGTTGTCGCCAGCCGTTTCCACATAGCGAACTTTGTTTACAAAAACAGAAACAAAACACCGAAACCTTTTGAACTTTCCGCCTGGCGACAGGACTTTTTGTTGTTGACGAAAACACGAACTCGCCACACAAAGTCTCCAAAATGTTTCTTATTTTGACAACAAAAGTTTAAGTTTTGTCGAAATCGAAACAGTTGCTGTTTTGTTACGGTTTTGTCCGTTTGGTGGAACTGCGCCTTAAAAATCTTTGGATGAATGCATTCAAAAACATTTCTTAGATGAATAAATCCTGTTCAAAATTACAATCGGCTGCACCATAAGCAATTGAGAGGGCATATTTTTTGGTACCTCTGCCAATAATATAGGTGCTGCTACACTCGAGTTATGGAACATTCTGGAGGCTTGATATTATTTTTCTGTATGGAGGAATGTTCAATTGGTGAATCTTATGAAGTAGTTTTTCATTTTGCTGCTTTTCATTGATTATGATCATCCATGAATGAGTGCGTCTTTTGCTGACATCAGCAAGGTCTCCAAATGAGTCATCAATTTTGAATACAAAATTTCAATTTACAAGGAATACCTACAAGTTTTGATAACTCAAAATTCTCAAAATGTTATTGACTGTGGATTTTGAGAATTAATTTTCCTGCCACATAATTATATTTACATTACATAATGGTTCAGAGGAACGTACCACAAATTAATTACAAAATTCGAAATGAAAATCCAACGGAGGCGATCCATTACATACAGTGGAGATGAGATGATACTGGGTAGGTGAAAAACTTTCAGTCAAACTTGGTGGAGTTTTACAGAAAGTTTTTTACCTACCCAGTTTCGAAATGAAATATGTCCTGCATAGTTGAATCCTACTTCAAAAGCTTTTCATGGTGAACTTTTTATAGGTATAATGTCCATGATGACACTTTTCGTTTCCGAAATTCTCAATTTTTTGAAACAAAATCGACACCCTTCAAAAACGGCATATATCGATGACGTTTAACTGGGAAAGCATCAAGAAAGTCTTCACCCAACTGTGCCAAATGTATACCCACAAAATATCTTGATGAAAACAACATGGGTATCTACTTATGTTCAAGAAATAAGGAAATATATTGATTCACATTTCGAAGTGAAAGTACTTACTTATATGAATTATTTATTCAATTATTATATTTGAAAAACAGTTTCATGAACATGAAAACTGCGTAGAATTCAGTGAATAGGGTTACACAGTGAAAAAAATTACACCAATGGTCTGGTGTTTCCTGAGGTCCTGATTGTTTTAGTGTCAGTAAACACCGGCATATTATTCACCACTGAGGGTGCTATGTTACCCTTCCTATAGGTATTTTCAATAATCAAAACCAGTTGTCAGTAACACTAGTGTTCAGCAGAATGAACACTTTGGTGGTGTTGTTTATGCATTTCCGAAAATGCGATTTGACACCGCAGTGGTGTGATGCACATCATGTGATTTTCTTGATGCTGAATCCTACCTCGACGAAATTCTCTTCGGTGCGTTTAAACACTGAGTAGGTACATACGAATACTTTTCTGGTGAGAAGGAACACCATATCGTGAGTGTGTTTATGCGAATCAGTGCTTTTCTTCACCACCTCCGGTGTTTTTACTAAGTTGAATCACCTATTGAAATATGATTTATATGATGATAAACTAGACTCAAAAGAATCTATGGGCTTATTTATCCTGATCAGTGGTACTAGGTACTAGGTCATTTGATACTGATTCGTATCAGAATCACCTAATATATCTAGCCCAATATTGAAATCAGGTACGGTAGGAAGGACGTCAGTGCCATCTATTGGCAAAAGTTCTAAGTTCGAACAGATGAGCGCATGAAATTCACACCATTCAGATGCCTACATACAATATTTTTATTAATTTATATCAAATCGGGTGTTTTCAAGATGCAATGCTTAACCACCAAATTAGATGATTCATACACCGCCTCGATTCCATCGTGATATGACACGGTGTAACTTGGTGTTAATTTCATATAATAGGTGTTTTTATGCGTTAGCGTCAATGATAGCACCATTGAGAATATTAAATTTCAACCACTTAGTGTTTCTTATGATTTTATGTTTCAGAATCGTTTTACTTCACCACATATTCGTGTTATTTTTCACTACTAAGATCGGAATTAGCACCACTCAACACTCAATTGTGAAATGTATAATAAACAGGACACCAACTTTGATATTCAGGTGTTGTTTTCGTCGGAGCGTGCTCTGAAATCCTTTTGATTGAAATTACACTCAAGTTTTTTTACTCAAAGAGAAAATTTGATTTGATGGTCTAATTTTTTGTTGGATATGCTCATTTTTTGAAATGTTCGCCATTAATGTGCACCATGGCATTCACGTCGATTAACATTTTTGTTTGTACCTTTGTACTTTGACCTCAGGTCAAGGAATACGAATTTGATGATGAAATCGTGAATAAACCACTACTTTTAAATATTATCCATGCCAAAGTTCGACATTTCACCTTCTTTTACTGATATCTATCATTCTAGTTGGCATATATTGAAGATAAGAAACATATGCTACTGAGTAGTTAGTATTTGCTATGAGTCAGGTATGACATCTACAGTATTAGTCCAGAGTTTTTCAAAATGGCAGTTGTTTTTGTGGCCTACTTGGTAAAATGGAGGAATATTATGAAAAAATGCATTTTTTTAGGTAAAAAACATATATAATGTGAATAGTGATCTTAGAATATACAATACTTGCAGAGAACTTTCGAGTTCCAGAAGGTGAAATAGGTGTCGAACTTTGGCATGAATGATTGTAAGGAAAAGTGGTAGTTTGTTAACGACTTTATTACCGAATTCGGATTTCTGAGGTCCAAATACATGGGTACAAACAAACATTTTCATTGTAAAATAGATCGCATGAAATTTTGGATGTTTCAATGTTGGAAATGTATCTAGTATGTGCCTGAGAATAGTTTTTCGCTTGAAATTTTAATCATGGTTTCAATATAAGTAAGTTAATGGGTTATATTCGATTTTGTTACTTTTCAATATTTTATAGGAAAGAAATTCAATAATACCATTTTATTGCGATTCATTTTGCCCCCCCTCCTGGAATTTAGAAGTTTCGGCGCCTATGACGTCATTGGTCATTGAATAATTCCAGCTTAAGTTGACGTATTAATAATTTCCGAGAGAAGAATGGGTAACAAGGAACCCTGAGATGTTTGTGGGACATCTATAATTGGTGTTTTCTTCTTCGACGTCTCGGACAATTCGAAAAATGCCGTGGCCTTTTTAACGAGCCCACAAAATATCGTGTTTTCGGCATAGTTCCGAATTAGAACACTTCGGGTATGCCCTAATGAGGAACCATCAGATGGGTTGCAGTGAAAAGAGATCGATAAAAAATTCGCGATTTATGGTTCATATAAATCCATCATGATGAGAAAATAAACGGCAAGTTTAAATATCCTGTTTTGGAGCTTTCAGATGAAATAATTCCTGAGATTTCGAAGATTATTTCATTCATGCTAAAAAACACGTTTTTGATTGGCTGAAATGATTGTGTTGATAAGCAATAACACCATGTTTTCGATTTTGTATTTCGGCTCCTGATTGGCTATTAGATACCTACATGCTGTGTTTTCGTTTCTGTATTTCGCTTTCTGATTCGTAGGCAGTAGGGTAGTTTGATTAAACAACGACTTACCAGTTGCAATCTGTCATATTATTTTCCGATTCCCTGGTAAATAAATGAATGCAACTACACCAAATGTTCGTCTGAACCATTATAAACAAACACTATTAGTAATATTAGTATGTATCAACTTTATTTCCCACAAATTCTGGATAATTAATCTAATGTAACCTAACCACACAAATTTTGACAACAATCAGAATGAAGTTAGCTCAGTAGTACCTAGTGCATAGGTAATCTTGCCTATATCATACAATGGCACAAATGTATTGTTGGTTGCATAACGAATCTTCCTGTATCGAACTACAATGCGGAATGCACGGTTTGCGGGATATATGAAAATTTTAATTCAGTAGGCTGTAGAATATTGTGCAGGAAAACAAATTGTCGATTAAAAATTAAACGTCAAAATGGATGAAAAGAACCGTTTCGGAGATTACAATCTCGAGGAAATAAAAAATAAAGTCAAAGATCTAACGCCTCAAAATACCGTGCGGTCCAAGAAATATGTCTGGAAACAATTCACAGAATTTTGTGGACGACGCAATCACCAGCTAGACGAAAATACATCCGATGAAGAACTTGCGGATATCCTCACTGAATGGGCATTCAATATGCGAAAAACCGATGGAAGTGAGTATAAGGAAATGGTAGTGAAGACTATTTGGAATAATACTGCCAAACTACTCCAAGAAAAGTATTATAATGAATACAATCGAAGATTTGATCCATTCAAAGATTTGAGTTTCCAAACTGCTAGGAATGCGAAAAACATGAAAAGGAAACAACTGCAAAGTATTCCAGAAAAAAGAAAAATGTCTTGTGTATCATTGACATCTGAAGAAATGACACACATTATACAAAGTTGGGATGAAAACACTCCAAATGGACTGCAAAGAAAACTGTATCACATTATAGCAGTTGAATTAGCTTGGCAGGGAGGTGAGGCTTGTCGATGTTTGGTTCACTTTTTCAAGGAAGAAATAAATAACGATGGAACACCAACTGGAAGACTGGAATACAACCCAATATTTACGAAAACAGCACAAGGTGGTTCAAGAAATACAGCAGAAAGTAAATGGCTTGTGCCAAATGAAGCCAACCCAGAAAATTGCCCTTTTCGTTTATTCAAGAAATTGATATCAAAACGAGGAGTGAACATCAAAACGGACCGGCTATTTTTGACAGTTAACAATAATTGGTATAAAAGCCATGATAGCCCTTGGTTTAAAAATATGCCAGTGGGGATAAACGAAATCAGTAAATGGACGAAATCAGCAGCTGAAAAGATTGGTTTAGATACAAAAATGTTAAAATAACCAACCATTCAAACAGATCCACTGCTGTTAGTCAGTTGGCCAGTTCCGGAATAGGAGAACAATCAATCATGAAAGTAAGTGGCCACAGCAGTTCAACGTCACTAAAACCATATTTACAACTGAGCAAAGATCATCATGCTAAAATAATATCAAACCTGAGAAGTGAAGATGTGAACATATCCACGACCGTTGTATTTACTAGCACCCATAAGGATGAACTAGATCTACATAATATCAAAATAACTAATTCCACAAATTGTACGTTTAATATTAATATTAACAATAAATAGGAAATCATCAAAATGGCTTTGATTTTATTCATGAAATAATCTGAACAAATACAACTCGTGTTATTAATGATTATCGAAAATTCCTTCTCTTTTTCGAAACAAATCATGTTGCTTTGGGAAACCACACTCGCGCTGTGCGCTCGTGTAGTTTCCAAGCAACATGATTTGTTTCTCAAAATCGAAGGAGTTTGTGTTTCGATAATCATCAATACACTTGTTGTATTACATGCGAGAATTCAACCAACAGTTATCGAGAAGAAAATTGGAACGTAGATAATTTTGAGGGTTTTTCAAACTATTCGACAGATTCCATTCAGAATATCATTTTATATTAACGTTGTGATAAAGGTCAATCATGATTTTCTCAATATCTTCGAACTAACATTTTGTACAGGATATTCACGATTATTTTGAGATTCTATAAAGTTCATTTTTCTGTCTTGAGTGTTGATTAAATAATATATTTGGTGCCCATAACTTTTTTTCAGATCTTCAACAGTTTTTCTGTTCACATGTATGAAATCTACAAGTAAAATTACATAAGATCATTTCATAAAAAAAATTGAACAGTCACAATAATTGTGGAATAATCACAAAAATTCATTATAAAATTAATTATACAACAAATGGAAATATAACCCAAAAAACACAAAATATTTGAGGAAAACCAAATACGTATTTCGACAACTAAGTTGTCATTTTCAATGGAAATACCATTGAAACTCATTTCATTCATGATTCATGACAACTTAGTTGTCGAAATATCGTCGAAATACGTATTTGGTTTTTCTCAGATATTTTGTGGTTTTTGGGTTATATTTCCATTTTTGTTGTATATTCTTAAGCCACAATCTCCAAATCTCTACCTTATGAAATTAATTACATTATTTGAAAAGAGTTGCTTCTTGAAACAACACATATGTTGGGATGGACATCAAGAAATAATCCATTCTATAGTTTTCATTTCTATTTTCGAGAATTTTTTCAAAACATTCGGTCTGTAGCATCGAAATTGCTCCAGAGATGCTGCCACTGCTGAAAAATAATAGAAAAAATCTAGTTTTGTGGCCGCCCACAAAGTATTTATACCGGGTGTTTCACAGTGGATGGAACATTAGAAGTATCTGGAGAACAGAAAGACAGATCATTACGAAAATTTGTGGGCGTCGATAATCAAACTTGCTCTATCCATCTGAAATATTTTCATCAATACAGTGTTGCCGCTTCTATCAAAAAGTAGCAACAACTTTGTTATTTCAAATGGAACACCCTGTATTTTATTTCAGGTTTAGATTCTTCCTGAAGAACTGATTTTGTCGATATATCATACTTGGGGAATAGCGAGAAAGATTACAGAGATATAGGGTGTGAAAAATCGAGATTTTTCAAATTCAGGAATTTTTTGTGTCGAAACTAATCTTTTCTGCTCAAAACGGCTTACATGTCCCTATCTTAACTTTTCATTTACTATCTACTGACATTTAATAGAAACAAATAGAGGGTGATGCAAAACTCAAAATTTTGAACCACCCGTATTTGTTTCAATTAAATATCAATCGATAGTAAATGCAAAGTTGAGATAGGGACATGTAAGCCGTTTTGAGCAAGAATGGATAGTTTCGGCACAAAAAAATCCTAAATTTGAAAAATCTCGATTTTTCACACCCTATATCTCTGTAATCTGTCGCGCTATACCCCAAGTATGATAGATCGACGAAATCAGCTCTTCAGGAAGAATCTAAAAATGAAATAAAATACAGGGTGTTCCATTTGAAATTACAAAGTTGTTTCTACTCTTTGATAGAAGCGGCAACGCCGCAACGCTGAAAGTATTTTAGATCGATAGAACAAAACTGATTACCCAATAAAGCAAATTTTCAGAATAATCTTACGTCCTGTTCTCCAGAAACGTTTAACCTACCATCGACCGTGAGTCACCCTGTATAGCTCTATCACTTACTGTACAGGGTGTCCATAATTCGCAGGCCAACATGGAAAACTCTGTAACGGTTAGGTTAGGTTAGGTACAGGGTCTGTTAAATAAGAGAAAAGTTGTTTATTTATATGCGCAACGATATACCGTGGATAAATACTTGATTTTTTCCAATAAAAAATAATAATCGGTTTTTCAAAATATCTCAAAAATGTTTTACAACTATTCCTCATGAGTGGAATTGTTATCAAATGCCACTGATATCAATAAAGTGGATCAGCCCACTGCTATTCAACTGTCTTTCTCAATGTATTTTTCCGACGACCTACCTGAAATACGTATTATTTCTCATTGAAAACTAGTACACAAAATAAGATATTGCGAAATATCTTATATATGTATAACAAAATAAGATATTGCGAAATATCTTATATATGTATAACTAATTATTAACTATTCATCTCCACGCTCTGCGATTGGTGCGATTACCCAATATAGTTAACTATACTCTGATTTTTACTCATAGGTAGCTGTGACAATGACATATTATCTACAAACAATGATGGAAATAAGACCTGGTGGCGCTACTCTTCAATTGTTTCAGCAGACAAATCCTTGATTTGGAACAATTGAATTTCAGCTCATTACGTGGGGTTCTCATGTACAACAATAGATGGCGATACTGTCAAAAGATTTTTGAAGAATATTCTTTCAATCATGTTCGATACATATTCGCATCAAACTCATTGGAAAATGGCTCCATGAAATTGTTAGAAACGATTAGAAGTCATTCAGAATCAAATATTCATACTTTCGTGTTGACACCTGCAGTAACCTGTAAATTTGGTTGAAATCACGGCTTCACTTAGCGAGATTCACCCACACCATGTCACGTTATACACGTTTTATGGAAGTAGGCGAAATCAAGAGATTTGGAACATGTCACAGGATAGGAAGTGATTTCACCAGTCTATCTATCTACCTCTCTACGAATTCATAACATTAAAGTGTCAATGTGATTTACCAAGTAGATAGTTACCGAATCGTATAATTTGTTCAGTTTTTTTCTTGCTGCAATGTCATACGACGATGAAATGGTAGATTCAACTCCACCAGAAGTATGCAATTTAGGTTTGATAAAAGAAAATAATAGTATCCCGTTAGTACTGAACAACTGTTCAAATATTACCATAAATGATTATTTTTCCAATATTTCATAAATAAAGACCAAAATGTACCCAAATGTTTTTGTTAAATTGCTCAATAAAATTTGTTCTCTTTGTGTGATACATCTTTCTTATATATGCGTCCTCATGCAATTGAGTTGGTTTCCTGTAAAAATGATTTGTAAGTAAGTAATACAGTCATGCGAAATTAAAATCCGACATACCTACCTATGTTTTTCATGTAGGTCGTCGGAAAATTGTACATTATGCGGAAATTGGATATCTCATATTTTCCGCACTAGTTGCACAATATACTATTGTATTAGTCTCTACTGGACTCATCACTCTTTTATATATTTCTTCAAATTACTTTGACTTATTACTAAGAAGTAATGTTTAAATGATCCCTTCAGGCTTTTATCCTTCAGGTATTTTTCGACTAAAAAATGTATCACGTTCCAACTGGAATTATAACGAAAAAAGTCGATTCAATTTAAAATACTATAGAGTCGAAAAAAAAACGCACCTGATCGAATGGTGAGCTACACGCCGTTTACTGATCTGCTACGGACCTTCCTGTTCTTTCTCGTGAACCAATTCGACTGTGAAATCGTTAAATCGGCACGTTTATACGTGCGTCAAAATGTTTTTCTCAAAGACGCTGAGGTGAAGTGAAACTAATCAATCATATCCCATTACGGTTCCTAATAGGAACAGATTAATTATTTCAAAGAAATTAAATCGAAGGGTCCTTGAGGTATTATAAATCAAAATGATCCACTAACAATCGACTAAAACTCGGATATAAGTAAGTAAGTTTATTTCATAAGAAAGTACAATTTTGTAAATACAATGTCGTTGTAATAATAAGGAAAACCCATGAATCGAGTATTCTAGCCTAGGCAAGGTTGCCTGTCTTGCTTTTATACTCCATCATAGGATTTTCCTATGCCAATGTACAAAATGTTTATTGTGGGTAATTAATACAATGATAAATGACAAATGTCTACATGTATATGTATTTTCCAGGGTATTCACGAAAGGAGCAGTCGACCCCTGTGTGGCGGGCTAGTTAGTTTCTAAGGTTCATAATAATCATGTCTATTATGTATACTCAGTGTATATTAATAAATACGTATATACATTTTATTATAGCTTTAAAATGTCGTAAAATATATTAGGAGCATTACGAATAAAATTTTTTGTTTCAGCTTTGAATTCTCCAGTATTTGAGATTGTTTTGATGTTTACTGGTAATGAATTGTAAAATTTAGGTCCATAAAAAAAGAATGATCTCTTTGTTATTGATTTTCTGAAGAATTCAATATTGAGGTCCATATTTGTAGTGGATCTTGTTATTCGAGAGTTTTTCTGATTGTAATTGTGTTTTGTTTTGTGCATCCTTTTCAAACATTGGTGAGAGTATAATAGTTTAATATTTAGTATGTTTGTTTCTTCATACAGCATTTGCGTGGAATAACGCCTGTTTCTCTTTGATGTGATTTTCAGAAGTGTGTTTTGTGTAGTTTGAAGTATGTTAGGGGTTGTATCGAAGGCTCCACCCCATATTGTAATGCAATATGCCAATATTGATTCGACTAGAGTATTATATAGCATAATTAGAGATTTTCTAGAGAGGATGTCTCTCAGAGTATAGAAATTATACATTAGGTTTCTCAGCCGTTTGTTTACGTGGGATATATGGTCTGTCCATCGTATGTGTTGGTCTAAGAAGACTCCCAAATATTTTATTGATGTTATTTTTTCTATTGTAGGACATGTACAAGGTATATCTTGGCACTGAGTATGATGCATTTTAAAAATATAGTTGTTCGGTTGGGTAATTATTGTGGGTGTGAAAGTTATAAATTTGGTTTTTTGGATATTAAGGGTGAGCTTATTCATGTTTAACCATAATTGAATTTTTGTAAGACTATTTTCAGCTTTTTGCTTAACATCTTGCCAATTTTCATATATATATATATATATATATATATATATATATATATATATATATATATTTATATATTTATGCACGACATGGCGTAAAATAGCACTTTATCGCCCTCGGACTACTTTACCGCCCGCCGGGCGTAAAATGGCACTTAACCGCCCGCCGGAAAATATAGTTATTTATGTAACAAGGGCGTAAAATAGGCTTTTATGGACCGTAGCGTGTAAGTAATAGCCTGAGCGATAGCGAGGGCTATTAACACGCCTAGGTCCATAAAAGCAAATTACGCCCGAATTACATACAACATTTCATGCACGACCAGTATATTTCATTATAAATACCTCTTCACTTCTCAAGCATGATACATCACCGATGCAGTGAGGTTCAGATTATATCGGAAAAATAAATCAAGTAGTGATGGAATCCACGTTACCATGGTTATTCAGTCAATTGTTCCATAAGGAATAAATAGGCTTGTAGCCATATTTGCTGTCAAAACAGACACTAGTCAGTTCGAAATGCAATCCAGTGATGAAGATAGTGGGAATTGCACTCCACCAAAAATTAGTAAGGCAGCTGAGGATGCAAAGTTGAGTTTGCTGCCTACTAAATCAAAAAAATTATACGACATAAAAATTATGATGAATTTGTGAGCTGGTGCAACGGAAATAATGCGAAGAATAAGAATTACACAGAAAGTGTACTTCTTGCATATTTTCTAAAAAAATTAAAATCTCGTAAGCCCTCTTCTATGTGGTCATATTATTCCATGTTGAAAGCTACTTTGAATGTAAATGAAGTTAAGCGCCTGCTCAACTAATTTATTGCCAAGCGGGCGGTAAAGTGACATTTTACTGCCCGGCGGGCGGTGAAGTAGTCCGAGGGCGGTAAAGTGCTACTTTGCGCCCGCATATCCGGGCGATAAAGCGCCAATTTACACCCGGTCGTGCATAAAATTATTAGTTATTTGCATCCTCAGCTGCTTTACTGATTTCTGGTGGAGTACAATTCACACTTTCTTCATCACTGGAATGCATTGCGTAATGACTATTGTCTGTATTGACATCAGCAAATATGGCTACTAGCCTATTTATTCACCACCAGTCTGGAACATGAACAAATTGTGAACCCTCAATAACTCCCTTATTATAAGAGATAGAGAAAAAGTAAAAACACTCTCATGTAATGCTTTTTCGAGAGGAACATCATGAGCCCAGCAAAAATTATTTCAAAGGGGTTTGAAGGGCATTATGAATCATAACCCCCGCTAAATGCAGTGTCGTTTTATTAAATAAACATCTTCAATGCTTTCATGGCAAATGCATAGAAACTCACTTGTGCTCAGTTGCCAACCATTAGAACGCAGTAAATACTATGAGAAGAAATTTATGAAGTAAACAACGTCGTTTAAACGTTCGTGAAAAATAAAATCTTGTATGCACCACGAGCCTTACTAGATCCTAACGCCTGGAGGGTAACATGAATGCTGCTACAATAAATATAACTTTCAGAAAAAAATTAAACGTTAAATGTTCCTATTTGAAAAAGAATTGATGACGTCATCACAACCACGCGGATGGCGTCACAAACTCCGGATGTATATCAAGAGATGTCAATTTGAAAATAAAATCGCCTTGTCTCAGGATTTTTTTTTCAATTCATATGCGTTAGAGATGATGAATTTATTCCATACATTTCCACCATACTGCATAGCAGAAACTTTATCCAGGGAAGACTGTAGTTCACCCTTCATCTGATCAAAACATGAACTACTAAAACATTTATGCTGGACTGGACATAGAAAAGAAAACACGTCGGCACTGGCAAAATCTACCGGGAACGAACCATTCAGACATTGATAACGTGCTCTTTGAAACCCAGAAAAGAAAAACTACCATAGCTAGGCAGAATGAACCTCAAATCTCTAACAACGAAGGGGATTGTAATTGCTACACCATTTGAATAGAGAGAAATAATTATAAACGAAATCCACATTAAAATAGGAGACAATGAAATTGAATTAATAAAAGAGTTCAAATATATAATGTTGCATAGTCATTGATAAGTTTGTTCTAGCAACGATTTCGAATAGTTTACAATCGTCCGGAGCATGCGCATACTGATTTATGCGTCTATTAAATCAGTATGCGCATGCTCCGGACGATTGCAAACTATTCGAAATCGTTGCTAGAACAAACCTATTATCGTACACAAATTCAAAAGTTACCTTATACAACGAAAACATCAGAAAAACAACACCAATTGCATTAGAAAAAATTAATTTCGGACTAGAAGACTCATTATTGAAACCAACAGTAATATTTAAAATAATATTTCGTGCAATCGCACGCGAAGTCAGTATTTCGCGTTCTCAGCACAGTCCGCGAAATTCGATTTCGCGGCCGTTACCCATAGCAACGGCCGCGAAACTAAACTTCACTTCCAAATTTGAATATCACTTCCGAATTTCTAAAATACTACAATGAAAAGGATTATTTTGTCACATCAATCTTTAAACTCGCCGTAACATTTTTCGTACCGCCGTTTAGATTTTTCGGGTAAAGCGCCGAATTTACAACTATTTTGAGTTCAGGAGGAGTGGAAGGTACTGAAATATCGCTATCAGTATCAGATATTTTGCGTTTTGTCAAGAACTGTCAATATATTTTGTATATATTGAACTGTCAATATATTTCCATAACACACGGTGATATTGTTAAATAAATTGAACTGCTGTTGATTTTAGAGCAATTATAATAGTTATTTATGTATTAAGGGAATTATGAGGGCCTTAATTATCGATGGCAAAGTTTGCGTCCCGAGGGCCTCTGGCCCGAGGGACAGCAATTGCCAGAGGTTATTAAGGCTCTATAATTTCCGTGGTACATAGATAATTTTATTTTTGACCGATTTTCATAACAATATGTCCATATTTAGAACGCAATAAATGTTTAAATTCATAACCTTTCTGGTATATTTGAATTAGGTAGCGTTGATTGTAGCATTGTTGGTTGTTGCTAGGTTGTCGCTATGTTCCATGCTTATAAGCAAACTTTCTTTATCAATCAATGTTTTTCCGTTAAAAACGTGTTTATTTTTTACCACAAATCGACGATCTTTTTCTGATATAATGGAGGATATTATAAAAAAAGCTGAAAAAGCAAGACAATCATTACTTCCATCGAAAAGTGAAGCCCTATATCAAAAAGAATACAACTTATATCTGAAGTGGCTGACACAGAGAAATGTTATGTCAAAAGATGCCAACGAAACTGTCTTTCTGGCATATTTTCAAGAACTGGTAAAGTATTTTCAGTATTTTCTGGTAGATTTGGTAATAATTGTATTTATTCGTTGCAGTCAGAAACGTTTAGCCCAAATTCGTTATGGACTAAATGGTCAATGCTCAAATCGATGGTGACCATATATGAGAAAAGAGATATCACCAAGTCCAATGAACTAGAGGCTTTTTTGAAACGGAAAAGTGAGGGGTATAAGCCGAAAAAGTCTGCTGTCCTATCTCCTAAAGATGTCATCAAATTTCTAAAGGACGCCCCTAATGAAATTCATTTATTGCATAAGGTAATTTTTTTCTCATAATTTTCTTTTTTGTTTGTTTATTTCGTTTTATTTGTTATAGGTTGTTCTGATTATGGGTTATTTTGGAGGATGCAGAACTCAGGAACTTCTGAATATGAGTATAGCAGATATAGAGGACCGGGATACTGTAATGGTAGTGAACGTACCGGAAAGTAAAACTGGTGTATCGAAGAAATTTACAGTTGTGGATGAAAAAGAGTTCTCTGCTTTGCCTTTATTGAGACTTTATATGTCCTTGCGTCCTGAAGGTACAAAACGATTTTTTTTTGAGCTTCCGACAAAATAAATGTACAACTCAGCCAATTGGAAAGAATATGTTTGGCAAAATTCCCAGCAAAATCGCAATGTATTTAGGATTGCCAAACCCACTAACCTATACGGGACATTGCCTTCGTCGCACTTCTGCTACTGCCCTAGCCAATGCAGGAGCAACTATGACAAACTTAAAAAGACACGGAGGTTGGAGAAGTTCCACGGTGGCAGAGGGGTATCTGGAGGACAGTATTGAATTGAGAAATAAAACGGCGCGTATGCTGTCTACTTTGCCATCAGAAGAGGCAGGCACCTCGACTGTAGTGAACAGCAACAGCACCACCCATAAAAAAGAAGAAATTGTTTCCAGCGGCGGAAGTAATTTTCAGGGAACATTTGAAAATTGTACATTTATTATTTGTAATGACGTGAATAAGGAAAATATGTCTTAGTTTTCATTACATATAAACGTTTATAAGCATTTCTTGTATAATTTTCACCTGTAAAAGGTAAGAGGGAGTTTTTGAACCTAAATATTCCAAGGGAGTTATGACCCTCATTATAGATATCGTAACTATGACGATATAAGCTTATAATGTCACTGTCAGAAATAAATTTATTTACAATTATCTAGTCTAATAATTTTAACGATTGCACGAAAAATAGTGTGTATGCCATTGCGGCCGAGGCAAGATAATCTTGAGGTACGGTAAAATGGTATTTTGCGGCCTAAGCATACAAATAACTATTTCGTAAAAATTCTATTTTATTCGGGGACAATTCGAATTCTGTGAATCTTCCATGTGCTATAAGAAATATTTCTAGGATATTATAATCCCGATACTGTAACAACATTTTCTCTACACAATTTCAATTTGAATTTTCCATCAGAACAAAAATTTATTTGATGTTTGGCATAACAAGAACTTATGAAGCATCAGCTTGCTGTGGCTGGAAGTATCTTTGGCCAGAAGATCTGGACAGAATATCATCTCATAAAGTTTATCCAAAAACTTGACCCACCAGGGAAATGTAAATATGGGTGAGGCACAAAATACATAATAGTCACAGTAGGAGGGTCTGCTATAGTCAGCCTTCTCATGTTAATACATAACATATAGTACACAATATTATAAATTATTGTATTTCGTTCCAATATTTCAAATTTTATATTACGACTGTTTATCTGAAATATATGAAACATGACCCGCCAACTATATAATTTTTTTGGGATCTGTTTGATCCTCATAGGTAGCAATAAATGTGGCTGGATAAGCTATTATTGATACAGTGACATGAGTTGTCTATATTCTTACTTCCTATAATGAGTTACGTTAACATTTCGATATGAATTATAGTGTTTCAAGGGAAATTCTAAGACTTAGGAGCATATGGAGTGTTCTATTTAAAATAACAATTCAAGATGGCGCTTAGCCGACATTTTGAACTGTCAGCTGTCATTTTTTCATTAACTAGTAGGTTTTTATTTCCTTTTCGAGCTCTCAGAATTTCATTTCGATGGTTCGAAATGTAGTAGAGGAAAAAGGACTTTGAATGAGCACTGTTTATTGTATTCGATTTTATTGTAAGTTTAATAAAAAATGTTTATGTTCTTCTTAAAAAATTGATTGATAATTGAATGAAAATAAAAATAATCCAAAATATTGGGTTGGAAAGATAATTCCATGTACTGATTGACTATGGATTTCACGACTTTAACAGCTGATATCTCGAAAGCGACGAGAGGTATTCGAGATTTGAACAAATCAACAAATCTTTTCCACTTCATTTTATCATCACATAAGGGGGCTGTGGATGACTCTCCATTTTTTAAATAGAACCCCTGTATATTATCACATATTTCCAAAGTGATCTTTCGAAATTTCAAAAATATATGCTTTCAATTTATTCATTTTTGGGCTAGAGTAAAACTATAATGAGTGGATAGAAAGACCACCAAGAAGCCCAGATATTACACCACTCGACTTTTTTTATGGGGAATATCGAAATACAGGGCTAATAATCAGGAACATTTCGTCAGATTAAAGACAACATTCATCGAAAGCCTCAATTTTTGTCATGAAATCATCCCCAAGTATTTGACCTCATAATCTTTCTTTGAATCAGTTGAATAACCATTTTCAGTACAGTTACGTATTTTTAATTTTATACAAAGTAACAGGAATAAACTGAGATTTCTGAGTGGCTGAGACTCCAATGAAAAAATCATTTCTTCAACCTTTTAATACGATCAAATTACCCTTTCTACCAGTTCAAAATCCTGAAAACATCACTGAGGGTGTTGGATTATTAATGTTGGATTATTCTTCACTCATCATATTACCTTGTATGATACTCTTGTTATTTTTGTTGATTTAAGGAGTTGTCTAATGTTAAAATAGATCTGACGTTGTCAATTTTTATATATTTTTGATTAAAGTTACTTTTCTTCATCTACTGACGTATTTTGCACTGGGTAAGTGTTAAATACGCGATATTTTGGCGACCGTGACAGGACACACAACTACATACCTTTGATTGCACCTGAAGATTAGTTGTGACCTGAACATTGTGATATGGAGAAAGTAATCAAATCATTGGACATCCAACGATCCTCCTTTGCACGTATCTACAACAAAACTCTCGAAGCACTACAGAAACCAGAAAGAGATCTATTCGAGATTCAAGGCAATACCCAGATTCTACAAAAGAAAATTGAATGTTTGGGTGATCTGAACCAAAAGTTGATGGATTTCATTTTGGATGATGATTCGATCGATGTGGATCCTGAAGAAGAAATGCAGAAGGCTGATTCAATATTAGAACAATACCAATCACTCAAGTGTAAAGTAGATCACCTTATTCAAGAACAGACAGTTGCGGAATCTATGAAGAAGAGTGATGCTTGTAACTCCAGTTCTATCAAGAAGCTCAAACTTCCTAAGATTGAGTTACATAAGTTTGGAGGAGATATCAAAGAATGGTTATCGTTTTGGAGCCAATACAGAAGGATACATGAAAATGATCAGCTAGAGAATGAAGACAAATTCCAATATTTGTTACAGTCAACATTACCCAGATCCAGAGCCCGTCAATTAGTAGAGAGTTACCCTCCTACTAAGGAAAACTATGAGAAAGTAGTTGAGAGCCTCAAGTCACGTTTCGGTCGTGATGACTTATTAGTAGAAGTATATGTTCGTGAACTTCTGAAACTAGTTCTTAATAATTTTGATAAGAAAATTAAATTGACGACACTTTACGATCAACTGGAATCTCAACTACGAGCACTAGAAACTCTGGATGTGACATCTGAAAAATGTGCTGCTATGCTGTATCCCCTTGTAGAGTCATGCTTACCTGAAGAAACATTACGAACTTGGCAAAGAGATGCAAAGTTTTCTACAGATGTATCCCTGAAATCTCGTCTTGACGATTTGATGGACTTCCTCAAGAAAGAAGTGGAAAATGAATCCATGTGATTGTGTGATTGTGTGATTGTTAAAATACATGATACTACGGATGGCCCAATAGAATTATTAATAGGCACAGACGTATCAGGAAAGCTTTTTACTGGTGAGAAAAGAATTTTGAAAAGTGGACTTGTTGCTATGGAGACATTATTAGGGTGGACACTCATGGGGAAAGTGAAAAATTCATCGCCAGATAACTATCACCGTACTTCTATGATGGCAATTTCACTTCATTTTCAAGAATGTAAAATTGCCGATTTGTGGAGTCTCGATATTTTGGGTATCACTGATCCCGGAGTACAAAAATCGATAGAAGAGAAGGAAGCAGCAATAAGAGAGCATTTTTTGAAAACCATTACTATCAATCGATCAGGCAGATATGAAGTTTCCATGCCGTGGATCACAGATCATCCAGTATTATCAGATAATTTTGATATAGCTAAGAACCGACTGGAAAATCTCAGACAGAAATTGAAGAAAGATGGATACTATGAAGAATACGATGGAGTATTTCAAGAATGGATAGCTGAAGGAATCATCGAAAAAATTCCCAAAAACGAACACGCTGTTGAAGCTCATTACCTTCCGCATCGACATGTGGTTAAATTGAGTAGCAGTACAACCAAGATTCGACCTGTATTCGATGCATCAGCAAGACAAAAGAATCATCCTTCTTTAAATCAGTGTCTCGACAGAGGTATTAATTTGATTTCTTTGATACCTTCTATCATTTTGATATTTCGTTTGGGAAAAATCGGTGTCATTTCTGACATTAAAAAAGCTTTTCTTCAAATCAGTTTATGTGATAAAGATCGGAATTTCTTGAGATTCCTATGGTATGATAAAGATGGACAAATTGTGTTGTTTCGACACATGAGAGTTGTATTCGGAGTTACTTCCAGTCCTTATTTGTTGGGAGCTGTCATCGAATATCATTTGAGAAGAGAACAAGATGAACATGCTGATTTTTATTCAGTTTCGATATTGAATAAATTATTGAAAAGTTTCTACGTCGACAATTGTGTCACCAGTGTGAATACTGAACAAGAGTTGCAACAATTCATTCAACAATCCATTGATGTCATGAAAAAGGGTAAATTTGACCTGAGAGGATGGGAATATACTCTATTAAATAATGATGAAGAAGATTACATTTCATCTTCTGTGCTAGGACTTATTTGGAACAGAAAACTCGATACTTTGGAACTCTGCCTGGAAGGATTCAAAGATATAAACCTTGATGTAGTCACAAAACGCACCATTCTTTCCGCTGCAAATCGTATTTTTGACCCCATAGGATTTCTTTGCCCTGTAATGATCTGTCCAAAGATACTCCTTCAGAAGTTATGGAGTTCGAAATTGGGATGGAATACAGAGGTTCCAGAAATAATAAAGAAAGAATTTCTGCTATGGATCACAGATCTAAATTTACTCACAAATGTTAGAATACCTCGATGGATATTTCAAGAATTGCCTGAAAATATTTCCAGTTCCAGTATACACTTATTTTGTGATGCGAGTAAGGATGCCTATGCTTCAGCAATATTTATGAGGAGTGAGTCATCTGTAGGAAATGTTTATGTACAACTGATACAGGCTAAGAGCAGGGTTTCACCTTTGAAGGTGATATCTATTCCACGTTTAGAACTACTTGCTGCAACTATTGGTGCTCGATTGTTATCGTCAGTGTTGAAGACTTTGGAATTCGAAGTAAAATCAGTGTATTGTTGGACTGACTCTACTACAGTGCTGTCTTGGATCAAGAGAGATGATAAATGGAAGACCTTTGTCTATAACAGAATTCAAGAGATCTGTAGCCTAACAAATAAAGAATACTGGTTACATGTACCTGGAAAGAAGAATCCTGCAGACTTACCCTCTAGAGGTTGCTCTTCAAGACAACTTCTTCAATCTCAATGGTGGAAGGGGCCACAATGGCTGTTGAAAACTGTTAGTGAATGGCCAAATCAGAACTATCAAGTCGATGAAGAGAGTGTACAAGTGGAAATATTCAAAGGTGTGACATCTTTGTTATCTGGAAACGAAGATTTTTCATGGATCCATCGATACTTTTCTAAGTATTCGCAAATTCTACACATGGTTGGATGGATAAAGCGATTTATCAATAATTGTAGAAATAGAGATGATCGCAAGTCAGGCGAGTTAGATTTTGACGAAATAGAAATGGCCGAACGGACAGTAGTCAGACTCATTCAAGAAGAGATGTTTTCTGGTGTTGAAGATGCAAGGTTAGCTTCCTTGATACCTTTCAAAGATGACTTAGGAATACTCAGACTTCGAACAAGGATAACCGAGCGGCAGGATACCGAAGATTTTTGTTCGCCCATGATTTTGCCATCAAAACATCCTGTAGTGAGCAGATTGATTTTGAAATGTCACATTCACTCCTGTCATTCTGGCACTCAAATTTTGCAAGGTATTTTGAGACAAAGATTTTTGGATCCTTGGTGGGAGGAAAACGATACGATCAGTAATTTCGAAATGTGTGACGTGCCGAAAAAATAATGTGTCAAATTTGGAAACTGCACCAGTCACATTACCGGTGGACAGAGTGAAAGATGCTGCTATTTTCGAAGTTACTGGAGTTGACTTGGCTGGACCTCTTTATTTGAGGGGAAGAGAAAAAATATGGATTTGTATTTTTACATGTGCCGTGTACAGAGCTGTCCATTTAGAGCTGATCACAACTATGTCTACGGATAGTTTCCTTCAAGCTCTGCGAAGATTCATATCAAGAAGAGGCAGACCTAGTGTAATATATAGTGACAATGGAAAATGTTTTGTTGGTGCTGAAAATGCGTTTTCAAGGCTGGATTGGAAAAAAATTAATAGATACAGTATAGCAGAAAGAATTTCTTGGAAGTTCAATCCACCTTTCTCTGCCTGGTGGGGTGGATGGTGGGAGAGATTGATTGGAATTGTTAAGGACCTTTTGAAAAAAGTGATTGGTAAAGCTTGCCTTACTTTCGAAGAATTATCTTCAATTTTGTGTGATTGTGAATCTGTTGTTAATTCACGTCCTTTAACTGCAATTTCTGAAGATAATTCCGATCTAGCAGCTCTATGCCCCGCGATGTTTCTAAATGATATCAGAGAAATTGGAGTACCCGATATTGATGAAGTGGAAGGAGGTGATCTGAGGAAGAGATACAAATACAGAATGAAACTCAGAGAAGATCTGAAGAGGATATTTAGGAACGAATACCTAGGTCAGTTATTTTTAAGAAGGAAAAAGTACAATGAAGGAAATATCAAAATTGGTGATATTGTACTTGTCGGAAATGATTATGATAAGAGAATCGAATGGCCCTTAGCTCGAGTATCTGAGATATTTCCTGGTAAGGACGGACGAATAAGATTGGTTAAATTGAAAACAGCTACTGGAACTATGTTGCGACCACTCCAAAGATTATTTTCCTTGGAAGTTGACAATCTAGAAGAGAATGACAGTTTGAGAAAAAAGAAAATAGAGGGTGATTCCACAAGGAATGACGAAATAACACATACGAAGAAAACAAGGTGTGGTAGAAGAATAAAGCCGCCAGATAGATATTCACTATGATATTGAGTCGAGTGTACCACAGTCTGACTCAGAGTGGGAGAATGTTGGATTATTAATGTTGGATTATTCTTCACTCATCATATTACCTTGTATGATACTCTTGTTATTTTTGTTGATTTAAGGAGTTGTCTAATGTTAAAATAGATCTGACGTTGTCAATTTTTATATATTTTTGATTAAAGTTACTTTTCTTCATCTACTGACGTATTTTGCACTGGGTAAGTGTTAAATACGCGATAGAGGGTATACATTCTACCACATACAGGTAATATGTGGTTAATACGATAAATCATGACTCCATGTGAAATCACCTCCGATAATTGCATTGTCGACCTCTCCAATCTCCCTATCTAAGCGGACACCCCCAGCAGGATATTCAGCAGGATTTTCAGCAGGAGGGCCCCCCATCAACCAGCCGGTCCGACACTGCGCTCGCCTGCAATTTCTGATCCCCGCTGCGTTGACGTGTAATAACGAACATTTTCCCTGTAAACACATACTTCCTCAAAGCGCTTTATATGCAGTAATGAAGGCAGGCGTATGCAAAGCAGTACGCCTACCGGCACTCCGTTCCATTCGAGACGTTCCCCGCAGCAACAACAAAAAGTAATAAGTAGTCTACTGGTGAACAGGGTTGCCAACTTTATTTTATTAAAAACAGCATTGCTTGTGAAAATGATCGCCGAAATCGCCAGTTGAGACGAGCGAAGCGAGCAAAAAGCGCGCCGCAGGCGAAAATTTTGAAAATCGGCGATTATTTTTTCGAATCGGCGATTTTTCTGAATGATAAAAATGACATATTTTTCCCAAGTTTGGTATTGCACATCCAAGGTTAATAGAATTCCTTGCTCCTATCCTGCTCTATCTTAAGGTAGACATGTAATGAGTAATGACGCTTTCAAGTATAAATCACTGAACTCAAACGTATAAATTCAAAATACAAGGAAAACTGACAAATCGAAAGTTTACCATCCTTGAAATCAAACAACCGTCAATTCAGTGTCAATTGTCAATACTGTCAATTTGCGGTTAACTTTGGTTAACCATGGATTAATCGGAAATGTTCTGTATGGGAAGGTTAATGCAAAATTCACAAATAGAATGTTTAATTTTCTCAGAAAGTAAATCCGCTCAAAATAGCCGGAGAGTATAACGAATATCGCTCAAAAAATAGCCCATAGCCAAATCATAAATAGAACCGCCCCTCCAGAAAAATATTAGCCCAAATGGCGATTAATCGCCGGGGTTGGCAACCCTGCTGGTGAAGCGGTCTCGATGAATTGCTCCAAGACCAACTGGGAAATTGACGATCTACGCAAGAATCTGCTCTCGGAGCAGGATCACACTCGTACACGTATGCCTTTTTTGAGTTCTTATTATTCTCAGAATGACTTTTGAGCATATCTCAGAACTAATGAAAATGAAAAGAATGTTAAAAAAATCAAAAAAATCAGCGCTATCATGGTCACCCATCCAAATCCTAGCCACTGCGTCGTTGCTTGACTTCTGTGATTCAATTTACCTCCTCATTGTAATGTCGCTATTCCGTGAACTTATAAATGTTTAACTTTCAATGTGATTTGAACAACAATTATTTTCAAGGATTTTTATTACTAAAATTGGAATACTTATTTTTTTTTCAATAATAATGGACAAGATAATTTTTCTTGATATATATAGCTCACTTCTAAATTGGGAAATTCATATGGAGTGGAGAACCAACCAATATCGAATAATTAAAAATTAATTCAATAATAAAGAACGCTTCGTCCGATTTTGATAATTGGTAACTCGATTTAAAAAAAAATATATGTATACAGGGTGTTTCATAGTGGGTGGAACATTAGAAGTACCTGGAGAACAGAAAAACCGATCATTTCGAAAATTTGTGGGCGTGGATAATCAGAATTGCTCTATCCGTCTAAAATATTTTCAGGGAGAATTCAAAAATCTAACAAAATACAGGGTGTTCTATTTGAAATAACAAAGTAGCTACTACTTTCTGATACAAGCGGCAACACTGTATTGTTGAAAATATTTCAGGCGGATAGAGCAAGTTTGATTACCCACGTCCACAAATTTTCGAAATGATCTGTTTTTCTGTTCTCCAGATACTTCTAATGTTCCATCCACTGTGAAACACGGTATATATCTCGTGACTTGGAAGAGATGAAAATTACATAAAAATATTTACCTTTTTCAATTATTTTTATGAGTAGAACATACTCCGGTCAATTGCTCCTAACTTCACATGAGTACCTATACATATTTAAAGACGAAAATATCATCAGAATACATCCATATAGGCCCACACATATCCACATCTCCAGGCTGCCGCTGAAAAGACTAATGTGGGACAATTATGTCAAAAATTCTGAGCCTAGTGACGTTCTCAGGATGTAGAATATAGAACATCCTCTACAGTCTTTTGGCGACTATTAGAGGACGTCCTTAGGCGAATGTGTGTTATCTGGGGTGGGCTTTGGCCACCCAGTATTGATTGCCTTAGCACAATAGGATTAAGCCATTTACTTCGGCCTTCGTACAACAAACCCACTAGAATAGTTACACCCTCGGTTACACCCCGAATTGCTTGAAGCCAACATGAAATTCATATTCATATGTTTTTTCCCCCACATCGTAACATGTGAAAGTGATAATCATCCCAAGACCACATTTTTTCAAGGTTCCCAAATATACAGGATCACTCACGGTCGATGGTACCTTAGACGTTTACGGAGAACTGGACGTAGGATTATTCTGAAAATTTGGTTTATTGGGTAATCAGTATAGGGTGTGAAAAATCGAGATTTTTCAAATTTAGGAATTTTTTGTGCCGAAACTATCCATTCTTGCTCAAAACGGCTTACATGTCCCTATCTCAACTTTCCATTTACTATCGATTGATATTTAATTGAAACAAATACGGGTGGTTCAAAATTTTGAGTTTTGCATCACCCCGACATCACCCTCTATTTGTTTCTATTGAATGAAAAGTTAAGATAGGGACATGTGAGCCGTTTTGAGCAGAAATGATTAGTTTCGACACAAAAAATTCCTAAAGTTGAAAAATCTCGATTTTTCACACCCTATATCTCTGTAATCTTTCTCGCTATACCCCAAGTATGATAGATCGACGAAATCAGCTCTTCAGGAAGAATCTAAAAATGAAATAAAATACAGGGTGTTCCATTTGAAATAACAAAGTTGTTGCTACTTTTTGATAGGAGCGGCATCGCTGCAACGCTGAAAGTATTTTAGATAGATAGAACAAAACTGATTACCAAAGGAAAAATATACAGGAAAGATGGCACGAGTACTGCATCAGTAGTCCGACCAGATACACAAGGATCCATCCGAATATCCCCTCCAAATACTGGCATTCTGAGCTCAATTTATCTAGAAGATGCATCACTGTTTTCAATAGAATGCAGTTTGGTCATGGATGTTACCCAGCATTTTTAGCTAGAATAGGGTTAACTCAATCTAATTTATGTCAAGTTTGTGATGTTGAAGGAGACTTAGACCATATAGTTTTCAATTGCCAGACAACGAGGGAAGAAGGTCGAGAACTCTATTATCGCCTTTTGAGTATGAAAATAGACACTCCTTTCAGTTTATTGTCGTTGTTAGCCCTTAATGACGAAAAAATCAATTCAAACATTATAACATTCATTCAAAACACTGGTTTGAAAATCTAATGGAAAGCGATTCATATAAATATTCGTCACATTATTAATTAGCTTCGTTTCCTTATTTCCTTTATTAATTCCTTATGTTTATGTATATCCCTTCTGCGGTCTAGTGTTGTTATTATAATTATCATAAGAGACTGGCTGTGTGGACATTGTCCGGATGCAAAAAAAAAAGTTCTCCGTAAACGTCTAAGGTACCATCGACCGTGAGTGACCCTGTATATATCCTTGTTGATGGTATACTAATGCTATGTGTTCAATGTTCGTCATATAATACAGTGCCTCATTTATATATAAGTGGTGTGGGTTTATAGATAGCACGTCTTTCTGGATATTGCGGCATTTTTGGTGAATGCTCCAACGCAGCTATTTTTGTTCAACCGATAATCGACCGAACGCTGACAGTGACAGCGCGAAACGCTCGTTTTCAAATCGAATTTTGTTTGGTGGTTTAATAAACGTTATATTTCCAGTTTTATGTGAAAATTAGAATAGGACTTTACTTAATAAACCTTGCTTTTTCTGTTCAAATCGAATTTAGAGGATGGTGAATCGCTGTTAAATGTGTAAGAGACGATTTAAAAGTGGTGACCAGAACACATTATTCCACTGGTGAGTTACTCAGTGTCGTATCATTCGTTGTATAAAGACTATTCACCCACCCTCATATGCAACACGATTTTTGTTAATTTGAAAACATTCTCGGGTTTTCCAAAAATATGATCAAGAAAGAGACTATTTCAAGATATGCTAGAGTTTGCTCGCATCATTTCAATACAAGTGATAAAATGGTTGGCCCAAGTAGTAAGAAAATGCTCAGAGTAGAAGATAAGCCTAAATTGAGAAGTAATAACAACATGTTTGATGTTATATTTCTCAAGTTCGAAACTTTGAAACTTTATATTGTCAGAAAATAGACAATATAGTTGTGACAGTGAATTAAATGAATTATCATTCGGGTAATAAATCGAAGATGTATATTTTCAGAAAACTTTGATATTGCATAGTTTTTATTCAGTCTTAGGAAGAATAGATACGATAATTTTGGTAGTAGGACAATTTATTGAGATTCAGATAGTAAGACGCTGGTGGAATCTGTTGTTGCTATCCTTGTTTTAGAATGAGGTAACCCTAGTAACTGATTTCGAATAACTACTGTGGTAAGATAAAGCGTTATTCATCTAGTCTGTTTTATGATCAAAGACTTCGGCAGTCAGACGCGGCATTATAACAGTCAACTTGATAAAAGTTAATTCAAAAATGAAAATGCTTTTTGTGTTGCTCAGAGCTGGTCACTCAATCAAGACAAAGTGGATTCATGAAACATCAACTGTATAAGATTTACATGGAATTTAAACGAAGAATATTTTGTGGTGTCCTTCTAGGTGTTCATTCAACATTAACTAAGAAAATTAAGATCAGTCAGTCATCTGTCAATACTGTCACTGTATATGAGTATTTTTGGAAATTTTTCAAAAGTGAAATAGAATAAACCTGATGCGTCAAAAGTTACATTACATACACGAAATATTCTGTTCTGTTTCTTTATATGGCCTCTGCTTCTGGGGCAATTAGCCAGCACATTATTTTTGACTTCTGAGCCTCAATGATGGTTATTCCATTCACATTTTATTAATTAAATATCAATTCTTTTGGTTGCAGAAAAAAAAGTATGTTCAATCAATCAATCAATCAATTAATTTATTGTTTAAGCAAAACATACAGTTTTATAAACAAGGAATTCGGCTATTAAGTGAAGTAAGTATTATAATATAAGATAGAAACAAAGAGAGAGAAAAAAGTCTGAACTAAATCAGATAACATAAGCAGCTATAAAAATAAGAAAAAAAAACATTAACCATATCTCTAGTTAAGTATAAATATTCCACCACCTACACATGTATTTTACCAGTTATATTTATATAATTCCTCTATAATTATGCATCAGACCAAATAACATCGATGTAATACAAAAAAAAGAATATGAATGTTTCATTCGAGTTAAATAGAGACCCATTCAACTCGCAAATTTTGCGCCTCACAAAAACAAAATTCCTCGCAAAAGTTTCACTTTTGATCTTATTAAAAAAATGTACTAGTCCACTTGAAGAAATTTTATTCAAAACTGGAACTGCTCCAGTGTGTTCCAAATTTATTCATTTCAGAAACAGAAACAGACGGGCACAACTAATTATGTGTTTCTCTCAAATGACAAAATAGATTTTATATTGACAACATAATAGTATCAGTTCTTATCCTAAGCAATATAATTATTAATAAAATCAGGTAAAACATTGTTGAATAAATTCAAAACATTTATGCAATGATGCTATTGATCATTGGGATAGGGATGATGGTTAATATTATTTATTAAAAGTAATACTGCTAGACTATAAATAACTGGTCACTCAATTTGGACTAACCCTGGCCACTTGGTACATGTTACAGACAATGTAGAAATTGATTTACTAATCAATGCATTTAGAAAAACAAATGTATTGTAATCACAACAAAAGTTATTGTTAGAATCAGATAATCCTAACACTGTAATCACACGGATTGTGATGATAATAGAATTATTTTAGGAATAATCATAGAATATTAGTATTTGGACGATATCATAATATGAATGTACCTACCTAGACTAACAATTTCAGAACAGCGTATTCGCGAACACATGGCGACACCATCAGAAATCCAATCAGAATTCGAAGCATTAAAAGTTAATCGAGCTTTACTATTATTGTCATTTATGTCATTATGTAAATTGACTAATGGAATCGCGTAACCCGTTAATTTATATGAGTTAGATTATCCAGCCACTTTCTATCTAAATGCCATAATGCTAATTGCTAATCGATTTCAGTTTCTGGAGAAGAAATAATATATTTGAAAACAAAACGACTCGGCGGATCAAATTGCTGATATGTGCATGCGCAAGTTAAGTTAAAAAAAGAAATTCGTTTTCATAATGACATTGAGTACAATTCTACTGGCTAATGCTACGCAGAACATTGAATTATATCTACTCGCAGTGTATGCACCGATTTACAAGGTTTGTTCTAGCAGCGATTTCTAATAGTTTGCAATCGTCCGGAGCATGCGCATACTGATTTAATAGACGCATAAATCCGTATGCGCATGCTCCGGATGATTGCAAACTATTCGAAATCGTTGCTAGAACAAACCTTATGAGTGTATGCGGATGTTTCTTTCTTCCTAACACACAACAATGCTCACATCATTGAGATAGGCACGCCCATAGAGTACTAAGTTTATGGGAACGCCTAAAAACCTGTAGACCGGTAACGGGCTTATCAACCCTCATCAGTGCAGGGTAATCACCGAGTATAGGAATCCTAAGATCTCCACCCGAAGCGATGCCTGAATCGTATTTAAACGCATGGAGGAATCGTCCAAGAGCAACTTGGAACAGCGACGCCATGCGGCGGAAAAATAAACAATCAATATTTATTGAAAATCAATCAAATTTATAATTATTTAGTGTCAATAGAAATATCACCAATCCTGAATATTCAGGTGCAATCCAAAATTCCGATTAAATGGATTGGTATAGACAACGGATACATCAGAGATGGATGCGATAATAATAATTGGGACGATACAATCATGGATACAATGTGAGAAGTCATCGGAACACGATTCTAATTTTTAATCACTCACTGTTATTATTCATTGATCAGTTCTGTAAACACACAATACTATAATTATATTAATGCTATTTTATGTCATACGGGTTATATATAGTAATCAATAATTCATACATTGAAATAACCGTGTAGAACACTGAGACTAATTTTTTTGTTCAGTATGGTTCAACTATTTTTTTCAAATCAAATGTCAATAAAAACCTCGATAAAAACATACACACCTGAATATCAAAGTTGTCTCCTTTTTATTATACATTTCACAATTTAGTGTTGAGTGGTCTTAATTCCGATCTCAGTAGTGAAAAATGACACGGATGTGGTGAAGTAGAACGATTCTTAAACATAGTATCATAAAAAATACCAAATGGTTGAAATTTAATATTCTCAATGGTGCTATAATTGACGTTAACGCATAAAAAAACACCAATTATATAAAATTAACACCAAATTACACCGTGTCATATCACGATGGAATCGAAGCGGTGTATGAATAATCTAATTTGGTGGCAATAATCATTCGTTAAGTATTGCAACCTGAAAACACCTGCCAAGTAGGCATCTGAATGATTTGAATTTCATGCGCTCATCTGTTCAATCTTAGAAACTCAGAACTTTTGCCAATAGGTGGCACTGACGTCCTTCCTACCGTACCTGATTTCAATATTGGCATAATATATTAGATCAGTATCATTTGGCCTGGACCCTAGTACCACTGATCAGGATAAATAAGCCGAAACAGTTCGTTATCATCCGAATTGTCCCTAGATTCTTTTGAGTCTAGTTTATCATCATATGAATTATATTTCAATAGGTGATCCAACTCAGTAAAAAACACCGGAGGTGGTGAAGAAAATCACTAATTCGCATGAACACACTCATGATATGGTGTTCCTTCTCACCAGAAAAGTGTTCGCATGTACCTGCTCAGTGTTTAAACGCACCGAAGAGAATTTCGTGAAGGTAGGATTCAGCATCAAAAAAATCACATAATGTGCATCAAACCACTGCGGTGTCAAATCGCACTTTTGGAAATTCATAAAGAACACCACCAAAGTGTTCATTCTGCTGAATACTATAGTGTTACTGAAAGGTCACATAACACCTACTACAGTGGTGAATAATATGCCGGTGTTTACTGACACAAAAACAATCAAGACCTCAGGGGACACCAGCCGGTGTTAGCTGGTGTGAGCTATAATGTAAATTTTTTTTCACTGTGTATGTCCCTAACCTATGAAATAATAGAAACGTTAGGGAATTTAAATAAGTTAAAACCCGCGCACATTAGCAAGCTAGACAGTCTTTTGTATCTCCAAAACTGGCTTCACTTTCACTTGAAGAAAATAATAGGCGTCAGCCATTATCAGATAATATTCGCGAAAATTACGGAGTGGGCGGCCTCTGGTGTCAAATTTTCTAAGCTTCCCGAGGGCGATAAACAAAGCAATTTAGCATTGTATAGCATAGGCTTTCGTATTATTTTTAATGAAATTGAATTGTTTTGAATAGTTTTCGGACTTGTTTATTGCTTATCAGCTAGTTACTAATATTATTGAAACATGCAGCAAGTTCAAAAGGTCGTAAAGACGAAATCGACAAAGATTTGTTCAGTATTTCAGCGTTCCTCCTACCGAACAGACATCGTTCCTTTGGCACAAAATCCTGAATTTTCTTTCATGATTGTGTGAAAAATGGATTATCACGTTGAAAAAAAAGGAGAACTTATCACCACAAACATTTACGTTTGTAGTAAGCACTTCCTATAGAACTGGATTTCTCAAGTGAATGCGAATGTATGTCTTTCAGGTTAAATCAAACAAATAAGATCTGGTATAACTGTAGTTGTGTCTCTTGTTGTTTGTAATGAAAACCTTGATTTTACTTTAGGACCATCAAGGAGAATTAAACCAAGAGATAGGATCAAAAAGAATGCAATTCCTTCAATAAACATCTGGAAGTCATCACATGCAAACTTTAAGAGTGAGGGCAATGTGGGCTGAATGAAATCAAATTTTTATTCAAAATGAATAAGCTGTGAATTGAATGAAGTATCAATAGTATTGAAATAAATGAATTTGAATGACTGGTAGACCACAAGGTCTCAAACTTTTTAAGTTATTCTTGGAACATACCTACTCATCTATATTATATAATTATTTTTATTATATGGATGAAAATAATAACTTGTGTTGCCTATTTAAGATAGGTGGGTATCTCAATATAAGCATGCCTATACTTACTTCTCTCAGAGAATAAAGTTAATTGACTACAATTCTTTGTTTTTGTTTCGCTAATCATCTATTTTTGGGTTAGGATAAAATTATTACAGGTTTACAGATAAATTCACACTTCCACTGCTAATTTTTCCATGGTACTATTTTAATTTCATATTAGAGCTACCCTAGAGCTGAAGTTTGTGAACAGGAGTTTACTTATATGTGTTCGAGTATGTGTTTGACATCTATCCCACAAAGTATGTAACCAGCTTTGAATAATGCTTTTCACTATTTTAAGGGTTTCTTCTTATCTCCAATATACTCTAGATACTTATTTCAATCTTGGCCATTCTTGAAATAAAGAGAAATCATTGAAATACAAATACTTTAGTGACCCCATTGATTTTGCAGAGGTGGTTTGAAAAGCCTATAAAAACATAATTAATCCACGAAACTCACATAAAATACCCGTTTTGAACTCTATAAACGATAATCTATCAATAGCGCCCCTTTTGGATACTCAGGATTATTTATTTCTTTCCTAAAATTCGAATTGAGAATTGACATATTACCATTGAAAACATATAACAAATGTTTGTTTATCACCCTCATGTAAAATTTTTGACATTTTTCGAGCGCCATCTGTTGGTTCGTGATTTTCGCGAATATGATTTGAAAACATGAAAACAATGATTTGAAAGAATACAGAACACACCCATTCTGTTGTTTTTTGGTATCTAGTCACGATCGTCAATAGACGAACTAATACAAGGAAGGTTCCGCTCTTGCCATCTCAACCTTGAAGCACGTATATAGTTGTGTTTGTCGGAGTGTAGCAAAAAACGTTTCGTTTCCATTTGCATTTGAATCGCTAGTATGTCGGACGTGGGACTTTATGGTACCCAATGGGTGAAGTAGGAACTTCTGAAATACCCCGCACTTCTCACCTAGTCATCTGATTCTGGAATAATTAGCATTTAAATGGCGGGCGAAAAAACCGTTTAGAAACGTGTGTTTACTTCGCTGCCTTTGCATGAGAAGCAGATATTGGGGTGAGATAATGAACGGGGTATGAAAGCCCACAAGGTCTCTTCTGAACCGTACAGGGTCTTATTTTTCATCTTTTGTTCAACAGAAAAACAGTTGAAGATCTGGAAAAAAAGTTATGGGCACCATATATGTTTTTTTGAATAAAACTCCCTAAATATTTTGTTACTATTGGATAGTAGATAATATTTTTCTGATTTCAAATATATATACATTTATCATGTTTTCTCTGATAGATTTCGAGATATTTGACGTTGAAATTCAGATTTCTTTCGGATTCTTCCAGCTAATTAGTAGTAGAGATGAGGGTGGCTATGGAAATATTTGAAATATCTATTTCAGCACAAAAATTGAAACTTACAGATACGTGCATAATTGTTCGAGAAAATTTTGTAACAGATTTCGAAAGCATGTTGCCTATAGCAAAAAGCTTGGGGAAGTTGTTATAAAATTTTTGAGCATTTATCAATATTCGAGGGTTATTAGGAAATAAACTTTTTTGCTGATTCATACTTTCTACCATCGAAATAGTCCATAAGCGCTTTCCATGAAAATTTTTTACTGTAAACAGTATTTTGGGTATGTTTGATTCTTGACAAATCGTGACATTTCGAAATATTGAATTTTTGAAATGTTGAAATCGAATTGTAGGAATCCATAGCAACATTATTGAGTGAAAACACCCCATGGGCTCTCTTCAGTAGGATTACCGGGAAGTGATTGGATTTTCGCGATTATTTCATTCATGCTAAAATACACGTTTTTGATTGGTTGAAATGATTGTGTTGATAAGCAATAACACCATGTTTTCGATTTTGTATTTCGGCTCCTGATTGGCTATTGGATACCTACATGCTGTGTTTTCGTTTCTGTATTTCGCTTTCTGATTCGTAGGCAGTAAGGCAGTAGGGTAGTTTAATTAAACAACGACTTACTAGTTGCAATATGTCATAGTATTTTCCGATTCCCTGGTAAATAAATGAATGCCACTACACCAAATTTTCGTCTGAACCATGATAAACACACACTATTAATATGTATTCACTTCATTTTCCACAAATTTTAGACAATTTCAGCATTAATAGAATTAGAACTAATCTGATGTAACCTAACCACACAAATTGTGACAACAATCATAATGAATTTAGCTCAGTAGTACCTAGTGCTTAGGTAATATTGCCTACATCATACAATGGCATAAATGTATTGTTGGTTGCATAACGAATCTTGTTGTGTCGGAACTACAATGCATAATCAAAATAACTAGTTCCATAAACTGTACGTTTAAAATAGGAAATCATCGAAATGGCTTTGATTTTATTCATGAAATAATCTGAACAAATACAAGTTTTGTTATTGATGATTATCGAAAATTCCTTCTCTTTTTCGTTACAAATCATGTTGCTTTGGGAAACCACACTCGCGCTGTGCGTTCGTGTAGTTTCCAAGCAATATGATTTGTTTCTCAAAATCGAAGGAATTTTTGTTTCGATAATCATCAATACACTTGTTGTATTACATGCGATAATACTGTTGATTTATCACATATACGAAACTGAGTTGCTTGAAGACCAATCACAAGGAAAATCATATACCGTGACATTCTGATATTATTCTTTTACAACTGTCACAAAACATAACGAAATTCTGTGCAGTTTTCACGTTCATGAAATAGTTTGTGTTATGAAATTTCGAAATTCAAAATTAACATCTGGTAAGTATATTAAAACTCAATGAATATATATCTCCTCATGTATATGGGATACAATTATTTTGAAAATAAGTATACCTATTGTTTTCATCAGAATATTTAGTAGGTACATTTGGTACCTTCTAATGATTGTGACAAATTTCTTGCTCTCTCAGCTGACCAACGAATCTCTTTATAGTTCGAGAGCTGGCGACGAAAACAACTTCCTCATAGTTACCAAAGGTTTGACTTGGCACTTCGAGTCTACTTCAGATCGTTATTTTAAAACCGCCCGTCTGCCGGAGGTGAGCGGTCGCCTTCTCAGATTTGGAATTTGAAAAAATTATTAAAAATCGCTCAAAACTTCCCAATTTTTACCACAATGATTTTTTGCTGAAAATGGCCCTAGATCCTAACCTAATCGAAATCAGAAACGTCTGCCTCTGAAAATGGTCGCTATTTCGGAGCAGACGCTGTCAAATATGTCAAAAAAACGCCTTCAACTTCCTCATAGGTTACCACCGTAATTTCTGCGTCAAAGTTTAACTTAATATGTTATCAACCAAGGCTCGAAAAAATAACTTCGGCAGACGGTCGCATTTAAACTGCAGACTGGGTTGAAATTGAAAAGTTGAAAAAAATTACCTGATTACAAATGCAAATTTCAGCATATAAAAAGTACCAATCCGGATTGACTATTGCAAAATGTCTCACAATGAAAACTACTTGAAAATTTTTCTAAATAAAATATTTCCTTTTTGAAAAAGTGCTAAATCACATATGTCAAAAAAACGCCTTCAACTTCCTCATAGGTTACCACCTTGATTTTTGCGTCAAAGTTTTACCAAATATGTTACAAACCAAGGTTCGAAAAAATAACTTCGGCAGACGGTCGCATTTAAACTGCAGACGGGGTTGAAGTTGAAAAGTTTAAAAAAAACTTGACTCCAAATGCAAATTTCAGCATATAAAAAGTACAAATTCGGATTGAAAATTTGCGAAATGCCCCGCAATTCATAATCACTTGTAATTTTTTCTAAATATTTTTGACCTAAGCGCCGTTATCCCATATCATATGACATAAAACGACTTCCCCACAAGTTGCCTCAGTTGTATAAGCAAACCTCAGCTGACGGTCGCATTCAAAGGATAGACAGGCCTAAATTGCTTTATCAATATTATATGAAAGAATGGATCTATATGGAGCAAAAATTTCACGTGTAAAATGAGACGTTAAAATTTTTTTCAATTTTGAATCTGAAGAATAGAAACCATATATACAATTGTTTCTGTTGCATAATTCTAGATGGCGCAAATTTGATTAACCCTTATTATTTCATTAATTAGAACTTTTCGACAAGGTGGCATCAAGATCCCATCGAAATTTTCAACTTTATCTGATATATTTCTTCTTTCGAGATACCATGTACTCTATGGAACAAAATGTAGCCTTGCTTCATTCATGTTATTAGCATTTATGAAAACCATATATGTAGCATACGAATTTTTCAATCCCTTGAATTTGCTCTCAAGAAATAAACTGAGAATGGCCAATATTCAGATCTTACTCGATAATGTTGAAAGGATTCATTTTACCTTTTCGAGCGAATGATATGTGTAGTCACTGCCTGTTAAAACTTGAAAGCAAGTGATAGGCAGGTAAAGCTTGAGAAAGGATATCTCCTAAATTTCTGTATACAGTCGTTAAAATAAACGCATCTCAAAGTATTTTCTGACTGAAGTCCAGTTTCTATCCAAATATGTTATTATATTTATCTATACCTACTTGCATATTTTCCACTGCTATTACAAATATATCAGTATCGGATGCACGTATCACAACATTGATATTTTTTAGTAGTTGTAAATGAATATATGAAATAGAATCCTAGCATCAGCTTCATGGTGGCTAGAATATAGAACCTCATCAATATCAAAAGTCCATCATTCCCATAAAACACGTAACACAATCCACCCGAAGAATTTTGTCTCCCAAAGTACCCAGAGGAATACTTGTTTCCCAGTATTTCAATAAAAACTTCACTAATTCAGTTTTTAATAGATTCACACCTCAATGTTTTCAAAAAATCGTTGGGCCGCTTGTCTCTTTCGATGTCTTTTAATGACGGCACCACACACTTAGGTCTATTCATTTGCTTGAAGTTCTGCATAACTTCTTATTGATGTAAATTGCTAATCTGTCATTGATAACAGGAGATCACGTAGAAGATGCAAAAAAAAAAAGAATCCATCGAAACTGGTACAACCTATTCGACTTGGACTTGAATAAGCGGAATAACTTGAATAATTTCAATTTATTCGTCGTGATAACTCTGTGACAATGAAACGGTAGTCAATGAATACGATAATACATTTATTATAAATAAATCATATGTTCCAACGATAATACTAAGGGTCGTCCCAATAGGTTTCTTTCGACTTTAACTCCGGCTGTTTTTCCTTTCCGTCGCCTGTGAAGATATATGTTACATGTTTTATTAGATTGATGGACCTGTGAAATTGATGAGGTTCTATATTCTAGTCACCATGAAGCTAATACTAGAATTCTACTTGATATATACCTACTTATCTAAACTACCAGAAAAGGAGAAATCATTTCTAAAGCATTACTTGCCTATCACGCTTTAACAGGCAGTAATTATTATTATATACAGCATCATTTGCTTGTCCGTCTGATGAAGTTTTCTTATATGATTTTGCAATAAAAATATTGAGGTAACTTGTGGGAAAGTTGACGGCATCTTTTTGACATATGTGATTTAACGCTTTTTCAAAAAGCAAATATTTTATTTAGGAAAACTTACAACTGGTTATCAATTATTGTGAGACCTTTTGGGAATAGTCAATCCGGTTTGGTACTTTTTATATGCTACAATTTGTATTTGTAATCAGGTATTTTTTTTAACTTTTCAACTTCAACCCCGTCTGCAGTTTAAATGCGACCGTCTGCCGAAGTTATTTTTTCGAACCTTGGTTTGTTACATATGTGATTTAACGCTTTTTCAAAAAGGAAATATTTTATTTAGAAAAATTTACAAGTAGTTTTCATTGTGAGACATTTTGCAAATAGTCAATCCGGATTGGTACTTTTTATATGCTGAAATTTGCATTTGTAATCAGGTAATTTTCTTCAACTTTTCAATTTCAACCCCGTCTGCAGTTCAAATGCGACCGACTGCCGAGGTTTTCTTTTCGAGCCTTGGTTGTAAACATATTAAGTAAAAATTTGACGCAGAAATCACGGTGGTAACCTATGAGGAAGTTGAAGGCGTTTTTTGACATATTTGACAGCGTCTGCTCCGAAATAGCGACCATTTTCAGAGGCAGACGTTTCTGATTTCGATTAGGTTAGGATCTAGGGCCATTTTCAGCAAAAAATCATTGTGGTAAAAATTGGGGTGTTTTGAGCGATTTTTAATAATTTTTCAAATTCCAAATCTGAGAAGGCGACCGCCCACCTCCGGCAGACGGGCGGTTTTAAAATAACGATCTGAAGTAGACTCGAAGTGCCAAGTCAAACCTTTGGTAACTATGAGGAAGTTGTTTTCGTCGCCAGCTCTCGAACTATTAGTTTCTCGGGTTAATACGTCATCAATATCTGCCGTTTTCAAAGGGAGTCGATTTCAACTTCAAAAATTGAGAAATTATGTCAACTTTTTGAAATGGATAGCATCAGGAACCTCGTCAGGAACTCTTTATACATGAGGTCACCCTGAAATGTGTTTGAACTGAGAATTAAACTTACAGATACAAAAGCCCATTGCACTGTGTCCCATATTGTCATCATTTGTTCCACTATGCGTTCATGCTCAAAATGGAATAATGCATGATTGAAATGTGACGGTAGTTTACAATCTCTGTGAATTCATCCATACCCAATGAATGGGAAGTGCATCTGCATTTGCCACGAAATAGTGAATTGCAGTCGGTATTTGTTATTTGTAACTTAATTATATTAATTAGATATTGAGTAACTTTGGTGATAATTTATCCGGAAATACATGTTTGTAATGTGAGATTTAATTGCTATACCATAACTTGAGTCGAAATTATTCATAGATACAGGGTGATCCATACGAAATACATTTGTTGATATGTTCAAACCTTATAGGAAGTGAACTATGATAGTATATACATTCCCAGAATTCAATATCTCTTGGTCACTCAGTATTTTTGGTCATTATTATCTACATAAATGATGATGAAACGAATATGGATTCGTTAAATGAATGATGTTTAAGACAAATTGAGTTTCCTGAAATATTCAACAAAAAAACCTACAGTGTCAACGAATTGGTTAACTATGGCTAAGAAAACAGTTATTGATCTGTGTGTTCTTCACTTAAATCCATTGTACGACAGCTGAAGTAGATACCCTGAATGGAATCGATGGATGGATATTTACTGATGAATTTATATACATTTTATCATTGCTCGCCCGTTATTTATCGAATATTTTGTTATTTTGTTTAGATTTTCCATATCATCTCTATTATTTCACTAAATTAGTTTTGAATTGAGTGACTGAACTAATTTAAATAAAATCAGTAAACAATATGATGATGATCTATATAACTATAAGATAATATAAAAATTTCAAAGCCGTACTAAAAAAATCTGATAATGACGAATCGTTGTGGAAGGAATATCTTATAAAAGAGTAGGTTACAAGTCTTCTACTCCCTTTTCAAAATTTGTTCATCCAGATAAATGACTCATTTATAAAATATTATATTATGATGCAAGTTGTATAAGACGCTATTTTGTCGCACGCGTTGTTTGGAATACGACGAGCGAAGCGATTAGTGCTCCAAGGGAACAAGTGCGACAACGTGTCTTATAAAACGTGTGTCATGTACAGTTTTTTATATTTTGCATTAAATTAAAATCTATTATTGAAGGAAATTGATTTAATATCAATAAATAACAGAAACATCTTCGATTGGTAGCAATGATGACAATGAAATATTTAAAATCTGACGCACAAGCGTAAAGCCCAGTTTAAGTTGTATTGACGATTTTGATTTTTGCAATACCTGCGGTGAAAAATGTAATGTTGTACATGTTTCTATTTGTCAATACAAAACAAATCACACTCTGAAATGGAATATACCAATAAAAACATTTAGTTTTGCACTTCTAGTATCACCAAATTCAAAATCGCTCAGAAGTAAGCTGTGCCTAACTCTTCTGACTTTCATTTGACAGTTCGATTGTACCAACCTCCGAATAATAAAAAATGCGTATAGAAACAGGGGCTATTTCGATATTCGCATTTGCGTTTCATAATGACTTCATTATTAGAACCAAAATAGCAAAAAATATCTTTGATTTGTTTGATTCATTGATTATCGTAAAGTGGTAATAAAACCTAATGATGGAATACTTCTATATAAAATTTCCACCTCCAATTATCACTTGTATCGATCGCAAATCTCTGATTAATTGATGCCATAGTTATAAAATCCGGCTTGATCATGAAGTTCAAATTTTATGAGCTTCTATGCGACTGATTCTTTATGGACATTTTATGTATCCCAATTTCGTTTATAATTTCACGTTAGAGATTCTGAGTGACATTAAATAGTTGATGAGATTTTATGCATCCTGGCCTGAGTGTCCTATCATAAAATCCAATTTATTTTTGTTTCCAAATACGGGTGGAGCTTGAGGAACTCGAAAAATTAGTCATAATTTTAAGATGATCTGACATACAAAAATGAATAAAGAAGGAATATATGACATTTGATATATGCTGAGGCGTGATATGCATGGGTGATTGAAAATATGAAGTGTTTCATTCGATAGGTTCCACATTAGAACTACTTTTTCGAGTTTTTTTAGAACACCTTCGTTTTAGAATGCCGCTATAACAGTTATAGATTTTTGTTAATACTGACGACAAAAATATCCAATTTTATAATGATGGTGTATTTGCGGTGTCATTTCATCAAAAACTATGAGAGATAGCTGAGACATGCTATAGTTAATTATATTTGTAAAATCCAAAATTCCAATAAAACAATCGAGTGTTTTATTTTGAATTAGAAGTTGCTTTTAGCAATACTAGATCTGGCAACAGTTTAGAAGTGAACATATTTTCAAAGGCTATCCCAGCATCCCAAAATTCCGAAAATATCTTCCTTTTCTTTCTCTAGATTCTTCTGTACAGGGTGGCAGTTCTTCAAGCTACACCATTAGGGATCTCAGTTATTATAAGAGATAAATTAACTCCTGCATAAAATGTGTCATTTAAAGATGACTGTTTTGTTATTTTGACAGCGATAAGAAAGGTGCATCGTTTTTTATCAACAGTAAAAACACAAGAGCTTTTTTTTTATCGGATAAATTTCTCTTTCTAACGAATAAAATTTGCCAATCAGTAATTTTACGAGAAAAACTGACATGAAAAAATTGCGAGACCGTAGGTCGAGCAATTTTGTCTAATGTCAGATTTTCGAGTGAAATTACTGATGGAAAATTTTTGAGTTAGTAAAGAAATTTATCCAATAAAAAAAAGTTCGAGTGTTTTTTGGCAAGATAAATCAACGACAATATATAAATGAACAGTAATTATAATTAACTTTATTGAAAGAACTATTTAAAGGAGCAGTTATTAAAAATACAATTTTTGAAAATGTTTTGGTTCGGTGTCGAAATTTCGATATTTTCTTCTCTGATGGTTTCGACACATGTCGAATATTCGTTCGAACACTTCTTTATATCCGAAGATCGCAAGTTACTAACAAGATTTTCGTGATGTTCAGGGTCAATTTGTAGATAGGGTTTGATCGATGCCGACGAAGAATGTCCAGTTATTTTTATAAGCTGTTGGTCACTTATTCCTGCTTTGGCTAACTGTGTAACTGTACTAGCACGGTTTGAATGATTGGTTATTTTATTATTTGTGGTGTCGAGGCCAATTTTCGTTGCTGAAATTTTGGTCCAAGAAGAAATCATGTTAATTCCCAGTGGAACATTTTTAAACCATCCTTTAGAATTTTCGAGCTTCCAAAAAGGGTTTGGAGTTAAAAAAAGTCGTTCAGACGTTATGTTTCCATTTCTTCTTTCTAAGAGTAGTTTTAATAATCTCACTGGACATATATTTTCATCAATATAATTTTTTGTTATCCATTTGCTGTCTGCCAATCTTTTTGACCCACCTTGTGCCGTCTTGGAAAATATTGTATTATATTCTATTCTTCCTGTAGGAGTTCCATCTTGATTTTTCTCTTCTTTGAAATAGTATATTCTACAGTTTACAGCTTCTCCTCCCCTCCAAGCTAATTCATAAGAAGCTATATGAAAAAATCTTCTTTGCAATCCATCTGGTTCATTTATATTCCATAGTTTTGCCATTTTTATAATATCTTTCTTATCTATTGCAACAGAACCTAACTTTCTTTTATCCGGAATGGCTTGCAATTCTTTCCGTTTACTATTTCTCGCATCACGAGCTTCTTTGAAAGTTATATCGGCAAAAGGATCAACTTTAATATTGTACTCACTGAAATATTTTTCTTGAATCATCTTTGCAGTCGAATTCCAGATTGTTTTCAGAGCATATTCCTTGTAATCTTCTCCATTTCGCTTTTTCATGTTATAAGCCCAGTCTTTCAATATATCTGCTATATGTTGTACCGGTGTTTCTTCTCCCAATTCGTAATTTCTGGCTTTACAAAACTCCATGAATTGTCTCCAAATCGACGATTTCGTGTTTCTTGTAGTTTGCGGAATTGATTTTTTTATATTATTTGTGATTTCTACAGACGAAATTTCCCCAAAACGGCTCATCCTGCGATTTTTCGTGTGAATAATACCCAACAATCAAACTTGACACGACAGAAATTGAAGTGACGGGCGCATACTAGATGGAGAAGGTTTCGAGGAACAGGCATTTTTACAGTCAAAATGACTCACGTCATCGTCAAATGGTGTTTTCTATGGAGGAGTTGATAAAAATGCCTGTTCCTCTTAAGCGTCTACATCTAGTATGCTTACGTTACTTTAATGTCTGCCCTGTCAGTTATTTAGGTATTGTTGATAACTGTAATTGATTCTGAAACATTACAACATGAGTCGTTTTGGGAAGTTTCGACTCAACAAATAACAAAAATTATAGAAAAAGCAATCCCGCAATCCACAAAAAATACTAAAGCGTCAATATGGAGACAATTTATGGAGTTTTGTCAAGTACGAAATTACGAACTGTCGAAAATAACTCCATTACAAGAAGTTGCATATATATTGAAGGATTGGGCCTATAATATGAAAAAAAATGAATGGAGAAGGTTATAAAGAATATGCAGTTAAATCAATTTGGAATTCAACTGCGAAGATGATTCAAGAAAAATATTTCAATGAATACAATATTAAATTTGATCCTTTCGCCGACATAACTTTTGAAGAAGATCGTGATGCGAGAAATAGTAAACGGAAAGAATTACAAGTTATTCCAGAGAAAAGAAAAGTAAGTTCTGTAGCATTGAACAAGAAAGATATAGTGAAAATGGCAAAATTGTGGAATATAGACAACCCAGAGGGAATACAAAAAAGATTCTTTCATATAGCTTCTTATGAATTAGCTTGGAGGGGGGGAGAAGCTGCAAACTGTAAAATTCACCATTTTAAAGAAGAAAAAAATCTAGATGGAACTTCAACAGGAAGATTTGAATACAATACTCAAAGACGACACAGGGTGGGTCGAAAAAATGGCAGAAAGCAAATGGATAACAAATAATGAAATGGATGAAGGTATCTGTCCCGTTGCATTGTTAAAATTACTGTTGCAAAAAAGAAATGAAAACATAACATCTGAACGACTTTTTTTAACTCCAAATCCCTTTTGGAGAAACAAAAATTCTAAAGGTTGGTACCACTTGGTATTAATATGATTTCTACTTGGACCAAATATTCTGCAACTAAAATTGAACTCGACATTACAAATAATAAAATTAGCAGGAGTAAGTGACCATCAACAACTTATAAAGATAACGGGACACTCATCATCATCTTCTATTAAACCCTATCTCCAAATTGATCCTGAACATCACGAAAATCTTATTAGTTCCTTACGAGCCTCGACTGAGAAAAATCAAAATGAATATTCTACATGTGTGAATACCAGAGAAGAAAACTTCGAAATTAGTACACCAAATCAAATAATTTATAAGAATTGTGTATTTAATAACTGTTCATTTAAATAATTTAATTGTATCAATAAAGATAATTATTGTTGTTGTTCATTCATATATTCGGTCGTTAATTTATCTTGCCAAAAAACACTCGAGCTTTTCTTTCTGACTCAAAAATTTTCAATCAGTACTTTTGCTCGAAAAACTGACATTTGACAAAATCACTCGACCTTCGACCTGGCGATTTTGTCATATCAGTTTTTCTCGTAAAATTACTGATTGGCAAATTTATTTCGTTACGAAATTTATCCGATAAAAAAGCTCTTGTGTTTTTACTGTTGATGAAATATCGATAACAAAATTTGAACAGTTCTGAGAGGTGTTCTAATTCTAACCTAACCTAACCTAACCACACAAATTGTGACAACAATCATAATGAATTTAGCTCAGTAGTACCTAGTGCTTAGGTAATCCTGCCTACATCATACAATGGCCTAAATGTATTGTTGGTTGCATAACGAATCTTCTTGTGTCGAACTACAATGCATAATCAAAATAACTAATTCCATAAACTGTACGTTTAAAATAGGAAATCATCAAAATGGATTTTATTTTATTCATGAAATAATGTGAACAAATACAACTTGTGTTATTGATGATTATCTAGAGAAAAAGAGAAGGAATTTTTGTTTCGATAATCATCAATACACTTGTTGTATTACATGCGATAATATCATCACATATTTGGACTAACTGGACCAGATTATTAACGATTATTATTCTTTCATGTAGTTTCCACCCGGTACAGCGATGATGCCTGATGATGTGGACCCAATAACGAATTTTTCCTCGGAGATACAGATCGGAGGCTGTGTGACAGTCGATCGCCGTCTTTTTCCAGAGCACCGACGTCATCCAACAAATTCGAGGTGATACTCTCTAATTGACAGCCGATTAGATAGGAATAGGCCATTAATTAGATCGCAGAGCACATCGCCTTGGTGCCCTCTGTCGATCTATAAGCCGATGAAAAAAAAACAAACCGTCTGAGAGGCTGGGATAGAGATAAAAATTAATGAGCTCGAAAATACCGGGTCCCCAATTAGAAGTGTGGGATTGTGGGATTTGGATTTTTTCCTCGACTGTTTCGCAGTATTTTGCCTACCTTCCGCACTTTTTTGCCGGAAATATTCGCTCGGTATTTGGCCGTAATTGGGTACCACAAATCCCGGAATTAGGCGGGGGGATTGTCGCAGATGCATCAGGGAGTTATGTTGATTAATGGAAAAGTGGCCCGATTCATCGTATGAGAATTCACTAATTTGAAATTATGTTCCCATGAGAGATGCGCAAGGTTTGCCGTTTCCATTGTCCATCAGCAGAAGAATTAGTTGAGGGCCAATACAGGGTGGTCGCCACTGCATGGAGAGTGGAGGAGGAAGGAGGAGAGTCTTCATCGTTAGACTCTAGATGCCGAGAACTCAGTTAGTTACAATGGAGGTTTTTGTTGTCAAAACCGGGAGAGTTTCATCCGTACACAACGAGCGATCCTGTTCTGTCCATACATAAATATACTTAGGTATAAATTTTCTGTGGCAAATGAACTTAGTTTCGATGCCAGGATGAGTGAAATGAACGAATGAACGAGCGATCCGTTCGCACTGTCATTTAGCGCCTCGTCCTTGTTGTGGAACAAATAACAATGATTGCAGAGTGGATTGAAATAGTATATTACACAACAAGTGTGGAAAGTGACATATTTCACACGAGTAGTCGTTTAGCACGAGCCGCGTATCGGTGAGTGCGGAAACGTAACGAGAGAAGGAAATGCACTTTCCAACGAGTTTTGTACACTATTTTTCCTACGACTCCGAATACTTTCATTTCGCGGGAGGTCTTGTCAAAAATGTAACTTGAGCGGTCTCTAGAATTTCAGGTGGTTTTGATTCGATATCAATTACTATTTATTTCCATATTCAAGATTATATTTGAATACTTCTCCGACAATTCCTCATTATGTGAATTACTGATTGATTGAGTTAGTTTAGTTTGGATAAATGTTATTGATATTGACACCAGCGTACATAAACAAACTTGACACCATTCACCTGCTAGCGCCAGTAATCACGAAACCAGGAATACAGAACCATAGAAGTATGTAGTTCGCAAGCGCGTACAAGTTACTCGAGTTAGTGCGTCCTTGACTCTTTGCAAACATCTGTGATACCAAAGAATCTTCTCTTTGGTGATACTGTGATATCAAACTGATGCAAGCAGCAAGCCGCACATAAAACTGTAGCCGTACTCTTTTGAATGATCTCACCCGCTGTCATCAACATTGAAATAGTTCCAGCAAAGAGTATAGCTTCCAGTTTTAAAGTGAATTCAGAGGTAATGTATCATACACATTGAAATTGATAGATAAAGAATTCTCGGTATAATTCGAAACGAGACAGAAATTTCAATAATTTATATGAATTTGATTTGAGAACGCTTATATATTGACAGTGAGTACCTTCACAATATACCATTGTGATATTTTTCATATCAACACTAGTGCCTTTTTTCTTTCAAATAAACAATACCATGGTGATATGAGCTACTTTCTGAATAACAAAACAGTGTGATTATTGACGTTTTCATACGGGGTCGTAGGAAAACTTTCAAAACAGCAGTTCAACAACAACTTTGTCAAATCTACTTCTTTTCCAAAATTAATAATTAGTAAAAATGGAAGGTGACTTCACTAACAAAAATAACAAGTTTCTATAATATTTTCCCTAATGTAAAATGATCAAGAAGAATGGATGTATAAACTTCTGATAGAGTATTTGAAAATGTGACCCCCTGGGCGAAAATAAATTACCCAATATAAAAAGTAAGAAAAAACAATGAGCTGAAAAATAAAAACGTGCCTTTTATTTTCATAGTTATTTATCAGGTTCATGCAGGTATATCTACTGACATTATTTTTCTAGAAAAAGAAGTATGTTTGAAATTGTATACCTGTTGCGTCCATACGCAATTATTTAATATAGTAGGGATAAAATAATTTAGGTTGAACCAAGAAAAAAGCTCTGATTTTCAATTATCGTTATTAATATGTTTTTTTTTTTTTGTTTTATTTATTTTCGTTTCCAATTAATCTCATCTAAGTACTACCTGGCTCACCGGGTATACTATTCGCGTCATGCCTTTCAGATTTCAGTAGAGTCTAGCGGACTGAAACTGAACTAAACTAGATAAAAATTTGTTCCTGAACTGTTAGCTCTCTCGAAATAAAAACCGAAGAAAAGTGCGGTGTTTTGTTCGCTTTGTTTTGAAGCAGTTCCCAGGTGCCGGCCGGTTACCACATCTTTCTGGACCTCCCTAGACGACAAGTTGGCAAGGTAAGAAATTTGAAAGGCCCGTCGATTATAAAATCCAAACCTTGGTACAAGTTTCACTTACTGTTGGATAAGTTTGCCGATTACCAATTTGGTAACCGAAATTTACCCAAAAGTAACATTGGTCCATTTCGAGCCTGGATATGCTAAGTTTGGATTAAGAAATCGAAATCATTAGGTCAGTGTTTTACTTTCAATATCAGTTCGATAAAATCGTTATCAAGTGAATCGGCTATCAGAGCTTTTTTTTGTGTTTCAATAAAAACTAGTAGATATAGGCCTTGTGTCCGTGTTCAACGCTAGGACACGTATTTCTATACTTGTCTCTTTCTGACGACAAGTGGAACAACCGAACAATTCGAGCACGTGAAGCGAGCTTGAATTGCCGTAAAAACACTCAATTCAAAACGATATCTCGATAGGTTCGATCAGCTGATTCAGCCGTGGCGCATTGAATGTTATACTGGGTGGCTCAGATACGTTTTATAATTTGTGATACGTGTATTTTGATCGAAACGTGGTAATATCTTTGTCAATCAATTTGGCGGATTTCATATCTCATTTGTTATCTTACGTCGTCCTTTTGAAACGTTTTTTCTGGTATTGTTATTAGTTCGGGCTTTTGATTATGGCAGAAAAAAAGAAATCAATGAATCTTCGGAAATCTCAACTACTGAAGCTCAATGAGCTCCACACAGTAGCTAAAACAGCTGAAACTGACCCCAATTCGGAAGCATTATTCAATGTTTGGTATGAAGAAATTGATTCGATGAAGGAAGCATTCTATGAATATCATAATATCATCATAAGCACGTTAGAAACTGACGAAGAATTCGATGTAGAGGACAAGATACGAAAAAGCTTTGATAAAAAGTTTTATGAAATAAAAAAATTCTTTCATTTCTTACTGCAGAAGCAAACAAATGATCTCCCTTCGGTGTCAAATGATGCAGTTTCTAATGTGTCCCTTCCCAAAATTCAACTCTCCACATTTTCTGGAGACATTACAACGTTTCCCTCATACATCGAAATGTTTGATGCTCTTATAGGGAATAATTCAAAATTAACGGAAATTGAGAAATTTAATTATTTATTGTCTTCCATTAAAGGTCCTGCTTTAGCATTAGTAAAAAATTTGCCAATGACCTCAGCAAATTACACTATTGCATATGAAACGCTCGTTAAACGTTACAAAAATTCTCGTCTAATTGCTGCCGCTCATTGGTCTTCAATCGAAAATACCTCAAAACTCAATTCAAACAATCCTAGCGAATTAAGACAGTTACTCGATGTTTTTTCAGAAAATTTGGCCGCATTGAAAAGTTTGAATTTTCCTGTCGAACACTGGGATTTCATTCTGGTGCAAATGCTTCTCAATAGAATTGATGTATCTATCGCAACTCGATTTGAACTTCATCACGACTCATCAGATACACCGAGTTTTCAGACACTTTTCGAATTTCTATCAAAACATTGTTCAGCATTAGACAATCTGAACATTTCTAGAAAATTAAAAACTCCAAAAAAAGTCGAATATACAAAACCACAATTCTCTTCTCGTTCGTCTACCTCATTACACATACAAACAAATACAATTAGCTGTATCATTTGTAACTCTGACCACATGATATACAAATGTCCGGATTTCGTAAAAAAGTCCCCGCAGGATAAATTTCAACTTGCCAAAGGAATGAAATTGTGTATCAATTGTTTGAAAACTAATCACACTGTCAAAAATTGCAAATCTAGTGGTTGCCATCGGTGCGGCCAGAAACATCATACAACACTTCACTTTAATCACCCGGCCGAATCGAATCAGTTTCCCAGTGAAACGTCTGCTGAATTTTCAGACCACGTGCAGCCAGTGTCCTCCGGAACAACAGCGCAATCGAAAGTTCCTTCTCCCAGCGTTCCTTCAATTCATAGTGGATTCTTATCTCACAAATGTAGTGTTTTATTATCAACAGCTCGGGTCGAAGTTCTCAACAGTAAAGGGAGTTACGAACCCTTACGTTGTTTATTGGATTCAGGTAGCATGACTTCTTTCATCACACAAAAAAGTGTTCAACGTCTTGGTTTACGTACTCATACTTTCTCAGTGCTGCTTAATGGCTTGGGATCGATGAGTACACTCGTCAACAATGGAGGAGTGACCTTAGCAGTTCGTCCCGTGAAACAGTCAACACCAATACTCAATTTTGATGCCGTGGTACTTAGTAAAATTTGTGGAGAGTTACCCTCGTCTCAGCTCTCAGTTCATAAGAGTTGGTCTCATTTGTCGGGCCTGAAGTTAGCTGATCCAGAATTCTATAATCCGGGATCAATAGATCTATTGTTAGGAGCTGACGTTTTTTCCCAGGTTCTCACTCAAGGGCACAAAGTTGGGACTGATGGTGCACCCGATGCCCTCAATACAATATTTGGTTATGTTTTGATTGGGAAATTTAACCATTCAAAGATCATGCCCTCCTCCTCCTCCTCAATAAACTCCTTTTTCTGCTCCACATCAGATAATGTTTCTCTGGAAAACATTGTTCAAAAGTTCTGGGAACTCGAAAGTGTTCCTGAGATTCACACACGATCGGCTGAGGACGAATTGTGTGAAAACATATTTCTCAGCACACATAAGCGTTCCGAAGATGGCCGTTTTATATTGCACTATCCATTTCGTGACAATTGTCCAACTTTTCCGGGAAGTCGGAGCCTTGCACTTCGGCGATTTTTTGCTTTAGAAAACCGTCTATTAAGACAACAAGATGTCTACAAACAATATTGTTCTTTCATGCAGGAATATATTGACCTCAAACATATGGAACTTGTTTCTAGTTCTGAAGAATCTCTTCAGCATTATTACATCCCCCACCATTGCGTTTTACGCCCTGAGAGTAAGACCACAAAATTGAGGGTAGTTTTCAATGCCTCAGCCAAGCTGTCGGGTCAGACATCCTTGAATGATCATTTACTGGTAGGAGAAAAATTACAGCGTGATATTGTCACTCTTCTCCTCAATTTTCGTTTACATGCTGTTGTCTTTACTGCCGATATAAAAATGATGTATCGGCAGATTCTCATCACTCCGGAACAACGAGATTACCAACGCATTTTGTGGCGTTTCAATCAAGATGAGGCAGTGAAAATCTATCGTTTGATGACGGTTACATATGGTATCACGTCCAGTCCCTTTCTCGCCATTCGTACACTTTTACAATTGGCCGATAGTAATCGACCAAAATATCCGCTTGCAGCAAATGCGCTGACCAATGACACATTCGTGGACGACATTGTAACCGGTAGTGCTACGGTCGAATCTGCGTTGTCCTTACAATCCCAACTCATTTCACTGCTGAAGACGGGTGGGTTTGAGTTGAGAAAGTGGTCGAGCAATAATGCAGCCATTTTAGCTCATTTACCAAAATCTCATTTGGGAGTAGATTCATTTTCATTCGATTCGGAACCTGACAGTTCTCAAAAAGTGCTTGGCCTTCAATGGACCCCCTCTTCTGATAGTTTCAAATTTTCTCTCCAACAAGTGAAGGTTAACTGTACCAAGAGGAACCTTCTATCGAGCTTGGCCAGAATTTTCGATCCCTTGGGTTATTTATCCCCAATTACGTTCCGAATTAAACATTTAATCCAACAATTATGGACAACACAAATTGGCTGGGACCAAGAAGCTCCTCACGAGATTGTTCGCGTCTGGGAAAAGTATTTGTCTGATGTTTCATCCCTAACAAGCCTCAACCTGCCTCGTTTGTTGGTACCTCAACAGTTTCAACATGCCAATTGCACTGTTTCGGAGATGCTAGTGAAAAAGGATATTGTGCGGTAGGTTACCTTGTGTTTCATGAAGGATCTGGTGAAGTCACCACACAGTTTGTTTGTGCCAAATCGAAAGTGGCTCCTCTCAAAACTGTTTCACTTCCAAGACTCGAACTTTGTGCCGCAGTATTAGTTTCTAGGCTTGTCGCATCCATTTGTCATATTTTTAAGGACAAACTTCTCTTTGACAAAATCATATGTTGGTCTGATTCAACTGTTGTTCTCTATTGGGTAAATTCTTCCCCTCACCGATGGAAGACATTTGTGAGTAACAGAGTGTCGTTCATTCACGACAACGTTTCCCCAGAATCGTGGTATCATATCCCTTCTGGAGATAACCCTGCAGATGTAGGATCAAGAGGCTTGTTTCCTACTGAGCTGCTTCACTGTCATTTATGGTGGGCGGGGCCTGATGTTCTTCGCTCATTGCCCTCCGACCCTCCAACTGCCGACTTTCTTGATTCACCCCCTGCCGATGCTTTGAAGGAAGAACGCTCCACTGTCCTAATCACAACTACACCATCTTGTAATTTCTTAGACGTCCTACTCGAAACTCATTCTTCACTTATAACTTCGATACGTATTTTGAGCTATATCTTGAGATTTGTCAAAAGAGGAGGTGGTTCCCTTTATCTCTCCAGCAATGAATTGCATGAATCCCTCTTATGCTTGGTGAAACATACCCAGCTGGTACACTTTTCTGAGGAGATTCATCTTCTGCAGAGAAGTCAACCACTTCCGAGAATTTTTCGAAAATTATCTCCGTTTCTTGATAATAATGGAATTCTTCGTGTTGGTGGTCGACTTCGTAATGCGCCATTGTCATTCGCTCGAAAATATCCAGCATTACTGCCTAGTCGTAGCCGACTCACTGATTTGATTATTGAATCAACTCACCTAAAATACTTTCATGTTGGTGTTCAAACAGTGCAGTATTTGATTGCACAAAATTTTTGGATATTGTCGTCCAAACGTTCGATTCGTCGAATTCTTTCAAAATGCATAAAATGTTGGCGGGTGAACCCTGTGTCCTTGCAGCCTCCCATGGGAGATCTCCCCTCCGAACGGGTTTCTCAGATGAAACCTTTCCTTCACGTTGGAGTAGACTATGCAGGTCCCTTCACGATCACAATGTCAAAGTCTCGAGGTGCAAAAACTACAAAAGCTTATCTATGCATATTTGTTTGTTTTGCCACCAAGGCTGTCCATTTGGAGTTGGCGTCTGACCTTTCCTCAGACGCGTTCCTTGCCGCTTTACGGCGTTTCATTGCTCGTAGGGGCCGATGTCAAATTATTTCAAGTGATAGCGGAACTAATTTCGTGGGGGCTTATCGCCAACTGAACAGCTATTTGTCGTTTGCCGCCTCTCAAGAGGCTATTGTCTGGAAGCGCATTCCCGCCTCAGCACCCAATTTTGGAGGGTTGTGGGAAGCAGGAGTTAAATCGGTCAAAACCCACTTAGTCCGAATTGTTGGGGAGCAGGTCCTCACATATGAGGAACTTCTTACGGTGCTTGTCCAAATTGAGGCCATACTGAACTCTCGCCCATTAACTCCGTTCAGTAATGACCCCAATGATATCAGTGCCCTTACCCCTGGCCATTTTTTAACGCTGGAACCGCTAACTGCACCTCCTGAACCTGACTTACGTGATCTCGCACTCAATCGGCTCTCCAGATGGCAATTATTGGTCCGTATGCATCAGGACTTCTGGGACCGGTGGTCTCATGAATATTTACACACTTTAAATCAAAGGGCAAAATGGATTGACAATACTTCTCCACCTATACAGAAGGGTGCGTTAGTGTTAATTAAGTCCGATAATGTGCCCCCATTGAAATGGCAATTGGGACGCATCCATGAAGTATTTCCAGGTAGAGACGGCCACATACGGGTTGCTTCAGTAAAAACATCCAATTCCGTTCTCCGGCGGCCCGTCTCTAAGCTATGTCCACTTCCTATTGAGTCGTAAAATCCACCTGCATTTTAGGTGGGCGGTATGTTGCGTCCATACGCAATTATTTAATATAGTAGGGATAAAATAATTTAGGTTGAACCAAGAAAAAAGCTCTGATTTTCAATTATCGTTATTAATATGTTTTTTTTTTATTTATTTTCGTTTCCAATTAATCTCATCTAAGTACTACCTGGCTCACCGGGTATACTATTCGCGTCATGCCTTTCAGATTTCAGTAGAGTCTAGCGGACTGAAACTGAACTAAACAGACTAGATAAAAATTTGTTCCTGAACTGTTAGCTCTCTCGAAATAAAAACCGAAGAAAAGTGCGGTGTTTTGTTCGCTTTGTTTTGAAGCAGTTCCCAGGTGCCGGCCGGTTACCACATCTTTCTGGACCTCCCTAGACGACAAGTTGGCAAGGTAAGAAATTTGAAAGGCCCGTCGATTATAAAATCCAAACCTTGGTACAAGTTTCACTTACTGTTGGATAAGTTTGCCGATTACCAATTTGGTAACCGAAATTTACCCAAAAGTAACAATACCTGTTGTTTCGAGCCAATCAGAGATGCGTTAATTTTGACAAGTTGCCATGACGACAACCTAAATTATCCGGACATTTTTGCAATCCGGTGACCTAACTGTAAAATTAACAAGTGGTAATTTCCTTGGCTTGACAGTGCTTGATAACTGTACCTATCGACCAATAGCTATAACGTATAACACTCCTCTAGTACTATGATATTGTGTGATTTCAATAGAATATCAACTTGATTCTGGAATTGAAACCTTATTCGACTGAATTGTCAAAGCGCACATTAGCGTGGTTGACACGAGATCACGGAAATTTCGCACCTCGAAAAAATTTTAGGATTTTATTCGAACAATAGAATAATTACTTCAAGATAGCCCTTTTTCGTATCAAAACTATCTCATTCCCTTCAGTTTTTTGCTTTTCTGTGATTTTATACAATATCTTCTTCTTTTTCCTAGAATTCCAAAAGAAATGTATTCTCTGATGATCATTGAAAAGCTCGCATCTATACAGTCTCAATTCAACTATTTTCAATTATAATACCACTAGAGCTTCAATCATTACAGGAAATGTTTTTGACAACACGAATATTCATAAAATTTTCTTGAAAATATTCGTGATCAAGAAAGAATTTTCTGTTTTCAATTGAAGTATGTGCGTTGAAAATATAGGGAAGGTTCGACCTCATTTCTCATTGGTCTAGACGCCAGGCAAGCATACAATTGGTTAGTTGACCGTACGGCTGTGTATAAACAGTAAAATAAAATACAACTTTGACGAGATTTACTGTTTAAGTCTTATTTATAAAATGTTAGGTGTGAAATTTCCATAGTTATTTATCAGGTATATCTACAGACATCATTTTTTAAGGAGAAGAAGAATTATGTCAAATATTCACGAACTATTTGTGAAACTCATTCAAAATCATAACCAATAATATAATGAGTACATCAAGAAAGCCCTTTTTTCCCTATCAAAACTCCTAACTGTCTCATTCTCTTCAGTTTTTTGATTTTCTGTGATTTTATATACCTAATATCTGAAAAGCGAACATTCATCTCGCAGCCCATTTGATCTTCCAGATAGGTCCTATGTAACTCTTTGTCGCTATTATTTTATTCAGTCTTCTTCTTTCTCCTCGAATCCCAAAAGAAATGATAACTAGTCGTAGCTATTTTGTCATAAGCAATTTTCTGATGATCATTGAACAACTCGCATCCATATAATCTCAATTGAACTATTTTGCCCAGAATAATAAAATTAGTTTATGTTTTTCATTAATTTTCAATATTACCTTTAAGAAACACATCATGAATATTATATTGAAGAAGAATATTTTGTCTTTCTTGATCAAAATTAGGTTCTAAATGCATAGTAGATTCTTCATTACTATGGCCTCAGTTCAGTGGCAATAAGCTATTGGAAAATTTCAGTTCATTATTTTTGAAGAAGTAATAGTAATTTTCGGTCAAACCTGAAGTGATTTCAGAGATTTATGTCGCTCAAATAAAATGTTGAATGAATATTAGTAGGAATTCCAAATTTCCAACTTTCGGAATGGTTGAGATATTCCATTGGAACAGAAGACGACACCCAATTTGTTGGCGTGAATAATGAAAAATTATGATTTATAACTCACCTGGCCACCGGCATCATCTTCATAGCCAACGCCCTGCTCAGGCAGAAACCAGCGCCCCCCGTGGCGAACCAAAACTTGATTTTTTTCTGAAAAAGAAAAAGCTATTGAGCGAATTACAGCGCGCTACGGGATCACGGCTAAAGTTAACGGTTGTTTGAGTGTAATCTTGATGAATCGACGGGTGCTTATAAATTTTTCACTAGTAAAGCCAGATTGTGACATTCCGAATTCGATTGAATATATTTAAAAAAGTTATCGTTGGATTAAGCATTACTCACTATGATTGAACAAATTATAAGACTATTTTAGTGTATATATGAAGTATGGGGCTGAATTCATTATTTCCCATAAAGAAAATTATTTCTCATTATAAACTGCGCATCGTTATTATATTACAAGTGCGGAAAGTGATGCTTTTCCGCACGCGACTGCCGTTAACCCGAACGACGCGGAGCGGAGTTCGGGTAAGCAGTCGAGTGCGGGAAAGACAATTTCCGCATGAGTTAGGAACAATACTTTTTCTACAAGCGTAGGAAACAAATTCATTTTTTCAATTATTTATTCATGCAAATGGAAACAACTAACAAGAGTAACATTTTCTATCCACTGATTATTCGTAATATTTATTGTAAATGTACAATTTGATGCATCATGTAAATTTATAGCGGAAGCCAGCATATTTTTTGAAGATGGCTGATTTCCTGAAGAAGAAGGTAACTCGGGCAATACATTATCGAAAGAAATCGAATGTGCAGACACAGGCATCAAATCGTCGCCGATCGATATAGACGTGGATGGTTCTAAAATGCACCCGGAAGACGATGTAGTGTTCAAATTGAGAATTTTGTTGGACATTTATTTTTTTAGATTGGTGGAGTCTTCTAAATACCCCTCTGCAACTGAAGTCGATTTCCATCCTCCTAGGCGTTTGATATTAGTTATACCCACACCACAGTCAGCAAGTAAAGTGGCTGAGGAACGCCTGAAGCTGTGACCAGTGTAAAGCTCTGAATTTTGAAGACGCAGATATACTGCTATTTCGGAGGGTATCTTTCCTATGGTACGGGTGTGAAGATAGCCACATCCACAAATATACACTGAAAAAAAAGTTACTCTATCCTCATAGTCTTATTATCTGGCTTAAATGACATGTACAGGTGTTTTATTCGCAGATCTCAATTCAATACACCTCAAACCATGCCCGCAATTGTTTTTCACCCCTTTGTAAGGGGTAAAATGAGGGTGAAAATGAGGAAAAAATCATAGAAGGCACAAATGGCTTTGTACACTTTTCTGATTGATATATGTTATAGAAAATGTTGTTCTCTTTATTTCTGATACCGAGTTGTAGTTTGCCAAGCCGTCCGAGGGGGTGAAATTGGGGTTAGTTTACTTAAAAAATTCATAGAAGGCACAAATGGCTTTGTACACTTTTCTGATTGAGATATGTTATAGAAAATGTTGTTCTCTTTATTCCTGATACCGAGTTGTAGTTTGCCAAGCCGTCCGAGGGGGTGAAATTGGGGTTAGTTTACTTAAAAAAATCATAGAAGGCACAAATGGCTTTGTACACTTTTCTGATCGATATATGTTATAGAAAATGTTGTTCTCTTCATTCCTGATATCGAGTAGTATTTTGCCAAGCCGTCCGAGGGGGGTGAAATTGGGGTTAGTCTACTTAAAAAATTCATAGAAGGCACAAATGGCTTTGTACACTTTTCTGATTGAGATATGTTATAGAAAATGTTGTTCTCTTTATTCCTGATACCGAGTTGTAGTTTGCCAAGCCGTCCGAGGGGATGAAATTGGGGTTAGTCTACTTAAAAAATTCATAGAAGGCACAAATGGCTTTGTACACTTTTCTGATTGAGATATGTTATGGAAAATGTTGTTCTCTTTATTCCTGATATCGAATAGTAGTTTGCCAAGCCGTCCGAGGGGGTGAAATTGGGGTTAGTTTCGTTAAAAAAATCATAGAAGGCACAAATGGCTTTGTACACTTTTCTGATTGATATGTGTTATAGAAAATGTTGTTCTCTTTATTCCTGATACCGAGTAGTAGTTTGCCAAGCCGTCCGAGGGGGTGAAATTGGGGTTAGTTTACTTAAATTATTCATAGAAGGCACAAATGGCTTTGTACACTTTTCTGATTGATATATGTCATGGAAAATGTTGTTCTCTTTATTCCTGATACCGAGTTGTAGTTTGCCAAGCCGTCCGAGGGGATGAAATTGGGGTTAGTTTCCTTAAAAAAATCATAGAAGGCACAAATGGCTTTGTACACTTTTCTGATTGATATATGTTATAGAAAATGTTGTTCTCTTTATTCCTGATACCGAGTTGTAGTTTGCCAAGCCGTCCGAGGGGGTGAAATTGGGGTAAGTTTCCTTAAAAAAATCATAGAAGGCACAAATGGCTTTGTACACTTTTCTGATTGAGATATGTTATGGAAAATGTTGTTCTCTTTATTCCTGATTTTTTATTACCGGAAATTGTGGATCCAGTATATCCAAATACAATCAAAGAAAAACGATGGTCAGAAAATGTGGAGGATTTGGAGTACACCAGAGAGCTACCCTGTCGAATCTCTAATCAACTGTACCAGGATCAAGAGCTGCCTTATCAAGATCAAATGATATTTTCCAACAGATTGGTCAGGAGATCAGAATATTACATATCATGCGGTACCTTCCATAATTATGTTATTTGCAAATTCAATGAGCTATTATGCAACGAACTCAGAATTGAAGATTTTGAGAGTTTGAGCGGTTCAGCATGGCTGACAGATTCTATTATAAATTGTTATTTGCATGTTATCACGAAAAAAAGTTCACAAGTCAAATTCATCCCTGTTGAACAATCACATGCAATATTCAACATGACTAATTCTTTGGAAAAATCATTCTTCGATGATCTCCCTATATTTTCTGGAAAAATCATAATTCCACTCCATTTGAATAGGAATCATTGGTGTCTGGTTATAGCAGAATTCGATCAACATGAATTTATATTCATAGATCCCAGAGGCACAACTCGGAAATTCTCAGAAAAATATTTTTTTATTTTCAAAACATTTCTATCACAATATGATGAGCACAAAAAACATTTCTGTCGAGTGAAATTTGGAAAGTTCAAACACCACAACATTTCAAACAAAAGGATACTTTCAATTGTGGTGTATTCATCCTTTATTTTTCTGACCAATATTTAGAAGAGAAATCATTTTGCGACGAAATAGATCTACCAGAATATATAAAATTGATTAAATACAGGCTATTAGAAAATTCAGACAATGTTAGGAATATATGTATGGTGTGTGGCACAACTGTTAATGAAATGATGGTAGGATGTACAAAATGCCGAAGAAAATTTCACAATGTTTGTTATAAACTTGTTGAAATATGCAACTTATGTGAGTCAAGACTGTGATATTATTTTTTAATTTTGGAACAATTTTAAATATTTGAGAATTATTTTTGTGTTATATAAAGAAGTATATTTTGATTTGTTTTTTTTTGTTTTAATATATATTATATATGATACACTCTTGCCAACATTATTCCATCACTCTCATCATCAACATATCTCAATCGGAAAAGTGTACAAAGCCATTTGTGCCTTCTATGCATTTTTCAAAGAAACTAACCCCAATTTCACCCCCTCGGACGGCTTGGCAAACTACAACTCGGTATCAAGAATGAAGAGAACAACATTTTCCATAACATATCTCAATCAGAAAAGTGTACAAAGCCATTTGTGCCTTCTATGAATTTTTTAAAGAAACTAACCCCAATTTCACCCCCTCGGACGGCTTGGCAAACTACAACTCGGAATCAAGAATGAAGAGAACAACATTTTCCATAACATATCTCAATCAGAAAAGTGTACAAAGCCATTTGTGCCTTCTATGAATTTTTTAAAGAAACTAACCCCAATTTCACCCCCTCGGACGGCTTGGCAAACTACAACTCGGAATCAAGAATGAAGAGAACAACATTTTCCATAACATATCTCAATCAGAAAAGTGTACAAAGCCATTTGTGCCTTCTATGAATTTTTTAAAGAAACTAACCCCAATTTCACCCCCTCGGACGGCTTGGCAAACTACAACTCGGTATCAGGAATAAAGAGAACAACATTTTCCATAACATATCTCAATCAGAAAAGTGTACAAAGCCATTTGTGCCTTCTATGATTTTTTTAAGGAAACTAACCCCAATTTCACCCCCTCGGACGGCTTGGCAAACTATAACTTGGTATCAGGAATGAAGAGAACAACATTTTCCATAACATATCTCAATCAGAAAAGTGTACAAAGCCATTTGTGCCTTCTATGATTTTTTTAAGGAAACTACCCCAATTTCACCCCCTCGGACGACTTGGCAAACTACAACTCGGTATCAAGAATGAAGAGAACAACATTTTCCATGACATATTTCAATCAGAAAAGTGTACATAGCCATTTGTGCCTTCTATGAATTTTTTAAGGAAACTACCCCAATTTCACCCCCTCGGACGGCTTGGCAAACTACAACTCGGTATCAAGAATGAAGAGAACAATATTTTCTATAACAAATCTTAATCAGAAAAGTGAACAAAGCCATTTGTGCCTTCTATGAATTTTTTAAAGAAACTAACCCCAATTTCACCCCCTCGGACGACTTGGCAAACTACAACTCGGTATCAAGAATGAAGAGAACAACATTTTCCATGACATATTTCAATCAGAAAAGTGTACAAAGCCATTTGTGCCTTCTATGAATTTTTTAAAGAAACTAACCCCAATTTCACCCCCTCGGACGGCTTGGCAAACTACTACTCGGTATCAAGAATGAAGAGAACAATATTTTCTATAACAAATCCCAATCAGAAAGGTGAACAAAGCCATTTGTGCCTTCAATGAATTTTTTAAAGAAACTAACCCCAATTTCACCCCCTCGGACGGCTTGGCAAACTACAACTCGGTATCAGGAATAAAGAGAACAACATTTTCTATAACATATATCAATCAGAAAAGTGTACAAAGCCATTTGTGCCTTCTATGAATTTTTTAAGTAGACTAACCCCAATTTCACCCCCTCGGACGGCTTGGCAAACTATAACTTGGTATCAGGAATGAAGAGAATAACATTTTCTATAACATATGTCGAGCAGAAAAGTGTACAAAGCCATTTGTGCCTTCTATGATTTTTTCCCTGAAAATCACCCTCATTTCACCCCTTCCAAAAGAGTGAAAAACAATTGTGGGCATGGTTTGAGGTGTATTGAAATGAGATCTGCAAACAAAATACCTGTACATGTCATTTAAACCAGATAATAAGACTATGAGGATAGAGTAACTTTTTTTTCAGTGTATATTTGTGGATGTGGCTAACTTCACACCCGTCAATTATCAGGTTTTCTTTGTCGTCTATGTCGTCAATGGTGAGTTTTGTCAGCTCTTCTCGTCTGCAAGCACCAGCTAATCCAAAAATTGCTACTAACTTAATCATGAGGTAAATGTCATCGGGCTTCAGTCATAAATTTTGAAACGTCTTCTTGAGTGAAGATTTTGGCCTTTTTCGGTCGAAAACCGACATTCTGTCTTTTGATGAATGCAATTATTTTGTAAAATTTGCTAATATCCAAATTTTGCTTTACTTTGAATACACTCTTCAACATTGAATATCTTGCCCATAAAGTGTTCGGCTTCCATGATTTAGACATTTCTAGAAAATAAGCCAAGAATACTTCTTCTTTATTTGGTGTTTTCACTTTTTTATTGTTGCACCATTCAATAAAACTCGTGTATTGCTACCTTTGTTTAGATTTCGTTGACAATAACTCTAAGTTCGCATATGTAGCTGCTTGCACGATTTCTTGTGGAAGTTCTTCATCAGATGAATAATCCATTGTGGCAATTTCACTGAATCGAAAATTTTATATAAGTGACGCTTTGTCTGTCACTCTGACAATTACAAACAAATTTGTGTATTGATCGGCATGACAGCATCAATTGTTACCTAGGTACTCGAATGATGGAAATAAGACCTGGTGGCGCTACTCTTCAATTGTTTCAGCAGACAAATCCTTGATTTGAAACAATTGAATTTCAGCTCATAACGTGGGGTTATCATGTACAACACTAGATGGCGATACTGTCGATAGGTATTTGAAGAATTTTCTTTCAATCATATTCGATACATATTCGCATCAAACTCATTGTGAAATGGCTCCATGGAATTGTTAGAAATGATTTAGAAGTCATTCAGAATCAAATATTCATAGTTTTGTATTGACACCTGCAGTAACCTGTAAATTTGGTTGAAATCGCGGCTTCACTTAGGGAGATTTACCCACGCAATGTCACGTTACACACGTTTTATCGAAGTAGGCGAAATCAAGAGATTTGGGACATGTCACAGGATAGGAAGTGAATTCACCAGTCTATCTATCCACCTTTCCTACTCGTTATCAGATCAATCAAAGCCTATATATAGGGTGATTTTCATAACAATACATTTTTATTTATCAATATTTGTTTATTTTTTCAATAAATAGTGCAAAATGATGGATGATTTTGAACAAACTCACTCAGTATTGCAACAAAAAAGCTTGAACTTTCATATTTTGTCACCCACCACCGACTCACCACTTATATTTTACGAGGATATCATATAATCCATCTAACGGATAACCATTGTTGATTGCAATTTGCTTGACAGGAGTTTATAAACTCAATTGTAACGATTGTAATTCTTCATATATTGGTCAGACAGGTAGGTGTTTTGAAACTAGAGCCTTGGAACATAATAGATTAATTCACAAATTTATCAGTAGAAACAACTCCAATACAGCTTCTTTCTTTGCCAACCATATTATTGATTCCAAGATTCCAACCATTCTTTTAACGTTAATTCGAACATTGAAATACTACACTTCTGCAACAAAGGACATAGATTGAACCTCTTAGAAATTCTTGAAATTTAAAAATGTATTAATAACCCAAGAGTGAATTGCTTAAATGATCAGACCAATTTTGAACGTAATCATATTTTTCGTACCCTACAATTTTCATAATTCAATTTTGAATTCAATTTCCTAATTTTCAAATTTTCCTTAATACGTCCCTGAACTCGTATCTAAATGTTCAATCTAAACCTTTGATTTTCTTCTTCTCAAAAAATTTTTTTTCTCTTCTATAAGATTCAAGGTTTCTTGTTATAGAATTTCATTCTCATCTAACATTATTGAATTGAATTTTTGCTGAATCTTCCACCTCAACTCACTATTTCTCATCAAATTTTCATACAACTTTTATTATATAAATTTCATAGGCATAAAAATGTATTGTTCTATGTCAACTGTACTTTCACAAGTCATTTGTCATATTGTTCTTCTTCTTCAACTCCCCTTTGATTGTGATATTTGGTTTCTTTTGGTGGCTAAGCAAATTTAAACAATATGTATATTTGATATATGATTGATTTCCGGCTATCCGATTTTTGGCATTGATATGGTGTATACCTTTTCCTTTAAATTTGATTGTAAGTATTTAGGCACACCAATTTGTTATTTAGTATTATTTCTCCTATTACAGATTACTTTACTGTGTCTGATGATGGCTGTTGAGCCGAAACTATAGTTACACCCACTCGTTCATTATTTTATTATATTGTGTGGTCGACCGACTTTGAGTTTTTCATTTGATTGAATTCAAATTGGGCCACTTTGAGAATGGATGATTTCCATAACTAGCTACTGATACATTTATAATTGAAATAATAACATAATAGCTATAACTTCAAAAGTTAAAACTCATGCCGTAAATAAAACTAGCAGTTGTAAAAAGAGATCATATTGTTACGATATTTCTACTTGGGTTCTTTCTAAACTGAACTGTATGAAAGAAAAACATAATTCTATCACTCTCCAGAAATAACATAGATTAACTGGAAGTATTTTTCATATTCGATAAACTCCGACGGCAGTGAATTATCCGCTAATTATAGAGATACTTCGCCGAGATAATGACTTCCGGTATTCTCGGAACACAGCACAGTCCGTAACAATATCTTAAAGAGAGAAGCAGCACCAAACCACCTAAGTAGTGCTGAATGGACGAATACTCATCAGCCTATAGGAAATATAGTTCCTACAATCATACAAATTTATGGAACAAGCATTGATGGTTTCAATAAAGAGATTTCAACCTGGTGTTTCGATAAATTCCACTGAAAAATAGTATTCGATTCTGATTCATATATAGTCAGGGTCACTAGATTTTGGCCACTTTCTTGGCAGACAGCTCTCAAAATACACGCTAAAATTCACTGCCGCGAAACTGTTGATATGGAATGATAAAGTCCTAAAAAAGACGGAGCAAAACGTGCTCATAAAGTTTTATCGAGACTCGTTGATGTGTCCATAATGATAAAAATCTTCACTTGTGGCGTATCTTCGACCATACGATATTTTGGTATAATTACAAAAAAGGAGATTGTTTCTGATTATATCTGATTTCGAAGCAGCCAGAAGACACAAATTACGTTTTAAATGAGGTCACATCCGGAAGGCGTTAACACATTCACATTATATTCGAGAGTGATATTTTCAAATTAATTTTATGCCTTGTGGCAATTGAATGGTATAATTTCTTGAATCAATTTTTTAACTGACTGCACGAGAAGAAAACCTACAATATCCCTGATGGAACTTCGTGATTCTGTATACCTTGATGTGAGTAAGTAGAAGGATATTGGGAGAAGAAATAAATATTGGTACAGTATGCCCATGATAAGGACAGGTCAATAAATAGACGTTGAGAAATCCCCAAAATGTTGTTTACTTCCGGAGATATTCGAAAAAAATGGCGTTAACAAAATTTCAGTTAAACATTTCGTTTCGAAAAACCATCATCAACTTTTTCCTTTTTTTAAGAAAAATCATCAAAAAAATGTAATAAAGCATACCCAATATTCTGATATTACTTCAATTACTCGAAAAAAATGTTTATAAAATTGATTTGTAAGAACCACAAAAGTTACCGGATAGAAGTAATTACCAACCTATATATAACTTTAATTCATCAAAACGCTAAATAAATTAACTTTTTGTCACTGTCTATAATATGATGAATGATGATCTATGTTTCTGACGTTATTTAGTGAGTGGTTTATACCATAAAATAATATTCTACAATGTATTCATCACTTTACATAGTCTACCTTGTACTTCCTGGAAAGTATTCCAGTTTTTTCTCGTATTAGTCACTTTTTAATATCCACTCTGAATTCTCTGAATTAATTTATTGAACGTAATTCAATCACTTTTTTATATTCACTGGGAATTCTCTGAATATTTGTGGTATTTCAACTGAACTTCATCTAATTAATTATCACGACCTTTTCGAGTTTCATACTACATCTGGCTCGATCTCCTTTCGAATAACCGTAAAAAATTGTCGTTTTTATTTATCCAATTAATCAATTGAATCGAATATATCCGCAACCAATTGAATCACTTGTGATAGTCTACCAATGCTGATGATTGCCAGTGGCGTTTTCCATGTAGAGCATGAACAAATTGATGTATTTTTACATAAATAATTCAGAAATGGGTGAGCCATTCGATTTTTTTTCAAAATATGATATACCGTAGGTACTATATGTATATATCCAAAATCAAGTACATGGTATGCTGTCACGTGATTGGGCTGACTAACAGACCCTCTAATGTCATTATAAGGTATTTTATGGTACACCAATGTTCATATCTTACCCATTAAGTTAGATCTTTGATAACTTCTAGGTCCTCCATTACCAAATAGGGAGAACCATATATTTTTTCATCATCATTCTGTTTGATAGATGTGAAAAATATTCGCCAAGAAACATCTGGGTTGGTTGGTTACGGGTTTGTCAATTCTCTATTGTCTCCCTGTAGAGCTTTTTTAGTAGATCTATGATTCTTGGGGTCTAGCGGGAATTATCACAAATATTTGAGTATTTTTTATGTCGAAACTATTTATTATTGGTCAAAGCGGCTTACATGTCATTCAGAATTCTCAACCACCCTGTATTTGTTTCAATCGAAGGTCCGTAGATGATAAGTAAATGAAATGTTGAAGTGTTTCTGTAATTTCACACAATACTTCATTCATCCATTGTGTTTGATAATTGACTTCAATACCAAGTGGGAATTCCTTAACTTAGACAATTCTATAATGATTCCCACTTTTTGTGAGGCTGAATAGAAAGAAACAGAAATGCAAGTGTATAAAAAATCGAATAAATTACGTTACCGCAGCAACGCTAGTTTTTACTGTTCGTTTATAAAGCGTTGAGCGTCACATCAGTTTGACAATGATTGTAAATATCAAAAATATAATTAAACAGCAAAAATTATTTCAGTAAGTATGACGAGATACTCATGGATCTTTTAGTTTGTTAAATGAAGTTTGATTGAGTTTTTTATCCATGGAATTGTCTTGCCAAATACAACGCGAGCTCAGATTCAGCAGTATATTTTTTACGGTGGTTTTCTTATAGTAACTTTCATGTTCTGCTATCGTTAAATTGTCAATGAAAGTAAATTTTTGAAAACAACCTCAAAAAACATCCGTCTAAATCTGAGATCTTCTGGTATTCTCATCGATAATTCATTTAATGCAATCGTTAATATCGACTGTTCTATATCTGGTAAACTTCAACAACGATTAACTTATGGAAAATTGTCATTATACTTATTTCTTCAGCCTTTAGTCCATTTATAACAGCCAACCAAAGTACGCTCTGATTTAGTTTCCGATTTTGCAGCTGGACAGGAAGATTGTTAATTTTCTTGCGAGGAGAGGTCGTTAAAGAAATTGCAGGCAATGAAATGGTAGCAAAAACGATTAGCGAATATGGAATGGAATGGAACATGGAATGTATACAATAATTGGTCGAGTTGAACACATCAATTCCTGATAATTGTTAATGGTTATCTTTATTGTGTTCGTCATTTACTGACTAGATATTATTTCTTCATTTTGCACCCCCAAACTTGTGACTGATAGTTATAATGAATTTCTTTGTTTTCACATTCCAAGTGAATATTTATGGAAAAATATCAACCTTTAAGGCTGCAAATGGATGTAATTGAAATACTTCACAGGAATCAATAATCTTAGTTCGTCGAATTGAAAATAATAGTTTCAACAGTGGCAGATTCAAAGAAGCCAACATTGAGAAAATATCAAAATCCAACCACGAATCATATTTTCTATATTAACAAAGATTCAATAAAAATCAGAAAATAATTGAGAAAGTGAAGTGAATTCAGAATAAAAAATAAAATAAAATCGCAACACATGCAGAATTAATTATACATACTTTTGAGAACATTTCTTACGATACATATCTACGGGGGGCACATATAATTCAAATTTACGTTCGATTCAAGATTTCACGAAACTAATTTTCAATTCCTTACATGCAAGCTTGCGCAGTTGAAAACTGACATCCATTAATAATGGTACTTTATACACTGAAACAAATTCTATTATGAAATGCAGGTGGACTGTTAACTGCTCTTTCACATGTCGCCGTGTAATTATTTACTACAGAGCGAATCGCCGAGTAGTCACTAGATTTGATTTATTCTCAGATATTTCAACTTTCTTGGATCTTTCAGTGGATTGCCGATTTGATATAGCAATTGAAATTTGCAAGGATTCTAGTCTACGTTGGTGGTCCGATGTATACGAGATGTAAGGGTCTCTTTATAATAAGCCTTCAACACTCGATTTTCTATTCTCAATGCCTATAATGTCCGTATCCCACAAAAAAAATTCAATGATTCGAAAGTACTAACCCAATCTATAGTGCTTACTTCAAAACGTTTGTCCTCAGAGCTTCGTGAAATCTTGGATTTTTGAAAAAATCATTGAAATTCATTATATTTTGAAAATTCTTAACTGGGCTTGACATACTAACCCGCGACCATCTTCAATTGTTGTGTAAATTTTGATAAAATTTTCAATTCATTCATACCTACTCTTGGTCTTATTCTAAGGATGTTCTCATTGTACTTAAGCTAAGTATATTTTTCCAATTATTGGCAAATTTTTCACTTTTTCACAACAAAATCCTCCAAGAAGCGAAAGTATATATGAACTTAAAGCCCCAACTCTGAATGGAATGGATATGGTGGCCAAAAATGCAACAAATTTCGGCACAAGTTAAGCTGCAGAAAGTGCAGTGGCTAGCTTGTCTGGGAATCACAGGGGCAATATTCGCGTGCACCACTGCAGCCTTAGGGGTAATGCTGAACCTTCCATCATTGCACCTGTGTGTAATGAAAGAAGCAGCAATCAGTGCATTCAGACTCGTCCAGACAATAAATCTCAATTCAGGAAATCGGATTGGACACTTGAAGATTTTGGGAAATATTTCTCTAGAATCCATGTTCAAACCGACAGATATCATGCCAGTTAGATACGACTTCGAAATGCGATTTGAAGTGGTCATAAACAACCACCAAATTTGAACAGAGAACGGACCTCAACAGAACTGGAAAGGGATGCATTAGTGTGGTATACTGATGGATGAAAGGGCTGGAGTGGGAGTTACAGGGCCAGATTTCAGGCTCTCAAAACCCATTGGTAACACCCCAACAATTTTTTATGCAGTACATGCTATAGAGATATGTGCCCATCATGAGTACCTCGAAAAGGACACTCGAAAGGTAAAATCTATATTCTATCAGATAGTCAAGCAGCACTTAAAGCTCTGAAGTCATACACTTGTGTGTCTGACCTGGCACTATAAACAATCCCTGCTGAGACATCTGGCAGCGAACAACCATGTCACTTTTATATGGGTGCCAGGTCATAAGGGAGCAGTTGAAGTCAATGAGGAAGCAGACTGTCTTGTCAAAGAAGGGGCAAATACACAATTTCTCGGCCCAGAACCCTTTTGTGGACTCTCCAAGGACCATTTGAAATAAGAGGTTCGACATTGGGAAGCGGATGAAATGAAATCTCACTGGAATAAAGTGCCAGGACAAAGACAAGCGAAAAAGCTAGTGAGCCTTTCGCCAAGAAAAGCTTCTCGGGTTTGACAAAAAAGACTTAAAACTGGGGTAAAAGGACTCCTTACTGGACACTGCCCTCTGAGGTATCACCTCAAGAAGATGGGTAAAACAGAGAGTGATAGTTGCCGCTACTGAGAGAACTTCGCTGAAACTGCAGAACACTTGCTATGCGAATGTCCAGAACTTTTCTGCTAGAGGCTCAAGTTCCTGAAAGGAACCTTCTTATACTGTTAAACTTCGCACGAAGTCTCGGAATCCCGGGCCTCGAATAGATTAAGGCGGTTATGCACAAAATATATCGAGGTGCTTGAGAGGCTGCACAACCTTAATGACTCCCCTTACAATCTACAATCTATCACAAAATCATTTTCTTACAATATCAATCAATGTACCGACAAAGCTTTATTGCGGTTCAAAATTCACCAGTCAGTTTAGCAGACACTGTCAACCACAGAACACCACTTCATGTCAAGTCTGTTTGACATGGTAGTTGACAATGATAATTTGTAATGAGTGACTAAGGACAGAAAATTAAACGACTCGACACTTTTGTCTTACTGACTGAACAAAATGGTTGTGTGTCCTGGAATCCTCCAACCACCACGTGGCGTATCCGAAACTAATCAGTAAAATTACAGAATATTTCGACCATTCGTTTATCCTCAATAAATTGAGACTGCAGACAATCTGCGCCATTTTCTGATAAGTGTAGGTAGTGATTTGGCGCTCGGAAATTCGTATTTCCCGCCAAACCACAAACAAATAACCTACAATCTTTTAAAAAATATATCTCTGAACTTAGATACGTACACTAAACTTGTTACAAATGTCATAAGTAAGACTAATTTTGGAAATTTGACACTTTGCGAGGAGAAAGATGTTAGTACACATGTACCAGAGAAAGACTAGTAAACCGCCGAACTCTGAGATATAGTACATACCACACTTTTGTAGAGAATAATGGTTGTTATAATACTATGGTGGGAGAGCTTAATCAAAGCTTACAAAGAAGATGTTCTTGAGGCATTCATTATTATTTAGTATTTTTCATTCGCTTGCACTAGTATGAAAGCAAAAAACTGACCGACAGCATTTATGTTCTTATTTCACTGATGTTCTTTTTTGTAAACACAACGTTCAAAAAAATATCACGAGTATAATTTCAGGACAAAAAAATTCAAGAATCTGCTAGAGAAAAGCACTTTGATATTTTCGATAGGAAAATGAAAGTACAATAAATTCCTGTCTGTCCAGTATCATTAGAGAAAATTTCGAAAATGGTTTGATTCAAGCTGATGAATAATACCTACCAAGCTGTGCTCGTAACAAGTGCATGATGCTATTTCGTATGAACGATATTTATCACCCAATCTTCCACTGACCAGCTGTTAATTGATGGATTTTAGCACCACAACATGCGCAGTCGATAAATACGAACAGGAACATCACTGATCGCTTTAACTGCACAATATATTTTATGTTACCGCGGACCTACAATACAAGGGCGTCAACAGAGGTAGGCAGTAAAGTAGGTGGCCAACAACATTTACTATAAAATAGTCGGGTACGAATGAGATCTCGACTTTTTTCTTGTCTGACATTTCTAACATCAATACCATCTTTTTTATCTTCTGAGAGCTCGAGAGAAAAAACTATAATCTTCGTTGAGGAACATCGTGCAAGCCAGAGAAAAATATTGTTTGAGAAACTTCCCTGATGATTTTCAATTTCAATTAGAAGTACAATTTGTACCGTTTGTTTGATTATTGAAGTGTACATTCTCATAAACTAACGACAACATTGTATAGGAGTTGAATTCATTGCATATAACAATAAAATGTCTGAAAACAATTGTGTGAACATGTAGGTATTCTATGTAACCTTTGGATTAGCCTGTAATGATAATCAAATTGACCATCAATCGCCAACAAGAAGGCAATTTTACTCATTTGTTAACATTTTTTCGTCAATATGTTCTATACCCGTGAATATTCAAATGAAATTACCTCTCCATTTCTTCAGAAATTGGATTTTGATTAGAAATAACAGCATCGACATTAAAACCAGTTACTGTTAATTTCCTCGTCAAATGATGAGTATTATAGAAAAACATGTCAATGGTTGTCTTCAATATATCAATGGTTTTCTCCTACCTATAAAGCCTGGTTCATGCGAATTTCGCAAAATTAATGCGAATAGGAAAATTATAAATATTAAATTGATATTCCTACTCTACAACACTATTGATTTATGCATTCTGTGGTATCATGATAACGTGATAATATAAAAAAATCCGCAAAAAAGTTCAAATATTTCAACTTTATTGCGATATTTCTTTTCAGCGGCCATTATATTCGCATAAATTTTTCGATATTCGTAACTGAGTTAGCGATGAAAACACTTTCAAAATACTTTTCTTCAATTATCACCTTTCAACTGCACGAGGGGAATGTTCTATACACATCAGTAAAAAAACTCGGGTGTAACTTCAAACAAATGGATTTCAGAGCAAACTCCGACGAATACCACACCTGAATATCAAAGTTGAGTCCTTTTTATTATACATTTCACAATTGAGTGTTGAGTGGTGCTAATTCCGATCTTAGTAGTGAAAAATGGACACGGATGTGGTGAAGTAAAACGATTCTGAAACATAAAAATAAATCATAATAAACACCAAATGGTTGAAATGTAATATTCTCAATGGTGCTATCATTGACGTTAACGCATAAAAAACACCTATTATATGAAATTAACACCAAGTTACACCGTGTCATATCACGATGGAATCGGGGCGGTGTATGAATCATCTAAATTGGTGGCAATAATCATTCGTTAAGTATTGCATCCTGAAAACACCAGATTTGTTATAAATTAATAAAAATATTGTATGTAGGCATCTGAATGGTGTGAATTTGATGCGCTCATCTGTTCGATCTCAGAAACTCAGAACTTTTGCCAATAGGTGGTCCTGACGTCCTTCCTATTGTATCTGATTTCAATATTGGGCATGATATATTGGATGATTTTGATATAGATCAGTATCAATTGGCCAATGCCCAAGTGCCACTGATTAGGATAAATGAGCCGAAACAGTTAATTATCATCCGAATTGATCCTAGATTCTTCTGAGTCTAGTTTATCATCTTATGTTTTTATTTCAATAGGTAATCCAATTTGATAGAAAATACCGGAGGTGGTGAAGAAAAGCACTGATTCGCATGAACACACTCATGATATGGTGTCCCTTCACACCACCAAAGTCTTCGCATGTAGGTACCTGTTCAGTGTTTAAACGTACCGAAGAGAATTTCGTTGAGGTAGGATTCAGCATCAAGAAAATCACAGATTGTGCATCACACCACTGCGGTGTCAAATCGCACTTTCGGAAATGCATAATAAACACCACCAAAGTGTTCATTCTGCTAAACTCAGCACTAACACTATAGTGTTACTCACAACTGGGTGTGATTATTAGAAACATCCATGGGAAAGGTCACATAACACCTTCAGTGAAAACGGTGTTTACTGACATTAAAACAATCAGGACCTCAGGGGTCACCAGGCGGTGTTAGCTGGTGTGATGTGGTGTAATTTTTTGTTCACTGTGTAGTGGGTCAACTCAGCCAACTATTATTTCAATTCTGTAAACTTTGATCATATATCTATATACTGGCATCAGTTATGATCTACGTTATGAGTAGGTAAGTACGTACCAACAGAGTAATCCTGGTGATATTTCAGTAATGCTGCTACTGATCTTATTTAGATACATATCGAAGATTGGTATTGTTAGCTGTAATATATCTATTAAGGTGAATGAGGGTTCATAATTATCAAAACTAGACTGTTTTCTTAGTTGAGCCCGACTCATCTGATGTTTTCGCCGAGTCATGGCGATAATGATTATCATTCCTCTTGAAACATCTTATTGCAGCAAGATCAATTTTTAAGATTGATGTGATTCTTTCTACTTTAGGAACATTTCAATCTGGACGCTCATGGACTTCTAGGATGCGATCAGCTAGTAAACCGGCTGATTATAATGAAAGCTCATAAAATACTGTTATAAATAGTCTTTTTATTATTAGAGAGCGAGAAGAGGTACTTTTCCTGCACTAATTGTTATTTATAGCCAACTCCGATGAAAGGCAACTTTGATATTTCTTTGGTCTTCAGCTAGTTATTATCAGGAAGGCATAAAGTTGGATATTTATTTTCATTGCGGTACATGGTTGGAGGAAGTGACCATCTAATATAACAAATTTACGAATGTATCTCTGATGATTCGGTGGATCTTTGAATACCCAATGAATAAACAAAAATTGTTACCAGAAACGGCAGTAATATTTCATACACTGTTTGGTCCATAATTAGCAAATATTTTTTCAATCTTATTTCTTTGTTCATATAGGTGAAACATCGAGTGAATAAACAATAATAAGATTACGCGTTATACATTTGAATATTGATAATAGTGAATGTAATGTAGGTACTACTGGCAATTGAGTTATAATAAATAAAGATGTTGTTACTCAAAGGTAGTATGCAAGCACAAATTTAAACTTAAATGAATTTAAAACCAAAATCAATAAGTTGAAATCATGTAAGGCAATGGCGGTATCCATGCAATGTAATTAAGTTATTAAAACTAAAATTAAAACTAAGAAAGATGGCCAACATTCAACTAAGAAATTAATTTTTTCCATCATTTCAGTAAAACGCATGCGTGAAGTCCTCAGACCAATAAAATATTTTGCCGGACAGCCCAAAGGACAGAAGACTGGTTAGAGTTCTGGGTCACTTTTTTAAATTTATCATCCAATGATTGGGTTGTGATTTTTTAGGAATATTTATGTCATAATATCATCATTATATTACCTATTTTCATTTATTTATCACAAAAAACATTTATATACAGTGACAGTTTTGACAAATGACTTCATTTCTTGATTTTTTAGTTGATGTTGCATGTATAAAATAAATAATTTAAATTCCATGTAAATCTTGTTCATTTTAGTTTAAATTGATGTTGCATGAATCCACCTTAACCTCCGACTCAAACAAGTCCTAGACTCAACTAAGTTGGCGGTTGAAACACACTTTTCAAACACATTAAATTGGAGGGCGTATATCTTGTGCGATATGAGGTAGAAAACTTCGAATGTCATCAGTTTGTCAAATTATTACTTTATCAAAATCTCAAACATTATTTTGCCCATATCTTGAATTTTGGTAAGTGTTAATTATAGTAATGTGGAGCTCATTTTAGCCCCAAGTGGATTTTTGGGATATAAGTAAAAAACTGTTTTTCACTCTCTGTATCTTATTCGAAACCAGAAATGAAACGAAGTTTGCTAGTTTAACAAACAAGAATCAATAACTGTTCCTTTTTATTATTACTATACAGTGTTTAAAAGCTAAACCTATAAGACTATGACTTTTGATAGAAATATATATAGTGAATAATTGTTACCAATGTAGTGGATATAAAGTTAACATCATAGAAAAAATTCTCAATATTATGGACAACCAACCGAAAAAGTAGCTTCATTGTTTTGTTTTAGATTTTCAGATAATGAACCTTTTAATAAAGTTTTTAATAAAAAAATTTTCTGGAAAACGGAGAGAGATACGAAAAAATATCAAGTGACAAAAAAGTTGTATTTTTAACTGAGCTTTCCAAAAAAATATAAAATTTTTAAAAAAAGTCAGCAGCGTACATTTTTTGTCATTTTTATTCGTGACACTGTCCCCCGGGGCGCCACTGGAAGTCATAATTAACATTTAATTAGTGCTAACTGAGCGTCTTATTAAAGCTTACATCACTAGCAAATTTCAAGAAAATCGGTTCTTTGAAATATTAATAAAAAAAAGTTTTTTGAAAAAAACTTTGACACCCTGTATTTTGAAAACCATGCACTTCCGGACATCAGTCTCTTATCTCAAACTGCTTGTCTATGGTTCCTCAATATGCCCCAGAAGTTTTTTCCAATTGAGAGGGGATACCCTGTAGAACTAATAATACTTCTTTCAGAAGAAAATCACACGATTTTGATGAAGAATTCAAAATATTACATGATGAAAGCAAAGGAGTGAAACTAAACTATTTATTTAAAAACACTCGAAATTAATAGACTTAAGAATTCAAATATTTTGCTTAATGACCAATTAGATTTAAATAATTCTGCTTTGTTGAATTTGTTTTCCCAAAAATAGCTTAATTAGATATTCATTTTATTTTTATTTTTTACCGCCATATAAATATGGTTGTTATCGTATTATTTAGTTCAGTGTACTTATACCTGATGAAGCTACAGTGTTAGCGAAACATGTTGTGAAAAAATATATATAAATATATTTATCGTGAAAATCTTATCGTTTTTCGTTTGTTTACAATACCAATGTAGTCATTTCATCTTGCAATAATCAGATTGTCTGTTCTCAAACTGCCTCTACTGACACTGCCTATGCGTAGCTGAATTCACTAGGTTTGTTCAGCAGTGTATTTAAATCAGTCATGTGGTATTGCATTTCATTACTAGAAATTGATGAAAATTACGATCAAATGACCCACATTCGTAATTCAACTTCCCACCAGGGCGTGTCCGTTTTCTATAGTGACAGCTGGACAAGGTGATTGAACATATCTCTAGATCTGCTGGCCGGTTCTAGAATAAATAGATATAGCCCCGACAAACTGCACAGATCGTGACTCGAACACTTAGACCTTTCTAATTTCTGTACCGGAATAGTTGCAGAGATTGCCGCATATCGGTTGTTTTTTGATCCATTTAGGATGCATTGGCGTACCGAGAATGAACTTCATTATTCAGGTAGGTACGCACTCGTTATTTTCTAGCAAAATGACAGATATTAGTTAAGATAAGATGATATAAACATTTTCAAAAAACTATAAACAAATTATAAAATGACAAAATCAGTACGAAAGAGACCTTTAGAAATTCAACCCTTCTTTAGTCCTGTGGGCTAGTTGAATTTCGGCCATATTCCTTTTAATCTCAAGGTATGAACCACACATTTACTTTAAACTCCAACTTACATTTACATTTCAACCCTAACTAAGAAGTTGAATCGCTTGTTAGATATGGTTGACTTTATGCATGGATGATTGAACTTGGACAAGTTGACCAACTTTAAACTTTCTGATGTTGATAGGAATTTTTGAGGTCACTGCGCATTTGTTGGCGCATTTTTTATAGGATTGATAGATGAAATTAATCATTATTATAAACAATGTTATAAAATTGTTAGAATAAAAGTATGGGTACCAAACAGAATTCCAGTTTACAAACAGAAAATGTAGTTAAAGGGTTGAGTTTTAGGCTACTTTTTGTATAGATGTTTCACGCTTGCCTAGTTTTTGATGATTTTGTTGGATAGAATAGGTGTACCATCAAAACCAGGGATTAATTCTCAAGTAATTCAAGTTTAGTCCCAGTTGAAGTTTGAAGTTGAATGTGCTGCATAAATCCACCTTTAGTTTACACTTTTGATTTTTTGCATGACATCATGATGCCATAACCACCAAGAACAAAAAGAACAAAACTGAGAGAGAAGAGACAAATGACACTAATCTGATGCCATCATTTGAATAAACTCGCCAGTAGAATCCTTCCATCAAAATCATCCCATCACTGATTTCGAGTAACCCCTTGGCGAGGTCACAGATAAGAACACCTCACCCTATCGACTCGAACCTTTAAATTTTGCGCATTGGAGTTGCCGGAAAGTTGTTGTCACCGCTGGAACACTGGTGTGCAATGTTGCTATTTTATAATGCATATTCAACACCAATATAAAAGATCTGTGATAAAAGGTTATCTACTTCTGAGTTATTTATTATGAACAAGTTGTCATCAGAAATTAGTGTCCATTAGAAATAAGATAGTTTCTAAATGAATTTCACAATGAAATTGGAATATTTTGAATGTAGTCATCATATTGTCATCAGGAAAAATAAAACACGATTCAATTATCTAATAAATGATTAGAATCTGAATTCCTCAACTTGAAATGTGATATAGCAGTATAGGTATAGCAAAAATGGTGATATTCTCTTCGAAGGAAAAGTTTTATCGAAGTTATATATATCACACAATATAAGTACTCACATTTTTTCGTCCTTTGGAAAACAATGGGCTGGTGGTCGAATGCGTGTATCGCTGGCTTATAGTCTAGAGGTTCCGGATTCGAATCCCGGCGGCGCTAGTTGAAATTTCATTTATTTCTGTAGCATCGTTTAGCGGGAGGAGATAGGTGACCAACCGAACATTCTTGGTACCTAGATATCAATCCTTCGGACTCTCAACGATAAACAGCCGATTAGTGCTTCGGACGACACTTAAAAAGCTAAGGTCCCCGTCTTTCTTACTCATACAAGTCTCAATGAGACGTCGAGGGTTGCTTTGCAAATAAGTTGGCGGTTAAAAACAATTTCCAAAACAATTTTCGATGTAATTTGATATTTCCCGATTTATTTGAAGATGATTTGCAATCTTTACATACAGAGTAATGATTGCAAATAAACATAAACATATTATTGTACCTGATTCACACAGACAATGAAGGTATATACCTATGATCACAGGTTGTTTAATGTGCTGTGATAATCCTTGACACCTTTATTACTTCTCCTTTTGAATTATAGTTTATAGAAAATATGTTATACATAGTAAGAACATAAACCCATCCGAAATACTGGATCGTGAATCATGTTAAACGAAAACATTTGTAACATAACCAACAAAATGATGATGAAAACAAAGCTCGATCAATATTTTATCGCCTGCGCATATCTATGACTGGACCTTTAAATTTTGCGCTTTCGACATGTCTCTCTAATTTTATTCGCTCTGTCTGACTGTTCCATCTGTAAGGATTTCTAATCCATGGCGAGGTGGCCCACGAGCCGCCACTGGCTCCTCCAAGAGCTATCACCACGAGACGGACGTGCAGTTCGCGTGCGTTTCAAAGACGGGCGTGGTGGCCGCTCTAGCTTAGGCGCTACCGGGGGCCAAAGGGGTCACTCCTTGCAGCATCCATTCGGGGTCCCCATCTTGACTCCCCCCATTTCGGATTTACGGTGACTACGGCGAGGTCACGTAAAATGCACTAGCTCGCAGGCGGTGGACCGTGTCGCGATATCTGATGGCACGGTTATGGTTATGTGGCTACGTAACACCGACATGTCCGAGTTTCGAATGGAAACTATGCAAGTCGGGTGGAGTAATAAAGTTCAAGCTATACTTCGTTCCATGCCCGTCTTTGTCTAATAACTGACAAACTTGAATTCATCCTTCACAACAATCTCGTTGTTGGATCAGATGACATACCAAAAATTCTTGCACATGTGATGTGATCATTTCCAGATTCATGAAAAAACTTCCATAATATACCCATATTCGAATCAGACGACATATAAGATTAGATTAGTATTATGATTGAGTCTCAGGATAACCTTGCATACTTTATTTCACGAATATCTCGTCATGAGAGTCTGTATGACTTCTCTGCAACTATGATTTCAACGTGAAGCTGGTTCAAAACATTTCTCCCTTTAGTCTCATTTTTTGTATTCCTGAAGATAACTTGGTCGTCTACAATTACTCCTTTGACAGGTGTGACTCAAAACATCAGAGTGGGTTGAACCCTCCAAACAACAAACGTTGAAAAGTATTTGTTGAAACTTCAGAACATTGTTCACATTTGGCGTTACATTCTTAGGTGTCCAAAATGAGAGTATCCCTCAGTGAGTTATCAATAATTGCCTATGGAACAGAATATCCTTCCATGTCGAAGGAATTGAATCGTTTGTGGTATATTTTTCTTCGTATCTCTTCCTCATCTGATTTTCATGTGTACGTACTAAATTTTGGCGTTCACGATTCAATAAAACATTGAACATCCAATTCTTTCGATGACTTCACCGGAATTTTGACGTATACCAAATGTTGCGGTTCACTAAATACATCATGAGCTTCAGTTTGGTACACTGGTTTTCTTATAGGAGACGATGATAGCGAATCAAATGTAGTGCGCATTTTTAATCCTGATAATACTTCAACTGGTGATTTATCTCCAGATAGGTACTGATCAAACTGGTGTCGACCAGTTAGACAACTAAGAATCTTTGAATATTTGATTTATCTGGATGAATGTTATGATATTGAGTTTCAATGAAATTCAATATGTAGCCCAAATTTCCTCACGAATTCATAAGACAAAGTGATGCGTTTTTATAATATTCAATTTGAAGGACCTGAAGCGGCTAAATGGGGCAATTTGGTATGGAGGTAAGTTCGGTTCAACCAACTCAATAAGGTCTCAGGAATCTTTGGTATCATTTTGTACAGACATTAATGGTCACCCTGTATGTGTATTGATCTCTGTGTGCTCCTATCAGCACAGAATCCTTCTGTGTTACCGCGAAAAACACATGAAAGTACTTGGACGAAAAAATAATTCGGTGAAGTGAGTTGGTCAATTCGGCCCTCACTGGGACCTCAACAGATCTATTGTGTGTCAGACCAATTCATATTTCAGCTTCCTAGCAAAGCCTTCCCAAGAAAGACAGTCCTGCCTTTTATTTTCCTTTCAAACCAGAACGGCCAGGAATCCAATTGCAATGCAATTTTTATAGTCTTCCCACTTTTCTGGCAGTTTATTACCATTATCATTGGGACGATGTCCCAAAGAGGGCTTTTAGAGCTGCTTGGCTTTCCGAGAATATTTCAATTTTGGTTGGTTTCTTCCAGTCCCACCACACAAGAATCGATATCATGGATTTCTGCCAAAAATACGGTTGCATAGGACTCTAGACAGGTCTGTGGTTGGGCTCCTGAAAAGGCATTGTAGACTCAACAAACACATGAAAAACTGGACTGGCAGATACAACCATATGTAGATGCCAAGAGGATGATAAGGAAACCTCAGCATGTTATTAACAGGCGGTATTTCGAGGTTGAGGTTTTCGGTAATAGGGGAGGAAAAATCACAGCCCCCTCAATATATGAAGAACCTGAGGGCTGGCCTATTGAGTCTAGTCACAAGGACGGGTCCAGAGGAAGGAACTCTATTCTAACCTAACAGGAGGCCATACAAAATAGATCACCATAAATCATCAGTGTCGGTGTATGGTATTGGATTGCTTTGCATTGGATAGCTTTGCATTGGATAGCTTTGCATTGGATAGCTTTGCATTGGATAGCTTTGCATTGGATAGCTTTGCATTGGATAGCTTTGCATTGGATTGCATTGCATTAAATACTTTCGAATAGTTACAAAAATGTTTCATGCCACCAGAACATTTCTTGTGATCTTTCCGGTTCGAAAGAACCAAGCAGCATCACCTGTGATCGAGCCAGCGAACCGCCGATGCGTGAATCGGAGCATATTCCATACTTTTTTCTCGGTTTTTTCTCTTTCTCTTCGAGCTCATGCCCATTACGTCGGAGGAATGCTTCCTGGCCGGCAGCCAAGCGTTGGCAGTTTTCTTCGGCGACGATGGCATCCTGTGTTGCCAACATGTACCCAGGTCGTCTAATGGCTAATAAATCAAGTATTTCGAAAAATATCGATTTTTCAGGTATCCGATGAAAATGTACCCATTAATTGAATAGATTTCCCATAACATGTTATTCGAATCATCAGTGGAGACTTTCTTCTTATTCGAAAATGTTGTTTTCGTGTTGACATAGAACATACACTAATCATTGCGAAATTCATGCTCATTCACTTGCATTGAACTAGTTTGGAGCACCGAATGTTGAATTCATCTCAATAATCCTACACAAAATCGAAACTCAATACAGGAAATTGAATTTACAATCGAAACATACATCAATAGACCCTCGAGATGAATTTATTTTTATACAAAGCACCAATTATATATACCCATCTCGTCATAAACAAACTCAATTAGTTTGTCAGCTGGAAACTTACCTAGAACTTTCTGTTCTGTGTTTGATTTCTATCGTCCCTATGAATTTGCACTTCAATACCCACACGAATCACACAACTTCACGGTGCAAAACTGATCGACATCTCAATTGATCTGGCTAAAATTTCGAATGAGAATTTCATAATTCAGTGGAGTTTAGTGTTATCAAAGCTAAAGCTTGTATTTCGTAGAAAAAGATGGAACAATGATAACGGAGATCATGTGAAGTCCATCTCACATCAACACCCCAACAGCTTATCATGATCTACAAAGCACAGAATCAATCTGTCATGAAATATCATTCGCATCTTTGAACGTCAGTACTCCAAACACGCTTATGCTCTTAAATCATATCCAAAGGAACTCACAGACTGCTCTAGATATGTAGATATCATAGAATGATGATCTGTCCCTGTTCAATAAACATTTTCTCATCTGAAATTCTACTATGAGCGATTTTGAGCAGGCAGACCAGACGGGCACAGACTGGCCCTATTTATATCGTCAAGCTCGATACCTGCATGTCTTTCCTCAGAATTTATTTTTTTGCGTGTGAAAATAGTAGATTATGATACAAGTTTTATAAGACGCTATTTGGTCGTACGCGTTGTTTGGAGTACGACGAGCGAAGCGAGGAGTGCTCCAAGTGAACAAGTGCGACAACATCTTCGATTGGTAGGAATGATGACATTGAAATATTTAAAATCTGACTCACAAGCGTACAGCCCAGTTTTAGGTTGAGCGATTTGTATTTTTGCAATACCAGGAAAATGCAATGTTGTTATTGTTTTCATTGGGCAATTCGAATCAAATACACTCTGAATTGAAATTCACCAATAAAAACATTGAGTTTTTTACTGCCAGCATCACCAAATTCGAAATCGTTCAGAAGTAAGCGATTGTACCAACCTCCGAATAAATAAAAAATGTGTACCGAAACAGATGCTATTTCGAAACGCATTTGCGTTTCATAATGACTTCATTATAGAACCAAAATATGAAAAAAAATAAAAGTTGAAATTTGAAACCGGTGACCGGACTCCTCACTGGACACTGCCCTCTGAGGTATCATCCCAAAAAGATGGCAAATCAGAGATGATAGTTGTCGCTACTGTAAGAATTCCTCTGAAACTGCAGACCACTTAATTCACGATTACCTAGCGAGAGGCTCAAGTTCCTGGAAGGGGCCTTTTTAGAGCCCTCCGGTGTTAGGGACCTAGCTCCCAGGAAACTGATAAGCTTTGTAAGAAGTCTCGAAATCCCGGGCCTTGAATAGATTGAGGGTCATGTACAAAAGATCTGATGGGACGAGGTGCTCGAGAGGCTGCAATCTGTATAGCCTTCACAACCTCCCATACAATCCAATCTAATCTAATCCATGTTTTTTTATATATTTTGACTGCACGAGAGGAAAACCTATAATAGTCGTGAAGGAACATCGTGCAAGCCATAAAGGGTATTATGATTATTAGGGAAGGAAATAGTTATTTGAATTTCTTTGGATAATGGAATCCAAGAAATTATGAGCCGAGTGCATACAATGTAGGGAATCACTTCGTTAATGCATGAAAATCAAATTTGATGAGTATCAAATTCTAATTGATTTTTTGTTTATTCTACCGAGGAGTCATCTAATTTTTCTTGTTCTTCCAGGTCTACTCAAAATAGCAACTCAGTTTCCAAAATACGTACTCATATTTTCCTAAATATTTCTCTGATATCTCGAAAACGTTGAAAAAACCGCGAGTTGATAAATTTGGGTCTCAGAAAATTTTCCGTAGACCCCCGAAACCGTCCACCGAACGGCAACACCGCCTCGATGTCCGCCGGCGATAGAGCGGCCGCTCCACGCTCGAGCGGGCGCGCCTCGCGAGCGCACGCGGCCGTTCATCATCGCAGGAGGCTGGGCGGGCCCGGCACATAACGCGGAATTGAGCCGAGCCGCAAAAAGGCCGCCGCACCGTACGCATAGCGCGCTGTTCCGTTCCATGGGCAACTAGATGCGGCGATCTGCAGGCGTGGGTGAGAATGGAGGTCCGCGAGAGCATTGGCGTCTACGTCTAGAAGTTCTACTTTGCAATCTACGCCAGAATACATGATACATGCTTGTATAAAGGGTGCATGGAAAATTTATTTTTTCTGCAAACGACTCAAAAGTCTTGAAGTTGACGTTTCTCATACTGACACAAGCAACACTTTCAGTGCCTTGGAGATGAAGTAGATTTTTTTAAATCCTAGGATTTCAAAATGAGGAACATAATACCTACTTAGTGTAGCTTTGTGAATAATATTCCAGAAGCTAATACAAATAAATACATAAATACATATAATACTTATTCAGTTTGTAATATTAATATTGAAATTTCAATTTGAATACCTACTTGAGTACAATGCTCGGTACTATGTGTGATATTTTGAATAAGCATCATTACCACTCGCACTAGACATATCAGACTAAAATACAGCTTGGTTATTCCAATCGATGATATAGTATTTATTCATTTCAAGACTGAGGTTATGGTTTTAGGTTATAGTTTTTCTTCTCCTTTCTCCTATAGATTAAACCAAGACGCTGTCAAATCAAATTCAAGATGGATACCTTGAGGCATACAAACCGTTTGAGTGCATTGGAACTCTAGCTATTTGAACCTTGTGATTTTAATTTGAAATAAGTTTTCACTCCAGAACGAATTTAAACATTCATTGGTGAACTATATATCTCACAGAAGTTATACTAAAGTATGCTAAAATATGTGCTAAACATTTTTTGAAAGGTAAAAAGTTACATAACTTTTCATGAAGGTATTTGTTGCGAAATGTGGTTTCAAATTTTAGGAAAACCAGCTGACTGATCCATCAAAGTGAAAGGATCGATGCCTTGAATGACTCTGATTTATTCCTTATACCGTAATGCAATGTATTTATATTCAGTCTCTAACGATAACAGATCACTTTTAGGTAATTTTGCACTTATGCGATCTATATTTTGATGAAAATTTTTGTTGGTACGTATTTTGACCTGAAAAACACGAATTTCATAATATTATCGTGAACATATCTCTAGTTTTCGGGATAATCTATGCCAAAGTTCGAAATTGCACCTTCTTTTATATACAGATATCCATCTTTCTTTTTGACATGTATTGAAGAGAGAGAACACATATGACTGACTCGTGTTGCTATAAGGCAGCTATGAATCCACCTTTATTCGCTCAAGATTCGCACTGAGGTTTTCAAAATGGCCGTTGTTTATGTAGCCTAGTTGAAGAAATAATAGGAAAAATACAGAAAAATTACATGTTTATGATGTTTTTCTTACACAAAAATCATAATTAACCATTGTTAATACATGTAATATGTGTGAAGAAAAGTCACGACGTTTCGATTGTGTGTATCTACAATCGAAACGTCGTGACAAACTCGATTTGAATCTTTCTCATAATTTTAATTTTTTATTCATTCATTTTATTTTAATTTTTAATTCAACTTTCCTTTTTTCAGGCTATTGATTTCTAATTCAACTTTTCTTTTTTCAGGCTATTGATTTCTAATTCAACTTTTCTTTTTCAGGCTATTGATTTCTAATTCAATTTTTTCTTATTTTCAGGCTCATCGACTACTTAAACTCCCATTTAAATCTACATTTTTCGACTTCATATATACTAACACTAATACTAACCTGATTTATTGATACTCGAATCTTCTTGATTCGATAAAATAGTTAATTTTTATTCATCACTTATTTCGTTTTTTCAGCATAACTCATGTTTTCTTTTCTCAGGATTCAAATCTTCATACCTTTAGACAATGGAAGTCCGAAACTTTTCTTCACAACTCGAGACATTGTCAGCCACCTTCAAACAAAACATGTAATATGTCCTGGGATCTAATAAGATACAATACCTGCCCAAAACTTGCCATACAAAGAAGGTGAAATTTCGAAATTTTGCATCGATTATTTCGAAAACTAGAGATATATTATGTATTTTTTTATGGAAAATCTTGTAATACCTGACGAGTAAGTACCGATTTGCCTCTTATACAAAAAAATGTTTTCAAACTTTTTCTCTTTATCTACATTTATAATTGTTTAAATTTTTTCATAAGATCATACATAGGTACGCACTGATGATTGTTTGGATTTTCCCATCAAATATTTCACTTAATCCATGATATGTTTTACCACTATATTTCAACTAAAACTGCGTTCTACCTAAATTTACGCGTTTGTGAACTCGTCTATATAGAAAATGATACCAAGGCACATGAATCTAATGCTTTCTAAGATGGCTCCTGTTTTTTCTTTTTTCTCAATCGGCTACTGAACTCGAGTAAGTACAGTGAACGTTCACCATCCATTAGTTCACAATTGGCGCAAGAAATGTTCCTACTAATACTCGTAATTATACGGTATACCTACGATACGGTCCATCATTGTTAATTGCCGTAAAACCGTAGTACGGGTCCAAGATTATAGGCTGTCTGGAAGAAACACACTGTAATTCCTTTCGTTTCGTATTAATCAAAACAATCATTACTTTCAGTTTCTGAAGAAAATAACTCATTTGATACCTGCCAGGAATATACCTACAACATACCTTGCTATAGGCAAAACCAAAACAGTGCCTACGAATCAAAACTGTTTATTCTAAATTAAACTACTGATAACTGCCTACCTATATATTCTATTCTCACTGTTATCGAAATAATATACATAATATACATCAAAATCATGAAGTTTTAAAGAAATCAATATCGACAAAGTCGATTGATTTGGAACAGATATTCTTGAACAGGGTAACTTATTAATTGTTGTACCCATTTAGTTATAACTGAGTAGCTTATACTCGGTTCTAAACTCAGATCATGTATGCTTATATACGCTAGATACGGTATCTAGTTTATTTGTTTGGTAGTTCCGGGGGTTTAACGTACTAAGGCATTGATTGATCGTTTTACAATTTTGACCATACGTATGTGTTGTACCACGTGATATCATAGTATTATCTTGCAGACCCCTCTAATACCAAACAAATATTACATGATGCCAGATCTAGCGTAAGCATATATGATCTAAGGTTCTGAATATTAAATTCTATTTTATTCAAATACAACACCCTGTATTTTCATTCCTCATGTTGTAAATCTGATTATCAGGTTTTCCCAAAAGCTATACAGCGGTTATTTAATCTATGAGTGGTTCAAAAATATCGGCGAAAAGACGTATGTACAAATAACTAATGAAAAACTGTTTTTTATAAAAATTTCAACACACTATAACTTGTAAACGTATAAAATAAGCATACAAGATCATGACAACTTTTATAGTCCAAAAATAAACCAAGATATTGCCACCTTGTCATTAGGTATCAATGAAAATATCGATGCATCCAAAAATATCAGCAGCATAATATATTATCTGTTGAATCGTTTTCTGCTAAATTATATGCTCCTTTACTATTCTGTTATGGAATGGAAATTTGTTTAACGATCACGAAATGATCAGAGAAACTACGAGAAGAGACTCGGAACTTTTTGTAGTCTTATTAAATCCTGGTGAAACAGAAACGAACAGAGTTGTTATCAGGTTTCATCGTATTGAATGAAATTACGAAAGCGTATAAGGGCCACCGAGATTTTCTAATATTTTTTCCGACTTTAAACTCGGAATTTCCGACTTTGAACACGGAATTTCCGACTTTGAACTCGGAATTATTTTTTTCCGACTTCAAACTCGGAATTTTCGACTTTGAACTTGGAATTATTTTTTTCCGACTTCAATCTCGGAATTTCCGAGTTTCTAAATTATGATGATACCAGCAGCCATGATTGTTCTTATAACATCCTCAATATTCATCATTTTTCATTCATACTCATCAATTTAATCATTTTTCGAGAAATATCTATATCTCGACAAATATTTCTATATATAGATATTTTTCCCTGGTCTGGTTAGATATATACACCAGGAAAATTCTAGATAATGTCACACAACTTCTCCGCTTGAGGAAAAATATAATCCTGATAGAGGGAAGTTCTGCGGGGCTCGAGCCTGGCAATGAATGGGTGGCCAATCTGAGTCTGTCTGCTCGGAATCGCTCATAATGATCTAAATGATTTTGATAAGCATCTACCACAACAATATATCTACAAAAAAGGGGATATCGTCCACTTTTCTGCGGTCAACAAACTCGTAAATGCAAGGTCACCAACCAGACGTATAGTTTTAATGGATATTGAATCCTGGAGCTTAACTCTAAACATGTGAACTGAACTCCATGATAGGTCAAATTTGTGCTTTGTTGATTATGAGATTTTTTTAAGGTGTGAAGTAGTCCTTGGCGCGAAACAAAGAATCGTATTCTTGTGAAGCAATTTCTGCACATAATATCATTCCATGATGATGGTAGTACCAAGCATTGTCAGCATGGATATCGAGGATTCAACAGGAACGAAAACATGCCTGACATCATCATAAGTATAAGGCGTTATGAGGTCCACCCTCGGGTCCACCTTCTTGAAAAAAAAATACAAGCTTGAGTTATACTAAAGAAGCTAGCAAAGCCACACACGAATTTCGACTCGGGATAGATCACATAATTTTAGGCTCATTTTAGGCTAATTTATTACCCTATTCCCAATTTTTTTGCTCTTCTCTTTGACAGAAAAAACTGTGGCTTCGCTAGCTTCGGCCGAACTCAGCAGAGCCATTTTTGAAAAACAATAATTTTGGTGTTTTGAAATAGCCAAATTGTAGAGCTTATTTTAGGCTAATTCATTACCCTATTCCCATTTTTTTTGCTCCCTCCCTTAATAGAAGAACTTGTGGCTTTGCTAGCTTCGGGCGAACTCAGCAAAGCCATTTTTGAAAATTCACTTTTTTTTGCGATTCAATATAACGATATCCAAGTACTAATTTTAGGCTAATTAATTACCCTAATTTGATTTTTTTTGCTCCACGCATTACAGAAAAAAACAAGATTTTTTGATTTTCGCCAAGTCGATGATGCAATCATTTCAAATTATAATTTTTTGACGATTTAACTTGTCGAACCGATGATACCCATCGCTGGATCAATGAAATGTCCATGTTGGAATGTTTTATTCGACGTTTTTAAAAAAAAACCTGTGGCTTTGCTGGCTTCGGGCGAACTCAGCAGAGCAATTTTTTCAAAAACATTATTTTTCTGTCATTTGATATTTGGATATTTCAAGACTAATTTTAGGCTAATTAATTACCCTAATTGCATCAACGACTTGGCGAAAATCGAAAAATCTTGTTTTTTTCTGTAATGCGTGGAGCAAAAAAAATCAAATTAGGGTAATTAATTAGCCTAAAATTAGTCTTGAAATATCCAAATATCAAATGACAGAAAAATAATGTTTTTGAAAAAATTGCTATGCTGAGTTCGCCCGAAGCCAGCAAAGCCACAGGTTTTTTTTTAAAAACGTCGAATAAAACATTCCAACATGGACATTTCATTGATCCAGCGATGGGTATCATCGGTTTGACAAGTTAAATCGTCAAAAAATTATAATTTGAAATGATTGCATCAACGACTTGGCGAAAATCGAAAAATCTTGTTTTTTTCTGTAATGAGTGGAGCAAAAAAAATCAAATTGGGGTAATTAATTAGCCAAAAATTAGTTTTAAAATATCCAAATATCAAATGACAGAAAAATAATGTTTTTGAAAAAATTGCTCTGCTGAGTTCGCCCGAAGCCAGCAAAGCCACAGGTTTTTTTAAAAAAACGTCGAATAAAACATTCCAACATGGACATTTCATTGATCCAGCGATGGGTATCATCGGTTTGACAAGTTAAATCGTCAAAAAATTATAATTTGAAATGATTGCATCATCGACTTGGCGAAAATCGAAAAATCTTGTTTTTTTCTGTAATGCGTGGAGCAAAAAAAATCAAATTAGGGTAATTAATTAGCCTAAAATTAGTCTTAAAATATCCAAATATCAAATGACAGAAAAATAATGTTTTTGAAAAAATTGCTCTGCTGAGTTCGCCCGAAGCCAGCAAAGCCACAGGTTTTTTTTTAAGAAAACGTCGATAAAACATTCCAACATGGACATTTTATTGATCCAGCGATGAGTATCATCGGTTTGACAAGTTAAATCGTCAAAAAATTATAATTTGAAATGATTGCATCATCGACTTGGCGAAAATCGAAAAATCTTGTTTTTTTCTGTAATGCGTGGAGCAAAAAAAATCAAATTAGGGTAATTAATTAGCCTAGGATTAGTACTTGGATATCGTTATATTGAATCGCAAAAAAAAGTGAATTTTCAAAAATGGCTTTGCTGAGTTCGCCCGAAGCTAGCAAAGCCACAAGTTTTTCTATTAAGGGAGGGAGCAAAAAAAATGGGAATAGGGTAATAAATTAGCCTAAAATAAGCTCTACAATTTGGCTATTTCAAAACACCAAAATTATTGTTTTTCAAAAATGGCTCTGCTGAGTTCGGCCGAAGCTAGCGAAGCCACAGTTTTTTCTGTCAAAGAGAAGAGCAAAAAATTTGGGAATAGGGTAATAAATTAGCCTAAAATGAGCCTAAAATTATGTGATCTATCCCGAGTCGAAATTCGTGTGTGGCTTTGTTTGAAGTCGGAATAAAAGAAATCCGAGTTTAAAGTCGGAATTTCCGAGTTCAAAGTCGGAATTTCCGAGTTTAAAGTTTTCCGACTTTGAACTCGGAATTATTTTTTTCCGACTTCAAACTCGGAATTTTCGACTTTGAACTTGGAATTATTTTTTTCCGACTTCAATCTCGGAATTTCCGAGTTTCTAAATTATGATGATACCAGCAGCCATGATTGTTCTTATAACATCCTCAATATTCATCATTTTTCATTCATACTCATCAATTTAATCATTTTTCGAGAAATATCTATATCTCGACAAATATTTCTATATATAGATATTTTTCCCTGGTCTGGTTAGATATATACACCAGGAAAATTCTAGATAATGTCACACAACTTCTCCGCTTGAGGAAAAATATAATCCTGATAGAGGGAAGTTCTGCGGGGCTCGAGCCTGGCAATGAATGGGTGGCCAATCTGAGTCTGTCTGCTCGGAATCGCTCATAATGATCTAAATGATCAATGAAATATCCAAATATCAAATGACAGAAAAATAATGTTTTTGAAAAAATTGCTATGCTGAGTTCGCCCGAAGCCAGCAAAGCCACAGGTTTTTTTTTAAAAACGTCGAATAAAACATTCCAACATGGACATTTCATTGATCCAGCGATGGGTATCATCGGTTTGACAAGTTAAATCGTCAAAAAATTATAATTTGAAATGATTGCATCAACGACTTGGCGAAAATCGAAAAATCTTGTTTTTTTCTGTAATGAGTGGAGCAAAAAAAATCAAATTGGGGTAATTAATTAGCCAAAAATTAGTTTTAAAATATCCAAATATCAAATGACAGAAAAATAATGTTTTTGAAAAAATTGCTCTGCTGAGTTCGCCCGAAGCCAGCAAAGCCACAGGTTTTTTTAAAAAAACGTCGAATAAAACATTCCAACATGGACATTTCATTGATCCAGCGATGGGTATCATCGGTTTGACAAGTTAAATCGTCAAAAAATTATAATTTGAAATGATTGCATCATCGACTTGGCGAAAATCGAAAAATCTTGTTTTTTTCTGTAATGCGTGGAGCAAAAAAAATCAAATTAGGGTAATTAATTAGCCTAAAATTAGTCTTAAAATATCCAAATATCAAATGACAGAAAAATAATGTTTTTGAAAAAATTGCTCTGCTGAGTTCGCCCGAAGCCAGCAAAGCCACAGGTTTCTTTTAAGAAAACGTCGATAAAACATTCCAACATGGACATTTTATTGATCCAGCGATGAGTATCATCGGTTTGACAAGTTAAATCGTCAAAAAATTATAATTTGAAATGATTGCATCATCGACTTGGCGAAAATCGAAAAATCTTGTTTTTTTCTGTAATGCGTGGAGCAAAAAAAATCAAATTAGGGTAATTAATTAGCCTAGGATTAGTACTTGGATATCGTTATATTGAATCGCAAAAAAAAGTGAATTTTCAAAAATGGCTTTGCTGAGTTCGCCCGAAGCTAGCAAAGCCACAAGTTTTTCTATTAAGGGAGGGAGCAAAAAAAATGGGAATAGGGTAATAAATTAGCCTAAAATAAGCTCTACAATTTGGCTATTTCAAAACACCAAAATTATTGTTTTTCAAAAATGGCTCTGCTGAGTTCGGCCGAAGCTAGCGAAGCCACAGTTTTTTCTGTCAAAGAGAAGAGCAAAAAATTTGGGAATAGGGTAATAAATTAGCCTAAAATGAGCCTAAAATTATGTGATCTATCCCGAGTCGAAATTCGTGTGTGGCTTTGCTAGCTTCTTTAGTATGCTTGAGTTTAGTAGCAATTGTAGCATCGAATTCTACTAGATTATCAGATCTCTATTGATAGCTATTCCATCATCCATCGTAAAACAAGATTCCGACTTTGAACTCGGAAATTCCGAGTTTGAAGTCGGAATAAAAGAAATCCGAGTTTAAAGTCGGAATTTCCGAGTTCAAAGTCGGAATTTCCGAGTTTAAAGTCGGAATTTCCGAGTTTGAAGTCGGAATTTCTGAGTTTGAAGTCGGAATAAAAAAAATCCGAGTTTAAAGTCGGAATTTCCGAGTTTGAAGTCGGATTAAAAAAATTCCGAGTTTGAAAACGGAAATTCCGAGTTTAAAAGTCGGAAATTCCGAGTTCAAAGTCGGAAAAAATATTAAAAAATCTCGGTGGCCCTTATACGCTTTCGTATGAAATGTATATAATAATAACACAACTTAATTGTGTTATCAGGTTAGGAAATCAAATTGGGAGGTATACAACGTACCTCTATTTCGTACCAAAAACAGTTGAGAATGAGTAGGTAGTTTTATATTACAGCCGTAAAAAAATTACACTTTGATGGTTATGGTATAAAGGCACCTTCCTCATTCCGAGGTTCATTTTTTCTTTTCCTTATTCTTATGTTCGACACACTGATAATGAGAGTTGCATAATAGGTTTTGAAAAATTTGTCAGAATCAGTTTCTGAGCCTTACATGGATAAGGCCGTGATTGAAATGACATTTCAATAGTCAAGTTGGTTGAATTTCATTTCATTCTCAACAACCGAACAATGATCCAAATAAATCTCCGTATCACGCAATCAAAGTTTGTGCCTTCGATACTCTTCTAGATTACTGATATCGAGCAATATCGGCTCTGCTAACGAACTGACAATGACAAATTTCGACCGGTCACTGCAAACGACAATAAAAAAGATTTGTTCTTGTCACTTCGCGAGCCAGAAGAGACAGAATAGTTGCGCTTTGTGTATTTCTGTGTCTCCAACTGAGGTACATGGTTGCCATTTTTAAACCACTCAATATGTCTATTCCACAAATAACTTCTTCGAATTTTCAACTTTTAGTAGTCGCAGCGAATAGGAGGAAAATTCAACATTGAAGTAGATAAGGGTTGAGATGGATTCATTTGAAATCATCACTCATAGTTAGAAAGTATTTACAGTGAATGCTGCATGAAATTGCCTTTATTTTGTTGAATAAAATGTGATCAGTTGAACTCAACCTTCATCTTGGATGGTTATATACAAGGTGGATATAGGATGGTGAAACAGCTTCCTATTAACAAGCACTAGAATAAACTGTAGACCTTTGCCTACTTGATTTCATACCGTAGTAATATTTCCTGGAATTAAGAGAGATGGCGACATACCTTGTGTCGGTAAAACAGAAACTGTGCTTCTGTCATCTTTTTATCAGTTTCATCTGTTCTAGATGCAAAATGACTGAGAAGGTTCAAAATATCAATATTCATTCCAGATTTATAGAAAATATATTGTTTTAATGTCGTTTCAAGTTACGTCTGTCAGATGCGAACCACAGAAATACGTAAGCAACAGAAATCTTCTTCGATAATCGCTCTTACCGCCATCTTCATTCAAGTAGCTGAAATATTACTACCTTTTCAAACGGTCTACAAGTTTTTCGCAGAAACAATTGAAGAGCTGTTTTACCATCCTATATCCACCTTGGTTATATAGTAACAGCTTCATAATATAAGACTATATGGTTTTTGCAGTTCACTGACAATTATTCGAAAAGTGGAACAAACTCACTGATTATGATTTTACATGCAGTTGCCACTCAACTGTCTCAGGGACCGAAATAAACAATTCATTCCCAAACAAAATAGTACTTAGATTCTATACAATTCTAGAAAATATCACCTGATGCAATATTTGAAATTTGTTACCTTATCGAATTCAAAACTTCAATGGCATGAGAAACGTAATATTATAATATGATAGTAGCACATTATTATGTGAGTTAGGGCCACTTTATAAAAAACTTTAAGACCTAAGATTTATCACCTAACATTTAATAGTTATCACTTATGACAGATGAATCATGGAAATATCATTGATTGTGTTTTTTTTTTGGCTTTGGATTTCAACCTTCAGCCACACACAGTACGTTGATTTCTTATTCTCAATTTTTTTAACTGTAGGACATATATAATTATTTTGTTCGCTATAACAAATTCTACAATTAGGTCATATATAACTTTATCCTCCGTTGCTAATAAGTTTTGAATACTGGTGGGAAATTATAATTTCAGTTGTTGGAGTTTGTTCATAAAATTATTAATTCCAGGAATGTTTTCACAGTATAAAACCTTTTAAGACTTATGATTTTACACCTAAGACTTAAGAAGATGACTAACTTCCAACTCAAGGAATGGATGATAAATGATCATAAATGAAAATAGGAGATGCGCATGTTCGAGCAACGAAAAGTGACATCCTGTTTCCCGCGATATTTGAATTTTGGCTTATATTTTCGAATATTATTTGTTGGTGTGGATAGTCTATAATTATTTGGTTGCATTTATCAATTTTTTTTTATAATAGTGATAAGTCCATGGGCATCACTGTAGTTTGCTCATGATTTGTGGACTTGGTGTTTACTTGAGATGCATGAGAAAGAAAGGTCGGGATTGAAAATACAAAGTTGAACCCATACATAGGAAAAGGAATACCCATTCCAACTCCATTTTTATTTGAACATGATATGGATATATTGTACAGTTTTTTATTTTGAAATCGATGTCAACAATAATAACTTCAAATTCTAGCTATTTATCAGATCAGAGGGATGCTCTATGCAGCAAATTGCTTATGTAGGACTGACTACTATGTACACATGTCACCAGCGATGTACTGTGGAAAATTTACTGAAAAAATCGATTGGCATGGAATCTCAATGGAATTTTATGAAAATGGAATATGCCAAACTGTATCGGTCCCTTGATGGAAAGCATATTCAGATACAAAATACAAAACATGCTGGAACAGGATACTTTTCCTACAAGAAGACTTTCAAGCATAGTATTGATGGCTGTCTGTGAGGCATCTCATAAATTCATCTTAATTAATGTAGGCTGTACAGGATCAAATCATGATGGAAATGTATTCCGTAATTCAATTTTCCATTTCTACCTTCAGTTTTGGCCAATTGTTTTCCAGGCAGTTTTCCTGGCGAGTTTATTTTAGAATAACTACTTTTTGTTTATCATAAATATGTCTGAATTCTTCAACTTGTTGAATTAATAGAGCATCGTTCATGACACAAATAATATTTGAATGAAATTAAAGAAAATTCAAACAAAAACAATAATAATAGATATAGGTTAGAACTTGCCAACGTCAAAATTATTTGTTCCGTGTCAAATATTCCTAAATCTTAAGTTTTTTTATAACAGAATCAACTTATCAGCTCTTAAGTCTTAAATGTTAGGTGATAAATCTTAGTTGTTAAAATTTTTTATAGTCACCCTAACATGGGAAAAGTGCTCGAAATTGTCCAGAAACGGTGCAACATATTATTTATTCCCAGTTGTCGATAAAACAATATGAAATAAAGTTTGAAACATTGAAAAAGTTAGTCACGCAACTTGACAACACTGCCGAGATCTCCCAAACGTCTCCTTCGTGAATGTGGACATTGGATGATTAAGCACGTAAAAGGGTGGAATGAAAGAGTGGACCGAGATTGATGAAATAAACGGAAAGGCTAGCAGATGGACTCCGCTAAGTAGATACACACCGTATTGGGTGTCCAAAAAATCGACCACCTATTATTCCACTAAATTTACTTTCCTTTACTTGTGCTTTCCGTGTCTGTGAACCGCGTTATCTTTATTATTCCAAACATATTTCTTCATTTTCTCATCGTTATTCGAAAATTACAACTTTTATTATTTTCCAGATTATGCAACAGTTTGATTCAATCGCAACGGAAGTTTTCCCATCGAAAAAGAAATAGAACTTATCCTAACACAGATGTCTTTCCTTGCGAATTCTCCGAACAATTTATTGATTATTAGTATGCACAAAGTATTCGTATCAATAAAAGCGCAAAAATGTTATGGTGAAAGTACCCTTTAAATCCCTGAAGTGCATAAAATATATTCAACCTGACTTCATATTTCGAATTGAAATAATGATTCTGGTTTAATGCTTCGTTTTCTTTTTTCAACACGACTACTCTAGAATGAGAACTTGATAAATAAGGATAAGCGTGAACAGTTATATCCAATTCCATGATGAAAAAATTGCTATGAGATACTCGATACAGGCAATCCCCTGTGCAATTATCTCTGCGTGTTAATCTGATGTTAATTATAACCTATCATTATGCGAGGTTATAATAAAACGCTCCATCATTCAGTATCAATTTGAGATTTGAAAAAAATGTAGCCAACTCCCACAATACACGAGATATAAAAAGCTATTAGATAGTTTTGTATGGCTGCAGGAAAAACTTTCTATAATCCAAGCAAACAATCGAGTGAATTTCTCGATTTGATATTACGAAACTTAAGGTGAGTTCCCAATGCAGCGGTTTTGCTTCTCGCGTCGCGCGTCATGCACTCTGATTGGTGAAGCGGAAATTGAAGCGAAAAAGTTCAATATTTTCAACTTCCATGAGGATAACTTGAAAGTGAGTAAAATTATTGCTGTCATCCTGAATATTCTTATTGAGGTTTTCAAATAATTGCAGTACCATTGTGGATTATGCAGCATATATAACTTAGCATGTTCGTATTTTACCCTGTCTTATATGTTTTCGTAGGAAATAAACTAATAATTTTCTTCACATTTGTTTTATTATCGCCTCCATTTCATTTATTTATTCTGATTCAAAAAATCACACTTTGTTCTAAATTCTTTCATTGGGAACAATCAAAATGAACAAAAAGCAGCACAGAAATTTTGAATTCCGCTTCACCAATCATAATGCTTGACGCGCGACGCGAGGAGCGAAAACGCTACATTGGGAACTAACCTTTAGAAGATGGTCAAAATGAAACCATGAATTGGAGAGTATCAATAAATGATTTCATGAAAACTGTTCGAGATCACATATTTTTTCGTTTCGGCGGTAATCAGAATCCAAAAATGCAGATTTCATCATAGAATCAAAATTTCAAAATAGGTGGTTCTACATATAGTGAATGAAACAGCAGCAACCGAATGCAGTAAAAGTACTTTGCTTGTGCTTCTAGATATACATTTCTATAATGAGCACACAACATATTGAAACTACCTACTAGCCAAATCCCTTCGAACCGTTTTTCGAAAATACTGAATTTCACATTGTATTTGGAATCATAAAAAACTGGTGAACACTCTTGATTGTGCTCTGAATATCAAATCGTGACGACCAATCATATGCTTTCTTTACCATGACGTAATTTGTATTTTCCATTTCTGTCAGATTCATGATTTCAGACTGAAGCGACCAATATGCCCTTTGTTGTAATTGCGTTCTGACATTTTGAAACGGCTTTTTCCTACAAACGGTTAACAAAGTAGTCTTTGAAGCTTTCAAATCTCAACAGAAAGTTTTCTGAGGAATGTCATTAAGTGACAGCATTGCCGCTCGTGCGCGGAAATAATGTCATTGAGTGGCAGCATATTTGCGATCGCATCCATCATTGTTGAAAACGAACACATCATTCTGTTGCATGATGGAAAATAATAGTGATAGTGAAATAATAGTGATAGTCCTTTAAAGCATAACCAGTCAAGTAAAATGAATAATGACCTGAGTTTTTATTTAAAATTCCATACTCAACATTACATCAGATTGAATATCCTTGGAATACGTCAAGGAATTATTGTTCACTTACGATGTGCTTCTTGAAATTCCATAATAAAATTATTTTTGCAGATTTGTGGATTCACTTAGACATCAATGATTTAAGGCATCTTATATCCTGCAGAATATACCCTTGCTACATAAATATTCAATCATTATTGACTCATCACTTGACATTTTCATAGTTCTGAAATATTTGACTCTGGCGGGTTTGCTAGTGTAAACCAGGCTACGTCCACCAGTCCCACTACTGTATTCTTAATTGAAATGGACAAGCTCATTACGTCACAAGCGTCAATTACCTTTCTGGTACTATTGTTCTATGATTTCGCATCATTGCAGAAATTCAGAGGCTTCAATTCCATAGCGATTGACTGACTGCCTATCGAATCCATAATCAAACCGTGACTGTTTCTATGTATTTCGTACTCGATTTCGTATGCGTAGTTCTTTCCAGCTCTGTGAATAATAATTATTTTCCATTTATCGGAAACTAATAAGCCTGCTCAGGAACTGTGAATGTCGTTGACGCGCGAAATAATTTCGGACAATGCAAATGTTTCCATACAATCCACTGAGTTCGACTTTGTTGACTCTGTTTATTTGTTGGAAACTGATGTTGATATACGTTCGAAATGTCAATATCGATATCGTTCAATCGGCACACCGAAGTAAATACTGTAATAATATTTTTCTTGTCAGTTCGAATGATGTAAAAAGTTTGATAAGAATTTTTGCCGTAGACCTCAGGTATCAAAGATCGACAGGTTTGAACAAGTTTAGACAGGATATCCAGAGACAGTTTGTGTGATAGCAGTGGAAACACACTGACTAAATGTTGATTCATATCTTTATCACTTTGAAAATTCTAATTGAGACAAAATCACTGCAAAGAGATGGGGAATGGGGAGATATCATCAGCCAATACAAAGACGGCTTTGAGGCTTCTCACTTCAGAACCAAGTGTCATTTGCCTCATGCAAGGTGATTGAAAAAACAAAATATAACTGAAATCAACTTATTCAACATAGATTTGAATTGTACCCTCAGTATGAGACTGGATGACTAGGTGGATACAAGAAAAACACCAAAGTCACTGGAACGATATTCCAGTACAAAGGCACAGTAAAATAATGATCATAATGAGTTTCAGCAGGCAGAAGTAAGATTAGACAGGTGACTGGACCAATAAACGGTAACTGTCCTTTGAGGAAACATCTGCATCTACATCTATACGGATGAACCCATAGGTTCATAAGTTTTATGTAATACTATATAGAGTGTGAGGCAATATTACGCTGGAGATTTGACCTTTTGAGAGAACATAACTTCACAAGAGGCCTTTCCGATGAAAAATTTAGTGAAAACGATGATAAACCAGATAAAGGTAACAAACCCATCACCTGAAGCCAACAGTATGACCATTGAACATTGAGGATTACGCACAAATTAGAAAATTATTCAGGGTATGAATGTGTTAGAAGAGACAAAATGGTTGCTAGAGGGATTCTTTATAATCATCATTGCAATGAAAGGGAAAGAGTGATTAAATAAGGACTAGACAAGAAGAAAAATGAGGAGAGCGAAAAGAGAGCTAATGATAGGTTGTTTAGTAAATTGTGATTGTTATATGTAGGTTGATTTATTCCTTATAGAAACACGAATACTTTTGTCTAGAAGATGGTTGAAAACTTATCTGGATCCATGGATAATGGTGACACAAAAATGGAATACCCATAATACAAATCAAGAAAGGGTTATGGTTACGAAATATGAAAGCATCGATGGGATACTGATACACTTTGGTACGAAAAACGACTTTTTCATTCTATACAGATAAATACGAACTAAATAATTGTTTATTCTAGATTCCGTACGATTTCGAAGAAAAGTACCAATAGAGACATCAAAACTTTCTTAGAAAAATCTACTCCGGATCAACTGGATAAAGTGGCGGCGCTATGGCTGTTACCACTATATTTTTCATTGAAAATGATCAAAAACTCACCATGGAAGCCTTGGAAATTGGAAGCTCAGGAAGACTTTTTGCTTCTTGTTTTATGATCATGAATACTATCAATGAGTATAGAAGAAGGAATTACAATAAATCAGTTGAGAGTATTCCACTACCGGTAATAAAAATGTGGATTCGAATTGTCACTTTTTGTTAATTTAATATTGTATAAAGTTAATTTCACTGAATAAAAAACGAAAACTACCAGTGCTCATTGATTAATTATAATATTTGATAAAAGGAAGAAGTACTCTTTCATTATTATCTAATTTACTATTCCTCAATGTACATTTCAATCAATCATATGAAATAAATTTCACTGAATAAAAAACGAAAACTACCAGTGCTCATTGATTAATTATAATATTGGAATGGTAACTTATCAACCGTGTTCCTTATGAAGTTGACTATTATATTATGTGATCAGTAAGTTGACTCAATTTACTTGGACTCAAAAGTAGTGTTCAGTGGAAAGAATTTCTGTTCAAATATCAATTGTATAAACCAGTAAAAATCACTTCGATTCTAGTAATTCTACAGTTTTTTTCTTTGCGTGTATTATATATGTTTGTACAGGGTGTTCCCAAATGTCATGTCAGCTGATTAAATCACTTACCGGCACTTTTTTCTCCTTCTTGACGATCTCCAGAGGTGCTTGAATGCTCGGCTTTCCCAAATACCATTCTTCTCTAGGATTGTAATCTCCCAAAAATCGGACGAGTCGCGGTACGTTCACGTAATTATCGTCATCGAAATGGCAAAACCATCTGTAAAAAAAAAGGTTTCATGATCATATGTTTCTTGTTAATATTGATCAACCTTCCCATCCAAGTTTACTCATTTTGTTTTATGAAATTAAACTCCCCTCTTCCATTTTTTAATGATGAGATTTCCATCAGGCACTACCTGTGGCACTTCGCCTTAAATATACCATTTATTTTTCATTCCTGTAGGCCCTGATGAAGTTTATGCTCAATAAACTGAAAACTTAGAAACATTATTGTCCTCATTAGACACTTGATGGCTGGCGAATTAATCGTTATATCCTCGTTTATATCGATACACATATCCTACTTCAATTCTTTCAATTCGAAATTTCGAGTGACCTTTTCTTGACAATCTCGTATGTGACATAAAACGTGTGATACATTTTCGTAAAGAAGTAGAATTCAAAAGTCTAGATAATATACCTCTAGAGGTTGCTTCCAGTAGTTCCAGTTGACCCGAAAGAAACTTCCGATTTTTATTCAGTTGAAATAGAAAGGCCTTGAAAGAATAACAGAATAATGATCATTCAAATTACTTGTATTTCGACAGGTAGGTACTGGGACACCCGAGTTAGAACTAGTAGTCACTTATTAATTCGTATTTTTTTAAGGCGACGACTGCTATGGTCAGTGGCCTTTCACTTACCATGTATGTTCGATTTTGGTTTGTTATCTTATGTGGTTCATAAAAACGAAAACGATGGTGAGTTTATTCATGTAATCAAGTTGGTGAGCGGTGTGACTTCATACTTTTCCCAATAATTCTGTTTCTTTATTCAAGAACAAATAGAAATACACAAGTATTGAATTTAACGTAGAAATATCGGTACGATATTCACCCAGAAATATTCTCAGTTTCCAGAGCTATTCTGAAATAAAAACTGGGCCAAAAAATGATTATATATCCACAAAGCAGAGAATACGTCTTATACTATGAATGCATGCGTGTCAGAATGAATGAGGGATGTGAGGTGATATACAGCAAAAGAAGGGAAAGAAATAAGTCTTTTGTTCTATTTTGATACAATATCACGTAGAAATTCCACAGGGAAATATTTCTCGTTTGGGATGGCTGACACGTTGTAACTACCTACGCTTGTGACTTGCAAAATTTTATTTCGATTATTATACCTGACATTTTTCTAGTATATTCATCATTTTCAATTTCACATGCAATAATGAAAATCACAAGTCATCTGTCATATCATATTGTATTATATATAATATAAATAACACATAATTTCTCATATCTGGATTGTATACCTTATACAAAATTAAATTTACAAAACCAATACAAAAATAAAGTTATCTGATCATAAAAATCAACGGATAGTCAGTGAACCTATTTATACATTATAATTACCAAAATAAAAACACAACCTTTTATCATATCATCAAGTTTCCATGACCAAATTAACTGATCAATGAAAATTATTACTTGGTGTATTGAGGTAAAAACAGTGCATGAAAAGATATTGAGTGAAAATTGCGTCGAAAATATTCATCCGATGACTTTCATATATGAACACTCTGTATGCGTGGCATACTATTATGATTCGTGAGTTTGAGGTATTTCAAGGGTATTTTTTAATATTAATGACCGGTAAGTGACCCTCTATTATGAAAGCGGCTTTCACAGCTTCCTTCCATAATAATTGCATTTTTCATTATTCCGCAGGGAAGTTGAGATGAGTTAAGATTTGTTGACTTGCAAATAAGTACAAACATATCAACAAACAACACCTCTATAACATAAAAATGAATAACTTGTATATTGATTTCAATTCAATTATTTTTATTATTTTTTTTCTCCTGATTGAACAAATATAAACATCTCATCATTTCATTCCGATTATATCATATTCCTGACTCCATGATATATCACATACATAAAACCGAGCATAAATCAAATAGCAAATCACTAGTGCAACTTAAAATACTTCTCCATCTTGAATGATCTACTCTTTTCCATTCATATATTTTTGAAATGATCGAGATGACAATTGATATTTGACGTGTTTGAATTTTAAATAAAGAAGCACACCCTCGGTCCCCACTTTCACTTTATACAGGGTTATGATAAAGTAATGCACAAAATTCATAAAACGTACAACGATCACTTTTGAAAAAAATGCAAAAACACTTCAAACTGTTCTTTTTATTCCGCATCTTTTGACATAAGTTACAAAAATAACACGTCAAAGTTGTCAAAGTTATGACGTCATCAACACATTTTTTTAATGGGAAGCTAAGATTTTTATCACATTATGTGATAGAACTTGTGTTTTTACACACGGGAAAAATAGTTGCAGTAGGGCTCACATAGGAGAAAAAACGAGAAAAGGAATAAAAAACGAAATAACATAACCAATTATAAAAAGAGGTCAAACTTACACTTATCTAAAAAGAACATTTGTTCTTATAAATTGTTTCAATTGTTTTACTAAAACAACGGTTTGTCAGTGTCAGTCGTACAATTCGTGTCACCACAGTTTTATTATTATGGCTCGTTTAACCGAAAGATAAAGGATAGAAATTCTAATGATGGTAGGTGACGGCGATCGCCTTCGAAGTCATGAAGAAGCATGTGCTTTATTTAACGCAACACATTTTGACAGACCTCCAATTGCTAGAAGCACAGTGAGCAGAATTGTGGCAAAATTTGATGCAACGGGAAGCGTGAGGGATGCTCCAAAATCTGGACGACCAGGAATAAGCGACGATGTGAAGTTAGATATTTTGCTGTCAGTAGAAGAACACCCTCACGCAACTACAACAGAACTTGCCTTACAAGAAAATGTTAGTCAGTCGTTTGTAGTCAAGATGATAAAAAAAGAAAAACTACACCCATACAAAGTTCATCTTGTTCACGAACTCTCAGAAGATGATCCGGACAGACATTTGGAATTTTGTGAAATCTTCATGCGGCATTGTGACGAAAATCCAAATTTTCTTAATAGTGTAGTATTTTCCGATGAGGCAACGTTTTGTCTAAGTGGTTCTGTAAATCGACACAATTCTCGCTACTGGGCTCGGGAAAATCCACAATGGATGCAGACAAAACACACCCAGCGTCCCCAAAAAATTAATGTTTGGGTAGGAATCGTCCGGGGAAGATTTATTGGTCCTTATTACTTTCGCGGGAATTTAACAGCTGAACGATATTTGGAACATCTTCGTATGGCAGTGCTTCCGGACCTAATTGCGGCATTTCCGGATCCAAATAATGGGGACAACTTGGATCCCAGTATTTGGTTCCAACAAGATGGCGCACCACCACATTATGGTCATATTGTTCGAAGGTTTCTGGATAACCAGTTTGAAGGACGGTGGATTGGAAGACGTGGACCAATGGAGTGGCCACCTAGGTCACCTGATTTAACCCCCCTTGATTTTTTTCTGTGGAGACATTTCGGGTCTACATTAACCGGCCAGACAATTTAGAAAACTCAATGGAACGAATTAGACACGAAATGACTCGTATAACTCCGCAGATGATCGAAAACTCTATAAATGCGGTCTACCAACGTCTTGGCCTATGTCAGTTAGTAAACGGGACACAGTTTGAACAATTCCTATAAGAAATAATTTTGGTTTTGGACTGTTTAGTTAATTGACAAGTTATTATGAAACTTACGTTTATTTCGTTTTTTATTCCTTTTCTCGTTTTTTTTTTCTATGTAAGCCCTACTGCAACTATTTTTCCCGTGTGTAAAAACACAAGCTCTATCACATAATGTGATAAAAATCTTAGTTTCCCATTAAAAAATTTTTTTGATGACGTCATAACTTTTACAACTTTGACGTGTTATTTTTGTAACTTATGTCAAAAGATGCGGAATAAAAAGAACAGTTTGACGTGTTTTTGCATTTTTTTCAAAAGTGATCGTTGTACGTTTTATGAATTTTGTGCATTACTTTATCATAACCCTGTATAAAGTGAGAGTGGGGACCGAGAGTGTGCTTCTTAATTTAAAATTCAAACACGTATATCTTTTTGAATAACCGTGATGAGCTATTTTTAGAAGAACAAAACATAGTGCTTTATTACTTCTTCATGCATGGTCGTATAGGAAAACTAGTATTTTCTTTTCGCAAAATATTAGGCGCAATATTAGTGTTGGAAAATGCAAGTTTTTTATAGCCAAAGGGCGTTAAAATAAAAAATGACACAACAAACAGTCACTGAATCGAATTGCCTAAAAATTATACATAATTCAAATTGTATTTGTGATTATGGCAACGGGCAGAGGAAGGGTAACAGTTGAGGAAGTTATAGGAATATGTTGAAATAAAAATCGATCCATGAGGAAATGACTGTAAAGTGGAAGAATATTTTTTTGTTCTGTTCCCACAAACAAAAAACTTTGCCCTTAACTCTCTATATTGAATGAATATACACCACTCATATTTGGTATAGCATCTGTTTGGAAGTAATAAAGACGATTTATTATTATTATTATTATTATCCAAGAAAGGTGTTTCCATTTAGATTACCCATCCTGTATACTTATAACACATTTTCCACTTCATAATCACATAATTCGCATATTCACATATTCGCCGACGACCTAAAGCTCTATCGTATTGTGAATTGTGTTGATGACGCCGCTGAGTTACAGAGCGATATCTGCAGACTTGCTACTTGGTGCTTAACAAATGGTATGGGCCTAAACATAAACAAATGTCATATCATACGTTTCACTCGATCCCATCAGCCTGTCATTTTCGATTATACCATCAATGGACAACCCCTGGACGCTGTCGACCGTGTCAGGGACCTTGGAGTAATTCTTGACGAATCCCTAACCTTCACTTACCACATAACCTCCATTGTCAACAGGTCTACCAAAATGTTGGGATTTATTAAGAGGACAACTCGTGACTTCACTAGTCTGAGTGCCATCAAAATCCTATATTGCACACTTGTTAGAACTCACCTCGATTATTGTTCCTCTGTCTGGTCACCACATTATGTAACCCAGATATCCAAGATTGATCGTGTTCAAAAAAGCTTTCTTAGATATGTTTCTTTCAAATCTAATTTCTTTAGTGATTATGCCTCAATTGAGAGTTATCTCAATATTCCATCTTTGGAGAATAGACGTAATCAGCGAGATCTATTGACTCTTTACAAGATATTAAATGGTGAATATGACTGTCCTGATCTACTTTCTCAAATCAGTTTAGTAGTCCCCACTCGCCTTACGAGACAGGTAGCTACTTTTCATATTCCCTACCATCGTACCAACATTGCTTACTTCAGCTATATCCCAAGATCCCTTAGAGCGGCAAATTCCCTCGATATTGACATCTTCTCAACGCCTCTTCATAAGTTTAAAAATCAACTGTGTCAGTGACCATCTTGTCATTTTATCTTCCACTTTTACACTGACTGTACTTGTATTTTTACTTTCCATTTATCTTTTTAATGTCTTCAATATTATCAATATCATATATGTTGTGTCTGTTTTTGTATTACTCACATAATGTATATCTTGTAATATTTTTTAATTGGGTTTGCCCGTATTAAACTAAAATAACTATTCAAATTGATACACAATTCAGTACCTATCTAGATGTATATATTTTCTTCTGAGAGAATACAACCCCCTCTCTTATTCGTTATTCGCATTCCTAACTCCATTTACCAACTGAGGTGAGCCCATCAATCTAGTAGGAAATTCTCCACATCGTCATCAATCAGACAGAAGTCGAGCTGTTCCATATTAAGAATGTATCAGCCATGTCCTATCAACATATCTCGATGGTTATTTATCAATGATCTAGGACTGCCAGTCTCTATTCTCTCCGTTCGAGAATTATATGTAAATTGTAGAGATTCTATTCAGGAGTAGAAATGCTGACAGATGAAACATCATTATATGCTGAGCTACAAACTTGAAATCTCGCTTGAAATTATATCGAAGACATTGAAATCAGCATTATTCAGGATAATCAGTATAGAATCGTTCATTTTACTGCCATTACATTATCTATGGTCGTTCTTCGAACATTGAACATACTAGATATTAATAACGCACAATATTGACCACACTGTAGTCAATTTTAGTTAAGAATACAGCGTTGAAGAGATAGGGAAGGTTTTTCCTCGCTTCTCATTGGTCTAGAAGCCAGACAAGTTTACACAATGTAAAATATTGCGACATCGCAACAATGGAAGTGGTTAGTTGAATGACGGCCGTGTAAAAACAGTGAAATAAAATCCAAAGTTGATGAGATTGAATGTTGAAGTCTTATTTTTATTATATTTACCGTGAGTTTTGTTAATCGTGGAGTATGATTTCAATAATCGCCGGACATAAATTTGATTCTCACTAACACCTGGCAGTTTTAATAGTCTGCCGCTACGGTTCACCAGCCACCAAATCTATTATGACCATTTCAAAAAAGTATGGTAATAACCAGTGATCAACAATTTAGTTCACCATTATTTAACTTCTGGATACATCGAAATTTGAATAATTATGGCAAAAAACCCAGAACCAGGTCCTGATGCAATCTGCATGAGTACATATAGTGCCAGCGCCAGAAAGAGTCATTGTGGTAAACATGTACGAAGTGTGTTTCTCAGACATATAGAACAGGAAAACTCAGTGTTAAGTTTGAAGCAACTGAGGTAGCTTTTCGGAATCAATCATGTGGAAAGTTATCGCTGAGATGCAGGCTGAAGACACTGTTGTATCCCAAGGAAGAACCGAATCCAGAGGAATACTTCTGCAAGCATTGGATGAAGCTGAGTAAAAATAAGCTACTCTTGCAACATTTCACCCTTTTGTCCATAGAAATGAAATAACAACATTGTGATTATTGTTATTATATATAATACAAGAAATACATGAATTCAACTGAATATTTTATTTTCATGGATAATGCTCAATACCATTTATTAGAAGAAACCAACCAAGCATATATCAAACTCAACTTGGAAGAAATAAGACCATGGAATGGGATATGAAATTATAATTTTGTATAGTGGTTTCATCATTTTTTGTGTGTAATATTGAAATTACTATTGATTTACTATTTTGAGGAAAACAGTGTCCACTTCTACCATTTTCATATTTTGTCCTTTGAAGCATAATCAGTCAAGTAAAATGAATAGTGACTTGAGTTTCTATTTAAAATTCCATACTCAACATTACATCAGATTGAATATCCTTGGAATACGTCAAGGAATTATTGTTCACTTATGTGCTTCTTGAAATTCCATAATAAAATTATTTTTGCAGATTTGTTAATTCACTTAGAAATCAATGATTTGAGGCATCTTATATCCTGCAGAATATACCCTTGCTACATAAATATTCAATTATTGATTCATCACTTAACATTTAAATAGTTCTGAAATATTTGAATTTGGCGGGTTTGCTAGTGTAAACCAGGCTACGTCCACCAGTCCCACTACTGTATTCTCAATAAGGGAAACCTTCCATCATTTTTGTCAAATATTGGACGGAAAATGTTCTTCATTCGATTTCCATTGTCATCATTCATCATTCTCCAAATTGGGCATTTACAATGCACACTTTAAAGTAAGAAACAGCGAAAAAATTTTATGAATAAACATGCATTAATTGAATTTACCTCAAGTGACGTTTACATTGTGAATATACGAGTACGTAGCATGCCAGGTTCGGCATATCGTTTAACAATATCCCTACGTTTGATCTGAATACAGCCACCGATTCATTTGATAAATAAATTGCCCCACTTGTACCAACAACACACTTTCGAATCCAACGATATCTCTGACGTGTTTCAAGGTCACATTTGTTGGCCGTATCTGCTATTGAATAGACAGTAAACAACAAGCCGAATGTAAACACAAACACCCATATGGCCTGGCATCAACCACCTCACACATCTCAGAGGTGAACGAACGTGAAAATAACAGTGAACATCAGTGATGTCAGACTGCCACTTAGGAATCCTTGTACCGTGGTGGCTAAAAGTTGGTATTGGAGACGAAAAACTGGTACGCCTGTGATTCGCTCTGGATCTGGCAACACTGATACTACCTTAGATCATAAAGGCTCATAGACAAACTGTCGGAAATCGCATCCCAGTAAAAAAATATAAACATCACTCTTTTCGATATAAAAGTCCGAAATAAAAAAATTTTGATTCCGAAAAAAACATTTTTAGACTCGAAACTATTCATTAAGATCAATAATTTCTTTCACTATAAGTATAATCAGTAAAATTATTTGGCGATAACCAGAGATCTCTGGCGATAACTGACTGCGATTATCTGTCCGTTATATTTGATTTCATCATCTATCAATCATCTACAAGCACGTACAATAATTTGAGGTTTATTGCAATTTATTGCATTAAAAAAACTCCAATGGGGGATTTGGTACCTTCAAAGCAAGTATCATAATTATAAATGATAGAAAGATGGAAAATGATGATAACTGCTCTTTATCGAGACTGCTTGCTATGATAATAAAGTTTTATATTATTGAGAGAGCTGATTAGAATGTTTCAATGTTTCTTTCATATGCATCTCTGAAATTTGTCAGTTATTCTACTATGTCGGTTTATTTTGGTCGGTGAACGTCAAATCTTGGTATTTCTGCATACCAAGACCGAGTTGTCTTGGTACATGGTACGTGGTGCTAAAAACTGGTATGTGTACCAAGAAGTTGGTACGTCTGACATCACTGGTGAACATAACAAATTCTGCACGAGGAAACTGTGGTTTCCCTAGCAATTCGGTTCGTTATAAAAACGGCCTACTGATCTGGTGAGCGGGAACAACCAACCCACCTTCAAAATGTCGTCCAGTGCCAGTTATTTCCATAGAGACGACGTGGAATTTGAAGAGGACCATTTCGGCTTGTTTACTGATAAAACTACTGGTGAAACTAGCTCTGTGCGGAGATTCACGTGGAGGAATTCCAGTGGGATTACCGTCCAGGTTATTTCGTATGGAGCGACGATCACCTCGATTCTCGTTCCCGGGAAGGATGGTGAGACGGATGACATTGTGATGGGGTTCAAAGATATGGAAGGTGAGGAATTGTTTCACCTGGAGGTGGAAAAAACTGTTTTCTTACGAGCGTGCGCAAATAGTACTTTTTTTTTAAGATTCGCTCACCTTTCACTCATCCTCATTCATTCATTTTCACTCATTCATTTCTCTCATCCTGGCATCGAAAACTAGTCCATTTGCCACAGAATTTTTGTATGTATATATTTTTTAAATATATGTAAAGACAGAACATGCTACACCCAGTCGCCTCGCCTTTTTTTGTTATTTCTGATGGGCCTGGGAATCGAACCCACGACCGTGATGGACTTCCACTATAATCATCGCGCTTTGCACGGCGACCAAATAGTACTTTGCTGCATACATTTGCGTGCGAAAATTTACACTTTTCTGCACCGAGTGCGTTCAACCTGCCGTATCATAAGCCACCCATTAAGTGAACTGACCGGTCTGTAATCAATTTGCAAAATGTCAATAATTGCTCTTTCATTATAAATATTACAAACAAACAATGTAATGTTCTGCTATCATTTTCAATTGTTATGCAATTGTTTGTTGTTAAGTTCTTTTTATCAAGTTTAAGTGGGAATTATTCAATAAGTTATAATTTTTTTATTTGTTGTTATCTGACATATGAAGCTTCGCGTCCTTCGCCACTTTCAGCACTTCTTAAGAAAATAACTATATGATACTGCCAAAAATATCTGCAAGATGGTTCGTCATTTATTCATGTTATTTCTTCATATGCTTCATTATAAATGTAGTGATCTCAGATTTTTTTAAAACATTTTTTTTAATGCTTGGCTTTACTTTCGTATTTTGCCCTCCTGAACTCGAATCCGAAGTCAAAACGAAAGTCAAATGATTTCGGAAATACCTACACCATTTTACACCATTTTATCTCGATTTTATCATTTACCATCCCAAAGTTTTGCTAGTTAAAACACACAAAATGCGACATTCTTTCAACAAAAACACCAAACATATTTCTTCTACTTGTATTCAACAATATTTTTGCGGAAAAACTAATATATTCCAAATATTCATCCTTCTTTAAAAACGTTCGAGACACGCGACTTATATTTTGCAACACCAGAGAAACTATCACAGCCAACCTGATTTTTGACGGGGGTTGTTTACGAAAGTGAATTTTTTGAAAAATAACAAGTTTTTCCGCTCAAAAATTGATGAAAACAAGTGAATGTAAGCGTGTATGGTGTTTAAGCAGAAATTTGAGATGTCAAATGGTATATTTCCGAAACAAAATGCGAAAATACTTGGGATCGCTGCGATTCGAGTTCAGGAGGCCAAAATGCGTAAGTACTTACAGCCAAAGATTTTGAAAATATTCGATATCTAAATGCAATATTAGCATCATTTGCACCAACTTCGGATAACAGTAAAATCTAATAGAATAAAAAATATTTTCTTTTATGTTTCTACTCTTTGACTACACGAAAACTATGGAAAACATACGGTTTTGACAAATAGAGTGTTACGTATTTTGAGTACCTATCTTACTGTTGATGAAGCACCCAAAGATTTTTAAAACAAATAATTTATTGGTAAAAACTGAAAATAAAGAGTCATAGAAAGATGAATATCATTATTTTTTATACGAATTGACCGATATTAATAAGGAATCAATTCAATAATATTCCATCTTCTGGATTATCAGACTAACATAATTACATCAAATTGAATTTTTCAATTGTTTCTGAAACCAAGAGAAATATGAAAAACTCTCATGTTTCACATAGGTAATTATATCGGTAGTTATTGAAAAAATAGAATCGCAATGATAGGACACGTTTTCTAAAGAGAATATTTAGACCCTTGAAACATAAAATAAAAATCAATTTCAACGCATCGTGGCGGCTAAACGAAGTACATTGGTAGATAATTCTGAATTATGAACCACCGAGTATTTTTTTATTGAATAATCATTCGATAGAAGGTAAATAAGAAGTTTTGAAAATAATGACTAGTTTCGACAAACATTTCTAGACTTTATAAATCTCAATTTTTCACACTATCTCTGCAATTTTTCGCGCTAGACCACAATTAAATATCAGCTCTTTATGGAGAATAAAAAAATCTAATAAAATACTGGGGCTACTATTTGAAATATGACCGATAAAATAAAGATGAATCCTGATGACCTAACATGACCTAACCATGCAAAGTTCACAGAATATACCTAACATTGAAAATGAACTTAATCGCTACCTCTCTCCTATATAACCTAAAATATCCCAGGATTCTGATTATCGTTTCTTTGGAGATTGTAAGTTCGAACCCTCACCATTCAATGAAATATTTGCCTCTTGTCTCTTTCATTTCAATGATACGATTGTCATTTGTTGCTCTCATGGCATTTCATTTTTTTTGCAAAATGTACTAATATCATTGTTTCTTCGTCCATGTCACATTGGATTTTGGAAATTGCATTTGGTTATGGACTATCTCGCAAACTGTTATTCAGGGTTAGGACCAGTTAGAATCAGAATTTGAAAATGTGATATATTATTCAGGTGTTTCCATTTCATGGTTGGGTTTCTGGTTTAGATACTTCTTTATAGAATTCAGAAGATATTTCTCGATTCAGCACAAAATAATGCATCCTTTCTCAGGATACCAAAACCGCCTGAACCCGTATTTCGGAGCCACCGTAGGCCGGGTGGCGAATCGAGTAGGCTATGCCAGAATAACAATCGACAACGTCACCTACAACGTGACCGCCAATCTGGGGCAGCACCAGCTCCACGGCGGCTTGAGAGGCTTCGACAAGGTCAACTGGAACAGCCACGTCAAGGACACCAGAGTGGTGCTCAGCTACCTGAGTCCGGACCTGGAAGAAGGGTATCCAGGGGACGTGTTGGTGAACGTTTCCTTCGAGTTGACTGACAGCAACGAGTTCTTGGTGGATTTCAAGGCCACCACGAGCAAGGCAACGTTTGTCAACTTGACGAACCATTCTTACTTTAATTTGGCGGGGCACAACAAGGGTTCCGAGGAGCTGTACAAGCACGTTATAGCTATCAATGCGGATCATACCACGGATGTGGATGAGAATTCCATACCAACAGGTAATTGATTGATTATGTGTCGACGTTGATATGGATGTATGGTTTTCAGAAAACACATTGAGATCTCTCCAGATGATATATTATGAATGCCCTCTATCTTCACTATCACGCTCCTTAGGGTCGGTTTATCAATGTCCTGCTAATGCACACTAACTAACAGATATCTCTTAGCTGTCAGTCAAAGTGTTTATTATTTTATTTCTGACAGTGACATTATAAGCTTATATCGTCATAGTTACGATATCTATAATGAGGGTCATAACTCCCTTGGGATATTAAGGTTCAAAAACTCCCTTTTACCTTTTACAGCTGAAAATGATACAAGAAATGCTTATAAACGTTTATATGTAATGAAAACTAAGACATATTTTCCTTATTCACGTCATTACAAATAATAAATGTACAATTTTCAAAAAAGCCTCTAGTTCGTTGAACTTGGTGATATCTCTTTTCGCATATATGGTCACCATCGATTTGAGCATTGACCATTTAGTCCATAACGAATTTGGGCTAAACGTTTCTGACTGCAACGAATAAATACAATCATTACCAAATCTACCAGAAAATACTGAAAATACTTTACCAGTTCTTGAAAATATGCCAGAAAGACAGTTTCTCTGTGTCAGCCACTTCAGATATAAGTTGTATTCTTTTTGATATAGGGCTTCACTTTTCGATGGAAGTAATGATTGTCTTGCTTTTTCCGCTATTTTTATAATATCCTCCATTATATCAGAAAAAGATCGTCGATTTGTGGTAAAAAATAAACACGTTTTTAACGGAAAAACATTGATTGATAAAGAAAGTTTGCTTATAAACATGTAACATAGCGACAACCTAGCAACAACCAACAATGCTACCATCAACGCTACCTAATTCAAATATACCAGAAAGGTTATGAATTTAAACATTTATTGCGTTCTAAATATGGACATATTGTTACGAAAATCGGTCAAAAATAAAATTATCTATGTACCACGGGAATTATAGAGCCTTAATAACCTCTGGCAATTACTGTCCCTCGGGCCAGAGGCCCTCGGGACGCAAACTTTGCCATCGGTAATTGAGGCCCTCATAATTCCCTTAATACATAAATAACTATTTTAGATAAATATAACTGTCGGCTATTTCAAGATTTTAACTGAAAGAGACTTCCAACCTCCTGTTTGTTACTTGACCAAAAGCTAAAATTTGGTGCGCATTTCTGGTAAAAGTCTCGGTGGCGTAAGTTGAACAAGTTGATGTTGAAGTGAATGAATTTACCAACGATATTGAAGATATACTAGAATTTATAGAACATGAAAGAAGTCCATATTATGTTTTGAGAGAAAGGCATGTTCATTTTGAAAATTTCGATGATGAAAGTTTTTTCTGCAGATTCAGATTGAAAAAACAAACCGTTTTGCTTATTTTGGAGCGAATAGAACCACGAATTGAAACTCGAACAGGTACTGATTGCTCATACTGAAGAATAAATATGTATTCATCAATCAATCAACTTCTGCTGGCGTTGAGGCTTTATGCAACATGAAACTTCCTGATATATCAGTTGGAGATTTCATACATGTAAGCAAAAGTACAGCATGTAACATTGAGAAGAAAGTCAGTCATGCCATAGCATATTTTTCACCAAGATATATTTATTCAGAACATCACATGTAGGTACGATGTATAAGTGAAGTACAACTTACTGGTCCTGTGGTTGAACAATTAAATTCATCCGGGAGTTTGATCCACCTTTTTTCTTTTTGTTTTCATGTTCAGACATCCGTTTTCTTGTTTTCTAGGACATTTTTTCTGTTATTAGCGATCTTCAACAAGAGACCCCTATCTGACGAAAAATTCGCGGCCCTGTCCTTCTTCTCCATAAAAGATATGAACAAAATGTGTCAGATATTTTTGAATTTTTTCGGTTAGGTTAAAAAAAACGCGGTAAATTGAAATTATCCAATCACCACCAAGTGCTGAAACTGTCTGAAACATCCAGGATAGCCAACTCTCTAAAAAGTATTGGTAACTGGAAGCTACGGAACTATCAGCTAATGCTCGAGTGGATAAACACTTCTTGATTTGACCATAGATCTTACTGCTTACGCTAGATCCGGCATCCTGTAGTAATTTTTAGGTCAAGAGGGGTCTGCAAGAAATTAGGTACTATGGTCACGTGGGACAACACATTTGTATGGTCAACAACTAAAGAGACCAATCAATGGCTTAGTACTTTCAACCCCCCCGGACCTACAAAACAAGTAACCTGGATACCGGATCTAGCGTAAGCAGTAAGATCTATGGATTTGACAAATATTTTGACTGAAAGTCACCGTTGACTTTTGGTTACCTAGCAAAGACTTTTGACTGACTATTGATAAACCGGCCCTTAGTCTAGTATCCAGTTTATTTACATAACTGCGGAAACTCTTGTTTTGTTTTTTCACCAAACGTTCGAAACCTGTCTTGATAAGCCACTCGCGGTGGCCCAGTGGGGTGATATTCTCCATTTTTTCTGAGATAATTCGCAAATAATTCCCTATGCTTTTGACAAACCAACAGTTAAGAAAATTGTACGAATATGGTCCCTATATTCAATATGGTTTAGTTTATCTAGACCAGCTTTTTATGAGAGATATATTATCACAGATTAATCATATATAGGCTAGACCTCAGGCTAGACACATCCGTTATGTATTTGTTTTACCACCTGCGTTCATGGATCACTGGAATTGACATCGTTAGTTTGTGCAGAGGCACCCAGAGGTATTAGAGGTAAGTTGATCAGCTGGATTTTCAGATAATATTTTTTAATTTGGGCACAATGCCCTGCATGGCAGAATATATTGTTAAGATACTCACGAGGATACTCAAGAACAAAGTGACGAGTATCTTTTTTTGTCATATTAACTCTAATTTAATATTGGCATAACTTCTGAATCTTCTATAGCTTGAATGAATTATGGATAATGATTCTTTTGTCCCTAGTTCCTATGAATTCGGATTTTGTTTTATTATATTATATTTTATTTATATTATCGAAAATTTTCAGATTTCATTTCACAAAAAATACTCGATAATGATGAAGGCATGTTAGTTATTTATGTATCAACGGCATAAAATAGGCTTTTATGGACCATAAAAGCAAGTTACGCCAGAAATACATACAACATTTTATGCACGACCCGTACATTTTATTGTAAATACCTCTTCACCTCTCAAGCACGATAGGAATAAAACGGTTCTTAAATACCTTTTGAACCCCTTTAAAATAATTTTTACTACGCCCATGATGTTCCTCTCGAAAAAGCAATAGAGAGTGTTTTTATTTTTTCTCTATCTGCTCTTATAATAAGGGATCTATTGAGAATTTACAATTTGCTCATCTTCCAGACTGGTGGTGAATAGTAGCCATATTTGCTGATGTCAATACAGACAATAGTCATAACGAATTGTACTTCACCAGAAATCAGTAAAGCAGCTGAGGATGTGAATAATTAATAATTTATTGTCTGGCGGGCGGTAAAGTTCCATTATACGCCCGGTCGTGCAAGAAACTATTTATGGGGACCTATAATCCTGCATAAACTGGAAACACTTCATATTCAGATTTAAAAAAAGCGTCTATTGAATTTTTGAAAAAATTGTTTTGTTGGTCCATATCGAGATCATTGACAATGAACCTTTTGGTTATTTTTCATCACAAAAAAAGTGGTGCCCATATCCGGATCATTTTCTATTGATATCTTTATGAAGCCTGCAGTGCAATTCAAGCGCAATAAAACTTCTTAGCTCGTCTCATACTTATATTTATTCAAAAACAAACTCATGCATGTTCTCAATGATTTTACTTCGAGAACGGGGACTTATTATTTTATGTCCTCAGCTTATATATTTCTGAAGTGTAGATATCCACGTCAAGGGGAACTGATAGTTTGATTCCTAATGGTTTCAAACCAAACTAAGCTTAGTTTGTATTTTACTAAAAGCTGAGAATCTCGCTCTCATTTTCTTTGCTCTTAATTTCATCAATCCGAGTTCTACTGAGAAAGCATCTTAACAACCGAACAAATGAGCCAGCTAATTTTCAAGACATGCAATGACTCCTTCATAATCCAATCTGGCATTTATCCTGTCTAGTAGGAATGCAGAACAAGTTTTTGACTCAATGGCTACGGTATTAAGGAACTCAAGTTTTTCAAAAGTGTTTTTGACCACCAACTTAGTTGCAAAGCAACCCTCGTAATCCTAGGACTTGTATGAGTTAGGAAGACGGGGACCTTAGCTTTTTAAGTGTCATCCGAAGCACTACTCGGCTGGTTACCGTTGAGAATCCGAAGGATTGAAATCTAGGTACCAAGAATGTTCGGTTGGTCACCAATCTCCTCCCGCTAAACGAAGCCACAGAAATGAATAAACATTTCCAGTAGTTCCGCCGGGATACGAACCCGGGCTCTTTGAGCCATAAGCCAGCGCTTCAACGCACTCGACCACCAACTCAGCCCAAGAACAAATCGAAGCTGGAATATATCCCACCTTCTCATTTCCAGGCAAGCTTCTACCAGTTCGTGGCACGATATTCGACCTGCTCGGTGACGTCATCCACAAGATCCCCGGCTACGACGGCTACGACCACAACTTCTGCGTCAACAAGGCGTCCGACCAAGAGATGACCTTCGTGGCTAGCGCTAGCCATCCTCCGAGCGGTCGTGCCTTGGAGGTGTACAGCAATCAGCCGGGCGTCCAGTTCTACTGTTCCAACAGCATCCCGGAGGATCCGAAGAAGTACAAGGGGGATGCGTCGAAGTTGGACCGCTTGGTCGGTAAAGATGGGGCTTATTATAAGCACGGGGCGTTTTGCTTCGAAACGCAAAATTGGCCAGATGCGATCAACCATGTGAGTGGGCGAATAAGAAAAATAGCTATTTTTGTATTTGGAGCGAAAAATATCTTTCGAGAGCGGCAAGTCACTTTGCGCTCAAAATACACACAATATTTTGTCTACAAACACAATTAGTAGACGAAAAAACTCGATATTTCATGGAATTAACCCTCATTTCATAATATTCCTCACCTAAATCATTAATTTCATTAATTTTTCACTATCATATTGAAATTCAATCCAATAATTCATGCATCTAACAGAAAAAAAAGGACAATGACTCATAGATTGAAAAAGAATTGCACTGCCTAGGGATCGAACCCGGGCTGGCAGCTGGAGAAGTCGCGCTTTGAACCCGTTGGCTATTGAGGCTACTTGAAAATTTATGACCATTCCACACAGTTATAATACGTTATGAAACATAAAGGTAATAGTCAACCTTATTCTTGCAAGTAAAGGATACTTACTATGATATATTTAGCATTCAAGCATTTCATGGCACCATGTCATAAACCTATCATATCATAATTTAGATTTTTTTGATGAAATATACTGTCACTTAATGACATTATTTTCGCGCACGAGCGGCAATGCTGTCATTTAACTTTGTGTTGGGATTCAAAAGCGCCAAAGGCTTCTTCATTGACCGTTTGCAAAAATATATTGTTATAGAAGCTTCATATCAGATGCAGTCCAGTAATTCAAACTCTTCAGGACATAAGGCGATACCTACCTTTCTTTAATTTTTTGATACTTCATCCATCTAAACGCTTTTCATTTTGCATTGATAAGGCCCACTTGAGCTATCAGCCACTCCCATGTTTTATGACAAGGGAACTTCGTTTCTGAGGTGTTTCTCTCTTTCGCCGCTTGGTGTCGCTAATTTCATGTGTCTCTTGGAACGCGGCTCAGTGCGGTCAAATATGCGTGGCGGAGATTGCATTGGAACAGGCACCGCTTCCAGTGGAGATCTCACGGTCTCTACTTGGAGACTACCCTGCACTGACGAGGGAAAATAAGCCCGAAACCGGTTTATAGATTGCCAAGCGTGCCTGTCTCGATATGAACCACATTCACTGTATAAATCGTTGCATGGAATACGAGTAGATATAGTTCAATGTTCTGCGTGGTATTTGCCAAGAAAGTAGTTGTTTTCTGCTCTCAACCTACCAATCATTCGAACTGTATTTGATATTTCTAATTGGATAAGACGATACATGTCTTTCTTTCCTTTTTTCATATCATAATATACTCTGAAAGAAATAATTTCGAGATCGATCCAGTCTTGAGTTCTTATTGGTGAATCTAAACATGATGTCATTGAAATACTCTTATGTCGAAATTAATTATTCTCATATATTTGAAAATATTTTTCAGGAAGGATTTCCTCCAGCTGTTCTCTATCCTGGAAAAGAATACCATCATAAAGTTGTCTACAAGTTCTTCGTCAATTGATCCGCATCCAAAGATAATACAGATGGGAGCATTATATCTACTAGATATTTTATATGATTGATGAAATATCTACTTCTTCATGAATTATCCGATGATATTGATTTGAGCTATTCATCCATTGAAGTCCGAAGTCATTTCGAACAATATTTCTTGTTTCTCGATCTCCATTCGTTTTATATGAATCAGATCTACTGAGAGTAACTGACAGTAAATAGTTTTGTATGTCCACTATATTTTTTGATATTTATCTTATTCAAGAAATGAACTATATATATAACTATGTAATGAATAAGATATACAAATTATTTTAGAGTGTAACGACATAAAAATTTTTTCATCAAATATTGACTTTCATTAATTGACACCAGTCCTATGATTGATTGCATCATTGAATTAATTTTCATTTTGTTGAATATTCCACTCATGTTTGGAGAATAAATCGAAACAGTTTATGCACATTTTTTATGTTCTGGTTCTCACGTAATGTTCTGGTGTTCTTAAATTTCTGGAGATCCAAAGTCTCGATGTTCGTTGGATGAACGAGTCTTTGGAAAGGGACGTTTTGCAGGTCTCTAAAGTGACCACGAAGGGGTGTGAAGACTGAACTAGACGGGTTAATCTCGAAGAGACTACTAATGGAGGAACGATTGTTGATATTTCAGAAGAGCATCGCCCATGAAAATATCTATGAAAAAGAGATAAATCGACCACTTTTCTACGGTGTTCCAGAGAAGTGAGCGAGTTTGTAAGCGAGGCATCACCGACGAGACGAATTGCCCTTTTTTGGACAGAATCCAATAGTTTCAGGATATGTTTAGGTGCCGCACTCCAAATAAGGGAACAGTATTCCAGGACAGGTCGGATCTGTGCCTTATAGATCATAAGCAGCTGACTGGAAGTGAAATAGCTCTTGGCTTGAAACAGAAAACCAAGTTTTTGGGATGCACTTTTGGCAATGGACCTCACGTGATTTTCCCAAGAAAGGTTATTGCTGATAGTAACGCCGCCAAGCATTGAAATGGATGACTTCAACATATAACCAACTAGAACATTCAGTATAAGAAAATCTTCAAGCTGGTCATACAGACTCCATTTTCTCATCCACCAGTAAAGTTACGAACAACTCTAAATATCACCGAGATCATCACCAAAAACCTCGCAAAAAACCGTCATATGTGCTTATTCTTATTACTAACTTGAGAGTACTTAGTAGTGTGGAAGCTTTTTTCTCGAAGATATGAAATCTTTAAAATATTCAATGCAAGCATTCCTTTACAATTATTGAAAATCAAGGAGGGAACAAATCCCTCAAACAGAAATTAAAGAAATACAGGTTATTGTTTAAATGTAGAAATGCAGTTAGTGTTCACTGTATGTCCGACGATATATCTCATTTGGCAATCGGTTAATTTGCCTCATCTACTTCAAGTTGTATCCGTGCGTACTATATTATCACACCACTGTTTTTGAATTCAATCACCAATTTATCTAAAGGTTATGTCCAATTGTTCGCTTCGTTATCTCAATTACAAAATAAACAACTACTGAGATAAAACGTAACATCACCGCAATTCACTTGTCGCCAAGTGATGCCAACACACTCATCCCAAACCATGACAGGCACTGTGAAACTAACAGAAGACATCTTCGGGCAAATAAAAGATGCGAAAGGTCAGGCGAGAGACATCAGACGGTTCACCTGGACCAACAGCAACAATGTCAGTGTACAAGTGATAAACTATGGCGGTTACATAACGGCCATCAAAGTGCCTGACAAGAAAGGTAACATAGAAGATGTCACAATTGGCTTCAAGGACTTGGCAGGGTATTTGGGCACAGAGAACAGGTTTTTCGGGGCCACTGTAGGAAGAGTAGCCAACAGAATCGCTGGGGGTAAGATGAAGGTTGAAGGGGTGGAGTACAATCTAGCCACCAACAATGGACCCAATCACCTCCACGGTGGTATCACTGGCTTCGACAAAGTTATTTGGGAAGCCAACGTCCAAGAAACGACTGTGACTTTGAGCTACGACTCTGCGGACATGGAGGAAGGCTATCCGGGGAATGTTTTGGTGAACGTCAGTTTCAGACTGACTGGAAACAATGAGCTTGTGATTGACTACAAGGCTACTACGACCAAGACGTGTCCAGTTAACCTGACCAATCATTCCTACTTCAATCTTGCTGGGAATGGCAAGGGTCCTACGGAATTGTACAAACATGTAGTTTGTTTGAATGCTGATAAGATAACCGAGGTCAATAATCAAGGCATACCTACAGGTAAAAAATAATAATATGTACTTTACATTTCAATAACTGTCGGGTTCAGAATGCTGATTAGATTGAGTGCATTATCTTTCAGGGAGGGACTAAAAATGACAAACCCATTAAATTACATCGTTATTTGGTGACTTGATCCTACATTTTGAAATTGCGTAAAACGATATAAAGTTTATTGGAAGAAAATATGTTTTCTGAAGCCAACATGAAATTAATATTCACATGTTTTTTCCCACACAGAGATTTTTATGGTTCCCAAATACATATGTCCCTCAGTAGGTACTTATATAATTCAAATAAGTGGATCAAAAGCTATGTATTCAATCTTCGTCATAGTGTGGTTTATAGAGCACGTCTTTTTGGATATTGCGGTATTTTTGGTGAATGCGCCAACGCCGCTAATTTCGTTCAACCGATAATCGACCGAACGCTGACAGTGACAGCGCGAAACGTTTCGTTTTCAAATCAATTTTGTTTGATGGTTCATTAAACAGCTTATTTCCAGTTGTGTGAAAATTTGAATTGGATTCCACTTGAAAACCTTGTTTATTCTGTTCAAAACAAATTCAAAGGATGGTGAAACGCTGTGAAATGTGTGAGAGACGATTCAAAAGTGGTGAATAGAACACAACATTCCACTGGTGAGTTACTGAGTGTCATATTATTCGTTGTATTAACATTATTCACCCACCCTAATATGCAAAACAATTGTTGGTGATTTGAAAACATTCTCGGGTTTCCCCGAGATGAAAAGTTAGTGGATATATGGAAAAATATGATCGAGAAAAAGTAGAGTATGCTCGCATCATTTCACTAGTGATAAAATGGTACACCCAAATGGTAGAACAGGCTCAGAGTAGTAGATACGCCTATACTTAGTGGAATTGAAAGGTAATAACAACATGTTTGATGTTATATTTTCAAGTTTGAAACTTGAAAACTTTATTTCTGAGATGTATATTTTCAGAAAACTTTGATTTTAGATTGTTTTCATTAACTTTTAGGAAAAATGGATATGATAATTTTGTTAATAAGTCAATTTATTCAAATTCAGACCTTTCCAATAAAGAAAGACACTGGTACTGGGAGATTCTGTTGTCGCTATCCTTGTTTTAGAATAAGGTAAACCTAGTAACTATTTTAGATGTTTGCTTCAAACAACTACTGTGATAAGGATTGTGCGTTATTCATCTAGTCTGTCACAAAGCATATTCCTGATAGTTTTTGAAGAGAAATCTTGGAATGTAACTTTCCCAGGTTGAGCTGACGAAAGCATTTGTCGGACCTTTTCTGGTCTTTCTTTTGGTAGAAATTGTTCATCTTGACCTTTGGAATCATTATCTCATGTTATAATTTCAGCTCGAATTCCATCGTCTATTAGGTACTATTATTATTATGATTATTATCTTGTAGGTAACCTTACATATGTTGGTGGTACTGCCTTCGATCTTCGAGTTCCGAAAGTTCTGGGAGAAGTCATCAATAAAGTTCCGGACTCCCCTGGATTCGATCATAACTTTTGCATCACCAGAGGTTCCGAACAAGAAAATGTCTTTGTAGCCAGGGTTTCGCATCCTCAAAGCGGAAGGCTGATGGAGGTGTATAGCAACCAACCAGGGGTGCAGTTTTACACAAGCAATTTCCTTCCTGAAGGGGACACTTTGAGGGGGAAAGATGGGTTCATCAAGAAACATGGTGGATTCTGTTTGGAGACACAGAAATATCCAGATTCTGTGAACCACGTGAGTGTTATTCTATTTGATCTTCACAAATTCAGAATTACAAAAATTGAAAGATAATCATGAATGGCCTTTGTTTTCCTGTAACATTTCTTTTTTGTTTTATAGGAACATTTTCCCAGCACTATCCTGTATCCCGGGCAGCAATATCATCATCAAACAATGTTCAAGTTTTTAGTAATGAACTGAATGAACGAGTTCCCAAAGCATGAGTAATTTTGTTTCAAAAATTATAAATTGCTTTTTTTGCCGGTTGGGTAAATACATTAATTTAATTTTATCCCATCCTCCTAAAGTTTCGAACAATTCATCAGGACAATATTTTTTCGTTTCATCTTGACTGCATGAATCAGAACTTCTCCGATTAATTCATCAAGACATATCTAAAGAGGTAAACAATTTCGTCAATGTTGAATATTTTCTACTTATCCTAAACATATTATGTCAAGACATTATCTTCAAATAACGTTGGAAATGTTTGATAACGAAAAAAATGATGGGGAATCAAAACTAATAGTATGTTTAGGTCTTGAAATGAACAAGGTTAGGAGCGAGGTTAGGAGATATGGAACAAATACTATGATAATATAATAACTGTATCATCGTCCATAGATCCACGAATTGAATACGGATTTATAAAGACTAAAAAAGGCCGATTCAGATATGTATAAAAATATATTGAGTGTCATTCAAAAAAACTGGTGCACCCTGTATACAACGAAACAATTTTACAAACTGCACTTTAACCTCCCATTTAGTGCAGTTTGGTTTATTTCAATATCATCAACGGTGTAGATGCAATCGAGCTTTCCCATATCAATGACTCACCATGTATATTTCAATGTAATATTTCGAGAATATTCGGAGTCATACAAGTGAGCACTTTTTTTCGGAACTGACGTTATAGGTATGCATAAGCATACCAACCTTGCTTTACAGATCAAAGATAACAAGTTTCTATAATTATTATCCGTGGCACATAATGCCCCACGTCGCTCATGATACACAGTTGGTGGTTATAAATCACTACCATGGATACGCAATAATCGGATAATTGGTGCCCCCGTTGTGATTTTATAATTTATTCGGATGCCTGGTCCTCTTTTCATGACCACTTTACTGGCCAGACACAACATACTCCGAGGCATACACACTATATTTACATCCCAGTGAATGCTGTAAGTTGACACAAAATATTAATGCAACTTATATGCAGGAAATAATTGAAATCATTATCGTCTTGTTCCATAGCAAAAACTACTGTCCTGGTTAATGCCATATAGAAAATAATATTCAAGATCAATTCTATGAAAATCAACAAATCTCTCATGTCACAGAACATGGGAGTGGCTGATAGCTCGACTATAAGCTAATGCATGAAAAAGAAATAGCCATGAATTGGACAATGAATTAGAAAGAAGAAAGGAACATTTGTGATGTGAATTCTCAGTGTGAATTGTTGCATGGACTATGAGCAGATAAATTCAATGCCCGTAGTCTACCAGACATTCAACTTTATTTAAACTATGTTCGATATTTTATCCCTTTCAAACAGTAATCATGACATTTATTGATATCTCTAACTGAAAAAATGAATGCATATTTCAGGCAATACCATTACAAATTGATCAAGAGATTATTAGCCCAGCTTGGAACAACAAACACTGATGATTGATGCATAATATATAATAATAACAACTCATGCCAAATAGCAACTAACAATCTGCTGAATTTGCAATTATCTAGTATGTACTAAAATATCTCGAAAATATACCTACTGCGGGTCTGCATAATGTACAGGGTGTCCTATTCTCGATTTCCTCACGGAATATCTTTTTTATTTTTGGAAATAGAATTTTCCGGTCTTCCTGCGTTGGCTACTTTTTTGTGAAACTTATATCAGTCCTGATACCGCAAACAAAGTTTTCACAGCCCGCTTCGTTTTTGAAATATATGGCGAAATTGAAAATATTGCATTTTGGGACCCCTCCTGATTTATCTCAGCAATCTTTCAATTCATAGGAATATCAGAAAATGTCTGTTAAACATCATTTCAGAATCCAGTGGCGTCGTCAGATTTTCTAAATGAGCTATCATTATTCAGATATATGTAACTGAAAGTTAGTTTTGAAGAGTTTACATCTATGTATTTTAACGTTTGGATCATAAATGATTTACGTTAGAAATACTTATAGGTACGACATTTTGAGTATTAGCCATGTATTTAATTTTTGATTTATATAGCTAGTCGATATAACTATTACTTTTAACTATTAAATAGTAATTATAAACTAATACTATTATTCTACCCTATATAAATGAGAGAGGTATGTGATTATTACGCAGAAAGATCTATTATGAAATTAATATTTGTCTGGACTTTAGGTATAAAAACTGAAAGTTATAAAAATACAAAATATACTACTGAAATCTGACTACGCAAATGGATTTTGATACAATTTCTATCTCGATTTCTACTATTCCTCATAAAAAAATAGCTGAGATACATTCGTCCTAAAATGCAATATTTTCAATTTGGTCCAGTATCTCAAAAACGAAGCGTGATATGAAAATTTCACAAAAAAGCAGCCGAAGTTCGCAAAGACCGCAAATCTCTAATCTTCCGTAAGGACATCGAAAATGAGACACCCTATACATTACCCCAAGAGAAATAACCTAATTGAACGTCGAGTGCATAGTCAGACTACTAACATCAGAAGTTAAGCTAAGCAAACTATATAAATCCATTTATTAACTTATATCCGACATTAATGAGAACCGACATATAGGTGCTTGAATTATACAGATCCTGAAAATAAGAGTGCTGGAAGAGTAAGTATCATAGATAGACTTATTTCTATTGTAAGTATGTATCTTGTATTCAATGAAAATCAGTTAAATGGAAGTCTGCCTTCCAGAGAATACCGAATGGCTCTCATTTGCAGAATAAACACCACGTTGTTAGTTTATGCTACATGAGTAGGATATTCCATAAATTAAATGCGATTCTACCACAGCAGAATATACTGGTCGTGTGCCGCTGTTCCTAATTCAGTTACTATCTCGGTTACTACTATTCTGATAGCGTACATATAAGCCACTTAAACAATTTTCTTGAAGACGTGTTGAGTATGGGCTTTTCCATCTGAGATTATTATTTAAGTGAAAGGTTAGAAACGTTACAGTTGTTATTCTATATTGTATCATTATAATATTCAAAAGGAGAGACTGTTGATTTATACAAGAAAAAATGTCGATCCCAGTGCTGAGTCCTGTGGTAGGTATTTCCCACTTCATTGGGGAATTAACAGCAGAAGTGAAAGCTTTAAGTCTGTAGTAACATACTTACGAGCTTATACTGATGGGACTGCAGACTTTTTCTAAAGGCGGATTCCCACCAAATGGACTCGCTTGCGACTAGTTTCAGTCACCAAACAAACAAATCATTAGTCTGTCGCGTGTTTTGTTTTGAAGATTTTTTCTGTTGTTTCCACAACACGAACAGTTTCCATCGTGCCAGCAAAGTCACATACCACTACCAGAACAAATAAATAGTGAACTCTTAACGCAAAAATCTAAATGAGAACCGAGAAGAGATCTTGAGATCTTCACTCGAAGCGTTGCCTGTCCCAATGCATCTTCATCGCGTCTATTTGACCGCACTGAGGGGCGTTCCAAGAGACAGTTGGAAGTGGCGACACCATGCGGCAGAAGAAAGAAACACTCCAGAAACAAATCTTCCAAGTTACAGAACTTGGAAGTGGCTGAGAGCTCTCACTCGGATAACTACCCTGCACTGATGAGGGCCAATAAGTCCGAAACAGGTATGTAGGTTGTTGAGCGTGCCTGTCTCGATGTAATCATAACCGCGTATGAGGAGGAAAGAAACACTTGCATTCCGAATTAACTTAGTTAATCGGTGCATACACTACAAGTTAATGTAATTCAATATTCTGCGTGGTATCGCCTGGAAAGTGGTTGTTTTCTGCTCGTAGTATACCTTTTCAAACATCCTAGATGTTTATCAGGTGAATTGTCGACGTACAAGATTTTAAATATCATTTTGACTTTCGCGTTAAGTACTTGCAATTCGTGACTTTTCACTTCATAGTGAACAGTAAGTTGTCGCCAGCCGTTTCCACATAGCGAACTCTGTTTGAAAAAACAGAGACATAACACCGAAATCTTTTGATCTTTTCGCTTGGCGATAGGATTTTTGTTCTTGACGAAATCACGAACTCGCGACACAGAGTCTTCCCAATGTTTCTTACTTTGACAACAAAAGTTTTTGTTTTGTCGAAATCGACACAGTTACTGTTTTGTCCATTTGGTGGAAATCCGCCTAAAGACACCTAGCTCTGAATACTCAGGTCCATATAAACATTATGTTATTATACATGACTTCTCGACGTTGACAATCATCTCCGTACTATCCCGGATCACCTTGTATAATATTTCCAACCTGAATTCAATCAATTCCGAACTGTGGAATTAGAGTAGCTAACAGCCAAATGATCAGTGTATAAATTCCTAATGGTGTAAGACGGTGAACCAAATAGAAAGTAGCTGCTCAGACGTTGATTCAAAACCCAATTAAATTTTTAATTGATCATATCGAGATAATCAGGGTGTGTTCACAGAGAACATTGGGCACCGTTCGAGATCGAAATTTATATCTATCAGAGTAGGATGTTGGTCAGTTAATAAAACAAGTTATTTCGTAATCTTTACATTACATCACGCAGCAATGGCAGGAATGGAGCATGATACATATCATTTTATGTAGATTGAAATTAAAAATACGTGTTCTATGTCCACTCCTACATATAATTACGGTAGGATACTAATCGGAATTGGTTTCTTCAGGAATAATTATGTAGTTCGAATCTAGATTCATCACATGATTACAAACTATAAAGAACACGTATTTCAGTAGTCCTGATAGTCCTGGTATGCATTCCAATGAATGCAAATCTTTATTTTCATCTGTTCCATATGGGTAGACCATTTTTATCTCGATACTCATTATCAGAATACCACACCAAGAAAAATCGTCGAAGAAAACTAGCATATTTTCATTTACTACAATGGTTGATTCAATTCAATAATTTTATATGCTGACATATACCTACATTTAAAGTATTCAAACGTAAAAGTACCAGGCGATTTACTCTCATCTCTCCGAATCATTGATTCAATAAATTTTTATGCAATTCCTATATTCTGTTCAGCACGTCTGAATCTTCGACTGATATATTCGAATAAAAATGATATGATCGCAAAGAACTTCTTAGGGATATGCACCTACCTCCACTTCTTCAGGAAAATAAAATGTGTATTTTCAAGACATATAACAAAAACATAAAAAACTTGTAGCAACTGAAAGTCCACCTGAAATGATGAATATATTTTTTTAATTAGCATACCATAGTGAAATTTCGTACGATTATTTCGGAATATTTTGTTGAATAACGGTGATAAAACAATATATTACCAACAAGTGCTCGGTTTTTTAAACCAATTGAACCATTTATTTCCGACAAATCAACTAGTGTGCTTATCCCAAATTACTCAATATTCCTATCGCCATAGTGTACTATCAATTCACTTGACACAGTGATCCTACTAGACGCGTTATGAAACTATAGAAGAAATAATTCCTTGTAATTTTGGGACCTACTTCTGAAATAATTAGAAAGTTGCAACTTCGATTACGTTCAGAGTTCCCCATCTTCAAGTCTCCAGAAAAGAAATCATAATGATAATTACCAAATATCCATGCGCCAATAATAGCAGTGAGGCAAAAAAAGAAACAAACCTTCTATCTCTCGTTTCTAACAGACTGCCTTGCAAAAGAAGAAGCAAATACACAATTTCTCGGCCCAGGACCCTTCTGTGGACTCTCCAAGGCTCACTTGAGAGAAGAGGTTCGACGTTGGGAAGCGGATGAAATGAAATCTCACTGGAATAAAGTGCCAGGACAAAGACAAGCGAAAAGGCTAGTAAGCCTTCCGCCAAGGAAAGCTATACAGCTTCTCGAGTTGGACAAAAAATACTTGAAACTGGTAACGGGACTCCACACTGGACACTACCCTTTGAGGTAACACCTCAAAAAGATAGGTTAAACAGATAGTGCATTATAGTTGCTGCTACTGCGAGAACTTCGCTGAAACTGCAGAACATTTGCTTCGCGAATACCCAGCGCTCTTCTGCAAGAGGCTCAAGTTACTGGAAGCCGTCTTCATAAAGCCATCCGATGGCATCAGAAACCTCAGGAATCTGATAACCTTTCCAAGAAGTCTCGGAATACCGGGCTTCGAATAGATTAAGGGTTGTGCACAAAAGATCTGATAGGTCGAATTGCTTTGGAGGCTACACAGCCTTAACGACCCCCCCTACAAGCTACAATCCCCCCTAGTTTCTTCAGATGTCCTCTCAGTCGTCAATGTCCTGATACAGGATTCCTGTTAATATGTGAATTTTGTTTTTGTTTCGATTATACGTTTCCAGAAGTATATTTGCTTGTTTCATTCTTCGTATATCTTGCCAATATTCAACTTTTCAGTTATTGCTGTTTTGCTTATCCCGCTGAAGGTTTCGGTTAACCAATGGTTAGTGTATACACCAGACTTCCAATGATAGTCTCTGGTAGGCGCTGGTAGTCATTGGTAGTATTTGGTATTCTTTCGATTATTGGTAGTGGTTCACACATTTTTCGTGAAGATTACCCCTTGATGCCCTGTATATTTGGTATATTCAGATTCAGACAAACTAAAAATAAATCATATTATAGGTAGTTGAATGGAAATCTTAGACAAAGTAAATCGACGATCGATATACCTGCATAGTGAAGCGAATTCGTACTCATTACATGGTTGTGCATCTTCCACAACATACCTACTTCCTGTCTACTAACTTCCTGCCATTGTGGAACGAAGCTTTTGTCATCGTAACAAAGCATCGTAAGACGGGAATGAATTTACGTATTATACTTCGACATATGAGTTTAAAAACACTGTTGATATACTGAACAATGGAATGAAGCAAAAACATTTTTTTATATTTTCCCAACCAAGTGGTCCTGGATAACGTGAATGATCTGTTCATAATATTATCGCTATCAATAATAATGCCTTGTCTCGCCAATTCTGAGGAAATGAAGGAAAAGCAGTAGGTACGTAGGTAAAGTGGAAAATCTGTGATATCCACGTGGTTTCAAAGAATTCAATTGAGGTTGAGGAAATTGGTCAATTGTGATTCTTTGAATTGAAAAGTTGTTTTTTTTTCAATTCATCAAATAGGTTCTTGATCATTCCTAACAATTAATCGATAAGGAAAAATATATTCAGGAAAAAATAATATTTTCAATTATTACTGCTCAATTTTCGCAAATCGAATTTTGAACATTTTTTTCCATTAACTTTTTTCGCTCTTCGAAATTAACTCGTCTTGCCCGTTCGTTACAAATTTTTTCCGCTATATTGGTGGCCATGTAACATTTGTCAGAATGGATTTTTGCAACTTCGACGAAAAAATATTTTCCATGTGTTGCAAACATTATGGCCAACACAGTATAAACTTCGTCGTCTTGGTAACACGGTAAGAGATATGGTCTAGATTAAATGAGAAAAAAGTGGCGACGAAATTGTTTATCTTCATTTGTTTTCGAGATATTTGAAAAAAGCAGATTTCACAATGACCATCATTTTTATTTATTTTTAGTTATTTTAGTAGTTATCGAAAAAAAATGTGCTGTACTTTCTCCTTGCAGCTTTATGAGCGTTGATCATCAACTTCGATTTATCTTATATGCTAGGAAATTTTGAGTGTTGTCGTTTCGCATCACTAACGCAAATTTCACTTGTCAAACAAACAAAGTGTCACTTTTGATGCTGATAATGATGGGAATAAGACCTGGTGGCGCTACTCTTCAATTGTTTCAGCAGACAAATCCTTGATTTGGAACAATTGAATTTCAGCTCATTACGTGGGGTTCTCATGTACAACAATAGATGGCGATACTGTCAAAAGATATTTGGAGAATTTTCTTTCAATCATGTTCGATTCATATTCGCATCAAACTCATTGGAAAATGGCTCCATGAAATTGTAAGAAACGATTAAAAGTCATTCAGAATCAAATATTCATACTTTCGTATTGACACCTGCAGTAACCTGTAAATTTGGTTGAAATCGCGGCTTCACTTAGCGAGATTCACCCACGCCATGTCACGTTATACACGTTTTATCAAAGTAGGCGAAATCAAGAGATTTGGGACCAGTCACAGGATAGGAAGTGATTTCACCAGTCTATCTATCCACCTCTATGATGATAACACAATGTACTATTGTTCACATGAAAGACTACCATCAATTTTCCTGTATACCTTGTACATATAAATGAATTAGAAAATTTGCAAACAAATATATCTATTACTTGTTACTCGATTGCATCCTCAATGATATCTGTAGGTTATGTCGAATACCCTTGTTCACCAATACAGATAACCACTCAAGTGCCTCAATCAGACTAGCAGGAAAGAAGAAACAGGTGTGCCAACACCAGCCAAGTAACCTGATGCTAAACGGGCGTTTAGTCTTGAATATTCTCTTTCGCCTCGATATTGAATGTCATCGATGAAAGACAATATTTTCGGCTGTTTTCCTTTGTTTTTGGGACTGAAAAAAAAACACGGTTCTCTGTGACGAAATCAACCATCTGACGTGTCGAGTGTGTCGAAAAGGGTGGTCTTCATTCAAAGCAATCTTAGTCCAGATAGGATCTGATATTCTTCGCTCTCAATCAACTTCTATAAGTATCAGATATCTCCCGATGACAGTTTTCACCACTGATTTGATCTTCAAAAGGCAGTCATACACTAACTGGAAGGTTAGGTACTCTCAATGAACGATTAAGTACACATTGTTTTATTTTTTCGAAATAATAAACACGACTGTTCCTATGAAATCCTCAATTTCCATGTTTGGTATTCTTCTTCTTCTTCCTCTGTGTAGTCAGGCCCTTCGTGCACCCACATCAATTGTGATTCAGCTAGCCAATTTTCTCAGCAAAATTTAGGAACTTCCCCAATTGGACCACCTTCACATCTTTCTGATCGAAGGAGCATTCAAGAAAATTCGAATACCTATTTCCTTGTCTAATATCCTTCTACTGGCTTGCACGCGATGTTCCTCTCCGAACATTATAGGTTTTTCTCTCGTGCAGTCAAGAGATAAAAAAAGTGGAATCATCTGTGATTTGAACCATGTTTAGCCACTATTCTTCAAATAATCTCTTGGAAGATATTGGATGTTGAAGAGGAGGAAAATTTTCAATTGAAACAAGTTCCGAGCGCAGCAATTCACTATCTATCTCAAATAAACTTTTGTTTTGTTCTTGTTCATTTGGTTTTCCAACCACTATATCCTAGTTGCCTTAGCAACCCTCAAAAGTTTTACTAGAACTAGAAGTTGGTGACTGAATTTTGATAATTTTGTACCCTAGCTCCTATCATTTTGGAAAATTACTTTTTGTTGTTGGAATACCAATTCATTGATTTTTCTCAATGTGTTACTTGTACTTATTCCAAGTGTTGCCTCTGAGATGGGCGCATGAATTATCAATGTATTCATTAAACAGCATATATAATTATGAACTATATTGGAATAAAATAACGAAGGAATTTCAAGAATAAATTGACTAATTTGGTTCACTTTTAACGCTTTTACCTTCAATTCAATGGTCTGAATATATAGTTTTCCTACGACCACGTATGAAAACGTCAATAATCACACTGTTTTGTTATTCAGAAAGTAGCTCATATCACCATGGTATTGTTTATTTGAATGAAAAAAAGCACTAGTGTTGATATGAAAAATATCACAACGGTCGCCTGAATTGATATAAAAATAATTAGGTATATTGTGAAGGTACTCACTGTCAATATAAGCGTTCTTAAATCAAATTCATATTATTTATTGAAATTTCTGTCTCGTTTCGAATTAAACCGAGAATTCTTCATCTATTAATTTCAATGTGTCTGATACATAACCTCTGAATTCACTTCAAAACTGGAAACTATACTCTTTGCTGGAACTATTTCGATGTTGAAGACAGAGGGTTAGATCATTCAAAAGAGTACGGCTACAGTTTTATGCGCGGCTTGCTGCTTGCATCAGTTTGATATTACAGTATCACCAACGAGAAGATTCTTTGGTATCACAGGCGTTTTCAAAGAGTCAAGGACGCACTAACTCGAGTAACTCGTACGCGCTTGCGAACTACATACTTCTATAGTTCTGTATTCCAGGTTGCGTGATTACTGGAGCTAGCAGGTGAATGGTGTCAAGGTTGTTTATGTACGCTAGTGTCAATATCAAAAAAATTTGTCCAAACTAAACTAACTCAATCAATCAGTAATTCACATATTGAGGAATTGTCGGAGAAGTATTCAAATATCATCTTGAATATGGAAATAAACAGTACTTGATATTGAATCAAAACCACCTGAAATTCTAGAGACCGCTCATGTCACATTTTTGACAAGACTTTCCGCGAAATGAAAGTATTCGGAGTCGTAGGAAAAATAGTGTACAAAACTCGTTGGAAAGTGCATTTCCTTCACTCGTTACTTTTCCGCACTCACCGCTTAAACGACTACTCGTGTGAAATATGTCACTTTCCACACTTGTTGTGTAATATACTATTATACATCTATTTATACCGGTTTATACATTTCATTGAGCTAGTTAGGAAGGCTGGTTCAGTATTATTTTCTCTGTATACGCTTCTACGTGAGTTATCCCTATAATATTATGTTCACAAACTTTACGTACGAACAAGTTTTAATTCAGTATATCGAATTAACCCACTGAGTTTCCGCCTACGAACAATCTTTATTTGAGATATAGCATGCCTACCCACAACTTCTGAAAGCTAACGACGCGATCATATAAGTGATAAAAATGGCCACCCTTCTGCATTACGAGACTTTCATGAACTTGTTTAACCCACCCATAATAATTATTATAATTAATATAACATTAATGACAATCAAAACCATTGAGGAATTTGAAGAATATCCTTGGCGTATGATTTATTTGCAAGCGTTCTATCCCTGTATAGCCAAGCACAAACAACACAAACAAGTCTGAAACATTATCTGATGGATTAATGAGTCCCACAATCATGTAAGATATCTGCCTTCATTTATAATATCCTTCATATTGATTTCTTGGATCGGTTTTTTATTGACAGAAACATAGATTGATTGCTTTAAGGATTACTAATGACTTCTATTAAAATGATTTTAGACCCAGTTACATTTGAGTACCTGCTGAGTAGAAGAAATATGTTTGTTGGGAATTATTAGAGCAAAATGCTGAAGAAGAAAAGACTATTTTGTTTTTTCCATTAGATCAGTAAACGTTTTGCTCTGAATCTCACAGTCACCAAGATCTGGCCAGACGCCAGACAGGTGTCAGTGGTACCAAGTCTACGTGATGAAAGAAATTATTGCTATATCTCTATCAAAATGATTGAAGTCAGTTATTGAAGACTACATCGGAATCTTCATAAAAATACGACAACTGAGTTAATGCAAATCAATCATATTCATGATCAATCGCTCAGTACTCTAAAAGCTTGAACGTTTTGGCATCAGGAGAATTGCACAATTTCCACTGATATGATAAATGAGATATAGAAGTAAAAGATGAGAAAGATCACCAACGATGGTTAATGAGAAAGATTCTAAAACTGCCACAAGGGTAGGCGCTTAGGCCACTCCTATTCGGAATTGATACATTGCTAGGAATATAATGTCCAATTGATTCATCTATAATTGTATGCAGATTTAGGTAATGTTTTCCATTCGAGGTTCCATTGGATGGTACTACCGAAAATGTTCAAGACTGATCATAATACCTGCATTTTCCATGACAAAATCAAAGTCATTCCGCATACTGAAGTAACACAATAATAATAATTACTCATGATTTGTTTCTCAACCAGCTCATATCGACAGATTCCATCAAGAATAATAACTTAATTTTTCTGAAACATATAATCATCTGTATAGAAGGAAATATGGTTAATTAAAGTCGTGACTGGTAGATTAGATGGAACCTGCCATTCGGTCTAATCAACTCTTTCAAACTCTCGAATTAGATGAAAGGAAAACGCCTAATAATAGTTCTGATTGAAGAGTCTTTGACTTCATTAAACGTATGTATTAATAAAATTGCCACCTATATCAAAATCTAATCACCATAGTGGGTGATGAGATGATACCTTTGATCCTGAACCGCATTCATGAGTAATAGCCTTAATTACTTTTCTCTACTCGTTTATCTACGAGTAACGAGTATTATGCAGGGTGACATTTTAACATTGTTTGAGACGGATATTTTGAGTTCTAGAAATGGATGATTTTTCTACTGTTTGTAAGGATAGGTACTACTAGACTTATATGTGAATATCGTAATAAAGTGATTTAACTACTGCAAAGGTATATTTTAATGAAAAATTATGTGAATTCTCATGATTTTTTCATTATTTGTTTCCTGTTAGTTGTTGCGTTATATTGGGCTTAGCGTCAATCCCCCCAAGAAGAGGTTTAGGATTGGATAGCAGCAAAAAACACTATTTTCTACAACCGATTCAGAAGTTGTCCATTCTTGTTCTGAAATTAGCTCTTGAAGTTGACGTTTGTCTTACTGTCACAATAAAATGATCAATGTGTATGTTGTTATAGGCAACACGTTCTGTATCTAGGAGGTCAAGATGAATTTCAACTACTAGAAACAAAAAATGACTTCGTCCACTCGTGAGGTTTCTATATCAACAAAGATTCGTGCATCTAGTTGTAACTATCAAAAAATTACCAACAACTCCTCGAATATACCATTACTCCCTTTATGCCTTTGATGGATTCTTGTCTGTGGCGCTTTTTACTTTATAAACTGAACGCTAGACCACTTTCTCATTATCTTCTAATTATCGGTACATATAATCAAGAATAAAAACAGGCAGAGGCAACCTGATAGAAAGTTACAACAAAAATATGATCAGTCATTGTCATTGCTGAGAGATTTTCACTGCTAGCACAAAATTTAAATTTATTTTTTCGTGAGGAATCTTTTCAACATTTCATGAATTTTTCTTCACACTCTCAATGAATCGCGACCATTTCACTTATCTCTTCGTAAACTCATTCCAGGCACCACTATTTCGATACTTTCAGCGGGACTTTTCACTAAGTAGACTTGTTTCAAGATTTTTTCGGATATTTATTCTAAAATACAGGATTAAATTGAATCAATCTCGAATATTCACCACCTGTGGTTGTCTTCTAGAGACATTGCATATTACTGTCATTTTTAGGTAAATATTTATGCGAACGGACAATGTTCCATCAGGAAGTCGTCGACATTTAGACCGAATCAAAATCTATGCTCAATTTAGTTCAGAAAATCGCGTAATAATGCTCCGGGTAATTACCTATTTTAAAAAAAGAAGAAATACGATTTTCATATTGTTACGCGCTGTGCTTCCAAGAAGACCGGAAGTCATTATCTCGGCGGCATGACTGTTGGCCGTGATTTATGACCTCGCAACAGCATCGCTCGCCGACAAACCAATTAGCGGATGACTCATACCCGTCACAGTTTCACGAGAATTAACGGTATTCATCAAGAACTCTATTGAATATTCAAGATTTTACGAGAATGAATAAATTGTGCCTACATAAAAGGAACGGATCGGCACGGACAGTCAGTTTTAGTTTAGATAGAGTTGAGTTTAGAAAGAAAGCTAGTATTGTGAACATTGAGATTTGTGAAGCGAATATCGTAGTGATTTAACTAAGTGTTTATTGAGTTGTCAGTAGAAAAATCGTACCAATATTATTATATTCATTCTCCTAATAACTATTTTGATGATTTCCTGTCCATACTACTATCCTTCTCAAGTCCCCCCACCCCACTTGAATCAAATGCGAGAATGTGTCACTGACGTCTTTGCATCACATTGGGGAATCACAACTTGCAGCATAAATCTAAATCGCCTTCCGAAAGATCTCGAGGGATTTCCTCTGGAACACATCTTGATTGGAACGAGCAACATAATATGCGGGTGTACTGTTGTAATCCCGTCTCTGAGTAATCTTTGTGATTATCACAGTAGCGTACCATTTCATTTTGGATTCCGTACAAGCCTTGAAGGTTATGAGTATAAAGCAGATTATAAAGTATAATTGAAATTTACCTCTTTCAGTTGATATTAACGCCTATATCCTCCCTAACACACTGATAATTACTGATAATTAAAAGCAGAAACTTATTCAATCATCTTTCTTGCACCATGAAAGAAATACAAAACGGTATTCACTTCAGAAAAGAAATGTACGTAAACATCTCTTTGTTGTGAGAGCCTATTAGGTATACGTTGGATGAATTCTACCAATTCTCTATTCTCAAACAGGTCTCTCCATGTAGTGGTCGATGGAGTTTCATCTGATGCTCTACTCATGCATTCTAGTGTTCCGCGGGGATCAATTTTAGCACCAACACTATTTCTACTTCACATCAACGATTTGTTAGAAGCAACTTCATGTCCTATACACAGCTTCGCGGATGATAGTACCCTCCATAAAGCTTTCTCTTTCAGGGCTCCTATATAGGCCCGTCAAATCAGAAATGAACGAGGAATAAATGTTAACAAAATAAATATGGACTTAGCAACAATTCTCAAGTGGGGATCTAATAACCTGCTAGAATTCAATGGAAACTAAACACAAGCATGTCTTTTCTCTAGAAAAGCCGATCTCACTGTGCCCAACATAATTCAGTCAGGAGTAACCATACCATTGAAGTAATCCATTTCGAGGCATGGTGTTACTATCAGCAATAACCTTTCTTGGAAAAATCACGTGAGGTCCATTGCCAAAAGTGCATCCCAAAAACTTGGTTTTCTGTTTCGAGCCAAGAGCTATTTCACTCCCAGTCAGATCTATAATCAGTATTCCCACCTGTCCTGGAATACTGTTCCCATATTTGGAGTGCGGCACCTAAACATATCCTGAAACCATTGGATTCTGTCCAAAAAAGGACAACAATTCGTCTCGTCGGTGATGACTCGCTTATAAACACGCTCACTTCTCTCTGGAACACCAAGTTGGCGATTTATCTCTATTTTATAGATATTTTCATGGGCGTTGCTCTTCTGAAATATCAACAATCGTTCCTACATTAGCAGTCTCTTCGAGATTAACCCGCCAAGTTCAGTCTTCACACCCCTTCATGGACACTCCAAAGACCTGCAGAACGTCCCTTTCCAAAGACTCGTTTATCCAACGAACATCGAGAGTTTTTATAATCTTTGCCCGAGGCATACGCTCTCTAGAAATTTAAGAAGAACACCAACTCCTACCTCCTTTCCCTTGGTTCTTACGATGTTCTCTGAACATTACAGGATATTTCTCTTCGTGAGAACCAGAACATAAAAAAAACTTACTCACCTGATCTCGAACTATATATATAAGGGGTAATTCTATTCGTGGACAGAACGCTTTTATACATATATACATGAACTTATTTATTTATTTGTGATGGTGAATTGACTCGGCTGTTGCTGCAAAGTCTTTGTCGAGTTCTAATGTCAAATTTTTACAGCTCATTTTTATTATTTTATATTGTATACATTTCAAACCACCTATTGTAGTTTATCTTATTTTATATTGTATACATTTCAAACTACATATTGTAGTTATATTCCTAAGCTTTATCAACGAGAATTGTATTCTTCCGATATTAAAGCATATTTTGATTGATTGATTATTATTTTTGCTTCATATTCAACGGACTGATATTCTTTGAGAAATGCGGCTAGTTCAGGATACCTACTTTAATATCTTCAATATGCAAGCATTTCATATGGCAACATGTCATAATTCATACTTTTCCTCGATTTCTTTGGTATATAGGACATTGAAATTAACAATTCTTGCTCTCTCTGCTACATGAGAAGGTTCCTTAGATAATTCACAGTATATGAGTTCGTTTTCATTAGTATACCTATGGTAGAGGCGAGAATTTTTTAAATATTTACGCTCACGAGCCTAATCGCTGTCACTTAATGACATTCCTCGAAAAACATCAATTTCGTGTTGAGATTGGAAAGCGTCAAAAGACTTCTTTGTTAACCGGTTGTAGAAAAAATCTATCTCTTTGCGCTCTAAATATAAGGTTTACGTTGTGTTGTAGAATTGAGTTGAAATCGTCCATCACGTAATAATCATTTACGTCATAACCTTGGCACGTCCACTCCAATTGGATAATTTAATTTTCGAATATTTTCATAGAATAATCATACTGTATTCTTTTCATTTGTGAATCATGATAAGACCATTCATAAAGATAGAAAAGTTCTCGTGGCAGAACCATACTTGGAAATTTCCACTTTGATGATTATATTGTTGAAAATATAGAATAATAGCAAGAAAATATCGGTAGGCCTCTTTTATGCAAGCGATTTTTGTCGCACGTCGTGGGGAGATAAAAAAGCGGCGTTTTCTAAAAGCACGTTGATAAATAAGTCGATAGCGTAGATGTTAATTTAAGTGTTAACGTTGATAGCACACCTTCAACTCTCTAATGTCTTGACGGCCGCTAACGAAACAAAATTGTAGTTGTGTGTATCAAAATGTAACAATTTTCGATAAGTTTTCTGAAATCTAAGACTTCAACAGCTCTGATTTAAAACTGAAGATGATTTCGGTGTTTCACATAATAAATATCATTGGATGAATAATTTTTTTCAGTTTATTCAACATTTCCCATGTTTGGCTTGACTTGACTTACATACTATGTAACATTCAATCAATATATTGATATGTTGATATGGTGAATCTATCTATTTGCGTGTCAGCGTATATTATAGGTCTAGCGATATTGGATCATTTCTAATAATAAGGTACGCATCATGCATAAAATGAAATCCCGCAAATTATTGCTTCGAATGAATATGTTTTGGTAAACCTCGTATCAGTTTTCATGGATTTCGAATAATAATTTATAAAGATAATAATTGATGGATATACATGCAGCGCATCTGAATTCATGCATATGACTATCAATTTATTGTATTTTCCCTATTAATATTGTCGATTATATATGTATTATTATGCCTTTAAAAGCTGCGTTATATTCGGTCGAGTTGGATGAAAAAAAAAACAATTATCTGCTTCAACGAATAACAAATAACTGGACATTCGTAACTCTGAAACTAACATGGCCCCGAGCTTTTGGAAGAATGCGAATGGTAAACACAGCTCGAATAATTCATCATGCTGAAATTAAAAACAATGAACAATGCAGCAATTTGAAAAAAATCTGGTAGCCCCAGGCTGTATCTATATAAATGTGGGCGCCCCTGCAATTTTTTTTTGTGCAGGTCCATCTGCACGTGGTTTGTATACAGTGTACACTAGTTGAAACAGGACATGTTCCTCTGTAAACAAGGAGATTCAGATAAAATAATCCAATAAGTAAGTATGTTATACAGGGTGTTTGGGTGCGCAGGACGTTAGGATGTGATAGCTCGTCCAAATATATGAAAAGAGTTTCGATTAACCAACCCTTTATTAACCATTTTCGATATACAGGAAGTTGAAATTAAAAAAAATAGTAATTTACGTAACAAGTCCGGAAAATACTGTTTTTTTGGATGAGTGGACAAAATTCTAGGACGAGCGTAGCGAGTCCTAGAAGTCTGCGAGTCCAAAAAAACTGTTTTCGGGCGTGTTGCGTACACAATTTTTTCGGCAACCGTGTAGAATAACAAATCAAAGAAACACATTTCTTTATTAGAACAAAATTTCGAACATTTCAATTCTTAATTATATTAATATTTATATTAAAATTAGAACAATTGTTAATATTGAATGGATTCAATTTGTTTGAAATGCTTGGTATATTTAAGTGTCTTTTGTTGAAGTCAGAACAAGAAGGTAAAGTTTCCGTTTCACATTGATTGTTTTCATCTGATAATTTTTGAATGTTAGCTAATTTTATGTCAGATAGCTGTCAGTCGTTATTTTGCTGCTATGGTAATGATCAACTGCATTTATCAAAACCATACTACCAAGATTTTCATATTTACAATGACAACAACGATGTGATTCTTCCCGGCCTAGTACGTACTTCCCGGACTAGGCCGGAAAAATGCCACTTTCTCAAAAAAAATCGTCTGGAAAGTACGTACTTTCCGGACGGTTGCCGAAAAAAACGTTTTTTTGTGAATATCTCTGGAACCGTTTATCGCACATAAAACAACATTTGTATGCCTTTCCTAGTTATAATTGCATATGTTTTGTTCGAAATATTAATTTTTTCTAGTCATTGGTGAAAATTCTGAAGGGGTAGTGGGTGTGTTTCCCCCCAACTTCTAAGCCACTAAAATAAGTTCAATTTTGAGCAACCCATTTGAACCGCCAATGTTTTCTACATAAAAAAGGTACTCCTGCTCTTAAGTTCTAAAGTTGACCATTTTCGAGAAAAATCAACTTTTATGTTGAAACATGTGATTCAAATTTCAGTTGTTCAAATTGACCAAACATGAGTGTTATTGAACGAAAATAAAATCCATATTGGAATTGAACTCGAGATTCTCCGACCTGATCATTTGAAAACCTAAACAGAGTCCATAAATGTAGTATTTTATTTTGTTTCGTGTTATAAATAAATTATTTGCCTCTCTCCATTGATACAGATCGAATGCTTGAAGAACATCCATTCATTCTTTATCCAAAAAAGTGGTTGCTCTCTTTTCGATGCCAGTAATTTGATTCATACAATCGTAGTGACTGGCAGAGTACCATTTCTTGCTGTTTGTACGACGCAATTTACAATCAACGACACAACAAACCGAATAAAAAAAGTAACCTAACGGAATACACGTTAATGAACTTAGTAAAAAACGAATCAAAATTCAACAATTCTTGATACGATATCATAAAAAGAAGAAGAATAAAGTGGATCAATCCGGTGGCTGAAGAAGAAGAACTGAAAGAGAAAAAAAAAGCAAGTGAAAGGTCTGGACGTACTTCTGTATTTATAATTTGATCTACCAGTATGATTGCAGACTGCTCGCTAATAACTTATTACTCGCTTATTATACATACACACATAAAAACAAATTCTCAAATGAAAACGATATATTTGTTCAACGTCCAATTCTTGTTTTGAAAAAGCGCATTCTTCTTCTGAAATAATTTATTTGAAATGAATTTATTGAATATGTCAATTGTAGAAAATTATTTCACTGGAATATTCATTTGGTATAACAAAATGTTCTCAATTTAAGAAATTCAAAGTATCCAGAAAAAATAATTAAGTTCTTGAGAAATATATCACGGAATGTCTTCTTTCAAAATAACATTCAACATTTAATCTCTGAATAAGTGAATCTCTGAGAAAGTTTCTTTGGATTGACCATAACATTTTCTTGAATATAATTGCGATCCCTTCGACCCGAGAATGTTGCCAAACGGTGTGAGTGTGTTGTTTCGGTGCTCTTGTCGTGCATCCATCATTGTTCAACCAGTTCAACCTATTTTATTGGCATAGAAATATTGGCTTACCATATAAGAAAAACTAAGGTCTTGGGAGATATCTGAGGATATAATTACCACTTTTAGAGGTAAGTTACATGCCTATATCTTATCGACGTTCATTTTTGGGTAGGTATTATTGTGTATCCAATCAATTAACATAGCTATATCATCTCGAAAACTGATAATTCGTGAAAAACTTGAATAACCAGGATCGGCATAGTGAGTGAAAATTGGGGTTAGGTACCTATGTGCGGATGAACGTTTAAATTTGTCCAAACACTGATTGAACAGTGGAAAAGAGCTTCTTGAACTTGTAGACATCTTAGGTATTTTGATATTGCATATTATACCTAACATATTTTTACATTTTTTTACCAAATTTCGATCCAAGGAAAATGAATTCAGTAGTAAGAATATCAACCCAGATTTGAAGAAATATAATAACCATACATTGTGCTGAGTCAGATTATCTCTCACATTGTACCTACATGGAGTTGTGAATGATATATTTTATATTTTTCAGTAGTTTGAAACCAAAGGAATACAACTTTATTGCGAGGTAAACTGGTGGAAAAGTTCAGAAATAATATCTACGAATAGGGGGAGAGGTTGTCAAGAAGAAGGTTTGCAAGTGATGATGTGATTGATGAGAGCCCCAATAAGAGAACGGAAGTTGAGGATGATTCTCATTTCAAGAAATCGATATAATTCCTCTAATATGATAAAATTCTTGATACAAGACAATCTACAGCTGAAACTGAAAATCTGATTCCTTTTGTTCAAGAAAAATGCGAGTCATTGGGAGATTATGATTGTCTTGATTTGAATATATTGTGTTCTCAATCTGAAATATTGTATTATTCTCACGAAGAAGTCCATTCATTTACGATTCAAGAAAACTATAATATTGGAATTAATGTATTTAGTTGGAAACATAATAGTCTTGAATTGAGCAGACATTTATTCCAGTATATATAAACAAGCCATACTCTTGAATCAAAGCATATCAAATCAAATCAAGTAATTCTTTTTATGTGTGTAGTACCCAAATGATGTTGTATTTCACTAATGAAAATATCGGTATGGAAATATTTAGTGATGTTAATGAAATAAAACGAGCATGTTTTTTTTTGAATTTTTTTTTGAAAATGTACAAAGTACCCTCGTTTTTTTCAAAAAGTGTTTTTTTTTCACAATGAAATCGGATGTGTCGGTGTCATGGCCCAAAAAGCTCTCCGGCGAAAAATTTTACATATATAGGCGCAATCTGCGCACGCAATCACTGCGTGTTTACAGTCCTACAGTTGCCACATAAGTAATGCGCTGTGAAAATGTGCCGTGTGAAAAAAAACGTGTTTTTTTTTTTCAAATATAAAGAACAGTTTTTTCACATCACTAGAAATATTAATCGAATACAAAAAGAACGCAAAAAGTGTTCACATAGATGTAATGCAGATAAGTTAACTTTCACCTATATCTTTCAGATAACTCTCAATTAGTTTTTATAGTTTCTTGGGTTGAAATACAGTTCACCTGAAGAGCTTTCCGACCGTCTTCGCCGTATACTTTAAAGCGCTTTAAAGCTTAGCATACGGCGAATACGGCTGTAAAACCTTCATATCATCAATACTTTTTTATTTACCGACTGCATGAAAGGAAAAACTATATTGTTTCAATCTTCAATGCCAAAGAAAAAATATTTTGAGTCTTATTGAGTCTTATTGAGACACTTAAGGTAGCGAGTAGGTAAAGTAAGTGTTTCCAATTATTCAAGATCTTTATTCATCAGATAGATACCAGTGACGGTAATCCTCTCTAATTGAGTCTCTTAGAAGCGCCGGTATTAGCATTTAAAGTACACTTTGATACTCAGTTTAATAGCGATGGGGGTTATTATGGCCCAATTTATTGCAATCTATATCACTTCAATAGCTGTCGTTGCCTTGATAGAGACTTTTTAGATATATTTATGGAGATCAAGTTGATGATTAGGTTGTTATTTTGCATACATATCAACATATCTTTGTACAGAAATTGCTAATAGGCATAGCTTATTTCGTGTCAAGAACAATAGAAAATTATAGTTATTACCTCGGTTATTACCAAGGGGTTGACCACTAGGAGAAAATGTGTACACTGGAATTCCTATAAGCCGGAATTCCCCGGAATTCCTCCGGAAGAAATATGTCAATTTGAACAAATAACGATGAAATTTTGAAACTAAATGTAGATAATACTCGGAATTCCGGGGAAATCCGGTGAAATATGAAATATTTTGGAACATCACACACAAATTCATTCGGGATTCCAGAGGGGATTTCTGAGTTCAAGATAAACTTCAGACCAAGCTCCAGAGTGATGTCACTAAATATTACAGAATCTGTATAATATCGGATTATATTGATATCAAAATTTCGAAATTTGTCATCAGTGAGGCTATAGCGAGGGCTATAGGCTGTATTGTATTATATCGAAAACCTCGTTCTGATCAATATTATCATCGGAAAATACCGAGGAACGGATGGACTGATTTGGTCTGATTTCTCCTCGGATTTCACTTTTTTCTGTTTTAATCCCTCCTTTATCCAAGATCTGAAACCATTAGAAGGAAAATCCAAGAAAAACATTTTTATTCAGAAAAAATTCAGCAAATCTAGGGTGTTAACTGTAAATCATCATATCTATCGAACACATGATTCAATTTACATTGGAACATACAGGGTGGTTCACTACTAGCGCGATATATATTTGAAGCGAAACTGCAAAAGTTTTTCTCATTTCAGTAGTTCGTACGTTAATAAATGGTAAATTTTGAAAGTATTTCGAAATATACAGGTTTTCGCAAAAATTGTGGCATATAAAAGTTATATTGTTTCTTATGGAAGTCCATGTAATTGGTTGCGTTTTTATATTCTCCCTGAAAACCTTATTTCATCGATTTATATTACACTTGAGGTCTAGGGAGAAGATATATGGTTTGGAAAATCAAGATTCTTCAGCTTTATAAATTTTTTGTGTCATAACTATTCATTAATGGCCAAAACCTCGGTCAAAACGGCTTACATGTCCCTATCCTAACTCTTGACCTAATATCTAATGACATTTAACTGAATCACATATCGGGGGGTTCAGAATTATAAACCACCCTGTATTTTTTTCATTCGAACATAAATAATTGGTGGCGAATAAAAAGTCACGATAAGGATATGTTAGCCGTTTTGATCAATAATGAATAGATTCGACACAAAAAATTCCTAAAGTTGAAAAATCTCAATTTTTCACACCCTATTTTTCACACCCTATATTTTTGTAATCGTTCCAGCTAGACCCCAAGTATGATAATAAAATCAGTTTTCCAGATAGAATCTGAAAAAGCAATAAAATATAGGGTGTTCCAAAAGAAACAAGATAACATTTCAAAAAAATTTTAAAAGATAGCCTTCACATACAAACTACTGAAGTTACAAAATCACAGAGTCAGCAGAAATTGTTTTTTTTAAGACGGGAATTAACTTATCGATGATCATGAGTGAATAAAATAATTTATTTAACATTTTTAGTGAAAATTCATCAGGTTTTCTTCGTGTTTACAGCAATAAAACACACAAATTTCGTATTTTTTTGGCGTAAAGAAAAAAGAATTCCCTGGAATTCCTATCAATTATACACCGGAATTCCCATGTGGTCAACCCCTCGGTTGTTACCGAGGTTGTTACATTAGGAATCGTAATAAAAACCTGGTGGAATGAACATCTTCAATGCCCAAAGAATACTCACCAATAGCATTCAGTCAGATTCTCAGTTTTAAAGGTTTTATGAAATGTGAAATAACAAAGCCCTGTTGATAAAACATCTGATCCAAGATGGATATAGTATGGAGTATGGTAGAACCACCCTACTATTATATCTTTCCCAAATGTGTTTTCTTTAAACTCCAATAATAGTTCCCATACGTGTAGATGGCGCGGTACCATCGAGTTTTGATGGTTGCGGCCAATATCGAAAGACTTGGCGCCACCTATAGGTACTTCGAGAAATATTAGATTGGCCGTGCAGCCTCACATTCACCTCGACCTATATGATCTTCTGTGCATAACTCTTTTAATCTGACGTCGGAGGGCATTGAGGAGGCCCCTTCCAGGTACTAAAGCCTCTTGGCAGATGAGCGCGCTGGGCATTCGCAAAGCAAATGTTCTGCAGTTTTAGCTGAGTATAAGATTTCTTTTTTAGGTGTTACCTCAAAGGGTAGTGTCCAGTGTGGAGTCCCGTTACCAGTTTCAAGAATTTTTTGTCCAACTCGAGAAGCTGTATAGCTTTCCTTGGCGGAAGGATTACTAGCCTTTTCGCTTGTCTTTGTCCAGGGACTTTATTCCAGTGAGATTTCATTTCATCCGCCTCCCAAAGTCTATCATCTTTTTCAAGTTCGCATTGAAGAGGTCCACAGAAGGGTTATGGGCCAAGAAATTCAATATTTGCCCCTTCTTTGGCAAGACAGTCTGCTTCCTCGCTTCCTCTTACTCCCTTGTGACTTCGAATCCACTTCGAAGTGACCTGGTTGTTTCTGCCAGTTGTCCCATCAGGGATCATTTGCAGACTCAGCTTGGATTCATCAGTGTATTAGTTCAGCGCTTTTAGTTCAGTATTTTAGAGAACTTTGTCAATTATCTAGGGACATGAGTTCCTTTCATCATATACCTCGATCCATATTGAAAAGTTTTTGAAAAGTTTGAAGTGTTTTTGACCGCCAACTTAGTTGCAAAGCAACCCTCGTAAGTCTATGACTTGTATGAGTAAGGAAGACGGAGACTTTAGCTTTTTAAGTGTCATCCGAAGCACTACTCGGCTGGTTATCGTTGAGAGTCCGAAGAATTGAAATCTAGGTATCAAGAATGTTCGGTTGAACGATGCTACAGAAATAAATAAAATTTCTAGTAGCCCCGCCGAGATTCGAACCCGGAACCTCTAGACTATAAGCCAGCGATACACGCATTCGACCACCATCCCAGTTTTGCACTGTATGCATTTCGATTGACAGGTATAATGGCTAGTATTTCCCAATACCCATAATTTATTCAAAATCTCCGTCTACCTTACATCAGTGTCCTCACAAATCATCATAGTTGTATTTTCTTTTCTCTTCTTTTCTTCTGCCTGATAAAAGCCACGTTTGTATTTTCTTCAAGGAAGCGATTCTCACAATGCGTAATGATATGATGATGTCAGGCACGACCAAATATCTTTGACTGATTTCCTTCGTGATGCAGTCAAAAAATCAAAGCAAACTTATATTTTTCAGGGTACCACCTTCAGGTTGTGAAATATCATAGTTGAAAAAGGAATCATACAATTCATTGTAAGTAGGTACTAGAATAAAATATATTAAGAATTGAAACATAGGGTATCATCAACTGATACAGTCACACAGAAACAAAACAAATTCGAACAAAGATGTACTTGGTGTACTTATCGAAAAATCAATTGAAAATGTCAACACTGGGCGTGCTCTATAGCTCTCTGTATATATAGCAATTTGCGAGCACTCTGTATAGACTTAGTTTTTTCTTAAGGAAACGCTTATTCAATAACATCACGTAAATTATCTCTAATGGAATCTTTGCAATAATTATAACTGGTCTGAATATCGGGCACAGAACGTTGCACAAGAACTATAAACACCGAATAACTTATAGTGATTAAATCAAATCGATCGATAAACGAAAGAACATCAATTAGGAGAATATGGCCATCGAAAGAAACCATCCAGTTTTTGTGCAGTTCGCAAGCACGACATTAACATTTTTAATTAAGAAGTTATTCCGGCCGAACCACTATATTAGCACGCAACTTCCTGCTAGCTACATTTCAAGTATGACCTGTATTGATTCATTTTCTCCGAGTCTGAAAATGTACAGGGTTAACTACAGAAAACGAAAAAAAAATTAAAATTGAAGGCAAACCAATGAATTCCTAATCTATCTCTCTAATCCTCAACCAATAGGTATCCTTCTACCGACTTGCACGAATTTCCTTCACGAACATTATTGGTTTTATTCTCGTGCAGTCAATATATAAAAAAAAGATCGCTAGTAAAATGTTCATCCTGAACATCATCACAATAAGTATTGTTACGTTATTTCCTCTTGGGTTCGTGAATTTGAAACACTCAGTACAAAACTGAACAATTTATTTCACTAAATACACTTAATACAACTCAAAAATAACAACGATATTCGCTTTACAAATCTCAATGTTCACTGTACTAGCTTTATTTCTAATCTGACTGGTAAAAACATCATTGTCCAGAAATAACAGGAATAAACTGGAAGTATTTTTCATATTCGACGGCAATGAATCATCCGCTAATTATAGCGGTGAGTCTGCCTTCGCTGTGAGTCACGCGTCGGGATGATGATTTCCGACCTTCTCGGAAATGCCAGCAGTTCGTAACAGTATGTTAAATTTTGTAAGAATATCCAGATGATCGAAAGTTGACATGAGTGAAAAAATGCTATACAAAAAAGACGATCGGTATACCCGAGAGTATACCTTTGAAAAGTTTCAATCTGTCGATTCGTCGAAATGATGAAATTGATCCAGGGTCTTTGGAAAGTTTCTAGCAGGAAAAAATTATGCGTGTTGCTCAAAAATCGGTGCCAGATCTCACCACTTTGATAATGATTATGAGGCACAATTTTTTCAAAAGAAAACCTCCTTTATTAATTCGTCAGAGTACTCGTCAGAGTATATATTTGAAATAATATTACTTCCAGCTCGATAACAATCGTAATTTCTGAAAGACAGAACATTGATATTCCGAGTGTTATTTCAAATAACACATCAGCCACATTAAAGCAGAGAGCTCTGCCAATGACAACACTGATTTGGTAAAGCGCCCGATACCCCACTCCTTAAAATAACACTTTTGAACCGCCGTGTAGAATCAAGTCATCTAGTCTGAATACACAACAGCTCATTGCACTAAAATAATAAACATCAGATTTCTTGGTTTGTTCAGCTGTTCCTGAATTCTATAGGAGCCTGTAAATCTCTTCGCGAATGCATTGTGAAAATGCTTAAGTGTAACCAGTTTTCGATATTTTGTCGATATATCTATATCTCAGTTGTGTTTGGAGAAAGAGAAGGTTAGGGTTTTCACATCACTAACCTACTTTTTTGTAAAACAAACAAAAAATGTCCTGAACAGACATGTCACAGCAGACAGCATTGGTAGTTGTGATATAGAACTTTCGGGCAACTTCTGTATATATTTTTGATCTTTCAACCTACCAGAAGCAGTATTTTTCAGAAAAAAAACCTTTCCACAAAAATCAATTCGCCTACCAATCTAGCAATTCTAAAGTAACTGATGCCTTACACAGTATTTTTCAAAGATGAAGATGCACTCGCAAACTCTGATTATATCAACACTTGAACATCAATATTTCGTCCAGTTTTGTCCTTTTAATTATACATTTCACAATGTATTCAGTGGTGTCATTTCACAATTTTGGACTGAAAAATGTATGACACCTATGATGGTAAACGGAAAAAATTGAGGACTACAACCGAAAATGACCACATGGATCTATGCCAGAGTCAGCAGGCCCATGATAGCTTATGGATCGGTGGTTTGGTAGCCTAAGACTCATCAGGCTGGACTCTGGAGTGATCAGAATGCTCAGTGGCATCCAAAGGCAAGCCTGCCTAAGTGCTACTGGTGCCATGAAGACCACCCCAACAGCCGCATCAGAAGTACTGCAGGGGACAATAAGCAGAAGGAGGGCCCCTATCAGCGCAGATATCGCAATGTATAAAGATGGTTCAAAAACCAAAGTGTGTATTTGGTACAAAACCAAAGACAATAATCTCACTGAGCCTAGGCAAATATGCAACTATTCCAAGCAGAAATTGTTGCAATACACCACTGGAGATGATAAGGCGAAAACTTGAAGGAAAAACCATTGCCATTTACTCTGATAGCCAGGCGGCAATAAAAGCAGTCAGCTCGTCTGGGAGCTAGGTCGTCAAACTAGACTGACTCTAGTCTGGGTACCAGCACATACAGGTTATAAGGGTAATGAAGAGGCTAACATACTAGCTCAAGAGGAGCAAATAAGCCTCTGAATGGTCCAGAACCGTTTTGCGGTGAAATTTTTATGCAAAATAAATCTTTACAATGGTGGAATGAGAAAGGGGAAATATTTTATCAAAAAAACATCGCCAACATTCACTGACTCCCTTCTAAGCCAGAATAGGAGAACAACCAGAATAATGGTTGGACTCCTCACCAGGGTACGGTATAGATTCAATATGCATTAGAACACGATTGGCCTGTCGGAAGAAACTCTGTGCAGGTTCTGTCACAATAGATATCAAAAGGTCGCGGTGTGGAAGCCCCATGCTATTCTAATCTAATGATCGTGAAGAAAATGCCAGTTGGTGATTCAGATGGTATAAGCTTGTGTCATTATTTTTTTCACTGTGTATATAGGAGTCGATTAAGTGAGCTAAAAATTTCGAGGCTTTGGAACCATACTGTTTTCAAGTCGTCTCACCAGACCAAGCACAGCTGACTCTGATACACAGGGCCATGAAGATGACATAGTCATCACTAATCTCGTCAACAATATAGGCCAACATGGCAGAATAATATCTAACAGAATGCACTCAACATTCTGAAGGAGTGGTGTTTGCAAGAGAGATTAAATGTTAACCCAGACAAAGTAGTTCCATTCACCAAACTAAGATAGTTCTACTAAAAAGCACCCACGATGGAAGGCACAAGCATCAATCTCTCTGAGGAAAGTGAATATTTGGAAAGAATCTTGGATGAAAAAACTCACTTGGGATCATGCTTGGGATCAAGATCCGACTAAAATAGCCAATTGGACAATGTCAACAATATGAATCCGCCTAGGATACAGTTATACTCTTGGTCATTTAGAACGCATCCTTTGGTATGGTAGACAAGTACAAAAAAAACAGTAGGTACAACAAAAGGCTTGCGTGCCTATAGGAATTACAAGGGCAATGGGCACATGACCCCCAGCAGCCATAGACGCTATGCTATATCTGCTTCTCTAATATTATTTTCTCAAGGAGAATGCAGCTCTCAGGGCACATAGATATACATAATTCTACTCAAGCTGTTTTTGAAGACACTAACATAGCGAAGTATTCACCGAAATATTTGTTGTGCGGTAAGACTGCATATCTTTTTATACCCCATTTTCGCCCTACAAGAAGTAAAACCATAGGTCTTCATGTCTCCTAGGTTCAACTTTTAGTGGACTTTTGAGGTGACAATTCGGCAGGGAGTCCCTTGTTTGGTATTACTCTGGCCCAGAGATGGCGTTGGTGTCAATGGACCCAGATTTAGGCTCAGTGTGTGTGTGTTTGAAAAGTATTTTACGAGGAGCAATACCCTGTATTATTTTATTTATCAGGAGACGATTTACTACAGTCAATATGGTACGGTGGACGAAGTTGGACGTTTCAAAACAACTTATGCATTTTGTTACAAAATGATTCTGCAATTTGCACCTGTTGTTTTCTCAATGAATATACCACGAAGGTCATCGACATTGCATGGATGGGGGCAACCAGGCCTTTCTGCTCGTTACAAATATAAAATATAATAATGAAATAAAAGGAAAGACTTAGTAACTCGAGGATACATAACACTTCAACAGCGTCCGCGAAACATGAAAAATCGACGTTATGGATGCCTGGTTAACAGTGATGTCGAACATAAATTTCAACAAGTAATTGCTAAATCTCGTTTAAGTGATTTTGAGATGATTATCCTAAGGCGAAGCATTGGCATCAGATCAGATACCATAAAAAAACAAGTGGACAAGTGCATGTTCCACTAGCACGCAGCACAGAAAACGTGTTAAAGTCTGCTGGATGTTGGTCAAGACCAAGGTGGATATAGGATGGTGAAACAGCTCTTCAATTGTTTCTGCGAAAAACTTGTAGACCGTTTGAGAAGGTAGTGATATTTCAGCTACTTGAATGAAGATGGCGGTAAGATCGATTATCGAAGAAGATTTCTGTTGCTTACGTATTTCTGTGGTTCGCATCTGACAGACGTGACTTGAAACGACATTAAACAATATATTTTCTATAAATCTGGAATGTATATTGATATTTTGATTCTTCTCAGTCATTTTTCATCTAGAACAGATGAAACTGATAAAAAGATGACAGGAGCACAGTTTCTGTTTTACCGACACAAGGTATGTCGCCATCTCTGTTAATTTCAGGAAATATTACTACGGTATGAAATCAAGTAGGCAAAGGTCTACAGTTTATTCTAGTGCTTGTTGATAGAAAGCTGTTTCACTATCCTATATCCACCTTGGTTATAACAAAGGCCCAGTCGATTGAAATTTTCAAAACTTTTCAGGGTGATTCATGTTGATCGTGTAATGGAACTTGGTGTGTTGTCTGCAGAAAAAATGTTTTTTTTTTTACGTTTTCTAATTTTTGATAATAGTTCCAGTATCTATGGTGTCATAGAAGGTTACAATCGATATTTACCTATGATAACAATTATTGTACGCCACTATTATTTTAAAAAGTGAATTCTGGTTGAAGAATCTATTGAGAAATAATGGAATTTTCTTGAGCTATGATTTTTTTGTATTTTGCTTAGTACTCGATAATAAAATATAGCAAAGAATGATAACACGGATTAAAACAGTGACGTACACAAATATTTATCCGTGAATATAAATGGGGTAACCCTGTTCGACACCACTGGAACTATTATCACAAATTTTAATACATCAGAAGAAGCCCTTCAGATGTACTTCTGACAAATTTTTGAAAATACGATTTTTCCATAAAAGTTTTGACATGGAATCAAATTAGAAAAATGCGGAACAGTGTCCACGATAACTTTTAGTCAGATCAATATGAACATGACATTTAGGATTGCCCGGTATAAACCCATTCCTTTAACCCACAGCTGGGCCTGCAGGTGTTCCAGAAGTCAGTGGAAGTTGGATAATTTCAAATTCAGACCTGAATTTCTTTTCACATGATTCGATTGGCCTTCTTATTATTTTGAGTTTAGACAGCCAGCCATAGATATGTATTATGTAACCTGATATGTGATATATGTCCTAGATGTTTTCTACATGAGATGGGTATATTTTTCAAATAATTACCTCCTTGGTAGTTTCTTGGAGACAGCCAGGAAAATGAAGAATAATTGTTAACAAAATGTTTAAACTGTTTATCCAGTTTTGGAAGTTGCCATGCACATATCGTACGTAGAGTTTAATTAAGAATTTTCCCGAGTTTTTTTTAATTCTTCAATTATATCTAGAATTCATAGCATACACAGTTTGTTTCATGTTTTACGATAAAAAATAATATATACTGAGATGGAGAAAATGTATGTAATTTCTGTCGAGCTTTCGGTAGAGTTGTGGGTAGATGACATTAGCTTGGACAATCCACATAATTTATGCATAAAACCGAAACATCAACTGATGAAATTACTCATTGAACATCGTATGTGGATGTATACGTTGGTATCACGCAAACAATTCTCCACTGAAGTGGTGAGGTTGTGAATATCATAAATTACTCTATCAGCAGGATATGGGTGTATCTATACATTTGAAACTCGTTTTATACGATCCTAAACGGTCGTTACTATGTTTTATGAATTTTGTTGGAAGCATGTTGAGATTGATGGGAGCTTTTTCCTCGTCATGGGCACTTATAGATGCATTAGTGATGCACTGGGAAATGCAAATACATTGACAGGAAATGGAGATTATCATGTATTCATTTTGTTTTATTAAATTTTTCATTTTACCCATTTAATCCACTATTCAACAGTCGAATCTAATCACTCACAGGAACTGGAACTAATCGGTGAGCTTAATTTTGTTTCAACGCCCTTCAAGAATGAGTTAAAATCCTCGGAAAAATCACTGCACCCGTGTTTTAAATCTCTATCATCTGAAAATTGTGCTCCTATTCTTCTGAATTTTGCTGTGTACATCTACACAATTTCGGATATCCTTATCGGATTTATTCGGATATATATATATATTCAAATGTATTTTGTTGCATTTCTACATTCTCCTTAAAGAGCTATAATTCCATCGTTTAGAATTCCGAGCCGATAACTCTGATAGGTACATATGCTAAAATTTTTCAAAATTATCATCAAATGTGCGGCCTTTATCATCATACAAATTACTAAAGTGACCAAACCTTTAAAAGTTTTGCCGTTTCGCTATAAATCACCGTCGCGTTGGTAATGGTCCACCCTGTACCGGGTTATTCACCATAAATGTCCCACCCTGTAACTTGCTTATTTCCGAGCTTATTTTTGAATCAATCTTAGATTTCAAAAATGGTTTTGGAATCATTTTGCACCGGCATTTTATACATTTCGTCAAAAAAGACAGGGGTATCGAATTATTGATTGGTATAGTAGTTGGTTTTTATAAATGGAACACCATATATTTCATTTCACAATCTGCTCAAAAATCTTTCAGAGATTAGTATAAGGAACTCAACAAACTTTTCAAACCCTCTATTTATTAATTAAGTCTATAAAATGTCGCTGGAAAATGATTCCAAAATCTTTTGAAATCTCGGAACTAACCAAGTTAAGGGGGGACATTTATGATGAATCACCCGGTATATATATATTTGAAAACGGAGTGTGCTCGGTTCTGTCGCCAAAACGGATGTGGCAAATTGTACATTATGAACAAATTGGCTCATGGCTGAATGTTTTAGATGAACATCGACCGTTTTGAATGTGCATTTAGCCATGATGGCAAGTAGACTAAACAATACCAACATACATTTGACGTCTTAGTTGTCATTGCAGAACACTGCACTCAACTGTAGTTTATCATGTCATTCACCGATCCGCCATTCCGCCATCTACGAGCCAAAGGCTGAACTATTATAGTACTAGTTTTTGACGTGTTCACGTATTTTTTACATAATAAATCTGTTTTGCTCATATCTCTGGACTTATTACATTTTGAAACTTTATATTCAGGCAGGACATAGCCCAATATGTGAGGTAGGAGATGATAAAATATTATCACATTCTGTGACAAAAAATTTTCAATGTTTACATTTTTCGACCGCCGATATATCTCTTCAACTAACGAGTTACGATTCCAAAAGTTGTCTTAACTTATGTTGAACCTGCTTCTCCACGAAAATATAATAGTTTTTGCGATTGGACTCATCGTTTGGCAGAAAAGTATCAACAAAAAAAGGTCTGTTTGACGGTTCTTGTGAAACGCCCCTCTTAGCTCTTTCATTTGAGAAAAGAGTTGTCAATTATCTGTTATCTGTCAATTATTATCAGCTTTGGGTTTCTACGAGGGTTTCTATGATTATTAACAAGCACTAGAAAAAATAGTAGACTTTTGACTACTCGATTTCGAACCGCATAGTAATATTTCCTGAACTGTGCTTCTGTCAGTGAAATCTGTTCTAGGAGAAAAAAGAGATGACAAAAGTTAAGATATCAACAATCATTCCAGAATTACTGAAAATATAATGTTTTAATGTCGTTTAATGACGTCAGATTTGAACCACAAAAATGAATAGGCAACAGAAATATTTCTCGATTATCGATCTTATCGCCATCTTCATTCAAGTCTTGGAAATGTTACTACGCTTTTCAAACGGTGTTTCACCATCCTATATCCACCTGGATTATAATATATAATCAAAAATCATAGTGACCGTTGAAATTATGTATAGGAAACAATATACAGTGTGGCCCATTTAATATGGAAGCACGCATTTTAAACATATTATTTTTGAAACGATTAGAGTGAACGGACTCTCCACAACTTTTGTAGTCTGGTAGATTATTTACGAGGTGTCTTAAGAAAGAAAAATTATGCCAATAGGTTGTTTGTATGGTATATTGCAGTGAATTGAAAATTAGATAGATATTTCCGATAAACGAATTTGGTATTAGACATCTTCAATACACTAACAATATTTTATTCCGAAAAACTCAATAATGGGGCATAAATAGGTATGATCTTTTTATAGAGAGATGATATAGAATATATTATCCATATATGTGTAGTAGATTTTGCTCGAATTTTCAAGCTCCATCATGGACCAAAACGGAGACCCACATTTGCTGGCATCGTTCAATAATTGAGGGGTAATTTTAACACGCATATACTTGCAATAAATATGGAGTGAGTTGACCCATTCATCACCTGACATGTTGACAATGGCCAAACGTGCGTTCTCATTTTAATGATAGTTTATGACATGGATCTGCACGAATACGCTTCAATGGGGCTTTGTATTGAAAATTCTATACAAAACAGAAAGTGCAGACGTGAAGATATTCTCATTATATGTGATGATGCCTTATAGTGTCCTCAGTGAATAAGTATATTATAATAATTGTACTTGGACGTTCTTTTGTAAATATTTCCAAACGTGATGCTGAATGGTGGTTCAGTGTGAATTATTCCCTTATACGAAACATACCGATTTATCAAATATGAAATGTTTTCAAATGAGTATTTTGCAACACCACGTTTCTCTCTCACATGTCTCGAAAAAATTCGAGTCTATCATGATGTGAATTTTTGTGTATAAATTTAGTGTGCAGTGAAAAATATCAAGTGTTGTTAACTTCAACTGTATTTAAGAGTGTAAATATATTTCACTTACAAAGAATGAGCAATTCAAGACCGGTCAAACAAGTATGGGAGACAAAAATACAAAAAAGAAAGAAACGCGGGAGACCGAGACAGACATGGGACGGAGCTATAATAGGAGAAATATTAAAGAAGAAAGAAAAAACATGGAAAGAAGCGAAAAATTTAGCATTAGATAAAAATGAATGGATGAAATTCGTACATGAATTAGAAAATGTTTGTGATGAAACTAATTGTAATTACCCTACACCATTATATGGTAATTGGGTTTTGATAATATATATATATTTTATTTACCGTTGGGAGAGATATGGGCATGTATGGTTGTTAATAGCCCATATTGTATTGAAAAGTGTTTGAAAACTGTGTATTTAACCGCCAACATAGTTGTGAAGCAAGTCTCGAAGTCTTATCAAGAAGTATGAGTTAGAACGGATCAATATTTTGCAACCCAATTTGCCACACTTATGAGAACAAGAAAAATCAGTTGATGATATAAAAAAGTATAGGTACGGAATATCAAGTTTTGAAGTTGCCATCAGTTACACATTTCGAGACAAGATCAGGGGGATGGCAAATAACCTCCACTAAAAAAGTTCAAATGGTAATTAACAACCCACCTAGTAGATTATAGTAAAAATAATCACAGACCATATGTGGAAGATTTTCTTCCTTTTATGCGTTTTATAGCTGCTCCGACTTTTACAGAGGTATTTTTCAATCATCGATTGATACATTATAAAATGAAAAGGGACTCACTTTTTGTCCGTTTGCAGGAAACTGTCAAATTCCACTGACATTTTGCAGCACAAAGCTTTCCTGCTGTGAGAAGACGAACAGTTCGTGTTGATCATGTGACCATCTGTAACAGAAATAAACATTGTAATCATTTCAATTATTTCCAGACAGGATGTGCGTAGAGAAGAAAAAAGATGAATTCATTATGCATGTGTATGTGAGAGTACTATTCCAACTGTTTTTTTCGAAGATGGTAATGAAAATGTTCTCGTGACAATGACCTTAAACTTTATAGCCGTGTACTACTTTTGGTGACGTCTACTCAGACTAGGGAGAGCGAGGGAAGGAAAATAATGAATTGGAGTTGAGAATCTTCTCAATGAGTATCATGATTCCAATTCAGGCAGTACACCTTTTCCAGTTGTATTTCAGAAAGCGTCAATTGAATTTCAGAATAATCACTTGTATTTCAGAAAGTATCAATTGTAATTCAGAATAGTGAGTTGAATTTCAGAAAACGTCAAATGTATTTCAGAATAGCGAGTTCGATTTCAGAAAGTATCAATTGTATTTCAGAATTGTGAGTTTAATTTCAGAAAAGTCAGCTGAATTTCAGAATTCGTCATTTGAATTTCAGAATATATATATATAATTTGTATATAAATAACGCATTCCGAAATTCAATTGACTATTCTGAAATACATTTGACGCTTTCTGAAATTAAACTCGCTATTCTGAAATACATTTGACGCTTTCTGAAATCAAACTCGCTATTCTGAAATACATTTGACGCTTTCTGAAATTCAACTCAATATTCTGAAATGCAATTGATACTTTCTGAAATACAAGTGACTATTCTGAAATTAAATTGACGCTTTCTGAAATAAACTTGATGGTTTCTGAAATACAACTGGAAAAGGTGTAGATGAAAGAACATAAAACGAAAGTAATGATAATGGAAGGACAACACAAGACGATTAGCGAATAACTACACCTTCTCCAATTGTAAAAAAGCATCGAGCTATGCATCAAGTTAATTTCATATAGCATTCAATTGACTTTCAGAATTGTGACTTGTATTTCAGAGAAAATATCAATTGCATTCCGTAATTCCGAGTTACAAGTCAGAATAATTATAAAATAAAAATAATATGATGTATTACATTATATTATTATACATAAGGAGTAGGATGATTTCTCATGACACATAAATAATCAATATTCAGGTTACCTAGCTATGTTTCCATTGTTTCCATTCAAAATCTAACTCAGCCCACCCACTTTTTAGAATGAATAAAGGCGGATTTATGCACAATGTTTTTCATTCTTCTGTTACTTTCTTTCACGATTTTAATACCTCTATGAACGACCTTCATTTAGTGTTTATATAGAGTTCAGTGGTTCTTCTGCGAGGCAATTACTTATATTTAGATCTCATTTCTCCAAGTGTTTGCTTAAAAACAAGAAGACATCATTTGTTTGACAGAATCGCGCCTGCGCATATCACATTTTTACTTTATTCGTCGTTGAAAGAAAGAAATATAAAGGTGAGTTCCCAATGCAACGTTTTTGCTTTTCGCGTTGCGCGTCTCGTTGCGCGTCATGTACTCTGATTGGTGAATCGGAATTCAAAATTGCTGTGATGTTGTTTGTTTATTTTGACTGTTCCCAATGAAAAAATTAAGTGTGGTTATGTGAATCAGAATAAATGAATGAAATACGATGATGTTGGGTTATACGCTGCGCAATCCACGATAGTTCTGTAATTATTAGAACACCTACATAAGATGATTCAGAATAGCAATTATTTTACTCACTCTCAAGATATCCTGCATTTCAGTTAAATGAATAACCTAACCAATGCCAGCAGCGAGTCAGCGACGCGCTTCAATATTATCTGAATCCGCTTCACCAATCAGAGTATATGACGCGCGAAGCGAGAAGCAAAAACACTTCATTGGGAACTCACCTTAAGAGTTAGGCAATTTATGTGTCTAATTGTTTAAATCGAGGGTTAAAAGTACATTTGAGTTCCAACATCTCTAGAAAGTACCATCATCAAATACACCATCACATATAGATACCTACCATATCGACTTTGTAGTGATATATATAGGTAGTATAGGAATATCGGGAAAAATAATTCACATAGGTATAATTACTTTCCACTTCCAATGTTGAGCACTTGATTAAACAGCATATAATTAACTTGCAACAATGCACACCTGCCCTCATACTGTGGATGCATCTTATCTGCATTTCCTTTTAATTAGCTAGGCATAGTAATTCCAGTGAGGAAATTTATGGATTCTTCAGTTATTTCTGGTACAATGCAGTTCAAAGAAATATTCGCATAAAGCGTGTAGACTTACCAACCTAACATTTCGAAAAATGCTATTAAAATACTGGTCCATATGAATACTGGTCTATTTTCTCCTAGGATTTACAATCCAGACCAGTCTCTATACTAATATTCATGAACGGATATGAATTTCATCCAATGTTGAAGGCAAGGTTGAAGGTATTTTAAAACTTTAATATGATACTTTATATTAAATGTTGGTGTACGCGACTATTCGTACCTCGATTCGTACTATGTTCTTAAAATAATTTGAAGATGTAACACATGATTCTAGCAGGATGCAGACCTATCCTAAAGTATCAATTATGAAGTGAGTTTTTTTCACGATATATATATTATGTATTTGTAATTTTTGACAGCAGAAAAAGTAATCTAGACATTTTCTTGAGTCATCTGAATTCTCGATTCAATTCGATCAAATTCACCATCGAAAAAGAAGAGAAGATTGGTGGATTACCTTTATCGCAATCCCTTGTCATCAGGAACGAGAAAAATTAATTGCACTTTGAAATTTATAATTTATAGAAAAGGTACATCTCTGCGGTACCTAATCTACACATCAATATTGACAACGTTCCAGGTCTTTGAAGCGTGAAAACGAGGTATAATAAAATAAGGTGTCCAGTTTCATTGGTGTTTCCGAAATACATATTCGATTTTTCAAATATTCTCGTGGTTTTTTTGGGTTATATTTTCATTTTTTAGGGTATTCTCAATAGCCAAAGTCTCCCAGTCACCACTTTATTATTTGCGTCTTTTATTAGTGACGGCCTGTACGATGCTCCAGTTCTTTAAAGATACCATCATGTGCAACTGAATTTTCAAAATAATTCCAGATCAAAGATCAACTTTGTTTTGAACGGCGCCGTACTGATTATGGCTTCCTGTTGGTCATTGAGTGGAGAACACTTTGAACATCTGTGTTTATACGTCCATGCTATGGTGCAGGTGCATTGATTATTCCTTGTCCTTAACGGTCGGTTGGCTACGATTGCAACGTTTCAGCTACTTTCAGCGAGTAACGTAGAATTATTGTTGAAAGTATACAGGGTGTCCCAGAAATAGCGTGCAATAATTCAACGGCGGCTTCTACTCATGAATCCCGCGTCACACGTCAAACACCAGCTGAATTTAGAACATGACGTAGTATTTTTATTTGTTTGGTGAAAAAGTTAGGTTCGGGTTACCGAACTCGAACCAAACGGCAGAAAATACAGAAATTTACTCGAGACTGCTATAAATCTGACCGAGGAGCAAGTGACATTCCTGATGGATCTCTACAGAGGCAATTCCAAGAGGAACGTGTTTTGAGGAAAGAAAGAAAATTTTCCGTAGTGAATCATTTATCATTGCTGAATACGATAAAGGAAAATGCTCGGGAAAATTATGGTTTCAAAATGTCATTCAAGCGCTCATCAAACATCAGGGTACGATTGTGATGAAAAAGCGCCCAACAAGTTGTATTCTGAAGTTTTCTGAAATATGACTATATAAAAACAGGAGACATAATAGTATATTACACAACAAGTGTGGAAAGTGACATATTTCACACGAGTAGCCGTTTAGCACGAGCCGCGTAGCATGAGTGCGGAAACGTAACGAGTGAAGGAAATGCACTTTCCAACGAGTTTTGTACACTATTTTTCCTACGACACCGAATACTTTCATTTCGCGGGAGGTCTTGTCAAAAATGTAACTTGAGCGGTCTCTATAATTTCAGGTGGTTTTGAATCGATATCAAGTACTGTTTATTTCCATATTCAAAATGATATTCGAATACTTCTCCGACAAATCCTCATTATGTGAATTCCTGATTGATTGAGTTAGTTTAGTTTGGACGAATTTTATTGATATTGACACCAGCGTACATAAACAACCTTGACACCATTCGCCTGCTAGCGCCAGTAATCACGCGACCAGGAATACAGAACCATAGAAGTATGTAGTTCGCAAGCGCGTACGAGTTACTCGAGTTAGTGCGTCCTTGACTCTTTGCAAACATCTGTGATACCAAAGAATCTTCTCATTGGCGATACTGTGATAGCAGCATAAAATGCATAAAACTGTAGCCGTACTCTTTTGAATGATCTAACCCTCTGTCATCAACATCGAAATAGTTCCAGGAAAGAGTTTAGGTTCCAGTTTCAAAGTGAATTCAGAGGTTATGTATAAGACACATTGAAATTAATAGATAAAGAGTTCTCGGTATAATTCGAAACGATACAGAAATTTCAATAAATAATATGAATTTGATTTGAGAACGCTTATATTGACAGTGAGTACCTTCAAAATATACCTAATTATTTCTATCAATTCAGGCGACCGTTGTGATATTTTTCATTTCAACACTAGTGCTTTTTTTCTTTTAAATAACCAATTGAGTACTTTTCACAAATAAAGGGTGAGTAGAGTGACAAATCAAAAAATATTTGAACAACCACTGCGATGTTGTAATCATTAACATTATTACATGACATTTCCTGTTTTAATCAAGAAAATGCGTAATATTTTGTTATTTACAACGATTTTTTGCGAAACCTTCACCAATACACGGAATTTCCATTCACCCAAGCATGCACTAGGTGGAGTCGATGTAATTGAAGTTTAATTATTCTATTACAGTTATGGAATACCTGAGGAATGAACGATTGAATATCAATAATATTTTTTTTTTCAAATAGCTAATTGGGAATGATTTGATGGCATTGCTATCGTAGACGTTGGAAGTACAAACTAGGGGCAGAAAATACAGAGTGTTTGCGAATTGCTTTACCAAAACAAAATGGGTTGTATATCTCGCCAACACAAGTTTTTTTTTGAGGAACATTTGCCCAAAAGTTATAGGCGTGAAAGAAAACAGGTTCTCAGATGAAAATAAGTGATGTCTCAATGCATAATGGCCGCCACGCAAGCCAAATTCAAATGTGCGGGGATATTTTCTCAGGTATTTCCTGTAGTAACATCACAAGAGAGTGAGAATAAATTGAAAATAATTCAATAGATTGTCGAAAACATGTAAAATTAAAAGCCATGCATTGAACGCTTATAATTCAAAGAAAACAGAGTCTACCTATTAGAAATATCGAACACAGTTAGAATTTAAATGCATGGTAGACCACGAGCAGAATAAACTACTTTTCTGGCAAATACCACGCAGAGCCAAGAGGCACTTCGAATTAGCGACACCATGCGTCGGAAGAAAGAAACACTCCCAGATGAACTTTGTCACTTCTTAGGAGGAAGTGAACATTTACGTTCTTAATCCATAGTGTGAATCCTTTTATGGACTCCGAGCAAATATAATTCAATGTTCTGCGTGGTATTTGCCAGCTTTTTTTTCTGCTCGTAGTCTACTTGGCATTCAAATTCAAACTGTGTTTGATAGATATTTTCAATGGACCGAAAAAGTCTGACGTCAAAGCTGTGTTGGTACTACTGATTTGTTTCCAAAAAAAATATTTTCCCATGTAAATCTCCATAACAGATTTTTTGAACTCTATTATCCGCTATTATCTCATTTATAGTGAAAAAGTAACATATTTCGATACCATTTATGGAAAATAGGAAATACCAGTTCCTATTAGAAAAATATAAACAGATTAGAAACGCTAACAAATTGAAATGAGATTATATTGAAATCTATTGAGGTTATGTTATTTAAGTGTTTACTTTTGAGGCCCTGATATTTCGAAGGTATTTTCGATTAATATATCAGTGAAGTGATGATAATGAATGGAAAATATGTCGTTGAGCTATCGACAATAATACATTTCTCCAGAGATGAGGAAAAACTGATATCTAGGGGCGAAAAGGCCATGGCCAAGAAAATGGTGTTTGATACTGATCTCAAGACCTTAATGGACTCGATCCATGCTAAAATTCATGATAAAACATATAAAGTAGAGGTGAGCTATGAAATTAAAGGGTATAAAGGATGAATGGAAGGTTTTAAGATGTTTGTTGTATATCAACTCATCAGTGTATGAGTTACTGTTCAAGAGGATAGTTTCTTGGCCATCACATGGCAGCTTTAGCAATATTTGCACACTATGATGTACCTTCGAAGCTTGTACTGGGAGTAATGAAGAAAATGCACCCTCAACATCTGAAGAAAAACCACACAATGGGGAATTCTCTTTCGGGCGATAATGAAGTAATTCTCATCAAATATCTTCAAAACGTCGCATTTTAAACTCACCATTTCAACCTTTTTTCGAAAAAAAAAAACATTTAAAGTGCTTAAAAAAAGACTTATGATCAATAAGTTCATACTTGCATTTGCTGTAATAAACCGAATTGAGGAATATTTCTCATTGTGGAATTATATATTATAGTATAAAATAAAGTAAATATTGATCAACATCATACTTTCAAGATGACATTAGAAGAACGTATAATTATTTTATGATGCTGGTTAACTCCCATCAGGTAATCTTTCAGTTTCTACTACAGATTCAGAAGAGATGAAAAGAAACATCTCTGCTGACAGCATCAACCCTAGTATATCTTCCGAGTGTATCTTTCCTCAATCTACAACAAATAATGATATAATAGATACCTTTATTATATCTAGTACTCATATCTTGATTTGCACACTTTTTATTTTTCTTCACACGTTACCAATGTGATATAAAATGAAATAATATATCAAATAAATACAACAACAAAGCAAAATCATAACTTCACTTTGATAGTCATTTATTCAAAACTATCGATGCATGGTTAATACCTGTTTCAAATTTTTCAAGATGATTAGAGCCTTCTCTTTTCGTAAATGATCTTGAAATACTTTGAATATTCACGATGAATATAAGAAATGACTTCAAAAATTTGCTTATGGAGATTTAAATACAAATTTATTTTGTTTGAAACATCCAGGAATGCCAACCGACTTTTTCGGTCCATTGGATTAGACTGTTTTTCTTACAATGTCGAGAACATGTTGCCATTTTGGGCTATCTAAGCAATCTGCCTAGCTTCGGCTAATCTAGCCTGTGTTCTAGAAATGAATAATTTATTGGGAAGAATAACAAATGGTACTCACTCGTTTTGATCTGGAACTCACGATCATCCGAGTCCGTGAAAAACCAAGTCTGAAACAAAAACATATTTTAATGGCTGTTTTTTTTTCAAGTAAGTCTATAGTGAATAGCCTATTGTTTCACCAACTGAAAAGGCGTAAAAAGGTTATTTTCAGCTTAATTACTTTCCGTGCGAATTCCCCCTAACGAATATTAATTACGCCTTAACAGTCCCACTTCCGGTATGTATCATTTTTAATTTCATTGTTGGTATGCCTACACCTTGTTTCCTGATTTTTCGGCCCAACTCCGTGCGAGGGTGAATAATTTTGATTCGTTGGGGCGTTTTCAACTGAATGGTGAAAATTAAATTACCTGTACGTTTTCCTCGATATTTTCGCTTATGGCCATAGAATGGAGATTTTCCGCTCACATTCTAATTTTCACTTGTGGTACATAACGAACCTTTATAGCCGCGATGAATAAAGCCTATTGCTGGAACTTTTTGATGTATAATATGATGTAGGTACTAAACAAGGTTTACCATATTGTAAAAAAATCATTGGTATAGATTCCTTTGAAAGAATAATAAAATATAAGTCTGTTGTTTAACAGTGGATTCGATACAGGATCTATCCAGGAACTAAGGAGATTTCCTTGCCCAGGAACTTCGTTTTATTAAATCGTATTTCTTTAGCAACTTTTCTTTTATTATCCAAAACTCCAATAAACAAAAGGAACTTAGAACAAAGAAAAAGATATTATTAATAATGACAATTGATGAATAGTTGACACTGTTGACATAGCTATTGACACATGACAGAAACACCAATTATCTCGCCAATTACACACTTTTCTTCTGATGTAGGATATCAGAATTTGTTTAATCATTTCAGTGATTTCCTAAAAAATAAAAAAAAATACTTATGTCATGTCACTTTTTTTTTTCGTAGTAATATAGTATATTGTGATACTATTTTGTCGCACGCGTTGTTTTGAGTATATAGGACGAGCGATAGCGAGTAGTGCTCCAAGGAAAAAAGTGCGACAACGTGTCTTATAAAACGTGTGTCAAATAAAATTTTTTCTATTTTGCAATAATTTGAAGTCTTCTATTGAAAAAAATAATTTAATATCGATAAATAGCAGAAACATCTTCGATTGGTACCGATGATGACATTGAGAAATTTGAATTCTGCGACGCACAAGCATAAATCCCAGTTTACTGTTGAGCGATTTCGATTTTTGCGATACCAGCGATGAAAAATGCAATGTTGTTATTGTTTTTTCCGGTCAATTTGAATCAACTCATACTCTGAATTAAAATTTACCAAAATATTGAGTTTTCACTGCTAGTATCACCAAATTCAAAATCGCTCAGAAGTAAGCTGGGCCTAACTCTTCTAACTTTTATTTGACATTTCGATTGTACCGAGGATTGTACTAACCTCCGAATCGAGCTCCGAATAATAAAAAATACGTATCGAATGACTTAATTATATAACCAAATTAGTCAAATATATTTTTTAATGCTATTAAAGTAACGAGATTTTTATGCGATTTATAATAGTCGAGGACGAGACGTCAGTCAAGTCAACCGCAATGTCCGAGACGGTGTTAAATTGCTAATAATCCAGTTGCAATCAAAGCTTTATATCTTATCATTGACAACGGCAACGTAAAATATGGTAACTAATATATTAAGAGTAACTAAGATTCTACTACTTTTATGATGGTAATAACTATAAATAAAGATTTCATATAATAATGTCTCAATCTTCAATGATACGATAAAGATTACGAAATACCCAAAAAAATACCTATACCTACATTTTTTTCGACATATGATTCTTCTTCGTATTTCGCTTTCTTTTCTATAAGTTGTTGAGTGACTTCAAATTAGTTTCAAATTGAGCCTCAAAAAAGTCACTAACTTATAGGAAAAGCGTATTTCTTAAAATTTTTATAACAATTTCATCAGGGTTAATGGATTGGGATTTTCTGTCCGTCCCACAAGCTGTTATTACCAGTGTTAAAATACACATGGATCGACATGGACTATTTTGATTGCCAAAATTTGAAAAGTACCTACGGCTTATTAGTGGATTCTTAATTTTTTATTTTAAGTATTAGGAAACTACAGTTACGAAAGTATAACATTATACATATATCCAGTCATTTTATGATCAAGTTAGTTTTACTTTGTCATTGATCTAGGTGTTCAGTTTTGTTCCTCTGTGTAACAAAAATAAACAACTGTGGTTATAACGTTTCATAGACCAATAAACACTCAGGAACTTTTTGAAAGAAAAATTCAGCGGCTTTTGAATAGGCTTGTTGATGCTTTCATTGGGACAGGCACTGCTTCGTTTATAGGTCTCAGGATCTCTCTCTAGTCGGTGACTGCCCAGCCCTGATGAGTGCCAATAAGCCCGAAACCTGTTTACATGTGGTGAGGCGTAATATTTGCATAATGTCTTCACATAGTAAATTAGTGCATGAACTGCGAGTAGATATAATTCAATGTTCTGAGTGGCATTAGCTAGTGAAGTGGTTGTTTTCTGCTCATTGTGTACCCTTATTTAACATCTTCAGATGTTTATTGGTGAATTGTTCACGTAGAGTTTTATCATTTCGCAATTTTTGGCTTTATTCAAACCCTTGATATTCGGGTCACTCATAGCTTTCATCATATTATCAACAGAATAAACGATTGGATAACTTATTCGCTCGGGTTCGTTGGACAAAGTTGTTCTCGTTCATATTTGATACGCATAAACGCCATAGCCACATACCGTTTTCCATATTATGCTGGCTTTCGCAGAATGGAATAGGATTAAACTGGCTGAAGGGAATTTCAATTTCAACTGCAAAAACAACATGAGAATGGAATAATGAAAACTTTCATGTTCCATGGTTCTAGGCATGGAGCATATAGCAGTCGTCTGAACAATACAATCATACAAAAACTCTTGATGCAAAATGTTAAGTTACCTACAACAGAACGCAAATATGTATGTTTCAAGCTCAGTTGTTACATAAAATAGAATTAACAAAATCGATAACTTGGGACGAGACTTGGGGGTTGCATGAGAAAACAACCATGAAATGAAACAAATACAGGGTGGTTCAAAATTCTAAATTATTGGTTGTGGTTATGGTTATGGTTGTGGTTGTTACTGAATTTCCGATTGTTACCTTTCACTTTTGAAATAGTCTATAATAAAGTAGGTATCTTAACAACCAGTTTCTAAACGTGTTAAAAAATATGTTAGTAGAAAACCAATACTATACATACAGGGTAGCGCAAATTTCATGGTACACTATTGTCAAATCGTAAACGGAGAGAGATACGAACTAGGTTAAACAATGAATGATCTAGAAGGATTGATGCTGCATCATAGATTTTACTTAATATTTGCTATTAGACCTATTATTTCGACTTTTCTATTATTAAACACACAAGATTGATACATCGATTAGCAATTTCATGATTCATCCGATGGTGTGAAAATCTAATATGGCTACCATTAGAAATATCAAAGTTGGCTTCGATATCTTCGAATCTAGTGTGCCTAGAATTTTTTTCATATCACCGTTGAATTTAGCATGCGAACTTCAGTAACCATACCAAACAAAATTCTAACAGCAATAGTTCGAAAGTTACAGATGGCTATTATAAGAATCGACAATTTTCAGTTTTTCCAGGATATTTCAGGATATCCTCGATTTCTTTTGATATTCGAGAAGGCCATGAAATTGTGCATCTTTTTTGTAATTCAACCTATATAGGTCGTATTTCTCTCCATATATCTCTTTTTAGTTTAGTTTTGATATATTTTGTACGCCTATGATGCGAAAACGTTTGTAATTACTTCTACAAACTTTGCTTCTAATGATTTCACAAGTGGTGTCTGTAGAGTTCTCACGAGTGGTATGTTTATTATTCTTAACGTTTTTACAGCACGCCTGTGTTGTCTTTGAAACATCTCGCGTTTTGGTACAGAAGTCAATATGATCATGCACACAGAAGACATGTAGAAAACGGTGTAGGTACATAAAACTTTGTCTATTAATATAAGTGTGAATTTGAACTAGCCATTCAAACTATCGACAAAATAAACATGTTTTCCTCCAAAAGAGACTTTTTAATGACACTAGTATTTTGTTCCCCCATCTTCATTAGTACAAGTTCCGAGAATAACCAAGGAACATTATTATTTACGTCTATGTCATTAATTAACCCTGTTCAAACCGACAATCTATATTAAAGTATTAGAAGTCTTCCGGGTATCACCCTGTAGTAGTACCAGATATGTTGCCTTTTTTCCCGAATGGTTTATAATATTTACGGGTTTCTATATCATTTAATGTTATTCTGGATTGGTATTTGAGGGAATGATAATAATATAACTGGAATTATTCAACGGCATTTGCAATGTTCATGATTTCGGATTCGTGTATATTACTATAAGTAGATGTTGAATGAAATATTCCTATTTAGATAATATAAGATTGTATTAGAAATAGTTCAACAGCATTGGCAATGACATAGGGTATTCATCTGGTATTCAGATAGACTATTTTCCAGACAATCTATAATATTGTCACGCATTATCCATCATTAATCTCCCTGTACTTTCACGAACAAAAAGAGTTATTCCCCGTATTTCTTGCGATATTCTTGCTGATCGTTTGTTGAGAGTTTTTCACTTAATATGGTTTTGCCCTATTTCTTGCTCAACTTTAAAGGTCATCAAGCAATGACAACCGGTACAGTTCTTGCTGTGATTTTTTTGAAAAAGTCGATTTTCTATATATACCCCCCCGAATCGAAGTTGAGGAGTTCAGTTTATCGTGAGTTATTGCCGTGCATGCTGCCCAAATTTTTCGCGAGTGACAAGTTCTAATTCCCGCTATTTTCCGTATTTTTGATTTTTCGCCTGACCTGTCCTGGTTTCGTGAATTCGGCCGTCCTGTAATCACTTTTTCGTCCGGTCCGGAAAAGTGTAGTGCTCCCGAATCTCAAGGATTAGCTGTGCCTGTGGTAATCTGCCGTTTACCACCCAGAATAAATGTAAGCGTGGAATTTCAACTAGTTTAACTCGTTTGATAAGTATTCCTGTTGATTTTTCAAACCATCTTGATTTTTTTCATTTTACTTTCGAGAATAAGTATAATATCGTATCCCGAATATAGTGAAAAGTTTGCTGGAATAAATAAATTCGTTTTCATTATATCCCAGCTTTTGACTGGAGAGGGTTATTTGTCTTTTTCAGTAATTCCCGATAGTCGGGCAGACAACTGCAAATAACGGGCGTATAGCGATATAGAACCATCCGGATATTGTATACGTTTCGGCGTTCACAGTAGTTGACAGAAATTCACCTTCTCCCTGGTAACCATCACCTGTTAAATAAAATAATTTCTCGCAATAATACGTAAACATCACGGAAAATTGAGTCCACGTTTTATGAAAATCATCCCAGAACTTCCTGATCAATTCCAGGAACCTGACCTGTTTTTGCGCCCTGACTACATGAATCACCCTGTATAGGAAAATTGTCGATTTGTTATTGCCTTTGTTGTAAGTGGTGGATTTTCTTTGTTGGAGTTGTGATCGGTATATTTTGTCCATTGATTTGCATTGATTTACGGAATAAGCCTGATCTGTCAAAATGTTACCAGTTTCAGGAAAATATTAATTTTGTATTGATAATTAAAAATTGTCTCATATAATATTTCAAGCGAATAAATTGTTTTGTTTCATCAATCAATTGTAGCCTGTCATATTTCTTTAACTGTTTGATTTTCATATGTTTCCGGAAAATTCGTACAAAGTGTGGAAAGTTGACTTTACTAAATAAATGATCGAAAACCTTTACTTTCATTTTATTTCGGTACTGAACTTGTGGTTGATTTTACTTGTAGATCTCATATTTTCTGAATAAAATCAATTGACGCATTTTCGAACTAAAATTAGAAAAGGTATAGCTACGCCAATGCCGCCTCCTTCGTTTATATTTCCAAATCCAAGTCTGCGACGCTCGTCTGCATGTGTTTATTATTTCTGGCGCAGCCGAAACCATGTCTCCGCCCTAGAGGCCTATTAATTTTTTGGTAGCGACCCGATGATGAAAAACACTGCTCTCTGCCCGTCTGTCTTCGCTCAAGAGCCCTCTCAAGCCGATATGGCCCGATGTAATGAGACACTTGAAGGAATTAAACGTACTCCGCTACAACACTACCGTGTTTTGTTGAAAAACACACGGTAATGGCTTGTAGTTGTTGGGTTTCTGGGGAAGATAAGTTTGTTTGAAAGTCGACATTCAGCAGTAGTCACTTGGAAATGTCGTGGCAGGGGCCAGTGGTGTAGTTAGAGGGGGAGATGGAGACCCTTTGGCTTCGAAAAACGGATATTTCATTCCGCAAAGCTATTTTTTGGTAATGATTGTAAGCTCGGATTATTTTGTATTCACTACGAAGGATAGTTCATTCTTATCTTGCTACTTGTTATGGCTGAATTTCAACTGCACTTGAACAATGAACGATTCGTCTATACCAAGTGAGGGTGGATGTATAAAAACTTGTTGGCATTCGACACTTAAGAATTGAGACATGATAGTCGGTTATGTTATAAAAGTACTCAACATAAAACTGATTGAAACATGCTCTTATTTAGATTCAAATAAAAAAGAAACTGGTATAGAATTTTTCTATGATGCCTATTCATTGGTATCATTTTTAATTAGGTACCTACTTTGTTGTTCCTTTAACGAAATCATGATATAACTGGTCAGGGTAATAATGCCCATAGCACAAATAGAAATCCACTATGAATCCAAATCGGTAGCAACCAAATTGTTTCTATTTTCAAATGTACCCGTAACATAACAATAATTTCGAAATGCGTCAAATCGTGTAAATCAAAAATGTTTTTTAACTTTATCACCTCGATTATAAGAATGTTTTTCCCATATTCCATCTGTCTTCGGTGATAAATCTTAGATTTTGGGTGATAAATCTCAGGTGTTAACTTTTTTATAAATTCACCTTTATTCACCCATCATTATATTCTTCTTGTTTTTCAAAACAGTTCTCCTTCCTGACGTCTCTCTTACTGACACAACAAAATTATTAGCATTTATGTTGCTAGGCAATAATTTTAGTGCCTAGGAGATGAAGTTGATCATCTTTCAGGAAGAACTAACCCATAATAACCAACATCGTATTCGAGAATAACAATAAGCTCCAAGTGGTCCGAGTTGTCATAGTTGTGAAGTTATGCAGAAAGGGATTAAATGTGGTAGGGAAGAGGGTTGTTTCATAAATCATTTAACTTCCGTTTAAATTGATTTCTAGTGCCAAAAGCTTCTCACTTTATCGTGCGAATAGGAGGAAATGGTACTGACTATAGCAGTAGGTTTTGACATCTTGTGAGTTGTGTTTCAAACTGTTTTTAGATTTATTGAAAATATTTCAGGTATGTAAATACCTCTCGAAATATGCTGAAAGGTTCTTGCAAGAACATCCAACAATCTCTCAGAAAATGGTTTCCATCATAAGATTCCATAGCTTCCCAAATGCTATAAAAATTCATTAAAACGGAACCAAGTTTTGCAGCTCAATTTTCACAAATATTCTCAAATCGAAACAACGTAGGGCGTTATCACTAAATGAAGGGCATCTAGAGTTCAAAAAATTATATGGAGCGAAAGTACCTGGAGTATATAAAACGCACCAACCAGAGAAATCCAAAGAATCAATATAGGAATAAATTATGAATACCGAGATAAGAGAATTTGAAAAACGATAAAAATGCACAGGCTAGCTGTCGGTAAGTAGGTAACGTAAATTTTGAATTTTTTCAAAATATCGCAGGAACCATACTGACTTTCTTCCAGTTTCCAAAACAACATATTGAAGTAGTTCAAACGAGGGTTCAAATTACGTCACTTTTCTCTGATTTAACATCTGTATATATCTCGCCGATAAGGGAATTTTTGCATATACTGTCTTCATGAAATTGTTGACAACCTTTATAGTAAAGTAGAACATAAAGTTGCACCAGTTATTTTAAGTTTGATGTGTATTTTTGCAATTAACTGAAAATAACAAATTGGTTTCTTTCATCTTCCTCACAGATCAATATTTGTCCATATTGCAATTCATATCCATCATAAACTATTGTTGACAAATTCGCTTTTGTGACTGAGTAATGTTGGTATTATTACATATTATTATTATTATCAATACTTTCATTTTGTAGATTGTAGATTGTCGTTGAGGCTGTGCAGCCTCTCAAGCACCTCGACCTATAAGATCTTTTGTGCATTTACTTTTATTTTACTTAGATGTCTGGTTTGTTGAGGATGGACTTATCTAGGCATAGTTATTATTTCAATAATCTGGTGACTCAGCCTAACATAACGGTTATCTTTTCGAAGAATTGAAGTTATCATCGAAATAAGAATGGAACGCTGCCCTTATTTTATCATCTTCGATATTATTTGCTATATTCATTTCACACGATCTTATCCGACCAAGACAAATAATTTTGATGACTCAACAAGGCGATATGATATTCTACGTCCATTATACGTTTCTGTTTGCTCAGATATCAATAAATTTAGAGGATTTATTCTACAGTGGCTTCTTTATGTGTGACGGTAATGTCAATTTTTAGATGAATGATGATGATGAACTTTGTGATGGTCTTCAAATTGGTTATTGAGTATTGAGTGTCAATAGGAGAACCTCGAGAAGAAGTTTATATGAGTCGATTATACCTTTAATGTATTGTATCGTTTTCCCTAGCGCTTTCCAATGGGTAAATTTGATACTGACGCTCGTTATTATAGTCAAGTGGAGATTGCTAATACAATGCTGAAATGTTCTTGGAATGATATATTGTTCGATGTTTTATGATGATACGGCAGTTTTCTATCCTTGATTAACTTTTTGATAAATTTCCCTAAATGACGCCTCTGGATAAAGCTACTACATGTTTTGGCCATCAGAAAGTTATTTACATGGTAATGGGAATCCTGATTCATTACACAAATCAACCTTGACAATGGAAAAATGAACAATGACATATTCAGACAGATTTGAAATATATATATTATTTTCGAATAAAATAATTCCCTTCTCAATGATTTCGTTTCGAATGGATATAATAAAATATCATTGTTTTAAAAAAATTTACTATCTTTTAATGCACATATTTTCTGCACAATTGAACCGCATTTAAATATTTCTATATATCAGAGAGAACCAACTTTCAACTTTTAACTTGACGAATGATCAATTAAAAATGGTTCGCTATTATGGAAAGAAAACAAATCGAGGAGAAATTCCTGCTGAAATATTTGCTGCTGCAGCAGAACAGTTTACTTCTGAAATATTCCTTATACCTATAGAAAAGCAGATATAACTGGATCTGTCGATAAAGCAATATTACTGAGGTCATTAAAAAATATCCAAGAGGCCCAACGTTTTCAATAAATTCTACATTATTCTAGAATCTATCATGAATAAGCTCCTAAATAACTTCTAGACTTGCAACAAAAGTTGGCATCTGCGTCGCCATCTGCTCAACGTTTTCTGAAATTGACAATTCGTGCACCCAGAAGCTACCATCAGATTAGAAAGTGCTAAAGTTTTAACAAATTCAATATTGAAATAATTATTCTCTGACAATTTGAGGCATGGTCTGTCTTGGACTGTTATAATCGAGGTTATAATTTCAACTGTGCTTCTATCTAGAACACTTATGATACTGGCCTCTAGCTCCAGACCATTCATCAGAGATCTGGAAAGTAGTACATTTACCACTCGATTTACCATGATTTTGGCAGATGGGCACACGTGATGGTATGCAGTAGCGGGGACGCTTGTATCATATCTTTTTTCAAAAATAAAATGTTATTTTTCTATTTTGGTTGTATAATGAAGTCATTGTGCAACGCAAATGCGCGTGTCGAAATAGCCTCTATTTCGATACGCATTTTTTATTATTCGGAGATTGGTACAATCGAACTGTAAAATGAAAGTCAGAAGAGTTAGGCCCAGTTTACTTTTGAGCGATTTGCATTTGGTGATATCAGCAGTGAAAAACTCAATGTTTTAATTGGTGAATTTCAATTCAGAGTGTAATCTGATTTAAATTGACCAATAAAAACAATAACAACATTGAATTTTTCACCGCTGGTATTGCAAGATATCAAAATCGCTCAACTGTAAACTGGGCTTTACGCATGTGCGTCAGATTTTAATTATTTCAATGTCATCATTGTTACCAATCGAAGATGTTTCTGTTATTTATCGATATTTAATCAATTTTTTTCTTCAAATCAATTCAAAATAGAAAAAATTGCATATGACACACGTTATATAAGACACGTTGTCGCACTTGTTCACTTGGAGCACTCCTCGCTTCGTTCGTCGTACTCCAAACAACGCGTGCGACAAAATAGCGTCTTATAAACCTGGTATCATAATATACTATTTTTTATTGACAGCCGTTACTTTTTGTCAAGAACAGATCTTATCTCATAAACGTATCAATTTGTCCCTTACATGTATCATTTTGCCCTCGATTTCAGCCTAGCCTCGATTTCAGCCTAGCCAGGGGAACTTTGAGACAGTGCATTATCCAGATAAATCATTAAAATCTTATAGAAAACACTGTTTTTCCAAATCCGAGAGAATATAATAAGATCTAAAGACAGTGAAAAAAGTAAAAGATTTATGGAAAAGATGAATGAAAGATCGAGTAGAAGTTTGTGAGCCGCTCTGTAGTATTCAAATAATCTCTTGCTGAGGAAGCCTTGCCCAACAATTTCACACCTTATACGAAAATGGACTATACAAATATTTCAATCAACCGTTCTGGGTAGGTAGGTATATAACTCGGTATATAATACAAGTATCATATTATTTACCAGCCTTCGGCGCGGCCAAATATGCTTAGGTAACAAAAAGATAAATTCTCTGAAGCCGTGAAGGCATCAAATATCAAGATATAAACGAAACCAGAGACGATATTTATGATTGAACGGAATATTCAGTCAGATTAGCTGAAATATATTGAGTAGTAATGAAATACGTGCTTCATAATAATATAGCTTGAATTGCGCTTTTTCCATTATTAAAATATGTGAGAATTTCAATGTTTGATTTATCTCTTCAGTTAGTTTGAATATAGCAAAGTTGATTTAGATTCGAACAAATTCACTAATGAATATTGAAAAATACCGCTTCAACACGTCTTCTGAAAACATTGCAACATAGTGATCAGGACTGGGATCAAGCAGTCAATTATCCTTTCAAGAAATGTTTGTGATTCAAATAACATCTCGGAAAATCTATTTCCTATGCCAACCAGTCGACAAAATAAATATTGCAATATATTGCGGGCTGATCCATAGCAGGATGTCAAAAAAATAGTCGATCCATTCTAGTTCAAATTATAATTTGTTTGTCTTGGTCACACATTGAAATTCATAACAGATATAAAAAGACAATAAAATGTCAGCAATAAAATATTCAAATTTGTTCGATGGTGCACAGACACGTGTGAAAATGAGTTTTTGATAGTTGACATCTACTATAGAGTGCAAACATTGTATTGTATCTTTCTCTCGTTTTATAGGTATGTTAAATTTTGCATGTACCTCGGCATGTACGGAGATTTATCCATTCCTCTTTGATTTCGCTCTGGTTGCTTGTCATAGAATCATAAAACAATACTATCTCTATTCACTACATTCACGAATTTATGATGTTGTAAACTAAATTGCGAATCCATTTATCCTCACCAGTGGAGAAGATATCAGTCGAATAGTTTTTGTAAAATGAACCAGTAAGCGTTTGGACCATAAAAGATGCTATGAAATAAAAAATATCAGGAGGAATAAATGTGATTTAAATAGTAACCTAGTCAAGTGTTATAAACAACTGTTGAACATAAATCTACTGGGGTTCAATATATACAACCAGATAAAATCAAAAATAAATTGTAATCCTGCAGAAAGGGTCTCTTATGCTTTTAAATTTCAAGAAAATGTTTCCTAGATTGTGGTTTAAACAACCAACATTTGTATTGTTCTTGCCAATGTAACGATGAAACTATGTTTTGTCAATGAGAATTTTTTCTTTCGACAATTTAATTCATGCACTATAAATGCCATATGTCGCATTGTTTTGTCATTATGACAAGTTAGCCAAAACTTTTCCAGCGACTAAACGGAACTCACTTGTGAAAGCATGACATTGTAATAGTATATTATGATAAGTACTAGTTTTATAAGACGCTATTTTGTCGCACGCGTTGTTTGGAGTACGACTAGCGAAGCGAGGAGTGCTCCAAGTAAACAAGTGCGACAACGTGTCAGTAGATGATTTGTGCCGATTCTAGACCTCCTCCCAAGGTCACACACCCCCCACGTGGCCTTGGGGGGTCAATGACCTTAGGGGGGTCAATGACCTTGGGAGGAGTGACCTTGGGAGGAGTGACCTTGGGGTGAATGACCTTGGGAGGAGTGACCTTGAGAGGAGTGACCTTGGGGTGAATGACCTTGATGCGATCTTGGGAGGAGTGACCTCGAGTTGGCGACCTTGAGAGGAGGGTGCCCTTGGGAGTTGCTGTGGCCTTGAGAAGAGCGCGTCCTTGAGGAGGGCTTTCTTTTTTTCTGTGAGCGTGACCTTGTGTTTCCACACCCCTGAAATGGGAGGGGGTGCGACCTTGAACACTGCTGCTGCGTGCGCATGCGCCATTCTCCCGCGAGAGTTCAAGATCGCGTTGGTGAGAGTGGGGGAGGCGGTACTTCTATAAATTCAAGGGTGCGCAGAGCGGAGCACAGTTTATTGGGAATCACATATTAATCAGCATTTGTTGTTTGTTCGTGAGTGATAAAAGCGTTTTTTATTCATCATCATCATGTTGACCTGCAGTGCTTGTTTCCAAACATTTACGCGTAGTGATAATTTACGCCGCCATCAAAGAATTTCATGTGTTGGTGATTTGAGTGATTTGGGCGAGCCTAGTGCAAAAAGGGCTCGATTGGATATTTCGAATCCGCCAGCGCCATCGACATCTAGAAGTATGCAAAGATGTGTGCCCTGCGCTAAAGATGTTCCATCAGATAGGATGGGTGCTCATAAGAGAACCTTGGAGCATCGCTCTAATGCGTGCATGCACTACAGAGATGGCGTATATGCGATCGAGAGCGCGTTCAAATGCCGCATTATTAGCTATAGGTTAGAGTGTAGAACGAACATTTTAGATTACAATGCGTTCTTCAATGAGAATAGAGCTACAATTATATCTCTATTAGATAATATGCTACTGATTCATCACTCGATTAAAGTGAACATGGAAGTTTTTGGTAGATATGTCATTGAAACCCGAGATGTGAGAGATGTGAAATCTTTCATGGCTCCGAATCGCATAATTGCTTCATCGCCAGATTTGGAAGATATCGTTGACGCATTTCGGGATTGTCTTTCGAATCTAGCTATCGAATTCGAGGAACGTGATTCTGGTGAGTTGTTTGAAAAAATCAGATGTCGACTAAGTTTGCTTATTTCTTTTTTTTACTTTGATATTACAGGTTGGGCTTTAGAAGAGATTTTGTTTCTAGAAATAAATATTAATAAATATAGTCCATTAAGAGGCGGGTCTTACATAAAGCTGCCCACCTATATTGCGAACAAGAAAGCGGTGGTAAACATTATTAATCAGGATGAGCATTGTTTCGCCTGGGCAGTTACATCAGCTTTGTATCCTGCGAGGATAAGGAATACCGAAACATCTTCCTACCCACACTTTTCTACAGTATTGAATCTGGTTGGTATAGAGTTTCCTATGAAAGTAAGTGATATTCCAAAGTTCGAAAATCAAAATGATTGCTCCATCAATGTTTATGGGTTAGAGAGCGTATTCGATGATCAAAAAATGAAATATAGGGTTATTGGGCCGCTTCATTATGCTAAGAATAGGTTGGGTAGGCATGTAAACTTACTTTATATCTCGGACGATTCCGATAAGGGGCATTATTGCTGGATAAAAAATTTATCGCGATTAGTGTCAAGTCAATTAAATGCCAGAGGGCATAGGAATTTCTTTTGCGATGGGTGTCTGATATGTTTCTCCGATGAGTCGAAGTTGCTACGTCATAAGTTGAATGATTGCAATCATACATACACTACGGTTCCATCTCCAGAAATCAAGGTTGATAAATTCGGAAATAGCGCTCCCGGGAATATTTTAAAATTCCAAAGTTTTGAGAAACAGATGAAAGTACCATTCGTTATATATGCGGATTTTGAATCTGTTCTGAAACCCATCCAAACTTGTGAACCAGATCCTACGGGGTCGTATACTAATAAAACATTCGCTCACGAGCCGCATTCATTTGCATATCTCATCAAATGCTCCTACGATGATTCCCTCACTAAATTTGTTTCATTCCGAGGAAAAGGTGTAGCAAAAAAGTTTGTCTCCAGTTTAGTCGATAATGTTAAGGCTATATATAATATGCATTTGAAATGTGTTGTTCCTATGGCTAAATTGAGTGCTGCAGAGAAGCTTGATTTCGCTACCGCTACAATTTGCAACATTTGTGATAAGCCACTTGATTCCACAGATGTTAAAGTTAGAGACCATTGTCACCTGACTGGTAAAAAGAGAGATGGCGCTGCACATTCTAAATGTAATTTGAATTTCAAGCTACCTAACTTCATCCCCATCTTTTTCCATAATATGAGCGGGTATGATAGCCACCTCTTCATCAAACAATTGTTCGAGCATGAAGAGAGGGTGGATTGTATCGCTCAAACTAAGGAAAAGTATGTTTCATTCACGAAACATGTTTTTGTTGATGAGTACTTGGGAAAAGATGGGAAAAATCATAAAATGTTCATGAAGTTGCGCTTTTTAGATAGCTATAAATTTCTTTCTGATCCGCTGCATTCTCTAGCTGAAAATCTGACTACGGAACAGTGTGTTGAGACAGCGAGAGCATTTCAAGATCGCGAACAATTTAAGCTAATGACGCGAAAAGGCGTATTTCCGTATAGTTTTATTACATCTATCGATAAATTGGAGCATAAAGGTTTACCTTCTCAAAATGACTTTTTCGATAATTTATCGAATGAACACATTTCGAATGAGGATTATCGTAGAGCTGAGCGTATTTGGAAGATATTCAAATGTAAAACGCTTGGGGATTATTCAGACGTATATCTGAAATCGGATGTTTTGTTATTATGCGATGTTTTTGAAAATTTTCGGAAGGTTAGTTTGAAGACATACAAGTTGGACCCATGTCAATATTATACAGCCCCTGGTCTATCGTGGGATGCTATGTTGCGCTACACAAAAGTGGAATTGGAACTCTTAACTGACATCGACATGGTGAATTTCTTTAAGAAGGGAATAAGAGGCGGTGTCAGCCAGTGTAGTATGAGAAGCCATGTAGCTAATAATAAATTCCTCCCAAATTTCAACCCTGATGATCCATCGTCGTTTATAATGTATTTGGATGCGACCAACTTGTATGGTCATAGTATGTCGCAACCACTACCTACATCTGGTTTCACATGGTTAACTGATGTTGAAATCTCAAATTTGGATATCTCGAATGTTGCAGATGATGATCCGTTCGGGTATGTTCTCGAAGTAGATATTCACTACCCTGAAAATTTACATGATGCACACTCGGATTTACCTTTTCTTGTGGAAACCATCAGCCCGCCAGGTTCAAAATCCGCTCATAAGAAACTGATTCCGAATTTATCGAATAAGTTAAATTATATAATCCATTATCGAAATTTGAAACAGGCGATTAGAAATGGTTTAATCTTGACGCGAATACATAGAGTTCTTAAATTCAATCAATCTCGCTGGTTGAAGAAATATGTAGACCTCAATACTGAGATGCGCAATAAAAGTACGAACAAAGCCGATAATGGATTATTTAAAAAGATGGTCAACTGTGTGTATGGTAAAACTATGGAAAATGTCGATAGAAGGACCGATATCAAACTTGTGACCCATTGGGAGAGTATCGGGAAGCGGAAGGGTGCTAATGCATTAACGACCCTTCCCAATTATAAGACTTGCACGATATTTCATGAAAATTTCGTTGCAATTCACATGGGTAGGGTTAGCGTGCATTATGATAAACCGCTCTATGTGGGCTTCAGCATATTAGATGTGTCGAAAATTGTAATCTATGATTTCTTATATGATTGTATCAAGAAAAATTTTCCTGGAACATCCTCATCATTATTGTATACCGATACTGATTCCCTCATCTTGAAAATTGATAGCGAAAATTTCTATGATTTTATGAAAGAAAACATAGAATATTTCGACACGTCTAATTATCCTGTAAAAAATAACTTCAACATGCCTCGCACAGAATCGATCGTCGGCAAAATGAAAGATGAATTCCCAAGCATTCAATTATGTCTGGACAATATCGAAATATGTCCATGAGACAAATGGTGGCCGCCATACGGGAGAGACAACGCACCAACCCGGTGGAGATCGACGAAATGGTGCAGAGACACTTGGACGAGCGGCGGGCCGATGAAGCAATGCGGGAGATAATGGCTGTGGAGATTCCAGAACTCGACCCTGGATCAGACTCTGATGAAACCATCATTTTATCTCCCGTTATCACAAGAAGGGAGCTACGTAGGAAGAAGAAGTCGAGAGTGCCGCCTTACACGGCTAAAAGGTTGAAGCCGAAAGTGAAGTAAACAAATATATATCGTTTTTTATATTATATATTTCAATAAATTTTTTCATAATACAAATTGTTTGTCATGATATGAATACACCATTAATAAGTAAGAAGTGGTCCTCAAGTGTCTACCGTTTCAATTTCTCTCGTAGATGCCTAACTGTTCTCACAAAAGAAGTGAAAATCCCATATTTATGTGAATCACAGTCGCACACGCAATAACAATAATGCATACATTTCCTGCATGCAAGCCCATCTACGACATCGTTGTATTCGAATAGATAGAAACACTTTCTGCGGCAGCAATAACGCCTTGATGTAACTGGGCATTGATACTCCAACGCGCGAACCATGTTAGACGGAGTTTAAATGATGTCTGAGAAGTAGGGCGAATATTAGAAACCAAAGTGGTGGGCGTTAACAAGAAGTGGGCTAGTGTAATGAGGTCCGAGCGTAACGACCAATGGGAGAAGCCAAAGGGCTGGGCCTCAACAAGTGGGAGGGTCTCAAATTGGCTACGCCCACCCCCCCCCCCCCCCGAGGAAGCTCCGCCCCCAAAACTCCGCCCCCCCCAAACTCCGCCCCCCCCAAAACTCCGCCCCCCCCTTGGAGCACCACCCCTAAGATCTGTGTCAAGGTGGGATTCGATCAGCACCCCCCCCCCCCCCCCCCCCCCCCCGGGGAGCACCATAGTTTTCTCAGTTATATTAATGTTATATGTGAAAATATTGAAAATATTGTATTTAATACTGGGCGATATAATTTTTGAAACTCTTGTATATAAAATAAAATCGATAATTTAGTTTTTTTCATTTATTCATTGTACACTCTTACATAAATATATATATATATATATATATACCCTCAAATTTCAAATATACTAAATAAAATCTTATGAACTATAAATATATACAAAATAAAAACTTATAAATAGAAAAATAAATAATCAAATATATATATACACTAATTCAATAGTCTCCTTCAATATCACCCCTATAGTATCTAAATGTTGGAGCCGGCACCTCCAAATCCCTAGCCCTTCTTCGAAGTCTCTCTTCGAGGGGTAGGCACCAACACTTGTCCAAATGTTCGGAGGGCCCCCTATAAAAGTGGCCCACCACCTCGCAAAAGAATTTCTTGCTGAAATTGCAACCTCTGCAAATCCCTTGCCAGCAATCATTCCGATATTGCCGGCAGCTTCTACATCTATGGAAGTGCAGCCTTCTACCCATGCTGCATTCCCGGCATGTTGGGCGGCAGATTCCAAAGTTGGAATTCCTCAGCTTTTTACAGCACCTATCGCATCGGGCTCCGGAACTTGGTGACTGCGCTGGTACAGGAGATGGGGGCCCCGTTCTTGTCGTATTCGCCAACGAGCAACGCTGGCACATTCCCGTGCTGGGATTAAGGTCTCCTGGCACGAAGGCGTCCCCGCAATTGTGGCAGCATATCGCCCCATTCGCGATAAGCGGCCTCACTGCAATAATTGGCTTGTTATCCCAGGCACTCGGATACATATTGACTGAAGAATAATTGAGGAGTTCTTCTCAAACTAGTGGTCGACTCAGGAGTTGAAACCGCTATGACCTCCGCTTTTCAATACTCTTTCCGACTAAGATGGCCGCCGTGACAGTCGCCCTGTCAATTGTCATCTGCCAGCTATCACCCGATATCAGTAGCGTCACTCGCCATCAGTAGCGCCACTTGCCATCAGTAGCGCCACCTGCTATTAAGGCTAATGACCTTGAAACAGGGGCGCCATCTATCACAATCGCTATTATTTGCCATACCAAACTATCGCGAAGTGTTCCGTGCCCGTAGTTGGTCGTTGAGGTGTTCCGTGTCAGCTGTCATCCGCCATCAGTAGCGCCATCATCATCTGTCACCCGCCATCAGTCACTCCCACTCTCAGCTAGGAGGGAGGAAAGAGTACAAAAGCGAAGCGCCCACTCGAATTTATCATTCTGCTGCCTGCCTTCCTCTTCGACTAGACCTGCCTACTAGACGCTGCTAGATCAATTGTGAGTATTACCTTTTGATTGTGTATAGTGAATTTGTATATATCCCCATATTTTTGTACTTATGATTTTGTATTATATTCTAAGTGGTGAATCTGGGACTTGTAGATTTCTCTCGTTGTGATAACATCAGATTATTTCTGTTTCTTTGACTCTGAATATTTTTCTCATTGCATTAATATCGAATCATTTTCAAAGTGAAAGAAGTTGGGGATTGAACATTTTTTTCTCGTTGTGATAATATTAGATTATTTCTATTTGCCCGACTCTGAATGTTTGTTCCACATTGCTCCAATTTCGAATTATTTTTCAAAGCGGAAAACTCTTACTCTTGTTTTTTTTGCATTATACTAATATTGAATCTTTTTCCAAGTGATAGAATCTGCAAACCGTTACCATCTTCAACTAATTCTGCTGCCCGCCTTCCTCTTCGACTAGACCTGCCTACTAGACGCCGCTAGATCAATTGTGAGTATTACCTTTTGGTTGTGTATAGTGAATTTGTATATATCTCTAAATTTTTGTACTTGTGATTTTGTGTTATATTCTGAGTGGTGAATGTAGGACTTGTATATTTTTCTCATTGTGATAACATTAGATTATTTCTATTTCTTCGACTCTGAATGTTTTCTCATTGCATTAATATCGAATCATTTTCAAAGTGAAAGAAGCTGGGACTTTAACATTTTTCTCGTTGTGATAATATTAGATTATTTCTATTTGTCCGACTCTGAATGTTTTTCCTCACTGCTCCAATGTCGAATTATTTTTCCAAAGTGGAAAACTCTTACTCTTGTTTTTTTGCATTATACTAATATTGAATCTTTTTCCAAGTGATAGAATCTTCGAGTGTTTTCATCTTGAACTCATTCTGTTCGCTGCCTTCCTGTTGGGCTACTCAGACTAGACGCTCCTAGACCAACTGTGAGTATTACCTTTGAAGTGTGTATAGTGAATTTGTATACATCTTCATATTTTTGTACTTGTGATATCGAATTATATTCTAAGTGGTGAATGTAGGACTTGTACATTTTTCTCATTGTGATAACATTAGATTATTTCTATTTCTTTGACTCTGAATGTTTTCTCATTGCATTGATATCGAATCATTTTCAAAGTGATAGAAGCTGGGACTTTTGAACATTTTTTTTCTCCTAGTGATAATATCAGATTATTTCTATTTCTCCAACTCTGAATGTTTTTCCTCATTGCTTCAATGTCGAATTATTTTTCCGAAGTGGAAAACTCTTACTCTTGTTTTTTTTCATTATACTAATATTGAATCTTTTTCCAAGTTGTAGAATCTTCAAGTGTTTTTTGGACCCGGTCTAGAAGACACCGTTGCTTGCCCTCCTCTCGAGCTACCACACCACCGGCAAATTTTTTTGGAGTATTACTTCTGAACCAATTGTAAGTATTTCCTTGTGAGTGCATATAGTGAAATATAAATTTTCGAGTTCTATAACATACTTCATTCTCATTGTGATATAGTCGAGTTTTGCTAAGTGCTATAATAACCTATAACTTATAATATTTTTCTTTGCGATAATTTCATAATTTCTCTATAAAATGCAATACACGACTTAACATGTTTTCATTGTTATAGGAATACGAGATGGCCTTCAACAACTCCGCCGCCGCTGGATCCTCTGCCGCTCCCGACAATTCTGAGGAGCTCCAGCAATTAAGTATGTTATTTTCAACTCTTTTTCTTGTAACACCATCCTAATATTTTTCTCGAAATTTTTTCAGGCATCAATTCATCATTTTTCGAGAACATCTCCATGGACGCATTTGATGTTCCCGAAGATGATATTGATCTTAGAGCTCTTCTCACTGACACGTGGGACAGCATGCGCGGCGACGATTCCGTGGGTGCGGCTGGCACCCGGGGTAAGAAGAGGCCGGCGATGTCGCAAGGGGCATCTTCCAAGGGGGCTAAGATGAGCTGTCGCAGGGTGAGTGAATCATCTTCATCGTCGGAGAGTGAGGAGGATATGGCGCTTTCAGACAAAGCGTCAATGTTGGTTGAAAGCCTGCCCGAAGATGACAATGCTGATGATTTCGCGCCACAAACCAAGAAAATGAAGGTTTGTGGCGCGAAATCATCGGGATCTGTTGGGGGGAAAAGCATGTCCTCGTCAAAAAGGAAGGTTGCTAACCCCCTTCAACATATCTTTCTCGATGATAGCGATGATGATTTTGCACCACCACCGCAACCAAAGAAAAAGATCTTTGGTAGCCGTGTTGGTGGAAAGAGGGCGTTATCATCGAGGGCATCGACGTCTTCGAAAGCGTCGCCCAAGGCACCTTCGAAGAAGAGGAAGATTAGCCCGAAGGCGGTTGCGGGGCCTTCTAAGGCCGGCCCTAGCAAGAAGGGCAAATCTTCCTCTTCTTCAATGATACTCCGCAAGTTCCTCAATAATAGTGGCAAGGCAAACCCCTACCGCGGAGGTGATATTGCTGAGTGGTACGCGGAACGGCGTACCGCTCAACAAGAGCGAAAGCCGGCAATCAACGTCCTCAGAGTGGACGTGATCAAGCCGGCTAGTGCTCGAACCAATGCGGACGGTGATGCGATCGCCGCCATTGATGAGGGAACCAGTGGAGTAGGCGCCGTGGGTGATGCACCGGAAGTGGCTAATGCCAATGAAATTGAACAGTCTGGAAGCATCAGCATCGTCACCATCTCCGACGATGAAGGTGCTACTGCTGCTGAGGGCGCGGATGTTGGCGAAAACAATGGTGGTGATGCCATCGTTCATGAGGCTGCAGTTGCCGCCACTCCGCCGCCTGATGACGAAGTCATCACCATCATTGTTTCCGCCGACGCCGCGCCACCTCATGGAGATGCCACCCCGCGACCTCCCCAACAACCATCGCCGGCGCTGGAGGCAGAGGTTGCGGCGACGCCCCCATCATCCCCACCACCACCATCGCCAGCAGCTGAGGCGGAGGTTGCGACACCATCCCCGGCGGGTATTGCGTCACCCTCGCCGCTAGGGGAGGATGTGCCGCCGTCGCAGCCGTCGCCGCCATCTTCACCGGCAGCTGGAGGTGCGGCTTCGCCTTCACAGGCGGAGAGTGAGGATGCCGCGCCGCCGACGCCTTCCCCGTCAACGCCTTCCCCGTCAAACAGCATTCCGCCGGGACCATTACTGCCTGCTACCCAACTAAGGAGATACAATGACGAGTTGGTGCGGTGGTTGGCAATGATGAGCGACCGCAAAACGAGAACCCTTCACGACAACGCGCAGGTTGAAGCTCAGCTGGCTGAGATTTTAGCTCAGGCAGCTGAACTTCAGCGAATTTCTGCCATGCAGAAAGAGAGCATAGCCGAAATTGATGCGGAGGTTTCTCGTTATGGGGGACATGCCGACGCGAGTGCTGTTTTACTGGGGAAGGAAACCTAGTTGTATATAGTTTTTTTGTAAATTTTAGTTAAGGCCCTAATTGTAAATAGTTTTTGTAAATATAAATTAAGATGTATATATAGTTGTAAGTATGTAAATAAATTATTGTAAATATTAGTAAAAGATGTGTGTATATAAAGATGATTGTGTATATAGTTGAAAATAAAGTTTTTATAAATATAAATAAAGGTGTATATAGTTGTGAATATATATTTATGTTTGTGTTCATCATATTATTTGCAAATTTTCATAATAAAATATATTAAATTCTGATGCGACTTTTTCTTATTGGGTGAAAATTGGGTAGGAAAGAAATAGACGATAGAAAATGTCAACAGACTCATTTATTGAAAAAAATTAAATACTTCAAACAATTGCAGATTTATCAAGCCAAGAATTGTGCTCTTCAGAAAATCCTAGCCACTTGACAAATATCTTATTCCCCTTCGTTTTCAACACTTTTTCAACTAGATATGCATTTGGCTCAGCTGTTTTCAACAATTCCAATTCATAAAAGCATCCCTTGATAGGGCGACCTTTGACATCTTTGATGTTGTATGTCGTCGGATTGGTAATATTCACTTTAGATATGGTGAATAATTCTGTGGAAAAATTGGCTGAGTATCCTTTCTCGAAAACTCCTTTGAATTTGCTTATTCTGACAACATCTCCAACATTATATTTTGCTGGTGGCGCTATTTTCAGGTGGCTATATACTTTAAGTATTGTTGAAGGTGTTACGTCAGCAGGTTTCATACCAATTGTTCTATGTTTTCTATTATTATACTCGTTAGCAAAATTTGCGAGAATGTCGAGCCACTTATAGTCACCTCTGGCGGAGAATTCTCTATAGATCCAAGTCTTCAATGTTCTAATTACTCGCTCCACAATAGCTGCTTTCATTATACTATAAGTTGAATAGTGATTGATCTTATATCTCTGCATCAAATTTTCGAAGCGTGAATTGTAGAATTCTTTGCCTAAATCACTTTGAATATTTTTTGGAGAATATTCAGCTCGCTTCAGCACTTTTTCCATAGCTTTTGTCACTTCCACACCAGTTTTATTTTTTATCGGTTCAACCCATAAATATTTTGAATAGCAATCGATAACGAATAGTATATATCGATAGCCCATATTCTCATCTGCATATATTTGCATTTCAGCCAAATCAATTTGCCACAGGTCAGCAAATCCTTTGATTATCGTTCTCCTCCTTTTGAAGTTACGCCTCGCGGGTTTGTGTAATTCATTAGCAATCGCCCTTTTGGTTGGGCTTATTTTCATCTTCCACTTCGTAGATTTCCCGCTGCGATTACTTCGGCTTTCATTCATATACTAATAACTAATCTTCCAAACTCACATATACATATGGCGCTCGCACTTTGAAAAATCAACGTATGATACCTTCTTCACGCAATTCCTCTATTATCGACATTATTTCATTATCATGCCCTGTATGACCAACCATTTTAGAACTCCACAATAATCGAAGACGTTCCACCAATTCTGCAGCATCATTCCAATAAACAAATTCTTTCCGTTTTCTATTCAGAACTTTTTTGCGCGGTATTGCCTCCACTACTCCTTTACCGCCTTTGATATCAAATCGTTGAGGATTACTCCTCATATAATGTGGACTATCTATAAGAGGTTTGATGATTTGTCGATATTTCTTTTTCGAGTTAGAGGATTCAGCATTCAAACCTCCTCTAATATCATAATTTTTATATGCGGATCCTGTAGTCTTCAGAATGGAGGTATATATCTGCTTATCTCGATCGCTAATAGATCCAGGTGCTTGATTCATAAAAATCAAATCATATAGTTCAGAAGAAGCTGGAAATACCTTACTCCTTCTATTATCACGCCATAATTCGATTTGATCATTCAAAAAACGGATTTCCATATTACCCATCCTTAATTTACCCGTTTTGGGATCGATACGAACACCATATACTGTATCATAATTAGATTTTCCAGTTTTCAAGTTATCCAAATGCTGCTGCACTCGATCTTGTAGAGTTGTTGTATCAATAGCGGTAGTATTATCGCTAGAAATATGTGAAGTTGATGATGTTGGTGGTGTTTCCATCATTGTCACATAATCGAGTTCGCTCTGCATCAATTGCGAATTTTTGCTGGAATTTCCAGATTCCAAATGTTTATCAAACATTTCTGTAGCATCTCCCACCGTTTTCCTACGCTTCGGCGTAGAATGGTGCGTAGGCTGCGGTATTTTAAGGATAGGTGGTACTTTCAGACCCGATATTTGGGAGGGGGCTATCGCTACCGCAGCAGCTTCTGAGATAGCTTTCAATGGTTTCGTTAGCGGTTTGTATACCTTCTCAAGCATTGTCTGATCGCTGAGGTGGGCGCTCTTCAAACTTTTGAATTTTTTTCTCACCGCATCAGTTGCTTCGACAAGTTTCTGCTTGAGACATATTTCATCCATTTTTTCACTGCTAGATGCGCTCATTTTGCCATCCAGCGATCGAATGATTCAACCACATCAGGGTATCACGGATATATGAAGCAATCAAACCCTTTTCTATAGCGTCCCTCGCAAATCTCACTATCCTTATCGATAACGAGAAAACCATATTTATCCGTCCAACTATGTGCGCACATATCCCGAAATTGATTGAATGTCACATCTGGGGATACATGATCGGAAAATATGTGATGAAGATTCATTTCGTCCTGTTTGAACATGATTATGAAATTCGCATTATCGCGAATTAGTTGTTTAGGCACTCTCGAATAGGTTTGCGCAAGATAGAAACAATCGACATTCCTATGACGCCCCATCGAAAAATAAGATCTAATCACATCCTGTTTCTCACATATAACATCATCGAATATAAATATACTCTCAGGTTTTGCATCGGCAGGTTCAACTATGTCTGCATTATTACTGTAAGTGTGATAACCCAACCCCTTTATCGGTTCCAATACTTTACGTAAATACTCATACTTGGGTTGATACAATGATTTTGAATAGAGGTATATGTTGGCGAATCGTAAGCCATTCTGATTGGTGAGCAGTGATATCATAACATTCGTCTTGCCACAATTCGATGGACCAATAATCAAACTTCGAATTGTATTGGGAAATAGATCCCCATGCCTACGCTGTGGAATTGCACTATTTCCTAACCCAACTTTTTCATCAAAATTTTCCACACTGAATGTCTCATTTTGTCGAACAATCTGCATCATGCGACTGCCAAGTACTTTATAATGATCTGCGAGTGTCGCAAAGCTCATTTATATTATGAACACCAAGCGATACACTTCAACAAAGAAAAAAAGTTGGCGTATTTGTCGTAAGGGGAAAACAACAAATATAATGAAGGGAAAAAGGCGCTTTGGTATGGGGTGCGGCGGTAGTGTGCTGAAAAGGAAGAAGAAGCGGACCACGCCCAAACGCATGAGAAAGATAGCTTTTGGATCGGGAATAGTGCACAAAGTTCGACATGCGCTACGCCAAATGGGGAACAGGGGAACGCTCACCAGAAACTTGGGTGAAACAACTCTAAAGGCCGTCGGTGCAGCTAAAAAATTCGTGAGAATGGCAGGAGGAAGGAGAAATATTCGAACACCCCGCATAATACCAATCCCCAAAGTTGGCGGCATTCTCCCACTAATCCCAATTTTCGCGGGATTATCAGCATTGGGTAGTTTGGCTGCAGGCAGTGCAAGCGTTGTTCGTGCTATCAATTCCGCCAAAGAAAGTAAGGAGAAACTCGCTGAGGCGAACCGCCACAACACACATATGGAGGCAATTGCTCTAGGTAAAATGGGCAAAGGGGTCTATCTGAAACCATACCGCAAAGGGTTGGGTATCTATTTGAAGTCCCAAACTCCAAAAAACTAGATGGCCTACCTCGAAGGGCTTTAACAGATGTGGACCTATCACGATATATAAAAAAGATAGGAATACCAAACTTTCGAGGTATATATATGAGGGATAATTTACCCTCATCCGGCCCATATCGTACAGAATCCGCCATATTGAATTTAGATAGCGAACAAGGCGATGGCACACATTGGGTTGCATATAAAAAAAGCGGTAAAGTAGTCGAGTATTATGATAGCTATGGCGATTTACCCCCACCAAAAGAGTTGGTGAAATATCTGAATAGAGGGCCGCAGGCGCTTAGAGCTACCAAAATAGTATATAACTATGAGCGCCAACAAGAATACAACACAGTCTGGTGCGGGCATTTGTGCTTGAAATTTCTCTCGAAGAAGAACACAAACGAAAAGTAGCTCATCATGGATCGAGAAAGCATCAAAGAAATGGCCCATGCGTTGTTAGCTTACTCTAAATCACGCTCTCTCTTAAAAATGACTGAGAAAGAACTCGCCGACCTACCAAAGGAAGTACTGATTGGATTGGCCTCCCAAGAAATAGCTCTAGTATGGGATAAGCTACCGCAACGATTGAAAGACGATCCAGAGGTGTCGAAATACCAATTTTGTGAGGATCATCATCACGAGAAATGCGATAATCAACCAGACGGTGTTGATGTCAACGATGGACCAATACCACGAAAAGTGTTTTGCTGCTTTTGTCGAATGAAAATGTAGATGTGGCAATATGTAATAAAAAATTTTTATATATAAATGATTATCAATGCGAAAATAAAAACATTCTTCAATGCCTCGCATAGCGATCAAGTTGCAGCTGTTGAATGTTCATTGAGGTTTGTTACCCATTTTCGCCGTTTTCTTTACACACCACCAACATTATGTCGCAAACATTCACCATATCGGGTGGTCATAGTGTTTTGAGCGCTGATTTTTACCCACCAATTGAACTAGATGCGAGAAGAACTTACGGTTTGGGATTACACGGCTTTTATTCTTACAATTCCATAGCCAATATAGATGAGACTAATAACGCTTTGGGTTATTGGGATGAGAAAGAAGGTCGCATCTCTGAGAACTTGAAAATGATTCATATACCACCAGGCGCCTATGAAATAGAAGAAATCAATAGAGTTATACAAGAAGCTATAGCATCTTCGAACCCCTCCTCTGATAGTAAAAAGAGTAAAAATAATATTGAATTTTATCTTCGAGCTAATAATAACACTCTAATGTGTGAAATGAAATCTTCATATGGAATTATGTTGTCAGTTGAGAATTCCATAGCCGAAGTGTTGGGTTTCGAGAAAAAATTCTACCCATCCAACTTTCTACATAAATCCACCAAGCCGGTGAAAATTATTAAAGTTCGCCTAATACGCATCGATTGCAATATCACGAGCGGGGCGTACCTGAATGGGGAAGAGGTTCACACGTTGTATGAATTCGACATCAATGTGGATCCTGGATATAAGCTGTCGAAGGAACCGAAAAACATTATATATCTACCAATCAGCCCGACCGGACGTCAGTCTATCGATAACATTACACTGAGAATTTTGGATGATGAAAATTGTTTGGTCGATTTCCGAGGAGAGAAGATTATTGTGAAGCTTGAACTGAAACAACTAGATTGATCTCGAAAAATAGCAGAGAAAAGATGGGGTTCTGCTTCGGTAACCAATCAAAGCGAATATCCACCCCCACACCCCATAATGAGCGCAGAAATAATAAAAAGAAGTGTAAACGCGGTCGCGGATTCATTCGCAATCGACGTCTCAATCAGACAAGGCGGCATCATAACCTATCTGAGAGCGATATTGATTTCTTGAAATCTATCGGACTGAAAGTGCTACAGAAAAAATAGAGATGGTTTCCACAACTTCTACTAGCCTCCAATTGGAAGTGTTTGATGAACCAATCTTCGATCATTCCCTAATCAGCCTGCATGAACACACATACAAACCATATGGTTCACCATCATTCAAGAACTCTGACGAAATAAGAATAGCTGTCAACTTTCAAGATTTGATATTAGATATTGCAGAGAGCTACATCTACATCGAAGGAAAATTCATGCCAGATGATTTGACAGCAGATTGCTATTTATCCAATAATGCTCTAGCATTCCTCTTCGACGAAATTCGCTATGAGATGGGTGGCGAACAAGTGTGTATGATTCGAAAACCAGGCATCACTACAGCTATGAAATGTATGATCTCCTATGGGGAATCGAATAAAAAATTTCTAGAGACCCTCGGTTGGGGAATTGATGATGATAATCAACCGATCCTAGACAAAATCAATCACGTATTCAGCGGAAAATTACCACTCAAATACTTGATGGGATTCGCTGAGGACTATAATAAGGGTGTCTTGAATATAAAACAAGAGTTGATACTAATCATTGCTCGCTCATTCAAAAACTCCTACATGGGAGTAGTTAATGCGAAAATAGAAATTGATAAGATTGAATGGAGAATAAGGCATATCATGCCGTCAGATAAACAAAAACTCAAACTATTGAATCGCATCAATAAAAGTTCCACTGCGAAGATAAAAATAGCATATAGGATGTGGGATTTGTATGAGTTACCAACTATCCGTGAAACATCTTCAGACATTTGGGCTGTCAAAACTACCAACAGCCTCGAGCGACCGCGATACATTATCATAGGATTCCAGAAATCTACTAATACGGATGATGTATCTCAAGATGCCACCCAATTCATTAATGCTGACATTAATAATATTCGAGTGTATTTGAATTCAGAAGTATACCCATACGAGCGGTGGAATTTAGAATTCGACAGGAAGTTGGATGCTATAGCCTATTATGCTTACGAAAATTTCCAAAAGAGTTACTATGGTAAAGATATGAGTGAGCCGATGATGGGTATAGAAGAATTCAGGAAGAACCCATTATTTATCATCGATTGCAGCCATCAAGCCGACGCCATGAAATCCTCAACAGTAGATATCAAATTGGAATTTGAGACTCGCAAATCAAAATTTCCAGCCAATACAAGAGTGTATGCGCTCATTCTACATGACGCAGTCATGACATATAGCGCTCTAGATGGCTCCATACAGATGGGTGTATGAACGAAGAATTATGAAGCTATGATCAGATGAATCACTACCACCATAGTTTAAGATATATATATTTGTAGCAGTTTTTTTTCGGATAATAAAAGATGTAAAATGTTGAATAATGTTTTATTTTTCCTATTATGTACAATGATTGAAATAGTGAGTCTAAAGACTATAAGAGCATACTAGACACCCCCTTGTACCCCGCCACCTTCTTGTTCTTCCCCAACTTCTTCTTCCCCTTCTTCGCCTTCTCCACCTTCTTCTTCTTCTTCTGAAGCTTCCCTCAAACCGTATTTTTCGATGATGATAGTTGGTAGGAATTCAACTAAATCATGAAGGAAGCATTCCAAACCCTCCTTCACCATTTCTTCAAGAAACTTCTCCAAAGTTATACTCCCGTGTTCTAGGCGACTGCATAGAAAATGACCGATTTTATATCGATCAGCATCCGCTAAAATCTCTCGAGCTCGTTCTTGATTGAAACATGCGCTCATATCATAGTTGGCTGCATGGAGTGAATCACGCTCCAAATCGATGAGTTCACATTTAAGTCTGCTGACTGCTGATTCGATGTCTTCAGCAGCTGGCCAAAACTGGCTAGAATAGTGCATCCACATATCCTTAGAAGTTGAGTACTGGAGTCTACAAATAAATAAACAAAAAAAAGAGTTTAGGAGATAATTCAACAAATACGTTTCATATTACATAGCTCATACCCTCAGCTTAAAAAAACTACTCACCAAAAATGGTAAATGCGACGACGAGGGTGGCGAGAATGTAAGAACTACTATATACATATAATCTTTAAACTCCCTTTCACTAATACTAAACTAATCATAAAAATAATTCAATTAATTACTGAGGCGAAGTCTCGCTAAGGGGTATTTCTTTTATGCCGAACCTAATAAGCGTTCGCGTTTTCGCACCAGCATATGATGGTTCACTCTGCCCCAGGTATGCTATTGTATAAAGCCCGCGGGAGTTGATCAAATGGAGATCGCTTTCTTCAATCACATCTGAAACTCTTTTGGGCAACCAACATTTCACAGTTTCCCCACTTTCTTCATCTAATAATATAACGGTGGCAGATCTACCAAATCTAGTTTCAAATATTGTCATTTTCTTGATCAGATAAGGCTTATTCAAGATCAGCGATGATATCAACACTTGCTTGGTGAATTCATACCCTTCAGCGATTTGATTATTGATCGCGATCAAATCAATTTTAGGTGAACCCATCTCTAGATTAAACACGTGAAAGAGAGTACAAAAGAATATATAGAATATAGGAATTTACTTACATAAAAATAACACTTGTTATCACGCAAGGATACGCACACGCTTTACGAGTCAATATTTATTTTTATTGATTGCTAGTTATACTGCTGCTACTGCTTGTGGCAACTATAGCACTGAATCGCCAATTTATAGGAACTCCCCCACTCTCACCAACGCGATCTTGAACTCTAGTGGGGGAATGGCGCATGCGCACGCAGAAGCAGTGTTCAAGGTCGCACCCCCTCCCATTTCAGGGGTGTGGAAACACAAGGTCACGCTCACAGAAAAAAAGAAAGCCCTCCTCAAGGACGCGCTCTTCTCAAGGCCACAGCAACTCCCAAGGGCACCCTCCTCTCAAGGTCGCCAACTCGAGGTCACTCCTCCCAAGATCGCATCAAGGTCATTCACCCCAAGGTCACTCCTCTCAAGGTCACTCCTCCCAAGGTCATTCACCCCAAGGTCACTCCTCCCAAGGTCACTCCTCCCAAGGTCATTGACCCCCCTAAGGTCATTGACCCCCCAAGGCCACGTGGGGGGTGTGTGACCTTGGGAGGAGGTCTAGAATCGGCACAAATCATCTACTCGTGTCTTATAAAACGTGTGACATATACAATTTTTTTCTATTTTGAATTGATTTGGAGAAAAAAATGGATCCAATATCGATAATTAACAGAAACATCTTCGATTGGTAACAATGATGACATTGAAATAATCAAAATCTGACGCACAAGCGTAAAGCCCAGTTTACAGTTGAGCGATTTTGATTAATGCAATACCCAGCGGTGAAAAATTCAATGTTGTTATTGTTTTTATTAATCAATTTAAATCAAATTACACTCTGTATTGAAATTACCAATTAAAACATTGAGTTTTTCACTGCTAATATCACCAAATCCAAATCGCTCAGAAGTAAACTGGGCCTAACTCTTCTGACTTTCATTTGACAGTCGGATTGTACCAATCTCTGAATAATAAAAATTGCGCATCGAAATAGAGGCTATTTCGACACCCATTTGCGTTGCACAATGACTTCATTATACAACCAAAATAGAAAAACAAATATTTGAATTTTTCTCAAAAATGTCCCGATTCGGAGAGTCTTCGAGTGGAGAAAATGGATAATGTGCCTCGCGATACTGTGAATTAATGTACGTCAATTTGCGATGGTTTGTTTGGAAAAAAATATGAACTCATTGCAGAATCTTCCACTGCAGAGTTAGCTTCTATTTTATGTGACTGGGCAGTCAACATGTAGAAGAAAAATTGAGAAGATTATAAAGAGAGTGCAGTCAATACGATTTGAAACACTTCATATTCATTAAATTGTCTTACCGAATTACACTCTAGTTTTGTTGAGTCGAAGTATATTTTACATTTATAATTCGAATGTTGTTGCCATTTGGCAATTCAACTCGAAAAACTGCTAGGAAAATTACTCTCTTCGTATTATAAAAAAAGTTGATGATGGCCGCGAGAAGATGAAACGTCGAACTCAATATACATATAGAAATTTGTCAATGAAGAAGTGATTTCAGTTTTGTTTCATCTCCAGTAATCAAGCAAGTATGAAATTGAATAAATAATTCAAAAATTCAATTTTTTTTCGAATATTTCGAAGACTAAAAGAGCTATCGCGGATTTTATTTCACCATAATAATGAACATAAAATTTCGCAACTTTGTCCCAATTTAAAGTTCTTCAAATCTGCTACGTTTCCCGAGATCCCAATGATAAGCGTCGAATTTGAATAACCCTGTTAAAAAAGTTATAATTTTGAATTAAAACATGCAAATAGATTCGATCGAAGTGAATATTTTCATGTTTGTACTATGGTGGAGATATCAAAGAGCTGCATGTCAAAATTTCAACATGCGTCGAAATAGTATATTACACAACAAGTGTGGAAACTGACATATTTCACACGAGTGAAGGAAATGCACTTTCCAACGAGTTTTGTACACTATTTTTCCTACCACTCCGAATACTTTCCTTTCGCGGGAAGTCTTGTCAAAAATGTACCTAACTTGAGCGGTCTCTATAATTCCAGGTGGTTTTGATTCGATATCAAGTACTGTTTATTTCCATATTCAAGATGATATTTGAATAATTCTCCGACAATTCCTCATTATGTGAATTACTGATTGATTGAGTTAGTTTAGTTTGGACAAATTTTATTGATATTGACACCAGCGTACATAAACAAACTTGACACCATACACCTGCTAGCGCCAGTAATCACGCAACCAGGAATACAGAACCATAGAAGTACGTAGTGCGCAAGCTCGTACGAGTTAGTGCGTCCTTGACTCCTCGCAAACATATGTGATACCAAAGAATCTTCTCTTTGGTGATACTGTGATATCAAACTCTCATCTATCAGCAAGCCGCACATAAAACTGTAGCCGTACTCTTTTGAATGATCTCACCCGCTGTCATCAACATCGAAATAGTTCCAGCAAAGAGTATAGGTTCCAGTTTTAAAGTGAATTCAGTGGTTATGAATCAGACACATTGAAATTAATAGATAAATAATTCTCGGTATAATTCGAAACGATACAGAAATTACAATAAATAATATGAATTTGATTTAAGAACGCTTATACATATATTGACTGTACCTTCACAATATACCTTAATTATTTCTATCAATTCATGCGACCGTTGTGATATTTTTCATATCAACACTAGTGCTTTTTTTCTTTCAAATAACCAATACCATGGTGATATGAGCTACTTTCTGAATAACAAAACAGTGTGATTATTGACGTAATCATACGTGGTCGTAGGAAAAAAAATCACTTGATATTTCTCAAAAATATTTCGACTAAGCCACTGGCGAAGACCAACACCCTTATACGCTCCCTACCTTCATCAACGAACACATTCTGATGGCCACATTTGAGGATATCCAATTTCTAATCTATGTTTGCGTCTGAACCATCATATCGTATACGACCCTACCAGCAGCATAGGTTAGGTACCTGCCTGAAGGGTCCCTTTATGAAGGAAATATAAGTAGGCAAATAAAATATATGAAACGGTTTATTTACCACAAATATTTGATGTCAAACGGAGCTGCGGGGATTCTGGATTGGTCGATAATTCGGATAATTGATGCAGAGAGAAGCTGAAGAAGAAGCAGAAGTATCATAAGACTTGAGAGGTGAAAGTGTTATATCACAGTTGTTAATGATGCAGACGTTTTGAATCGTTTTGGTTCTGTAATTGATGTACAGAAGGAAGAATAATCTCAGTGAATCGATTTTTCACTGGTCAACTATAGAGGGTGGTCTCATTTATGGCCAATGAATAGAAAGTTAAAAATTTATATATTATGTATTATAATTTGCTTTAGAGGGAGCATCACCATGAGGATCTTATATTATAAGAAATAATAGGTCCGTTGAATTGCGGCAAAGTTGCTCATTTTCATGATGAACAATAATTATCTGAAAGGATATTTGATGTAATTTTCAAATTATCGGGAAAAAACAGAAATTGTTTAATCTTCGTTTCTATACTTTCAAGCGACAACCAATGGAACTAGACGTATTCAACTAAGACGTTTTTGGGGCAAGGAATCCGCATCTGTCATCGTATTTTCCAAGGCATTCTTAATTGATCCCAGAGATATAAAACTGAACTTTGGTTTTCCTTGCTATCACGTCTTCCATATGGAATGCTATAAAACCTGAGAAATCCCTGTCAATTCAGTACTACCGACTTAACCAACCTAACCTAACCAATGTGGTATTTTTAATGAATAAATTTGATTTGATTTTAATTTAACTTAACGTCAAAGGTTATTAAATATGGAAAAGCCATAAATTGGACAAACATTTTAGAAAGAGAAAAATAGTCTATCCAATTAGAATATCAAACATAGTTTGAAATGAATGTCTGGTCGACTACGAGCAGAAAACAACTACTTTCCTGGCACATACCACGCAGAACATTGAATTATATCTGCTCGTAGTCCATGCGACACTGTGAATGCAGATCGCAAATGTTTATTTCTTCCTAAGACGTGACGAATTCACATCGGGGCAGGCACGCTTAACAACCTACAGACCGGTTTCGGGCTTATTGGCCCTCATCAGTGCAGGGTAGTTATCCGAGTAGAGACCGTGAGATCTCCACTCGAAGCGTTGCCTGTCCCAATGCATTTTCGTCGCGTCTATTTGACCGCACTGAGCCGCGTTCCAAGAGACAATTGGAAGTGGCGACACCATGCGGCATAAGAAAGAAACACACCAGAAATAAATATCCCAAGTTACAGAACTTGGAAGTGGCTAAGAGCTCGACTAAGCTGATAAATCCAATTGTGTGAATCGTTACATGGACTACGAGCAGATATAATTAAATGTTCTGCGTGGTATTTACCAGGAAAGTAGTTGTTTTCTGCTCGCAGTCTACCAAACATTCATTTCAAACTACGTATGATATTCTAATTGGATAGACTTTCAAAAGTTATGATAAGCAGTGAAAGCGAGAGTGAAAGTTAGGAACTGGTACCTTCTTGTGGAAAATTTTTACCACACCAAATATATACCTACAACTCGACCTACAATGACCAATTTTGGGGTAAAAAACTACACGTAAGATTACAATTGATAATTTGATTTTATCTGTACCTGCAACGACTTGCCTTGAAGAAAGTTACACTTCACTTAATCAGAGTTGGATACAACATTTTCAAACACTCACGATATCCAACAAGTAAAGGTAAAAATCAATTCATTTGCCTCTGTAATCAAAAATAGACCATCCTGTAGACGCTGCTAAGAATTCAGGCGTCTAACATCTCATTAGTGATGAATATTTAATTTTTCTTATCTACCAATTGTCGGACTTCTGAAGGTTTATAATGATATACATCATGAAGCAATACATGAATACCACTGAATAGCTGAGAATGACCCTATAGAAATCTACAATATCAATCATTCAAATGAATAATTTTGAATATTGTTAAGGTTGATGAAGTTGTCTCGAGCTACGATATCAATCAGGTTTGATTCATTCGAGTTTTTTTGTCGGAGAGTAGTCAAATCACCACAGAGCAATTCCTCAAATATACCTATCACTAAAATAGGTGATATAAGGCTACATTTGGTAAGACTTGACCTAAACCCTATAGGGCTAAACGCGTTCAATCAGATTGCTTATGAAAAATATCATTACTGCTCTTTGAAAAAAATTGATGAAAATATGAATTAAAGAACCAATTTGTTCACTGCATTTTTTAATACTTTTCATCAATAAAAATTTGAAAATTCAGTTCTCCTCATAAAACTATAGACAAGTCATTTAACTTATGACTATTTCGTAAATAAAAACTTGAAATAAAATTCTTCTGCTCATATGAAATGCTAGTTCTCCATATTTTCACCAACACACATGGCCAACATTTAGAGTAATAACATCTAGAATAACAATATTATATGAAATACAAAGATGTTAGCAGAAATCCAGAAATATCGATATAAATACAATTCATATAAAGGCCAGGACGTATTTTTTATGTCGTTTTGTCGCACTATTAGAATCTCGAAAACGGTAAATGATCCGAAATTGGTTAAATTAGACACGTCATGTTGCTTATTTTTGTGAACAATGAAACGATGCTTCCAAATCGGAAATATCACGAAACGTTTTCGAAATATATCTTCATTTTTAGGAATATGAAAATCACTGAGTGTCCTGATCGATTTCTACACACACACATTTTCAGAAAACGATTTTCCTATGCACAGTGAAAAAAATTACACTAGCTCACACCAGCTAACACCGACTGGTGTCAGTAAACACCATTCACCACTGTAGGTGTTATGTGATTCATTCATTCCCATAGGTGTTTTCAATAATCAAACCCAGTTGTGAGAAACACTAGTGTTACAGAAGAATTTAGCAGAATAAACACTTTATTGGTGTTGTTTATGCATTTCCGAAAGTGCAATTTGACACCGCATTGGTGTGATGATAATTCTGTGATTTTCTATAGGAACAATTCGGATGATGACGAACTGTTTCGGCTCATTTATCCTGATCTGTGACACTGGGGCCTAGGCCAATTGATACTGATCAATATCAAAATCATCTAATATATCATGCCCAATATTGAAATCAAGTATGGTAGGAAGGACATCAGTGCCACCTATTGGCAAAAGTTTTAAGGTTCTAAGATCTAACACACGAGTGCATGAAATTCACACCATTCACATTCTTACATACCATATTTTTATCAATTCAAATCAAATCAGGTGTTTTCAGGATGCAATACGTAACGAATGATTATTGCCACCAAATTAGATGATTCATACACCGCCTCGATTCCATCGTGATATGACACGGTGTAGCTTGGTGTTAATTCTATATAATAGGTGTTTTTATGTGTTAACGTCAATAATAGCACCATTGAGAATATTGAATTTCAACCATTTGTTGTTTCTTACGATTTTATGTTTCAGAATCGTTTTACTGCACCACATTCGTGTCATTTTTCACTACTGAAATCGGGATTAACACCATTGAACACCCAATTGTGAAATGTTTAATACAAAGGACACAACTTTGATATTCAGGTGTTGATTTCGTCGGAGTTTACTCATAAATCCATTTAATTGAAATTACACCCAAGTTGTTTTTACTGTTTGGTTGGTAGGTACCTCATGATCCTACAGTTGGTACCTCATATTCCTGCAGTAGGTAAAAATTTACCAACCAAGCAATCAAGCAAACGATTCACTTAGCCGAGTGTGTGACCGATTATTGGAAATCAAACTTTTTCACCATGGATGGTTCATGGTGGCATCACCCGATCCATTCAGTGCTGGCAACCTTTCCCATGTAATCGTTCTCGGTTCACGATCATTTCCTCTCCCACAAAACCAATTACCGGTCTAACAAATAAATAAATTCAATATGTTCTCCTCTGCTGCCCACCCCTATGTATACACTTATTGCATCCACTCTTGTCTAGTGCTGGTAGGTACGTGTACTTATATATACGCGCGCGTGATTTCTAATGTAAATTTACACGACTTCCGTTCCTTGGGAACAATACGGAATACGAATGGGGACTGGAAAGACTGCGCAGTTGACTGGTGGTTGATTCAATCATCGGCAACATGAAGAGATACTGAAGGAATTATTATGGGGTAGATATTCATTGAAGGGCACCACAGGGGATAAACTAGCTGTCACTTTTTGTTACATTCGATCCATAGGCATTTTTGAGGTTATATTCAATTTTGTGCGAATGCGTGAGTTGACTTGTCAAAATGTTTAAGTGTGTTGGTTCATGCTTGATTGAAGAATATCCCTAAAGCCACTGATTTTGGAAAACATGTCAAAACTCAGACTTTTTTTCCCACAATATCATTATCAGATCTGACTAAATTCGTTTCTAGGCTGATTATTACGGAGTTATTTCAAGAATAATATCACACATTTTGGTACAAAGTACCCACCTCTATTGCAAGTAAATGTTGTGAATGATGTTAGTGGATATATTTTCTAGTTTGATGGTGTGGAATATTTTCAAAATAGTTTTGTGGTATATATGGTACATGTTTTTCAGATGATATTAGCTGTATCCCTGAAGTGTTATAAATAATGAGAAAGCGATTACTTCGGCTCACTTGAATCGTTCGCAGTAATCTCGGCAGTAATATTCTCTGTTCTTAAACAAAACCTTTGTCAACCTTCCAAAATTATGTATCGGTATTTCAAGAGTTTTTGGTCTCTCAGTACTATATTCAATACACTGTTACCACTATTTTAATTTGTCGACACGTTGGCTATTAAATAATATGGTTTTTCTATTTTGGTTGTATAATGAAGTCATTGTGCAACGCAAATGCGTGTCGAAATAGCCTCTATTTCGATACGCATTTTTTATTATTCGGAGGTTGGTACAATCGAACTGTCAAATGAAAGTCACAAGAGTTAGGCCCAGTTTACTTCTGAGCGATTTGGATTTGGTGATATTAGCAGTGAAAACTCAATGTTTTAATTGGTAAATTCCAATTCAGAGTGTAATTTGGTTTAAATTGATCAATAAAAACAATAACAACATCGAATTTTTCACTGCTGGTATTGCAATAATCAAAATCGCTCAACTGTAAACTGGGCTTTACGCTTGTGCGTCAGATTTTAATTATTTCAATGTCATCATTGATACCAATCGAAGATGTTTCTGTTATTTATCGATAGTGAATCCATTTTTTTCTTCAAACCAATTCAAAATAGAAAAAATTGCATATGGCACACGTTTTATAAGACACGTTGTCGCACTTGTTCACTTGGAGCACTCATCGCCTCGCTCTTAGTAGGTACTCCAAACAACCCGTGCGACAAAATAGCGTCTTATAAAACTTGTATCATAATATACTATTATTTTACGCGAGATTTTACGGAAGACCTACAACCCAAAGAAAAACACCGAAATTCACCAAAGGAGGCCGTCAACTTAATCGAATACTATTTTACATTCTTGTATGCATTTAAGGCGCATAATATTATCAAGAAAAATCTCTGAAAAAAATTTTTTGAAGGGTGCATACGAGTCGCAAGAAACAATTTTCAACTGTAATCGGCAACTTGCCTTGTCATGGACGAATGGTTGGAGTAAATGAATCGAAAGTCGCTGCAGAGATGGATGGTATCAATATAGTTACGACATGAAAAGACCATCTTTTTCTGACACTGGTACGTCCAGGTTTAATTAACTTTGTATAATTCTAATGACCTTTTTTCACCTCAGAAATGATTTTTGTATAAGCTGATAATGAGGGATTTATCCCTTCGAAACATGTCCTTGTATATTTTTGCCCATAATGTATGCCCGTTGAAAAAATTCAATAGGTACCTATATCATTTGGTGAAGCTTTACTATAAGTCTCACCCTTCCTTATGAAAAGATCATCTTGAGAACTGTTTGAAATGGTAATTCAACGTGCAAGAAGGGAATGCGTTTTTTACCCGAGGTGTTATCTAAAAATTGTACACGTTTATTAATATTTTGGCGAAAGAGCTCGAGTCCGTAAGATTAGGACTCTTACAAAATATGAAAATAACCGGGTACAATTTTTATAATATACTTGAACGTAAAATAATCTGATATATGCACGAGTTATATTCACTGGACTATTTCAATAATAAACAATTTCAAAAATAATAATATGTCATATAATATTATTTACCTACTGACAAAGACTTGTGGTAAACACGCTTGAAAAATAGTAATTTACGTAACAAGTCCGGAAAATACTGTATTTTTGGATGAGTGGACAAAATTCTAGGACGAGCGTAGCGAGTCCTGGAAGTCTGCGAGTCCAAAAAAACTGTTTTCGGGCGTGTTGCGTACACAATTTTTTCGGCAACCGTGTAGAATAACAAATCAAAGAAACACATTTCTTTATTAGAACAAAATTTCGAACATTTCAATTCTTATTTATATTAATATTTATATTAAAATTAGAACAATTGTTAATATTGAATGGATTCAATTTGTTTGAAATGCTTGGTATATTTAAGTGCCTTTTGTTGAAGTCAGAACAAGAAGGTAAAGTTTCCGTTTCACATTGATTGTTTTCATCTGATAATTTTTGAATGTTAGCTAATTTTATGTCAGATAGCTGTCAGTCGTTATTTTGCTGCTATGGTAATGATCAACTGCATTTATCAATACCATACTACCAAGATTTTCATATTTACAATGACAACAACGATGTGATTCTTCCCGGCCTAGTCCGGGAAGTACGTACTTCCCGGACTAGGCCGGAAAAATGCCACTTTCTCAAAAAAAAATCGTCTGGAAAGTACGTACTTTCCGGACGGTTGCCGAAACAATTATTTTCAGCGCTGATTTAAAATTACTGGAATTACAATAAAGCACTCACAGTTCAATGTATGTTCATTTTTAGCGATTTTCAGTAGGTTTTGTTTGTAGTGTCTATGGTAACAGGATGTTGTATCACTCAAAATACAACTAAATCTTCAATAATTATTACACGAATTTTAGAAAAAATGTTCGTGATTGAGAAAAATTTCCTATTTTTAATTGATGCTAGAGTGGTATTCGGTATCTAAGAAAATTTCACACCAAGACTCCAGTTAAGATTATGCTGAAAAAAATACAAAATACCAACTAGACTAGACTAGGCAGCTGTAGGTAGTTTATAACATTATTCTTGACAAACTTCATTCTACTAAAGTTCGTAGAAATATACTGTCTGCGAAGTGAACTGTGTTTCTCATTCAAATTTCAAAAGCTTTTCAGTGTAATTTCATGCTACTTCCCTCAGAAATGTTTGTAGTCGCTATGGTAACGATAAAAACTATAGGCTTTTGATTGGTTCAAAATGTTGGATGTGAAATTTTCGCTGTGGAATTATCGCATGTAATACAACAAGTATGTATTGATGATTAACGTAACAAAAATTCCTTCTCTTTTTCGATACAAATCATGTTGCTTTGGGAAACCACACTCGCGCCTCCAATTTATTGTCAATATAAATATTGAACGTACAGTTTATGGAATTAGTTATTTTGATTATGCATTGTAGTTCGACACAAGAAGATTCGTTATGCAACCAACAATACATTTATGCCATTGTATGATGTAGGCAAGATTACCTATTCACTAGGTACTACTGAGCTAAATTCATTATGATTGTTGTCACAATTTGTGTGGTTAGGTTACATCAGATTAATTCTAATTCTATTAATGCTGAAATTATCTAAAATTTGTGGAAAATGAAGTGAATACATATTAATAGTGTGTGTTTATCATGGTTCAGACGAAAATTTGGTGTAGTGGCATTCATTTATTTACCAGGGAATCGGAAAATACTATGACAGATTGCAACTAGTAAGTCGTTGTTTACCCCACTGCCTACGAATCAGAAAGCGAAATACAGAAACGAAAACACAGCATCCAATAGCCAATCAGGAGCCGAAATACAAAATCGAAAACATGGTGCTATTGCTTATCAACACAATCATTTCAACCAATCAAAAACGTGTATTTTAGCATGAATGAAATAATCGAGAATCGCAATGCTAGAGGCATTTATCTCATGAGAAATTTCATATATGAGGTCAATATTCGCTACCACAAACAATACGAGAAATCAAGTGGCCTCATCCGACCCTAATCTCGAAGTGAGGTAAACAAACAAATCCTTGCATGAAAGCCACAATGGGCGAAATTTTGACACACGTCCTACGCGTGCACCACCCGTGGGAAAAGAGGGTCCCTTAGTAGGGCCCCTTCTCACTTTCCCGCGTGACCGTGACAAGTACGAAGGGCCCACCGAAGGGCACCGTGGGACAGGCGAATTCATTAATTCGTAGTGATTATGGTAGTTGCGAAACCAGCGAATACATTTCCACCAGTAAATGATAGAAGCCGTTTTTACTGGCTTTATTCGAAGACGAAAAAAAATACCCTATATACAGAATAGGACCTTCAAATTGATAATCTGACGTTTCGGCTCTGGTCCCCATCATTAAGTTTTTTTTTAAATAGGTACCGACGAAAGGGTGTCCTATAAGATTGTTTATGCACGACCGGGCGTGAAATGGAACTTTATCGCCCGGTTGTGAGGGCTTAAAATAGCACTTTACCGACTGCCAGACAATAAATTATTAATTATTCGCATCCTCAGCTTATTAACTGATTTCTGCAAAAATTATTTTTAAGAGGTTCAAAAGGTATTTGAGAACAGTGTTATTCCTATAATGCTTGAGAGGTGGAGAGGTATTTACGATAAAATATACTGGTCGTGCATAAAATGTTGTATGTATTTCGGGCGTAACTTGCTTTTATTGACCTAGGCGTGTTAATAGCCCTCGCTATCGTTCAGGCTATTACTTACACGCTACGGTCCATAAGAACCTATTTTACGCCCTTGATGTTTCATACAAATACTTATTTTTATGTCGGAATCGGTCTATCTTTCCGTTATATTTGGATCAAACTGAGATTTTTTTTATTTCGGTTTTGATGAAAAATCCAGAATAAATAGGTACTAGTATGTTCCTAGGTAACCAGGTATCATAGTATAGGGTAGATAAAACATCTGTGGTATTTTCAAACGTGATTTATACACATTGGTACACAATATTATTTTCCTATTATGGTACTATAATGAAGTCATTATATGAAACGTAAGTAACAGAGGCTATTTCGATACGCATTTTTTATTATCCGGAGGTTGGTAAAATTGAACTGTCAAATGAAAGTCAGAAGAGTTATATAGTCCCAGCTTACTTCTGAACGATTTTGGATTTGGTGATACTAGCAGTGAAAACTCAATGTTTTTATTGTTGAATTCAGAGTGTCATTTGATTCAAATTGACCAATAAAAATAATAACAACATTTTTCACCGCTGGTATCTAAAAAAAAAGAATCGCTTAACAGTAAACTGGGCTTTATGCTTGCGTGTCAAATTTCATTGTTACCAATCGATGAAGATTCTGTTATTTATCGATATTAAATCAATTCCTTTCTATCATAGACTTCAAACTAATGCAAAATAGAAAAAATTGTATATGACACACGCTTTATAAGATCCGTTGTATAGCACTTATTCACAACGCGTGCGACATAATAGCGTCGTATAAAACTTGTATCATAATATACTATTAATTACCTATCCAGTATCCACAATCACCTTGTGATTGGAGTTTTATTCACCATATCACCACTTCATCCACAAGTTGAATAATGAAAAATACAATCGATCACATTCTACTCATTTATTATTAATATCAACAGTAACATTTATATGATCACACAACTTTTACTCGAATTTGTATAGGGTGTTCCGAAAAAGTGGAGCCAAGATTGAGGAGGTTATAATTTAAAGGATATTGCGGGTGACGATTTTGTTCAAAATAATTAGATATTCAATCAAATTGATTTTGGTATCTCTTGTTAACTTTCAATTTCGACACACTATATATTCCGAGATATATTCCTTTCAGAAGCAAACTATAATAAAATACTGATTTGCGAGGAATTGTTAAATTATACGTATTGAAAATCGGCGCCATTAATGTAGATGGGTCATAACGGCGAATTTCAGAATAGAAATCAAACCCATTTCCATTTTCATCGCTCTATAATTTGTCTACATAAAAATATAATAACCTGTTAATCAAATATCAATACGAATGTTTGGTTCTCCATAATTATCCCGGAATTTATCACCAAAAATTAAAGGCTATTTCTTACCTGGCATCCCATGCCAACTGAAACTACATTTACGTAATTGGCAGCTATAGGATGGTACAATTTGTATGTATTCTTTTATTTCGAGTTTTATTCGTACCATTTGACTCAGTTTCAAGTTTTGGACTCGTAAATTTTCGATGAAGAATATAATTAAAAAAAATCTTCTATATCTTTGAGATGGGCTGAATTTACAAAAAGAAACAACCTTGTTTGTAGATTGATTTTCCTTCTTCAAAACACTGAACATGGATTCATGCAACATCACTTAACTTGGTTCAATTCATCAATACGAGATTTAATAGGTTTTGGAGTTTACACATAATATAATACTTTACTTGAGAAGTTCAATGGATCAATCTTCTTAATTGAAGTTAAGATAAATTACGTGTTATTGCATTAATAATTAGAAAAATATTGAGAAAATATTAATTGGGAGATTTAAGGTTGAAGCCTCGGTTGAAGCTATGGTTTAAGTAGTGGGTTTGAAATTTGAATAAAACTTGAATAGCACATATAGGTAGTATTTAATATTGATGATTTGAAGTGAACCTGTAGCTACTGACCATGAAAGCTGTCAAGTGTTAATGCGAATAAAACTCAGAATAAAACTCGTGTCGAAATTGTACATCTTGATTAACGGAGCTCACGGTAAATATAATAGAAATAAGACTTGAACAGTCAATCTCGTCAAAGTTGTAATTTATTTTACTTTTTATACACAGCCGTACGGTCAACTAACTAATTGTATGCTTGCCTGGCGACTATAGACCAATGAGAAACGATGTCGAACCTTTCCTATCACTTCAACGCACATACTTCAATAATATTTCGGTGTGAAATTATCTTACCGAACACCACTCTAGCTTCAATTAAAAACTGTAAATCTTTTCTGCAACACGAACATTTCCAGTAATAATTGAAGCTCTAGAGCAGTATTATATGTGAAAACCGAGGGGTTGACCACATGGGAATTCCCTCGGGAATTCCGGTGTACAATTGATAGGAATACCGGGAAATTCCGGGGAATTCCGAGGAACTCCTTTCTATTTTACGCCAGAAAAAATTCGAAATTTGTGTGTTTTATGGCTGAAAACACCAAGAAAATCTGATAAATTTTCACTAAAATTGCTAAATACATTATTTTAACCACTCATGATCATCGATAAGTTCATTCCCATCTTTTTTTTAGAAAAAACAATTTCTGCTGACTCTGTGATTTTGTAACTTTAGTAGTTTATATATGAAGGCTATATTTTTAAATTATTTTGAAATGTACAGGATGTTCCAAAAAATTGGGGCATATCAATGTTAATTTTCTTATTTCTTTTGGAACACCTTATATTTTATTGCTGTTTCAGATTCTGTCTGGAAATCTGATTTTATTATCATACTTGGGGTCTAGCTGGAACGATTACAGAAATATAAATTTAAACTTAAGGAATATTTTGTGTCGAACCTATTCATTATTGATCAAAACGACTTTTTATTCGCCATCAATTATTTATATTCGAATGAAAAAAATACAGGGTGGTTCATAATTCTGAACCCCCCCATATGTGATTCAGTTAAATATCATTAGATAGTAGGTCAAGAGGATAGGGACATGTAAGCCGTTTTGACCGAGGTTAAAATTAATGAATAGTTCTGACACAAACAATTCATAAAGCTGAAGAATCTTGATTTCCAAACCATATATTATCTTCTACCTAGACCCCAAGTGTGATATAAATCGATTAAATAAGCTTTTCAGGGAGAATATAAAAATGCAACCAATCACATGAACTTCCATAAGAAACAATAATATAACTTTTGTATGCCACAATTTTTGGGAAAACCTGTATATTTCGAAATACTTTCAAAATTTACCCTTTATCAACGTACGAACTACTGAAATGAGAAAAACTTTGAAAGTTTTGCAGATTCGCTTCAAATCTCTGTCGCGCTAGTAGTGAACCACCCTGTATGTTCCTATGTGAATTGAATCATGTGTTCGATAGATATGATGATTTACAGTTTACACCCTAGATTTGCTGAATTTTTCCTGAATGAAAATGTTTTTCTTGGATTTTCCTTCTTACGGATTCTGATCTTGGAAAAAGGAGGGAATAAAATTTTCATATTTCACCGGATTTCCCCGTAATTCCCCCGGAATTCCGAGTAATAGAATAGAATATAATAGAATATAGAATAGAATAAAATATATGTTTATTTAGCTCAATAGCTATTACATTACATTTCATAACCTTAACAATTGATATTATATCTAGAAACATAAACAGTGTTATTGAATATTCAAGTACGTTTGCCTTAATCTAGATTTGAAAACTACAACATTTGGTGATGTTTTCACTATTAATGGTAAGTTATTATACCCTTTCAAACCTTCGATGAAGAGTGTTTTCTCCATAGCCCTAGTGTTGAACCTCTGTATATGGAAATGCTCTGTTGATCTCAAATTATAATTTACCAACTCTGATCTTTTAACAAGGTAATCTCTTAAATATACAGGAGCTTGTTTATTAACAATCTTATATATTAAAACTAAGTATAACTCGGTAATAAGTTGACGGACATTCAAGAAATTTAGAGTTTTTAACATGGAGATTATTGGAGTATATCTGTTGCATTTAAGAATAACTCTCATTGCTTTATTTTGAAGTAATTGCAGCCGATAGATGTGTTCATCTGAACAGGATATGAATATTGACATATGTACAATAATTGAAATGCGGAAATATAAATGTATTGTACACAATTTTTCTGCACCATAATGAAAGATTTCTACAAACTCTATAAAAATACCCAACTTTTTTGCCAATTTTTTTGCATAGAAAATCAATATTGTAATGAAGTTTTTTTTTTGCCAGTAACTTCATTACTACAGGTTCCGGATAGTCCAGATAATATCAATTCAAGTATTACGTATTCCTGTCACTCCTGTATTCGTTACAACCAGAAACCCTGTTCAATATGTAACAACCAGTCTAGTAACACCCTGTATAATTCCTGACTGCGGAAAAGTTGATTTGCAGTTATATCACGTTACTTTCCATAAGTCTTAGGCGGATATTTATAATGTTAAGAAGAACCTATTATTCCTGTTATACAATAAGTTTGTTAAACTAACAGTATTGGCAATGAACCGAAATAATATTTTCCGGAAAATCATGGATTTTGGGCATTTTCTTTTTGGAAATGTTCCTAAGTATCCTAGTCAAAAGAAATGTTATTCCGAGTCTTTTTCATATATTATTTCTAACACTCTGCAAAGTCTTTTTTATTGAGAGTGTTTTGCTTACTTTCTTGCTCATTTTTAGAGGTCAAGCAATGACAAAATGCTTCGTTTTTACTCTGATTTTTTTCGAAAATTCAGATTTCATATAAATACCCCCAGACAGAAGGATTCAGGGAGTTAGTTTGAGTTCTTCGCGAATAACGTTCAGCCGTGAGAGTGCAAATTGCCGATTTTCGAGAGTGCTCCGTTTTGAACTTGTGAACCTGTGAACCCTAGTGAACCAGACACCCTGTACAGTGCGAGTGCTTCTGCCCTGGATTAGCCGTGCCGTGGTGTTTTGTCCAGCTCACCCCCAGTACAACTGTAAGCGATATTTCGGAGTTATATTGATTCTATATTCCTGTTAAAATTTTGTTGAACCTAGAGAAACGTGGAAACTCAAATTTAACTAAGATTACTGTTTCGTTGGGCTAGTTGTCACTTACATTTCCGTTTACTCGTGTAGTACGACACTTGCATTTTCATAAGTGAAAGGAAAGTGCCAGTTTCCGGATTCATAACTTGCGATTTGATCGTCGAATATTGGACCTGTACCTGACTACGATCAACTCACAAGCCTGTTACCGTAAAGATCAGTAATAGCTAGTACTTGCTCTATATCTCGTAGTTTGGTTTTGCATTTCCCTGTCTTTTCAATTTAAACTTACGAATTGATCGTCGAATATTGGACCTGTACCTGACTACGATCAACTCGCAAGCCGTTACCGTAAAAATCAGTAATAGCTAGTACTTTCTCTTTATCTCGTAGTGTGGTTCCGCATTTTCCTGTCTTTTCACTTGCCTTTCTTTTAAATTTTGAACTTACGAATTGATCATAGAATATTGGACCTGTCCCTGACTACGATCAACTCGCAAGCCAGTTATAGTAAAATCCAACAACATCCAGTACACTCGGTATATTTCTTTTCCTTCATTTCCTGCGGCTTCCATTCCGGAACTTGTGAATTGATTGTCGAACATTGGCCGTGTACCTGACTACGATCAACTCGCAAGCCAGTTACACCATATTATTTTGTTGTTTATACTGGATGCCCTATTCACATCTACGGTTTTATGTCAGTAAGAAAGGAAACCGTCTAAACAGTATAGGAAAGTAATATTGTAGACGACAGTATTTACGTTAGTAGTTGATTTGAAGTTTTCACTTTTCACCCGTAAAATCTAGACCAGAAAACCCTGCCTGAGAATCAATATAACGCCCCATACCAGAATATACTCTGAATTGCACTTTACCTGACACCTGTATTGAATTACACTCTCCCTGAAATTTTTGAATTGCATTTGCTCATTTGTCACAACTCAGAGCTAACAAACCGCCCTGTATAATAAAATCGAAGTAACACGGTCACATTTTCCTTGCATTCACTGTTAGTGTTGGATTTTCTATGTTCAGATTCATTTAGTCCGGTGTTTATTGTTGTAATAATATAACCTGTAAACCTGATTATTTCGACTTGAACTAACGACCTGAACCAGCCTGTCATTGAGAGTTCGGGTAGTTCCGCGAAAATAGAAACTTTGTGATCGTATCCGATTCTGCGACAATTGGACGTAAACTTCCTGTTGTATTTTAATCAGCTGTTGTAAATTGTGATTTTCTTTGTTGCTTTGTTTGAGACTGATGTTTTGTTTAATTTCCGGAAAATCGTACCTGTACCTGATTTGACGATGTGTGGAAAGTGTTTTTCATGAAATAAATAGTCTGAAACCGGTTCCGATTCTCATTGTGTATTTTGTGCCTGATTGTATGATTTGATTTTGCCTGTACTTAGATCTTTTATCTAGTTATTTTGAATAAAACCTGTGGAAATAAAAATAAAATAACATCAATTCTGTTTAACGTAGCTTGTATTCCAGTCTAGTCTAAGGAGGTGTAACTAAAGACTACATTTTCTTAGAAGTTTATTGTTATCCTGGTCTAACTAGCTGACCTCTGGTTTACACAAGGGGGTGCATTGTATGGATTTACTCTGCGTCCCTTCTTCACTGTAGCTACCCTAGGGCCTTCCAAAGAACTCCTAGTTCTGGAAGAAAGTGGAGCATACCACTTCAAAAAAAACTGGCGCTCGAGGCAACCGCTCTAACTTAAATAGAGAACAAAGCCCTGAGGCCCTTTGTAGGGCTCTTTACTGAGAAAAGAGCCTTACAAATTGGCGCCCGAGCAGGGACCTGAGTTAGGAAAACCTGAAAGAAAATCCGAGGAAAACCTGTGAAAAATCGAATTTGAAATTTTGTAACCAGACCTGTTTCAAAAAAATTACTGATAATTCTGTAGTTGCTGCTTGAAAACACGATCAATAATATTCTTTTCACTACTAGGTAAAATCAAATCACTTCGAAAATATATTCCACTCTTGATTTTCACTGAACTTTCCACCGAGCTTTTCACAGTCACCAATCTTCAGTCAAGCAAAGTAAAAAAGGAAAGCTCTAACCTGAATACAATTTTTATTATTTCACTATCTAATTTAAACATTGTCAGCTGTTGCAGTCTCATTTTCCAGGAATTTTCCTTTCCTGGAAAACCTAAATTACAAACCCTGATAGGAATCCGGAGTTAGGAAATTTAAGTTAAATCCTGGGCTTAAAAACACTGATTGAGACAAATTTTCCTGATTTTCCAAAATATTTCATTTTTCGAATTTTTTTTTCATACCTGGAAATAATTAGAAAACCTGATAGAGAAGGTATCCGAACTTTGAACTGACAGAGTGCCATAACCTGGTTATTAACTTGATTAAATTGATTTTGATAATTTCCACCACTAAGTTTGAATCCTGGAATTTTCTCTCTTTGTTTGAGAATACCTGACTGCTATTACTAAAACCTGAGGGATATTCACCCCCAGTACAACTACACCCAGAAAACCTGTTGTTGATTTTCCTGAATTTGCCCTGAATATACCCGATTGGATAGCCATGTCTCAAGATAAACTACCCTGTGACAACCCCGACCAGCTATTCGTTCCCCCGGAACACTCTAAACAGAGTAGCAGAGCATCTTCTCCTGATCCAGACCGGGAATATAGCGAAGATTTCGGTACAACTCTAGAACCTAGAGTAGGGTGGGTTTATCGCCTGAAGAAACCTGATTTAGAAGAAGAACTTAACAGATATGGCCTGTCATCTGAGGGAACAGTGAGTGAACTCCGGAAACGTTTGGTGTGGTTCCTGAGGGAAGAACTTCCCAAACTGATTGGATACAAATATCAGCAGGCGGGATCCACAGCCACCACTAACCCCAACGTACCCCCTGGATGTTTTGGAACACAACCCGGAGTGAATAACCCGACAAACCAGACAAACCCCCCAGTCCCCCCGCAAAATAATATTCCAACTGTCAACACATCTGACAATCATCAGACGTCACCACCACAGTGGCTACAATACCGACCGCCGTTGCCAGTCCCTATACCCACAAAACTGAAAACGCATCACTGGAATCTTCACTTTGATGGAACCAGAGATCCAGTGGCGTTCCTGGAAAGACTCGAAGAAATAGGGCAAGTTGAAAAAGCCCGACCAGAACAACTACTCGATGTATTGCCGGAATTATTGCAAGGTCGAGTACTGTTATGGTACCGTTGCAATAAAAGATTTTGGAATTCGTGGTCGTCCTTCAAAAGAGTTTTCCAAAAATCATATTTTCCCATCGGATACCAGGATGACTTGGAAATGGCCATAAGTAGAAGACTTCAAAGAGATAACGAGCCGGCCATGGATTATGTGGTAGATTTACAAACTCTCATCCGACGTCATGGAAACCTTGATCCGGCCCAAGAACTAGCCTGGTTATATCGGAACCTTCTTCCGGACTACCGCCAATACATCAAAAAGAATGATTTCTTCGATGTCCCTTCCTTGATTTCCTTAATCTTGGAATTCCAGCAGTTACGTGGCGAGATCCGCCGAATGTACTACCGGAACCCGCCTTCTGCTCCCCCGGTTCGAATGTCTTACCCCGAACCGCCACCAATCGCTCGACCGCTACCAGCTAACCAACCCCTGACCAGTAGACCGCCGCCGAGGGCTATCCTGCCCCCGACCTCAAATACTCCGGCGATATCACCAGCATCCGGAGAACCCGTATACAACCGAGGAAATACCTGCTGGAGATGTGGACAGTCTGGGCATCAACGAGCAGATTGTCGCAATGCCTTTAGGCTATTTTGCTCAAGATGTGGCCGTGATGGAATCCTTTCGAAGGATTGTACCTGTGCCCAGCCGGAAAACTCCACCGGAGCCCGCCCGAACCGAGGACAGGCCGGCTCCAACAGTTAACTATCCCGGAAAATCTACCGAAATCCCGACCCGATGATAACCGGCCGTTTATTCCAGTAGCTATTGGGGATACGATCTTCTCCGCTTTAGTGGATACCGGAGCTACTAGGTCGTTTGCGAATATCAGAGTAGCTAACTGCTGCAAACGACATAGGTATAAAGAATACCCGAACACAGTAGTCCAGTCCCGACAAGCTGATGGTTCGCTCATCCAGGTAACCGGAGTTTTCAAACCTGTGATGACGATCGGCACCGAGGAAATCCCCTGTGAGTTACTTATAATTCCCAGCCTGGCCGCAGATATCGTGATAGGAATGGATGTACTTCGCACACAAGGCTTTGGGATTGATCTACAAACCGCCACTGTGTATTGGAATCAGAAGAACGTGTCAGTTCTTGGTTCCCAGAGAAAGACAGAACTAGTTCCGGATCCGACACATAACCTACAGCCAGAAACTGAGAATCCGGGTCTTCCCGGAAACCGACCTGTTCCGGAGAATAGGAAAACCGAAAAGGAAAACATTCCGGGGCTTCCCGGAACCAGACAATTTCCAGACAGGAAGTCCGAAAACCGAAGAAAAACTCGAAAACGAAAAAGAGCCAGAAAACATAAAAACTGCAGAACATCCGGAACCAGAGCAGCGGAAAATCAACTGGAACCAGAAACTACCTGCAGCCCGATAGTAGTTGAGGACCCACCGTGCCGAAATCTTTCACCGGAACAACACAGTAGATTGCAACGATTCCTGGACCATGAATTACCGGCATTTGAGAGGATTAGAGGACCTACACCTTTAGTGGAACATCGCATTCGTTTGAAGACGACAGAACCGATCAAACAAAGGTACCGCCCGCAAAATCCGAAAATGCAAGAGGTAATCAATGAAGAAGTCGATAAGATGTTGACAGATGGCATCATCGAACCTTCCAGTAGTCCATGGAGTTCCCCTGTTGTAATTGTGAAAAAGAAAGATGGAAAGCACCGATTTTGCATCGATTTCCAGAAAATCAACGACATAGCCGAAAAAGATGCATATCCGCTGCCGTTCATCAATGCTATCCTGGACAAGTTGAGAGAAGCAAAATTCATCTCTAGCCTAGACCTGAGGCAGGGATATTGGCAAATACCGCTATCAGCCGATAGCAAACCGATAACCGCCTTCACCGTACCTGGAAGGGGGTTATTCCAGTTTAAGGTAATGCCGTTTGGGCTTCACTCCGCACCTGCCACGTTCCAGAGATTGATGGACACCCTGATCGGACCCGAAATGGAACCGTTTGCTTTTGCATATTTAGACGACATAATTGTGCTAAGCAAGACCTTTGACGAACACCTGATCAATCTTCAGCGAGTGTTTCATCAGTTACGTCAGGCTAACCTGCAGCTCAACCCGGAGAAGTGTAAGTTCTGCCTGAGCTCGCTGAAATACCTGGGACATGTAGTGACCGCCGACGGAATAAAAACCGATCCAGACAAAATAGAGTCTATAGTACAGTGGCCTGCCCCAAACACCCTGAAGAAACTTCGCCAATTCTTGGGAATGGCATCCTGGTATAGGAGATTTATACCGAATTTCTCCGGGATAGTGGCACCACTGACGAAGCTTCTGAAAAAAGGTAACCGGTGGAAGTGGACAGAGACTGAAGATACCGCCTTCGAGTTTCTGAAAACTCGGCTTACCGAAGCTCCTGCTTTGACCTGTCCAGATTTCACCAAGCCGTTCATACTACAAACTGATGCCTCCGATTGTGGACTGGGAGCTGCGCTCACACAGGACATAGAGGGTCAGGAAAAGGTAGTGGCGTACGCGAGTAGGATGTTAACCGGACCAGAACGTAACTACTCCGTGACCGAGAAGGAATGCTTGGCGATAGTCTGGAGCATAGAAAAGCTCAGACCCTACCTGGAAGGCTATCACTTCACCGTCCTCACCGATCATTTGGCTCTGAAATGGTTACAGTCCATAAAGAGTCCGGCCGGCCGTATAGCCCGATGGGCTATGTTCTTGCAACAGTTTGACTTCGAAGTCAAATACCGTCGTGGAGTTCTGAACAAAGTTGCCGATGCCTTGTCCCGTCAACCGTTACCGGATACCAGTACCGAAGAATCCGACTTAAATGTCCTCCTGTGTGCTACCGACGCCGAAATAGAGGCGGGACAGAAATGTTCCTGGTATCAAGGAAGAAAGGCCGAAATCGAGAAAAATCCTGAGACGCATCCCGATTACTGCCTCAAGGACGGCCGGTTATTCCGCCATTTCTGGGATGCCAATAATCTGTGTGAACTGGAAATGGGCGATCCCTGGAAGCTATGTGTCCCAAAATCACTGCGTGCACGAGTACTCCAGGAAAACCATGATGACGTCACGGCTGGACACATGGGGATTGCAAAGACCACCGCCCGTATCACACAGAAATACTATTGGCCTGGAATGTTTCGAGAAATTGCCCGATATGTACGGAGTTGTAAAACCTGCCAGGAATATAAGAGTTCTCAACAACAACCTCCTGGAAAAATGCATTCGTCCCGGAATACCAAACCGTGGGATACTGTCTCCACCGACTTGGTCGGCCCGTTACCCCGTTCCAGTAAGGGAAACTGTTACCTAGCCGTATACCAGGACCGTTTCACGAAGTGGGTACAATTGAAAGCCCTTCGCAAAGCTACGTCCAGAGCCGTTTCCCAAGCTTTTTATGAGGATATCGTCTTGAGATTTGGACGCCCGGAAACCGTCATCAGTGACAATGGCACCCAGTATACCGGAAAAGTGTTCGAAGAACTGTTGAGGGACCTGGGAATAAAACACCGCCTAACGCCTCCCTATACTCCGCAAGCCAATCCTGTCGAGAGAACCAATAAAACGGTAAAAACTATGATCGCCCTGTACTGCGATAATGATCACCGTAAATGGGACCAGTACCTTCCAGAACTCCAGTTCGCCCTGAATACCGCCCGTCATGACTCAACTGGGTTTAGTCCCTCTTTCCTCGTTTTCGGACGAGAACCGGAACCACCGAAGGCTCTACACCGAATCACCCGAACAGAGTCGACAGAGACACCAGACGAGACCGAAAACACCGCTTCATCAACCTGGATCAAGCATTTGGAGAAACTCCAGGAAGTACATGAATTAGTCAGGATGAACTTGGCCCGTGCTTTCAACTCCCAGAGTCACTACTATAACCTGCGGCGACGAGACTGGAGATGTCACCTGGGTGACCAGGTAATGAAGAGAGAACATAATCTCTCTTCTGGAATCCGTGGCTATGCAGCAAAATTGGCCCCAAAATATTCCGGTCCTTTCATTGTCACTCGAGTCATTTCCCCAGTAGTTTACGACCTAAAGGGTAGCACAGGAAAACGTTATAGCAGGATTCATATAAAGGACCTGAAACCATTTCACCCCAGTAACCTGTGAAATAAATTCCGATAGATGTCCAAACGATCCACGACCCATAGCCCCGCCAGTCCCGCTCGGAAAATTGTAATACTTCAAGATGTGATGATACAGCCAGCCCGAGAAGACCCCGTCCTGCACCTCCCCGAAGAGACGTCAGCGATGAACGCTCTGGACCTGTCTTCGTCCGCCAGCAACCCGGGCCTGGCCACCCCGACTCTGGACGAGCTGCTGGATGAATACGAGCAGTCCCTGTATTTCGTCCCTCAGGCACCCCAGTACTCGCCCATCTCTCCCGCGACAGAGACGTCTCTCGGTATACCAATCCGGAGCCCCAGTCCATCCACTAGGTTCCCGGAACTATACCGGCAGATGAGAGTCGCCGAACCTGATACCACACCTGTTGCCGAACCTGTTGCCGAACCTGATGCCGAACCTGTTGCCCACCCTGAAACGGATAACCTAGGCGGGGTAATGCCGCTTCTCCCTGCTCCTCGTAGTCCTCTGACGAGCAACTCAATGCTGGAGGATGGAATTGCACAGTGGGTGGTGGCCGAATACCCACTGTATAACAACTGCAACGAGTGGACGACGTTGATGCGTTATATGGTAGGACAACTCAGGCCGGTCCACATCCCCCTCGACGTCCCGTATCGCCGACGTCTGAGAACTCCCGAGGGCAAATATACCTGGATTCGAATACCGGCCGGAGTAGGCCGGCACTGATCGAAGAGGCACGAGAGACCAAGGTGAGGTTTACCAGGATTTCATTGCAGTTCTACGTTTTAGATGGAGGACATCCTAGATCTAGAAGGCAACTCTCTGGATGGATGGGAACTCACGAGTTCTCCAGACACCGAGACCCTGCTCCCGGATACCAAGACCCTGCCCCCGGACATCAAGAACCTGCCGCTAGTCACCGAGACCCTGCCCCCGGACACCGGGACCTTGCAGCCAGACACCGAGACTCTGCATACACATCAGGACCCCGAGGAACTGCCAGACCCCGCCGTAGACACCTCGTCTACCCCGACGGACATCACCCCAAGTAGTGCCCTGCTAGACCAGCCGGCGAATAGGCCGTGCTCTGCAACCACTAGTCAGCGCAGGCAAGACGCTGCTACCACGGCAACTCTACCGCCGCTGTCCCTGGACACCGTCGTCCACCGAAGCCTGACTACCGACATCTACCTGCCGGTAGAGCGGCAGCTATGCTGGCGATGTGGATATCCCGGCCATACACGACCGGATTGCCAAGCCCCTAGTCGGCTATTCTGCTCCCGATGCGGCCTCGTAGGAGTGCGGTCCTGCGAATGCCTCTGCCCACCTAGGCGGCCCCAGTTCCCGGCACATTTACCCAGGCTGACTCCCGAACGCCAGCCTGCCCAGCGACGAACCCTGCCACCGGGATTGCGGGTCAATCAAATTAACCAGAGGGTCCAGACCAGTACCGTCATCGTGGCCGACAGAGCCACTCAGTGCGACCTGTGTCCCTGCCGGAAGCCCGGAATCGGCTTTCGCCGTTGACACCAGAAGACCAGGGTGGTCAACGATAGTTTATTTTTCTCTTTTGTTATTTTTACCTAGTATATTTTTCATTTTTGGTAAAATAAAGGATTTTTTTTTAAGTTTCAAAAATTACAGCTGAAGCAATAATTTTTTTTTGCAAGTAGGGGGGGTGTGTAATGAAGTTTTTTTTTTGCCAGTAACTTCATTACTACAGGTTCCGGATAGTCCAGATAATATCAATTCAAGTATTACGTATTCCTGTCACTCCTGTATTCGTTACAACCAGAAACCCTGTTCAATATGTAACAACCAGTCTAGTAACACCCTGTATAATTCCTGACTGCGGAAAAGTTGATTTGCAGTTATATCACGTTACTTTCCATAAGTCTTAGGCGGATATTTATAATGTTAAGAAGAACCTATTATTCCTGTTATACAATAAGTTTGTTAAACTAACAGTATTGGCAATGAACCGAAATAATATTTTCCGGAAAATCATGGATTTTGGGCATTTTCTTTTTGGAAATGTTCCTAAGTATCCTAGTCAAAAGAAATGTTATTCCGAGTCTTTTTCATATATTATTTCTAACACTCTGCAAAGTCTTTTTTATTGAGAGTGTTTTGCTTACTTTCTTGCTCATTTTTAGAGGTCAAGCAATGACAAAATGCTTCGTTTTTACTCTGATTTTTTCGAAAATTCAGATTTCATATAAATACCCCCAGACAGAAGGATTCAGGGAGTTAGTTTGAGTTCTTCGCGAATAACGTTCAGCCGTGAGAGTGCAAATTGCCGATTTTCGAGAGTGCTCCGTTTTGAACTTGTGAACCTGTGAACCCTAGTGAACCAGACACCCTGTACAGTGCGAGTGCTTCTGCCCTGGATTAGCCGTGCCGTGGTGTTTTGTCCAGCTCACCCCCAGTACAACTGTAAGCGATATTTCGGAGTTATATTGATTCTATATTCCTGTTAAAATTTTGTTGAACCTAGAGAAACGTGGAAACTCAAATTTAACTAAGATTACTGTTTCGTTGGGCTAGTTGTCACTTACATTTCCGTTTACTCGTGTAGTACGACACTTGCATTTTCATAAGTGAAAGGAAAGTGCCAGTTTCCGGATTCATAACTTGCGATTTGATCGTCGAATATTGGACCTGTACCTGACTACGATCAACTCACAAGCCTGTTACCGTAAAGATCAGTAATAGCTAGTACTTGCTCTATATCTCGTAGTTTGGTTTTGCATTTCCCTGTCTTTTCAATTTAACCTTACGAATTGATCGTCGAATATTGGACCTGTACCTGACTACGATCAACTCGCAAGCCGTTACCGTAAAAATCAGTAATAGCTAGTACTTTCTCTTTATCTCGTAGTGTGGTTCCGCATTTTCCTGTCTTTTCACTTGCCTTTCTTTTAAATTTTGAACTTACGAATTGATCATAGAATATTGGACCTGTCCCTGACTACGATCAACTCGCAAGCCAGTTATAGTAAAATCCAACAACATCCAGTACACTCGGTATATTTCTTTTCCTTCATTTCCTGCGGCTTCCATTCCGGAACTTGTGAATTGATTGTCGAACATTGGCCGTGTACCTGACTACGATCAACTCGCAAGCCAGTTACACCATATTATTTTGTTGTTTATACTGGATGCCCTATTCACATCTACGGTTTTATGTCAGTAAGAAAGGAAACCGTCTAAACAGTATAGGAAAGTAATATTGTAGACGACAGTATTTACGTTAGTAGTTGATTTGAAGTTTTCACTTTTCACCCGTAAAATCTAGACCAGAAAACCCTGCCTGAGAATCAATATAACGCCCCATACCAGAATATACTCTGAATTGCACTTTACCTGACACCTGTATTGAATTACACTCTCCCTGAAATTTTTGAATTGCATTTGCTCATTTGTCACAACTCAGAGCTAACAAACCGCCCTGTATAATAAAATCGAAGTAACACGGTCACATTTTCCTTGCATTCACTGTTAGTGTTGGATTTTCTATGTTCAGATTCATTTAGTCCGGTGTTTATTGTTGTAATAATATAACCTGTAAACCTGATTATTTCGACTTGAACTAACGACCTGAACCAGCCTGTCATTGAGAGTTCGGGTAGTTCCGCGAAAATAGAAACTTTGTGATCGTATCCGATTCTGCGACAATTGGACGTAAACTTCCTGTTGTATTTTAATCAGCTGTTGTAAATTGTGATTTTCTTTGTTGCTTTGTTTGAGACTGATGTTTTGTTTAATTTCCGGAAAATCGTACCTGTACCTGATTTGACGATGTGTGGAAAGTGTTTTTCATGAAATAAATAGTCTGAAACCGGTTCCGATTCTCATTGTGTATTTTGTGCCTGATTGTATGATTTGATTTTGCCTGTACTTAGATCTTTTATCTAGTTATTTTGAATAAAACCTGTGGAAATAAAAATAAAATAACATCAATTCTGTTTAACGTAGCTTGTATTCCAGTCTAGTCTAAGGAGGTGTAACTAAAGACTACATTTTCTTAGAAGTTTATTGTTATCCTGGTCTAACTAGCTGACCTCTGGTTTACACAAGGGGGTGCATTGTATGGATTTACTCTGCGTCCCTTCTTCACTGTAGCTACCCTAGGGCCTTCCAAAGAACTCCTAGTTCTGGAAGAAAGTGGAGCATACCACTTCAAAAAAAACTGGCGCTCGAGGCAACCGCTCTAACTTAAATAGAGAACAAAGCCCTGAGGCCCTTTGTAGGGCTCTTTACTGAGAAAAGAGCCTTACAATATGTTTAGAAAAATTTAGTTGGGGGTCAAAATATATACCCAGATATTTTATTTCATTCACATAATTAATTATAGTGTTATCTATTTCAATGACAAAATTACATTGATTAAATTTAGCAACATTACTCTTACTACCTAGAATCATACATTTTGTTTTAAGAATATTCAATTTGAGCTTATTTGCCATTAGCCATTTATTTAGAATACCCAGTTCCTTATGCATCACTTGTACTATTTCTTTGAAGTTTTTCCCAGATACAGAAATCAATGTGTCGTCAGCAAAGAGGTTAACGAATGACTGTTGTAAATACAGATTTATATCATTAATATATAAAATAAATAGCAAGGGCCCAAGGACGCTTCCTTGGGGGACACCATGCAAAGAACTCATTTCAAGTGAACAATTACCATTGATTTTCGTTTTTTGACATCTACCATCGAGATAGTTTTCCAACCAGTTCAATACACCTCCTGTTATTCTGTAATTTTTACATTTATATAATAATTTCTGCCTATCTATTGTCTCAAACGCCCTTTTCAGATCTATGAAGACACTTATAACCATTTTACCATCATCAATATCTTTCTTCCACATGTTGCAGACTAACTGACATGCAGACTCTGTCGAATGATTACATCTAAATCCCGATTGATTCACACACAATATATTTTGTTTATTCAAATGCTCAGTTAAGTGTTCATGTACTAAAATTTCCATAATTTTCTCAACGACTGGGAGTAAATTAATGGGTCTTAAATCTTCAGGTTTAACAGGTTTACTGATTTTTGGAACTGGTATTATAATATCTAAATTTAGTTTCAAAATTCCATCGTCATTTGTTCAAATCTCGGTTCAAATTGACATATTTCTTCCGGAGTAATTCCAGGGGAATTCCGGAAAATTCCAGGGGAATTCCGGGGAGTTTTGGGGAATTCCAGGGAAATTCCGGCTTATAGGAATTCCAGTGTACACACTTTCTCCTAGTGGTCAACCCCTCGGTGAAACCCCTCCCAAGGTCCTACCTGCTTCCTGGCCAGCTGGAACCACGTCTTCAGTATGATCGGCAGCCGCTTGTGGTGGTACGTCTTGGTGGTCTTCACGCTGATGAAGACGTCGTCAAGAACGGTCAAGGACGGTTTCATGGTGGCGGTAGCGGAGGCGGCTATCTCGCTGGTCACCTCTCGAGGAACGTCTTCGTTCGGCGATCGGTCTTCGGCCAGATTTCTCTCCCGATGACGCGTTTTGGGTGACAGCTTATCGCTGATAAGTACCTGCGAAATTAATGGTTCATAAACTACGATTGGACCGAAAAAGTGTGACGTCAAAGCTATGTTGGTACTACTGTTTTGTTTCCAAACAAATTATTTTCCCATGTAAATCTCCATAAGAGATTTTTTGAACTGAATTATCTCATTTATACAGTGTGTACCAGTCAAATGGAATTAATTCGTTAATAAATAAACGTTGGCGTTTTGGGAAAAACGCTCGGACACGTCGATTTGTATCTTCAGTTGCGCTTTTTTTCAAAAAAAACTTTTTATACAGTGTGTCATGCCACCGTGGCCAATATCAACTTTCTTATTTTAAATGCAACACCCTGTATATTTTTCAATTTTTGGATTCCTCAGAAAATTCTAGACATATTTCATGTACAATGTCCTATACCTATCATCAACTGTTTCGGAAATATTAAGTATTTTCGGATTTATTGCAACAATTAACATGGAAAATAGAAAATTATTTGATTACAGAAATTCGCTGCAATGCACTAAAAAACTGAAAAGTAATACCGTTTATTTCTTGATATTGTAAAAACAAAGAAAAACATGAATGTCAACGTAGGAGATGTTCAAAATGCTCGCCGCGAACGTCTTGGCAACATCCTAATCTTGTGTAGAAATTTCTTCTAACGTTACTCAACATCTCAGGTGTGACCGATCTAATCGCATGCGTTATTCGTCTTCTTAAGTCAGCTAATTCGAGGGGTTCAGTTTGGTATCCAATATACTTTTGGCATATCCCCATAAGAAGAAGTCTAATGACGTCAGATCAGGGGATCGTGCTGGCCATTCCATCGATCCTCGCCTCCCTATCCACCGATTTGGAAATATTTGGTTAAGGTACTGCCGGACATTTATTTGATAATGGGGCGGTGCTCCATCTTGCTGAAACCATATCATATTCGCAGGAACTTGTGGGTTTGCTGGATCAGGATATAAGTTTGTCAAAGTCGGCACGACATCATTTTGGAGCAGTGCTAAATAATTATCTCCATTCAAATTGTCATCAATGAAAAAGGGACCTATGATATGATCTCCAACAATTCCTGCCCAAACATTAACCTTTTCGGGATATTGTGTATGTTCTTCCCTCATCCAGTGAGGATTTTGTGCAGACCAATAGCGGCAATTTTGACGATTAGCATGACCGTGAAGTGTAAACGTGCACTCATCAGAAAAAAGAACATGTTCTAACTGCATCACGTTGTTATCATTGTTAGCATTGCCATCATTTGTTCACAAAAATACAGTCGCCTATCAAAATCGTCTTCCAGGAGCTCCTGAGTTGGTATCAGTTTATATAGGGATGCATTTTATTTTCTTTTAATGTTCGAAAAATTGATGAATGGCCAACATTGAACAGTGGGGCTGCCTCGGGGGCTGCTTTTCGACTAGAATTATGTGGGTTTTCTTCAAACTCAAGCATAATATCCAATTTGGTTTCATCATTTATTGTATTGGCAGCTGCTTTTTTTATCGTTCTTACATGACCAAGCTCGCGAAACTGCTTTTCTATTTTACTAGAGTTTTTTTTGAAAAAAAAGCGCAACTGAAGATACAAATCGACGTGTCCGAGCGTTTTTCCTAAAACGCCACCGTTTATTTATTAACGAATTTATTCCATATGGCTGGTACACACTGTATAGTGAAAAAGTAAAATATTTCGATACCATTTTATGGAACATAGGACATACTAGTTCATAAGATTACAATTTCTGAATTTTACAAACATTGTTGTCCAGCAACTAGTGCACAATGAATATGAGTATTACAATGTAGGTACTACATTTAGAAATCATCATTGAACATACAGTGAAGGTATTTCGTGACAGCCGTAGAAATAGTATATTACACAACAAGTTTGGAAAGTGACATATTTCACACGAGTAGTTGTTTAGCATGAGCCGCGTAGCGGTGAGTGCGGAAACGTAACGAGTGAAGGAAATGCACGAGTTTTGTACACTATTTTTCCTACGTCTCCGAATACTTTCCTTTCGCGGGAAGTCTTGTCAAAAATGTACCTAACTTGAGCGGTCTCTATAATTTCAGGTGGTTTTGATTCGATATCATGTACTGTTTATTTCCATATTCAAGATGATATTTGAATACTTCTCCGACAATTGATTGATTGAGTTAGTTTAGTTTGGACAAATTTTATTGATATTGACACCAGCGTACATAAACAACCTTGACACCATTCACCTGCTAGCGCCAGTAATCACGCAACCAGGAATACAGAACCATAGAAGTATATAGTGCGCAAGCGCGTACGAGTTACTCGAGTTAGTGCGTCCTTGACTCTATGCAAACATCTGTGATACCAAAGAATCTTCTCGTTGGTGAAACTGCGATATCAAACTGATGCAAGCAGCAAGCCGCGCATAAAACTGTAGCCGTACACTTTTGAATGATCTCACCCGCTGTCATCAACATCGAAATAGTTCCAGCGAAGAGTATAGGTTCCAGTTTTAAAGTGAATTCAGGGGTTATGTATCAGACACATTGAAATTAATAGATAAAGAATTCTCGGTATAATTCGAAACGAGACAGAAATTTCAATGAATAATATGAATTTGATTTGAGAACGCTTATATATTGACAGTGGGTACCTTCACAATATACCTAATTATTTCTATATCAATTCATGCGACCGTTGTGATATTTTTCATATCAACACTAGTGCTTTTTTTCTTTCAAATAAACAATACCATGGTGATAATAACAAAACAGTGTGATTATTCACGTTTTCATACGTGGTCGTAGGAAAAAAATATATTTTGTACCTGGCTCGATACTCTCCTCGATATACCATGTGAAAAGGTATACCTATTAGATTATTTTGAGATAATAACGTTGTTACAATGTATCAGTGGTTGGAACAGGTAAAATTTGGGCTCGTGCTATGATGGCATAAATGAGACGGTCATTTTGGGTTATCTTCACTTCTGACATAATAAATGAGATAATAAACAATGGGTGGGCAGAATAAGATATTTTCACAGTATTATTGATGAACTTATTGACGATCAATGGCTCAGATGATTATACTAATAATTGGAGAATCGGGAGTATTTAAAGCATTCAGGATAAAAAATAAATAATCATAATTAATAAAATAATCGAAGGACAATTTTATTTTTTCCTCATTTCGACTAGCCAATAAATCAAGGTATCCTCAAAACATAAAACGTTCAGCGTCATTTGTATATCTTTTTCGATACACACTGCACATCCTTAGATCATGCTTACGCTAGATCCGGCATCATGTAGTATTTGTTTGGTATCAGAGTGGTTTTTCCAAAAAAAGTACTATGATATAACACATAATATGTATGATCAAAATTTTAAAACGACCAATCAATGGCTCAGTACTTTAAACCCCCTGGACCGCCGAACAAATAACCTGGATACCGTACGAGATACCGTATCTAGTGTGAACATGTATGATCTAAGTTCCCATCCAATGTGTATCGAAAAAGATACACGAGATTCATCTCGTTCAATGCATTGTGTGTCGTTAGCTCGCACTCTTGTCGTGTGTTTAAAATGGCAAAAATTAAGTTCTGGCCCACACGGAAGTTTTTGTATATGAGGGTTATAATATGGATGTTTATACATTGAAATATCATAAAAAATATATGATGGTACATTAAAACGACGTATCAAATGAAAAATTCAAATGAGGAAACTAAGAAAACTGAACATTTAGTTATAACTTGCGAAGCTATAACAAGTTTCCTTCAATGTTTCTCTTTTCTTCCATATTTTTTATAGTTTCCACCGGTTTCCACACATCGTTCACGTATATTTCTCCTTCCACTTCATTATTTATGAGATAATGTTTCTTCTTTTTCGATACACGAATTACGTGATGAATTAAAACTATTTCAATAAGGGCCGCGTGTATCCAAAATGATACGCATTCAAAAACACATAAGAAATTACAGGAAAGTTCCTAAAATGTTTTTATATTCAAAATAACAACAGAGCTCGAAATGAAGCAAAAATGAAAAATGTAGAAAAAGTGTGGAATCTGCTGTTGAGCCTTATTGGCGCTGAAAGTGTTAAGTGACAAGTAAGCCCATGCACGTTTTCTCGTTTAAAACCGACGACTAGTGAAGATTTCGATAATATCGGCAAATTCAAAATGTATTTTTTCTATGACAACCTCGATAAATGTTCATTTTATAACTGTAACTTCAATCATAAACAAGCACATTTTGTACAGCATTTCATTTTTGCATCTGTTGCTAGGCAAGTTGCTAAGCAACAAATGCGAAATAAAATATTTCGTGTTAGGTCTTTGTTCACTCTAAAATCACGACGACTACGACTTGTCAAATTATGACATCCAGCGACAAATTGTTGAAATGTTAAGTAACGAGTAATTTCATAGTTCTTTTCTATAAAAACCGAGATAAAAACTATTCATCAAAATGGAAACTGATAGTGATATCGACTTAGATTTGACACCTCCAATGCAATGTATGCATGTATTAAACGTGAACGATATGTTGTCATAGAAAAAGTATAGTATGCAACTCGCAACAAAATGGCCATTTTGTGCTCATTGCATAATATACTATTTATATTTTGGTTGTATAATGAAGTCATTGTGCAACGCAAATGCGTGTCGAAATAGCCTCTATTTCGATACGCATTTTTTATTATTCGGAGATTGGTACAATCGAACTGTCAAATGGAAGTCAGAAGAGTTAGGCTTATCTTATTTCTGAGCGATTTGGATTTGGTGATATTAGCAGTGAAAAACCCAATGTTTTAATTGGTAAATTTCAATTCAGAGTGCAATTTGATCTAAATTGACTAATAAAAACAATAACAAAATTGAATTTTTCATCGCTGGGTATTGCATTAATCAAAATCGCTCAACTGAAAACTGGGATTTACGCTTGTGCGTCAGATATTAATTATTTCAAATGTCATCATTGTTACCTATCGAAGATGTTTCTGTTATTTATCGATATTAAATCAATTTTTTTCTTCAAATCAATTCAAAATAGAAAAAAATTGTATATGTCACACGTTTTATAAGACACGTTGTCGCACTTGTTTACTTGGAGCACTCCTCGCTTCGCTAGTCGTACTCCAAACAACGCGTGCGAAACTTGTATCATAATATACTATTCTAAACTGAAGTTAGGAATAATTTTTTATGTCACCGTAAGTTTCAGATAATTAATAATATTTTAGCTGTATTCCTATAGTTATATAATTTTTGTATATACATTAATTTCCGAGTTATCAGCTCATGGACACAAAATTGAATGAGACAGTGACATTATGGAGATTATTATCGAAGATTTCTGTCTCCGCTTAGAAATAATGATATAATTACGCCCACTGAGAACAACTTCAATAACTCTTCTTCATCATTCCAACCGATCTTTTACTGTTTCTGCAAGATTGTCGGACTAGATAGCCATGGAAGCAAGGAATATAATTTGAGAAGCCAATTATTGATTGATCTAGTCAAGGTCCAGCTGTTTCACATAAGCTTTCAATAAATATTCGAGAAATATCGCCCACCACTAAACTATTCTTGAATCAAACAGATACTCTTTTGATCGGTATAAAACATGCAATTTTTTCTGCAACTAAAATAATTCATATTTGATTAATGAAATTTAATAATTAAAATAACTACCATTGTGGCTAACGCAAATCGAACTTTGACAAAACAAGAAGAGGCCAATTAACGGCAATAGCACAAAAAATAAGAAGAACCATAACCTAACCTCTATTTTTCCGGGTCTGAAAATTAGTTTTTGGGAATTTGATTTCAATGGAGATAATAAATGTTATTGAAGTGGAAGTCTCGGTGGAAGTACTGGAAGTTCATCATTTTATATTATTTATTATTTGTAGCTGTTGGTAATTCAGGTTCATCAAATTTTCAAGTGTAGTTTCAATATCAATATCACAAATGGATTAAATATTAAATGTAGGTATGCATTGTATCAATTTCTTGTTGAAAATAATGAATACTATATGATGCATTTCTGAAATGATGATCATAATCATAATCACAATGTCATACTAGGTAACTAATTTTTTAACGTCAACTTCAAGAGCTAATTTCAGAACAAAAATGGAGGACTTTTGAGACGGTTTCAGAATTCGTATATTGTGCAACTATAGTGCGGAAGATAGGATATTTCCATCATACGAGTTTGTCAAGATGATGAACCACGAGCCGTAAGCGAGTATTACCTACTTACAAATTAGTTTTACAGCAAACCAATTCAATTGCCTGAAGATGCATATAAGGAAGATGTATCGCACAAAGAGAACATATTTTATTGAACATTTAACAGAAATATTTGTAATAAATAAATAAATGTACATATTGGTCTGTATTTATGAAATATTGGAAAAATAATTAATGATGGTAATATTCGAACAATTTTTTAGTACTAACTGAAAACTATTATTTTCTTTTATCATACCTAAATTGCATACTTCTGGGGGAGTAGAATCTACCATTTCATCGTCGGATGACATTGCAGAAAAGAAAACTGAACAAATTATACTATTCGGTACGTATCTACTTGGTAAATAACATTGACACTATAAGGTTATGAATAAAAATTAGAGTATAGTTAACTATATTAGGTGATTGCACCAATCGCAGAGCGTGGATTTGACGCACTGTATATCGCATTTCAACTGACCAACTGATGAGACGCCCTCCTTTCATAGACGTATAATCTGAGCCGAGATCTGAGCTATAATCAGGCCTTTTAACTTTATTCAATAAAAGCCGAAGATAGATTGGACTCTGACATGCAATGCCATTTCGAAATTCTCTTGATAACGGTGATGTCCGTTGAACGGCTTCTGTGGTCAGTTATAATGTGTAAAAGAGTGAGCCATTCGACCGTTTAAAATTCTTAACACCTATATGCGATCAAAAAAAAGATGTTCATTCATTCTACCTGAATGTCGGAGTAGTGCTGGTGTTTAGATTCGTCTTCCAGAATAGAATCATGGGGTTAACAGTACTGATGGAAAATTCTATTAGAATTATGTAGGAGAAATGGCTCAAGAAATGAAGAGGTATTAACAACCTGAAAAATTAATAATCCACAGTTTTCGAAATCGAAACAAACTGTTTAAAAATATAAATATACAGGATGGCCTCACGACTAGCGCGACGGAGATTTATAGCGAAAATGCAAGTTTTTTGAAGCTTTTGTCACTTTAGTAGTTTGTATGCTGATAAAGGCTACATTTAATTTTTTTCAAATATACAAGATGTCCCAAAAAAATGTGACATAGGCACCTATCATCGTTATATTTTGTCTTATTGAATACCCATCAGTATCTCTTTGCATTTTAAGGTTCTTCCTGAAGAGAAGATTTCGCCAATCTATGATGCTTGAGGTCAAGTGGAAAGATGAACAGGATGTGAAAAATCGAGATTACATCACATACAGGGTGGTTCAGAATCCTGTATTTGTTTCATTTAAATATTAGTTGATAGTAAACTGAAAGTCGAGATAGAGACATTCAAGCCGAGATTTAAGCCTTTTGGCCAATAATGAATAGTTTCGACAAAAAAATTCCTCGCGATTTTCACACCCTGTATATCTGTAATCGTTCCACCCCGACCCAAAGTGTGATCGATCGATGAAATCAGCTTTCCGCCAGGGATAATCTAAAAATGCAATAAAATATAGTTTTACCTTGTTGCTATAAATCTCCGTCCTGCTATATTATATTTCTGAGTGTTTTTAGATCTTGCTGAGGCATTTAAAATCGTTTACTACTCAGTCTCAACTTTGAAATTAGGAACTATTGTCTGAATTTCACCAAAATTCAATTATCGAGATAATTATCTTAAAAAAAAACTACGACAAAATATGTGTGAAACTTAATGATCAACCGAGGGGTAGTTCACTCGACCAAAAAACGTACACTAAGATTGCATTTGATGAGATTGTACAGGATTGGACGGAATGGACCAGATTGGACAAGATTGGACGATATTTCACATAACTGGACTGGATTGGACGGGATTGGCCGGGATTGGACGGATTGGCCGGGATTGGACATGATTGGACGGATTGGACAGAATGGACAATTATTGGACAGAATTGACAATGATTGGACATAATGGACAAGGATTGGACAAGAATCGACGGAAATGGATCAGAATCGACTTGTTTTGATGAGATATCGAATGAGACTAATCACTAATTCATGAATTATTCTCCATCACGGGAATTTTTCGTAAGATTCGCACTCGACTCGATTTATTGCTACAATTCTCTGTGTTGTAAATAGCAAACATAATGATAGTTTCGAATTCCTAGAATTCAGTGCATATGGTCATCGTGATAAGGTTTGAACAAATTCGAAAATATATTTGAATCCGAATCTAATATTCCAGACAAAACATTTAAAATAATCGTATGGAGTCTTGAAGTAGAGTTTTGTACTTCTAATGTCTAAATAGGTATGAAGATTTGAATTCTTAGAAAAGAAGAGTTTTACTGAAAACCGAGCTGAAAACTATATAAATAATGAAAAATATTCAAAATGGTTGAAAAGAGAACTAGATTATCGAAATGAAAGACCCAAATGTCAATAACCTGAAAACATTAAATTAAGTTAGTAAGAGAATATACCTGTGAAGTTTATTCTGGAGAGAACACGAAAAATCAAAATCATATTATAAATAAAGGTTCATCGCAGGGATCCGAGCAGGGATCATCTCACTTCACACAGATGAAACTACAAAAGTTTATTCTCATAGTTAATCCACCTAGCAGTCAGGTAATAACTTCAAATTAATTGTCATTATTTCAAATGAAATTTTCAAATTGTGGGGCACTCAAATTCAAAACTTGATAAAAACAATTCGTCACATTTTTTAGGAATAAAAATAATCTCTTCAAAAAATTTATTACTATGTCCCATTGCAAATTTCCAATTTTGGTGATCAAAATAACACAAACCATCAATTTGCAGATTTCTAATTTTTGTGATCAAAATAACCCATAATCGCCCATACCTATTTGAAAATTCAAAATAGAAGCTTGTGGGGGCACTGTAATACATTCGAAACTCGATAAATGAGAGTTTGTCACATTTCTTAACATATTTATGTTTCAAATTTTTGTAATTTGTAATAGAAGCTGGTCTCGAAGCTGGTGTAATAAATTCAAAACTCAAAAAATAAAATACTTCATTCAATATATCAATTCAGAAAATCATATGGTATTCTAATAAATGTCATATAAATATTGGAAATGTTTTCTCGAACATTTCAATTCAAAAACAGCAAGACCACTACAAAAATATATTTGTACTGGTTCGTGGAGAATTCCGGCACCGAGTCTTCGTCGCGATACAAGTATGTAATTGAAGATTCGAGATGTTTGAGTATATCCAACCTCTTTGGATCCATCAAAATGTAAATAAAATAACGTTGCTTGTTTTAATTAGATGTGTTAGAAGTTTTGTGAATGATTCTGTGACTGTCCACGTTATAGGGATTATTCGATGTTCAGGAGTATTAATCCTCTAGGCCTCTAGGCCCTAGGCGACCGACATTTTGTGAATGATCTGTAATAAATATGTAAGAAATTATAGCAATCGGCCCATCATTATATATAAAGATGTTTCGTTAGGGACGCAAATTTGTAACACATGTACCTATACAAAATTATGAACTAGCTTTTTTTGAAGAGTACCAAAAATGCTGGCAAGTACAAGCGGGCGGCGACTCCATACATTATGAAGAAGATTCGTTTGTGAAGATTTGTGTTTTTATGGAAAGACGCGATGCAAAAGTGAAATTGATACTATTCATTTGTCAACAATTCAATAGAAATATTGAAAGATATCGAGAACATTTTTCTAAGATTGGACATATTGACCCAAGATTGGACAAAATGGACCGAGATTGGACGGAATGGACCGAGATTGGACGGAATGGACCGAGATTGGACGGAATGGACCAAGATTGGACGGATTGAACACTGAGTGTACACCTATTGGACAGAGTGAACTACCCCTCGTGATCAACAGAGAAAATATCGAGATGAATATAGAATAATAGATATACTCAATCGAGAAAAATTCCAATACCTATTTCCTCTCCCAAAATATTTCTACTGGCTTGCACGATGTTCCTCCAAGAGTCAAAAGTTAAAAAAAAGAACGGTATTGAGGCCAAACTTGTTCTTCATCTTATTATATAATCATATCGAATAAAATACTTCCATTAATGAAAAAGGCTCGGAAAATAGTATATTATGATACAAGTTTTATAAGACGCTATTTTTTCGCACGCGTTGTTTGGAGTACGACGAGCGAAGCGAGGAGTGCTCCAAGTGAACAAGTGCGACAACGTGTCTTATAAAACGTGTGTCATATGCAATTTTTTCTATTTTGAATTTATTTGAAGGAAAATAGTAGATTATACCACGAGTCAATAATAATAGCCATTATTGCGAGTAGTATACTCTACTTTATTTACGACAAATTTATTTATTTTAGATTTTTAATGAACAACTTTGTTTGTCAACATTTAAATTAGTGATAGTACAATTAATAAACTGAATTGGTCGTGAATTATGATTAACTTTGGAAGAGTTTTCAACACGAATATTTGGAATTTCGGTTGCTGTAAAAGAAGAAGTTGCTTCATTACAATTTATCTGTTTGGCAATAGTATCTGCTGTAGTTGTTTTGTTTCTCATAGACTGATCAATGTATCCTTCAGCTACTTGGGTAGATTTCCAGCCCCCATGACGCTTCAATCCAGTTATATCGCCTCCTCCATCAATGTACAGAGTGGCAGATGATCTGCGATAACAATGGCCGGTATAACTTTGAGGATTTGGCAAGTTTAAATATTTGGCAATTTGTCTACCGATGTCTGCAAATTTGTTTTTTCCTATACGTTGTATTGTACATTTCGATTTTTGATAATTTAGAAAGAATAAATTGGTTTCTACATGTGACGGACGGAGATCGATGTACTTCTTTACAATATTGTAAAACGTACTGTTTATGGTGAATTTTCGTACAATTTTAGTTTTTGTCTTGGGTATTGTTATCAATAACTCTGTTTGGAAATCCTTCACGTCTTTTATCTTCATTTCATAAAGCTCGTTTGAGCGGCATGCGCCCATAATTCCAATAACTAATATAACCTGAATCAGAAAGAACATGAGTTTTTGAATAGATCAGATTAAATATGAACATTTACCTTATGCAAAAGAAAAATTTCATCAGGAGCTCTGTCAATAAATTTCCTAATTTTTTCCGGGGCCAGAGTGGAAGATTTCTTTGCTTGAAATCCTTCAGATTTTCTTTTTAAAAACGCTCGTAGTTTCTTATATTTTTCCAGATCAACGTCATGGTTTATCTTCAACACAGATTTAATCATTGAAAAGAATGACCATAATGAAGATGGCTTCTATTTTGCACCCAATTCAGCGAAATAGGCCAGCAGAACATTTTCGGAATAAGAGTTTGCCTTGTTTCGAAGACGCCATTCGTTGAACGATGCGTACGTTTTACATCTTCGTTTGGTAACAATGATGACATTGAAATAATTAAAATCTGACGCACAATCGTAAAGCCCAGTTTACAGTTGAGCGATTTTGATTTTTGCAATACCAGCGGTGAAAAATTCAATGTTGTTATTGTTTTTATTGGTCAATTTAAATCAAATTACACTCTGAATTGAAATTTACCAATTAAAACATTGAATTTTTCACTGCTAATATCACCAAATTCAAATCGCTCAGAAGTAATCTGGGCCTAACTCTTCTGACTTTCATTTGACAGTTCGATTGTACCAATCTCCGAATAATAAAAAATGCGTATCGAAATAGAGGCTATTTCGACACGCATTTGCGTTGCGAAATGACTTCATTATACAACCAAAATAAAAAAAAGCATTTTCATTTGAGTAGAACTCAGTGTAGGATCTTGAGGAATAGCTATACACACATAAAAACAAATTCTCAAATGAAAACGATATATTTGTTCAACGTCCAATTCTTGTTTTGAAAAAGCGCATTCTTCTTCTGAAATAATTTATTTGAAATGAATTTATTGAATATGTCAATTGTAGAAAATTATTTCACTGGAATATTCATTTGGTATAACAAAATGTTCTCAATTTAAGAAATTCAAAGTATCCAGAAAAAATAATTAAGTTCTTGAGAAATATATCACGGAATGTCTTCTTTCAAAATAACATTCAACATTTAATCTCTGAATAAGTGAATCTCTGAGAAAGTTTCTTTGGATTGACCATAACATTTTCTTGAATATAATTGCGATCCCTTCGACCCGAGAATGTTGCCAAACGGTGTGAGTGTGTTGTTTCGGTGCTCTTGTCGTGCATCCATCATTGTTCAACCAGTTCAACCTATTTTATTGGCATAGAAATATTGGCTTACCATATAAGAAAAACTAAGGTCTTGGGAGATATCTGAGGATATAATTACCACTTTTAGAGGTAAGTTACATGCCTATATCTTATCGACGTTCATTTTTGGGTAGGTATTATTGTGTATCCAATCAATTAACATAGCTATATCATCTCGAAAACTGATAATTCGTGAAAAACTTGAATAACCAGGATCGGCATAGTGAGTGAAAATTGGGGTTAGGTACCTATGTGCGGATGAACGTTTAAATTTGTCCAAACACTGATTGAACAGTGGAAAAGAGCTTCTTGAACTTGTAGACATCTTAGGTATTTTGATATTGCATATTATACCTAACATATTTTTACATTTTTTTACCAAATTTCGATCCAAGGAAAATGAATTCAGTAGTAAGAATATCAACCCAGATTTGAAGAAATATAATAACCATACATTGTGCTGAGTCAGATTATCTCTCACATTGTACCTACATGGAGTTGTGAATGATATATTTTATATTTTTCAGTAGTTTGAAACCAAAGGAATACAACTTTATTGCGAGGTAAACTGGTGGAAAAGTTCAGAAATAATATCTACGAATAGGGGGAGAGGTTGTCAAGAAGAAGGTTTGCAAGTGATGATGTGATTGATGAGAGCCCCAATAAGAGAACGGAAGTTGAGGATGATTCTCATTTCAAGAAATCGATATAATTCCTCTAATATGATAAAATTCTTGATACAAGACAATCTACAGCTGAAACTGAAAATCTGATTCCTTTTGTTCAAGAAAAATGCGAGTCATTGGGAGATTATGATTGTCTTGATTTGAATATATTGTGTTCTCAATCTGAAATATTGTATTATTCTCACGAAGAAGTCCATTCATTTACGATTCAAGAAAACTATAATATTGGAATTAATGTATTTAGTTGGAAACATAATAGTCTTGAATTGAGCAGACATTTATTCCAGTATATATAAACAAGCCATACTCTTGAATCAAAGCATATCAAATCAAATCAAGTAATTCTTTTTATGTGTGTACGCCAGAGGCTACGCCACTGATTCTCCTTCGATTCTAGATGAGCTGGAGAAGAGAATTTGGTTGAAGAGGGCCACACCTTCACCGAGACCTTCACCCTTTAGGCGGTTTACCTGCTACTTTCTTGTCTTTTTAACAGTTTATGCAGTGAACTTCTTTTCTCCATGACCAGTACTCTGAATATAATAATGATTCCAAAATTATTTAAAAAAAGATGTTAATATTCTCACTATTGAGAGGGAAAAACACTGATAGAAAGTGAATATTCCCCATTTAAATGTCAAGATGCGGTAGTGCAGCAATAATATGAACTGGCAGAAGCTTACAACTAGGAAGAAATCCCTACTGATATATGCATTGAAAGGAATAAATATTTTAAGTGAAAGATTTTATCGGCTGTGTGCATGTATCAGTGTAAAATCTAAAATCGTAGCACTGCTATGATTTTAGAAAATATAATTTGCATGAAATACAAATCTGAGTTGTTTGAATAAATATTTTATGCCTGAGCCTCAACTCGGACATTAATGATGCGCTTACTCGTATGCCGCTTGTCGAACGTTCGTGTCACGCAGCACCACCGCATGCCAGTGACCTGTGATACTTTTGATGCATGTAAATGGAGGCGTCGTCTTCATTATTATTTTTTTTGTTATTGAGTCCAATTCATGTTGAATCAAATAGTTTTTGGCAAGGGGGAACCCGCTGAGGAAGTTTGGTTTACAGCCCTAGAAAGTATTCGGGAAGTATGGGGAAGTACAAGGAAGTACGAAGAAGTACGAGGAAGTAGGAGTAAGTACGAGGAAGTACAAGGAAGTATATAGTTCTCGAAATGCCCACACGGTGACTTTTCCGTGGCGTTGGTGTACATTCCTATGATTTTTGTCTCTTGACAATTTTTCACAATTTTCAAAACACTTACATCCGATTGTTTCAAATGGAACATCCTGTATACTCTCACTTGATTATCAGGTAGGTATTTATATCCTCTTCATCATTCTGTATTATAACTTTTTTTATTTTAACTTTTAGCGAATGTATGAAAAATGGGACAAATATAGTTCTATGAGTTTATTTAGTTTTATCGTTTTATAATAGGCTCGATTTCAGGTTGGTTTTCTATTGATTCTTTCTCCTTAGTGTTTCGCTGTCATCAGGTGGTGATGATGGTTGTTGAGAATTTTGATTTCTGAACTACCCTGCATGAAATTTAATTGACCATTAGATAGTTGATCAACAGTTAAAATAGAAATTTTTGAGCCGTTTTGAACAATGATGAAGTTTGTACAAAAAAAAATCATGATTTGAAAAATCTCGAGTTTTCACACCCTATATCTGTGTAATTCTGCCAGATAGACCCCAAGTGTGATAGATAGTAAAAAAAAATAAATATGATATGCCACGTTTTCTTGAAACTATTTTAGAAATGTAGTACAGATTGATGTATATATCCCATTCTTGAAAGAATCAAGTACGTATAGGAAGTACGTAGAAAGTACGGGAAGTACAGAGGAAGTACAGAAGTATAGAGGAAGTATGTGAGGTATGTAAAAGTAGTGTACAACATTTTGCTCAGCGGTTTCCCCCCCAGTTTTTGGTTTACCTATACTTTCTGGTCGTGGAGAAAATATCTCTGTCACTCGTTTTGAATCGAGTATAATGAATAATTCGATACTCGTATTGTCCTCTCTTGTCGAATTTTTTTCATTCTAACTTTGTTACAGAATTCACTATTCGTAATCTGAGAGATATCTTGTCATTTCAAAAAACAAATCTATTGATATTGGGGAGGATATTGGTGACAACTCAGGTGACAATATTATTAGCGATATGGGATTTAATTTATTCACCTACGGCTGTAATATGAAACTACTCTGTTTCAACAGTTTTTGGTATAAGGCAATGGGGTTGGTACTCCTTACATTTTTTTTCACCACCGATTTTCACGCATTATCACGTCTTCCATGAAATTATTGGAATGCATAAAACCTGCTGACAGCTCTGTCAATTCAGTTTCACCTTCGGTTCCACCGAAACTTGTGTAACAATGTCGCCTCGAATTTCACTATTCTATATGTATGTAATAGCCAGAAAAAGTATACACTCGTACTCACACTCGCATAATTTGCCGCATTTGCATACGGCGCATGCCGCTCATGCGGCAAATATCACTGGTACTTTTAGGAAATGAGAATGAGTATGAAGTGTAAGTAGACATCAATCATTCCATGATCGAATAATATAGGTACTATTTTTTGCCAGCAGTGGATCGTGAATTGGTTTTCAGATAGTCTTCACAGGATCCATTATTTGACCACTCCCTGATGAACCATCCTTTTATTTCACCGCTACCCTGTATGCGCCTGTATGATTTGTACAGAGGTCTAAATTATTTTGAATATTCTGCTTTCATTCCAGACTGATATACACTATTCAAGAATAGCATACTAATATAAAAATGTACGTGTTTGCATTACGAATAACATCACAACCCAACCTGAAACATTGCTTCATGTTGATTATCGTCAGACATTTTCTGTCGAACACATTATCCAGCCAAGATTCACACTGAAGAAAAAACCGGAAAAAACAAGAGTTTAGTCACTTCCTCGTCTCACATTTGTAACAAAAGAGGGGCACATTATTTTTCTAGTGAATAGATCGAGGAATAGATACACTAAACAATTATTGTATCAATAGGTATTTATTTTTGAGGGTAATATTTCGTCTTTGGCAAGATATGGGGTCTGAAACCAAAATTGATCTATTGGTAGTACCAAACGATCATCAAACCCATGGTCACCTATGCTTCATTGATATGGTGGCCAAAAATGCATCAAATTTCGGCACAAGTCAAGCTGCAGTAAGTGCAGCGGCTAGCTTGTCTGGGAATCACAGTGGCGATATTCAAGTGCCCCATTGCAGCCTTAGAGGTAATGCTGAACCTTCCAATGTGTAATGAAAAAAGCAGCAATCAGTGCTTTCAGACTGAGTCAGACAATGAATCTCAAATCAGGAAATCGGATTGGACACTTGAAGATTTTGGAAAATATTTCCCTAGAATCCATGTCTAAGCCGACAGATATCATGCCAGTTAGGTACGACTTCGAAATGCAGTTTGAAGTGGTCATATACAACCACCAAATTTGCACAGAGAACGGATCTCAACTGGGAAGGAATGCATTCGAGGATGCATTAGTGTGGTATACTGATGGATCCAAGATAAATAAAAGGGCTGGAGTGGGAGTTACAGTGCCAAATTTCAGGCTCTCAAAACCCATTGGTAACACCCCAACTATCTTTCAAGCAGAAGTACATGCTAAGAGATATGTGCCCAGGAGTGCCTCGAAAGGGACACTCGAAGGGCAAAAATCAGATAGCCAAGCAGCACTAAAAGCTCTGAAGTCTAGTCTGAAGTCATACACAATCCCTGAGACAACTGGCAGCGAACAACCAGGTCGCTTTGCTGTGGGTGCCAGGTCATGAGGGAGTTGAAGGAAGCAGACTGCCTTGCGAAAGAAGGGGCAAATACACGCAATTTCTCGGCCCAGAACCCTTCTGCGGACTCGCCAAGGCCCACTTGAGAGAAGAGTTACGACCGGTTTCGACGCTGGGAAGTAGATGAAATCAAATCTCACTGGAATAAAGTGCCAGGGCAAAGACAAGCGAGAAGGCTAGTGAGCCTCTCGCCACGGAAAGCTAAACAGCTTCTCGAGTTGGACAAAAAAGACGTGAAACTGGTAACGGGACTCCACACTGGACACTGCCCTCTGAGGTATATCACCTCAAAAAGATGGGTAAAACAGAGTGACTATCACTCCGCTACTGCGAGAACTTCGCTGAAACTGCAGAACACTTGCTTTGCGAATGCCCAGCACTCTTTTGCAAGAGGCTCGAGTTCCTGGAAGGGGACTTCTTAGAGCCCTCCGATATCAGGAATCTAGCTCCCAGGAAACCGATAAACTTCGCAAGAAGCCTCGGATAGATCTGATAGGTCGAGGTGCTTGAGACCCCCCTACATCTACACTCTACAATTTCGTGAATAATTCGTTATCCTGAGCGTTATTATCGATGTTATTATCCTAATTTTGAAATTTTAGATCTTCGTTTCAAACGAAACATCGTGGTTTACGATGAAGATTGGTGTTCAATTTCGACACAAAATTATAATTCATATTAAGAAGCTGTTGTATTCACTTATGACGTCACTAAAATGTTCAATTTACTGTAATTATTTTTTCATCAGGCATGTAAATTACATGCCTGATTGTTGATCCTCGGTGATATCAAAAATAATCTATCGAATACCATTCGATAAAGTGGATAATAATTCTCCAGACCTTTTGTTAAACTTGGGCAATTTCCAGTGCAACAAGTTTTCGAGGAACTGTCAAATTAAGCAGATCTCATCTCAAATGTTTCCAACGGTGAGTTTTGCAATATTTTTGGGAAGTAATTCATTGTTTGTCTGTGCTTATTTGAACTTCAGGGTTTCTCTGCCGTATTGTATAAGCATGAAATGGGTATCTGACATTTTTAAAAAATTGAGTACCTTACAGATGAGTTAACCAAGGAGTTAACGTTTACAAGAAGCAGGAACTACCATCGCATCTTTTTCACTATAAGATATATTCTCGAATACAATATAACTACGAAGATAAATAGATTTATTAGGTATATGTTATTTCAAAAAGAAATTCGGAACTGAAATAAGTCGCTCGATAAGTCGTGAGTATGAAATAAAAATACGAGGAAAAATAAGTTTTACTAATAAAAAATCACATTTACTTAAGGAAAAAGTCGTATCTGCATTATTCTTGGGTAAAAAACGGTGTAAAACTAAATTTTCTATGATACTCCTGATGATTAGATCTCGGATTAGATTTTTCTAACACGATTTTAAAAAATGCTAAGCTATTCACGAGGCTATTCATAGTTTTCAGTTCTAACTTCTAAGATCTTCTACTTAGGGTGGCTTTATAAAAACTTTTAACATTTAAGATTTATCACCTAACATTTAAGACTTAAGAGCTGATCAGTTCATTCTGTTATAAAAAAACTTAAGATTTAGGAATATTTGACATGGAACAAATAATTTTGACGTTGGCAAGTTCTAACCTATATCTATTATTGTTGTTTTTGTTAGAATTTTCTTCAATTTTAACCAAATATTATTTGTGTCATGGACGATATGCTATAGTAATTCAACAAGTTGAAGAATTCAGGCATATTTATGATAAAAAAGTAGTTATTCTGAAATAAACTCGCCAGGAAAACTGCCTGGAAAAAAATTGGCCAAATATACCTATCTTAGAAAACTGCAGGTAGAAATGGAAAATTGAATTACATTACAATTACATTTCCCGAGACATTTCCATCATGATTTGATCCTGGACAGCCTACATCAATGAAGATGAATTTATGAGATGCATCACAGATAGCCAGATCAATACTTTGCTTGAAAGTCTTCTTGTAGGAGAAGTATCCTGTTCCAGCATGTTTTGTATTTTGTATCTGAATATGCTTTCCATCAAGGGCACCAATGCAGTTTGGCATATTCCATTTTTCATAAAATTCCATGGAGATTCCATGCCAATCAATTTTTTCAGTGAATTTTCCACGGTACATTGCTGGTTTCCTCTATGATGACATGTGTACATAGTAGTCAGTCCAACATAAGCAATTTGCTGCATAAGAGCATCCCTCTGATCTGACAAATAGCTATAATTTGGAGTTATTATTGATGATATCGATTTCAAAATAGAAAACTATGTCACTTTTATAAAAAAATTGATAAATGCAACCAAATAATTACAGACTATCCACACCAACAAATAATATTCGAAAATATAACCCAAAATTCAAATATCGCGGGAAACAGTATGTCACTTTTCGTTGCTCGAACATGCGCATCTCCTATTTTCATTTATGATCATTTATCATCCATTTCTTAAGTTGGAAGTTGGTCATCTTCTTAAGTCTTAGGTGTAAAATCATAAGTCTTAAATGGTTTTATAACACAACCAATGATATTTCCATGATTCATTTGTCATAAGTGATAAGTATTAAATGTTAGGTGATAAATCTTAGGTCTTAAAGTTTTTTATAAAGTGGCCCTCACTGTTTTTTAAATAAAATCTTATTACTTTTTGTCAAACGAGTGAAACACACTCAAAATACATGAGTATTCATTGGGAAGATGCGTTTTTTACGAGGTTTTCTATATTAAGTGTTTTTCGAGAAAAAAGGTCCTTTAAAAAAATAATAAGTAATAAGTATTCTCCACATCAGTCAACGACTAGGTTAAAAAATTTCAAATCAATATGATATTGAAACAAATGCCACAAAAAATCGCAAAAAAATACTGAAACTTAAATATCTCATAATCAAATTCTCAGCTCCTTCTTTGGGAAAACTCAAACACCCTATCGTACCTCTCGTTCTGCCCCCGCAATCGTCTGGTACAGCAGTAGAGTGCTGTAAAAAACGACGACGCAGGTGAGCACTTGCAGGGACTTCCTGCCCCTGGGGTTCATCTTGGCGCCGCACGCAAATCAGAATCACCTTTGCCTGGGGCGCGCGAAACATCTGAGCATCGCGTTGGCTCAGCGGCGTGTGCGCGCGCGATCGGCACGGAACGCGTGGAACGTAAACAAACCGGCGGTTCGGGCGGCGCGGAACGTTCGTAGCGGGCTCGAGAGCGAGACTGAGTTGGCGCGCTCGGCTCGGCTCCATGTTTGTGCGGGTCGGCCGCAGCGTTGCCAGCTCGGCTGATTTTACACTGAAACTGGTGGTTTTATTATACACTGTGTCCAAGGTAAGAATGAACAGCATGGGGATATCGGAAACGGTAAGTGATACAGGGTCGATTAAATTAGAGAAAAGTAGCGCATTTATGTGCTTAATAATATATAAAAAGTTTTAATATTCCAAGTAGTTTCGGAGATATCCGAGAAAAACCGAAATTTGAGAATTTCGTTTTTATTTTCTCCTAGCTTTATTTTCAAAGGAAATGTAAAACAAATAGCACTTCGCCATGGCCACTTTTTAAGGACTACACGATAACATAAGCAGAATTTTTCTGCGACGTTTCGTCTTTCAGAAAACATCATCAACTTTGTATTTTTATATGGGCCGAAACTAAAGTATACCCTGTAGACGACTCCATTTCTTATTGTTAATACTGCGATGTATCACAAAATATGATTTCGGAAGCATTTCTCGCGCAAAATGTAATTTAGTGATTACTTAATTTGTTTTTCTTCAATTTTAGATAGCAGGCGTCTGAATATTGATTTACTAGGTTGTCGCCTCTCTGGATACTTATTAGAGTACGCACGTTCAGCATCAACACAATTTCTTTGGCACAAAATGTAACATGACAACATATCAAATTTTTCAGTATTTTAAAAGCTGCAGTTTTCCATTTTTAACACAAATTAGGTAGGTAACGAGATGTAAGAGTAGGAACGGTAATGTGTCAAAAATTCTACCAAACAACAGTATTATTATGACAACAGAACATAACGTGGTCATTTTTTCTAGCGCCTACTATCTAAAATTGAAGAAAAACAAATCACTAAATTACATTTTGCGCGAGAAATGGTTCCGAAATCATATTGTGTGATACATTGCTGTATTCACAATAAAAAATGGAGTCGTATACAGGAAATACTTCAGTTTCGGCCCATATAAAGATACAAAGTTGATGATGTTTTATAAAAGACGAAACGTCGCAGTAAAATTCTGCTTATGTTATCGTGTAGTCCTTAAAAAGTGGTCATGGCGAAGTGCTATTTGTTTTACATTTCCTTTGAAAATAAAGCTAGGAGAAAATAAAAACGAAATTCTCAAATTTCGGTTTTTCCCGAATATCTCCGAAACTACTCGGAATATCGAAACTTTCTAAATGGCATATTATTAGGCACATAAATGCGCTACTTTTCTCTAATTCAATCGACCCCCGTATCACTTACCGTTTCCGATTGCTGTTCATTCTTATCTTGGACACAGTGTATATTATTACGAAAACGCTGTATAAGATTTATTCTAAAAAGCACTGAATACACAACATCTTATTGATTCGAAGGACATTAAATTGCTTTCCAGCTAAGAAATACTTTTAATTTGTCAACGAATCTATTAGACAAGTCATAACTTCTAGAATATTAGGTGTATCAAAATGAGATTTGGTATAGGTGAATGGCACGTGAAGAGGAAAGTTTTCGCATATTTTTACATTTTCGGTCACGTCGGTTTCACCAGAAATGGAACACCCTGTATATTGTAACATTTTTTGATTTCTGAGACAATTCTCACTACAATGAAAGTAAATGAATTATGATTCATGGTACACTTGACAAAAGTGAATAAATTATTATTCAGTATTTTACTTAGTAATATTTAATTCATGTGCTTATTTTTAACCCAATCACGAATGAATCAGTATCGTTAGATTCGTCAAAAAATCCTTTTCTCGGAAAGTGCTTGTCAAAAAATGGTTGCCATTTGAAAAATAATAGACACGAAAATGTAATTTTGTCCATTTTTCTTATTCCTATCTATCATACTAGTCACTAAAACTTTCCCGTTGTAATTTCCTGACATCACCTAAGGTCCTCAGATTAGTTTACGTCCGATCATGGCCACCTAGATGCAATATTGAAAGTGACTCTAAAAAAAAGAAGTGGGCTCAAAAACTTTTTGAAATGTCACATTCTGATCCAGAATTGTCTCAGATATCAAAAAATATTACAATATACAGGGTGTTCCATTTAAAAATTCAAAACCGGAGTCATTTCCGGTGAAACCGGAAGTGACCGGAAAGTAAAAAATATGTGAAAACTTTCCTCTTCACGTGCCCATAACCTATACCAAATCTCATTTTGATACACCTAATATTCTAGAAGTTATGACTTGTCTCTAATTGATTATTTGACACCCGGTAAATGAAATATATATATGATGAAGGAATGGTTGAATATACTAACTTACCCCAATCAATAACAACATCAGACTGGGAGCATTCGTATATTTATTGATAGATTGAAACAGCATTTTTTTTTTCGAATAGTTGGTATCTTGAATTGTGAAATATATCTTGTTTCTTTTAATTTGTAAAAGTTTGACTTTTTTGCTCTTAAACGTTTTCTACTAAAAGTTTTATGATATGTTTTAAATTATTTCTCTTTCATATGTTAGCTCTTGAATAATAAATGAATGATTTCTCTCTCTCTGAGTTTTTTTGTGGCTTGTGGGTATGTTAGTGAATTTTCTATAATATATGAGAAAATTTGTTGATTTCTTCCATAAAACTAGATGAAAACTTAACATTCCCTTGACAGCTGACAGATCATACGATTTACATAAGAGGAGATCCAAAATGACTATGTAAATCTCACAATTGTAACATAAGTATTTGCAGTGTTCTAGTTTGAAATTGTAAATGGTATGTTATATGGTACCTATTGATTTAAATTGTAGTTTAAATTGCATCGAAAATTTTTGCCTGTGGCGCATTTTTTGTTCCCATTTGGTGATATTTTGGTGTATTCAAGAAGGCTAATTTGCGAGTTTTGAAAATCTGAGCTGGCAACATTGTTCGCCCGCCTGTCGTAGGTGGCGGTGGTGGTAGTGGTGGTGAAACGGACACATGTCGGAGCTTTGAGCGTTTTGATACCGTTTGGTAGGGGAGGTTGCTTTTGGGGTTGATTTTTTTCCTGGAGGCCCGCAGATTGAACAAACCATTCAGGTGTAATACTCCGCCCATTTTGTTTGATGTCCCGATGCATTTTCGTTTTACGATGAATTATATTGTTATGTAATGTTTCTACGCCTAGATAAATATCGGTATCCCACGAGGTATCCTAGGATAATGTAGTAATTTTCAGATTTTGAATATCCCATCACCTATTGACGGTTGGCAGTTGACAAGTTTTTTAACATGAAGACGGTAGGTTTACGATGAAAACAGGCGGGACTGGGTGTTTGGCAGCCATTAGGTAGAGAAGTACCTATTAGTAATAAAGGTATTTTAATGAATTATAATTTTATTCGCCCAAAAGAAATTTCCTACAATAATAATAAGTTTATATTCACAAAAAGTTATACCATATCAATAAATAAGTATATTGAAACAAATTATAACACGATCTCTAGAAATAAACTTGTTTTGAAATATTTAGTAATTATGTTTTTTATGTAATATTATAATGAGTTCCAGAAATTAGAATTTGTAATTTTCAGTAGTAATTCTACCGCAAATGTAGGACATTCCAGCCCTAATAACACAAGGATATCCATTGGATATCCAGTAGACAAACTGCTCTGGAAAATCTGGACATCCATTGGACAACTAGATTGTGTACACTGGATTACCTATGAATGGCCACTGGACATCCACTTCCCACCGTTTTGAACATCCATGGAATGTCCCATCTGGACATCCATCGGATGTCCCTACTAGATGTCCATTGGATGCCCATTGCATGGCGAAGAAATAAAAAAAGCTGCAGAATTCGCCTATAGTTGCTTCACCTTTGTGATTGAACGTTCCTTGCTTTTACTTTTTCTTTACTTCAAAATATCTTTATTATATCCATCATTATTACATTTTTCATTTATCTAGACACATTTATGTATATGAACAAAAACGACAATAAACATATTAATAAATTATAAAAGAATGGTGTAAATGTGTTTATGCACAAAAATTACTAACGCACACTACACTAAAAACCTCCGAACTTAGACCGTAGCGGGCTGGTGTTGACCCTTTAGGGAGAAACCTCTATAGTTGTAAGAAATTCTACACAATCGAAGAGACCCCCGATTTCCAATGGAACAAGCCCTCTAAATAGGAGTTATCAGTAAAGTGCCAGGATGGCCAGGGAAATGAATCTTCTCATCATTTTCTTATTTGTCCGTAGTTGTTTGAGAAAAGCAAGGAAAACCCCATTTGAACGTTTCTTGCATAGCGGCTGCAGCTGTCTCCTTATTCATATTAAAAAAATTATTAAATAGGGTCAATAATGAGAAAGATTTGAATTACCTCATCAGGAATAATTCTTGGATGTCAATTTGAAATAGTTTTCATTTTACAGAAAATTTAAATAGTGTTGTAATGTGATATTTTCTATTATATATTGTGGAAGCCAAATTCGTGCAGGGTGGAGAAAAGCGAGACCAATAGCTAATACTGTAATCCGAACCACTTCTATATACTTATAGGAGTAATGTAATCTAACATAATTCCAATATTGGGATATATATATATTATACCTTGGTGTCAATTTGAAATATTTTTCATGAATGCACTGGTAATTGTATCTGTGTGGACAAAATTGGAAATGTGGACGTGAAGAACATGAAATGTACCTGCACCATATGTTCTAAATATCCCAATGTGGACATGAAATGGAGATATAGTCTAAAATTGTCATTTAGTATATGTTGCAGGTGGACATGGAATGTACGCCATATGAACTACCTTGAATATATGTCCACTCACCACTGGACATCTCTATGTGGACATCGAATGGACAATGCATGTAGAATATTTTGAAGAAGAGGTCATATGAACCATATGAACTATTCTGCAGTGCATTGGATATATTCGTGTGGACATCAAATGGGCAATGGCTATCAATATTTTGAGATAGGTTATTAAATGGACACCAAATGGACTACCTTGCCTGGACGTCCATCGGATATCTCCATGTGCCCAGATAGCACTGGACGTTCCGGGGACGTCCATTTTATGTACATTTCAAGTCCGAACTCATGGGGAGTTCCCAAACTCGAAATTGCGATATACCTATAAATACATATATATTATAAATATTAGACAATAATAATTCATATAATAATGAATAAACATATATATAGATATTTAAACTGTCAAATTGACATATATAAATGATCAAGTAATATAAACCATTCAAAATTATTGTTGTTCAAATCTCATATTGATTTATACGAATCGAAATACATATATAATAAATCAATAAGAAGACAGCAGCTACCATACTAGGCAGATTGATTCGATATAACGACGACAGTCAAGCAACGTCAGGCGAGGATATTACTTGGATTGGTGACCGTATAGTTCGAATGGCTCTTTTTATTTTACTCGGACCTATTATGGACGTCCCCAAGACATTCTGATCAGTAACAATGGACGTCCCCAAAACGTCCATAAGACGTCGGTCGTCCGGAAATGGACGTTTTTAAGACGTCTCGAATGCCCAGAGTGGACGTTTTTAAAACGTCCCTAAGACGTACTTGTGCTGACTGGGTGTATATCCACTGGATGTCCAAAATATATCCATGGTCACCTTTGGAATAATTAGATTCAACAAGGCGTATAAGTATTTTCGTTTTACCCTTGATTGATTATATACAGGGGTTCTACGACTCTGCAAATTCGAATAAGTATTTAATTTTTAAAATAATTTCAAGCTGTTATTTCATTGGTATGGATGATGTACGAAAGATGCACCGAGAAGGTATAAATCAAGGATAAACCCTCTAGACTTGTGAATAAACTGTCCAGTGCCCAGGCATAAGATGAATTTTCTAATGGTGGGCGGTGGCTGTAAGTTCAAAAACAACTCATTGATATATATCCTATGATTCCCAAGTTTATATAGGAAATTGGAATTAATAAACGATCGCCAAAATCGGTACATGGAAACATAATGCGTAATAGAGTAATAGTCACTGACTCAGTGAATATAGGCGCCCACTAGTGGATCTTTATTTCACCATTAACGCACAGAAGCACATAGGCATTGATATCAACGGCAGAGGGAACCTGTATGGACTCTGCTGTATGGTTAGAAACCTGTAGAGCAAATGCGATTATTGACATTTGACAATAATGACAATGACAATTGTATCAAGTACTGTGTCCTGTGTCATTACCCTTCTTGAAACTAACCTAACCAATATAAACAAACAATGTAAACGACAACGATAAATATTGAAATCGTAAAATATCAATGGATGATACCTTTTTAATATCAATATATCTTTAAAATGAAGAAAGAGAGGACAGGGGATAATTGCAGACCTTTTAAATTATAAGTATACCAATCCTTTTGCCAATCCAATATCTTATTTATGAACAGTCTTGTATCACATCAATTTTTATCATTACAGCTCATCAGATAGTCAGTTTGACTGGCATCAGCTTCGAGAGAAGGAGCATAATAGTAGGTACAATAATTTCCTGATGATCATTAAATAACTGCTTCTTTTACAGGGTTTTGTTGAGCTAACTGTAGTTCCTTTGAAAGACAACTTACGCATAGTAAAATTGAATGCCAAACAGTGCCGAATCTATAGAGTCAGCTTGAATGATCATTATGAAGCCCATTTTCAATACTTTGATCCATTTTTGGATGTTTGCCAGTCAGATACAGACACGTAAGTTAACATAATCTTCAACTTTTATTTTAACTATGTGATAACATTCAAGGAGGAGTCTTGATGCATTCTCTAGTCATCACCTGGCAGCTGCTTTGAAAGTGGACCCTGATAATAGTTCTGGAGAGTTAGTTGTGACTATTCCCCCAGAGGCTGCACATTTAGTTGCAGAAGGAACTGCTTTAAGAGTTGGAATAGAATTTTCATTGGAACAGTCTGAAGGGGGAATACACTTTGTTGTTCCACCAAAAGAAGGATCATATGCTGAGGTATGTGTTATGCAGACCTACTTGGTAGCCAATAGAAAAGTTTAAATTTAAGAGGATTCATAATCAATTTTTGAATCAAATATCTTGAACCTATATCATCAGTCTGAATTCTCTTTGGATGAATACATTATTTTAATGCTGTTACTATGCTGTTTTGGCAATGTTCTTGCAAGAGACATGTATTCAAGCACTTCTTGAAATTCTCCTCACTTCCTTTTCTTATGTTTGATACCTACTATATGAAATATGCATTCAATTTTACTGTTCTGCTGTATCATACCAACCTCAATAACAACAATATATCCTCCTGGTCATGTTGTGCAAGTTTTTCACTTCTACTGCAGAATATGTTAATTTCATTCATCTAAAAAAATGCACTCTCACCTCTTGACAAGTTTCCTCAACCATTGATATGCAGTAAGGTGAAACTTCTGAAGACACCAGGGTGAGAGACACTTTTAAAAATTTTGAAATTTCTGGTCAATGTATATCATCAGAGATATGTGTTATATATTTTATTTGACTATGTATTCTTTAATCAATATCTCTAGTAATATTCAATGTTTGTCTATAGTTGCATTAATAAATTAGTAATTTGTAATTTTCACTATGAAACTTGATTGATTATTCAAGTATTCAATTAACTATATTCTGTCTCACAAACCACATTAACAGTTTCTTGCTTGTATACTTTCTGTGAACTGGGAAACCATATAAGATTGTATGTATATTCCAAAAATTTATAGTTTTCGAAATTTCAATAGTGTTTATTGTTGAAATGATTTGCAGCTTTCAAGTTTTGTTATTGGTTGTTCAAGATGGCATTAACAAACAATCAAATGCTACTATACTTGTCATTTCTTCACAATAACACATTATTAATAATCATTTAGCTATGATTAAATTATACACAGGAGGATAATTTTCAATGTATTCATTTATTTACGAGGAACTCACGAAAAAGTGTCAAACGAGTAATGAAAAATGTCGATGATTTTTTCACCAATAAGGTCTTAGCAGAACAAAATACGTTGGAATGCAGTATTATTATTCCTAAAAACTGGTATTTGGGCTATTTGAGTGAAAGTATGTTGAAGTAAAAATATGTCAGAGGCTAGGATGAATACATATGTTGAAAAAAAGAACATAACTTCAACCTAAAATTGGGTCGCTGACAGATAAAACTGATACGATTGAGCATCGAACGACTTCTATGTCTTCATCTTGACAGACAATCCAGTTGTAGTTCTAGCCTACTAATTCATAACTACAATGGTGTCATCCTTATAGGTCATGAAAAGTGCCAATGATAATGTTGAGTCATTGTGTATGTCTCTGAATGAGGTCAGTAGAAATTGAGATCGAAATTGCAGTTTTTCAATTTTTCTTGCGAATGTACCAAAATTTCTTGCCAGAATTTTGTTGCTGCTGGTAACGCAACTGTTAGACTTTTTTGTATAATATTCAACTTGTACAGAGATAAGAATTCGAGGATATTGGAAATCGGAAAAGCAGTATGATTTATGATTATGCAGAAACAAAATTCTTATGACCATCCATACCAGAGCGACTGATTTGTGTTAACTAGTATTTGTGAAAATGTATTCGTCATTAAATGAAAAGATGCATTATTAGTTCTTGCGTTCGAGAACGAACTTCAAGGATTGTATTCCAAGAAATATTTTTTTAGGAGGAAGACGAGGAAGTGGGTTTATGAAATAATTTTATAACGGAACACTTTGTCCTTCTTCCTCACATTTTTCTAATCATAATTAGACAGTTCAAGTATAATAGGGTAATATTTGACTAATTCAATAATAATAAAGGCCCTGTCTATTCATCGGCGCGCCCAGACATATAGTGATCCACGCGTGCTCATATTCCGCTCCGACAAAAAGAATCTTTGACTATACATCGGGATCACTATTTTCGGTGAATTTTTGAGGAAGGAACAACAATTGATTGATAATTGAAAAAAAAATCTACTTTGAAATCTTGGCTCAATCAACGCGCTATCGCGCTATATTTATTCAATGAGACTGCCTGAACCAAACAAACTAACATATCAGTATGTGTTTGGATCACTATTTTCGTAATTTTTTCAATAAGGAACAATTAATTCACGGTTTATAGAGAGACGGTTGTCTGGTAACTCCTGGCCAATGAGCGCTGAGCAGCTGATTACGTCACAAGAATGCTAGCATATATGAGACTTTTGTCCATGCTACTGACAAGGATGAATTAATTGTTCATAGCGTTATTAAGAAATAGCGCGACATACTAAAATAGCGCGCTTTTCCAATTATTTATATTTTTACGGTGTTAGGTTTGTTTTTAGATGAGAATCATCATGTCCAGTGACAAAGAATTGTCTACAAGCTTTTATGCATTGAATTATACAAGATCAATTCCCATCTGATGCATTCAGTTTTCTGTTAGAAAGGCTTCAAGTGTGCTAACTCTTCAATAAGGGCATGTGATGTGTTAAAAACAAATCGTTTACAAGAGAGGTTCCATCAAATATGATGAATATAATCAAAAAATTGTAGGCATGTCCTTCATTTGGGCAGATGGAATGACACATTGGAAAATTCATATTTGAACAGTGGAATGAAAGGAATTCAATTTACCTACCTATCGGATTGTGGAAACATTTTATACATCAATTATAATGGAAAATGAGTATTCGTCATCTCCACAATATTTATTTAATAGTTGTGCACATAATAAAGTATATGGTACATCAGAATTGAATAGGTCCTTAGGTATATGAACATAAGAATATATGTAACAGAATATCATATAATAATGCGAAAAAAGTTGAAAAGGGGCATCTGTCTGTGCCCTGGTAATCCTTGAAGTCTGTTATAGCTGCTCATAAATCTTCCTTGAGTGATAAAATATCAACTTTGTACCTATAAGATCCTTCCATTTTTGTTCTTCAAACTTCTTCCAGTTATTGTTTTGTCAGGTTCCATTGGTGAAAATCGAGGTGAATATAATATGGGAACAGCTGAAAGCAAAAAAAAAGTAGAAACATTCTTATTATAAGGAGAACGCACCTGTCGTTTTGTAAACCTAACCTGATATTCTCTTGTTTTATCATTTTTGGGAAAATCATTTCTGTCCTACTTTGCTTTATCCGATTCCTTCTGCAAGTAACAACACTTTGAATAGTTCCAGTCAAGTTCGCATGGTTCGCTTTAAAGTTATTAGTTATTGGTGTGTTCTCTGTCATAAACTAAATTAATTTGGTATGTACAAGAGCTAACTAATTTTATTAGAAGTAGTTATATGCACCACTGAACCAAAGGCAAGCCATTCATGTATGAATGATCTTGAAATTCACAATAATAAAGTTTATTAAATAAGTTATCCTTGCCGTTAACGAAACGGTCTCTAAACAAACATCATAAGAAATTCACGAAAAGATAACATATCAGGCAACGAAATAAAGCGACCCGTATACGTATTTTGTTTGGATAATTATGAATCTAGAAGATATACATGAAGCGCTTACTCAGCTACATGAAGAAATTGTCAAAAATAGAACTGATCTTAAAAGTGCTATTGAAGCCAGTGAGACAAGACTGTTAATGAACCTCACTTTAATATCAGAAAAAACTGATCATTTGGAGAAAGAAAATCAGCAACTGAAAAATAAAATTGAGTTACTAGAAAGGAATTAAAAGAAAAACAACATAATTATATTCGGGTTAGAAGAAAGTGAATGTACACTAGACAACTTAACACGAATGATAAATGAAAATCTAGATGTCCCTGTTCAAATATCAGACATAAACAACTTCTACCCTCTCAAAAAATCCAAGAACAATCCTGTGAAAATCGAATTCATTTCTCATTTGAAAAAAATAGAAATTCTGAGGAACTGCAAGAACCTGAAAGGTTCACATATTAGTATTGCAAATGACCTTACTTTCAAACAAAGGGAAGAAAACAATATCCTGAGATCCCACCTGAAGAGAGCTAGAGTAAACAATCCCAACGTCTCATCATACATTAAAGGCAATAAACTTTTTGTTAATAATAAATCATTCAACGTGGAAACACTGCTAGAAATTGAACAAGAGGAGGAAAATCGTCACCTTCTGAAGCCTCATAGTGCCCCAGCAACTCCCACCATTGGAAATCGAAATCGAATTGTCGATCAAGAAACGGGAGACCAATCTGAGATTCAAGTGACATCCAAACAAGTATCAGCACCGGCAGCACTCGAGTTACAGGAAAAAGCAAAAATAAATACTCCTCATTCAATTACTCCTAGTGTAATCCCAACCAACAAGAAGGTCACCAAAACAGCTGCCCCAGTGCAATACACGAAAGATAAAGCAAGACTTCGTTCCAACTCCAGGTCGAAACAGAATTAGTATACTTATCAATCATTGTGCGGAATTATTACATACATCAGTGAAACAATATCATGGATCCTCTTATAAGAGACTATAACTATACTCCTATCGATACCGTTGAGATAGATAATACGGATATGTTGATCAACTACTGTGAAAAATGCGAAACCTCCTTGAATCTCCTACATATGAATATAAGCAGCTTGTCAAAGCATTTTGATGAGCTTCAGATAATGTTGGAAGCGATTCCCATACAAATAGATTGCATAATATTGAGCGAAACTTGGCAAATTGTAGATTTAGGTTCTTTTCATATAGACGGTTACGACATAATCTATAATTATGGAAATAATAATAAATGTGATGGGATCATAATCTATATAAAAAATACCTATAATTTTACTTATGAATTAGTAGACATATATGATAGCATAGCTGTACAGATGAAAATATCTCTAGAAAACAATAAAACTTGGCTTATAACAGGAATATACAGGTCTCCATCCTCATGTGCTGACAGTTTTGTCTTTCATCTTCAGCAATATCTGGAAAGAACAAAGCATATAAAGAAGGAATGTCATATCATTTCAGGTGATATCAATATAAATTTGAACCAGATGAATGATAATATAGTGAACGATTACTTAGATATAATGAGTGAATATAGCTTCAAATCTCTAATTAATAAAAGTACAAGAGTTCAATCAAATTCATCTGGAACTTCATCCACTTGTATAGACCACTGCTTCATTAAACACTCTGGAATCGATATGGATGATGAATATTTACCTTTCATTGTGAAATCATCCATTACCGATCACTATTGTTTATTAGTAAGTATACCAACAAATATATCACGAATCAAAAGTAAAAATGTTATCAAATACAGTAAATATACAAACTATAACAAGGTTAAACAAGATCTAGAAACATTCAACTGGGACAGTCTTCATAATATCAATGATACTCAAGCAGCTTGCTCATTTTTTATCCGGGCAGTATCTTCCATCATCGAAAAAAATACTGAATCAGTAAAAAAAAATAAACAAAATAAGGGTAGGAAATCTTGGATTACAAAAGCTATCATCGTCAGCACAAATAAAAAAAAATGACCTTCATAAGAAATTCAAAATGAATCCAGTTAAATATAAAAAAGAATATGTCAACTATAAAAATCAACTAAGCCATCTCATCAAAATAACAAAATACAACTACTATAAAAGTGAAAAAAGTAAGGAAAAATCAAACTCAAAAAATCTGTGGAATACAATAAAAAGCATGTATAGTGCGGTCAATACGAGCGAAATCAAACAAATTAAACTAGAGGACAATACTCTAACGGAAAATAAAAAAGAAATCTCGAATACCTTCAATGACTACTACGTCAATGTTGGAAAACAACTCGCAAGCCAAATAAAAACAAACCCCTATGAAATGCATATGGAACAAAACTGTCCTCATTCATTTTTCATCGAGCCTACAGATAATAAAGAGATTGAGCAGATCATAGATTCTTTAAAACATAATAAAGCTCCAGGATACGATTCCATAAGAGCAGAATCACTGAAAAAACTAAAATCTGAACTATCGCGCCCTCTTTCCCACATCTTCAATAAGATGATTGAAACTGGTTATGTCCCCTCTGAATTCAAATTAGCTGTAGTCAAACCTATTTACAAGAAGGGTGATCGAACATTACCAATCAACTACAGACCTATATCTTTGATAACTTCATTCACGAAAATATTTGAAAAAATAATCAATGTCAGACTAACCCGCTATATCAACAAATATAATCTACTATCAAATAGACAATATGGCTTTCAGGAAGGCAAATCAACTCAAGACGCGATTAGTTATCTTGTTAACAAACTATACAATGCAGTGGATGAAGGACATCTAGCACTGTGCATATTCCTTGATCTCTCTAAGGCTTTTGACACGGTTGATCATGAACTGTTGTTGAGGGCCTTGGAGGGGATGGGAATAAGGGGTACATCATGCAAACTATTTGAGAGCTATCTAAAAAACAGAAAGCAGATTGTACAAATTGATGACGAATACAGTGAAGCGAGATATATCGAGTATGGTGTACCTCAAGGAACAGTCTTGGGCCCTTTGCTGTTCAATATATATCTGAATGGTCTTCTCAATCTCGATACTTCTGGTGATGTCACAAGCTTTGCTGATGATACAGTTATTTTCTATAGAGGTGAAAGTTGGGAGAACTTGAAAACGAATGTTGAGAGTGATATGCAAACTATAATCCACTGGTTCAATCACATGAAGCTCACAATAAACTTCGAAAAAACAAAATTCATACCTTTCACATCATACAAAAACAAATTACCAGACTATGATAAACTGGCAATCACATTCGGGGATGAAGTAATTTCCATTGATTACATAAAAAATATTAAATATCTTGGAGTAACTATAGATCAACATCTCAGATGGTATAAATATATTCAGAATACAGTGAACACCTTGAGAACTATGCTATTCAGATTCAAACATTTGACTAACATTCTTGATACGCATCTCATGAAAATAATATATTATGCATTGGTAGAATCACGCCTGCAGTATGGCATCTTGGCTTGGGGTGGAGCACTGGATATTTACCTGAAACGAATGATAATCATGCAAAAATATTTTCTAAAGATAATTTTCAAAAAAAAAACGTACTCATCCAACAGAGCAACTGTTCGCTGAAACAGCTATGCTAGACATAAGGCAAATGTTCTATTTTAATGTACTCATATTTATCCACAAACACAAGGGCATTATTCATTTAATAGACCATTCACATCAAACACGTCAAAAAACGAAGTCATTTGCCAAGACAGAAACTTCTAAAAAAAATGTAGGTCAACGGAACCACTTTTATTTGGCTACACGGATTTATAACTACTTACCAGATTTTCATAAAAAATATATTATGGAAAATAATAATATACACAAAGTGAAAAAAACAATGAAATATTATGTTCTCACTTTAGATCGCCTTACTATTCACGGAATAGTGAACACAAACAATTATGTTTGAAAATATTTAGTGTATGGAATGCTAATGTTTGTTAATTATCTTCAATGTGAAAATGTATATTCTCGTATTTGTAACTGGTTATATTTATATTTATTCATTGATGCATATAAAAATCACTGCCCACGTACAACCTCGTGTTCCAGTGGGATTTTGTGTTTATTTACATGTTATATTGTTTTTTTTGTATGTTATATATATTTATGATATACTATTATGTTACATTTCGTAAATAAACATTATTATTATTATTATTATTATTATTATTATCTAGAAAATTAAACAATATGAAAGCCCATTGTTGTTTACATTATACTACTCCATCCTACTTGTTTACTATTTACCTGTCACAGAGTCAGAGAGGATCAAAAATCAGAATGACCTGAATAATATCCATGCCATGATAGTATAACAATACAAAATCAGCCCACAAAGCACTCGAAATCATATAAAATATTGCACAAGTAAACAAAAACACTAAGGTATAAGAAATGGTATAATTACATATTTCCCCCTACCCTGCAGCAGTTACCAGACAACCGTCTCTCTATTAACCGTGCAATTAATTGATAGATAGGGAAATGATAAAAAGAGAAAGGTAATCGAGGGAACCGAACCTGGTGCGCCTAGCTTGTGAGGAAAATGCGCTATCCACTACCGTATTGTAAGTATTAATGATGTTTAGTCAAAGATTCTATTGGTCAGGGCGGAATATGAGCATTCGTTTGTCATGCGCCGATGAATAGAATATATATATATATCTATGTCGGGGCGCCCTGATGAATAGAAGCTAATAATAAAAACCATGCTTGCAGCGAAACAAAATATTTATCCCTGTTATCGCTGAAGCCGGGTGTAATGTTCGTGCCGGTGTGGGTATTGTCATGTGTCGCCATGCCACGACAATGTCGTCACAACATGACGGCAATCAGCTGATCGGGGGACAAACAAAGCATTTGGTCTTATGCAGAACATTGGGTTTTTACTGTTTTTTGTGATAATTACTCATTTTTATTGACTTTGGTGACTTTTAGTCAAGACAGGTATCTGTTGACATATGGTAAGACGCCTTCTTATGATGAAATCAAATAATTTTTCTAAAAATGTCATTTTCAGTTTCCTGATGGCATCTGAAGGTGAAGATGATTAGCAGTATTTTGTATCAATTTAATTGTGTTTCCATGATTCCAAACCCTGAAATGGTTAGTGGGAAACATAACTTTTTAAGGTAATATCGACTATAAATTTTTATGTTTTAGGCAAGGTGGGATTATAATAAAAAAGTTGGATTTCATTGATGGTATCCATATGCCCTGAAAACATCAGATTTTTATGTATCTGTTGATGATATTCCTAAGATATCTAAAAATGTTAATTACTGTCTCTTCAGTGTGAGCCCTACAACATACTTCAAAATCGGCCAAAATTGGAAGGATGGAAGTTTTTGAAATAAAAAACAACACAATATTTGTTTCCTTAAACCACATAGGCTCAGCATTATAAAGCTCCTTTATTGATGGCCAGAAAATAAAACATTTCAGTCCATTGAAAAGTATATCCTTTGTTTGAACGGAATTCTGGATTTGGATATTTCATTGCAATTGAAGTTATACTTAGATGCTTACATGAATTGAAAAGAAACATTCAGGTGAAAATGCATTAGGGTCAATAGGATGTAATGAAATTCTTTAAAAATAGCATTTAGTTGTGAGGAAATTAAAGCCTTCATAAGGAAATAAGAATTAAGTAAGAAATAAACTTTATTTTATCACATTACATTACATGTTGTTTGTGACAAGTCAGAAATCTATTGAGGGTTTTCGAATAATAGAACAATCATGTATATTTAAATTTAAAATTCGAATTAGAGATGTTAATTGATTTTAGAACATATGTAGTAGACAATTTGAAGCACAAGACATTTCATATTTTTGAAGAACAATATAATATAACCAAATGGTAGGAAGCTGGGTGCAATACAAAAATAAATAAGCTGTTGGAAAAAAAGTTTTTTTCCAGAAGTTGGAATTATTTCACTGTTATAGTTGTCACATTTCATGCCCCACTACAGTGTCCTTCATAAAGTCCGCATCATATGGGAAACATTTTTATTAATGATTTATTTTGAAATTCGACTTGGGCGTTAAGTTGTGGTCTGAAAAATATGGAAAATGACCTACTCGGATGTGGTCACGTGATTTTCGCGACCTGTCAAAAGTAATATTTTTTCAAAGTAATCGCTGAAAATAGGCTTATTTATTCGAATTTCAAAAAAATGTAAGGGGAAAAGTTATTTCTTTTTGGATTTTACACCTACATCTCAAATTTGAACGTTCTATTGCAACTTTAACTTTTTGCCATTTTTTTGATAATTACAATAACTTCGACAAAACTGTTTTATACCAGTAGCTCTAATATGCGACAAACTTTCAATCACGAATCATTCAAATAAATATGTTTTTCTCAAGAAAATGAGAATTACTGGTTAACATTTCTGTTATTTTTGATGCAAAGTTGACGTATCTTCAAGCATGTAAGATGAGAATTCATTTAAGTGGATTTTTTCAGTATTAAAATGATACCAACGTCATAATTCAAAACATCATAAAACTTCTTTACTTTTATCTAACCAAAGTTTACGACTTTTCACGATTACTTTGAAAAAATATTACTTTTGACAGGTAGCGAAAGTCACGTGACCACATCCGAGTAGGTCATTTTTCATATTTTTTAAACACAACTTAACGCCCAAGTTGAATTTCAAAATAAATCATTAATAAAAGTTTTTCCCATATGATGCGGACTTTATGAAGGACACTGTATACTCAGATTTCTTTTGTATCCCATATTTTGGGGTATGGAGGCACCTAGAGGGTTATCCTGAAAAATGTGGTCATGAACTTACATATGTAATTATTGAGCCTTTTTGTCAATTTATTACTTGTAATGAAACATGCAGAGCATATGGAAAAATTATTCACTTTGGAACCAGTGAAATTATCCATCTGAACAGCTGCAATCCACCTAGTACATCTCTCTTCTCTGACAGGTTCAATCTTCCTCTATGGAGTCCGGATTAAAGGAAAAGAAAAATTCCACTTCTTTCCTATGATTTGATCGTTTAATACAAGCCAACACCGTACAAAACTTCAGAATGCACCTTATTAATGTAAAAAAAAACAAATTCATTTAGTAAACATTCAGTGACATGGGTATATTAAAACTTGAAAATAATGTTTATAACAAATTTATAGACTTTCGTACTTACTTCACGGTATTCGTAATGAACCGACAATTACAAATATGTCACGAATAAGCACCAAAAAATCCAATTCTCTTTAAAAAATCCCAAGAAACATACATGTTCTCTTATGAGAAAATGGTTTGTTTGTCCCCCGATCAGCTGTTCGCCACGTGACATCTCTACGTCACTGCAATTGCTCTATTTCGCAAGCGATAATTTCGCTGTCGATGCGAATGTTCCGCGTTGGTTTGGGGGAGGCCGATGCAAATTGAAGCTGGTGCACTCCACAGACTATCCATCTTCTATTCCAGAGAGGCGTCCACCTGTTCACCTACGGCCACCAAAACTCCTCGCGGCTGTGGTTCCCTTGCGTGGACAGCTTCGCCGAGACGTGCACCTGGAAGCTCGAGTTCACCGTCGACGACGAGCTGACTGCCGTCTCGAACGGCGATCTCATCGAGGTCGTCTACACGCCCGACATGCGCCGCAAGACGTTCCACTACGCCCTGGGCGTGCCCACCAGCGCGCCCAGCATCTCGCTGGCCGTCGGGCCGTTCGAGATCTTCGTCGATCCCTACATGCACGAGGTGACGCACTTCTGCCTGCCCGGGCTGCTGCCGCTGCTCAAGGTCACCACGCGGTACATGCACGAGGCGTTCGAGTTCTACGAGGAGACGTTGTCCAACAGATACCCGTACTCGTGCTACAAGCAGGTGAGTGAGCTACAAATAAGGAATATTTTGTTGTTTTTCTTTGGTGTGGTTTGGTTTGGCATCAAAACAAGAGTTTTTTTTGCCACAGATTTTTCTTTAATTGGTTATATCGTTATTTTTTCTTTGGACAAAAATACCAAAATCGTTTTGTAAATATCTTCTTTGAATGTGTTTAACCGACTAGTGATATTTGTTGAAAGTAGGACACCTTGGGTGATTAATTTATTCAAAAATTCTGATCGATGTGTATTATGAAGATTACAAGTGAAAATCAAATGGTTGATATCTGCTTCAGACGAGTTGTTGTAAGGACATATAGAATATTTTGTTGTTATAGTTTGTGGAAATCATCCGTACTCAAAGTGGCCTAGATATGATAATCAAATGAAAAAACCCAGAGTCGGTCGACCACACAATATAATGACAAATTAAATATGTAACTAGTTTTTGCTAAACAGTCATCATCAGATAAGGTAGGTATCTGACATCTTACATTTTTCAGATTTCGGTCTTTTTGTTTCAAGTAATTTTCCATTGAATCTTCCACCCTCACTTTCAATTTTTATTTTAGATAATATATCATTAGCTATTACATAAATTTTTTCAATGAATTTTTCCAGTTCATGAAATGAAAGAAATGTGCTCTCGAACTAACACCTGTTCTTTGCAAGTTGTGCGACCACTCTCACAATCTGGGGGTATTTCCGTCCAACTGGAAAATTGCAAGAGTACAACCAGTCACCAAAAAAGTCAAAAATACCTTACCTAGCAACTACAGACCTATCGCAATGCTATCAATTATTTCGAAGTTCATGAAAAAAGCCATCAACATCGAGCTCATGAAATATCTGGAACACTCAGGAATTGTCAATGATAGGCAATATGGCTTCCGTCATCAGAGATCAACTGGTGACCTGCTCGCTTACGTCTCACATTTATGGCATCTATCTATTGAAAAATATGGAGAAACTTTAGCCATGGCATTAGATATTTCCAAGGCATTTGATCGAGTCTCTCCATGTAGTGGTCGATGGAGTTTCATCTGATACTCTACTCATAAATGCTGGTGTTCCGCAGGGATCAATTTTAGCACCAACACTATTTCTACTTCACATCAACGATTTGTTGGAAGCAACTTCATGTCCTATACACAGCTTCGCGGATGATAGTACCCTCCATACCGCTTTCTCTTCCAGGGCTCCTATATCGGCCCGTCAAACCAGAAATGAACGAGGAAAAAATGTTAACAAAATAAACATGGACTTAGCAACAATTCTCGAGTGGGGATCTAATAACCTGGTAGAATTCAATGCAAACAAAACACAAGCATGTCTTTTCTCTAGAAAAGCCGATCTCACTGTGCCCAACATAATTCAGTCAGGAGTAACCATATACCATTGAAGTCATCCATTTCGATGCTTGGCGTTACTATCAGCAATAACCTTTCTTGGGGAAATCACGTGAGGTCCATTGCCAAAAGTGCATCCCAAAAACTTGGTTTTCTGTTTCGAGACAAGAGCTATTTCATTCCCAGTCAGCTTCTTTTGATCTATAAGGCACATATTTGAAAGTGCGGCACTTAAACATATCCATGCATATGAAACTATTAGATTCTGTCAAAAAAAGGGCAATTCGTCTCGTCGGTGATGCTTCGCTTACAAATTCGCTCACTTCTCTGGAACACCGTAGAAAAGTTGGCGATTTATCTCTATTTTATAGATATTTTCATGGGCGATGCTCTTCTGAAATATCAACAATCGTTCCTCCATTAGCAGTCTCTTCGAGATTAACCCGTCAAGTTCAGTCTTCACACCCCTTCGTGGTCACTTCAGAGACCTGCAGAACGTTCAGGAGTAATCATACCATTGAAGTCATCCATTTCGATGCTTGGCGTTACTGTCGGTGATAACCTTTCTTGGGAAAATCACGTGAGGTCCATTGCCAAAAGTGCATCCCAAAAACTTGGTTTTCTGTTTCGAGCCAAGAGCTATTTCACTCCCAGTCAGCTGCTTATGATCTATAAGATCTACTGATCCGACCTGTCCTGGAATACTGTTCACATATTTGGAGTACAGCCCCTAAACATATCCTGAAACTATTGGACTCTGTTCAAAAAAGGGCAATTCGTCTTGTCGGTGATTGCTCGCTCACAACCTCGCCCATTTCTCTGGAACACCGTAGAGAAGTTAGCGATTTATCTCCATTTTATAGATATTTTCAAGGGCGATGCTCTTCTGAAATATCAACAATCGTTCCTCCATTAGCAATATTTTCAAGATTAACACGTCAAGTTCAGTCTTCACACCCCTTCGTGGTCACTTTAGAGACCTGCAGAACGTCCCTTTCCAAAGACTCGTTCATCCAACGAACATCGAGACTTTGGAACTCATTGCCTAGGTAGGTGTTCCCCGAGGCATACCATCCCCAGAAATTTAAGAAGAACACCAACTCCTACCTTCTTTCCCTTGGTTCTCACTATGTTCTCGGAACATTACAGGATATCCCTTTTCGTGAGAATCAGAACATAAAACAAATATATTTATATACAGGGTCACTCACGGTCGATGGTAGTTTAGACGTTCCTGAAGAACAGGACGTAGGATTATTCTGAATATTTGGTTTCTTGGGTAGTCAGTTTTGTTCTATCAATCTAAAATATTTTCGGCGTTGCCGCTTCTATCGAAAAGTAGCGACAACTTTGTTATTTCAAATGAAACACCCTGTATTTTGTTACATTCTCGAATTCTCCCTGAAGAGCTGAACCCTGAATCAGGCTGTGCAATATGCATAAGTTAATGCCAGCGCCAAGAAGAGTCATTCTGGTAATCATGTACGAAGTGTGTTTATCAGACATATAGAACAAGAAAACTCAGAAACTCATTGTTGAGTTTGCAGCATCTGAGGTAACTTTTCGGAATCAACCATATGGAAAGTTATCTCTGAGATGCAGGCTGAAGGCACTGTTGCATCCCAAGGAAGAAGCAATAAGATGAAGCTGAGTAATAAAGCTATTCTTGCAACAGTTCATGATTTCGTTCATAGAAATGAAATACCAACGTTGTTTGTGCTTATTGTCATCATATATAATACAAGAAATACATTTATTCAACTGAATATTTTATTGTCATGGATAATGCTCAATACCATTTATTGGAAGAAAACCAAGCATATTAACTCATCCTGGAAGAAATTAGATCATGGAATAATTGATATCAAAATATAATTATGTATAGTGGTTTCATCATTTTTTGTGTGTCATATTGAAATAACTATTGATTTATTATTTTGAGCAAAACATTTCCACCTACCATTTTCATATTTTGTCATTTGAAGCATAATCAGTCAAGTAAAATGAATAATTTCTTCAGTATAGATGCGGTTCCCCCTCATTCATTACAGATTATTTTCGTCCAAATCAGACTTTGTTGAGCAAAATATTTCCACCTGACATTATCATATTTTATCCTTTGAAGCATAATCAGTCAAGTAAAATGAATAGTTTTTTGAGTATAGATGCGGTTCCCCCTTATTCATTACAGATTATTTTCGTCCAAATCAGACTTTGTTGAGCAACACATTTCCACCTACCATTATCATATTTTGTCCCTTGAAGCATAATCAGTCAAGTAAAACGAATAATTTCTTGAGTATAGATGCGGTTCCCTCTTATTCATTACAGATTATTTTCGTCCAAATCAGACTTTGCTCCTACTGGTTTGTTTATGTACGTCGAATCTACCAACAGGTCTTCGTCGACGAAACCCACGAGGACTACAGGTCCTACGCCACCATGAGCATCCTGAGCGTCAACCTGCTCCACTCAGCTGTCATCATCGACCAAGTGTACGTCACGCGCAAGGCCATGGCACACGCGATCGCCGAGCAGTTCTTCGGCTGCTTCATCTCGATGCAGAACTGGTCGGACGTGTGGCTGAACAAGGGCATCAGCCAGTACCTGTGCGGGCTGTACTGCAAGAAGTCCTTCGGCAACAACGAGTACAGGGAGATGATCCAGAGCACCCTGCAAGATGTTGTGAAGTACGAAGAGGAGTTCGGGGGGATTGTGCTTGGTGAGCTTACAAATATTCGATAATTTTATGAGAAGTATCACCTTTAATCTCCCTAGAGCATGAAAAATATTCGGAGAATAATTTAAGCTCGCGGGAGACTCGGTACGAAAATTTTATTTTCATATCCTTATACTCACTATTTCGGGAGAATTTCTGGAAAAGGAACAATTTATTGATACTTGAAAAAATTAAACAGTAAGGTCCCAATGAGAATCGAACTCGGTCCGCCTGATTGAGAAGCAAATTCTACTGTGAACCATACTGATAATGCGAATTGACAGATCTTCATTCGACTATTTTTAGTTTATTTTTAGAATCAAGTTGATATTTTTTTAAAATCACGCAATATTATGGTAATAGTGGATAAGGAGAAATGTAGATCTATGTTATATTGGACGATAGGTACAGCTGTGAAGCATTGTCAAGCCAGGGATATTATCACTTAATAATTTTGCAGCTAGGTCATGTGAACGAAAACATTTTTGTAAAATTTATGTTGTTGTCATAGCAACCTGTCAAAATCAAGGCATCTGATTGGCTCAAAACAACTGGTGTATAAAATTTTAAAATACAACACTACATGCCAGCAGGAAAACTGGAAACAGTGCAGAAAGCCTGTTCGGTAGTCCTACGCTGGAATTTTATTAGGAAAGTGACAAAATTTAGATACAACATCTAGTGTTTTAATTTTAACAACTATATGCAAACCATCTATCGCATGAATTATGAAAGAAATGAAGCTGACAACAGATCTTTCATGCGTTCCCAATGGGGAACGATGTATACATGAAGGTCAGAAAAACAATATCAATTGAATATTTGTGTAGCTTCAATCGAAGGTATATTCTGCAGAATATAAAATGTATTGAATCATTAGTTTTTGAGTGAATTGAATAATACGAAAAAATCACTTTTATATTAATTTTGAAAGTTACCGAAAATTATGGGACACCTATTCGGCCGAGAGTGAATTATAGCTAGATTTGTGATTCGAGTTGTAATAAAAATGCTATATGAAACTATAAAATCGACAGTACGTTCAGATTGATTGCAGCCCCACAATGTCCCTTAATTTATTCGAGGCCTGGGATTCCGAGATTTGATCAAAATTGTATCATTTTATTCCTGAGAGCTGAGTTTCTGTCATCGGAGGGATTTAAGAAGGCCCCTTCCAGGAACTTGAGCCTCTTGCATAAAAGCAAGCGTTCTGCAGTTTCAGCGAAGTTCTCGCAGTAGCGGCAACTATCACTATCTTTTTGAGGTGATACATCAGAGGGCAATGTCCAGTTGGAAGTCTCCTCACCAAGTCTTTCTTGTCCAACTCGAGAAGCTGTTTATTTTTCTTTGGCGAAAGAAAGTGGAAGAATAAGTATTGCGCTGCTTCATCAGAATATTCGAATTTATATATACTATCCCTAGTTTTCCTTATATTTTTTAGAAATTTCTGCTGTTTTTGAAATTTTAACTTGCATCAAATAGAAAAGGGAATAATTGTAATTTGTAATTTATACTTTCGCGCCCATGCGCAACCATTGATGGTTTCTTTGGGTTTCTGCTTATTGTAATCAATCATTTCAATTCCCAATCTCATACCTAGAATTGAACTTACATTGAAATGATCTTCCACATGGAGACCGCTGCTGCTCAGCGATATATATCTATCCTCTATCCTACAAGCTTTTAGCCATTTCAAGCGGCGAAGTCGATTTTTGGGAATATTATGAATATTCTTTCCTGTTGTGCTCTCGCATATTGGTACATTGCAATATTTATAAACTAACTCATTATTTTTCATTGCAATCACTAATTATATCCTGCCGCTACAATAGCAAACCCACCGAATGAATTCGTAATCATGACTAGTGACGTCACTGCTGTTCTCGAGCGTCTAAGATTGTTGTTTGAAATGATTCGTTTGCGGAGGAGAAACTTTTATATAATATTTTGCATAGATAGTTTTTGATGACTGTGTTTATTCATCGGTATGTTTGCTATTCATCGGGGAGTGATCCACGCATGCTCATATTCCATCCTGACGAATAGAATCTTCTTCTTATTAAGTAAAAGAATTGGACGAGTTGCCTATCGCAATTTTTCCATCCACCATAGCCTTAATTTTCTACAGATATACGATAGTTTTTCTCAAAAAAATGCCCTAATTACACGCCTTCCTCGCAGACCCGAGTCAACCTCCCGCCCCGCTGCCCGTGGGCGGCAATACCCCGCAGCCCAACCAGAAGCACTGCGAGGAGAAGTTCTACTTCCCGACGCGCAACCTGCACACCATGTCGCCGATGTACGTCGAGACGCTGCTCAAGAAGGCGCTGCTGGTGATGCGCATGCTCGAGCATCGCATTGGGCAGGAGCTGCTGCTGCAGGTAGATATATGGACAGTTATATTGACTGGTGAATTCACTTCCTATTCGCGATAGAAAGTAACACGTAGCGCTGTCTCATGGTAAAAACTCGAACTTATCAAAATGGTATCTGTTTTTGTTAATTTTTTTATATTTGTGACATTTGTGTGAATGTGACATTACTGTCATTCGTTTCGTTGCCACCAAACATTTACTGAAACGAGAAAAACTACAAGATTTCAGCAGCTGTAATATTTCGCGCTATACCCCAAGTATGATAGATCGACGAAATCAGCTCTTCAGGGAGAATCTAAAAATGAAATAAAATACAGGGTGTTCCATTTGAAATAACAAAGTTGTTGCTACTTTTTGATAGAAGCGGCAACGCCGCAACACTGAAAGTATTTTAGATCGATAGTACAAAACTGATTACCCAATAAACCAAATTTTCAGAATAATCCTACGTCCCGTTCTCCGTAAACGTCTAAGGTACCATCGACCGTGAGTGACCCTGAATTTCTTCTTTTTTTTATGAATTTTATATCATTAAAAAATACACCTTCTCTTTTTAATGCATCAATACCTAATATATCACATGTGATATTATTTTAAACATCATATTATTTGTACTTTACGATATTTTTATTATGTCCTGTAATTGACCCTTCCCAGAATAGAAAGATCTTGACATTTGACAGATCTAGGGAAAAATCTGGGGAAAAACTTGATACTTGACAGTTGAGAAAATAAGTGTTCCATGTCAAAATTGAATTGAAATGGAAAGAAATCCAAATTCCAGAATATCGATAAAGATGTTTCTTAGAATTAAAAGACACAAAGAAAGAGGATATTCTAGAACTTGAATTTGTTCACATTTTATTCCAATTTTGACATGGAACACTTATTTTGTCAACTGTCAAGTGTCAAATTTTTCCCTAGATTTTTCCCTAAATCTGTCAAATGTCAAAATCCGCCATGATAACTTTCTATTCTGGGAAGGGTCAATTGGGTGTTACCTGTTGGAAATAAACGATAATGACATTGTTCTTTAGGTGTTCAACAAGCAGCTGTCTCTGGCGACGAACGCGGCCCAGCAGAAGATCGGCAGCGGCCTGTGGGGTCACATGCTGATCAGCACGAACGTGTTCACGAAGGCGATCTTCACCGTGACCGGCAAGGACATGGCGGTGTTCATCGACCAGTGGGTGCGCACCGGAGGCCACGCCAAGTTCCATCTGACGTCGGTGTTCAACCGGAAGAGGTAACTTTTGATTTTTGTACTGAATCGAATCGTTCATATAGACCGGCCGCACACAGCGAGATCCGAAACTCTGCTTTAAGTCCGTATTACACGGTGCAGAAAATGGTACATTTACTGTATGAAAATGTGAAGGCAATATTTTCTGCATCGTGTATTCGCGAAAATCACGGAGTGGGCGGCCTCTGGTGTCAAATTTTCTAAGCCTCCCGAGAGTGATAAATAAAGCAATTTAGCATTGTATAGCATAGGGTTTCGTATTATTTTTAATGAAATTGAATTGTTTCCAATAGTTTTCGGACTTGTTTCGTGCTTATCAGCTAGTTACTAATATTATTGAAACATGCAGCAAGTTCAAAAGGTCGTAAAGACGAAATCGACAAAGATTTGTTCAGTATTTCAGCGTTCCTCCTACCGTACAGACATCGTTCCTTTGGCACAAAATCCTGAATTTTCTTTCATGATTGTGTGAAAAATGGATTATCACGTTGAAAAAATGAGAACTTATCACCACAAACATTTACGTTTGTAGTAAGCACTTCATATAGAACTGGATTTTTCAAGTGAATGCGAAGGTATGTCTTTGAGGTTAAATCAAACAAATAAGATCTGGTATAACTGTAGTTGTGTCTCTTGTTGTTTGTAATGAAAACCTTGATTTTACTTCAGGACCATCAAGGAGAATTAAACCAAGAGATAGGCTCAAAAAGAATGCAATTCCTTCAATAAACATCTGGAAGTCATCACATGCAAACTTCAAGAGTGATGGAAATGTAGGCTGAATGAAATCAAATCTTTATTCAAAATGAATAAGCTGTGAATCGAATGAAGTATCAATTGAAATAAATGAATTTGAATGACTGGTAGACCACAAGGTCTCAAGCTTTTCAAGTTATTCTTGGAACATACCTACTCATCTATATTATATAATTATTTTTATTATATGAATGAAAATAATAACTTGTGTTGCCTATTTAAGATAGGTGGGTATCTCAATATAAGCACCCCTATACTTACTTCTCTCAGAGAATAAAGTTAATTAACTACAATTCTTTGTTTTTGTTTCCCTAATCATCTATTTTTGGGTTAGGATAAAATTATTACAGGTTTACAGATAAACTCACACTTCCACTGCTAATTTTTCCATGGTACTATTTTAATTTCATATTAGAGCTACCCTAGAGCTGAAGTTTGTGAACAGGAGTTTACTTATATGTGTTCGAGTATGTGTTTGACATCTATCCCACAAAGTATGTAACCAGCTTTGAATAATGCTTTTCACTATTTTAAGGGTTTCTTCTTATCTCCAATATACTCTAGATACTTATTTCAATCTTGGCCATTCTTGAAATAAAGAGAAATCATTGAAATACAAATACTTTAGTGACCCCATTGATTTTGCAGAGGTGGTTTGAAAAGCCTATAAAACATAATTAATCCACGAAACTCACATAAAATACCTGTTTTGAATTCTATAAACGATAATCTATCAATAGCGCCCCTTTTGGATACTCAGGATTATTTATTTCTTTCCTAAAATTCGAATTGAAAATTGACATATTACCATTGAAAACATATACCAAATGTTTGTTGATTACCCTCATGTAAAATTTTTGACATTTTTCGAGCGCCATCTGTTGGATCGTGATTTTCGCGAATTACAGGTTCTATTTTCGGACAGATTTTTTGTATGTGATCATGCACAGTGTGATCATTGCATTGCAGAATTATTGTTTTTTTTGCGAATATTTGTGAGGTTGATTTTATTAATATTTTCATATTTCGCGAATCGCCTCGAAATACAAATAAAAGTGAGAGTCTTTGGGCACTAATAGAAGAATACCGATTTTTGTATGCTAAAAAGTATCCTCAACAAGAAGTTCATTCTCTACCATACACCTCTGCCATTATCTCTCCTTCTCATACATTCGCGATTCCAAAGCCGTCCTTTCGTGCTATTATTATGTCTCTCCAGATAAATTTTCATAGATGTTAACATTATTGAAGCACTGCAAGCTGAAGCTGCCACAGTCAAAGAATGATGTATTGGAGACATCCTTGTTTGTGTAGATTGTATAGGTACCACGGATTCACAAGGGGAAGACTGATACAAGGGCACTAGCAGAAAATTTCCAAAAGCATATCGCAACAAGTTAGGTTAAAATGAGGTTAGAATCCTCATAAAAGCCGTTTGAATTCACATATTGCGCATGCTTATGTGTTGAATTATTGATATCGTGTATTACCAAACAATATTTATTTGCAGAAAATTTGTTTGAGAGAATGGAACATTTTCTGTATCAATTTCTGCACCATGTAATACGGACTTTAGTCAAAAACATTTTCGTTTCAGCTGAAACATATCGGCTCTGCGAGAGAATCGAACTGTTTCCTTCGAAAACGCCGGACAACAATAAATCGGTAGAGATATACTAAATTTCCGGATTTGGTTGTTCATCAGAATGGTGATAATAATAAGCAAAATAATTGACCTTAATACAATTTAGTAGTACATAAAACTACCGATAGATGTTGGGCACATTGGAATGGCGGGAAGAATTTCTACATAATCTCAGCATGTAAACATGCACGGACTCAATTTGAAATTGTTACAAGAAAACATAATTATGTAGCTCTACAAATGGACTGTATGATTGAATATTCGTTATTCAATGAATAAATAATGTAAATTTTGAAGAAAATATAAAGCATAAATAGTTGCAACTGTACTGCTGTAACTTCAAACAACTGAAAACATTTCAGCTATTGAGTCCATTACATTTATTATTGATTTATCGTCATCAGCAGAACTCTGTCATCAGGAATCAAAATAACAACAATATTCTTTCAAACATGTTTGTAATTGTAATTGGTTATTATTGTTTCACATCTTATTCAACAAACAAAAATTCTGGAACGGGGTACTCATGAATAAATCAGATTTAGGGTACTAATAAACACTGTGTTACATAAAAAAGCCTTCTCCTTCATCCTCAACGTTATTTTATATAATTTCAATAACAAATTTTATCAAAAGAAATTATGACCCATGAACAAAATTAGATAAAAATGGGGTATAACTTGACCTCCCTTTCATTTAAAAAATGGGAAAGTAGCTATCACGTTAAGGGGGGTGAAGAAGAGGGGATTTTTTAAGTGATAGAGTATCTTTTCAAAAACATAAGTCGACGTGATTCAGGATTTTTCTAGAAAATGGCTAATAACGTAGAAAATGAATTCATCCGTTGCTTTAGGACTTCATCATTATCAACATGATAATGTCGTTGTTTATGAACACTGTCATCAATTACGCTATTATATATCTCTAAAACGATAGCGCTTTCGTCTGAAACGAAAACGTTTTTGATTTAAACAATACATAAAATATATTAGGAATGACGTTATAGTTCAGAAAAATAAAAAAAACAATGTGAAGCTTATTCAGTTCATTCCTTATTGAGCTTATCCCTCATAATCTCTTTGTTCTAGATTGAATACTGTTTGTTTTTCTTTCAGAAATACAATTGAGCTTGAAATAAGACAGGATGCCACAACTTCGCTCGGTATACGAAAGTACGTCGGTCCCCTCTTAGTAACCCTGCAAGAACTCGATGGCACGTTCAAACACAACTTGCAGATAGAAAATACCGTAGTTAAGGCTGACATAACCTGTCATTCGAAAAGCAGGCGGAACAAGAAGAAGAAAATTCCACTTTGTACGGGAGAGGAAGTTGATATGGATTTGACCTCAATGGAGTAAGTATTATGTGAAATTAGAAACTAATACACGATAACGTTGAAAGCACAGAAACGACATTTATGTATTTTTGTTTTTTTGGAAAATTCCCAGGTATTTGAACAGTCTGATTTACATCAATAGGGAACTATAACAATTTTTATTGGCTTCATAAAAATGTTCAGTTATGATGAAAATTGAGCTATGCAAAATATTATGCCTCGAATATCATTATTAAACTTGTTATAGATGATCAAAGTTTTGCATGCCAACGATTCATTTCAAACGACCTTGGAAACCGGTGACGTCACCTGTCACGATGTCAGTATAGTATAGAAGTATCGTGTAGTTTTTCTGGTGTAGTGGCAGTATATAATCTGTATTTATAATGGAAAATAGTAAATCATTTTCCGAATATCGGATTCGGCAATTGTAACGGAAGGTTTGCATATCTATCAATATTTGTTAGAAAAGAGTGGGGTGACCACTTCATACATAATAAAAATACCTTCACTTTCAGAAGTATATAATAAAGTTACCTATTAAGTCAAGTACATCGAACGGCAAAACTCACTTCCTATAGACGTTTTATCTGATACCTATAACTTCCAATCTTGGAAAAATTCCGATACCTATTTTCTCTCCGATATCCATGCTGGCTTACTCGATATTCCTCTACGAACATTTTAGGTTTGCCTCTTGTGCAATCGAAAAATAAAAAAAAATGGATAATTGCATTTTACCTCTTCGGGATATACCTTGCAAATTCATATTGATTGGTTCTTCCCCACTCAAAATCGATTCTAGGAGTAATGGTGGATTTATGCAGCAATTTCAAGTCATAAGTTTTGAGTCGTAAGTTTTTAGTAATAAGATTTAAGACATAAAGGAAAAAAGACCATTCATGCAGGAATTATTAAGGACTGTCATGTCTTAAGGGTAACTTCTCCCATTGGTCAATTTCTGTGGTTGTGTCAGTGGTCACTTTACAATTTCAGTCATCAATATCCATTTTTTCTTTTTATAATCTGATGATTCTGATATAAGTTTGAATAAACAACACAATCACATAACCTATAAAAAACTGTCACAGAATTGAAAACTTCGAACGCATGCGCAAATATGATCAGTTTTAAGTTTTAAGCCATAAGAGATAAAAGTTGGCCAACATTCTTATGACTTAAAACTTATTATGTCTATCGAAAAACACTCCTGATTATATTGTTCGTTTGGAAACAGGTTCGTATAAAATAAGTGTTATTATTATGAAAGCAGCCCTCTCCTGGCTTGCTAGTTTAAACAACATGGAAAATTCTCGGCTCCCTAAAATATGTTTACAACGACTGTTATTACTGACCAACGTAGATCCAAGATACAACTGGATTCTGCAAGTGAAGGAATATGTTATCTCTGCAGGCCAGGCCCACAAGTGGGACACCCTTACGGAGCGTTCATCGAGAAAAACAATCTGCCACATAATCAACTGCTATAAGGACACGCTACTCAGAAATGACCTAATAAGCATGAACCAATCAAGTTATCCCCATGTCTATCAGTCGCTAACACTAGACGGCACAGGTCAAAAATATTTGAAGATCCCCTGTCCAATACACATTAGCAGAATAATTGCGCAAATTCGGACTTGCAGCAAGACGCGCTTGAAACTCTCTTTTTCTGGCTCCACCTACATCATTGATACATTGATACATTGAACAACTTTGTACAATTTGTAACTTGCAACACAAAGAGACGTTAGAACATATTCTATTTGATTGTCCTGTTTACTCTGGCATACGGTTTAGTGATGTATTCGTTCAATTACATAATATCGGTGATCTGATAATTATATTAAACTCTCACTCATATGAGCTCCTCAAACAACTAGTTATTGTTATCATGAATATATTGAAACTGCGGTCATTCATTATTAATGAATAACTCATATCTTGTTTCCTTGCCCACTTACTTGTTTGCTCTCTCTGCTGAGTTTTTTGTTTCTATTTTGTTTCTATCCCTTTCCTACAATCATGTTATATCACCTACATTGTAGTAACAAAGTTATCATTCTGTACATATAAGTATCACTAGGTATGGTAGGTAATTTAAATGTATTCACGCGTGTCCACTAGTAAAGTTCACATAATTCTATATGCTATATTATATGCTGTCACTATAATATGGATACCTATACTACTCGCACTAACCTTCTTGCAATAAGATTATTATTCTTTAGATACAATAAATGATATTGATTGATTGATTGATTGACTTAAAACTTATGACTTGCAACTTAAAACTTATGTCAAGTGCATGAATGGTAACATTGAAAACCAATGATTGAACTTCTTAAGACTTATGACTTAAAACTTACCACTTAAATCTTATGACTTAAAATCGCTGCATAAATCCACCATTAGTACCCACCCCCACATAGCAATTTTGAATAGAATCGAAAGATGACACAATTTCGTTTCTTTTAAATCATACCTTTATGATACACCTAGAAATGTCTAGTTAATCGGACGACTAAAAGTGAACCTATTTCGAGCAGGAAATACATTAAATTATATATTATAATATTATGTAAATATTTGAGTGAGTATTTATATTGATTTTCAAATGAATATTAACTTGTTTAGTTGAACTTCATATGAAGAAATTTATGTTGGTCAATATTATGTTTCTAAATTTTCTAAAATTTTAAGGAGAAGACCAATATTAAAGTATTCGCCTTCCTCTAATGTTACATACCTAGTGTATATATTGACCTGACTAGGTATTACATGGTATTACCACATTCCGGAATGTATTATTGATTACTACTAAACCAATACAATCATGCTCATTAGTTTCCACGCCTAGAACTTCCGCATTTTTTATTGAAATGGCAACCATCAAAATATCTACCTTTGGTAGATTATCACATTGTCCCTTATAGAATCATTAAACATTAATTTTTTATAATCAATCCACCCACAAACCTATCATATCGAAACACAATCGTTTGGCAATCAAAGTTAACACATTAGTGCATGTGTCGGGTCGAAGCGCCAAACGTTGTGTTGACATATGACGTCACTACCAATGCTAGCGCGTTCACACTCAGGAATCGAATTAAAAAATATACTTTTTTGTTCACCTAATTGAAATTTTTGGAAAAATTCCTTATTTTGAATCATATTAATTAACTATTTCATAAGATTATTCGGCATTCAACAAAAGTTGTTCTCATTGGGATTTGCCTAATGTAATTTTGATATGGATTCATTCAAAGTTTACAGAGTTGCTGATGTATATAATATAAAAAACAAGGAATCAAACGAAGATCTGAGAAGGGGAATCATCGAATCAATATCAAAAAGGAATAAATTATATAAAAAATAAAAAACTACAAAAATCCAAATTACTTACAGAGAATATAAAATGTATCGGAATAAAATAGTGTCAATTATAAATAAATCAAAACAAAACTACTACTCTCAGAAAATTGAAAACAGTAAAAATGATAGCAAAACTCTCTGGGGCTCAATTAACGAATATAATGGTATAAATAAATGCAAAAATAAGGAACAGATCAATGCTATTCTTGATGGTGATGAACGTCTAGAAACTAGACCCAAAAACATGGCTACACTGTTCAATGAACATTATGCAACAATCGGAAACAAAATGGCCAAGGATATAACTAACATAAGTACCGCAAAAAATAAATCGACCCCCGACAAACATACACAACATTCAATTTTCCTGACACCCGTTGATGAAATAGAAGTTATTCAAATAATAAACTCTTTGACAACAAAATCGGCTCCAGGTACTGACACAATAAAAAATGATGTTTTGAAAGAAATTGCAACTGAAATCGCATAATCAATTTGATATTTACGAAAGGGGAATGTCCAAAAGCTTTCAAAATAGCAGTGATAAAGCCTATCTTCAAAAAAGGAGACAGTAAGCAAATAGTGAACTATAGGCCAATAAGTTTAATGTCAACTTTATCAAAAATTTTCGAAAAAGCTCTGAAAACGAGACTAATGAGTTTCCTGTCAAAAAATAATAGTCTTTCTAAGTTGCAATTTGGTTTCAAGGCAAATACATCAACAAACGACGCAAGAGCATTTTTAATAGATAAAATTTACAAATGCTTGGATAATCGCAAACCGTGTGCAGGTGTTTTCATCGATTTAGCAAAAGCTTTCGACACGGTGAATCATCAAAAACTTTTGTCAAAACTGGAAAATATTGGGATTAGAGGAACGGGTTACCAAATATTCAAAAGCTATCTGGAAAATAGACAACAAGTAGTAGAAATTCAAAAGGTCCATAGCGACAAATTAGAAGTAACTTGCGGAATACCACAAGGAACAGTAATAGGCCCTGTGCTGTTCATAATATATTTGAACGATTTATTGAATATAGATTGCAAAGGCATGATTATATCTTATGCAGATGACACGGTTCTCTTCGTGGAAAGCAACTCATGGGAAGAAGTGAACTAAATAATATCAAAAGACTTACAGAAGATAACTGAATGGTTTGACTCGAATTTACTTACCATTAATTTGGACAAAACAGTTTATATTCCTTTCACAAGTTACAAAAACAAACTACCATCTAATGATTTTATTACAGTATATCTACCTTTCAGAAAACACTATTGGAAAATTGAAAGTAGATTTCAAACAAATTATTTGGGTATCACCATAGACTCTAACCTGAAATGGGACAGACATATAGCAGAATTAACAAAGAAGATTAGATCATTAACATATCTATTCAGTCAAATAAGCAAATTTGTAAGTTGTCAAGGTATGAGAACTATATATTTCGGTCTAGCACAATCACTACTTACATATGGTTTAGTAGGATTGGGAGGGGCAATGAAAATGGAAACGACAATGAAACCTCTTATAATTCTACAAAAACGTATTATAAAGATCATTCATAAATTGGACCATCACTTTCCTACAGCACAAATTTATAAGCACACAAATATTTTGAGTATTAGAAACATGTACTACAAAATATCACTACTACAACTAATAAGAACGAATTCATTATCATCAATGGAAACAAATCATACTTATGAAACCAGATTTATCGCCACCGACCATGTGAAAATGCATAAAATTCAAAAAACAATTGCAAAATGTAATTCCACATATGCCGGAAAAATACTTTACAATACGATTCCACAAGAGTTGAAAAACAAAAAAAAATGAAGTGTTTCAAATACTTAATTACAAAGTGGTTGTCTCAGAATGAATTGCAAATAAATAGATAGGACCAAGGTGGATATAGGATGGTGAAACAGCTTCCTATTAACAAGCACTAGAATAAACTGTAGACCTTTGCCTACTTGATTTCATACCGTAGTAATATTTCCTGAAGTTATCAGAGATGGCGACATACCTTGTGTCGGTAAAACAGAAACTCTGCATCTGTCATCCTTTTATCAGTTTCATCTGTTCTAGATGAAAAATGATTGAGAAGAGTCAAAATATCAATATTCATTCCAGATTTATCGAAAAAATATTGTTCTAATGTCGTTTCAAGTCACGTCTGTCAGATGTGAACCACAGAAATACGTAAGCAACAGAAATCTTCTTCGATAATCGATCTTACTGCCATCTTCTTTCATGTCGTGGAAATATTAGTACCTTCTCAAACGGTCTACAAGTTTTTCGCAGAAACAATTGAAGAGCTCTTTCACCATCCTATATCCACCTTGGATAGGACTATATGTTATAAAACAGAAGGAGATCAGGTGAAATGAAGAGATGAGGGGTCTCAGTTAGGATAATTATAAAATATTGTTAATTATTTCAGACTTTCTATACAAATATGTTTTTTTTTTCTTTTTTCTCTTTATGATTTATATGATATTATGAAAATTTCAGCATTTTTATGAAAATAATATATTTATAGTTGTATTATCACGATTACTTTATCTTAAGAGGAGATGAGGGAAACATTGGTGTTTCCAAATAGGGATTTGAGAAAATATTGTTTTTTTTCAATTTTTTTTTTTTATACATATAGGTATATATATTTTTTTGTTTTTATATACATCACATTATCAACATGCAATTAATCTGAGTATCGAAGAATAGTCTCTCGGATTACAAGTTAAAAACGCAAAAGTGGTGTTCAAGTTCAGCAGACAAGTTTTGAACTTTGTTTATCTTTATAGCCTTTAAGAGCGGATATTGTATACTCTAATTGACATCGATTGATCTATACATATTCATGCATAAATATTTTATACATGTAATGTAATTATGTAAAAATGAATATACAGGGAGGGCCAATGGAAACTTTCCACCCTAATTTGTAGGAGTTCAAATCAACATCTTGAAAAACGCTCGAATAACGTCGATATTTGATTTTAGGGGGAACTAATTTTCAGTTTTTTTCACCCCCGTAGCTTTAACCCTGTAGCTGGGGGGTGAACAACCCTCAAAATTTGAATAGGGAAAAGGGGTCGTGCCATACCTCTTTTTGAAGGTCTCATTGAGTTCTTCATGACCCTATAATTTTGCCCTATTATTGTCATCGATAACGAAATGACAGGTTGTCAAACTCTTGGAAATAGAGTGGGAAATTTGTGGGATTGAAAATCAAAATTGTGGAATGTTCATGGCTGACATTTTGAACAGCTTGGAATTTAAATTTGACGTGTCCACCTGATTATTGCACTGGTAACTCGAATGATTTGGTATTTTTATTACGAAAACAATAGTCTCTTACCAAGATTTTGACAACCTGTCATTTCGTTATCGATGACAATAATAGGGCAAAATTATAGGGTCATGAAGAACTCAATGAGACCTTCAAAAAGAGGTATGGCACGACCCCTTTTCCCTATTCAAATTTTGAGGGTTGTTCACCCCCCAGCTACAGGGTTAAAGCTACGGGGGTGAAAAAAACTGAAAATTAGTTCCCCCTAAAATCGAATATCGACGTATTCGAGCGTTTTTCAAGATGTTGATTTGAACTCCTACAAATTAGGGTGGAAAGTTTCCATTGGCCCTCCCTGTATATTATTATTATTTCCAACTCTTTTGCATTCACAAAACTTCTTGTTTCAGTGACTCTCCTGTTCTGTGGATGAGACTGGACCCAGAAATGACGCTTTTGCGTTCTGTGGTCATAGAACAGCCCGATTACCAATGGCAGTACCAGCTGAGGCACGAAAGAGACGTGACGGCTCAGATGGAGGCCATCATAGCTCTGGAAAGGTATCCCACGCCGCAGACCAGGCTAGCTCTCACTGATACTATCGAGAGCGAGCAATGCTACTATAAGGTCAGGTGTAGGGCAGCTCACTGTCTCACTAAGGTAATTACAAAGTTTCCTATTGTGAATCTCACATTGAACTAACTATTTCAAAGAATGTAAGGTTCAAACAACAACATCTGTGAAAAATAATGAGGGATATTTGGCATTGAAGTTGCGCTTATTGGGGTTTACACAGATACGGTTGTCTGGTAACTATAAGGTCAGGTGTAGGGCAGCTCACTGTCTCACTAAGGTAAGTACAAATTTTGAGCAAGTTTCCTATTGTGAATCTCACATTGAACTAACTATTTCAAAGAATGTAAGGTTCAAACAACAACATCTGTAAAAAATAATGGGGGATATTCGGCATTGAAGTTGCGCTTATTGGGGTTTCCCTCACGTAATCTGGATGTGGGTTTATCCCACGGTTTATAGAGAGACGGTTGTCTGGTAACTCCTGGCCAATCAGCGCTGAGCAGCTGATAACGTCACAAGAATGCTGGTATATATGAGACTTTAGTCCATGCTACTGACAAGGATGAATGAATTGTTCATAGCGTTAATAAGAGAGAGCGCGACATACTAAAATAGCGCGCTTTTCCAATTATTTATATTTTTTCGGTCTTAGGTTTGTTTTTAGATGAAAATCATCATGTCCAGTGACAAAGAATTGTCTACAAGCTTTTATGCATTGAATTATACGAGATCAATTCCCATCTGAAGCATTCAGTTATCTGTTAGAAAGGCTTCAAGTGTGCTAACTCTTCAATAAGGGCATGTGATGTGTTAAAAACAAATCGTTTACAAGAGAGGTACCATCAAATATGATGAATATAATCAAAAAATTGTAGGCATGCCCTTCATTTGGGCAGATGGAATGAAACATTGGAAAATTCATATTTGAACAGTGGAATGAAAAGAAACAAAGATCAATTCAATTTACCTACCTATCGAATTGTAGCAACATTTTCTACATCAATTATAAAGAAAAAAAAGTATTTGTCATCTCCACAATATTTATTTAATAGTTGTTCACATAATAAAGTATATGGTACATCAGAATTTAATAGGTCCTTAGGTATATGAACATATGTAACAGAATATCATATTATAATAATACGAAAAAAGTTGAAAAGGGGCCTCTGTCTGTGCCCTGGTAATCCTTGAAGTCCGTTATAGCTGCTCATAAATCTTCCTTGAGTGATAAAATATCAACTTTGTACCTATGAGATCCTTCCATTTTTGTTCTTCACACTTCTTCCAGTTGTTGTTTTGTCAGGTTCCATTGGTGAAAATCGAGGTGAATATAATATGGGAACAGCTAAAAGCAAAAAAAGTAGAAACATTCTTATTATAAAGAGAACTCACCTGTTTTGGAAACCTAACATTCTCTTATTTTATCATTTTTGTCCTACTTTGCTTTATCCGATTCCTTATGCAAGTAACCCTTATTCTCTTTGTAACAACACTTTGAATAGTTCCAGTCATCTAGAATATGAAACAATATGAAAGCAAATTGTTGTTTACATTATACTCCATCCTACTCGTTTACTATTTACCTGTCACAGAGTCAGAGAGGATCAAAAATCAGAATGACTTGAATAATATCCATGCCATGATAGTATAACAATACAAAATCAGCCCTCAAAGCAGTCAAAATCATATAAAATATTGCACAAGTAAACAAAAACACTATGGTAGAAATGGTAGAATGCCATTTACAGCATTCTTGTGACGTTTCTGATGACGTATCTCCCCCTACCCTGCAGCAGTTACCAGACAACCGGTCCAAACCGTGGGTTTATCCAAAGTGTGCCGAAATCAATTAAAAAAATTCGTGAAAATTAACCTCATTTGGTTACTAGATATCATTTTTGTTGAAATATGCAGTGACATTTAAATAGTACGCAACAAATGTGGTATGTGGTACCTGATTATCCATTATAGATTATTTTCTCTTTTGTATATTGTTGCTTCATTAAATAAGATTTTATAATGTTCAAAGGGAATTTCAGATGAATAATCAAAAGGCTTTACAACAATAATGATGGTGCTGATAAGATTTAGCTGGTTTCAATGCATTTTTATATATGCCTCCCCAACCTATCATACCATAAACTAATTATTGATTTAAATAAATGGAAAACATATTTCAACGTCTACTATTAACATAATTCTAGGTTGCCAACGCAATGGTGTCGAACTGGGCAGGACCGCCTGCGATGCTGGCCATCTTCAGAAAGTTCTTCGGCTCCTTTGCCGCCCCTCACATAATCCGGCAAAACAACTTCCAAAATTTCCAGCACTACTTTCTACAAAAAAACATACCTCTGGCAATGGCAGGCTTGAGGAACACCCATGGCATCTGTCCTCCGGAAGTCATTCGATTCCTCTTGGACCTGTTCAAGTACAACGATAACTCCAAGAACAGGCACTCGGATAATTATTACAGGTATATATTATATCTAATAGTTTTAGCTTGTTTTCGGAAAACTTTGATTTACTGACAATTGCATAATGACTAGATAGTAGGATCACCTTATGGAATTTTCGTTAAGCCTAAGAAGACGCTGAATCTAAATGGCAGCCATAGAAGGTCAGCGATTTCATCGGCTGTAATTTCGGTGGGAAGTATTATACCTCTCGTGTTGGGCCAATCAGATGCCTTGATTTTGACAGGTTGTTATGACGACAACCTGAATTTTCCGAAACATTTTTCGTTCACGTGACCTAGCTGCAAAATTAATGAGTGATAATTTCCCTGGCTTGTCAGCTGTACGCTGTACCTAGTGTATACCGGGTCAGATACCCATGAAGACCTTTCTTTTCTTCTATCAATTGTTCCTTTTTCAAAAATTCACCCAAAATTTCTTGGATGTTGGATGTTGGATTGTTGGATTATCTCATGTTGAGTTAGTCGAATTTGTTTATTGCTATTATTCTGTTTGTATGTTTGGATAGATATGTATATTTGTGATTTTTGATATGGTTGAGTTTTGTTAATTTTGAGGTCGGACAACAGAATTTGTTGTCAGCATTCATGGTCCTGTTTGATTGAAAATTGGTAAATGGGAAAATTGGGGTTTCTCAAGTCGGATATTATGATCACATTGTCATCATTCGAATATTCATCGAGATAAATGCTCCTATTATTATATTATAAAATAACTTACTTCATTTGTGTCATCTGGGTTTTTCTGTCAGTGATTCAAAAACTTTGGCCGGAAAAGAGAATAATTTACAGGACGAAAAAAAATTTTTTTTCGAGTCTCAAACAATAATTCTGTTTTTTGACAAATGTGAATATCATGGTTGTTTGTGAAGTAACAATACAATAATTTTGTCATTCTGAGGCACTCTCTGCTGAATAATCCAGTGGCGCGAAGAACATTCGAGAATAAAAGTGCAATTTCGAATTATTATTATTAAGTTTTAGTTTTGCCGACTATGCATGGAAGAGGAGTGAGCCACAATAGACTATAGAGGCCGCGGTGGAGGGCCTGCTTTCGATCCACTCACATTCAAACCGGAACCTATAGTTTTTCGAATGGGAATTATAGTTGGCTATGGTTTGGTTAAAACTGTTTTTTTTTTCTTTCCAACCATGTATTATGATTATGTCGGGTCGCTTGTGATGTGGAAGTCTTCAATAGCGTAAATAATATTTCACTAGATTACTTTTTTGTATTTATTCCAAGTAGGCGGGTGTTATTTCTGACAGTTTGTCTGTTCGTTTTTATCATGATATCATTCAACTCATTTAATCATTGAAAGTGACGATACCATTAGGAAAGTTTCGCTGTTGAAGTCTTACACATCACAGGCACTGAAATATAACCAATAACTGGAACGCTAATATAGGTTAATGCGCGGGGAACTTATGATCCCAACTATGCGAACTGAGATTTCAGATTATGCGCCGATGCAGTAAAAGTAAAGGCATGAAAATCATGTCTTTGATCACTACAACTGTATACATTTGATGACATACGTCTGTGATAAGATGAACTAAATCAGATGCGGCTTGGCACTTTTTGTTTCGTGTTAATAATTCTCACTGGTCAAGTGGTGAATGGTCATTCGCCAAATCCAAATCAAATAGAAGTTGTTCCATATCGTCAATTTGCCCTGTTTGATAGTTTGATAACGTTTTCATAAACAAAAAAGGTTGAAGGTGCATTGCTGCAATGCAAAAACTGCATTACTAATTCTAGTTTAATCTTTTTTTGGTGAGTTGAGATTGATACTTATACTTGAGCTGTATTATTTTATCTTAAAATCATCCATTTTCAGTTTAACTAAGAATAGACATTGCTCATGAATGAAAGCTTGATATTGGTAGATATCCAAATATCGAGACTTTGAGCCATGGAAATGTGATTTGTGAAGAACATATCATCATTGATGACATCATATAACTTCTGGTGATAAAAAACGACTGAAACGTGATTCAGTTCCCAGGCTGAATCTTGGTCCTCAAAAGCCTCTGTCAACTATCCAGTGAACAGTGTAAACAGAATTCAAATTGTTCAAAGCAGAAGAAAAGTTATTCAGATTTCAACAGGGGCAAAATTTCGGGGTGCGACGTGTTTAGTGCTGTGTAGTTTAGAATAAATACATATATTATAATATATATAATGTGCTTTATTCTATATGGAAATTGTTTTTTTCGACTGTTTACATACCATATTGTGTCACAGGAACTAAAATTATTATTACAAAGATTGGTTGATCACAAACTTATTTACTGTAGGACAAGGATTATAGAATAGAATTTATTCGTCGCTGAAGAATTTTACATACACATAAAACTATACATACATAGAAACTTGGAATAGTTAAAGAACGTCAAGAAATATACAATCAAGACAATAAATCCAAGAAAATACAAACATTTGATTGATTAAAAATATGAAAAAATCCTACAACTAGTTTCGATTTAATTCGGTTGTATAATGATTTCCATAATTCGCTCCAAAAACTTTGTTTTCACCCTGGAACTGCTAATTTAGATAATCCTTTATGTAATGTTTCTTCAGAGATGTTAATGTTGATAATTGGTCCCAAAGCACAGTCCAGGTGGTCTGTGTACCAAAGGTTAGACCGGACCTGGTTACAGTAATAGTGCGCATGCTCCCGGCCTGATTTATCTTCAGTCTGCGCGAGATTCAAAAGGGTCTATGCTTGAGAAGTTCCTTTGGCATTTCAGTTATTGGTTATATTTCAGTGATCACAGGTCGCGTTGTCTTCCGTGTTGATGCAAAGGATCAACGAGAATATTTGTCCAAAGGCATCGCGCTGACGTCATCGACAGTCATTTTATTTCTCTCATAAAAATGTCATGATGCATTATCACCTAAATGACAGTGATCAAACCTTCGATCATATAACATACTAGATGAATAACGCTCTATCCTTACCACAGTAGTTGTTTGAAGCCAACATCTAAAGCAGTTACTATGGTTACCTCGTTCTTAAATAAGGATAGCAACAACAGATTCCCTCAGCACCAGTGTCTTGTTATCTTGGAACAAAATTATCGTATCCATTTTTCCTAAGACTGAATGAAAACAATGTAGCATCAAAGTTTTCTGAAAATATACATCTTAGACTTATTACCCGAATGATAATAAATTTAATTCACTGTCACAACTATATTGTTTATTTTCTGGCAATATAAAGTTTGAAAGTGTCGAACTTGAGGAATATAACTTCAAACATGTTGTTATTACTTTTCAATTACACAAATATAGGCTTATCTATTACTCTGAGCATTTTCTTACCACTTTGGCCAACCACTTTATCACTTGTAGAAAAATGATGCGAGCAAACTCTAGCGACTCTTGAAATATTCTCTTTCCCGATCATATTTTTACATATATCCACTAACTTCCATTTCGGGGAAACCCGAGAATGTTTTCAAATTACCAAAAATCGATTTGCATGTAAGAGTGGGTGAATAATGTTTATAAAACGAATGATACGACACTGAAAAACTCACCAGTCTCTCACACATTTCACAGCGTTTCACCATCCTTTAAATTCGATTTGAACAGAATAAACAAGGTTTTTAAGTAAAATCCCATTCATATTTTCACACAAAACTGGAAATATGCCGTTTATTAAACCACCAAACAAAATTCGATTTGAAAACGAGACGTTTCGCGCTGTCACTGTCAGCGTTCGGTCGATTATCGGTTGAACGAAATTAGCGGCGTTGGCGTATTCACCAAAAATGCCGCAATCTCCAGAATGACGTGCTATCTTTAAACCACTTAGGGCCGGTTTATCAATGGAGGGTTATCCCGCGGGGTTAGCTGACCCGGGGTTAACTTTATCCTAGAGCTAATTCCCCGTTTGATTTTGACAGCATTTAACCCCACCTCGAAATGAATAAACATTTTATCCCAGAGTTAGCTGTTAACCTTGGGTTATATTAACCTAACCCTGCATTGATAAACCGGCCCTTAGGCCCGTTTTCACCAAGCGCGACATAATCTCGGTTTTTGTAATCGAAGTTAAAGTTAAACCGTGGATTTAATCTCGATTATGTTCGTAGACGTTTCACCAATCGGTTTTCACCACACAACCAAGTTCAGTTAGCTAAACGCGATTCGCTCTGAAAATTGATAAGGCAACAGTGTAATATGTCATAAACAAGCATAAACGACAAACGTCATCATATAACCTCAATGTGCCATTAATTTTATTTTGTTTGTTTGGGATGATTTTTTCCATTCTCATCGTTTGATATTTGAACATCAGACAGAGATTTCTGATGAGGACAGGATGACTGAGTGACAAGAAAGTAGGTATCCGGGGAGAGAAGGAAAATAATAAAGGGATATACTAATTTGAGCATTGCCGAGAAGGCATATTTGCTAGATCTAGTGCAGGCTAGATTCAATATTTTTGAAAATATAAGTGGACATATGCAGGTATTTTAATTGATCTTCGATAGATTCCAAAACAGAAATCACTGCTCGTTTTGGAAAGAGATCTCACACTTGAATCAGTATATTCCAGTGTGTCGAATGACGTAACCAACAGGGGCGATGCACAACAAATTCATCTTCATCACTACTCTTGTCTTCGAAAGCAAGATCATACAATCGTTGCAAATCGGCCAGTTATTCTTCAATAATCCAACAACAACATTCAACATCAACCTAACTTCACTGTTTCGAGTAACGTGAGATTAAATTCAGATAACCCGTCAAAAATGGCCAGTTAATAAATAATCTCTATTATCGGATATGATCGTAGTTAGTGGTGTGGTCAAACACGTGGAAGGCATAATCGCGATCAAAATTGTCAGTTATCTTTAAAACCGAGATTAATTCATTGGTGAAACCAGGCCTTATATATAAATTAGGCATTCTATTATATAACGAACATTGAATACATAGCTTTTGATACACTCATATGACTCATATAAGTACTAACAGAAGGATATATACATTTGGAACCTTGAAAAAATGTGGTCTTGGGATGATTTCAAATGTTACGATGTTGCAACTTCTGTGGAGGAAAAACATATGAATATGAATTTCATGTTAGCTTCAGGCAATTTGGGGAGTTACTATTCTAGTGGGTTTGTTGTTCGGAGGATCAAACAGTGAATCGTTTTATTAAATTTTCCGTACAAACATTTTCTTCACAGATAGTTTTCCATTTCAAACCTTATATTCGAATTTTAATTTCTGTTAGCCGATTGTTCAACATTTCACAACCATAGGCAAGTTCGAATGAAGACTACTTGGGAGTCATTACCGAACGGGTTGAAAAATCCTATATATCCTAAGGTTCCCGACAGATGGCAGTAGAAATCATATCCAACACTCGATACATAGGCGTAATCCTACCATCTAGTCTTTATACAATGCAAATACGGTATTTTAAAGCCCAAATCCACTTCCCCATACCTTTTCCAGGGCCTCCCTCGTCGAAGCATTAGGGCAAACCATCACCCCCGTAGTCTCGGTGGTCGCCCAAGGTACGCCCATAACCGCCGAGAGTCTCAGCGCCGACACCAAGCTGATCCTCGAAGAGATCACGCGGCTGCTGAACCTGGAGAAGGCGTTGGCCTGCTACAAGTACACCGTTTCGGTGGCATGCCTGCACGTCATCAGGAAGATGCAGAAGTTCGGGCATCTGCCGAGCCGGCCGACGTTGTTCAAAAGTTACGCGGTGTACGGGCATTTTATAGGTTGGTTGGTTCGAAAACGTTCAGCAACGTTTGAGGCCCGGTTTCACCAAGCGCGACATAATATCGGTTTTTGTAATCGAAGTTAAAGTTAAACCGTTGATTTAATCTCGATTATGTTCGTAGACGTTTCTCCAGTAGGTTTTCACCACAGAACCAAGTTCAGTTAGCCAAACGCGATTCGCTCTAAAAATTGATAAAGCAACAGTGTAATATGTCATGAACAAGCATACTCGTCATCTGAACGTCATCATATAACCTCAATTTTAATTTTCTTTTGTTTGTTTGCGATGATTTTTTCCATTATCATCGTTTGATAAATGAACATCAGACAGAGAATTCTGATGAGGACAGGATGACTGACAGGCATATTTGCTAGATCTAGTGCAGGCTAGATTCAATATTGTTGAAAATATAAGTGGACATATGCAGGTATTTTAATTGATCTTCGATAGATTCCAAAACAGAAATCACTCGTTTTGAAAAGTCTGATTCCCACACTTGAATCAGTTTATTCCATGGTGTCGAATGACGTAACCAACAGGGGCGATGCACAACAAATTCATCTTCATCACTATCACTACTCTCGTCTTCGAAAGCAAGATCATACAACCTCTATTCTTTGATCATACAATCGTTGAAAATTGGCCAGTTATTCTTCAATAATCCAACAACAACATTCAACATCAACCTAACCTCACTGTTTCGAGTAACGTGAGATTAAATTCCGATAACCCGTCAAAAATGGCCAGATAATAAATAATCTCGATTATCGGATATAATCGTAGTTAGTGGAAGGCATAATCGCGATTAAAATTGTCAGTTATCTTTAAAACCGAGATTAATTCATTGGTGAAACCGGGCCTGAGCGGGATTCACTAACAAAATTTTTAAGTTTCGCCTTCTGATTGGTGAAGCAGAATCTGGAATCAAACTGACGGCAAAAGCTGAATTTTCTTAGCTTTATGCGTTGCGAATTGAGAAACGCGAAGTGGAAAGGGTTTATTATCAAGATTATTTGCTTTCATTCGTGATTTCATATACTGAATGAAAAATACTCTATATCAATATCAGGACGGATTTTTCTTAGGTATAAAAGAGCAATTTTTGGCACCTCCAGTTCGAATGGATAATACAGCTTGTACGCTGGATATTATTCATTAAATTTTGGAGTCAGGAAACAAAATTTTGAAATCTGATTTTTTCATAAAAGTATACAAGTTATGCTTACTTCATTGACGAAGCGAAGCGATACAACTGATTTGTTGTGAATCTGCTTTTGCGTCAGTTCGATTGCATATTTTGCTTCACCAATTACAAGGCGAAACGTAAAAAGCAAAACGCAGAAAGATTGGTTGTGAATCCCGCTTTAGAATTGCGCGTTTTTCGTTTTATTCCAGGTTCCACAATGGGCTTGACTCGCATATTTGAATTCCCACTTCAAAAACTTCTTAAAATTCAGAAACGTGTCATCAATTTTTGAAATAAAAATCGACACCTTCTACTAAGGGCAGATATTGACGTACTAACATCACAAGTGGCATTATCAGTTTCATCATTAGCTACAAGGCGTCATCACAGCTTGAATTGAAATGATCTTTCAGGGTTCATACACACCCATGAGAAATAAACGGCAAGTTCAAATATTTTTTGAAAAATCAGAGTTCTTTGGGCGTACAGATGAAATAATTCCTGAGATTTTGAACATAATTAGTCGAATAGTTTTCAATAAAAAAAATTACTAAACTATTCGATAACTAACTTGTGTTACTTGGGATAATTCCAAGTGTCTCTTGTCAAATAGACTCGAAGGAGTTGCATTAGGCAGGCACCGCTTCGAGTAGAGATCTTAGGGTCTCTAGGTACTCGGTTAACTACCCTGCACTGACGAGGGCCAATAAGCCCGAAACCGTTATGTAGGTTGTTAACCGTGCCTGTCTTGATGTGAATTTGTCATGTCTTAGGAAGAAAGAAACATTTGCGATCTGCATTCACAGTGTGAATCGTTGCATTGACCACGAGCAGATATAATTCAATGTTCTGCGTGGTATTCGCCAGGAAAGTAGTTGTTTCCTGCTCGTAGTCAACCACACATTCAATTTCAATTTATGTTTGATATTTTAATTGGATAGACTATTTTGCTTTTCAGTTTATTTGGTTGTTAGGTATAATTCTTTTTGAGATAAACATGAAAGATGATTCATCAAAATTAAGTGTTAATAGATAATAGGTACGTATGTATAAAAATCTGATTGGTCATCACGGGTAATGATTTGAAATATAATTGATTTCAATAACTTTTCAATTATAAAATAGTTTTTTGTGGGTTATGCCCAATGTATAAATGAGAGGGATATTTATTCATACGACCATGCATTTCTCCTCGGATATTGGTATTAATTCTTCGTGGATTTCAATTATTTAGATGTGAGGTTAGCTGCCTTGGAGTGCCTTGTGGATTTCGTGAAGGTCGATGGTAAATGGGAAGATCTTCAGTACGTTCTGGACATTCTAGAGAATGATCCCGATCCAGGACTCAAATACAAACTGGCGAACTTGCTGATACGGAATCCGCCCTTCAAGAGAGCTCATCGAGGGAAACTCGATATCCCGGAGTTGGTAGAACGGCTGTGGACAAATATTAAGTGAGTTTGGTGCACACATTTGAAAATAACTAGTGAACACTCTGTTTTATAAAAATCCAATCGAATCTCTCGGAGTTTTTAGCATTGAGAGGGTGGAAACTCTTAGTCAAGATGGATTGATGGAAATATAGTCTATCTATCGACTATCAACTTTCCAGCCTTTTCACAGTTTGCCTTGTTTTTTTATTCCATTAGATTCGACAAATGTGCTTTCTTCTTAGGTCTTCTAGGTGCCCGTTGTATAAAAGCCCGTCAAGCCTTCTGTTAACTTAACGTGGCATTAACTCTGCTAATGCGCGAGCTAAGGCATGCGTTGCCGTGGTTATAAACAAATTAAATATTTAATCGTCTGTTAAATCTTTATGCAACCGGCCCTAGGACTTGTATGAGTAAGAAAACCAGGGAACTTAGCTTTTTAAGTGTCATCCGAAGCACTACTCGGCTGATTATCGAATTTATTTTATCAATTTTGATCAGTATATAAGATTCAAACATATCGTGTGATACATTATCGTGTTCAGAAAACACTATTCAAAAATACAAAAATCGACCGTAAGAAAAACCGGAGTTTTATGGCTCATGGCGTATTAAGATTCCATCGGCCGATCTTTGTGAGCGCGCATAAAAGTCATATGCCAAAAAGTCGATCACATTCCAACTTTTGCCTAAAAAAGCTTCGATTTTCGGGGCTTTTACTTCTCAGAGTAGAATCACCGTCATTGTTATTAATTATTGCTTAGCATTGTTTTATTCAAGTTTGCCACGGTAGACGAAAGTGTCATGTGAACGCGCCGTTATGAAGAAAAATTTGCAATCTGCATTCACAGTGTGAATTTTTGCATGGACTACGAGTAGATATAATAATTCTGAAACATTTGCATTCCGTATCCACTATGTGCATAGACTGCGAGTAGATGTAATTCAAAGTTATGCATGGTATTTTAGTTGTTGAAGGTAGACTAATTTAGTTTTTCTGTTACTTTTTGTAATACGTGAATTTTCGTTTGTAATATCGATAACTCCGATGATTCCGATCATACGTTAACGCGTTGGCTGTCACATTCTTCTGAGAGTGTCAAGAAGAAAGTATAGTCTCCTAAGTGGCCTAAGGCTCGTTTCGAAATTTCCATCCTCAAGAATAGTAGTCATTCTACGCTCGTCGAATATTGTAGGTTGTAGATTTTAGGAGGGGTCGTTAAGGCTGTACAGCCTCTCAAGCAATTCGACCTATTATATCTTTTGTGCATAACCCTTAATCTATTCGAGGCCCGGGATTCCGAGGCTTCTTGCGAAGTTTATCAGTTTCCTGGGAGCTAGGTTCCTGACATCGGAGGGCTCTAAAAAGGCCCCTTCCAGGACCTTGAGCCTCTTGCAGAAGAGTGCTGGGCATTCGAAAAGCAAATATTCTGCAGTTTCAGCGAAGTTCTTGCAGTAGCGGCAACTATCACTCTCTGTTTTACCCATCTTTTTGAGGTGGTTCCTCAGGGGGCAGTGTCCAGTGAGGAGTCCCGTTACCAGTTTCAAGTCTTTTTTGTCCAACTCAATAAGCTGTTTAGATTTCCTTAGCGAGAGGCTCACTAGCCTGTTCGCTTGTTTTTGTCCTGGCACTTTATTCCAGTGAGATTTCATTTCATCCGCTTCCCAGCGTCGGAACTCTTCTCTCAAGTGGGCTTTGGAAAGTCCACAGAAGGGTTCTGGGCCGAGATTTGTGTATTTGCCCCTTCTTTGGCAAGGCAGTCTGCTTCCTCGTTGCCCTTAACTCCCTTATGACCTGGCACCCACATCAAAGTGACCTGGTTGTTCGCTGCCAGTTGTCTTAGGGATTGTTTACAGTCCCAAGTCAGCTCAGACTCACAAGTGTATGACTTCAAGCTTTTAGTGCTGCTTGGCTCTCGTCTGATATACACCATTTCCTCTTTCGTCCGACTCACGGTTTTCTTCTCATTCCGCAGCTGCATGCTGTCGCACGACAGCAGGCTCCGCTGCAGCCTCGTCGACCTCTACCACACCCTGTACGGCACCAAGCGGCCCGTGTGCATTCCCCTGCTCGAGCTGTCGGGCATCCTCAATCTGAGCAAGTACGAGCCGCCCATACCGAAGCGGCCGAAGGTGGCTGCCCCCAGGCAGGCGGCCGCCCCAGCAGCGGTGCCGCCCGCTGAGGCGCCGTCCAAGGAGGTGCTGTCGCAGCAGGTCATCGTCGAGGCGGTGGAGTTCATGGACGTGGAGGTGGTGGGGGGCGAGGAGAAGGTCGTCAAGGTACGTGTGAACTCGTATATCTATTCGCGAAAATCACGAATCAACAGATGGCGATGGAGAAATGTCAAAAATTTTACGTGAAGGAGTACAACAAACATTTCGTATCTGTTTTCAATGATATCAAGTCAATTTTTAATTCATATTTTAGGAAAGGAATAACCAATCCAAAATATTTATGAAACGCAAAACAGGTATTTTATATGAGTTTTATGGATTTATTATACACATAAATAAACTCCTATTCACAAATTTCAGCTCTACAGCAGTCCTCATATGAAATTAAGATAATTCCATGGAAAAGTTTCATATTCACAATATTATAATAGTCCATAATAAAAATAATTATTTGATATGAAGTGTGTACCAAGAATACCTTGTGGCTGTTCAAATTAATTTCTTTCGATTGATACTTCATTTAATTCATGGCGTATTCATTCTGAATAATGATTTGATTTCATTAAGCCTATATTGTGCTCAATCTTCTCAGTTTTAATGTGATGACTTCCAGATCTTCACATAAGGAATTCCTTTCTTTTTGAGACTTTTGATCTCATGATTCTCTTGGTTTAATTCTTGTTCTTGATGATCCTGAAGTAAAATCAAGATTTTCATCACAATTAATAAGACACAACTACAGACAAACCAATTTGTCATTTACTCGAAAAATCCACTTCTAAGAAGTGCTTACTACAAACGTGATTGTCTGGGGTAATAGGTTTTTCTATTTTCAACATGATATTCCATTTTTTACATAATCCTGAAGTGGAAATTTAGGATTTTGTGCCAAAGGAACGATGTCTGTACCAAATCTTTATCGATTTCGTTTTTACAACCTTGTGAACTTGCTGCATGTTTCAATAATATCAGTAACCAGCTAATAGGTCCTAAAACTATTCACAACTATTCAGATTTTGACACCAGAGGCCGCACAATTTCTTGATTTTCGCGAATTAACTACAATATTTACCATACGCCATAAAAGACGATGTTAGAAAAGTGAAGACGAATTTCATATATCTATCTATTTTTAATTGGCAATGTTGGAACGAAATCGAGCGCGAAATTCAAATCATGAAATGTCTTAAATTCGTGAATCTCATATTTATAGGAAAAAATTACTTTATATGTTAATAAATATTGTTATTTGGAACATATTCGATGATGGTAGAATACATAAAGTATACTTAGTTTTGACAGAGAGTTATCAGGTATCTTCTAATTCAGCGAACCACTCCTCTCAGATTTGAAAGAATATGAAGCAATCAACATCTAAACATTGGTAGGCATATAAATTATCCTGATCTTTGCAATATTTTGTTAGACATTGATGGTACAGGCACTTCTCCATTGTGTCTTGATTTCTGGAATCGTGGAAGATAACCTGGAGGATGGATAAGACCTGGACACCGACACTGGACATCTTTACGGCAGTGTTGAACTTGAATTGCGAATAGTATAAACTGAACAACTATGAATTAATGAAATACAAACACTCAACACGCAATCGAAAAACAATAACGAGAAAATTCACATCAACAAAACACAGATGTAACTTGCTTGTTTGAAAAAGATCGCAAAAGTGATAATACCCGACATACGATCATTTTCAATTTGGGAAGCAGCGAGAACATAAGAAAGAAACAACGCTAAGAGAGTTGCTCTTGACTGTCGTCATCTACTTTTATTTTGGCGCATGCGCATAAATTCATCGTTGCCAGCGACGCTCTTTTGTTTCGGTTTCAGATAGGATGTCATCATTATGAATATTCGTAGTTAATAGAATGATATACATATGTGTGAACTGCCATTTTTCTACAAACGGTTAACACAGTACCCTTTGAGGCTTTCAAATCTCAACACAAAGTTGACATTAAATGAAAGCATTTGCGCTCGTGCGCGGAAATATTGTATTTAAGTGACAGCATTGCCGCAATTACGCGGAAATAATGTCATTAGTGACAGCATTGCTGCTCTTACGCGGAAAAAATGACATTAAGTGACAGCATTGCCGCTCTTGCGCGGAACAAATGTCATTAAGTGACAGCATATTTGCACTTGCATCCATCATTGTTGAAAACAAATTCATCATTCTGTTGCATGATGGAAAATAATAGTTACAATGAATTATCTGAGACGTCTCCTGATGTGGTAGAAAGTGCGAACATTGGGGGCCGTCATCATCAAGTTGGTTTATTTTAATACGCACCTGAATTTTTCTATTGCATATTTTCCCAAATAGGATGGTTTTCAAATTTTTCTAAAAAATTTCATGTTTTATAGAAATCGTATTTGTATTCCAGAATAAATCTCTTATGTTCAATACTCCTAAATATTTTCCGTCATTATGAACGACTATCAGACATGTTCATTGTTGAAAGAAAGTGTGCTTCCAAAAACATAGTCAATATTTCAAGAAACAACTTTCAAGATTTTTACTCATAAAAAACGCTAGAAAATGGGATTTATAATCACGAAATCGACAATTTAGATAATTCGAGATTTCTCATTTAATTCATAGGATACATGGTTCGATGTCAGTATTGGAAATAAGAAAAATAATAATTGAATGCGGAAGCCTAGATAGTGATATTTTCGAACACTTGAGATAAATCTAATGTTTGTGTTAGCTTTTTGTTTGGAATTCCCTTATTATCACTACATATTATGTATGTAGACATGTAAATAGATAAATCAGGTTTGGAATTTCCACTGATGTTTTTATTTATTAGTCAAACTTTAATAACTGGTTTACATTTTAGTAATTATAGTATTAATTAAACACATTATGTTATGAAAAGTGATAGATCAATTGCGAGATGCAAGTACGATTTCTATGCAACATTAACAATTTTTCAAGCTCTGATCAGTCAGACGAAAACTCAACGAAAAAAAAACAAAGTCAAGACGGAACGTCAGATTTTTAGTTTGATAGTATCATTCTGTAGGTCATCTAAAGTACTTATGACATTTGAGGTTTTTTTTTCTTTTTGTCACCGAATGAAGTCAGTAAAAAATGAAAGCGTTATTGCTGTTTTCGTTTATTCATGTGAATCGCACGTGTTGGCTGTTCGAGAAGTGCGACAACGTGTCTTATAAAACATGTGTCACATACATTTTGTTCTATATTGCATCAGTTTGAAGTATTTAATTGAAAAAATTGATTTAAAATATATAAAAACAGAAACTGGTAACACTTATAAAATAAAAAGAAAAAGAGTCTCATCCACCTTTTTTCACTTATTACAGCAAATGCAAGTATGAACTTATTGATTATGAATTTTATTCATGAATTTTTTTGAATTCGTTGCGGAAACTATCTAAATTTTTCTAATATGGGATTTTGAATTTTAAATCGCTTCATTTTTAGTTCACAAATTGACAACAGCGCCTCGTAGGCTAGAAGAACAACATCTCAAATTTTGCCACACTTTTATTATGTACACTTGATGTCATTGTATAATTCAGGAATCAAACTGCTAATATAAAAAATAATCAGTCAAAACATTAATGCCAGTCCAACAAAAACACCAATTTGTTCGCACAAGTCAAATATAAACATAACTCCAGAACTAAGTAGCATATCTTTCGAGGAGCATGGAACATAAATTAACCGAATGGCACCCATAGAACTTATTGGTAGTGAAAGTTCTGTGTTCTAACCTGATCAAAATATTGCTATCCTTATTCACCTAATCAACATAACGGTTTTGTTGTCCTTTATTATTTATGAAAAAGATATTTAATGAGAATTACTTCATTATCGCCCGAAGGAGAATTCCCCATTGTTTCTAACAATTCCATGCAGCCATTTTCCCATGAGTTTGATGCGAATATGTATCGAACATGATTGAAACAAAATTATTAACATCTTTCGATGGTAGCGCCTCTATTGTTGCATATGAGACCCCTACGTAATGAGCTGAAATTCAATTTATTGAAATCAAAGATTTTCCGCTGAAACAATAGGTGGCGCTACCACCACGTCTTATTCTCATCATTCTCTGCACCATATGTGACATTTGTGTTGGAGTTAGAAAAAAACAACAACATAACTTCCAACTAAAAATGGATAGGTGATAGATTAAGGATTTTTCTGCTGAAACAATTGAAGAGTAGCGCCCCCAGGTCCTATCTTCACCATTCCCGTTGTTTCAGGAAGAGGAAGACGTAATGGACATAAAGGTGGAGTCTCATGTAATCCAGAGAACTTTCCTCCAAAAATTCTGGTACTAATGTAAACACCTCCATTATAACAGAGTGCATGCTTCAAAATGTTGAATATATCCATAACAATAACAATCTTTCATAAAAATCAACATATTAGTTGACAGTGGTCAACACTGAATTTATCATATCATCATCATCATCATCAATTTTTGAAACATCCTTGCACTGTATGGATGGGAACTACAACGCGCCAAATTCAAAAGATATTGACGTGGTTACTATTGCTCCTTATTTACTATCACCCTAATTAACCATGAGTTAGTATCGTTTTTGACGATGCGATTTCGCACAAATTTACAGGTCACTGCAGGTGTCAATACAAAAGTATGAATATTCGATTCTGAATTACATCTACGCTTCTAACAATTCCATGCAGCCATTTTCCAATGAGTTTGATCCGAATATGTATCGAACATGATTGAAACAAAATATTTAACATCTTTCGATGGTACCGCCTCTATTGTTGCATATGAGAACCCCACGTAATGACCTGAAATTCAATTGTTTCATATCGAGGATTTTTCTGCTGAAACAATTGAAGAGTAGTGCCCCCAGGTCTTATCTTCATCATTCCCGTTGTTTTAGGAAGAGGAAGACGTAATGGACATAAAGGTGGAGTCTCTTGTAATTCAGAGAACTTTCCTCCAAAAATTCTGGTACTAATGTAAACACCTCCATTATAACAGAGTGCATGCTTCAAAATGTTGAATATATCCATAACAATAACAATATTACATAAAAATCAACATATTAGTTGACAGTGGTTAACACTGAATTTATCATACACAATGAACGTGATCAAAAAATTCTAATCTGTTACGTCAATCAATTTTTTGAAACATCCTTGCACTGTATGGATGGGAACTACAACGCGCCAAATTCAAAAGATATTGACGTGGTTACTATTGCTCCTTATTTACTATCACCCTAATTAACCATGAGTTAGTATCGTTTTTGACGGTGCGATTTCGCACAAATTTACAGGTCACTGCAGGTGTCAATACAAAAGTATGAATATTCGATTCTGAATTACATCTACGCTTCTAACAATTCCATGCAGCCATTTTCCAATGAGTTTGATCCGAATATGTATCGATCATGATTGAAACAAAATTTTCAACATCTTTCGATGGTACCGCCTCTATTGTTGCATATGAGAACCCCACGTAATGACCTGAAATTCAATTGTTTCATATCGAGGATTCTTCTGCCGAAACAATTGAAGAGTAGTGCCCCCAGGTCTTATCTTCATCACTCCCGTTGTTCCAGGAGGAGGAGGACGTGATGGACATAAAGGTGGAGTCCCCCGTACTCCAGAAGCAGGACTACTTCTCGGACAACTCCGCATCCCTGCCCGGCATGGGCCAGAGTGGCCCCGTGGGCTTCGAGCCGGGCATGTTCGGTAAAGACAGCGACAAGCAGAGGGCCGACTCGTCGGGCAAGGTGAAGAAGAAGAAGAAGGACAAGAAGAAGCACAAGCACAAGCACAAACACCGGCACGAGCACAAGCACGGCAAGGACAAGGAGAAGCGCGAGAAGGACCCCAACAAGCTGCGGCTGAAGGAGGAGACGCTGAGCTCGATGAGTTCGACTCCCAGCCCCAATGCGCTTTCTCTGGGAAGCACCGAGACAATCTGAGTGCGTCTTTCTCATGTATGTAGGTGATGATGAAGTATTCCGGAAATATTAAGTTTTTTGGTATTGTTTGTATATATTGTCGCAATAAATTATATTTAAGATTATTTATTTATCGATTAATTCGAACCAAAATTAAGTTTCGATAGTTGCCAAAGAATATTACATTATTCCAAAGAGAACCATGCAAAATCGCAGGGAAAGAGTTTCCAACTTTGAGATTTTCATTCTGACATAATATAGTTCAATTATACAAAATTATCTAACATCTGATTTTTAATTTTTTTGTGGTACCTTCCTATCAAATTTCCATCCAGAAAAAAATAATCGAATAGTTTTTTGATACGAATCGTGCTTTAGTGTTCAAACATATACTAAAAAAATCCCTCTACAATGTTTTGAAGTAGAGTTTCGGACTACCATTGTCTAAAGGTATGACGATTAGAATCCTAAGTAAAGAAAGGATCAGTTATTGAGTTATGCTGAAAACGAAATAAAAAATGAATTTTATAAAAAACTAAAAAAGATAACTTGATTATCGAATCAAAAGATTCGAATATCAATAATCTTGAAAAAACGGAATCAAGTTAGTAATATTCCATCCTTAAGAATTTACCACCCCTGTAAAATCGTTATCATTTGAGCGATTCTGGAAAACTTTTTTTTGTTGAATAGGGATTTGAAATATGTCTATCCGACAATAGAGTGATTATATTCTTGGTCTATTATCGTGGCCAACTGTGACCAATTTTATTGACCCATTTTAAAAAAGTACTATCAGGGATTTTTTTTCCTGAAAAATGTTGATGGATTCTGAATCAGGATCACTTTAATCATACCTGTACCGATTTTCATCATCATAAAACACATGATGTCCGAAAAAAGTATTTTTTTTCGATATTTCATCGAAAAAATGTACTATTATAGTATTTTTGTTGGTATTATATTGTAGTGATAAAAATTGGTACAAATATACTGAAAGTAATCCTCAATAATAATTTGTCATTGACTCTTCTCAAGAATACAACAATAGTTCATTTTTTTGATGAAATATTAAAAAAATTCGGGCATCCTGTGTTTTATGATGATGAAAATCGGTACAGGTATGTTCAAATTCGGAACGGTCACTATTTGAAAATCACAATGCGATCTTCAACAGTGAGTAATACAGGTTTACGGTACAGTGCCACCTATTAGCACAAAACAGAAACGTGCTTTGCGGGATTCGACATGGGAGTACAGAGTTTTCTGTAACTACACCAACGTCGCCCGCTGATAAAGATCTTTATCGTGTCTTTACTATGCGGATATCGCAAATAACCTTCTTTTCTATCTACTTTGTTTTGTGGGATGACCACACTATCTAGTGCAGCGGGCGACGTTGGTGTAGTTACAGAAAACTCTGTACTCCCATGTCGAATCCCGCAAAGCACGTTTCTGTTTTGTGCTAATAGGTGGCACTGTACCGAAAACCTGTATTACTCACTGTTGAAGATCGCATTGTGGTTTTCAAATAGTGACCGTTCCGAGTGTGGATTGTCGACTGGCCTAGTGCAACTGATGAGGCTTGGCTAGCCGAAACAGGACTGTATTGCACCAGTTGACATTCCACACACGAAACGGAAATAACCTATAACTTTTCTCTTTATCTTTACTATGCGGATATCGCAAATAACCTTCTTTTCTATGTTCAAATTTTTGTGAAAAACTATTAGTACTTTTCTAAAAATGTGTCAATGAAATTGGTCGCAGTTGGCCACAAAAACAACCAAAAAATATATCTACTCTATTGTCGGACAGCTTTCAAATACATACCCAACAAAAAAAGTTTTTCAAAATCAATCAAATAATAACGATTCTCCAGAGGTGGTAAGTCTTTAGGGTGGATACACTGTATGATGATGGCGGAAAAATATAGATTTAAATGGGAATTTGAATAGTCAATAGCCTGAAAAAAAAGATGTAAGGTGAGTTAGAAAAAATAAAATTAAAAATTAAAGAATTTCAAACCGTGTCACGACATTTCGACTGTGTGTATCCACCATCGATTTCAGGTGAGAACTGACAAATCCCGGGATATGCGAGTATTTATAGGTCAGCTAGGGCGGAAGAGGAAATTCGAGGAAGCAGCATACATAATGAATAATAACGCGTTAATATATTGTCAGTCACTTTCAAACAATATACAATGTTGCTTTGCTTCTGGTTCTTTCTAGATATTCAGAAAAACTTACAAATAATCTAGCATTATCCACAATTATCATTTCATGATAAAAATTCATAATTCTGAACCACCCTGAATTCATTGCAATCAAATGTCAATTAATAGTAACTAAACAGTTGAGGGAGGAACATTTTGAGCCGTTTTGGCAAATAAAACATTTTTTTCACACCATAAACCAGTGAAATTTAGCTTGTAGGTATAGTGCAAAAATATGCATTATTTGACTATTCAATTGTTTTCTATCACTTCAGGTTTGAAAAATGTTTTTAAACACTTTTAAAACACTGACCCTAAACTTTCTCATTTCAAATAGGACACCCGACCCGTATATTTTGATTATTTCAATAGAAAATCATATTTTGAGTACAATAACAACCCATTTGTCACTTTTTAGCATTTATCATCCTAAAATTTTCAATTTTGTAGTACCTACTTAGATAATTGAAAAATAAAAATTACCCTAACAGTTTCGCTAAAATACAACGCCAAAATGGATTTATGTAGCAGTAATGATAAGTTTCAAGATGGAAAAGTGATCTGTGATCTGCATTCACAGTGTGAATCGTTGCATGGATTACGAGCAGATGTAATTCAATGTTCGGCGTGGTATTTGCTAGGAAAGTAGTTGTTTTCTGTTCGTATTCTACCAGACATTCAATTTCAAACTATGTTTGATATTTTTAATTGGATAGACTATTTTCCCTTTCGTAACAATGTTTCTTGGTTACTTTAAAATAACGTTACTGGTATGAGGTTTTGCACAGTTTCCTTTCGTTAGAAATTTGATTATGGGGAAAATGTAAAGAAATATCAATGTTGCCGATAGATTTATGGGATAAACGTCATATACTATGTAGGTTAAAAATAATGAGTATAGGACATCGATTAATTGGAAATAAACAATGCAATAATAATTAATTTGATGATCGGAAGATATTCCGATTCAAGTTCTCTTATTTTTCTTAGAGTAATTGTGTTAATGTATGTCCATCAAGCTAAATATTGATATCGCAAATGTTCTTGAGTTCATAAGACAGTTTGTTGTTGTTTTGTACTACACGTGTCAAGTTGATAAGTGTGCAATATTAAAAGGAATCATATAAAATGATTGAATCACTTTGTCGCCTCGATTATTTCGCGATCGTGGTTAAAAGCTTGCAACATAATCAGGTGAGCTGAGATTATTTGGTATTTTTAGGAATAATGATATAAAATTCAGTTGTTATCAATAATATTATGAGCACAAATTTGAATTATCATTCAAGTATACTTTTCACCGTGTTCATTTTAAAATGATCCTATACCGGAATATCTCATTAAATAATGAAACGGTACAAAATTGTCGAGACGAAGAAGGACCCTTTGTCATTCATATACAGGGTGCCCGTTTTTGGAGCTACACTATGGGGATCTCAATTATTATAAGAGTTACGAGGTCGGTTGAATTGGGGCAAAGTTGCGCAATTTCATTCTGAAAAATTATCAAAAAAAAATTGAAGTGTCATTTTCAGTTTTTGAATTATGGGGAAAAACGAATTTGGTATTTTCGGTTTTTTTTTCAAGCGGAAACCAAAAGAACTGGACGTGTCGATGTGTAATCCATATAAACTCTCTTGGATTTTGCATCTACGAATTACCATTTGAATCACAGTAGCTAATGGTACACAATTTTTCAACAATTGAAATTAATATTATCTTGAAAAATATTCCACCATGTACAAAAAACTTTGTTGAGAGACCAGGGTAAGCCACATGGTTTTGATTCAGATAAAAAAAAATAATCATATGAACTCAACTATTTTCCTGAATCAAAAAACTATAATAGAAGTATGTGTGAACTGAAAGATTATTTATTGAAATCAAATTCTCCAGAAATCATTGAAATATAAAAGATGTCATCGGAAGATTATTTTGCTTATAATTTCTAGTCTTTCTATATAAATATTGCAATTTATATCAAGATTTTGATGCACTGTACCTAGTTGTGAAATAGTATATTATGATACAAGTTTTATAAGACGCTATTTTGTCGATTGGTAACAATGATGACATTGAAATATTTAAAATCTGACGCGCAAACGTGTCCCTGTTTACAGTTGAGCGATTTTGATTTTTGCAATACCATCGGTGAAAAATTCAATTTTGTTATTGTTTTCATTGATCAATTTGAATCAAATTACACTCTGAATTGAAATTTACTAATTACATCATTGAGTTTTTCACCATATCACCAAATCCAAATCGCTCAGAAGTAAACTGGGCCTAACTATTCTGACTTTCATTTGACAGTTCAATTGTACCAATATCCGAATAATAAAAAATGCGTATCGAAATAGAGGCTATTTTGACACGCATTTGCGTTGCACAATGACTTCATTATACAACCAAAATAGAAAAACATGTTTGTACCTTACTGTACCCTTTATGTGAATATTTGTTATTCTATTTTTTACAATTGCTTGTTTTTTATACACATGACATATACCTTTGTCGTCAAAATGTATAACATTTTAGACAATATGATTATTATCTCTCTCTCTCTCTCTCAAATATATTGTAGTACCAGAATATTAAAAAAATGTGGACTGAATTCAAAATTTTTCTGATATGATGAAAACAATGAGAAAAAACATATGCTGTTAAGTTTTTTGGAACTCAAATGTGAATATTAGAGAAATACTTTCATTTTCCAATGGAGCGATATTCTCATTGTGATAGTAAAATTATGCGAGTCGAGGTCACTAGGTAGTTGGTTTTTTCAGAGAGACCTGGCAGTATTCGATGACCTGTGAATCACGACGTTTTGCTCTTTGATAACACGGAAGCTATTCATCGGCATCAAACATTCTCATAATTTTTCATAAAATGTTTGCATCTTTCAAGTGTCGTGAGTGATCCTTTGGACTGCTTTACCATCTAGGCAGAACCGGTCCCCTTCAACCAACAATCACCCCTGGTATTAGTACAAAAGTAGAGGTGAGAGTTAGGGTGAGTGGCTTAGTGACTACGATTTTGTGATGTTCGACTTAATGAACATTTGATTTTGATTGATATCTTTCATGAAAAGATCACCAACAAGATTTAGTTCATATTTTCAATATTTTTCGAATACGGGAAAAGTCCATTTTTCTCTCTGTATTTTGAGTCCTATCGGGAACACATGCACTCCTGAATAAGAATCCGAAGTCGGAAGAAGATATGGCTGCCATTTTGGTTCATCAATGGGCTTCTACTACTATGAATGTAAATGCTTTCCATACTATCCAACTCCTTATTGTTCGTGACATGTTTAACTAAACATTGGTTGTTTACAGTGATTGGGTGACTAGTTTAAAGAATATGTTGGGCAACAATATGTTCTTTGAAGCAGGTTCCTATGTTTCATAATCATAAAAGTGAAAAAAATTAGGAATAGGAAACGTGTTCGAGAAACCACCACTGGTGTTCAGTAGGCCAAAATACATTGATACCACCTTTCCAACTCGTTAGAGTGGGGTTAACTAAGATTCACCTAACTTTCTTCAGTAAGTTATGAAATATGCGTGGAGCAAATATACTATCGTACACTAGGTTTACCAATACTTTCATTTGGCTCGCATTTTAGTGCTTAACAGGTTCTTTCTACTCTGTGACATTACACATTTTTCACGGCCATTTATTCATAATATGAATATAAACATCGAATAAATGTTGGTGATAGACTTGATGTCTAACTTAACCGGAAAGTTGATGGGAGCGAGCTTAGGAGCCTCCTTCAGGATGCCCCGAGAGAGAGAGAGAGCCTGATGATGAGATGACAACTGTGAGACTGTGATGACAAGTGAGTTCGAAGGCTCCAACTCGAATCAGACTCGAATCATATATACTGAGGGTCTAGTTAAACTAGGGTCCAGAGAGCTGTATTATGGTTTTCCCTACGACACTGTTTTGTTATTTGGAAAGTAGCTCATATCACCATGGTGTTGTTATTTGAAAAAAAGCACACGTGTTGAAATGAAAAATATCACACGCTCGCCTGAATTGATAAAAATAATTAGGTATATTAGTTGGTACTACAGTGGCTTAATAGGTTACAGTGACGACAACGGAATGTCATCTTTTCTATTGGTTGTTTCAAGGTCGACGTAAATCCGCCATGTTTAGGCTAAATTTGTGATAGAAGCATTGGAAATATCGTGTTTTTCATTAAGTTCTTGTATATTCGTGGCTTTTGAATAAAGAATCGCTTGGAATTCGACCTGCCCAGGTAAGTCCCTCAATCCTATCTAATATCGAGGATTTATGTTGGATATAAAGTGAAACTGGAGACAAGTTTATAATATGAAAATAAACAACAAACAATTCTGAGAATATCTCCATTTAAGATAGTTGTATAGTTCCTATATCTGTGTTAATATATATTATAATCATCAATATTATGAATATTTTATGAAAGTTGTGAATTGTTTCACAAAAAGTTTATCTAACCTACAATATAGTGTTTGATATGCATATTTTCAAGTGGTATAATTTTTAGGTATTAAAACTCAAGAATGCCTGGATGTTCAGCTTTCAACTGTACAAACTCTGCAGCTAAAGGGTTTTTGATGAAAACTTTTCCCAGAGACCCAGCTAGAAGAAAACTTTGGACAGCCAAAGTTATGCGAGATAACTGGCAACCAACAAACTATTCATTTCTTTGTGGTTTTGTGTGTTATACAATATTGTTCCATATTCTATATGTTCACTTTGAGAGGGATATGTGGGAACAAACTCTTCTTGCCATAATTTGGAAAATAAAATAAAAACTCGTTTTTTGAACTTAAGGTTGAAGATAGCAAGTAAAAAAAGATTGTCAATAAAGTCAACAATTATGGCAGTAAATCTATGAGAAAATGAAATAAATGTATGTGTCCAACTTATATTATTGTGTTTTAAAAATGAATGAAGTGTCGATTATTTTATATATGTATTTATCATTTCAAAATAAAATGAATGTATTGTTAAGCGAGTTGTTAAGTGGTCTGTTATTTATTTCTTTTACATGTCCTTAAAATGAGGTAAGTAGAATGTAGAAGAATATTTCAAGACATACATATATAATCAATTCATCATTCTCATATTATATAATTCGTCGTTTAACTCGAATACCAGTTCAACTCTGATCAATTAAGTTTATTTAGGAATGTAGTAACGTTGTGTGGAAGCACCGTTTGAAATTCGTATTTACCGCGAATAATTCAAAATTTTGAATTACCCGCGTTATATTCGCATTCTCTAAATTGAATATCACTTCATTTATAAGGTATAAGTCATTGAAAAATTAATCACAATAAAGATAGTATAATAGTACATCATGATCAGAATGTTATCACGATAAATTATAGTCCAATTCCACAAAAATCGTGAATTTTGTGTTTTCCTCCTATAATACCCATAGACAATTTGCCTAAACATGGCGGCCGCTAGCCCATTGGCGTCACTGTAACCTATTAAGCCACTGTAGTTGGTACTCACTGTCAATATAAGAGCGTTATTCTCAAATCAAATTCATATTATTTATGGAAATTTCTGTCTCATTTCGAATTATACCGAGAATTCTTTATAGGTATCTATTAATTCCAATGTGTCGATGATATATAACCTCTGAATTCACTTTGATAAAGATTAGCGGGTCAGTGACTAGAACAATTTTTATACATGTCTGATGATGTTGATGACAGCAGGTGAGATCCATAGATATAGAAATCTATATCTATGGTGAGATCATTCATAAGAGTACGGCTAAAGTTTTATGCGCGGCTTGCATCAGTTGCATGTTACATCATATCACACTATCACAGATGTTTGCACTATTTACATTTGACAAGGAGTCAAGGACGCTCTATCTCGTACGCGCTTGCGCACTACGTACTTCTGTGCTTCTGTATTCCTGGTTGCGTAATTACTGGCGCTGGCAGGTGTATGCTGTCAAATATCAATGAAATTGTTTGTCCAAACAAAACTAATTCAATCAATCAGTAATTCACATAATAAGGAATTGTTGGAGAAGTATTCAAATATCATCTTGAATATAGAAATAAACAGTACTTGATATCGAATGAAAACCTGAAATTATAGAGACCACTCAAGTGAATTTTTGACAAGACTTCTCGTGAAATGAAAGTATTCAGGGTCGTAGGAAAAATAGTGTACAAAACTCGTTGGAAAGTGCATTTCCTTCACTCGTTACGTTTCCGCACTTCACCGTTACTCGGCTCGTGATTAACGACTACTCGTGTGAAAATTTCCACACTTGTTGTGTAATATACTATATTATTACCGACAGATTATTACACAGGAGAGATGAAGCTGAGGGTTGATTGCGGAAAATTGCATCGTGGCCGACTGAAGATGGATGATTCTAAGTCGTAAGACTGACCCTAAGAGGCCCACTGATCTATAGAAATGGATCTTATGTTACATAAAATATCAAGAAAGCAACCCCAAACTGATAGAAATCTATCTAAACTTACACACACTAACCCTTATTGATACTCTCAGATACGAATGGCGGTCGACGTTGCTTGAAATGTGGAAGGGACTCATTTCTGTGCCTAGAATTTCTCCACCTAATCCACTAATATAATGAAAAAACCTAACCGAACTCATCCGTATCGAAGAACGACGTCATACTGTTATGCTGAAAAGCTGCACTCACTTGGTTACTTGACCGACCTGTTTCGTTGTGATTGGCTGCAATTGAAGAAGAAGAGTCGAAAACGTCCAAGATCTTTCTAAACATTAGAAAATATTATTCTTCCCTTTCCTGCTGAATTGTGAACAAAAAGAAAAAACAAAAGCTCAACAAAACAACGTCTCGTATCCAATATCTGATCCCTCTCCTGTTCCATAGTTCCGAGTCAATTGAAACCTATTTTAAGACTCTAACAATTGCAGAACAATAGCAAATCATTTATAGTAATCAGAAATAGACATCGATCTTACAATAAACTAGGAATTTGAGAGATCATATTCCGTTTGAGAAAATCAAATCGATAATTGGTTAGGTACTTGAGAATTATTATTAGTGCAACGTTATTACTGAGATATTCCTGAAACGCATAATAAAATGGATATCAAATTAATGTCGCTGGGAAACTAATGAAATGAAATCTCACTGAAATAAAAAGTGCCAGGACAAAGACAAGCGAAAAGGCTAGTGAGCCTTTCGCCAAGGAAAGCTAAACAGCTTCTCGAGTTGGAAAAAAAAGCCTTGAAACTAGTAACGGGACTCCTCACTGGAATTCCCTCTGAGGTATCACCTCAAAAATATGGATAAAACAGAGAGTGAAAGTTGCCACTTCTGCAAGAACTTTGCTGAAATTGCAGAACGTTTGCTTTGCGAATGCCCCTCAGCACTCTTCTGCAAGAGGCTCAAGTTCCTGGAATAAGGAGCCTTATTCTTAGAGCCCTCCGAAGTCAGGAACCTAGCTCCCAAGAAACTGATAAACTTTGCTCGGATTCACGGGCCTCGAATAGATTGAGGGTTATGCACAAAAGATCTGATAGGTCGAGGTGCTTGAGAAGCTGCCCTACAATTTACAAGAAGAGCCATCTATCGAAGTTATTCACATTTTTGATCACGCGCTACAGGTGAAATAATTTAATTCTGCTGAGCATTGTATTGTTTCGAATTCCATTGTGCATCAAAATTTAGTGAATTAAAGGGGAAACAGTTCGAAGTATATTTGGATACCCAATGAAATGCTACCGAGACATTGGAAAAACCAAAATACGGATATTACTATTTTTCCGCGCTTAATTTAGGGAGATAATGAGAAAAATTGTCCTCGACACTTCTCATGGTCTTTACAATAGGTATGATATTAATTATATTGCGTCGATAATTGGAATGGATCGTTTATAAACACAGTGTTTATCTATTGCATACATGTTAATAATTGTATGATAATAGTGGCATTATGTTGCTGATTTTACGTGAAACCTGATAAAATTTATTTTGCAGTCGTCATTAAAAGCATTTCCTCCTTTTTGTTTGACAAAAGGTAGTAAACAAGAAAATATCATTAGTACATGCTTCAGATATAAGTAAAATACCTATAATTATATTTGATAGTTGGAAAACTAATACATTTCGATTATATATGGGTAAATGAACAGTTAAGGTGGGTTTAGCCAGCTCACAATGCATAATGGATAACTCATAGTGCTTAATGCATAAAACATAATGCATAATAATGCATAATAGTGTTTATACAATGCATAATTTTCACTTGTAATCTCCCTAGTAGCAGAATTATAGGAAATTAATTCTGCTGCGTGGGAGATTCGGTAAGAAAATTTCATAAATTGGAGTTGCTTCTAATATGATGAAAAGATGAACCCTACGACCTATTCTGCGTAGATAGTAACTAACATTGAGGTTCATTACTCACATTATGATATCAGATGTTACATTTAAAACAGTAATCCGTTTTCAATTATAACATCTAATATCACATGTCTACCCAGATTTCATTCTGAGTGACTTTTGTCAATGAATATAATATAATATAATATAATATAATATAATATAATATAATATAATATAATATAATATAATATAATATAATATAATATAATATAATATAATATAATATAATATAATATAATATAATATAATATAATATAATATAATATAATATAATATAATATAATATAATATAATATAATATAATATAATATAATATAATATAATATAATATAATATAATATAATATAATATAATATAATATAATATAATATAATATAATATAATATAATATAATATAATATAATATAATATAATATAATATAATATAATAATCATGTAATACAACAAGTGTATTGATGATTATCGAAACAAAGGAATTTTCGATAATCATCAATAACACAAGTTGTATTTGTTCAGATTATTTCATGAATAAAATCAAAGCCATTTTGATGATTTCCTATTTTAACACACAGTTTATGGAATTAGTTATTTCGATTATGCATTGTAGTTCGACCATAGAAATCATATACTATATAATAGTATATGATTTCTATGAGTTCGACACAACAAGATTCGTTATGCAACCAACAATACATTTCTGCCATCGCATGATGTAGGCAAGATTACCTAAGCACTAGGTACTACTGAGCTAAATTCATTATGATTGTTGTCACAATTTGTGTGGTTAGGTTACATAAGGGTTACATTAGATTAATATTCTAATATTTCTAATTCTATTAATGCTGAATTTGTGGAAAATGAAGTGAATACATATTAATAGTGTGTGTTTATCATGGTTCAGACGAAAATTTGGTGAAGTGGCATTCATTTATTTACCAGGAAATCGGAAAATAATATGACAGATTGCAACTGGTAAGTCGTTGTTTAATTAAACTACCCTACTGCCTAGTGCATACGAATCAGAAAGCGAAATACAGAAACGAAAACACAGCATGTAGGTATCCAATAGCCAATCAGGAGCCGAAATACAAAATCGAAAACATGGTGTTATTGATTATCAACACAATCATTTCAACCAATCAAAAACGTGTATTTTAGCATGAATGAAATAATCGGTTATAATTGCACAAGTGCATAAAAATTACCGATAATTTTGCAAGAAAGCGTGTTATCTAAAAATTGCACAAGATTTTTTTCATATTTTGGCGAAAGAGCCCGACTCCGAAGGAGGAGGGCTCTTTTACAAAATATGAAAATAACGGAGTGCAATTTTTATAGATAACACGCTTGAATGTAAAATTATCTGGTCATTTTTATGCACGAGTGTAATTCAATGGAATATTTCACGAATAAAGAAATAAGTCTTGATTTTTTTCTGAGAAAAATCACATACTACTGACAAAGACTATGAATAAAATTATGCTAGACATGCTTTCAAACAATTTTATTTTCAACACACAAATTAAAAATTACAAGAATTACAGTTGAACACGCAGTTGTAAAAGTTTTTGGCATTCCGACTGGATGGACCCGATACAGGCGCATTAAGAGCTGCAGCTGACACATTATCGGAATTCGACACAAAACTTAGTTGTGGTGCTACTTCATTTCCACGCATTTTTTCAACTATTTCTTCATGGTGACCTTTGTCTAACTGCAGATACGGTGTAATGGATTTAGTGGTCGAATGGCCGGTAATTTTAATAAGCTGCTCCTCACCGACGCCTTTTTTTGCTAAACTTGAGACAGCTGTAGACCGTATCGAATGATTAGTTATCTTCACGTTTTTTGTATCCAAGCCAATTTTTGCTGCTTCTTGGGCTGTCCAAGAGCTCATTGTATTTCGTCCTACAGGAATATTCTTATACCATGCTCTGCTTGACATCCAAAAGGGGTTTACAGTAATAAAGAATCGATCTGACTTAATTCCCTCCCGCTTCTCCAAAAATTTTTTGTATAATCGTATGGGACACAAATCAGAATTCGTTTTATTCCTAATTAACCATTTTAATGGAACACACGGTTTTTCCCCGCCTTGTGTTGTTTTTGAAAAAATGGGATTATAAATTATTCTTCCCGTCTTTTCACCATTATTATTCTCTTCTTCCTTGAAGAATGACGTTAAACACTTGCTACCTTCTCCACCACGCCAAGCTAACTCAAAAGCAAAAACGAAAAATACCTTTTTTTGCAATCCATCTGGTGTCTCTTCGTCACAATTCTGGACCAAATTTTTGTATTCGTCACCTTTGAGAAACACTGAACTCTCCTTTCTTTTCTCGGGTATCGTTTGGAGTTGCTTTCTCTTAGTTTGTTTAGCGTCCCTTGCTGATTTGAATTCAATATCGGTGAAAGGGTTAAAAATAATACCATACTCCTTGTAATACTTTTCCATCAATAATTTTGCTGTAACATTCCAGATTGTCTTTATTGTGAAGTCCTTATATTCCTGACCATTCTGCTTGCGCATATTGAATGCCCATTCCGTTAATATTTTTGCCAGTACGCTTATAGACATCTCTTTGTCCAGGAAATATCCTTTGGCCTTGCAAAAATCCATGAACTGTCGCCATATATACTGTCTGTTGGATTTGGTATTTTTTGGTTCACTTTCAACTACATTTTCCTCAATTGATTGTATGGACCACTCACCAAAACGCGACATTTTTTCACTTTTTGAAGTATATCTGACATTTATCAGTATTGTCAGTCAGTGTTGTTGTTATTGGTGTCATGCCGACGGGATGTTTTCGCAGTGCAATCATCGCTCCGCAGTGCAATTACCGCTGTAATTTTTCGATAATTGCATTCCTCTTATGACATATATTATACATGAGGGAAATATTCACGGTAATCGCCCGTTGCTATAAGCAACGTATACAAAAAGGAGCCTTCTAATTGGTTGAAAATAAATTTATGAAATTTTCATGATTATTGCTCAAATAAATGTCAGTTTTTTTCTCATTTGTGACTTGTGTGATTAATAATTATCAGTTATTGATTCACAATGAAGGTACAGAACAGAAATATCTCACTGTAAGTGAGGAGTTCAAATTTTTGAGACGCATGCGCACGAACTTAATTTACATAGTGAATAATGCATAAAAGTCAACTTTGTGAATTGGGCGTTATGCATTAAATTACGAGTTGTGCACTATGAGTTGTATAAACGAGTACATAAGGAACTTACATTTCAAAATGCATTGTGAGTTATCCGTTATGCATTGTGAGCTGGCTAAACCCGCCCTAAGTAAGGAAATTTGCAATATCATTAAATATTTCCATTGTACAGGATGTCCCATTTTCGATGTCCTACGGGATATCTCGCTTATTTTCAAAGATATAGATTTGCGGTCTTCGCGAACACTGGCTACTTTTTTGTAAAACTATCGATACTGCAAACAAAATTTTCATAGCCTGCTTCGTTTCTGAGATAGGTACAGGGCGAAATTAAAAATATTGCATTTTGGGACCCCCCCTGTATCTCAGCTATTTGTCAACTTATGGAAGAAGTGAAAACTGACTTTCATACATATTCTTACGTAGGATCCAGTGACATAGTCAGATTTTTGAAATGAGCTGTCATGTTTGAGATATAACCGAAAGTTATATATTTTTCAATATTTGAAACATACATTCTTCGCGCTTTCCAGAAATATATTACACCCATGGGATATTTTCAGTATTAGCCCTGTATTCAGATAATTTTCAGTTTTTATAGCTATAGTGTTAGGACATTTGGTATATATGCGTGGTTGATTCACACTTCCATAGGATTAGAGTAGTTACGTTGTACATGTGATTCATATTGTGGAGACTCACACAACTGATAATGGCTCGACTCATCCCGAAAAGAGGACGAGTTACAGTTAGTCTAGTGAAGATATTGGAACTGTTCGGATGCTAATATTGTTGATATAGTCGCCCGTGTTATCATTGTCTCCGACGGTATCACCATCCCTCTAACATCAGAAGTGGTCCGTCACCCAGTTCATTGCCATGAAGGGAGTGAAGTGTAAAGTGGGAGTTATATGATCATGGTGTGCTGTGTTCTAAAATGTCGGGTGCTGTGAAAGCAAGCGGCGTAGGAGAGATCAATCAAGTTCATCGGAGACTTCTGCGCTAACTTCGGCAAGAAGAACGACAGTATCACGATCTGCATCAACATCATAGGGTGATCGTGATTTATCAAGTGGGAGACACTGATCGCGACAAAGTAGACGCCGATTGCGGTATCAAAGTCATCACGAAGGGTGCTGGTGGTACGATACCAGATTTCGACCCAAAAGTAGAGTGTGTTGTTTATATCGATACAGTGAGTCAACATGCAATCTATTATGGTTAGGATTATATGATATTATATCAACTAGGGCGATGCCTTAGGTAAGTTGAAAAACATAACGTCACAATGGTTCCAAACGTTTACACAAACTGAAATAAGCTTTCATTCAGTACGTAACGTTCATGGCCTGTTAATTGAAATTGCATAACATAAACCATATGAGAGAGAGTCACTCCATTCATTTCACTTGAACACCTTGCGAATATCGAAAATTGAAGGCAACATTTTCAAGTCCAGATAAAGTATAACTTAATGTAGATTGTAGTTGCAGCCTCTCAAGCACCTTGACCTATAAGATCTTTTGTGTATAATCCTCAATCTATTCGAGGCCCAGGATTCCGAGGTTTCTTGCCAAGTTTATCAGTTTCCTGAGAGCTAGGTTCCTGATATCGGGGATTACTTATTGTAGGAGCCATCATGATGATACAGAAACATCAGCGGTAAAAACTGCAAGCATAACAGATTTGAATCAGTTGGCATGTTGTTTGAGATCAATCAGGGTCATATAGTGAATTTCGTAAAACATCCAAACAAATTTGTTATGCTTGTCAGAAATTAGGGCACAAAAAGAGTCAATGGAGTGACTACATTTCACTACTGTTCAAAGAAAGGACAAGTCGAGAGTGAGTGTGGTTGAAAAGAAAAAAAGATCATACAAAAAGAGAACAGCTCTGTTCCAAAACTATCAATTTGATACAAAGTGTAAAAGAAGACAAGTTCTACCGTTGAAAAAAAAAAATTTGATTTGGGAAGTTACTGTTCTATAATGGAAATAGAAATATTTCAAGAGCTCATTTTTTGCGTAATGGAATTGATAAACTCTATAGTATTGTCGGGGTTATTGGGAAATAGTATTTCAGTTCATGAAATCGTTGATACCAATGTAACAATCGATGAAATTACATTACGGTGCCAATTTCATGTGGTGAATTGTTCATTGAAAAGAATCACATTGCATTATAGGCCAAGAATTCCATATAGATTGATTAACTATCGTAAAATTGATGACAAATGTACCAGCGTGGGCGACTTAGTTCTAGCAATTGGTTCTAGTTAAAGTGACCAACTTTGCGAACCAGGGAAACAGTACGAAGCTATCGGAAAAATAGAAAGAACCATTTACTATCACCGAATTTATGGTAACGATTGATACAGAGTGAAGGAAACATTTGACTCTGAGAGATGCAAAGTTCAATTTAGATATGAAGGGGTAGTTGGAGTGAAACACCTGAAGTTATTTTCTACTAGAGATAATAGCGTTTGGTGAGTAAACCTAAGCTAGTGTCTTAGTGGTTACAAATATATCGAAGCCAGTGTCTTCGAAACTAAGCTAGTGTCTTAGTGGTATATCTGGTGGTATGTCTGGTCTTAATTGTAAGGAATTGATTAGATCAATACAAGAAATTGAATTACTACATAGGTATATGCACAACTGCGGTTTGAAATCTACATACATTGATGTTTATCAAAAGCATAGATATCTTGTTGTTTCAGACATCATCACCATTTGGGGACAAATGCTGTAGTACATACATGACATACTCTAACTAGTTGCTGATTAACAACTCTTTCAATTCATTCATCCATATGTGAACAACAGTGCCGTTTTTTTCTGCTAGGCGGTTGGGGCGGGCCTGAAGGGGCCGTAACTCAGCTAGAATTTAAAAATTGAAAGTACCCAATGATTTTACTAAAATAAGTATCACCTCTCATGTCACTTCAAAATTTAAAGAAAAATACGATTAATGTAGATTATTAGAACCTGTTGGAGTTGTGAAATAGCCCTTGGTACGAAACAGGAAACCTAATATGATCATTTCGTATTATTAGTAGTAAAAACTAGCATAGATATTGAATATTGATAGCTTCATATAGAAACAATCGTGCCTGACACTAGACATTGTGAGGTTGGACTGAAAGAAACTTCCGATATTCGTCATGCTCAAATTGAAGATCTTCAAACTACGGCTTTTTCAATTTTAGTTCGAAAATGGTCAATTGTATTCCTAAATAGTCATTTGGATTTCAAAAAGCATTGTCTGTATTTCAAATTAATCAATTTAATTTCAAAAAACATCAGAATCATGATTATCAGAATTATCAATTCAAATTCTAAATGCCTGATTTGTATTTCAAATTAGTCATTTTAATTAAAAAAAACATCAATTGTATTTCAATATTATCAAATTAATTTCAAAACCTTCAAATTCCAAAATAGTCATTTGTAATTATCAAATGTATTTCGTAATGCATCATCATTGGAATTTCAAATCTGAAAAAGCACAGGCAAAGGTTAGATGGGTGTTTATTTATTTATTTATTTCAGTGGAATACAAAACGGGACGAGCCCAAAAAGAAGTATTCACAAATGATAAAGTAAAAATGGCATTGAATGAGTCGATTGTATTACATATACTATGCGAAATCGTGTTGTGAACAGTTATTAATCGTGTGGAATGCAATACAGTATAGCTACACTGTATGATTATATGCACGTTTGAGATAAGTAGTGAAGGTTGCGAGGGAATTAGAAAAGATGTCAATTTTTATTGATTTTGATATAGAGTTGTAAGATTTACAACACCTATTTAGGGGAGAATTCAAATAATAATTAGTATACTGCTTTGATTTGTTTGGAATGAGTATGTTCCTCTGGTGTTATAAAGAGGTGCATTAATTGTGAGTTAGGCTTAGATCATTATATTGCTTACGCTAGATCCGGCATCCTGTAGTAATTTTTTGGTCTAGAGGGGTCTGCAAGAAAGTACATGATCACGTGGTACAACACATGTATGGGAAAACCAATGAATGGCCTAGTACTTTCAACCCCCCGGACCTACAAAACAAGTAACCTGGATACCGGATCTAGCGTAAGCAATAAGATCTATGGTGTTTGGTGATATTTTTATTCACCCTGTTATCGGAACGCTTCTGGTTCCTGTCATACATCACATATTAGAATGTAATAGACTGATTTTGAAATAGAAATTATAAATTTTGAAACCGAAATGATGGATTTCGAAATTGAAATGGAATTTTGAAATTAAATTGATTAATTGGAAATACAATTGACGCATTTTGAAGTTGAATTGATGATTTTGTGATACATTTGTTACTTTTTGAAATTGAATCAACTGATTTGAAACACAATTGACGCATTGTGGAATTGAATTGATAGTCTTAAAAAATACATTTGATACTTTTTGAAATCAAATTGGCTAATTTGAAATTCAATTGATGCTTTTTGAAAACAACTTGACGCTTTTTGAACTACAATCATCAGAAAAGGTGTAGTAATTTATGGTTATTGGAATTTCACATTTTCTAATTTCGAAATGACTGTACAGTATATATACTGGGACACTCCGTAGATACATAGAAAACGACACTGTGGAGACATTTTTTGATCAGTGACAGTTTGCCAATATCAAGTTGAGCGAAATAATAATATTACAAATTTTTTCATGTCATGTATAGAATATTATTTATATTTCCAATGTTTTTTAAAGAAACTTTCATCTCCAAATATTTTACATGAGTAAATGGTTATAGAATATCAAACAAGTGGTGGATCTAAAAACCCCCTTTGACATAGAGGGCCCATAAATCGTCTGCACCCAGGGCCCAAAATTATAGTGAACCGGCACTGGTGAACGATACGATTCTTATTGACCAGCCGCCCTTGAATTATTTTTCAGGTCATTGAAATGTATGTACCAACTATGGAATGCAATGCAGAATCTCTGTCAAGTTAGTATGTTCGAAATGCAATGACTAACTATTTCATGAACATCAATATTACGCAGAATATCGCGAATAAGATTAAATTTTGTGACAGCGTGTGAAAGTCTTGAAAAGAACAAGTGCGGAAAGTTACACATTTCGCAACGGAACGAAACGAGTGGTGTTACACTTTCCAACAAGTTTTGTGCACAATTTTTTCAAACCAGACCAGGAATATTTTGTTTTATTTCGAGGGAAGTATTTTCAGTGATGTTACTTTATTGACAGGCCTATATAATTTCAGATGATGGTGATTCGTCGTTAATGTATATTTCCAACTTTTAGGCAATAATTGTTTTTGACGATTCCAGATGTTAATCTCATAATTTCCTTCCTTTGTACCAAAAATTTCATCGTTTTTTGAAACCATGTATTATGCCTAGATGCAACCAATCACATTTTGACAGCTATCAAATTAACCGTTTCGGATTCACTGGCAAAAAACGAAATCATCCAACTTTTCCAGAAACCATCCCACCGATCGTATATATGAAACCAGTTATAGAAAACTTTCCCATGCAACCTTTGCTGTGTAGGAGTCGAGATCCTGTATAGATAAGCGAATATGGGACACCCTGTATTTTGTACAATAGTCACAGTCCAAACCTGGTTAAAATAATTATCGCAATATGGGAGCATAATAATAAACATTATTTTTGAACTTTCGCTGTAGTATTATGCCTAGACGCAACCAATCACATTTTGACAGCTATCAAATTAACCGTTTCGGATTCACTGTCGAAAAACGAAATCATCCAACTTTTCCAGACACCATCTCACCGATCGTATATATGAAACCAGTTATAGAAAACTTTCCCATGCAACCTTTGCTGTGTAGGAGTCGAGATCCTGTATAGATAAGCGAATATGGGACACCCTGTATTTTGTACAATAGTCACAGTCCAAACCTGGTTAAAATAATTATCGCAATATGGGAGCATAATAATAAACATTATTTTTGAACTTTCGCTGTAGTATTATGCCTAGACGCAACCAATCACATTTTGACAGCTATCAAATTAACCGTTTCGGATTCACTGTCGAAAAACGAAATCATCCAACTTTTCCAGACACCATCTCACCGATCGTATATATGAAACCAGTTATAGAAAACTTTCCCATGCAACCTTTGCTGTGTAGGAGTCGAGATCCTGTATAGATAAGCGAATATGGGACACCCTGTATTTTGTACAATAGTCACAGTCCAAACCTGGTTAAAATAATTATCGCAATATGGGAGCATAATAATAAACATTATGTTTGAACTTTCGCTGTAGTATTATGCCTAGACGCAACCAATCACATTTTGACAGTTATCAAATTGACCGTTTCGGATTCACTGTCGAAAAACGAAATCATCCAACTTTTCCAGAAACCATCCCACCGATCGTATATATGAAACCAGTTATAGAAAACTTTCCCATGCAACCTTTGCTGTGTAGGAGTCGAGATCCTGTATAGATAAGCGAATATGGGACACCCTGTATTTTGTACAATAGTCACAGTCCAAACCTGGTTAAAATAATTATCGCAATATGGGAGCATAATAATAAACATTATGTTTGAACTTTCGCTGTAGTATTATGCCTAGACGCAACCAATCACATTTTGACAGTTATCAAATTGACCGTTTCGGATTCACTGTCGAAAAACGAAATCATCCAACTTTTCCAGAAACCATCCCACCGATCGTATATATGAAACCAGTTATAGAAAACTTTCCCATGCAACCTTTGCTGTGTAGGAGTCGAGATCCTGTATAGATAAGCGAATATGGGACACCCTGTATTTTGTACAATAGTCACAGTCCAAACCTGGTTAAAATAATTATCGCAATATGGGAGCATAATAATAAACATTATTTTTGAACTTTCGCTGTAGTATACATACATGACAAATTATTTTTATCGTGGTTTTATTTAGCAATAAATTGTCCTTGATCTTGGTACCCCACGTGCGAGGTACCTATAGCGACACGATTATTGTTGGCTAACCGCCCTTGAATTATTTTAGATGGGTAGAATAATATTCTGTTGGTACGTACGGGCACCAATCACCATATGAGTATGATGAGACCTATTTCCCTTCAATCCTTACTACATGTCATCTTCGCCACATCAGCATAGGCATCCTGTTTATTAAATAATATACATATAACATAACAAGTGTGGAAAGTGACATGTCAAGAAATGCTCTTTCCAACGAGTTTTGTACCAACACTATTTTTCTAGCGACCATAAATATTTTGTTTTAGTGATGTAACTTGAGCGGCCTACGATACTGTCTGTTTCTATATTTCAGGTAATAATTGAAAACTTTTACGACAATTCCAGATATGAAATACTACATTTGTTACCTTTTATCCATTGTCGCTAGTAGGTATAATCACGCAACCAGGAATACAGCAGTATGCATATTGACATCGACCGAGAAATATTAGTAGGTATGTTATCTCAAATGTAAGAGGAGAAAACTTTTGTTATGCAAGCCGTACTCTTTAGTAGCAAGTTGTAGATGATGTCACTCAATGAGATTGTATCTTCTAAACAATCAATAATTTCTCTTTGAAACATGTTTCGTATGTTTTTTTCGCATCATTTTCTTCTTGATCTTTAATTTATATCTAATTAGATATTTTTTTGATGAATTCTTCTTTTCTAATCTTATCTTCAGGTTCCAATTCTCTACTGGATTTTGTGTGAGGTTTTAGAAGCTGAATACTCAGTCATAGATTAGAGAACTAAATAACTAAGGTTCTCTAATCAGTGATTATTTCCTTTGTATTTTGCGCTGAATTGTTTATTTTGCAGGACAGTCTTCAATTGCTTCACCATAAATTGCTTCTTCACATAGTTATCTGGAATAAGATCTTTAAATATCAGGATACCAGAATATTTCGTTTTTTGAACTTGACCAACACTGGTCGAGTTTTATTGGATCCTGCTTTGCCTATTTCATGGGCATCCTGTATATCGTAACTACATTGTCATCTATAGTTTACTCTGAATAATAGTTATGAGTTCTTTTTGAGTGTCGCCTTATTGTTACTTCAAGCTGTACTTATTTTTTCAGCTTTCTACTGTTTGTATAACCTGTTTTTCAATGTTTAATTTTCGTTTCTTTTACTTCGTTTTCAGTGATCAATTCTGCCACTATTTCATCAAAATAAGTCTAGTAATAAATAAAGTAAGGCTTTAGTTTAGTTGGCTATTTGATTATTTTATTGTTTTATGTTTCCTATGTAAACTGTATAATTCTATAGAGAAGTGTGAGTACCTAATTACTCATTTCCAAGTTACACTAGCGAATTTACTTTATTCAGAATCGATTTATTTTATCCGCGACACTTCAGGTTTTTGCAATCGAAGATGAAGAGCAATACCAAAAATATCGACAAAAAAGTATAGGCTATCGAGACTGCTGGATTGAACATGGTTCTTTCTCCTTTCTTCCATATCCAGTTGTGGAAATGCCAAGTCACTCTATAGTAGCATAAAATGAATGTTTGTTATGAATAGATATACAGTAAGCTCTAGAGAATATCAATAAGATTTTTGTGGTATGTGTGAATCTCAAGTCTCATGAAATAATGATGGTAGAGTAGTAGGTCAATAAGGTCTTATTTCATCGCGAGAATATGACTGCTTTAATTTCCAAAACATTTTTTATGTCCGCGAGAAAAAACGTGACCAAAAAGATAATTTATGAACTGTAGATTAGTTTATACATAATTATGAGGATTGAATAATGTGTTGTTCATTTGTGGGATCATCTTTCGAACAAGTTGAGTGAGTGAAGAAGTGCCCTATATAGAAATCGGGTTGGTAGGTGAGTTCAAACACAGGTTAATTTTTATTTCTGTGGCAAAATAAACTTCGGTTTGATGCCAAGGGGTAGGGTGGTTTAAAAAAATGTCAATCATAGAATAATTACCATTACCCATTCAATCCCGAAGGCCCCAAATTGCCAATGTATAACAAGGTAGTAGTAGTAGTAATCTTTATTGTTTCTCAAAAACTATTACAAGTATTTATAACAAGAAGTTTGATGTGAGATAAGTATATAATAAGTATACAAGGTGTAAATATGGTTGTAATTATTGTAGAAGCTACTGTGTTAGCGAATCATGTCGACATGTCTCATGTGTTAAATAATAGTATATTATGATACAATTTTTATAAGACGCACGCGTCTTATAAAACGTGTGTTATATGCAATTTTTTCTATTTTGAATTGATTTGAAGAAAAAAATGGATTTGATATCGATAAATAAGAGAAATATCTTCGATTGGTAACAATGATGACATTGAAATAATTTGAATCTGACGCACAAGCGTAAAGCCCAGTTTATAGTTGAGCGATTTTGATTATTGCAATACCAGCGGTGAAAAATTCAATGTTGTTATTGTTTTTTATTGGTCAATTTAAATCAAATTACACTCTAAATTGAAATTTACCAATTAAAACATTGAGTTTTTCACTGCTAATATCACCAAATCCAAATCGCTCAGAAGTAAACTGATATGGGCCTAACTCTTCTGACTTTCATTTGACAGTTCGATTGTACCAATCTCCGAATAATAAAAAATGCGTATCGAAATCGAGGCTGTTTCGACACGCGTTTGCGTTGCACAATGACTTCATTATACAACCAAAATAGAAAATAGTATATTATGATACAAGTTTTATAAGACGCTATTTCGTCGCACGCGTTGTTTGGAGTACGACGAGCGAAGCGAGGAGTGCTCCAAGTGAACAAGAGCGACAACGTGTCTTATAAAAAGTGTGTCATATACAATTTTTTTCTATTTTGCATCAATTTGAAGTCTGGTATTGAAAACATTGATTTTATATCGATAAATAACTGAAAAATCTTCGATTGGTAACAATGATGACATTAGAATATTTGAAAACTGACGCTCGAGCGTAAAGCCCAGTTTACTGTTGATCGATTTTGATTTTTGCGATACCAGCAGTGAAAAATACAATGTTGTTATTGTTTCCAAAATTGCTCAGAAGCAAGCTGGGCCACGGCCTTGCTGGGCCTACCTCTTCTGACTTTTATTTGACAGTTTGATTGTAACAACTTCCAAATAATAAAAAATGCGTATCGAAACAGATGCTAATTCGATACGCATTTGCGTTCTATAATGACTTCATTATAGAACCAAAATAGAAAAATATATTTTCGTGAAAATTTCACACCTTACATTTTCGACCAATCAAAAGTCTATATTTTCTATCGATATCATAGCAACAACAATTTCCGGAATTTTTTCTCTTTCCCATAAGGAGCATGGTATTTCACTGGAAATTTTTTGACGTTTATAGGTTGAATGACATTCACATTAAATTTCGCAGATACCAGTACCACTCCAAGTTTTTTGTAAAGAAGTATATTTCTACCAACTTTAGCGGAATAAAGTTAGTCAAGAATAATGATCTGAACTACCAGCAGCTACCTCTGCCTATTATTATTTTGCGTAACTAAGGACAGTATTTTGTATTTTATTTAGCTTAATCTCAACTCGTCTCTTGGTGTGTGAAATCTTCTTACCGAATTCCACTCTAGTTCCATTAAAAACAGAAAATTATTTCTCGGACACGGAATGTTATTTGGGAAATTCGTGTTGTAAAAATTTCCAGAAATAATTGAAGCTCTAGTAGTATTATACGTGAAACTCTAATCGCTGTTCGTGTGGTTACAATAAATTTTCATCAAGTTAATTGATAATTTTCAATTGTCAATAAATTATAACTACATTTTCACTAAGAATGACGTTTTCAAAGTTGAATCATTTTTTATTGACTTTGTGAATGCACCAATTTCATCAAAACCTAATTGTTCAACCTTAAAATATTGATTCTTAGTGAAATGTTAATTATAATGAATAAGTTCACCTTTAAAAGTGATGAAGATTTAAAAAAATATTCTTCTGTACGGAAGCGTAGAAGGGCCATTATATTTTTATTTTTCTCTATAGTTCCGAGTTGCAACTCGGAAAATTACTAAATTCCGAGTTGCAACTCGGAATTATAGAGGAAAATAAAAATGAAAAAATAATGGCCCTTCCACGCTTCCGTACTTCTGTAATAAAAAAGACGTATGAGTGCCACATATATTATTTTTTTATTTTTATTCTTACTACACCACTGGATGTTTTTTTGGTTTGAAATTTTTAATCACTTCTAAAAAGAAATGGTTTAAGAATAATTTTCGAAACTAATCGAAGTTAACTAATTGATATATCAGAGAAAATTTTATCGACATTTGCCACTATTGTCCATTGCCTACTCCAGAAATATCCTGCGTATTTTAGCGATGCAGCATAAAAAATGAACCTATATTTATTATTGCAGTAAATTTGTATTACTGATAAAATTATGTAACTTTATAGGAATTGCAATGTTTTGGATCATATATATAAATAATATTTGATATTTCATTGAATTTGGTTTACTGATAAAATTATGTAACTCTATAGGAATTGCAATGTTTTGAATACTCACAATGTTTATAAAGTATCCTGATTTCATCTGGAGGAATCAATACAGAGTGTCCCATCTTTTTATATCAGAATAATTAAATGAATACAGTGTGTCCACCATGAAGTGTGCAACAAATGGCAAAAAAAATATTAGGGTTTTGATGATCCAAAAATTGAGTTGGACAAAAGTCACGTGATTGCTTGTGTGTTAGCAAATTGAAAAAAATGACAATAAAAAAGCAAACAACGTGATTAGGAGTACCCCAGGGGTCTATATATTGGGACCAACTATTTTTACAATATTTTCAAATGACATCCACGGTACGTGTACCACACCAAATAGAATACTTCACGCTGATGACACAAAAAACTCGTAAACTTGGGGTAATTATGCATGTGATAAAGAAAATCAATTTTATTAATTTCTCACCCAAAAACGGTACCTCAAATCCAGATCTAATAAACAACATCAATATGTGTGGTGAAACTCTGAAATACTGTCAGATAGCTAGATTTTTAGGAATAAACGGTTGTCAGTGCAAATTAGTCAATTCGGAATCTACGAGACACTGTCTCTATTCTTTTTCTTTTTAAATTTGTTCAAGATCAATCATTTATGTTTAGCTTTTAGCGTTTCACTTTTTTGACTAGTCCAATAAGTTTTCTCATGTATTAAATTTTGTATTGTAGATTGTAGGAAGGGTCGTTAAGGCTGTCCAGCCTCTCAAGCACTTCGGCCTATTGGATCTTTTGTGCATAACCCTTAATCTATTCGAGGCACGGGATTCCGAGGCTTCTTGCGAAGTTTATCAGTTTCCTGGGAGCTAGGTTCCTGATATCGGAGGGCTCTCAGAAGGCCCCTTCCAGGAACTTGAGCCTCTGGCAGAAGAGTGCTGGGCATTCGCAAAGCAAATGTTCTGCAGTTTCAGCGAAGTTCTCGCAGTAGCGGCAACTATCACTCTCTGTTTTACCCATCTTTTTGAGGTGGTACCTCAGAGGGCAGTGTCCAGTGAGGAGTCCCGTTACCAGTTTCAAGTCTTTTTTGTCCAACTCGAGAAGCTGTTTCCTTGGCGAGAGGCTCACTAGCCTTTTCGCTTGTCTTTGTCCTGGCACTTCATTCCAGTGAGAAACTCGAGGAGAAACTCTTCTCTTAAGTGGGCCTTGGCGAGTCCACAGAAGGGTTCTGGGCCGAGAAATTGTGTATTCGCCCCTTCTTTGACAAGGCAGTCTGCTTCCTTCAACTCCCTCATGACCTGGCACACACAGCAAAGTGACCTGGTTGTTCGCTGCCAGTTGTCTCAGGGATTGTGTATGACTTCAGGGCCCCTATTCTTAAATTCTAGGGAGTAGAAAACTGGACAACTGTCTCACTTCTTGACAGATGAAAGATCTCGTGAAAGATATATTTCCTCCTCACTTTTGTATCAGTTTTTCTACTCCCTAGAATTCAAGAATATGGGCCCAGACTAGACTTCAGAGCTTTTAGTGCTGCTTGGCTATCTGATAGAACATAGATTTTTGCCCTTCGAGTGTCCTTTTCGAGGCAATCATGGGCACATATCTCTTAGCATGTACTTCTGCTTGAAAGATAGTTGGGGTGTTACCAAGGGGTTTTGAGAGCTTGAAATTTGGCACTGTAACTTCCACTCCAGCCCTTTCATCCATCTTGGATCTATCAGTATACCACACTAATGCATCCTCGAATGCCGAGTCGAATGCATTCCTTCCCAGTTGAGATCCGTTCTCTGTGCAAATTTGGTGGTTGTTTATGACCACTTCAAACTGCATTTCGAAGTCGTACCTAACTGGCATGATATCTGTCGGCTTAGACATGGATTCTAGGGAAATATTTTCCAAAATCTTCAAGTGTCCAATCCGATTTCCTGATTTGAGATGTCTGACTCAGTCTGAAAGTTCTGATTGCTGCTTCTTTCATCACACACAGGTGCAATGGTGGAAGGTTCAGGATTACCCTCGGAGTCCCGTTACCAGTTTCAAATCTTTTTTGTCCAACTCAATAAGCTGTTTAGCTTTCCTTGGCGAGAGGCTCACTAGCCTTTTCGCTTGTCTTTGTCCTTGCACTTTATTCCAGTGAGATTTTATTTCATCCGCTTCCCAAAGTCGGAACTCTTCTCGCAAGTGGGCTTTGGAAAGTCCACAGAAGGGTTCTGGGCCAAGAAATTGTGTATTTGCCCCTTCTTTGGCAAGGCAGTCTGCTTCCTCGTTGCCCTTAACTCCCTTATGACCTGGAACCCACATCAAAGTGACTTGGTTGTTCGCTGCCAGTTGTCTTAGGGATTGTTTACAGTCCCAAGTCAGCTTAGACAAGTGTATGACTTGTGGTGTTTGAAGTAATAATAGAGATACCTAAATGAAAATATATTTTTTTACAAAATGTTCAAATCTTTTCACAAATATCTGATTATTCTTCTGAAGAGCTTGATCGCACTAGTCTGGTTATTCGATGAAAATTACCGAAAATTCTCTTTCTGACCAAACCTCACTCACCTGCAAAATGGATTCCATATTGAAACTAAGAAGCTGCAATTAGACGAATCTGTGACTGATTGAAAAGCTGAAATTTAGGAAATATACATATATAGTTGGCAGAAGATATTGACATGAAATGGAATGATTAAAAAGAGGGCGTCCCAATTGAGTCGGTGTAGCTGATATTTCAGCACTACTTGCTGATTAAAAAAAAAATTACCTGCGGCGTTTAGCATTTACAATTCATTCGGGTAGGTGGAGCAAAAGTTATGATAGGTATATGCAAGCCGTTTTGAGCAATAATGAATAGTTTCAACACAAAAAGTCGTAAAAATCGATTTTTCACACCCTATGATTACTGTTGGTCTCGAATTCAAAATAACTTGTTCTAAAGCATATAAGTATATATTTCGTTAACATTTTAAACTAGTTTTAATTGATTTTAACTGATTCTTTAACTGAATATATACATGGGAATGTTCTATGTGATCAAATAGATTTCTTTCTTTCTATATCTCTGTAATAATTCTCGCTAGACCCCAAGTATGATCGATCGACGAAATTAGCTCTTCAAGAATATTCTGAAAATGTAAAAAAATACAGGGGTTCCTGTTTGAAATAAGCGGTAACACTGCATTGCTGAAAATATCTTAGATTGATAGAACAAAACTGATTACCCAAGAAACCAAATTTGCAAAATAATCCTTGCCTTATATTTTAGATTTATCGAGCAAATACGCACTGTTGGAATTCCCTGTATAATTGATTGTATTTGTTTTCCAATATTTTCAAGCTTTTGGTGAAAATAAACACATTCGAATATAGGTTTCTTTGAAATACACTGTATATACTTCTCAATTTTAACATGATTTATCTCAGTTCAAATAAAATGGGTTATCAATTTGAAACCCAATTATTTGGCTTAAAAAAACTTGACAAATTGAATATGATTACATGATACGCTTTTAGTAAACATACAAAAACTCGCATGAGATGATCTTTCACCTCCATGTTCAAGAAAAATCTCAGCTGGCATTTTACGATACCAAATTGTTTACAATATAAGCGCGTACAGCAAATATACCGAAATTTCTGTGATTTGTAGAATATGCTATATCGTAAAGTCCAGGAGTTTCCGGAAGGCGAAGTAGGCAATAAGACGTTGACACGCCATATAAGCTACTAGAACAGTTCCTCGAGTACATAACAATCAAGTGGAAATGGCTTAGCTTAGACTTTTCTCGGGTCTCACCATTTAATACATATTCTGCTCGATATGAATACCAAAAATGCTACGGGACCAGACGAAATTGCTTCGCTAGTTTTCAAGAAATTGTCTTCCACCCATTCATATAAACTCTGTGTGTTCCTCAAACTGAAAGGCAGCTAGAGTTTAACCAATTCATTCAAGAAGCCAAAAAAATAACATTCCCTGTCACTACTCACTACAGACCTATCGCACTCCTATCTGTTATCCCTCACTGAAATATAACCAATAACTGGAACGCTAAAATAGGTAAATGCGCGGGGAACTTTTAGCCCAACTATGCAAACTGAGATTTCAGATTATGCGCCGACGCAGTGAAAGTAAAGGTATGAAAATCATGTCTTTGATCACTATACAACTGTATACATTTGATGACTTACGTCTGTGATAAGATGAAATTAATCAGACGCGGCTTGGCACTTTTTGTTCCGTGTTAATTCTCACTGGTCAAGTGGTAAATGGTCATTTGCCAAATCCAAATCAAAGAGAAGTTGTTCCATATCGTCAATTTGCCCTGTTTAATAGTTTGATAACATTTTCATAAACTAAAGAGGTTGAAGGTGCATTATTGCTGCAATGCAAAAACTGCACTACTAATTCTAGTTTAAGTTTAATTATACTTGAGCTGTATTATTTATTATTTTATCTTAAAATCATCCATTTTCAGTTCAAGTAAGAATAAACATTGCTCATGAATGAAAGCTAGATATTGGTTGATATCCAAATATCGAGACTTTGAGCCATGGACATGTGATTTCTGAAGAACATTTCATCATTGATGACATCATATAACTTCTGGTGATAGAAAACGACTGAAACGTGATTCAGTTTCCAGGCTGAATCTAGGTCCTCAAAAGCCTCTGTCAACTATCCAGCGAACAGTGTAAACATAATTCAAATTGTTCAAAGCAGAGAACAGTTATTCAGATTTCAACAGTGGCAAAATTTCGGGGTGCGACGTGATTAGTGCTGTGTAGTTTAGAATAAATACATATATTATAATATAATGTGCTTTATTCTATATGGAAATTGTTTTTTTTGCCTGTTTACTTACCATATTGTGTCACAGAAACTAAAAGCGTTGTTACAAAGATTTATGGTTGATCACAAACTTATTTACTGTAGGACAAGGATTACACATAAAACGATACATACATGTAGAAACTCAGAATAGTTAAAGAACGTTCAGAAATATACAATCAAGACAATAAATCCTAAGAAATACAAACATTTGATTCATTAAAAATTTGAAGAAATCCTTCCACCACTTTCGATTTAATTCGGTTGTATAATGATTTCCATAATTCGCCCCAAAAATATTGGTTTCACCCTGCTAATTCAGATAATCCTTTATGCAATGTTTCTTCAGAGATGTTAATGTTGATAATTGGTCCCAAAGCACAGTCCAGGTGGTCTGTGTACCATAGGCTAGACCGGACCTGGTTACAGTAATAGTGCGCATGCTCCCGGCCTGATTTATTTTCAGTCTGCGCGAGATTCAAAAGGGTCTATGCTTGAGAAGTTCGTTTGGCATTCCAGTTATTGGTTACATTTCAGTGTTATCCCTAAATTGATGGAGAACGCGAAAGACCGAACATATGAATTCCGTAACCATATTGGAGCCACCATTTTTTTCTCTATGCATTTTCACCGGAGTTATGAAAACTAGCCAAACAATCATCAGAAAATTAACTTACTTACTTACTAACCATACATACATATAGGCCAATTTAACATAAACCGTGTAAAAATAAAACCACCAATAAGTTAAGCATGACATTCGGGTCCCTATTCTTGAATTCTAGGGAGTAGAAAACATGACAACTATCTTACTTCTTGACAGATGAATGACATATTTCCCCTCACTTTCCTATAAGTTTTTCTACTCCCTAGAATTCAAGAATAGGGGCCTTGGAAGCATGCAACTGGGTTATCATTCATATCAAACTTATTATAATTTTTGCGGATCTTGCATCGAAACTTGTTTAACTGGAATGTTACAAAAGTTAGCTCACCACTCCCCTTCGTATATAATCAATACCTATTATACACTGTGAGCAAAAATACCTCATCATTTCAATATAGTGATTCATCCATATGCTCAAGTAAAAGCAGAAAAATATACCATCTTATTCACTAAGTAATCACGAACGGAAACTTCAATTTATTATTGAAGCACTGATATAAAACAATGTTCTTTCTGAAAATCCTATCGATATTCATGAAAAAAAGGAAGCAGAGCACCATCAAAGAAGTCTCAATTTGTTTAGGATCGAACCAGGTGTTCTCGTAGCCTTACTCCTGACTACTTTCCATAGAAGGAAGAGGTCTCTCTTGAGTCTTGAGAGAGAATCTCCTTGCTAATGGTAGCCTGGCAACTAATTTCAAATATTTCTCTGGATGGAAAGAGAATCTGTGGATAAGGATCTTTCAGGTGAATCTTCCTCTGCCTCTGCCAGGTATTTCCTTCTAAGCTTAACTTTAACTTTCCAAGAGCTTTGCAACACCCATGATGCATACAAGTCTGGAGGATCCTATGATAGTGCTGGACTTAACAGTCGCATCATCCAGAAGCATTCTCGTAGGCTTGACTGGATTGTGGTTCTAGGATCTTCTTCGAAATGTATAACTGGTTGGAAGCTGAAAAGTGAACATAATAATATGAACAATATTCCATGACAGGTCCATTAAGTGGGGCAGTTCTTCAAATGGATCTCACATGGTCATCTCATATTGAGGATCCCGCATGAAAACAATCATCACATTAGGCAGCATTGTGGGGTTCGCTTACTTGCAGAAAATACAAGATTACAGTTTTGTCCTGTTTCTGCCATGCACCTCTGGCTCCATTAGTTGATATATAAAGCTCAAGATGAGAAGAGTAATGTTATCTACAAAGCTGGTGGAGAGGACACCTCTAAATCGTTCATGAGTAAAGAAACGTTGGTGCCACAACATAACCTTGTGGAACACCCGCGTCAACTGCTATTTCATCAAGAATACGCCGTCAACCACTACACATTATTGGGCTGAAGATGAATCTTAGATGCTTCGCTGAACTCTTGGCTATCTGTTTTGATTTAATACCAGAGCCTATATTATATCACATTTCGTGTACTCTTTTCGAATAATGATTGATTATAGCTATTAATGTAACGAGATTATTATGCGATTTATAATAGTCCAGGACATTGCTTGGTTACGAGGCGGTGGCCGAGTCAACCGCAATGTCCGAGACGGTGTGAAATCGCCAATAATCGAGTTGCATTCAAAGCTTTATAGTATTTGGTATCTAACATATTATGATTTTGTAACTGATGCAAATTATGGTAACTAATGTATTGTGAGCAACTAAGGTTTTGGTACGTTTGTGGTGTTGATATACTTATGTCCTAATCTTCTATGATATACGATAAAATATATAAATAAACAAATTATTGATCATCATAACATTACTAATTCTGAAAAAATGATTACCATTCAGAGCTATACATTCTCCTCATATTGATCTAACCACCTTCAGCTTTCGTCTCGGCTTTCGTACACCGCTTCAAGTTGACCTTCAACAAATCCTCATCGATGAAATCTATATCAGTTATCTAAAATTTATCAATGAAATTTGAAATCACACTGATTAAAATTAATGTGTTTTATAATCTCGATTTTCACACTACTGTAATAAAATTCACCGTATTTTTACGCTCACTGTATAATTTACACAGTGAATAATTGCCCTCTTTTGAATAACTGATTATCCAATGCTCGTCTTTCAACCAATCAAAACGAATATTCACGAATACATTGATGTAGAATTTTTTTTTCAGGACAGTGTCAACAGTCAACGTCCAGTTCAGGTGTGTTGCGATCATGGACATGATCGTCGTTGTCTTTTTTCTCTTTGGTATCGTGAGTACATCCAACGCTGACGTAAGTTTATTTTTAATACAACTCTTTGTACAACGACAGAAGCAAGTTGGTCGATGAAATATTTTTTTATTTTTCATTAATGATATTGCCAAGATTATGTTACGAGTCCTTTGTAATCATCATCAAAAAATGTGGACCTGTTAGTTTTTTTATCTTCTACGAAGGCGTATAAGTACGAAAGCGTATAAGGGCCACCGAGATTTATTTTAACGAAAGTCGGAATTATTTTTTCCGACTTAATACTCGGAAATTCCGACTTTAAACTCGAAATCTCAGACTTTGAAGTCGGAAAAAAATAATTCCGAATAATTCCGAAATAATTGCGAAGCAACCCTCTCATTAAGTCTTGCATGAGATGATAGTATGTGAATAGTAATACACTCCATGCTGCCTTCTAGTCTAGAGCTCCATATCATCCAACATCCAAAGAAGCTAGAAGTACAAAGCGGAGACAGGTGGATACTATCCATGAAGGTTGAGTTAACGTTTTTGAAATTGAGATCTGATATCTCCCTTTATGTAGATAGGTTTATGTTTGATAATCATCAAAAATAATTTATATCATTATGCCACCCTTTCATTGCCAGGCTCGAGACCCGCAGTACTTCTCTCTAACACGATTCTATTTTCATCAAACTGCGAAGTTCTGTAACATTATCTAGTGTGGATTTGCCTGATGCCTACATTTAATAGGCTTGGAAAAAATATCAATAACTCGAAACATTTATCGATCAATATTTTTCCCCGGCCTGGTTAGATATATAGGCACCAGGAAAAACCACATCAGAGTTTAAAGTCGGAAAAAAAACTCGGTGGCCCTTATACGCTTTCGTAATTTTCCGACTACACGAAAGATAATGATCTTGCAAGAGAAAGGAAAGTTCGAATATTGCTGATTTTCTGATTTCGTTACTTAAACGAATAGTCTATCCAATGTCAACAGCTGGACCGAAGAAACCGGTCACACGTGCCGTCGAATTAAATAGTTCCTCTCACACAACAGGTTTTATAAAAGCTGAAATTTTAATAAAATAATTATATTCTTGAATATTATATTCAATATATTTTTTGCAATTTTTGCGAACATCTCCAATCTATCTGTAGGTGGATTTCGACTACTTTTTCTTATTGTAAACAAACAAAAAACGATAAGATTTTCACGATAAATATATTTATATATATTTTTCACAACATGTTTCGCTAATACTGTAGCTTCATCAGGTATAAGTACACTAAACTAACTACTACGATAACAACCATATTTATACCTAATTACACAGTTATAACAATATTTGTACCTGTAGGGATTAAAGAATGTTTATCCTCTTTATTGCGGTAAATAACAAAAATAAAATGAATATCTAATTAAGCTATTTTTAGGAAAACAAATTCAACAAAGGAGAATTATTCAAATCTAATTGGTCATTAAGCAAAATATTTGAATTCTTGAGTCTATTAATTTCGAGTGTTTCTAAATAGTTAAGTTTCACTCCTTTGTTTTCAACATGTAATATTTTGAATTCTTCATCAAAATCGTGATTTTCTTCTAAAAGGTGGTTGGAATATGTTGAATTTGTTTTCCTATTTACATAACTCATGTGGTGCTCATGGATGCGATTTTTGAAAGTTCTCCCAGTCTGACCAATGTATACCTTCGGGCAAGTTCCACAATTCAGTCTATATACTCCTGATTTCTCATATTAAGGAAATGTCTTTATTATTTTTGATAAACTTTCCCAAAGTATTATTTGTTCTATAAGCAATGTTAGTGTCTTGTTTATGCAAAAATGAAGCTACTTTTTCGGTTGCTTCTTACTTGGTAAGCCCAATATTGTATTATAGGCCTGTCACTACTGTCAGTAGAGGTATGGTATTGTAAAGGTGGTATTGTATATGTTGCAAATGGGGTATAATATTTAATTTTGCTACTTGTATTTTATCAATAACTGGAAATATTTCAACGTTTAGCAAGAGGAGATAGGTGACCAACCGAACATTCATGGTACCTAGATTTCAATCCTTCGGACTCCCAACGATAAACAGCCGAGTAGAGCTTCGGATGACACTTGAAAAGCTAAGGTCCTTGTCTTCCTAACTCTTACAGGTCATAAGACTTCGAGGATTGCTTTGCAACTAAGTTGGCGGTTAAAAACACTTCTCAAACTTCAGAAATATTCGACAAATAAACGTGTCTGGCAACTACCAGAGGCGTAAGACAGGGGCAAGTTAGCTTGACAACAAAATGGTGGCGAGCATGTGTTCATTGTGTTCGTCTTTTCTGGTTTGATGAGTACAGACTACAGACCATTAGAATATCTATAGGAAAGGAAGAGACCGCCCATCTTCTGCGAAGTTCTGGAAATGTTAATGAGCTCGTATTAGTGCATAAGGATCAACAACCAGACGAAGCCGAATTCCAAAAGCTGTTGAGGTGTTTCTATTTGTATTTCTTCTGTGTATTCGTCATTGGTTACTACTCTTGCTGTTGAGTTCTCCATGTTGAGAAATTTCTAAAATGTTGTTTGTTACTTACAGAGATATTCGAAAAAAAAAAAACGAAATTTGGTGGTTTAGTTTTTTTTCTGGAGTTTTTTGAAGAGTTTTTAAAAACCAAAGATACTTTGCCATTGTCACTTTATCAGCTGTACATAATGGCGCCGTATTCACTAGTGAACATTCGGTGCGCGAGTTAAGTGTTGGTTAACCACGAAAGAGTTTTTAAAAAACAACTTTTATTCGGAAATACAGAGACAAACGTTTACTATCAAGTCTACATTCAATCTGATCTAGTCTACATGGGAAATGATGTTCTACGATGTCGCTAATGTCATGTCAGCGATCTCGTATTAGCAGAATCTTGGAAATGACGGGGTCGTCGCCTCGGGGTCACGTTCGTCCATCGGTCCTGGGGCCTTTGACATAACATAACTCGCGTATCATTTTGTTAGACCTTTAGATAATAGGTTCCAGGACAGCACCTTGTGGAATACCGTATATTATTACTTCTTGAGAGCTGGCAACTAATGAAGGAGTAGGGTGCTTGTTGGTTCCATTTTTCAGTGATCCTATGGTACGAAGTATTTCGTTTGTTCCAGTCGTTCTAATGAAAATGTTATGCATACATATACAGGGTCACTCACGGTCGATGGTACCTTAGACGTTTACGGAGAACGGGAATTAGGATTATTCTGGGTATTGGGTAATCAGTTTTGTTCTATCGATCTAAAATACTTTAAGCGTTGCGGGTGGTTCAAAATTTTGAGTTTTGCATCACGCTCTATTTGTTTCTATTAAATGTCAGTAGATAGTAAATGAAAAGTTAAGATAGGGACATGTAAGCCGTTTTGAGCAAGAATAGATAGTTTCGGCACAAAAAATTCCTAAATTTGAAAAATCTCAATTTTTCACACCCTATGTCGCTGTAATCTTTCTCGCTATACCCCAAGTATGATAGATTGACGAAATCAGCTCTTCAGGAAAAATCTAAAAATGAAATAAAATACATTGTGTTCCATTTGAAATAACAAAGTTGTTGCTACTTTTTTATAGAAGCGGCAACGCCGCAACGCTGAAAGTATTTTAGATCGATAGAACAAAACTGATTACCCAATAAACCAAATTTTCAGCATAATCCTACGTCCCGTTCTCCGTAAACGTCTAAGGACCATCGACCGTGAGTGACCCTGTAGTTGTCTTGTAGGTGGTTGAATATTTGATATTTGATATGGTAATCCATCCGCAATTTAGAGACTGTCGAACTTCTATCAGAATAATTTTGTTATCACACGATGAAGTTGTGGAATTCATAAACTATAGTGAGGTTTTCCCTGATACCTACAACTTCCAAGCTTTCCACCGGTTTGCACATTGTTACATTAGGTTTTCCTTTTGTGCAATCAAATGATCAAATAATGGTTCAAGACCATGGACTCCGGAACCTTTGTATGATTCTCGTATTTATTATTATATTCTTCATTAATTCTACATAAGAAACACTAATGTAATATCTTCTCTACGACCATTAGATACTAAATGTAATTATTCTAAAATTATTTTATTTATGAAAAAATGTGAACACTCTCATCGAGCAAGAAACACATTCACCTATTATGTTTTTGCATGTATTTTTTTTCTATTACAATAACAAGTTACAGAAATATTCATGAACCGAACTAAACGACGTGGATTGCCATTTACCTCGAAACTGTCAGTGTCAGATGTAGATGTCAAGATGCGGTAGTGCCGGAATAACACGACCGATCGTAAAGCGTTGTGGAAAATGTTCATAATCGACGAGTGCATCTATGTGGTTTTCACTTGGACTGATTCATCTTGATCGCTTTTTCACAGAAGAATAATTGGGTCAGATGAACGAATGTATATTTAGTGCCAACGGAACTATCAATAAGAATAATCATCGCTACTAGAGAGCTAGGAAAATTCAAGCAAATGTTTAGTTTCAACGTTTGGTTTGGCTTTCTTAATGACATATCGATAGGACAATTTTTCATAGATCACTGCAATCAGTGTACCGGGTGATTCACCTTGAATTTTCTCTCCTGTAACTTGGTTATTTCAATGAATCGATTTTTCCCAGTGCTATTATCTACTGCTCCATATGTTTTCCACGGCGAAATCGATAAGTTGAAAATATTGTTAGATGAGTATTCAACTTAGGGCAAAAACAGTAACATTACATCTCATTCAGAAAGCTTCAATACATACTCTCAACATTACATGAGTTTGTTATTATTATAAATACTGTTAAAGGCTATATAGAAAAGTACACACGTTTCAAGGAAACGACAAAGCAATATTACCAAACACTATTAGATGGGTTAATGAAGTATGATTTCGATGTTTATTTCATTATTTTTCAAATAATTATCTTCCTAATAATTATTGGTTATTAAATTGATTTATGCATCAGAATATAAAATGTAATGCTGATATGGAAATCGAGGCACCTATGGTAAGTCCGTTTCTCGAAAATGTGTGATGGTCCAAAAATACCCTGATAAAGGAAAATTGTTATTGCCACACTGAATTGCATCAGGATATGCCATAAGTAGCCTTCATTATTCATGCCAGGAAGAATGAAATCTCACTTAAAAACAAAAAATTACCTGATTTATTTCTTGACTTCTTTAAATTTTGACGAAGTTATACCCAACAAAAATGTTGAAAATATCCTGATTTATTTATTTCAACTAGGGATATGAAGAAATGAGAATTATATGCAAATTTTGTGTTCACATAAGTTCTATATCCTTCGCGAAATTCTTTCAAAAAAGAACTTGATGACAGTCTATAACTCCTTAGCAGAATCAATAATTCGGTATTGCATCGTAGTATGGGGGGGGACTTTTAAAAATACTTTGAATCATTTGCAAACGGTACAAAACTCGTTACTAAAAATATTATTGAAAAAAAACTGGCGCTTCTCGACTGAAATACTTTACCAAGAAGCGAAGGTAATGAATGTTAGATCCCTGTACAGCTATCAGTGTCTGATATGGAATAATAATAATAATAATAAATGTTCTTTATTGAATCCAAACAAAAGTAAACAGATTCAAAGGGTTATTGACCGAGGTCCTTCTACCCATGATTACAATAATTATTTTATTAGAACATATAAATAGTTGAAAATAAATCTAAGTTTACGGAAAAAAAAAATTCTCGATTCTATTCCTCTCTTGCCATTTTTTCTAGCTTTTCCAGGGTGGTCTGTTCGGGGTGCCCTGATATGGATGTTTTTAAACATTGACAAATATAGAACAACCGCACCGAGACTCACAAGATTCTCAGAAAAATCAAATATCCAACTTCCAATTTACAGAAAGAGCCATACGCAGAGATTTGTTTTTTTCTTTGGTCCGAAACTATACAACATCCTTCCAACAAACCTGAAGAAAATCAATAACTTTAATAAATACAAAACCACTCTGAAACATTATCTTATCGTGAATCCGGAAATCAATAACATTCTTTGAATATGAATAACAACTCGTCTTCTTGTCAACACTGTCTTGAAAAACTATTGCAATTTCTTCCTGACATCCTGCCGTCTTCTTTGTATTGAATATCAATTTTACATTACTATATAAATTATTTAACCTCTTTATAATAAGAAGTACCAATTCACTAATAGTCAATCATAAATATTTGTACATTTAATTTTATTTCCATGAATGAGTAGAAAATCACAATACAGGCATTTGTATGCCTATGGTATTTTTTACCCATTTAGGAGAAATCATGTTTAAATGAATTTATCTTCTGTATTTGTTGTACTTCATATTGATTTGAATAAATTTGAAATTTGAATTTGAGTATTATCTCATAGATCGTGCAGTACAAGCATGGTAAGATAAGATCAAGATAAGATCTTCAATTTCCAGTATGCAGATAGATATAGTCGAAATATAGAAAATATAGTCGAAATATCAAGGTGCACAATACTGAAATCAAAATTTGAATTTCAAAACATATGATTTCGAATTTAAATTGAAATATTTTAAATTTGAAATTCATTGTCTAGACAAAACAAACATAGTTTACAAAACTATCAGACTTATGAGAGAAGGATGAACAAATCAGTAATTAATTTACGTAAATCTTGATTATTATACCCAACAGGAACCATTCTTACAGAAGATGAATCTGAGAGTTAACAACTTAATTTGTCGGAAGATATGCATAGCTTACTTGAAAAATTGAAATATCTGGAAGTGTTGATATGCAGCTTTGAGTAATATGGAATATCTCCTTTCAACCTTCAATATTCATGATTCAGTCACTGCATGCCACTGAAAATTTAATTTGACAAAAAAATGGCATGTTCGATAGGCTACAAAAAAAATGGCATGTTCAATAGGCTGCATTTGTCACTTTCTCTATAAAAATTCCAACAACTCATGAACGGTTCAATTTGGGTAAACATGAAATTAGGTAAATAGTCAGAATCACGAAAGGAATGCTCTAGAATACCAGATGTCTCATTGAAAATAACAAAGATGACGTCACTTCCGGAAGAACCCAAAGTGTCACTAACGAAAATATGTTCAAATGTTTCCTTCACAGTCTCTACAAATTTTCAGAATCATGCTACTGACGCTACTGTTACGATCTTTCTACTTGGGTTCGTTTGATTTAAGCACAAAACAGAAATGGTTTATCGCTATACAAGGCTCTATAGTCACAAAATTAACTTTCATTTCATTATAACTGCGGCCCTTTATATAGGTACAAGATCATTTTTCTAGAGAAGTTATTTATTTTCGGGAATATACCCGATAAATTCCAAGAAATATGCAGGATCTTCAATTGTCATAATATGTCATATTGTAAAATACGACACCAAAGAAAACTCAATTTTGTTTGATTTTTATTTTTATAATGACAGTTTCTCACATGATTATGTCCCTCATATTCAATATTAGATATCAAGTATTTTCTTTTATTTTTTTAAAGGACGATCTAGTCGTGAGGTTATGGAAAAAACATGGACAAATTCGAGGACACACTCTGAAAAGCCATCTTGGAAATGACTACTATGCTTTTCAAGAAATTCCATATGCAACGATGCCAATCGGTTCAAATAGATTCAAGGTATGTTAAATCAATTTCATTAAACAGTAAAAATCATTTGAGTAGGTATATGTCAGTATTTATTATGAACACAGTGGTATAGACATGAAACTATATTGTTCCTCCAAATTCTGGACAAGCCTTGTGGATGATTTTTTTCAAAGAGATAAACCCAATGAACCGCCTGATGTAGATCATGCATGACCTTCTGCTTCAATCAGAATACCAAGCCCGTGCGACCTGGGATGTTATTGGGGTTGAAACTCCTCCTTCATGCGGGGTTTTGAACCGCTTCAAAAATATACGCGTAAAAAAGCTGTAAGATGTTATAATTTCAAAATATATCATGTTTCATATGTAAACATTCTTTCGTTAGTAGTATCACATCCTGCAATCCTTTTTATTTTAAGAAACAAAAGACATACCTACCTATAGATTTCATCATATATTACCACTGATTTCTCCATTATTAATATAGTTAATTTTCAATATACGTCTCTCATCCATTTAGGAATTTAAGGTATTTGAAGAATGCATGAATAGTTCACTTCAAAGTGAAGATAATGGGCATATCCCAAAAAATACATTTCTTATTTTGAAAGTACTGAATCCTATCTATATATAGTTCACTATACTTTGAATTCATTTTTTCATTGAATGACCAATTCACCGGTTATATCCATTCCCCAAATTTTAATACAGGGTAATTCGAAAAAGTAAAAATTTCAGAATTAACCATTGAATATCAACCCCTGTATATAATATTATTGCATTCAAATATTTTAGGGGGTATGTAGTGAAAACGATCAGCATATTTTTGCAACAATTATCATACCCATACCATCCTTGCATAATTTACCATGTTTTAGAGTATCTTCGATATCACAGCTGGGCTTTCCTTGTTCGATATTATAAACAAAAATTATTATAGGAGCCTAAAGAAGCAGATGATTGGGAAGGCATTCTGAATACGACTGAAAATAAGAAAGTTTGCATGCAGAATAATGCCATAGCCATAACACCTGTTCCTGCCGAGATGAATATGACTGAGGATTGCTTATACTTGAATGTATATACACCCGTGGTAAGGATTTATAAAAAAATTAATCACGAGGATAGGAATCACCTATAATTATATCCATATTTCGAATTAATGCAATTGTTTTATCGAACAGAATGAAACATAAAGCCTTGAGTGTTTGACATTGCATTAAATTGCATTACAAGGTTCGAATCAAAATATAATATAATAATATAATATTTTATTTTTTCAATAGATTAGTTATTGTCTTTATAATTAATGAATATGAATAACCATTCTGATTTCTAATCCACTGAAAATTCTGAAATACCTACTCAAGTACTCCAGCTACTGTTAGGAGTCTTGTGAGCTTTGAGTCTAATCTTGACAATACACAGTTCGAAGTAATTTTAGACAGTGTATCATGAATGAAAAGCTTCAGCCTCAAGTTCTTTTATGATAAAAATACACATTCCTTCTCTTTCATGTGAAGCTCGTGCGAATATTGATAATCAGATTATGGTATTTTATCAAAATCAAAGTCATCTTCAAGTTTCTCTTCAACCTTGGCAAATAATGTCAATTTTGTGTGTAGTAGCGAAGAGGGAGATATGTTGCGCACTTGGTCTCGATCCAAAATCAATTCTGATGGGTCTACAACTATAAATTGTGTGAGTGGCAAGACCATATATATAATAACAACTATATGGATAACACCTATTCTTCTCTTCACGCGAAAGTGAAGCCAGTTTTGGAAAAACAAAAGACTGTCCGGCTTGCTATATAATGATGAATTGTGCGCATGCGCGGGTTTTGACGAGTTGAAATCCACTGACGTTTTAAGAATTTCATAGGTTAGGTATATTTGTTAATCCAAATCATGTAAAAGAGCGTTAATATAGTTATTAATGGAATTACTGATTGTTAACAGAAGTGATTAGTGTATCATAACGGTGATTGATCAAAAATTAGCCCACGAATCTTGTTCCGATGACATTATCGTCACAGGTTTCTATGCAAATCGCAAGTATCGCTTTGTAGATCAAATCCATTTCTGCATCTATCATCAACTATTATCCAAAATCGTTCAAATAATTCATCGATGAATCATTATTTAAAAATTGAATTGAAGGTTATCTGCCACATTTGATTGATTTTTTAATCATTATAATACGTTTGTCGCTCACTAGAAAGCTACTCTCCTCCATGATGAAAACGAATGTCGATTCTTAATTCAAACTTGCGCATGCGCATATTCGCGATTTGGCCCGCAGACTGTCATTTGTTTTATTTTTTGGCTTCAGCTCTGGTATCCATGTTACCTATATAGTTATTATTAGATATATGGGCAATACATATCATTGGCTCATTCTTTGTAGCGTTACTGACATTTCTATCTTCAAAGGAATCCTACTTCATTCAATCATCAAGGACTTCGAAATGAAAAATCTGTTTCATTTTGAATTGATGTAGCTTAGTCGAGCTATCTATCAGCCACTCCCATGTTTCGAGACATGGGAGTATTCGTTTCTGGAGTATGGTTGGTTCTTTATTCCGCCGTAGAGTGTCGCTAGTTCCAAGTGCTTCTTGAAACACGGCTCACTGCGTAAGAAATGCATTGGGACAGGTACCGGTTCGAGTGGCGATCACAGTAGCACTACCTGGTTGACTACCCTGCAATGATGAGGACCAATAAGCCCGACACCGGTCTGTAGGTTAGGTTGTCTAGCGTGCCTGTCTCGATGTGAATTTGTTATGTCTTGGGAAGAAAGAAACATTTGCTATATGCATTCACAGTGTGAATCGTTGGATGGACTACGAGCAGATATAATTCAATGTTCTGCGTAGTATTTGCCTGCTCGTGGTCTGCTAGTCATTCAAACTGTGTTTGATGTTTAATTGGACAAGGCGAGATTTTTTTTAATTTTCATAAAGGACTTCTTCATAAAAAACTACTGGTTTTGCGCATTGTACTTTAGCCCTATAGGATGAGCCTACTCACATCTACTTGATTTGAATTTCAGAGACCCGGTAGTCAAGATGACGTGCTACCCGTACTATTCTGGATTCATGGCGGTGGATTTTATTATGGCTCAGGAGCTTTCCAGTATTACAATCCCAGATATTTCATGGACTACAAGATAGTTGTCGTTACAATCAATTATCGACTTGGACCGTTCGGTAAATATGATGAATGAATGAACGTTAGAGATCCAATTGCAAGAGATTTGTAGACTTTTTTGTATAATTGGTTCAACTCAACTCTCTTTCACCTTGAGGAAAACACACCGAGTAAAAGTTAGTTGTTCACTTCATCCTAGATCTTCATCCGGTAATGTTTCCAGAGTTACCAGTTTCGAAACGAAAGTATACAGTGTATACTGAGTATGAAGAAAACTAGAATAAATACATGCAATGGAAGGTAACTGAGAACTTATATTGTCTTGTTGCTAAGGGCTTTGAGATATATCTTACCTACTCAAGTTTCACAATATACTCGTACCTACTAACTAGGAAGGTTGCAAAATAAATAATGTAACTATTGTTATTAAATACAAGGTTATTCAAATTTCAACGCTCATCATTGGGATCTCGAGAACAGTAAGAGATCATTATTATGGTGAAAAAAATCCGCGATAGCTCTTTTAGTTTTCGAACTATTCGAAAAAAACTGAATTATTGAATTTTCTATTCCATTTTATTCTGGCTATACTACTGGAGATACAAAAAAAAACTGAAAGAACTTCTTCATTGCCACATTTTGCGATCTTCAAAATAGCATTATTAGATCGTGAGTTCGACGTTTCGTCTTCTCGCGGCCATTATCTTTTTTTTTCAATACGAATATGCATATTTTTCCATATTTTTCACCATGAACTGACACATTGAAACTGGTCAATAATAAATAAATTAAATAAATCAATTCTTTAACTGTCCATGTATTTCAGAAGTCAGTCCATGGTGAAAAAAATGGAAAAATATGAACCTTCGTATTGAAAAAATAAAAGTTGATGATGGCCGCTAGAAGACGAAACGTCTAACTCGAAATCTAAGAATGCCATTTTGAAGATCGCAGAATGTAGCAATGAAGAAGTGCTTATCTCCAGTTATAGAGCAAGATTAAAATTTTTTCGAATATTTTGAAAACTAAAGGAGCTTTCGCTGATTTTTTTTACCATAATAATTACCATAAAATTCCGCAACTTTGCCCCAATTTAAAGTTCTTTGTATCCCCTACGGTTCTGGAGATCCCAATGATGAGCGTCGAATTTGAATAACCCTGTATAAACAACGGCTTCCCTTATACTCAATATACTGAAACTTGAAGTGCTACATATAATGACGCTTTCAATTTTTGATGTAGAACCTTTTCAATTGAACAATATCGATTACGTTATTATGTGGCTAGAGGAAGAATAAAATTGCTAAAAAAAATCTCTCAACTCTCAAGATAATGGATCATTTACACACTTTATGAACGCACATCATCTATTATAATAATTTCTTTTTGTTCGATTAGGATTTTTGACAACTGCTGACGACGTTATTCCTGGTAATATCGGTTTAAAGGACCAAGCTTTAGCTTTAGAGTGGGTTTCGAACAATATTCACTTGTTCTGCGGTGACGGGAAAAAAGTCACTGTTATGGGAGAAAGTGCAGGATCAACATCTGCGGGATATCTACAACTCAGCAAACAAGTAAGTGGTAAGTAAAGTATAACTTTCCAACCATATAAGTAATATAATATATAATTACCATGTTATTATATTGGGTACAGAACGAAGTCACATCGAACATTTTATACTTTATAGATCTACATAACTGAGGAATAAATGTAAAATCTTGTTCCAATTCATTGGATCAACCTGTATAGTTCCAGAGATCCCAATAATGAGCATCGAATATGGGGACACACCTAATACCAGAATCAGTTAATTTTCACTCAGTTATAATAAAAGACACAAGTGAATGAAGGGTTCAAGTCTGACAAAGTTCTTCTTGAGAAAATTACTCTGAAAGTTTTAAATACAGCAGTTTTTTGTATTGCGGCGAATAAACGAAACGAATACTATATTGAATATACTTTCATAAGTAGTTTCAAGAATGAAAAATTGAAAATAAGATCAAGTCATATTTGAAGGGGCAAATGGATAGAGGAGTCATGTCTTCATTCACTTTCTACTTCGTTTTGTTAAACTTTCTTCTTAAATTTTGATCAACAATAACTTCGTTTTTCCTTCGTATTCATAAAAGTATTTGAATTAATCATTAACGAAATGTTCTTTCAGGTTCGAAATTTTTTCAGTGGATATTTTATTATTTTTTTGCGTCCTAGGAGTATCTTAGGACTAAATCGCCTCGTTCAATTTCTTTTAGTCTTCATAATATCTATTTTCGAGAAAGAACGTATATTCCTTGTACAGGGTGGCCAGATAAGAATGCAAAGTGCAGTATCTCGGAAACTATTCGTCTAAGAGACTTGCGGTGAAAAATGTTATGACTAAAGTTACCAAAAGAAAATCCTGGAAATTATTTTCATGTTTCCAAGATGGCCGTCAGGGGGCGTAACCGCCATCTAACACTTTTGAAATGAATTTTTGACGAAATACGCCTGGTAAACGTACAAATAAAATATATACCTTTTGAAGTTGAGCTTCATTCGAGTAATTTCTGCTCGACACTTTTTGACGTATCTATTAAAATGAAGTGGTGGGGGTGGTTCAATGTTTTTTAAAATAAACAGCTCTAACTCCTGAACGACTGAACGGATTTCAACAAACTTGGTATCGTTGGAAAGAGCATTCATTGGTCGATCAATTTCATCTTATTTGTTATGTGTCTGATTTTAAGTGATGCCACTAGAGCGAGTTTTTTGACATAATAACAAAAAATTGCAATTGTCTGAAAAATCAAATGCAATTATATGACTTTTTTTTCCATGAAAATGTAGTGGAATGATACCTCAATAGGCTAGTGAAAACCGTATCTCGATATAAACATTTTTACCACAAGCCTCTTAGACGAATATAGTTTCCGAGATAATGCACTTTGCATTCTTATCTGGCCACCCTGTACACGAGTCCCTTGTAAGGATCTCAACATTCGTGTAAGCGTAGATATTCTTTGTCTCAACTACGTCCAATACTAACACTATTCATCCCCACTTTTTTCGGATCTATGTACAGCGTTGTCAATATTCGGAAGAATTTTTCGATTGTTTCTAGGGGATGGAGGGTTCAAGTACCCGACAAGTATAGAATATCTATGGATGAAAGATTCATGTTCATAAATAAAATGTACTTGAACCTTCCAATCCAATGAAAATGTTGGAAAATAGGTATAAACATAGATATTTCATTAACATGTGATAACTTGATCACTTCACTCAAGTTATCGTTGAAATAAAACCATTCGATGTTGAATAACTTAGATACGCTTATTCTCAAAGTTACGTTAAGTAATCTCTTCTACATTTGGCAAATAGTATATCATGATGTCCCAAAAACAATATAATGCTTACTTTCATAATAATCAAAGTTCTTATAACAATATTCACTTTGGAAGGTGTACTCGATATTTTCGGTGTTCTACTTACTGATGTTTTTTGTTTTACTTCACGTTTTAAGTATATCTATAATATTTCTTCATCCAGTACAAACATCTTATTTTGTACACTAGACGAACGGGATTGGTAGGTCACTTAAAACGTTCATCCACTCAAAAATCGAATTTTTCAAAGAAATGTGACATAGACCCTTTATCCACACGTGTCTTCAATTATTGTAAGAAGACGAAGCACTTTGTTTCAGGTCTTGCAAGCGGATACATTCTGCAAAGTGGATCGCCACTGTCTCCATATGCTTACCAAGACGATCCCAAGCATTTTGCTTTCATGATGGGAACGGCCTTGGACCCAAATTTCGAGTCCCGAAGCTCCAAAGAACTTCTCCAGCTACTTAGAAACTCTTCAGCGGAAAACATTCTATACGCGTGTGTGAGTATTGAAGTGAAATATGATTGCAACTTCATGTAATATGTACAAATACTACTGATAGGTCTAAAAATTATTCATGTACGATTCTCTTCATTCATCTCTACCTGTTTTAAAAATTTTCGATAAAAATCTCTTGGAAAATCTAATCGGTTTATTTTGATTATGTGGTTGAATCAGGAGTTGACAAACGGTACCTAGCTCATGAAAAATTCAGATTTCACAAGCTGTCAAAGACACTGAAATGATCAATTTTCACTAATAATTCCAAAAAGAGAAAATCTTTTATAAAATTGATTTTAGTCGAATAGAAAATACCTTTGTATTTTTTTTTCTTTTCTTCTCTAACCATCATCCTAGTTAATGTCTTATCAACCCTCAAAAGTTTTACTAGGTAAATTTGTACGAGTTAGGATAGCATATAGTAGGAAAATATACAAGACGTTTTGAATGTCAGTTCCAAAATTAAATGAATTAGGGTTTGGATTGATAAAATTTATCGAATTCATCGAATATAATCCGTGCAATAAAAATTATTGTTAATTTTTGGTCATATTGTGGATTTTCCGAACGTCGCACTCTATAATATTTCCCTGAATTTACACTTGTGTAGTCGGCAGTGTATATTTTCCATAGATATATATTAAGTCGAATAATGTTATAAATAAAAACTGTTTCTTATTTCGAACAATTTGGGTTCACTTGTACAAACTACATACAGACCATTTACTTCAGTTTACCGAACTACTTTGATATACGAAAATCCCATCTCCCTAAAGGTTGTCAAATCTGGAGAGCTAGGGGGCTTTTCAAACGCACTTCGAAAAAAGTCAAACACATATAATTACGTGTATCAAAATCATACTTTCTGAAAGATAATCCTGAAGACATCGTCAATATCGATGATCTGTTTGTATATTTTATAGTTGATTTTGAAAATATTCGGAATCAAAATTTGTCTACAAAGTTGTTTTGATGGTTTGAATTTGCCAGCAGTTCATATAATTATGGTATTTTGTACTCTCGTTTAGGTTCCAAATGACAGATACACCATAAACATAATTGGCAGGATAGTTGTGTGGCTACCAATCATCGAAGATGAACAATACACCAATGCATTGATAACTCAGCCCATGTACAGTTCTTTATTGAATGGAAGTTTCAATCATGTCCCATTGATGACCGGATACAACGAAGAAGAATCATTTTTCTTCGTGAGAGGTAAAAATTCAGTGGGAGTTTCTTATTTGGAAAGTAGCGCACATATGTATGGCATTTGTTATTCGAAAGAAAAAAGCACAAGCGTTGAAACGCATGCTCGTATGTATGGATAGAAATAATTAGAAAGAAAAAGAGAAATCCAATCAAAAATATCAAACATGGTTTGAATTTGAATGCATGGTAGATCATGAGCAGAAAACAACTACTTTCCTTTTAAATACCACGCAGAACATTGAATTATATCTGCTCGTGGCCCATGCAACGATTCACAATGTGAATGCAGATCGCAGGAAATGTCTCTTTCTTCTTAAGACGTGGCAAAGTTCAATCGTTGCTTGGACTACGAGCATCAATTAATAATATCCAATATCCATCATGATACACTGCTGTATTCCTGGTTGCATGATTACCGGCGAAAACCGATCGGATGACATTTGAAATAACTTTCATTTATTCGTGTATTTGTGCTATAACGAATTCATTAATTTATCACATCTGGGATTGTCAGAAAAGTTCTCAATTATTATTACCTTAAATACAGAATTTGACAGTAATATCGAATCAACACCGAGGCCGCTCAAAGTTACATCGTTGAAATTACTTCTAGCGGAAGTAAACAAAATATTTATGGTTATAGGAGGAATAGTTTACGTTTCCGCACTTGCCGCTTTGTGACTCGTGCTAAACGGCTACTCGAGCGAAATATCCAACTTTCCACACTTGTTATATAATATACTATTTCAGCCAAACTATCCATTTCTGAGGAAGCTAAAACGTGTGCCTTTTGTCCGCAATCTGGAATTTCCTGAATCATTATCATTATGACTAGTTCAGAATGGTATGGATTAAGTCTACGTAGTTCGAAGAGAAGGTTTCTCTATATATCGTGGTAGTTTATCCTCCTCTTTCAAAACAATGTTCGGTTGGGCTGTCGAGGAGGAATACGTCAGGCTTATCGGCTTGTACATCTGCCTGACGGTGGGAAATGAGAAGTTCCAATAAATTCGATACCTCTCATTCTCATATTACATCATGGACCTCTATGCTCTATACCCATGATTCGGCTTTGGTAGTGTTACGTGTTGAAAATTCCATCCTGGCAGGACTGTTTCCGATATAAGCAGCCTGCCTGACCTTAGGAATGCTAAGGTCAGGCATGCATAGGTCCCTGTCTTTGATGTTGTTGAAGAAGATGGAATGTAGGGGTAACAGCAAAGGTTGATCAAATCCTGCAGCTTTGATCTCATTAGTGACTTGGTCACGAGTTCTCCAGTAGGAATCGAGAATCAGCACGTATGAAAACGACAATAATTACACTGTTTTGTTAATCAGGAAGTAGCTCATATCACCATGGTATTGTTTATTTGAAAGAAAAAAAGGACTAGTGTTGATATGAAAAATATCACAACGGTCGCATAAATATATAGAAATAATAAAGGTATATTGTGAAGGTTCTCACTGTCAATATATAAGCGTTCTCAAATCAAATTCATATTATTTATTGAAATTTCTGTCTCGTTTCGAATTATACCGAGAATTCTTCATCTATTAATTTCAATGTGTCTGATACATAACCTTTGAATTCACTTTAAAAATGGAACCTATACTCTTTGCTGGAAGTATTTCGATGTTGATGACAGCGGGTGAGATCATTCAAAAGAGTACGGCTACAGTTTTATGCGCGGCTTGCTGCTTGCAGAGAAGATTCTTTGGTATTACAGATGTTTGCAGGGAGTCAAGGACGCACTAACTCGTACGCGCTTGCGCACTACGTACTTCTATGGTTCTGTATACCTGGTTGCGTGATTACTGGCACTAGCAGGCGTATGGTGTCAAGGTTGTTTATGTACGCTGGTGTCAATATCAATAAAATTTGTCCAAACTAAACTAACTCAATCAATCAGTAATTCACATAATGAGGAATTGTCGGAGAAGTATTCAAATATAATCTTAAATATGGAAATAAACAGTACTTGATATCGAATCAAAACCACCTGAAATTATTATAGAGACCGCTCAAGTTACATTTTTGACAAGACCTCCCGCGAAATGAAAGTATTCGGAGTCGTAGGAAAAATAGTGTACAAAACTCGTTGGAAAGTGCATTTCCTTCACTCGTTACGTTTCCGCACTCACCGCTACGCGGCTCGTGCTAAACGACTACTCGTGTGAAATATGTCACTTTCCACACTTGTTGTGTAATATACTATTCCATTTCTTGAGAACATTAAGGTATCTACCTCTTTAACTTTTCAATCACAATCAGATTCATGTCAGACGATAAAAGGTTACTCATTCGAAATCTTGATTTTCTGACACAGGTACATTAGAAGATATCGGCGCAGAAGGAAGTTTATACGACCAAGATATCGCACTGACTATGAATCCCAGGCTCAATGTTTCCCCTAAAAATGCTTGTGAGGCAGGACGAGCATACAGAGAGGTTTTCACGAACTCGACATTCAGAGAGAGCCCAGGTGCATTCTTGAAGGTAAAATAAGTTCCACGTTATTATCACTTGAAACTGCTCGAAAAAACACGTTTCTGGTAGTTACTACTGTTTTTTATTCTAAATAAAACGTGGTAGGCGATGAAACGTAATATTTCAATCTCCATGACAGTAAATATTAGTTCTATGACATTAAAATTGTTTCGTCAAAGTTAATGGTTTTTGAAGATAGTCAAAAATGATTCCTCATAACAATTATTATAAAAAAATACACACCTGATATTTAAGTCAGATATTATAGAAATTTTTGAGAAGCAGATCGTGAATAGTTTGACCTATAAAATCAATATTTGAAATCGTACTTGAGCTGTGTAATTATTCCATTGAAAGATGAACAGGTATATAGATTCGTAATTATTCAACAAATAATTAAAATGTTTAATTTGTTTCACGTTTTGACAAGATAACTTCGATGTATGTGGCTGTAGAAAAACATACAGTTATTGCCATAAATATTGTAACATCTTATTTTTCCATCATCACATGGCCTACCATGTTTGGACCCTGTATACGAAATCAATTCAATCTTTTGGATTTCAGTACTTGAGTAGCGAAGTATTCAGTACACCTAATATAAGACATGCAGAAGTAGCATCACGTTTTGTACCAACATATCTATACCAATTCTCATACAAAGGAAAAATGGGAGGGTTGGAAAACTTACCCAATGTTCCAGGTGAGATAAATACATTTTCTTCATAAGTGAGTAACATATTTTTCAAACCTTTTTCAAACTATATATAATGATTTTGAGCAGAATAGTAGCTTTTTTATGTTCAATTCAATAAGAAACATAATGAAGTGAATTTTGGACAGATATAGTTTCAGCAGTTGCCGATCAATGTTTTACCAAGTGGCAGCAATATCAATAACATATACTTTTATATTCGAATTCGATTTGGAAGGAAGAACACCGGATAATTCTCAACACCCTTTGAAAATTCAAACAATATCGACTCAACTTGTTACAGTAGGCATCAGACCTATTTTATTACTGTTTACAGTAAAAAAATGTATGGAAAGAGTTCATGGACTTTTGCAAAGTCTGAAAATATAATTAGCAAAAAAATTCGATCTGAATACAGTCGCTGTCGTTACAGTTGGTATTGAATAACAATCTGTTATCACACCATATTGTGTAGTAGGTACTTGGAAAATCATTTCGTAAACTTTTTTTTTTCAAAATCTGATAAATAGTGACGCTAAGGCTTTTGGTACGCCGTTTTTGTCAGTATAGTCACAACTCTATGGAAGAAAAAAATCACCATTTTTATTTGTAGGTGCTGGTAATGTTGGCCATACAGAAGAACTCAAGTATCTGTTTGGTGGTGTAGAAGGCTTATCGGGAGATGCAACATCTTATCCTGATTCCGATCAATTGACCATGAGGCGCATGCTGACCCTCTGGACCAATTTTATTAAATATCAGTGAGTATGAAATTACAGTTTTATAAGGACAGTAGATATTGATATATCTTACACGATAAGAGATAGAAAGGTCAATTAAATTATACGACCTAAGTAAACAAAACCAATTGCTCCAAATAGTTTATCCCTGTATAGAAACGTTACACATACACAAAAAGAAGACGTTGGCGTTGAGGGAGAGGGGGTTCGAGAATTTAGAGATCGAACAAAAAAGGATAAAAACTTAATGAAGGAAAACGAAACAAAATACATAACCTCGATATTATCTAAATATTGCTAAGTACATGAGAATTACCGATAATTTTGCAAGAAGGCGTATTTTCTAAAAGTTGCACAAGCTTGTTTTCATCTTTTGGCGAAAAAGACAGAATCCAAAGGAATTATCCGGTCATTTTTATGCTCGATCTCGAATATAATTCATTGGAATATTCCAGGAATAAGACATATTTTTTCAATATGATTCGCAGTTCCTACCTACCTTTATATATCTACTACTAAGTCAACAATGTACTGTTTTTTTTCAGGAATCCTACCCCAGAATATGAAAATCTGCTGAAAGTAACATGGCCCCTAGTAGAAATGGGAAACATACGATTCTTGGACATCAATAGGACCTTGGAAGTACAAATAAATCCGATGTATTACGAAAGGATAAAGAAAGTGATTGACCAATACAGTAATGCACCGTTTGTTGTATATTGATAATAAAATTAAAAAAAAAAAATTAAAAAAGGTTTTACTATACCATCGAGACATTTCGAGAATCCGGCACTGATTCGCGTCCGCTCCGATATAATGTACAAAATGTTTGCTTTTATATTCTCAAAGGTAGATTGAAGCAAAATTTTGAAATTTAGATCCTTGAAATATTTATAGAAATCTGGAGATCGCCTAGTTTTTGTGACGTTCTAGAGAGGTCAATGCGAGTACCTATAGAACACCAACCAGACAAAAAACTCTCCAAGATAGAGTCAAGCAGCCTCAGCTTATGTTTGGGAGCCGAACTTCGAACATGTGAACTGATGGAAAACAGAGTTCTTGTGGAGCAGTTCTCATCAGTGTCATCTGTTCTAGGAGAAATGGATACTGAGAAGTCAAAATATCAATAATTAATCAAGATTTACCGTCAATGTCATTTTTATTCAGTTGCTAAGTATAGAATGTTGAACTTCCAGTACTTACCACTCTATAACATTTATTCTGAATACTTGATTTTTTTGGACCAGAAGAAATATATGTTAGGTTATAGCAGTTCTTCTTGGCATCTTCTCTTCATGTCAGAAAGTTGGTCAAGGTTAGATTTGCGTGAGCCGCAATGATGGTTATTTCGCTTACATTGTATTGATTATATATCAAGAAAATATAATGTTCATTTCGGATCAATAGTACATTATATACCGCGGGACTGAAGTAGTAAATTTAATCCTGAAGGTAAAGTTTATAATTTACCTGAAGGATTAAATGTACTTCAGTCGCAAGGTATATACGATACTTTTCGTACTTCCGGTATGATTTTATTAATTATTTCAATAATTTCAATCAGTTTTTTCTCTCTTCAACTCATTTAATAAACTGTCTTTAAAATAAGTTACCATAGTAACATTGCGTTGTGACAGTTATAATTTAGAAACATTGTCATTACTAGTGTCATTGTAAAGAAACATTGTTATTGATAATTATTGGTATCATGAGTGAAGAAGGTGTATCTGATATTGATAAAAGAGCAGCCGAAGTAGGTGAAGAATTGTTACCACCGAAATCTAGAAAACTATACGAGCAGCAGTACGCTTTTAAAAAGTGGTGCCGCTTAAAAAATGGGAGACAACCTACTGAAAATGCGCTGTTAGTCTACTTCGATGATAAATCAAAAGCGGTTTGTGCCTCAACTCTCTGAGACTGGTCAATATGACGAACTGTCACAATATTAATTTGAATATTAACGTTAATTACCATTCTAATTAATTATATTTTTCAATAAAATATCCCTTAAATTCGTTTGTTTGTGATTTAATCGTTCCGGGAGTTTCGTCAATATTTAATCCCGGAGGGATTAAATGTGACACTTTAGTACCTGTCACAAGGGAGTGAAGTTGTCACTTTAGGCCCGGAAGTACGAAAAAGTTATTCTGTTTGATTCACAAATTTTTGCGAGCTCGGCTTCATTGTCACTTCACCTCGCGAACGCAAAATTCGCTTGTCAAACAAAGTGTCACTTTTGATCCTAATAAAACAATGTATTATTATTTCTCACCGGCATATTATAAGCTTATTTATATAAGATATAAAAATATCTATGTAAAAATGATTAAAAGTCACCATTAGATGGTCTCCTGTATACAGGAGTTGATTATCAGAAAAAATGAGTGAAATAGAAATTTACTTTGCATCCAAAAATAGTTGTCCCTTATTCAGGTAATTTTTAGTGATGATTCTCAGACACTATTGATAATGTTAATTTATTGAATATCTGATTAAATGTTCCAGTTTGAACATGGCAATAAGATTAATAATTATTCATCCGACCAGCGTGGTAATCTCGAAATTTCACCCATTTCAGAAAGAAATAAAAACAGTAAACATTATATGAGTAGAATCTATTTATTTTTAAATATTAATTGATTACATAGTATAGATTGTGTGCTTGTCTGGATTAAGTATGATATTTACAATGTAATAGTGAAACATAAATTGTACTTAATAATTTTAAAGCTCATAAAAGAGATAATGAATTAAAATATTTTCGATATTCCATAATAGTTCATAAACATGATTGTTTGGCTCGAATCTCTCAAGCCCAAACGCTCAAATAAAAAAATAGAAAAAAACATTAAAACAATAGAATAAAAAACAGTTCCACATAAGTAATTTATCATATGTATTCATCTAAAATTCAATCTATACAATTCTTACATATCAAACTGTTCCAACCAGTAACTTTGCCAAATTAATAGAATACAGTGTGTTTTGATCCAAGTATTTACAACCCCATTGATTTTTTCGCCCCGAATGAGATCTATTAGAAGAATAAAGTTTCATTTGTTGCAGGTGAAAATATTTTGCCCCCATTAGAGATAACAATAATTCACCACCAAGAAATTTATAAAGATCGATACCCGTTCTTATCGACATGATTATTTGAATAATTGCGAGTGGTTCAAAAGAATATCACAAGAAATATTGGATATCAAAAATTTATATTTCGATATTCGATACAATCGGATTGCACGGACTTGCAGCAAAACGCACTTAGCTGAAAGGAGAAAACGCAGCATCGAATTTTGTTCAACAATTACACTGCTTTGAACAGTTCGATCCCAACAATTCCATCAACATATTCACAAATATACATCCTTCACCACGTGTATTTAATACTAGGGATGTTCACGTAAAACAAATCGAATCGCTCACATCGATAACAATAAAGTAACAACTGCTAATTTATATACATCGACAAAAGCGTAACTTTGATTGGTCAATGATATAAAAATAATTGTATGCTACACAATGTCTTTGAATCCGTCACCAAAAAGAATCAAGAATAACTGACGTAACGGTGTCATCACTAACAAAGTTGAAGTTTCATGTGGATTGAAATCATCTCAGAATTCATCTCAGCTGGGGAATTAATATGATCATATGTTTTTGCATTCATTGCATTCAAGACGCGATGGTGAGAAACGGGATAAAATCAATCTCCATCTGTTTTACACCTCAAGATTCTTGTTGGTATGCTTGAGAAAACGAATGAAAGAGTAACAGATGGATTTCAGGAAAAAGTTCATTCGAAATCAGGCATTTTCAGAAGGCAAAGTAGGCAATAAAACTTTGGTGAGACTCGACATATACATGTTTTGGGAACATCTCAAACAAGTGGAACTCATTTTAGTCTCCCCAATGATGTATTGTCTGCACCATAATAAAAAATATTCATCCACATCAAGTCAACTTCAACTTTATAGTTACAGTGACCAATACCAGTGATCAAAATAAAGAAAAATCACTTGATTCCATGTAGAACCAATGTTGAAGGGATCAAGACAGAATTGAGAAAAATCAATAGACGCGCTTTTTGAACAAAATGAAAACATCAGGAACCATACATTATTTCTTCTATTTGTCAGATTCATCAAAGCAGTCAAGAAATCAAGTTTTCTAATTTATTTTCATTCAACGATCACTTCTTGGTGACAGAACGACCTGGTTAATGAGATAGGTAAAAATAATTCAGTACTAAAAAGAGAACACGTCGATAATCAGCTGTCCTTTATCTGCCAAAATATTCGCAAGAATCTGTAAATTCTCCTTCATAACAACAGAGACCTATCTATATAAACTAAAGTAGATTAATTCCTCGATATCATGTACTTTGGACATACCTACCTACGGATTTTTCTTCAAGGATAACATGCATTTACAGAGCATGAATTAACAAACTTCTTGGTACTGCAAGGGGGGCGTGAATTGCTCAGAAATTCTCAACAAAACCTGAATGGAATGTCTGTAGTGATATTATATCAATCTTCGAGCAGTGTGAATATTCTAACCTATCATATGAAAATCTCACAAAGAAGTTTTTTCCTGAAATTATATCAAGAGAAATGAAAATGCTTGGCCCCCCTCACACGAATATACAACATTTTATACTAGGATTACAATATTATTCAGTATTGTATACCTATAACAATGAAATCGTATTGCTTCTATTGCTTCAATACAACCTCACATACTAAAATGATTATCATTTTATTTACATTCCTTAATCTATCCTCTCACTATTACATATTTTATTCGATCCTCCGTCTTTCCATAATATGTTGTGAATGTATAGATCCAACGTTGGTATTGCTACTAACTTACTCCTTCATTTTCTCTGCAATCTACAAGCTTCAAATTTATTTGACCGTCGAGAAGTTTTGTGATTGGCTCTTGTTGCCAGATACCCAATTTGTGAAAACATCCCTGAAAATAAAATAAATGTCAGATGGTTTCGACAATAGAGAAACATTATTGTTGTTTATCATACGCAATAGCCCCTTTCGTTTGTATGCTAAGTGTAGCACTCTCCTACACCTCGTGTATTTCGCACCGCTTTTGAGCTTTCGTTTCACGAGGTGTAGAATGAATAACATAAGGTTAACTGCACTGAAAATCAGCTGGTGTAGATTACACGACACCGAAAAGCAGACGAAAGGACCTAAAGTTACATAGGAAGCAGCAAATACAGAATGACAAAAACGCCACAAGTCATAGTCAAGTCTTAAGTAATAAGTAGAATGACATGATAAAGTTAACTGCAGATGAGCCTGATGCTAGGAGGGTAAGATCAGATGAGAGTGATGATTATATTGGACAACAATTGATATTCACTTAATTCACCGAAAAAAAAAACATATTCACGAGGTGATAAAAAGTTTTTTTTGGGAATACATGCAATAAAACGTTAAATGGGATACTTTTTCATATCAAAAGGTTTTGAATGGTTCGAATTTATAAATTATGTAGTTCCGGTATTTAACAGTTAAATTCGAACAAATTGATATAACTTATTCCATGATTCACCTGAGAAAAGATATAAATAGCTTTTTATAGCTAAATACCACCAAAAGTTTTTTGTCACGAAGTGACGTCATGCGCAAAGCGGTTCAAAACTCGTATCTCATATATAGTATGATCAGTTTAGAATAAAAAAACACGATGCGTTTTTTGCCGAGTGAGGGATGAAACAGACGTTAGCGTTTGCGAGGCGGTTTAAAAACATTTTATTGTTGTTAGTGTTGCCAGTTGATATAGAAGAATGTAGAGCATGGATCTTTTATTATTAATAGGAAATGTTGAATGTGTCTTTCGACATTCTGTTGAAATTGAAAAACATATATCTATCAACTACGAATATTGATAATAAAATAAGGACAGCCTATCTGAAGCTGAAACAAAAGTGTCACCGGCAACGATGAATTTATGCGCATGCGCCAAAATAAAAGTAGATAATGACAGTCAAGAGCGACTCTGTTAGTGTTGTTTCTCTCTTATGTCCTCGCTGCTACTCAGATTGGAAATGATCGTATGTCAGGTATCACTTTTGCGATCTTTTCCAAACAAGCAAGTTATATCTGTGTTTTATTGATATGAATTTCCTCGTTTCTCGTTATTGTTTTTCGATTGCGTGTTTGTGTTTCATTAATTCATAGTTGTTCAGGTGATACTATTGTCGTAAATATGTCCAGTGTCGGTGTCCAGGTCGTGTCCAGCCTCCAGGTTATCTTCCACGATTCCAGAAATCAAGACACAATGGAAATGTCAGTAGTATAGCAAAACCACTTCTAGCCCACTTTGACTTCGAATAACCCCGTGGATGGCATGTCCATTAGCAGTGTATTCGAATCGCGGAGCGTTGAGGATCTAAGAGGGGTATAGCATGAGGGGTCTAAGGAGGGGGTGTAAGTGGGGTATGTTGTGCAGATCGAAGATGTCTTCGTGACCTTCACTAGAACCCCCTACTGTATGGTCACTGCTGATGGATATGCCATCCACGGGGTTATTCGAAGTCAAAGTGGGCTCGTGGTGGTTTAGCTATACTACTAGTGTCTGTGCCATCAATCTACTAGTGTCTATGCTCATCATTTTTTTCATCTTGATTGCTTCTGAAAGGAGTGGTTCGCTGAATTAGAAGATCTCTGATTACTCTCTGTCAAAGTTAAGTATACTTCATGTATTCTACCATCAATATATACAAATTCAAGAACTGAGTGAATATAAGATTCACGAATTTTAGACATCTCATGATTTGAATTTTGCGCCCGATTTCGCGCATGAGCCCTCAACCAACATTGAAAATTGAAAAAAGGATAAATACATGAGATTCGGCTTCACTTTGCTAATATTTTCTCTTATGGCGTATGGTCAATATTGTAGTAAATAGATATATGATACATCGCTACTCTACACAACGTGCACAATTTGACAACAGCTCAAACAATTGCTGAAACCTCTCGTTCGCTAGTGGCGGACACGCAGCGTGTGCACAGAGTAGACAAATTATACAGAGGCGAACGATAGAAAAGGCAACCGACATTAGAAAGAGAATTGTACCAATTTAAAGGGCTTTCGGCTATTCCCGCCAGGTCTCGGCTGATATTTGTGAAACAACTGTTCTCTGTCGTGACGCTGTGCAGAAGCTGAGCATACGACGAGACACGAAGATGTTTAGTGAACGATCGGGTTTCATGTTTTTTAAATTTTTATTGGTCACTGAGTTTGTGGCATCAGTGTGAGCCGTCATATTTCAGGCAATCATGTAGATGCAACTTTGCTTTGTACCAATTCAAAGGGCCGAGGTCATGAAAGCGGCGAGTGCAAACATCAAACAAAAGGGGCGGAGTTTCTCATCTGTAAGGTTATCTCATCTGTGGCGTGTGTTTTGAGCCGCTTCGCATATTCGGCTGCCGACTCGGCGAAAACCGCAACGTAAAATGTCACCCTTATATTTCATGTGTCATGGTCTCGTCGACACTCACCGACAATGGCTGACGACGCACTCGTTGCTGCAGTACTCGTCCTCCCACTCGGGGTTCGTGACTGCCGGATTGGGGCAGCCGTGGCGAATGCAGCCGCTCTGCCCGCCGGGCGGGCGCATCTGGCCCTGCCCGGGCGGGCCCTGCCCGCCCGACTGAGGGGGCGGGGGCGCGCCCGATACGGGCGGCGATGTCGATCCCATCGGCGGGGGGCTCATGTGCTGCTGCTGCTGCTGCATGTGCGGCGACAGGGGCATGTGCTGTTGTTGTTGTTGCTGCTGTTGTTGTTGTTGCTGGTGGTGGGGCGGCGACATGGCCACGTGCTGCTGTCGAGGAAACGGCGATTTAAGGGGGCGTGCAACAGACGAATATTAGAGGATGGTCATTGCTGGGGTTCGGAAAAGATAAAACAATTAAATAAAAACGTAATTTTCTCAGATTTTCTTAATTCAACACGTTGAGCGCCATGTGCTCACCGGTGGTCATTTCAGTTTGTTCTACTGGGACCATGTGCCCACCAGTGGACATTTGGCAAAGTATAGTTCAGCGCCGCGTGCCCAATCGTGGGCATGATTTATAAGTTTTTCTCAACTTTTCAAAACTTTTTTGTTTTCAAATAAAGTTGTGTGAAATTGACCTACTTTTTTTAATATAAGACAATAGATATGTTATATGACATTATGTCTCATTACAGTACGAAATAAAGTATTTCAAATGATGGGGGTGGTTCTTGAAGTATAGTAACTGAACATCCTGTTGAATCTTGTTTGTACCAATCAGAACAAAGAATAAAATAAAGCGGTATGTATCAGTTCGATTTTTATTTCGACCTTATTTTGTAAAATAAATATTTTATTTCTGATTTCACTTTTTTTTTATTTTATCCTTTGAATGAAATAAAAAAATCACGTGATTAAAATTATTGATTCAAGTCAAATGATTTTAATCAAGCGAAACCTGCTGGTCACTATTGTGACATCTATGATTCACCTCTTGCTAATATTTAGTTGATTGAATTCATATTTTTATTTTTTCTCAAATTCGAATTTGAAAAAAAAAATTGTAGTATCTGCTCCTCGTACTACCTATAAAAGCACTTTTGCGCCTGCATACAGTTGCCGGAAGTATTAATATGTCGTTCAAAATAATTTGAGTAGGAACTACTACCAATTTTTTATCATACAATTATGGCCAGGAACAAAATAATCTTGACACTAATAATTTGTCTTTGAAGTTGATTATGCTACTCAAATATTCCATGTTTTAATGAATATTTCAATTCATCTAAGGAATTAGTGACTCCAATCTGGCAACAGAGCAGGCAACATTTTTCTACTTCTTCTTTTTTCGGTCCGTAGGCTCAACCAAATTGAGTACAGAAACTTATAACCAATAAATATCCCCAAATATCACAAAATCTAGGTAGTCATAGTGTTCCATCATGAAATTGTGAATTGTTGTATTTTGAATATTGAAATCGTTTTTGGATAATTCTAGTAGTTATTCTGAGATAAAAAGCTCGAACTTTTCTACGTGCCGCCTCTGCTTTAAATGGAATAATAATTTATATTCCTTCTTTGCTATGGATCTTTTCGTGTGTTTTTCGGAAATGTGTGGATGTCGAAGACAATGCCAAAAATAATTCAATTATTATAAAGCTTTGTTTTTCCTCAACAAAATTTAATCAACTGTATATGACGAATTGACGAAGATGAGATGATGTTTAGATGTTCCATAAAGTAAGTATACATTCTGCAACAGTTTGTTGGTAGGTACTGCATAACAACATTTTTCAAAACATTGAGACAATATTCATCTTATCTTTGTTCGACACTAAATATACGATCCAAATTTGGAAAATGTCTTCCACACCATTTATATACCTACACATTATTTCCTGTCCCAATATTCTTCCACTGGCTTGCACAATGTTCTACCATGAACATTATAGGTTTTCCTTTTGTGCAAAAAAGATTCACAATCAGAAGTGAATAGAATTGATTATAGATGGTATAATTATTCAGTATTGAATTATGGATATCACGTTATGATACCTTATGAAGAAAATCCACATTGTTCAGATCTCTTATTTTAACCATTTCTTGGTTTCAACTTGATATTCGATGATTCTACGCATTCTACGTTGTTCGAGACAGTTGTCAATGTCAATAACAAAACATTTCAAAACTTTGGCAACTATTACTTTTACGGGGTTGTTGTATTAGATGGAAAAGTCATGTAAACGATATCTTCCTTCATTAATAATGCTCAAATGAAATAATATCACATTATATTGTTTTACTGTCTCGTATCATACTCCTTCCCCATTATTATTGGTCACTTCCCATTTATGTATTTGTTGAAAACCCTAACGCCAGAGTCTGTTCATATAGGCAAGTAACAAATATGATTTCACAGACAAGTTAAGCATGAACGCTTTATCAATGAACATTCAAACAAATAATGTATATTTTTCATTTTAATTACTTCAGTCCCTCTAAATGAATCATAACCATTTCACAGCAGAAATAATTGACCCTTTCCAGAATAGAAATTGAATTGAAATGGAAACAAATCCAAATTCCAGAATATGGTTATAGATATTTCTTAGAATTAAAAGGCACAAAGAAAAAGGATATTATTCTGGAATTTCACATTTTAATTCAATTTCGACATGGAACACTCATTTTGCCAACTGTCAAATTTTTCCATAGATTTTTTTCCCTTAATCTGTCGAATGTCAAAATCCGCCATGATAACTTTCTATTCTGGGAAGAGTCAATTGTGTTATATCTAGTATCAGAGTTACTTAATTTTTGGAACAAAAATCGACCAGCCAAACAGTAAAATTCCAATGGTCAGCTGCTGCCTAGGCAGTAAAACTTTTCATGTCTATTGAGCTACATTAAACAGTTGCTTCTAATGTCACTTGAAGAGGTAAGAATATTTGTTCACCTTTGTATTTTTTTCGACTACAGTTGGTTTACTGTGTTCATTAACCTTTTTTTTTTCTCTCGACAGCACATACATTTTTTTAAATGGAACACTCAGCTTATAAACGCCTCATTACATCAAGGTATCTACCTGAAGCATGCACATAATAAACGTGGCTGCTAAGAGCTTGTATAGATATTCAGATCACCCAACAACCACAACAGATGAATCAATACTAAATACTAATGTCTCCACTCGCCAGAGAGGTAGGTATATTATTGCCCATCTCTCATGAGACCCTAAATTCACAATAATCATCATCTATTCTTTACACCCCCCACCACAACCAGATACTTGTCGACCAGATGCCACTGAACAAGTCGGGGGTTTCAAATGCGGCGTTGTCAAATGTGGTTTCAATATTGAGGAACTACCATTTTCGATGGTACACATACGAATTTTCCTAATTATTTCCATAACTTTGTTCGAATTGACAGACGATAATGTTGAATACACTTGATAACTATCGTTAATGCTATGAATAAATAGGAAAAACAATGTTTTCTAAGTATTTTCGTTAATGACTGGGAATTATTATTATTTAAACCTTATTGAAGGGTTTCAAAAAACTGTATTATCTACCTGAGTTTCATATTTATGAATGCCTTCAACTGGATCAACGAAAACACATCAGAAACTTCAGGAACGCTAACTTGAACAATTGTTCTGAAGTAATTTAATTGAAAGTAAATCATTAAGTATGTTTTATTATTGGACATGAAGTTTTGAATCATTTATAATTATTGATTACGGGTTTCAAAATCGTGCAAACATACAACTAATATTTTTTAAAAACAATACGTGTTCATTTCAGGACCTGAGAAAACAAAAGAAGGCAAAAGAAGCAGAATTCACTATTGGAAACCAAGTGTTTCCGGAGATTATTTATAAAAATGTTGAGTGGTGAATAAATAAAATAAACCCATTTGATTCTTCTTGAGAATGAATCTGTACAGATATATTCAAAATACCACAACTCACGATAGATAAAAGATAATGATACGTTAGAAACACATTGTTTTAGGAAGTCCTGATGACTAATTTTCATTTTTATACATTCTTCAGATCAGTCTTGCAAAACTATTCAATTATTTAGTGAATATTTTCGTAGACTTTGTCAACCAACTCTAATAAAATTTCAGGGGTATGTAACTTGTTCAAATAGTATTTTTTGTGGATGCTATTGTATGAGAATCCTAACTTATTCTTGGAATAAAATAAGTCTTCTTCTCAAAGTTCAGGTGGAAGTCGCAATATACAATTTTCAATCATAATCAACTGATTCACCTGGTCATGATGAATGAACGGTAAAAATTAATTGAAATATCTTACAGAGATGGATGAATATACTGAAAAAAATTATCAAAACTGATCAAGTTTGAGGTTATCAAGTATTATATTCTCAAATTCACTACAGGATCATGAATTCACCTTATATCTATTAACTACAATATTGACCATACACCATAAGAGACAGTTTCAGCAAAGTGAAACCGAATTTCATATATCTATCCTTTGATAATCGGTAAGGTTGATTGAGGGCTTATACGCGAAAATGAGCGCGAAAATCGAATCATAAAATGTCTAATTTGTCAATTTCATATTTATAGGACTGATTTACTTGAATAAATGATGTCATTCGAAACATATCCGAGTTCTTGAATTAGTGTACTCGTATTTTGATGGTAGAATACATGAAGTTATAGCTTTGACAGAGAATAAATAATCAGAGATCTTTTAATGCATGATCACACACAAGAAAGAAGCAAACAAAATCAAAGTAATGGTAGGCATATAAATTATCCTGAACTTTGCAGTACTTTATTAGACATCGATGGCAATTCCATTGTGTCTTGATTTCTAGAATCGTGGAAGATAACCTGGACAAAACCTGGACACCGACACTGGACATATTTTCGACATTCTTGAACCTGAATTACGAATAGTATCATCTGAACAACTATGAACTAACGAAACACAAACACTCAATTCGCAATCAAAAAACCAATCACAAACAATAATGAGAAACGAATTCACAACGAAAAAAACCAGCTTGTTTGAAAAATACCGCGAAAGTGATACCTTCCAGTTCGAGTAGCAACGAAGACGTAAGAAATATACAACACTAAGAGAATCGCTCTTGACTTCTACTTTAATTTTGACACATGGACAGTAATTCAGCGTTGCCATTGACTCTTCAGCCGTAGTTAATAGATATATGGAATTATTTAATGACAGATAATGAGGAATTAACCAAACCAAAAGAGTTGTAAAACAAACCAACAAACTGATCAAGTTTGAGGTTAACAAGTATCACTTAACGAATGAAATGAAATCAAGTGCCAGAACGAAGACAAGCGAAAAGGCTAGTGAGCCTTTCGCCAAGGAAAGCTAGACAGCTTCTCGAATTGGACAAAAAAGACTTGAAACTGATAACGGGACTCCTCACTGGTATCACCTCAAAAAGATTGGCAAAACAGAGTGATAATTGTCGCTACTGCGAGAACTTCGCTGAAACTGCAGAACACTTGCTTTGCGAATGCCCAGCACTCGTCTTCAAAAGGCTCAAGTACCTGGAAGGGACCTTCTTAGAGCCCTCCTGCTAGGAAACTGATGAACTAAATCTAGAATTCCCTGACTTCGCATAGATGAGGGGTCATGCACAAAACATATGTTGAGAGGCTGCACAGCCCTAAGGACCCCCTCCCCCTAAAATCCACTAAGTATCACATTCTCGAATATAATTTAGGAGCCAAGAACACAGATTATAAATAATGCACGAAACCAAGAAAGTTGGAAATGTTTTTGAAGTTACAATGGGTCACATGATGACCATTCATCCATCTCTGTAGCAAATTTAAAATTCTTCACTCAAACCATTCGTCCACTGTTGATCACAACTACACACCCTCCTAAAGTATAGAAAATCATCTGCATCAACTCACCTGCTGCATATAGCTGTTGTGCTGCTGCTGCTGCATGTGCTGCATGCTCATGGCGTGCGACTGCATCATCCCCTGATGCTGCTGCGGCTGCTGCATCATGGGCGGCTTCTTGCCGATGGGCTGCGACTGGGCGGAGGGCGGAGCGGGGGCGGATGACATGGGCGGCGAGGGGATGGCGCCCTGCGGCTGGTAGGCCGAGTATTGGGGCGCGCCCGCCTGGTAGCTGGCGTAGTTGCCGTACATGCCGTCGGCATCGCCGGCGCCCTTCGACACCAGGCTGGCGCGGTAGGCGGCAAGAGCCTTGAGGTACTCCTTCTTGGCCGCCTCCGTCTTCTTCTTGTACACCTGAAGGGAAAAGGTGGGCGTTGTTGAGTGGGTTTTTTGTAGACAAGTGGGAACTATAAGGCACCCGTGGGTTACACCATTACCCTCTAGAATATAAGGCCTCAACGCTGTGACGTCACTACTCCCGTGACGCAACATGTGAGGTCCGAGGATCGATGATATCGATCAGTATTCATTGTGCAGTCGTGTGCGTGTGTTTGTTGAATATTCTTAAAAAGAGATACTATTTTTTGAGTATTTTGTGTTGTTAGGCGAAATAACAATGCCGCATAAGTGTTGTGTACTAGAGTGCCGACGGAATTATGAGAATGGTCCAAAAGTTCATGTTTTTAGATTCCCCTCGGATACTGATCTATCTACAAAATGGACTGCGGCCATTCATCGTGAGAATTTCACTCCAACCAAGAACAGTGGAGTCTGTGAATTACATTTTTACAAAGACAATATCATAACTTCATCTACAGCAACCGATTCGAAAACTGGCCAAACTCTAACAATAGATTTGAAACGAGATATAATTCTTACTCGGTTTTCTAACTGTCCATCTTATTTTTCACAATATATAAAATCACTTTCAACGGGAGAGTAAATATTTGGTGAATTCAATTATTGAAAGTAAATCTGAATTCGAAAATTATCAAAAATCATTTTGCTACACAGATTTTCAAGCATTTCTAGTTGTTTTAGAGTATTTTCAGTTGCCCGAAAAGTGGTTCAAAGTTATAGATTTGCAAAAAGTCACAGTATTCAAATTGTCTTATTCTACAGGGCCCTTAATTACATATTCTGTTGTAATTGATTGTGTTTTAAATGTGGAATCATTTTTTTAATGGCCAGGAGATACAAACATATCTAGAAGTCAATTTAAAAACGCCTTTTATCTCCAATAATATCAATGAAATCAAGGAATTACTAATTGAAATAAATAAAAACGATAAATAAATCCGGAAAATGTCTTGATGATCAGAAAAAGAATGTTTTGAACCACATTTCTAATTTATTGGAATCTTTGATTTCTGAATCGGTTTTTGATTTTGATGAAGATTCCGAGAACAATTCAGCTTTGTTGTTCATTTCTGAGCAAATTAATTACATGTGTCTTGCAAAGAAAGATATCATTATTCAAATAATACCATAATTTTATCTTCCATGATTCACATGCTTACAAATTTTCAAGACATTTTGGTGTACTCATATTATTACCCCATTCAAGTACAGTGTAATCAATGTACATGTAGAAAATGTATAAGTTATTAGGTGATCTTGAAAGATATGTCATTTTAATGATGGATGGAGTTTATTTCAAGCGATATTTAGATTATAAGGCAAGAGATATTGTAGGAACGGCTTATAATGATTCAAAAAAATCGAATGGGATGCGAAGAATGGCTCAGTAAAGTTGACGACTGGCATCCTGTTTAAACCAGAAGCCCTTTAAAAAACCATCGAAATCGGCTCAAAAAATGATCTAAAACTAAAATTGAAATAGGCGGTCGCCTTCTGCACCATGAAGCGCTTGATCGTATAGAGTCTCAGTCCGCCTCACTTGCGTGACGTCACTGCGGAGTGTTCATTCCTTACATTCTAGAAGGTAATGGTTACACAAAAGTCAGCTATATGGAAAAAATTTAGTCTTCCGTGCACTATAATGTCTGTTCAATGGCCGAGTTCAGTGTATGATTGTTTGAGGGCGCTGCTTGAGTGGTATAACAAGTGAATAAAGCATTTTATGCCATTTTTTGATTTTTCACATATTTTGTAGGTTGGGGTGCACATGTCAGTCATGTAAATGTCACATTCCTTCAAAATATTTCTTGTTTCTTTTATACCTTTTCATTTCCGCGAAAATGCATCCACGCCACGACTTTGCGCTAAAACTAAAACTAAACAATAAAAACTGATAGGATTTCATGAATTCGCCAGTGACTTCAATTTTGGAAAGCATGATGGGCAAGAAAATATACTAATAGGTACCTATAGCTTTCATGAAGAATCTTTGTGGTAGGTAATATAAATTCATTCATTCTAGCTTTAGAATGTCTCTAGAGATTTCTGAATATTGTGGCTTTTGTGCTTACCATTTTGATACTGAAATTCCTCAAAAAGAGCTGTGTGCCTACAACTTTTCGAGGTAAGTCCAAAATTTTAGTGTATTTGGTAGTGAACTGAATTCTCGAGTGTTTTCTCCAACATTTTTGTTATCCTTCTATGATATAGATAGATATTGGCCACTTCACATATTATTTCATCCAACATTCACTATATCAGAATATCACCCAATATATTTGCTTGAGTGGTATTAATTTTTATTGGAAGATCACTGTAGGTGATTTTCGCTGATTGGGCAGACATTATATAGTGCACGGAAGACTAGATTTTTTCCACTTAGCTGACTTTGGTTACACTCATCTGTTTACGTCAAAAGATTAAATAGGTCTAAGAAGTGTTATGCAGTAAACTAATTAAAAGTCAAAATCTAAATTAATGTTGTTGATTCTATTGTATTCAGAGATATACATAATGTTCAAGATATACCTATCCTTATTGAAATCAAATTCACAGTGAGTCAGTCATTTTATCAATCGATGGAATGTAAATTTGATATCACTGTTATTACTCTTGGATGATGATACTTACATTCTTGTGCTCAGAGTCTAGAGCATCCCACATGGAAGCAACGATTTTCGAGACCTCACCGAAACTTGCATTGGGATTCTGACCCTTTATGGCTGCCTGGGTATCCCTGAAGAATAGTGCATAAGCCGATACTGGCCTGGAACAAAATACGTGACATATTGATAATAAAACTCAAAATCTGTATCGGAGATACAGCTGGATTTCAATCAATGGCTTGTAAAATGATCATTCATGTCGTGCAGTCGAACCTGGAAAACTGTCAGAGACTTCAAAATGTATAATAACTTATTCTGAAATCGATACATAGTGTTGAAATAATGGCCTTCGTTTTTTAATTAAAGAATATATTTTCTGAAACATAATATGGAAAATATGGCTCCAATTATCTCAATTTATAATACTTTTGTCGGTCATCATTCAAAAATATCTTTCCCTTATTGGGAGAAGAATTGAATATTGTAAATAATGTTGCTAGTGAAACCAATGCTTTTGCATTGGTTCAAAAATTATCGTTTTAAGGTGTGGTAAAACTCTCAAAATATCGGCAATTTGAAAAAATACTGTGATCATTTCAAGTCTGGGAAATAGGAAACATCAAAACATTTTTTGGATATCAAAAAAAGCTTGTTGAACATTGGAGAGTGTAACTTTCTTCGATTCTTGTTAAATTCAAACATATGGTGTGGTTCAATTATACACAATAAAAAAATAAACTAGTATAATGAATTAATTAGTAAATAGTAAATTATTATCTCTTTTTTTTCAAACTGATTTCAAATATATTACATGGGTCAATATGCTGTGAAGTGTCTTAGTTCTCGAGAAATTAAACATTAAAGTGAAGAAGTTACATGTTTTGATAAAATAATCCCGAGAATAATATCAATCATTGGCAAATATAAAAAATGGAGACGTCATGACTTGATACATATTCACTGTTAATGTTAATATTCGTAGTTGATGAAAAGAAAAGGAAACGGAAATGTTAGAATATACACAATGAGAGGAAAGTTGTGCAATAGTAAGACCTTATACAAGGCTCTTCTTAGTTTTTATTTATCTCTAGAGTTGTAGTTTATCGAAATATAATGTGTTCTTTCTCATTGCAACTTTTTGAGCTTCAAAAAATGGCGTTAACCAATCTTGAGTCCAATGTTTCGTCTTCTAGAATTCATCATATATTTTGGTTTTTCTTTTGGGTAGAGACACAAATACTCCTTGTATCAAGTGAAATTTCTCCTAACGACCTATGAGACATATAAAAAAATTGTTCTCAAGAAGATTTTCTCCAATATATCTTGCTCATATGTCATTCAGTAGAAAAGCTGTGAAGCCATCTCCAAGATATCTATCCAGTTCATCCTTATCTTGGCCACCGTGTATGGAGTTCCATCAATAAATAATTCTTGTACTAGAAGTGATTTTGAAAAAAAATTCAGACGAAATCCAACAACTTCTAAATCAAAATGTACTGTGGCGTGGTTTCCAAGACCCTCTTAAAGTTCCTCGTCAGAGAAAAAAAACTAGAATCAAACCTCTACCGATGGATTTACGTCTACCTTGATAAGATTTGTGAGCATTCCTTGCCAATAGCTCCAGCGAAACACACTAGTCATATAATGCCGAATGGATTTCTTGTCATATATCATTCAAGTCGGGAAACATTTCTATTCAATATATCCGTACGAAGTTATTGGTCAGAACAGAAAATCGATGGCAAAAGAGCGACTGCGTCTACTCTGTGGAAATACGTTCCGATTCCTATAAGCATAACACGTTTACCAAATTAGAAGAGGGGGAGAATGAGCACAGAAGATTTATACTCGGATTTATATTTGCAATGAGCGCCGTTGATACGATTTCAAGACATCGAAAATTCAATCAGGGGACTTGAATGAGACGGATTTATGGCTATCGTTTCTTTCTCGGGTTCCTTATTGATGTTATTCTCAATAACATCATCATTTTCACTGGGATTCCAACTCCTTGTTAGTGCGATGGAAAATTACAGAGTATTTTTTTGAAAAGAATTATTTTTGAACACAAGCATTAAGTGCATCTTGGTAATTTTGTGGGATTCTGTATCCACTTGTCTTCCTGTGACTCCAAAAACCCCTACATACTTATTTTCTATAGGATATCGGTTCACAATTGCAAAATTTGTAGGATTTTATGGTGCCTGCTCCATCTTGAGTTTATACATTTTGCAAAAAATTCATAATCTACTACTTCAAAAATTTTGAATAGAATTGGATTATAATCACAAAATTCATCCACCATCTTGGATCTTAAAATCAATGGGACGATTACAGGTGACTCAAAATTTACTTTTCAAATTGTTAGTTACAAGTTACAATATTGTAATAAAAACTTGTAAGAAGGGAAATAAAATCTCAATAGGTAATTATCGAGTATCAGTATCATACCTATCAGTATCATATCTATAATCTTATCTACTGCTACTTTGAAAATATGTTCTACTTCAGCCAATCTCAATATGGTTCCAGCAGGAATATAAATCCGCCACTCAAGCTGACTCGATTATAAATAACAATCTCGTACTTTAAAATGTTTTGAAATCCTTCTATTTTCTGGGATCCAATCAATGATCTTTTAATTTCAATGCCATTTTTTTTATGCATCCAGGTATTGATCATGATGAACTTCAAGGCATGGTTTTGTTATATTTCACATTTACTTATATTACTCTCATTTCCAGATCGTGTTTTCAAAACTGGTCTGTGAAGCATGAGCTCTTCAAATTCGGATATTCAAAATGTTCACAAACTACAAACAAAAAAGTATATAAAGAGTCATTTATTACACCTTACTAACTATAACTGTCAGAAAGAATTGAATGAACCATCGTTCACTTTTCTAATAAATGTCGTTTTATGTAAATAATTCAAGGGTATGTACTTATTAACAATTGCCAAGCCTCAACAATTGCACTAGGCCGGTTGTCAATTATTGACCCTTCCCAGAATAGAAAGTTATTATGACGGACTTTGACATTTGACAGAGTTAGAAAAAAATCTTGAAAAAAATTTGACACTTGACAGTTGACAAAATAAGTGTTCCATGTCAAAATTTAATTGAAATGGATTTGTTCACATTTTAATTCAATTTGACATGAAACAATTTTTTGTCAACTGTCAAATTTTTCCCTAGATTTTTCCCTAAATCTGTCAAATGACCAATCGCTACATGAATCGTCTCCCAATATATACCAATATTGGAGCATCCACTGGTGTCACGGATGAAAGGCTCCTGCAGCGACACCTGGCGGCGGAAGTTTGAAGGTGTGTGATGTAGGTACCAAGGTAGAATGTTTGAACATCCCATATTACACACCTACAAACATCCGCCAGGTACCGCTGAAGATAGTATTCATCATCCATCCCAAGGTGGATAAAGGATGGTGAAACAGCTCTTCAATTGTTTCTACGAAAATCTTGTAGACCGTTTGAGAAGGTAGTAATATTTCCAAGACTTGAATGAAGATGGTGGTAAGATCGATTTCCAAGGAAGATTTCTAATGCTTATGTATTTCTGTGATTCCAAGCTGACAAGCGAGAAGTGAAACGACTTTGAATTATCAGTAAATCTGAAATGATTATCAATATTTATACTCTTATCGGTATTTTTTCTCCTAGAACAGATGGCACTGATAAATGCACAGTTCCTGTTTTACCGACACAAGGTATGGCGCCATCTCTGGTAATTTCAGGAAATAGTACTTCGGTATGAAATCAAGTAAGCAAAAGTCTACAGTTTATTCTAGTGCTTGTTAATATAGGAAGCTGTTTCAACATCCTATATCCACCTTGATACATCCAAACAAATGCTGTTTTATGTTTTATTCTTCTTCGAGCGTCAACTATGAAATCTTCTCGAACAAAAAACATTCCTTTTTTGTATGTTGCTTCAATGATGTGAACATCATCAGCAGAAAGCAGCAAATGTACAGAAATCCTGTATCAGAATAGTGGATGACAATGAACAGACAGCAGATGGGAAAATGCCGGTTGATGCGCCTCTGGATGTGCTTGGCACGTCGTCTATTGATTTTTCGCGTACCATTAAACTGTATTAAAATGTTGGAAATGGCATTTTCCCAGCTGCGGCATCAGATCGCGAGGGGAAAGACGTTATACAGTCCATAAAGCAAATATGTTTGGAGTGCGCAAGTTGTAAAGTCGGATTTATTGTTGCAATTCCACATACTATGTATTATTCATTTTCAATTCTCCCATTTTCCTCCAAATACGCGCGATAGTCGGGTAGACAGACTGGTATTGTGGTGGGATGCGGTAAACTTGAAGTTACTGTCGCGAATTCCGAGGTCTCAAACCCAATATTCCAGTTATGGGAAATGAGTTTTTCCATGTATCATATACCGCGAGCTAGCTAAGATGATTGCGACAGTTTTCCGGCCATTTCTATTTCTCGGCCATTTTTGCAATCAAATAAAAAAAGCATCTATGCAGGTATATCATTGAAATCGATTTGGGTTCACTATGCTGCAGGTATTCCATTAATTCAATCACATAGTAGGTAGATAGTTTTATCGCATTTCTTTATTATATTCCTGTTCCGAAATGTCCCTCATAGATTTACGTCGTATTACTGCGGCGCTACCGTATCTTGACATTTAGATCTGACACTGACAGTTTTGAAGTCCACCGCAATCCACGCCGTTTAATTCAATAATGGAATATTCACTTTCCGTACGGAGTCAATCAACCAATCGAAAGCTTATATTTTGCATCTTTACCATAGCAACTAGAACGATTTCCGAACATTTTTCTCTCTTCCTTTGGGGAAGGAGCACAACACTGGAAATTTTTCGACGTTTATATATAATGGAAATGAGACAAACAGTCAATCTCGACAACTTTGTATTTTATTTTACTGTTTATACACAGCCGTTCAGTCAACTAACCACTTCCAATCGCTAAATTTACATTGTGTATGCTTGTCAGGCGTTTAGACCATAGAGAATTTTCAGAATATTCGTGTTGTCGAAAAAATTTTCAGCAATAATTGAAACTCTAGTGGTATTATAAGTGAAAATACATGCAAAATCCCTTGAGCAAGTGTTTTTCTCACTCACATTTTATTACTAAAAATAATTTTGGAATTATCACATTCAATACTGGTAGTGGAGAAAAATATACACTTAATTCTTGTCAAGTAGGTATCAAATCATCGAAAAAATTCATGATGATCAGCACTGCTGTTTCTAAGATGAACTAGTGACGAGAGTACCAATACAGATTCGAGAACAGAAACAAGAACAACCCAACAAGAAAGCGAAACATTCACTTACTTTTGTGGTTCATTAGGATCCCTCTTCTTTTTCTTCTTTTGTACCTTCGGTTTCTTTTGTGCCTTCGTTAACGTCTGATCGGCCGGTTCTGGGGAAGGCCTTTTCATTGCCGTTATCTGCAAGCAAACGAGGAGAATCAACAAAAACAAAAAAAAACAGTGCGACAAGCAAAAACTACTACGAGACGGACACGAGACACGACACACAGAAACACTTCAATTCGGAATTAGTTGCAATGCCGGTCGCGGGAGGCATAGCCGTTTCCCCCTCCACCGATTTTCTTTGTTGGCCAAAAACAAACGACCGTCTGCGAATTAGATCGTCGCACACTAAAAATAGAATCGCTTTTGAGTTGGTTTCGCCAGCAGTAAACTAATTGAAATCAGAAATTAATCTGAGAGGCTGTGTTCTGGACAAGAAATGTGATGAAGTAAGCGTTCCTTAGTTCCTAGAAATATTGGTTTCAAGTGTTGACTGAACAGAAACTCGATTGTGACCTGAACTAATCTCGGAACCGCCTACCAGCTGACTCGCGAAAAAGAAATAGAGCTATTTATGGAACGAGTAAATATAATGTACACCTACATTCTCAGGAAGTTCATATCGATAAACCATATCATTTTTTTCAGAACGAAACAGAACATATTTTAAAGTTACAACATAACTACAATATCTAACAGATATTTTTAGAATGCTGTCAAATAAGATCTGCAGGACCACAACTTGAGGTGGATTTAAGCAGCAAAATCAACATCAAACTTCAACTGGAACTAAACTTGAATTCCTTGATAATTAAGCTTTGTTTTTTTATGCAACTGTTGGGGAATACCAAATATTGTGTATGTTGGTACCCCAAATATTGGAAGAAAAAAAGTTTATTTCCTTTGGCAACTCAGTATAATTGGAATAGATTCAGAAATTACGGTTACACAGTATCAATATAACGTTTGATGGTTTTCAGAGGTATCTGTCCCCATTTGGAGAGGTGCAATCGTTTTTATAAACGACACATCATGTGACTTAGGAGACCATAGTTTTTTTTGAATAATAAATAACAGTATGTTTATTGAAGAATTCATTCGCTACCCAAGGCACATGAACTGTCAGCACTTTACGATATTAGGTTATTATGTTATGTTGATATGTTTATTAAAACATGAACTAATTGGAAGAGAACTAACATTTCGAAATGGTATGATGAACAAATCAATATGATATAATATAGTGTGATACATTTATATATGGCAAACATAGCAATAGCCTGAAGGGCGCACTTTACAACATCCGTCCCCCTCAAGAACGAAATTTGTAACTTGGATTGTTGCAAATTTCTGTTGATTTATTTTCAGCATGTTCATCTGAAGAGTCAGAAATATCATTGTCAATTTCGATTTCAATAGGATTTTCAATTCCCTGTGAATTTTGGGGTGAATTGCTACTCGGCGATTTTTTTAAACACTTAATATTATTTCTATACTTATATAAAACAAAAATGATTCCTATCATGATAAATAGGTAAATAAAAACATAATGATGAATATGATCGAATTGTATGTCATTATCTTCAAACATCTCTTGTTCCTTGAGCTTCAATGTGTTCACTGCGTAACTGATCCTTTCTAGTTTATCAATATGTTGCGATGAGATTAGTAAAGTCTTATTCAATAAAGGAAAAGCATTTACATTCAATGAATTATTGAGCATATTGGTATTAATATCAAAATTTGGATAATATGAACTATACGTTGAATCACTGTAAGATTGTGAGTCTAAAGAGTTCAATATAATAGAACTAGTGAATGCAGAACAATGAGGATTCATTTTTAAAATACCAGTTTCGTATAAGAAAATTTGTTTTTCAACTTTACCACATTTTATTGTCAAGAATTCCTTTTTCGGGCTATTGAAAATCCAAGAATTTGGTTGATGTAATTGAATGAAAATAGTGCTGTCAATGAAAATTATTCGTTTTTCGCATGTTTCTGGCATGGTACTGCGTGGGAGAAACAATAACGCTTCGCAGGTTTTGTGTAGTTGCAAAAGGAACAAAGGATATTTTTGTTTACAATTATACTTATTGTCTAGAACTAGGCATTTATCGATATCTTGATGATCAAGAAGAAAATAATGTTGTTTAACACTATCTATTGCTAAGAATGGTTTTTCAGGAATGATGAAACAAAACAAGTTTTTATTATAGTGCATGGGTAAACTCGTCATTTTCAACAAGTCATATGAGTTCGTACTAACTAAAGGGATATGTAAAATAAACATGAGAGAGTTATCTATTAAAATTACATTTGGTGACATAGATTTATACAATTCTAAAGAATTTTTCTGCGTTAATAATACAGGGAAAGTCAAACCTGAAGGCATATGCATACTGAATTGTACCAAATGATTGATCAAATTTTTTGGGCTGATAATCAGTGGATGAACATTGCCATTTTGTGCTGATAATATGATATTCAATAAATTGTTTTGATATAAGTCGAACTGATTTGTAAGCATGTCGAACATTAGCAAGTGTTGATCTAGTTGTTCAATGATTTCGAAATGTGCTGAGGCATTATTAATCATAATAGTTAGATTGTTAACATAATTTTGGACATTGGAGAACTTTCTATCGAAATCATGTAGATTTATCATAGATGAATTCATGTATTCCATAGCACTTTGAAAGACACTCGTCTGTTCCAATAATAGTTTTTGAAAACCTGATTGTTTATTTTCAAGTTTTTTGATAGCATTATTGTAATAAATAGCATCATTCTCATCTAAGGTACCAAAAAGAACTTTCGCGGTACTTCCAAAAATATTTAATAATCCCCTTTTTGCTCTGGTCTCTTCAAGTGGAACATCAGAATTTATCAATAATTCGTTAATCAATATATTTGTTTCCCTAGTTTTCTGTAATGTCAACCTCATCACATTTGTGAATGCGGCACATTGTTTAAAATTGGCTTCTACTAATAGTACTGATTCGCAAAGGCGATTAGCTTTTTCAAAATTATAATTCAACAATTTGTAGAGACTGAAATATGATTTCAAATCTAGCTTGGTTATCATTTTCCAATAGCTATTGTATAAGGAAACAGTATTGAATTGTTCGTAGTAAATTCCTGCACTTTCGCTGATCTGAGTAACTTGATATGTCGTCAGAGTATTGTTATAATCATTGTCACCTAATGAACTACGTACTAATAATTGAAGGAAAAGTATAATTATTTTCATCAAATTCATCACGACTACTCTTCGTATGCTGTTTATTCTAGGGTTTTATTTCTGAAACAGAAAATGTTTCATATTAGTTATGATAAAGTTTCAGTCTATTATTGTGAACTTTTGTTCGCTTTTTCTTAATCAAGATAGTTGTGTTTACGTTCGAATGTATTTCTACTACTTTATATGGACCATTCCAAACTGATGATAGTTTTTTACTTTTTCCTTTGACTGTAGATTCGTTTTTGAGTAAAACCAAATCACCAATTTGAAATTGAACTGCGTTCACGTTTTGATCATAATATTCCTTAGATTTTTGCTTATTCTTAACAAGATTATCCCGAGCTATTTCATGGGCATGCTGAAGGCGAGATTTCAGTTCACTATCGTAATCATTGTAATTATATGATAATTCAGGAGATTTTTTCAAACTCGATGGAATTTCTACAGGATGTCCATAAAGTAACTCAAATGGAGTATAGTTAGTGGCACTATTTACTGATGAATTGAAAACGAATTGTGCATAAGGCAACCATGTATCCCAAGAGTTTTGATCGTTATCTATATATGTTCTCAAATATTCGGTAAGAGTTTTATGTGATCGTTCTAGTGCACCATTGGTCTGTGGTCTAAATGCACATGTTTGAATTTTGTGTATTTTCAAAAGTTTACAGACCCTTTTGAAGAGTTCACTCAAAAAATTCTGACCTTGATCAGTGAGAACTGATTCGGGAATTCCGTGTCGACATATGATATTAGTGACAAAATGTTCAGCTATGCTACTAGCTTCTTGATTTTCTAGAGGTATTAATTCGCAAAATTTCGTCAATTCGTCTTGGAAAGTTAGTATGTATTTGTTATGATTATATGTTACTGCTAACGGACCAACAATATCTAAACTTATCTTTTCGAAGGGTTTTTTGGCTGTAGTAGTAATAGTCATAGGCATTTTTGTATATTTGGAGGATTTATTTCTTTGACAGTAATCACACTTCGTAATGTAGTCATGGATGTCCTTATACATTCCAGACCACTTATACTTCCTTCTGATTTTTTTGAAAGATCTATTTACGCCTAAATGTCCTCCTAATGGACTATCATGGCATTCCTTGAGAATTTGTTGTATTTCTTCTCTCGAAGTTACTTTTATAGTATTACTATGAAAAATTGTTATCTTGATATCAAGATTCTTAAAAACATATCTCATCATTGTTCGAATATTTTCAATTTTCAAGCTTTTGAATGGAATGTTTCTTGTGAAATTTATCATTGATAAGCTATTTATACTATTTATAATTGCAAATTCCTTTATTATCTGTAATGCATCGAAAATGTTTTCATAACTGACCTTCTTAACATGTTCGTGAGAAGGTATGAATAAGGTGCTGTCTTCCTTAAAGTATTGAATTCCGAGTTTTGTTAAGGTTGCAGATTTTAGTTTATTTACAATATTTACTTCGACTGAATCATGAGCTGTTGTTATATCGGTGCTAATAAAATATACTCGTAAAGAGACAGGGTCGCACTCAGAAATATTCTTGTGGCTATCGATGATATTAGAATTTATTATGACATGATTTTCCTTTTCCTTCACGAACTTTTCATATTCAGAACATGTATTTATTGCATTGATGTGATGTATTCTACTCAATGCGTCTGCATTGGAATTTTGTATTCCAGGCTTATGTTTTATTTCAAATTGGAATTCTTCTAGTTTTAACCGGAATTTCATGAGACGACTACCTGGGTCTTTAATTGAAAACATCCACAATAACGGTTTATGATCGGTACAAATAAGAAACTTACGACCATATAAGTACGGCCTAAAATATTTGCAACTCCAAACTATTGAGAGCAACTCCTTTTCGATCGTACTGTAATTTTTTTCAGCTTTGTTAAGAGTACGTGAGGCGTATGCTACAGGGAGATCTTTGCCAATCTCTCCTTGTGACAAGACTGCTCCTATTGCAGTGTTACTTGCATCGGTAGTTAAAATAAAAGGATTAGTGAAAACGGGAAATTGTAATATCGGAGGGTTGCACAATTTTTCTTTAAGTATTTCGAATGCCTCTATACAGGAAGGTGTAAACTCGAAAGGAACATCCTTTTTTAGGAGATTATTTAAAGGTTGAGTGATTTTCGCAAAATTTTGGATATGGCGTCTATAGTAACCAGCCAATCCTAAGAAAGATTTTATTTCAGTGACATTTTTAGGGACAGGAAATTCCTTCACTGCTTTTATTTTAGCAGGATCAGGGCTGATGCCGTTTTCCGTGATTATATGACCTAAATAACTCAATTCGGGGCGTAGAAATTCGCATTTTTCAGGTTGCAATTTAAGATTATACATTCTCATTCGGTCAAATATTTCTACCAACTTTTCATTATGCTCCTTCAGAGTTTTTGCATAGATGATGATGTCATCAAGGTACACAAAGCATTTTATACCTTGTAATCCGGAGAGAACGTTATTCATCATTTTCATGAAGGTACTGGGTGCTCCCTTAAGCCCAAAAGGCAAACGGTTGAATTCATAGTGACCGTAGGGCACGCTGAAAGCAGTTTTATGTTTATCCTTAGGTTCCATCAGAACCTGATGATATCCCGATGCCAAATCTAGCGAACTGAAAAATTTTGAATTTCCTAACTGGTCTAATATTTCTGTAATATTTGGCAAATAATAGACTTCGTCTAGAGTTTTTTCGTTGAGTTTTCGAAAGTCAACAACTATTCGCCATTTTTTATTTCCATTCGAATCTGGCTTTTTAGGAACGACTAAAAGAGGGGAATTATATGGAGATTTTGAATCTGAAATGATTCCATCTTTGAGCATCTTATCGACTTGATTTCGAATTTCTTCGTGTTGTTGAAATGGTAGTCTATAGGGCTTGATGTTCACAGGAATATCATTAGATGTAGGTATGGAATGTTTTATTGCGTCTGTATGAGTTAAGCTATCACCCTGTAAGTGAAATATATCATGGAAGGATTTGCAAATTTCAAGAATACTGTCTTTTTCATTTGGATGCATGTGAGACGTTCGTAAGGATTCTGTTAAATTTGTTAGTCGTTCAAGATTGCAATGAGGTTTATCAATATTAAGAATTTCATATTCGGCAACATTTTCAAAAGTGACGAACGGATTTTCGATTGTCATATCTTGATCATTGGTATTAATGAATGCTATATTGCAATACCCATTTTTTGGCTTGACTATGCAATTTCCAACGAAGACTCCGTCTAGAATTTCTGAAGATAAGCATAAAGATTCGGATTTTTGTGTTGTTTTTATTTTGCGTATAACTTCACTCCTTGCTGGCACAACAATTTTAGTATTGCATGTGTTTTGCTGTGTTTTCATGAATTCGAAAGATAATGTTTTACGTTCATGTGTGAGAGATAATATTTTATTTTCATAATCAATTTGAGCTTTGAGTTTAAGGAGGATATCTTTACCTAATATTCCATCTTGCAGAATAGGAAAATTATCATTCACGATATGTATAGGATGTATAAAAATATTTTCACCTAACTGAAATTCACCATAGCATATACCATATGTTTCAATAAGAGATTCTGAAATACCTTTCAAAAAAGATTTATGTTGGGTATGACAAATTGCATCACCTTTGGTACAAGATTTTTTCAAAAGACTAATGGAGCTTCCAGTGTCGAGTAGAAGATTAGCTACACTATTTTTCGCTAATAGTAAAGGAAATATTACACTTTCGGCTTCTTCAGTATTGCAAGGCTCTAAGCGAAGAATTTTATTTTCATTATTAGAACAATATGATTCAGGACTTGTAGCGATAGGAATATGCATAATTGAAGAACTACAAGTATTTTTCAAAGGACGGCAGTTTAAAGATCGCTCACCCGACGTGCACTGCCTGTCTCTGCAGTCGGTGTTCGGGAGTTTCCCGAATCCGTAAGGGAGTTGTTTGAGTTTGATTGATATTGATCGACCCTTTTCTTTTTGAAACAATCACGTATATGGTGACCTTGTTTTTTGCAATATGCACAAATTATTTTCGTTACGTTTACTTCAGACTTAATCTCCCTTTTTGAGTACGATGGAAGTGGCGTGGAAGTGGACGGTTTATTTTTGAAGAAACATTCAGTTTCTAAATGACCATTCCGGTGACAAAAATTACATTTTTTGAAAGATCTATTTTTGGAAAAATTATTTGGTTGTTGTCTATCGCTATTTCGCTCTTCTTCCACAGCTGCTTCGATCGCTTCTGATAGTTTCTCAAAACGAGATGCTTTTATAATTATTTTGATGTTGGAATTGAGACCATCTACAAAAGATTTGAAGGCTGTACGAGAATTGAGATTTTTAATGGTTTCTGCGGCCTCACTACCTTCGGCTTGGATGCAAGCATCGTTGAGGTTACTCAATAAGTGCTCAACTCGATTACCAAAATTCCGTACTGTTTCACCTATTTTTTGTTTGATTCGAAGTAATTCTCCTTGTAATTGCGCGATACTGCGTGTCTCTAAAAATTGATCTTGCAAATCTTTTTTCAATTCATTCCAATCCTCATATATTTTATGTTTGACTACATTGTATGCTGGGCCAGATAAACGCGATTTGATTATGTTAACAAGCATACTCGCATCGGCAGGTTGAGATAGATCTGTACTTACTATATCACAACATGAAATGAAACGATGAAGTTCTGATCTATCACCTCTAAATTCAGGAATTAATTTCAAGGCTGTGTCAATGTTCAATTTTGGCATGTTGTCAGTATTATTGCCTTCTGGATTAACTTCTACTGTATGTGGCATAGATTTACAGAAAATTGCATGAAATGTTATTACCACCAATATCAAATTATGTATGAGAAAAATACAGATATTCAGAGATATGTACGAAGAAAAAAAAATGAAAATTTGAGTCCACAAATGTTAACTGATGATTATGCTGTGAATGGAGGACACTACCATTCAAAACCACCACGTGTAGATGCTGAATAACTTACTGGCTGAATCTTGCTAGATGTTGACTGCTGCTTGTAGGTTTCAGGAATAATTCGCTGAAGGTATCGAGTACTTGAAACAAGATAAAAACTACTCATGTGCTACCAAAAAGTAAACTGTGGACCATCATCAGTGTCCATCAAAATAATAATAATAATCGCCAATACATTTCAAACTAGAACTGAGAAAACACCAGGGAAAAACAAAAACAGATATTATATGAATCATCACACGCGCGCAATTCCACAGCAATGTTTGAGAGATCGTTTAGTTTTTCTATATACACTCATTACAATAGTCTTCCCACACATCTGAAAAAATTGAAACTGCCACTTTTTAAGCTACAGACTCGTAACTGGCTATATGAAAGACAGCTATCATGCAACTAGTCTCGCATAAAATGTAAAAATTCAAGTCATATTTTTGTAAGCATTACGAATTATCCTTTTTATTTCTCTATTTGTTTTCTTTCTTTTCTCTTTATCACACATGCACTACAAGCTTTTTTTTGTACATTATATGTATATGATGCATCTATATGAATATTTTGAATTTGTTTAGATAGTAAAGGAGTTGAATGGAAGAGCAGGATTCGGCGTGTTGCACACGCTTGTCTCCTGAATTCCGCTCCGGGACTTTACCAAACCCATTGTATTTTCTTTGTGATCTTTCTATTTTTTATCTTGGTGAATAAAAGACATTATTATTATTATTATTATTATTATAAAATATGCGCAGTAATCTCAAAAATTTACATCTACACTAGAAAGTTGAAACTTGGGCATGTTGATCCTATGTCTAAAGCGGGATTCACAACCAAACTTTTTGCGTTTTGCTTTTTACGTTTCGCCTTCTGATTGGTGAAGCAAATTCTGCAATCGAACTGACGCAAAAGCGCATTCACAACAAAAACTGTTTTGCTTTTCATTAAAGCATTGAAATGTATGTATTCAAATACCTGAGCATAACCTATACTTTAATTGAAAATCAGATTTTCAATTTTTGTTTCCCGACTCTCCATGATTCAAGAATAATATCCATGCAAACTGGAGGTGACAAAAATTGCTTCTTCGTTTATTCAGGTTTATTTCTACTTGAAAAGAAAAATCCGTCCCAATATTGACAGAACGGATATTTTTCATTCAGTAGGTGAAATCACTATGGAAAACAAATAATCTTGAGTAAAAACATGTCAAAGAAACTCCACCACACCACCACATTTCGCGTTACTCAATTCGCAACGCAAAAAGCTGAGAATTTTCAGCTTTTTGCGTTGATTGATTCCAGATTCTGCTTCACCAATCAGAAGACGAAACGTAAAAAGCAAAACGCAAAATGTTTGGTTGTGAATCCCGCTTAACAAGAAGTTCAAGTTCTTAGTAAGATTTGAAGTGTAAATGTAAGTTGGATTCGAGTGTAAATTTGTGCTGCAAAAATTCACCGGTACTGGCTTTACTACATAATCAAACACACATATTTTCGCTGTCATTTGAGAATGTTCTTCAAGTGTTTGATTTTCTAAAATTTGAATGTTTAAAGCAAACTGTTTTTGTGGGATGTTATTATGTTGCATCGCAAACTGTAAAAGTAAAGCTTCTTAATTCATAGCGATTTACACTTCAAATGAAAAGTACATTTCAAAATGGATCTAGGTTCCTTATCAACAGTTTGATATAATTGGTGATTATCTGCTAAATCACCATTTTCATTGAAATTATTGTTTTAGGCGTCATTATGGCTGCTCCATTATTATCAGTGTGAAAAGTAAGGTTCCTAAATGCAAACACCTTAAAAATTTCCATTAGGATTTTGGAAAGTTGTTTCATATTCATTCTACTGTGTATTTTGATTTCAAAAATGACAATCTTATAATGTCTATATTCATATACTCACAACTAAATAGATAAGAATTTTCATCATATTTCAAAACATGAGTTCAATGTGAGGTATATTCAATTTCAATTTTTCATCATTTATTGATGTATGTACAACAATGCATCGCATTCCACTACCATGTGATTTAGTGTATCCGCTTTTTCTCTTGAGAATCTGCAGATGTTGTTCAATAAACCTAGCTTGCTGAAGTGATTGATAGACTCTCCTTACTAACGTTGATTTAATGATCCAAGTACCCGATAAGTTCTTTGGATTACCGTAGCTATAAGTATTTTCCATTGTGTTCTTTTCAATGCATCTTCTCTCAAAGTTCCTTCTGGAATTAAATACTCGAGACCTCAAAATTGTTATGAATTGTTGAATAATCAATAAAAACCTTCATCGCCACATAGTGGTGGTATTTTGTTATACTATGCTATATGTTATATGTTCTATGATCCACCTTTGTTCTATGTGTTTTGTGTTCGTTATTGCCACATAAAAAATAAGAAGGTTGTTATTCTTTATGAAGAATGCTGCCAATGTAGAAAATTATTAGAAAACAATATATTGATAAAAATGAGTTTTTATTTTGCCATTCCATTCAAGTAAAATTTATTGAAGATTACTTAGCTGATGCTACATGCTACATCATCTATGCCAAGACAAATATGAGATGTCTTCCATAAAATCCACTCATTATGCAAACATTAATTTTCACTGATGATGAAGTAGAATCAATCCTTCAATCCTGATTTAGAGGTTACCGGAGGTCCCATTCACTTCAGAGATTAAATTGGAGTGTTTCCTGTGATTATTCACCATATTTATCATTGTTAAGATTTGATCTATCTATTTGCAGATAGCAATGACAATATTGTCTAACTCAATGTTTTATGCCACAAATCATAAAACAAATTCAAGTGCTAATCATATCTCGGATGGTTATCAGAAATTACTAATAATTATAATATTATCAGAATCATTTCAGGACAGGAAATGATTATAATTCAACTCATATTCACTTAACTATAATGAGGCGTGATAAGCATCTCCTTGAATTCCTATTAAAATTTCTATCAAATAATTTTTGTACTGTAGCACCAATAAGTTGATGAAGTTGAAATACTCATCATTAAAATAATCATACTCAATAACAGAATTCACATTCTTCTTAAAAAAATGTTTTATGCATAATTGTATCTGGCTTATGTAATAATGAATCGTCAATGGTATTCCTGGAAAATCCAGGATACGCCACTGTGTTGGCTTAACCGGACGATTCATTCATATGTTGGCAAAAAGTTGTTATAAACAACAATTCATCACATTCGCTATCATCATCCTGTTTTTTTTATCCGAACAATAAATCATTTGTCGAATATCATTTAATAATAGTCACCAATTGAAAGAAACTATCAATTCATATTTTTTTATCTTGACAATTATTGATAGTACAATGTGAGCATCCTTGAACAGAATTTAGAACGATGGAAAATAATGTATTTTTACCATATGCAAACTTAAAATATAGATATTGATCACGCAAAGTTATCATCGCCATTGTCGCCGATGTTGTCTGCAAGATACAATATGATGAAACTGAAATAACTTCTAAATCAATTGATATAATTTTTTTTATTATTTCTGGGATTTGTAAGTCCGGGACTCTCTGGATGATATAAAAATCGATAAGAAAGAAAATTGCATCGATATTTTATGAAAATAATGTGTTTCCAGAGGAAGAACTTTCCAGCTATTTCCAAGGTTGATAATGAATTGCTGAACTCATCCATTGATTATCGAGCGACGTTGCCGAGTCACTCACCATGGCTCGACAGATAGAGAGGGTTGTGACCGCGTATACGAAATGATAACGGAGTTTTGAAAAAACTATTCTTTTTTAAAAAATGTCTTTCCACTTACCATCGCCGGATGCGGTGTACTGTCATCGCTGTCTTCGCTAGTTGTGGGCTCTTGGCCAGGCGCAGGGGGGCTGTTTCCCCTCCCCTGGGGGTGCTGGGGGGATGCCCCGTACCCGCCCATGGGTGGGGGTTGGCCGTGGCTCATCATCATCTGCTGGTGTTGTTGCTGCTGCTGCTGGATCATCAGCAGCTGACTGTTGTGCTGCTGCTGTTGTTGCTGCTGCTGCTATACGAGAGATAAAACAAATTGGGATTAATAGACTAGATACTTTTCCGATAATTGCAGAGGTTGTGCAAATTTTCACCCTCAATGAAAAAAAAAGTGTCTTCCATGGATGTCCCCCAATGTAATTCGGTTATTTATGAACCGATTCGGGATTTTAAAAAAGGTTTTGGAATCATTCACCATATAAACATTCCATCGAGAAACATTGTGCAGTAATTGATTGTTACAAATGGAACACCTTGTATTTTATTTCCGAATCGGTTAGAGATATTTTTTGTTATATGATCAAATACATTATACATTTATTCAATCCAAGGTCTCAAAGTTATTCACAACCATGCTACTAATAACAATATATTATGTTTTATGATATCATACTTGTTAATTACAATTTTTATTAATCAATTGTGTTGTCATTATTTCTCGATTCATCACAGCAATGACCAGTCATTAACTGTTGAACATCGAGTAAGAAATGATCGATATACTTGGTAGTAGTTGTAGAAAAACAAATATCTTACTGTGTGTGCCTGCTGTTGCTGCTGCGATGGGTAACTCGACTGCGGGCTGTGGTAAGACGGATTCACCATGCCGTGGTCCGGAGGCCCGGATAGATAGAGAGGCTGTTGGTAACCCCCGGTGGGGTCGTGCATACCCAGGGCGTCCTGCTGCTGCGACATCTGCTGGTTCATCTGTTGCATGCCCTGGAAAAAAGAGGGAATTCTGTAGATTCTGTAGATTATGTTAGATGGGATAGTGCTCAATTATAGACAAATTTCACATGAGTCCTCCTCAACATGAGTTGAGGGAAAATTTTTGGTGGTACTCGTATTTTGGCAGCCTGATTATGGATATACCTATGAAATTATTTTGTTTCAAAAATATACTAGTTGACATTTCGAATTTCTGCTATTAAAGCACACTTTTGGGCGATCCTGTTTTTTTTCTTGGTGTCAATTCTGATGTGGTGTGCGTAAAAGGTTAAGAGCACATTGAGCTTGTGAATTTCCTAGAGAATAGGACGCTTGGTAGTTAATTTTGGTGATTTGCCGGAAATGTTGCTTTTTGGTTACAACTTTTTCTGGAAACTACATCGAATAAGTGGTGTGATCTACTCGAGTGGGGTCTAAGTTTTTTTATAGAACATTTCTAAACTACACTGTATTACTATTAATTGAATATGATTTCATCTGATGCTATCGCGGAGCCCTAAATATAATTGCTCTTGCATTCTCGGGACTCAATCCGTAACAGTATTTTTGTATGAAAAATGGGAGATGTTGAAGTAAATGAAGGTAATGCATAAAGGTATCGAAATCTTTGAAGAAAAATATAGGCTAATGACAGTTAAAGAAAGTTGAAGGATTTTTTATTGTGAAAAATGAGCACGATAATCCCTATCCTGAATATTGTGGCCTCCATAATATGGAAATTATATTGCGGCCACCATAGTATGGAAAATATATTGTGGCCACCATAGTATGAAAACCATAGTATGGAAACCATAGTATGGAAACCATAGTATGGAAACCATAGTATGGAAACCATAGTATGGAAACCATAGTATGGAAACCATAGTATGGAAACCATAGTATGGAAATCAAAGTATGGAAATCAAAGTATGGAAACCATAGTATGGAAACCATAGTATGGAAACCATAGTATGGAAACCATAGTATGGAAACCATAGTATGGAAACCATAGTATGGAAACCATAGTATGGAAATCAAAGTATGAAAACCATAGTATGAAAACCATAGTATGTCTGGCAAGTTTTCGGCAAGTATTCTATCTTTCTAGATCACTGTACATAATATAACATGCATTCACTATTATTTTGTCTTAGGAAAAAAATGGCATTCTTTCATGATTTTCCTCTGATTCAACCATCTAGACTACATAAACAACGGCTATTTTGAAGACCTCTATGCTCTATGCGCATCTTTTACGAATACTGTGGATGCCATATGTGCATATGGCTGACTTGTAGGTGTAGCAAAACCACTCAGTGATATGTGTTTTCTCTCTTCAATACATGATGTCAAAAAGAAAGACAGATATCATTAAAAAAAGGTGAAATTTTGAACTTCATCATGTATTATCTGGAAAAGTAAAGGTGTGTTAACGATTTCATTACAAAATTTGGATTACTGAGTAAAAAAAAGGTTCACTGAAGAATAGATCGCATGGTAAGAGCAAAATTATCAATAAATATGAGAACGAAGGAAGTTTTATTTGAAAAAATTATAATTTTATAATGTCCATTACTGCACAATGTGAACTGTCATTGCGACTATGCAACGATTGCGAGTATTGCGACGATAAAAAGTTGAAACAATATAAGCACAAACGTATTTATTTCTGACAGTGACATTATAAGCTTATATCGTCATAGTTACGATATCTATAATGAGGGTCATAACTCCCTTGGGATATTAAGGTTCAAAAACTCCCTCTTACCTTTTACAGGTGGCAATTGCTGTCCCTCGGGCCAGAGGCCCTCGGGACGCAAACTTTGCCATCGGTAATTAAGGCCCTCATAATTCCCTTAATACATAAATAACTATCATGAGACAATGATATCGCTTTTTTTGTTGTCATTTCAGTTACCCATGTTTTGAGATTTTTTGTTTCAAGTCAGAAAACATGAAAACGTACTAATTTTGTATCGAGCGTACTAGCGTACTAGACAAGGTTGAAAAGTACTTAGATCTAGTACGAAAGTACTAGTACTGGCAACGCTGATTGGCCTATAGAACCGACCATTCACGATAATAATTCCTAACCTGAAATTCGAAAAAAACCAGATTGTTTTTGTTTTCTCACCTGCATGGGTGGCTGATAATGCTGCTGATCAGCGTGTACCCGTTGCGGCTGATTCTGCTGTTGCGGATTGATAGCGGGTATATCGAACTCCTCGTCACCGAAACTGGGAGTGTGAAAAGTCTGAAACAATGAAAAGGAAACGGTCGGCTGATTAAAAAAGTTACCTTCAACGTGATTAGAGAAAACGGGTGAAGGGGGGTGGGGGGGGGGGGGGGGGGAAACTTTGAGACCGAACAAAACTTCGAGACTAGTTTCTGCGATTGCCAATCCGGAATTCGGGGGGGACAAAAGTTGGGCAGAGGGAGAAATCAGAGTGTGAAGTTTCGGAATGGAATTCATTTTGCTGCGAATGTCATACTGAGCAGCGGGGAATAGACTACCTAAGTGTGACGTCAAGAATGGGCGGAGCTTAGCAAACCTTTCCAAACAAAGAAATGTTACATTGAATCTTCCATAAGAGTTTTTTTAAATGATCATATAATAATTTTGAGTGATAAATAAGCATTTTCTTGAGGATATTCATAAACTTGGCTGTATCTACCTTTCTGTCTAAATCTGACTATACGGTAAGTGAATATTCGTTAGACTTATGGGCGTTTGAAGTATTCTGAGGTTAGGTTTTCGTAAGATAAATTCATTATTGTGCATCTTTTTATTCATATTATTGAACTGTATATGTTTTATGTAGTGTGACTACAGTTTTTATTGATAATATACATTTTCTTCTAGTTTCTCGAAGCTACAAATATAGTTATGTGTGAACACTACAGAGAAGGTTGCATGCAAGTTCTTTGTATCACCTGCAGTACAGTGCAGAGCACAGACCACCTACCCCGCAGAGTGCTGACCCTACTGAGAGGAAAAAGTGGATCAATTTCATAAGGTACAATCCTATAATATTCATTGTAATGAAATAACATTCTGATGTGAAATACTTTGCAGGAGACAAGATAGGGAACCTTCAAATAGTATTATATTTGGTTTATTGCCATTTCATCAACAATGATAGAATAAATAGATGAACCATGTTAAATTGTATTTTGATTCCCCATAGAAAAGGTACCTATGTCATTAGAGAAAATAAAAAGGTAATTGTGTTTATATAGTGTTCTGTTTTTAGACAATATATGGTCAGATGAACTAACATTGAAGCCCCTCTAGTTTCTGCCTTGAGTGCAACTAATATAAGTATAAATGTAGCAGGACCATCCCAAATGAGCCAGGAACATCAAGAAATGAGAATACTCTATAGATATACCTGCATGTTCAAGAAGTGCTTACAGAAGACCATGTGATTAAAATTAATAGGTCATGTATTTTCATTTGATTCTCTATGTAGGTGTGAACCTGACTTATACAAATTGAATATAACTTTGAACATTGCAAGACATTTTTGTTAATTCAAACAACCTCTGTTTCTCATCACTACATACATACTATATTTCATTTCAAGTATTTTTTCAATACATATAATTTCATGGAGATTTATGAGATACAAATTTCATGTTTCTAAGAGATTTACTCAATTTAGTTCTGATATAATATAGACAATTCAAATAATTTTTATCATAACATAGGTATATTTGTTCAAGAACTAATTAAGAAGTGGATAACAATAATATTGACACTAATATCCTCATAATATTCTAGGAATGTTCAACTAACAAATGTATTCGATTTTGGCACATTCCAGGTACTTTCCTAGTCCTAATCACTTATAGATATATTGTCATGCCCAAATAGAGCTATGCTGCAATACGATGGTATTCTTCTGGGACAAGCATAATTTGCTGTGGAAAATTCTTCAGATTCGTTCAATGTTATCTGTGATAGAAATGGTATAATCAGTAGATAACATCACAAATAAGCAAATGACATATTTACCTTCTGTACATTATGTTATTCTTCCTTCTTGTTGGCATGTACTTCTCCTGTGATTATCATCAACTCAATTTTATACTGCATGCCTTTCATATGTCCAGGTTATAAGGCATTTTCAGCCTTTTTAATGATTTCAAATGAAGATTTTCAATTAACTCAATAAAGGAAGAAATCTTCAGAGAACGTGTTTTGAAACCATTTTATTATGGAAAGCTAGAAAAAAACAATTTTGTTATCCATTTTAATAACAACAAAGTAGTCACACATAACCTCAAAATATTTATATTCTCAAAATAGCAGCTATTTGAAAACTTACCTTTGTGATATATTCGGTCACAAATCAGTGATACCCCACTGTAATTGAATATGTACTTGTTTGCCCTTATTTCCTACTAGAAATTTTTATAAAATCAAATAAAGTATCTCTTATGGCAGATTAACATGTAACATCGATTTGTATGGAAAGGTTCGCTAAACTCCGCCTACTTGTGACGTCAGGACTTAGGTAGTCTATTCTTCAACTCGGTAGTGGGGGAATTACAGGGATGCGTTATGTAAATTATAGAAATATGGCCGAATAATAAACAGGGAATTGATTAATACCCATAATCTAGGAGTCTTTGCTTAGAAATAAATATACATATAATAGATAACTATATAGGTACCTCAATGACAAACTTAGAGTGAAAAATCCGTCAACCGATATTGTTCATCAACGAAAAATGAAGAATTGTTGGAAGCTAATACTGTGATATTCAATGATATTTCAATAGAAAACTACCCTTTTGACCAAATATAATACATATATTAGGAATTCTCATCAAATATTATAGCTATTGAGAAGAATGTTATTCATGCTTTTCAAAATAGCAATACGAATATTTCAAACCCTGACGTTCTACTGAGAAAAAATCTGTACATATGGTGTGATCGTGAATCTTGGATCTATCATTTGCTGTTTTCTCGAAAATAAATCAATTAAGATAAGGTTTATAAATTCGGTTCCACGAACAAATTACTAAAAGTGTTAGAGTTATTTATTTTTAGACGTGGTATATTTTTTCTCGCATGCCATATTCAGAGAGTCATTTATTTAACATATATTCATTAAATATTTACAACAATAAGGTATTTTCGTATTTTATGATGAATAAATTGTATCAATAATACAGGAAATAAATTGTGGGCGATTTTTTATGATATTAATCAATGACATTCCACAATACATAATATAATAGATCTACCTACTTATTTTATAAATAATTCAAATCTCATGAAATAATCTTATACCTAATTCATGATTGAAATTTTTGTAACGACTTTCTATTTCACAAGATGATACTCGAGATGATACAAGCTTGATAAAGGATACGTTTGAAAAAGCATCATCGAATATCAACAAAAAACAACTTTTCTAGCAGATACTGAAGTGTAGAAAATCAAACAAACATCTGTTGAAATGAAATGAGAATTAAAGGCGTAAAGAATAAAAAAATCTCAAAAAATGTTCGTTCCTGTTCTAAGAGATAGTTAAATTTTTTAACACCAAATTTGATTTTACAAGGAATTCTGAAGAACATTCCAAGTCAACTTCTGCTACGCCACTGATTACTGCACGGGTGAGAGAATTACCCTGTATAAATGAAGCTAAACATCACACGGTTGATATATCTTAAATATCATTCTGGTAGTTACTTATGCGGTAAAAGCTATATTTTCATGGGATCGTAGAAAAATAATGTTGGAATGATCATTTCCGAGCACAAAATTAAACAACTTATCAACTTCCAACAATTTTTTGGCAAAGCTCTTATTTGATTCCCCGAAAATAACGAGTTCCAACGTTAGAAAGTAATAAAAATGAGCAAAGTGCTGATTTATAATGTTCCATATAATTCTTCTTTATTTTCATACAAAGTTATGGCCCATATTTCTCGGCCTGCCAAATAAATTACGTACAACGGTTATTCAGCCCGGCTCTATTAAAGTTAGTTCCAGAGGTCGCCGTATGATGGGGCTGGCGTTTTTAACTCCGAACCCCAGAAGGGAGAACAGACAGAAATATAATATGCGCAGGGTGTTTTTTCGCGAGGAATATACAGGAAAAAAAGGAAAGTTCTCATGGCAATCTGTTCTTGTATTTCAATATAGTTTATTTTAACAACTATGTTTGCTTTTCTGGATTTGATATTTCAATCACAGGCATTGACCTGTACTTAGGAGTACATTTCAATTCAACAATAGAATCTTCTCTTATTATACAAATCTGTAAATTTCTTTAAATATCATATCCCCAATATTAACCTCAAGTTCTTCAGAATTGTTTGCATTTTGACGAAAGCGAAGAAAATCCAACACCAGCATCAAAAACTTTTGAATGAAACTGTTGGAGGAAAAAGTTGTGTTTGTTTTCACTTCAGATGTTGAGGGTGCATTTTCTTCATTACTCTAGAATCAAATTTTTCTGATACTGACACATAATGTCCAAATATTGTTAAAGCTGCCATGTAATGCCAAACAAACTGTTCAACCTTTATATATACTTTATACTATTATGGCTTATCTCTACCTTATAATCATTAGCACGGATACTAGCAAGAACCCCTCATGATCTTAAGATTATAATATATTCGCAGGATATGCTAGAGATCATCATGAACATCATTCAAGATGCAAGTATCACTCATTGAACATGAAAACTAATTTGACATATATTAAAAAATATATACAATTTTCTGTAATTCAAATTTATAACAAGCTACCGAAGTCGCTCATCTTGACAAGTTCTACGCCTTTTTGGCTTTGATTTTCAAAGAACAAATAAATTTTATATATCTATCTATCGACATATCCTGATTCACATGCATTTTCGCCCCTAGATATCAGGTTCTCCTCATCATTGAAGAAATGAATCATTGCTGATATAGCTTGATGATTTTATTCAACTCATAATTATCAGTATACTGATACTTTTGTCGAAAATTTAGTCAAAATATCAAGGTCTCGAAAGTAAATAATGAAATAAACCTTCTTCTAATTTTTAATAGGAACAAGATGTCCTATTTTCCAAAAATGATATCGAAATATGGTTCTTTTCCATCACATAAGATAGTCTCTCAAAGAGATTCATACGTGAAAATAATTTGACGTCATCATTATCCAGTATCGACGTTTTACCAACATCGATAAACTCTGCAGATGAGCCCATCTCTAAAACATGTGCGCTCGGGAGTTATTGAGATGATTATGAAAGGCACCTTGAGTTTGGCCATTGAACCAAGAACCACGCACCTCTGTCATATCAATCATCGGCTGTTACACGGAGTACAAAACCCTCCACTCGATACACCTTCATTATGATGAGATGTTCTTTAAATTGACTCTAGATGGGTTTTTCATTTCATCCAAAATGGGGGAGAGCGGAGCACGAGTTTTGGGTATATGTAAAATTATAACTAAAATTCGATAGATACGTCCGAATGCGTCATAACATAAATGAACAATTTCAAAAAAAAGCTGATTATAATTGATTCCCAAGCAGTAGGTACTCATTCGATCGTTGCTAAATCAATACATAAGTTGATGTTCAATACACCAGATTATCTAGATTACAGGATATAGGAAATTAATATGCTAAATTCTTGAAAACATGTGATTGAACCATACAATAGGGTTGTACACTTTTTTTCAAAAATTATATATGTGAATCGCGGGCCTACAGAAAATACGTCGATATTTTTTTGAAATTTTTATTTTCAAGGGTTTTTCCAAAATCGGCATTTAAAAATCGACCTATAGATTGGTTTAGGTTCTGTTCCATTAATCGAAGTGGAAGAAGAATTGACAATCTCTGTCATCTTTGACAGTTGGCGGTAAAAAATTACTTGGCGATTTGAATTCCAGATTCAAGGTAAGTTACTATTTAGTTTTATTTTATTGTTTAGCGTATCATTATACTCTTCATCGACCATTATTTTCAGAAAATTGAAGAATTCCAGAACTTGCTCTTCATGTAGCAACACGAATACAAATTCTCGAAAGATTGTTGTTCCACTCCAAGAGATAATATGAGACAAAGTTGGTGTTTTGCAGGACAACAGCTACATCTGCAGCTAAGTGCTGTGAAGATAATTTTTATGTGAGTTCAAATTCCTGTCCTCATTCTTTGTACAATAATATCATAATACTTTGGTAAAATGTATGAAATATTTTTTGTTGCAATTCCATTGACGAACATCACATGAGAATAACCTGATTATTTACTTAAATCTTTATTGTCATGAATATGTGAATTCTTAGCAAAAAAACTGTTTTGTAAATCATAAATGTATTTTCCGAAATGAATAATATACCTACCTACATTTCTAGTTTGATGAAGACGGACATGGATCAAGTAGTTCCGAGAGTAGTTTGTAATGATTATGAAAATTATGAGGTCCTACAGCAAATTCCACAAGATGAACTAAGATGATTCTCAACTTCCTGTCTGAATATGAAAATATAATATCAACTTGTGTCGCCTAATTAAGTATTACCAATATAAGCAGATGCACCACTATACTCAGTCAATAAAGTTATTAATTGAATCATTTTTTGTTTTTATTTCTCTATTTTTTAGTGCTTTTGATTGACTTCGTAGTAGAAGTGGTATTGAGATACCTACAAAAACATTATAAACTCATGTAAAATACCTGGCTTGCGTTCTATAAATGATATAAAATCAATAATTATAATATTTTGAAATGGTTTAACGGTTTCCTAAAATAATGATTAATAACTGACTCATCTGCCTTAACTTATCTCACACAATTCTTCTTCTCTATTATTTTCAATATTTTTACGGTACCATCCCAATCTACTAGGTGACGTCAGAGGAATATGGTGCTGTCAAATAATTATTTTGGATTTCGATTTTCTCGAGCATGAAAGAATATTCCGATTTGATTTTGATGCCACATCGGTAGTAGCGTAGTAAGATATCGTAAAACAACAATCAATTAAGCTAAGGCCTCAGAGGTTTATGACCCTATTTCGAAATACTTTCAGCAAAGGGATAAGTTTTTTTACTTATCTTTACTCTTAACAGGTTTTTTGATTGGAACTTCATATTTTTGTTGACCACAAGTTTTTCCTAACTTATATCTAATATTGTGGCTGTTATGTTTGTGTAGTTTTGAATGATTCTTTCACTCCTACAAAGCTTCATTTACAACTATTTGTTTCTCATTGACAGAACTAATTTCTAGATTTCTTGTGTTGTTAGTGCAATCAATGAAAATTGAAATTTCAAATCTGAAAATAGGCCACCTTAATGAGAAAATATTTCTATTGATAAATTCATTCTTTAGTCGTCCCAGAAACGTCAAATAGGTCAAAAGTAAAATATACTTGAGACGATTTTCAAATTCTACATCTTCTTCTCCACTCTCCCCTAATCAAGTTTCCTGCTCAATTGAGAATAAATTAACCCCAAGGCCGCCTTGTGTGGTCCTTATATGAGAATATTTCCTAATAGACAGATACAATAGGTAACTGTTCATCAACTTGTTTTATGAACTGCATCAATCTTATTACTGAGATGCTTCTAGTAGAACTGATCAAGTTCCATTCACGTAATTCCAGAGTTGATGAGGAATTCTTAGACTATAGCATAATAATAATAATGTTATAATAACAATGCGCTTATACATAAATGGAGGAAAGTCCACCTACACCTGATTCTCATAAATTATTGAAAGTGTTGTTCAATAGTAGTTATTAGACCATCCATGAAGGAATACAAAATGAAATAAAAAAACTGCAAACGAACAGGGTGCAGGAATTCGAGCCTCATCATTGGGATCTCGTAAACCGTAAGAGATACAGGGTCGGTTGAATTATGGCAAAGTTGCGCAATTTGACGCCTAACAAAATGCCGTTCTGAAACTTGGAAAATCCCGAATACTATCGAAGATATCCGAAAAAAATCGAAATTTCATAAAACCGTTTAAATTTTTTCTGGCGTTATTTGAAGAAAGCTATGGATATGAATAACACTTCATCATGGCCACGTTTTCATCCCTATACGAGAAGGTGTTTTCTAATTTGAAATCCGACGTTTCGTTTTCCAGAAACCATTATCAACTAATTTTTCTAAAATACGGACCTGGATTTGTCATTTCATTTTTTGTTACCTTTGAATAGCCCAAAAACCATGATCTATCACAAATTCTGATTTAAAAATGTTTTGATGACAATAATTGACAGTTTCTCTTTCCTTTAAATATTTAATACAAATAAATGGAAAAGGTAGTCTTGATTTTAGAGATAAAAAGTTACAACCACTCGTCAAAGTATGACGGTTCAATGTTTTGAATAATTTGCGGGATCAAAAATGCATGGTGTCATTTTTTGTCATCGAAACATTTGAAAATCAGAATTTGTGATAGCTCATAGTTTTTGGGCTATCCGAAAGTAGCAATAAATTGAATAAAAAATCCAGGTTCTAATTTGAAAAAAGTTAGTTGATGATGGTATCTGGAAAACGAAACGTTGGATTTCAAATTTCAGAACCACATCTTGTAGGGAAGAAAAAGTGGTCATGGTGAAGTGTTATTCATATCGATTAATTTTTTCAAATAAAGCCAGTAGAAAATAAAAACATTCGCCGAAAGTATACGGAATTTTTCATGTTTCAGGACGGCATTTTGTTAGGCATCAAATTGCGCAACTTTACCATAATTTAACCGACCCTAAGATCCCAATGATGAGGCTCGAATTCCAGCCACCCTGTACATGTTAACTTTTCGTTAAAATGAAAGTGAATTGAGGAAAACAGATGGTTTTGGAATTGAAAATGGAAGAAATCTTTCTGACGATCAGAAAATGTAAACATTTGGAAATTGTTTGTCACAGACTGATATTTTATAGTCGCCTTCCTACTAAATTGGGAAGTTTCATTCCAAGTTGATGTACGTATTTTTTATTTACCTTGTGCTATCAAATTTGACTTAGAAAAACATTTCCAAAAATGTAATTACGGCTCCTCCACCATTCTGATGAAGTACTAATTAAAAGAGCATTGACAGAGATGGATAGATATTTTCATCATTGTCTTGAAATTATGGCCAGGTAAAAAATAATCATGATATTGACAATTTTTCTTTGAAGTTGATAATGCTAATCAAATATTCCATGTTTTGATGAATATTTCGATTCATCCAAGAAATTAGTGACTTCAATCTGGCAACAGTGTGAGCAACAGCTATCGACTTCTTCTTTTTTCAGACCGTAGGCTCAACCAAATTAAGAGCAGTAACTTATAACCAACAAATATCCCCAAATGTCACTAAATCTAATTAGTACGTCATAGTGTTCCGCCATAAAAATTTTATAGCGCTGTAATTTGAAAATTAAAATTATTAGGATGGTTCCAAAAGTAATTCTAGATAGCAGAAACATAATACTTGTTATTCAAACAATAATTTCATGGAAATCAGTTCGAAGGAAACTGCCCCATTGATAACTCAAAATCTAACCATACGGAAAATAACCAGAAAAATGTAAACAAATACGTGATTGTCCTATGCTATAGTGGAATAAAGTGGGTAAAAAACTTCGAAGCCTATAATATTTCAGCCTCTAGATGGCGGCTTGGTGAGTGAAAAATCGAATTATGGCCAGAAGATGGCATTCACAATGACAAAATGGTCAATTTTCTTTCCTTTGTGCTAGCGTTTTATGATTTGCTATGATTTATTTTCGAATACATTTCTTTGAATGAATTCATAAGTAGTCCTAATGTTTCTTAATTTAGATATTCATCTAACCACTAACCAGTTATTTCTTCTTCGAAAATGATACTAGGTGATTTTTTTAATATCTGATGATGCGGCCATTACTGAAGAAAATTTTTGCATTTTATTTTGCCTATAGGATAGATGAGGTGCTTGAAATGTATAGGAATTTTTAGTTCCGCCTTATATTTAAAAAACGCAAGGGACTATGAGAGTTCGTTTCACAACAAAGTAGACCATCAGTGATGAGAAAATCGCTACTCTCTATAGTCCATAGTATTTCAAAATCTATTCTCGAGTGATTATGAGAAAACTGATCATTATGTTTGTTCAACTTCGATACCTTGCATGTATTTTTTGAAGGATTTAACGGTTGAATTCTGAATCATGTATATTCATAAAAACCAATTAGATTTAATCCAAGTTTTCCCTCTTTTCGATATCCAATTTCTCTCCATTTCAAATTCATTTTCGTTCAGCATTCTTCAAATGAGATTGCGAATTATGAAACAAATAACATGTTTCCGCATGTTTTGCTCCAGAACATTTCCTAAATTGCACTTGTGAAGGTGGAATTTGTGTAATAGCGGTGGAATTTGATGAAACCTTCCATCCATAACTAATAAAATTGAATTTAAAGCCCTTTAGTAACACTAATGGCACAAAAGGGGGATTATTCATTCTACTTTTCTGCAAAAACGAATATAATTTCATTTTCAGCGACAATTCCGAAAGCAATCTGAATTTCATCTGAGAATTAGAATTTCCTTTGTCTCATTCTACTCACACCCGGGACATAATTCGTTCTTGGATAGCTACGGGAATGTAATATACAGGGTGTCCTATTATTTGGATCAACAGAAAATGATGAGAAGTGAAAAAAAAAAAAAAGAAGAAATATTTCTATTATTTAGTGAACTATCCGGTCATTAGACTGTCACAAAACAACCCAATTCAAAATATTTTACGCAGTTGTTCGTGTTATTATGACATTGTTCGACATAATAATCAATATTGACGTAGGTTAAGGTATTTTAAATATTCACTTCGTTCAATCTAAATGAATATATTTACTTGAGTAGTAAACGTTATAAGACATAATTGTCTTTAATATAGGTACTCATATTGTTTTCATCAGTATATATTGTGACAATCATATGCCCGAGATCACCTTTCGCCAACGTACTATCAGAAATATTTTGTTGGGTCTCAACACCAACAAAGCCTGTGGATCTGACGGAATCCCACCGATTGTACTCAAGAAATTTGCCCCCGACCTATCACCTGTTCTTTGCAAGTTGTTTGACCACTCTTACAATTTGGGGATATTTCCGTCCAACTGGAAAATTGCAAGAGTAAAACCAGTCCCAAAAAGGGCAAAAAGACCTTACCTAGCAACTACAGACCTATCGCACTGCTATCAATTATTTCAAGGGTCAGGGAAAAAGCCATCAACATCATGAAATATCTGGAACACTCAGGAATTGTCAACGATAGGCAATATGGCTTTCGTCATCAGAGATCAACTGGTGACCTGCTCGCTTACGTCTCACATTTATGGCAGCTATCTGTTGAAAAATATGGAGAAACTTCAGCCGCGGCATTAGATACTTCCAAGGCATTTGATCTAGTTTGGCACCAGGGAGTCCTCGCCAAGCTTTCATCTTATGGTTTGCCCCCTCAGCTGTGTTCTTTGCTTGCTAGTTTTCTCTCAAACAAGTCTCTCTATGAAGTGGTCGATGGAGTTTCATCTGATACTCTACTCATAAATGATGGTGTTCCGCAAGGATCAATTTTAACACCAACACTATTTCTACTTCACCTCAACGATTTGTTGGAAGCAACTTCATGTCCTATACATAGTTTCGCGGATGATAGTACCCTCCATACCGCTTTCTCTTCCAGGGCTCCTATAATCGGCCCGTCAAACCAGAAACTAACGAGGAAGAAATGTTAATAAAATAAATATGGACTTAGCAACAATTCTCGAGTGGGGATCTAATAACCTGGTAGAATTCAATGCAAACAAAATACAAGCATGTATTTTCTCTAGAAAAGCCGATCTCACTGTGCCCAACATAATTCAGTCAGGAGTAACCATATACCATTGAAGTCATCCATTTCGATGCTTGGCGTTACTATCAGCAATAACCTCTCTTGGGAAAATCACGTGAGGTCCATTGCCAAAAGTGCATCCCAAAAACTTGGTTTTCTGTTTCGAGACAAGAGCTATTTCATTCCCAGTCAGCTTCTTATGATCTATAAGGCACAGATCCAAACTGTCCTGGAATACTGTTTCCATATTTGAAAGTGCGGCACCTAAACGTCGGTGATGCTTCGCTTACAAATTCGCTCACTTCTCTGGAACACCGTAGAAAAGTTGGCGATTTATCTCTATTTTATAGATATTTTCATGGGCGATGCTCTTCTGAAATATCAACAATCGTTCCTCCATTAGCAGTCTCTTCGAGATTAACCCGTCAAGTTCAGTATTCACACCCCTTCGTGGTCACTTCAGAGACCTGCAGAACGTTCCTTTCCAAAGACTCGTTCATCCAACAAACATCGAGACTTTGGAACTCATTGCCTAGGGAGGTATTCCCCGAGGCATACGATCTCCAGAAATTCAAGAAGAACACCAACTTGCCTTGGTTCTCACGATGTTCTCTGAACATTACAGGATATCCCTTTTCGTGAGAACCAGAACAAAAAAAGAAAATTTGGCACCTTCGAATGATTGTCAAGAATTTATTGCTCTCTCAGCTGCTATCAATTTTTTTTTTTTGGCTCATATAAGTATGATTAGGTATAAGAGTTGAAAATGAAAAAAATGAGATGGAGACTCCAAGGATTGGGGAAAATCGAGGCACACTCAATAGCCAAGTATTTTATATCTCATATTAAGTTAAAATACGGCTCATCGTTAAGCAAAACTTCATTGATAAATGTTTCATGTCTCTTGAGACGTATACGATGTTATATCAACGCGTTTCTTCTATTATCTCTTCAAACTTGCAATCAACTTTTCATTTCCAACAAACTTTGATATCACATTCATTAAACAGTTTCCGAGAAGAACTGAACATATAAACTAAACAGAGACGAACTCATCATATGCGAAAATGAGAGATAGGTAACAATAAGTCTCGCAATAAGTTACATTGAATTTCAAGGAGATTATATTAAATTTAATTGATTTATCACTTGTTCCTTCAGGATAACAGACGATATCTAAAGGTATAACTTTCTTTAAAATAACTAATAATTTCAGAATGTTCATCATGGATATTTTTTGTCAAGTCTGAAGAAAAGTCTAGTGAAGTCTATATCCTTGCGGAATTCTGTAATTCAATCAAGATGAGGATGAAGGCGTCTACTTTCTCGCAGAATCTGCACTGCTTCCTCCACTGCCTAGAGAATGTCCTCTCAGTCGAAAATATCATGATTCTCTTTTGATTGTGGGAGCCCAGAATGTACAGATATTTGTAGATCCTGCAAATATCTGTACATTTTATATGATCACTTTCTTAATTCACTGTTATGCTGATTATATACGAGCTCAGCGCTTTGATGGCTGCAAAGCTATGTGAGATCTCATTTCTGTGGTAGTTCTTGATGTTGAGTTGAACTGACTTTCTAGAGCTATCTGTACCTAAGCATTGTTGAGTTTACTTTATTACAATTATTTTTACAATTTAGCTTTCTGGTGAAATATGCTGTATGGTAGGTCATCTTCCTAGCCCCTATATATGCACCTATATATCGATCAACTAATATAGAACTGACAAAATAGTCTGGATCTTCGATCATATAACAGACTAAGATGAAGATGAATAACGCAGAATCCTTGCAACAGTAATTGTTTGAAGTCAACATATATGAATTAGTTACTACGGTTACCTCATTATCAAACAAGAAAAGCAACAATAGAATCCCTATCTTGAAAGGGTCTGAATTTTAATAAATTTACTTACTAAAAAAATTATTATAATATCGTGAAAATCTTATCGTTTCTAGTTTGTTTACAATAACTATGGATTTTCATCAAGTAACGGCCAAGTCAATTGAAAAAAAAAAAATATCTTAGAAGAAAATAAATCTTAGATTTAATAGATTTAGTTCACTGTCAAACTATATTGTTTATTTTCTGGCAATATAACGTATCCGAATTTCGAACTTAAAAAATATAAGATCAAACATGTTGTTAAGACCTTTCAATTCCACTAAATGAGGGCTTATCTACTACTCTGACCATTGCCTTACCATTTTATCACTTGTAGTAAAATGATACTGTATCGTCTCTATAAATATTCTCTTTCCCGATCATATTTTTTTAACTTGGGGGAAATCCGAGAATGTTTTCATGTTACCAAAAATTGTTTAGCATATGTGGGTGAGTGAATAATGTTCATACAACTAATGATACGACACTGAGTAACTCACCAGTGAAATGTTGTGTTCTAGTCACCACTTCTAAATTGTCTTTTACACATTTTGTTCAATTTTTCACACAAAATTGGAAATATGCCGTGTAATAAAACATCAAACGATATTTGGTTTGAAAACGAGAAGTGTCAGGGTTCGGTTGATTATCGGTTGAACGAAATAAGCGGCGTCGGCGCTTTCACCAAAAATATCGCAATGGATGATGATATCGTTTTCCCTGTTTAGTTTATGACGAGCCTTGCTCATTTATCTGATGGTTTTGAAAAGAGAAGCATATGAGCTTGTTATTTCACCAGCGTTCTTCTTTGATCCGTAAACAACATCAAGACTGCTAATATATTTCCAACTGCGAAGCATCAAAAGTTCCCTCGATAAATTTAAACAGCATTTCTGTATATATACCGGATCCGGGGGAAAATGGAAAAACTTATCACTGCGAGAACTTTCCGCCAGATAAACACCATTTGCAAATTAGATTCTGTTTGGGAAGTATACACAAACAATTCTGAAATATTTCAAAAGCAGAAATCACTTTGATGCATATGTATTTACGAATATGGAAAATCGAAATGGAAGTTTTGTAGGATATATATTTTCTACGAATCTTGTTCCATGATTGGTTTCGAAAGTAATCAATTGGATTGCCTGATGGAAAACGATATTGAGTGAAACCGTCGCCAAGTGGATTGGATATATTTCAAGCATATTGACATAAAAAAAACTCAAATGAGAGGTTCTATTACATTAATATATGAATAAAAATGGATTCGTTATGTCAACCAATTATATTTGAATCATTTTTATTGGCTGTGAATATTTGTAGAGGAATAAAATGTATATACCCATTCCAATAAACTAATCACTCTTTCACGGTGAGTTTTTTAGTCAATTACAAATGAAATGAAATGAATAATTCGTTTAATCATATATTTTATTATTATGAACATAGAGAACTCGTGAATATGTATTGTGGCATATACATTATATCAATATCTATGTATTCATGATTTCGGATTTAATCGGCAGTTTTTCTGTTTCTCCCAAAATAAAAATATCTCATCAAACTTATAAAATATAGGATACTATTTGATTTCAAGAGACAATAATTATATTGTTTAGGAGTTGTTGAAATTCGAAATAGTTTTTTTGACAGTACCTCAACTCATCTATACACGGAGATAAAATTACTTGAGATCATGAACTCAATTTTTTCAAATGGACCAACATAGAATTTCAATTATTTTTCATGTACCATAATGTTCTATATCCAAACCCAACAGTAATCGAGGAAATGATTGAAAATGTTCTATTATCATTAACTTCTTTTTTTTTCTAGATTTATAAATCCCGACTCTCATCTCGAAAACAAGAAATATCTTGGAATTCAGTCATCTTCGAACTGGCCAAGAGCAAAGTATATCCAAGAGGTCCTACACTGGAGTACGGAGTGTTGCCGCTTGTATAAGAACAAAGTAGCAAGTGGATATTTCACATGAAACCTATATCCAAAGCCAGTTTCGATATAATAATCGATTTGAGAAATTTTTTAGCGAAACATTTCTAAAAATAATTTTCAGAAGTTTATTTTTGAGATACGAATAGAGCAAGATCGAGAGCTCCACACCTTTTCCAATTTTAGTTCAAAAATGGTCAATTGTATTTCCAAATAGTCATTTGGATTTCAAAAAGTATCAATTGTATTCCAAAATTATCAATTGTATTCCAAAATTATCAATTCAATTTCAAAAACTAACACTTCAAATTCCAAAATGGTCATTTGTATTTCCAAAAATATCAAATGTATTTCAAAATGCATCAGTTGAATTTCAAAACTGAAAAAGCACAGGCAAAGGTCAGGTGATATTTTCATTCACCCTGTTATAGGAACGCTCCTGGTTCATATCATATATCATATATTAGATTGTAGTAGACCGATTTTGAAATAAAAATAATACGATTTGAAATTGAAATGATGGATTTTGAAATTGAAATGGAATTTTTTGAAATTGAAATGGAATTTTTTGAAATTAAATTGAATAATTTGAAATAAAATTGACGCATTTTGAAATTGAATTGATCATTTTGAAATACATTTGATACTTTTTGAAATTGAATTGACTAATTTGAAATACATTGACGTATTTTGAAATTGAATTGATAATTTTGAAATACATTTGATACTTTTTGGAATTAAATTGACTAATTTGAAATACAATTTATACTTTTTGAAATAAACTTGACGCTTTTTGAACTACAATTGTAAAAGGTGTAGACAATTATTGAGCTAAATCTATTATTACATACAGGGTGGATAATTTTTTTGTAATTTAGAAAAGTGACCACCTGTAGATGTCTAGATTTTCCAATTCACCATCCTGTATATTATCTGAGTTCCAATTCAACATTGATTATTCGACAACTCTTCTTGATAATTCTCTATCTATCTATTTGAAACCGTTTAAAATTAGAGTATAAATTAATTTCGAACGTAGAAAAAAAACACTAAATTGTTTTCGATATTTTCATATCGCTGTGGGATATAGTCGGAAATTAATGGTCGAAATTTTTTTGAAAATTAACTGCGCGTTTTTTCAACGAAACAATAATAATGCGCCCATATACGATACCTATATAGTTGAAATGAGGAACAAATTAATTACACTGTCAACGAGTCAAGTCATCAGTATCAATTCATGGAATAGGTATAATGTGTCGAATGATAAAAACCCATTGTAAGTCGTTTTAGTTCAACTCACCTGATCATTCATATCGTAACCGTTGGAATGGAAATTCGACTGTGGTATACTCAAAGATAGGTCGACGTTCTCAGATCTCTGAAAATAAAAGAAAGACTATTAAAATTCAGCGTTATGAGTTGGTATCTATAAATAATTTCACAGGTACATATAACGATTCATATATTTGTCATTTATTTGTTGATGAAAGCTAATAGAGGCTATAATTTCAAATTTTGAATAGATGAGGCAATACATGATAAAAATTCATATAATTGAACACTAAAGTAATGTACTACAATACAAGAACCTCACTATAATCAATATAAGTAGTAGTAGTAGTAATCAGAATTTCACGTAACTGAAAGATTTGAATTGGTTCAACATAATCAACAAGCGATACTTCTCATTCAATATTTCTGACACAATAACTTATATACAGTGTGTCCACTTTAAGGACTTACCATCCCTGTAAAATCGTTATTACCCATTTTTCGAAAAGTACTATTAGGGATTTTCTTCCACAAAAAATGATGATCATAAAACGCAGGATGTCCAATTATTTTTTTCAATATTTCACAAAAAAAATGTACTATTGTTGTATTTTTGGGAATAATCAATGACAAATTATAATTTAGGATTACTTGAAACACAAATGTACCAATATTTATCATTAGGATATTCAACTTTTCTGAGGAAAAATAGTGAATAAAAATCGTCGATGTATCGAAAAGTGTATTGGATAATTAGGTGGATCACCCTAAATGAAAATGTATCGTCAATTCTTCCCAAAAATACCATAAAAGTACTTTTTTGTGATATATTGAAAAAATTCGGATATCCCGTGTTTTATGATTAGAAAAATCGGCAAAGGTTTGTTTCAAGTTATCCTGATTCAGAATCTATCCTCATATTTTGTGAAAAAAAAATCCCTATTAAGTAGTACTTTTTGAAAAATGGGTCAACAATATGTGGTTGCAGTTGGCCACGATAACAGCCAAAAAATATAATTACTCTATTGTTGGATAGTTAAAAATTTTAAAAATCGACCAAATGATAACGATTTTACAGTGCCTCTTCCTCTCTGTATTCTCGCCCTTTCGCTTTTCATCTCCACGTTTATTTATTCATAACTATTTTACTCAATGTTTTTATTCCCTCTTAGTTATTAGGTAGGTAATCGCACAAATCGCAGAGCGTAAAGATGAATTTATAATTTCGCACAAGTGCGAAATATCTTATATTGTGTACTAGTTTACAGTGCGAAATGATACGTATTTCAGGTAGGTCGTCGGAAAAAAGGTTTGTATTTTGAGAAACCAAGTTTTCATCCTTGGTGAATCACCCACTATACACTCGGATACAAAAGACGATGCGTTTCATTCTCAAACTCAATATTCATGCTAGAGAAATAAATTATCTGTTTGATGTATGACCTGTCATTACACTGTATCTATACTGTCATAAGGAACCATTTTTCTCGAATGAAATATACCCACTATTAAGCTAATGAAATCGATAATAAATTATATGTATCAGACCGTAAATATCTCAAGGGGGTTTCTTTCCTTTTTTCCTTCTTTCTCTTGATATCTACCATTTGCCTCAATTATTCATCAGCGTTGGCTCTGTGCCTTACGCGTAGATACAACAGATTTCTGTAACTGCGAGCTAATGGTCTGTCAATGCGAAAAACAAGCGTGAAGTATGACTCAACAGGGCGTCTAAGATCAAAGTGCAAACATTTTAGAGGGTGTTGTATCATGCCAAATTGATAAGAAACGTATATGAAAGTGATTTCAAGTATAAATTTTCACCTACATGCACATTATTATAGTCATTAGGAGATGGCTAATACTAATTGAAATCTTCCATTCAAATCAGTTTGCCATCTCCTAATGAATATAATAAATGAAACTCATAGTCAATATCGAAATAATACTAATTGAAATCTTCTATTCAGGAATTTTTGATGAACAATGCATGACTTTGTGAAAAGCTTGCCATGAATCTACAATATGATCAAAAACGAACTAAACACTTTCTCTCAAATCTGGTATTTGTCATTATCATTGTTGAGTTAAGGCAATTTTCAGCAACCAATATTAATATTCAATTGTTTTTTCTACAAGGGTGCTAATTCACCCTATAACCACATCTAATTCAATTTGGGAAGTGTCAGTTTCTCGCACGTGAATGTTTTTTCTTGGACTTGGACCACATTTTTGGACTATTATTATTTTCAAATTTCCTAAATGAATCATCAATATTTTGTTTTTAATCAGAAACACACATTTTATTGGAAATTGCCTTTTAATACACTTGTGCAATAAACTTGATCTTCACTCTTGCGGAAAGTGTCTTTCCCGCACTCGACTGCTTGCCCAAACTTCGTTTTGCATCTTTTGAGTATCATCAGTTGCGTGCGGAAAATCATAACTTTCCACACTTTTTCAACTTTGATAACTATTACAGCAAGAAAATGCTTATATGCAACTCTTTTATGTACACAGTGAATAATAAATTACACCATCTCGCACCAGCTAACACCGTCTGGTGTCCCCTGAGGTCCTAATTGTTTTAGTGTCAGTAATCACCGGCATATTATTCACCACTGTAGGTGTTATGTGACCTTTCCCATAGGGGTTTTTAATAATCGAACCCGGTTGTGAGTACAATACCAGCGCAATAGGGTCATAAACCTCTAGCTTCAGCAGAATTGATTGTCGTTTTCCGATACCTTACTAAACAACTACCGATATGGCATCAAAATTAAATTGGAATATTCTTTTTTCTATTTTGGTTGTATAATGAAGTCATTGTGCAACGCAAATGCGTGTCGAAATAGCCTCTATTTCGATACGCATTTTTTATTATTCGGAGATTGGTACAATCGAACTGTCAAATGAAAGTCAGAAGAGTTAGGCCCAGTTTACTTCTGAGCGATTTGGATTTGGTGATATTAGCAGTGAAAAACTCAATGTTTTAATTGGTACATTTCAATTCAGAGTGTTATTTTATTCAAATTGACCAATAAAAACAATAACAAAATTGAATTTTTCATCGCTGGTATTGCATAAATCAAAATCGCTCAACTGTAAACTGAGCTTAACGCTTGTGCGTCAGATTTTAATTATTTCAATGTCATCATTGTTACCAATCGAAGATGTTTCTGTTATTTATCGATATTGAATCCATTTTTTTCTTCAAATTAATTCAAAATAGAAAAAATTTTATATGACACACGTTTTATAAGACATGTTGTCGCACTTGTTCACTTGGAGCACTCCTCGCTTCGCTCGTCGTACTCCAAACAACGCGTGCGACAAAATAGCGTCTTATAAAACTTGTATCATAATATACTATTTTATTTAAATATATCAAACACAGTTTGAATTTGATAATTTTTGATTGGATAATACTCTTTTCCTTTCTATTTTGAGAAAATTACACAATTCCACACAAAATTGGCTCTTTATTGCACTAGTGCGCGATAAAAAATGGAACCTTGTGGGACACCAGATTAACGGTACATATTTTGGGTTCGTGCATATGAATTCCAACATAACAGGAGTTAACTTATTGCCATTCTAGGATCGCTGCTGTATTTTCATCGCGACATGAAAGAATAATGGAAGCTCATCACTCAAAATGCGGCCGCTTTTCATCAAACGTAATCTGTGGACCACACATACCCCACAAACAGTTCTCATAATGCAGATTCGCATGATAACTGAACTATGAAATTGTCGCTGTTTCGTTTGAAACTGGTGTTGCGTGTTTGTTTTTCTACGCTGAATATCGGCAAGGAAATAGTATATTATTCAACGAGCGCATAATTATTTTGCCTATTGCCCACGAATATGAGAATTGCAGTGCGAGTAGAAGGCTTGTGCCTAATGGCCATTATGCGCGAGTATAATACTATGTTTTATCTACAACTATCTTGATATTCAAACAACTTTGAAATTTCAAAAATGTTTCAATAGTTTTATAGCGAAATTGAACATTCCTAAAATGGATTCAATTCAGAACAAAACAACTCAGGCCCGATTTATCAATGTGGGGTTATCCCGAGGGGTTACCTGACCCGGGGTTAACTTTATCCTAGAGCTAATTTCCCGTTTGATTTGGAAAGCGTTTATCCTCACCTCAAAGTGAATACACATTTTATCTCAGAGTTAGCTGTTAACCTTGGGTTATATTAACCTAACCCTGCATTGATAAACCGGCCCTTAATAAGGAATGTGTAACAAACATTGCCAGGCCAAAATTTTATTTACATAATAATTGATAGTAACATTATTGACACTACTGTTGAAATTGATTCCTGGAGTTGCATTCTCCGACATGTTTAAATTTTTAGTGATGGTAGTACTTGTTTTAGAGCTATTTATACTGTTGGAGCTTGTTGTAGTGAATGACTTATCATTTTTCGTTATTTATTTTGAAATTTTGTTTCCTCTTTCCAACTTATTGTTCAAATTATCGTCTATACAGCTTTCAGCGACTAAGGTAGATTTTATTTACATAATAATTGATAGTAACATTATTGACACTACTGTTGAAATTGATTCCTGGAGTTGCATTCTCCGACATGTTTAAATTTTTAGTGATGGTAGTACTTGTTTCAGAGCTATTTATACTGTTGGAGCTTGTTGTAGTGAATGACTTATCATTTTTCGTTATTTATTTTGAAATTTTGTTTCCTCTTTCCAACTTATTGTTCAAATTATCGTCTATACAGCTTTCAGCGACTAAGGTAGATTTCCATCCGCCATTATTTTTTTACGGCTGATGTGATATCACCACCTCCGCTGACACAAATGGCATAGCAGAGGACCTTCGGAGGCAATGGCCTGTGTATAATTCAGGATTCTCCAGTTTCAAAAACGTACCTAACTTTCTTTCTTATAGAAGCTGAGAATTTTGAATCTCAGCCGCCTTAGCGAAAGAAGTCATGCACACACATTATCAATCAACAAGTGTTTTATAAAAATAGTATACATATTATTGCAGAATATAAATTTTAGAAAAGTAGTATCTACGCGATATATTGTAGATTGTAGGGGGGGTCGTTAAGGCTGTGCAGCCTCTCAAGCACCTCGACCTATAAGATCTTTTGTGCATAACCCTTAATCCATTCGAGGCCCGGGATTCCGAGACTTCGTGCAAAGTTTATTAGTTTCCTGGGAGCTAGGTTCCTGATATCGGAGGGCTCTGAAAAGCCTCTTGCAGAAGAGCGCTGGGCATTCGCAAAGCAAATATTCTGAAGTTTCAGCGAAGTTCTTGCAGTAGCGGCAACTATCACTCTCTGTTTTGCCCATCTTTTTGAGGTGATACTTTAGAGGGCAGTGTCCAGTGATGAGTCCCGTCACCAGTTTCAAGTATTTCTTGTCCAACTCGAGAAGCTGCTTAGCTTTCCTTGGCGATAGGCTCACTAGCCTTTTCGCTTGTCTTTGTCCTGGCACTTTATTCCAGTGAGATTTTATTTCGTCCGCTTCCCAACGTCAAAACTCTTCTTTCAAGTGGGCCTTGGAGAGTCCACAGAAGGGTTCTGGGCCGGGAAATTGTGTATTTCCCCCTTCTTTGGCAAGGCAGTCCGCTTCCTCGTTGCCTTTAACTCCCTTGTGACCTGGAACCCACATCAGAGTGACCTGGTTGTGTGCAGCCAGTTGTCTCAGGGATTGTTTGCAGTCCCAAGTCAGCTTAGACTCACAAGTGTATGACTTCAGAGCTTTTAGTGCTGCTTGGCTATCTGATAGGATATAGATTTCTGCCCTTCGAGTGTCCCTTTCGAGGCACTCCTGTGCACATATCTCTATAGCATGTACTTCTGTTACCTAGGGATTTTGAGAGCCTGAACTGTGGCCCTGTAACTCCCACTCTAGCCCTTTTATCCATCAGTATACCAGACTGATGCATCCCTTCCCAGTTGAGGTCCGTTCTCTGGGCAAATTTGGTGGTTGTTTATGACCACTTCAAACTGCATTTCGAAGTCGTACCTAACTGGCATGATATCTGTAGGCTTGGACATGGATTCTAGAGAAATATTTTCCAAAATCTTCAAATGTCCAGTCCGATTTCCTAATTTGAGGTTCAATGTCATACTCGATATGTGCTGTTATTGTAGATTCTCAGAAGATTAAGTCTTCAACAATGCTGTTGCTATATAATGTACCTATGACTACTACTAAGATGCCTTATGCAACCAACAATATACACATGTATGTTGTTCTGATTGGTCTGAGCGTTCTGTCATTCTTCTCCGGTTTTGCATCCCTAACCACAGTTTCAGCGTTTTAAGAAAGAAACAACTCATTTTATACGGTTGAGAATAAACAACAATGAATTCTCGTGTTTCTCATTTGTGCAAGAGCGTCTGAAACAATAAAAACATAAGTCAGGTAAGTCTCTGTTGAATTTGTGGGTATTTCACAAACGCGGTTGTATTGTGCGTAGTAGGTAGAACTCCTATTTGAATTTGACAATACGATGGGATGTCACAATATAACCCCGTCGTACTGTAATTATTACTCGATTCATCAGAGTAATGACTGTCATTAACAGTTGAAAATCGAGTAACCAATGGATGATTTACTTGATAGTTGTAGATTAAGATCATTATGTATTCGTCGCAAAAATGCAGAGTCACCTCTCGTACTATTCTATTTCACATTCCGAGTGATATTTCGGAATGGTATACCGAATTACCAACACAACTAGAGGGTATTGTTCGAAACGAAAATAAACTATGGCAGTAACAGGAACGCCAAGCATTAACTTGCCAATTCATCCGAAACAATACTTGATAAAAACGAACCCCTCACCATCCGGCTACGAAATTATCTTCTTGATTCAATTACCCGTTCGTCAATCAGTGCAGAATAAGCAGCAGTAATTTCGCATCGACTAACTCTGTTTCATTAATTGCAACTTTGCAATTTGTTGCTGGCGCTCAAACAACGCAGTTGCGCTAATGAAGATAAAATAGTTTTGCTGCTCAACACCGAAAAAAAATCTCGTTAAACGAAAAGTCCAATTACGAACGGTTCCAAATCAGCGTCCGACTCGTTTTGTCCACCTAGGGGGCTGATGGGGTGGTAATCGATAGGGGTGTGAAATTTCAACGCGCCGCGATAGTAAATATTGATCTTCATCAATTGGTGTTATTGCAACCATCACAGATTTTGGCATGAAGGAAAATACTGATAGGATAATTCTTACAATTTTCACAACTCTGCCACAGATTAATATATCAAAAAAACTAAGGTGTGGTCCATTTCCAATACAAACGGAAATGCTACATTTTTGAGAAAATGGTCACAGATTAGAAAACCTTACAGATGAGATACTCCGCCCATTTTGTTTGATGTACCAACATTTGTGTTAATTGACCTCGGACCTTTAAATTTTGCGCATCGCAGTTGCCGGATGGTCGTTGTCACCGCTGGAACTACTGATGTGCAATGTTGCCATTTTAGTAATGCATAAACAACACCAACATAAAAGGTTACCTACTTCTGAGTGATTTTTTATGAATAAGTTGTCATCAGAAATTAGTGTCTATCAGGAATAAGAAGGATTCTGATAGAATTTTACGATGAAATTCGAATATTTTGAATGTAGCTCATTTATTGTCATCAGAAAAAATACACGATTCAATCATATATTAAATGATCAGAATCTGAATTCCTCAACTTGAACCGTGATATAGCAGTATAGGTATAGCAAAAATGATGATATTCTCATCAAATGGAAAAGTTTGATCCAAGTCAATTCAATATAAGTAGGTACAGTTTTTCGTCCTTTAAAAAACAATGTGATTTGAAATTCTTTGATTTTGTTTGAAGGTGATTTGCAATCTTGACATACACAGTAATGATTGCCAATAAACATATTATTTTACCTGATTCACATAACCAACAAAATGATGACAACGATGTGAACAAAAGTCGATCAATATTTCAGGGCCTGCGCATATCTATGAATGGACCTTTAAATTTTGCGCTTTCGACATCTCCCTTTAATATTATTCGCTCTGTCTGACTGTCTCATCTGTAAGGTTTTCTAATCTGTGACTCCGCTCTGCCAATTTCATATTACTTTTATTACTACCTGAACGTCAGTAGAATACTAATCTTTTGACAACGTCCAGAATAGCACAGAAAATATATAACGTGATGGGCAAAAGTGTGGAACCAAGTAAATATCTCGGTAACCGTTAGCTAGATATTTTTGAATTTTAGTACATGGTGATTTTGAAATATGGCGAATAGAAAATATTAACGCCAATGTTGCCTTGCCAAATTTTGAAGAAAAGTTTTTGGCGAATTCATCGATATAATGGTTTTTAATTTTATTTTCAATAACAACAGATATCTCAAAAATACGAAGTAACCCCATTATCAAAACTAACTGAAACTGATGTGTTCCCCAGAATGTTCTCCTCATTCAAAATTCTTACTACCAACATTATGCAAAATCCATTCAACATGGGGCATAGGTTTGATTTCAAGGCAAACCGAGATATTACACACACTTATCCTTAATCTAATGGGTGTTTCTTATGAGTCCATGTTTCAGAATCCTTCTAATTCACATTTCATTTCTCACTATACCAAGATAAAAATTTACAATACTGAACACACAATTGTGAAACATATAAACGAAGGAAGAATCTTGATATCAGGAGTGGAATCGGAGTTTGCTCTGAAATCCGTTCGATTGAAATTACATCCAAGTTATTTTTTTCCGTGAATTTCTCTGTGTTAATGAATTGAAAAAATCATTAAATATTCCATTATACCAATGATATTAATGTTGGACATATTGCGAGATATCTCATCAGATGTAGTTTTTTGATAAATATCCCATCCAAAAATTACTTACAACATATAGAACCAGATACTGAACCAAGAAAGTTGAAAACAAGCCGGAATTCGAAGTTAATGGACCATTTGGAGTTTCATTAATCCAGCAGGAATAGTTAATTTTTTCACCAGATGACACTGAAATTCAATATCTCTCAAGTCCGTGAAGAATGTGTTGATAATCATCGTGTAGAATACTTTTCATTCATTGATAAATAATCCATGAGGAATTGATGTAGAATACAATAGTGTTAGAGAAGAAATGTTCTCCAGTATATATTCGAATTATGGCGAACGTACGCAAAATACAAGTTGTGGCGAATGCGCAAAATTACAGGACATACATTTAAAAAACCTGAATTGTTTGGTATTCTGAATCTGAACCCCTTAGAAGTAACATTTTGTTCACCTCTGTTTACAATACCTGAACTCACTTCCCAGAGAGGTATACCATACTCTGCTACTATTTTTGATATAATGACAATTGAAGATTAAGAAACTGATACAAATATGGTTGAATTTGTCAACTTCATTTCATAAAACTTTAAAAAAATGAAAGAAAATAACAAATCTAATTTGGCGAATATGCGCGAAATCTACCTGTTTGATTGTTCCAGTTCTCGGAAGTACAAAAAAAATCACTTGATTGCAGAACATCACATTTTTCAAGAAGACTATGTATAAACTTATCATGTTTCCATAATCTGAACTTAATGAAACTACCTGCAAGAATACATAAAATTTCAGCTCATTCACATCATGTTCATAAACGCATGTGGATTATAAAATGTAACAATGTCACTCATAGTTACAGCAGAATATTCCAGAAAATGTGTAAACGTCTTCAAAGTTGATCGTCACATTTGCGACTGTGTTAGTGTAAATGCTTTGGAATGATTCAAATCAATGAAGTGAGGTCAAACTAAATGTTTTCCAGTGCATGATAAATATTGATAGGTATATATAAGATGAAAATCTATTTTGTCTCAGATATAAGCATAATTATGTCACAAAAGGTTCATTTTCGAGATACAGGGGGAGATCAAAATATACTCCGAACAACAAACCCACTAAAATAGTAACACCCCGACTAGCCTGAAGCCAACATGAAATTCATATTCATATGTTTTCCCCCATAGAAGTTGGCCGCATCGTAACATTTGAAAGTGATAATCATCCCAAGGCCAAATATTTTCAAGGTTCCCAAATATATGTATCCTTCTGTTAGTACTTATTTGAATCATATGAGTGTATCAAGTATGTTCGTCAAATAATACAGTGCCTCATTTATACAGGGTGTCCCATTGGGAAACGGAAATACTTCAACAGTGGATAGAGGTCACCGAGGCGATTCCAAATATACCATGTAATTTTTATATCATGTAATGTATATACCATGTAATGTTTATCCATAGTTTGTATAAAATGCCAATTAAGAAAAATACCATTCTCCTGTTGCCAATTTCAGATATAATTTCTCGTGATATTTCGATGAACAATCCCCGGAAATTGAAGTTATATGCCACAGTAAACAGTTTGATTCAGCTTTTCGAGCTCTTTTCAAATATGTTAAGTAAAAGAACGGTCCAGCGTATTTTTCAGGTTCAGGAATGTATAAATAATGAATGTTCAATAGGATGATGAAGAACAATGCGAAACCTGTATAGCTTGATTGGGAAAATTCTAAATATTCCAATTTCCACTATCCAATTGCATAAAACTTCGAATTCAAATTCAGAAATCAAGTTGTTGAACGATCTGCGAGAAAATGAAAAGTACACAGTTCGATTCAGTTTTTTGTGCCCTTTTCAAATATGTAAGCAGATTTTGTAAATTCAAAATCACAGGGTGTTTTTTGAGGGACCCCAAATAATGTTGAATTTTTGTTATTACGGACCTGGATTTTCCATATGACTGATAGGCAAGTCGCTTGGGTAGAAGTAGGAGAACCTATGTACTAAATATCAAAAAAATATACCAAGTGGTTCGTTAGTTATGACCCCACAAAGAAATGAGCAATATTGATAAAACACTCTATATCTCGATCATGAAACTCGTAAGACCCAACAAATATGGTATATTCGGAATCGCCTCGGTGACCTCTATCCACTGTTGAAGTATTTCCGTTTCCTAATGGGACACCCTGTATATAAGTGGTTTATAGATAGCACACATTTCTGGAGATTGTAAAAGTTTTGGTGAGTGCACCAACACAGCTAATTTCGTTCAACCAATAATCGAACGTACGCTGACAGCGCGAAACGACTCGTTTTCAAACCAAATTTTGTTTGATCGTTCACTAAACGACATTTTTCCAGTTTTGTGTGAAAATTTGAACAGGATTTTACTTAAAAACATGGTTATTCTGTTCGAATCGAATTTAAAGGATGGTGAAACGCTGTGAAATGTGTAAGAGACAATTTAAAAGTGGTGACCAGAACACAACATTCCACTGGTAAGTTACTCAGTGTCGTATCATTCGTTGAATAAACAGTATTCACCTACCCTCATATGCAAAACGATTTTTGGTAAGTTGAAAACATTCTCGAGTTTCCCCGAGATGAAAAATATGATCGGGAAAGAGAATATTTCAAGAGACGCTAGAGTTTGCTCGCATCATTTTACTACCAGTGATAGAATGGTTGGCCCAAAGTGGTGAGAGAATGCTCTAAGTAGTAGATAAGCCTATATTTAGTGGAATTGAAAAGTAATAATAACATGTTTGATGTTATATTTCTCAAGTTCGATACTTTGAAACTTTATATTGCCAGAAAATAAACAATATAGTTGTGACAGTGTATTGAATCTATCATCATTCGGGTAATAAATCAAAGATGTATATTTTCAGAAAACTTTGATATTACATTGTAATCATTCAGTCTTAGGAAGGATGGATACGATAATTTTGTTAGTAGGTCAATTTATTCAAATTCAGACCCTTCCAAGACAGCAAGACACTGGTCTGGGGGAATTCTGTTGTTGCTATCCTTGTTTTAGAATGAGGTAACCCTATAGTAACTGATTTAGATGTTGGCTTCAAACAACTACTGTGGTAAGGATAGAGCGTTATTCATCTAGTCTGTTATATGATCAAAGAAAATATAAATCGATACTTCAGTGCACCATGATACAATCATTAATATATTGAAAAACCTTGTATGTGGTTCTATAACGTGCGAATACTAATTTTTACACCTTTCCGGCATGAAAACTGACACGATGCGGCGATATTTCATGAATTATGGCTGCGACCTTTGAGAAATGTTCCATTGACACTTCGGCTCTGTGACATTTACGAAGCGCTGAATAAAAACGAATGGGAAAAGTAATAGACACGGCGAAGTAGGCCGTGATAGAGATGCCTTTTACCATTTCCGATAACGTATAATGGCTCATTAATATTTCTACGGCGGAAGTGTATTATCAGGTTTGTTGTTATTTATTCAGGATGTGTTCGAACTTTGATAGGAAATTATTCCTGATGGTGTACAGGGTGTGAATACTACCAAATTCGTACAGTTTGGTTTCGAAAAGAGATTTTATTTTCTGGGTATGTAAAAGTAAAGTATATACTTTGGAGACTGTAGCTTGATAACTCGCACGAGAATATACGACGAATGGAAATATATCACATTTGTTGAGTATGTAATTTCATGTTGATCAAGTTTTTATCTGAATGAACGAAATTTCAATCCGATAAATAAAATGTTGACAATATGAACATTACATTTATTTTATTCATTATATGGATCAGGTACATTTATACCAAATATTTTGTTGATTTATAGTCTTCACTAGCAGTGAGGTTAATGTAAAAAAGGAAATAGTAAATTTCAAGAAGAAAATATCATGTTTAGTATAATAGATGATTTCATTCCATATTAATAATTATTCGATTTACCTGATGGTGTAAGCTTTAGTAGGTACCTATTACATATAGGTGTACCCAAGTCCCAGAACTATTAGTTGAAAATTAATTTCTGATTAAAAAAGAGATTCTTGTCAGGTTTTTTTCAGAATATTTCGAGGACGTTTACTTGAAGTTGCGCATTTTTATGTAATGAAACTAGGTTCGTATAATAGTAATTTACGTAACAAGTCCGGAAAATACTGTTTTTTTGGATGAGTGGACAAAATTCTAGGACGAGCGTAGCGAGTCCTGGAAGTCTGCGAGTCCAAAAAAACTGTTTTCGGGCGTGTTGCGTACACAATTTTTTCGGCAACCGTGTAGAATAACAAATCAAAGAAACACATTTCTTTCAAAAATTGAAATGTTACCTAATTTTATGTCAGATAGCTGTCAGTCGTTATTTTGCTGCTATGGTAATGATCAACTGCATTCATCAAAACCATACTACCAAGATTTTCATATTTACAATGACAACAACGATGTGATTCTTCCCGGCCTAGTCCGGGAAGTACGTACTTCCCGGACTAGGCCGGAAAAATGCCACTTTCTCAAAAAAAAATCATCTGGAAAGTACGTACTTTCCGGACGGTTGCCGAAAAATAATATTCCCTTCCGTTTCATCAAATCTGCATTACCCTGTATGTCGACCAAATTGTTTCACTAGTTTTTTTCTATACTACGACAATTGACTATTTCGAAAGTCCAACATAACGACTATTCACTTATTAGATTGAAATAAAATGTACTCGATTCAATGTACACTTTGGAATTATTTGAACCCATTGTCAGTTCAGATTCAACCCTGGAAATTTGATATTGAACCGCAAGTTTCAATGCTATTTTTTTATTATCGTCCAATGAATTGAAAATATACTTCCTATAGAGATTTCTATAGACAACAACGAAGCAGCTGGATTATCCCACAGGAATTTCCATTCGGAATGTCTGTACCAGATAACAATGAATGTGAATCTGAGAAGTCTCATAAATAAAACATGTAATTAGTGGCATTATAAGAACTCGCTTTTCAGCGAATCTTATCGCATTTAATAATTCCCAAAGTTGGATTATATAAACGAAAATTAACGAAAAAACAATGTCCAAAAATACTGAATTACAACAAAAACTAATTCAAACTTTTTAATTAAATTTTGGTCGAGCAGAGAATGTGTTGTAAATTAACGAACTTATTTAATATATCCAGCGTTTCTGTTCTGCTACATTTTCCCATCATTTTCCTGGTACTCTGATTATAACGTTCATATTAACAGAAACGGGCCTTCAGTATAGTAATACAAAGTGGGTATTCCATCAAAACTTCAATAATAAACCTCTAAATTAACAAAACTTTCCTATTCAATTATAGCGCTACAATTATGCAATAATTATAAAATAGAGGTATATTGTTCATCGAATAAACTCAACTAGAAACATACTTGTTTAGATGCCTTGATATTCACAAATGTGTAACAGATGATATATTACGCCGAACCCCAAAATTTTTCCACTGTTAAAATTTGAATAACTTTTTTCTGCTTTGAACTATTGAATTCTGTTTGCGCTGTTCGCTAGCTCAGTCCTTCAGCTAATAATCTCGTACTTTTTCGATACGAGAAGTTCTTCCCATTGAAAATGATACAGGATGTTACTTGAAACTGTGACAAATTTCGGAATTCAGAGATAGAAACACCTACGAATAATTTTTTTTTTCTACGACAACCTTGATAAATGTTCATTTTATAACCGTGACTTCGATCAAAAACAAGCAAAATTTTGTACAGAATTTCAAATTGTTAAAAGCAGTAAAAAGTTATTCAAAGTTAGTTAGTGTTGATGCATAGTTTAGTTATCTACCAATTAACCTACAAGAGGGACGTCTTCTTCATATTATTTATAAAGGATTTTCAAAATTAGTTCCTAATGAGAAAGTCCAAATCGATGCAAACATATTCGTAAATAAAGTACTATTTGATATTATTATATTTTCGCTCCTAGGACGATAAGATTTTTCACCCACACATTTGATTAATAAAAGAATGAAATTAATAATAATATAAAATTAAAAATATCTTCGTTAACCGATAGTATTTATAACTCATCTTGAAAATTTCAACTATTTCCAAAGATATCCGACGACAATCGATGGTACATTCTGGTTTCATTTTCCCAGATAATCAGTATACCGAAAATAAAAGCTTAGTCATATTCGGTTCCAGTGAGCACTCACCTCATGACGTGAGGAGTGGTCACTGGTTTCCCTCCAGCTCGAGTCTGCGTGGCGTCGGACACTGCAGAGTCGTGACTGGAATTGATCAAATTTGATCATGATAAAGAGGTTTGTTTATAAATTACCATGATACATAAAATTTTATGATTTTTAAAGTCTATTTATTTGGGAAATCGATATATAATGATGCCTAGGTGATGAAAGAAATGAATAATGTTTTATTTCATAAGTATCTACATACATAAACGGAAGTAAACAAGTCGCAAACTATGTTTTGATAAAACACAACTAAAGTGCAATCAATTAGTTCATAATGCATCATGTACCTTGTAGTTTGATGATACGAAAAAGATTGGTTATTGATGGAACTGGAAGATAAATATGAAAAAAACTTAGGAGATAAACAAATGCATGATGAAATATGAATTGAGTAACGCTCTTACTACAGAAATGAAATACCTGAGAAGAGTTATAGGAGTGACAAGGAGAGATAAGATAAGAAATACACGAATAAGAGAAGCACTAGACATAGAAGACATTATTTCATTTATAGAACAAAAACAATTAGGATGGTGGGGACAATAGACCTGTGAAACAAATTTATGAAGCAAAAACACAAAACAAGAGAAGAAGAGGAGGACCTGAAAAAACCTGGAACGACATGATAGGAAATATTCTACAAGGAAGAAATAAACGATGAAACGAAGCAAAGATACTGACTAGAGACAGAAAATAATATAGAAAAAGTTCATAAGGCAACAATAAAATGATAACCCGACACCCTGGGGGTAAAAGGGGTTCAAGATTATATATATACATAATTGACAGGGTATTATAAATGGTGTAATAATGAAATGGATAATGAAACTCATGAAAATGTAGAAAAAAGTTTCCATGAAAGTTAATCCGCAAATATAAAATAAGGGTAAATTGAAAACAATTTGGCCGTATACCAAATGGCAGTCGAATATATGGATTATTTGAAGAATTTAATCAAAGGGTTATTAACTCTCCACGATATATTCCATTTCAGATGAGCAGACAGTTTTACAAATGAATTATATCTTTAAAGTCTTGGGAGCATCTTAACGCACCCCCATATGCCCCAGACTTTATCGCAAGGGAAACACTCATATAAAAAGATTTATCGTAGGAAAATAACCCGACGTAATGTCTTTTAATTTAACATGTCGTCGTTACTCTTACTCGTGAAAGTTATTGCCTTCTTGGGTTCCATTCCACTTAATGTGGTAGTTGTTGTTAGTTACTTTTTGTTTTTATTTCATTTCTGCCCGATTGTTCTTTCACTGTCGGTTGGTATTTCCGAGTAATTTATCGTCAAAAATTCACAAAATAAACTACTTGCCTATCTACTAGGTATACTAGAATTCAAAAGAACATGACATAACAGTTTGCAAATAGAATTAATGAATATTTGATAGGTAATCGAATGAAAATGTTGCAATGAAGTTACAAATTTCACTGACATTTATTTTTCCAGGTTTCGAATATGTCTTATAGTAAGTAGGAAACTATTCTTGAATAATCAAACGATTGGTGAACTAATGAGTTTTGACTCAGGTGGATTATTCAAGGTTAAAGACATAAAGGCATATTTTGTTTCTGCTTCAATATAATTACCTAATTTCAGCATTGATATTTTTATCGACGGAAGTGGAGTTCCACTTGAGTAAATTCGTATTTTACATTCCCATTAACTTTTTATCAAAATTTGATAACTGTGACACAATCGCAAATAATTATAATTATGAAGGACAAGAATATAAAATGTGAAACGGGAACCACTATCTCATAAAAAACTTTATTTTCGAAGATATATAATATGTTAATATATGAATAAATCAAAATTGAAAGAAAGTCATATCTCGCATCTTATCTAATTAATAATCAAACATAGTTTGAATGTCTGGTAGACTACGAGCAGAAAATAACTACTTCCCTGGTAAATACCACGCAGAACATTGAATTATATCTGCTCGTAGTCCATGCAACGATTCACACTGTGAATGCATATAGCAAATGTTTCTTACTTCGTAACGGTTTCTCGCGTTTTGGCATATGGCGTATTGGGATTCCATTGGACAATCTTTATGAACGCGTATCAAGGTCGTCCGCCAAAAAGTTGATTACGTCCCGACTTGTGCCTAAAAGGAGTTCCGATTTACAGGGTGTTCACTTTTTAGCTTGAAATCAATGTCATTGTTATAATTTATTGCGTAGCAATATTTTGATAATTGAATTTTTTTTTATTTGGGATGCAGCAAAATAACCGAGTCTCAAATTAAAAGAAGCCAGGTGTTCTTTCATGAGCATCTCGTGAGCATCCTCACTTCTTGGACAGAAAAAGTGTGACGTCAAAGCTATGTTGGTACTACTGATTTGCTTCCAAACAAATTATTTTTCCATGTAAATTTCCATAAGAGATTTTTTGAAATCGATTATCTCATTCATAGTGAAAAAGTAACATATTTCGATACCATTTATGGAAAATAGGACATACTAGTTCCTATTAGAAAAATAGAAACAGGTGAGAAACGCTAACAAATTTGAATGAGATTATATTGAAATCTATTGAGGTTATGTTATTTCAGTGTTTACTTTTGAGGCCCTGATATTTCGACTGTATTTTCGATTAAATATCAGGGTAGTGAATGGAAAATATGTCTTGAAGCTATCAACAATGATACATTTCTCCAGAGATGAGAAACAACTGATATCTAGTGGCCAAGGTGGATATAGGATGGTGAAACAGCTCTTCAATTGTTTCTGCGAAAAACTTGTAGACCGTTTGAGAAGGTAGTAATATTTCAGCTACTTGAATGAAGATGGCGGTAAGATCGATTATCGAAGAAGATTTCTGTTGCTTACGTATTTCTGTGGTTCGCATCTGACAGACGGGACTCGAAACGGCATTTAACAATATATTTTCTATAAATCTGGACTGAATATTGATATTTTGATTCTTCTCAGTCATTTTTCATCTGGAACTGATGAAACTGATAAAAAGATGATAGAAGCACAGTTTCTGTTTTACCGACACAAGGTATGTCGCCATCTCTGTTAATTTCAGGAAATAGTACTTCGGTATGAAATCAAGTAAGCAAAAGTCTACAGTTTATTCTAGTGCTTGTTAATAGGAAGCTGTTTCACCATCCTATATCCACCTTGCTAGTGGCTAAAAGGCCATGTTGAGAACATGGTATTTGATGCTGATCTCAAGACCTTAATGTGGTTGATTCAAGCGAATATTTATGATAAAACATATAAAGTACAGGTGAGCTATAATATTAAAGGGTATATTGGATAAATTGAGCGTTTCGAAATGTTTGTTGTAGATCAACTCTACCAGTGTATGTGAGTTCCTGTTTAAGAGGATAGTTTCTTGGCCATCACATTAGCAGCTTTAGCAATATTTACACACTATAATGTACCTTCAAAGCTTGTACTAGAAGTAATAAAGAAAATGCACCATCAACATTTGAAGAGAAATCAGTCACACAAATGTAAAATTATATACATTATATTATACGATATTATATTATAAAATAAAGTGAATATCGATCAACATCATACTATCAAATGCTCTCAAAGTTTTATAATGAAAAACTGGACATTCAAGAGTCATTTTGTTTCTTCTTGAGCACTTAGCAATGTAGTACAGTGCCTATAGGGACTGCTAATAAACAAAGACAAAGACAAAGACAAAGAAATTTATTAGTACTTCCAACTGGAGCCATCTTACGATGGATGTACACGTCACAAAGTAGCAATACAATATAAATCACAAGATAATAAAATATATAAATAGCTTCGATAAAAGGATGTAAATACAATTCTGCAACTCATAAAACATTGAAAAATCACATAATATCCTTCACTTTGCGATTACACAATTATGTTGTCAGAGATAAATTCTTCAACGGAGTAATAGCAATTTTCTACCAATATTTTTTTTACTGTTATTTTGAATTGTCTAGGTCTCATATTCCGTACATTTTCTGGTAGTTTGTTAAAGATTTTGATGCCTGCAAATCTAGGAGATTTTTCGTACAAACTCAGGTTGTGTTTTAGTACTGACAAGGAGTCAGCGTTTCTAGTTGGGTATTTATGATGATCTGAATTTTTCATGAATTCACTTATATTACTTTTAACGTAGATCAAGGTTTTGTATATATAAATACATGGCAAAGTTAATAATTTGTTCTGTGAAAATATAGGTTTACAGCTGTCTCTGTAATTTATACCAAATATCAGCCTCATCACTCGTTTCTGTTGAATAAATATTTTCCTGGAGTACACCGAGTCGCCCCAAAGAACAACATTATAAGAGAGGTGAGAGTATATCAGTGAGTAGTACACATCTAGAAGGATGCTTCTCTCAAGTGTTTTTTTCAGTTGTAAGATTGCATAGTAAGCTGAATTTATTTTTTTTGATACATGTTCAATATGGTTTTCCCAAGAAAGATAATGATCTAAGTGAACTCCCAAGAATTTTGTATGAGCTTTGTGTTCTATATCATCTATATAAATGGTCGGACTGTTTTGCCTACATTTAAAGTTCATGTAAATACTCTTATCAAGATTCAAAATAAGATCATTTTTTGTGCACCAATTTTTGAACGTTCGTATTATTTCCGAGGATACGACTTGCAGTTCCTCAGGGGACCGTGCTGAGAGCACTACTGAAGAGTCATCGGCGAACATTATCATAGAACAATTTTTAAGGTGTTCAGGTAAGTCATTAATAAAGATTATGAATAATAATGGTCCCAACACGGACCCTTGTGGAACACCAACCTCACAATCGAAAGTCTCTGATTTATGTTTTCCAATTTGTACATAATTCCTTCTCATAGAGAGATAGGATTTGATTTCAATACCTCGAATATTTTTCCTCTTATTCCATAGGAATTGAGTTTTTCCAAGATAAAATTGATCTGCAGATTGTCAAATGCACGTGACAGATCAAAGAACAGTCCCGAAACGTATTTTCCCGAATCTAGATATTTGTAGATGTGGTCGAAAAATTCATAAGCTGCTTCTTCTGTTGATCTCCCCGATCGAAAACCGAATTGTTCCGGACATAGGACAGCATTATGATCAAGAAAGTCAATAATTTTGTTATAAAAAACTCTTTCGAATATTTTCGAAATTACATTCAATATAGTTATTTGCCTATAGTTTTGAGCGTTATCGCGATTTAACTTTTTATGGATTGGGATTATTTTTCCTATTTTTAATTCCTCAGGAAATTTTCCCAGGTAAGCTTTCAGATTATTCTACACATTAGAAGAGACATCAAAAATTTGCATACGGAGATTAACATGTAAATTTTTTTCTATTGGAAACATTCAGGAATACCAACATAGTTTGTGACGTCACAACTTTTACGGTCCATTTGATCGCCGTATACAAAAAGGAAAAAACAGGCATGTGTGATAGGTATTGAGAAACATTTTCAGTTTTCTGCTAAGCACGTTTTTGATTAGCATACCAGCCAAATATTCTGCTAATGAAACAAATCCCATATCAAAAATCAAACATTATTGTTTCGATTCGAGACCATTCTGCAACTCCGCAATCGTAATTTTAATTAATATTCCATTCTCCCTCTGCTATTTCCCGACCGAAAGGCTGAACAATGAAAGATTAAAAGTAAACATGAGCTCGAGGGGAAAGTAGGGCGGACCCCTTTCACCCCCCTTTCGCCCATACACGCCGAATTCGCAATTTCATTTTTGCTCTGGCGGCTTTCTATTCAAATAAAAATCGTACATCATTTTCGGACACGGAACAATTAATAACTTGGTTAAATATGGGACCGCGGAATTTCAGAAAATCGACTCGGTCTCGCTTGTTCGCCTGAAATTAAAATTCTAAATAAAACATAACGAGCGCCTCTCCTTTGTTTTTTCCAGAAACTCTCGGTCGGCGAATGGTCATTGTTCTACGATTTATAGCTATACGATTGGGAAAACAATAGTTCAGCTACGATTTTTATCGATGAGGAAGTTGCGAATGTAGAGATATTTTCCATCAAGTTTGTACAGAATTTTTTTAATTTTTCTGTGCGATCTTCGACTCCAGTCATACTGATGACGCATACAATGATGCCATGCTTCTAGTTTCTCCTAAATATCAGGAAAAACTGACGAAAATATCTTGATTTATTAGGCAATACATTCTGTGAAACCATTTCTAGAATCAGTATAATTATGATTAGCGTCTTATAAAAGTTTCGAAAACAGACTAGATGAATGACGCTCAATCCTCACAACAGTAGTTACTAGGGTTACCTCATTCTGCAACAAGGATAGCAACAAAAGATTCCTCCAGCATCAGTGTCTTGCTATCTTGGAAGGGTCTGAATTTGAATAAATTGACCTACTAACAAAATTATCGTATCCTTTATTCTTAAGACTGAATGAAGACAATGTGATATAAGTTTTCAGAAATTATACATCTTACATTATACATGATTTATAAAGTTTCAAAGTGTCGAACTTGAGAAATATAACATCAAACATGTTGTATTACTTTTAAATTCCACTAAATATAGGCTTATCTACTACTCTGAGCATTTTCTAACCACTTGGGCCAACCATTTTAGCACTTGTAGTGAAATGATACGAGCAAACTCTATAGCGTCTCTTGAAATAATTCTCTTTCTTGATCATATTTTGACATATATCCTTTTCATCTCGAGAATGTTTTCAAATTACCAAAAATCGTTTCGCATATGAGGGTGGGTGAATAATGTTTATATACAACGAATGATACGACACTGAGTAACACACCAGTGGAATGTTGTGTTCTGGTAATCACTTTTAAATCGCCTCTTACATATTTAACAGCGTTTCACCATCCATTATATTCGATTTGAACAGAATAAACATGGTTTTTAAGTAAAATCCTATTCAAATTTTCACACAAAACTGGAAATATGCAGTTTAATGTACCATCAAACAAAAGTTGATTTGAAAACGAGAAGTTTCGCGCTGTCACTGTCAGCGTTCGGTCGATTATCGGTTGAACGAAATTATCGGCTTTGGTGCATCCACCAAAATGTCGCAATATCCAGAAAGACGTGCTATAAACCATTCATATATAAATGAGGCACTGTATTTTATGACGAACATTGAATACATAGCTTTTGATACACTCATATGACTCATATAAGTACCAACAGAAGGGTATTTATGTTTGAGAATCTTGAAAAAATGTGGTATAGGGATGATTATCACTAGCAAATGTTACGATGTGACAACCTCTGTGGGGGAAAAACATATGAATATGAATTTCATGTTGATGGCTTCAGGCAATTTGAGGTGTTACTATTCTAGTTTCTTTTTTATCTCGAAATTCGCATGCTCTCAATAAATAATTATCATTAACGAAGTGAATTTGGTGGTGTCTAACCCCCAAAATAAACATGACTCATTCATTCGACGATTCTAGCTGTCACTCATGCAACTCTACGGGTTATCATTCCTGATGCTCGAATGAAATGAATAATATATGTGGCTGTCGCTTCGAATACAACCCTCCATCTATTCAAGAATCAATATTTAGCATAATGTGGAGTAACGTCTATTGTTTGAAATATTCACATTGCGTTAAATGCATGGTTGACAGAGTTATGTTCATCTCCCAACCATAAATCCAATGTTTCACATACTGGATGGAATATGATATCGTTATAGGGTTACGTAAAGTTATAGTTATTTCAGCATTAAACGAGATAAATAAACTAGAGAACTTTCACTTGCTCTCTTATTAGCAACAACAAAAATAGAAATGTCTACAATCAGGAGAATATAAAAAGACATACTCTTTTAGCATGATAATGTATCAGCCCAAATTCATTGGTTTTCTTGAATGCGCATTATTTTCAACAGAAACTTTTCACACAGGGTTTATCATATAACATATGTCAATTCTAAGTCTCGTATTTCATATGCATCAACACCTTGTATTTTATTACATTTTTGAATTCTCCCCGAAGAGAGGGAATGCTTATATGCATATAGTGCGTGGAAAATCAAGATTTTTCAATTTTAGGCATTTTTTTTTAAACATATTCATTATTGGTCGAAACATCCCAGTCTCAACTTTCTCATTGACTATCTACAGTTCAATGTGGTAGGAGATTCTGAATTTTGAAACACCCTGTATCTGTTCACTCGGTTGTTGATGTTTGAAAAGAGCTCGAAATACAATTGTTTTCAGATATTTCGACATCAACGAAAACAAATTATCAACTTATGTGGATTTCACGTTGAAAGGTACCTAGTGAAACTGTTTTATCCGAGATTGTTTCTAATCTGAGCGAATTTCTAACTTCAACCATTTCCAAGATATTTTAATCTTCTATACAGGGTGTTTCATCAACAAACAATTGTTGAATCCTCGGTTGAATCCTGATAGGCTCAAAAAACTATCAACTCAAATTAATTGGATGAAATTTGGATCCTCACAGATATACAGGGTGTTTATTCAAAGATTCAAGAATGGTCTTCCCCATTATACTTTAAAACTATATAACGTATCCGTATCATATTTGAAAGAAAATGTACAGAATCTTCACGTACCTATGTTCAGTAATTTTTCTTGTAGATTTCATATATTATGTTAACAGAAAAACAGTTGAGGAAGTAACAAAATAGTTATAAACATCAAAATAGTATATTATTATTCAAGTTTTATAAGACGTTATTTTGTCGCACGCGTTGTTTGGAGTACGACGAGCGAAGCAAGGATTGTTCAAAGGAAACAAGTGCGACAACGTGTCTTATAAAACGTGCGTCATATGCGATTTTTCCTGTTTTGCATTAATTTGAAGTGTTTTATTGAAATAAATTGATGTAATATCGATAAATAACAGAAACATCTTCGATTGGTAACAATGATGACATTTAAATATTTGAAATCTGATGTACAGGCGTGCAACCCAGTTCACTGTTGAGCGATTTTGATTTTTGCAATATCAGCGGTGAAAAATGCAATGTTCTTCTTGTTTTTATTGGTCAAGTTCTATCAAATAACACTCTGAATTGAAATTTACCAATACAACAATGAGTTCTTCACTGCTAGTATCACTAAATCCAAAATCGCTCAGAAGTGAGCTGGGCCTAAATTTACGTTCCATAATGACTTCATTACGGAACCAAGACAGAAAAATATTTTTTAAATTGAACACCAAACATGACACAAGGTTAAATATAAATATTTTGAGCACAGCTTTCAACAGTTGAAATATTACCAATTATTAATGAAACACCTTGTGAAAGTAGTCGAAATCGCCATTGAATTTTGATTTACCCTGTATATAATAGACTTCATCAGGGTTACCCATTATCTGAAATTTTATGGTTTCTTTGATGATATTTTCGCGTCTGTTAGCTTAATTCCGGCCATATTAAAACAATCCCAATTTACTGTCTCGATAATTTCGATTAAGAAAGTACTCATTCATATTCGAACACCGTCATAGAAAAGTAATGACCGAGATCAGCCCCTCGATATGAATTTTCGACTAATATCTAGAACCCGATTGGTCAGTATCTTGGCCGTACCCCGATATTAGTTTAATTTTCCAAATAACATGTTATTTAAATTCCATCTTCTATTGTACAGACCCACAAGTGGTCATTACCGAGAATAATCATAGTTGGCTGGAGTCGTTATAAAGGAAAAAAAAACAAATCCTCACCTGTGCGAGGTTCATTGTAACTTGAATTATGTGAAACAGTCTAGTCGTTTCTTTTTGTTTGTTTTCAGTATTAAAATGAGAACCAGTTGTGTGCCGTTCGAGATGATAGAACAGATGAAGGATAAAGATTTCACTCCATACAGTTCAATGTTACGTCTGAGGTCTGAGTTCGTCTGCGTGTGAAAAAATAATAGTTGCGTTTATTGTAATTCCAAACCTTTCCCATCAGTTGTATTTCAGAAAGTGTCGAGGTTAATTCAGAATAGTCGCATGTAATACAACAAGTGTATTGATGATTATCGAAACAAAAATTCCATCGATTTAGAGAAACAAATCATGTTGCTTGGAAACTACACGAGCGCACAGCGCGAGTGTGGTTTCCCAAAGCAACATGATTTGTTTCGAAAAAGAGAAGAAATTTTCGATAATCATCAATAATACAAGTTGTATTTGTTCAGATTATTTCATGAATAAAATCAAAGCCCTTTTGATGATTCCCTATTTTAAACGTACAGTTTATGGAATTAGTTATTTTGATTATGCATTGTAGTTCGACACAAGAAGATTCGTTATGCAACCAACAATACATTTATGCCATTGTATGATGTAGGCAAGATTACCTAAGCACTAGGTACTACTGAGGTAAATTCATTTTGATTGTTGTCACAATTTGTGTAGTTAGGTTACATTAGGTTAATTCTTAAATGGAATTATGCATAATTTGTGGAAAATGAAGTGGATACATATTAATAGTGTGTGTTTATCATGGTTCAGACGTAAATTTGGTGTAGTGTCATTCATTTATTTACCAGAGAATCGGAAAATACTATGAAGTGATTGCAACTAGTAAGTCGTTGTTTAATTAAACTACCCTACTGCCTACGAATCAGAAAGCGAAATACAGAAACGAAAACAGCATGTAGGTATCCAATAGCCAATCAGGAGCCGAAATACAAAATCGAAAACATGGTGTTATTGTTTATCAACACAATCATTTCAACCAATCAAAAACGTGTATTTTAGCATGAATGAAATAATCACTTGTATTTTAACTTAATTGAGAGTAGTTAGCATCATTTTTCATGTCGATCCCATGATGAACTATGCATTAAGTAAGCCGAATCAGAAAATTTGGTAGTAAACTGATGTTTATGGGGGCTATATATCACATTAGAAAACCGTACAGATGAGACAGTCAGACAGAGCGAATAAAATTAGAGAGAGATGTCAAAAGCGCAAAATTTGAAGGTTCAGACATAGTTATGCGCAGGGGCTCAAATATTGATCGAGTTTTGTTTACATCGTTGTCATCATTTTGTTGGTTATATTACAAATGTTTTAGTTTAACACGATTCACGATCCAGTATTTCGGATGGGTTTATGTTATTACAATGTATAACATATTTTCCATAAACTATAATTCAAAAGAAAAAGTAATAATGGTTTCGAGGATCATCACAGCACAGATTAAACAACCTATGATCATGGGTACTTATATATACTTTCATTATCTGGAATGTGAATCAGGTACAATAATATGTTTATTGTTAATCATTACTGTGTATATAAAGATTGCAAATCATCTTCAAATAAATCGGAGATTAACAAATTACATTGTTTTCCAAAGGACGAAAGACGTGAGTACATATATTGAGTAATATAATTGACTTTTGAGGGACTTGAGAATATCACCATTTTTGCCATACCTATTGCCTATACTCTACTATATCACATTTCAAGTTGAGGAACTCAGAGTCCGATCATTTATTAGATAATTGAATCATGTTTTATTTTGTCTGATGACAATAAATTGGCTACTTACGAAATATTCTAATTTCATCCTAAAATTTATTTAGAATACATCTTATACCTGATAGAAACTAATTTCTGATGATAACTTGTTCATACTATATCACTCAGAAATATGTAACCTTTTATATTGGTGTTTATTATGCATTACTGAAATGGCAACATTGCACATCAGTAGTTCCAGCGGTGACAACGACTATCCGGCAACTGCGATGCGCAAAATTTAAAGGTCCGAGGTCGATGAAAATAGATGTCGGTACATCAAACAAAATGGGCGGAATGTTTCATCTGTAAGGTTTTCTAATCTGTGACCATATTCTCAAAAATGGAGCACTTCCGTTTGTACCATAAATGGACCGCACAGCAACTTAAAATTGTTGCTGAAAATTTTTTGATTATTAATTAATGAATGAATGAAAAGAAGTTTTTTTGGTGTTGAAGAATCCGAGGTTTCAGGACAAATACGATTCAGTCTTTCCACAATTATTATTTTATCAATTTCAGAGAAAGATTCAATGTTTTAAATAAAAAAAAAACTTACGACAAATTATGTTTTAGTCATTCGACAATGGTTCAATGACTTTCTAGATGAATAGAAGTCACGTTAACAAAGTTACAAGGGTTTTCTGCTGAATATATGAAATTCCTCGAGTATTGCTAGATTTCTGAGAAATCCGGGGTTTCACGACAAATATGTTTTTCCTAATGAATATTTGAATTACTACCGACATGATGAAAACAAAATTTGTACGTTAAATGGGTTTCGACAACTACTCAACAATTTTTTGTAACCAGAAAAATGATAGACGATGTTCACATACTTGTCTTTTTATTTTGGTGGTTGTGCTAACGAGTGCGCGAAATTCTTTATTTTTCGTTGAAGACAAATACTCGAAAATTATTGAAATAGATTTTGCTAACTTTATAGAGGTCTGAAATGTTTCGCAAAAAATGCACAAGTGCATGTTTTTTATGAATAACGCCTGATTTCCACAAAGAAAACATACTGTATTTTCATGGCATCAGTGCATTTGTCGTTTCAAAAATTAAAATAATGTGGACTATCCACGTGGTTACTGGACAAAGGTTCACAATACCTATTATTTAACAAATCATTATAGAGAATGTATGATGAATATAATTTGTTCAATCTACTCTTTGTGGGATCTGACTGATGAAAGCAGCGAGATTGATGTTGGAATTGATAATTTCATATTGGAAGGTCGTACAATCGCCAAGCAATAATTTTAGGTTTCGATGTGAATAATTGGCGTTACTATATAATGATACCAATTTCGATGGAATAGTCGTAAATTGAATCAATCAAGCTATCAGATTTCAATCAGAACCTGAAATCCAATTGTTGTAGAAATACCAATATCGAAGTGCACATTCCCATACCACACGATCTACTGGGTGTAACATTTTCACAAGGGTCTACAATGAAACCTGTTTCGTTTTCAATCACACGAAAATGGCTTCACAGTTTAAGACTAATTTCAGTATCAACTGCTTTTTTTTACTGCTCGTTATATTTTAGTGATAAATGAACTCAAATCTTTTCTAAGACTAAAACAACAAGACAAGTACCTACTTGAGTCAGAAACAATGTAAGCTCGAAAAAAATTTCTCAACTTTTTGCGAGACTTTTTGTCAATAGTAAAGTTAACATCTTACCCCTCTACTATATTTTGAATCACCTGGTATATCGCAGCGAGATTTGGAGGCCTCAAAAAGAAAACGAATACACTCTATTTAATGCAACGAAATGACAGCCATAAGGTTCAAAATGGCGGCTGAACACAATCTTGAATTATCTGTTTAGATTTTAGAAATCTGCTCATTTTACTTAAAAGTTTTCTCTTAGGCACTTTACTTCTAGGTTTAATTGTTTCATTCCGGTTTATAATTAATTATGAATTTTAGTCACTTTCAGTAAAACATTTTGCTAACTTTAGTTAAGTTTGACAGTTAACAAGATGTTACAGCGACCACCATTTTTTTCCAATGCAAACGGATTGAAAATAACATATTAGTGTTTTCGGTTGGGTTCGAAATGTCACTTTTCAAATTTTAATATTTCGAGACAATTAGGGAATAGATTTCGAAAATGAAATGATGTACAGGTCGTTCTATTTAAAAAAAGTATTCAAGACGATGCGCTCAGCCACAATTTCATAACTTTCAGCTGTTAATATTTCCCAATAAAAAGGTTGGTTTTCATCTCGGTTTTCATCTTATATTTCAGCACTCAAAATTTCATTGCCAGGTGATTCGAAAATAAGTAGGAGAACGGACTTTAAAATATAATTAGGATTGTTTTACACTAGTCTATCATTAGTAATTGATTCATGTATAATAAATTTGCACTTTTTTGTATCATGCTCTAATAAGTATTTAATTATACTTCAGAGATAAAAACAAGTTTATTGACAAATTATTGTTGAATATGCATTACTCTTATTATAATATCAATGAATAAACATACCATTCTTATTATCATCATAATCAGATGATAAAATCAAAGTTAATGAGGATGCATTTTCAACTAGGAACGAAATGGCGTACACCTCCAGAATATTCATGTAATCACTCACTGTACCGGTTGAGATGTGAAACGAAAGCTGAAGCTGATCCTCATATGTCTAAGATAAATCAGAATGTCTTAGTTGCGTTGTACTAGTAATGATTTTCGAGAAATTGTATGATTTCTAAATGTACTTATCGCTAAGAATAATCTACATACTAAATGTCATGAGTAGCACGACTGTTGTTGAAATATTGCGAAATATGATGAAGGTATATTGGAATAATAATAATTGAAAGTATGTACAGGATGGAACCAAGACGTCCATATAAATTTGACATAATAGTATATTATGATACAAGTTTTATAATACGCTATTTTGTCGCACGCGTTGTTTGGAGTACGACGAGCGAAGCGAGGAGTGCTCCAAGTGAACAAGTGCGACAACGTGTCTTATAAAACGTGTGTCATATGCAATTTTTTCTATTTTGAATCGATTTGAAGAAAAAAATTGATTTTATATTGACAAATAACAGAAACATCTTCGATTGGTAACAATGATTGGCATTGAAATAATTAAAATCTGACGCACAAGCGTAAAGCCCAGTTTACAGTTGAGCGATTTTGATTATTGCAATACCAGCGGTGAAAAATTCAACGTTGTTATTGTTTTTATTGGTGAACTTGAATCAAATTACACTCTGAATTGAAATTTACCTATCAAACATTGAGTTTTTCACTGCTAATATCACCAAATCAGAGTCGCTCAGAAGTAAACTGATGGGCCTAACTCTTCTGACTTTCATTTGACAGTTCGATTGTACCAAACTCCGAATAATAAAAAATGCGTATCGAAATAGAGGCTATTTCGACACGCATTTGCGTTGCACAATGACTTCATTATGCAACCAAAATAGAAAATATCTATTTTCGTGTTTATCAACCAAAAATGATTCCAGATAAAACTTTTTTTCAGTAAAACTCATTCCATAATACTTCAAAAAATATAATGGTTATCTTGGTAAAGGTGGGAGATACGGATTTTGTTAATTGAGGGAAGTTCTCGGGAAATTTGCATAACATAAGGACCTTTTTCGTGATGGCTCTTACAGAAATTGTATTTTCTCAATGCAACTCTTTGAGTTTTGAAATATGGTATTAACGAGTTTCGAGTCCACTTCTTACATTTCTTTTACAAACATGAATACACATTGTATCATGAGAAATTCTTCATAACGACCTTTGAGATGTTTCATAAAATTTGGTATCAGAAAGATTTCCTCGAGTATATCTTCAGGTTGCTCATATTTTATGCAGAATGAAAGCTGATGAGTAGAAGCCTGCTCGTACGATCTCCAAGATATACCTGATCCAGTCGAGTATCCAGTTTATTCCTATAACCTATTCTCTATTATAGTGTCTCAAGCAGTATCTTCATCAGTTATAAAGTAAAAAAATTGAAATCCAAATATTTCGAGAACAATATAAAAGCTATATCGAGGTATTTTACTACCTACCAGGAATTAAAATAACACGATTCTCCACATGGATCATGATTATTACATGATTCCTGATCACACAAAATTATTTGTCACAATATGAATACGTAAATTAATGTTCTGCCGAGTGTTCTGCTATACGTGGTCGTTCGAGTATTACGTATGCTAATCAGTTTTATTGATGATATTTGTTTAAGAATAACAAATTTTGTTAATTATTTCGAACAAATGCTTACGTAAATGTACTTCTAGGAGGTGGCTTTGCTTACTTTCGCTGACAAGAGGGAAGGGGGGTTGAAAATGGAAAAGACTCTGTTCACGTAATACCTACTTGAATGACCCCTATATCTAATATGCAGAAAGGTCAACTTTTTTGCACTAAGTAGTGCAAAAAGTAATTAACTGTTGCAAAACATACTTTTCCGACCGCACTGTACACTATAGTACACAAAATAAGATATTGCGTAATTAAATATTCATCTCCACGCTCTGCGATTGGTGCGATTACCTAATATAGTTAACTTTACTCTGATTTTTACTCATAAATAGGTAGCTGTGAAAATGAAAGATACTAGGTACCGACTCGTATAATTTGTTCAGTTTTCTTTGCTGCAATGTCATCCGACGATGAAATGATAGATTCTATTCCCCCAGAAGTGTGCAATTTAGATTTGATGAAAGAAAATAATAGTATTCCGTTAGTACTGAACAATTGTTCAAATATTACCATGAATAATTATTTTCCCAATATTTCATAAATACACACCAACATGTACCTAAGTATTTATGTTGAATGTTCAATAAAATTTGTTCTCTTTGTGTGCTTCTTCAGGCAATTGAATTGGTTTCCTGTAATAGTAATTTACGTAACAAGTCCGGAAAATACTGTTTTTTTGGATGAGCGGACAAAATTCTAGGACGAGCGTAGCGAGTCCTGAAAGTCTGCGAGTCCAAAAAAACTGTTTTCGGGCGTGTTGCGTACACAATTTTTTCGGCAACCGTGTAGAATAACAAATCAAAGAAACACATTTCTTTCAAAAATTGAAATGTTAGCTAATTTTATGTCAGATAGTTGTCAGTCGTTATTTTGCTGCTATGGTAATGATCAACTGCATTTATCAAAACCATACTACCAAGATTATCATATTTACAATGACAACAACGATGTGATTCTTCCCGGCCTAGTCCGGGAAGTACGTACTTCCCGGACTAGGCCGGAAAAATGCCACTTTCTCAAAAAAAAAATCGTCTGGAAAGTACGTACTTTCCGGACGGTTGCCGAAAAAAAAGATTTGTAAGAGGTGATACAGTCATGCGAAATTAAAATCCGATATACCTATGTTTTTCATGTAGGTCGTCGGAAAAGTATAGTGTACAACTAGTGCGGAAATTGGATATATTCCGCACAAGCTGCACAATATACTATTGTTTGGTACTATTGATTACGAATTCGTCTCGAGCTGTTAACTTACACGTTACATGCATACCAAACAGTTGAACAGAAAATGAAATTTAAACTATATAAGATTATGTTTCTGTTTCTCCTTCTAGATATTGTTTCATTGGTTACATCCTAAAATAATACTCTGTCCCAATTATTTTCTTATTTCTTAGCGAGCGTCTAAATCTTACACAATGTATCATTATAATAACTTATATGTTTGTGCTAATAGCTTCATAATCGCCAGTTCATATACCGATTTGATGCAATTGAAATCTCGATTGAAATGAATAAACCTAGAGGCAAACATGAAATTTCCACAATAACTCATATTATTCTATTTATTTATTTATTTCCCAATTTGGACTGTTCATTATGCCATAATTTATAGCGAGTATTTAGCAATGAAATTAATGTTGTGGAATGAGCTATAGGCCAAAATTTATGGATCCGGGAAAATCTCATTAAGAATGAAGTTGTTGGGATTGTTGGGGGCATGGGAGATGGTAGGAGGGTCGGGAGGGTGATATTCAACTGCGCTAGTTCAACGAAATGTAATCAATGTCTCCTGAAACAATAACATTGATTGATATCTTATTGAGGATGAATTGCCTATCATATTTTTATCGTTATTTCATCAAGTCGTGTGTAGTCATATTTTCCCTGACAATTATCAAATTGAAATTCGAAATTCTATCTCTACGGAATCATTGAACAGTGTGTCTGCTTGAGTTCGCACCATATGGAAAATATTGAATTTGTCCAACAGTGAAGCAGTGGTACACAAAATGTACCACGTATTCTGTTTCTGGTTCTCACGAAAAGGGATATCCTGTAATGTTCAGAGAACATCGTGAGAACCAAGGGAAAGAAGGTAGGAGTTGGTATTCTTCTTAAATTTCTAGAGATGGTATGCCTCGGGAAACACCTCCCTGGGCAATGAGTTCCAAAGTCTCGATGTTCGTTGGATGAACGAGTCTTTGGAAAGGGACGTTCTGCAGGTCTCTAAAGTGACCAAGAAGAGGTGTGAAGATTGAACTTGGCGGGTTGATCTCGAAGAGACTGCTAATGGAGGAACGATTGTTGATATTTCAGAAGAGCATCGCCCATGAAAATATCTATGAAATAGAGATAAATCGACAACTTTTCTATAGTGTTTCAGAGAAGTGATCGAATTTGTAAGCGAGGCATCACCAACGAGACGACTTGCCCTTTTTTGAACAGAATCAAATAGTTTCAGGATATGTTTAGGTGCCGCACTCCAAATATGGGAACAGTATTCCAGGACAGGTTGGATCTGTGCCTTATAGATCATAAGCAGCTGACTGGGTGTGAAGTAGCTCTTGGCTCGAAACAGAAAACCAAGTTTTTGGGATGCACTTTTGGCAATGGACCTTACGTGATTTTCCCAAGAAAGGTTATTGCTGATAGTAACGCCAAGCATCGAAATGGATGACTTCAATGGTATGGTTACTCCTGACTGAATTATGTTGAGAACAGTGAGATCGGCTTTTCTAGATCATATCGAGAATTGTTGCCAAGTCCATATTTATTTTGTAATCATTTCTTACTCGTTCATTTCTGGTTTGACGGGCCGATATAGGAGCCCTGGAAGAGAAGGCGGTATGATATGGTGTATAGGATCGTTGAAGTGAAGTATAAATAGTGTTGGTGCTAAAATTGATCCCTGTGGAAGACCAGCATTTATGAGTAGAGTATCAGATGAAACTCCATCGACCACCACATGGAGAGACATGTTTGAGAGAAAACTAGCAAGCAGAGAACACAGCTGAGGGGGCAAACCATAAGATGGAAGCTTGATGGCGAGGAGTCCTGGTGCCAAACTCGATCAAATGCCTTGGAAATATCTAATGCCACGGCTAAAGCTACTCCATATTTTTAAATAAATAGCTGCCATAAATGTGAGACGTAAGCGAGCAGGTCACCAGTTGATCTCTGATGACGAAAGCCATATTTGCCTATCGTTGACAATTCCTGAGTGTTCCAAATATTTCATGAACTCGATATTGATGGCTTTTCCATGACCTAAATAATTGATGGCACTGCGATAGGTGTGCGAATGATAAATAACAAAATAATAATCATCAACTACCGACATTAAAAAAGAAATGCATATTTTCACATGTAATTGGATGTTATCGCATATTTAGAAGTAATCTTTAGTTCAACTTTTTTCAATAAAAATGTTTGATGCTGTCAAAAATAAAGACAATTTACTCTCGATTCAAATTCATATTTTTTGAGAAACCATGCTGAACTTTTTATGAAGAATAACTTTTTTCGTAAATTTAATAATGAAAAAGTTTTTCATATGGTGCGATCTTGAGCAGACACTCTGTATATTATGCGAAATCTCGCGTGAAGTTGAGATGTTATAAAAGTAGATCAAATTGATATATCGATGAACTGAGAAAATATATGAAGTATTCACTGGATAGCTCCCAAAATGACTGCAAGACAAAGGACAAGACGGAGTTCGAGAATGTCTGAAAATATCTTCTCAGTCTATCTATATTGACCTTGAAACTAGTTATGGTCACTTAGGTCTTAGCCACACTTCCATAACATAACGTGGTTTCACATTCTCAACTCTGATTGCGGAAGACTCAAATAGCCGAGCGCAACTGGCATTCGCCCATCGGGAGAGGGATGGGGGAAGGGGAAATATGGATCCCCGCGTAGGGGGGAAACTCGCGCCCTCTATGCCACCCCACGAGAAGGAAAGTTATGCAATCGATATGAGGATTTGAATACTTCGAATTGTATGGGACGAAGAATTCCACCATTTTCAGGTCATCTGTTGGGAAAGTTTTAATAGAATTCCTCGGAGTCTGAGAGATATGAGGTTTCCAAGCTATGAGTTTTTCGATTTCAGAAACGTCGAGAGATTCTCACTTATAATAACAGTGAAGCTTCAATTATTACTGGACATTTTTTCTACAAAATATTCGTACGAAGAAAAAAGCCACGAATTGCACTAAGTAACGGAAAAATAAAAATGAGTTAAAATGTAGGCTACGAGCAGAAAACAACTACCTTCCTGGCAGATACCACGCAGAATATTGAATTATATCTGTGTTTCTATCTTCCTAATACACGGTTATGATTACACTTGCGTTCAGAATCAACTTAGTTAATCGTTGCATAGACAACGAGTAGATATTTTATTTGACGGTTTGTACATAGCCGTTCGGTCAACGAACCACTCCCATTCACAGACCAATGAGAAGCGAGATCGAACCTTCAACGCTGTATGCCGCAGAACTTCTGTATTCTTAACTGGACCAGATTTGAATAATATTTCACCGATTATTTCATTCGTGCTAAAATACACGTTTTTGATTGGTTGAAATGATTGTGTTGATAAGCAATAACACCATGTTTTCGATTTTGTATTTCGGCTCCTGATTGGCTATTGGATACCTACATGATGTGTTTTCGTTTCTGTATTTCGCTTTCTGATTCGTAGGCAGTAGGGTAGTTTAATTAAACAACGACTTACTAGTTGCAATCAAGTCATAGTATTTTCCGATTCCCTGATGGTAAATAAATGAATGCCACTACTACCAAATTTTCGTCTGAACCATGGTAAACACACACTATTAATTTGTATCCACTTCATTTTCCACAAATTCTAGACATTTTCAGCATTAATAGAATTAGAATCTAATGTAACCTAACCACACAAATTGTGACAACAATCATAATGAATTTAGCTCAGTAGTACCTAGTGCATAGGTGGTAATCTTGCCTACATCATACAATGGCATAAATGTATTGTTGGTTGCATAACGAATCTTCTTGTGTCGAACTACAATGCATAATCAAAATAACCAATTCCATAAAATGTACGTTTTATATTAACAATAAATAGGAAATCATCAAAATGGATTTGATTTTATTCATGAAATAATCTGAACAAATACAACTTGTATTATTGATGGTTATCGAAAATTCCTTCGATTTTGAGAAACAAATAATGTTGCTTGGAAACTACACGAGCACACAGCGCGAGTGTGATTTATTTCTCAAAATCGAAGGAATTTTTGTTTCGATAATCATCAATACACTTGTTGTATTACATGCGAATACAACTATATAGCTTCAATTAAAAACAGCAAATTTGTTCTCCAACACAAATATTTTGTAGAAAGCAAGTTTTCATCTCTGAAGAAACACAATGATGATATACAACACCCAGTCTACTGATATGCCATCATTGAGTCAACAATGTTCTTTGAATAGAAGCATTTATAACTGATGTCAGCCATATGTGATGTACATTCGAAAATTGCCACACCACTTCTGGATTGAATAAACGAAAATAAACACCCGATGGGGATGATTCTGTATTGCGCCCATCCAAGTAAGTATTGTGAAAACAACTGAATAACGTCCCCGGGGAAATCTAGACGATAGTATAACACACGTTGAAGTACCGCACAAAATTAGTCAGAGGGAGAAGACAATGCCATTATTTACAATATAATCTCGCTGTCAATCACCTCTGAAGTTTTCTTTATCCACGTCTTTGTGTCTGACTTAATGAATATCGAGCAAATAATCACTCGAGCAGGCTTTGGATTTCTCGATGCCATTAACGTCAGTGGGGCATAAAATGTTGTTTTTTTGTGATTGATCACCGAGGCATTGTTCTTCACGTGGAAATGATAACATTTCGTTTTATAGTTGAAGTGGAGTTGAAGTGACACTATTCAAGATATTTCTGCATTGTGAGCTTGTCATTAAACAAAATAATATGTCAAATTTTTCACGCCAAAATTATTGGAACTGTCAAGCAACTCAGAATAATCAAAAAGCATTCCTTTTTGAACAATTTTCGGATTTGTATTGCTGATGTTGACAATATTGATTGTTATACGGAGGATTAATGCAGCAATGTTGAGGTTTTAAATTCAAGATTTACTGTACTAGTCTTGACTAGAAGTTTTTCTGGTATAGTCGTGAAGAAAGTATAGTCTTCTACTCGCGTATAATGGCTATTATTCTCTCGGATGATTCCGAAAAAAATAATCCCCCAGAGTAATGGCCATCATTGTACGCTCGTTGAAGAATATACTATTATATATTATTCATCGGGAGCATAATGATGGCTATTACACACCAACATGCAATTATGCGCTATCTGAATATCTAAACAACTTTGGAAATATAAAAAGTCGTGCGCACGCTTCAACCAACCAGTGTTGTCAACCTTATTCATTCATGTCATTTCATAAAAATAGTGTAGGTAAGCGAGATGTATCATATCATGAAATATTTAACGGTTGATAATGGATAACAATAATTTCTCGTTTTTCTTGTTTTCGTGAGAGCGATTGAACTATGAAAAATTAGACAGGTCGAGGTATTTGTTGAATTTGAGTTCCTTCCTAACCTAACTAAGTTGGCGGTTAGAAACACTTTTCAAACACCTTTATTTCACAAACGGTTGTATTTTGCGTAGTAAAACAAACCCAGAGATGGCTAGATTTCTATCCAGTTATATTTGATCTTGACAATATGATAATAAGAAATATTTAGGATTCAATTTTTTTTTTCAAAAAATTCAAGAAGCTATGGGGAAATAATGGTTTGAAGTAGTGAAATCGATTGGCTGATATATTTTCAAATTTTGAAATATTTTTTTGTGGAATGAGTGGGATGAAAAAGCTTCTTCTTTCACTAGCTCATCACATTGTAAGTTTTTGGAATACCATGAATTTTTCTTCGGACGAATTGTTATTAAATATTTTGAAAACGACGCATTTCAAACTCACCATTTCAACAATTTTACGAAAAAAAAAAAACATTTCAAGTGATTAAAAAAAGACTTGAAATGGGGATTTAAAATTTAAATCACCTTGTTCCTCTTTCACCATTTGGCAACATCGACTGCAGATTTCATAAATAATAAAGGACAACAAATCCTTATACTACCAAAAAGTTCTGTGGGTTAGGTGCCAATCTGCTAATTTCTGTTCCATGCTCCACAAAAGATATGCTACTCAGTTTTGGAGGTTATGTTTATATTTGACTTGTGGATGGATTGGTGTTTTTGTTGGACTCAAATTCATGTTTCGACTGATTATTTTTTTTTATATTAGCAATTTGATTCCTGAATTATACATTCACATCAAGTGTACGTATGAAAGTGTGGCCAAATGTGAGTTGTTGTTTTTCTAGCCTAATAGGCACTGTTGCCAATTTATGAACTAGAAACAAAGCAATTTAAAACCCCATGTTTGAAAAATAATAATTTAGATAGCTTCCACAACGAATTCGAAAAATTCATTAATGAATCTCATAATCGATAAGTTTATACTTGCATTTGCTGTAGTATACCGAATTGAGGAATATTCCCTATTCGGTTCTGCCCAGTTGAAACCGGTTTCCGCATAGCAACTGCAAATTCTTGAGTAAGTGTTGATACTACAAAATGCTTTTAATTCAAGATGCAAATATATATTGGTTCTTCCTGTTGTTCACCGTTTAATTTAATTTCAAGTGGTCTCTTTAATTTAATTGGTGCCTTTATTACCAATTGACCTGTGTCAATAGAACTATTATTATTGTTCCGTAGATGGTATGTATATCTAGATAACCACACAGAAAAGCGATAATATAGTGAGTAATATTATTGTTAATGTTACCTTGGGTAATGTTTGGCGACTCAATTTGCTGGGGAACGTGAACTGACCTGAAATAAACAAAAATAAATTAACAACTCATTGGGGAAGGTGACAAGGTGATAAGAGCAATGACAGACCATAGCCTTATTGATGATGGGTGTCACGTCCTTCAACACATAATGCATCATTTTGTCAAAGTGGTAAGAGAAATCCTTATACAAAATGCTGGAAATACGAAATAATAAGCAATTTGAAGAAGAAAATAGTCCTGATAATGATCAATTAAAATGACCAAGACACAATTTGCGTAAAATGGAAATATTCTATTATTACGTTAAATTAACGCCGTTGTAAGAAATTCAAATGCATTTTTCTTGCAGCAAAATATAAACATAGTTTGTTCCTTCTTCCAAAGACCCGTAGTTTTCGAGAATCAGAGTGTCCAATTTTTTTGATAAGAATAATACATCAGAATCATTTTGCCATTCGTCAATTACCAAAAAAGAAAATCTCACATCACCTTGCCACAAACCACGAAATGATAATTTTATATTGGATGAACGTTTTGTTGTTGGGTTGCAGCATAAATCAGTCTGACAAACAATTATTCCAAAAATTTCAAGGTTTCAATATAAATAATGAATCACCATTCTACTCATTGTTAATTCAGTATGATGTAGTCTATTTGAAATGAGGCTAGGTTGTTGGTTGAGGACAGCCAAATCCACTGAACTGACGTGAGACAGGCAGACAGACATATCACAGAATTCATAGACCACTTGATAAATAGATATATCTTATCACAGAAGTTTTTATATTCATGGTTATCGTAGGAGGTCAGTGTCTGTTTTCTTTCTGGAAAAATTTGAAGACTATTTGATCTAATAGTTTTTTATTGACACTTTTTTGGGAGCTCTTCAATATGGAGTAAACCAATTTCCCATCTGACGTTTCGTTTCCCAGAAAAGATTCCTATTATGGATCAAAACAAAAACATTATTTCCATCAAATGAACTATTCACAACGACATTGAGAATGCATCACAAAATATGGTTTTAGTTTGGAATATCTAGACAAATTGCAGAACAACCCAATTTTCGTGAAAATGAAGCCAAGGTAAGAATGAATCCGCAAAGATATCTCTCTGATGTTGTTTTCAAGATGCTGAAGTATGTATATGTATTTTTTCGTATAAAAGCTGTCGATAATTTCAAAACTATTGAGGATGTTCTATTTTTTCACTCAGCACGAAAATGCGTATCTTTGCCCCAATTCAACTAACTTAATATATTGCCACAGAGTGGCACTAGTAAAATGGACAGTCTGTATGTCGAAGGAGAAATAAATAAATATTGGAGTAATTTCAAGAGAACACTCAATTCAGAAATAGAAAGAAGCAACTAATAGTTACTATTGAAGTGAATTAAGGTTAGATCATAAAAATTGTGTTGAAATTCATGATATAAAAGTGTTTTCAAAGAAATATTGAGGTCATCTGAATCATTATTGTTACGTAATTCACTGACCTATATTGAATTCAATCGAATTCGATTATACAATACGATTGTAATTTGGTCCAAATAATCATCATTCTGATGTCATTCGAGAGATAATTGTTATAACGACGAATAATTGTTTATGGAAAATTTAAAAAATTGATTGACAAAACTTGTTTAAAATTTTTTTTCAACGCGTTTTCGTTATCTTCCAAGTCTAACCCAGGTTTAGTTTTCGATCGTAGACGCAATTTTAGGAATGAGACAGCATTGAAAAGAGGCTTCGTAAATTACACTGTTTCGTTTTTGTTAGGACATCCTGTATGCAAAATATCTCCTAAGCTCTTGACCCACACCGAGTTTCATGTCACTTTTACATACTTATTATTTACGAGACTTTGGCATTTCTAAACACCACTGTATACAGTCCATGCGTTGAAAGTAAGAAAAGGAAGGTGTAACAACGATCAAATTATGTTGGTAATTCGTAGTTTCTGCAAAGGTTCAACATTTATTTTATATAAAAAGAAGAAAAATACTCTAAACGTATATATACAGTGAGGACCAAAAGTCCGTCGCCCCCCTGTAACTTCTTTATTCTACATATTACAAAAAAATGTTAAATACATAAGTTGTAGGGTTTCATTCGATCTCTTTAATGGTTTAAGTTTCATTCATACAGAGTGTCTCAAAAAAGCACGGTGACTTAGAAGTTAATTTTTTTAAATGGGACACCCTGTATTTTATTTCATTTTTAAGGCATTTTTTTGCGACGAAACAGTTTCAAAGACCGTTTTAAAACAGTTTATACCTCTACGTCATCATTTTATAAGCCGAAAAAATGCAACGTTTCAAAACGTCACGTGTCATAGTTATTTAAGCTCAGATGACAGTTCGCCATATTGAAACATGATTGAAACGGTCCAAAAGACGCTTTCAAAATGTTTTGTACCAGAATCAAGTGTGACGTCACAAATGGTTCAAGAAAATGGAGTGTTTCAAAACTGTTTCAAATAGTTTCAAAACAGTTTCTCGCGAAAAAATGCCTTTAGATTCTTCCTTAAGAGCTGATTTCGTCGATCTATCATACTTGGGGTATAGCGCAAAAGATTACAGAGGTATTGGGTGTGAAAAATCGAGATTTTTCAAGTTTAGGATTTTTTTGTGCCGAAACTATCCATTCTTGCTCAAAACGGCTTACATGTCCCTATCTCAACTTTCCATTTACTATCTACTGACATTTAATAGAAACAAATAGAGGGTGATGCAAAACTCAAAATTTTGAACCACCCGTATTTGTTTCAATTAAATATCAATCGATAGAAAATGGAAAGTTGAGATAGGGACATGTAAGCCGTTTTGAGCATGAATGGATAGTTTCGGCACAAAAAATTGCTAAACTTGAAAAATCTCGATTTTTCACACCCAATATCTCTGTAATCTTTCGCGCTATACCCCAAGTATGATAGATCGACGAAATCAGCTCTTAAGGAAGAATCTAAAAATGAAATAAAATACAGGGTGTTCCATTAAAAAAAATAACTTCTAAATCACCGTGCTTTTTTGAGACACTCTCTATGAATGAAACTTAAACCATTAAAGAGATCGAATGAAACCCTACAACTTATGTATTTAACATTTTTTGTAATATGTAGAATAAAGAAGTTACAGGGGGGGCGACGGACTTTTATTGGTCCTCACTGTATATATCGCAACAGAGTATTTTTCTTCTTTTAATATACACTACTCCACTTTGAGCTACTATATGGACTTCCACCAAAGATTTATTTAATATAATTCAAAACTAAAATGAAGTGATTACAGATATATACGAAAATATTTGGACAAGAACTTTTCACAGATGTTTGCTTCCTGAATTCGAACTACCTACTTCAAAGGTAAATGAAATACATATGATAATATCCTGACATCGTCGCTTCTACATCATACTTCCTAAGACATCTATATATAACCTAAGAAGAGAGCGCAACTAAAGACATTAATAATAAAAAAGTTTCACTCTGCAGATTCCGAGTCTGAGATCGCAGCATATGTTTTCCAGGAATTATTTATCAGTCGATTAAAGTTGAAAAGACTCTGAAAGGAATTCCATTTCCAATTTTGTTTTCTGAATGTCTCGAACACGCTCTCAGAAAACTTCGATTTACCGTATATATCCAATAAAAACTGAAACATTTTACAGAGTAGAGTAGTTTGGTTCTGAGTTAGAGACTTGAAACTTAACATAACCTGAGAATTAGATAACAAAGCAACAAACAAAGTGAAAGCTTTCGAAAAATACATTGAAAAATAATGCAGGTCCGTACTTAAAAAAAAAACAACGTCAGATTTTCAATTTGATAAAGTATAATTCTTCATCATGAACGGTGCCAATAACAATGTTGGCTTCTTTTCTCTTTTTGTTTTCGAATGAAATCAGTAGTAACTAAAAATGAAATTGATGTTTTTCATTATGCGCTGTTTCCCAAAGCTTTTAAATGTGATAAGAGAACGATAATAAAGGTTTTGAATCGTAATTTTAACGTACCCATAATAATATAGCAAGAACATTCAGAATACCTATATTCTTATATTCCTGCTGTTGCACAAATTTAGTTCAACCTCAATTTCAAGTTGAATAACTTATTAGACAAACTCTATTAAATAGTTGAGGTTCCCAAGTTGTATAACATTCAATTGAAGTTTATATTTGCTGCAAACGCTGCAAACAAGTTTGTGACATGAATATTCCGACATGTGGGGTAGTTATGTATAGAATTCACAGAATTCTACTTGAAACATGCTGAATATGATCCCTAGGAAGATTGTGGGGAACTTGAGTAAAAACTAAAATACTGACCTGCGAAAAAACATTTGTTTATTTATCCACAATGCAATGCAATGATGAAACATTTTTCAGACTTTTCCATAATGAGAATCGAAAACAATACGTTTTTTTTTCATAAATTTTCGAAACTATAATTCTTCAAGATTATAGATAGGTAATTGAGGTTTTAAAATAAACAATGTCGAATTTGGAAATACAAGTATTTGAGGGCATTATTTAAAGAACTGGACTTCAAGTAAGTAGGTATCTATTTAATCACCCTGAATGTTATCATAAAGATTTGTCTGAACGATCTAAAGCTGTCGGTTCTCTCCTCATCCTTCTGAAACGTCTTTGGAAAAGTGTAGACTGTAGAGGAATCTTGTAGGTGCATTCTAGGTGCTCTATTTAATATAACGAAGTTGGCATTTGTCTCTGATGTACCAGCGGCAATACTGTAATTATTAAAATATCTCAGAAAACTAGAGCACCTTTGATTATTGACGGTTTCCAATTTTCAGAAAGATCAGTTCTCCTGTTCTCTAGATACTTCTAGAATACGCTCACTCTGTAATGTATGATGATTGTGTATATTATATGTACATTATGTATGTATTCATTTATTTATACAACTGTACATTTTTCGTTTCTGATGTCTTTCTTATTTACAAAAGAACATGATTTCCGTTTTTCTCATACTTGACTTTTTCCTAGTCACTGTTGCAATTGCTTTGGCCTCAGCATTGTACTTTTTAACTGGTGAAATAAATAATATTATTATTTCATAAAGAAATGTCTTATTTACATTGCAATGTCGTCAAATGAATTCATCAAAATATTTAAATATCCAATATATTTGGTTTTTATCTCGATATTTTGAGTTTCACATAGGATTTGGTCCATCCTGTACAGGGTGCGCATCTTAAAATGAAACCCAGATTCAACTTTTTCGTTTCTGAAGATATGAAAAAATGTCAAGAAGAACAGTTTAATGAAATGGCTACAATTTTGATTTACATCATATGTTATTTGATATACAGAGTGTTTCATTTTCCCTGATGGACACCAACTATGGTTTTTCGATAGAACTTTTTTTTCGTTCCCATTGATAACAAGTTGAATGTTAGATGCAAATTGACTGACCTATTGACGACCAAACTTGATCAAAATAACGCTTCATGCATATAATTATATCGATATAGATACACTGCGAGTATAGTTATGATGTAATGTTCTGCATGAAATTGGCCAGGAAAGTAGTTGTTTTCTGCTCATTGTCTACATTTTTCAAAAAATGTCTATCTTTATTGGTGAAATGTTATGATGGTTGAGTTTTCTCATTTTTTTTTTCACTTTCAAAGCCCATTATGTTCATCTACATCATGTGTGATATATGTTATATGAGTTCCATGAAGCGTTATTTTGATCAATCAACTTCGGTTGTCAATAACACAGTCATTTTCCATTCAAATATGTAACTTGTCGATATCAATGAAACCAGAAAAGAAAGTTCTATCGTCCGGTCAAAAAATATACAGGGTGATTGTTCATATTTTACTCAATAGCTATCTCAGTTAATATTGGTCCTACAAAAACGTTCAAATGGACAAATATGTAGCATTTTTTATGGGCATTCAGAATTCAGTACTAGGGAATGCGAATGAGCATCGTTAACCTGAAAATTTTACAACTGATATTTTTTTAATGAGACACCCTGTATTTTATTTACCCAATCGGTAGAACTCTTTTTTATGATTTCAAATATATATACGTTATTGAGGTTATCTTTACCAGTTTTCGGAAAATATAGATTTTTCGTACAGATCTAAGGCAGCTGTAAAACGCCAGACGACAATGCTGCGATTGGCTTATATCAAAGTAGCCATGGATAATAAAACAAATTTAATTGTATTGGTTGACATTTCTTTTTATTCATAGTTTGGGAGTTGTTATAGCAAAAATGATATATTCTGAGGTAGAAAAAGTTGATATTGTGGCATTTTTTAAAAAGTAATCAAAACCAACGTTTGGTGCGTCGTGAATATAGACGACTATACCTTAGCAGAAGATTTCCTAGTGAGAAAACTTTTTCTACCTCAGAATATACTCCCAAACTATGAATAAAAAGGAATGTCAATGTCGAATAATAAAATTAAATTTGTTTTATTATTCATGGCTACTTTGATATAAGCCAATCGTTTTACAGCTGCCTTAGATCTGTACGAAAAATCTATATTTTCCGAAAACTGATAAAGATAACCTCAATAAAGTATATATATTAGGAATCAGAAACAAGAGTTCTACCGATTGGGTAAATACTAGTTGTAAAATTTTCAGGTTAACGATGCTTATTCGCATTCCCTAGTACTGAATTCTGAATGCCCATAAAAAATGCTACATATTTGTCCATTTGAACATTTTTGTAGGACCAATATTAACTGAGATAGATATTGAGTAAAATATAAACAATCACCCTGTACATATCGTTGCATTTGAAAAACCAAAGTTGATGTTCATTATGGGCAAATGAAAGACCCTATATATCAACAAACAATTATAAATCAAAATTCAAGTCATTTCGTTCAACTTTTCTATTAAGTAAGCATTTTTCTTCAAAAAGAAAAAAAGTTAAGGGGGGGTTCCATTTTAAGTGGTGCACCCTGTACATATCGAGTTCCCACTAGGGCGATCATCATTCATTCTCAGCGATATTATTAATCAATTATAACGAGAACATTCCTCCTTCTACCTCGATGTTCCATTAAAACTTTAATGGCGCCTCATAAATTATTACCCAGTTTGCTGGAGTGACCGAATAATCCTGCAAAGTTTTCCTTGCACACACACAGTCTATCACAACAACAGACACGTCTTGTCTCATAAAGCCGAATTACACATACGTCAATATTTGCCTAGAACGCGAATTTCTTCCTTAAGCCGGTCTAGGGCGGCTGGGTAACTGAAAATTGAATTTGCGCCCGCGACTCGGTTTCCATTCCGAGCAGATCCGGACTAAGGAAGTGGCTAAAGGTGCAGGGTCTTCACGTATATTTTGGACCCCCTTTAACTTTCATGTCGATTGTTCAATCCTCTTGTTCAAAAAATGAGCTTATGTTACTTTTCTTGAAGATTTCACATATTTTAACAGAAAAACAGTTGAAGAACCAACAAAAAAGTTATGAATATGAAATGTGTACACTGGAATTCCTATAAGCCGGAATTCCCCTGGAATTCCTCCGGAAGAAATATGTCAATTTTTGAACAAATAACGATGAAATTTTGAAACTAAATGTAGATAATACTCGGAATTCCAGGGGAATTACGGGGAAATCCGGTGAAATATGAAATATTTAGGAACATCACACACAAATTCATTCGAGATTCCCGAGGGGATCTCTGAGTTCAAGATAAACTTCAGACCTAGCTCCAAAGTGATGTCACTAAATATTACAGAATCTGAACAATACCGAATTATATTGATATCAAAATTTCATTGAGGCTATATTATTATTGTATTATATCGAAAACCTCGTTGGAAACAGAATAAATCATCTGATGGTATCAATATTATCATCGGAAAATACCGAGGAACGGATGGACTGATTCGGTCTGATTTCTCCTCGGATTTCACTTTTTTCTGTTTTAATCCCTCCTTTTTACAAGATCTGAATCCGTAAGAAGGAAAATCCCAGAAAAACATGTTTATTCAGAAGAAATTCAGCAAATCCAGGGTGTTAACTGTAAATCATAATATCTATCGAACACATGATTCAATTTACATAGGAACACTACTAGCGCGACAGAGATTTAAAGCGAATCTGCAAAACTTTCAAAGTTTTTCTTATTTCAGTAGTTCGTACGTTGATAAAGGGTAAATTTTGAAAGTATTTTGAAATATACAGGATTTCCCAAAAATTGTGGCATATAAAAGTTGTTTCTTATGAAAGTCCATGTAATTGGTTGCATTTTTATATTCTCCCTGAAAACCTTATTTCATCGATTTATATCACACTTGGGGTCTAGGGAGAAGATATATGGTTTGGAAAATCAATATTCTTCAGCTTTATAATTTTTTTGTGTCAGAACTATTCATTAATGGCCAAAACCTCGGTTAAAACTGCTTACATGTCCCTATCCTAACTCTTGACCTAATATCTAATGACATTTAACTGAATCACATATATCGGGGGTTCAGAATTATGAACCACCCTGTATTTATTTCATTCGAATATAAATGATTGGTGGCGAATAAAATGTCAAGATAGGGACATGTTAGCCGTTTTGATCAATAATGAATAGATTCGACACAAAAAATTCCTAAAGTTGAAAAATCTCAATTTTTCACACCCTATAGTTCTGTAATCGTTCCAGCTAGACCCCAAGTATGATAATAAAATCAGCTTTCCAGGAATGTAAAACAGTCTGAAAATGACATTTCAATCAAAGTAGATAGTACTATACCTTGCAATAATCTTCATTAATTTACTAAAAAGAAATCGCTGGTGATGTATTCACTTTTCCTTATTGTGATTTCGACTTGAAAACTCTGGTATAATCTGTCCGAGAAAATATTGAAAATCACTGTAAGCAGTTCTTGTAATGTATTCAGAAATATTTACTATCACATTAGTGAAATTTGAACTGCAAACAATACCTGAGCCAACTGAAAGCAAAAAACCTGGTCACTTTGATGTGAGTTCCAGGAAAAATACATCGAGCGGAAATTCCTGTGGGCCTATCACCAAGCAAAGTTAAACAGCTTATCGAGTTGGACAAGAAAGACTTGAAACAGGACTCTTCACTGGACACTGCCCTCTTAGGTATCACCCAAAAGATGATCAATTGCAAAAACTTCGCTGAAATTGCAGACCATTTGCTTTGCGATTGCCAAGCGCTTTTCTGTAAGAGGCTCAAGTTCCTGAAAGGGACCTTCTTAACTCCCTCCGATGTCAGGAACCTTAGCTCCCAGAAAACTTATAATCTTTGAGAAAAAATTACATTCCCTCCTAATAGTTACTTCATCAGCAACAATTATTTCAATGTCTAATAAGTGAAGGAAAATTACAATCTTGTTATTATTATAGGTAGATACTAGTCCATTCCACAGAAGTTCAATTGTCAAAGTGAATGGGATAATGACCCGGAATTATTTTATAATACAAGCAGCGTATGGCCTGAATAGAATAATGATGTTACAAATAAACCAACATAACAAATGCCTGATCATATTTTGTCCATAAACTCATGAATGCATAATGATTGTGGCATTAAGAATAGATTAACATTTTATGGGTGGCATATAGCAATAAATTATATCAGAATGAATTGGAAAATTGATTTCATTGCATGAGTGACTGTTGATAATGATATTGCAGTTATCGGACATTTTTGGTATTGGGAAGGCCCATTCTTATGATTTATGATTCATAATCGAACTAGTAGTTAAGAATATCATTTAGTATACACTATGGATAATTAATAGACGATACTTTACGGTCATAAAATGATGCAGCCCGAGATACAGCCTAAAAAAATTAATTCTCTGCATGCTACAAAGATCGCAAGCTGCACGAAAACAAGAACTGAATTTTTAGTTGTTAGGGAAATTGACAGGCTCTTGGTTTTTTGGACGCTCTATTCATTTCTTGCTTCGAAAATAGGATATGTCTTTTTCAAGGGGGTGAATGGGAGTTGTGAATAGCTTGAAGAAGTTGACCCCAGGAATACACCCTCCTACATTCCAAGATTAGTTTCATATTGAAAGAGGGGTAAACTTACTTGAAATGAAATTGATGGTGATCAAACTGATCTTCGTTGTTTTATACATTTATAATAACACGATGCTAGCACACACACATTTTTAGAAATAATAGAGAACGTAATAAGAAACATTACTATGTATTAATAAATTATCGACCTATCATCAAATGAGAAATATATCTTCAACAGCAAAGAAGCCTTTCTTAGTGATGCGAATTGAATAGTATTCTCACTGTTAGCTAATTCGAGTTGAAAAATTGTCAACTTTCTAGTGCAGAGCATAGTGAATTTCTTCATAAACTGGTTAATATTTCAACGATACCCCGGAAATTTTTTGTCGGTCCTGGAAGTACACAATAACCACGAGAGATAATTTTGTTCTTTTCACGAAACACCACCATTAATATTCATTACACTTTTAATTACGCTGACTTTCCGTCCCAGAGCTAAATCCATTTATTTATATTTATGTACCCATGAATTTTAATTATCTACCGTGGGTTATTTGCTATCAGATGTTGATTCTCTCTGAATACAAAATACAGAACGGAATTCAAATCAAAATTCATCAAACTTCGTACATTGTGTTTCATTTCATTTTCGAAGTCAGGTTGATTGATTAACCATTTCTCAACATTATAATCTTGGTGCTCAATTGAAACAAAACGTTCAGTTCTGAAAATTTTTCAATCAAATTCGAAGGAATGTTTGTGCCACAGGTAATATCAGCATTTTTTTTATTTTTAATAAATATCAATGTCTCAGCAAGGATCTACATTTTATCCAAGTGATTTGGGTTAAATATAAATATTTTCAGTGAAGCATTCCAGAGTTACGATAATTCCAATCAATGAAACTTCATATTCAATCGCCGTTATAATTATATTATTTTTGTTCAGAGCAAATACATCAAGCTTTGTCTAGTTATTCACTTTCTTAAGACTAAAACATAGCCATTCATGAATAAACATTCTTGCGATCTATATTACAGGAGAAACATGCACATTGAATTCAACAAGGCACAAAAAAATCGATAAGGATCTAGTTATAATCGAAAGCCGATTTGCTTTCTATTCAAACACGTCCAATAAACAGTGTACTTTCACTTTCAACGAGATCAATCGAAAATGTCAATTGCACTTCGTTTCATAACAAACATGAAACTGAAATAATGATATATTACGGTGGAAGTACCTAGAACGTTATTCATTCATTTCACGGTAGTAAATCGTAACGAGTAATAATCATGAAAATTTTAATGTTGCAAGTCAATCCGATGATAAACAATCAGGACCGTTCTGCAATAATACATCAAACTGTTGTGACCCAAAATAAGATGATTTCTATAATCAACACGTAATTCTATTCAAAATGAAAAGTCATGAATTGGAGAGTATTAATCATTGCAAAATAGGATTTTACGTCTCATCCAATTCATAACACATACATTTTGCATGACTGGCAGGCAACAACTACTTTCCTGGCTAATGCCACGTTGGGCCACTTGACGGACGGTCGTGTTCTGCAGCACCACCGCATGTTCGCGATACTCCTGATGCAATACTGTCGTTACAAATATTTTCAATCAAGTTCATTTGTTTCTCTGCGGTATATCATAATATGTGTATTATCACCTTTATTATTGGCCATTCTCCACCCAATTCCAAAGAATGAGAAGTTTATCAGTTTCCTGGGAGCTAGGTTCCTGACATCGGAGGGCTCTAAGAAGGCCCCTTCCAGGAACTTGAGCTTCTTGCAGAAGAGTGCTGGGCATTCGCAGTCAGAAGTGCGTTACAGGTCAAAGTTACGTTTTTTCAAATGGAACACCCTGTATATTTTTAATTTTCTAGAATTCTCAAACAATTCTGAACATTTTTGTATATTATGTCATATACCTAAATGTAATAGTTTTCGAAATATTCGCATTTTCACTAAGCGACGGCTACATAGTAAATTTTCCATAAATTTTAGTTCTAGGTGGTCACGAAAAAAATTTTCTTTATTACTGACAGTAGTGACAGTAACACGTTGAGGGAATATAATATATTATTTTTATTCAAATGCGTTATTTCAGAAAAAGATAAACAATAATTAATTCTGCTTATATTTATTAAAACAAATATAAATGTCTCGATAAATGTTAAAACTCAATATAATTAACCCCCGGATGATCTTTTCTTCATTTAAAGGTCATGAATAATAGTGGTCTCGCATTGGAGATGGCTGATTCACAGCCACAAGAACGGGAACTTGTTTTTTTTTTCGAATGTAGACGCTTAGTGGAAATGCGGATATTTCGAAAACTATTACATTTAGATGTATGACATATTATACAAAAAATGTTCAGAATTGTTTGAGAATTCTAGAAAATTGACAATATACAGGGTGTTCCATTTGAAAAAATATTACTTTCACTTGTCACGCATTTGTGAAACGTCTTGTATAAATTACAATATATTCTGCATCATCTTGTACAACTTTATGATTCATCATTTTTGTCTAATGTGAAAAATAACAAAGTTGAGAGGGGGGACATTATAAATGATCACCGTGTACATTCATCTGGCCAAACCAAATTATTTTCTTGTTGATCATGTTCAAGTAAAATCCCACAACTATATACAGTCGCCGAATATGATAACTTTCGTAGAATACTTGCACTTTTTGATAAACACATGGCGTGGATATACAGGGAGGGCCAATGGAAACTTTCCACCCTAATTTGTGGGAGTTCAAATCAACATCTTAAAAAACGCTCGAATACGTCGATATTTGATTTTAGGGGGAACTAATTTTCAGTTTTTTTCACCCCCGTAGCTTTAACCCTGTAGCTGGGGGGTGAACAACCCTCAAAATTTGAATAGGGAAAAGGGGTCGTGCCACACCTCTTTTTGAAGGTCTCATTGAGTTCTTCATGACCCTATAATTTTGCCCTATTATTGTCATCGATAACGAAATGACAGGTTGTCAAACTCTTGGAAATAGAGTGGGAAATTTGTGGGATTGAAAATCAAAATTGTGGAATGTTCATGGCTGACATTTTGAACAGCTTGGAATTTAAATTTGACGTGTCCACCTGATTATTGCACTGGTAACTCGAATGATTTGGTATCTTTATTACGAAAACAATAGTCTCTTACCAAGATTTTGACAACCTGTCATTTCGTTATCGATGACAATAATAGGGCAAAATTATAGGGTCATGAAGAACTCAATGAGACCTTCAAAAAGAGGTATGGCACGACCCCTTTTCCCTATTCAAATTTTGAGGGTTGTTCACCCCCCAGCTACAGGGTTAAAGCTACGGGGGTGAAAAAAACTGAAAATTAGTTCCCCCTAAAATCAAATATCGACGTATTCGAGCGTTTTTTAAGATGTTGATTTGAACTCCCACAAATTAGGGTGGAAAGTTTCCATTGGCCCTCCCTGTATATGCTTTATCGATATTTCATGAACAGTAGGTACTTCGATATATGATGATGTATTCTAATTATCGGCAATTTGACGAACAGCTGTTCTTGAACTCTTTTGATCATTTACCCCAAGGGTATTAAATACAGTTGCCATTCTCGTATAAACGTCATTATATTGTTGAATAGATGTCAACAGCTATTCGTTTCACATCATCCCATCACATTGAAATGACTACTTGGACCAGTTAATCAATAAACTTCGAACGGTGGACTAGTTACAAGGTTCATTAGTTGTTCACCGCCACAAAGCTGGTGAAATAACATTGAGACTGTAAAGGCGGATTCATGCACAACGATTTTTCATGATCTGTTACTTTCTGTCATTATATTTTCATCTTTCCTCATATTTTGATGCCTTTATAAATGACCTTCATTTGATTTCAGCTAGATTTTCTGCGATTTGTCACTTATGCGAAAGCTTTTTTTTTGTCAAAGTAAACTTGACATTTATCAATGAGAATTTTGTTGCCTGGCAATTTAACGAAAAAAACTGCCTCTGTGAAAAATTACGAGTCCGTATACCTAATGGAAACCAAATTCTAATTATAAATGTCCAGTTTACTTCGACTTAAAAAAAACTAGAGGGTAATTCGGTAGAGGAACCTCCATTGATCGGAGATAAGTACCAAAAACGCCGGAAATTTGAGATCTAAAGTACGTGTATATTTATGATTTCACTTTTTTCAAAAATTGAAACAGTTTGATTTAGAAAAAAAAAGTCGGTATTTTCAAGCATCTTCTGAAGTAAGATTTATTATTTTCTTTCGTTTTTTTATACTTAGTGCTTCAAAATAAAGTTGATCAATTTGAACAGTTGTTGCAGTCTCTCAATATTTAACTAATGTTAGAATCTCGAAAATAGTTGCACATCGACCTAGGGAATGTTATATAACAAATATTCGAAATGTACGAATGCTTTATTGAAAAATCTGCGGAGAAGGTCGGTAACTTAAGAGCAGGGATTCAGCAGTGCTGCTGGAATTTTCGATAGATGTCCATAGTGTGAACTTATCATAATAAAAATTCAGAATCGAGAAAGTACTACAGATTCCTTTAAAACCATTAATCTTCGTTAGTCATAGCAGATTTCAACAGATGTCAATCGAACAGGCCAATCATTTTTTATACAATGATCCATCTACTATTTTCCATAGCGCAAATTTTCTTACACTGTGCTGTGTGTTATACCTTTTATTGTGTTGGTATATAAATTTGCCTTGAATTTCATTTCAGACTTGACAGAAATAATCAAAATTCAACAAGATTGAAGTACTCACCTTGAAAAGTATTCTTTGAGTGAATACTCATCAATAAACCAAGAATACCTATAAAGCATCTATAAAGTATAAACGCTCGATCAAATAAACTACAGCCACAGTTTAATGCTCATAAACTGTGCTTCAGCGTACAAAATTCAAATACCACATATAGTAAACATCAATTATGTGTCTATGACAGTCTGTATGTCATGTCCATGTCATGTCTATACCATTCCAATCCGAAAAATTTTCAATGTTTACATTTTTCGATCGTCGATATATCTCTTCAACTAACGAGTTACGATTCCAAAAGTTGTCCTAACTTCGGTTGAACTTTCTTCTTCACGAAAATAAAATAGTTTTTGCGATTGGACTCATCGTTTGGCAGAAGAGTATCAACAAAAAAAAGGTCTGTTTGACGATTCTTGTGAAACGCCCCTCTTAACCGATAGTCTCTAAATTACAGAAGTTATATACAATGACGAACACTTAACTTAGATAACCCTGTACATAGTGAACTTTTTCCTTTGAAATATAGGTATACCTACCATATCCCACCACACAATTCTTGTATCTTTTAGGAACCACACAGACGAAGGATTATTAGAACTTTCAGTGGATGCATTAACACCATTTCCATTCGTCTTGAAAGTTTCATCATTCACGGAAGTTACGGGGTCGCTTCAATGAAAAGTGAGTCACACCGTTTTGACAGATTCGTATATATATATATATGTGGATCCTCAGATCGAGGGACGTCATGTTTGCCATGTTGTGACCGTTACTAAGAAACTTCAGACCCAGCCGTTTTTATTTGAGTTCCGCCAACATCGCTTTTACGCATCTGGCCCCAACAGGCGACCTTGAAGAATACCAGAATAGAATCCGGTTCTAGACGCCAGAACAGGCCATTCGGCACACGGCACATAAAAGATGGAAGTTTGGTTGGAGAGGGATAACGTATGAAGCAATATGAAGAGGAGTGCCACAGAAAAAACGGATCTCTTAAATCAAATATATATATTATACAGGGCTATTCAAATTCGAGTCTATGCATGGAGATTTCGATAACGGTAAAAGATAGAGGGTTGGTTAAATGGGGGCAAAGTAGCGTATTTCAGAGGTTTATTATATGGATGAAAAAAATCTGACCTAGCTTCTTCAGTTCTGGAGTTATACAGGAAAAATCGAAAATTTCGAAATTCTTCTTTTGCCTATATCTTTTTAATTTACGAAGATTTTTTTTAAACTTTGCCACTTTGCCATAGCAACTTTTTGTAGCCTTTCCAAATATCTGAATAAAAATTATATACAGGGTATCGTATAAATTGGGCCACCCTCAACTTTTAATTTTCAAATACGGACCTGTATTTTTATTGCATTTTTTTGAATGGCAAGAGTCATGTTTCATATTCGCCAAAATCACGAAGTGGGTGGCCTCTGGTGTCGAATTCTCGAAGCCTTCCGAGGGTGATAAACGAAGCAATTTAGCATTGCATTTGCTAGGCTTTCGCATTATTTTCAATGAATTTGAATTATTGTGAATAGTTTTCGGACTTTTTTCGTGCTTATCAGCTGGTTATTTAATATTATTGAAACATGCAGCCAGTTCACATGGTCGTGAAGACGAAATCGAGAAAGATTTGTTCAGTACCTCAGCGTTCTTCCTACCATACAGACATCGTTCCCTTGGCACAAAATCCAAAATTTCAACTTCACGATTGTGTAAAAAATAGAATATCATGTTGAAAATAGAAAAACTTATTACCATAAACATTTACGTTTGTAATAAGCACTTTCTAGAAGTAGATTTCTGAAGTAAATGCCAAATTGAAGGTAGGTATGGTATGTCTCTTTTCAGGTAGAATCAAACAAATAATATCTGGTGTTGTGTTGTCTATTTTATTGTTCGTGATTAAAACCTTGATTTCACTTCAGGACCATCAAGAAGGAGAGTTAAACCAAGAGATAGGCTCAAAAAGAATGCAATTACTTCAATGAACATCTCAAAGTCATCACATGGAAACTTTATAACAGTGCACAATGTAGGCTTGATGAAATCAAATTTTTATTTAAAATGAATAAGCCATATATGAATTGGATAAGTATTAATTGAGAGAAATGAATTTGAATGACTGGTAGACCATAAGATCTCTAACTTCCTTGGTACATACCAGAGATTATCTATCTATGTATCTATACAAAATACTTATTATAAGTACATTGTGAATTCGAAAATAATAACTTGTGTTGCCTATTTAAGATATCTCAATATGAGCAGATGCACCACTACACTTACTATTCTCAGAAAATAAAGTTAACTGATACATTTTTTGTTTTAATTTCTGTCTGTAATCATCTATTTTTTGGGTTAGAATAAAATTACAGCTTAATACAGATATATTCACACTTCCACTGCTAACTTCTCCATACAATCATTTTAATTTCATATGAGGGCTGCCTTAGAGCTGAAGTTTGAGAACAGTAGTTTATTTATGTGTGTTCCATATCTATCCCCCACAAAGTATGATGTGACCAGCTTTGAACAATGCTTCTCGTTCTTTTAATGGTTTCTTCTTATTTCTGATATACTTTAGATACTCATCCCAATATTGGGCATTCTGGAAATATAACAATATAAAGATAAATCATTGAAATACAAATACCTCAGTGGCCCCATTGATTTTGCAGAGGTGGTTTGAAAAGCCTATAAAAACATAATAAATCCATAAACCTCATATAAAATACCTGTTTTGTGTTCTATAAATAATAACCAAACGATAGCACCCTTTAAAATATTTTGGATTCGTTAATTCTTTCCTAAAATGTGAATCAAAAGTTGGCAAATTATTATTGAAAACATAACGACATGCTTGTTTATCACCTTCATGTCAAGTTTTTGACATTTCTGCAGCGCCATCTATTGGTTCGTGATTTTCGCGAATTGACGTAGTATTTTCATCTGAATTACAGAGTGTTTTGATCATGGGTTGCGTGAACTGAAATGTGGATGAATTCTTGAAGAAGACAATCTTCGTTGACTAATTTTTTTCCAAATCCTATGCATTCTATACCTTATTATATGATATATTTTTTTTAATTACAGCTGGAATTGAAAAAAAAATAGAAATTTTACTGGTAATAGTTCAATATTTCCAAAACACTCTGTAATTCAGATCTAAATACTACGTCATGACACATGACTCTTGCCATTCAAAAAAATGCAATAAAAAATACAGGTCCGTATTTGAAAATTAAAAGTTGAGGGTGGCCCAATTTATACGATACCCTGTATATAATTTTTATTCAGATATTTGGGAAGGCTACAAAAAGTTGCCATGGCGAAGTGGAAAAATTAAAAAAAAATCTTCGTAAAATAAAAATATATAGGCAAAAGAAGAATTTAGAAATTTTCGATTTTTCCTGTATAACTTCAGAACTGAAGAAGCTAGGTCAGATTTTTTCCATCCATATAATTAACCTCTGAAATTCGCTACTTTGCCCCCATTTAACCAACCCTCTATCTCTTACCGTTATCGAAATCCCCATGCATAGACTCGAATTTGAATAGCCCTGTATATATATTCTTGAATTGTATGATCTTCTGATAAGAATAATAATCTCAGATTGACCAGAAAGTTTCTTTTTTCAACTAATCACGTTGTTTGCCTGTTTACATGGATTTTCTTTAAAGGAATTTGGTTGAACTGAATCATCCGCACTCTTCACCTTAGTACAGTCAGTCAAAATTATTTATCTCGGCTCAAGAATATCGTTTCTTATAAAAATGTGTTTTGATGACGGAAGCATGTACCACGTGACAAGATCGACCAATAAACATAATTGAGAATTAGCGCCCGAGGCGAAGATGCGCAGTCCGTGCCAACAATAACTCCGTTGGCCGCCATTTAAGACTATCAAGAGATACATTGTGACAGGTTACTGTGAAATTCTCTTTGATGGTACTTGTGTTCCTATAGTGCAGATTGCAGGCTCGCGAATTCTTTATAACTCGAGTACTCAACATGGACGTAAAAGGTCTCCTGGAAGCAAACAATCTAGAACATGGCGTCGTATCACTGGCACTATTGGGTGTTAAGAATGCTTTGTTTTGTGTTGTCAGGTCATCATAATGTGCTTGAAGTGATATTCATTGCTGTATCAATACTGCAGCCCCAGTTTGCGAAAAAACTACAGTATATTTTTCATTTTCAATTATTGGTATATGCAGAGTTGCAATCCTTCAAAGGTCAATAAGAATGGATCGAAAGTGATTCCTCTTGAATCAAGAGGATCATTGTTCAGGTGTGCTGAGAAAACAGCATGAAACGTATTCAAACTGTCTATTAATAGTACATTGTTTATCGAATAGGAAAAGCCTAACATTCCTGGACGACTGTGAAGATTAGTACAGGAATGTGGCTTGTCCTACGATGTTAACATACTATTTTTCCGCAAATCGTTTAAAATACGACAGGTATTAATTAATTTTTGAAAAATTCGCTTGTAATGTTCTTCATAAATAAATGTTGAATAATCGAACTTGACGCATTTGCATTGTTGGTGTTTTCGAAAACTAAACATTGTGGAATGATAAGTGTAATTTTCCATTTCTGGGACTCTTCCAGAGCTGGTTAAGGCAGTGAAAACTGCTTCCTTAGAATCATTGTCAAAGAAATCAAAAGAAAAGTACGAATTAATTCCTCATAAACAACGTGTTTTCAATCAATTATTACAGTATGAGAAAATGAATATTTCCTAACAGTTAGGATATCTTGACTTTTGCTTTAAGAAATTTTGGCTGGAATGTGAAAATTTCCTAGCGATTTGCGGACAACTTTCAAATTTCACATACGCGTATTTGGCAAATTTCTAGATTTATTTCTGTTGAAATAGATTCTATGAACCTTCCTCGACATGCAATGATCAAAAGTTTACCATGAAATTTGTATATTTTGAAAATAATTGATAACATTTGTTGACAAAGTCAATGGGAGTTTGGCATAGCTTCATTCCATTATTGATTGATGGAGGCAAATTTTGGCAGAAAATGAGACTAAAAAAATCTAATTTATTGGTCTGGAAGTACAGTAAACTGCATACTAATGAAAAATAATCAACCATAACTTTCATTCTTTATGCTGGCCTTCACATTTCTCTTAAGGATTCGTAATCCAAGATGAAGATGAAAATTAAACATTTTCAAATGTCCAGATGGAAGATTGTTCTCACCTCGTTAAACATAAATTATCAACCAGAGAGTATTCATTTCAAACTAAGAGATTAATAACTCTCAAAGCCAATGTTGATTCGTACCAACTGGACATAATATGACAACCATAAACAATTTTTTTATGTATTTGGGTTCTATAATGAAGTCATTATGAAACGGTAATGCGTATCGATACGCATTGTTTATAATTCGGAAGTTGATACAATCGAACTGTCAAATGAGGAGTTAGGCCCAGCTTACTTCTGACCGATTTTGGATTTGGTGATACTAGCAGTGAAAAACTAAATGTTTTTATTTGTGAATTTTAATTCTGAGAGTGATTTAATTTGAATTGACCAATAAAAACACTAAAAACAGTAAGAACATTGCATTTTTCAGCAATGAAGTTGAACCTCCATAAGACTCCCATGTTAAAACAATTAAATATGGATCTTCTGCCAAGAGAGTGATACTAACATAACTTCATATGGTGTGTATATTCTCATTTTCGAATAGGTACATAATCACAGATTGCTATACAAGAAGTAACAAACATCTCCATAATTTCATTTTCCACTCCAATGACTATTTCGGAACGATCCTAATACAAATTGGATATTCTGAAACAACAAGCTTTATCGGTAGTAGCAAAATTACGTTATTATTATGCAGTGTATCAGAAGTAATTTTGCCATTTGATTACGCCAGGAAATTGCTTTTTCGTACTCAATTCTCGAAGTGAGTCAGGATGATGATTCAGCGTTGTTATAGACATAAATAGAATATAGGCACCTATCTTGATGACTAATCAAGAAAATGCGTTGAACAACTAAAATTTCGGAATCATAACAATATATATATATTGATTTTTGAAAACATTGTTTGACGATATACAAGTGTTTATGCAACATTTCCATAGAACCCATCATATAGATATATCCTTCCGCTGTGATCCCAACTGATCATGCAAAAAGCAAACAGATCATACAACAAATTGTTGGTTTCATGTCTGAATTCAGACACATTTCGAATGATACTATAGCATAATATGTTAGGTGAAACATTTTTAACTGAATATTCACAACTTTAAAATGATGTATATTTATATGCACTATCGATGTAAATACGTTTTGATTTGAAAACTCACTAGCCCATTGTTTCAGAAAACCCAATGATTTTTGTTCGAATAAGAGGAAACTTTTTATGACAACATGTCATCTGGATCTATCACAACCCAAATTGAAAATCTTAAATGGATTTACCATACTTGCCGAAGTGCAGTTAGAAGACTTTGAAGTGGTCATAAACAACAAACCAAACCGACCTCAACGAAGAAGGAATGCATCAGTGTGATGCAGTTTATAAATTGAGCTCAACTGATGGATGAAAGGGCTGGAGTGTGCGAAACAGAGCCAAATTTCAGGCTCTTAGAACTCCTTTGTAACACCTCAACCATCTTTCAAGCAGAAGTACATGCTATAGAGATATGTGCCCAGGAGTGATTCGAAAGGTACACTCGAAGGGCAAAAATCTTTGTACTATCAGATAGCCAAGCAGCACTAAAAACTTTGAAGTCATACAATCGTGAGTCAAACCTGACTTAGGACAACCTTGCCAAAGAAGATACAAATACACAATATCCCGACCCCGAACCCTTCTGTGGTATATCCAAAGCCCACTTGAGAAAATAGATTCGTCGCTGGGATACAGATGAAATAAAATCTCACTGGGATAAAGTGCCAGGACAAAAACAAGCGAGAAAGTTAGTTGATGAGCTTTGTACGAAGTCAGGGAATGCCAGACCTCGAATATATGGATTAAGGGTTATGCACAAAATATCTGATTTTCGAATAATAATCATCAGAGACCAAAACAAATTCACTATTCACTCATTTCAGGTTAGGGGTGGAAAAAGTAAGTTTTTGTGGATATACATCACAAAGTACACCAATTCTCAACATAACGCCAGATCCCGTATGGTTTGCTAGAGAAAAATTACGTGGGAGTAAAATTTGTATAGGGAATTTTAGATACATATTTCAACACAGATTCGGATTCAACACCAAAGAAAAATGAAGAATTGAAGAAATCAAAACTACCCAATAACTTTGCTGGTAAAAAAAGAATACGACTAGATTAACATCTCTTGATGTAAACTGTGTAGTTTTGATTCCAGCATCCGAGGTTCTCATCAATCATCAGTTTTATTGTTGATAAACTAACACATTTGATAAATTCCGAATTCACTTTGAATAATATTAAATGAGATACTCGAATACCTCAAAATGCAGATACTTTCAAACAAGACACTAGGAAGGATAAAACATCTAGCTCCGATTCATTATTTAAATGTTTCCTGGCGCGAGAAAATTTGAATATTCATGAAGAATACACATTCATCATAATGAAGTACACAGAAGATTGTGGACCGTTGCAGCTGTGTAAACTAGTTCTATTTATATTTATTTTCCCTGTGCTTTCTACAATGTGGAAATTATTGTTATAGAATTTTCATGTTTTCAGTTCACAGGATCGGAATGACATGCAAATAAAAACAAATTAGAGCTCCTAATTAAGGCCGGTTTAAATTGGTATTATTATACTTCATCACACTATTAAGTGGTTTAATTCTCGCTAATTAAGAGTCAAGGTCACAACACTAGCCATCGTAAATCCAGATCGGCGATTTGAAAAATCGCTCTTTTATGCAAGTAGATTACGTCTTAAATTACAAGGCACATTTCATTTGCATTCGACAGTGTTTTGCATAAGTGTATGCCTTATGGTAATTTCTTGAGAAATATTTCGAAGCTCTATCATTTCTCTGCTTATAAACGTACTTATTCCTTTCCGGATATGGAATTCATGAATATTCCAAATTCCTATCCGTTTTCGGATTTGTGTTTTCAGTGGGAAATCCAAACATTGTTATCTGTAGCATGAAATATGTTCGGATGTACATAAATTAGGGCAATTAGGCTACAACCCATTCAGGGAAATTCTATATTTGGGTGTCGATTCTGAAGAAGAAAATAAGAAGAAAAACGAACGTTCCATTAAAATAAACTGAGCAACAAGATTTAAGGAAGTACATAGAAATGAATCAATAACTAAAAAACCGTGTTTTGAATTTGAAATAGTATATAAGATAGATGGAAAAGATATTTTATTTGAAAACTGAATGGGGTCAGGGACTCCTTACCATGAAAAACAAAAATTGTGATCATCCAGACATAACAAAAGATAATCTAAACATAAGCATATCTCCATGCATGCAAGTCGGAAGTTCTTAGATGGATTTGAACAACATCAGTTGTTCACGTTACATGTATAGGTTGACATGCATGAACAAAAGTTGTTCTATTGACTTATTTTCAAATTTGATTTTAATTTTATAGACTAGACTCTGGAGTAATCCTACAGGCCTACAGGGGAAACCACGGTAAAAAAACTCTCACAATCGCGATATCTCACGAATGGTAACTCTTAGAAAAAAATTATCGGGACCATTTTTGTAGAGAATTTCAAGATCTACAACTTTGGAACGAGGTTTATTTCGATAAAACTCACCGTTTTCGAAAAAAATCGAAAAAACCTCAAATTTTGACCATTGACCTCGAATAACTTTTGAAGCACACATAGGATCGATGGGGATTTTTGAAACTTTATTCGTAATGATGAACCCGAGCTCTCCACCAATATTTGGCTTTCCGGGATTTTTTTTTATTTTATATGTCTATATCGACCGGAGTAAAATCATGTACTCCACCATCAAACGCCTTCGACAAATCACAAAACACTGTTGCAAACCCAAACGGTTGAATAAAACGTTGTTTCTCTCCAAAAACTGACTTGACTTTAACCTCAACCAGATAATTGAGCTATTCATTTTATTACCAGAGGTAAGCGACCAATTGTATATTATTATGTGTAACACTTCACTTGGAGCTCAGTTTATGTCGACTTGTTCATTTCACAACTTCACCGAAATCAAATTATCTTCACTGATAGACACGGCTCTAGATATGCAAGTTAGTTTGTATACAAGTAACTCGATATTTTTAATTAGAGAACTTACTTCATCATGTCGAGATGAGTAAAGTAAATGGCAGACTTCACTTGGCTTTAATTACATTTTACGGCACAATGAGAGGGAAGCAAGCATATATATTTCGAAAGTTTCACAAATTGAAACAATTCCCATCATAGTTTCATCCTGAATATTCGTTACAATTGAACTGAGTGTATAATATAAAACTAAATGATGAGAAATAGTTGATGAGTTATATCAATCAAATTTGAAATTGTATTTATTTGTTAGAAGTGAGACTTTGAGTTTGACATCGAAAATATAAGAATCTCTGAAGTCATACACTCGTGAGTCAAGCTGACTTGGGCTGCAAACAATCCCTGAGACAACTGGCAGCTAACAACCACTTTGAGGTGGGTGCCAGGTCTTATAAGGCAGTTAGAAAGATCGAGAAAGAAGCTGTTTTGATGTGCGATGATGAATGTTGTGGACTGTATCTTTGTTATTATGAATGTTGATGTGATATCGAGTTGGACAAGAAATACTAAAAACTAGTAACGGGACTTCTGACTGAGGTATCAGCTCTAAAAGATAGGCGAATCAGAGTGATAGTTGCTGCTACTGCAATACACTTAAGAAATATCCATCTGATGAATCACAGTTCCGGCTAGTGAAAATTTCCTGATACTTCCTAAGGGCAATCCTAGTCATCCCAACTGCGAAAAAAGTTCCTCAATATACCATTAGGAATGTATAACAGTCTGAAAATAGTACTATACCTTGTAGTAATCTTCATTAATTTACTAAAAAAAAATCGCAGGTGATGTATTCACTTTTCCTTATTGTGATTTCGACTTGAAAACTCTGGTATAATCTGTCCGAGAAAATATTGAAAATCACTGTAAGCAGTTCTTGTAATGTATTCAGAAATATTTACTATCACATTAGTGAAATTAATCCCAGAAAATGATGAACTAATCCAAATAAAATTGAATTACTATATGGACAGTTCACATTTCTATACACATTTAAAATACATGATTTACAAAGTAAATTCACCCCAGAACTGATATTTTTTTCAAGGTCACGAATCTTTTTGTTGATAGAAAATTATCCAGATTCGAAGACGAAGGAAATTTTCTGTCAATAAGAAAATTATAGGGAATTAATTCTGCTGCGTGGGAGATTTGGTAAGAAAATTTCATAAATTGGAGTTGCTTTTGATATGACACGACCTATTTTGCGTAGATACTGTAGATAGTAACTGATGTTTATTACTAATATTTCAGGAACATTCAAAACAGTAATCCATTTTCAATCATAACATCTAATATCACATGTCTACCCAGATTTTATTCTGAGTGACGTTTGTCAATAGATATAAGGCGCTTTATTTTTGACAGAAAAATTATCACTTATTAATTCCGTCAATAGGAACTAACAAAATTATTGCATGTAATACAACAAGTGTATTGATGATTATCGAAACACAAATTCCTTCGATTTTGGAAAACCACTCGCGCTGTGCGCTCGTGTAGTTTCCAAGCAACATGATTTGTTTCGAAAAAGAGAAGGAATTTTCGATAATCATCAATAACACGAGTTGTATTTGTTCAAGCCATTCTGATGATTTCCTATTTATTGATTATTCATTGTAGTTCGACACATCGTTATGCAACCAACAGTACATTTATGCCATTGTATGATGTAGGCAAGATTACCTATGCACTAGGTACTACTGAGCTAAATTCATTATGATAGTTGTCACAATTTGTGTGGTTAGGTTACATTTGATTAATTCTTGCTGAAATTATCCATAATTTGTGAAAAATGAAGTGGATACAAATAAATAGTGTGTGTTTATCATGGTTCAGAAGAAAATTTGGTGTAGTGGCATTCATTTATTTACCAGGGAATCGGAAAATACTATGACAGATTGCAACTAGTAAGTCGTTGTTTAATTAAACTACCCTACTGCCTACGAATCAGAAAGCGAAATACAGAAACGAAAACACAGCATGAAGGTATCCAATAGCCAATCAGGAGCCGAAATACAAAATCGAAAACATGGTGTTATTGATTATCAACACAATCATTTCAACCAATCAAAAACGCGTATTTTAGCATGAATGAAATAATCACGGTAATCCCCCGCTGCTATGAGCAACGTATACAAAAAGGAGCCTTCTAATTGGTTGAAAATAAATTTATGAAATTTTCTATATAATCATATAGATATTACAAACATAAATGTTAATATTGATATAAATTAAGTTGTTTTGAGGTATCCTGCTTTCATCATCATAGCTTGTTGTTTTATTTTTCGCCTAATCATGCACACTGGGGTGTATATAGTCATTGATTTATTCATTTGGACAAAACTCCTTTGTTCTGAATCATTTTTTTTATTTTTCACAATGAGTCTATCTGGTCAACCAGTGCTTTTTATTACTCGAGGAATATTGAATATCGCAGACGATTTTCAATAGGAACAGATATTTGATTTGCATTCCAATTATGCATATTTTATTCATATTTGATTTCGAGTTCAATTCCGTGATCTTGATTACATTTCAATTGCAAATTTTCGGATTGCCTGTGAGAGTTGCATTATGTTCCGAAATGATTTCTTATTTTCGTTGGTGAGTTTCAAAAAGTTTAAATTGAACGATGTGAAGCAAACGAAGTTTTATGTATTCCATATACATCATGAAACTTGTTACGAGCCAACTTTGACGGTAAAAGGAAAGTGGAAAACTCGTTCTGTTTGCTATATTTTGTATTTCGGAGATGTTGATGGGATGAAAATTCAGAAATGTAAAACACGTTGAACGATGCAGAGCCGTAGTCACCTTATTTACCTAATACAGGGCTATTCAATTTCGAGTCTATGCATGGGGATTTCGATAACGGTAAGAGATAGAGGGTTGGTTAAATGGGGGCAAAGTAGCGTATTTCAGAAGTCAATTATATTGATGAAAAAAATCTGACCTAGCTTCTTCAGTTCTGATGGAGTTATACAGGAGAAATTGAAAAAAAATGTTGAAATTTTACTGGTAAATAGTTCAATATGTCCAAAACACTCTGTAATTCAGATGAAAATACTACGTCAGTATAATACATGACTCTGGGCATTCAAAAAAATTCAAGAAAAAATACAGATCCGTATTTGAAAATTAATAGTTGAGGGTGTCCCAATCTATACGATACCCTGTATATAATTTTAATTCAGATATTTGGAAAGGCTACATAAAGTTGCTATGGCAGAGTGGCAAAATTTTGAAGAAATCTCTGTAAAATAAAAAGATATAGGCAAAAGAAGAATTTCGAAATTTTCGATTTTTCCTGTATAGCTCCATAACTGAACAAGCTAGGTCAGATTTTTTTCATCCATATAATTAACCTCTGAAATATGCTCTATATCTCTTACCGTTATCGAAATTCCCATGCATATACTCGAATTTGAATAGCCCTGTATATTAATTTAAAATGATATGAATTCGAGTGGCACCTATACTGAAATTCAACATTCAACAAGAATAATGAATATTATACGATAGGTAATAATCGGAAACTAGATCCCATCAAAAATAGAAGCAATTACTTACTTTAATTATCTTACAGGATTTGGAGTAAAAGGAATTAATCCAAATAAATTTTGATAACGCTCGCATTATAAATATGAAATAACTAAACATTTATATGAATAGAAAAATATTAATTACATGGTGGGCTTATAACTTTAATTTTTTCGCGTATATAGGTATAAAAATTAAAATGTTCTAATGTTTTTCATGATCATATTAGAAAATCCATTGATCATTCTTTGATATAATCTATCGTATATTTATTTCGATATATTAAATCAATTATTTTCAATTTGAAACCTGACAAATGGTGTTCGCTGAAAATTCATTTCAGGAAAAAGGTCATGGGTTATAAGAAAAAAGAAAATTGGACCTAGAAAATCGATCAAAAATATTTAAAAAACTAAATAGGTATTTCGGCAACTGAGTTGTCATCTTCAGTAGACCTGAATGAAAAGGGGAGTCCATATTTTCCTCAAGGACGTGATAGCTATATATTCTTGTTATTATTTTTGTCAAATTTTGTATCTCCGCATTTGAACCATTGCCTCCAAATTGAAAACTGAACAATGATAAGTTTTTCATAAAGTTATTTTTTCGTTTTATAAACATTGCTATTATGATTAATATGGATTTTGAAGATTATAAAACAATGTATGACGGTGATGAAGCCCTGTATTTATTAACTGAATTATTAAACTTTTGCCTACGCCGAGTTCATGTTTTTTTTCAAACTAAATTAAACCTCAAATCAAAAGAACAAGAAATTTGAATTCGAAAAAATTCCAATGGCGTTGATAATAGTGCGATAAAAGTGTCACAATTGTGACAATTTAAAAAATTTTAATTTCTTCAAATAATGAGTAGGTACTTACTTCACAAGTATTTGTACAAAATTTTGCCGAAAACGGTTCAATGAGCTGAGAGTTGTAGCAAAAAAATATATGTTATACATGTCGACTTATTTTTCGATGGACCATCGAATGGTAAAATGATTGCTACTTTAACCTTGGCCATCTTGTATGAATGAAATTTCTGGTTTTTTAGAAAAAAAAATCATGAAGAGAAAAGAGATGATGCAGAACAAATTGACAGGCAATACTCTGATTGTACCTAGATACCTCCCTGTAGTCCCTGTCCAATAACCTAATACGAGATGCATTATGGTGGAATTGCTTCGGCAAAAACATGCAAATAGAATGGAAACAAAAATGGCACCCAGAATGGGCCATTTGCATGAGAAAGGGCCTGCGAGTGTATAATAAAACATCGCTCTCCTGCGGCAACACTGTAAATTATAAGTCAAGCAATAACATACTTTTAGAGTCCTTTTCATGTCGGGTACGTAATATTAAAATTATAAACATTTGGAAATGGCGTCGTTACTTTTTCTGAATCGTTGAAGACTTAATAATTAGCTGAAATATCGTATTAAATTTGATGAACTTTCCATTTTCAAGGTTTTCTTTGGAGAGTGAAAAAACTGTTCATGAAATGAAGGGGAAAATTCAAATTGGAATAATGATATTATATCTACCGACGAATCTGTGGGAAAATTCAACGATTGCCCGATTTTCACTAACGAATTACAATACTCCAATAGCTGCCAAAACGTCACAAGATTTGATTATAGTGTGTGTGTGTGATGTGTGTGTGAAAATCGCTTGAAAAATTGTCTCTATTTCACTTCAATCAACTTCGCACACATCACATCATTTTATAACGGAAGTAAGTTATCAAACGATAGATGTAACTCAAATAATGGCAAATTCTCCATAAACAATCAGGGTCGAGATACAGGGTGTTGATATTTTGTAAAAAGTATATATTTGCCGCAACGACTGCTAAGGACATTTGAAATTTGACACTCAGTACATACCTAAACAAGGTATACCTGAATAATGTTTGTTTTAGAGAATTATTATCGTGTGAGATATTTTTTGTCCACTGCTATACATTATGACCTCATAAATATGAAGAGCAAACACACCCTGGTAAACAGATAACACGTGTTTTATTTATTTTCACTCTTAAATAAATTTAGTCTGATTATTTGATTTTCTGGCCATATTTGTTAACTTTAGTAACCAGTTAATTGTGTGCCCATGTGTTCATTCATATTAAATCATATAAGTAATAAAATGTTTATTAGTATTTACAAGAAGATAAAAATTTTATACAATATACCGATATAGGGATAATTAAAGTTTGAATTGGTAATAAAACAGGTAGAGGCCACATTTATAGGTCATAACAGCTTTGAGTATAGGAATGGTTGAGATTTCCATGAGTGGTTCACGGAGTAAAAAGGCTATACTGCATCTAATTTCCAAAATCCTGGGAGGTAAGATATAACATAACCAGGCGACTTCTTGATTATTAGAAAAAAGGGGTTCTCCAACAAAATGTATAATATTATTGGAGAATACGTATTTTAGAAAAATAGTATCCATACCCGATTTGTCCTGTTATTGCAGATTTTCATAAAATTGAGTCTTAAAAAATGTGACAGGTACCTACTCGCTAATCCATATAGGCGGAAATTATTTTATATACATATATCCTTAGATCCGGCATCACGCAGTATCTGTTTGGTATTAGAGGGGTCTGCAAGAAAGTACTATGCTATGATATCACGTGATACAACACATATGTATGGTCAAAATTTTATAACGACCAATCAATGGCTTAGTTACTAATCCTTAGTACGTTAAACCCCCCCCCGGACCTACCAAACAAATAACCTTTAGATACCGTATCTAGCGTAGGCATATATGATCTAAGCATATATCAGTGCTGCTACCATGCAAGATGACTTATGCAACCAACAATACATTTGTACCGTGTTCTGTCATGTTCCGAACGAACGCCAAACCACTGCTTCAGCTGATTTTTAGAAGTTTTCGCATTTTGAAAAAAAAAAAATTCATGCACTTGAGTGTATTTTACAAATGGTTGTATTGTCTTTGATAGAACTCCTATTTGAAATTGACAAGATGGTGGGATGTCACAATACTAAAAATACTAAATCGTTCTGTACTTATTACTCGATTCAATGTAATGGATAAAATACTTGATGGTTTTAGATAAAATAATTAGATGATCACTGATTATTATTACCGATTTTCCGCGATTTTCTGTATTACCAATTCTTCTTCATAAGTAGGTACCAGAGTTCATAAGAAAACAAGATTTTATATAATTATAATTTATCATCTTCGATACAGGTTCTCAGTGGCTTCAGATGCTAAATAACAGTATTGCGTTGTAGGTGAATAAATACAACATTCCGTAGAATCATCTTATTACTTTCATCATTCAAGAATTCAGGACGTTCAATACTTCATTATCGTATATCGAATATTTCGAAACCAGTTTGTCTTAAATATATTTATCCTCATTTTTAGTACTTTTCACACGTGAAAGCTGTTTTGATTTGCTTTCTCTGCACGGATGTATTTATCAAAAAATTACACAATATTAGAAACGCAAACTGATTTGTACGTTTAGGTACCAATACAGAGCACAATGATTAGACATATCAAATTTGATAAGAGACTTTTGACATCGGCATTCCACACTCTAATTCTTTATTCATCAAATATCATGCAAATTCATTCATTACCAACAATGGATATTTTCAATAAGAATATCATAATACATTGGATCTCCCATCACACCTAAAGGAATATTAAAATCATTGCTTTTTGCTATAACCCTATCTCTCTTTGATTTTGGAGTCAATGTTTTGCACAGCACATTGACGCAAGAGATCATCTATAGTAGTATATACAGAGGTGTGCACAAAAAACGGCCAGAGCTGCAACTTCTGAATCATTCGAGATCGAAATTTGAAATTTGGTAAATGATATTGTTCATTTTTTGACGAAAATAATTGTATTCCATCCGGAAGTGACCCCAACTTTTGATGTTCAAATGGAACCCCCTGTATATTTTTCCATTTTCAGATTCAGGGTATCATTTCACATACGCCAGTAGTTTTACCGGATCATTTTTTGTGAAACAGAAAGAACAACAAAATGAACTCCACATCAATCTTTATTATTTTCAGTAGCATAGAAAGAGAGGCGATAAAAAATTAATTATAACAAATACTCAAATTGACCCCCATTTTGTGCTATGCATTGCTGACACCTTATTGGATGTTACTGTCACATTGAAATTGATTTACAAGTCTAGCTCGATCTTGATTACTATTACCAATTAATGGGCACACTGTTCAAACATTAAAACATATTGAGGAAATTTTTTTGACATTCTGATCCGGAAAATCTACTGGTGTATGTAAAATGATACCATGTATCTAAAAATGGAAAAATTAACAGGGGGTTCCATTTGAAAATCAAAAGTTGGGGTCACTTCCGGTTAGACCGGAAGTGATGGAATACAATTTTTCTCTTCAAAAAATGAACAAAATCATATATTTGCTACCCACCAAATTTCAAATGTCGATCTCGAATGATACAGAAGTTACAGCTCTGGTCGATTTTTGTGCACACCTCTGTATATATTAGATCTTTGTATCTCACTTATAAGTCCAGTTCTAAAGGTGGATTTCTACCAAACAGAATTTTCTGTTTTTTCCACTACACGAACAGTTCTCATCATGCCATCAAAGTCACATATTACTAGAACAATATAGTAAACAGTTGTCGCCAGCCGTTTCCACATACCTATAGCAAACTCTGTTTACAAAAACAAAGACAAAACACCGAAACCTTTTGATCTTTTTTCCGGCTGGCGAAGGTATTTTTTTTTTGTTTACAAAAACACGAACTCGCGACACAAAGTCTTCAAAATGTTTCTTACATTGACAACAAAAGTCTTTGTTTTGTCGAAATCGACACAGTTGCTGTTTTGTTTCGGTTTTGTCCGTTTGGTGGTAATCCGCCTGTGTTAACACGCTTCAACTCTTGTTTGAAAATCAGATATACCCACCCGAGTTACTCCGAATTACTCGACAATAGGTCAGTTAACCTTCCGATAGTCGCGCCAGATCTTAGAACGTTAGTAGTCGCGTCGGTCTCACAGACCGTATACGGTTATTAACTCCCAAATAAATTCCGTATCGTTTTTTTCGAAAATTTCATATGGGGAATTTTCAACAACATAATAAATGAACAAGAAAAAAAAGTTGAAGTATATTGTGCTGATTTATCCAAATATACCACGGGATCTCAAAAACGATGTTTTTTCTTCTATACTGTATTTCATTTTATTGTATACAAAAAAACAAAACCTGCGAGTAATACAAAGAGGGTGAAATATGAGAATATAGATCTATTACGATTGAAAAAATACAAACAACAACAACAAATATAATCAAACTTGTGAAATGACATTTTTTCGGCCCCTTTTACAAACGCCAATAATTTCCTTCAAACACATGTACTTATTGCACTTATGACATCGAAATCGGGTATTGCGATTTTTTTTAGACGAAAACTAGGAAGCAACAGCACATTTTTCACAATTGTAGTGCTTTTTTCCTACATTATCCACCTCCTGGTCATCAGATTGATCTATATCTGAATAATCAACGTACGCTATATCCCTTGTACCTCTTCGTCGTTCAAAATTTTTATCATATCTTGCAGTCGATCTAGCTCTCTTTCGGAAGATCACATGATTGAAAAACAACGATGTGACATTTATATTACATGAAAAATCGAAAAACATATCTCAAAATCGAAAAAGCACGATAAATAAAAGTAAAACGGGATTGGTCGCGTCGGTCTCTCACACCGTAAATCAAAATATTTTCGACAAACATATCTTTGTAACATTAACATTGGCATTGTCGATTCGTCGCCCTTGCTTGAAAGGATAGCTGGAGTGTCAGTTGGCTTCTACCTTGATTTTAAGAATACCACTGAAAAAAGTGTATGGTCGGTCTCACAGACCTGGCGCGACTATCGGAAGGTTAACAGAATTCGCTCCCCGTGTTAAGGCGTGATAAATACATACACCAAGTGACTATAACTAAACTTACCTTCCACAAGAAGAGCAATCCCAACCTCAACAATTAGTCGCGCACCACTTGGGAGTCTATCAACTACGAACCACCACAAGACTACAGAATATTGTAACAACGTTCTCCGCACTCCGTTGCGATCTCATCTAGTGAGTAGTGACTACTACGAACGATCATCGGTCGAAATAACCTTCCGTCGAAGAATACACCCCTAATAATATGTTCCATAGGCGGAACGCACGATTAGATATGGGAAGAAATAAGTAACTGAATGATGTGAGACGATTTTGATACGTTCGTTGTGCTATACCGGGTGTCAACGAATCTATTAGACAAATCATAACTTCTAGAATATTGGGTGTATCAAAATGAGATTTAGAAAGTTTTCGCATATTTTTCACGTTTCGGTCACTTCCGGTTTCACCAGAAATGACTCCGGTTTTTAACCTGTATATTGTAACATTTTTTCATTTCAGAGACAATTCTCACTACAATGAAAGTAAATAAATTATGATTCATGACACACTTGACAAAAGTGGATAAATTATTATCCAGTATTTGTCTTAGTAATATTTAATTTATGTGCTTGTTTTTAATCCAATCGCAAAAAAATTAGTATCGTTAGATTCGTCAAAACATCCCTTTTTCGAAAGGTGCTAGTCAACAAATAGTTGCCATTTGAAAGATAATATTTAGACACGAAAATGTAATTTTGCCCACTTGTCTTATTCCTATCTATCATACTAGTCACTAAAACTTTCCAATTGTAATTTTCTGACATCACCTGAGGTTCTCAGATTAGTTTACATCCGATCATGGCCACCTAGATGCAATATTAAAAGTGACTCTAAAAAAATGAAGTAGGATTAATTTTTTTTGAAATGTCACATTATGATCCAGAATTGTCTCAGAAATCAAAAAATGTTACAATATACAGGGTGTTCCATTTAAAAATTCAATACCAGAGCCATTTCCGGTGAAACCGGAAGTGACCGGAAAGTGAAAAATATGCGAAAACAGTCTTCTTCACGTGCCATTCACCTGTACCAAATCTCATTTTGATACACCTAATATTCTAGAAGTTATGACTTGTCTAATAGATTCGTTGACACCCGGTATACAGGGTCACTCACGATCAGTTTTGTTCTATCGATCTAAAATATTTTCAGTGTTGCGGCGTTGCCGCTTCTATCGAAAAGTAGCAACAAAATTGTTATTCCAAATGGAACACCCTGTATTTTGTTACATTCTCTAATTCTTCCTGAAGATCTGATTTCATCGATCTATCATACTTGGGTTTAGAGTGAATGATTAGAGATATAGGGTGTGAAAAATCTAGATTTTTCAACTTTAGGAATTTTTTGTGTCGAAGTTATTAATTTTCGCTCAAAACGGCTTAAATGTCCATATCTTAACTTTTCATTAACTATCTACTGACAGTCAATAGAAACAAATACAGGGTGATGCAAATTTCTGGACCTGTATTTGTTTCAATTAAATATCAATCGATAGTTATTTATTTTATTATCTCGAAAACGGTTAATGCCGTGGTTAATGCTATCGAAACTACTACAGTAATACGATCTCTATGTAAAAGTGTCGAGATTTCAATTTTTTCTAATCAACATGCAGAAAAATGCATAAACAAAAAAGTTGGGGTTGAAAGTACCCCTACAACCTCCCGTTCCCCACGCCCCTGAACAATATTTCGAAATATTTCCAAGATTTCTGAATTGGCCTTGAAAAGTTAGGTACGTGATCAGAATTTGGTTATTTTGTCTAGAAGGGTATCTGAAATATTTCGCTCGAACTTAGTTGCAAAGCAACCCTCTTGAGGGTAGGAATTGTATGAAATAGGAAGACGGGGACTTTAGCTGTCTAACTGTCATCCAAAGCACAGGTTTCGATGAGCAACGATACATGAAGTAACAATTGTTTTATTTGGGTAGACGCGATTCTATAAAACGATTAATGTTATAAATCAAAATAATCTTGATCATTATAGAGATGGAAAAATCATCAAAGGAACACTTTTCTCGTGTCGTTTAGGTAAAATACTCAGCCAGTAAATTTGATTCAAGTAGGTCTTATGATAAATATTCCAATGTACCTACTTGTTTGGGTAAGATAGTACTTGTTTTCTTGTTTTCTAACTATGACTAACGTAACAGAAAAAAATGTTTACCAACCGGTATGACATCGTCTGATAACGATGCAGATAACGAGTAAAGTATAAATATAGCATATATATTTCATTTCAATTGAAGAAATGCATGCCATCAGTGGGGTTTCTAAGAAAAATCTCTAGTTGATTATGTTTTCATTCACTTTCGTTAATTTGAGACTAATCGTTGAGGAAGCTTTTAAGCTCAATTTATAAACAGCGGAGTTTATAAATTGAGCTTTATGGATGTCCACAGAAAGATGGACATTGACACTGTTAAAAATTCCAAACAATGAATTTCTTAGTATTTCACCTATTCCAATTCAGTTGCATCTGGATAAGAAAACGACATAATTCTGTATCGTTTTACAAATAACATGTGATGCATACTTCAAACTCCAGAACGTAATGAAATTGAAAAAAGCATTATTTTGATTTTTTTTTCAAATACATCAAAACAATTTTTCTTATTTATCAATCATCTTTAAAAATACTATCACACAAATTTCAATTCCAATTACTAAGTTTCTATATGACAATCAGAGTATTTAGAAATATTATAAACGTATGCAGAAGCCTGCTGGCTACTCAATCTTCATTATAATAAAACCAAACGAATGTAAAAAATAGGAAACAAAAAAATCGAGAAAATTCGTCAGAACAGAACAATGAGAAAAACGGTCATCGACATTGACATGGTGATGATGTATTTCGTTTTTGGCGACAAATTTATAACTCACCAGAACTAACATAAGCGATGATATTGAAATAATAGTATATCTAATGAGATTTCTAAGTTGGTTCACCCCTTTATAGTGATCGGAGCTAAACACCTGGAACACCAAATTTTTGAAAACATGTTTTAAGAACCTAATAATGCTCTCCAATATCTATGTTAAGTGAAATAAACAAAAATCCTATTCGAATTCTGATAATCATCAAAACTCTACCAGGCACTGTACATAAACACTCAATATTTTATTTTTGATACATGTACTCATAAAAAGAATAATAATAGTGTGTCAGTATTAGAGCATCAAATGATTTATTCCAGTCCATAACTCTGCTATCAATACTACTAATGAACCACGTATATTCTGCTACCTCAAGATACAAGCAAATTTTCAGTTTTTTTAATATCCTGAGACTCAGGTTGACCGAAATGAAACTGAATAATCTGATGATGCCATTTGCATTAGTTTGTTACGCCTCTGGTTACAAATCAACACAATGGCCAAGCCGGTCTCAAAACGTAGAACCAGTAGGGCGTAGAGAGAACAGAGACTTCAAAAATGATTATGGAACATAATAAAAGAGATTTTCGACATACCCTCGAAGATCCCAGATGGCCACTATTGCGGTCGGCCGTATGCCTGTGTGGACTGCTTACCTGGAAAAGGAAGATTATAATTAGTCGACATACATATTATCTACCGAAAAAGGAAATAACAAATAATTCAAGGCTAGGCTGACCTGATGGGTTTTCGATAATTTTGGAAATTGTTTAACCAAGTGAACACCTAAAATCAACGTAGAATAGTTATTTATGTATTAAGGGAATTATGAGGGCCTTAATTACCGATGGCAAAGTTTGCGTCCCGAGGGCCTCTGGCCCGAGGGACAGCAATTGCCAGAGGTTATTAAGGCTCTATAATTCCCGTGGTACATAGATAATTTTATTTTTTACCGATTTTCATAACAATATGTCCATATTTAGAACGCAATAAATGTTTAAATTCATAACCTTTCTGGTATATTTGAATTAGGTAGCGTTGATTGTAGCATTGTTGGTTGTTGCTAGGTTGTCGCTATGTTACATGTTTATAAGCAAACTTTCTTTATCAATCAATGTTTTTCCGTTAAAAACGTGTTTATTTTTTACCACAAATCGACGATCTTTTTCTGATATAATGGAGGATATTATCCGACAAAATAAATGTACAACTCAGCCAATTGGAAAGAATATGTTTGGCAAAATTCCCAGCAAAATCGCAATGTATTTAGGATTGCCAAACCCACTAACCTATACGGGACATTGCCTTCGTCGCACTTCTGCTACTGCCCTAGCCAATGCAGGAGCAACTATGACAAACTTAAAAAGACACGGAGGTTGGAGAAGTTCCACGGTGGCAGAGGGGTATTTGGAGGACAGTATTGAATTGAATTGCTGTCTACTTTGCCATCAGAAGAGGCAGGCACCTCGATTGTAGTGAACAGCAACAGCACCACCCATAAAAAAGAAGAAATTGTTTCCAACGGCGGAAGTAATTTTCAGGGAAGATTTGAAAATTGTACATTTATTATTGGTAATGACGTGAATAAGGAAAATATGTCTTAGTTTTCATTACATATAAACGTTTATAAGCATTTCTTGTATCATTTTCACCTGTAAAAGGTAATATCCCAAGGGAGTTATGACCCTCATTATAGATATCGTAACTATGACAATATAAGCTTATAATGTCACTGTCAGAAATAAAATAATATACTGTATAACATCAGAAGCGAACTCCTTGAGTTGAGACCGCTCCACAAGAAACAGTTTGCTTATCAAGCAAAGCATTGAAAAGACATTCGTGGAAAAAGAAATGGCTCTGTGTGCCTTCATCGACCATATAGGATGTTTTTGATTAAACCTCGTATGCCTCCATAACGAGATCACAAGATTAAAGGAATACAAACGCCTCATTGATTAGATGTATATAATCAATGCTGGAAGGCAGAATCATTATGGCGACTCTTGGGGGAGAGATGATCATGATGACAGTAGAAACAGGTTGTCCCCAAGGGGAAGTTCTATCGCCTTTGCTGAGGTCAGAGATAAGTAACCCTAACAAGATGTGCACGTCAATGTTGTAAATTGGCAATATATTTTTCATGGTTCTGGAATCAGCCACTAGATGGAACTAGTGCCGTTGATTCCAAAAGAGTGAACATAGCTTTTCCAGCTGGCATATCTGGCTGCCATGTCCCAAGGGCTATGTTCACAGTTCAAGGTCAAAATTTTCTTTCTTTTTCTTCATCCGTTTGTCTTTGTCTTTTGTATGCGAATATGCAAGTGTCAAGATTAGTCAAGAAACCACACTTCCTATACTTGCTGTCTTAGCAAATACATTTCATCAGAATTTCATCTATCTTTATCAAATACTCTTTAATAATGTTGGAGATTGAACATTTGATCACTATGTATATAAATATGAATCAACCAGACGGATACGAAGATGGAACAGATTTTGTGTGAAAGCTTATAAAAAGTTTGTAAGAACTAAGAACAATCAATCAAGGTAACTATTGAACCAGGAGATATCTACTTGGAAATGCAAATTATTCAGAATGATATCTTCATTCATCAAGAATCATATGTGAAACAAATCATCCAAAAATATCACATGGATAATGCCTTTCCTGTATCATATTCAGCAGAGAGACTAAAACTGATCAAGCTGAGGAAAGCAGTGATCAGTGATATTGAAGAGAACATTCATTCCATATCAGCAGTAGGAAATTTGATTTATGTGGCAGTTTTGACCAGACCTTATATTGCATATGCTGTCAAAACTGTTTCCCGAGCAGTTTCCCATCCCAAAATGTTTTGTTGGCAGCAGGTTGAATATTTTTAAATATAATATTTACCAGGTACAATCGATTATGGGATACTATAGCCTTATGAGCATTTTTTATATTTTATTTATAAGTTCAATAAAGCAATTTCATCATCATAATTGAGCAGATAATTGAGAAATGTAGTATTTAGAATTTCATTAATCAAATCTTGATAATATAATATTTCGATGAGCCATTGCAAACCAAAGAATACAGAATAAAACCCATTTATTCATATCACAACAATTTCAAAGGCAAACAGCTTCTTCATAATAAAGGCAATACCTGAAGTTGATATCAGGATTTTTTATTGGCATTTGAATATGCTTCACGGCGAATTTTCCATGCATAGCTCATGTTGATACACTTTTTTTCCAATCTTCAAGTTATTATCTACACCTCCCTTCTGTGGTTATTTTGTTAAGTCCAGGATGAATAGTTGATGGTGATTCATATTTTCTCACCATATTCAAACAAAAATTTTCGAAAAATAAACGTGTAAAACCAAAACGTGAAGGTTATCTCTGACGTGAAAAGTTCGTGAAAGTTCGTAATTTGTTTAGCTGCGAAACGCTAACTTCTCATGAAAGAAAATAAAGATTCATGCATTAAACGATCTGTGACAATACGTTGAAGCGAAAATCAATCATCTTGTTAGGGTTACTTATCTCTGCTGAGGTCAATGGTCGTCGACAACCTGATAGTCAAGCTACATGATTCTGGTTTCACGACTCACTAAGGTTACGCCGATGACTTGGTTGTCACCATCAGGGGCAAACATGACGGGATAATGTCCAATCGCATGCAAGTAGCCCTAAACACAATCAGAAGCTGGTGTGCAGAGGAAGGAACAGTGCTGGTTCCATTTAACATGAGACGAAAGTATGAACTTTAAGCCCCATCTCTGAATAGAATCCAGCTCACTTTTTCCAATGATCATCAAGCCCATGGTCAGCTACACTTCCTTGATATGGTGGCCAAAAATGCAACAAATGTCTGCTACATAAGCCATTATTGAGGTAATGCTGAACCTTCCAGCTTTGCACTTTTGTGTTTGAGATTGTTAACCGCCAACTAGGTTGCGAAGCAACTCTCGTAGGACTAGGACTTGTATGAGTGAGGAAGACGTGTAGATGGACAAAACAGAGAGTGATATAGTTGCCGCTACTGCGAGAACTTCGCTGAAACTGCAGAACATTTGCTTTGCGAATGCCCAGCGCTCTTCTGCAAGAGGTTCAAGTTCCTGATGGAAGGGGCATTCTCAAAGCCCTCCGATGTCTGGGAATTAGTTCCCAGGAAACTGATAAACTCTGTACGAAGTCTCGGAATCAAATAGATAAAATTCTGATAGTTCGAGGTGCTCGAGCATATCTTCGAAGACCACCCTATACTACAACCAAGTTTTCAACCCTATTCTTGAAATGTTTAGTATACCTGGTAGTTTAATTATGCACCGTTCGAAAGATATAAGTAGGTACAACATTTATTTCTCCAGGTCAAAGTCAGCTAAATGGAAAAAAATCTAGTCTTCCTTGCACTATAATGTCTGCCCAATCAGCGAAAATCGCCTACAGTGATCTATTTAGGCCTGGTAGTCAGCGCCGCTTATAATGAATTATTTTCGTATTTCTATCTCTATTTTTAACATAACCACAGTTTTTCGAATAAATAAATAAACAAAAATAAAATCATCTGGATACGAACTAACCTTCCTCTTTTCTGCGATTTGGGTACTAGGTGATATAATAATGAATAAAATATTCATATTTCACCCCCAGACCCCAGTAGAAACTCATTCACAAATCACACGTATGAGTTGATCACATCACAATCGCACAATATGTGATACAGAGAAGCAGAAGCACTAGCAGCAAGGATTATAAAGTATACAATATCAAGTATATGCTAAGGTAAGAACCACACAGTTCAAGTACTTTGATCAATGTTTGGATCTGGCAGTCTGGTTCAGGTATTTAACATTTGTTGATATGTTTAGGTACTGCCATTTCAGTTGCGAATACAAATCCACAATATTTTCATGCAGTTTTCTTGCATTTAGCAGTATAAGCTTTATAAAGTACCAAAGTAGGAATTGTTTATCCAATGCTAATTCATGTGAATTCTACACTACCTGCTCTTGCCACAAATTCAACAGAATGTTGTCCTCCAGATTATTCTACTTAGTTATAGAATTTAACAATAGATACCTACCTGATATCAAATTCACTTTACCTCATTGTAGTTACCTACCTTCAGTATTAGTAGTAATATCGTAATTATAGTTATATATGTTTATATTTCAGATATGAGCAAAGATGAACATATATTACAAATGTACCTACCTATTCAGCTGATGATGGTATATCAATGGAACAGTTCAATAATGATTGAATAAATTTATTATAGTAAGTATTCTGTGAATGTTTTACTAATCCACTATGGTTTCATTATAGGTTTCCTGATTTTTTTCACAAAAAAACGATATGAGACTTTTTTAGGCAAAATGATGGAGCCAAGTTATATAAACCAATGAAATGTATTGACTACACTACTATAGTTAGATCTTAAAAACCCACATTTGCTCATGCATTTGTGAAGTAGGCACAAGTACTTTAGAAGTTTGAATTACATGAAAGGTATATATAATTTCTGATGCAACTCCTTGTGATGATAGTCCAGATATTATTTTCTATTGGTATACAGATAATTTTTGAATATTATATATATAATTGAAATTTTATGTTTCCTTCTGATATACCTACTTCATAAGAAAATAGAAAATTTGGAATTGTTTATTTGTTTTTCTATCTGAACATAGGTATAATATCTTCAAAAACAAAAAATGTATACATTTCAGTAATCATTCCTTTATGAAACAAGATATATAAACTCAATATCTATTTATTCATGAAACACTAGTAAGTGCATTATTGAATATTTACATAAGATCATCCTTTCATAACATAATGAATGAGTGAATAAAATAGCAATTCATTCGATTTTCCTTGATAATTTCATTTAAATAATTGTATGTTATTTTTTTAATGTTTCATATCTATGTGTACCTATGTATTCATTTGAATTTTTCACTTTACCACAAGTTTCTTACTTCATGAGGAACTTTTTTCAGTTTTTTTTCCAACATGACTTTAATTATTATGAATATATAATATCAAAATTATTCTTCAACATGCTGACTTTGTGCTGATCATCCAAGATTGCATTTTTGGCTTGCAAACTTGTGAAACATTTCCTAAAACATTTTTCAGGATACTGCCCACTAAATTCATTTATCGTTTGTTTCAGTGTAAATAATTCCCTATATCCATTATTATATAGGACTATGGACCTGTGGAATATTCAGAAGAACTTTGATGGGGCTCTAAGGAATGTTCAGAAATGGTTTCAACTTCATCAGGAGGAAATCTAGAAATATAAAAATGAACATTATTCTATTGTGTTTCAACCTTTATTTACATGCATACATGTTGTTTGAAACATGAAAAAACTCCAAATACAACCAATTCGTTTTATTTATTTTTTCAAGTACCTACTATACTAAAAACTTAATAATCACCACTGAGGATTCAATATCATTCATTCTTTGAAAACTTTGTTGCTTCTACTCCTTTCATAGAGATGGTACCCTGAAATAGGAAATTGAAAGTGTTGTTAGCTCTGGATGGACCTGTTTTGTTCTGATTTAAAAGGAAAATATCAGGTAAGTCTTTAATTGAATGAAAATGGACATATTCAGATTTCAATCTCATTGGATTCATTCTATTGAACTGATTCATTTGTTATGAATAATCTGAAGATGATAACTGCAAAAGTGATAAAATTTAAATTACATTTATATTATATAGACAAATATTGTGATTCTGAAAAATCACTGTTTCACTGTTATTCTGAATTCAGATTTACTCAAATTGACAGGTAAGTAGTATTCAGCACTCAATACAACTGAAATATCCCATAATAAAATTAACAAGCAATTTTGTTAGGAATGTTGAGTAAATATTTGAATTTGAAAGAATTGATGCAGTAGGAATCATAATGAATATGAAAGCTTGTTAAGTAGGAAAGGTATATATTCCAGCCTGCTTCTAAGAAAAGAAGCCATACATAGTTCATGTTATTGCAAATTGAAAGATGACAAATAGAAAGGAAAGCAGTTCACTATATGACTTTTAAAAGACTTACTTGAAAAATTGTAGGAACAGTGCCCCTCTTCAAGGTATATTTTCTCAGTTTGATGAATTTCAATAAAGTAATCTCAAATTGTTTAGCACAAATGCCAGAATATCCATCAATCTTATCTGGTTGTTCCAATGCTAGAATGAATAAATTCATATCATCATCAGAAAGATTCAACAATGTATTGACTTACCAATGCTTTCCAGAATTGAAGTCAACCATTTCTCTGGTGGAAAGAAAGTCACTGGGAATTTCGAGTAGGTATATAAAAGTCTCATCACTTCTTATGGAAGTACAAAACAAAAATTCCATCATCAATTACTCAAATTAGTGATTGGACCTCACTGCACACATGTCTGGAGCATTTTCAATAGATCTTTGTACGTCTATCCCAAAAACTAGGTACTTCCTCTGTAGTCGGAAGAGGTTGTGGGAATTGGGAACAGGAACTCTGTGACGGGGACACTGACAGGAACAGGAGCAGAAAACTGACAGCACAAATACGTCGACACATTTTCGCGAAAATGAAATGGGTTGAAAGAAACAAGAAATGTTAATAAAATATCTAAAAGTGAAAAATTATTTACTTCAAAGTGATATGCTGATGTGACATGTCCACCCTAACCTATAAAATATAAGATCAATAAAAAAATGACACAAAATGCGTTATTCATCTGTTAAGCCTGGTAGTCAGCGCCCTCAAACTATCACTACAGCTCTATCACTACAGCTCTGTACCGGTCTTCTTTCAGTTACATGATAACCAGGTTGTACAATAGGATACCCGATGGAATAAAAAAAACAGAACTACCCATATTCAAGAGAAAACTCAAAGCTATTCTTTTTACTGACACCATTAAATTTTGATTTGTTTTGCATTGAACCTAGTTGATAAGTTGCGTAAACTAAACTATTGTGTATAGATAGATATAGATAGGTAAATTTTTTTTTGTGTAGGTGTAGGTTGAGTGGAAGAGAATGCTTATCCAGTCCCCCCAGGAATGAATAAGCGTTAACTCTGCCTTTTGACTGCACATGATATATTACATATGCTACATCTTTATGTAACCATGATTGCAGTCAATAAAAGCATTTATTATTATTATTATTATTATTATTATTATTATTATACGCTGAACTTGGTCATTCGGCAGACATTATAGTGCAAGGAAGACTAGATTTTTTTTCCATTTAGCTGACTTTGTCCAGGTATAACAAAATATACTTAGCTGTTTTTGAATTGGAAAAAAGTTTAAATGAAATTGATGTCTGGTTTTGACAACTGTGAGACGTACATAAAAGAATTTGCTTTTTACTACAGTTGCCATGGAAATTGTCACAGAACCTAAATCAAATGGACACAGCTAGATTGCACAATGTCCAGTGATGAAATGAATGATTCCATCATCGTTATTGTTACACACGACATTAATCATCCCGATAGTTATCACAAAACCAACTATCGGACAGGTCCGATATCCCCTTTAATAATAATTGAAGAGGATTTTATCAATGCGATTATCCGGGATTTTCATTTGGGCCAATTGAAAACGGCACCTGTTAACGTTGATTTGTCGATAAGCGAAATCAATTCCACAGATTCCTATTGTATGTGCGATTCAATAGTTGCATTATTTATTAGTTGAATCAACAGAAGTATATTAACATTGAATATGATAAATGGAATAAATGGATTCCAAATTGAATTCGAAATGAACTATACCTCATAATACTTATAATAATCATAACTTCGCCATTATTTAGCCAAATCCAAAAAATAAGATTAATGAACTTTTTTCAAAATAATATAATAATATATTTGTTTGCACAAAATAATCACATTATATTAGGCTACTGAGACTAAAATTAGATAATTGAACTAAACTTACGATGTTTTTTACAATGAGGATTATTAAGCATCAAATAGCATATTTTATTATGATACAAGTTTAATAAGACGATACAACGTGTTTTATAAAACGTGTGTCATACACAATTTTTCCTAGTTTGCATGAAGTATTTATTGGAAAAAACAAAAAAAACAGAAACATCTTCGATTGGAAACAATGAAGGCATTGAAATATTTGAAATCTAACGCACAAGCGTAAAGCCCAGTTTACAGTTGAGCGATTTTGATTTTTGCGATACCACCGGTGAAAAATGCAATGTTGTTATTGTTTTTATTGATCAATTCATATCAGTTTTTCACTGCTAGTATCGCCAAATCAAAAATCGCTCAGAAGTAAGCTGGGGCCTAACTCTTCTGACTTTCATTTAACAGTTCAATTGTACCAACTTCCGAATAATAAAAAATGCGTATCGAAATAGCCTCTGTTTGCGTTTCATAATGACTTCATTATAAAACCAGGATAGAAAAAACATGTCATACCATCTCAATTGACATACCTACATGAGTACTGTTGATTGAAACATCTTTCTGAGTACACCAACTCACCAGATCCGAATAGTATTTTCTATTTTCTTATATTCATTAATTGTTACTTATTCATTAGTTGTTACTTATTCATTCCGAAGGTTTGCGGTATTTAATTATTATAAGTAAGTAGATTTACCAAAAAACTTTTTGAAACACTAGGCATTTAGTGATAGCCTATGTATCAATTCACTAGAAATTCAAATCAATATAATATAACATAACAATTACATCGACTTCAGTTACACATAATGCCGAAAATAAGTATAACTATAGTTCTTCGAAAAAATCATCCACTTGGAATGAATTACTTTTCTTAAACATTCCTAAGCTGGTTTCTGGTGCCTTGTGCTCTTGTGACAAAGCAAACAAATAACTATTTAACAATAATTAGTATAGGTACATTATTTGAATAGATATGATATTGATATGTATTTTAATTTGTACTGAAAAAATTAATCCAAATACGAACACTGAATGCGAACATGGCATGAAGGGCCAGTTAAACCCTGTTTTTTGTCAAGGATAGGGTGCTAGAATGCCGATGTTAGTTACTCGTATTTCGATCACGTTTCGTTGTAACAAGCCTTCCGCATACCGAATGAGAGATTTTAAAAAAATATCGACAATATCGAAATGTACGATACACTCTTTTTTCGCATTTCAGCCTCTATTCTATTACAACTTGTATTTTATCCTGCTGGAGTTAAAACGGTGTAAAAATCACCCTTTGTTGCTGTGGAGTAGCTCTGTTTTTATTTTTCTTCTATCAAATATGCAAATTGTTGATAACAATGGAATCAGAAAAGAAAGTTATATCTAATGATTGAATAATTTGCATGGAGTTATATTTAAAAAACCAAGGTTGATGTCCATTTAAAGGAAAAACATCTGTAAATCATAATTCGAGTTATTTCATTCAACTTGTCTATTTTTGACAATGAAAAAAGACAGTTCAAAGTTTCATCTATCAACTTCATGAAGAATTCCATATTAACATCCTTTTTTTCCGAAGAGCAATGACATTTTTCATAAGAACATTTGTTTTTCTAAACTTTTCAGGTCAGGCATTACCAAATCTGGCATCACCTATTTTATTGGTAGTATATAGCGTCCAATAAACCAGCTGGTATTCCATATTTGCACCTTCTCCTCTATTGGCTTGTACATGAAAGAGGGGAATGAGAAGAAGAAATTCGTCACTGCTAGTTATCCACAACAGCCTCAATAAATATCCCCCAGAGCATAGGGGGCAGCACTGGAGTTTCGTCATGCTGAAATCAGGTGGATCATCGTTTTCAGGGCTCATTATTATTATCATATTATAACAAATGAAAATATAACCCGAAAACCACAAAATATTTGAGAGTTGTCTTTCAATTTTGTTATGAATTCAAGAGAGTTTTTTATTGCGAAACTTTCTTGTGGGAACCCGACACCCTGAGGGTAAAAGGGTTCAAGATTATATATTTATTTTCTGGTGGGATCGATAAACTATTGAACTCATTTTTGGGAAACATGAAATATTGGTTTCATTTGATGTTACGTCAGTCATTACATCCCAGTTTTCCAATTACTGAAACAATGACATACCTAGAAGATTTATTGGACAAAAATAATATTGACAAATGTAAAATAGATGAATATGTTGGCTGGCAAACCCGAGGGAAACCTTTGCATGAACCAGAATTGTTTTCAGATGAACGGAAAGTTCTTTGAACAACATGAAGGTACTGCAATGGGTAACAACCTACCACCGTTTGCAGCTAACGTATTCATGAGCAGGTTTGAGAAAGACAGAAACAGAAGTCTAATATGTTCCAAGAGTATGTAGACGATATATTTGCAATTTTTTGATACCATGAAAGACAATCTAGACGATTTCTTGAGTCATCTGAATTCACGATTTAATTCGATTAAATTCACCATCGAAAAAGAAAACAATGGTAGATTACCTTTCTTGGATATGAATTGGAATTCGACATCTATAGAAAAAGTACATCTACACATAGGTTCACAACAAATGAATCCCAACATTGTATTCAACATAAACATTCCGGTCCCAATTTTCTAAACCACAGACAAATATCTTTTCATTTATATCAAAAGAGATTTTCGACTGAGTTAAAATATACATAAAAAGAGTTGCGAATTATAATGAATGTGAAATAGAGGTAGTAAATCAAATATAAGGAAATTTAGGCATAGGAAATATGTAAACCGCCACTTTAGGATTAGAAATAGAAAAGAAGAAATTTGTAAATATTCCTTACCATCCGATCATCACAAAAAATTTAAATGGTATCTTCAAAACACAATGCCTCAACTTAGCTTTCACAGCTGAAAATACCATTCGAAATCTTCTAGGTAATCCAAAAGACAATGTAGTATGGCTGTGATATGAAATATATTGGACAAACACGACTAAACATAGAAACGCGCTTCAAAGAACATATTGCTCATTTTAAACATAATCATTTCGAAAAATCGAGTGTTGCCCAAAATATTCTTGAAACTAGTCACCCCATCAATGTACACAACTTAAAATTAGTTATGCTTGTCACGAACAATAAGGAGTTGGATAGTTTAGAAAGCATTTACATTAATCGTAGTAGAATCCCATTGATGAACCAAGATGGCGGCCTTATCTCCTCTTCCATATTGTTCGACCTTATTGACGTTCCACTTCATCGACGTTCCACGTCTGTGAAGCAGGAAATCCGCGTATGAACGGACAAATCAGTTTCGTTGGTATTTCCACTGAAGATGACAACTTAGTGTTCGAAATACGTACTTGGTTTTTCTCAAATATTTTGTGGTTTTTGGGTTATATTTTGATTTGTTGCATATTCTTAAGCCACAGTTTCCAAATCTCTACTTTATTATCATCATTGTCTTGAAAATGGTTTCCAAGATGTTTTTCAAACTGCTGGTAGATTTTGTCGTTGGTTTTTTGTAATGTAACTCAGTTGTGTGTTGAAAAACCAACTTCACTCATCTCAAATAACTAATATAGAAACTGTTGAAATTATAAAATGAGTTTATCTACACAGAAAAAACCTAGTTCTCTTTAATTCTTTCTGTATATGTACTATCTGCAATATGTATAGTTTTCCACGGTAGTTATACCTATCCGAAGATGTTAGTTGAGAATTCATGAAATTTAAACTCGAATGCATGGCTTTCAGTTTGAATAACTTTCAATTTCCGTTGCAATTTATCCGCGAATGCCAAAGATGGCCTTGATGATTTCATTATAATAAAGAAAAACGATATATATCGGACATAAAATTTACTATAATGACCGCTCGAACCCTAAGGTTATCACGAACTGCGCTGATGATGAGGATTTTATAAATTACCCACTTTTTCCATGAACTTTCTCCTACAGGCACTAATGAAATGATAATAGTAATAAATGGTTATTGGATGCGCTGAAAGAATCTTTCGACAAGGATATTCCTTGAAACCAATAGTAACTTTTGAAGTAATTCATGTTAGCATTGGTCATTCAAAACATCCTCATAATGGGAATTTTATACCAAGAAAAGTGTCACTCATAATCCTTCTAGACTCTAGCTAGAGCATCAATTTCATTAGTTTATACGAAAATTTCCGTAAATTAGTAACTCAATATCGAAGGAAATTTTGTATGAACCTTTTGTATCAACATAATTTAGAAAATAGATAAAAAAAATATGAAATTTTGTTAACTGCTTGACATTTATCAAAATTTCAGATTTTATTTACTTCTAATTATTCATTGAAATAGAATGTATTCATCACTAAAGAATTTACATATACAAACATACGAGAGAAACTTATAGATACATGCAGGTTAGTCACAAGGAAAAAAGATCAGAAATATACAATTTGAAATATGAAAAATATACATACAATTCAATATACAATATTATCTACAATGTAGCTTCTAAAAATTCTCTCATGGAGTAAAAGGATTGATTATTACCAAATACTAATCAAACTTTGTGTGATAGGTAATATTCTAGTCATATACTTTGTGATTACTACAGAAAAAGTCGAAAAGGGGATAGATTGAATAAGAAATATCAGAAGAATAAATTGATTGATGGACCACTCTACTATAGTTTTTCGTCATCTGGAAAACAATGTAATTTGATATTCTCCGATTTATTTCAAGATGATTTGCAATCTTTATATACGCAGTAATGATTGCCAATAAACATATTATTGTACCTGATTCACAGTCCAGAAAGTGAAGGTATATGCCTATGATCACAAGTTTTTTAACCTGTGTTGTGATAATCCTCGAAACCTTTATTACTTTTCCTCTTGAATAATAGTTTATGGAATAAGGACATGACAACGATGTAAACAAAACTCGATCAATATTTTAGCGCCTGCACATTTCTATGACTGATGGACCTTTAAATTTTGCGCTATCTCTCTAAGTTCATTCGCTCTGTTTGACTGTGTCATCTGTAAGACTCGAATCTGTGACTCGGTAGCTATATTATAAATATCATTGGAAGAGTATAAGCGATGAAAGAGCCATTTCTTTCCCTGTATATACACACAATTCTAAGTACACACACTTCACCGGATTATATGTGCTCAATTAATCAACGTATTTGATCAGGTGCACATCGCATGATGTGATGTTGATATTTCATATTGATAACAACGACAGGTTCTAATTATTAATTCAATTATGTTTCCAACTTTGTATTGGACAATGGGATGTTATTTTATTATTGTATGTCGTTGTGAGTCACCAAAGTACGAATAGAACTCAGTTATTATTGTTGACAATGGAAACATTCAGTCAGTTGATAAAGCATGTGAAGCATATAAGTGTTTCGATTGAAAGACGGAAAACTACAATCATAAAAAAATTCACTGTAAATAAAATTGATTTGGCATTTTGAGTTTCGATTTATAAATATAAACATAAATCATTAGACAGCAGTTGTTAACAAAAAATGAACGTAAGCCAAAATAAATTATATGTATCCAGAAATCCCGAATGTTTTCTGATTCAATTCAATGAAATTGAATCCGAGAATTTTATGAAAAAATCCTTTCAATCTGTTCAATTAATTAAATGAACAGGTACCTGTTAATTAGGTTTCTTCATGTTAAAATCAACTTTACAAGTGGGTTATATTTGGAAATGACCAAATAATACGTGATTGAAAAGGCGGTACCCTACCTCGATAAATGGATATACCAATAGTACATTGTTTTATAAGGATCAGAAGTGACACCTTGATTTACTTTCTGACAAGAAGGCTCCAATAAGGGCAATAGAACAAAAATAAGAAGAACTGAAGAGATTCAAATATTTAGAATTCGGAGATTTGATTTCAATTTGAGAGATACTAACTAAATGTTGTTGGAGTGCTAGTAATGAAAGTTCATCATTTTATACTTAGCTCAACTGAATGGATTTATAGTTACATCAAAGGTAGTCATAGGAATAGTCGAGAATAATGTGCTGACAATTGCCTCAGGAACAAATCAAGGCGATATGAAAAAACAACAAAATATTTATTATTCGTAACTGTTGACAAATCAGGTTTATTAAATTTTCAAGTTTAGTTTCAATACCAATATCATAGATTAATTGAATATTATTTGTAGGAATGTGATTGTATCAGTTTCTTGTTGAACATAATATAATGAATATGATGTTGTTTATTCTGAATGAGGTAATTCTTTCTGAAATAATGATCATAATCATAATCACAATGCTATATAAGGTACATCATTTTTTAATCCTAGGATTTAAAAATCAACTTCATCGCATAGACACTTTTAGTGTTGCTGAGCAACGTACATATTAATCATTTTATTGTGTCAGTAAGAGAATCGTCAACTTTACGAGACTATTTCACGCACTTGCCAAATGAACCAATCAGGAGCTCTAGTCAAGTTCAGATTATCGATAACACAAACTTGACTCTCGACTCTGATTGGCCTGTCAAGTTCGGTGTTTTCAGAGTAGGGTATGTGACAGTTAAACGTCAAATGAAAATAAACACGTTGTGCACACAATTCAAAATGAGATTTGGAAAAAATTTAAACAAGTGTATTGATGATTATCGAAACAAGAATTCCTTCGATTTTGAGAAACAAACTCTCGCGCTGTGCGCTCGTGTAGTTTCCAAGCAACATGATTTAATTCGAAAAAGAGAAGGAATTTTCGATAATCATCAATAATACAAGTTGTATTTGTTCAGATTATTTCATTAATAAAATCAAAGCCATTTTGATGATTTCCCATTTATTGTTAATATAAATATTAAACGTACAGTTTATGGAATTAGGTATTTTGATTATGCATTGTAGTTCGATACAAGAAGATTCGTTATGCAACCAACAATACACTTACGCCATTGTATGATGTAGGCAAGATTACCTATATGCACTAGGTACTACTGAGCTAAATTCATTATGATTGTTGTCACAATTTGTGTGTTTAGGTTACATTAGATTAATTCTTGCTGAAATTGTCCAGAATTTGTGGAAAATGAAGTGGATACACATTAATAGTGTGTGTTTATCATGGTTAAACTACCCTACTGCCTACGAATCAGAAAGCGAAATACAAAAACGAAAACATGGTGTTATTGCTTATCAACACAATCATTTCAACCAATCGAAAACGTGTATTTTAGCATGAATGAAATGATCGCGAAAACCCAATCACTGTGGTAATATGGACGACTTTCGAGTCGGTTGCAGAAAAAGTTTATTAATGCTGCTTATCAGTTCACAGTTCGTGTGCAAAATTTCAATTTCGTCCGCCATCTTGGAGCCGCCATATTCAATTCATTAATTTTGATAAATAATATCTGAACCTAGCTTGCATTCGATCACATCATGTTGTTAACCTAGAAGATATAATATGATCTTCTGTTTATAATTTTATGAATACGAATGCGTCGAAGTATTAATTACCGACCTATATAACAAGTAGGTACCTAAAGTTATTGAAAAAATACACTTTTGTGCACTAACAATCAAACATTCAGATGATAACTTGAATGACAATAAGTATTATGGAACGAGCAAAAATCTAAATCTTATCGACAAACAACCCAATCATCTCGAAGAGTTGAGTCATTTTTATTCATTGGATGTTTGGCGTCCGCCATTTTTTTTTCCGGATTCGATTTGAGGTCTACGACCCATCGCTACAGGCTGAACAGTGTAACCACAACGAACCACCTATGACCTCGACATACCACTCATACCTGTTTCAGTCGAATACACTCAACTGGGCTAGAGAGATCGATTCTCGATCCGAAAAGACTGACTGCACAGCATCCATTTTTCCACTCCCACGCCAGGCCTGAATCGTTTTCCTCACGATCCATCACATAGAGGATGGATGAAATGAAAAGTTTACAGAAAACCAAATTTAAATACTTTAATTCCCTTTCCGCTAGTGATATAGGAGTTGGTCTTTTAATTTCTTTCACTATCATTTGACCATATTTTTCTTCAATAATGCTGACCTTCTTTCACTCAAGCTCTTCTAATTCAGCTTCTAATTCATCAGGTATTTCCATATCATTTCCTCAAATTTTTTTTAAGAAGAAGACAAAATCTCGTCAGATTAATGAAAAATGGTGATGTGCATGAATCTGCCTTGAGAAAAATGGACCAACATTATTTTACTTGCCTTGAATCGTCTCTGATTTGTGAAATGTCAATGTATTTTGCTTAAAAATTTTAATTTATGATCGATCAATGATCTTCTGTTGTTATTATTAAGTACTATACGATTGTAACTGTACAACGGTAATAGGGTCTTCACTATATATCTATATTTTGAACCCTCTTTCAACTTGATCATTTTTGGTTTGGTTTTTTTTTTCTATAGAAGTATGATAGATCTATGAAATCAGCTCGGAAATCAGCCTTTAAGGAAGAATCTGAGAACGCAATGAAATATAGATTATTTCATAAGAAAAATAAACTCTGATATGCCACAATTTTTTGGAACATCCTGTACATTTCAATGTGATTTTGAAATGTAGCCTATACCAACATATGAACTACTAGATTGACAAAATCTTCAAAAGTTTTATTGTTTCGCTATAAATCTCTGTCGCGCTATAGACATGTGCCATGACAGGAATGAACAATTGTCCAGGTAGCCTATATCCGAGCCTATATCAATAAGTACAAAAAATAAATTCGATATTTTGAGAAGATATTAAAGAAAAACTTATATCAATATCTTCCTTATTGTCGATTTTCGAAAAATAGTTGATATAAAAAAGTACCTTTATTTTTTAATGTTCTATATCAGCCATAAAAATTTTAGGAGACAATTTTGGATTAAACTGCTCCTGTTTTGGATGATTTCGCTCACGTTATTCTGAAGTGATTCGAAATATAATACCAGAAGTTATCATTATATATTCACCTCCCTGTGTTGAAAAACTCTGGAGCCACCACTGTACGATATCAATGCAGATGATCTGTTTTTGTAAGGGGGGTCATAGGTTATCCTTTCACGAGCATTCTCCATTAAAAAATACGACGACAAATTATTTTGTGATCATTGAAAATAAAAGAATGTGTGAATATGCAGCAGTGTTCATTGATGTTCCTGACAGAACATTATCAACATGCTTACAAATGCCTCTTCAAGGATCATCAAAAATGTATACTTATTGGAATTTTATAAATTCTTATTCGTTGTTCTTATCTTCTTATTTTTATTCCTCTCTTATTGTCTCACCTTCTCTATAGTGTTATTAAAATTGTACGCTCAGCATTGGAATCTCCAGAAACGTAAAAAAAAGTTTAATTGGGGAAAAGTAGAGTAATTGAGTGCTTATTATTATAGTAATAGAAATTCCATGAAAGCTCTTTCAATTTTCGAAATAATCGGAAATTTTGAAATAACTATTTCAGTATTTTCTCTCTTCATTACGGAAGACACCCAAACCGAACGCACTTTTTTATTGCCTCTTCTCATGATCTATGAATTGGCGTTTTCAGATTTTGAATTTGACGTTTCGACTATTCGTGACCATCAACAATTTTTTTTTTAAATATGGAAGAAGATTCATCATCGTATTTGAAGAGAAAAAGTAGATGGTCAGGAGGTCAAAACGTGGAATTCCAAAACTGATGTCATTTCTCCAATAAAAAAATAATAATCCAAAAATCACTTTTTTCCAAAGACTTGGAAAATAAAAAGAGCTATCGTGGATTCACTCTCACTATAATAATGGGCATAGATTTGTGCAACTTGAACTTCTTGGTATCTCTCACGGTATTTGAAATCCCAATGATGAGCGTTGAATTTGAATAACCCTGTATATTCTTCACACACTCATCTTTTCGGCTGGCATCCAATATTAGAATTCATAAACCGTTATACATCAATTCGCAGAAGTGATCCATCCATCTATCTCTCTCTATATACATTGCCTAGGTATAAGTACTTACCTATTATATACCCAAGAAAATAACGAATTCAATTACGTGCTGCTATCAACTTCAGAACTGGTTATGAAATGTCAGTTACTTCTGATGTTATAAAAAAATAATGAGCAAGCATACAATAACCATGAATATGATTTATGATCGAGTGTATACTTTCTAAAAGTTTGCATTCTAATGAACTAATGATAATACCAGTGGCGTATATTCCATGAAATACAATATCATGATCGATCTTGATTTGATTCCGTTTCCTTCAGATTCTCAATCTTTTCACATACTGAAAAGTATTCAAAAAATCATCACATGATTATGTCGAGCCTTACGTATTCTAAACAGAAAAAAAAAACAGATTTTTTTTTCATGACGCAATGAACCTATATCCCAGACTTTTCCAGAACAAACTGTTTCGGTATCTATACTGTGTGTTCTTTAAAGACATGCTAATATTCGAGGAACTGACTCTTTGTCTCATTTCATGATGTCCAGAAAGTTTCACTTTTCAGATTAGGATGTGTATAATTAATAAATTTGAGCCGTTCATTTGAAATTACTTTTATAAAATAAAATAAACTCGTTTTTTGTACAAGCTGAAATCCATATTTTTTAGATTCTCATTCATTTTGGAACAAATAAAACCTGTTAATTTAAAATCAGTCGATGCACAAACATGTCCACACCGCATCAGATTTGATCCTGAAGTATAAAAAAAATCTTATTTTCGTATGCAAAGACCTTACGGACGACACTGGTGGAGAAAATGAAAATTTGTATGCATCAGAAAATGCACCTCAATGCATAGAAGACATGTACCCAATTTCATAAAAGTATCTTACAATATTATCTCAGTTATTATTGAAAGAGTGATCTTCTTAAAACTTTTAACACCCTGTAGCTCAAAAGTTAAGACTTTTAGGTCATACGTTCATGAAAAGTTTTTTTTCGAAGAATCACCCCCATGAATATTAGCATGTCTTTGAGGACTCCCTAAATTTCTGGAATGAAATACACAGTTGTAGACACTTGAAATATGGAAAATTATATACCGGATGTTTCACAGTGGATGGAACATTAGAAGTATCTGGAGAACAGAAAAACAGATCATTTCAAAAATTTGTGGACGTGGATAATCAAACTTGCTCTATCCGTCAAAAATATTTTCATCAATACAGTGTTGCCGCTTCTATCGAAAAGTAGCAACAACTTTGTTATTTCAAATAGAACACCCTGTATTTTATTTAATTTTTAGATTCCTCCTGAAGAGCTTATTTCGGCAATATACCATACTTGGGGTATAGCGAGAAATATTACAGAGATATATGGTGTGAAAAATCGAGATTTTTCAAGTTTAGGAATTTTTGTTGTCGAAACTATTCATTTCTGCTCAAAACGGCTTACATGTCCCTACCTTAACTTTTCATTTACTATCTATTGACATTAAATAGAAACACAAATAGAGGGTGATGCAAAACTCAAAATTCTGAACCACCCGTAATTGTTTCAATTAAATATCAATCGATGGTTAATGGAAAGTTGAGATAGGGACATGTAAGCCGTTTTGATCAAGAATGGATAGTTTCGGCACAAAAAATTCCTAAATTTGAAAAATCTCGATTTTTCACACCCTATATCTCTGTTATCTTTCGCGCTATACCCCAAGTATGATGTATCGACGAAATCAGCTCTTCAGGAAGAATCTAAAAATGAAATAAAATACAGGGTGTTCCTTCTGAAATAACAAAGTTGTTGCTACTTTTTGATAGAAGTGGCAACGCCGCAACGCTGAAAGTATTTTAGATCGATAAAACAAAACTGATCACCCAAAAAAACAGATTTTCATAATAATCCCAAGTCCTGTTCTCTAGAAACGTTTAACTTACCATCGACCATGAATCACCCTGTATACAGCGTGTCTCACCTTTCATGTGAGCACCCCGTAAAATCCGAAATCATCGAGGAAGAATGATGAATGATGGAAATTTCATTTTCAAGCTTGGATATTTCATCGCGATTGGCGAGCAGTGTATATCACTTATAGCGACAAGATTAAGATTAGTCCTGGGGGTTATCTCTCCATTTCGATAGTTATTAATAAATTCAGCTCTTCTGAGAAAAGTGAGACACGTACAGGCTGAGTCATCGATATTGCAAAGCAAAGTGCAATTTGTAAAATTGTTTTGCACTATACAGTGTGTAAATTTTTTCCGTAACGGCAAAAAACATATATTTTTCAAACAGAACACCCTGTAATTCACTACATTTTTATATTCTCCTTGGAGATTTGAATTGATAGATCTATCACACTTATGAGTGTGAAAACTGGAGATTTTTATTTTGTCGAAATTATTATAACTTTTTATTTACTATCTAATGCCATTTCAAACAAAAAATTCGGAAATCTGCATCACAATTTCAGTTCGATACTTTATACAGGAAAAGATTCTTGGGTCCATTTTGAGAAAAAAAAATCATGTGAACATAATTATATGCCCTTAACTGAAAGACTCATCTTTTGAACTACAGGAGCTCAAGTAAAAAAAAATATCAATCAGTATTATGCATCAAAATAACTTTTTTGCTACACGACATAATTCCCTCAAGATTTTTGGTTTGACGTATGATTTTCGCATAAATAAATAAAATCCATTCATTCGCAAATCGCTAGAATGAAGAGATATGTTGTATACAGCAGAACATGACTTTCGATGCATAGAAAATGCGTAGGTACTACATTTCACAGAAGCATCTAGGGTCGTCAAAGTCATATCATAACCAAAATGTCCGAAACTCTTCAGCACCCTGTAGTTTAAACGACTCAGTAACGATATTGGCAATTTGTTTCCGAAAAACAAGATTATCAAAGGTTTTTTTATGTCCCTACTCCTAATGAACATAAAAAAACTTAAATTTTCAAATGGGGCTCTTATTTTTGCTCGTATATAGGAAAATAATCTTTTATATGCATTGAGAACACCCTGTTGGATGGTGGGAACCAAGGTGGATATATATTATATGGTGGAACAAGTCCCATTAAAAGGCACTAGAAATATTTGTAGACTTCTGCCTACTTGCTTTTGTTGAATTTCAATCATGGTTTCAAACACTATAGTAATACTTCCACGACTTCATATGGATGGCGCCACGTCTGCTGATTCCGCATGATGAATATTAATTTTCACAATTTCTCAGTCATTTTGATTTTATGTGATTTGTTCAATCAATATCATGATTAATCGAACAATATTCATATTTCAAGCCAAAACCACAATTATGAATGATCTGTCACTGTCTGAACACGAAACCATAGAATACGAATGTTAATAGAGAACTGAATTATCGATTTTGATATCAAATGCGATATTACCGCCATCTCCGAACGATTAGTGAAATATTAACGATGTTATGATATTCGCTAAACCAGTCTACAGGTTTTGACTAAAAACAATTGAAGAGTCGTTTCACCATATCTATATCCACCTTTGTGGGAACCAAGTTACGGATCAATACCGATCGACACCGAGCAAAAAAGCTCGTATTGATATGACTAGCACATGGTGTACAGCAGAGTTATTAGCCGCCATTATAATATTAATCAAGGTAACGTATCACTCTTTGTCACATCATTACCCGTCTCGAGATAAAGGCCATTTTTATCGAAAACCAGCCTGGTGCGGAAGAAAAAAAAATATAATAGCATTCCGTACAATGTTTGTAATATCTCATAATTGTTATGTACGGAGAAAGATATTATGGGAAAATAATAATTTCGTGACCGTTGACCCTTGATCGTGTCGAATAGAGTGGGAGGAAACCAGTTCCACCACACTTATTCATCCTTTATTTTGTATAATTATACGGTTCTCGTTTTTCATCGTCCGTCATCTCGATAACACTGATTTGTTGGCTGTTATGTGGCTTATCTGATTCCCATCGATTTATCTCGCTACATAATTGCCAACCTTGTGTTTCATTAGATAGCTACGACGATAGTATAGTATTCTTGTTTGTTTTCATCGCCATCTTTGCGTTTCGATTGTTCCATGTGGTTATTACGATTTTTCCGTGACAGACCTCGGATTATTTTCACATTTTTATTATCGGGACCTGCACAATAATCACACGAAAATTGTTGGTTACATTGATCTTGAACGAATACAAACGGACCCAATACAAGGCAGTGGCGTATCAGTACACAGTGAAGAAAAAATACACCAGCTCACACCGTCTGATGGTGTCCCATCAGGTCCTGATTGTTTTAGTGTCAGTAAACACCGTCATATTATTCACCACTGTAGGTGCTTTTGATAACCAAACCTAGTTGTCAGTAACACTCGTGTTAGTGCTGAATTTAGCAGAATGAACACTTTGGTGGTGTTTATTATGCATTTCCGAAAGTGCGATTTGACACCGTAGTGGTGTGATGCACATTTTGTGAATTTCTTGATTCTGAAACCTACCTCCACGAAATTCTCTTCGGTGCGTTTAAATACTGAGCAGATACATGCGAATATCTTTATGGTGGGAAAGAATACCATATCATGAGTGACTTCAGGCAAATCAGTGCTTTTCTTCACCATCCCCTGTGTTTCTTACTAAGTTGGATTACATTGAAATATAATTCATATCATATACTCAGAAAAATCTAAGGACGATTTTGATGATGACGAACTGTCTCGGCTCAGTTATCCTGATCAGTGGCACTAGGGTCTATGCCAATTGATACTGATCTAATATATCATGCCAATATTGAAATCGGGTACGGTAGGAAGGCCGTCAGTGCCACCTATTGGCAAAATTTCAACCATTTGGTGTTTCTTATGATTTTATGTTTCAGAATCGTTCTACTTCACACAACATTCGTGTCATCTTTCACTACTAGTGTCGGAATTAACACCATTCAACACCTAATTGTGAAATGTATAATAAAAAGGACACAACTTTGATATTCAGGTGTTGTATTAGTCGGAGTTTGCTCTGAAATCCATTTTATTGAAATTACACCCAAGTTTTTTTTTACTGTAATTGATTCAAAATTGGAAGAAGAGTCTCATCCAATTAAAAATAACAAACACTGTTTGAATTTGGATGACTGATAGACTACGAGCAGAAAACAACTACTTTCCTGGCAAATAAACTACGCAACACTAATTACGTCGCACCCCGAAATTTTGCCCCTGTTAAGATTTGAATAAATTTTTTCTTCTTTGAACAATTTGAATTATGTTTGCACTTTTCGCTAGCTCAGTCCTTCAGCTATAATCTCGTACTTCTTCGATACATAAGGTTATTTCCATAAAATTGCTACAGGATGTTTTTTGGAACTGTGCAAAATTTCGGAATTTTCAAAAATATCCCAAATGAAGAAAAACAGTTTTTTTTCAACATTAACAGCAGAGGCATAAAGGTGATCTCATTACCTTTGGTCATTTCCAAAATTGTCTTCTTATCATTTTTTTTACAGAGTGATCTCAAAAAATCAATTTTTTGGTTTTGCAGTCATAACTTTTTTCCTCTTCAACCGATTTTCAAAATCTCAGGATCATTTCGAAGCTGAAACGTTGGATGAACAGACATGAAGAGTAGAATTGACTTAAAATAAATATTAAAGATCAAGGGTTTCTGCAAAGGTGACCCAAATCTAAATCCCCCTCGAAATCCCGATTAAAAAAGAAAAATATCCAAGACGTAGTTTGATCGAGACGAAAATATCACCACCAAAAATACTGATAATTTTTCTTTACCCCCTCCCCCCCAAAATTTTTTTTGCGGGTAAAATTTTTGCTGGTCAAACGGTTAGATTGTAACCAACTTTTGACAATTTTCTTATACAGGGTGTCCCCTCTCAATTGGAAAAAACTTCTGGGGCATATTGAGGAACCATGGACAAGCAGTTTGAGATAAGAGACTGATGTCCGGAAGTGCATGGTTTTCAAAATACAGGGTGTCAAAGTTTTTTTCAAAAAACTTTTTTTTATTAATATTTCAAAGACACGTTAACCGATTTTCTTGAAATTTGCTAGTGATGTAAGCTTTAATAAGACGCTCAGTTAGCACTAATTAAATGTTAATTATGACTTCCAGTGGCGCCCCGGGGGACAGTGTCACGAATAAAAATGACAAAAAATGTACGCTGCTGACTTTTTTTAAAAATTCTATATTTTTCTTAGAAAGCTCAGTTAAAAATACAACTTTTTTGTCACTTGATATTTTTTCGTATCTCTCTCCGTTTTCGAGAAATATTTTTTATTAAAAACTTTATTGAAAGGTTCATTATTATTAGAAAGAAAAACAAGGAGGCTTTTTTACAAATAATTTATTATTAATTAGTGGAGCAAATGCTCAAAGTGTCCACCATGCATTTCGATGCATTTTCTGCACCTGTCGAGCCAGGATTCGCGCACCCGAGCAAACACGCCTGGATTGTTCGCGATAAATTCCGCTGCCACCACAACTCTAGCAACTAGGTCCTCCATGGTCGGCACAGGAGTTGCATAGATCAACCGTTCCATTTCGCCCCAAAGAAAAAAGTCCAGGGGGGCCAAGTCCGGCGACCTTGCTGGCCAAGGGACATGACCACCTCTACCAATCCACCTGTTGTTGTAGGTTTGGTCGAGGTAACCTCTCACGGTGCGCGCAAAATGCGCTGGACAACCATCGTGTTGGAACCAGGCCTCTCTACGCAACTGGAGGGGTACATCTTCCAGCAGCTCGGGCAGAATATCTCGCAAAAAAACTAGATAGTTATTCCCGTTGAGGTGATCAGGTAGAACGTACGGCCCAATCAAATGGTCGCCAAGAATACCTGCCCAAACATTAACACCAAACTTCTGCTGATATCCTCTGATGTGCGTAGCATGGGGATTTTGTTCGCTCCACTCGTGGTTATTACGAGGATTGAATGTCCCCTCGCGCGAAAATCCTTTTTCATCGCTCGTGAAGATTATACTTAAAAAATCAGCGTTTTCATCCGCTTGACGGAGCAACCGCTCGCAGAACTCGAGCCGCCGAGGAGCGTCGTCAGGCAGTAGATGCTGCACCTTTTGCAGTTTAAATGGATAGAGATCGTGGATTTTCAATACTCGATGGACAGTATTTTTGCTGCAATCAAGTTGCGACGCAATCAGACGAGTGCTAGTGTTGGGCTCATTCTGAATGCGTGCCATGACTTCATCCTCAACGGCATCTCTGATCGGAAACTGCCTTGCAAATTCTCGAATAGGCTGCAAAGATAACAAAGCCTCTTAGATTGGCTGTAAAACAGAAACGCGCAAGAAAAAAAACACAGAAAGTTGCCATTTCTGCAATACTTACCACGAATGAGCCGGTCTCCTGTAGATTTTGATGAATTTTGATAAAAATCTTATGGTTTGGCAATTCACGATTTGGGAACCGCTGCCCGTACAACCGTTGTGCTAACAAAGAATTACCCCGCGCTTCCCCATACAAGAGATGCATATCTGCAAGCTCGGCTAATTCAAACCGATTCATTTTTGCAATTAGTGTAACGTTTGAAGATAATTAAGTACTTAGAAACTGACACTTTTACTAGAGTTTGACATGTTTATGTGTTACCATGACAACATTGTTTTGTTTTAGATTTTCAGATAATTAACCTTTCAATAAAGTTTTTAATAAAAATTTTTTCTCGAAAACGGAGAGAGATACGAAAAAATATCAAGTGACAAAAAAGTTGTATTTTTAACTGAGCTTTCTAGAAAAAATATAAAATTTTTCAAAAAAGTCAGCAGCGTACATTTTTAGTCATTTTTATTCGTGACACTGTCCCCCGGGGCGCCACTGGAAGTCATAATTAACATTTAATTAGTGCTAACTGAGCGTCTTATTAAAGCTAGCAAATTTCAAGAAAATCGGTTAACGTGTCTTTGAAATATTAATAAAAAAAAGTTTTTTGAAAAAAACTTTGACACCCTGTATTTTGAAAACCATGCACTTCCGGACATCAGTCTCTTATCTCAAACTGCTTGTCTATGGTTCCTCAATATGCCCCAGAAGTTTTTTCCAATTGAGAGGGTACACCCTGTATGTGAATAATTAATTATTCTAAAAATTGATTATCAAGGCACCGGCAGCTTTTCATCTGGTGAGCTGTGATCATGAATTCAAATCTATGTTGAGAAAATAGGGCGCCACTTAGTTTGTACCAGATATGAAACCAAGAAATATAAAGATCAAAAATTCAATTACACTCCTGTAAGAGAAATTAATAAGACACACTGTGTGAACTCAATTGTGGTTTAATTATATTGTTTGCAAAACCCAGATGTACATTAATATGTAATCTCCATGACACACAAAATCCCAAAGGTAAAAAAATAAATCATATCATTCATAGTTCCTTACATGAAACGAGAATGTGAGTTCCCGTTATAGATCTATACTGGGCGAACATTTTGTATATCCTAGTTTAAAGGTAAATACTTATGAATAGCTATGTAATCTGGTGTATATCAAATTCGGTTGAAAAGTTGATGGTATCTAATAGTTATAGATGGTAACTTCAAAAACTAAAAATAAAACATGGCAACGTTACTCTTACTCCCTCTCATGACAGTGGAACCTGAACCATTATGAAGGGGCCCCTCAGCCACTTCGAAGCTGACTTAGCAGACTAGGTTGTCCCAGCAGATTGACCAGCAGAGTTGATTTCGGATCTTTCAATTGCAAAGACAGCGGGGACAGCAGCAGGGGTTGCAGCAAAGGGTCGGCCCCATAAGCCCGCAGTCTAGCAGAAGGGAGGTCAGGCCAGCAAATCACGATGCCAATCAGCGATGTATGCCCGGTGTCAGGCGATGAAATCCATATCTCAACCCAAAAAAATAATCCGTTCCCAGACGTCCCAGAAATACAAGATGGAGGTTCTGGTGGGGTAACCAAAGAGGCCCACAAATCTGCCGAAAAACACCATACATATCACCACCTGATATCTCAATCGAAAGCTCTTTCAATTCTCAACAAAATTCACAACTTACCCCTGAACTCAGGACGGGCCTCACTCTCGAAGAAGTCACGTTCAAAATGTTTCAGCATCATGTCACAGCAGTCAGCTAACCACAATGGTGCCAGCGGAAATAAAAAAATGGAACATCGACGCATTTCTTTCTGGAAGGTTCGATTCCTGCGCCTTCTAGAATTTTACGGCCTAAACCCTATTCAAAAAAAACCTAAATACCGCTGCGCATCATGACAGCAGGAAGCGTTGGTCACGTGATGGTCATCCGAATCTCTGATTGGTCAGCTTCGCCCATACTGCACGATCTATCCCGACATGCGAAACTTAAATCCACAACCAAAAGGACCACGGAACAAATCAGTACTTAGCCCGCTTAGTACAACCACAGAGAATCGTACCTAACCGTACTGTGTCATCTCACTCCGACTCCAACACAACCAATGGAACCACCTACACCGCTGCACTTGTCAGGCACGCTAAATGACAAGAGATAACCCCTTCATTCCAATCAGGTGTCACTGTCAAGGGTGTCAACTCTTAACCAAAATATAAACAATACAATCAATATATTACTGATAGTATGATAATTAGTTTTATCATCAATATCAATCGAATGCACCTGAGGCCACAATTCAGGGTAAGTAGCGAATATTCTTCTTCATTCTTAAATTACTCTTTGACGCAAAATGAATCACCATTCAACACCTATTTTGTGTTTACCATTGAATTTGTTCTCTTTCAGGTAGAACCAGTAAATTCAAGATACAGTGTGTTCTAAAAGCTGAGCCGTGTCATACTCTGAACTATTCAAGACAGGATTCCTAGAATATTGCAGTGTCATGTAATTTGTACTGAATAAAATCATTACATACAGTGTGAGTGCTTATTTCTATTTGCTGAGAATTGAAAGGTATCAGCCAAACACTTGGCATTGAATGAACTTCACCTATTCACAGTCCAGTAACTGAAGATTTGGAAAAAAAGGTAAATTTTCACGTTACAAGATATATCGGTAAACATATTTCACCTGACCCCCACATCGGGATCGAATATCAAAAAAAAAAAAATTCGCCCCCCTTGCCCCCTTGGGGTACTTTGGGTAAGAATGAGTGGGAAGGAGATTTTTGTGATTTTTTTACATATAATTTTCGTGAGTTTCGTACAAAACTACTAAGAATCGCCCAAACTCGAGTTCTCCAAGTATAATAGTTTGATGTACAGGGCGAAAAAAAGTTATTTTTCAGAATCGAGACAAGCGGTACCCATAGCTGTGTTCAGTGGAAAAAGTTGATCAAAGAGATAAAAAAATTGTTTCATAGGCGTACGTATAACATTTTTTTGGGGTCTAAAAAATTAAATTCTTTGAAAAAAATCCAAAACATGATGAAAGACTTTGTATAGGGGGTGAGAAGGTCACCCTGAAATTTTGTTGTATTCAGAATTTTTTTTTATTTTGAATTTTTTTATGAAGTCTTATATCTTCAGAAAAGAAAGACCTACGAATAGTTTTTTCTGTCCTGGTCTCTATTTTCACGAGAACGTAATTTTCAACATGTCTTGTCAGTCACTTCTTATGATTTTTGTTACGTTGGTTACGGACCATCAATTTTTTTGGGCTGATTTTTTTTTAGAACATGATGTTTCATTTCGTTTTTCTCACGCACAATTTTTGACTACTGAAAGAAAAAAGATCTGGATGTGTCCAGAATGAAAGATCATTCCGAAAACAAGTTGATTTTCATTTAATTCTCCTCCCAGTCGGGATTTGCAGAGTGTTTCAGATTTGGGTCACCTTTGAGGAAACCCTCGATTCTGAATGTTCATCTTGAGTTAATTATGATCTTTAAATCTTCTCATATGAGGTTTCAGCTTCAAAATGAGCCTGAGATTTTGAAAATCGGTTGAAGAGAAAAAAGTTATGACTGCAAAACAAAAAAAATTATTTTTTGAGATCACTCTGTAAAGAAAAGTGATAAGAAGACAATTTTGGAAATGGCCAATGGTAATGAGATAATCTTCATGCCTCTGCTGTTAAAGTTGAAAAAAAAAACTGTTTTTGAAAATTTCGAAATTTTGCACAGTTTCAAAAAACATCCTGTAGCAATTTTATGGAAATTACCTCATGTATCGAAGAAGTACGAGATTATAGCAGAAGGACTGAGCTAGCGAACAGTGCAAACAGAATTCGAATTGTTTAAAGAAGAAAAAAGTTATTCAAATTTAAACAGGGGCAAAATTTCGGGGTGCGACGTAATTAGTGTTGCGTAGATTATTATGCAGAGCATTCAATTATATCTGCTCGTAGTCCATGCAACGATTCACACTGTGAATGCAGATCGCAAATGTTCCTTTCTTCCTAAGACATGAAAAAGTTCACATCGAGACAGGCAGGCCTAACAACCTACATACCGGTTTTGGCCTTATTGGCCCTCATCAGTGCAGGGTCACCGAGTACAGAGTGAAGATCCTACTCCTATTCGTGTTTGAGGAAGAAAGAAACGTTTACATCTCGTCTTCACTTAGTGAATCGGTGCATAGACTGCACAGAGTAGATAATATAATTCAATGTTCTGCGTGGTATTTGTCAGGAAAGTAGTTGTTTTCTGTAAGTTGTCCACTATTTTGAACATCGTAGATCGTAGATGTTTGAAATAGTGGTTTCGGACTCCCATTGTCCAAAAAGGGATGGAGATTTCGAATACTGAGAAAAGCTAATTTATGCTGAAACGGAATAACGATATAAAACTGCGATATACGGGTTGTTGAAAAAATAAATAAAATTTATAAAAATAGAATTGAAACAAGAGCAATATTATTGAATTATAAGTTTCGAATGTCAATATCCTGAAAAAATAAATGTGTATAGCTGAAGAAAAAATAGATTCAAATTTGAATTTGAATAAGTCAAATAACCTGAAAAGGGTATATTTAAATAAATTAGAAGAAATAAAAATAAAATAAAGATACATATATAAAAAATCGATGTTTCGATTGTGTATATCTACAATCTTCTACAAGTGAGAAGATGTTAATTGATGAATTGTTATGACCTTGATATTTCTCATTTTGTTTGTATCTATTTGTAACTCGTTGCTCTTCGTTTGTATCACACACACTGTAATCAAAATACAAAACAATGTTAAGATGTTCAACAGGATATGAGATCCAAAAAAAAATTGTGACTTGGATTCATTCAATGATATAACCTGCTATAAGTTGAAACACTTAAAATTACAGGGTGTTTACGTATTTCATATGTCATCAGGTATTATTTGTCACTAGGATAATACAGGGCATTGAATTCTTTGGCGTTCTTCATGATTTTCCTAGAGTATAAGAATGCGGATGTTCAGTAGATTTTTGTTAACTCCAGTGTTGTGGGAATGAGTCTACTTTTGCTAAATTATTTGCTAGTAGTAGTTCTTCTTATACTGCTGGTGTCACTTCATTATCAACAAAGAAGTGTCAGGGTCGAGTAATGTTTCATCAGGCAATTTACACATCGCCGTTCGCGATTCTTTGTTTTTTCGATTCATATCTTGTTCAATTGTGTGTCGTTATTTATTACGCAATTATTATCCTCCAATATTTATCAGCGGCTGAATTTACCTTGACAACGTTTTTAAAGCCAATAAAAATACCCAGATGTATTAACGCCCGAAAATCTGCTCAACAATATAAAGAATTCCTTCGGTGAGAGAAATTAAACTACATAAAAATCACAACGTCCAACATTCTTTTTATCCCTCCCTCATCTCGCTTTCATCCTGGGAAATGATAAAACAATGCCTTTATTGTTCCTGTTTGAAATTAAACCGGAGGTCTTTTGTGTAACGAACATTTTAGATCTCTATCAATAAATAACACGAATTCCTGTGCACAACCATTCTACCATTTAAGGCAGCATCTGAAAGAAGAGTTTTTTTTCAGCGAGTGGGGACATTATTTTCTGATAGCCGCGGAATATTATAATGCATTTAAATGACATGGGACGATGCATTATTTATTTCTCGTTTTCTATTGTGTTGTCTTCTATGCTATGCGAGATTATTCCTAGATTTATTCGTTCAAATGACTCTTGAAAAAGTAGTGTATTGCCGTTTACGATAAAAGATTTAAGATATTGCTTTGCTTACAACGCAGATGGCTGACAAGGGGATACTTTAGTATGATAAAATGATGGTTTATGTCTGGAATGGTGCTTGGAACTGAAAGGAATATTCCGGAATATTCACATCAAGCTCGAAGTTTTCAGTCATGCGAATACCTGGTATAGATCAAGAACCATACCACACATTTGAATAATTGATGAAGAACATGATTTTCACTAAGTATAAAATTTGATCAGTGTAAAATATCAAATCAGTGATTCTAAATTATCTGTAAATTATCTGTAAAAATCATAAGAAACACAAAATGTGAATAACATGCCGGTGTTAACTGATACTAAAACAATCAGGACCTCAGGGGACACCAGACGGTGTTAGCTGGTATAATTTTTTTTTCACTTGTACCCAAACTTATTTTCGAAGGCAAATAGGTACGATAAGTGAATTTAATTTTTATCTGGGTCACCTATACATATTTAGATGTTTTACTATTTTCCACCTATTATATTTGGGATCATCTCAATCCTACGGGACTGCTTTTGAAAATCAACTCTCTATTTAAAGAAAATCATGGTTCATTGTAGTTTCATTTCTAGTTGAATAAATCAACTCATACAAGTCCTAGACCTACGAGGGTTGCTTATAGTAACTAGGTAGGCGGTTAAAAACACTTTCCAAAGACTTTTAGAATTTGTTTTGGTTATTATGTCGGTTATTGTCGTACAATTTGGTACCTTACATCCTTACAAGTGTTTCCTCGGTATCATTCCAGCTTTAAATCAACTTTGAAATCCATTTTTGTTTGGGTGAAATGTTATATTCTGCAAATATTGTTTTTGTTGGTTGTTTTGTTTCCGAAGTCTTTTTACTGTTTGCTTTCATGTAGAGATGAATGCTGGAATCTCATCTGATGAAAAACGCACCACCAAGTGCTCTTTTTACACCGCATAATCTTTTTCATACACCTCATGGGAGTCAAAGCCAACAAACAGTTATAGTAATTCTTGCACCGAAATAGACGTAGACAGCGCAAGTTCAAAATGTTTCATTTTATAAAACAAGTGTATCAGTAGACCTGTTTCACAATATACCTAGTATCAAGCCATTTTGAAAGTAGAAGATATGAGATTTCTTCATCTTTAGACTGTATACGGAAGGAAAACCTTTAATAATATAATAATTGCAGCAGTCCACGAAAATTTGTGTTAACTTGATTTTGACTCCAAAGTTGAAAATCCACCAATGAAAATACCTCATATTCATAACTAACAGTTATGATGATTGTTTCATTAACATGTATGGTAGGTACTATATCAATTTAGTCGAAATAAATGGTCATTGAATGAACAACAGATCGTAAAAATTTAATTTGTTTATATCTTTTGAAATGGCTGAGATATTCCATTGGATCATATATATATTGGGTATATATACCACACTTAACCGAAGGCATCGTTCATAAAGTTGTACTGATCGTAAAAAATACTACTTCATCCACTTGTTACTTGAATAACTAACAATTGATCGTTTCAAAATGCATTCTATGATAATTGCATGGTTCATTGAAATCAATCATAACAACAGATGCGTATGTATAATAATAAAACATTTAATTTTGTTGTCGGAAGTTTTCGAATATCCCCCAATGATAATTAAAGCCACAGAAAACAAAAAATGTATTGGCTAAATCGAACCAATGCTACTTCATTTTTTTATTTCGAGGTTAGCTACTGTACAACAAACTAGAAGATATAACACTTCTTTGACTTTAATACGCGTTTGAAAAAATTGCTCACATTATTACACATTTTAATAATGGAGTAGGCAATAAAGCTCATTTTTATTGGGATATAAAGTTTTAACAGCGCAGTAAATAACATAAAGTGTAATATTATGAGAGTAGTTGAAAATTGAAATTCCTCGGTGTTATCGTGTTCCTTGCATTCGAAAATATTTCCAGTTTATTTTATGGCCATTCGAAAGAATAAGAGTGTAATTTAGATGAAAAGATGTGCTGGGAGTTACAGAGTGGTCAATTCGATGAGAAGAGCACATAATCTCAGTATTTTGAGTGGCCAAATATTTTTGAGAGTACAGTGCATCCCATTTTGGTTGAGACCACCAACTTTTTTCGGATGTTATCAACCCTTTATCGGTCCGCTTCTGATCAAACCATGCGCTATTTTATGGACCACTATATTGTTACGCGCTGTGCTTCCAAGAAGACCGGAAGTCATTATCTCGGCAGATCGCGTCTAGGCCGTGATTTATAGCCTCGCGATAAACATCAGCCACCGACGTATTAATTAGAGCGAATGATTTATTACCAGTAATCCTAAGAAGTTTCTGTAATTTCTGGAGAATCAGTGATTTCGCTAGAATGATGTTTGTACTTATATAAGAGACCGCACAGAGTAGCGGACAGTCAGTTTTAGTTTAGAAAGAGTTGAGTTTAGAAAGAAAGCTAGTATTGTGAACATTTTGTAAAGCGAATTGTGATTTAATTAAGTGTTTATTGAGTTGTATTTCCGAGTGTTCAGTGAAATAAATTGTTCAGTTTCGTACTGAGAGTTTTAAATTCACGAACCCAAGTAGAAATATCGTAATAATAAGGTAACATATTCAAAAGCGTTTTTCCTTGATTTTCCCCAGTTTTTTCACCCGCAGGCAACAAAACCATACGACAAACAAACTGAAAAGTGAGGACCAAGGGACAAACTGATTTCGCGTCAGTTTCGACACACAGTTATAGTTATTTATGTATTAAGGGAATTATGAGGGCCTTAATTACCGATGGCAAAGTTTGCGTCCCGAGGGCCTCTGGCCCGAGGGACAGCAATTGCCAGAGGTTATTAAGGCTCTATAATTCCCGTGGTACATAGATAATTTTATTTTTGACCGATTTTCATAACAATATGTCCATATTTAGAACGCAATAAATGTTTAAATTCATAACCTTTCTGGTATATTCGAATTAGGTAGCGTTGATTGTAGCATTGTTGGTTGTTGCTAGGTTGTCGCTATGTTACATGTTTATAAGCAAACTTTCTTTATCAATCAATGTTTTTCCGTTAAAAACGTGTTTATTTTTTACCACAAATCGACGATCTTTTTCTGATATAATGGAGGATATTATAAAAAAGCGGAAAAAGCAAGACAATCATTACTTCCATCGAAAAGTGAAGCCCTATATCAAAAAGAATACAACTTATATCTGAAGTGGCTGACACAGAGAAATGTTATGTCAAAAGATGCCAACGAAACTGTCTTTCTGGCATATTTTCAAGAACTGGTAAAGTATTTTCAGTATTTTCTGGTAGATTTGGTAATAATTGTATTTATTCGTTGCAGTCAGAAACGTTTAGCCCAAATTCGTTATGGACTAAATGGTCAATGCTCAAATCGATGGTGACCATATATGAGAAAAGAGATAGAGAACTAGAGGCTTTTTTGAAACGGAAAAGTAAGGGGTATAAGCCGAAAAAGTCTGCTGTCTTATCTCCTAAAGATGTCATCGAATTTCTAAAGGACACCCCTAATGAAATTCATTTATTGCATAAGGTAATTTTTTCTCATAATTTTCTTTTTCGCTTGCTTATTTCGTTTTATTTGTTATAGGTTGTTCTAATTATGGGTTATTTTGGAGGATGCAGAACTCAGGAACTTCTAAATATGAGTATAGCAGATATAGAGGACCGGGATACTGTCATGGTAGTGAACGTACCGGAAAGTAAAACTGGTGTATCGAAGAAATTTACAGTTGTGGATGAAAAAGAGTTCTCTGCTTTGCCTTTATTGAGACTTTATATGTCCTTGCGTCCTGAAGGTACAAAACGATTTTTTTTGAGCTTCCGACAAAATAAATGCACAACTCAGCCAATTGGAAAGAATATGTTTCTCAAAATTCCCAGCAAAATCGCAATGTATTTAGGATTGCCAAACCCACTAACCTATACGGGACATTGCCTTCGTCGCACTTCTGCTACTGCCCTAGCCAATGCAGGAGCAACTATGACAAACTTAAAAAGACACGGAGGTTGGAGAAGTTCCACGGTGGCAGAGAGGTATCTGGAGGACAGTATTGAATTGAGAAATAAAACGGCGCGTATGCTGTCTACTTTGCCATCAGAAGAGGCAGGCACCTCGACTGTAGTGAACAGCAACAGCACCACCCATAAAAAAGAAGAAATTGTTTCCAGCGGCGGAAGTAATTTTCAGGGAACATTTGAAAATTGTACATTTATTATTTGTAATGACGTGAATAAGGAAAATATGTCTTAGTTTTCATTATATATAAACGTTTATAAGCATTTCTTGTATCATTTTCACCTGTAAAAGGTAAGAGGGAGTTTTTGAACCTTAATATCCCAAGGGAGTTATGACCCTCATTATAGATATCGTAACTATGACGATATAAGCTTATAATGTCACTGTCAGAAATAAAACTCTTTATGATTCGTGTCCTTCAATGTTTCAGTTTAGTTTGCGTACAGCTATTTATATTGATGATTTGTATGTAGTGTTCAGTTCGATTGTTTTTATTGGAATTTTCGCGTTGGCTTCTTTGATATATCAGGTATGGGATACTGTTACTTGTTCATCCAAATACTCATCTCGAAGAGATAATTTTTTTGACTTTGAATATGCGCAGCCATATAGGCAAACTCTACAGTTTATTCTAGTTTGTTCTATAGTGCTTGTTAATATGAAGCTGTTTCACCATCCATACCCACTTTGGCTGCATGACGTCGAAAAAGAGGGGATCACCGATTACACACACACCAACGTGTTCACGTCGATCTAGACACCTGCCGATAACGTGTGGGCGGACATTATCGGACGCGGCTCGCGTGCCAAAACATCAAGCGGGGGCGGCAAAATGCCTGCCGCTGTCTTTGTGAGCGCGTGAGCGGGAATCGGGATTGGCCCGGTGGCATTTTGCGCGTTGGAATTTACGGTTCTATAGCAAAGACTACAGAATACCTACTATGGACGTGTCACTCGTTCATTTTTCGACATCTGAGAAATCTCGCCGCCCGCTAGCATCAGCGGGTAATTACCAGCCGACGTGGTACAGTTTGTTGCTTGGAGTTACCAGTTCTTATCGGCACACGAGATATAACAGTTGTTACTCTACTGATTTCATCTACCAGGAAACAAAAATATTGAATATCAAACTACTTTTCGCCCACCAATGTTCGAAAAAAATGTACACAAATCATAAAAAATTCCACAAAAAAAAAAGAATAACCAGATCAAATGCAAATATGAATCTCAACACACAATTGTTCAAAAAAACCAACCTTCCGATAGTCGCGCCAGATCTTAGAACGTTAGTAGTCGCGTCGGTCTCACAGACCGTATAAGGTAATTACGGGTAATTAACTCCCAAATAAATTCCGTATCGTTTTTTTCGAAAATTTCATATGGGGAATTTTCAACAACATAATAAATGAACAAGAAAAAAAAGTTGAAGTATATTGTGCTGATTTATCCAAATATACCACGATGTTTTTTCTTCTATACTGTATTTCATTTTATTGTATACAAAAAACAAAACCTGCGAGTAATACAAAGAGGGTGAAATATGAGAATATAGATCTATTACGATTGAAAAAATACTGAACAAATATAATCAAACTTGTGAAATGACATTTTTTCGGCCCCTTTGACAAACGCCAATAATTTCCTTCAAACACATGTACTTATTGCACTTATGACATCGAAATCGGGTTTTGCGAATTTTTTTTAGACGAAAACTAGGAAGCAACAGCACATTTTTCACAATTGTAGTGCTTTTTTCCTACATTATCCACCTCCTGGTAATCAGATTGATCTATATCTGAATAATCAACGTACGCTATATCCCTTGTACCTCTTCGTCGTTCAAAATTTTTATCATATCTTGCAGTCGATCTAGCTCTCTTTCGGAAGATCACATGATTGAAAAACAACGATGTGACATTTATATTACATGAAAAATCGAAAAACATATCTCAAAATCGAAAAAGCACGATAAATAAAAGTAAAACGGGATTGGTCGCGTCGGTCTCTCACACCGTAAATCAAAATATTTTCGACATACATATCTTTGTAACATTAACATTGTCATTGTCGATTCGTCGCCCTTGCTTGAAAGGATAGCTGGAGTGTCAGTTGGCTTCTACCTTGATTTTTAGAATACCACTGAAAAAAGTGTATGGTCGGTCTCACAGACCTGGCGCGACTATCGGAAGGTTAACCCAAAGATCTTATTTCTTCTTCGGACCTAAATTTTTCAATGCCATTCCAACCGCTCTAAGAAAAATTTCAAACCAGAAAAAATATAATATTGAAACAAAACAGTATATTTAAAAAAACCCAAAAATATTTTACGATATATTGAAATCAACATCTACTTGACAAAAAAAAGAAAAAAAAAGGAAAAAAAATAATACCTGCCTACCTTCCTGCACCATCTGCTTGACACTTGTCAAATTATGAAAACCTCAACAAATAAATCTTAAATCCATAAACTACTCTCTGACTTAACATGTTATAAAGTCCTCAGATCGAGCATAGAGCAAGACAGGCAAAATTTGCCTAGGCTCATTATGCTCTATCTAGGATTTCATTTTATTTTAAAAACAATTTATAACACCTGTAATGTACTTTATTGAAAGTAATAAAATTTGATTTGATTTGAACCTATACGAGAGTTCGCATTTACATCACTTTGAAATTCATGAACCAGGACATGAAGATTGTTAGGAAACATAAATCATATAATGTTAAATTAATGTATTGTATAATTTAAAAACATTCAATTCATAATTTTCGACGATTAACAAATACATATTATTTCGATTTTCATTTGTGAATAAGTATATCACTAGTTCTTTTTTGTTTATGATACTGTTACTTCATTTCATCGTCATATAAGTATCTCGGATACTGGGAATATCTGGTAATCTGGTCTATAGACTAGGGCTGGGAATTTAGTTCGATATATCGATATTTTATCGAATATTCAAATTTTCAAATATTCAAATTTGAATATTTGAACATTTGAACAATCGAATATTTGAATACCGGGTATTCGATATATCGAATATATCGATAGGTATATTTTCAATATCGATATTCGATATCCAATTTTCAATATCGCCAACAGCTCTAGTCTAGATGATTAAGTTGTGACATAAGGTATAATTTAACATAACATTATAAAATATCTGTTTATATTTACGTTCATAAATTGTTTTTCTGAATGCGTTAGTATCATGCATCTGACAGTAAATCACTATGTTTCCTTCCTTAGATCATTTATTTAAGAGTCTATATCTATAATGTTTTTAGAGCTTGTTCAGAGAACACCTGCAAAAGTATATCTTTGACTTTTTTTTTTTCGAAAAATATGGTGTATATAAACTTGTCTCAAGCATGGTAGCACATTGTTATATATCAAAATCCATCTTATTCCTAATAGACACTAATTTATGATGACGAACTTATTCATAATGAATCTCTCAGAAGTCCGTAACCTTTTATATTGGTGTCGATTCTGCATTACTAAAATGGCAACATTGCACATCAGTAGTTCCAGCGGTGACAAAGACTATCCGGCAACTGCGATGCGCAAAATTTAAGGGTCCGAGGTCAATCAAAACGGATGTCGGTACAAACAAAATGAGCGGAGGGTCTCATCTGTAAGGATTTCTAATTTGTGCTATACAGTGTGGATGTACAAACCGCGGCCCGCGATCGATTATTTTGCAGCCCACAAGCAAATTTCTATTTGATATTTATCACGTGTTAGTGGATTCAAATTATTTTACGGCATTAAGCTCAAAAAGTTGCAATGACGAAGTACACTGTTTTTTTTTTTCGATAACTACTAAAACAACTACAGAAATAAATAAAAACATAAATTGCGAAAACGAAAGAAGATAAAAATTTCTGGAAGAACCTCTTATCTTATATTACACAACTTATCTCATATTTTATATACCGGATGTCCACGGAAGGTGGCTTGTTGTTAAATGCATTAAACTGCATTTTTTGACAATCAACTCAACTTCACGCAAATTCCGGATTCATCGGAAATGACATAAACTTTCGACATTTAAATGGGACACCTGGTATATTTTCAGTTTTCCTGTCTCTATAGAATACAACCATTTACCATTCGTTAATGTTTGTAACCGTTTTTCATTTCATTCTACCGTTATATTTTCGAGTATATTTTCAATTTCGTGAAAAAAAATTTCTTAGAACCTAATAAAATGCGGTATCAAATTAATCGTCATAAAATACTCCTTTTTCTCACCTGCCAAACCACCATGCTGCCATTTGAAAAAAATAGCAATAAAAATTTTAAAACCGAACGTCACGTAGCTGAAATATTTTGATAGAAAACAGTAGAGTTGTATTTTTACAAACATTTTCGGACTGAAATTATAGTTTAGAATAAAAAAGTATTTAGAAAGAAAATTAATAAAAAAACGGTTTCAAACAGTAACGAATGATAAAAGATTGTATTTTAAATGTCAAATGGATTTTCATTCTCAAGGAAGAATCCCAGTATCTTCCGTAATTTTCCAAGCGGAATCGTGGAATTTGTATAATTTTCATCAGTACCTACTGTGAGTCTGTTTTCCTTTTCTCTTTAGTCACTCAGAAATCAAAAAAACTCAACATCACATCGAGTTTCTCACTCGAATTTAAAAAAAATACATTCTTTATCGCACCCTTCAAAAAGGACCACCCCTCACAAGACCTTGTAAATAATGATATACAAGTGTTTTCATTTTCAATATAAGTTAAGTACGCAAGACACGTTGCATGAAATTCAATATGCAGGCGGATTATTTTTGGTTGAACGATTGTGCATACTACTGTGAATGATTCAATTTGTTGTGTGGGTTGTTTCTTCATTATTAAACTCATTTCGCCAGAGTGAATGAAATTATATGACCGCCCAGGATACTGCCACATACATGGTGAGAGAATAGGACATTATAGCTGATGCTGTTTCAGAAAAATGCCAAAAGGCATAAGATCATGTGTTTTTTGCTATCATCGTACAGAGAATATCAAGATAGTATGAGGCATATCAGGACATAATCGATTAAGGTCACTTCATATTCCATGTGAATTTTGTTATATTCATCTCCAATTATTAAATTTTTTTTCAATCTAATTTTGATGATAAGGTACCCATATTTTCTTATCTCTTAGGTCGACTACAGGTATGTTAGGCATGTTAGGACCCCTGTAAAATCGTTACCTATTATTTGATCGATTTTGAGAAACTTTTTTGTTGGATAGGTATTCGAAATGTCTATCTAACAATAGAGTGGTTATATTTTTTGACTGATCTCTTGGCCAACTGCAACCAATTTTATTGACCTATATTCCAGAAAATACTTCTAGGGATTTTTTATTACAAAAAATGATCATGGATTCTGAATCAGGATCAATTGAAACATACCTGTACCAATTTCCATCATCATGAAACACAGGATGTACGAAAAAACGATTTTTTTTTAAATGTTTCATCAAAAGTATACCTATTATTGTGGTATTTTTTGAAAGAATTGATGACAAATCATTATTAAGATTACTTGAAACATATCTGTACTGAATTGTATCATTAAAATATTCAATGTGTCTGAGAAAAAAAAGTAATTAACAAAATAGTCGACGTATCGAAGAGTGTATAAGAGAATTATAGATTTAAAATTATAATAACTATTGTTGGATAGACATTTCGAATACCTACCCAACAAAAAAAAAGTTTTCTAAATCGATCAAATGATAACGATTATACAGGGGTGATAATCCCTTCGGGTGGACACACTGTATACAGGGTGTCCCGAAACAATGGTGGCAAATTGATTCAGTAGATTCTCCCAGAAAAATAAATAGTACTTTCCAATATCGCCCGTTATTCCAGATACAAAAGATGTTGGATAAAAAAAATATTTCCATTAATTCATTCATTTTTCAATGAAAATCTTGTTTTCTCGGATGTTTTTGTTCAGAAAGAGCCTTATTTTGAAAACAAAATAACATTTTCATTCACCACCACTGGTGTACGAGAAGGAAATCATGATGGTTCCTTTTCCTCCTCATATTTTACGCATCCGAAAAAATATTAATTTATGGAAGCCCTCATTCATTTTTGAGTATAGAATGTAAACCTGTTTGGATCCATCATAAACAACTATTCAAGGTATCTAATTGCGGTTTTATGTAAAAATTTTCGCTGGGAATCTTTTGTTTTCATTTGGCACCTTAGTTTCGGCATAGATTGTTTCGGGATATCCTTCGTAATTCTGGATACAAATTTCCATCTCTCTAGACTAGTTTAGACAATGTATGCCGAAATATCAACAATTCAGTTGGAATAGCTGTTTTGCCTTTAGTTCATGTCATAATGAAGCTTTATTTTGCATAAGCACCCGCGATTTTTGAACTAAGTCCTAGGTTCATTGCTAAATGCCAGTATATTTATTCATATCACGTAACAGAGATATATTTTCACTTGAGGTATTCGATCGGGTACTGACTATGAATTTTAATGTAGGCATTAATTCCAAAACGCGGGAAATAATCGTAGAACGCTGTTATGAAAGACATTTTTTTTGGTTTGTACGTGTGAAAATCATCGGAATTTCATGGACCTTGTGATAATTTTAAAACTCCTAGAAGACTTTTAAGTTTATCAGAACAATGTGCAATACTTAGTAACAATATGAATATAATGATGATAGGACAATCGATTTGAATATATTATAGATCGAATTACATGTACCAGTGATTGTTTTTGACATATTTATATAAAAAATACTGGGTCCTTCAAGACGAGCTGAGTCGATATGTAAATGAAAAACTACTAGGACTAGATTTTTTGAAGTTTTACATAGGGGTTTTCTGAAAATCTTCAACTAAAATATTGTTACGAACTGCTGGCATTTCCGAGAAGGTCGAAAATCATCAGCTCGACGCGTGACTCACAGCGAAGATATCGGTCGCAGACGCACCGCTATAATTAGCGGATGATTCATTGCCGTCGAATATAAAAAATATTTCCAGTTTATTCCTGTTCTTTCTGGACAATGATGTTTTTACCTATATGAGATCCGCGGTTTCGCGGACAAGTCAGATTAGAAAGAAAGCTAGTACAGTGAACATTGAGATTTGTGAAGCGAATATCGTTGTGATTTAACTAAGTGTTTATTCAGTTGTATTAAGTGTGTTTAGTGAAATAGATTGTTCAGTTTTGTACTGTGTGTTTTAAATTCACGAACCCAAGTGGAAATAACGTAATAACGTATTTTCCGCTTCAAGCAACTTCAGGTTATACCTGAAATGGACCTCAGCTTCGTTATTTCAAATGTACCATTCATGATTGAATCAAGTATTGAATAAAAATTACTTAAAAATGGCGCACTCTAGATATGATATTTTTCGTGATATATTATCGGAAATCAATGTAGATTTCGAGAATTCAATAAAAATTGGACGAATCAGATATATTACATAGTTATGTATGAAAGTTTCTAAGAAACCATTCGCCCCAGTAGCATATCGACACAGCACGTTGAGGAAGACATGTACATTTTCATAATAAATATATTGTTGAAATGTATTTCCACAACTTTTCCAAGATAATTTCAACTCAACGCTTTTTTAGTCGAGCTTATTTATCCAAATAGGAGAAAAGATTCGACGTTCAGTGAACGCATTTTTACAAAATGGCACACAGTAAGCGATATAAAGCATGCTGTGAAAAACCTGAAACCCAATTGACAGAGCTGTCACCAGTTTGTTTTCATTGCATTCCATGGGTGACGTGATAGTCAATAAAAATAACACAATGACTTCATTGTACTATCTGGTAAGAAAATGAAACTGAAAGAATACAATGTACTCATCTCATTGTCTGACTAAAAACAGTCGAGAAAAAGTATTTATATATTATAGCCTAGCGTGTAATGATGGCTACTGGTCATGAAAATGAAGTTTATGCCCTGATGAGGATTCAAATGAGTAATAGCCATTACACGAAAGTAGAATGCTATACTTTTTCTATGACTATATCTGTTAACAGTTCAATTAGAAGAAACATTCAAATAGCAAAAACTGTATATCACCCATTGCTCACTCGATATTTAAAATACTTCGATTTTCACTTCACTGTCGGCGTTAAATCATGAGATGATCATGTGAGGTCTATTGCAAAAACTGTTTCACAAACACTCAGTTTTTTGTTTCGTGCCAAGAGCTATTTCACACCTCGACAGCTTCTTATTATGCGAAAAGCACCAAACGTACAAAAACCTTAGTTACTCATAATGCATTAGATACCATTATACGTTAGTTACGAAAGCATATACATATAATAAGTTAGATACATCAAGCATAATACGATTGATACCAAATAATAACTCCCTTATCATAAGAGAAAAAGTAAAAACACTCTCATCGAATGCTTTTTCGAGAGGAACATCAAGGGCGTAACAAAAATTATTTTGAAGGGGTTTAAGGTATTTAAAAGAACCGATTTATTCCTATCATGCTTGAGAGGTGAAGAGGTATTCACAATAAAATATACTGGTCGTGCATAAAATGTATGTATTTCGGGCGTAACTTGCTTTTATGGACCTAGGCGTGTTAATTGCCCTCGCTATCACTCAGGCTATTACTTACAAGCTGCGGTCCATAAAAGCCTATTTAATGCCCTTGATACATAAATAACTATTATTTTCTAATTATTTTCGCATCGCCATTGTCAATGATACAATGAAACTTTGTTTATTAACTCGATTTTTAACGATTTAACACCGTCTTGGACATTGCGGTTGACTCGGCTAACGCCTCGTTACCTAGCAATGTACTCGAATATTATAAATCGCATAATAATCTCGTTAAATCAATAGCTATGACAATTATTGAAAATTATTTCATATAAATCTTCAATGATACGACAAAGAATATTTCCTATAACACTTCAATTTTGATTTTTTGATTTTGAAGTTGTTTCCGTTTGGAATTGGAGGCAGAAAAGATTGATGATGGTCGATAAAGCAGGAATATATCAGTCTGAAAGAAGGATCAGATGCAAGTGTGCCCTAAAACTTGAAAAATGGTCAATTCAAATGGAGATAAATGAAGATAGGTCTTCTTAACAATATTCCCTTCTGAATACCAGCCTGATGTTATTGTGTATCGAACACGATCGACATTTGAGGGACATGCCAGGAATGTTTCGTTCATTGTGAGATCCGGTCTTCGGCATCTGTAATGATCGATGGTGACCGGTCCAACTGGATTTAGGAATGTAGATTGAATAGTAATCACGATGTTAACGCGATCTAATTCACCCTTTGGGTTGGCACCTATTCAACGTGTCTAAACTATCATGGGTCTGAGTTATAACAACCAGTTCACGAACATCTCGAAACATCCAAAGGGGTATTTCACTATTTGTCCATATAAGTACAGAGTGAGTCAATAAGCCAGGAAAAGAATTAAGAAGACACTTCCAGTATTTATTAGCTTTCTTAGATACTCCTCTTGAGCAGATCACAGCAGCTTGGAAATTTTTCACTTGATTGGTCATGAAGTCACAATAATTCACGAAATCTTCGTTTAGGAACTGAAGTAATTAGTTATATAACAGAAACAAAATTTCTGGGTTAATATATTGACAAAGAAAACTAACACCAGGTTGTTTTGCAGTAAGGACAGCTTCATGGGAGATGGGTGAAGATTTGGCAAAAAGTATGTATTAGGTATGCTTTAGTCGACTCACAATCATCTACGATCCCGAATTTTTTTCTGATAGGGAACATGTGCCAATATCTTTTCGTCTTGTTTCACGGTATAAATATGTGTTATTTATTTTACCACTGCCTTACATTTTTATTTCATGGCAGTAGGTCTTATAGGCTAGTAGCCATATTTGCTGTCAATAAAGACAATTGACATTACGAAATTCATTCCAGTGACGAAGAAAGTGTGAATTGTACTCCACCAGAAGTTAGTAAAGCAGCTGAGGATGCGAATAATTAATAATTTATCGTCCGGCGAGCGGTAAAGTGGCCCGAGGGTGGTAAAGTGTGATGTTACGCCCGCACAACCGGGCGATAAAGTGCCATTTTATGCTCGGTCGTGCATAAAACACTAGACAAAAGCTAAATATGGCTTTGTCGAAGTCCATAATTTTTAATGGTAATAAATTATTTAACCACCTACCCAACGAGACCAAAAACAAAGTGGAGATAAAGATGGATCAAGGGTTCCTTGAAAAAGGGTTTGCACTGGCGAATGCTTCCTCAAATGATTTCTACTGTGAAAACTCTCAATGTTGTGGAATTCTTCTGTCTTTCTTGCCTCAGTTAAGCAACACCAATTTTTTAAATGTTTACACAAAGCAATGATTTTATCTCACACTAGTGTTTTATTTTTACACATGCTTGTTTTTGACCAGTTGATAGTTTTGAAGCAAATTCAATACATTGTGTGTGATCGATTTAGGTATGTTTGTCTTTTATTTATAATGTTGTTCTTTTTTTCACTTAATGGACTGTTTTGTCAATGAGAATTTTCTTCTGAAGACAATAAAGTATATTTTGATTTGATTTGATATTTTCTCAATTTCCATTATGTTCACATCAATAATTGTGAATTTGGTTGACTATATAATGAACGAATGAGATGACAATGAAGCACAATGATTTAATATTGGAACTCTTTTAAATAATACAGACGTCACCAAATTTCTGATTCTCATATTTTTTCTTCGCAATTTTCTTGTTCAAAACTAACAATATGGTTTCAACAAGTGTCGACTCAACATCAATATTGATTTATTTCATTTCTCAGATTATGGCAACATGTAAGTTGTCAATATCTTGATAACCTTCCTTCAGCAGAAACTAGATTACTGATTATGGGCAGCATTTCCCTTTAGGCTAATTCATCAAAACCCGTTGTTAGATAGATATAAATACCTACTATATTTTATATTAATAATAGCTAGCATGTCGCAAGATGACTATAAACTAATGATGCTTCTATCAAAACAACTACAGATGAGCCGACATAAGGTGATACAATCAAGTTATCCTAATAACAATCATCAATCTACAAATCAGCACGAATCTAATGATGAAGAAACAGATATAGCGAAAAATACAGTCTAATCATCGTTAATGGCTATACTAGATTGCAAACATAAAAGCGATTTGGAGAATGTTTTCCCAACCAACATATGTCAGTTCATTTCGATCTATCAGATACTCATCATTTGAAATTGGACTGAATATAATCAATCAATCCAGAGACGTATTGATGAAACGTGTCTATTGAGGTATAATACAAGACTGCTCTTCCATGACTATTTCTCATAAAAATATGTGGTAAGTACTTGTATTTTTATTATCATATACAATAAATAAATCGAGTTTAAAGCAATGAATACTGACATTCTGTTTAATTAGATATCGTAGAAAACCACGTTCCAACAATCGATTGATTACAGCGAAAGTAATTTAGAGCCCATCACTTCTTCAGATTTTATTAGTGCCTCAAATCAGGTATGACGTGAGGTTTGATCTCATGAAGAATAAGAAACTGAAAATATGGAAAAGCCTACAAATCCTTCATAGATGAGCAATAAAAAAAATTCACCGCGTCAAATTCAGAAACTATATAGTTTTGCAAGGTTTGCAGGATGAGCCATAGTTCTAAATAGCTATTTGTGTATTTAGAGCACAAAGTGATAGATTGCCGCTTTAAAAAGACAGTTTTCGAGAGCGGCACGACACTTTGGGCTCGAAATACACACAATATTTCTTCTACATACACAGTTCCTAGACAAGAAAACTCGAAATTAATATCATTAATTATTCACTATTATATTGAAATTCAATCCAATAATTCATACATCTAACAGAAAAGGAGGTGAAATGACTCATAGATCAAAAAAGCCCTGCATAGGGATCGAATCCGGACTGGCGGCTTGAGAAGTCGCGCTTTGAATCCGTTGGCTATTGAGGCTACTTGAAAACTTATGTCTATCCCACAGTTGTAATACGTTATGAACCAAAATATACAGTCGAACTTGTTCTTGCTTTATATTCAACGAACTGGTATTTTTTGAGAAAAATTATAAATTCAGGATAATTTGATATCTATAGCTTTCAAGAATTTCATGGCATCATGTCAAATCATAATTCATACTTTTCCTCGATTTCTCTGGTAGAATTTACAATATTCGCACTTTCTGCTACATCAGAAGATATGTTTGATAATTCACTGTCACTATTATTTTGCATCATGACGAACATGAACAGAACGATAAGTTCGTTTTCATCAATGATGGATGCAAGCGCAAATATGCTGTCACTTAATGACATTATTTCCGCGCACGAGCGGCAATGCTGTCACTTAATGACATTCCTCGGAAAACGTCAACTTTGTGTCCAGATGTGAAAGTGTGAAAGGTTACTTCGTTAACCGTACGTATAAAAAAACCATTTACTGTAGGTGAGGAGGTGGATACTATAGAATTACATCATATTGTAGAATGTTTCCAAACGCCATCTCATAAGGCCTTTTCGGAAACGTATCCTGAGCAATAACCTGATGGATCACGTGACGGATTACTCGAATAACCCAAGGATCTCCTATCCGAAACTGTACTTTACGTACAAAAAGATTTCATCTTCTCCCAAGCTGAGTTATATGGAAAACTAACCTGATCAGTAATCGATTCAACAACTTGGAAGTTTCAGAAAACAAGTTGCAACACTGGTTCGGTCAACGAACGTGCAGATAAGGGATCGTGTCAACCCGAGTAGGTTTCCAAAAGGCTTCTTGAAGTGCATAAGCAGAGCAGATTCGAACAACTGTAGGATTTTTAGCACTTTCTCTCGAGTTTTGCTTCATTGAACATTTTTCTTGTGCATAATGTATCAAATATATTATCGTGAATATATTATAAAAAAAACCAATTTGTCTTTCTAGAACTAGGCTTCTGATTGAACCTAGAATCAGCTTACATACTGCAATTTCGAATGCAGAAGACCTTCTGCTATTGTCCAAGATCGATTCGCCTCATTTTGTTTTTTCATTTCTTGAATACAGGGAAGAGGACATATATACCTGTAAGAATCTGTCTTGGATGTTTAAAGAATATAATCCAAGAATTACCTTATATACTATGTATACTGAGTTTCTCAAGATGAAACCGAGTTTTCGCGAATACTTTGTAGATGATAATATCGAAGCGTGGAATATGGATATTGAGGAATTTATAGGAACTGGCTGACATCATAATAGGCATTGTGAGGTACACCATCTTGAAGCAAATACAAGCTTGAGGTTTGTTTGCATGAAACTCTATTAGATTATCAGATCCCCATTTCAAAATTCTAGTCAGATCTTCATTTTATAGTATCGACCTGTTTCTGGCTTCTTTGAATGACCACAACATGGAGAGATCCATTCAAAAGGAACTTTCTAGTAAACTTCATATTTGTGAGAGCGAATCAAATTACTCAGAATACCCAAAAAAATAATACCGTTACTGATTCAGTATCTCTATGTTCTAGAACAAACATCAGAGTGATTTTGTTGTCTTTTTCTTTTTCAAATCGATACTAGGTAATCGATACCTATCTGGTTGTTTGTTATTGAAATAGCCTTATAAAAGTTCAAACAGGCTATATATCCAATTATGTGGACACCGACTACCAAACACCCCGTATCTTCAACTTCAACAATGCTTCAAGAAGAATTTTTTTTGTTATTTATCCATTCGAACTTGGACCTGTGCCAAATGAGGCTCACCCAGTGGGACACTCTGTATACATCGTACGACATCTGCGGTTCTGACGGGTGGTCTACGCTATACGCAATGCCAAAATATTATCGAATCCTCGTTTATACGCGCTCTTGACCACAAACTCTCGGATTACGACCAAGTAATTCTCTTGTTAAATACCCACTTTTTATGCCAAGTCTATACTAACCGTTGAATATAAAGACGTAGGAAAGGATCCTCCACTATCTGGGCACACGATCAACCATCAAACACAATCCAACTTTGATCATATGTAGTTCCGGGATTCTGAGACTTAGAACCAAGTTTTTCCGTGTTCTGATGGAAGGCCCCTTCCAGGAACTCAAGACTCTTGCAGAAAAGCGCTTGACATTCGCAAAGCAAATGTTCTGCAGTTGCAGTAGCTGCATTCATCACTCTCTGTTTTGCCGAGGTTTTGCCCATCTTTTTGGAGTGATACCTCGGAGGTCAGTGTCCAGTGAGGAGTCCCGAGGTTCAAGTATTTCTTGTCCAACTTGAGAAGATGCTTAGCTTTTATAGGCGAAAGGCTCACTAGCCTTTCTTTATCCTGACACTTCATCCCATTAGAACTCTTCTTCCACGGAAGGGCTTTGGATCAGGAAATTGTGGTGTGTTTGCTCCATCTTTGGTGAGGCAGTCTGCCTCTTCATTGCAACTAACATCCTAGTGATCTAGTACCCACTTGAATGGAAAACCTATAGCACTTTTCCATTATTTTCTGATGGAAAATTGGTGGTAGGATGAATGCTTCATGCCTTCAGCGCCCTATGTGGACTCACGATTGAGTTTCCAGCTAATCTACGTTCCCGGCCAAGTGGGCCTGAAGCCACTTCGAGGGGTTGACCACATGGGAATTCCGGTGTACAATTATTGATAGGAATTCCGAGGAATTCCTGGGAATTCCTTTCATTATTACGCCAGAAAAAATACGAAATTTGTATGTTTTATTGCTGAAAATACCAATAAAATCTGATAAATTTTCAATAAAAATGTTAAATAAATTATTTTTACCACTCATGATCATCGATAAGTTCATTCCCGTCTTTTTTTTCTAGAAAAAACAATTTCTGCTGACTCTGTGATTTTGTAACTTTAGTAGTTTGTGTATGAAGGCTATATTTTAAAATTATTCTGAAATGTACAGTATGTTCCTAAAAATTGTGGAATATCAATGTTATTTTGTTTCTTTTGGAACACCCTATATTTTATTGTTTTTTCAGATTATGTCTGGAAAGCTCATTTTATTATTATACTTGGGGTCTAGCTGGAACGATTACAGAAATATAGGGTGTGAAAAATTGAGATTTTTCAACTTAAGGAATATGTTGTGTAGGACCTATTCATTATTGATCAAAACGGCTAACATGTCCCTATCTTGACTTTTTATTCGCCATCAATTATTTATATTCGAATGGAAAAATACAGGGTGGTTCATAATTCTGAACCCCCTCATATGTGATTCAGTTAAATATCATTAGATAGTAGGTCAAGAGTTAGGATAGGGACATGTAAGCCGTTTTGACCGAGGTTTTGACCATTAATGAATAGTTCTGACACAAAAAATTCATAAAGCTGGAGAATCTTGATTTTCCAAACCATATATCTTCTCCCTAGACCCCAAGTGTGATATAAATCGATGAAATAAGCTTTTCAGGGAGAATATAAAAATAAAACCAAATACATGGACTTCCATAAGAAACAATATAACTTTTATATGCCACTATTTTTGGGAAATTCTGTATATTTCGAAATACTTTCAAAATTTACAACGTACGAACTACTGAAATGAGAAAGTTTCGCAGATTCGCTTTAAATCTCTGTCGCGCTAGTAGTGAACCACCCTGTATGTTCCTATGTAAATTGAATCATGTGTTCGATAGATATGATGATTTACAGTTTACACCCTAGATTTGCTGAATTTTTCCTGAATTAAAATGTTTTTCTTGGATTTTCCTTCTTACGGATTCAGATCTTGGAAAAAGGAGGAAATAAAATAGAAAAATGCCATCAGACGATATATTCTGTTTCCAACGAGGATTTCGATATAAAACAATACTATTCAGATTCTGTAATATTCAGTGACATCACTCTGGAGCTAGTGAAGTTCATCTTGAACTGAGAAATCTCCTCGGGAATCCCGAATGAATTTGTGTGTGATGTTCCTAAATATTTCATATTTCACCGGATTTCCCCGTAATTTTTCCGGAATTCCGAGTATTATCTACATTTAATTTCAAAATTCCATCGTTATTTGTTCAAATCTCGGTTCAAATTTACATATTTCTTCCGGAGGAATTCCGAGGAATACCGGGGAATTCCGGGGAATTTCAGGGGAATGCCGGCTTATAGGAATTCCAGTTTACACATTTTCTCCTAGTGGTCAACCCCTCGAGCCACTTTGATAGGTGGTGCAAGTGTCTTTGGGGTTGCGACCAAATTTTTTGTATCCCGTTAGCACAATCGTAGGGATTTGCGTTGGACCCAATTCACGGGATGGAATATGGTTTTGTTGAAATACCTCATTATAATATACATATATGGACCCAAACTCTTGTATATATTAAATTTGTCGATATACATTTATTGTTTCAATTATGATTCTTCGAGAATTTATATAATGTAAACACCACCATCACCGGTAGAAGCAAATAATAGCTATATTGAACACCCATCATCCAGGAAGAAAATGATCCTTTCGTCTTTATGCTCACTGATGGTGCCTTCGTTTGTTTATGTTCCGGTTTCACCGTAACGTAATAGCTTGAAACAGTTTAACTTTATAAACTTTGATGTCCACAGTGTAATAGTGTCTGACGCATGTCGCATTGGTCGATTTGATCTGGTTACCGGCGGTTGCAAAAAACAATCATACCATGCACAGAAATAGCAACCGATATTACAGCCGACACAACTATAATATTCTCATAATGACGTTGGTACTAGGTAGCTAATTATGGTGGAAATGGGGTTATCTGTCTTGATCAAAGAACTCACTTTGAACAGTGTTGGATTCCTTAGGAGATGAAATTTAATTCATGTCATCAAATTATGATTTTAATGTACCTAGGTGATGTTTATCATATATCTTAGTGCAAATGTATTTTTCAGATTCAGAGATGCCGCATTTTTTATGTGAAGTGATCAGCTGATCCATATAAATGTTTGCCTTCAAAGAAGTATTTTTATCTATATAGTGGAAGTAGTGGAAAAATAATATTCAAAATGCCAAAAGGGTTAAATGGAGATACAAAAACTATATGAATATTTCGAATACATGAACGTTATAATGTTCGCTGTGAGGAGAAGTTTGAATGAACATTTGCACAACACATTGTAAATTCGTAGTGAAAGGATTTCTTGAGAGGTACAAAAACAGGGAGTACTCTGAATGCTTACAACTGATCATGTTTACAGGAAAAGCAAAGCAAAAAGCGTAATAGGTATCATAATTATCAAGTCGAAGTTTATTTTTATTTTTGTAAAAGAATCGTGATCCATATTTCCGAAAATGCATTATGTAGGACAATACATATTTTAGTAGCCACATGAAAAAAATCTAATATTATATTATCATTTATACCTATATTATCAACCATTGCTGAAAACGTAATTTGCCAATTTCAACTATTTCGCCATTTTCATCGAACTGAATCAATATTTTTTGGGTTAGTTGAATACGGTAACAAGAAAACAAGACATCGTCTAGTTATGAATATATGACACTAACATTTTTTCATTGTAAAAAAAATATTTATAATTTTGTTTAAATTCTGTGTGAGCTCTATTGCCAAACGAGTGATGATACACAAGACAAAACAGCCGATTGGGTGTGTTAACAGACCGTGAACACTACAAAACATTTTGTCCGAACAAGGTTATAAACAGATTCACGTATATCAAATCCAACATCAATTGACAGACCTGGTTCCACGACCACATTTCCGATACAAATACGCGTAATTGATTGTGGATGCTCGACAATTCGATGTAAACGGATTTCGATGTGGACCATATACATTCGACCAGAAGCTGTGGATATCGATACGAAAACCGGAAACTGCCAAAAATGTGGGCATCATGCTATACACAATGAAATTGGGTGGAAAAATGGAAAGTATTCGGTGAATGATAGGTACATATTATGTATCAAATGGTGGGTTTGGAAACAATTCCAATTGCACCAGAACCATTAAAAATGGAAATTCCCAGCAGTGTGGCTGTGTTATCTATTTACAGTCGCCCACCAGTGCAAGAAAGAAAAAGATACACCTATCTTCTGACTCAAATGATTAATGTAATTTCAGCTAAATCACTCATTGTTATTCCAAAAAATTTCGAGTCATAAGTTTTTAGTAAGACAAATACTATAGCCAAAACTTAAGACTTATGACAATGTGCATCAACAATCTAATTGAATGTCAATGCCTGAACATGAAGACTTATTACTAAAAACTTATGACTCAAAACTACTGCATGAATCCACAATTAATGACAGTCATTGCTGTAATCCACCAGTAGTGATGACAATGCGACTATAGTATATTATGATATAAGTTTTATAAGACGCTATTTTGTTAACAATGATAACATTGAAATAATTAAAATCTGACGCACAAGCGTAAAGCCCAGTTTACAGTTGAGCAATTTGCAATACCAGCGGTGAAAAATTCAATTCAAAAATAATTTTTATTGGTCAATTTAAATGAAATCACACTCTAAATTGAAATTTACCAATTAAAACATTGAGTTTTTCACTGCTAATATCACAAAATCCAAATCGCTCAGAAGTAAACTGGGCTCAACTCTTCTGACTTTCATTTGACAGTTGATGATTTAGCGGAGCGGCGTTCTTTCTGAACATGACAGAACACTATACAAATGTATTGTTGGTTGCATAAGTCATCTTAGTTGTATATATAACACTGATCTATATACAATATTCGCATAATAATATACCAGTGGGTACCAGTATCATTAAGATAAAAAACCGTTTTTTAAACTGGCCAATGCAATTACGCCCTCTAGCGGCCATCCAGGAAACTTGAAAATAATTTCCAGAGATTTCTATTTTTCCTGGCCACTTTCATCATAAATATGCAGCAAATAGTTTCCGGGATACAGTTGGCGTCCTTTCTTTGTGGTACACCCGGTATAGTCGAGTGTACATTGGTTTCGAATCTCACTATAATAGTGAAGGTCCCTGCTATCCTACAAGTTTACTCAATAAGCTACTGAGGGTTGGTAAGGCAACTAGGATAGTGTTTAGGAAAAAAAAAGAAATAACAAAAAAATTTTATGAGAGAATACCTATATTCAAAATACTCATTTCGAAATAGTTACTATTCAAGGACAAATCTTCACCGATGATGTCCTGTCAAAAAATGTTTCATGAAATTGAAGATCCCACATACCTAATACGGAAATTCTCTACAAGTGAGGATTTATACCCACATCTGGCAACACTGAGACGCGTGTTGGTGACATTATTACAATAAATTACTTTTTCTATTTTGGTTGTATAATGAGGTCATTGTGCAACGCAAATGCGTAGCCTCTATTTCGATAGGCATTTTTCATTATTCGGAAATTGGTACAATCGAACTGTCAAATGAAAGTCATAAGAGTTAGGCACAGTTTACTTCTGAGCGATTTGGATTTGGTGATATTAGCAGTGAAAAACCCAATGTTTTAATTTGTGAATTTCAATTCAGAGTGTAATTTGATTTGAATTGACCAATAAAAACAATAACAACATTGAATTTTTCACCGCTGGTTTTGCAAAAATCAAAATCGCTCAACTGTAAACTGAGCTTTACGCTTGTGCGTCAGATTTTAATTATTTCAATGTCATCATTGTTACCAATCGAAGATGTTTCTATTATTTATCGATATTAAATCCATTTTTTTCTTCAAATCAATTCAAAATAAAAAAAATTGCGTATGACACACGTTTTATAAGACACGTTGTCGCACTTGTTCACTTGGAGCACTCCTCGCTTCGCTCGTCGTACTCCAAACAACGCGTGCGACAAAATAGCGTCCTATAAAACTTCATAATATACTATTGTTGTGGTTACTGAATCACTTCAAATCTTGCGGTGTTATCAAATGGTACAAAACTGATAATTGGGTCTTTAATTAGGTATTTTTACTCATAACACAATATTTTCAAATTTAAAATGATACTGAAGTTGCAAAATTAATAATTATTCTGGTGAAAGAGATACGTTTTAATGATTCAATCAAGAATCCCTGATGAAAACTCATAATGTCTCAACCTTCGAAAATAATAGATGTATAATAATGAAGCAATTAATTCGATGCACTATAATTCAAGAAGAATCAATAGTGGAGCAACTGCGAACAATATAAAATATGATATCTGATGCAGCAAATCCCTGTAATAGATTACATTATCAAAAACAAAATGGTCGCAAGTCGCCTAGTTCATATGATATCTGATGCAGCAGATCCCTGTAATAGATGACATTATCAAAACCAAAATGGTCGCAAGTCAACACGTCAAATTATTTCATGATGGGCCGTCATTACCTAACCTATTAATGTTCCAAATATTGCATCAACGATTTGAACAGTTTCTGCAAATGGTGATTGCGGCTTCTTGAATATAATTTGCAAATTAATTCGAAACAATACGTTTTCAGAGCTGTAGATGAACAATTTGCGATGATGCAAATTCCAATTTTAATCGGAAACACAGGCTGCGTATTTACAGAAGACAGCCGAAAATGGCGTATGATTCACGTTTAATCGACAATATCTTCGAAAGTTATTCCATCTTCCCAGCTATAGAAGTTTGTAATGCACGAAAATCGTACTTCTCACAATAGATTTGAGCTGCAGAGTAATCATTTAACCGTTAATGGAAAGGCATTGTGAGATAATAGCCAAATTAATCTTTACTGATGAAGTTTCCTTATTATGCTGGTTGTCTTCGTCCCGTACAAGCCTCTCAGAATAAAATAAGGTCCGATTAAGAAAATTACAACGATGAAAAAACAACGGTTTATACTATTTTGCTGATTTTAATTCAGAATTTCGATGTGTATTTGCATTTCCATGACAATTGGACGAACTTCATGTAATTCTTACTCGGAAACCTGCCACTGTGCAATCACCATATTATTCGCTTGGAAATCTGATCAACGGATAAAGGCGATATTGCCAAGCCAGTGCCCCAAACCAATGTTTTCTATCGTTGTCATGTTTCATTGAATAACAACATGCAATACCCAAATAAATGGATATAGGTAAGAGGACACTTGCAATGGCCACCACGTTCTCCAGGCCCAACTCCAATGGATAAAGGGGACATCTTGAGTCCAGGAAAACAACTGCGGCAACTTATTCAAGACGCATCAATTAAGTATAAAGGTGATGAACAAGTTATACAGAGTGCATATTCATTATTTGGGTATATTCATGTGTATTGCAAAAATCAAAATCGCTCAACTGGGATTTACGCTTGTGCGTCAGATTTCGAATCATTGTAATCTTTGTGTGATACATCTTTCTTATATGCTTCTTCAGGCAAATGAATTGGTTTCCTGTAAAAATGATTTGTAAGTAGGTAATACAGTCATGCGAAATTAAAATCCGACATATCTATGTATTTCATGTAGGTCGTCGAAAAAGTATAGTGTACAACACGTGCGGAAATTGGAAATATCCTATTTTCCGCGCTAGTTGCACAATATACTATTTCCCACACGAATATTTTGTAGAAAATTCGTGTTGTCGAAAAAATTTACAGTAATAATTGAATCTCTAGTGAGAATTTCCTTTTTCAGTGAACATTCTCTTTGCTTTATATTCAATGGCCTGATGTTTTTGAGAAATGCGGCAAGTTTAAGTATACTTTCTTTGATTTACTAAACATTCAAGGATTTCATGACTCCATGTCATGAATCTATTATATCATAATTCATACTTTTCCTCGATTTCTCTGGTAGGAGGTTCAAATTTACAATGTTTGTCCTTTCTGCTATTTAAGGAGGTGCCTTAGATAATTCCCAGTCACTATTTTAAATAATGCAAGAGAATATGAGTTCGTTTTCAACAATATACCTAATATATGGTAGAGGCGAGTGTTTTTTCAATATTTCCGCTCACGTGCGCAAATGCTATCATTAAAGACATTCCTCGTAAACGTCAATTCAATTTCAGAAAGTCTGAGGTATGATTCTGATTGAATGCGTATAGTCTCCATGTCTCTGTCAGTTTTGGAAACAAGAGAGGTAATAAAAAATGTCCAGCAATTATTGAAGCTCTGGTGGTATTGTAAGTGAATATCATCCAAAAAGATCAAACACATATAGCCCCGTAGCAGCCCGTGGCATTATATCGAGTAGAGGGTCTAGACCAGCGTGTCCCATTAGTCCGGTACCGGGTCATCAAAATAAAATACCGGATCGCAACATTACCGCCTTGTTTTAAAAATAATCAATTCTTTGGTAGAAAATATAAGCAGCAGTTCCCTACTTCGCACTAAAATTGAGTGACCAAATATAGGCAATACCAAAATATGTAGTATTAATAAAATATTTGGTGATTTTTCCGTTAGGTGACGATGTCGCATTTTTTTCAAATTTTTTTGCTATATTCCCTTATTTTGGCCTATGAACTCGAATCCGGAGTCCCCATTTTGTTCCGAAAAAACATCATATTTGACACGATATGATATTTCAAATTTCTGCGCTATTGAAAACATAAAATTCGTCCTTCTTTCAACTAAAAACACTGCTCACGCTCACACTCAACTGTAATTATGTACACGAATTTCATAATATTATCGTGAAAATATCTTTAGTTTTCGAGATAAGCGATGCCAAAGTTTGAAATTTTACCTTCCTAGCAAGTTTTGGGCAAGACATATTACATGCATTCACTATAGTTAATTATAATTTTTGTCTAAGAAAAACATCATAAATGTGTAATTTTTCAATAATTTTCCTATTATTTCACCAACTCGGCTACATAAACAACGGTCATTTTGAAAACCTCCCTGCTTTACAGCAACACGAGTCAGGGTATTCTCTCTTCAATACAACACACATTTTCGCATCGCATGATGAGTACAAAACTACCCTACAATTTTCAACAGAGAATAACTAATATTTTTCAACAAAATTATCCTTCTTCCAAACGTGAACAAAACCCTTCGAGAGTCGAGCTTGACGAGATCGGGAACCAGACAATCAGGTAGGCTGTGATGTTGATGTTGTTACGATTAAAAGAAGGATGAATTTCTTAGTTTTTCCTACGACCACGTATGAAAACGTCAATAATCACACTGTTTTGTTATTCAGAAAGTAGCTCATATCACCATGGTATTGTTTATTTGAAAGAAAAAATGCACAAGTGTTGATATGAAAAATATCACAACGGTCGCCTGAATTGATAGAAATAATTAGGTGTATTGTGAAGGTACTCACTGTCAATATATAATCGTTCTCAAATCAAATTGATATTCTTTATTGAAATTTTTGTCTCGTTTCGTATCATACCGACAATTCTTTATCTATTAATTTCAATGTGTCTGATACATAACCTCTGAATTCACTTTAAAACTTGAACCTATACTCTTTGCTGGAACTATTTCGATGTTGATGACAGAGGGTTAGATCATTCAAAGGAGTACGGCTACAGTTTTATGCGCGGCTTGCTGCTTGCATCAGTTTGATATCACAGTATCACCAAAGAGAAGATTCTTTGGTATCGCAGATTTTTTTTTCCTCATCCTCATTCATTCATTCACTCATTCATTTCTCTCATCGCAGATGTTTGCAAGGAATGCAAGGAGTCGAGGACGCACTAACTCAAGTAACACGTACGCGCTTGCGCACTACGTACTTCTATGGTTCTGTATTCCTGGTTGCGTGATTACTGGCGCTAGCAAGTGTATGGTGTCAAGTTTGTTTATGTACGCTGGTGTCAATATCAATAAAATTTGTACAAACTAAACTAACTCAATCAATTAGTAATTCACATAATGAGGAATTGTCGGAGAAGTATTCAAATATCATCTTGAATATGGAAATAAACAGTACTTGATATTGAATCAAACCCACCTGAAATTCTAGAGACCGTACATTTTTGACAAAATAGTGTACAAAACTCGTTGGAAACTGCATTTCCTTCACTCGTTACTACGTTTCCGCGTAAACGACTACTTGTGTGAAACTTTCCACACTTGCTGTGTAATATACTATTTTTCGCTGACAATTGTTGGAAACAAGTATTATATGTAAGAGTGTGTGGTGTGTTTGTTTGAAGAAAGGTGAATTTTGTGTGTTTTGAATAGCAAAAATTTGAGGTGTCAAATCAGTCGAATGGTATATTTTCGAAACAAAATGGGCCCAAATCCAAGTCCACCTCGTTTTGACTTCGGTTTCGAGTTCAGGAGGCCCAAAGTACGTAGATACACCCAAAAATTTTTGAAAAATTCGACATCGCAGCCAATCGGATAAATTACCAAACATTTTTACTATTAATAAGTGTGTATTATTTTATTTCTGACAGTGACATTATAAGCTTATATCGTCATAGTTACGATATCTATAATGAGGGTCATAACTCCCTTGGGATATTAAGGTTCAAAAACTCCCTCTTACCTTTTACAGGTGAAAATGATACAAGAAATGCTTATAAACGTTTATATGTAATGAAAACTAAGACATATTTTCCTTATTCACGTCATTACAAATAATAAATGTACAATTTTCAAATGTTCCCTGAAAATTACTTCCGCCGGTGGAAACAATTTCTTCTTTTTTATGGGTGGTGCTGTTGCTGTTCACTACAGTCGAGGTGCCTGCCTCTTCTGATGGCAAAGTAAACAGCATACGCGCCGTTTTATTTCTCAATTCAATACTGTCCTCCAGATACCCCTCTGCCACCGTGGAACTTCTCCAAACTCCGTGTCTTTTTAAGTTTGTCATAGTTGCTCCTGCATTGGCTAGGGCAGTAGCAGAAGTGCGACGAAGGCAATGTCCCGTATAGGTTAGTGGGTTTGGCAATCCTGAATACATTGCGATTTTGCTGGGAATTTTGCCAAACATATTCTTTCCAATTGGCTGAGTTGTACATTTATTTTGTCGGAAGCTCAAAAAAATCGTTTTGTACCTTCAGGACGCAAGGACATATAAAGTCTCAATAAAGGCAAAGCAGAGAACTCTTTTTCATCCACAACTGTAAATTTTTTCGATACACCAGTTTTACTTTCCGGTACGTTCACTACCATAACAGTATCCCGGTCCTCTATATCTGCTATACTCATATTTAGAAGTTCCTGAGCTCTGCATCCTCCAAAATAACCCATAATTAGAACAACAAATAAAACGAAATAAACAAACGAAAAAGAAAATTATGAGAAAAAAATTACCTTATGCAATAAATGAATTTCATTAGGGGCATCCTTTAGAAATTTGATGACATCTTTAGGAGATAAGACAGCAGACTTTTTCGGCTTATACCCCTTACTTTTCCGTTTCAAAAAAGCCTCTAGTTCGTTCAACTTGGTGATATCTCTTTTCTCATATATGGTCACCATCGATTTGAGCATTGACCATTTAGTCCATAACGAATTTGGGCTAAACGTTTCTGACTGCAACGAATAAATACAATTATTACCAAATCTACCAGAAAATACTGATAATACTTTACCAGTTCTTGAAAATATGCCAGAAAGACAGTTTCGTTGGCATCTTTTGACATAACATTTCTCTGTGTCAGCCACTTCAGATATAAGTTGTATTCTTTTTGATATAGGGCTTCACTTTTCGATGGAAGTAATGATTGTCTTGCTTTTTCCGCTTTTTTATAATATCCTCCATTATATCAGAAAAAGATCGTCGATTTGTGGTAAAAAATAAACACGTTTTTAACGGAAAAACATTGATTGATAAAGAATGTTTGCTTATAAACATGTAACATAGCGACAACCTAGCAACAACCAACAATGCTACAATCAACGCTACCTAATTCAAATATACCAGAAAGGTTATGAATTTAAACATTTATTGCGTTCTAAATATGGACATATTGTTATGAAAATCGGTCAAAAATATAATTATCTATGTACCACGGGAATTATAGAGCCTTAATAACCTCTGGCAATTGCTGTCCCTCGGGCCAGAGGCCCTCGGGACGCAAACTTTGCCATCGGTAATTAAAGCCCTCATAATTCCCTTAATACATAAATAACTATTACAACCAGCTTGGGTTGAAAAGTATTGAGTGGGTCACGAAGGGACAGTCTGAAAATTACCGGGCCATGTCGGAACAATGTTTGGGAAACACTGGTCTAGACGGTCGCCCAAGAAGACTTAAAGACCCATCGAGCTCCGTGTAAACGGACATTGTACCGGACTAATCCTCAGAGAAAACACGCCAACAGCTTGTGGAGCCGTCCGATCTGTGTGTGCATGTCCATGTGCGTTGATTTTGGTCAGCTACCCTATCCTCTCGGCATGTGGTGCTCGAACGGCACACGATCTGATTATTTAGAGGCTCTAATTGGGCGCATAAGCTCCAACCCACAGCCAACGAGAACTTGGATATACAGGGTGTCCAAAACGGTGAGAAGGACGATTAAATTAGAGGAAAAATGCGTAATTTTAACCACTTCAAAATATGCCGTTTTAAAAAATGTAAAAAAGTCATAAGGTATTTTGAAAAAACAGAAAATTTTGGTTTTATTTACTTTCCTGGTTATTATGAGGAAGATACGTTCGAAATTTTGTTCAAATATAGGTAATTGACCAAGCCAAAGAAATTTGAGGAAATATTTTAACATTCATATAGTTTCAGAGATATGTCATACACATCTTGCTTTACTCTTTGAATCAAGAATATCTGTTGGGAAAACTGGAAACATTTGGAATCCGAGGAATTTGGTTTCGATCATACCTATCATATAGAACTCAAAGGGTAACCATCACGAAGGATGGGGTTACAAAAAGATCAGAACAACTGATTAATTCAACAGGCATTGCACAGGGGAGTGTTATAGGGCCGATTTTATTCATAATTTACTTAAATGATTTATGTAGCATTGCTCAGAAAGAAGTAGAAAGTGTTGTAAATTATGCAGATGATACAAATTTACTAACAGGCGCAGAAGAAAGTGATGAACTTATGATACAGGGTAGTATATTTTTCTCAAGAGCAAAGAATTGGTTTGATAAGAATATATTACTGCTAAATGCAAATAAAACAAACCTGATGATCTTCAGTACCGACAAATGTAGAAAAGAGAAACCGACAAGTATAAATTGGCAAGGTGATGAAATGAAAATCAACGAATACACTAAATTTCTAGGAGTATATATCGATAATTTTTTGAAATGGAATATGCAGACTGATCATGTATATCAAAAATTGAACAAGGTTATTTATGCAATGAGGATTACATCAAAATACATAAATGAAAAAACGTTAAGAATTCTTTATCATGCAAATTTTGGATCAGTGATGAGATATGGGATCATGTTCTGGGGAATAGAACATAATCTAGAAAAAATATTCATTGCACAAAAAAGAGTTTTGAGAACTATATATAAAATGCCATTTAGACATACTTGTAGAGGTCTATTCAAAGAAAAACAAATTTTAACAGTCTATGCAGTATATTTATTGGAATGTTTAACATTTATACATAAAAACAAGGACGCTTTTACGGAAAATGACATGAATATCAACTACAATACACGAACTCTCAATATTACCTTCCCCATACACAGATTAACTCTCACAGAAAAAAATCCTTCATATATGTGTATCAGAATATTTAATAAATTACCAAACAGTCTCAAATCAATGATGAATCATAAAGTATTCAAGAATAAAGTAAAACAACTCCTGTTGAATCAAGAACCATATGATTCGAAAGAATATTTTGAAGTAAATTTGTAAATCTGGAAATATTATTTTTTGTTATGACGTCTTTTCTTTCAATGTTTGTATGTACCACATATATATAAGTATATGGGGTCAAACTCAAAAATAGTGGGGTATTGCAGCAATAAAGTAAACGTGTACTCTGTTAAGTTTATCCAAGCTTTCGGAATTTAATATAATTCCATCAGCAGGGAAATCTTAGATGAAGATGGTTACATAGGTGGTAATATGATGACACATGGATTGATGTGAGGTATAAATATAAAACATATTAAAATCATTAATTAAAACATTAGTTGATTAAAGTCAACTTGTCTGAGGAGTTAAAATTGAACAGAATTCAGGATTCAACAACACGTGGATTCTCCTTAAAGCTGTTTTCAGATAAAACTAGAATTTATAATGATTCTCAGTAACGGTAGAGGAATGAGAAATGTATTTTTGATTTTTTGAACTGGTACCCCTAACAACTTTTTTTTAATTCCCGCCAAATCTGAGCTCACGTGATATAAGTCGTAACGGATTTTTCAGTAGTCAGACATGCAGAAACGAACCGCCATTGGAAATATCAATATCAATTTTTCCCCATATGTAGCCAACTTTATGGCGGACACGGTTCGAAGTTATCTTGTCACAAACCTAATTTCAACCTTTCAATGAAATGACTGAAAATTAAATTCAGAATTCGAAAATAAACAAATTTATTAATGAAACTATAAGGAATTGAGAACAATGTAATGAAATTCTTCAAATACTTAGTTGACTTCATTAGGTATTGGAAAAAAGATCGATTTATGGGTATCTCTAATTATTCACGAAATATTTCCAAACATCATGAATCCAGTGGTGTAACCAAGTTTTTTTTAAATCGCTAGCCATGATAATGCTTTCATTTTAAATGGGTCACTCTGTATACGTTATTATATCTGAAGACGTTTTAGACATGAAAACAACTCTGCAACACTGTATTCTGTATTCAAATATTCTCAACATATTCTAATTATGAGAATGATCCAGACTGTTTTATTATATGAAACAAAGTCATTACTATTATAGGCCTAATAGAGATTTTGGAGAACACAATCTGCCAGAAATCAAAAACTGATATACTACTCTGAAATTAACCACAATGAAGCCGACTATTTCGTATACATTGTATCAACAGGGAATCTGAATTTCATTATCGCGTTGGCATGAATTTCTATTTATGTTCTGACATACTGGCATGCACTAACTGGCCCATAAATTATAATAGCAGTACATGTAGAGATGCAATTTAAATAAATGAATCATACTTTAGCTCCATAAACTAGTGGTAAATAATAGATGTTACCATATGGTTGAATTTATGCTACCAATAATAACCTGACATCCAATAAGCCACCATTGGTATTAGGTATAGTTGATGTAATAAAACTGGAGTGTTTTGAATGATTACTCGGGTATCGACTTCGATCATAAAACAGACTAATAGATGAATAACGCTCAATCCTTGCCACAGTAGTTGTTTGAAGTCAACATCTAAATCAGTTACTAGGGTTACCTCATTCGAAAACAAGGATAGTAACAACAGATTCCCCCAGAATCAGTGTCTTGCTATCTTGGAAGGGTCTAAATTTGAATGAATTGACCTACTAACAAAATTATCGCATCCATTCTTCGTATAAGACTGAATGAAAACAATTTAATATCAAAGTTTGCTGAAAATATACATCTTTGATTTATTACTCGAATGATAATAGATTAAATTCACTGTCAAAACTGTATTGTTTATTTTCTGGCAATATAAAGTTTCAAAGTGTCGAACTCGATAAATTCAACATCAAACATGTTGTAATTACTTTTCAATTCCACTGAATATAGGCATATCTACTACTCTGAGCATTTTCTTACCACTTGGGCCAACCATTTTATCACTTGTAGTGAAATGATGCGAGCAAACTCTAGCGTCTTTTGAAATATTCTCTTACTTGATCATATTTTTACATATATCCACTAACTTTTCATCTCAGAGAAACCCGATAATGTTTTCAAATTACCAAAAATCGTTTTGCATATGAGGGTGGGTGGATACTGTTTATACAAGGAATGACTGGTAGTGAAATGAAGCGGGCAAACTCTAGAGTCTCTTGAAATATTCTGTTTCCCAATCATATTTTTTCATTTCGAGGAAACCCGAGAATGTTTTCATGTTACCAAAAATCGTTTAGCATATGAGGGTGGGTGAATAATGTTAATACAACGAATGATACGACACTGAGTAACTCACCAGTGGAATTTTGTGTTCTGGTGACCACTTTTAAATCGTCTCTTACACATTTAACAGCGTTTCACCATCCTTTAAATTTGATCTGAACAGAATAAACAAGGTTTTAAAGTAAAATCCTATTCAAATTTTCACACAAAACTGTAAATATGCCGTTTAATGAACCATCAAACAAAATTTGATTTGAAAACGAGACGTTTCGCGCTGTCACTGTCAGCGTTCGGTCGATTATCGGTTGAACGAAATTAGCGGCGTTGGCGTATTCACCAAAAATACCGCAATCTCCAGAAAGACGTGCTATCTTTAAACCACTTATATATAAATTAGGCATTCTATTATATAACGAACATTGAATACATAGCTTTTGATAGATTCATATGACTCATATAAGTACTAACGGAAGGATATATACATTTGGAACCTTGAAAAAATGTGGTCTTGGGATGATTTCAAATGTTACGATGTTGCAACTTCTGTGGAGGAAAAACATATGAATATGAATTTCATGTTGGCTTCAGGCAATTTGAGGTGTTATTATTCTAGTGGGGTTTGTTGTTCGGAGGGTAACGATGATATTATCACCTCTCTTGTTTCCAAACTGACAGACGTGAAGACTACGCATTCAATCAGGATTATACCTCAGACTTTCTGAAATTGAATTGACGTTTACCGAGGCATGTCTTTAATGACAGCATTTCCGCTCGTGAGCTAAAATATTGCATAAACGCTCGCCTCTACCAATGGTGTATTGTTGAAAACGAACTTATATTTTCTTGCATGATTGGAAATAGTGACATTGAATTATCTAAGGCAGCTCCTCAAGTAGCAGAAGGGACAATCAGAATTGTAAATTTGAACCTCCTACCAGAGAAATCGAAGGAAAAGTATATGAATTATGATATGATAGATCATGACATGGCGCCATGAAATGCTTGAATGAAAAAATCACAGAAAGTATACTTTAACTTGCCGCATTTCTCAAAAACATCATTCCATTGAATATAAAGTTGAAATATTTGAACTTTTTGCGGATTTTTAATGTTATCAAGATATGATACTATACAGAATGCACAAATCAATAGTGTTGTAGTCTGTAGAGTAGAAATAATATCAATGTAGTATTTATTATTTTCCGATTCGCATTAATTTTGCGAAATTCGTATAAGCATGAACCAGGCTTAATACCATGCTCCTTCCCCAAAGAAAGAAAAATTTCCGAAAATCTTTCTAGTTGCTATATATGGTAATGATACAAAATATAGGCTTCTGATTGGTCGAAAATGTTAGGTGTTGAATTTTCAATTATACTTCACACTCTATGGTAGTTTTAGAAGCACCAGTCATACATCATATCACCTTTCAATTTGTGACTAACAAATTGTTATAATTTTTATTTTATGACTATTTTACATTATATTGTTTTGTATGCTTGTTTAATATTCTATGTATTGAATTGTTTATACACTATTGTTCCACTGACTTGCTATAAAACATATATTGTATGTGTCACATAGTCAATAGACTATCTATCTATCTATCTATCTATCTATCTATCTATCTATCTATCTATCTATCTATCTATCTATCTATCTATCTATCTATCTATCTATCTATCTATCTATCTATCTATCTATCTATCTATCTATCTATCTATCTATCTATCTATCTATCTATCTATCTATCTATCTATCTATCTATCTATCTATCTATCTATCTATCTATCTATCTATCTATCTATCTATCTATCTATCTATCTATCTATCTATCTATCTATCTATCTATCTATCTATCTATCTATCTATCTATCTATCTATCTATCTATCTATCTATCTATCTATCTATCTATCTATCTATCTATCTATCTATCTATCTATCTATCTATCTATCTATCTATCTATCTATCTATCTATCTATCTATCTATCTATCTATCTATCTATCTTTTTAACTATCTATCTATTCTTTTTTTTTTTTCTTTCTATCTTTTTTTTTTTTTTTTTTTCTTCTTTCTTTCTATCTTTTTTTTTTTTTTTTTTTTTTTTTTACTTTGCTTCCGCACATGCACAGGAATCGCTGGTCAGCATACATCTGTGTTTGTGTGGATTCAGTCTCATTCAGCTCTGCGTAGCTGCCTATCTCGGAACAACCTTTCGTCTTCCCCTTTTTGTTTCATTATTTTCCTTATGTACTCTGTGATCGATTTCCACTTAATCCTATTTTCCAACATTTCTTCAACCATATTGTTCTCGTCTAGGTTGATTCCTACTTCTATATTAACTCTGTGTCTATCCCTTTCCCACCTCGTACATTCAAACAAAGTATGTGCTGCTGTATCCACGTTTTCGCAGTAAGCGCATCTTTCATCTGGTGTTTTCCCTATTCTATGAGTATAGGCTCCGAATGAACCATGTCCCGTGAGTATCTGGGTAACAAAGTAATTCGTCTCTCTGTGCCGACACTCAACCCATTTCTTCACGTCTGGTATGAGTGTCTTCGTCCACTGGGCTACTCTCGAAGTATCTATCCACTGTTGCTGCCATCTCTCCAAGCTTGCCTCTCTTTCTTCTTTTTTGACTCGTATTGTATCTTCGTCTCCTCTCTCAAAAATTCTTCTCCTTTCCTCTATTAGAATGTCTATTGGTAGTATTCCAGACACTACTTGAGCAGCGCTTGCTGATATGGTTCTATATCCACTTATCACTCGCAGAAGCGCTTTACGCTGAGTACTTATGAGCATTTGTTTGTTACGCTTTATATTCAGTGCCTTGTGCCATATCTGTGATCCATATGTTAAAATCGATTGTGTTACGTTGTATAACATCTCTCTCTTCCTGTTTCCTGGTCCTCGTATATTTGGCATTATTCTTGTTAGTGATGCTACATTTCTGTCTGCTTTTTCTACCGCATACTTGATGTGTTCCCCATGAGTCCCCTTCCCATCTATCATTATCCCTAGATACTTCACTTTGTTCTTTGGCATTATTAGTACACCTCCTAGATCGAAATGAATATTTCTCCTCTCTCTTTCTCCTTTCAATATGACTGCCTCCGTTTTTTCGGGAGCCAGTGTCAGGTGGTTTCGTTTCATCCACGAATCTACGATTTCCAGGGCGTCGTCACCTTTGGACACAAGTTCTTCCGCCCGTTTAGCCGCCACTATGATGGCAAAATCATCAGCAAAACCTACTGTCCATGTTCCGTCGGGTAGTTTCTCTTTGAGCACGCCGTCATACATAATGTTCCATAATATTGGTCCTAATACTGAGCCCTGTGGTACACCGGCAGTGATCTCATATATTTCTCCTTTTTATATTCTCAAAGTTCTTTCTTTGAAGTAGCTGCTCACAATATTAATGAGGTATTGTGGTATTTCTCTTCTATAAAGCTCTTCCATGATTGTTTTCCATGGTGCTGAGTTAAATGCATTTCTCACATCCAAGGTTATCAGAGCGGCCCATCTCATAGTATTTTCCTTCGAGAGTTCTATGACCTTCATTACTGCTTGTATTGTGGATTTACCTTTACGAAAGCCATATTGGTGGTCTGATAGTTTTTCAGTATTTTCCAAAGCTGCTTCTAGTCTTTTCTTTATGAGTTTCTCGTATAACTTACTCATTGATGTAAGTAGGCATATTGGCCTGTAGCTTATGTGGTTTATGCCAGGTTTCTTAGGTTTTGGTATGAGTACCAGAACCGCTTTCTTCCAACTATTTGGAAAGCTTTGTTCTCTCAACAATCTGTTTATCACGTTTAGTAGCCAATTTGGTGTAATGTTGCCTATAATTTTGATAGCTTCTGCAGGAATGCCATCATGTCCAGGAGCTTTGCCATCTTTCAGTTCCAGTAGTCCTTGACTAATCTCTTCCTGCGTGAACATCGCAATATTCTCGACTCTCTCCATTTCTCTCCACTTATCAAATCTTGTTGGGAACAGTTCTTCTACTATTACCATTTTTTCTTCTCGATCCAGATCGAAAGAAGGGTATGCTTTCAGATTCTTGACAGCTATTTGGTAGCCCTGTCCATAAATGTCTCCATCTAGCTGATCGCACAATTCTTGCCAGTGTTTATTTTTTGAATTATTTATTTTATTTTGCAGTTCCTTCTTGGCTCTTTTATAGGATTCTTTTGAGTCTAGTTTTTCTTCCTCCGTGTACCTATCGCTCTTGGCTATTCTCGAGGCATTCCTTCTTTTCCTCAGACATTCGTGCCTTTTGTACGCTATTTCATCATTCCACCAATATGGCATTCCTCGTACAGTTTTCACCCTCCGCGTGCTTCCTTCGTATGCCTCTTTGAGTGTTTCTCCTAGAAATTCAACTGTATCTTGTTCTTCCTCTCTATCTAACTTCCATTTAACCATTTCTTCAAATACTTTCCAGTCGACTAGCTCTTTATCTTTTGGTTCAGTAGTTGGTTGCATATCATCTTCGATGTCAAAAAATATGTCTCTGTGATCGCTTAAGTTTTCTGAAATGGAGACTTCCCAGTTCGATATGCGTCTTGCTATTGATTGGGTTGAGCAGGTGATGTCTATAAATGATTCAGCATTTCCTCTCACAAAAGTAGGGACCGTACCAGTGTTGTGTATAACCATATTCAATGCTGTGGTCCATTGGGTGAAGTATTCGCCTCTTCTATCTGTAGTAGGGGAGCCCCACTGTGGTGATTTCACGTTGAGGTCCCCTGCCACTATACTCTCGCCTTGTATGCACCTACAATTGGTCATTACAGCATCTATTTCTTCTTTGAAAGTTTCTAGTGAGATGTTTGGGGAGCTATAGCAGCAGTGGATTCTGTAGTCTTTGAAATGTACTGTTAGTACCCCCTGTCCCGTTTCCAGTTTGGTAACCTTGGTTCTTCTATTTCTGAAGTATATTGCTACGTCTTTTCTATGGTCTGTAATCCAACCTCTACCCTCAATAACTTTCTTGTTAGGTTCGGTAACCATTATAATATCAACGTCTTTCTCAGTAGCTGTAGCGAAAGCGATGTCATGAGCTACCCTTCTCCTATTCAAATTACATTGCATCACCCTGAGCCTTTTTTTTCTTCCTGTCCCTAACCTTACCTGGTTCAAACCAGACATGGAATATAATTTATCCCTCTTGAGTTCCTCCCTCCTCTTCTATTTAGCCTTTCATGATTGACCAATTTCTTGAAAGTGGGGCATCTCATACTATCCATTCTGTGTCCTTCTTTTCCACAGATTGGACAGTATTGGTTTTCCCGACATTCTTTCACTTTATGCCCTGTCTTTCCACAATTCAGGCATCTCTCCTCCCTTTGGGGTCCGGTGCAGTTTCGTGCCAAGTGTCCATAATCTTGACACTTATGGCATTTTGGTGGTATAATCCGTTCTCTCACATGGCAATTGATCCATCCTATTTTGATTTCTCCTGATCTTGTTATTCTTTTTGCTACGTCTTCCCTGATTTCAATTGTGGCGTTTTGATTTCCGCCATATGCCGGTCTCATAGATTTAACTACTACATCGTTTTCTCCCACTCCTGTCTTCAAGATTGCTTCCTTTATCTCCTCTTCTGTGGTTATTCCATCTAAACCAGTAATGTGTAGGGTTTTTTTCCTGGTTCTGTTGCTTATGATAGTCTCGGTATTTGGAGACCCTTTTGTTATGAGCTCCTTGAGTATTTTAGCATCTTCTTCTCCTCCTTTCACTGATATTATCAGATCTCCATCCTTGCTTTTTTTAACTGCTTTCACTTCATAGTTTGTTTTCTGAATCTCACCTTTCACTGATCTGAGGATATCTGCGTATTGTCTCCCTCCAGACTTTACAATGACTGTCCCTATATCTGGATATTTCCTATTGTGCTGACTTTCATTTTTTTGTTTGTTTCCTTGTATTGAATCATCCTTCTGTGTATGTATTGTGATATTGATATTGGTTCCTCTGAATAGATATTCCATTATTTTCCTTGTTGTTTCTCCGTTGATTTTTTCTGGGGCTGGTATATTTATTTTTTGTCTGTTTTCTTTGCAAGTGATTGCTTTGAGTCTACCCATTGCTTTCACGAAGTTGGGTACCCTGTTCATATCATCAACGTTCTCTTGTGCATTCAGAGCGAAAACGTATTTTTCCATTTTTCTATATCCATTTTGTTCTGGTACTTCCGTCGTTTGCTTGATATATGCAATACATTTCTCCTGTCCTTCTGTTTTCAGTGATTCTATGAGCTCAGGAAATCTTTCTTTGTACCTCTTTTCTATTCCCCTATCCATATTTGGTTGTTCTGCATACACAGCCAAGTCTCCTTCTCTTTCTATAAGTGGGTTTCCTGTTTTCATTTCTGTTACTTGGAAAACTTTTTCAGGCCATTGTTGGTCTACAAGATTCAATAGGTCTTGTTCGTCTAGGATATTTTGCAGCTTTTGGTTTATTTCCGCACACTTTTCTTCCTCTCTCATTTCCTGTTCTTCTTCGCTTTCTGCTTCGTCAAACTGAGTGCCGAACGTACATTTGTTCGTTTCCGTTTGTGTACCGATTGTCTTCGTCTTTATTTTGTCGTGTTTCTGTTTGGGTTCTTGTGTTACCCTGCTCAAATCCTTCAGCCACTCATTAAGTTCCTTGCTTTGTAATCTCTCAACCTGAAGGGTAAGTCTACTAGATATTTCTTTCAGTTCTTTTTTGGGGTTGTACATCTCATTCAAAGTTTTCTCTAGTTGGTGCACCTGGCCACATATTTTCTTTATTATATTAGCAAAAATGTTTTTTTCTGTATCGTCCCTATGCGTTTCAGGGCTCTTGTCTGGCCTCTTCCGTTTACTCATTTGTTTCACACCATCTGATTTCGAATAGTATTCCCATGGTTTCTGAGCTTCATGTGAAACAGGAGTATTCGGTCTGGTAGGCGATCTCGCTATGGAGTCTCTTCGGGTAAAAGGGTTTGCCATATCTGTTCCAGTAATCAGAATACCCGCCCTGGCCTGGTTCATCACCAAGGGAGAGCCGCAGTCGCTGGCTAACGGTCCAGAGAGGCCATCTATCTATCTATCTATCTATCTATCTATCTATCTATCTATCTATCTATCTATCTATCTATCTATCTATCTATCTATCTATCTATCTATCTATCTATCTATCTATCTATCCAGTAGTGACCGACCAGACCGAATGATATAATTATAATATTTACCTAGCTTTATTATACTGGACCATTTCATAACGTATCATCAGGAAATATTTTAAATATCTTGGCTACTAAACCCGATGTATATACATGTTTACTGAGTTGGCATATAGTTTTCTATATATACTCATATGTATATGGAGAGAGAAGACAAATGCGAGTGCTAAAACATTGAAACTGAAAATTCTTGGCCTATTCAATTCAATGTTAGTTGATGATATCATCAACTATAAGTCACCAGAAAGCATTGCGAATGCAAAGCCATTAAGTTGGTTGAAGCTGTGGTGGTGCTTAATGCCGTTTAAGTGTTGCAGGGCAGTTTGTTATATAGTATAGCCGCTTTTAATCTAGCCAGCTTTGAACGTTTGTGAAAGTTGTTGAGGAGAAAATCAATGAGTTTAATTGAACTAGTTATTCAAACACAAAGCCATATCCTCGAGCATATCCCTTGGAAATCGGCTAACCAGCTTGACATTAGGTTGTTCATGGGTTTCCAAACAGTTTTTCAAATCCTGAAAGTTCAAGGACCTCGCTTCTTAGGTCTATGATAGTATCTAATTGGGTGAAAGACAATCATAGTCACAGTCTTACTCGTTAATGAGCGAATTATTTTTTTATTTTGATTCTATAATGAAGTCATTATAAAACGCAAATGCGTATCGAAATAGCCTCTGTTTCGATACGCATTTTTAATTATTCGGAAGTTGGTACATTCGAACTGTCAAATGAAAGTCAGAAGAGTTAGGCCCAGTTTACTTCTGAGCGATTTGGATTTGGTGATATTAGCAGTGAAAAACTCAATGTTTTTATTGATAAAGTGTAATTCAGAGTGTGATTTGATTTAAAATGACCAATTAAAACAATAAAAACATTGCAGTTTTCACCGCTGGTATCGCAAAAATCAAAATCGCTCAACAGTAAACTGGGCTTTACGCTCGTGCGCCAGATTTTAAAATGTCATCATTGTTACCAATCGAAGATGTTTCTGTTATTTATCGATATCAAATCATTTTTTTTTAAATAAAATACTTCAAATTAATGCGAAACAGAAAAAAATTTATACGACACACGTTTTATAAGACACGTTTATCGCTCTTGTTCCCAAACAACGCGTGCGACAAAATAGCGTTATAATATACTATTTCATTGAAAACATTGGAAATAATATTTTTTGCAAGTATTTGAGCTTTTTTCGTATGTAAAACTCAATAATTTAAATCACAATTCTATAGCATGTCAGTTGGGGTCCCTGTTCCGTGTTCTAAATCACAAAGCTTGTCAAAATAAAATAAAAACGTCAAACACCAGATGATGTTCCCAAATCTTCACCTTTCCGAATCGTTTTTAAGGACATCATCATAATAACAAAAAACTCGTAAACAAGCTGATAAAAAAATTGAACAACATCGAATCAAGAATCAAGAACTCGCATGGTACCTACTTTATTTTTCGGAAACTTGAGTTAGTTATTAGAATGAATCAATTTAGATAAGGATCTATCCACGTATAATATAATATTCGGCCATAAAACACATTTTCATCTTTTCTGGAATTTTGATGGAACATGATAACTTTTTCTAATTAGAAGGGATCTTTTTTCGACTTCTATTTGGCCAAGTAATTAAATGGGCGTTTTCCATAAACGCATTACGTACCAAACAGGAGAAGTTCAGGTGTTTCACACTCCGATTTTACAGAGAATGTTGTCCCATTATTAGTAAACATTCCAGAGATTGAATTAATGATTAGGTATATAAATTATCTTATTTGCTAAAGTATTAAGTGGGCGTGAAGTGAACATCAAGATAAGTCGCAGTCGCAGTGTGAACATCTATACTGAGCCCCTATTCTTGAATTCTAGGGAGTAGAAAAACTGATAGAAAAGCGAGGAGGAAATATATCATACATCTGTCAAGAAGTGAGATAGTTGTCATGGTTTCTACTACCAAAAATTCAAGAATAGGGGCCCTGTGATGATGAAGTGCGGAAGAAAGTTTTTTTTTTATACTTACTTTTGAAAAATATAAGAACTATCGTTTGACACTGATTTCTGATGAAACCAGAGCTTCTCTTTAAAATTATTAGTTAAATACCGTTTAACATTAGGAAATAAAGGCCGATTCAGATTCATGCGTGCCCACCCTGCATTTTTGACCCTGCATGAAAAATGCATGCCTGTCGTCGTTCACATCTATGCCTGTCGGCGTGCTTGTAAAATGCGTGGTGGGCATGCATGGAATAAGGACAAGTTCTTATTTTCCACTTTTTTTCCAAAACATCCCTTAAAGCCTGTGAATATTTGACAATCTTTTATTTGAACTTGACATTTGATTTATTTTGAATTTGATGATCATTTTGTAAAGTTTGTAATACATTCCCGCCTTTCTCTGTTGTGATTTTAATCTCGAGAAAATGAATGAGATGAAATATTAGATTTACTTGAACTGACAATACTGAAAAAACCAATTAAAATATGACCTTGAGTAAGAAATGCGATGGAAACGCACATATGTGAAATGTCATGCCTTTTTCAGGCACAAGCGTCAGAAATGCATGTGCCTGTAAATCGCACGTGCTTCAAAAACCCTGCATGGAAATGCATGAATCTGAATCGGCCTTAACGAAGAAGCATCAAATAACTTACTCCCCTTCCTAAATCGAGTGGTCTTTATGGAAGAATATGAGTATATTATGATTATTGGAAGAGCATGGCCCAAGCAGCTGAAGATCACAAAAAAAATACCTTGATTCCAAACCATTCATATTCGACAAGATGTCGAAGTAAGTCCTAAATGAAATGTGTTTAGATGAATGTTCTTCCTACGACCCGTATGAAAACGTCATATAGCACACTGATTTGTTATTCAGAAAGTAGCTCATATCACCATGGCGTTGTTATTTGAAAGAAAAAAAGCACACGTGTTGAAATGAAAAATATCACACGCTCGCCTGATTTGATAGAAATAATTAGGTATATTAGTTGGTACTCACTGTCGATATAAAAGCGTTCTCGAATCAAATTCATATTATTTATTGAAATTTCTGCCTCGTTTCGAATTATACCGAGAATCCATTAGATATCTATTCATTTCAATATGTCAATGATACATTACCTCTGAATTCACTTTGATAAAAATTAGGGTCAGTGACTGGAACTGTTTCTATACATGTCTGATGATGTTGATGACAGCGAGTATGGCTACAGTTTTATGCGCGGCTTGCATCAGTTGCATATTGCAGTATATCACAGTATCACAGATGTTTGCACTATTTACATTTGACAAGGAGTCAAGGATGCACTAACTCGTACGCGCTTGCACACTAAATACTTCTGTGGTTCTGTATTCCTGGTTGCGTGATTACTGGCGCTATATCAGGCGTACACAGTAAAAAAAAATTTGTTAATGTCTATTTAGTTGAAAATAGCAAGAAATTTGTTAATAACCACAAACATTATATCTATATTAGCATAAAATTCATCCGAGGAACTTGTTAATGATGAAATTTGTTCTTTTCACTACAACGATTAGTTAAAAAATGTCCGCAACTAAAATTGTAGTGAAAAATACGATGTCTTTTGTTGATTTCTATGAATTTGAGTGAAATAGACAAAACAAATATTTAATCTTCCAAAAAGTAGTTGTCATTTAATCAACGTTTGACGACGATGTGATGCAAGTCAGAATGAGGTAAGCTCAGTACTTGGTAGTCTTTCGTGTCGTTGAGGTGTGCGGTGTGAGGTGAGCGTGCAAAGTTTTGTCTCATCAGAAAAGAAGCAACACCTCCATCAAGTTAGAATTCACTGAACTAATCTCTGGTCGATGATGAAGAATTGCTGCATATTAAATATATATTGAAGGTAAGGTTTAGTTGTTTTTTTTTTGGTTACATATTCATTCAAGAATATATTTGTTTCCATACCAAACCATTTGTTGAATTGACAATATCTTATTGTTGAAATAACGAAATGAAATGATATTTCATTATATTTAGTAGTAATAAACCAAATTGATTTGTTGAATAACCATCATTGGTTTAACTTTAATCGAAAGTACATTGTTACGAATACAAAATGTTTGGTGATTTCGCGAAACCGTTTCGTGATTCATCTAATGCATTATTATCGACTATAATATGTATGTAAGAATAATTATCTGGTTCTAGATTATTTCAAAAAGCAGGAAAAATCAATAGGGCGGAGTCTTGACAATGTAATAAGAGTGCCCAACTTCCACAAAAAGATAAAGGCAATATTGTTTTGGTAAGAAACCAATTTGTGAATAATCATTACATTTTTCAGCTATAATATATCAAGTTACAATATCAATTCAAGATGGACGTGGTTGACTAAATTCATACTCAACATATCCTACATATCCTACAAAATTCGAGTGAAGCAGTATACGAAAGTAGTAAACGCCAACAGAGAAATTGCAACAGAAAGTAAGTAGATGAAAAATGTATTCATTGACCTAGAGCAGATTAGATGTACCCTTGAGTATAAGAACTCAATCAAGTGCTGCACTCAATTTCAGCATACTCAATATCAATAGGGTATTATATAGTATATTATTATTCAAACCATTCAGTAGGTACTCATACTGAATAGTCTTTTCCAATAAGGTAGATGTATTTTACTGCTATCTTTACGGTTTATGCTTGTTCTATAATTTTTGATGTTAAATTCACTAATCGTGTTCAAACAAACTACCCAGTACCATAACTATAACAATAATAATTGAAATCATAACCGATTTTTTTCAATTATTGCAGATATTTGGAGATTTATGGAAATATGCAGTTGATTCCAGATGAAATTCGTCATCTTATAACTTCAGCATCATTCAATTTGGGCAAGTATGTTCATCACTTGGAAGTTAGAAGTTCCTTCTAGTTGCTCAGCATGGAACTACAAGCGGATTTCTCGAGGGATTTCCTAAAGGCAATCATAAAATTTTCCAAAATAGGAGATCAGGGTTGACGACATAAGAATATTCAATAACTTCTTTGGAACGTAAGTATTCCTTTGAGTTTTTTCATCCCTATTTCATTCATTCTTATTTCAATTTCATTATTTGAAATTCATGTTATTCACCTTTTTGTTTCATTCTAGACGGAGATTCCAGTTCGAGAGATGGAATAAACAGGCAAATAATACATCTACGTGAATTATATCATCTCTGATAGTTATATATTATCAAATCCGCTGGTAATATTCGGTTAATCATATATGTACATTTTTTCTCAATGTATAGAAATCTGTCAAGAGGTAATACATTTATTCGAGTGTTTATTTTTCAAGTTATTTTGATTTTCTTCATAAAAGTGTAAATATTTGTGAATGTCCTCATTTTTTAAATAAAACTGAATTGAAAGATATTCATTGAGTTTTATTCATTTTCCTCATGGTACATCTTTTGCTTATAAATTTTCATACCATACTACTGAACTTGTGAAATCGACAATATGCTATTATTAAGTATATAATATTATATTGTTAAATTCACAATATTATATTTGAAAGAGCAAAATTATATTTTTGAATTAACAATATCATATTGCTAAAGTAACAAAATAGAATACCAATCCACTACAATATTTAGTACTAATTAACCAAAATGATTTGTCGAATCACCATCATTGGTTTCACATTCATCGAAAGAATATTGTTGAAAATACGAAATATATCCGGTGATTTCGCAAAACCGTTTTATAGTAACTCCAAAAAAACTAGTATGATTTCGCAACTAAGTTTTGTTATTTGTCAACTAAGCTATTGCACAAATTGACACAAATTGACAAATTTGTTAATTTAACTAAATAAGGTTAGTGGATCGAGCTGAGCAACAAGTTGTAGTTAATTTTAACTACCCAGTTTTTACTGTGTATGGTGTCAAATGTCAATAAAATTGTTTGTCCAAACAAAACTAACTCAATCAATCAGTAATTCACATAACGAGGAATTGTCGGAGAATTATTCGAATATTATCTTCAATATGGAAATAAACAGTACTTGATATCGAATCAAAACCACCTGAAATTCTAGAGACCGCTCAAGTTACATTTTTTACAAGACTACCCGCGAAATGAAAGTATTCGGAGTCGTGGAAAAAATAGTGTACAAAACTCGTTGGAAAGTGCATTTCCTTCACTCGTTACGTTTCCGGACTCACCGCTACACGGCTCGTGCTAAACGACTACTCGTATGAAATATGTCACTTTACACACTTGTTGTGTAATGTACTATTTCACGCCTATGCAGGCGGTATTTTTCCGGATACAAAAATATGTGTGTTGACATGATCTGAACCCATTTCATTCCGTATATACCGGGCGTAACATAATGATGAAACACTCCCTTTTTTCCTTCACTTATAAATATAAATGTTTGGATGTCACGTTCTGACATATACTCAAATGAATTGTCAAATTGACCGATGTTATGCTAGAAAAGTGGAAATACTATCAAATACGTCAAATTAAATGATATACCACCAAATTAATTTCATAGAAATGGTTTTAGGACAAAACGCATTTTCTTCTTACGGAACCATGCCGTTAACGTCACCATTTGTTAGTACTCATGATAAGGGGTTTATTCATGGAATGCCATATTGAACTTTGTACTGAATCGAATTGAAATTACATCTTACCGATCGAAAAAATATATTTTGATTTTTAGACATCAAGGTACAGCAAAACAATATTTTTTGTGTCACCCAATACGAAAAATCAATTGGAGTCAAATCAGGTGACAGGACCGGACCATTCGTTGAAATGACATTTTCACCACTTCCATTAGAACCGGAAATAGAAAAATAATATTTTGTATGTCAAAGTGTGACGTTTATCAATTTTATAGGAGTTCAATGCGGTTCAATGATATACCTCTAACATTAAAGGAAAAAAGGGAGGTGTACCATGATCCTGTTACATCAGGTATAGTGTTGATCAAGACAGCAGAATTTGTTATTGCAAAATAATTATATTTTGTATACTCACGAATGCTTCTTGTAGTTCAGTTAGATGAAGGTATTACCTGAAAAAAAAATTCGTTCAGTACAAGAAAAATTTTCACAATTCTACAATATAAATTATCAGCATTGTAATTTGTACCAAGAATAATTTATGCAATTATACGTCCTGGTTATATCAAATTTTTAATTTATTTGTATCAAGATATTTGTAAAACCCAACAAATTTGTAATTTTTGACAATATTTCTTGTTGAAGAATCCATAAAATGATTTTTCTGTGGCCGAAACCGGGGTTTTCATCTACAACCTATCTTTCAAAAGGTTATTTGCATCTTCATTTAAATGAGAAAAAAACCTTCTGAGTCTAGTTCATCTTCATATGAAAAATATTTCAATAGGTAATACAACTTATTGAAAAACACCGGAGGTGGTGAATAAAAGCACTGATTCGCATGAACACACTCATGATATGGTGTTCCTTCACACCAGAAAAATATTCGCATGTACCTGCTCAGTGTTAAAACGCACCGAAGAGAATTTCGTTGAAGTAGGATTCAGCATCAAGAAAATCTCAGAATGTGCATCACACCACTGCGGTGTCAAATCGCACCTTCGGAAATGCATAAAAGACACCGCCAAAGTGCTTATTTTAGCACTAACATTAGTGTTACTGACAATTGGGCTTGATTAATGAAAACAGCTATGGGAAAGGTCACATAACACCTACAGTGGTGAATAATATGCCGGTGTTCACATCAGTGTGAAAGCAGCCACGACTTCCAGCCACGAGTTCACTGACACTAAAACAATCAGGACCTCAGGGGACACCAGACGGTGTTAGCTGATGTAATTTTTTCATTGTGTACTGGAGAAAACGGAATAAATAGTCTACCATATATGATTCATACAACTCCCTTAATAATACCAGGATAATCACCATCCATCACCGTCCTAATGTATACATTCAGACCAACCCTCATCAATTCAGAAAAACATACCATATTTCACGACAGGAAACGTTATCGAGATGGTTAAAGGAAATCGCATGGAATTCATTAATGGCTAGACTTCTGTTCGCAATAACTTCGTGGTTTTACGATATTGCGGTTTATTTTCATATCTTCGTATCTGATAAGAATCGATCGGACTATTTTAATTAATCATTTATCGATACGATCTTGAACCGTTATTATACTGAACTCAATTACCAGTTGACGTTCTTTATTGGAAACGTTTCAAGTGTTGCAATCTGATGTGTTATTCAACAGATATAACTTATTTTCACAATATTTCGATTTCAATTCCAATAGATTAATGGTTTCGTTCCATATAGTATTGTTACTTTCTCAATAATAATAATAACATTCTAAACGTATCATTGATGAAATGTCCAATAATTCTCGAATAAATTCCAAATATGTATTAATATTAAAAAACTCTTTAAAAAATTATAGAAGCATAAATACCTTCTATTATATGAGATAATTTTCGTATAGAGATTTCCTAAGCTTCATGGCACTTCAGATTGCTCAAACATACACCTGAATTGTAACGAAAATATAAATATTAAATTTAGTACCCGCTCCATCTGTAGATTTCAAGGCATCATGAATCAACATCAAGACATATTTTTAAGTTGAGGAAAGTAAATGAAACAAAGTAATAAAACTCTATATTCTATTTCTGAATACAGGGTGTTTCTTTCACTTTCTATTGAGGTTTTTCCTAATACCTAAAACCAAAGTTTACAGAATACTATTTCTGTAGTCTTTGCTATAACACCCAAACTTTCAAGAAAAAATCCAATACCTACTTACTTTCCCAATATTTTTCGAAAGATCAAAGAAAGTTGCACGAAACAAGTTTCGAGACATACATGCGTTATTTTATTTAATATTACTTTCTTATTTTATGATTCAAATATCAGTCACAATGAGTTTGATATGACAATTTGTTTTTCGTTTTCCACCAAACATATCTTTTAATTGAAAAATCGGTGATGAAGATTGGTATAGGGACATGTCATATCATTCGACAAGTAATTGAGTGTTCAATTCATGGGTAATGGAATATACAGGGTTTTATTAAAAAAAATCAACATTTACAGTTTTATCTTTACCGGAGTTTTACTCTTCGCACCCTGTATAATATTAGATTGATGTGCGTCGAAATGTATGAGAAAGACACATATTTTACGAAGTCACTGTAACAATTGCAGTTTTTTTGCCGTAAAAAATTTAAAATTAATTTATTACTCAAAAACAGTGGGAATATATAAGGATTTGTTTTCTATGATATTTAAATCATTGTTTATTACTCTGTCAACAAAATATTCAACAATGAATAAATCTCTGATGAATCACACAAAAAATGTGAATTGCAGTTGTGTTGGACATATTGTTGATTTTGAAGTGGAAGGTTTATATAATTATTGCGTTCGTCGTATCCAAAGTATTTTTTATCCGACTGAAAGAATCAACTTTAATTTATGATAATTGCACTTCCATGAACTCTCGTGAGCTGTATAGATAATTACCACAGGTAAGTTCAAGCCGTAAATTACAACCACGATCTGATAATGTTGAAAACTAAACACAGAGAAGGAAACATAACTTCAAGAACTTCAGTAAAGAAATGACAAAATTTGACTTGAACTAATACCAAGTATGATATAGGTACTGGTTCAGAGTTGTTCAGCTAATATAATATTCTACAGGGTGATTAACAGAGCGTTGAATTAGATATGATAAGTAGGTAAATGACAGCTCTTGATCGCTCTACCAAATCTTCATGATAGCATACAAAGTGGTTGAAAATACAAGTTTTTCTAGTGATTTAGAAAGAGGGTTTTGAAACGGAACATACCGTAATTGTAGGTATTACTTGGATGACCCGTCAATTTCTCACTCATAATACCACAAGAGCTTCAATTATCACTGAAAAATTTTCAGACATCACGAATTTTCTAAAAATATTCGTGTTGAAGAAAAAATCAACTGTTTTAAATTGAGGCCAGAGTGCATGTTATTCGGTAGGAAAATTTCACAGTCTGCGCGTTGAAAAGAGTATAAAAGTGGTTAGTAGACCGTACGGCTGTGTATAAAGAGTAAAATAAAAACATATTTCGATTATATTTACCGTGAGTTGTTCCGTGAATCAAGATCGTTGGACATGAATTTGATTCTCATTAACACTTCAGTTTTCGAAATCAACCGCTACCGGTCCCCTACCCACCAAATCCGTATTGGCTATTTTGAATATTATCGTAAATTGTAAATCAACAATTCAGTTTCATCATTATTACCGATAACGTCTAGATACATTGAATAATCATGACAGAAAACTCTGAACCACTGAGGTAATGTTGGTAGAAATATATTTACACTGAGTGCGCACCAGTTTCAGCAATGGAAAACGTCAAAAAATTTCCAGTGTAATACCATGCTTCTTCCTCAAAAGAAGAGATAACATTTCCGGAAATCGTTCTAGTTGCTATAGTAACGATACAAAATATACCTATAAACAATATTAAACTTTCGTGAATAATCAGAATTATTGATATTTCTTGGACGAATCTTCAAAATCAATTAGTATCTCGAATGTAGTTTCATTCTCAAGCTAAATTGACTGATAATCGAAGTAGATTTAGGAAATTAAATTATACAGGGTGTAAATTGAAAGAAAGACATCTTGTCTTGTCCAATCAAACATCAAACACAGTTTGAATGACTGGTAGACCACGAGCAGAAAACAACTACTTTCCTGGCAAATACCACACAGAACATTGCTTTATATATGTTCATAGTATACGCAACGATTCACACTGAGAATGCAGTTCGCAAATGTTCCTTTCTTCCTAAGACGTGAAAAAGTTCACATCTAGACAGGTACGCTTGACAAACTACAGACCAGTTTCGGGCGTATTGGCCCTCATCAGTGCAGGGTAGTCATCCGAGTAGAGATTCTGAGATCTTCACTCGAAGCGGAGGCCTGTCTCAATGCAATCCTTGCTCTCCTATTTCAACGCAGTGAGCGGCGTTCCAAAAGACACTTGTAATTAGCGACACCATGCGGCGGAAGAAAGAAACACCCCAGAAACAAACCTCCCATGTCATCACAAAACAATGATATATATCATTATTATAATCATTATATTATGAGTGAAAACGTTCCTTTAGAAAGGAAGAGTGAAATATACTCTTTTCAAGTTATTGTACTCCGTTTCACTAGGTATAGGATTTTTTTCATTACATCTAATTTCACAAAGATCATTGAGTGTTCAGAAAAAAGTTTTTTTCATGTAGGTTGTACAAAGAATGTCGGATTATCAACGCGTATGTTCTATATTAATTTTTATTAGATTTTCGAAGACGGAGAACAGTAATCAAATATCATGCATACTTATTATAACATAAAATTACATAAAATAAGTAGATGAATCAATCTTCATTCGACATACCTCATCATGTTTTAGTGAACCAACAAAAAATAATACGTCATAATCATACTTGAAACTAATGTATTATCCGGAAAAACAAACATCAATCATTTCCAATCTGATATAATTACATCCTTCTCCCATCTCGCTTCAGATTACTCATGATAAATCATGCTTTTTTTTCAGCTGAACCCAGTGTCGATGACCTGTCTGAAAATGTTCCCTCTGAGCAAACTCTCTTCCTGCATCTTCTGTCTCTCCCTTTATGTCTCTCTCTAGAAATTTGATGTATTGATTTTTTAATAACAGTCTGGAGCGGAATGAAAGAGACTTCACTCTAATGAAAACCACAGATACATTCCATCGCTTATAGGGTGATTCTCATGGAATTTATCGGCACACGGTGATTTGAAGGAATAATATAAGGTTTGCATGAATTAACATTGTTATATGGTCTATGGAATATTTTTCCTTCGACCACATATAAAAACGTCATAAAGCACACTGTTTTGAAAGAAAAAAATCACCAAACGTGTTGAAAAAAATCGTAAGCTCGCATTTATATGGATAGAAACAAGTATATTAGTTGTTAACTTCGATTATAATCAAGGTGGATATAGGATGGTGAAACAGCTTCCTATTAACAAGCACTAGAAATAACTGTAGACCTTTGCCTACTTGATTTCATACCGTAGTAATATTTCCTGAAATAAACAGAGATGGCGACATACCTTGTGTCGGTAAAACAGAAACTGTGCTTCTGTCGTCTTTTTATCAGTTTCATCTGTTCTAGATGAAAAATGACTGAGAAGAGTCAAGATATCGATAAAAATTCCAGATTCACTGAAAATATTGTGTTTTGATGTCATTTCAACTCATGTCTGTCAGATGCGAACCACAGAAATACATCAGCAACAGAAATCTTCTTCGCCGCCATCTTCATTCAAGTCGTGGAAATATTAGTACCTTCTCAGAAACAATTGAAGAGCTGTTTCACCATCCTATATCCACCTTGATTATAATATAACAGACTAGATGAATAACGCTCTATCCTTACCACAGTAGTTGTTTGAAGCCAACATCTAACACAGTTACTAGGGTTACCTCATTCTAAAACAAGGAAAGCAACAACAGAATCCCCTAGGACCAGTGTCTTGCTATCTTGGAAGGGTCTGAATTTGAATAAATTGACCTACTAACAAAATTATCGTATCCATTCTTCCTAAGACTGAATGAAAACAATGTAGCATCAAAGTTTTCTGAAAATATACATCTTTGATTTATTACCCAAATGATAATGGATTCAATTCACTGTCACAACTATATTGTTTATTTTCTGGAAATATAAAGTTTCAAAGTGTCGAACTTGAGAAATATAACATGAAACATGTTATTTATTACTTATCAATTCAACTTATAGTATAGGCTCATATACTACTCTGAGCATTTTCTTACCACTTGGGCCAACCATTTTATGACTGGTAGTGAAATGAAGCGGGCAAACTCTAGAGTCTCTTGAAATATTCTGTTTCCCAATCATATTTTTTCATCTCGAGGAAACCCGAGAATGTTTTCATGTTACCAAAAATCGTTTAGCATATGAGGGTGGGTGAATAATGTTTATACAACGAATGATACGACCCTGAGTAACTCACCAGTGGAATGTTGTGTTCTGGTCACCACTTTAAAATCGTCTCTTACACAATTCACAGCATCCTTTAAAAACAGAATAGATAGGGTACTTAAGTAAAATACTATTCATATTTTTACACAAAACTGAAAGTATGCCGTTTAATGAACCATAAAAAAATTGATTTGAAAACGAGACGTATCGCGCTGTCACTGTCACCGTTCGGTCGATTATCGGTTGAACGAAATTAGCGGCGTTGGCGTATTCACCAGAAATGTCAAAATCTCCAGAAATATCTGCTATCCATAAACCACTTAAATATAAATTAAGCGCTGTATTATATGAGGAACATTAAATACATAGCTTTTAATACTCATATGACTCATTTAAGTATCAACAGAAGGATAAATATATTTGGGAACCTTAAAAAAATGTGATCTTAGGATGATTATCACTTCCAAATGTAACCATGTGGCAACCTCTATGGGAGACAATGCATATGAATTTCATGTTGGCTCCAGGCAATTCGGGGTGTTATTATTCCAGTAAGTTTGTTGTTCGGGGGGAAATATAGATGGAAATTGACGGAACAGATCTTATTAGAAAAACAAGCATGAGTTAATTTTTTACGCAAAAATATTTTGGCAGTAAACTCAAAAAAAGTCATTATCGAGGTCATTTTTATCTTTCGAATAATTGAGTGATCTTTCAAATATCTAAAAATGCAGAAACGCTGGTCTGATGATAAGATAACTAGCAAGTTTTATAAAATACAGTTTGATCCTACTCTACGGGTGTTTCTTATAGCAGAAGTGGCTCACTCTTTAAGTTAACTTTCTTGTTCCTGCGGATGAACAGGTGAAATTTGATGTGAATGTATAATAGATATGAAAAAATGCATTCGTTGACGTACCCATTCAATTGTTTTCTATTACCTCAGGTTTGACCGACAGGAATTGACCCTTAATACTTTCTTCAAATGGGACAACCAGTATATTTCCAAAGGAGAGGCAATTTTCTGTCAAATCTGAAGTTATAGAAACCGAATGTCACTTAATCATATGCAGAAACAAAACAATAAATCCTTTTTGAGAAACAAATGCTTGCTTCATCGAATACACAGATTGCCAAGGGCGTCGCCAAGGAGGGGCAGGGGGGGGCAGCTGCCCCCCTCTAGAGACTCTACCAGAATTAAAAACTTGCTTGATTCAAGTAACTCTATAGCTCTAGTATCAGAGAAAATAATCAATTTCTTTTTGAAAAAGCCTTTATTTCTCAAAAACAACACTTCGTATCGCTCTACCATGCACATGGTAGATAGAAACGGGCGTATTTAGCACTTGCATAGATTAAATACTCCTGGACAAGTAGATAACCATGCGTACCACACATTCTGTTAGCGAACAAAGGGAGGATTGAACGAAGCGGATCAATCTTTATTCTATCCATCGGTGGAATTGATATGGGAGTTGATAGGTATCTATTATTAGTGTGCAGGTGTCATATAAACACTTCATATGTCTCTTTCTTGTTTTGAATTCTGTATCCACTGTGTGAATCGTTGCGTGGTATCAGCCAGTGAAGTGGTTGTTTTCTACTCGTTGTCTACCAGTCATTCAAACCGAGTTTGTATTAGGAATCCAGTTCATTTCATTTTACAAAAGCGACCTAATAATGTGGCAATGTTACATTGTTATAGAGAACGAATGAATAAATTAAACATATTAAAACAGTGGCTGATGATTTCATTGGCCAAAAAAGTTGAAATAAAAATATATTTTTTCCTCATCTTTCTCCACAAATATCAATATCAACTACCTATAGATTTGAAACCCTATTAGTCACAAAATATTATATTTTGGTTGAGGTAATTTACAGGTATTGCAAAATATATATTATTACTCCAATCTATCTTCAAATTTGAAGGTATTTGACCTATAACCATAAAAAATTTTCGCCTGCATCGCATTTTTAGTTACCTTGCTCACACCCCTCTATTTTTCCACCCAATGGACGAAACAAAACTCGCCGCTTCTGCTCAGAAGTACCATGTCAGAAAGTCGCCTTAGTCGACTTGCAATGATGAGTGTTCAACGAAAGATTATTATTGAGAACATAAAGAAATAGAAAAATTTACAAGATTTACAATTAAAATGTTTTGTAGCAATCGATCAAAACTCTACAAAATGTATTCATTTTACCCACAATTCATATCTATCATCAATCATCTTGCCCCCCTCTGGCCCATTGGCTAGCGACGCCCTTGCAGATTGCTGGAATGCATTTTCCAATAATAATAATTATTATTTCGAACTACCTACTCACCCATCAAAGTTTACTGAATATAGTATATTCTGTTATAACTACTTTTTGTCGTCTTTCACATCTGAGTTACAACGAGGTATAGTCAATTAATTTTTTCCACAATATTTTACAACTTCGATATTATAACCAAAGCATAAATTACTTTTTTAATATAGATTGACTTCTCACCATGAAGGTAAAACACCAGCTCAATCGATATCTCGAAAATGTCATCGCGTCATTTGGAAACCTTTCACAATTTAATTATCAATAACAGTAACTTTCTGATCCGTCGATATCCGCGTATCTGCGCTGAAAAAAATTCTGAATCCGTATGGCGCAGCTCGCGACTTGAATAATTTAATCTTCTCGTTTTTTTCCCCATCAACGATTGATAGTTCTCTCGAATTCGTAGCATACTCCAAGAGGCATTTATAACGCCAGAATGACTGCTGAGGAATGGATATATGATGTCGTTTCCGCTTTCGAAAATCCGAAGAATTCGATATTGTACGCGATATCAATTCATGAACAGCGGCATATGGTTGGAAATATCACATTCAATTGAGCATCTATTTACAAGAAGAAAAATAAGTTTGTTAATGTCTCGATTAATTTAAGATGATTCATTTCGGTCTATAACCTCGTCTCTAATGACCTACACAATTTTCAAGTCAAATTTTTAATTCATTTCTGAATATCTGATGATAGCCTCTGAGTCCGGAAAGTTTCGAAATATGCTCTTGATATGCTTCTAATGCATTAGAGCTTCAACATATTTTTTCCTCTGCCATAAGTATACTCTTGCATGACTGAAAATAGTAACTGAATTTTCTAGGCACCTCTTCATGTAGCAAAAAGAGCATAAATTGTGAATTTGAACCTCCTACCAGAGAAAACGAGGAAAAGTATGTATGATATGATATCAGGATATAATCACTGAAATATAACCAATAACTGGAACGCTAATATACGTAAATGCGCGGGGAACTTATGATCCCAACTATGCGAACTGAGATTTCAGATTATGCGCCGACGCAGTAAAAGTAAAGGTATGAAAATCATGTCTTTGATCACTACAACTGTATACATTTGATGACGTACGTCTGTGATTCGTATTAATTCTCACTGGTCAAGTGGTAAATGGTCATTCGCCAAATCCAAATCAAAGAGAAGTTGTTCCATATCGTCAAGTTGCCCTGTTTGATAACATTTTCATAAACAAAATAGGTTGAAGGTGCATTGCTGCAATGCAAAAACTGCAGTACTAATTCTAGTTTAACCTTTTTTTGGTGAGTTGAGATTGATACTTATACTTGAGCTGTATCATTTTATCTTAAAATCATCTATTTTCAGTTTAACTGAGAATAGACATTGCTCATGAATGAAAGCTAGATATTGGTAGATATCTGGTGGAGTACAATTCACACTATCTTCGTCACTAGAATGCATTTCGTAATGAATATTGTCCGTATTGACAGCAAATATGGCTACTAGCCTATTTTTCACCCACCAGTCTGGAACATGAGCAAATTGTAAACCCTTAATAACTCCCTCATTATAAGAGATAGAGAAAAAGTAAAAACACTCATGTAATGCTTTTTCAAGAGGAACATCATGGGCGTAGCAGAAATTATTTCAAAGGGGTTTAAAAGGTATTTAAGAGACGTTTTTATGGTATTTCGGGCGTAACATGCTTTTATGGACCTATAGGCGTGTTTGGCCCTCGCTATTACTTACACACTGCGGTCCATAAAAGCCAATTTTACGCCCTTGATACCTAAATAACTATTATGCACGTTCGGGCGTGAAATAGCACTTTACAGCCCGGTTGTGCGGTTATAAAATGGTACTTTACCGCCCGCCGGATAATCTGCGACCACGAATACCACTACCAGCCTCTACATACACATTTATTTTCAATCACAAATCGCATCCACCATCTTGGAGCCGCCATCTTGAATATTCTAATTTGGATAAAAAGAGTTTCGCACACGATGTGCCCAAAGTATCGCTTTGGGAGCGTGTTTTATTGCGCAAAGCCTCATTTTCCAAAGCAACTCTGTGAAAAACTACTTGATCATCTTGCAGGTGCCAAAGGGATTCCAATCAGGTGAATAGTGATCAGATTATGGCCGTGGTGAGGACCACAATCTGTAATTCAATATAGAAAGAAATCCCAGAATAATATCCCATCATTACCTTTTTTTGTGATGAACGCCATCTTCTCATTTTTTATTATTTCCTGAATAGGGGAGATTAAATCATCTAATAAATAAGGTTCAAGTTTTCTTCTTCACCTTTTTATTGCAAGTTCAGACAGTCTGGCCGGTTCACTATATATATACAGCAGGTAGAAAACTTGAGGTTGGGCACAGCTGTTACAAAACTGGTATTAGTAGAACAATACACCATGTGCGGCCATGAAAAATTTGCCAAGGAAACGTAGCCTACAAATGTGAAAATAGTAAATTAAACACTGAATTATTTCAAAACACAACAATTGTATATTTTTATATCATATTCATTTTACAAAAAAGGGCCACAATATACTTATGCAAATCTAGAGCAAGGGATAATTGTACACCACTATTTATCCAACAAGAAATTTTAACATAGACCTGTATTTTCATTCTAGAAACGATTTGCTTAATTCACGTCAAGCAGCTTCCAAAGGAAACTGTCTCAACATTTTCTTGCACCTGGAACGTGAACAAAATTGCTCTGCCGGTACCGACAACAATGCTCACAAAAAATTCAATTATTTATGAAAGCATAAAAATGTATAATCATTTACCAGAGTATTTGAAGATAGCAAAAAATACCTCAAAATATTTTTTCTACGACTCATGAAATACCTTAATTGTATGTTCAATGATGACTTCTAATTGATGTAGTACCGCGTAACTATACAGACAATATAAGTGACAATTCAATATTTCTTTGACAGAACGGTATTATAATATATTATTCTCATGTTGTTGTTTTTTTCTTACACTGTATATTATAACAGTCGTAGAAAAATTAGTGTAGAACTCGCTTTTTGCAGCTCGTGCTATGCAAACTTTCATATTCGTAGTACAATATACAATAGAAATGGTTTTTAACGTGCAAGAATTTTATGATGACAAATTTCAAATTATGTGCGATATAATATATGTATGTATTAATGGCTGATTATCTTATATATATGTCTCATCATGTTAGTCTGATATTTTTTTTAGTTTGTTTGTGATTTTTGTACTACTTTTGTTCTATATACAGTTTTGTTTGTACCTGGACCAAGTGGATCTTTCCACTACAAATATCATAGAATAAGAACGTAATTCTTAGACAATAAAGCACAGTTTTGATTCGATATATTCTAGCGATCTTTTCATATAATATAGCCAAAATATTTAATGCTTGCCCAGATACGCTGAAGTGTCGCCAGATGGCAGATTCGAATCTTAATTGATAAATAAAATACAAGATGGTATGATTTCAATATAGGTAGGCAACTTCAAAATATTTCGCACCAAAGTGAGTGTCAAATAAACAGTGTATCTTGAGTCGTCATCAAGATAGCATTTGTAAAGAAAAACAACTATACCTATCCAGAAATGTTGTTGTTTCCAGTATTCTAAAATTATTCACACATATCACAATGAAATACCTATTATTCATTGTATGGAATGCGCTGAATAATTTTCAACTTAATAATATGTGTAGATAATTTTCCATTCAGTTTTCAAGTAACAAGCACAAACAATTGATAATTTCATCAAGAAAATATTGGGTGATCATCAGTAAGTTCATCTCCAATTATTATCAGTGTATTTGAAAAGTGTTTTTCTATTCTGGTTGTATAATGAAGTCATTGTGCAACGCACATGCGTGTCGAAATAGCCTCTATTTCGATACACATTTTTTATTAATCGGAGATTGGTACAATCGAACTGTCAAATGAAAGTCACAAGAGTTAGGCCCAGTTTACTTCTGAGCGATTTGGATTTGGTGATATTATAGCAGTGAAAAACTCAATGTTTTAATTGGTGAATTTTAATTCAGAGTGTAATTTGATATACATTGACCAATAAAAACAATAACAACATTGAATTTTTCACCGCTGGTATTGCAAAAATCAAAATCAGTAAACTGAGCTTTACGCTTGTGCGTCAGATTTTAATTATTTCAATGTCATCATTATTACCAATCGATGATGTTTCTGTTATTTATCGATATTAAATCCATTTGTTTCTTCAAATTAATTAAAAATAGAAAAAATTGCATATGACACACGTTGTCGTACTTGTTCATTTGGAGCACTCCTCGCTTCGCTCGTCGTACTCCGAACAACGCGTGCGACAAAATAGCGTCTTATAAAACTTGTATCATAATATACTATTTTAACCGCCAACTTAGTTGCAAAGCAACCCTCGAAGTCTTATTGAGACTTGTATGAGTTAGAAAGATGGGAACCTAATAGCTTTTTAAGTGTCATCCGAAGCACTACTCGGCTGGTTACCGTGGAGTAGCAGTACCAGTAGCTATACTTACCTAAATCAGAAGGATCCAAACCAAGTGATGACCAGCGATGAATTATTTCTTACACGAACCTTCAATTTCACTAAAGTTTCCAAGTGGTGAATCAATGTTTGAATTTACCTATAAAAATTCCAAGGAATTCCAATGATTTCAGATCATTCAAAAGAAATCCAGTTGTTCGTAGGTATATACCAGAATCCCACTTACCTACGATTGACTCCGCTTCCAAATACGGTTTTGAGAATTTCAAGATTAGGTTTAGTCAAGAGTGATGTTGAATAACCTGTTTCAACATTTTCAAGTCTATTATCTACCTTGAGGGCTTGGAAAATCCAATGAGAACGCTGGCATACATGTTTCGATAAGTACAAGCTACTCTCTGTAGATAAAAAATCTGAATTCTCTGAACAACAAACAATATACAGTGGCTATATTTTGAGGATTGCTGAAAAATTCCCAAGTACTAACATTTACTGCCTTCCTACCGAACAAATTCTTTTATTTCTGACAGTGACATTATAAGCTTATATCGTCATAGTTACGATATCTATAATGAGGGTCATAACTCCCTTGGGATATTAAGGTTCAAAAACTCCCTCTTACCTTTTACAGGTGAAAATGATACAAGAAATGCTTATAAACGTTTATATGTAATGAAAACTAAGACATATTTTCCTTATTCACGTCATTACAAATAATAATTTGGGCTAAACGTTTCTGACTGCAACGAATAAATACAATTATTACCAAATCTACCAGAAAATACCGAAAATACTTTACCAGTTCTTGAAAATATGCCAGAAAGACAGTTTCGTTGGCATCTTTTGACATAACATTTCTCTGTGTCAGCCACTTCAGATATAAGTTGTATTCTTTTTGATATAGGGCTTCACTTTTCGATGGAAGTAATGATTGTCTTGCTTTTTCCGCTTTTTTTATAATATCCTCCATTATATCAGAAAAAGATCGTCGATTTGTGGTAAAAAATAAACACGTTTTTAACGGAAAAACATTTATTGATAAAGAAAGTTTGCTTATAAACATGTAACATAGCGACAACCTAGCAACAACCAACAATGCTACAATCAACGCTACCTAATTCAAATATACCAGAATGGTTATGAATTTAAACATTTATTGCGTTCTAAATATGGACATATTGTTATGAAAATCGGTCAAAAATAAAATTATCTATGTACCACGGGAATTATAGAGCCTTAATAACCTCTGGCAATTGCTGTCCCTCGGGCCAGAGGCCCTCGGGACGCAAACTTTGCCATCGGTAATTAAGGCCCTCATAATTTCCTTAATACATAAATAACTATTATATGACTTCATTATGTATTACCCATATAAACGCTCTTTCTCCCCATAAGGACGCTCATGGAAGAACCACAAGAACCTGAATTCACTTGAGGAAACTACGAAAGCATCACGATTCACATGAATATGTGGGTCTCTGAATAATATCCGAATGTTCATATCGCAATTATATTCGAAGAGAAAATACACAGTATAGTAATTTTCATTCGATGATGCAACCTGTAACTTACTTGATTCAACTTGGGTCAGCGTAATTACGCTTGTTAATTTTGGAGCAACTAAACCTAGAACATTGGTTGGTGAGTTTTCAAACTAGGTATAACTTGTGATTGTGATATTTTAGTTTAATGACAGATTATTTCATCATTTATGCTTAGATAATCATAGATTATAAATTAATTCCATTTTGCCTCACTTCTAGACAAACATGAGTCATATTTTGACGTTTCAGGAAACTCCATGAGCCAAATGGAACAGATGAGTAGATTATTTCTCAATCCAAACAGCTACAATACCAAAGAAAAATTATGAATTGCGAAGAGTAAAAGTATAAAAACAAAATGAGAAAACGTCAGAAAAATTCACCAACGATGAATTATTGAAGACATTTGGAGCATAGACTGCTCGCTTACGTCTCACATTTATGGCAGCTATCTATTGAAAAATATGAAGAAACTTTATCCGTGGCATTAGATATTTCCAAGGCATTTGATCGAGTTTGGAACCAGGGACTCTTCGCCAAGCTTCCATCTTATGGTTTGCCTCCTCAGCTGTGTTCTCTGCTTGCTAGTTTTCTCTCAAACAGGTATCTCCATGTAGTGGTCGATGGAGTTTCATCTAATACTCTACTCATAAATGCTGGTGTTCCGCAGGGATCAATTTTAGCACCAACAATATTTCTGCTTCACATCAACGATTTGTTGGGAGCAACTTCATGTCCTATATATACACAGCTTCGCGGATGATAGTAACCTCCATACAGCTTTTTCTTCCAGGGCCCCTATATCGGCCCGTGAAACCAGAAATGAATAGGAAGAAATGTTAACAAAATAAATATGGACTTAGCAACAATTCTCGAGTGAGGATCTGATAACCTGGCAAACAAAACACAAGCATGTACTTTCTCTAGAAAAGCCGATCTCACTATGCCCAACATAATTCAGTCAGGAGTCACCATACTATTGACGTCATCCAGTTCGATGCTTGGCGTTAATATCAGCAATAACCTTTCTTGGTGAAATCACGTGAGGTCCATTGCCAAAAGTACATCCCAAAAACTTGGATTTCTGTTTCGAGCCAAGAGCTATTTCACTCCCAGTCAGCTCCTTATGATCTATAAGGAACAGATTCGACCTGTGCTGGAATACTGTTCCCATATTTGGAGTGCGGCACCTAAACATATCCTGAAACTATTGAATTCTGTTCAAAAAAGGGCAATTCGTCTCGTCCGTGATGCCTCACTTACAAACTCGCTCACTCTTCTGGAACACCATAGAAAAGTTGGCGATTTATCTCTATTTTATAGCTCTCCTGAAATATCAACAATTTTTCCTCCATTAGCAGTCTCTTCGGGATTAACCCGCCAAGTTCAGTCTTCATATCCCTTCGTGGTCACTTTAGAGACCTGCAGAACGTCCCTTTCCAAAGACTCGTCCATCCAACGAACATCGAGACTTTGGAACTCATTGCATAGGGAGGTGTTCCTCGAGGCATAACATCTCCAGAAATTTAAGAAGAACGCCAACTCCTACCTTATTTCCTTTTGGTTCTCACGATGTTCTCTGAACATTACAGGATTTCCCTCTTCGTGAGAACCAGAACATAAAAAAAAAAGAAAAAAAGACCAGCTGAACAGTTTCAGAGTGAATACATCATTGTATGCATGACGTCCTTCACTTGGTTCTACAATTCCATAACTAACTTGTTTGTGATGGTATCACCAGATGTAGACACTTACTGCTTGTATCTGAGCGTAGCTCGACAGAAGTAAAAAGCTAATTGAAAAAATGATTCAATGGCAGAGGGAAAGTATGTAGGTACCTTTGATAAGAGTGTAGTAGTAGTAATTCTTGTTGTCTCCGAAAAAACAAAGTACATCATTTGATACCTGATGAGGTCCTTGAACCATCTTAGTGGTTCAAGATATTATAGGTTTTCACTTGAAATTACCACCTTCTCGGAATTATTCTGATTGTATTGAAGAAATACATTTTCCTCAAAAAAATTCTTTCTCTTGGTTCTCACGATGTTCTCTGAACATTACAGGATATCCCTTTTCGTGAGAAGCAGAACATAAAAAAAAGATATACTTAATTTAATGTTTTTTCAACCTTGTTTAAACATCAGATATTTATTGGTGAAATTGCGAGGTGACTGTTATCACGTTGACTTTTCTCATTTTGTTTTTACTTTACTTTAACATAAACATTTCGTTTATGTAATGCATTCTAATTTTTCTTCGGCTATATTAAATAGCGATATTATTCACTGATATAAATTTGATTCAATGACCCACAACACAGTGATATCATTCTGACATCGAAACATAAAAAATTCACAAAATTTTATCAAAAACAGTTTGAATAAAGCTATTTGGTAGAAACAGCTTCTTGAAAGTTCCACCATAAAATGATCTCCAAAAGAACTAATCATCGTTCGAATCTATTCAACATCATAATACATTTCGAATTTGATTATAAATGAACGAACAACGCTGGTTTGAATGAATTCAAGTACGCTGGAAATTAGCTCTGGCAAGTTCTGGGCTGAAATCATGAATAGTAATGACTAAATTATCATACATTCATGAATTAAAACTCGAAATATTTGAGAAATTCCACAAGAATCCGTTCATCATTCCACATCACACTTTATTGGGTCGCCTTATGTGGTGTTCTCGATCAATTCCATATCTAAATATGATTCTTTTTGCTTCCAAACTTCTACTGATGGTATTCAGATATATAGTGAAGAGTGAGGCAACATCATGAATACAAAATATTTGCATAACGTTTGTGAATAAGCTTAGGAGATTTTGAAGTGGCACGCCTAACTTGGAGACAATGATAATATACCGTTAAAGATTATCGGGTCTATTCTGTTTTTAAATAGCAATATGGTTACAGAGAAAATATTGCTATCACAGCAGAGATTTGATGAATTATCGTTTTAAAAAACGACTTTGAAGTATATAATTTGTTAATCTCCATGAAATCTTGCTATTTCATGTCTTCATCTCGGCTAAAAAGTGAATATTAGAGTCATAATATCGAATTATATAAACATAACAATATGGTTATCATAACAAGATTCAAACAGAATTGACCCGATTGGCTGAAGAAAATATGCACTCTTGGAGGAATTCTAAATAACGCTTCGAGAGTTGAATATCGCTTCAATTTGAAGTAAAGGGAAGTTTCATAATAATTATCTGCTTACCAGTTATTACAAATAGACGAGCAAATAGATATTGAACTCAGTACAGGAAACATAATTTATACCTCGATATCGAGCTCGATTTGAACTGATAGCTGAACAATAGTTTGATCAATTCGAAATGATTATGTAGGTATATGAAATTATTTGGGGCTTCCATAAGATATATCTATACAATCTTTGAGATAGTTATACCGGGTGTTCCCCAAAAGTAGCTCACTCCCTCGCTCACCTCTATGCTTACCTTTTTCTACAGGGTGTCCCCTCTCAATTGGAAAAAACTTCTGGGGCATATTGAGGAACCATAGACAAGCAGTTTGAGATGAGAGACTGATGTCCGGAAGTGCATGGTTTTCAAAATACAGGGTGTCAAAGTTTTTTTCAAAAAACTTTTTTTTATTAATATTTCAAAGACACGTTAACCGATTTTCTTGAAATTTGCTAGTGATGTAAGCTTCAATAAGACGCTCAGTTAGCACTAATGAAATGTTAATTATGACTTCCAGTGGCGCCCCGGGGGACAGTGTCACGAATAAAAATGACAAAAAATGTACGCTGCTGACTTTTTTGTCACTTGATATTTTTTCGTATCTCTCTCCGTTTTCGAGAAAAATTTTTATTAAAAACTTTATTGAAAGGTTCATTATCTGAAAATCTAAAACAAAACAATGTTGTCATGGTAACACATAAACATGTCAAACTCTAGTAAAAGTGTCAGTTTCTAAGTACTTAATTATCTTCAAACGTTACACTAATTGCAAAAATCAATCGGTTTGAATTAGCCGAGCTTGCAGATATGCATCTCTTGTATGGGGAAGCGCGGGGTAATTCTTTGTTAGCACAACGGTTGTACGGGCAGCGGTTCCCAAATCGTGAATTGCCAAACCATAAGATTTTTATCAAAATTCATCAAAATCTACGGGAGACCGGCTCATTCGTGGTAAGTATTGCAGAAATGGCAACTTTTTGTGTTTTTTTTCTTGCGCGTTTCTGTTTTACAGCCAATCTAAGAGGCTTTGTTATCTTTGCAGCCTATTCGAGAATTTGCAAGGCAGTTTCCGATCAGAGATGCCGTTGAGGATGAAGTCATGGCACGCATTCAGAATGAGCCCAACACTAGCACTCGTCTGATTGCGTCGCAACTTGATTGCAGCAAAAATACTGTCCATCGAGTATTGAAAATCCACGATCTCTATCCATTTAAACTGCAAAAGGTGCAGCATCTACTGCCTGACGACGCTCCTCGGCGGCTCGAGTTCTGCGAGTGGTTGCTCCGTCAAGCGGATGAAAACGCTGATTTTTTAAGTATAATCTTCACGAGCGATGAAAAAGGTATTTCGCGCGAGGGGACATTCAATCCTCGTAATAACACGAGTGGAGCGAACAAAATCCCCATGCTACGCACATCAGAGGATATCAGCAGAAGTTTGGTGTTAATGTTTGGGCAGGTATTCTTGGCGACCATTTGATTGGGCCGTACGTTCTACCTGATCACCTCAACGGGAATAGCTATCTAGTTTTTTTGCGAGATATTCTGCCCGAGCTGCTGGAAGATGTACCCCTCCAGTTGCGTAGAGAGGCCTGGTTCCAACACGATGGTTGTCCAGCGCATTTTGCGCGCACCGTGAGAGGTTACCTCGACCAAACCTACAACAACAGGTGGATTGGTAGAGGTGGTCCCGTCCCTTGGCCAGCAAGGTCGCCGGACTTGGCCCTCCTGGACTTTTTTCTTTGGGGCGAAATGGAACGGTTGATCTATGCAACTCCTGTGCCGACCATGGAGGACCTAGTTGCTAGAGTTGTGGTGGCAGCGGAATTTATCGCGAACAATCCAGGCGTGTTTGCTCGGGTGCGCGAATCCTGGCTCGACAGGTGGAGAAAATGCATCGAAATGCATGGTGGACACTTTGAGCATTTGCTCCACTAATCAATAATAAATTATTTGTAAAAAAAGCCTCCTTGTTTTTCTTTCTAATAATAATGAACCTTTCAATAAAGTTTTTAATAAAAAAATTTTCTCGAAAACGGAGAGAGATACGAAAAAATATCAAGTGACAAAAAAGTTGGATTTTTAACTGAGCTTTCTAAAAAATATATAAAATTTTTAAAAAAAGTCAGCAGCGTACATTTTTTGTCATTTTTATTCGTGACACTGTCCCCCGGGGCGCCACTGGAAGTCATAATTAACATTTAATTAGTGCTAACTGAGCGTCTTATTAAAGCTCACTAGCAAATTTCAAGAAAATCGGTTAACGTGTCTTTGAAATATTAATAAAAAAAAGTTTTTTGAAGAAAACTTTGACACCCTGTATTTTGAAAACCATGCACTTCCGGACATCAGTCTCTTATCTCAAACTGCTTGTCTATGGTTCCTCAATATGCCCCAGAAGTTTTTTCCAATTGAGAGGGGACACCCTGTATTTTGGTTTTATAATGAAGTCATTATGAAACGCAAATACGTATCGAAATAGCCTGTATTTCGATACGCATTTTTTATTATTCGGAGGTTGGTACAATCGAATTATCAAATGAAAGTCAGAAGAGTTAGGCCCAGCTTACTTCTGAGCGATTTGGATTTGGTGTTATTTGCAGTGAGAAACTCAATGTTTTAATTGGTAAATTTCAATTCAGAGTGTAATTTGATTTAAATTAACCAATAAAAACAATAACAACTTTGAATTTTTCACCGCTGGTATTGCAATAATCAAAATCGCTCAACTGTAAACTGGGCTTTACGCTTGCGCATCAGATTTCAAATATTTCAATGTCATCATTGTAACCAATCGAAGATGTTTCTGTTATTTATCGATATTAAATCAATTTCTTTCAATAAAAGAGACATTTTTGTTTCTTCAGATGCAAGAGAAATTCGCTGTTTAGGTATTGTAGGTACCTAAATATGCATTTTTTTATGTTTTCAATTGTATTCTATTATAGATCAAGTTGAAACGGAAATTACCTTTACTTTCTTATTTTGAATGGGACACCCGCTAGGTACATTTTTGAATATTTTTGTACTTATTTTACTCACAACGTGAATACAATGACACTTCATTCGTAACTCTTTGACATTTATCATCTCAAAATTTTCAATACAAGTGTGCTTTCTTAGTAATTAAGTATACATAAAAAATATGCATATTTTTTATTTTCAATGAGACACCTGGTATATTTTACGAGCTACCTGCAGTAATGAATAAATACCAAGAACATTTCAACATCCTCCCAAAATGATCCCTTAATATTCGCTTTACTATATCTTACTTGCCATAAAGAAGTAGTCAATGAAGTGAAAAACTACAGAGTTCGACAAAAAAATGCTTCAAGTATTGTTGATAAGTTTATGGCACTAATCTTTCCACTTTAGTAACGAATCTTCTTCACACCCAATGAATGAGCAGCAAGTCAAAATCATCCATTCCAATTTGATCGCTGACAATTATCAATTCACTAGAAAGTTGCTAGCACGTTTCATGGTAGGCCATGAATGAATGCTAATTAAACTTAATTGTGAATTACGTCAGTTTTTGGTATATATTTTCATTGAAGTAAATTGAGAAGGTCTTTCACCTCTAATATGGTATCTAATTTGTTCAAAAAGTGCCTTTGATGGAATGCTGTGGCCTAGTTGATACTACTCACAATTATTTTCGAGATTATTTTTCACAATGATATAGAATGTGTTCCACTCGGTGTTCCAGGATATCTAATCATCCCTCGAATCATCCTATGCCATCACCACGCCGAATATTTCATTTTTTCTGGATTCAAAATTGAAGCTTCTTGACAGTCAAATGGGTGAAAAATATTGAAATTTTTCAAGAAAATTTTACTTGTATTGTCGATTTCAATAATTGAATATTTTAATTAAGTTAGACGTGAGCTCCAATGATAGGAGTCGACATTCTGAGTTTCCCTCATCTCATTCAAATTTGTTCTTTTCAAATCTCGAATATCTGAGACAACAGCTGTTGAATTAGTGAAATCCATAGTCAATGACTATTTGAAAAAGCTTCCAAACATAAAAAAAAACTATCCGATCATGTTTTCTGCAGTACTATTCGAATATATTCTTCAACGAACATCGAGACTTTGTAACTCATTGCCTAGGGAGGTGTTCCCCGAGGCATACCATCTCCAGAAATTTAAGAAGAACACCAACTCCTACCTTCTTTTCCTTGGTTCTCACGATGTTCTCTGAACATTACAGGATATCCCTTTTCGTGAGAACCAGAACATAAAAAAATAACCAAATAAGAAAAATTAACCTCGATATTAACCCTCGTATTAACCTGATTTAATTTTGTTATTACTCAACCATGATATAACCTGTCACACCGTTATTAAACAGGTAATGATGAGGTACTTGAAAATTACAAAAAAAACGGCAAGATTTTTCAATATTTTCAAAATTTTTGACAGCTGTCTTCAAAACTAACAGGTAATTATAGTTATTTGAGAAATGCCAAAGAATTATTCTAACCTAGTTTCAATTTTGGTTTTCCGAAACTTTGATGGAATTGATAAAATGACGAGTAAAATGATAAGTAGAGGGGAATGCGAGTGCGATTTTGACAGCTGTCAAATCCTAATTAAATATGCTATAGTATTTTGAAAATACCAAAAAAGTTATTAGAACCTGTTTTCAGAATTTGTCTATACTCAAATAAAAAAATTCTTTCGTCAGAGGAACGGTGTACCCAATTTTGGACCGTGATTCAACCCAAATTTCAAGTAATACCCGAATACCCTCCCCTTTTCTCAAAACCACTTCCACACTGATTGAAATTCTCGATGAAATTTCTTGTGTATGCGTTACTACTTGAATGACTATCAAACAAACATCACAAAACTCAAACTGTACCACCCTATATAAATAACTTGAACTGGATATTCCAGTATATATAAACAAGCAAGAAGTGCACCATAAATAAGAAACGCAAGCAGTTGTTTGAAATATCTACGGAGTGTTCTACGGCCTGTTGTCGAAATATAATATCAATTTTATTAGTTACAAGTATTATATTGCAGCCGACGTACCTTAGTTAAATGAAACTTAAAATAACCAGTCACTCCTGTGTGGTCCCTATACAAGACAGACATACTTTAGGGAATGATGAAGTAATCCCCAAAGTTTTGTTTTAGTAGATGCATGGAATAAATACTTTTCCACTTCTAATTGAGAATAAAATCGTGCTAGATCAGAATAAGCGAAAACAACTTTTTCTATTTTGGTTGTATAATGAAGTCATTGTGTAACGCAAATGCGTGTTTTTCATTATTCGGAGATTGGCACAATCGAACTGTCAAATGAAAGTCAGAAGAGTTAGGCCCAGTTTACTTCTGAGCGACTTGAATTTGGAGATATTAGCAGTGACAATCTCAATGTATTAATTGGTAAGTTTCAATTCAGAGTGTAATTTGATTTAAATTGACCAATAAAAACAATAACTACATTGAATTTTTCATCGCTCGTATTGTAATAATCGCTCAACTGTAAACTGGGCTTTACGCTTGTGCGTCAGATTTTAATTATTTCAATGTCATTATTGTTACCAATCGAAGATGTTTCTATTATTTATCGATATTGAATCCAATTTTTTCTTCAAATCAATTCGAAATAGAAAAAATTGCATATGACACACGTTTTATAACACACGTTGTCGCACTTGTTCACTTGGAGCATTCCTCGCTTCGCTCTTCGTACTCCAAACAACGCGTGCGACAAAATAGCGTCTTATAAAACTTGTATCATAATATACTATTTGAGTAATTACGAGAATAATTACTAAGACATCGATTTTTAATAAATATCTTGACACTTTGTAGCTTGATAATCAACCAAGGAAGTGATCCCTTCAATCTGGACATGACATTTAGGAAAAAATACTCCAGACATGGGTTTGAACCGAGGTTTGAACCCTCGTCAAAGCTAGTGAGATAAATACTATATTCACACACATCCATCCTTCAAAACGAATGACGTTGTATAATTGGTTCATTTCTGAAATTTGAATAACTTTCACAATCATCGCTTTCACCCGGAATTCCACCTCAGTTTATGAAGACCTTTTTTACTCATCTGATTTCAAAATCGACTATAAGAAACCAGATGATTGCAATTATCGAATCAATCCAACTACGAAAAAAAAATTCAAGATATGTAGATCCGTCTGATGTTCTTCTATAATGAACAATAATTTAAATATTATATAACTCGATATCTGTATAGGATTTCTTTCGTTTTTTAACATTCCAGAATGTTGTTCCGATCTTTCTAGGAACTGATTCAAAATATCTATCCAATACCAACAATTTGATGAAACGGGATCGGTTTATGACTTCATATTCTATACGATTTTAATTTCATTAGCGATCCATCTTCTTTTTCAGTGTTCCTTTGATATCGAGAGAAACTGATTCACCCTGAACAATTACTTGATATAAGTTGAAGGAAAGGCGATGAGGTCTTTTGACACTCTCATTACGAACTACTCCAAAGTATACGAAGCAAAGCACTCCATGTAGATTGCAGAATGAAAAAAAAAGTCAGCGGCACCAAACTTTTCTCATAACATCTAGAACTTGAGCTAAAACTTTCGGCGATTTGAAGAGAATTGCGCTGCAACTTCACATCAGTCTTTCCTCATTGCAATACATACAGGACAGGTTAGGAAGAATTCGGAATTTTCAGATAATTTCACTAACGAAGTCCTGAGTATTCGAAGGAATAACATTAATGGATATACAAGGTGTTAAATAAGTAAACGCGAACAGGTCCAAAAATTTAGCGCCCTCAGTCTCTAAATTTCTGAGTGGGGTACATCGACCAAACTCCACTTTACAATTTATTGTAGCTTCAGTTCGGACTTGATTCCATGAATAGTATATCCTTCATTTTATCCTGTACCGGTGGAATTTTTTTAATCATTGAGTTATTTACAAAATCTTTGAATCAAAATTTCGTTAAAATAAACGAGCGAACATTTAACTTACTATTCTTCATGCACTAACTGCCAAATATGGCAAATATCCATAATGACAATATGTTCCATAACATATTTCAATAACAAATTTGGAAAGTTATTGCATAATGAATAGCGAATTTCCGTAGACATCATGGGAATTCCGGTGTACAATTGATAGGAATTCCGGGGAATTCCTTTTTTTTACGAAATTTCTGTGTTTTATTGCTGAAAACACCAAGAAACTCATGATCATCGATAAGTTCATTCCCGTCTTTTTTTTTTAGGAAAAACAATTTCTGCTGACTCTGTGATTTTGTAACTTGAGTAGTTTGTATATGAAGGCTATATTTTAAAATTATATTGAAATGTACAGGATGTTCCAAAAAATTGTGGCATATCAATGTTAATTATCTTGTTTCTTTTATATTCTATTGCTTTTTCAGATTCTGTCTGGAAAGCAGATTTTATTATCATACTTGGGGTCTAGCTGGAACGATTACAGAAATATAGGGTGTGAAAAATTGAGATTTTTCAACTTAAGGAATATTTTGTATCGGACCTATTCATTATTGATCAAAACGGCTAACATGTCCCTATCTTGACTTTTTATTCGCCATCAATTATTTATATTCGAATGAAAAAAAAACAAGGGTGGTTCATAATTCTGAACCCCCGATATAAGATTCAGTTAAATATCATTAGATAGTAGGTCAAGAGTTAGGATAGGGACATGTAAGCCGTTTTGACTGAGGTTTTGACCATTAATAAATAGTTCTGACACAAAAAATTCATAAAGCTGAAGAATCTTGATTCTCCAAACCATATATCTTCTCCCTAGACCCCAAGTGTGATATAAATCGATGAAATAAGCTTTTCAGGGAGAATATAAAAATGCAACCAAATACATGGACTTCTATAAGAACCAATATAACTTTTATATGCCACAATTTTTGGGAAATCCTGTATATTTCGAAATATTTTAAAAAATTTACCCTTTATACGAACTACTGAAATGAGAAAATTTTTGAAAGTTTTTCAGATTCGCTTTAAATCCCTGTCGCGCTAGTAGTGAACCACCCTGTATGTTCCTATGTAAATTGAATCATGTGTTCGATAGATATGATGATTTACAGTTTACACCCTAGATTTGCTGAATTTTTTCTGAATAAAAATGTTTCTCTTGGATTCAGATCTTGAAAAAAGGAGGGAATAAAATAGAAAAATACCATCAGATGATATATTTTGTTTCCAACGAGGATTTTGATATAATACAATATACAGCCTATATAGCCTCACTGATGACAAATTTTGAAATTTTGATATCAATATAATCCGGTATTATTCAGATTCTGTAATATTTAGTGACATCACTCTGGAGCTAGGTCTGAAGTTCATCTTGAACTCAGAAATCTCCTCGGGAATCTCGAATGAATTTGTGTGTGATGTTCCTAAATATTTCATATTTCACCGAATTTACCCGTAATTCCCCCGGAATTCTGAGTATCATCTACATTTAGTTTCAAAATTCCATCGTTATTTGTCGTTATTTGTTCAAATCTCGGTTCAAATTGACATATTTCTTCCGGAGGAATTCCGGGGAATTCAGGAGGAATTCAGAGGAATTCCGGTTTATAGGAATTCCAGTGTACACATTTTTTTCTAGTGGTCAACCTCTCGGTCTGAAAGCACTGATATAGCTGCTTCTTCAATTATACATTGGTGCAATGGTGGAAGGTTCAGCATTACCTCTAATGCTTCAGTGGGTTATGTAGATGCCCCCGCGATGAAGCAGAACTGAGAAACAAAATTTTGAAAATGTCCCGTTCTCCAGAAACGTCTAAAAGGCAGTCGAGTTTGAAACACCCTGTGGGGCGCTAGGTAAACAAGGCATACGAGTGAATTCGACTTCGAATTAAAAAACATGCACATCAACAAATTTTGTATCGAAAAAAAATATCTTCTTGTTGATACCATTTTCTGAGGCACCCTGTATTTTTGCGGAATGATTGTAAGAAAGGACCCACCCTCTAGGTGACCCTTGAAAGAACCTCTACCACGAAAGGGAATTCAAATTATATTACCTCAGAGACTCGAGGAATGATGGGAATGATTCATCAATAATTGATGCAGAAAAAGTCAATTTGTATGGAATCGTTCATGTATAAAAATGATTACAAGTTGTTTGTATTGTTTTAGTCATGGCACTCGATAATTACGTTTCATGCTGGGAACGACTGCATGAAGAAAAATATGAATGTTTGATTGCTCCATATTGGATAATAACATAGAAGCAGATTATTTTTTCGAATGTTGATGATGTAATATTCAATATGGGCATACCTAATAAAGTTACTTGCAAAGAAAATGACAAAAAGTTTTTTATAATGAAATAAATTGAATATTTGAATCAACAATAATTAAAATATGCCGAGTAATATCTTTACTTGTCAAGCAGGTTCAGAAATTTCTCTCATCTCTTATTTTCTCATTAACACGATCTCCAAATCCGCCTCATTCTGTATTTTTGGATATTCGAAAGATGAAGTATTCAAAAGAAATACCTGCCTGCTATAAGCTAAAAGCACTTCGAAATAAATATTTACATTTTTCTATTTATACCCTATGGACGAACTCGAGGACGAACTATTACTTCGACTATTACCCTATTCTTGAAAACGTATTTTTAATAATTTGATGCACTTCAAGGCTCTTATCCTAGTCGGTTTCTTCTGCTCTTCGTTTACCTTCTAATCGCGAATTTTTCTTAACCGTCAACTATAGCAAATTGCGAACAACAATCATAAAAGATTATGAGAGGAAGGAGAGTAAGCAGATATACTTAGCTACTGTAAGAGGCTCAGATTTGATTTATATAAATCGATATAAATAGATAGAACCAAATACCTAGTAATTTAAACATCATTCAAATAAATATACCAATAGCTATTCAATACATCATCAGGCTGATCGGACTCAAGTCAGCACTATTGCTATTACTTCTTTATTATAGAAAATACAAGTTCGGTTAAATTAGAGAACTAGTACATTTTTTTCGCTGATAACCGTATTGCTAAAAGAAAAACAATTGAATATATTTTTTTTTCAATGGGACACCCTGTATATTTCAATCGGTTGCCAAATCCTTTCGAAACATAAATGACTATTATAAATTTCATCCTACGACCACAAATAAGTTATGCGTATTTTAGTTCTTCGACAAGTCTCATGAAATTGAAAATGTAAACAAAATAATTACTCATGTCGGGAAAATACACATAACTCCGTTATTTATGGTTTCGGGATGAGTTGGCAATCGATTGAAATCAAAATAAACAGATTGTCCAATTGAAAAAAAAAAAAGTTTTTTCAAATAAATCGAAAACGCTATATTCGATTTTTCTTCTGTTAGCAATACGGTTATCACCGGAAAAATTACTACTCGTTCTCTGATTCAACCGACCTCGTATCTTCGGTTTGATCACATTGTATAGGAAATAAAAAGTGTTCATTACTTATATATTTTTACTTCGATTTTCACTTTATGCAAGAGTGAACCATTATGCTGGCCTTGGCTATATATACAACCATTTAGTTGTATATATATCGTCGTTGAATATCAGAAAAACAATTTGAGCAGAAGCTGATTCATTTGCTTTCAAAGTGTGTGTGTTTAAAAAAAGTGTTTTTTAACCGCCAACTTAGTTGCAAATCAACCCTCGAAGTCTCATTGAGACTTGTATGAGTAGGGAAGACGGGGACCTTAGCTTTTTAAGTGTCATCCGAAGCCCTACTCAGCTGGTTATCGTTGAGAGTCCGAAGTATTGAAATCTAGGTACCAAGAATGTTTGGTTGGTCACCTATCTCCTCCTGCTAAACGATGCTACAGAATAAATAAAATTTCTAATAGCCCCGCCGGGATTCGAACCCGGAACCTCTAGACCAGTGGTTTTCAATATATCTGTTCAATTCGTTGGGATTTCCATCGAATTCGGGAATGCAATTAAGGTATTCAGGTTTCAATTGTTGGGCCATATTGGATTCTGAATTTGGCAGAGGTGAAAAAGTATTTGTTTGAGAGTCAGTTAAAGGGGTATCGATATTCAATTTCTCAAAATCGTTCAACAATTCTTCCATAAAGTTGTACTTACATTAAAATCAAAGTGACTATGAGCATCTCCAACTTAACTATAAAGAGGACCAACAGATCGGCGATTTTGTCACCCCAATAAACCTAGCAGAACCATTTTCGAATTTCAAAATCGTAATAGTGTAGTAATTTGTTACTAATTTATTACTAATTTTTTACCACATTCCCGAATTTATTACCCTTCATTAAGGCAAAAAAACCAACGGTTCTGCTAGCTTTATATAAACCTAGCAGAACCACACCTTCAAAAATATTTTTTTTCAAAGTTGACATAGGGCATAATTTGTTACTCTTTTATTACTAATTTATTACCATATTCCCGAATTTTTTACTTTCAATTTCAAGGAAAAAGTCATCAATTCCAATATTTCGATCTAAACCTAGCAGAACCAAAACTCCAAGTATCCGTGTATTGAAATTTCATTCAGTCCATATATCATTACTAATTTATTACTAATCTATTACTAATTTATTACCACATTGGAGAATTTATTACTCTTCAATAAGACAAAAAAACCAACGGCTCTGTTATATAAACCTAGCAGAACCACACCTTCAAAAATATTTTTTTCATAATTGACATATGTCATAATTTCTCACTCTTTTAATACTAATTTATTATTATATTCCCGAATTTTTTTCCATTTCAAGAAAAAAATCATAAATTCCGATATTTCGATTTCAACATAGCAGAACCAAAACTCCGAGTAAAACTCCGAGTAAAACTCCAAGTATCAGTGAATAGAAATTTCATACAGTCCATAGTTTATTACTAATTAATCACCAATTTATTACAACATTGGCGAATCTATCACCTTTAATGAGAAGAACAAACCAACAGCTCTGCTAGCTTAATTGACATCAATTGATATCGAATTGAAACAAATATTCAAAATCCAGAATTCTAAATCACCATGTATTCGTTGAAATGAAATTTCATTAGATTGTAGATGAAAATGAATGACAGATTTTTTATATGATTTGTTTTCAATCAATCAGTTTTAACCAGAACAGAGGTCCCGAAAAATGTTACCGCCAAAAATTTTGCCGCTGATCGAATAATTTGAAATAAGAAAATCAAATTTCTCATAACTGTATAATGGCATCTACTTCATCATATCCTGATATTATGATTAACCAAGGACCCAAGAAACCCCGAATTTAAAGAATGATCCTATCTCCCGTTCTCCATAAATGTCTTAAGATACCATCGACCGTGACCCACCCTGTATAAAGCTAGCAGAGCCGTGTTTTTTTTGTCTTGATGAAGGGTAATAAATTTTTCGATGAAGTAAGTCAGTAATGAGCTATGGACTGGGGTACAAGGGGGTAACAAATTATGACATATGTCAATTATGAAAAAAATATTTTTGAAGGTGTGGTTCTGCTAGGTTTATATAACAGAGCCGTTGGTTTTTTTGTCTTAATGAAGAGTAATAAATTCGCCAATGTGGTAATAAATTAGTAATAAATTAGCAATAAATTATGAACTGAATGAAATTTCTATACACGGATACTTGGAGTTTTGGTTCTGCTAGGTTTAGATCGAAATATTGGAATTGATGATTTTTTCCATGAAAAATGGGAAGTAAAAAATTCGGGAATATGGTAATAAATTAGTAATAAAAGAGTAACAAATTATGCCCTATGTCAACTTTGTAAAAAAATATTTTTGAAGGTGTGGTTCTGCTAGGTTTATATAAAGCTAGCAGAACCGTTGGTTTTTTTGCCTTAATGAAGGGTAATAAATTCGGGAATGTGGTAATAAATTAGTAATAAATTAGTAACAAATTACTACACTATTACGATTATGAAATTCGAAAATGGTTCTGCTAGGTTTATTGGGGTGATTTTGTCTTCACTGTAGGAGTCTTCTTCGAGAACTTGGTCGATTCTGTTCCAAATTCCGATGATCCGTTGATGATGAGTTGAATTGGCGCGCCCCCCAGGGGAGGCGTAGAGACCTTTAAAGGGGGGCGCGAGCTACCTGTGTGATTAAGTATAAAAAACCCGCGACTGCTAAGAGAATGCATTCTAGACTGCTCGATACGACCAATAAATATAATTCATTTTCGTTTCCTGAATGAACTTGAAACTTCAAGGCGGAGAGTCAAATATAATTAATCACAGAGACGCCATCACTTTTACTGGAAAGTTACAACTTTGGGATCGCAAAGTATTAGCAGAGCCATCTAATTATGTATGTTTTCCTAAATTATACAATCTTTCAGAAGAATGGAGGTTTTTCACGATGCTGAAACTAAGAAAAACATATCAAATCATTTGCGATGCCTTACTGATGAGTTCAGTCGTTACTTTCCCAATTCATATGATGATAATATTTATCGATTGGCGACGGATCCATTCCATGTTAACGTAGATATCCTGTCAGAAACACTTCAAGAGGAAGCCTTGGACATTAAAAATAGTTCTGCTGCCAAATACGATTTTGAAAAAATCGGTGCATCATTGTTTTGGGTCAAAAATTTCTCAATTTACCCCAAAATAGCAGAAAAAGCACTTCAACTGTATTTACCCTTCTCAAGTACATATTTGTGCGAAAGGAGATTTTCTGCCGTAGTCGCAATAAAAACCAAGTACCGAAATAAACTTGACATTGGCAGTGATTTGCGTTGTGCGATTTCTATGGTTAAGCCTCGGGTTAAGCCGAGAATTATAAACCTCGTCAAATCCATGCAAGCTCATCCATCTCATTCCAAAAAATAGGTACTACTTACCAATAATTTTGTGTTATGTGTATATCTTTAATGATTAATAAAAATACTTATTAGGTATATTGAATACTTTTTTATTTTGACCTGATAATCTGAACTGGAGGGTGGGGGGGGCGCGAATTTTTTTTAATGTTCAAAAGGGGGCGCATCCACAATAACTTAGGGAACCCCTGCTCTAGACTATAAGCCAGCTTGCTTTTGCTTTTAAACTATTTATTACATCAACTATAGGTATACATTGTATGATATGTAAATACACCCCATCAAGGGCGGTCCGGAGACCGACAGAACGTGAAACACACCATGAGTCAGAGTTCCAGAAACCAATTCCTAGGGCTGAGCCCTTTTATTGGTTGTTGTAATGTCCTGGCTCGAAGCCATAAGAAACCTGAATGGAGTTTTTCATATTTTTGTTTTGTCTGTCGTCGAAGAAAAATGTCTAAAATACCTTCTGTGTCATGTCTTTGTCTGGGGAGGAGGGGGAGGTGGTGGGAACTAGGATGGGGTAGGGTAGGGGCCTCGATCCAGATTGTAGCTTAAATGATGCAAAATCGACCTATTAGTAGGTGAAATTTGTGATTTATTTCATAATGTGGATTTTCTCTGACATTTTTCGTGTAGGACAAAAACTTGGCATATGCCGTGCCCGGCGATCCAGTGCTACAATGTTGGCTGCCTGCCTTGCCTTTATAGCACTCGCGCCGGATACGGCCCTGCCAATAGTATCGGTAGGCCTAAGAGAATTTTGCTACAATCCGTCGAAGGAGGATGGGAAACGTCTAGTCCGGCAAATCTTTCGGCAATTCTCTGTAGAGATCGATAGACTCATATATGAGCCCGTGTTTTTTATGAATTTGGTGATTTTCCCTAATTTCTGTTATATTTCGCATCAAGTTACTATGTTTTATATGGTGTCTATAAAATATATCAGAAAAATTGTAGTTGTATTCCGAGTTGTATTCTGATATCGTTGGGATATTGTGGCACCACGCATGCATGTCCACCACTCGGGTGTACCCTCGGGTGTACCCGAGGGTGTACCTAACTATCACTTTTGATGATGATACGGAGGACTTTGTTCTGCAGTGGTCGAAGTGGAGTGAGTACATCAATTCCTGATATTTCAGAAAATTGATCCATTTTTCTTCCGATAGTGACAACATAAAAGACTAGTAAACCTTAAGAAATTGTTCAAATCCATATACGCCCCTTTGTAAATTCAACGATATATAGGTACCTATACTTATTTATAATTCGCTGATAATCAAATAAACTAATGATCAAACTGAAAACAAGAATCCACGATAAAATAATCGTTACTGGAATAAGTACCGGATAATGACCTATAAGGTTTTATATCCAGTTCTTACATCTTCTTGAGACAATTCTCGATTTTCAAATACGACTACTTCTCAACGATCCGCAATAATCGTACGCTTTTATTAGCTAATATCAATTTCAATTCAGATTCGAATGACACAATGATCTTATTCTTGATCGAGCAATTACCTACCTATTTATAAATATATCAATTCCAAAAGCCTATCTATTGGAGATAATGATGTTACTCAATTTTTAAATATAAAAGGAAATTAAAAACGAGATTAATTATTTTTCCAGTCATTAAGTATTGCCAAGAGAAACTTACTATGACGAACTCTCGGACGAACTGATATAATATACATTTACCTACCTTTGCAATTTATGTTGATTTGCAGACAGTTTTTCTGTTCCGCTCAGTCCATAAACAATTCAACGCCAATTCATGATATGTTCATATATGAATAATTATTCATATATTCTTTAATGAAATTTGGTTTCATTTTATTTTTAAGATGACTCGGATGATTTGACCTCCATTGAGCTAGCAGAACCATCTTGGATTTTTTGAATTATTATTCAGCCATAATTTAAGGCTAATTTAGGGCTAATTTATTACCCTATTGCCGAATTTTTTGGTCTTCGTTTCATACGAAAAATCTTGGGTTCTGCTAGCTTAACGTTAAGCTGGCAAAACCACTTCTACTACAAGAAGTTTTCGAAGGATCTGATTACATCAAAATTTAAGGCTCATTTGAGGCTCCAATCCTAGCCTAATGCCGATTTTCTTGTTCTTCGTTTAAAAAAAAACCGTGGGTTCTGCTAGCTTAACCGTTAAGCTAGCAAAACCAAACATAAAAGAAATAGTTTATGAAAAATATTAACGCACCATAATTCAAGGCCCATTCGAGGCTCTCATTGTAGCCTATTGCCGAATTTTTTGCTCCTTGTTTTTGGAAGAAAAAATCGGACTTTGGTTCAGGTATGCAAGTGTCTGAGCTAAATGAATCGAACATTGGACATTGTTTATGGAAAATCTGAATATACTATAATTTAAGGCTCATTCTGAGCTTTTATTCCAGATCATAGGCGAATTTTTTGCTCTTCGTTTTTTTAAAAAAATCGAGGGTTTTGCTAGGCTTAACCGTTAAGCTATCAAAACCAAACATAAAAGATGAAGTTTATGAAAAATCCGAGGAAAAATCTAAATACACTATAATTTAAGGCCCATTTGAGGCTCTCATTGTAGCCTATTGCCGAATTTTTTGTTCTTTTTATTTGGGGAAAAAATACGGACTTTGGTTCAGGCTCCGGTTCAGGTATGCACTCGGGTATGCAGGTGTGTGAGCTAAATGAATCGAACATTGAGGACAATATTTATGTACCAAAATTTGAGGCTCATTTTGAGCTCTTATTCGAGCCCATAGGCAAATTGTTTGATCTTCGTTTTTTTTTTTTAATCGTGAGTTTTGCTAGCTTAACCGTTACGATAGCAAAACCAAACATAAAATATGAAGTTTATGGAAAATGAAGGCTCTCATTCTAGCCTATTGTCAATTTTCTGGCATCAGTTTCAAAATAATTGCGGATTTTGCCAATTTTGACCCTCTGCAGTTAACGACATTTGGTTACTATATGGAATTTGTCCCGCATAGTTGATTTGATTTCCCACTTCAAAAACTTTCCGAGGTGACCCTTCCATGTATAAAGAGTTATTGGTGACACCACACGTTTCAAAAAGTACCTACTTATATCGAGACTAATATGAAAACAAAATAATTATTAACACAATCATAATATCGCATATCGTTTACTAAATGAGGAAATATATTCGTTAAAATTAAGAAGTAATCCACCCAATCGAATATGACAACTGCGCAGAATGTCGTTATGATTTGTTGTGACAGTCGCTTGAAGAACGTAAATGGCCGGATAGTCGTTTCAAAAGAATGTCATCAAAATAAAAACGACATATACCTAAGGCATATTGCGTATTTTCGTATAGCTCTAATCTGAAATGATGAATCTGACGGAAATGGAATATGATTTCGCTTGTGATTGGTTATCACTCACGAGTTGGTATTTAGAGCTCAATCTAGATTTCCGGGCGTTTTCGATGATTCGAAATACACTCTTGTCCGATTTTGTTGAAATAAGCATCAAATCGTTGATTTATTTATGTTTAGGAATCTTAGCCTGAATTTCAGTTCCCCTAAACCAAGGCCTGTATTTTTGTTCCAAAAACAAAGAGCAAAAAATTCGGCAATAGGCTACAATGAGAGCCTTAAATGGGCCTTAAATTATGGTGTGTTAAGATTTTTCATAAACTATTTCTTTTATGTTTGGTTTTGCTAGCTTAACGGTTAAGTTAGCAAAACCCACGGTTTTTTCAAAAAAACGGAGAGCAAGAAAATCGGCATTAGGCTAGGATTGGAGCCTTAAATGAGCCTTAAGTTATGATGTAATCAGATCCTTCGAAAACTTCTTGTAGTAGAAGTGGTTTTGCCAGCTTAACGTTAAGCTAGCAGAACCCAAGATTTTTCATATAAAACGAAGAGTTAAAAATTCGGCAATAGGGTAATAAATTAGCCTTAAATTATGGCTGAATAAAAATTCAAAAAATCCAAGGTGGTTCTGCTAGCTTAATGGAGGTGATGATTTGGCAGAAACACTATTTTAACTGAATGCATGGGATATATTATATAAAAAGTAAATTATTATTACTCCTAGCAATTAGTAATTAGCATTTCATAAAGTGTTGATGACTACCAACACATTATTTTCAAAGCAATTAATAGTTGGTATGCGTATGCATTTACGCGAACATGACACAAGAGTAATTACTTTCAATATGGGCAGTACTGTACACCTACGAAACACTAACTCATAATTGATAATTAGGTACCATTCATATTTATTACTAAGATCAAGTTCATTGCTTGGTAATACCCGAGGTAATACCTAAATGGAATGTATTTTTCTATGCATGGGTACTTCTAACACAACTCAACACACAATAAACTGAAAATCAACTTCATTAATATCGTTTGAAGTTCCGAAAGCCGTAGATATACGTATTTACGTTCCAAACTCCCAAATTATGTTATGACACATTTGTCTCCCGCAATCAATCAAAATTATTCTGAGGTACGGAAAAAATTCTAAAATACAATTTGGTTGCTGCCGATTTGTATTTGAATGGGATTATTAGGTAGGTATTTGAACCAGAAGACTCAAAAGGAGATTTGAAATACTCAAGACCTGAAAATAGGCAAAGGGAACACTAATTCCCAGTTGAATTTCTATACTAATAATGATACATGTTTTTATTGAAAAGTTATAAATCCAATGCAGTACAGATAACCTGACAATAGGCTTTGTCGATCTCTGTTATGAAAAATTTCAACTCAGCATTGAACCATCCGGAACCATCTACAATCCAAATGAATTCATGTAAATTCCCAATTTCAATATAGTCACGGCATTGTGAAAACAAACAATAAAAAATATATAGGTATATATAGACTCGGGCGAGGACTCGGGTATTGAAAGGAAATTCCGGGAAATTCACCTAACAAAATTTAACACAACTATAACCTAAGCATCAAATATGATGTTGAATCCGAATAAATCTTTTTGTACCATACTCGAGAGTACCATGGAATCCAGTGTCATCGTTTTGTCATATCACAATGGAAGTACTGTTTTCTACAAAATATTGTTTGAGGTTTATTGAATGTTTTGAGTGGAAGTAAGACAAGCGCGTTGCTCTGGGAGGGGTTATGGGAGTAATTACCTCCCCCCCCCAGAAAAATACTGACCTACAGAAATTGGAATATATAAATACACATAAATTTCTTCCACATTTTCGATATTTAATTCATTTTTACATCCATCAATAATTTCCACTCGAATTTCCAACCACTTCTGTAAATGTTACAAAATTCATATAACATCTCTGTTTTGTTTGGCTCATTTTCTGAGCTTAACAAAAAACTCGAGCATAATTCTGCAAAAAAAACGGTCGAAAATTAGTTGAAAGTATAATTTCGGTATTAAAAAATAAAAGGGATAATATTGATATTTGCATCCATTCAATTTTCGAAAAAGTAAAAGATCTCCACGAAAAATTGGAGAGTAAAGAATATATCTTCAATAAATTGCAGCTAGAAATTGAGCTGTGGGTAGAAAATCTAAGAAAAACCGAAGGGCCAATTCAAAGAAAGTGAGGTGAATGTATTGAAAATGTCTGGTAAATATATTTTTCCAAAAAACCTACTTAAGATTGACCATTAGTCGAGAAAAGCTGAGGCTTTGCTCTTTTACATTTACATCGTGAATTTTTTAATAGATTACGACGCAGTACTGAATAGATTTGCTTTCCAGAAAAAGAGGAAATCAGAACTTATTTTATGAGCTCATTTTGTATGGAAATGTAATCAGTTTAAGTTTTATTTATGATTTTCATGCTTTGTTTCAGAACACATATGTTTATATCTCGGTTTTTATTCTTCCTCCTAGTCATTACCTATATAATAATATTCTATATGAAATATCGTCTGTGTAATTTTCGATTACCATTCCCAGAAAAAAAACAAGCGACGCCCTTGAAGTAAGATTTATTTTGAATTCAGTCGGTAAACGGTTGTACAAGCGAAAGATTTGTTCTAGAAAGAGCCACGAAAAAAAAGGCTGCGTTTGGGCGCTGTCAATTGATCAGAAATCTCAGGTTCAGATTATACTTCAGCTTATATCGGTTCTGAAAGATAACTCTCTGAACAGAAAAGGGGGAGAACATTTTCAGAAATTTTCTAGTGAAAATAAATTTATGAAAAATCACAAGTGTGCCTAGCCTCCATATTGAGCCAACCAGCATTTTTTAAATGCCGTGAAACATGTTCCCATTTTCCTGTAATATCCCTGTAATGAGCCTGACACATAAACTCTGAGGTTTTTGTAGTCTTATTTTGTATGATTTCCAGTATTCCCAGTTTCATAAACCACGTTTGCATTCGAGTCTGCATATAATGAGCATGTGAAAGCACTAATGCATCACACGATTTTACTTTTTTGTTGAGTATACTCATTTCTACTGGAATAAATTATTTTGAGATCCATGTTCCCTCGTTCCAGAATATGAAAATTGTGTGTTCTAAATCTTTCAGAGGACTGTCAAAATGAAACTGTGTAAATGCCTATTCTTATGACTTCATCAACGTCTAGGTATATTCCTCGGTATATTCACTTAATTTTTGTAGAAGTATTTTGCTGCTATTTTTCCAAAAGTCATGACATGATTTTGAAGGATTAAAACAAGAAAATATTCATCAGAAAACCTCTATCGAAGAGTTCATATCTCGATTGGTTAGTTCGAATGTTCGTTCGAGAGTTGTCTTCAAATTCTAGATACAACTTTGTATCATCTGCGTAACAATGCTTAGATGTGTATAATGTAGGGGGAAGGTATAAAAAAAGAATTGATCCTTGCTGCACACCTTTATTTAGGACGACTGAATCAGACTTTTAATAAATAAGTATCACACTGAGAGCAGTTGGGAAGATAGGTTTGTAGAGGATTGTTACAGCATCCAAGGACAGGTAAACCCTCGGGTAAACCCATAGTTGTTGATCTAATAGAGAAAATGGATGATGACCAACTTTTTAAATATGCTAGGATGCCTCATGATTATTCAAAGATTTGGTCGAACTATTGTACCTACCTACCTATCCATATTTAGTGAAAGATTCACGAGGTAATCCCATTATTTTCAGTTAGGCAGCGAGTCAGCGTAAGTAAGTGCAGTAGCTCCTCCGAACAACAAACCTACTAGATTATTGTTCTAGTCCAAATTGTCTCAAGCCAACATGAAATTCATATTCACCTGGTTTTCCCTCACAGAGATTACCAGTTTGTAACATTTGAAAGTGATAATCATCCCATGACCACATTTTTTATGGTTCCCAAATATATATATATCCTTTAGTAGGTACTTTTATGAGTCAGATGAGTGTATCAAAGGCTATGTATTTAATCTTCGTCATATAATACAGTGCCTATAAGTGGTTTATTATATAGCACGTCTTTTTGGAGATTGCGGTATTTTTGGTGAATGCGCCAAGCCCGCTTATTTCGTTCAACCGCTGATCAACCGAACGCTGACAGTAACAGCGCGAAACGTCTCGTTTTCTAATCAAATTTTGTTTGATGGTTCATTAAACGACATATTTCCAGTTTTGTGTGAAAATTTGAATTGGGAGTAGTTGTTTATTCTGTTCAAACAATATAGTTCGATAGTGAAATAATGTAGGTATCTAAGATGTATATTTTCGGAAAACTTTCATTTTAGATTGTTTTCATTAACTTTTAGGAAGAATGGATATGATAATTTGGTTAGTTAATCAATTTATTCAAATTCAGAACCTTTCAAGAGAGTAAGACACTGCTACTGGGGGATTCTGTTGTCGCTATCCTTGTTTTAGAATGAGGTAACCCTAGTGACTGATTTAGACTCGGATTTAGATGTTGAAGTTTTTATGTTTCCACCCTGATTTGACAGTTGAAATGAGTAGGTTAATTAACTATAGCTTCTACTCCAATCTACTCGGTCGTCAATTTTTGATTACGGTAATTAACAGATGATAATTTAAATTGTAAGTTTTCAATTCAACTATCATCTAATTTGTAATTCAGTTTACTAACTGATCAAACTAGATTGTACGTAATTGGGTATTCCCAACATTTCTTGAAACCTACTTATTTGACATTGAAAATTAAAGGATGGGTAAACACTGGTACTCGTTGTAGGCGTTGGGTAGGTACTTTACCTTATACAAGTACTGATCGAACATGCGGCAGACATCAACATCAGTCCCGACGCAGTACGTGGCCTCCATAGTATCACAGTTCCCAATCAAGGTGGTGATAGAAGCCACAATCGGCCTCAAATGTTCCAGCGTTGTGAACGAGTCTCGTACGACTGGTCGAAAAAAAAAAGTATCCCAACAGCGGTCCTCACAATAATAATTCACCTGGGGCGCACACAGTCACTGGCTCGGGCAAACTCGCGTTCACGTATGCATGTCACCGGAATGGAGCTCGCGAACAACTGTGAACAACTCGTTCTCGACGGCTGGTAGCGGAATGGCGCGCGATCCGCGGCAAATCGGCCGCCCCACTCCTCGATTCGCCGCCCCACCCCAGGCGGGATGCGCCGACTGCGCCCGAACGGAGCGGGGCCCGCGTCGATCTCAATCTCAAAAATCCATGGAAAAGGAATGAATATTAACGTCCCCCCTCCGCGGGGGGGTGTAGGGAGTGTGTGTGTGCCATATTCGTACCGAATTGAATTCGTTTATTCGCGAGATACGGGAATGAATCTTTATGGGAGATTGCGAGTTTGATGTTGACAGATGAATTTGACATAATGTTATACGAAGTTTCGTCAGGTCAGTTAATAATGTTTATAAAAGTACCGGGTGAGAGATGATTGTAAGCGTAGTTGAAATAATTTTCTTTATTGCCGCTTTCTGATGATTGTAGATTGTATGGGTTGACCTCGACCTTGTGACGATTTTCCTATAGCACCAGCCGAGTTCCGGCAACCTCGCATAAGTTGGACAGGTAGGTCAATCGTTTTTTCGATTGAGGGTAGGTACTCGCGAAGCACGCGTGTACAAAATACAAAAATGTACTATCCTATAGCTGAGTCATAGTAGTGTCAGTACCTATTGTTCACCAGTAGAATCTACTTTAGTAACCTAGCATTCTGGTTTTTCGTGTGTGAATTTTGCCGCCCTCTGCCTGCTCACGATTTCAGAGTATAATATTTTTTGCTTGCCAATTCATGATCTTGGTGCTAGTGGCTTTGTAGATGATATATATGATATCTTATTGTTTTGTTCAGGTTACAAACGTAGAATTTGTTTAGGAAAAAGTAGGGAATATGGGTCCAAGCCCGATTTCGACGAAACTTTCACAGATGCTTTAAAACATGATAAAAATACTATACCCATCAAAATTTTTCCGCGGAAAGACCTTTTTCCATGTTTTTTTTGAAAAACATACATTCCCTCACTGGCTTTCAAAATACGCACACAATTCGTTGTAAGGAGTGTCCAATGTATCTTTTCGATTCGTAGGCACTGTGTTGAACCAACAATAATTACATGCACAATCTATATAAATTAACTGTTTCTTTGAAAGTAATAACAAGAATTAAAAAAAGTTAAAAACTTGTTATCAATGAAGTTTGAATACAAAAACATTTTGATTGGCGAATGACACTAATGACAGCTTGTTAGAGCAGATATTTTTGCAACGTTGCCGGTTTGATTTCAGAAATAATTCTATTCAATTCTAATCAAATAGAATTTTTTAAATAATTGATGAATTTTTTGAAAATGGTATTACTTCCCTCATTCTTTTCCGAAATGAAATCACATTTTTCATGGAAAAAAGTAATCAGTATGAATGTCATTCATCGAATCGATAACGAATCTTTCGTCTAAATCAGATTTTTGAAAATAAGCAGATTTTAATTGATAATTCGAGAACATGGTGCCTGATAACCCAAGATGAAAGAAGGAAAAACCCTCGGAAAAACCACCTTACATAACTTTGTTGAAATTTATTACTATCTTCTCTATTTTTTAAACCTTTAAGGCCGATTCAGATTCAGGCGTGCCCACTCTGCATTTTTGACCCTGCATGAAAAATGCATGCCTGTTGTCGTTCACATCTATGCCTGTCGGTGTGCTTGTAAAATGCGTGGTGGGCATGCATGGAATAAGAACAAGTTCTATTTTCCACTGTACTGCATGTGTTTTTTTCGAAACATCCCTAAAAGCCTGTGAATATTTGACAATCTTTTATTTGAATTTGACATTTGATTCATTTTGAATTTGATGATCATTTTGTAAAGTTTGTAATACATTCCCGCCTTTCTCTGTTGTGATTTTAATCTCAAGAAAATGAATGAGATGAAATTTTAGATTTACTTGAACTGACAATACTGAAAAAACTAAATAAAATATGACCTTGAGTAAGAAATGCGATGGAAATGCACATATGTGAAATGTCATGCCTTATTCAGGCACAAGCGTCAGAAATGCATGTGCCTTTAAATCGCACGTGCTTCAAAAACCCTGCATGGAAATGCATGAATCTGAATCGGCCTTTATAGAAACTCTAATCCCTTATTGCTTGACAAATATCAATAATACATACACGCGAGCGAAGCGAGCGCGCTCGGTCGACATTTCGCAAATCCGCGCGCGCGAATTTGAGAAATGTCGACCGAGCGCGCGCATGCCTATCACCACGTTGTTTATTTTTCCCTACTTACTGTAGGAACGCTGATGAATGGAAATAGAAAAGAAGGAAAAACCACCTAACCTAACTTTGTTGAAATTTATTACTACCTTCTCTATTTTTTTAAACCATTATAGAAAATATATTCCCTTATTGCTTGACAAATATCAATAATACATACACGCGAGCGAAGCGAGCGCGCGCATGCCTATTACCACATTGTTCATTTTTCTCTACTTCCTGTAGGAACTCTCATGAATGGAAATTGGAAACAGAAAAGAAGACAAAACCACCTAACCTAACTTTGTTTAATTTTAAGTTACTAAAGATCCGAATGCTATATTTATTGTTGAAAGGATAATGCTAAAAATTAAACTATTTTTCTATAGAATTCTCAGAATGAATATGATGTGTTTTTTCTAAAGTTGAACCATTAATTCGTTACCAAAATGATCATCCAATAAAAATTATTTTATCCTTGCTTCTGAAATTTTGAAATTCTGGTCCTCTGCTCCGAAATATTTTATTTATTTTACCTAAATCGAATGTTTTTGAAATCGAAACGGCAACATCGCAATAGCAGTTTCGCTGTTTGGAGTTTGAAGGGTGCTGTCAAGCTGTCATATAGATTGTATTTGAGTTTTGATAGTGAGTACCACGACATAAATTTGTCATAAAAACATGGAAAAATGTCTTTCCGCGGAAAAATTTTGATGGATATAGTATTTTAATCATGTTATGAAGCATCTGTGAAAGTTTCGTCGAAATCGGGCTTGGACCCATATTCCCTACCTTTACCTTTGTTTACTTTAACCCACAACTCTCGAAACCCTTGAGATTCCATTTCGTCACAACCTATCAGATATTTTGTGCATAACCCTTAATCTGAATTTCTGACGTTGGACTTTGGAAAGGCCCTTTCCAGGAACTTGAGCCTCTTGCAGAAAAGCGCTGGGCATTCACAAAGCAAATGTTCTGCAGTTTCAGCGATTTGGCCATCGCATCTTGAGGTGATACCTCAGAGGGCAGAAATCTTTCTTGTCCAGCACGAGAAGCTGTTCAGCTCACTAGCCTCTTCTGAGCTTTCAGTGCTGCTTGGCTATCTGATTTTTGACCTTCGAGTGTCCCTTTCGAGGCACTCTTGGGCATATCTATAGCTATATCTATAGCATGTACTTTTGCTTGAAAGATGGTTGGGGTGTTACCAAGGGATTTTGAAAGCCTGAAATTTGGTCCTGTAACTCCCACTCCAGTCCTTTCATCCATCTTGGATCCATCAGTATACCACACTGCTGCATCCCTTCCTATAGTTGGGGTCCATTCTCTGTGCAAATTTGCTGGTTGTTTATGACCACTTCAAACTGCATTTCGAAGTCGTACCTAACTGGCATGATATCTGTCGGTTTAGACATGGGTTCTAGGATGATATTTTCCAAAATCTTCAAATGTAAAATCTGATTTTCCGATTTGGGATTTATTGCCTATAGCTCAGTCCGAAAGCACTGATTGCTGATGCTTCTTTCATTACACATTCAGCATTACCTCTAAGGCTGCAGTGGGCACGTGAATATTGCTCCTGTGATTCCCAGACAAGCTAGCCGCTGCACTTTCTGCAGCTTCACTTGTGCCGAAGTTTGTTGCATTTTTGGCCACCATATCAATGAAGCGTAGGTGGCCATGGGTTTCATGATCGTTTGGTATGACCATTTTTGATTGCCAAAGACTCTGCGGCATGTCCAGCTTTCTGCTATAGGTCTGGAGAGAATGTGGTAAATATCACGTCCAAATATATAACTCCTTTGGAAATTGCGAGGCAAATAATGTGAATTGATTTTGATTCAGAGTTGGAGTAAGTACGTACTTTTTCCTTCTGGAGAATGGAACCAGCACTGTTTTGCTAGGATTGACATTGAGTCAGTCCTTCATTTGCTCTTTTTGATGATGATTTTCCGAGTGATTCTCACAGCATTGAAGAAACAAATAGCTGATATTATCAGTGAATAATTCGTGCCACCACTGCAATATCAAAAATACTATTGTGGGCTGGTGGTTGAATGCGTTGAGTCCAGGGAACCCCGGTTCGAATGCCGGCGGCTATTGAAAATATTTATTTATTTCTGTAGCATCGTTTAGCGGGAGGAGATAGGTGACCAACCGAACATTCTTGGTACCTACCTAGATTTCAATTCTTCGGACTCTCAACGATAGCCAAGCCGAGTAGTGCTTCGGATGACTCTTATAAAAAACTAAGGTCTCCGTCTTTCTAACACATACAAGTACTAGACTTACGAGGGTTGCTTCGCAACTAAGTTGGTGGTTAAAACACTTTTCAAACACTTATTGGTCATGAATTTCCCAAACTGCATGAGGGGAAATATAAAAAAATAATCGATAGTTCACAGAAAAAAAGGATCTCTTAAATCAAGTTGTAACCGCATTAACTCAAGAGATTGGTAATATTGAATAGGTCCAACCAAATATTAGTTTGATTTTTCGTCAAAATCCTCTTGACTACTTATAGGAACAAAAGGTTTTGTGTCAAATGTACACTTTCTTGTCGAAAAATGTGGTTTGGTTGAGGCAAGAATATTTTCTTGGATGAAGCTGATTCCCGAGCTGATTTCTCAGCAGATCTGAACAATGATCCTCTCGATTCAAGAGGAATCACTTTTGATCCATTCTTATTGACCTTTGAAGGATTGTAACTCTGCATGCCGATAATTGAAAATGAAAAATACTGTAGTTTTTTCGCAAACTGGGGATGCAGTATTGATGCAGCAATGATAATTATCATTTCAAGCACATTAACAGGACCTGACAACACAAAACAAAGCATTCTTAACACCCAACAGTGCCAGTGATACGACGCCATGTTCTAGATTGTTTGCTTCCAGGAGACCTTTTACGTCCATGTTGAATACTCGAGTTATAAGGAATTCGCGAGCTTGCACTTTGCACTATAGGAACACAAGTACCATCAAAGAAAACTTCACAGTAACAATGTATCAACATCAATACAACAGTCACAATGTATCTCTTGATAGTCTTAAATGGCGGCCAACGGAGTTATTGTTGGCGTTGTCTATATAGCTGATTCTGCGGACAGTGCACGGACTGCGCATCTTCGCCTCGGGCGCTAATTCTCAATTATTATGCTTATTGGTCGAGCTGGTCACGTGGTATACATGCTTCCGTCATCAAAACACAACTTCATAAAAAACGATATTCTTGAGCTGAGAGAAATAATATTGACTGACATTACTCACAATGTTTTCTAAGGTTTTCAAGAAAATTCATGTAAACAGGCAAACAACGTGATTAGTTGAAAAAAGAAACTTTCTGGTCAATCTGAGATTATTATTCTTATCGGAAGATCATACAATTATTCAAGAATATATAGAGATTCGTTTTTTTCTGTGTTGAATAATAATAGCAGTGATATGCATTGGCAGTGATATCAAACATTATATTGTATAAAACACGAATTTCTTCAGCAAACTCGATGAGCGAAGGTCGATTCAAGTCGGGATCTTATAATATCAATTTTATTGTTGGGAACCCATCACCGGGTAGGTACCAATATGGTAATGCATTATTCCTATCTTTAATCTTGATCAATGAAAAATAAAGCAAAACTAACCACCTTCAACAATCAACAATCTCCGCAATGCCAATGAATTCCTGAAGTAAAATTCCTCAAAATATACATCTCAAGCACGAAGGTTAATTAGGAAAGCAATAAAAAATGCTATTTTATGCGAATATTTAATGAGCAGTAACTCTGAACTTTATCTCCACGCTTTCCATTAATTCGCTGCTAAAATATCCACTTACAAAAATTATTTTAATAAATAAAAGCCGAAGTTCTTTCATAATGAATATTGCGACGTTATCTTTATTGTAGAATTAATTTTCACTTGTCGAATGATGAAAAAAAACCGCGTTAGATACTTTGTCGAAGGAAGATCACGGGCGGCAACTGAAGCAGAGAAGAGGGTAAGTATATTTTGTAAATTAACAGTGGCCAAAGTTACTTTGGATTATAAAAGCTCACGTGCTAATCACAAGCATAATACATTTACTTCAGATCGATTGTGCAATATTGAGGAATCTTAGTGTAGTTCTGTTTCAACTATTCGACACCGTATATACCAGAGATGAGTAATAACAAGATGTGCACGTCTTATGGAAGATTTGGAAATATAGTCACGTGATTGATTTTCGTTTCAACGTATTATCACAGATGGCGTTTAACGCATGAATCTCAATTTTTGTTGATATGAAGTTAGCGTTTCGCAGCTAATTCAAATTACGAACTTTCACGAACTTAGATTACATTACAGTGTGTTACAGTACTCGAGTTGATTTGTTCACTTCCACAGACCACCTACCCTCTTCACTTCACGTTTTACTCTGTGGTTTTTTATATTTATTATTCATTTTCTTAAAGATGAAAGTTAAGTTTTGTTTGATAAATGATAACAGAGGTTTCATTAATATGGTGAGAAAATATGAATCACTATCAACTATTCATCCTGGTCTAAACAAAATTAACACATAAGACATGTGTAGATAATAACTTGAAGATTGGAAAAAAGTGCTCTGCATTGAAGATGCGCGATGTGCCTTTGAAGCAGATTCAAATGAAATAACTACTGAAAAAATCAAATTCAGGAATTTGTTGGTATATGGTGCCATGACCATAATTTCAGTTGCCACTTTAGTATGAAGAGGCTGTTTGCCTTTGAAATTGGGTTTCCACTTTTTATTTCTTTCTATCTCTATCCTCATTAGGGATCTTTTGATCATACAATTTGAAAAAAAAACGAGCAATATGTAATATCAATTGATTATGAAAAATATCTTTTACTGTTGTATGAATAAATATTGAATTGTCAGTGATTATTTTTATACAATATTCAACAACACATTGGAAGTGATAATTATTTAATAATGATGACTAGTTGAAGATACATTGGCTGATGCATTGCTGTTCCTCTCCTCATCAATTTATTTACGTTTTTTTTTCATACTGATGGTTTAGAAAATGTTGTCATAGGTGTTTTGAATATTCAATCTATTCCTGAGCAATGGATTATTATCATCAGTGAAATGATATTCACAAACTAGCCCTTTGTACAGTTCTACCCAACTCGAATCTATTAGCTCAACATCTCCTGTAACAGAAAATGAATAATCAAGTATATCACTCAGAACATAGTGAGTGTAAAATATCAACTGGTAGTGTGACGTACCTGAATAATTAACGATCCAATTTTTTGTTCGAAGAAAATCTTTGATTGGGAAACGAAATCCTCATTTCGGCGACGTGTTCTTTCACAGTTCAAGTAATCGCAATTTTATTTCCTGATCATGACATTGCCACTGTCACTGCATTTCTCAATAATAAATTGATTATACAAATATGCAACTGGAGTATTTCATATTGTTCAATAGTACTTTGATAAAGATATGAATGAAATTCTGATGCAAAACCACAATATTCACGAGAACGGGAAAAAATTTCCACCGTACAAAGTCGATAAAAATCAATAAAAATAAACAAAGTGGAAGACAGTTGAATACAAAAGACAAAGACAAACTGATGAAGAAAAAGACAGAAAAATCTGACCTTGAACATGGCAGCCAGATATGGCAGCTGAAAAAGCTATGTTCACTCTTTGGAATCAACGGCACTAGTTCCATCTTGTGGTTGATTCCAAAAGCATGAAAAATATATTGCCAAATTTTAGCATTGACGTGCACATCTTGTTAGTGGGTTACTTATCTCTGGTATATACTAATTTCCAGACCTCCAATATGACTGGGAGCTCTCGTTCTTTTAAAATAAAAGTTGTGCAATTTTTAAAAATCAACGTTTTGAGAACGAGTGTAAGAGCGCTTAACCTCTACTATTAGTCCAGTTTGAGCTGAGCTTGATTTAGTTGCTATAGAGAACCAGTGATTTGATTGGCTATTCCATAGCAACTGAACGAGGTTCAACTTAAACCGAGTTTAACAATGTACTAATGTAAAACACTACAAGATTTTCACTAATTTGGGTTACAAACCACGGCACGTGTTTCGCTATACTATAGCTTCTTCCGGTGGAGCATTCAAACTTGAATTAGTTGATCTTTGGTATTTGGTCTGCTAAGTAATGACACCAAAAAGTCTCTCTGACCAAAGGAATTCTCCAATCGTCCTCAAAGCATGTGCCCCATAGTTATTGACACCAGTTATTTGAATATAAACACGTCCTTCAATCTGGAAGACAACTATATAGAGTTAAAGTAATTCCAAAAGCGGCAAGACTATTTTGGCTTAACAAAACAGATCCTTGTGGAAAACCAGTAACTATGAAGTGATTTATATTTAAGAAAAAAAGTCTCTGATAAAATACCCGACTGGAGGCAAAAAATTATTCTCTTGAAAGAGAAATCGTCTTCTTTTTCACAAATAAATACTTTTGCACTCAGCTGATAATAATAAAATTGTTCTTCTTGTGATCGATTTGTACTTCTTTTGGCATTAAACACATAGGTATCAATCTGACGACGTGATGTTAAAAAGGGAAACTGTTTATCAGTTTCTTAACGCACTGATATGAAGTTGAACTGTTGAAGGGGAATATTCCCGTTTCAAAAAAGCTACGAGAGTTCAAATTGTATCAATAAGTACGTTTCGATATTCATTGTACTATATTTATTTCTTGGGAAACCCATTATCACGCCTGTGACCGAAGTATATGTAAACCACGGACATGTTTATATTTCCATAAATGTAAATAAAGTCTACTATGGAATAAAACATAAAATTGGCGTGCAGAATGTTAGTCTCATTGGAAATGCAACACTGTAATACATTCAAGTTTCACAAATGTCACTTACTTGAATCACAATGAAATTATGGACAACTATGTAGAAACACGAAGTAGACTAGATATGCAATCAAAAAATCGAAGACGAAACGACGATAGAGGACGTTGAGTGTTGATGAAATGTCAGTTGTTTTTCATAAATTGAATTGTTCCAAAAAATAACACAGTATAGCATTTTTTGCTTAGAATATAGTGTAGCATAGTCTCAACTGTCGATTTTTTGATATTATCGGGATTCCGAAAATAAAAATTTTAAACGTTGTGGGCGTATTCTCTTCATCAGTCTTACACTATATTGTTCTTCATGGAAAGTCCCAAAAAGCTTTATTGACTTACACTACAGTGGCTTAATAGGTTACAGTGACGCCAATGGGCTAGCGGCCGCCATGTTTAGGCAAATTTTCTATGGGTATAATAGGAGGAAAACACAAAATTCACGATTTTTGTGGAATTGGACTATAATTCATTGTGATAACATTCTGTACTATTATTCTATCTTTATTGTGATCAATTTTTCAATGACTCATACCTTATAAATGAAGTAATATTCAATTTCGAGAATGCGATAACGCGGGTAATTCAAAATTTTGAATTCAAACGATACTTCCACACAACGTTACTACATTCCTAAATAAACTTAATTGATCAGAGTTGAACTGGTATTCGAGTTAAACGACGAATTATATAATATGAGAATGATGAATTGATTATATGTATGTCTTGAAATATTCTTCTACATTCTACTTACCTCATTTTAAGGACATGTGAAAGAAATAAATAACAGACCACTCAACAAACATTCATTTTATTTTGAAATGATAAATACATATATAAAATAATCAACACTTCATTTATTTTTAAAACACAATAATATAAGTTGAACACATACATTTATTTCATTTTCTCATAGATTTACTGCCATAATTGTTGACTTTATTGACAATCTTTTTTTACTTGCTATCTTGAACCTGAAGTTCAAAAAACGAGTGTTTATTTTATTTTCCAAATTATGGCAAGAAGAGTTTGTTCCCACATATCCCTCTCGAAGTGAACATATAAAATATGGAACAATATTGTATAACACACAAAACCATAAAGAACTGAATAGTTTGTGGGTTGCCAGTTATCTCGCATAACTTTGGCTGTCCAAAGTTTTCTTCTAGCTGGGTCTCTGGGAAAAGTTTCCATCAAAAACTTTAGGCTGCAGAGTTTGTATATACAGTTGAAAGCTGAACATCCATGAGTTTTTCTACCTAAAAATTATACCACTTGAAAATATGCATATCAAACACTATTTTGAAGGTTAAAAAAACTTTTTGTGAAATAATTCACAACTTTCATAATATTCATAATATTGATGATATATTATATATATTAATACAGAGATAGGAACTATACAACTATCTTAAATGGAGATATTCTCAGATCTGTTTGTTGTTTATTTTCATATTATAAACTTGTCTCCAGTTTCACTTTATACCAAACAGAAATCCTCGATATTAGATAGGATTGAGGGACTTACCTGGGCATGTCGAATTCCAAGCGATTCTTTATTCAGAAGCCACGAATATACAAGAATTTAATAAAAAATACGATATTTCCAATGCTTCTATCACAAATTTAGCCTAAACATGGCGGATTTACGTCGACCTTGAAACATCCAATAGAAAAGATGACATTCCGTTGTCGTCACTGTAACCTATTAAGCCACTGTAACTTATACTTGCTGTGGTTATAAAATAATGATGATAGATTCACCATAGAATTAAAAGAATTGACAATAAAATTGAGTAATCTCAAAGTTTGAAAGAGTCATGCTATAGGGATGAACCTTATGTTTTCAACATTTTCTTCTGACTGTTCTCCCCTCTGATTTTTCCTGTCGGCGCTCATGTTTATACAGACTGAGGTTGGTGGGTCAAAATAATCATTATTATTATAATATAATTAGAACCATTCACTAATCAAGCATGATCCAATGTATAACAATTATTGTCATAAACAATGAAAATCCCCAATATTCAAATAGTAAGCTCAAGCATCAAGGAGTTGAGAAGCTCTTCATTGTTTCAAAGGAAAATAAAGTATATCTATGGGAAGAGCAAAAGCCGCTTACCTACCGAGAAATACTTAACAACAACTCTAAACTTCTGGATAATGTTGGGATTTCCTTCGTCTAGATCTGAAGATAGCCTGGAAAAGAAAATCTTTCCTGTGATGATTGACGTATCTACCTAAAGTTTAGCTGTGTAGCATTTATCCGAACGGATTACTTGCGAATCAAATCTATTCTACAAACTGGGTTTTTTACATTTTTTTTCCAATTATCAATAGTGAGAACCTCCATTTATACGAGGTGTCCCTCCGGGAACTGCATTAACAGTATATGGAAAATTTGTAAGTAAAATAATATTGATAGGGGCTATCAGGCTATAGTTATTTTCAAAGTATGTAAAGTGTTACTTTTTTGCACGTAAATACAGTTGGCCAACGACGCGAAGCGAATTTCGTATAAACTTTTGCGTGATGAAAAATAACTATACGAGCTTCATATCAGATAACAACGAAAATAAAAAATCCAAACTTATCGAATTACATAACATTTATAACAATAAAAAAATAGAAAATTAAATTATTTGTTCGTATGAGATTCGTAAAACGAATATCGTTGTGATTTAATTAAGTGTTTATTGAGTTGTATTCAGTGTGTTTAGTGAAATAAATTGTTCAGTTTTGTAATGAGTATTTCAAATTCACGAACTTATCAAGTAGAAATATCGTAACAGTATTTTAGGCGTAAATTGCTTTTATGGACCTAGGCGTGATAATAGTCCTCGCTGCTGTCCATAAAAGCCTATTTTACGCCCTCGATACATAAATATCTATTATGCAATCTAGGATAGGAAAAACATTAATGAAAATATAACAAAAAAAAAGATTTCGATTCCTATTGTACAAAATTAAACACCAACGACATCGTCATCACCACCGGCGATGAAAACGTCTACAATTTTCCAAAACACTTTAATTAATAAAAATAACGGCTGCAATAATTATAATTTGGCTATTTTTCACCTGGCTAATTGAGGTAAACATAAATGTTGATATTAACAGAAATTGAGTTGTTTTTTGTAGTTCAATATTGTTCTCAACACGTTACACTTTTGTTGCATCCATATATCATGTTATATTTTTGATAAAATTAAGTGATGAAAATGAATTTCTGAATTCACCTTTCATTGTGAAGAAATCAATTTTAAATCTCCAGAGGGACTTGAAGTACCACTTTATTGCCCTTGCAAAATTGACTTCTTTGAGACGATTTTACAGAATGACCATATCAAATTTATAATCTGACGTATTTGCTCTTCGCCGCCATCATCAAGTAGATTTTTTTAAGTACGGACCTGTTTTTTTATTGAATTTTTCTCCCGAATGATATATCGGAGAGTTTTCGTGAAACGACTCTTCAATCGTTTTTTGTCAAAAACTGACTGATTTAGTCAAGGTGGATATAGGACGGTGAAACAGCTCTTCAATTGTTTCTGCGAAAAACTTGTAGACCGTTTGAGAAGGAAGTAATATTTCAGCTACTTGAATGAAGATGGCGGTAAGATCGATTTTCGATGAAGATTTCTGTTGCTTATGTATTTCTGTGGTTCGCATCTGACAGATGTGACTTGAAACGACATTAAAGAATATATTTTCTATAAATCTGAAATGAATATTGATATTTTGACTCTTCTCAGTCATTTTGCATCTAGAACTGATGAAACTGATAAAAAGAAGACCACAGTTTCTGTTTTACCGACACAAGGTATGTCGCCATCTCTCTTAATTTCAGGAAATATTACTACGGTATGAAATCAAGTAGGCAAAGGTCTACAGTTTATTCTAGTGCTTGTTAATAGGAAGCTGTTTCACCATCCTATATCCACCTTGGGTTTAGCGAAGATCATAACACCGGTCATATTTCACTAATCGTTCGAAGATGGCGTTAATATCGCATTCGATATCAATATCGATAATTCAGTTCTCTATTAATATCCGTATTTTATATGGTTTCGTGTCCAAGTGACAGTGACAGATCATTCATGATTGTGGTTTTGGCTAGAAATACTAATATTGTTCGATTGTTCAATCATGTTATTGATTGAACAAATCATACGAAATCAAAATGACTGAGAAATTGTGAAAATTAATATTCATCGTGCGAAATCAGCAGACGTGGCGCCATCCATATGAAGTCATGGAAGTATTACTAGTGTTTGAAACTATGATTGAATTCAACAAAATCAAGTAGGCGGAAGTCTATACAAATATTTCTAGTGCCTTTCAATTGGAGTCATTCCACCATATCTATATCCACCTTGATCGTACCCCATATGCATATAATCGAATTTGTAACAGCAAGTGTAGGCAGAATAAAATTGCATTATTAAATCTGTTGGGTATATACTCGTTGCCTCCCCATTCTTGGCATTCCACATGGTTTCGCGGTGTATTGATTTATTGTGAACCATTATGTTCTGCTAGATGCTTTTTGGGAGAAATTTGTAGCATATATTCTTGTATTTGTTTGTGACACTGGTTTTACGTAAAATTGGCAAACTCTCAAGTTGTCATGGAACTCTACTCACCGGAATTTGTGTGTTGACATAAATAAAGTATGAAGCTGAAAACTCGAATAGAAGCAATGCACCAATGCTTGTTGGGTGTTTGATGTTGCTACGACATTGAATCTTGCTCTCCTGCCTAATAAAACAAATGACTATTTTTATGATTGGAATCTGTATTGACCTTCTGTATAAATAACTACTTCTCGCTACTACCACGCTTCAAAATTTGCAGATTGTTCAAAATACGCTAATCAAAATAAATACATTTTTTTGCTAAACAATTAACCTCGCAATTAACTATGCACAGAGAGAAATATTATGATGCTAGTAACAGAAATGGTTCTATTAGTGATTTAACAAAAAAAATATTTGTGTGTGGTAAAAATTCTTGTTGAAGATAACCAGAGATACAGACGTTTAGAAAAAACATAATTTGACGTTCCCCCACCACTTTATTTTTCGACTTGGGACAAAAAGTGTGAAACAAAAAACTAGGAAGTTATCAAGGATCAAACTGCATATATTTTCAGTGCACCTTTTTGATACTGAATACGGAGAAAATTTCAAATTTATCTTTACTCATAGCCGTTACGCCACCTAGCGGTTATTTTAGGATAACTTTTCTCGAGATATTTTTTTTCAAAGTTGTATCATCATTCGTTGCTGAGATATGGCCGACAGCCGTTCTTAGTTGTTCACCCTGTACAGATCATGAGAAAAGAGGGACATAACATCAACAGGGCATCAACACGTGGCACAATGGTTAGCCTGATCGATGTTATTAGCTGTTTGCGGCGGTTGTGGACTAGAAATCACCACACCGCTACACGTCGGCTTTTTCCATCCCTGATGCGGCGTCGGCGTCGCTTTTCAGGACGCCGGAATCATGCGACGCCCGACGTCGAAAAACGCAGCTAATCGCTGGGCTATATCGGCGACAACTCCGACAGAGATTATTATTCATGAAGAAAAGAATTCTCTACATTTCTACATAAATCTACACACATAAAAAATTATATTATACATAACAAGTGTGGAAAGTGGGATATTTCGCAAGAGTATAGTCGTTTAGGACGAAGTTTTTTAATATAGAATATGGTTTTGTCGCGATATTCAAGTATTAACAGTACAGTACTATTCAAGATGATTATGTTGTTAGATGATGTTATCTATACTGTTGAAAGGATGCCGTTCATTTTGGTCTTTCATCAACGCTGTAGGAAGAAATTTCATTTCCAGCTCATTTCCTTCTCTAACCAAGGAAGATGGAACTGTAGCTACGACTGCCCAGGAAAAAGCCAATATCTTTGCGCACCTATTTGCTGGAAACCCCACTCTGGATTCATCGGGAAAACAACCCCCGAACATTACACCTATTGAGATCACCTTTAGCCAACGTACTATCAGAAAGATTGTGTTGGGTCTCAACACCCACAAAGCCTGTGGATCTGACGGAATCCAACCGATTGTTCTCAAGAAATGTGCCCCCGAACTAACACCTGTTCTTTGCAAGTTGTTCGACCACTCTTACAATTTGGGGGTATTTCCGTCCAACTGGAAAATTGCAAGAATACAACCAGTCCCCAAAAAATGCAAAAAGACCTTACCTAGCAACTACAGACCTATCGCACTACTATCAATTATTTCAAAGATCATGGAAAAAGCCATCAACATCGAGCTCTTGAAATATCCGGAACAATCAGGAATTGTCAACGATGGGCAATATGGTTTCCGTCATCAGAGATCAACTAGTGACCTGCTCGCTTACGTCTCACATTTATGACAACTATCTATTGAAAAATGTGGAGAGACTTAAGCCGTGGCATTAGATATTTCCAAGGCATTTGATTGAGTTTGGCACCAGGACTCCTCGCCATCAAGCTTCCATCTTATGGTTTGCCCCCTCAGCTGTGTTCTCTGCTCGCTACTTTTCTCTCAAACAGACCCCTCCATGTAGTATGTAGTGTTCGATGGAGTTTCATCTGATACTCTACTCATAAATGCTGGTATTCCGCAGGGATCAATTTTAGCACCAACACTATTTCTACTTCACATCAACGATTTGCTGGAAGCAACTTCATGTCCTATACACAGCTGCGCAGATAATAGTACCCTCCATACCGCTTTCTCTTACAGGGCTCCTATATCGGCCCGTCAAACCAGAAATCAACAAGGAAGAAATTTTAACAAAATAAATATGACCTTAGCAACAATTCTCGAATGGGGATCTAATAACCTGGTAGAATTCAATGCAAACAAAACACAAGCATGTATATTCTCTAGAAAAGCCGATCTCATTGTACCCAACATAATTCAGTCAGGAGTAACCATACCATTGACGTCATCCATTTCTATGCTTGGCGTTACTATCAGCAATAACCTTTCTTGGGAAAATCACGTGAGGTCCATTGCCAAAAGTGCATCCCAAAAACTTGGATTTCTGTTTCGAGCCAAGAGCATATCTATAAGGCACAGATCCGACCTGTCCTGGAAGACTGTTCCCATATTTGGAGTGCGGCACCTAAACATATCTTGAAACTATTGGATTCTGTTCAAAAAAGGGCAATTCATCTTGTCGTTGATGCCTCGCTTACAAACTCGCCCACTTCTCTGGAACACACCGTAGATTTTCGCTATTTTATAGATATTTTCATTGGCGATCCTCTTCTGAAATATCTACAATCATTCCTACATTAGCAGTATCTTCGAGATTAACCCGTCAAGTTCAGTCACACCCCTTCGTGGTCACTTTAGAGACCTGCAGAACGTCTTTTTCCAAAGACTCGTTCATCCAACGAACATCGCGACTTTGGAACTCATTGCCTAGGGAAGTGTTCCCCGAGGCATACCATCTCCAGAAATTTAAGAAGAACGCCAACTCCTACCTTATTTCCTTTGGTTCTCACGATGTTCTCTGAACATTACAGGATTTCCCTCTTCGTGAGAACCAGAACATAAAAAAAAGGCCAGCTGAACAGTTTCAGAGTGAATACATCATTGTATGCATGACGTCCTTCACTTGGTTCTACAATTCCATAACTAACTTGTTTGTGATGGTATCACCAGATGGAGACACTTACTGCTTGTATCTGAGCGTAGCTCGACAGAAGTAAAAAGCTAATTGAAAAAATGATTCAATGGCAGAGGGCATAGTATGTAGGTACCTTTGATAAGAGTGTAGTAGTAGTAATTCTTGTTGTCTCCGAAAAAACAAAGTACATCATTTGATACCTGATGAGGTCCTTGAACCATCTTATTGGTTCAAGATATTATAGGTTTTCACTTGAAATGACCACCTTCTCGGAATTATTCTGATTGTATTGAAGAAATACATTTTCCTGAAAACAATTCTTTTAGAGCTGATGAATATCGGTAAGTAATTCGATTGCCCTTGCTAGGATACAGTTTAATTACTCGTCCTTCAGGCCAAGTGTTACAGGGATCATCCATTATCCATTTCAGATACTATATATATCATCCTCACATACACCGGGTGTTTCTTGTTGCCATTTACTTCTCTTAGGGCCGGTTTATCAATGCAGGGTTATCCCGAGGGGTAAGCTGACCCGGGGTTAACTTTATCCTAGAGCTAAATTCTCGTTTGATTTTGATAGCGTTTAACCCCACCTCAAAGTGAATAAACATTTTATCCCAGAGTTAGCTGTTAACCTTGGGTTATATTAACCTAACCCTGCATTGATAAACAGGCCCTTAGTCAAGTAAGAAAGGTTCCCAAAATATGTCTTCTAATTTCTGTGCTGTTTTCCATCATGATAGCAGTTTCAAATTAATCAGAAAACTCAATTAGGACTGAAAGCCGCCATTCCCATTTCTCCCGCTATATTTTGTTCCCCCGAATAGTCGATCGAATCACTGTAATCAACTGTTATACAAGTTCCCAAATCACGGGAGACTTTCGCGTCCTTTTGTATTCCTACAACAGGTGAAAGTTTACTAAAATTCTATTTGGCCTCGGAGGGTTATATCAGACCCTGAGGATTCACCGACGATCGAAAACCCTTGAAGGAGGGTTATTTGGTAAAGGGGATGTGTTAATAGACAAGGATGAGGAAACAAGTGAGTTTCTTCATACGCCTTGATATGAGTTAGCTCACACGTATACAGGTTTCATTATTTATTGGAAATATTTCAACTATATATTTATTACTTAGATACAAACTTTATCCTTGATGAGGTTGTTTCATTTAAGATTGCGAGGATGTTTGTTCAATTCCCTACACAATTTTTAATAAATTGTTCAGCGTCTGTGATGTCCTCTTTATACTTCTTCTTTTGTGAACGTTTTTGACATGTGAGATAAACAATAATAATACTTTCCAAAATGTCAACGAATATAATTTCCTTGACATTTACTCGCTTTCAAACAAGTCTCCTGATGATGGCTTGATGCCAAAAACGTTTGAGATTCGCTGTCAAAAAATTATGTGTAGCCATAGCCCCGCATAGCCCTGTTTTGTTTAAAACGTGAATTATTCGATTAACAACTTGGCATCTATTTCATTGAAGTTTTCTATGATGGTTAGTTGATTTTTAATAACAGTCACTGAATTTTTTTCTCAGTGTAGCTTAATAATAATCCCCATTCTATATAAGTGAATTACTTTCGTTTATGGAACATCCTTGAGGCAGTAAGGTAGATGGAATATCTCAAAGGGGAATGTTTTGTGGAAATTTTTTTAAATCATCATTCAATGAAGAACTGCATTGAGAGTTAGCGAAGAAAACGTTCATAAGGACACATCACCATTTTTGAAATCATAAAAATTTACTTTACGCAGTTCAGGGATTTAAATCCCCATTTTCGGGGAATAAAGTGGTACTTTAAATCCCTAGGGATTTGAATTGTACTTTGAATCTCTAGGGATTTGAAGTAAATTTCCCTGCAATAACAACTGAATGTAGAAATGTATTTTCAATGATTTCATTAGGAATATAATACGATATGGATCCAATAAAAGTGTAACGTGTTTAGAACAATATTAAACTATAAAAACAACTAAATTTATATTACTTTTAACATTTATGTATGTTAGATCTATAATTATTTGGAAATATATGAATATATTTTCGACAACTCTTTATTGAATATTATGTTGACAGTGACAGCTTGTTGCCTGCATGTGAATACAGTATGATATTTTGTTACAATGTTTACCCCATTGCAATAAGCTGAGTGAAAAAGAGGTGAATTATTATTATTGCAGCTGTTATTTTCATTAAATAAAGTGTACCTATTGGAAAATTGCAGCCGTTGACTTCGGTGGTAATGACGATAACGTTGGTGTTCCATTTTGTACAATAGGAATTGAAATCATTTCTTTTATCGTTATTTTTTTCACAACGTTCAACCTAGCCTGAAATGCATAAAATAGTATACACCTCAGGACTAAAGTGTTTTTAAATCCCTCGACAAATTATAATTACATCAACTTTTTGTCTGGGGAATGGGGATTTAAAATACCACTTTAGTCTCCATTATTTTCAAGTCAGTTGTTATTACAGAATTCAAGTCAAGGTAGTTTTCTGTACCCTTCGTCAACATATAATTGTTAGCATTCCGTATTCAGATTTTTATATATATTTGTTGAAGACTTTCACTTCCGTTGCTGCTGAGCCTGAAGTAAAAAACAATTATAATTTAATACTCTGTATCATCTAGAATCCGAGCAGATCTTATAAATTACCAGAAACACGTGGTGGCTACAATTAAAATTGAAACAGCAGGCAGATCACATTCTAACTGCTTTATCTATTCATCAAACGAACTTCAGCAGCATTGTCATCGCGGCAGTTGCAATCCTGCACAATTTATCTTTATTCCTGCACTAAAATTTACGGTTATGTTCATCCCAAAACGGACATAAAAGCCTTACATCTTTAATTAGGATGGATGAATGAGAGCTGCGCTACCGGTGTCTCGTATATTTTCTCTCATAGACTCGCTAATATAGGAGTTACCATTTCAGTGTTGGGTCTCAAGGTCGAACATTGTTTGCATTTCGAAGAGTTTCAACTGGAATGGTGCAGTACCAGTACTTATTCGAAGAGATAACACAAACATTTATAATATATAGATAATTGAACACCAAGTTTATTGCGGTCACTGTATCAGGACGAGTTATATACCCCAGGATCAAACCCAAGATGGCAGCTTGCGAAGCCGCGCTTTGAATCCGTAGGCTATTGAGGCTAATTGAAAATTTATACCTATCTCACAGCTATAATAGGTACGTTATGTACCAAAATGACATCGTCGAACTTATTTTTGCTTTATATTTAACAGACTGGTGTTTTTTGAGAAATACGACTTACTTTGATATCTTTAGTATTCAAGCATTTCATGGCACCATGTCATGAATCTATCATATCATAATTCATACTTATCCTCGATTTCTCTGGTAAGTAAAAGGTTCCAACTTACAATTTTCGCACTTTCTGCTACATCAGGAGATGTGTTACTTTTTTTTTCATTATGCAACAGAATGATGAGTTCGTTTTCAACAATGTTGGATGCGAGCGCAAATATGCTGTCACTAAATGACATTATTTCCGCGCACGAGCGACAATGCTGTCATTTAATGACACTTTCCTGGCTGATGCCACGCATTCTTGCAATCGGTGCATAGTCTGCGAGTATGGATATGATTCAATACTTCAATAAGTAGTTGTTTTCTGCTCGTTATCTACCATTTTGAACATCCAAAAGGCTAGTGAGCCTATCGCCAAGGAGAGCTGAATAAAATAGACTTGAAATCAGACGCCTCACCTCTGAGGTATCACCTCAAAGAGATGGGTAAAACAGAGAATGATAGTTTCCGCTACTGCGAGATCTTCGCTGAAACTGCAGAACATTTCTGCAAGAGGCTCAAGTTCCTGAAAGGGGCCTTCTTATTGAAGCTCTCCGATGTCAGGAACCTACCTCCCAGGAAACTGATAAAATTCACACAAAGTCTTGGAATCCAGGGCCTCGACCATAAGAAGAGGTGCTTGAGAGGCTGCATAGCCTCAACGACCCCTCTACAATCTACAATCCATAATCCATAATCCACAATCCACAACAATCCACAACAATCCACAACAATCCACAACAATCCACAACAATCCACAACAATCCACAACAATCCACAACAATCCACAACAATCCACAACAATCCACAACAATCCACAACAATCCACAACAATCCACAACAATCTACAACAATCCACAACAATCTATAACAATCTACAACAACCTACAACAATCTACAACAATCTACAACAATCTACAACAATCTACAACAATCTACAACAATCTACAACAATCTACAACAATCTACAACAATCTACAACAATCCACATTCTACATTCTACAATCTACATTCTACAATCTACAATCTACAATCTACAATCTACAATCTACAATCTACAATCTACAATCTACAATCTACAATCTACAATCTACAATCTACAATCTACAATCTACAATCTACAATCTACAATCTACAATCTACAATCTACAATCTACAATATACAATCTACAATCTACAATCTACAATCTACAATCTACAATCTACAATCTACAATCTACAATCTACAATCTACAATCTACAATCTACAATCTACAATCTACAATCTACAATCTACAATCTACAATCTACAATCTACAATATACAATCTACAATCTACAATCTACAATCTACAATCTACAATCTACAATCTACAATCTACAATCTACAATCTACAATCTACAATCTACAATCTACAATCTACAATCTACAATCTACAATCTACAATCTACAATCTACAATCTACAATCTACAATCTACAATCTACAATCTACAATCTACAATCTACAATCTACAATCTACAATCTGCAATCTACAATCTACAATCTACAATCTACAATCTACAATCTACAATCTACAATCTACAATCTACAATATACAATCTACAATCTACAATCTACAATCCACAATCCACAATCCACAATCCACAATCCACAATCCACAATCCACAATCCACAATCCACAATCCACAATCCACAATCCACAATCCACAATCCAAAATCCAAAATCCAAAATCCAAAATCCAAAATCCAAAATCCAAAATCCAAAATCCAAAATCCAAAATCCAAAATCCAAAATCCAAAATCCAAAATCCAAAATCCAAAATCCAAAATCCAAAATCCAAAATCCAAAATCCAAAATCCAAAATCCAAAATCCAAAATCCAAAATCCAATAGGTACCATAATAGGTACCATAATAGGTACCATAATAGGTACCATAATAGGTACCATAAAAAAATATATTTCGATGAAGAACGGTTCATTTAAAATATGTCATGACAAAATATATGGAGATCGTCATGAGTCATTTCCTCAAAAAATCATATATTACACAGTTACCCAAACATTCAACAGCGGAAGTGCCGCAAAGCAATTTCATTTCACCTTATATTCGATTCTAGAATCGCATCAAACCGAAAACAGCTGAGCCCTGAGCCCCATTTTTTCTCGTCCGCGACACGTGCAATCGAAGACCAGTCTCTAGCAGGACCTCAGGAGTCCGGGGAGATTTCCAGCCAGCAGAAGTCGCAGGACCATCAACTGGATGAGGCTGTCGGTTGGGTCGCGCAATTTCAACTGTCGTAACTCCATGGAAATCAAATTTTAAATCCCAACCCTATTTTTTTTCTTGGAATGCATTTCGATGATTGGATACCTACAGGGTGGGCAAATTTCGATGTTTGCATGGGATATCGAATTGTCGCCTCAGAGATTATTCTACTCTGATTAACCAAAAAAATCTCATACTGAGCTGAAAATACCCTAACTAGACAGAAGCGTAAATGAAAGGCGGCACTTTGATCTTTAAGGGACACATTTTTTGGGTCCTTCCTTTTCTGTTAATATAAACAGTTTTAAGCGGCAAATTTGAATTAAATGAACATTTTTCAGTTAATCCGTTCAATTTAACCGAATTGGACAATATATTCTAAGGTTTCTTCTCAGTTGACATTTTACTTTTGTGAGTTTATAAGAAAGTCCATTGAAGTACCAATATTTTCTCAAATTAAATTTTCTATTACTAATGAAATATTTGATTTTCTAAACCTTAGCTTAGATAATAAAGTCTTACGCTAGATACGATATCCAGGTTATTTATTTGATAGGTCCGGGGGTCCAACGTATACTAAGTCATCGATTGATCCTTTTAAAATTTTGACCATAGATAGGTATGTGTTGTACCACGTGATATCATAGTATTTTCTTGCAGACCCCTCTAGTAGAATTTCATGTTTGGTAAAAAGCGGCTTGCAAGAATCCTGCAATATAACTTTGCACATATAGCGTAATGCTCTTTTTTGCAAGACATAAATAATTTTGAAAATATATTGGCTACATGATCCCCAGAAACAAATTCCGTAGCGTATGTGAGTCGATCACACTTTTTGACATATCTTCACCCAGCTCCCATGAAGCTGTCCTTACAGCAAAACAACCTGATGCTAGTTTTTTTCTGAGTTTTTCTATATGGTCTTCAAATTTCAATTCAGCATCAATATATAAACCCAGAAATTTTGATTCTGTCATATATCTAATGCCTCTCAAGGGAACGTGCACGTGTCGACTCGTCCCTAGCAGGACCTCAGGAGTCCCGGAGAGCGTCCTGCGAGAACGGGCCAGGCCGCAGTGACCCGGCCACGACTTCATAGAAATGAAATTTGAAATCTAAATCTCATTCTCCCGGCCTGCTGCGAAATCCATTTCGTTTTAACTTGACGTTCAAATTGAATGTTTTGTAGTGGGATAGGGTGGCACTCTCGGGGGCGGGAGGGGGCGCAGGACGTGGTGGGGGGAGAGTGCTCTTGATAAGCGTGATTTAGCAGCCCCGGGGATATTGATTTTTGCGCGCGCCCCCCCCCCCCCTCTCTCCCCACCCGCGGCCCTCTCAGTTTTATATGTCTGTTTTCTTACAGTAATAGCTCGGCGGGTGCGCGAGTCTCGCGGCGTGGGGTGGGGGGGGAGAGGGAAGGCTTCCATTGGTGTTGTGTTTCCGTGAGCCGCGGGAGTGTGGTGTGGTGGGGGGTGGCGGCCCGTACGCAAATACAGCCATTACGGGGCCCGCCGAATGACACTTTTCGCGCTGTAGACGCGGCCTCGTCTGGAGATGTTCCTCAGTGGGAATTTTTCGTAATAGATTTCATTCGGAAAATGTAACAGATTTTGACGAAAGGTAATGAATCCGAGTATCACGAATCCCATTCCACAAAGACCATTATTAACAATGTATGATATGATCTATGCCAATATTAGACGTGGATGAAACAAATAACAAAATGACGGATACCAAAATAACAAGAACTCAAGAACTACTTACTTCTTTTTGCCTCAATAAATAAAATCAATATCAATTATTACTTATACTTATATCATCATCAATTAGTAGAGCAATAAGACAATAGGCACTTTCTCTTTTGTTGCATTTGTGCTCCTCCCACATAGAAAGTATTTTAAGGCTGGGAAAGGAGCAAATATTATAGACCAAGAAGACAACAGTCCATATTCTGATCTGATTTTTGTGGATGTCGGCTGAAGGCACTGTTTCATCCCCAAGGAAGAAGCGAATCCGAAGGGATACTTTTGTAACATTTGATGAAGCTGAGCAACAATAAGCTATTCGTGCAACAGTTCATGCTTTCGTTCAAAGAAATAAAATCCCAACTTTGTTTGTGATTATCATTAAAATCCAAGGCAGAAATGAATTCGACTGTATTCGAAAGTAGGATGAGATAGATACTTCCTCTTTTACTCTATTAGATCCAGAATATATTATTGATGTCATGGATAATGCTCCATACCATTCAGCCAAAGAAAAAGTACCAAACTGATATCATGCTCTATATTGTGATTTCTTTTCAAAATTTGGAACTTATTAAAATCAATTTGAATGGATATTTTTCATTATAAATGAGAGTTGTGTTTGATTATTCTGCCAAAGGATCAATTTTGTAGTAAGTAATATATGTCTCTTGCTAAAATAAACTGAAAATAAACTGAAAACTAAATACAGGGCTGATGCTAAAAATATCGTACAAGTTTTATTTTTTTTAATCGCAAAAAACAAAGTTTCAAATATTGAAGAATATTTCATTTGAAAAATAGTACATTATTCAACGAGCGTGTAATGAGACTATTACTCATGAGAATGAAGTTTAAGACGTGAGCCCAAGGCGAACGTCGTAATAATTCGAATTAATAATAGCCATCACACGAAAGTAGAGTACTATAATTATTTTTCTAGGACTGAGTATGTTCACCATTGAATTCAAATAGGCGAGATATTTGAACAAATTTTTATTGAAATAACGAATTTCAATGGTTTTTCTCAAACAAATTCATTTTGAAAGCTAGTGAAAAGTATATTTCATTTCAATTTTGTACAACTGATGTTAATTGTTTTGTAGGTAATGAATCTACTTTGTCGCTAATTGGCTATAGCCCGTTGTGTAAAGGCTCTTATTACACACGGGGCGTGGCTTGTTTTGTGTAATGCATCCAGTACTCAACGAAAATGTTACATGAAAAGGGTCCATTTTTCAACGGTCATAGAAAAATATATTTTTAGGTTATATCTGCAAAATGACAAAGGCAAAGGTAAAGGCAAAGGCAACTGAGATATCGCTGTACTTACATAGTAGAAATATTTTTGTTGAATTATAATTATGTAGTGGTTTCATCATTTTTGTGGGTAATATTGAAGTATTGACGTATTATTCTGAGCTAAAACGGATTATTCGAGAAATATTTCCACTTATATACCATTTCATATATTATCCCATTGAAGCATAATTAGTCAAGTAATAATGACTAATAAGTATTTATTTGGAATCCTATACTGAATATTACATCAGAATAGAATTATTGTTCCCTTATGTGCTTTTTGGAATTTCAATATACAATTTTTGATGTACTTGTGACTCGTTAATTCACTCAGAAATCAATAATTCAATGCATTTTATATCCTGCCGAATATACCATCAGTGAACATTTCCATAGTTTTGAAATATTTGAATTTGGCGGGCAAAACCCACCAGTTACACCACTGTATTCTCAACTAGAACAGACCTCAGACGAATAATAAATATATAGACCGGTATTTTCCACCCTTTTCATGATGCCAACACGACTGTCAAACCTTCTTGTTTCCACAATAAGAATCTTTCGTTCGGGCCTCGTCGGACCAACTCGCCGTTTTCGTGTTTCGAACGAGTTTCTCAGATTGTTTACGATTCATGACGTGGTAATTCGTGTTGTCTTATTATCGTTCTTGAAGCGTTGATTTGTGCGTTTTTTCTCTATTAATTCACTTATTCGTGTATTAAATATATTGCTCTTCACTTAAAATGGTAAAAATTGTTTCATCTGTGGATAAAAACAGGTTTCTGGGATTAAACTGTCAATAGTGTCATTTCATTGGTGAGTGCAATAGTTGTACGTTCGGGAATAGAATAATGTGGAATAATGCAAGGATATTTATTCTATTCAAGATGATGAATATTTTCAGTGGATCAAGATTGTATTTTACAGATTTCCCTCATGTAGAATATAATACAAACGAACAATGATGAATAATATAATATGTTTCAAAGAATCAAATCGTGTTATGTTTCTCTCCGATACCAAGAGAGATAGTTATAATATCTTGTTTTCAAAGCGCGTATCAAGGTCATCCGCCAAAAAGTCGATTACGTTCCGACTTTTTCCTAAAAGAAGCTCAGATTTTCAGGGTCTTCACTTTTCAGGTTAAAATCACCATCATTATTATAGATTATTGCGTAGGAATGTGAACGAGCCGTAGTGCATCAAGATAGGAAGGGCCAGTCTATGTATTTTATTATGGTCTGAGGAACAGACCATAGCAGCAAATAATCATATCATCGAGTGGAGAGGAAAGAAGATCACCGCAACAGCGAGACAGCAGCAACAGCATCAGCAACAGCAACAGCTGCGACGGCGTTCGCGTGCCTCCTGCTGCCGCTTTCTTCCGGTCCCGGATTCCTGTTTTCCGACGCCCGGCGTGGAGGATACCCGTCTCGCTCCGGGACGCCTCGCGATCTCTGACCTTCGACCTCCCCCTCCCCTCACTTGCTGCCACAAGCGGAAATGAGGGTCGCGGATGAGGAAAAATACATGTGCATGGATTGGGTACGTGACGTGCGTGTGCTCCGCACTATCGTGGTGTACCACGGGAATTCCAGCTGGGACGCTCACTATTCAATCTGTTTGTTAACGACTCATATACAGTGTCACAAATAAAGTTCGCGACATATATGGAAGTTTTTTTTATTAATAGATATAAAGAAAATTTGACGTCGCAATTAGTTTGTGCTTGAAAAATGAGTAAAATACAGCAACTTTTTTTTATGTGCTACTCTAAACCTGTCAAGTCAGTCAGTTTTTTTTTGAAATTTCGAAAAATGCCAGAGAAAAAAGTTGCTCAGTTTCCAATTTTATACATTTGTTCCAAATTTGGACTCTCTACTGTCACTTCGAATTTTTTCCATTTTTTTTTCGAATCTTTCGCTCTATCGATTCGAACGAAACATGATTCAAATTTCATAATTTTGATGAATATGATAATTCAATATCATATCTTGCCCAGGAAATACCCACATTGACCTGTTACCAGAAACTGAAAAAAATGCATCTCCAGAAATTCGTCTTTGTTGTTGCAAAGTTCATCTTGTTCTTCATTTCATTGTTAGACTGATGTGGATTTTCAATGTATGGACGTTAATAGTCAGTAATCGAATAAACGAATTTCTCTTTATTCTTATTACACTAGTATTTCTTTTTCTTAATTGATTATTTTTCTGACCAATAATTCAGTTACAAACAAACCCGAAATATCATACTTTTCTGTGAACTAAACAATGACCTACAGTTTCATGTCTATTCAAAAGACTATCGTTCTAGCGATTTGTAATAGACATGATATAAAATTTCGTGATTTTAAACAATACAAGACTTATGCAACATCTCGGGATGAAAATAGCAGGTACTGATCAAATCGAAATAAAATGTTCACTTAGCAGTAGTCGAAGTGTTAGTGGAGAGTCCAAATTTGGAACAAATGTACAAAATTGGAAACTGAGCAACTTTTTTCTCTGTCATTTTTCGAAATTTCCAGAAAAAAACAGATTTTTGAGGATTTCCGAAAAAAATTTCAAATTTGACACATGAAAAAAGGAAAGATGCTGTATTTTACTCATTTTTCAAGCACAAACTAACTGCGAAGTCAAATGTTCTTTATATCTATTAATAAAAAAAACTTCCATATATATATATATATATCCTATATCTGGTGATTGAATAATGTTATTATCCAAATGAATTTCTTCTTTTTGCTGATGATTTGAAGGGTCTGAAGTTATCCGCGACTAACCCGATAATAAACTGTTACAGTATGATGGTTAATATACAAGCTGATCGCACTCAAGTCAACACTATTGCTAACTTTATGATACGATTATTGAAGATACGAGGTCGGTAAAATTAGAGAGCTAGCAGTAATTTTCCTGGTGATAAACGTGGTGCTACTGGTGCGGATAAAAAAGAATTGAAGCATATCACTATTGAGGTGGACTTGACCTATTGATATATTTAGGCATATATTTTTTATGGTTCCATCTCATTTTCGGAAGAGGAAGTATTCGCAGTAGTTGTGGGTATAGAACGAAAATCTTGAGGTAATATTCAACAATCAAATGTAAATACCGAATCTACTTGTGGAACATACACACTTGAGTGAAGAGAGAACATCTCCTTTTCAGTGGATTCTCAAATTCCGAAAGGCAGAATAATTAAATTGATATGAAATGGTGATGTCTGCGGTGATGATGCCGGAAATTAATTCAGTTATCAGAACATAAGAAACATTCGAGAAATGTGCTCATTCGATGTTAGACAGCTGGATTAGGCAATGTAATTAAAATTTGATGCTAATACAGATCGCTGGGAATGCATAAACAAGACGAATAAACATTTGTTAGCGTTAACAGACATTGTTGAAATGCAAATTCGTGAAATTCTACCCTCGGGTTCACAATTTATTATCGACCGATCAATAAGTCGAATTCGCTATGTGTACAGTGAATGTGCTTCGCTGATTCATGTTAGCCAATCATTATCATGAGAATCTAGAGCTATTGCATTAGATATTTCCAAAGCGTCTGAATCGCGTACAGTTGGATCGATTGATATACTTGATTCCAGTGGCGGTTTCTTAGGGGTAGCGGTAGATATTTTCGTATCGCCGTTGCCAATGAAACGATAAAGCTCTGAATGTAACTCGATTATTAGCGATTTTATCGTCTCATTGAAAATTAAGATATTATTATATGAAATCTCTATTAATAATTATCAACACGATGAAGCTTTGAATGCAACTCGATTATTCGCGATTTACCACCGTCTTGGACATAGCGGTTGACTCGGCTACCGCCTCATAACCAAGCAATTACTACTATTAAAAAATTGCATTATAATCTCGTTATATTAATAGCTATCATCGTATAATACACACGAAAATCTATTCATTCAGATTAGGAAGCGAATGATAAGGTGAAGTCACCAAACTATCTAAATCTGTCTCAATATCAATTATTAGTTTGATTATTATATTCGAAATGTCATACTACTTAATAACATAGTAAAATATTTCATGATATTGACAACTGCGCAAAATTTCGCGAATTAGGGTTATGTTTTGTGTCAGTCGTGTGAAGAGTTTAAATAGAGACATGGCCGGACAGTCCCAAAGATGACAGTATATTAAAAACAGCAGATTGTAGGGGGCGTCATTAAGGTTGTGCAGCCTCTCAATCACCTCGACCTATTAGATCTTTTGTGCATAACCCTCAATCTATTTGAGGCCCGGGATTCCGAGGCTTCTTGCGAAGTTCATTAATTTCCTAGGAGCTATAGGTTCCTCACATCGGAGGGCTCTAAGAAGGCCTCTTCCAGGAACTTGAGCCTCTTGCAGAAGAGTGCTGGGCATTCGCAAAGCAAATGTTCTGCAGTTTCAGCGAAGTTCTCGCCGTAGCGGCAACTATCGCACTCTCTGCTTACCCATCTTTTTGAGGTGATACTTCAGAGGGCAGTGTCCAGTGAGGAGTCCCGTTACCAGTTTCGAGTCTTTTTTGTCCAACTCGAGAAGCTGTTTAGCTTTCCTTGGTGGAAGGCTCACTAGCCTTTTCTCTTGTCTTTGTCCTGGCACTTTATTCCAATAAACAGCGAGTGTGGAAAGTATATAAACTATTTCGCACGAGTATAATAGATTATCACGAGCCAAATAGCGGAAATGTAACGAGTGCAGCAATCCTTCTTGATTGGCATCATTGATCAGTATTTAATTGACATAATTCAATTCCCTACTTAATGGGTGTGATTGAGAACATTCTTTAATTTTCTCTGATGTCCCATTGGACAAACGTAACAGTGAACCAACCATATCTTCGTTGTCGTTTGACAGAAATATCCCTATTGAAGAGAAAAAGAAAAGTTGCAGTCAATAGTTGGCAGGGGAATTCATCAATACTCTTGAATACATTCTTACCATTCCATCAGCAGTCAGCGCGAGATAGTTCACGTACTCTTTGGAAACATAAGATTCCACGAAGAGCACGACAGAGACAGTCAATTAGACAAGAACCATTCAGCGAGCGAATAAGCATATGTTTTGATGAGATCGTTTTATTTTTAAATTATCGTACCCAAATATCGTAACAATATTTTGACTGAGAATTGATTTACATTATACATACATTTACATTAATGCACCGTTATCATCATCTTTTGACAGGTGTGGGATGTAACTTTTTCGTTGATGAGATTATCCTTCAAGTCATCTCTTAGATGTGTATTTCATCTGATAATATCGATTTAGCTGGGTATAAACCAGATGAATGATGAAACTTGCAAACCCTAACAAACTGCGGCATATATCTACGTAGATACAAGCTTATTCTCTTCTATTTTCTCTGATCATTTCTCTTCTCAAAGCACGATTCTGTTATGCAAAATGTTCAATCTATCGAGCATAATGGGAAATAAAAATGCCGGCGTATTCTATAGATAACCGGTTGGCTTGGAAAGCTGTTATTAAACGATTTGAAACACAATTGTTCTACTTACAAGAATGATGTCATTACTAAAACATTATTAACGTCAGAGGTATATCGATAATGGAGGCAATCAAAATTTTAATAGCCAATCGGGATGCGAGATTATTGAAAATGAAGTTTCTCATGTCTCGTGCACCGATCGTTAGAGAATGATGTTGGAGAAGAATTCTTTGGAAGATTCTCGGCCAGAAACTGCTCAAGTTTTCAAGATAAATAATTGCCGGTATGATGATAAAATCAATCGATTCGACCCCACTTGAAATTTTATTCGTAAAAGTGTAATGATGCCAAAGTTGGTCAATATATTTTATCTTCCAGAAAAATTAATGAATGAATCGTAACGAGTTCAATATCAGGTACCAGCAAATATGCGTTTGAGTGGCAACCTGTTTTTAATATTTATATGGGTCGCTAGGTCGTCTCGGCTCGAAATATAAACAAATTTGATGTTCTCCGGTCGATATTTCCTATAGGTACCAAGTAATGTTTATACCCAAGGAAAGTTTTGTTTTATGAAAGAATGTAGGAATCAGATGCATTCGGGATGGCAATTTCATCTACGAGATTATTAAGAACAATCATATATTATATTATAACGAGAATGAAGTATGATATGGGTCATAGGATATAAAGATTTTGTAAATACGAGGCACAATACGATGACAATAGTATAATTGAAGGGAGGATCATTCGAGGAGAGGAAATTAGGGAACCAATAAGAACGTTAGTTTTGTTTACACTTCAAATTAGCTCGTTTATAATTTATGAGCATGAGATCGGCAGCCGTAAAAACTAATTATCCCAGTAACCTTCAACTAACTAATATTGATATTAACTTGAACGAAGAGTAATGAAAAAAGCGCAAAAATATGAGATTTATATCTGAAATAGTTTATATTGAATGTTTTTAACATGACAATACTTTTAAAATGATTTACATTTGGCAAAATCGACATGAACCACTACTTAGCGGGGATGGGAGGTTCCTACAATTTTCTTAGGAGAAGTCCCTATAAATTCTCTGAAACTAGAATCAGAAGTCAGAGCAGTTCCCCCTCGTAAAGTGTGTTACAAGTGAATGTGAATTTGCTGAACAGTGAAAAATGGATTACCATGAGACGGTTTTCGTCAATTGAATAATAGTCATCTTGTTGTTCCGGTATTCAGTTCAATTCTTGTAATTTGTTTGATTCACAAAATAATCTGAAAAGCTACCATGATTATTTTGACCAACCATCAAACATGTAAGAAATCTAATCTTATTTATATTGCCGACTTTGCCTGTTTAATTGATTCAAATGATAAATAGATGTTTGTCCTCTGAGATAAGTGTATTCATGTTTACACCCACTATTCTTTCTCCTGCTTAAATATTCACGAACCCAGTTAAAGAAGTGAAATTGTTACCACCCTGTATTGGCCAACTTGAATAAAGCAGGGTGTCATAACAAAAGTCAGTTTTTAAGTGAATTCAAGAAATCGAACAAAATAGGAAATATCATAGTAAGAAGACTCGTCAATGGAAAGAAATTGCTGTATTCAATCCGATGAAAATATAATCAGATATTCAGATGAAATTCGAAAGTAGGACTGTATAGAAATCTCATAAACTTCTATAATAAAATCATAACGGAGGAAGGTATCAATCAAAATTATTATGTCGTATTTCGAATGGATTATAGCTTAGTTTCCGAGATGCATCCTTATAACCCTGTCACCATTGTATATTATTATATAAGTTAATAAATTGTTGTTAATGCAATTAAGATTTTCGCAAAATGAGAATGCCATATAAATTGAACGAAGAATGAAACAGTGTCCGATATTTTTAATTGGATATGTTTGTTGTGGGGTTGGTTCACTAGCCCCGTATTTTCTCTAAATGATGCTAAAATAATATATCTAGTGGACTGTATTTCTAATAATAAATGTTCTTGATTGAATCAAAAACAACAAAATCTTCTTATTCTTTCCAGATTTACATCTTTTTTGGAAAATCTCTTAGACAGGTCCGGAATTCTTTCATCTATATGGGGGGGATATTGAGGGTCTGGTATAGAAGTTCATTGGGAGGATTGTGTAGGGGGTTGTATGGATATATATTTTTATTTTATTGAATACATTTGATACTTTGCGGTATTTTTCATATTTTTATCGATTCTTTCACTTTCCAGGATGAAAAAATACTGAAAATAGGTACATGTACATGAATTTTCGAAAATTTCCAAATTTGGTTGTTACGTTTTCGTGACAACTTCCTATGATTAGAAAAAATGTCGGGTTAATTTTTTTATTTGATATTTTGGTTGCCTAATATAACCATCGCATCGATTGAGACGGTATTATTTGTGATCCAATTGAATATGTATCAAAATAAGAGAGAGAATCAAACTGAAGAGTCTGAAATGCTTTTTTCAGTTGGGCAATATTCCCTTAGTGAGACCACATTTATAGCACAGAAGATCAACATTTTATGCTCTTATAATATATTGCAAATAGAACCCCATTGAAAAGAAGAAGAAGAATAATACAATCTTACAGAAAAAATTAATGAAATAATAGAAAGTAATAGGAATGTGAATCGATCGTGAAAGTTTTATATGCCATGTAATAATCGTAGCAAAGATGAAAGAAAACCCTTGGAAGAGGTAAAAATCCGATCCGTCCTGATGATTTGATGATGGTTTCATATAACTGATACTTCTGAATCAATACCTGATGACCAAAGTCGTAAACATCATACATAGTTTCAGCTCATTTTCAAAATAAAGTTTTCCAGTGTTTTTTCAAAATACCTCATGAACCGAAAGAGCTAGAATCGTTGAGTGACAAGCATTTGATTACACACGGAATTCAACAACACTTTCTTTATCAAATCTTCTTATACACAAATAATATAATATATGGTACGTTACGCGAACGTTTGAAAAGTAATTTCGGATATTACATGGAAGCATTGTCGTATAAAGTACGAAAATTGGAATATAAGTGAAATAGCGAAGGGGTAAAAAGATGGAGCTCTATTTCCCTCCATAATACACACTTTGTATTCTGCAGCAGTCTGCACAAGATGGAAAAATATTATTTTCTCTACATCACTTCTCTCTGTAATAAGATGTCTGAAATGGGACAGACGCCTGTTATTCTTTCAGACGTTCACATAAATACACCTCAATATGACTAATGACAGCTACATTCCAATTCGGGATTCTTTATTAATAGTGAAAATAATACATGATAACTTGAAGGTAGCAGATGATGAGAGATTCAACTCCACAATAGATTTTTTTCGGCTTCATGCTTTATGGTTTCCTTATTGCGGCTTGCCAATTTTTCCAATCACTAAGTTCAACAAATTTGTTTACAACACCATCTTTCATTTCCAATTGCATGAATACCAAGTCCTGACTATATAGACTCCTGCTGCTAGTTAGATATCCTGGCAAACTGATTCTTTATTGATCTGTTATGGATGCTTCTGTTTTCATCTTTGTATCCAAACCAATCTCTAACATGTGATAGATTAGCATTACATGAATATCTCGAACACCTCTGGAATATTATTTATGACTTTCAATTTGAGTATAGCCTAGTGTGTATGCTCTTGAACTCATTTAGAGATCTTTGCCCATCATCAGCACCAAAAGATATGGTTTTGAAATCCTCCATATATAACTAGAAGCTCACTTTTTTTCAACCTGGTATCAGAAATATTAGCCTCGACAAGCCTTCAAAATGGAAAAGTATACTTGTATTATATACAGTATAATACTAAAGTTTCCTCATCGTCCTTTATAATATCTTTGCAGGATTTCTCTTGTCAGGCAAATCGTATTCTGTTCATTGAGTCACCATTTAATGGTTGCTGTGGTGTCTATTTATTGTGTCTCTCCTACACTCGATGTAGAGGGTTAAATGAAACAACTATTTCCTATTTGTCCACCCTCACTTTGTCACGGTCTGATATCAACTGCCACATTCATCAATGCTATCTTCAACGTGACTCAGTGAATGCGAATATCTTTATTCATTATATAATCCAATACACTACATCTCTCCCTTTTTTTATGAAGTATAATAATATAATATAATATAATATAATATAATATAATATAATATAATATAATATAATATAATATAATATAATATAATATAATATAATATAATATAATATAATATAATATAATATAATATAATATAATATAATATAATATAATATAATATAATATAATATAATATAATATAATATAATATAATATAATATAATATAATATAATATAATATAATATAATATAATATAATATAATATAATATAATATAATATAATATAATATAATATAATATAATATAATATAATATAATATAATATAATATAATATAATATAATATAATATAATATAATATAATATAATATAATATAATATAATATAATATAATATAATATAATATAATATAATATAATATAATATAATATAATATAATATAATATAATATAATATAATATAATATAATATAATATAATATAATATAATATAATATAATATAATATAATATAATATAATATAATATAATATAATATAATATAATATAATATAATATAATATAATCATACATATATACTAATACTAAATTATGAATTTCTCAGACATAATTCATGGAATTGTATCATTAGATCTATCTTCAGAAAACGTTTCTAATTCATTTGGTTTATTCACTACTTTCCATTCTCCTTCCATTTTTTCCAAATGAACCACGTTTCGGCGATATCACCGTGTGTGGTATGGGGTTGAAATTCGATGTTAATTTATTTTGTTTGATCATATTCTTTATGTAAACTTTATCGCCTAAATCTAAAGAGCTTTGATGTGCTCTTCTTTTTCTATCGCTATATTCCTTTCCACTCGATTTCTTCTGCATGTCATAATCTCTGAATTCCTCATCAGTTATCTTGTTCTCTAAATCCCTTACTGTTGGGATTTTATCCCGAAACTGTCTACGAAAAAATAATTCGGCAGGTGTTTTACCGGTTGTGGAATGTGGCGTAGCATTGTACATCATGATATAGTTCAGTAAATCTTGTTTACAATCGGTTTCAATTGACCGGCTGTTGTTAAGTCGCTTTACAATGTCCCTATTTTGACGCTCAACTTCTCCATTCTGCTGAGGCCAATAGGGGATAGTGTTGAACAACTTAATGCCCGATTCTTTACAAAAATCTTTCATTTCTGTACCACTGAACTGTTTACCGTTGTCAGCTGTAATAGATACTGGGTATCCCAACCGTGAAAATATTTCTTGGGTGCTTTTATGGTGTTACTGGCAGTCGTTGTTGTCATAATTTTTATCTCTTTACATCGACTGAAATAGTCGATTACAACCAAGAGATGATGTCCACTTGGTAAGGGACCTAAAAAATCCATCGCTACATCTATCCAGGCTTCGGTTGGTAACTGACGTCGTTTCATTGGATGCGGCGGATTTGGTGCTGTGACCTTTGCAGCTTCGCACCAATTTTTCCGCGTCTGAGTCTATTTTGGGCCACCATACTTAAGTACGTAGCCTATTTTTCATCGCTACGATACCCGGATGACCTTCATGGCTGCTTGTAATACGTTCTGTCTGAGGGTTGTTGGAATCACAATTTTATTACTTCTCAGAAGGAAGTCTTCATAAAAACATAACTCCGTTTCAAATGCTTGAAATTTGTTTATAGAGTCGTCCTTCTCGTTGTGCGACAGCCATTTTTTCACTTTCAATATTTCCAAATCAGTTTTTGAATCTTTCATAATGTCTGATAATGAAACAGCTACGGGTCGCGAATGTTCGAAGATCTGTCGGATGTGTTCTTCCCCGTCGAAAGTGGCGCATTTGATATTACTGACACAAAGTCTTGATAGAGGGTCTGCTATATTAGTCTTGCCTGGCGATAGACAACTTTAAAATTATAGGACTGCAATCGCAGTTCCCATCTTTCTATTCTGGCACATGGTTTCGACTTGGGGCCAAAGGTTACTTCCAGTGGCTTATGATCGGTAACTAGTTCAAATCCCACTTTGCCATATAAATAAATGTGAAAATGTTCCATCGCCCAGACAAGAGCTAGAGCTTCTTTTTCTGTCTGGCAATATCGCTTTTCGCAGTCTGACAGACTTTTATTTCCATACGCTATTACTCGTGGACCTTCCGAGTCGTACTGTATTAAAACTGCTCCAAGCGCTACAGGGCTGGCGTCTGCTATGACCCGTGTTCTCTCTTGAGGGTCGTAGTAGCCTAGAGTTTCGATGCTGCTCAAAGATTCTTTCAATTTAAGAAATGCTACATTTTAGTTTATTAGCCAATGTTTTCCAATTTTTCCGTGTTTACCCAATTTGAGGCGTAACAACTGTCTTAGTGGTTCGGTTATGGTGGCTAGATTAGGAATCCACTTACCAATATAGTTGACCAACCCAAAGAAACTTTATAGTTCCTCTATTGAATTTGGTGTTCGAAAAGATTTGATAACTGACATATATTTGTCCAATGGCTTCATGCCCTTTTCTAGAAATGAAAGTTGTGATATATCGTGAATTCTTCAATTTGGTGAAAAGCATTTCTAATATCCAGTCTAGAGAATAAATTAGCTTTTCGAAATTGTGTTGAAAGTTGGTCCATGGTCGGTAACGGATGATTTTCTCTTATAATTGCTTCATTTGCCCTTCTCATATCAATACAGATCCTTATTTCCCCATTAGGTTTCAATACTGGAACCATAGGTGAAACTCATTTGGACGGCATATCCACCGGTTCAATTATATCGGAATCCAAAAGTTCCTCAATTTTATTGTTTACTTTGCTTTCAAGTGGAATTGGGATTCTTCGATATGGTTGAACGATTGGTTTTACATTTTCATCGATGGGTATGTTCACCAACACATTTTTGAATTTAGGAAAATTGGATACGTGATTGATATGAAAATCTGTTCCAATACGTAGTACCCCTAAAGACTTCGCAGTGTTCCTACCCAGTAGATTTTTTGAGCCATTTTTTCACCACATAGAATGTAGTGCTTATAGTTTTACCATTTATTTTGATTTCGGCGTCGAAACAACCTAAAATGTCTTATGGCTTTTTGCTAGCGTATGCCATGAACACTTTTTCAGGATTCTTGATTTGGTTGAATACCTTCACTTTTGAAGTCTTTAGTTGTTCCCACGTTTTGTCGCACAATATATTACAAGTACTACCTGAATCAACTACCATTTCAACAGGAATTCCAGCTATAGAGCACACCAGATCATAATCACGATCGACGTGAAATACATAGTCCACTCGATCATCATCTTTATCATCACGCTTCGGTTTTGAGTATCTTGATTTCTTGTCCGTCTGATGATGTTTTTGTATTTTCTTCCAGGATGATTTCCTCTTGCTCGCTCTAGTTTTGCATTGTTGATGAATGTGCCCAGCGAAACCACACTTGCTGCAAATGGAGTTAATTTCTGGACAATTTGAAGCCAAATGTTTGGTTGATCCGCAACGGTAGCAAGCTTTGACTTCTGTTCGATGGTATCTTCCTTCCTGTTTTTCATTTGATTTTCGCTTTTTTGAAATTTCATTTATTTCTTCAGGACGACTTTCTCTTTCATTGAATTGCTGTAACTGTCTTTCAACCGCCTCGGGTGCAATTGCTTCTGCAACAATTGTATCTAAATTGATGGTATCGCCTATAGCGAGGATTTTCTTTTTCAACTCGGTAGACTGACATTTTTCGACTATCTGGTCGATGAGGTTCTCTTCTTGATTAGCAAATTTGCATTTCGTCGCTTGATTTCTCAATCGTATAAGGAATTTTTCAAATTTTCCATCACTTTCCTGCTTTATCAGACGAAAAATATGTCGCTCGTATACTTTGCTCTGTTTTGGAGAAAAATATTGATCGAGTTTTTCCAATGCTACCTTGAACACATCAATGGTGCCCTCTTCGGTACTTTCATTCTCAGATACGTGAGCTCCTGGCAAATTATAATAAATGTCTTGCAAGCCTAAACCTCCAGTGTGCAATAGGGTAGCTCTCTTCTGTGAAGAGTTTTGGATTTTGGCGGCTTCTAAGTAAACTTCTAGGCCTCTCTTCCATTTTTCCCATTTAATTCCAACGAACCTAATTTCACCATCACAGTTGAACGGTTCTAGTGGTGTCATATTGGCCATTTCAGGATTCTGTAATTGAAAATCTATGTGTCAAATTCATAGATTCAATTCATTATAATAATGCTGCGATTGAGAATCTATGTGTCAAATTCATAGTTCATTTCCAAATTTTGTGGAAATCTATGTGTCAAATTCATAGTTCATTTCCAAATTTTGTGGAAATCTATGTGTCAAATTCATAGATTCCATCTATCATAGCTACCTTTCTCATTCGTAGTATGAATTCGAATTTATGTGACTTTTTCATAAATTCTGTTTCCATATGCTTGTATTTTCCCATGTATCCTATTCATGGTCACAATGTTTCTATTTTGCCATGTATCGTATTCACGGACTCTATTTTGCCATGTATCGTATTCATGGACTCTATTTTGCCATGTATCGTATTCATGGACTCTATTTTGCCATGTATCGTATTCATGGACTCTATTTTGCCATGTATCGTATTCATGGACTCTATTTTGCCATGTATCGTATTCATGGACTCTATTTTGCCATGTATCGTATTCATGGACTCTATTTTGCCATGTATCGTATTCATGGACTCTATTTTGCCATGTATCCTATTCATGGTCTCTATTTTGCCATTGCTGTTATAAATTATTGTAAATGGTTTTCCTACCTTTAATCCTCGTCGCCATTATGTGGTGTCTATTTATTGTGCCTCTCCTACACTCGATGTAGAGGGTTAAATGAAACAATTATTTCCTATTTGTCCACCCTCACTTTGTCACGGTCTGATATCAACTGCCACATTCATCAATGCTATCTTCAACGTGACTCAGTGAATGCGAATATCTTTATTCATTATATAATCCAATACACTACAGTTGCGATAATAAAACAGTTCTGATGCCTCATTCACTTTTGGTGCTCAACTGGAAGTAAGCTTGAAAACCCGTCGATTTTTCATGTACTGAGGTATGATATGTCACGCTGGACAACAACGAAAAATAGTATGAATTGTTTTGAATTTTTCAGCTCAGTAAGTACCTAGCACCTGTATATGCTCTAACAGTTCTTTAAACGAAATAGAGGATTCCAAACCAAAGAGATAACCACATGGAACAAAATTGAACTAAACAAATGCCGCCATAGGAAGGTACCCAAATTTAATTATACATTGATACTTCATGATCGAAATAATTGGAAAAATGGAGATTCGATTGCCAAACACAACTTGGTTGAAGTTCAATCGAGTGAGTAAGAGTATGCATGGAAGGGAATGAGGATGGGATGATAGATAGATAAATATACTTCATTGTCCAAGAATGAATTCTCATTGACAAAGTGATAAAAAAAATATTGAGATATAAAAAAATATGTGGATGGGTATATATAAAAAATATAAATAAATAAAACAATTCGTGAAGAATAAGTTGACATATTTGTCAAAGAAACAAACCTTGCATGTTCACTATGAATGCAATTGAATCATAATTTAAAATAAACACAAAACTAATAATATTGTGTATATGTCCTGATGCAGTGATACAAGTCATACTCTTTAGTAGCAAGTTGTAGATGATGTTACCAGCTGCTATCAACATCGTCAGATATGTATTAGAAAATAAAATAGTTCCAGATTAATTTTCATCAAAGTGAATGTAGGTTACCTATGTATCATTGACACATTGAAATCAGTTACGAATTCTTCTTACAATTCGAAGATAATCCAATTAATAATAATGTTGTGTTACAAAAGCGCTTATATTGACTGCTAATTATGACAATCAATTATTTCTATATATAACTCCGAGCGAGCGATTTTGTCTCTTTTTCAACACGTGTGCTGTTATTCAAATAACAGCACACGTCAAATAACAACGCCATGGTATTCGCGATAGGTTCTAAGCGATACGCTACCTAGCGGTGACTCGTGAACCACTCGAAGTGGGATAACCACTGAACTCTCTGGGGGATAAACCACAGACAAACTAAACCTCTGTTCTGTTTATGTTCTCTTCTGATGGGAAAGGTGTACTTCGAGCAGTTTTTCGAGAGATGTTCTGGTGAAATACATGTGAAATCTTATCGTTTTTCTTGTTTCAGTTATTTTTTGGTGGCAAAGACCCCTAGCAAAAATATGAAAACAAGAAGTTCGAGTTATTATCTATCGCGAATGGTGATATGAGCTACTTTCCAAATTACAAAACAGTGAGCTTTATGAAGTTTTCAATATTATTTGAACGGTAGTATTGTATACTTTTTCATACTAGCACCACAGTTTAATGATTTCTTTTAAGCATTTGTGGCGTAACTGGTCACTGAGTTCTATGGTGCAACCACCGAATTGCCCTGACGTCAAGCAGCAACCCAACGACAGCGCCACCTTGAAAGCTCTGTCGTGCTGACGTCAGGCATCGTGATGACAGCTGACAGTAGCGCGATGACAGATGCACCACGTGAGACACATCGACCCTGTCTCACTCTCATTGAGTCCCATTTCTGTTTCATCCATCCTGGTCATATATCTATTATTAACTACGAATATTGATAATAAGGACAGCCTATCTGAAGCCGGCATGCGCCAACATAAAAGTAGATGATGACAGTTCAAGAGCGACTCTCTTAGTGTTGTTTCTCTCTTGCTGCTATAATCAAATTGAAAATGATCGTATGTCGGGTATTATCACTTTTGCGATCTTTCTCAAACAAGCAGGTTATATCTGTGTTTTGTTGATGTGAATTTCCTTCTTTTCTCGTTATTGTTTTTCTATTGCGTATTGGGAGTTTGTGTTTCATTAATTCATAGTTGTTCTGGTGATACTATTCGTAGTTGAAGTTCAACACTGCCGTAAATATGTCCAGAGTCGGTGTCCAGGTTGTTTCCAGCCTCCAGGTTATCTTCCACGATTCCAGAAATCAAGACACAATGGAGAAGTGTCTGTGCCATCAATGTCTAATAAAATATTGCAAAGATCGGAATAATTCATATGCCTACCATTGTTTTGATCTTGAATCCTTCATATTCTTTCAAATCTGAAAGGAGTGGTTCGCGGAATTAGAAGATCTCTGATTACTCTCTATCGAAGCTAAGTATACTTCATGTATTCTACCATCATCGAATATGTTTCAAATTACAATATTTATTTACATATAAAGTCAATTTTTCCCATGAATATGAGAACAAGAATTTTAGCCATCTCATGATTTGAATTTCACGCACGATTTCGCGCATGCGCCCTCAATCAACGTTGCCAAGTAAAAAAGGATAGAAAGGTATATGAAATTTGCCTTCACTTTGCTATCATTGTCTCTTATGATATGATCCTTGAAGTTACACGGGCGTCCAAGAATGGGTCCATCATTTCATCACAATTCCATTTCTTGTTCTCAATGAATTCTGTTCTGTTTCCCCAACTCACCCTATTATGAACATGGAGTACGACATTCTCTAAACATTAATCTGTGCTAGTACCATGAATCAGTAACTAGTTTCATGTATTTATAAACATATTCAAGAATCTCTGAAGTACAGATTAGAGTTTCTCTAATTTGTGACTGAACTTTCTTGATTGTGATTAAGGAATGATGCAATCTAGATGAAAGAAAAAGTCATGCCCATACCTTGTTACACAATAAAAAAAACTTGGGTGTAATTACAATCAAATGGATTTCAGAGAAAACTCCGACGAATACAACACCTGAATATCAAAGTTGTATCATTTTTATTATACATTTAACAATTGAGTGTTAAGTGGTGTTAATTCCGATCTCAGTAGTGAAAAATGACACGAATGTGGTGAAGTAGAACGATTCTGAAACATAAAATCATAAGAAACACCAAATGGTTGGAATCTAATATTCTCATATTCACGTTAAGAGTGGGCAATGGGACGCGCAGAATACCGAATGCAGCACTCCCGCTCTTGACTTCTCATTTGAAAACCAATCAATATTTTCATGATTTTTTGATCCCATCATGTAGATAAAGGATCAAGCTAGGGAGGATACTATCTCTTTTTTCGAAATTTCGAAAAGAAAAGATATAAAAATATATCTGAACATAGCAAATTTTTAGCCAATTTGGCGAATCAAAAAAAAATATTTCTACATCAAATAATCAATTTTGAGATAGCATCCTCCCTCGGTCGAACCTTCATCTTTCTACACAAAAAAAATCAGATCAAAATATGGATTAGTATCGTCACAGGAAGTCAAGAGCCGAGGCTCTACAACGTCAGAAATACGCACGATTTATCCGATGATATTTGCGCCCCCTGGTGAAACTCAACGAAGTAGATTATAAACACGATACAATCGATAGTACGGGTGATATTATGAAATTAGAATAGGAAATAGAAATTTATATGAATCAGTTTGCTAGGTTTGCTAATAAATATGGTATATTATATGTATAAAATAATTATACATTGCGTGGAAAATAAAAATATTCTGAATTGTTCACAATGAAAAAATTCTCATACATAATGAGGAATAGGTATGTATGATATTCAAATAAGAATATTTATATATACACCCAGAAGGTATACAATATGAATGAATAGAAACCTATCGACAAAGGTCGCTTCTATTTACCGGGGATCGATTTAGGATTTATCATTGCGATGATTTGAATGTTGAACAGATCTCAATACGTAAAAGTAGAGAGGGAACAGTATAAATATGAAACCGTGTTGTATTTAACATTGTATAACTGAATGATAATTTGCAATCGGGTATTGACACTATATATACAGGATGCTACCTAATGGCATTTTAATATAGGAATTCTTAAATCTATTCAAAAAAATATATACAGTATGGTGGAAATGTATGGAATAAATTCATTATCTCTAACGCATATGAATTTTAAGGGAAATCCTGAGACAGGTCGATTTTCATTTTCAAATTGACATCTCTTGATATACATACGGAGTTTGTGACGTCATCCGCGAAGTTGTGGTGACGTCATCGATTATTTTTTAAATAGGAAGACACCCTGTTCAATTTTTTTTCTGGAAGGTGTTTCCATTGTCTATCTGACCATATACTAATATTAAGACAATAAAGTGATACAGGGTGAGAAAAAATTATTTTATATTTACAAGCTAATAATTATGCTATCAATGTACACAGTTACCTAAATAGGTCGGAGAGGGTAAATCGAATGGCCAACTAGATCTCCTGATTCAACTCCTCTCGATTTTTTCCTCAGAGGTTATTTTAAGAGAAAAGTTTATGTAAGAAGCCGGAAAGATCAGATAATTTGAAAGAACGAATACGAGTGAATATTTCACAAATATATTCAGAAACGATAGCAAAGTTCGAGAATGATTTGTTCTCTGTCTATCACATTGTATTCTTGCAGAACGTCACGAATTTGATTATTTATTGTAACGATTTCCGTTGTAAATATTAAATAAAATAATTTTTTCTCACCCTGTATTACTTTATTTTCCTAATATTAGTATACCGTCAGATAGATAATGAATATACCTTCCGAAAAAAAAATGGACGGGGTATGTTCTAATTTAAAAAATAATCGATGACGTCACCACAACTACGCGGATGACGTCACATACTCCGTATGTATATCAAGAGATGTCAATTTGAAAATAAAAATCGACCTGTCTCGGGATTTTCCTTAAAATTCATAAACGTTAGAGATAATGAATTTATTCCATACATTTCCACCATACTGTATGTAATATCCTAAAGGTCTAAATTTTGAAGTAGAGGGTGCTGAAGAAGTGAGCAATAACGAATAGCACCCTTTCTCTATAGACTTGTCATAAAGTAAAGTAATCAATATTTTCATGACTTATTGACTTCATCAAGTAGATAAGTGATCCAGCTAATGGAAATACTATTTTATTTTCAAAAATATGAAATACAAAAGGTATACAAATATTCCTGAACATATCGAATTTGGCGAATAATAATAAAAAAAAACACTTTTCAAATAGTATCGGACCTAGTTTGAATCCCCATCTTCCTACAGAAAAAAAATCACATCGAAATATGGACTGGTGTTTTCACAAGAAGTCCAGAGCGCGAATTGTCCGATGATATTTGCGCCCTCTGGTGATACTCCAAAATATGAAGATGAAAAAACGAGTCAGTCAACACAATATCATAGATTGGAACCATAATAAGTATTATGAAATTATTGGTGCAACTAATGATGAATTTGCGGATTTGCATAGGAAAAGCTTGAAATTTTGAAATTCAAAGGTGTAATGAGATCTAAAAATCCAAATGGAGAAGAAAATGATATTGTATTCTCATGTGGAATGTATATGATTCTGAAAATGGTACATATATTGGGACCAACGGGAGATGAATATCCAAAATACAAAATATGTAGTGAAAGCAGTCCTCAAAAATCAAAGGAATAAAAAGTAGAAGAATGAAGACCTTAGGAAAATATAGTCATTATTCATTATTATTCGTAAATAAATAATATTCATAATAACCTGTATTTGAATGTCTTTGATAATAACCGAGAATATAACTTATCAACGTTATTGAAAGTAGCTCTCAATCTCCCAATCACTCCGTATGGCTATTTTAATGTTATACCTCGTAATTTATATGACTCTTGAAAAGCTTTTCATATAAATAGATACAGAATTATCCAAATTTTGTAAGAGTTGCGAAGCATCATGATATTTTTCAAATCAACAAAATAAGATTGATTTTTTCTATTCATATTGATTTTTCATAATTTTTCAAATATGGAAATAATGCACAAATCAATTACTTATATTTTCATTATTCGATTCAAAACGTCGCAACCCTGATTTTTCATAATGTTTATAGAATACAAATATTCATCATAGGTACCTACCTACTGGTGAATATACCGTCGATTATCAGATAAAGTGTTCGATCCTCGTTCCGCACACATGCAGGCGAATGTATCGCATCTACTCTCACTCATTGTTTGGGACTGTGTGGAGTCACAGGTTTTTTTCAAACATGCAAAATGCTTATTAAAAATAAATTGTTGAATATCCTTTGTAGCATTTAAATGACGACAAATGGTTTGAAAATATAAACAATTGAAGGGGTGTCAGTAATACATTGAACGTGTATTTTTTGAAAACTCGTTAACATGGATTTTCCAAATTGCTCGTTTCAACCATAATAATTTCCGTAAACTTCGGTAATACCAGAAATGGAATATTATTGAATTCCCGAAATCTAAACAATGTCATTTTTGAAATCCAACCTAAAGAAGTCAGGAAAATATTTTCAGAATGTCAATTTTCAGAAATTGAAAATAAAATCACGAAATTCATAAGTTCATTTTTAATGGGTACCTCCTTTTGAACTTTTTGAAAAAATGATGGTAGGGGATACTGCCCAACTAGACATAGTTCCAAATAGGTATAGACGCCATTTTTCTACTTTCGTCGAATATTTCGGAGAGATTTGTTTGTTCCACGGAAGCATAATAGTTGTCCTCTGAATGTTTACCGAGTGGCATCTGTCAGTTTTACGAAAAAATTCGATATTCAGTGAGTGATATAAGACAATGCTTGATTCTTTAAAATTTTATATCGCAACTTACGTGTTTTTTTCTTTTCAATTAACATTTGTCTGATTTTTTAATTACAATGCAATTTCCATTATATTATACCATGAAACTTTCATGATAAATCGGATAAGTATACCACAAACATTTAGTATACACAATGTTTTATGAAGTTATACAGATTTCACATGATGGCATACCTAACCGAAGGAGAATTATCTAACCTATACGATGCCAGAATTGGACTGGAAGAAGGCATAATATGCCATCATGAGGCAGCAATGTGTTCAACTATTATTTTGTCAACATAAAAAAATGAATGGAGTTATTTAATACCAACTCATTAAATAGGTGGATACTTTATTCATACCAATAATGTATATTTTCCTCTCATTTGATATACTGATGAAAGCTCGACTACACATTATGAACACAAAGACCAGTTGGCTGACTGTGTGAGGAGAGAGCCGAGCGCCGAGCGCGCGATAATGTAGTATTGTCTCATTAAATAAGTACATGTAGATATCTGCTACATGAAAAATTTTCATTCTGGAAACTTATTTCATCTATTGGCTCAATTTTGTTCGCAGCATGTATACAAAAATTTTCATAAATAAAATTTTTTCTCGATTACTGAAAATTGTCATTCCGAAAATAACAAGTTGAAATTTGCTACAGTTCTAGAAATTGATGAACATGAATTTTTCACCAATATTGTATATGGCAAGAAGCGCTATCATGTATACTTCAATTTGAAAAAAAAATCAGTCCGATCGCTCAATTATTTCCAGAAATATAACGGTAGGAACGATAAAAAACGTGTTCTACAGAAAAATCGTACTTTTTGTGTTTTTTCAGAATAAAAAAGTTCTTGGCCTAGAGAAAATGTCGTAAAAAGTGATTTGGTATACACAATCATCAAGTTGAAGATCCGCAGCAAGTCTGATTTGAATCTACGCCAGTTTTGTTTTCTCGAAAACTGAGAGACAGCATCCCAGTATTACTCGCATATTAGATTATCGAGCAATGCGAATAAAAACGTCAGTCGCGATATCACCCGTACTAGATGAGAAGATCGTTCGTTGAACAAGGATAACCGTTGATTTATGACGATTTGGTAACCGCCCACTGCCGTTTCCTCCAAACCCCCCCTGTCCCGGATTTGGACAAAGTGTCTGGCCTTTCCCAGCCTTAACGCATAAAAAACACCTATTATATAAAATTAACACCAAGTTACACTGTGTAATATCACGATGGAATCGAGGTGGTGTATGAATCATCTAATTTGGTGGCAATAATCATTCGTTAAGTATTGCATCCTGAAAACACCTGATTTGATATAATTTAATAAAAATATTGTGTGTAGGCATCTGAATGGTGTGAATTTCATGCGCTCATCTGTTCGATCTTAGAACCTTAGAACTTTTGCCAATAGGTGGCACTGACGTCCTTCCTACCAAACCTGAATTCAATATTTGGCATGAAATATCAGATGATTTTGATATAAATCAGTATCAACTGGCCTAGGCCCCACTGCCAGTATCAGGATTAATGAGCCGAAACAGTTCGTCATCATCCGAATTGTCCGTAGATTGTTTTGAGTCTAGTTTCTCATCAAATGATTTATATTTCAATAGGTAATCCAACTTAGTAAAAAACACCGGAGGTGGTGAAGAAAAGCACTGACTCGCATGAACACACTCATTTTATGATGTTCCTTCACACCAGAAAAGTATTTGCATGTACCTACTCAGTGTTCAAACGCACCGAAGAGAATTTCTTGGAGGTAGGATTCAGACTTTCGGAAATGCATAAATAACACCACCAAAGTGTTAATTTTGCTAAATTCAGCATTTACACTGGTGTTACTGAAAACTGAGTTTGATTATTAAATACACCTATGGGAAAGGTCACATGAAACCTACAGTAGTGAATAATATGCCGGTGTTTACTGACACTAATACAATCAGGACCTCAGGGGACACCAGTCGGTGTTAGCTGGTGTGAGCTGGTGAAATTTTTTTCTCACTGTGTATGTCAGATCCACGGAAGAGGAATAGGATACAACAAGTCATTCATTACAACAGTGATATTATTTCGCTGTCCCTTCCAGAACCCTTCCGTTCATATTGAAATTTTGGCAGTACACACGAGCAATTTATGTGCAAGCATTTTTCGAAAAAAAAATTAGAGAGAATAAATCCGAAAAAGCAGTCTGCATTATTACGACGGGCAGGTCGAATTTTATTGGCCCGGTCTCGATATAAATCTTGATTTCCCTTGAATGTTATTATTTCGCATTAGTAAATCATTCAGTGGCCCGAACAGAACTTGATTTGTGAAGGCCGCCAATATCAGAAAAACTACGACGCGGAATGGAAAACTTCAGTCGGGTGTGCTGGAAATTGCGAAGTGGAGGAAATTGATGAACAATATCGATGTCCGATATTCGTCCATGAGGGTTGGGGTAGGTGATATCACGGAAATAGAAAAATTGTAGCTGTTTTGTTTCGCACTATATGAAAACTTTAGGTGATATCACGGAAATGAAAAAACTGTAGCTGTCTCGATTCGCATTATATGAAAAATATCTTTGAACCACTCGAATTTTGTGTTCCCAGTAATCATCAGATCTATGGCGCATTTGTATAGTTATATTAGCTTCGAATTAATTTCAGTTTATCATCCCAAGTAGATAGTCCGTCTCTCCAGACCACCCCCACCCCTCCACTTTTCCATTTCAGGTGCCTCGGTATGGAATATCCCCACCCCTCCACTTTTGCCTGCGTCGTTTCAGACCATCGACCAATCAGAAGCCTCCATTTGCGTCATAGCTCCGCCCACTTTATTGGCGGGAAATTCGAATCATGTGTCACAATGGTTTTTTCGAGGTTAAATAATGTTGCCCCTTGGACCCCTTCGGACTCCACTACACCTCTCGGCCCCCTCAGGCTTTACACTCCCCTTAGCGCTCCACGATTCGAATACACGACGTCATATTTTATTCAAAAAAAGTTGTTACAAGTGGGATTCGAACCCGCATCGAGAACATTCAGTAGGTATGACATTTTAGATTATCATTGATAGAACATATTTTATTGAACCAAGGTGCCCTTTTTTCGAACTCCACCATGGGGATCTCAGGTATTATAACAGGTATGAAGACGGTAAAATCGGAGCAAATTTTCAAGATGATATGAAATAAAATTTGATGTGTCCTTTTTCGTTTTTAAATTATTGGAAAAATATGAAAATTTGTAATTTTTCTTATTTCTTCAAGCGAAAACCAAAAGAACTAGATATTTTTAACTAGGTCGTTCTCAAGGCACATCACTTCACAATGAATCTAAATTTGTCATCGTATTTTCAGAGACGTTCTTGATGTTTGAATCCCACATGCTAATGAAATTATTTTTGCGAAGAGTGCTTTGGAAAGACCACCAACAATAAATTCTGACAGTTCAATTCAGGATCTGGAATGTTCACATTCACTAAATAACTGAGGTTTCATATTGGGAAGGGCATGATAAGTAAGCTTTAAGTTTTGTGTCGTTATATTTTGTTTGTTTTGGGATATGTCATACAGATTTCATGATGACAGATTGTGATGTTTCGTTCATAATTTATATATCGTTATCGTATAGGTTTTCCTCCAATGAACTATTTGCAGCCATGATGTCCATAGTATGACTGTGATTTTCATCTATTGGCGCATCTTCTTATAATGCTTCATTCATTTTGCGAAATAGATGTCTAACTTTGGTGAATTTGTCGGATGCATTATCACAACAGTGCAAGTTGCTAAGAACATATCCAAAGCGATATCTGGACAAAGCATTGGATACAAATTTGTAATAGCTTCCGGAGGGGCCGTAGCCAAAGTGAATGTCTAGGGTAGGCCGAAAATAATTCTGGGCAGGCTAAAATTTTTCTCAACTCAAAAACTAATGTTGGTGGGGAACAAATATCACAAATGGATTCTGATAAAATGATTTAACAAGAAGAAAATTCTAGATAAAATAAAAACAACAAACCCTATAATGAAAGCAAACTCTACAATCTAGAAAAAGTCAAAATAGTTACAGTCGTCGATTGTTTCGGTCACTGAATTTTTGCAGAAAAATATTCCTGTCTAGTGCTTTGGTGTGACGTCTTTCAAACGCAAGAAGAATTAAATTGGCCATTCTTTGTTGGCACATAGACAGGCATTGTCAAAACAAAAAAACTCGATTCACACGTCGCTGTACTGCATCCAAAGGTCCTGTGATGCAAGTAGGTATTCTGGAATGCTTCTCTATCTTTAAAAACTTCATCAAAAATGCAATTCTCAAGATTTCCTCCCATCTGGTTCTGAATAAATTCATTCACCACAATTACTTCCTCTGCTGATGGAAGTTTTATACCCAAAGTTTGGAAAAACTGAACTTTAGACAAATCTAATCAACCTTCATCATCTGCACAGGAAACTGCAATCAGTAGTTCATCATCATTTGTGATCTTCGATTCATTTCATTGAGAATTATATCTATATAGGGTTTCAAAAAAAAAATTAATTCTTTTGAAATGTTAATCATATCAATCCACTTCCCCCAATTTTATATAAGATCAGGAGGTGTGTGAGCTTTGTATTCATATAAGTTGGATTCAGTTACAGATATATCATTCACTTCATAGCTCCAGGAATACGAGAATAATCCGCCTGGATGGTTGAAAAATTGTACATTTTTTATAGGGGGAAATTGTATCTCTGTTGGTTAATTTTGATGAGACCATATGAAACTTTTCTTCATGCTTTGATACTGTGCGTTTCTAGTTGATTAGACCCCTTATCACTGACAAAGGTCAATCATCCTCATCATCTGACTCACCAGTATCCATTTCCATGATACTTTGAGAGGATTCGACAAGTTCAGCTCCTGCTCGAAGTTGTGAACCTGGATGATTATGTCTAATGTATCTTCATCGCCTGTGTCCTCCTCTGTAACTGGTTCACAATAATTGAAAGGAGGCATAAATTTCAGATGTTTCGACAGATTCTTAAAATGAAGTATTCAACGTTATCCTGAGACGCATTCATAAAATTTTTTCTCAACAAAGGACCCCGCACCATCCTTATGGAAAATGGCTTTCGGTTAAATATCCTGCATTTTTAGTATGTTTCATATTTTGACTTTCCCGCCAAAAGTGTCCATCAGCACAAAAAAATCGACCGACTAGTTTTAGAGATACAGGGTGATAAAGTTGAAAAATGAAGGTTTCTGCTCAGAATATTTAACATTTTCGATAATTGACAAAACGCCTTTCTATTCTGGGAATACCATACCTCAATGATGGTAGAATGTCACATTGATCTTCTAACGATTATAGTTCATCGTTTTGTGCTCTACAACAGGGTGAATTAACAAAAATCCAATCCGATTGATTTTAAACCACCAGTGTGAGTTCTCTGATGATAATTGAAGATTGAATTCAGCCTAGATGAACTCTCTCAACCTCGATCGAAGTTGATTGTCATTATTTTTTGTTGATTGTCATTATTTTTTGTTATACAGGGTGATTCGAAAACAGGGGTACGTCAACCAATCGTTTTTTTGTTCGAATAAGGAAGAGTATGTCATGAATATATTAAACATTGTTCAATATAGAAAATGTCGCTTAATCTTTTCTTGTATACAGAGTGAGTAAAAAGATACAGTCCAAGTTACTTAAAAAAATGCGTGTTTTTTAATGAATACCCTGTATTTCGAGTAGTAATCGGTTAATTTCCATTAACTTTTGGTATTATGTAAGATTTGAGTAATCCAAGATATTGTCACCAATATCAGCATGGGTCTCTGGACTCGTTTGTCGGCTACTTACTTTTGAATGTTCTTATTTTATTGGTATACCCACACTCTATCGAACCTATTTTAGCAATTCTTCTTGTTGAAAAATATTCGGGGTTGAGTAGGGCAGAACCCATTCCATGAAAACTATACGTTACATATTATACATGGTGAATTTGGAAGCTCTGTATCTTTTTACTCACTCTGTATACAAGAAATGATTATGCGACATTTTCTATATTGAACAATGTTTAATATATTCATGACATACTATTCCTTATTCGAACAAAAAAACGATTGGTTGACGTACCCCTGTTTTCGAATCACCCTGTATAACAAAAAATAATGACAATCAACTTCGATCGAGGTTGAGAGAGTTCATCTAGGCTGAATTCAATCTTCAATTATCATCAGAGAACTCACACTGGTTGGTTTAAAATCAATCGGATTGGATTTTTGTTAATTCACCCTGTTGTAGAGCACAAAACGAAGAACTATAATCGTTAGAAGATCAATGTGACATTCTACCATCATTGAGGCATGGTATTCCCAGAATAGAAAGGCGTTTTGTCAATTATCGAAAATGTTAAATATTCTGAGCAGAAACCTTCATTTTTCAACTTTATCACCCTGTATCTCTAAAACTAGTCGGTCGATTTTTTTGTGCCCATGGACACTTTTGGCGGGGAAGTCAAAATATGAAAAATACTAAAAATGCAGGATATTTAACCTAAAGCCATTTTCCATAAGGATGGTGCGGGGTCCTTTATTGGCAAAATCGATTATTTATCAATTTTGACCAACATGTAAGATTCGATCATATCATGTCATACGTCATAGTAATCAGAAAAAACAGACTTTTCAAAAATGCAAATATTCACCCTCAAGAAAAATCAAAGTTGAGTGTTGCATCTCTGACATCAAGAAGGTCTTGGAGAAAATGATGACAAACTCGGGTTCCTTGTAGAAATGTGCCTCGAGAACAACCTACAAAATTACAAATTTCCGTTTTTTTTTTATATAATTCAAAAACGATAATACATATATCGAATTGAAACTATTGCTTTCAAAACATCGTGAAATTTCCGAAGCGTCATATAGAAGGTATAGACCAACTGAAATATTGTTTCTGTGACAAGACAATCGAACGCAGACGCCTTTTTGCCTCACCCTGAATATCTCCAACTATCCAAAACACTGCCTCTTGGGCAAACATCTTACAAAGTACAAGGAGCTTACCAATATGACATATTTATCGTAGACTGTGATTTTGTTATCTTTTGTGCACCAAAGCAAGTTAAATTAATTTGTAAACCCTCCCAGAGAAGTTTCCAACATAATTACTAATAATTTACATCAATATCAGTGCGTTTAATTTCGAATCTATCTGGTGTATCGTCATTATTTATGGGGTACGAGAAGTCCGTTTTGAATAATTCTCACATAAAAGGGTCGTTTACGAATAAATTAATGACGGTTGGGTCTCGAAGGGTTTGTTAATTAGAAGGGAGTTTCTTTTCTTGATTGCATAATTGACGGTAGAGCTGTCAAGCCCAAAAAGTTCATCAAAAACATAAGCACACACAGGGGGATTCAGTGATTCTTGAGATTGATAATTCTGAGAATTTCAGGTTATCTTATCTTCAATACTTGTCTACAATATTTTGAATATCCCTTTCTACTATAATAACCATCAAGTTAACTAATCATTGTCGAAGTTTGCAATGGATTCTGGAATCAAGCGGCTTACGAGATTTATCACATAATCCGTTAAGTACAGAAATTTTCCCTAAGACGAATTTCCATCTAATCTCAGCTGTTTAATAATAGTTTGATAATAATATAATTATAATTTTTCCGTACATCCAGGAAAAACTAGCAACACGTCAACATTGTATGTCCGTACGCTAAATCGCAATTTATTTCACGAAGTTTTTTACTTGCTGCGTCATCAGAATGGTAGGGCCAAAACTAGGTTTTCAATTTTTTCAGAAAAATTGAGAAATATATTATCAGGGTGACAATTTTGGCAAAGAATCTCAATATTGCCACCAGTATTAGGCACCGAGCTCAAATGACTATAAAAACAACAATTTCGAGAGAATATCAATTTCTTGTCTGCTAAGCTCTTATTATTTTTTCTGACAAGTCAATGAACGCCACTAAGAAAAAAATGAAAAATACAAAAAAAAGCTATTAGAAATATTTGTAAAACTGGACCACGTGATTCATGCAGGCAATTATTCATAGCTATGAAGATATTAACTGTCGTTGCTGTTTTTATTTTGGAAACTGTGTGTCTTGTGAGGAAACATATTCTGAAGTTTGAAATCAGTACTTCTCATTATTCAACACGAAGAAGTTCTAAAAATGATTAAAATTACCCTTACCTTCGTCCACTCTAATCAAAGATTCATTCATTTATAACGGAGTTGAGATGTATAATCATTTGCCAATCGAAATTAAAGATTCTAATGTACCTAGATATAGAGAGTTTCAGGAAAAATATAAAAAACCTATACTGAGCAGAAAACCGTATTATATTTTACAGGAATTTTTTGACGATAATCTGATAATTGATTAAATCAATTTGTATATGGTTGTTTTGATTGTTTTGATGTATTCATGTGCATTTTTGTGTAGGTATTTCGTCCAATATTTTATGTAATATTTTATTTATACATGACTATATTTGAAGCTTTGTCAACAAGATTTTCATCTTTGGGAAATAAAGTATATTTATTATTATTATTATTGATATGAAGAACAAACAATAGAGTTACTCTTCTATGGGTTCCGGGACACACTGAAACCTGAAGTGAAAGGTAATATGAAATTGCAGATGTTTTCGCAAAAACGTTTGTTCTGCGATCTGAACCCTTTTGCGGAATATGTACCAGTATATATAACTTTATGAAACTTAAACTATATAACTATAGAAGAGATCAAATAACTGCATTAACAAGAGGATAAATGAGCTGGTTGAAAGGGCACCTTAAGAAACACGGATTAGTGGAGGATGAAGAATGCAGACTTTGTGAGGAAAATTCGATATTATGAAAATTTAACACAGTTGTGTACATTTACTTGAGGAGAAGCGGCCCTAGTACCGTTCCTCGAGGTACCGTCATATACGGATATGTATTTATTGATTCAAAAAATCCATTACTTGATATCTATAATCTCAAGTGAATCCAAGAAACCATCCTCAACCAAAATCTATAATGTATCACATTGTGTATTGCTTTTATACCTGTTTACATACATATACGAATTTATCATAGGAAACGGAAACATTACGATTCATAACTAAGTTCTATATCGTCATGGCTATTTGCGTTTGTTGGCAGTAAAATAGTTTTATGCCCTTTCATATATTTTATGTTAACAACTCTCATTTAATTCCCATTTTCATGGAGATATATAACTTAGCAACCAAACCTAATATCGTTTAAACTCCATTATGATGTCGTAAACAGAATAACGTGTTGTTTCTAGAATGGATCTCAGACAACACAATAGAAAAGGAATAGACTGAATAAAATGTAAACATGAATGGACCGAAAAAGTGTGACGTCAAAGCTATGTTGGTACTACTGATTTGCTTCCAAACAAATTATTTTCCTATGTAAATCTCCATAAGAGATTTTTTGAAATCGATTATCTCATTTATAGTGACAAAGTTACATATTTCGATACCATTTATGGAAAATAGGACATACTAGTTCCTATTACAAAAATAGAAACAGGTGAGAAACGCCAACAAATTTGAATGAGATTATATTGAAATCTATTGAGGTTATGTTTTTTCAGTGTTTACTTTTGAGGCCCTGATATTTCGACTGTATTTTCGATTAATATTATATAATATATCAGTGTAGTGAATGGAAAATATGTCTTGAAGCCAGTTGAAGCTATCAACAATGGTACATTTCTCTAGAGATGAGGAAAAACTGATATCTAGGGGCTAAAAGGCCATGTTGAGAACATGGTATTTGATGCTGATCTCAAGACCTTAATGTGGTTGATTCAAGCGAATATTCATGATAAAACATATTAAGTACAAGTGAGCTATAATATTAAAGGGTATATTGTATAAATTGAACGTTTTGAAATGTTTGTTGTAGATAAACTCTACCAGTGTATGTGAGTTCCTGTTCAAGAGGATAGTTTCTTGGCCATCACATTGGCAGCTTTAGCAATATTTGCACACCATGAGTATACCTTCTAAGCTTGAACTAGGAGTAATAAAGAAAATGCACCATCAACATTCGAAAAGAAATCAGTCACACAAATGTTAAATTATATACATTATATTATACAATATTAATTATAAAATAAAGTGAATATCGATCGACATCATACTCTCGAAGTGTTATAATGAAAAACTGACATTCAAGAATCATTTTATTTCTTCTTGAGCACTTATCAATGTAGTACAGTGCCTAGGGACAGTTCTCAAAGTTGTTTATGAACTTATATCTCCTGGGAGAACTAATTATTTCAAGATGCTGTTAATAAACTCCCAGGTAAGCTTTCAGATTCTTCTACATATTCCAAAGAAGACAACATTATCATGAAAAGAAAAATCTCTGCTGACAGCATCAACCTTAGTAGGTATATCTTTCCTCAATCTACAACAAATAATGATATAATAATACCTTTGTTATGTCTAGTAACCATATCTTGATTTACACACTTTTCATTCTTATTTCATATCACGATTGTGATAGAAAATAAAATAATATTGGAGAATAAGTACAATAATAAAGCAAAATCCTAACCTCACTTCACTTTGATGGAGATTTATTCAAAACTATCAATGGTTAATACAAGTTTCTAATTTTTTTAAGAAACATCGAACCTCTCTCTTCCCGTAAATAATCTTGAAATACGTTAAATATTCACGATAAATATTAGAAGAGACTTCAAAAATTTTCTTATGGAAATTTACACGTAAATTTTTTTCTATTGGAAACATTCAGGAATACCAACATAGTTTGTGACGTCACGACTTTTTCGGTCCATTAGAATTATCATTATTGAATTATGAATTCAAGGTGAACTTTAAACGGTTTCAAAATGTTTGAAATATTCGTATCACTCAAGATAATCACAATGTACAACAATTATAGTACACTCGCAATGAGGTATTTATTGTAGGTTCGAACCTCAGAAAAAAAATATTGTGATTTCATTTTCGAGGATATAAATTTGAACTTTCAAATGTTATTATATGTATTCTTGATTTTTATGTTGTCAATTCACAATAGTCTATCAATAACGTATTCACTTTGTTGATAAATAGAAAGAAATATATATATATATATATATATATATATATATATATATATATATATAAGTTGTGTAGTTTCAACCACCAATATACCATTTTGAAAACTGGAAAAAAGTCAGAGATTTCTGAAATATTCTGAACCATTTAAGAAAACGGTTGAGATTTTGTAAACCTATAGGTAATTCATCAAGTCGAAGATTTTGGAAAGGAACATTATAGTCTAATAATTTCAGAGTACAACTCTCATTTTCCTTTATTTTCATGTATAATACATTGTCATCTCTCGAAAAAAAAGAAAACGTTTCTGGTTGTTACCATGGTCGAAATTTATACAGCCCTAACATGGTATCCAAGTTATCTTATCAAAACGTAACGAGTAATGAAAAATTATCATTATTTCTTGACGAATCTAATGTTATTTTATCTCTCAATGAAATAATAATTCGAAATCAAACTCAAACTTCGAAAATGAGCGAATTCATTGATATTCATGTTCAAAAACAGAAAATATCAAGAGCTTCTTAAATTATTGTCTTATTTCTTACGCCGTTTTCGGTGATGCCAGTATCAAAGTGGACTAGAATGAGCCATCAATTGAAATTTAATCATGATGATAAAAAGAGACGGTAGGGAAAATGTTATCCAGAGCATATTTTTCCTTTATTACTACAGAAGTTATTTGGCTCTTCGAATAGGAACACATGAAGGAAGGAAATCTGATGGAATTTATTAAAAAAGTTCTCGAAACTTTTTCCATTCAGTATACATAAATTATTGCCACAAACATTTTCATCAAGAACCCCAACAGATTCTATAAAATGATAAGAATTTGGCTGATTGCTTCAGAAGACTTTTGATTATTTTTGAGCTAACGATGGATAGATGGAAGAGATAATGTAACAACTTTATGGAACTTTCATTCCAATTCCACAGATATGAGAATGAAATTCTATGATATGTTATGATACTCCATTCATAAAATTAATTATAACTGTTCATTCACTAAAATGAATCGTTGATGGTGTTGTCAAAACCTTGGATAAAAATGAACCTTAGATATTGCTACTATTTGATGTTTAGAAAACTTTTTTTGTCACCAACCATGGATTTTTATGCGCGAAAATGTTCCACCTTCCTAAAGTATACCATCTGGTGTACTACAAAGTCCAATTTGGGACTTCTCCTATTCATTATATATAGTGCTGACTAACTGAAGAGAATATAGAGTGTGTCTGTACGAAATTTCATACTCTATGTATGTTCTCGCACCAAATGAGAAATAAAGAGACAGTTCCAGGGGTGGGGAGGGGAAAAATGTCTAAGTATTTTTTTAATGATGAGCATACATTTCAAAATTCAGGTGATGGGCCTAGAGCCCTTACGCCCCATTGAAAAAGGCGGGCCTGCGAAATTCGTGTTATTAAGAATGCTAATGTCAAGATCCCCCCCATTATCAGTTGTAAACTGAATGTTTTCTGTTGTTTTTTCTTACATATTTCGAAGGTTGCAGCGGGTGAACGCCACGATGTAGGCGACTGACAATCAGCGAGCGTCGGATTATTTTCTTGAGAACTTTGTTTTTCCACTACTATCAGTCGTGAAATTACGAACAATTTTCCCCATTTTTTTTACAGTCGGTAAGCTCGCTACCATAACTTCACAGATAAAAATTCTTCTTCTTTTCACAAGAATATATATTATCTTGACTGTTTATTATCTTCAACTAAGGACATATATTTAATTGAAACTCATATATTCTTGTCGAAGGAGATTTCATGTTCTTCGCAATATTTCCTAATTATCTTGACGAATTAAGTCCTTGTTCTGACGGAACCACCCTTGGGAATTAGATTTCAAATTTATCGGTTCATGTCTCAAGAGTACGTCCATAGAGTATTGGTACCAAGATAGTACGTCCTTGATCCTAAGCTACGCATGCGCTACACGGTCGGCGTGTTTCGTTCGTGGTCAGTTGGTCATAAATTCACCATCACAGGTCACAAATCGGTCGGGAACAGCATTGTTCGAAAGTTTTTCAAGTATACCCGAATTATCGTCATGAGTGAAATTATTCCTCTCCTATATTACAGTTCAATTAAGAACACTTATGGTCAAAGTTTGAAGGTATGTATGTCTGCATTTATTTTTATTAGTTTTGTCGGTATATATTATACGAAATAGAAGTCAAATATGTATTTAAAAAATGCATTTTTACACTGTGATTCTTCCTGGCATTGGAAGTATCTGAGCTATGTTCAGGTACATTCTGATGACCTGTGTACGGCAAGCAAAAGCTGTGATAGTTATTGTTTTTTTCATGAATAGTCATCACATCACCGATCAAAATGGAGGATTTTTGTGTTACAGCATTCTCTAGTTATTATACTTATTTTCCTTAAAAGTAATATTATATCAGCTAGAGAAATATTTTTCATGGTAAGATCAAAATCTCAAACGAAAGTTTATGTACTTCGAATAAGATGATTTTCTCTTAGGACCAAGCAGAGACTTGCTGATCGCCTGATACAGATACTGCTTCCATGGACAATGTTCATCAGGAATCAGAGGAACTCGAAGAGCTGAGGCATCACATCCCTACATCGTTAATCTTGAGATTTGTCGAACAACATTGTATTTTTTGTATTTTCCATTCAATAAATGAGTTTGTTTTCTATATTATCGTTATCCTTTCTGAAAAATCCCAACTGCATTATTTATTGTTATCAAGAACATGTCTTCGAGGTTAGTAACTTCATGTACATCTAGAAAGATCATTTGCCTTTGAGTCAAGATTAACATGCTTGGATCAAAGGAATGATTACCTTCGGATTAACTATAATCAATATTTTTGCTATCTCAGAAAAAGATAATATCCTTGGAATTGGGTAATATGTCCTTATAATTGGAAATGATCAATAGATTGAAGCCAAGGATGTGGTTGATTTTTGTTAAGGTATATCCAAAGACATGGCGGCCTTGGCTAAAAAGCGTTTTACTTTAGCTTAAGATATCCTTCTTATCTGTGTTCGCCCCGGAAATCATGTATGGCGAGAATCTCTGTTACACACATAAAAACAAATTCTCAAATGAAAACGATATATTCGTTCAACGTCCAATTCTTGTTTCGAAAAAGCGCAATCTTCTTCTGAAATAATTTATTTGAAATGAATTTATTGAATATGTCAATTGTAGAAAATTATTTCACTGGAATATTCATTTGGTATAACAAAATGTTCTCAATTCAAGAAATTCAAAGTATCCAGAAAAAATAATGAAGTTCTTGAAAAATATATCACGGAATGTCTTCTTTCGAAATAACATAAGTAGCATTTTCTTCAATAACGAGATTTACAAGACAATTAATCTCTGAATAAGGAAATCTCTGAGAAAGTTTCTTTGGATTGACCATAACATTTTCTCGAATATAATTGCGATCCCTTCGAGCCGAGAATGTTGCCAAACGGTGTGAGTGTGTTGTTTCGGTGCTCTTGTCGTGCATCCATCATTGTTCAACCAGTTCAACCTATTTTTTTGGCATAGAAATATTGGCTTACCATGAAAGAAAAACTAAGGTCTTAGGAGATGTCTGAGGATATAATTACCACTTTTAGAGGTAAGTTACATGCTTATATCTTATCGACGTTCATTCTTGGGTAGGTATTATTGTGTATCTAATCAATTAACGTAGCTATATCATCTCGAAAACTGATAATTCGTGAAAAATTTGAATAACCAGAATCGGCATTGTGAGTGAAAATTGGGGTTAGGTACCTATGTGCGGATGAACGTTTAAATTTGTCCAAACACTGATTGAACAGTGGAAAAGAGCTTCTTGAACTCGTAGACATCTTAGGTATTTTGATATTGCATATTATACCTAACATATTTTTTATTTTTTTTACCAAATTTCGATCCAAGGAAAATGAATTCAGTAGTAAGAATGTGAACCCAGATTTGAAGATATATAATAACCATGCATTGTGCTAAGTCAGATTATCTCTCACATTGTACTTACATGGAGTTGTGAATGATATTATTTATATTTTTCAGTTGTTTGAAACCAAAGGAATACAACTTTATTGCGAGGTAAACTGGTGGAAAAGTTCAGAAATAATATCTACGAATAGGGGGAGAGGTTGTCAAGAAGAAGGTTTGCAAGTGATGATGTGATTGATGAGAGCCCCAATAAGAGAACGGAAGTTGAGGATGATTCTCATTTCAAGAAATCGATATAATTCCTCTAATATGATAAAATTCTTGATACAAAACAATCTACAGCTAAAACTGAAAATCTGATTCTTTTTGTTCAAGAAAAATGCGAGTCATTGAGAGATTATGATTGTCTTGATTTGAATATATTGTGTTTTCAATCTGAAATATTGTATTATTCTCACGAAGAACTCCATTCATTTACGATTCAAGAAATCTATAACATTGGTATGAGTGTATATAGTTGGAAACATAATAGTCTTGAATTGTGCAGACATTATTCCAGTATATATTAACAAGCCATACTCTTGGATCAAAGCATATCAAATCAAATTAAGTAATTCTTTTTATGTGTGTAGCATCGTCGACACATCGGCATCACAAGTTTCAATGGTCGATGGGCGTAAACTTGACACTGCCAAAAAAGGTGACACGCGCTCTTGGTCTAATAAACCTTCAGCTGTAATACTGTAATTCTTCCTAAAGAGACCTAAGATGTCTTCTAAATTCTGCCACATAGATTTTGATCAACATTTTATTCATCCAGACATCGCATTCACAAGAACTTTTACTGACATGTCAACATATGCTGCGGCATTCACAATTTTTTTATCTGTAATTAGATCTTTTTTTTAAAGATTCTTTGAACACTGGCACTTGAATCAGCTCTCCATATATTTTCTATGGATTAGATACATTCTTGTCGAAAGCCGATAAAGTATAGACTCATAATCTGACAATTATGTGGAGGAGTCTCCTCGATCTTAAAGTTTAAAATTTTATATTTGTATTTTCTCGGTATATTTAGTTATTTTTATTTTCAGGGCACAATAAACAAACCAAAGCGTTGTACACATATTATTAAGTATTATGGCAACAGAAAGTATAAGGACGAGGAAACAGTCAGAAATAGAGAATGTGTGAGATAGGCGCAGAGTGGGACAATTTTAAATGTTTAGACTTGTGAAAATCGTCAGATTTTTGAAATGTACACTTTTCTGCATCAACGATCGATTTTTTCAGGGCAAAATTTCAGGCTTTCAAAACCCCTTGGTAATACCCCAACCATCTTTCAAGCAGAAGTACATGCTAAAGATATATATGCCCAGGAGTGCCTCGAAAGTAACACTCGAAGGGCAAAAATCTATGTTCTATCAGAAAGCCAAGCAGCACTGAAAGTTCTGAAGTCATACACTTGTTAGTCTGAGCTGACTTGGGACTGTGAACAATCCCTGAGACAACTGGCAGCGAACAACCAGGTCACTTTGATGTGGGTGCCAGGTCATAAGGGAGTTGAAAGCAACGAGGAAGCAGACTGTCTTGCCAAAGAAGAGGCAAATACAGAATTCCTCGGCTCATAACCCTTCTGTGGACTTTCCAAAGCCCACTTGAGAAAAGAGTTCCGACGCTGGGAAGCAGATGAAATGAAATCTCATAATAAAGACTTGAAACTGGTAACGGGACTCCTCACTGGGAACTGCCCTCTGAGGTATCACCTCAAAAAGATAGGTGAAACTGAGAGTGTTAGTTGACGCTACTGCGAGAACTTCGCTGAAACTGCATGAAACTGCAGAACATTTGCTGTAAGAGGCTCAAGTTCCTGGAAGGGGCCTTCTTAGAGCCCTCTGATGTCAGGAACCTAGCTCCCAGGAAACTGATAAACTTTGCACGAAGTCTCGGAATTCCAGGCCTCGAATAGTTAAAGGGTTATGCACAAAAGATCTAATAGGTGGAGGTGATTGAGAGGCTGCACAGCCTTAACGACCCCCCTACAATCTACAATCTACAACCCACCTAGCCCATATTACAAGACTAGGCCCATATTTGCTTCATTTCTTCTGAGATAGTAAAATGTTACATAACATAACATCCAGCACAAGTTCATATGAATTCGGTGCACTGAAATCAACCTGCAGAGTGAGTTACTTGGCTTCCATACTTATTTTCATGAGCTACTAAGTAGTTCGAACACGACTGGAAATGTAACGTTGATTCGTCATTTTACTGTCGATGTATAGCAATAAAGCGTTCGGATCATGGGTGATGCCCTCAAATCGAATCTATGTGGAGTCATAAAAACGGTGAAGATGATGACATCTAGAGATAACAAAAGTATAACATTAAGCTCGATCGTAAAATGCAGGTAATGATGATCGAGACGTAAAATACGAAAGAACAAGACAGTGTCGATTTCGAAATGGATCTGTTCAATAGGAAAATATACACAAACATAAATGGCGTGGAGGAAAGCTGTTGAGTTGGGAAAAAGTTGTTTATTTCTTGTTCGTTGTTATAGTTGTTTATTATCATGTAGCTTGATTCGTTTTGATTCATCAATTGTAAAACTGATACTGATTTTTGTTTTCTTGTACCTAACTAACATTTACTACGTTTGTTCGATTAGGTCTCAAAATATTAGGTTGAAAATTTCTCACCTACAGTTATTTCCTGAAAAAAAATTTACCTTTGAAAAATGAAAGTTCGTCTTATTTCTAATGGAATCTGGACATGCTAGACGATAAATTACTTTTTCTATTTTGGTTCTATAATGAAGTCATTATGAAACGCAAATAGCCTCTGTTTCGATTCGCATTTTATATTATTTCACTGGTAACACTACCAGTGAAAAACTCAGTATTTTTATTGGCAAATTTTAATTCAGAGTGTGATTTGAATCTTTCAATAGAAACAATAACAACATTGAATTTTTCACCGCAGGTGAAATCAAAATCGCTAAACAGTAAACTAGGCTTTACGTATGTCAGATTTTAAATATTTCTATGTCATCATTGTTACCAATCTAATATGTTTCTGTTATTAATCGATATTGATTCATTTATCAATGAAAGATTTCGAATTAATGCAAAATAGAAAAAAATCTACATAAAACAAGTTTTTTATGACACGCGTGCGACAAAATAGCGTCTTATAAAACTTGTATTATATAATACTATTTCGATATAAAAAACTAGTCACCCGTGTTTTACAACTGATTAGCAGACGTTGAGTTCCTTTGTCGGATAGTGTAGTTATCCTTATAAACTTGAAGACTTAGATTCTCATTTGTTATGTCCAGTCAGTTTCAAAAACATTTATGAATCTTACATATGGAGAAATGCACCTGAAAAGTGTCGTTTTTTATTCAAGGTTCCTGAAACCATGGTGCCTAACTGAACTGAAAGATTCCCTTCGAAATATAAAATAGTTTTGAACATTTTTCATTTAAATTTGAAGGGTTGCTTTCGATCAGAGAGTGCTCTATTTTGAAAAAAAAACGGATCTACTCATTTGATTTTCAGAATCTGAGTAACCAAGCGTTTTCAAGAGCAATTTTATTCGGAAATGGAGGAGAGATACCAATATGTCTGCCTCTTCATCATGCATGTTTTTTGTCAAAATGGTCTTTCCAGTGAATTCAAACCACGTTCTGAAATATCTTTCAGTTTCCTAAAAGTTATTCACGATTGCCCAGGCAATTTGCAGTAACTCAAACTTTTATCGTTCGCAATGAAAATATGTGCAACAGTATGGAAATTACTTTCTTTCATTTTCCGATTTTTCCTGAATGTGAAAGGCTGATGTCTGTTGAAAGTTTGAATCAACCATAGCAATTTGATATTTGTGATGAAAGCACACAATGTTTTTCTATTCTGAATATCCGTGATATAAGTGTCTTCAAAACACATTTGGAGAATATTTGCAGATAATTGTTCACTATCACAGAATGTGTTGCTCTACATCAGCTGATCCTGATCCTATATGTTGGAGTCAATTCCTCTCTCTTTAGGCGCTATCAAATAGTATAGATTTTTATATAATTGAGTTCCACAAACCCGACAAAATATAACATTATCAAATACATGAATGAATAGGGTGATGAATCCAAATGAAACGGGTGAAATAATGAAATATTGAATTCAAAAACACTGCGATTTCTGAATCTTTATGTTTTTTCGAGGATATTGACTTTTCTTATTGAATGAAAATATAATGGTGAATGTAGGTTATTTTTCTTATTCCTCTTATATAAGAACAATTTTCTTAGGAATTCCAATTATATGCTGGGTAAATTCATCTGGATGGATATTTCCAGGTCTCCAGGAAACCATCCAAATAAGAATCCCGATTTGCGAACCCTCTAGAAATTTCGAACCCCATCCGAACTCAAAGTTATTCCGTATTTACATTACATTATATTCCAAGTTGGAACAACCCTCGAGTAACTTCCCCAGTATTTTTCCATTTTCTTTGGCTCACTTCAGCCACCAGACTCATACGAATTTTTCAATATTCCACATAGTTACAGATATTAAACAGTCTCATACTCTATTCTTCTTTTCATCCTGAAAAATTTCATTTATTCTCTATGATAATATGAGATTTCTATATTACATCCCAACATATTGAATCTACAGGGTGTTTTCTACGACATATAGTTCCTAGTAATATTTTGATGAAAAAAGTAATTTATATACACGGTGTTCCAATGAAACGAAACGGTTTCGAAACAACATAAAAAATCACAAGAATATATTTCTGAAAATCTATCACATTCAAAGTATATATGTTTTGTCATGCGTGTATACGCATGCACTGATGATATTTCGGAAACACAATAAATCAAGAAATATTGCTGAAAGTAACAATAAGAAAGCGATAATATAAGCTATAACTATGTTATCACAAATAATTCGGTGATTTGGAGTAAATTCTACAGAAATGCTCATAACGAGATTACCTGAACAATATTGAGGGTCGTATGATGGAGAGTCCTGTTCAAACTAGATGGTTGTGTCTGAGGGTCAATTTCTATAATGAACTCAATGGTGAAAACCGCATATCGATATCGATTATCGTTTCTAAGTAACAGCATGTTTTTCGAAAATGTGCACTTTCGGAAAATTGCTGTAACTTTTTTCCTGTTGGAAATTCTTCGTTTCTGTGAATGAATTTCCAAAGCACTATTGTACGTAGAATTCAATGGTTTGAGTAAATTATTTTTTCGAATCATATATCAATGATCACTAATTAAAAATATATATATTTTTTAATGAAACAACCTTCATATTTCATTAGAACTTGAAATCACTATTCTAAAAATGTATCACACTTGATGTTTCCCCAAAGTCACTTTTGGAATGCAAAGCTTTTAGGTTTTTATGTAGACTTTGAAACAAGTAGTCTCAGGACTACGCAGCAATCAAAAAGAAAGCAAGGGTTTACCACACCTTTTCCAGTTGTATTTCAGAAACCATCAAGTTTATTTCAGAAAGCGTCAATTGAATTTCAGAATAGTCACTTGTATTTCAGAAATTATCAATTGTATTTCAGAATAGTGAGTTGAATTTCAGAAAGCGTCAAATGTATTTCAGAATAGTCAGTTCAATATCAGAAAGCGTCAAATGTATTTCAGAATAGTCAGATGAATTTCAGAATTCGTCATTTGTATACAAATGACATTTTCTGAAACTCAAATGACAAATTCTGAAATTCAGTTGACTTTTCTGAAATACAATTGAAGCTTTCTGAAATTAAACTCACAATTCTGAAATACAATTGATGCTTTCTGAAATCGAACTCGCTATTCTGAAATACATTTGACGCTTTCTGAAATTCAACTCACTATTCTGAAATACAATTGATACATTCTGAAATACAAGTGACTATTCTGAAATTAACTTGACGCTTTCTGAAATACAACTGGAAAAGGTGTAGTAGTTGTCAAATGTCAAAAAATCTGTTAACAGCAGTACTCAAAACGCATACTTTCAATAGAAGTAACCACAATTTATATTACATTCACTAGGTTACTAGGTATTGAAGAACTATATCATATCCAATATTTCATCATTCTCATACTTCATTGCAAATGTGTTTGGAAAAATTAACAAAAACGATATACATGAAAAAACCTAAAAGCTCTGCATTTCAAAGGTGACTCTAGCAAAACATCAAGTGTGCTACATTTTTGGAATAGAAATCTCTATTCCAATTGAAATATGCAGGAATATATAGTTTGACTCATTCAAAGGAATGATTTTATCATCAAAAACTATTGAAATATAATTTGAAAAAATAAATTACTCAAACCTTTGTTTCTTACGTGAAAGAGTGATTTGAAAATGACAGGAAAAAAGTTACAGCAACTTTTAGAAAGTGTACATATATCGATATGCCGTTATCACCATCCAGTTTTTCATAAAAATTGACTTCCAGACACAGCCATCAGTTTTCATCTATCTAGTTTAGAAACAGGACTTTCCCTTTAAAAGTGTCCAATTTGGCCCACCATGTAGATGTTATGAAGGTTACTTGTAAGGAACACTCCTGTATAATTCAGGATATATGTGTTCTCACCATCTTATATCATTTGAAACCTTTGAAATGAATTATATCGATATGAAAGTGGATTTCTTTTTAGCGCCTGTCATTTTACGCCCGCTGTCGTGCATGAATAATTTTTTTCAAACACATTTTTTTTATGTTCTGGTTCTCACGAAAAGGGATATCCTGTAATGTTCAGAGAACATCGTGAGAACCAAGGGAAAAAAGGTAGGAGTTGGTGTTCTTCTTAAATTTCTGGAGATCGTATGCCTCGGGAAACACCTCCCTAGGCACTGAGTTCCAAAGTCTCGATGTTCGTTGGATGAACGAGTCTTTGGAAAGGGACGTTCTGCAGGTCTATAAAGTGACCACGAAGGGGTGTGAAGACTGAACTAGACGGGTTAATCTCGAAGAGACTACTAACGGAGGAACGATTGTTGATATTTCAGAAGAGCATCGCCCATGAAAATATCTATGGAATAGAGATAAATAGCCAACTTTTCTACGGTGTTCCAGAGAAGTGAGCGAGTTTGTAAGCGAGGCATCACCGACGAGACGAATTGCTCTTTTTTGGACTGAATCCAATAGTTTCAAGATATGTTTAGGTGCCGCACTCCAAAAATGGAAACCGTATTCCAGGACAGGTCGGATCTGTGCCTTATAGTTCATAAGCAGCTGACTGGGAGTGAAATAGCTCTTGGCTCGAAACAGAAATCCAAGTTTTTGGGATGTACTTTTGGCAATGGACCTTACGTGATTTTCCCAAGAAAGGTTATTGCTGATAGTAACGCCAATCATCGAAATGGATGACTTCAATAGTATGGTTACTCCTGACTGAATTATGGTGGGCCCAGTGAGATCGGCTTTTCTAGACAAAAGACATGCTTGTGTTTTGTTTGCATTGAATTCCACCAGGTTATTAGATCCTCACTCGATTTATTTATCAACATTTCTTCCTCGTTCATCTCTGGTTTGACGGGCCGATATAGGAGCCCTGTGGAAGAGAAAGCGGTATGGAGGGTACTATCATCCGCGAAGCTGTATATAGGACATGAAGTTGCTTCCAACAAATCTTTGATGTGAAGTAGAAATACTGTTGGTGCTAAAATTGATCCCTGCGGAACACCAGCATTTATGAGTAGAGTATCAGATGAAACTCCATCAACCACTACATGGAGAGACCTGTTTGGGAGAAAACTAGCAAGCAGAGAACACAGCTGAAGGGGCAAACCATAAGATAGAAGCTTGGCGAGGAGTCCCTGGTGCCGAAGTCGATCAAATGCCTTGGAAATAACTCTGACAAAACAAAGTCCCGAATTTTCGGTATCAGATAAACAACTCAATAACTAGGTATCCATCCAAGTTCTTCAATTGAATTCGTCTGTAACAGAATACCCGCGAATAGCGTTTCCCAAGTGCCAAAATGAATAATGCGAATTTGCTGAGAAAATGGAAATCAACTATTGATTAACCTAGTTTCGCGAGGCAATTACATAAATAATGAGGAACATAATTATAATCGAAACGGTTTGAATTCGATTAGTGTCAGGAGCAATGATGAGTCCTCGCAGCATTCGAATTCGGAGCAATTAATAATGGGAAATATAAATCCGAATAGCATTCGCTGCTAATAAGCAATCCGACGAAATCCTCTTAAGTACGTCTCTCCCTCCATTCCTGCAGAAATAATGTTTACAAATCTAGTAGGTATGGATTGCCAAGAATATGTATATGATTGAAATATACCTATCAATTGAATTTCCATTTTTCTGTTGCGTTTCTTCGTTATTATATCCTTCAAACTCGCTCACTTCTCTGGAACACCGTAGAAAAGTTGGTGATTTGTACGAAAGCGTATAAGGGCCACCGAGATTTATTTTAAATTTTTCCGACTTTAAACTCGGAATATTCCGACTTTGAACTCGGAATTATTTTTTTTCTGACTTTAAACTCGGAAATTTCGACTTTAAAATCGGAATTCCCGACTTTGAACTCGGAATTATTTTTTCCGACTTCAAACTCGGAATATTCCGACTTTGAAATCGGAATTTTTTTATCCCGACTTCAAAATCAGATTTTTTTTATTACGACTTCAAAATCATAATTTTGTTTTACGATGGATGATGAAATAGCTATCAACGCCAGTATTCCACCAACTTTGTTCCTAAATCACATCAATGATCTGATAGAGGTGACCTCCTGTCGTGTCCACAGCTTTGCTGATGAAAGTACACTCCATGCTGTCATCAAAATCATTTATATTATTATGCCACCATGACTCAGATTGGCCACCCTTTCATTGCCAGGCTCGAGACCCGCAGAATTTCCCTCTATCAGAATTTTATTTTTCATCAAACGGCGAAGTTGTGTGACATTATCTAGTATGGTTTTCCTGGTGCCTACATCTATAACCAGACCTGGGAAAAATATATATACATCGAAAATTTCTTCGAGTTATCGATATTTTTCGAAAAATTATGAGAATGAAAAAATAATGAATATTGAGGATGTTATAAGAACAATCATGCCTGATGATATCATCAAACTAGGCATTAGATGAGATCAGCCTTCTTGAAGAAAATATGTAACTTGAGTATGCAATAGAAATTTACGTAACAAGTCCGGAAAATACTGTTTTTTTGGATGAGTGGACAAAATTCTAGGACGAGCGTAGCGAGTCCTGGAAGTCTGCGAGTCCAAAAAAACTGTTTTCGGGCGTGTTGCGTACACAATTTTTTCGGCAACCGTGTAGAATAACAAATCAAAGAAACACATTTCTTTATTAGAACAAAATTTCGAACATTTCAATTCTTATTTATATTAATATTTATATTAAAATTAGAACAATTGTCAATATTGAATGGATTCAATTTGTTTGAAATGCTTTGTATATTTAAGTGCCTTTTGTTGAAGTCAGAACAAGAAGGTAAGGTGATTGTTTTCATCTGATAATTTTTGAATGTTAGCTAATTTTATGTCAGATAGCTGTCAGTCGTTATTTTGCTGCTATGGTAATGATCAACTGCATTTATCAAAACCATACTACCAAGATTTTCATATTTACAATGACAACAACGATGTGATTCTTCCCGGCCTAGTCCGGGAAGTACGTACTTCCCGGACTAGGCCGGAAAAATACCACTTTCTCAAAAAAAAATCATCTGGAAAGTACGTACTTTCCGGACGGTTGCCGAAAAAATATTTTGACAGTTCTTGACAAAACGCAAAATGAATGATACTGATAGTACCTTCCACTCCTCCTGAACTCAAAAGCGTTGTAAATTCGGCACTTTCCGTTTTTATACCCGAAAAATCTAAAAGGCAGTACGAAAAATGTTACGACGAGTTTAAAGATTGGTATGACAAAATAATCCTTGTCTTTGTAGTATTTCAGAAATGTCAAATTCGGAAGTGATATTCAAATTTGGAAGTGACGATTGGTTTCGCGGCCGTTGCTATGGGTAACGGCCGCGAAATTAAGAATTTCGCAGACTGTGCTGGGAACGCGAAATACTGACTTTGCGTGCGATTGCACGAAAAGAAAGTTTTTGTAGAAATTCATCGAACGAACGACAGCTCAACAAGTGGCGGCGACTTGCCTCCTTCTCGGTCTATACGCACGGCCACCAAATCGCCTACTAGATCCCAGTGGTCCCATTCGAGGAAAAGACGAAGTGCGTCCTACAGAGGTGAGGGGGTGGTCCGAGGGGACACTCCCTCCCCCTCCAGCCCGATCGGAGGGCGATAACGAGAGCAGGCCGTCGGGACGCCGACGATCGTCGATCCCGACCTAGGGCAAACCGACTTGCTCCCCGATGACCCCATTGTTCGCCCCCTCTGGCGGGATAAACGACGCCATCAGAAACGACGCCGGGTGTCAAGGACGCCGTGACGGCCGGTTGATCTTCTTCCTTATTCCGCGACGGGTCACGTGAGCAACCGGAGAGACATTTTAAACGATCCCTAACTTGTCTTGGTCTAGCATGTTAAGTCTTGGTCTTGGTCTTGCATGTTAAGTCTTGGTTTTGCATGTTAAATCTTGGACTTGGTCATGCATGTTAAGTCTTGGTCTTGGTCTTGCATGTTAAACTCGGATTTGGTCTTGCATGTTGAGTCTTGATCTTGGTCTCGCATGTTAAGTCTTGGTCTTGGTCTTGCATGTTAAATCTTGGACTAGGTCTTGCATGTTAAGTCTTGGTTTGGCATGTTAAGTCTTGGTATTGGTCTTGCATGTTAAATCTTGGACTTGGTCTTGCATGTTTAGCCTTGGTCCTGCATGTTAAGTCTTGGTCTTGGTCCTGCAAGTTAAGTCTTGGACTTGGTCTTGCATGTTAAGTCTTGGTCTTGCATGTCAAATCTTGGACTTGGTCTTGCATGTTAAGTCTTGATCTTGGTCTTGCATGTTAAGTCTTGGTCTTGCATGTTAAATCTTGATCTTGCATCTTAAGTCTTGGTCTTGCATGTTAAGTCTTGGTCTTTCATGTTAAGTCTTGGTCTTCGTCTTGCAGCAAGAGTCTTTCTTCTTCAAAACGATCACACAGTCCTTATTCAGATATGTTTTCCAAATATCTAGGGTTCCTGACATTTTCATAGGATTTTTATTTGTCCCAAATAGATGCAAAATAGAACATAAGACGCACGTTGTATAAGACACATGTGTCGCACTTGTCCCCTTTACCCTCATAAAACTTATATCATGCTCGATTCATACTCAGTGAAAAAAAAGTTACACCAGCTCACATCAGCTAACACCGTCTGGTGTCCCCTGAGGTCCTGATTGTTTTAGTATCAGTAAACACCGGCATATTATTCACCACTGTAGGTTTCATGTGACCTTTTCCATAGGTGTTTTCAATAATCAAACCCAGTTGTCAGTAACACTAGTGTTCAGCAGAATGAACAGTTTGGTGGTTCATGCATTTCCAAATGTGCGATTTGACCGCAGTGGTGTGATGCACATTATGTGATTTTCTTGATGCTGAATCCTACCTCCACGATATTCTCTTCGGTGCGTTTAAACACTGAGCAGGTACATGCGAATACTTTTCTGGTGTGAAGGAACACCATATGATGAGTGTGTTCATACGAATAAGTGCTTTTCTTCCCCACCTCCGGTGTTTTTTACTAAGTTGGATCACCTATTGAAATATAATTCATATGATGATAAACTAGACTCGACTAGAAGAATCTAGGGACAAGTCGGATTTTAACGAACTGTTTCGGCTTATTTATCCTGATCAGTGGTACTAGGGACTATGACAATTGATGATGCTGATCTATATCAAAATCATTTGATATATCTAGCCCAATATTGAAATCAGGCACGGTAGGAAGGGCGTCAGTGCCACCTATTGTCAAAAGTTCTAAGATCGAACAGATGAGTGCATGAAATTCACATCATCTACATACAATATTTTTATTAATTTATATCAAATCAGGTGTTTTCAGGATGCAATTCTCAACGAATGATTATTGCCACCAAATTAGATGATTCATACACCGCCTCGATTCCAACGTGATATCACACGGTGTAACTTGGTGTTAATTTTATATAATTGGTGTTTTTAATGCGTTAACGTTAATGACAGCACCATTGAGAATATTAAATTCAAACCATTTGGTGTTTCTTATGATTTTATGTTTCAGAATCGTTTTGCATCACCACATTCGTGTCATTTTTCACTACTAAGAGCGGAATTGACACCACTCAACACCCAATTGTGAAATTTATAATAAAAAGGACACAACTTTGATATTCAGGTGTTGTACTCGTCGGAGTTTGCTCTGAAATCTATTTGATTGAAATTACTCCCAAATTTTTTTTACAGTTAAAATTCAAATATTTTTATAAGCATTTCTGCAAGAATCACGGGGGCTTATGCCACTAATGATTCGTAGAGCACACTTCATATCTCAGTCTGGAATTCACCTGGGCATAGTATAGCTTCAGCAGAGCTGGTCCATATTCGAAACTTGTCTTATATTCCTGAACAGACATGAAATAGAGTTGATTTTCTTCATGAGGAAATCACAGTGATTTTTCCAATTCAAATAATCCCAATTTCAATAATGACTTAATGAAAACAATATAATTATTATTATCATTGATTCGCCATATGATCGACACAGTTTATATATTTAGGAAAAGTACCAATAGTGACCAAGATTCTGGTTCCTCGTTTCATAATCTTTGGTTGATGTCAAATTCCTGAAAAGTTGGTTACTTATGAAGCGTCAATCCTGAAAAGGTGACATTCCATATGTCAACCGAACAACCGATTAATATTTCATGTTAACAGCGGTTGTTGACACTTGTGACACACAAGGCACAGCGGGAATATTTTTGCTGTTTCATTTCATTGTATTGATAATTTCTCGACTGTTCTAACAACCATTCAAATTTTGTAATTTTGTGTCATGTGGAACAATTTCACCCAATCATATCAACTGATAATTGCATTCAGTGCAATTTTCAATCCCTATGACAACACGATCGAGTTTGACAAGTTCATCCAAATAAATTTCAAAATGTCACGTTTCGGCAATGAGAATGTTCAAAGTATAAATGCGCTAATCAAAGAAGAAATTCCCAGAAATACAACCTACAGTCACAAATATATTTTTTGTCGAAAAATTATCCGCCGAATATCCCTCGGACATTGATGAATGCCTCATAATTTCATGACAAATTTCTCAAGCTTTCGATTGTCATGGAATTATCTCGTCTGTTATCAATGTCCTAGGGATATTACTACCTTCTAAAACATCTTGAAATGTATTCATTTTCGAAAATTGTGTCTTGAAATGTATTCATTTTCGAAAATTGTGTCTTCTTCTGTGTATCTATCAACAACATTTTCAACGTATTTTGTATTTTTGGTCTTGCATTTGGATCTATAATGAGCCCACGACCACGAACTTCCAAATGCTCATCACTACCACTAGAGCTGTCTGTACTAGAGAGCAATATCTCTTTCATCGTATACTTCGTAATTTTAAGATAATTACTTTGATTTGAATTTTCAATAGAAAATATAGCAGATTGCAGAATTTCAAATAATTGAAAAGCGCACCACCAACCATTACGACTCGGTGGATTTGGGCATCTTAAATAAAAAGCTGATTGACATAGGGGTCCACAAAAGAGCCGCAAATGGCATCACAGCGATCTTTAATGACAGACAAATTTATATCCGTGACCACAATAATGAATTGCATGGTCCCAGAATTTCTAGGAACGGGATTCCCCAGGGATCAATTCTCAGTCCTATTCTATTTAATGTATATACTGCAGAATTGCATTCCAGGTTTGAAAGGCATATTAAAATAATACAATATGCTGATGATATATGCCTATACGCATCTCACAAAAAATACGATCAATGCAGGAATGATCTATTAAACATCATAACTACAATGAAAGACTACCTCTTTGAATTGGGGCTCAACCTGTCTCCGGAAAAGTCCGCAATTTTGTGCTTCACAAGACACCAACACAAAAATCATGCACCACTCAACACCGCAGGACTGACAATTCCCTTGACAACAAATTACAAATATCTCGGTATGATTTTGGACCAAAAATTGTTGTGGACCAAACATATTGAGTATCTAGAAGGACGTTGTGTAAAAGGTCTAAACATTCTCAGATGTGTTGCAAAAAAGAAGTGGGGGGCAGACCCCAAAACTGCCTTGATGTTTTACAGATCATTTATACGATCAATTATAGATTATGGTTGTGTTTTTTACGGATCCGCATCAAATACGAATTTAAAAAAAATTGACAAAATACAATACAAAGCCATTAGAACATGCTTGGGAGCGTTCAAATCCTCACCTACGAATGCAATTTTGGCAGAAGCAAATCTACGTAGACAATACATATCGTCCAAATTATTGTTGAAATTCAGAACATACAACTCATTATTGACGAATCAAATAAACAATCTTAGTACAGATGACTTATCAAATCGATTTTGGGCCAAAAAGAACTCTCCGCCGCTCGCCACTGCTTTTGTGGACAGCGTCAAATATCAGAGCATTATATCATCGACTAAAGACAAATTGCCTATATATGATTATGAGTTTGAAATTTTGATAACCAAACCTTCTGTCGTATTCCCCCCTACCTAAAAATACCTTCCTATGATGCAATGATCTTAAGGACTGTTCTAAACCAAATTAACATCCAAATAGAAATTTATACAGACGGCTCTAAAAGTTTTGATGGTGTGGGTGCAGCTTTTTACGTCCCCAAATTCAATTACACATCAAAATATAAAATACATAACCTTTGCAACATATATACAGCTGAAGCCTTTGCAATCGAAAGGGGACTAAATTGGTGTATCGAGAATAATATCAACGAGGCAGTTATAATATCCGATTCAAAATCAGTGATGCAATCAATCGATGGAGATATTAAAATACTCTGCAATAACGATTTGTTATGTAAAATAAGAAATTTATATCTCTCACTATTACGTGATAATTGTCGAATAGTTTTTGTCTGGACGAGAGGGCATTCCGGAATAGAGGGCAATGAAAGGGTTGACCTTGCTGCCAAAGAAGCAACCACATCGAACAACATTCAACGCAAACCAACGTATACAGAACTATTCAGCGATTTGAAAAAAACACAACAACAACTTTAAGAAATAGAATGGAATCAAAACAGAAAAAAATCAAAAAATCATTATTACTCTATCCACCAAACTCTTCCGCGAAAAGTTCCCCATATCTGGCAATACTCTGTAGACAGAAGATATACAACCATTATAACCAGACTCAGACTAAACCATGGTCAATTCCCAGCACACCTACATAAAATAGGAATCTTAGAATCACCACTATGCCCACATGATAATTTAATAGCCGACCTTAACCATATATTTTTCGAATGCACCCAATACAAACAATTAACAGAAGATTTATTGAACAAAATAAAAAAGTATGTACCACTCCCAATAAACATTTCGTCCTTACTTAGTACAGATAAAAAGGAAATTTATGATGCATTAGTAGAATTCATAATAAATGGAAAGATAATTATATAAATCACAAATAAGTTGCATAACCAAAATCATTCTGTGGCAAAAAGACTTAGTGCTAATGCCAATAACAAAAAAAAAAAACCATCGCATACCGAAACTTTCTTATATCATAAGTCAACTGTCATAGCTGTCATATGTCAACTGCCAACCGGACGGTGACACCTCGTTATTATTGGTACTTTTCCTTAATGATACATGGTCCTTCAAATGAAACATCAATCCGCATTGGTTGCCTTTTCCTGTAGTCGAAGGCTCAAAAAATAAAATCATCCGAGGAAAATCAAAGAAATGACGTCGCACCATGCGATATTCGCCACTTTTCGAACAGCCACGCACACGGCAACAAGTTGTTAGAAGGCATGCCGGCGATTATCGTTAGTCCCGGATCATCCTCTCGCAACATTATCACCGGACTATTCGGACGCGTGTCGGGATTCCGGGGCAAAAAAGCAGACGAGGGTCTCCATCGAGAGTCGACCGTGTTTTCGGGTTGGCCGCATCGGCTTCGTTGGCTTCGTGTTGACAAATTCGGGGGCGAGTCGTTGAATATAAGGACGGAAGGAAGGAATGTCAGGATCGAGTATTGGAAAACTTTTATATTCGTGTAGGCATGTGGTTTCAAATATCAATGTAATCTTTTGTGCAAACTAAGAAAATTCAGTACTTAATTATAATTCATGTATGGAATTGTCGAAGAAGTTTTCAATTATTATACGTAAGATTTAGAAATAGACATTGATATCGAATCGAAACTAGGGTTTCATCGAGACGAGAAATCTCGTCTCGAAGACATTTTCTCGTCTCGTCTCGATCATCGAGACGAGAAATAAACAAACTCTAGTATCGATGTTTTTCTCGATCTCGATTTCTAGACTCGAAATTTCGAGAGTCTCAAAAACTAAATATAAAAAATAATACAAGAAATGCTTATAAACGTTTATATGTAATGAAAACTAAGACATATTTTCCTTATTCACGTCATTACAAATAATAAATGTACAATTTTCAAATGTTCCCTGAAAATTACTTCCGCCGCTGAAAACAATTTCTTTTTTTTTATGGTTGGTGCTGTTGCTGTTCACTACAGTCGAGGTGCCTGCCTCTTCTGATGGCAAAGTAGACAGCATACGCGCAGTTTTATTTATTTATTTATTTAATTAATTAACGGATTCACCACTAACAAGTAATTACAATAATTATAACATTACAGTGTACGATTCTAAGATTCAAAGCATACATTTCTTATTGAGTTCTTAAACATACATAAAGAGTTTACAAAAGGGTCGATATTATATTTATTACACCATCTTAAACCTCTAGAAACAGGTGAGTTGTAGCCATAATTTGTGTTATGATTTTTTATTAAAAATAATGGAGGGTTCCTAGTTCTATGAGAAGTAACAAAAAGGTTAATCTGATTCAATACTGTCCTCCAGATACCCCTCTGCCACCGTGGAACTTCTCCAACCTCCGTGTCTTTTTAAGTTTGTCATAGTTGCTCCTGCATCGGCTAGGGCAGTAGCAGAAGTGCGACGAAGGCAATGTCCCGTATAGGTTAGTGGGTTTGGCAATCCTAAATACATTGCGATTTTGCAGGGAATTTTGCCAAACATATCCTTTCCAATTGGCTGAGTTGTACATTTATTTTGTCGGAAGCTCAAAAAAATCGTTTTGTACCTTCAGGACGCAAGGACATATAAAGTCTCAATGAAGGCAAAGCAGAGAACTCTTTTTCATCCACTACTGATAATTTCTTCGTTACACCAGTTTTACTCTCCGGTACGTTCACTACCATAACAGTATCCCGGTCCTCTATATCTGCTATACTCATATTTAGAAGTTCCTGAGTTCTGCATCCTCCAAAATAACCCATAATTAGCACAACCTATAACAAATAAAACGAAATAAACAAACGAAAAAGAAAATTATGAGAAAAAATTACCTTATGCAATAAATGAATTTCATTAGGGGCGTCCTTTAGAAATTTGATGACATCTTTAGGAGATAAGACAGCAGACTTTTTCGGCTTATACCCCTTACTTTTTCGTTTCAAAAAAGCCTCTAGTTCGTTGAACTTGGTGATATCTCTTTTCTCATATATGGTCACCATCGATTTGAGCATTGACCATTTAGTCCATAACGAATTTGGGCTAAACGTTTCTGACTGCAACGAATAAATACAATTATTACCAAATCTACCAGAAAATACTGAAAATACTTCACCAGTTCTTGAAAATATGCCAGAAAGACAGTTTCGTTGGCATCTTTTGACATAACATTTCTCTGTGTCAGCCACTTCAGATATAAGTTGTATTCTTTTTGATATAGGGCTTCACTTTCCGATGGAAGTAATGATTGTCTTGCTTTTTCCGCTTTTTTTATAATATCCTCCATTATATCAGAAAAAGATCGTCGATTTGTGGTAAAAAATAAACACGTTTTTAACGGAAAAACATTGATTGATAAAGAAAGTTTGCTTATAAACATGTAACATAGCGACAACCTAGCAACAACCAACAATGCTACAATCAACGCTACCTAATTCAAATATACCAGAAAGGTTATGAATTTAAACATTTATTGCGTTCTAAATATGGACATATTGTTATGAAAATCGGTCAAAAATAAAATTATCTATGTACCACGGGAATTATAGAGCCTTAATAACCTCTGGCAATTGCTGTCCCTCGGGCCAGAGGCCCTCGGGACGCAAACTTTGCCATCGGTAATTAAGGCCCTCATAATTCCCTTAATACATAAATAACTATTATTCCCTCTTGTACTCCTATCACAAAATTTCTCGAATTAAATAATACCATGGAAACAATATAACCAAACTCAAAAGTGTCAGTGTCAAACGCGTAGTGTTTGTGTATTTGTATTAAAATGAATGAAAATGAAGAATCTTTCACTTGTACACCACCAGAAATTATACAATTAGCTGCAGCAACAACATCTACCTTAATACCAGAAACATCGAAATCCATTTATAATAAAAAGTACGTATCGTTCAACGAATGGCGTCTTCGAAACAAGGCAAACTGTTATTCCGAAAATGTTCTGCTGGCCTATTTCGCTGAATTGGGTGCAAAATACAAGCCATCTTCATTGTGGTCATTCTATTCAATGATTAAATCTGTGTTGAAGATAAACCATGACGTTGATCTGGAAAAATATAAGAAACTACGAGCGTTTTTAAAAAGAAAATCTGAAGGATTTCAAGCAAAGAAATCTTCCACTCTGACCCCGGAAGAAATTAGGAAATTTATTGACAGAGCTCCTGATGAAATTTTTCTTTTGCATAAGGTAAATGTTCATATTTAATCTGATCTATTCAAAAACTCATGTTCTTTTTTGATTCAGGTTACATTAGTTATTGGAATTATGGGCGCATGCCGCTCAAACGAGCTTTATGAAATGAAGATAGAAGACGAGATCCAAACAGAGTTATTGATAACAATACCCAAGACTAAAACTAAAATTGTACGAAAATTCACCATAAACAGTACTTTTTACAATATTGTAAAGAAGTACATCGATCTCCGTCCGTCACATGTAGAAACCAATTCATTCTTTCTAAATTATCAAAAATCGAAATGTACAATACAACGTATAGGAAAAAATAAATTTGCAGACATTGGTAGACAAATTGCCAAAGATTTAAACTTGCCAAATCCTCAAAGTTATACCGGCCATTGTTATCGCAGATCATCTGCCACTCTGTACATTGATGGAGGAGGCGATATAACTGGATTGAAGCGTCATGGGGGCTGGAAATCTACCCAAGTAGCTGAAGGATACATTGATCAGTCTATGAGAAACAAAACAACTACAGCAGATACTATTGTCAAACAGATAAATAGTAATGAAGCAACTTCTTCTTTTACAGCAACCGAAATTCCAAATATTCGTGTTAAAACTCTTCCAAAGTTAATCATATAATTCACGACCAATTCAGTTTATTAATTGTACTATCACTAATTTAAATGTTGACAAATAAAGTTGTTCATTAAAAATCTAAAATAAATAAATTTGTCGTAAATAAAGTAGAGTATACTACTCGCAATAATGGCTATTATTGACTCGTGGTATAATCTACTATTGTATCGCCTGGGTATATAAAGTGTATTCGGTTATTTTTAACTACCTATAACTTCCCATTGTACTCATTCGAGTACATGTAATTTTTGTTAGGAAAAAATTGTGGAAATCACTTCGTAGAGGGGTTATTCCTGATTCCTATAACCTCCAAAGCTTTCAAGGTGGATTCCAATAGGTACCCATTTCCTCTCCCAATATCCTTCTACTGGCTTGCACGAACATTATAGGTTTTCCCTTCGCGTGCAGTCGAAAGATACAAACCTAACCTCACTTATAAAAAATTTCACATCTACACTTTCGTTCACAACTCGACTTCTGGTTGGTCCTTCCTTTCATTTCTTGTTCGATGGGCAAGTGCAGCGAAGAGCAGGCCATGGAATCGGTGTTCCGACACGCACAACTACGTGCCTAATGTCCCGGCGCCGGCAGCCGCAAGATTTTGACACGGCGCTCGGTTTTTCTTGCGGCCACAGCGCGTCTAGACCCTTTCCGAGACCCGACCTTGAACTTGGACTCGAACAGGGATTTCCTGTTGAAACGCACTGTACAATTTTCGATACTTTTGCACGATATCTCAGTTGTATTCGGGGATTGAGTGTTGCGGTTTTCACATTACTGTCCTACAAACATTGCCGAAAACAGAAATATCGTAGCCCTTCCTGTATTAGACATATAGGAAGAAATTGGAAATATTGGATTTTGGGACTCCCCTTGTATCAGTTGTATCTAAGCTATCTTTCAACTTATAGGAGAAGTAAAGACTGTATGTATCTTATACATCCTTTCACGTAGAATCCAGTAGCATAGTTAGATTTTCGAACTGCACTGTCATTTAACTCAAAGTTGTGTTTTTTATACAGGGTCACTCACGGTCGATAGTACCTTAGACGTTTACGGAGAACGGCACGTAGGACTATTCTGAAAATTTGGTTTATTGGGTAATCAGTTTTGTTCTATCGATCTAAAATAATTCAGCGTTGCGGCGTTGCCGCTTCTATCAAAAAGTAGCAACAATTTTGTTATTTCAAATGGAACACCCTGTATTTCATTTCATTTTTAGATTCTTCCTGAAGAGCTGATTTCGTCGATCAATCATACTTGGGGTATAGCGCGAAATATTACAGAAATATAGGGTGTGAAAAATCGAGATTTTTCAACTTTAGGAATTTTTTGTGTCGAAACTAATCATTTCTGCTCAAAACGGCTTACATGTCCCTATCTCAACTTTTCATTTACTATCTACTGACATTTAATAGAAACAAATAGAGAGTGATGCAAAACTGAAAATTTTGAATCACCCGTATTTGTTTCAATTAAATATCAATCGATAGTAAATGGAAAGTTGAGATAGGGAAATGTGAGCCGTTTTGAGCAAGAATGGATAGTTTCGGCACAAAAAATTCCTAAATTTGAAAAATCTCGATTTTTCACACCCTATATCTCTGTAATCTTTCTCGCTATACCCCAAGTATGATAGATCGACGAAATCAGCTCTCCAGGCAGAATCTTAAAATGAAATAAAATACAGGGTGTTTGAAATATCAAAGTTGTTGCTACTTTTTGATAGAAGCGGCAACGCCGCAACGCTGAAAATATTTTAGATCGATAGACCAAAACTGATTACCCAATAAACCAAATTTTCAGAATAATCCTACGTCCCGTTCTCCGTAAACGTCTAAGGTACCATCGACCGTGAGTGACCCTGTATAGATACCTCTTTTTCAATATTAGAAACACAAATGCTTTGCGCTTCTCAAAAATATATAACACCTTTACGATAATCTGCAGTTTTTATAGCTATATTTTTAAAATAAATCTTTTGGAGCAATAATCAATAACCACATCAATCCCAAACATGTTGTTTGCTTCAGGATATTTTAAAAAATCGAAATTTGTCGGTTTGGATATTATTATTATTATTTTTTATGAAGTTATAAGAAAAGTTTCGAAATTTTTAAAGGCACTTTCTTCTTGCCACTTTTTCAGCTCCACAAAATGGCGTTCACAAAATCTCCGAATAAAGTTTCATTGAGAATACCATTACAAAATTCTCAGTATAATTGAAATCATATCGATAGAAACAGAGGCATCATCAAGTGTCGAGTGAATACTTCTAGTTCTTTTTCGCCCAAGCCAGTTCGTGTTTTCGTCAATAACAAAAAGGTTTCGGTGTTTTGTCTCTGTTTTTGTAAACAGAGTTCGCTATGTGGAAACGGCTGGCGACAACAGTTCACTATTTTGTTCTGGTAGTGGTAGGTGACTTTGATGGCATGATGAAAGAAAACTGTTCGTGTAGTGGAAACGACAGAAAAAATCTTCAAAACAAAACACGCGGTAGACTAATTTTTTGTTTGTTTGGTGGAATTCGAGTTTCGAGTTTGTTTTCGAAAATACAAGGTTTTTGTTTCTGTTTTTGAAACTGAAACTAGCCGCAAGTGAGTCCTTTTGGTGGAAATCTGCCTTTAGACACATGACAAGTTGATGTGGTTCGTGATGTGAAGTAATGTTGAAGGTGTCAGTAATAAAAGAGTTATCGAGTTATGAGTGAAAGTCAATAAAAATTGTGTCAAAGTGAAATTCGTAAGTGAGGTGGTGAGGAGTAAAGTAGACAGACAGTTACCTAACTGAAATCTGAAGTGGATAGCGATATTATTCGGAAAATATGGACCCACATGCTTCTCAAAGTTTCGTAGTATTTATAATTAATTTTTCTCAAACATTTATCAGCTCTGATATATTTTCTTCGCCCAATGTAGATCAATTCACAGAAATTCACCAAGATCTTCACGATACAACCTGAAGTTCCTTCAACTCATCCAAATTTACCTTTCGAAACCATCAGTGATATCATCAAGAAGGAATCCAATAACTAATGAAAGTCGTTTAGGAATGTTGAGGCCTTACAATACAGGGTTCCAAAATGATTCATGATACGATGAAGCGAAACCTGATATATCTTGGATGTTTCCTGAACGAGTTGCAAATACCTTCGCCTCAAAATCATTTTTATTCTAGTTAGGTGACAAGCGACTACTCGAATAATAACAATAACATGTTGATTAAAATCCCAAATTATATCATATAGATTTTATTTCAATTTCGAAATAGTTATTCTATAGTGGAGAACCCTTTATAATAGATTATGATTTCTTATGCATTTCAAAAATTCAATCAGATAGTAAAACTATAGTACAAGATTGTGTCAAAATTCGTAGGTATGAAATAATAAGGTTGTAAACATAGAGAACAAAAAAAAAAGTTAGTAGGTACTTATACAATCAATGAACATAGTACTAGTGCGGTAATAGATTCCAAAAACAACTAGTGAGGTCATAAACGTCACTATGACTGTAACGGTGTAGCGGTCCTTTGGGTGTGGTATCTTTATCGAGTTCTGTGTCAACGTAGTCATTTGTTTCGTCCGTTCTTTGAGTCGAATATCAAATGCTAAACCAACCATCAACTGCTGATGAATTTGGCGCTTTTTCCCAGAGATTATTTATTTGAGTAAGGCGAAAGTGCTTTCTGTTTCTTTGTACTTTCGAACTGGCTTTTGTTAGTGCGGCCTGCACTTTAGATACCTAAGTAATAAAATTACTCCACCATGTGTTTTGAGGCTATTTTCTTCAAGTGTTTCAAGGATTTGTTAGCTTACAAAAAATAAAGAATTTACTGAGATCCACAAGTTCTGTCATCTCTTATTTGAATCACTGATCTCTTCGGAGTAGAAGAACAATCCCTGAGAGCGGCCAGACCACATTTTGTCTCATGAAATTAAACGTCTCAAATGAGTAATTAAATGAAGTCAAGAATTTATGATGATCAAAAAGGGGTTAGTATCATACTGGATCCGTCTCTGTGAGTTGTTCCAGTTGGTCTATTAGTGACACGCGGTGGCATTTTCTTCGGAAATCTGTTCATCGATCATTTATCGTGTGGTGTACTGTACTTTAATCTAGATCACATACTAGCAATGAATGCTCCGTTGGAGGATTCATCTTCGTTTGCTTCAATGAATCATAAGTATTTCCGGTAATCTGCACAAACATATTAGAGCGAGCTAACAGGTAATAGAAATCAACGTTATATAATTTGTGGTTTCAATATGCCGATAAACGATCGCTGAAGTTATTTCATTTAATGAAAATTTATAGCAGTATTTTATAGTCCTGCTACAATGTATGTAGATGTTGATATTATGTTAATATACTTTTTTGAACGCAAGCTCAAGTCGTTCGCTATCTGCGAAAGGTCTTGATAGGAACAGTCATATTATTGGCAACCCACGCTTTGTCAGAAATGTGAATTAGATATATCAGATCAAATCAAATTCGTTAGATATTAGGTATGTTAAACATTTTTCACTTATAATTACACGAGAGCCGTAGAACGAGTAATTTTTTCTGGTAGTTCTTGAGTTGAATTGCCTCATGGCAACAAAATTCGAATTATGAATGTCAAGTTTACTTCGATTAAAAAAAAGCTAGAGTGTAATTCGGTAGGACAATTTAATGAATATGTAAATCAATAAATTAAAAAATAAGAATGAGTTTATTTAATTCAACAGGAAGGTACTATTGTTAAAAACACAATTATAAAAAAAAATTGTTTTTCAGAACTTTCTTGTCTTTCGTTGATAGTTTGCTGCATGCTAGTATTTTTAGCGGTGGTACCTAGTAACTGTTTCCTGGATGGTAGTACGAATGGAACCAATGATTTCTCTATGATGTTCTTCATCAAGTCCTTATACTAAGTTAGGTTAGGTTATTTTATCATTTTTAAAAGCTACATCACGCACAAGGAGCAATTTAGCGATTGTTTCTTCAGTGATGCCATTGTTTATTTATTCATCTCTCAAGTAATATTTTGTATTCAAGATTGTGAATTAAGATAATAAACATTATTATTATTATTATTATTATTATTATCTAACTGAAGGTACGGTTTTGATGACGATGGGTTGCTATGTCCCGTAATTTTCACCTATACCACTCCTGGACAATTCAGTTACGGCGGCAGCTCGTTTAGGATGATTCGTAATTTTCATCCGCTTGACATGAAGTCCAATATTTTTCGTCGAGGATTTGGTCCATTTAGATATTTCATTTATCCCAATAGGAGAATTCTTATACCATCATTTCGAATTTATTTTTTGTCAGAAAGAAAAGAAACTTTTCACATTTGATATGGTTTCCCCGTCTTCCCATAATTTGTTTAAACAATCTTACTGGGCATACACAATCTTCTTCAGTATTTGCTACCAACCATTTACTGTCGGCCAACTTCTGATTTCCCCCTTGTGCTGTCTTCGAAAACACTGGGTTATATTCAATTCTTCCGGTCTCTCTTCCACGGTTGCCTGTCTCGATTTTAAAGTAGAATACTGCACGATTTGCTGCTTCTCCACCTCTCCAAGCCAATTCATAGGCAGCAATGTGATAAAATTTTCTTTGGAGGCCTACAGGTTCTTCTTCACTCCAGGACAGTGCCATTTCAAAAATGTCTTGTTTTTTTGAGAGCATTAGAACTCACCTTCCTTTTTTCTGGGATTGCTTGTAAAATTTTGCGTTTTGTGTCGCGTGCATTTCACGCTTTCTTAAACTGTATGTCCGTGAACGGATTAAAAATTCTTACATAATCTTTAAAGTACTTAATTATCTTGTAACATTTTTGCTGAAGTGTTCCAAATCGTCTTGACTGCACTCTCTTTATAATCTTCTCTATTGTTCTTCTTCATGTTGAATACCCAGTCACATAAAATAGAAGCTAACTCTTCAGTGGAAGTTTCAGCAATGAGTTCATATTTTTATTCCAAACAAAACATCGTAAATTGTCGCCACATTGACGTAGTTGAATTCACAGTATTGCGAGGTACATTATAATTGATGACTTTTTCAATTTCTCTACTCGAAGACTTTCCAAATAGCAATTTTCGGCATGTCTTGTATACCTTACCGTTTAGGAGATCCCAATAATGAGGCTCTGAGTTCAGCCACCCTGTACAACCCGAAACTCATTATTTACCATAGTATATATTAATTCCAAATACATACGTAGAAATATTTTATTATAAACTGCACTCAAAGGTCAACAATAAAATACATATATATTTTTCATGAATCAATGTTCACAATCGAAACATGGCTCATCATCAGTTAAAAAATGTATGTTGCGGTCACTAGGCCGACAGTCGCCACCCAACCAATAGCAATCCCTCACTGATGTTGTCCCGAACATAACCAGTTATAAATGAAAAAAACACATTTCACGTATTCTCCAATTCATAACACAAACACAGTTTGAATGACCGGTAGACAAGGAGTGGAACACAACTACTTTCCTGGCTAATACCATGCAGATTATCGAATTACATCCATTTGTTGTCCATACAGCAATTCAAACAGTGAATGCAGAATGCACATATTTCCTTCTTCCCAACAAGTGTCAAAGTTCACATCGAGACAGGCACGCCTGACCACCTGCAGACCGATTTCGGGCTTATTGTCCATCATCAGTGCAGGGTAGTTAAAGAGTGGCTCTCCTGGAATCCCAACCCGAAGCGATGCCTGACCCAATGAGAGCTCGTCACGTATTTGAATGCACGGAGACATCGCCTGAGAGCGACTTGGAATAGTGGCACCATGCGGCGAAAGAAAGAAATAAACACTCCAGACATGGGAGTTGCGAAAAAGAAACACGTGCAATCTGTATTCACAGTGTGAATATAGAATGCAGCCATGGAAGTAGTTGACTTCTCTACCAGTCGTTCAAACTGTGTGTTTGTGTTATGAACTGGATGAGACGTAGAGTGTATTTTTTCCATTTACTGTCCCATCTCCAATTCATGTCTTTTTCATGTCATTTCGCACCGTCAAGATTTCTGTGTCTTGTTTCGCTATGATTGAAGTGGATCGCCCTTCGAGGCCGGACCGAGATAAGTCCCTTCCGTGACGCAAATGGAAGATGGCTCGGTATGACTTGGAGCAAACGCTGTCGATTGCCTCAACATGTTGCCGCCCTTGATGTTGTCGATCAGGAGCAGAACTTGTATCTTGAAATGGCGCATCTGGTCCTCGTTCATCCCCCTTAGCTCTGGCAGCAAGCTGAGCAGGAAGTAGCGTTTGGCGGTTTCGTCGTCGGTGGCATCGAGATGTTCCTTCTTATTCAGCAGGTAGTCCAGAGGGGTGTCTTCAAAGTCGTCAGCTTTCCTCTTGGTCCTACTCGTCGATGCTGAATCTTCGTCTGATTGGTGGTCGTCGTTGGAGAGAGAGCCTAGCAGTGATGATTGTTCGTCATCGTACATCACAGTGTCCTCTGTTTTGGGGATCAGTTGGGTCTCTGGGGGTTTTTCCTGGACGTGAGTGATGTGCTTGACGTAGGGAAGGACGAACGCCAGATGGTCGTGTAAGTAATAGGGTTTTCGGTATTTTGTCGAGGCTTTCGGCTTCAGGCTTCTGACGAGAGCTGAGCGTATGTTCTTCCATTTATCTTTGCATTCGTGGACTGAAACAATAGAATTCGTGGGTGAAGCTTACTATTTGATGGGCATGCAACATAATGCTAGTATATTCACATATATATTATTTTCGTAATATTTTAGTTATGTTTCGAACATTCGAGACCGAATAAGTAAATCAAAAATGATGTTGAAAATTGAGTTCCCATTTTCCACTTTCCTAATTGATGAGTTATGAATTATTAGAGAATTATTTTGGTTATACTCATGTATGACCAACTTCAAAAAGTTGGGAAATAAAACGATTCGTTTGAAGAACATTATAAGCTGATATAATTTTTCTTTCGAAGATATTTCCCAAGTTGATAATCGAGTAATATTATGGTTAAATACTCCACTAATAATATTTTATGCACGACCAGGCGTAAAATGGCACTTTATCGCTCAGTTGTGCGGGCGTAAAATAGCACTTTACCACCCTCGGAATACTTTACCGCCTGCCTGGCGTAAAACGGCACTTTACCGCCCGCCGGACAATAAATTATTAATTATTCGCATCCTCAGCTGCTTCACTGATTTCTAGTGGAGCACAATTCACACTTTTTTCGTCACTGGAATGCATTTCGTAATGACTATTGTCTGTATTGACAGCAAATATGGCTACTAGCCTATTTATTCACCCATGCACCAGTCTGGAACATGAGCAAATTGTAAACCCTTAGTAACACCCTTACTACCTACAAGAGATAGAGAAAAAGTAAAACACTCTCATGTAATGCTTTTTCGAGAGGAACATCATGGGCGTAGCAAAAATTATTTAAAAGGGGTTTAATAGGTATTTAAGAACCGTTTTATTCGTATCATGCTTGAGAGGTGAAGAGGTGTTTACGATAAAATATACTGGTCGTGCATAAAATGTTGTATGTATTTCGGGTGTAACTTGCTTTTATGCACCTAGGCGTGTTAATAGCCCTCGCTATCGCTCAGGCTATCACTTACACGCTACGGTCCATAAAAGCCTATTTTACGCCCTTGATACATAAATAACTATTGAACTTGCATCGAAATAACCGACAAGTTGGTAGTTACCGAGGCTATGACAATATGTAATGACAGTGGTTAATGTCTGGCCAACTGCCAAATAATTTCTAATCTAAAAGTATTGAAAATATATCGGTTATTTTTATTTCTGCGAATAAAAAAAAAATGACATGCTCCAAGTTTTCTCCAACTGCCTTAGATAGAAAATGCTACCGAGAAGTATGTTTATACACGAGTTTATACATAATGCAATTTTCAAATGGAGATGATCTCGACCGTTCTAGACACAAGAAAATTTAGTAACTATATGAAAATTTGGAATCATTGAGCTTCTAAGGAATCCAAAAAGAATAGGTTAGGTAAAATAAAACTTATAGTAATTATTAGGTACTAACATTACTTTGATAAGAATGTTGGTAAATTATTGTAATAGTGTAAAAAACTATATTTTTATTCCAATGATCATATTGGACATTTATTATATAATTATTTGTATTCTCCACAAACAAGTATGTATAATACTTCAGTGGGTGTAATCCATGTTTATTCATATGAATTTTCATAGTACCTACTTGGGTAGGTACTGTTATTATTGTCATCGCGATATTGTATCCTTTTTGTTACGAATAAACAGTTATTTATTATTTATTATTATTATTATTAAAATTGTCCTCACTTTGCTGAAGACCTGAACTGCATTTTCTAGACACCCTATAAGCGACATTTGCAATTGAAATTGCAGGTATCTCTCGCTCGATCTCGCGATATCAGTTGATATTTCTATTCTTCAAAGTATCGACATTTTCCAAATGGGTTGAATATTATTTTTCTTTCGAAAATATTTTCGAATTGCTTCCGACTACGAATGAATACACATATACACATAATAAAGAGTGAGTTATATTTCCAACCATATTGAAATACACTTCTACTCTGTCTTCATTTATAAAATTATTCAGTTTGCTAATAATCCCTCAAGACATTTTTCACTCATTCGGCTTACAATATTGAATTAAAATTATACCAATGAAACTTAGATTGTCATGAAAACCTGAGAATAAAACGACCAAGTGAATTTTTGACACTAAAAATCAGAGGAAGAAAATAAAATACATAATTTATTTCAAAGGACATTTTGGAGGAAAGATATTTTGTCATTTTTTCGATTTTGTGGTCCGCATTTGTTTGTTTCGGAAGTGCCAAAAGATAGTACCGATCTCGGTACCGATGAAACCTTACAACTTTTATTTCCAATGTTTTTTTCCACCTCGCATCATTAAAGCTGTATAGTATGGGTCAAAATATAAGAGGACACCCTATACCTAGATGAGTCTGTGTTACACTTTATATGACATTACATCATAAAATGATGATCAGGATCCATTACTAATTGCATCAAGATGTTTTCGTCGGTTTTCCCGGATATCTAGGAAACACTAGAAGCATGGCAACATTGAATGTCCGCACACTACCGTTTTGTTTCAGAGTGAAGGCGGTTCTTCACTTGCTGCGTCATCAGGATGGTGGGGGAGCAAAAACTAGTTTTAAATTATATTTCTGGAGTCGAATTCTAACGCAAAACTAAAAGAATACCGAGAAAAATACGTATGTTATACTTGATGTTATTTAAATTTAATACATGCGACCATTGTCATGAAATAGTTATTTATGTATCGAGGGCGTAAAATAGACTTTTAAGGACCGCAGCGTGTAAGTAATAGCCTGAGCGAAAGAGAGGGCTATTAACACGCAAGTTACGCCAGGAATACATGCAACATTTTTTGGACGACCAATATATTTTATTGTGAATACCTCTTAACCTCTCAAGCATGATATGAATAAAACGGTTCTTAAATACCTTTCAAACCCCTTTAAAATAATTTTTGCTACGCCCATGATAATCCTCTCGAAAAAGCATTGCATGAGAGTGTTTTTACTTTTTCTCTATCTCTTATATAATAGGGGAGTTATAAAGGGTTTACAATTCGCTCATGTTCCAGACTGGTGGGTGAATAAATAGGCTATAAATAGCTGCATATTTGCAGTAAATACAGACAATAGTCATCAGGAAATGCATTCCAGTGACGAAGGAAGTGTGAATTGTACTCCACCAGAAATCAGTAAAGCAGCTGAGGATGCGAATAATTAATAATTTATTGTCCGGCGGGCGGTAAAGTGCCATTTTACGCCCGGTCGTGCATAATAGTTATTTATGTATCAAGGGCGTAAAATAGGCTTTTATGGACCGTAGCGTGTAAGTAGCCTGAGCGAAAAATAAATCAAGAAGTGATGTACCATGGTTATTCAGTCGATTTTTCCATAAGGAATAAATAGGCTAGTAGCCATATTTGCTGTCAAAACAGACAATGGTGAGTTCAAAATGCAATCCAGTGATGACGAGAGATGGAATTGCACTCCACCACAAATTAGTAAGGCAGCTGAGGATGCAAAGTTGAGTTTGCTGCCTACTAAATCAAATAAAATATACGATAAACTCTATGATGAATTTGTGAGCTGGTGCAACGGAAATAATGTGAAAAATAAGAATTACACAGAGAGTGAAAAATCAAAATCTCGTGAGCCCTCTTCTATGTGGTCTGTGGTCATATTATTCCATGTTGAAAGCTACTTTGAATGTAAATGATAATCGACATATCAGTAAATACACAAGATTGATAGCTTTTTTGAAACGCAAATCCGATGGTTATAACCCAAAGAAATCCAAGATTCTGAGTAGAGCAGAAATTGAATTATTTTTGAGGGAAGCACCAGATGATTTGTATCTTATGATGAAAGTATTTTCATGTTTCAATAATGTTGAGAATATTAATCTGGAAAATTTGTTGTAGGTAGCACTGATTTTTGGTATATGTGGAGCATGCCGCCGCGAGGAATTCGCAAATATCACAGTAGATGACATTCTAGATTTAGATACATTTTTACGATAATAAAGTTTGGGTCTGATCATATTCTTTTGTAGATATAGAAATAAAAATAACTGTGTATTACTAATCACAATTTAAACATAGATATCCTGAATTATACAGGAAAGCTCATTACGAGTTACCTAAACCTTGACTCTCAATATACCTATTCTATATAGGTTACTCATAATGGGCACTCCTGTATACTTTAATTCAGGGCATACAAATGTTTTAATCATTTCGAATCATTCAAAATCTTCGGAATATAGGTTTCCGTTGATGATATGACAGTGAAATTTAGTTAAGCGCCTGCTCAACTAATTTATTGTCAAGCGGGCGGTAAAGTAGTCCGAGGGCGGTAAAGTGCTACTTTACGCCCGGTCGTGCATAAATATAATGATATCCCTCGTGATATCCACTGCGCATGCCCGCGAAAGTCCTGCGCAATGGACCTAATTCTCTGAAAATTCACTGTGGTTGGCATACAAAGTGTAGCGTTAAAACGCACCAACGACAATTTCAGAAATACAAAATAAATCACTACTTAGAAAGCACGTACTTGGAATATGCATCTTCTTCGATACCTTACTCCACGCTCTTTCTGTCACCTCCTTCTTGGAATAATCGGTTAGGTTGAAATTGTACAGACATTCGTACTTCTTCACTTCCGTCAAGATCTTCATATTAATATCACGTTCTAGCGCCATGTTCGGCGAATTGCCACGATGCAAACAAACAAGATAAGGCGTGCACCCAACACGCGACAAATGCTGAGAAGCGACTGAGTGTCGAACTCGAACAAAACAAATGCCGTCGACCGACCGCGACCCGCAATGTTGGATTGCTACGCAACATGGCGTCGACTATCGCGTATCTGCCCCTTCTCTGTTCCGTGTCGCGTCATGGCCGACTTGACGTACTTGCCGGGAAGCATATTTACTAACTATACTATTCGCGAAAATCACGGAGTGGGCGGCCTCTGGTATCAAATTTTCTAAGCCTCCCGAGGGCAAAGCAATTTAGCATTGTATAGCATAGGCTTTCGTATTATTTTTAATGAAATTGAATTGTTTTGAATAGTTTTCGGACTTGTTTCGTGCTTATCAGCTAGTTACTAATATTATTGAAACATGCAGCAAGTTCAAAAGGTCGTAAAGACGAAATCGACAAAGATTTGTTCAGTATTTCAGCGTTCCTCTTACCGTACAGACAGACATCGTTCCTTTGGCACAAAATCCTGAATTTCCTTTCAGGATTGTGTGAAAAATGGATGATCACGTTGAAAATAGGAAACCTTATCACCACAAACATTTACGTTTGTAGTAAGCACTTCCTATAGAACTGGATTTCTCAAGTGAATGCGAAGGTATGTCTTTCAGGTTAAATCAAACAAATAAGATCTGGTATAACTGTAGTTGTGTCTCTTGTTGTTTGTAATGAAAACCTTGATTTTACTTTAGGACCATCAAGGAGAATTAAACCAAGAGATAGGCTCAAAAAGAATGCAATTCCTTCAATAAACATCTGGAAGTCATCACATGCAAACTTTAAGAGGGCAATGTGGGCTGAATGAAATCAAATCTTTATTCAAAATAAATAAGCTGTGAATTGAATGAAGTATCAATTGAAATAAATGAATTTGAATGACTGGTAGACCACAATTAAGGTCTCAAACTTTTTAAGTTATTCTTGGAACATACCTACTCATCTATATTATATAATTATTTTTATTATATGATGAAAATAATAACTTGTGTTGCCTATTTAAGATAGGTGGGTATCTAAATATAAGCACCCCTATACTTACTTCTCTCAGAGAATAAAGTTAATTAACTACAATTCTTTGTTTTTGTTTTGCTAATCATCTATTTTTGGGTTAGGATAAAATTATTACAGGTTTACAGATAAACTCACACTTCCACTGCTAATTTTTCCATGGTACTATTTTAATTTCATATTAGAGCTACCCTAGAGCTGAAGTTTGTGAACAGGAGTTTACTTATATGTGTTCGAGTATGTGTTTGACATCTATCCCACAAAGTATGTGACCAGCTTTGAATAATGCTTTTCACTATTTTAAGGGTTTCTTCTTATCTCCAATATACTCTAGATACTTATTTCAATCTTGGCCATTCTTGAAATAAAGAGGAATCATTGAAATACAAATACCTTAGTGACCCCATTGATTTTGCAGAGGTGGTTTGAAAAGCCTATAAAAACATAATTAATCCACGAAACTCACATAAAATACCTGTTTTGAATTCTATAAACGATAATCTATCAATAGCGTCCCTTTTGGATACTCAGGATTATTTATTTCCTTCCTAAAATTCGAATTGAAAATTGACATATTACAATTGAAAACATATAACAAATGTTTCGAGCGCCATCTGTTGGTTCGTGATTTTCGCGAATACTACAGTGCGAACTCAACTTACTCTGTACAGCGGTAGCTTTGGTAACACGGAAAACTCAACTTTGGACACTCCTATCCATACTAATATACTCGCGGTTAGGCTCACATCGACTGTTTAGTGTTTGGGAATAATTTGGGAAAGACAATGTCTTCGAAATGTGAGCTGGTGTTGCCGTGAACTCTCGACATTTCTTTGTTGGTGTGACAAGTGATCATGTTTTCAAAACCCTTTGTGTCAATGATATTTCCCATATCAAATTTTTGTCATCGAATGATAGTTTTGAAATATTATAGCTGGAAATCCTCTTCGACAGCGAAGATGTGTTTACAAAATTTTCCGCCTCAACATAACTAACAATCGCACATTCCAAATTTCACGCTAACGGTGTATACAATATTATCGATAATGTAACTTAATATTTAGTTCCGGATAGTTATTCGACAAAGAGATTTTTCGCTTTGCATTTCAATTGGTGTAATCTTTTTAATTCTTTCTATGATTTGCGGAACATAAAAGTCGTTTCTCATGATAACTTTCATGATAACACCAAAACAGAGCTACGCCCATGGACGTATAAAGTTTATACGTGTTGCCAACCACGAAAACCCAAATTATCCGAAGACTGGTATGAAATTATCCGAAATTATCCGATCCTCCTATGGTGAATCGAATAATGTTTTGGTTAATTAATTGACCAATAGATGGCGCCACTTGCAACAATAATCTGATTCAATATCATTGTTCAGCCAATTATTTGATTGATATTTCTTTTTGCTAATTTTTCGTTGAATAATAAAAGCTCCAAATCAGTGATATCTGCTATAGGAGCTATTCGTTAACGAATATAGACGATTATTATCCGAAGAGAACGATAGCAGCGCATCTTCCGAATGTCCTTCGAACTAAATCTTTATGTTGGTTCCAGTGTTTTTCACATAAAACATTGTCAGTTATTTTATTTGAGTCTTGTGTTAATACAACCAATGACGGCTAAATGAAAAATCTAGACAACTTTTGTTGGCTCGGACTTTGTCTGAGCCTACCAGAAATTATCCGAAATTATCCGATAAATTTCAGGATCCGAAAATTATCCGCTGACATTAGAAATTATCCGCAAATCGGATTATTATCCGCAAATCGGCAACACTATAAACACAGATGGACACAGCACGCCTATACCTTCATCGCACATTGTTTTGAAGGCTTAGAGTTCGTAGGCAGTCGAGTTGAGGGGAAGAGAGTTGGAAACGATAGACTGTGTTTTTCCCTCCGCTACAGTGGCGTACGTGATTAACGTATCGAGAAGTTTCATTTCGTTGTCAATTAAATTCAATGGACGATTCAAAACTGAATATACATTCGAATATAAGCTAATCATTGAATTAGTAGCTATAGGTATATAGAATGAATAAAAATAAATAATATCAGTTATTTTGAAAACCCTTATAATCTATCGAACATCTAACGGCAGAAGTATCCTAAGTTGAATGAATAATATGATATCAAACCCCTCTGTGATAACTTCATTGTTCTTTATAGGTAACTCAAAGTTAATGTAGAAAGATAATATGATGTAATAAAACGAAGTTTTATATTAAGGTTACTTTATTAATTTTGTAGATACAGTGACTGACATAGAATTGCGATTTCTGAAACAGGTCCTCAATGTGACTATTGATTTCTGAACAGAATAGTCTTCGTAAAACACTCCGTAATCTGATAGTTGATGAATCTAATTTATTCATCGTTGTGTGGTGTATTCTTATTCTGAAATATTTATGAAGGATTAGTTTCAAAAATTGTACAGGGTGGCCATCAATATTATCTCCATCATAGAAAGTGGTCACCAAAATGTTGATATAATTCCTTCGGAATATTTTGTAATGTGTTACTCACCAAAATATTCAGTTATTTTGCACTTATCATGCGATCTATATTTTGATGGAAATTTTTGTTGGTACTTACGTTTTTGACCTGAAAAACACGAATTTCATAATATTATCTTGAACATATCTCTAGTTTTCGAGATAATCGATGCGAAAGTTCGAATTTTCACCTTCTTTGTATGGCAACTTTTGGGCAAGTACTGTATCTTCTTAGATCCCAGGACATATTACATGCATTTACCATGGTTAATTATTATTTTTGTGTAAGAAAAACATCACAAATATGTATTTTTTCTGCATTTTTACTATTATTTCTTAAACTAGGCTACATAAACAACGGCCATTTTGAAAACATCGATGCGAATCTTGAGCGGATAAAGGTGGATTCACAGCTGCCTTATAGCAACACCAGTCAGTGATAAGTGTTCTCTTTCTTCAATACATTTCAAAAAGAAAGATGGTTATCAGTTAAAGATGGTGAAATTTCGAACTTTGGCATCGATTATCTCGAAAACTAGAGATATGTTCACGATAATATTATGAAATTCGTGTTTTTCACGTCAAAATACGTAAGTTCCAACAAAAATTTCCAACAAAATATAGATCGCATGATAATTGCAAAATTACCAAATATTCATAAGGTTATTAACTCTTTTATTATAAATATTCGTTGTTTTATAAAAAAATCTGAAATATTTCTCAGCTTCTATACGAATTCGATTGACTAATTTGGATGCTTTTGTAAGGTTTTCATACTCTTTCCTTTTCTGTAGCTTGGAAAAAGTTTCCTCATTTTCATCCGTCAATAACTTCTTACATCTGGAGCAAGTGACAATAGAATTCAAACTACTTGATATGAAACCTGCTATATAACTAACAATATCATTGGAATACTATTATGATCATGAAATGATGAATAAACCCATTGTTACGCCTATGTTACTTAAGGCGGATTCATGCAACATTCATTATAATTACATTTTCATTATACTATAATTACATTTCATTTACATTTTCACTGAAAAATTTGAAGTGTTCATGCAAGAATTTACATTAGGGATTTGCACATGCGCATTTTAACTGAAAAATGAATGAGCCATTTTGGATCATCTGTGTTTTGAATTGTTTGTTTATCTTTATGATATTTCTTAATTTCATATCAAAAAAGAAGAGAATACGATTCCGTCGTATTGTGTCAGGAAAATATGAGAAACTGGTGAAATATCTTGAATATTATATTTTTAGAAAAATGTACCATAAATAATCACAGGTCACACTTGTTTTGAGCGTTGAAAGCTACCAGAATACAAAATAAACCCGTCAATGACAATTCTCATTCTTCTGCGCATGTTTTCACTGTAAATATAATGTAATGATAATTTATAGTTGAATGTTGGCCAACTTTTTGATGCGTTAGTGTAATTATAGTTTGATAATGTGCTTGCATTAACACCGTAATGGGAACTATAATATTGAACTTTTCTTAGTGTAAATGTAATTATAATATAATTAAAATGTAATTATAATGAGTGTTGCATGAACCCGCCTTTAGATTCGATAATGTAAACATATAGTATTTACGAATGAAATGTCAGATCTGGGTGTAAAAACTTAGTTTTCCTGCATAACCAGCACTGCTTCACCATTTTTACTGTCTATGTTCAAAGTATTTCACAAAATAACTCGATAAAACACTATTAATCACTCAAACGAAGTTTGGTAAACAAAGACTTGCTCCATGCGAATGTCAAACGAGACTGATTTGAAGCAATGTTGCCAGTTGTACATAACCTCTGTTGGCTCTGCTACTTCCGCAGGAGTAATACCACGTAATACTACCTGGATTACGAGCAATTCTCATTTTATTGAGTTGATCCCATTTGTTTCAGGAACTTTCTGAATTTATTACGATACGATTGGATAATAATATCCCAAATGAACAGAATATGATCTTAGACTAAAATTAGGATTTATCAATGACAAGACGTGACAACATCTAATTTAATGGCAGGTGTACAGAATGTGACCATGTCACTGAATTTCTCGGCTTCACATTATAACGTAAACAACTGAGTCCATCTGAGTTTATACGTCCATGGCTACGCCCACAAATAGTGACGTCAACAGATTTTTGTGGAGTATACTCGACTCTAGACGTCAATACATTTCTTCTGAGGCATCGAACGGTTTTTTTCATATCAGCTGGATGAAAGTTCAAGTCATGACGAATCCAACCACCTTCGTTTGATACTTCGTACGATAATTAGAACGCGAGATATAAGCGTTTCAAAAAATCAAATCCAAAATGGCGGTGGAACGGTGAACTTTGCGCATGCGCAAACTCAGGGTTGAGCTTTTCATTTGATACCCTTTCCAATATAAAATTTCCTAAATGCACTGGCCTATTATTCAAATTTCAATGGATCCATTTCTTCATAATAGTAATTACGGATTTGGTGGCTAGTGAACCGTAGCGGCTGACTATGAAAACTGCCAGGTGTTAGTGAGAATCAAATGCATGTCCTGCAATTATTGACATTATACTCCTTAATTAACAAGTGAATATAATAGAAATCATACTTTAACATTCAATCTCGTCAACTCTGGATTTTATTTTACTGTTTATACACAGCCTTCCGGTCAACTAACCACTTCCATTCACAATATTTGACATTGTGCAAACTTGCCTGCCTTCTAGACCAATGAGAAGCGATGATAACCTTCCCTATATTTTCAACGCTGTATTCTTAACTGAAATGGACTATAGTTCAACACGAATCTTTGATGACGCACCTTTCACGAGTATTTCAGGTTTTTTCGCGCCTTTTTCACGCTATCGTTGCGTTTTCGTCACGTGGCTGAAGAACTCGGCGTTTGACCTTGAATGAGACAAAAAATGTCAGAATGGACCTTATATTTTCTAATGGAGATTAACATGGAAAATGTGGTCAAAATGAGGCCGTATCGATATAGCCTATTTACTACTAGTACTCATCTCCACATCAAAACGAGAAAATACTTTTGTAATCGGTTCATCACTGGTATCACCATTCTAACAAAGTATATATTTGAGTTGCGATGAAATACGGTTCTGATGATGAAATTTTGTTTCGAAACAATTAGATGAAATAGTTATGCATAATGTCGTGAATTTTGCTGAAATACCTACCATTTAAAGATCAACGTTATGATCATTTACGTTCCTAATTCCAAATTATGTTTCAATGTTTAGGCTTGGAAGAGAAATAATATAGCTATGCCTTGGTAGTATATGGACGTAAATTGGGATATCTACATTCAACTTGCACAATCGTTGAATACCTCTAAGAATGTTGTCAAACTTCACCGAACCAAATTATCATATTACTCATGATTATATTGAGCCAATTAGGCCATAATTGAAATACTTATGGTTAAATTGTGAGTTATATCGTAACGCTGTGTTATATAGCGATATTTCAAAATTAATTAATCAAACACTCATTCATTGGACGTTTTATGAAAAGAAAAATACCAATGGAATCTGAGAATTGGCGAAAAACAACATACATTGATATAATAAGTCATAAAAATAGCTCTACACATACATGGCCGTTCATAAGTTTTCTTTGAACAGAATGAATTATCGTATGATAAGGAAAACGACCTTTTGTAAACGAAAAATTAACGAGAGTTGAAAGTTGATGCTTCTTCAGACATAACTGAAGAATGCTTGCACTGTATTGAGTAGAAGTGGAAACTTTCCTGCTGAGATCCAATAAGCTGCTGCATCTCCAAAAGACATTCGAATGAGCTGTATCTTTTCATGTAGTTCTGAACACCACTACTGAAGATATTTGTATGGCCTTGAACCTTCTTATAGATCTCTGAGAGCATAGTTGAAAGTGTTGTGTAAACCTCAGGTATGGATACCCAGATAAGGTGATAAGTGTAACCCTCATAGGTATTGCTTGGTAGCATCTATTTTTTGTGCTGAAAAATTCTACCTCTAAAATTGTTTCAACGCCAGACGAACTTTGTGACTCTGATCGCACTAATTTGGAACAACCCTGTGACTTGACAATAAACGATTGTTCCTCTAAACGCACCCCTGAGTTTTAATACCTCTTTGTGTGATGTAATGTGATGAGAATATTTTATTTATTTATTTTATTACACTGTTCTACAGGTTACACACAACTACAGAACAGGGTTATAAGCACAGCAAAAACAACAAAGTATTTACAATATAACAGCTGGATAAAATCAATTGACGTAAATGGATATAATCGGTAATCGCAGTGAGAACAATGAAATATGTCTAGCTGATGACTTGCTGAGTTAAATATAAGACACATGTTATAAAGAGGCGAATATTTCAGAATATTTGTTCGTGGTGTCGGAAGGTAAAATGTACTATCTATTCTAGATGATGGTCTAGGCACAGTGAAATTGAGCTTTTGCAGAATGTATAAATCTTTTATGACATTGTTAATCAGCTTGAAAAGAAAAATCATGAAGTGACAATCACGACGTGAGCTCAAGCTGTTCATAGCATGTCTAACTAGTAATGTAGCGATGGGTATACCTATTGGTGGATAGACCTTATCAGCCCTGTAGAAGAGAAGTTTGAGGAAACGTCGTTGAACTGATTCAATTTTCTCTACATATAATTGATGAGAAGGATTCCAGATCATAGATGCATATTCCAATTTCGATCTGACGTAGGCATAGTACAAAGTTTTTGATGTGGCTGTGTCAGTAAAATCTTTTGAAATTCGTGTTATGAATCCATACATTTTGTTAGCAGCAGACAGAGTATCTTCAATATGTGGTGCAAATGAGTGTTTTGTGTCAAACGTAACACCTAGGTCAGTGAATAGGGCAGGTCGTTCTAATGGTGTATCATTTATTTCATAATGAAATAAAATGCATTGATGTTTAAGCGAATAAGTCATCACATTACATTTTTAAGCATTCAACGGTAGATTATTGTGGAGACACCATTGTTCAACGCGTTTCAGATTGAAAGACAGTCGTTCACAATCATCAATTTCAAAAAATTTTCAAATCGTCGCATACATCAAGCAGCTGACATCAATGACCTCAATTATATCATTAATGAAAGTATTGAAAAGAAGTGGACCTAGGTTGCTACCCTGGGGGACACCCGAAGTAGCTACATTTTCCACAGACTTGAAACCATTGAATAAAACATATTGCCGACTATTAGTGAAATATGATATGAAGAGTTGAATGAGGTCGGAAGAAAGGCCATATTTATATAATTTAGATAATAACAGCCCATGGTCCAGTCTGTCGAACGCCTTTAAAAAGTCTGTATAAACGACATCAGCTTGCGATTTCCTGTCAATACTCTCAGAAATAAATTGAGTGATATCGAAGAAGTTGGTGACTGTCGATCGACCTTTCATGAAACCGTGTTGAAGCGGTGTTATTTGACTACTCAAATGTGAGTATGACCTGTTGTACAGTAAGATTTCGAAAACTTTAGCAAAATTGCAGATTATTGATATGGGTCTGAAGTTACTGATGTCAAATTGAATATATTTGAATATTGGGCGAACTTTAGACAATTTCCATTCATCTGGGATGGTGTTAGTTAATCTCTCAGAATCATTGCAGGCAGATTGTCGGGACCTGTTGTCATTTTTGGTTTGATTTGCTTCAAAGCAGCCAATACTTCGTCTTCATCAAAGTATCTGATGTTTAGAGTTTGTAAGTTAAGGTCGCATTCAGTCAGATTGCATGGAGAGCTCACGGTATAGGATTTTGAGAAAAAATCTGCAAAACTGTTCAAGATATCGAAGGGGTTATCAAATGACTTTCCATCATAAGACATCCTGTTCGCAATGCTCGTGGATCCTCTCTTGCTATCAACGTATGCCCAAAATTTGCTAGGATTGTCTTTGATTCAGTTGACTTCACATATTTTTTGTATGAATTCTCTACGTCAAACTTAATCTTTGCTCTCAATCGAATAAATTTGATAAACAACTGGAAACCTCATCTGGTTGAAACCATGAACATTTCATCGTATTGTATCGATCATTATATGTGTTCAATATATCAACGACAATAAATCCATTCAATGGATATACACTGTGTATGTAGGTACACTGGTTGATATTTATTTTGAAGCCCTTCTAGTTTACTCAATCAAGGGGTGGAAAACATCGCTGATGAAGCGATATTAACGATCCCGGCGCTACGGAAGCATATACGGGATGTTCTCTTTTGCCGCACATATTAACCTTTGAGGCGCAAAAGGGCCAATCGGTGCGGAAACACAACCTTTTCCGAAGTACAAAGCGTGTTCTTAGTCTGGCAAATATGATTACCGACTATGTAGTCAATGGTTCCGTCAATGTTCCCAATGTTTCCCCTTGCTTTGTGTATGATGAGGTAGGTATATGGTATATGCACGACTGACTACTAACGATATAGATTCACTCAATTTAACGAAAAATCACAATATAGGTATGTTCTATAATTTTATTCGATAAAACGAATTTTTCACTTTCGTGTACGGAGCGATACCAAACACGCACAACATATAGAAAAACCTATAGGTATATGTTCAAAATTGTACCTGATGCCTATTTTCAAATCATTAGGACATTAAAAGTGTGACTCCCTTTTTTCCACTACTTTTCGAGATAAATAATCGACAAACATCACGTTTTCACCTATATTTACTTAAATCATTAAAACCACTTATATTGGTTCGGTGCTCCATTTAGAAACTATTTATTTATTTATTTATTTTTATCCAAACAGACCAAACAGGTCTCATTACATGGATAATAAATTTGTATACAATGATATGACAAAAATAATTCTTAGAAGGTATGAGGTACAAGTCATAGGATAGTGATAATACATTAATGATGTTATAATATGTTAACTGGAGCAGTAATTGAATATCTAGATTAGGTGATTTTATACAGAAAAATCTATAATGTGATTTGAAATTGATCTTCGAAACACTTTTGGAGGTACTGCCCAACCAATATTTAGTATGGTATTGAATTCATTAGCTAATCTCAACATGGCGACAAGAGGAGATCTAGTAATGAACATTTGTGGGATATTGAACATGGAAGATGAGCGGGTTCTTCTAGGTGGTACATTCAATCTAATTAATGAAAGTATTTCAGGCGAGTGGATAGTGTTGTTAATTATTTTATGAAGAAATGTTAGCACTATGAGTTTCCGTCTACTTTCCAGGGATAGGATTTTAAATGAACTTCTCATTTGATACGTTCGAACTATTCTGTAGTCAGCCCATGCATTATGTTTTTTGAAGTGAAGAAATCTCAGAAATTTATTTTGTATTTTTTCTAATTTGCACAAGTTAGTGTGATATTCTGCAAACCATATTAGTGCACCAAACTCTAATTTAGGTCTAATTAGAGTGTAATATAAAAGTTTGATGGTTTCAATGTTTGTAAAACTTCTAGATTGTCTGATTATGTAACCCAGTAATCGATTGGCGGATTTCACTATATTATTAATATGATGAGAAAATGAAAATTTATTATCGTACGTAATACCTAAATCTTTCACTTTTTCTTTTCGATATAGAATTTCATTCTCCATCATGTAGTCGAATAAAATAGGGTCTTTCTATCTAGTGAAAGTCAAAATGTAACATTTTTGGACGTTGAAATATAAGTTATTAACCAAACTCCATTCAAATATATTGTTTATATCTTTTTGTAGCATTACACAATCACGTACTGTATGTACTTGTTTGAAGAATTTTAAATCATCAGCAAATAATAAGCATTCTGAGAATTTCAGCACCGTTGGTTAGTCGTTGATGAATATTAAAAATAAGAGAGGTCCCAAATTTGAACCCTGGGGAACACCAGAGTTGGCTTCAAACTTTCCTGATGTATTGCCGTTGTGTCTCACCTTCGAATATCTTTTTTCTAAATAGCTTTTGATGATCTTGAGAAAACTACGTGACATCCCAAACCTGTATAGTTTCAGCAACAATATATCATGATCCACTTTATCGAACGCTTTACGAAAATCTGTATAAATTGTGTCTAATTGAGATCTACTTTCCAGGGTCTCATACACGCGATTTCCAAAAACGAATAGATTTGTGCTAATGGATTTGTTTGCCATGAAACCGTGTTGTTGACATACACGATACTTTTCTACATAGTCATATACATAATGATAAACTATTTGTTCGAATAATTTTGCCGGTGCGCACATTATGGATATTGGTCTATAATTGGCTATATCCGTTTTATTTCCAGATTTGAAAAGTGGCGTTATTACTGAAGTTTTCCAGTGGGAGGGAAAGTTACCAGATGATAAAATAAGATTATAAATATGGATCAAAGGTTCTCTCAACCATTCTCCACATCCTTTTAACAAATATGGTGGTATACCATCCTCTCCTGCAGATTTTTTTGGTTTAAGTTTCTTTAGAGCGTTATCATAATCCGAAACTGCAATTTCATTCAACACAAAAGTTTCATTGCAAGTATCGTTACCTTCACATTCAAAATTCAAATTGTACGATGCTTTATCTGAATTGTATACAGAAGAAAAAAAATGTGCAAATGCATTTGCTGTTTCCTCTTCATTGACAATGTTATCGTTGTATATGTAGTTATCAATATTTGGATAACCTTTATCTTTATACTTAACATAATTCCAAAATTTCCTGATATCAGTTGTTAAATCTTCTTCCAATTTTCTTATATATTCTCTTTCCTCAAGTCTAATTCTCTTTTTAACCATCTTTCTCAACTCAGTATATTTATTCTTATAAAAGTTAAATATGGATCTCAATTTCCTATTCTTTTCTTTTTCTTTAAGCATAATTTTAGTTTCCTTCGTGAACCAAATTGAAAAACATTTATAATTGGTAAATGCTCTGTTTTTAGGCACACACTCGTCTATAACTCCATACCATATCTTATAAAATTTTTGTAAAGCCTCGTTCACATCATTTTTTTCAGATAAAACAATATTCCAGTTACAATCTCTAATGCTATTGCTCAACTTCAGAAAATCTGCTCTCTTATAATTGTATCTAAATGGTGGTATATTCTTATTTAGTTTTGGTTCAAAATCTACAGTAATAACAATTTCTAGAGCAGGATGATACACATCTTCATTTACAAAGGGAAGACTGTCCTTTGTTACTTTGCAATGTTTTAAATTATTTTCTGAGCTGATTACTAAATCCAAAGTTCGGCCTTGAAAGTTTTTGACATCGTTATATAATTTTAAACCATTGAAATCCATGAAATCGTTCAAACTATCAAGTATATTTGATGATACATTGGAATCATAGTATATACCAGTTATTGTACTTATATTGAAATCTCCCATGATGTAAACTTTGTCGACATCTATGATGTTTGTTTGTAAGAATTCAAAGGCAGATTCGTATATTTCACTCAAACTACCAGACGGAATGTATAGACTGCAAAATGTGTATTTATAGGTACCCACCTTGACATAAATAATAGCAGCTTCGAAAGAAGAGCTATGCCTAATTACATTCATGATTTTATACTTCTTCTTTATGGCTATGAGAACTCCACCTCCCCTTGATTTTTTTGTGTACTCGAGGTTTCTGTCAGATCTTATCAAATTATATATGCCCTCTTCCACCACCTCTCCATCTTTAACCCCCTCCTGTAACCATGTCTCGACAGCAATTATGAAGTACCACTTCCGGTGAAACAGGAAATGATAAGAATATATTTTATGTCAAGATATGACGTTTATCAATTTTATGGCTTGTTTCGAATTTCAAACATTTATTTCCAAAACTAAAGAAAAAACGTGAACCATGATTCTATAACACCCGGTAGGCATCTGGGATGAAATTAATTTCAAAGATTCTGTTATCACATGTGAAGTTGATATAAATCGTATGATAATTTGAAAAACTTCCTTCTTTTCTTATTCAATGTACCAGTAACAATGTTGAATATTGGCAAAGAAAACAAGTGAACCATCTATTCTTCGATATTCTAATAAACCTAATATCTAAAAGTACACATCAGCACCAATATTATGTGGGATTCTTTGAACGAAAATTTTAGCGCTGTCGCAACGTATTTTCAATCATTAGTTAATGTATTATTAACCATATAATCATCAAGTTTTATGGAATACAATACAATGCTCCTATCGTTAATTTATTTTCTAGTTCAAATTCTATTTCTGATGTGCCTATCGTTTTTATGAGAAATAACGTGAAGGTAATTCATTTGATGAGCATCTGTCAAACTTCAGTATCTTAGAAACTTAACGTTCTTTCGTACTTGAGGGTTAAACCTCAAGTAGTAGCTTGTTTCGAAGATGGCCAAAGGTGGATTTATGCAGCAACATTTAACAATTATCAAGTAAGATTTATCAATTAACAATTATCGATTAAGAAGTGGTGAAAATATTGGCATTTATGCATGCCAAATTAACAATTCATGAAGAAATAGTACGCAGGCGTACTTGGCACAACTGTCCCTGCCATAACCTCATATTTTATGTTTGTTGATCTTTCGGAAAGTAAATACAAAAATAACTTGATTATATTTCCTGATCTAGAAGAAACTGAGTCACTTTTTATCATAATGATGTTAATTACTGCGAGTTTTTTTATGTTAAAACAGAAAAGGCATAGGAGGTGGTCTATCAAGCCTGTGAATAGACAGAGGAAAGAAAAGGGGCTTTTCAATAACTTGATCAAATCAATGTACTTGCAAGATTTGGAACCTTACCTTCTGCTACCATATGTCAAAACAAAGTTCGGGCCAATCTTATGCTTTCTCCTATGAATCATGGAACCAATCAGCGATCATCTGCGTACTATTTGCGCAGTAGAAGGAAATTTGGTTCAATTAAAGTAACAAAGTTAAAAGTTGGCCATCTTCTTACTTGTTACTTCTAAATTGATAATTGTTAATTGTCTGCATAAACACATTCATTGAAAACAGGGAGTTCAACTTATGATTGCTAATTGTTAATTGATAAATCTTACTCGATAATTGTTAAATGTTGCTGCATAAATCCACCTTAAGTTTATTTCGAAGTCGTATCGAAGTCGAAGGTATGGCATTGAGAAAATGGACCTACAAGAGGCAAAGTGCCAAATACCGTGTGTGGTGTCAATATTTATTCAGATGTGTGGTCATGTTTCATGCTCTCAGGATATCGATCATCATTGGACTTTTTCTGTTTGTGTGTGTATTTGCGAGAACTATAGAGTCGAACTGGAAACAAGACATTGATACCTTCGTATACAACTCTTCTTTTTAGATGAGATGGCTAAGCAGCACTTGGGACTTCAAACAATCCCTGAGGGCAAACAACCAGGTCACTCTGATGCGGCTGCCAGGTCATAAAGGAGTAGGAGAAGACGAGGAAGCAGACTGCTCAGCCAAGAAAGAGGCGAACACAATTCTCCAGCCAAGGGCCGCTTCGAAAGACCTGCGTTAAAAGCGTGGTGATAAAAAAACCTCGAAATTTTTCGGATTATTTCGGTGTTTCGCCCAAAAGTTCTATAAGGCGGCTTCCTGAAGAAAAAGACCTACAATTTGAATCTCATTTCATTCCTTTAGGTATGATACATTCGAAGACACAGGACCTCAAAAATTGGCTTGAACCTGCGTATTTTATATAGACTATGAGGTATCGTATTCAGTTTTCATCTCCATTATATTTTTTATATTTTCAATTATATTTCATTCATTCCATATATTTTCAAATAAATTTCATTCAGCTCATGTATTTCCATTAAAATTCTATATCTTTTATATTCAGACTAGCAAATCTAATGTCAGATTCTATATCTCAAAACAAAATATCCAATTTTCAACTGTAGTAGTTTTTCAAAGATAACCATGATGCTATTGGGCCTATATGCTTGGTTGTGAGCTCAAAATTGAATTATATAAATACACTACAATTTCATTCCTTATAAATTTCCTTGCAGGGTGAGTATTAGAGCTGATATTTTGCTCAGAAGAGGGCCAAAACTGTAATTTTGAAGTCCTGTATATCGGGATATAACAGACTTGAAAAAATGAAATTGAACTCAAATTGTAGGATATTTATCCAGCTTCAAAAAAGGCTAGGATGACTTTTTCTTCAGAAACTTGCCTTATAGGACTTTATGGCTAAAAACCAAAATTCGTCGAAACATTTCGAGGTTTTCAAATCATCACGCTTTATGCGCATGTCTTTCGACCCTGAGGTATCACCACAAAAATATGGGAAAATCAGAAATGATAGATGCCACTGCAAAAAGTCCGCTGAAACTGCAGACCATTTGGTTTACGATTGCCTAGCGCTTTCCTGCGAGAGGCTCAACTTCCTAGAAAGGGTATTCTTAGAGCCCTCCGATGTCATTAAATTAGCTCCCAGTAAAATATCTAAAAGGTCTAGGTGCTCGAGAGGCTGTATACCTTTCACGACCCTCCTCTCTACAATCTAATCTGATCAAAAATATTTCATGAGAGCCAGGGAGAAAAGTTGTGTATTTCTGTTGAATATCCTAATAACAATCGAAGAATCTGAAGCATTCCTTTTATTAGAATTTCTCTCCAACAATCAATCGACTGGAGATATTGAGGCTGATAATATATGGATGAATTCTTGTGAAATCCGCATTCGATTCCCATCGGAACCTACAGAATTCGTTGGAATAAATTGGTCGTAGGACTTTGCCGGATTCCAAAGGAATGAAAAATTTGTTTCGTGAATTTTAATATTCACATTATTCCATTCTCTTTTAACCCCTCATCCCGCCACTTCAATTTACATCAATCCTTATTATCCTCGCTTATTCACCAAGACTCAAGTTTAAATTACTTCTTCGAATTTATTTCATTCAACAATGAAAAATAATTTATGGTAATTTGAATTCTTTTTTGAAGCGGAATGGGTGATCACAGCAATAGTTTCAATAGTTCACTGAAATATATCGAGCAATTCCAATACATTTCCGCAAATTTGTCTTTTCGAAATATGGATAATGAAACTTCTGCCTTCAATTGTTTGAAAGTTTGAATCTTGAAAATGATGAGAGTGTGTAATCAACAATGCTATATCATGGGATGATTATGTGAAGTTTGCTTCACACCTGAACAGCTTCTGATGATCTACAAAGAACAGTTTCGACTCAATAACAAGAAAAGTTGGAATACCAATTTCCATTCCCAATATCTTTCTACCGGCTTGCAAGGTGTTTCTTCACGGACATTAAAGGTTTTTCCCTCATACAGATGCAGATATGTAATCATCAATGATTGAATTCGGTGAGGTGAGATGTGAGTTGTGAAGTGTGAAGTGTGAAGTGTGAAGTGTGAAGTGTGAAGTGTGAAGTGTGAATTGTGAAGTGTGAAGTGTGAAGTGTGAAGTGTGAAGTGTGAAGTGTGAAGTGTGAAGTGTGAAGTGTGAAGTGTGAAGTGTGAAGTGTGAAGTGTGAAGTGTGAAGTGTGAAGTGTGAAGTGTGAAGTGTGAAGTGTGAAGTGTGAGGTGTGGTAAAACATTATCTGGCGGGCGAATACACTAACGATGTTTTTTCGCAATCGTATGAATGCAATGGAAAACAAACATTCATTTTTATATGGTATAAAGATCGAGATAAAGATACTTAGGTGACTTTATTATTTCTCGCCATTTCCTCCATAAACTGATTATTATCAATGATACTCGGTAATTATACGTATAGTTACTAATCAATCATACTACCCGTGACATATACAAACTCATTATAAACGAGATGGATGATGCAGTTTTCATGAATTCAAACAGAGTATTCCCAGAAGAATCAGTTGAATTACTTTGTTAAATTATCGCAAACCCATTTAGATTAGAGGGGTAGCTCTCGGCTACCCCAACCCTCGAGTCAATTTATATCAGAAGGGATTTTCCCTTTCTGTCATTTCATATAGCTTTATGAAACGACCTAATCTGGAATGAACACGAGCAATACACGAAATAGAAACAATGTCGTGATATATTTTTCGGCAGGTATTTCAGTACTTATTTTTGTTCAAGCGAAAACATAAAATGGTGGTTTTTTTACTTGGCAGCTTCATCGTTGGACAAAACGAATGGAAACTGAAAATACCTAATTTGGATACATTATTTCGTGAGGTCAAATTCGGAAAGAAGGAAAACACATGAGGTTTTCGTCCACATCAAATTAATTATGTTTGTAAAATTCCGTTCATTTCTAAAACTCACACCGTCCTTTCACTTTTTAGTCGATTTTCAAAGCTGGTTATATAAATTATTATGTTGAAACATCACTGAACAGACACAAGTCTATACTCTTACTACATCAGGAATCATTGCTGTAAGTCCCTATTTGGATAGGTTTTCTAATCTTTGGTCGAATGAAGTTGCTGATTCTGCAATCTTGCAAGAATCACCCATGAATATTAATCGCACAAGGATAGCTTTATCATTATAATCTGGCCATTCATCATTATAATTTCATCTATCACTCTGCCATGGTCAACTCAAGCCGACCCATTTTCTTATCCTGGGAAGACTTTTTTGCGATAATTTTAATGTAAGTACCCAATGATCACAATTGTAAAATAAAGGTACATTTGTTTTCTCGTCTTGCTTCCTCCCATGTTTTCTTGGGCCGCTTGGCCACATAACATCAATGATAATCCAGGAAAGTAATTTTTATGTTCTGGTTCTCACGAAAAGGGATATCCTGTAATGTTCAGAGAACATCGTGAGAATCAAGGGAAATAAGGTATAGGAGTTGGTGTTCTTCTTAAATTTCTGGGGATGGTATGCCTCGGGGAACACCTCCCTAGGCAATGAGTTCCAAAGTCTTGATGTTCGTTGGATGAACGAGTCTTTGGAAGGGACGTTCTGCAGGTCACTAAAGTGACCACGAATGGGTGTGAAGATTGAACTTGACGGGTTTATCTCGAAGAGACTGCTAATGGAGGAACGATTGTTGATATTTCAGAAGAGCATCGCCTATTTAAATATCTATAAAATAGAGATGAATCGCCAACTTTTCTACGGTGTCCCAGAGAAGTGACGAGTTTGCAAGCGATGCATCACCGAAGAGACGAATTGCCCTTTTTTGGACAGAATCCAATAGTTTCAGGATATGTTTAGGTGCCGCCTTCCAAATATGGGAATAGTATTCCAGGACAGTTCGGATCTGTGCCTTATAGTTCATTGGCAGCTGACTGGGAGTGAAATAGCTCCTGCTCGAAACAGAAAACCAAGTTTATTATTATTATCAATTTAAACTCACCAGATAATTGTTCACTTGCTTTCATGGATATTGAGTCACCTTTTTTAATCACTAGATTTTATTCACTGTATGATTATTCACGTTATTTCATCAAATTATTCAATTTATTTTATTTCTGACAGTGACATTATAAGCTTATATCGTCATAGTTACGATATCTATAATGAGGGTCATAACTCCCTTGGGATATTAAGGTTCAAAAACTCCCTCTTACCTTTTACAGGTGAAAATGATATAAGAAATGCTTATAAACGTTTATATGTAATGAGAACTAAGACATATTTTCCTTATTCACGTCATTACAAATAATAAATGTACAATTTTCAAATGTTCTCTGAAAATTACTTCCGCCGCTGGAAACAATTTCTTCTTTTTTATGGGTAGTGCTGTTGCTGTTCACTACAGTCGAGGTGCCTGCCTCTTCTGATGGCAAAGTAGACAGCATACGCGCCGTTTTATTTCTCAATTCAATACTGTCCTCCAGATACCCCTCAGCCACCGTGGAACTTCTCCAACCTCCGTGTCTTTTTAAGTTTGTCATAGTTGCTCCTGCATTGGCTAGGGCAGGAGCAGAAGTGCGACGAAGGCAATGTCCCGTATAGGTTAGTGGGTTTGGCAATCCTAAATACATTGCGATTTTGCTGGGAATTTTGCCAAACATATTCTTGCCAATTGACTGAGTTGTACATTTATTTTGTCGGAAGCTCAAAAAAAATCGTTTTGTACCTTCAGGACGCAAGGACATATAAAGTCTCAATAAAAGCAAAGCATCCACAACTGTAAATTTCTTCGATACACCAGTTTTACTTTCCGGTACGTTCAGTACCATAACAGTATCCCGGTCCTCTATATCTGCTATACTCATATTTAGAAGTTCCTGAGTTCTGCATCCTCCAAAATAACCCATAATTAGAACAACCTATAACAAATAAAACGAAATAAACAAACGAAAAAGAAAATTATGAGAAAAAAATTACCTTATGCAATAAATGAATTTCATTAGGGGCGTCCTTTAGAAATTTGATGACATCTTTAGGAGATAAGACAGCAGACTTTTTCGGCTTATACCCCTTACTTTTCCGTTTCAAAAAAGCCTCTAGTTCGTTGAACTTGGTGATATCTCTTTTCTCATATATGGTCACCATCGATTTGAGCATTGACCATTTAGTCCATAACGAATTTGGGCTAAACGTTTCTGACTGCAACGAATAAATACAATTATTACCAAATCTACCAGAAAATATTGAAAATACTTTACCAGTTCTTGAAAATATGCCAGAAAGACAGTTTCGTTGGCATCTTTTGACATAACATTTCTCTGTGTCAGCCACTTCAGATATAAGTTGTATTCTTTTTGATATAGGGCTTCACTTTTCGATGGAAGTAATGATTGTCTTGCTTTTTCCGCTTTTTTTATAATATCCTCCATTATATCAGAAAAAGGTCGTCGATTTGTGGTAAAAAATAAACACGTTTTTAACGGAAAAACATTGATTGATAAAGAAAGTTTGCTTATAAACATGTAACATAGCGACAACCTAGCAACAACCAACAATGCTACAATCAACGCTACCTAATTCAAATATACCAGAAAGGTTATGAATTTAAACATTTATTGCGTTCTAAATATGGACATATTGTTATGAAAATCGGTCAAAAATAAAATTATCCATGTACCACGGGAATTATAGAACCTTAATAACCTCTGGCAATTGCTGTCCCTCGGGCCAGAGGCCCTCGGGACGCAAACTTTGCCATCGGTAATTAAGGTCCTCATAATTCCCTTAATACATAAATAACTATTATGTTCACTTCGTTTTATATTCACTTTATGTTATATTTGATGAATTGTTATCATGTTTTGTTTCACAAGTGCTGCCAAGCATAACTCACTCAACTTAGGTCTGACAACAGGGTAGCAACCAGAGGTCGTGACAATGTAGCTATGATGATGAGGAAAGTCACAATTCAAATAATTTTTTTGGAAAATTCCCGAAGCTCTGTAGAAAAAGTGTTTTACCTCAGAACTAGATTTTGCATCGTAGATATTATTGAAGTAGAAAGAACACCAGCAGTGATGATTTATTGGAAGATATTCGCAATAATCGCGATGCAGATTGCAATTCGAACTAATCGCTGCCTGCCAGATATATCCATTACTTACGGAATTCCTCACCTATTAGGAACACAAAAGTAATATTCCAGGAAATATCGTTATTGCCCCATACGTCACAGGACGGGCCATATCGGACGAGGAGGAAGAAGACACGAACGAGGGAACAGAGAAGGACAGAATCCAATAAGTAAATACCGGAGGGTCCTCATTCTTGGGAAGTGAAATGTGTAATTCGTCTCAACTGAAGACGCGGGACCAAATTTGAATGTACGTATTTCTCTGTCTTACTCGTTCGAATCAATACACGAATTGATTGATTCGGAGGAGTCTTTTGAATTCCTCTTTCGGTTCGTAGAATCACAAGGGCGGGTCCTGTACGATTTTCATTCAAAAGGGTTCGATATTGATGTTTATATGTAGTATCTGCGGAATAACCCAAATATGATGAAAGATTCCTGACTTGTGTTTGAAATATGATGAGAATATTAAATTCTATTTCTGAACTGCAAACACAGTGAAAAAAAATCACACCATCTCACACCAGCTAACACCGTCTGGTGTCCTCTGAGGTCCTGATTGTTTAAATGTCAGTAAACAACGGATATTATTCACCACTCCAGATGTTATGTGACCTTTTCCATATGTGTTTCTAATAATTAAACCCAGTTGTCAGTAACACTAGTGTTCAGCAGAATGAACACTTTGGTGGTGTTCTTTATGAGTTTCCAAAATTGCGATTTGACACCGCAGTGGTGTGATGCACATTATGTGATTTTCTTGGTGCTGAATCCTACCTCTAGAAAATTCTTTCGGTTTAAACACTGCGAATACTATTCTGGTATGAAGGAACACCATATCATGAATGTGTTCATGCGAATCAGTGCTTGTCTTTACCACCTCCGGTGTTTTTTACTAAGTTGGATCACCTATTGAAATATAATTCAAATGATGATAAACTAGACTCACAAGAATTTATAGGAACAATTCGGATGATGACGAACTGTTTCGGCTCATTTATCCTGATTAGTAGTACTAGGGACTAGGCCAATTGATACTAATCTATATCAAAATCATCGAATATATCTAACCCAATTTTGAAATCAGTTACGGTAGGAATGACGTCAGTGCCACCTATTGGCAAAAGTTCTGAGGTTCTAAGATCGAACAGATGAGCGCATGAAATCAGGTGTTTTCAGAATGCAATTCTCAACGAATAATTATTGCCACCAAATTAGATGATTCATTCACCGCCTCGAATGGTGTCACTTGGTGTTGATTTTATATAACAGGTGTTTTTTATGCGTTAACGTCATTGAGAATATTGAATTTCAACCATTTGGTGTTTCTTATGATGTTATGTTTCAGAATCGTTTTACTTCACCACATTCGTGTCATTTATCACTACTATGATCGGAATTAACACCACTCAATACTCAATTGTGAAATGTATAATAAATAGGACACAACTTTGATATTCACGTGTTGTATTCGTCGGAGTTTGCTCTGATTTTGATTTGATTGAAATTACACCCAAGTTTTTTTACTGTGTATTAAAAGCTTATATCGTCATAGTTACATTATCAATAAAGAGGGTCATAACCTTAGATCATATTGCTTACGCTAGATACGGTATCATGTAGTATTTGTTTGGTATCAGAGGGGTATTAATGAGGGAGGGAGGTGAAGGGCAAGAAACTATGATACAGTGGCGTACTATTGAGATATTTTGGTACAGCACATATTTAATTTTTTATTATCTGATGAACAAATTGCAGAAAGAAACAGCAATTCATCCAAGAGGTACTTGAGATTGCCGAGGGCTTTGGATATCTAGGTAATTCGAATTCATCCTATTGGAGTATTGATAACTTACCTCAAGTTCTTATTCTAACTTCTTGTCTAATCCCAACATGCCTATATGAATTATGGAATACATGATCTGGCAGAATGTGTTTCCGCAAAACAAACAGGACTTAGGAATTTTTCGAAGAAAACACTCGAAACTATGTAAATCAGACCCGATCGACACCAGAATTCACGAAAAAATACCAATCAATGGCTTACTACTTTCGAACCTTCTCGGACCTACCAAACAAATAACCTGGATGCCGTATCTAGCGTAGGTAAGCATGTATGATCTAAGGTCATAACTCCTTTAAGATGTTGAAGATGATATAATTCCCCCTATAAAAAAGTGACATAGTAACAATCTAGCAACAAAAAAAATTCTGATTCAAAAATACTGGAAAGATGATGTATCGAAACATTTATTTCGTTGAAATCTGTAAGAAATGAAATTATCTATGTACCACGGAAGTTAATGAGCCTTGATGTTTCCAGGCAATTGCTGTCCCTCGGGCCAGAGGCCATCGGGACACAAACTTTGCCATGGGTAGTCTAGTCTAGAGCAGGGATTGATGAAAACAGTAACTGTATTTGACATCAGACTTTTCTTGAGGACAAAAATTGGTGAAATGGGGTTCAATCAAGTATGTCCAAAAATGGTGTTCGACTGATATGATTGTGTTACACTCTTTTGAGTCAACTTACCAGCTGAACTACCAAAACCGATGGTAATGTGTCATAGCTAACGGCGCGTTCACATGCTGTTTTGGCTTATAGCGTATTTTGATTCCATTGGCCGATCATTGTGAGCGAGCATCAAGGTCATCAGCCAGAAAGTCGATTACGTTACGACTTTTGCCTAAATGGAGCTCAGATTTTCAGGGTCTTCACTTTTCAGGTGAAAATCACCATCACTATTATAAATTATCGCGTAGGAATGCTTTATTCAAGTTTTCCGCGATAGGCGAAAGCTGGCATTTTCATAGGTACTAATATACACCAATATTGCGTACGTTTCATAGTGCTATCATAAACATAGTATTTTTATGTTGTACCACTAATTGGCATCTCAAAAACGGTAAATGATACAAGGTTATTGGTTATACGAGTATTCGAGAAATGCCCATTTCTGTGAAGACTGGACAATCTTATAACATATTTCCAAACCAAAAATATCACGAACCCTTTTCAAAATTCAAGAGCAGAAATGTAATAAAGGAGCAAATTTGAAACAGATAAAAGAGTTCCATAAATACTGGGCTGGTGGTCGAGTGCGTTGAATCGCTGGCTTATAGTCTAGAGGGCCCGGGTTCACTTTCCGCGGCGGCTATTGGAAATATTTATTTGTAGTTACGGCAACGGACTTTATAAATTAAGCTTTAAAAGCAACAAGGAGACATACTGCCTTGCCAAAGAAGGGCAAAATTTCTCGGCCCAGAACCATTCTGTGGAGACCCACTTGAAAGAAGAGGTTCGACGTTGGGAAGCGGATGGAATGAAATATAACTGGAATGAAGTGTCAGGACAAAGACAAGCGGAAAGGCTAGTGAAGCTTTCGCCAAGGAACTCCTCACTATAGACACTGCCCTCTGAGGTATCACCTCAAGAAGATGGGCAAAACAGAGAGTGATAGTTGCCGCTACTGCGAGAACTTCACCGAAACTGCAGAACATCTTCTGCAAAAGGCTCAAATTCCTAAAAGGGGCCTTCATAAAGCCCTCCGATGTCAGGAACCTAGTCCCCAGGAAACTGATACAAGTCTCGGAATCTCGGGCCTCGAATAGATTAAGGATTATGCACAAAATATCTGATAGGTCGAGGTGCTTGAGAGGCTGCACAGCCTCAAAAACGCCCTCCACAATCTACAAATGTATCTTAAAAGTTCGTTGAATTGTTCTAGATATCAATCCTTCTGACTCTCAACGATAACCAGCCGAGTAGTGCTTAGGATGACACTGAAGTCTTAAGGTCCCCGTCTTTCTTTATCAGTCTCAATGAGACTTCGAGGGTTGCTTTGCAACTAAGTTGGCGGTTATAAACACTTTTCAAACATACTAGATTGTTTGAGTTTCCATTTACAAGTTCTGCAAATAATTTGTGATCTTGGTTGAAATTATTCATAAAATAAAAAACAATATTTTCAATACCTACCACTGAGGATGAGCCAATATTTCTATACTGCAATTAAATTCAGGCATAACAAAGGTTTTTTTCCCCTTATCAATTTCTGATGAAAAAATGTTTAGAGTTCGAAGCACATGAGTTGAGTGCATCAATTCCAGTTCCTCATCAAAGCCATATCCGTTACTTTTTCGGAACAAAAATCCGAAAAATTTAATCAACGCCCGCGAAAAACTGGCCAGATTTTTCTGACGAGGTTTTCCTCGACGTGTGAATGCGATTGTGTATGGGAAATGAAATTATTAAGCAGCCCCGCCGTTAAAGTTATAAAACGAAATTTCCGGGCACAAAGCATGTCTGGGGGAGATGATATATCGGAACGCATTTTTTGCGTACTATTTATAATGGAAAGAATCAATGTTTGCGGTCGACGTTGCCACATCGAGGGGGTGTCGCGGAATGCGGTGAATCTGGCAACGTCGCAATGACAGGATCGATTCGGCTGGAGATCGCGCGATACATTTCATGACGAATACGAGAAAGGTAACGCCGCGGAAACAAAAATTCTACATTACAAGCATCACAGGGGCGGATAAAAGGGGGGGGGCTATAGGGGGCTGGAGCCCA